>CM035848.1:283129261-286029880 GCA_020510985.1 Pholidichthys leucotaenia | reverse complement strand
GAATTGAATTGAATTTATGCATCACACACTTAAGGAGCTGCCCTGGCTAATAACATCCTGTATGTCCCATAGATTGCTTCTCAAAGAGGGAAGCACAGAATTCATAGTAAATCATCTCCTCTAGGGTCTGAAAAAATGTAAAATTAAGCTTTTTATTACTGCTAATTTCTCAGTTAACAAGAACATTTATAGAATTATGTCTAGAAATGTAAAACTAAAGCTCTCATCAGGGGTTTCATATTTTTTTTAATATTTCTTCAAGTTCCTGTTGTGTAAGAACACAGATGGTCCTTTAAACTGTTATCTATAAATTTAAAAAGTTCAATTGTGCGTTAAAAATCATGCACAGACACAGCAGAATAATATTGTTCTAATTCATTATTTTTTGAGTAACAATTTTCTTGAGCAAAAATTCCTTTGACAAGTTAGGACAGGGAATAAAATATCAAATTACAGCAAACTCAGACAATGTTACATAAACGGCATCTGTAATAAGTCAACAACAACAGAAAGAGAGGAAGTGCTTACCACGGGTCGTCCGACTGACTGAGTTTGTCACCTGAGTGAAGTTTTCCTGTCCGTGCATCTGCAATCAAAATCCTGCTCCCTTTATATACCCATCACACCAACCCCAGAAAAGCAACCTGTCATTCTGCTGTCATTGTTCTCTTTGTTTTTTTTTTCTGTGAATGAAGAGGAGCATTTATAAAGCTGTTATAACATTGCTCAGGTGCTGAATGTGTCATTGTTAAGAGGTGGATTAAAGAATTTTTAAAAACCCTGTGACATTTAAGTCACAGTACCCAACCCCCCTGAACACAATGTTCATCAGCATCAAAGGATTTCCAATGCAGTGACAGCAACAATAAAAAATATGCAAACACAAAACAATGATTGGAACAAAGAGCTAGTGTATTGTCTATTGTTGCTCTGCTCAGTTTCATCGTCTCTCAAAGCAGAACTCTACAGGAATGCTCTTTAAAACAGACAAAACACCAAAAGACAAAAACAAGAGCACCCAAGTTGAAACCCCTCCAGTTAATAATGTGGGAATCTTATTAGACTGTGGAAAAATAGTGGCAGCATTGCAGAAAAAACAACCTACGGTGGGATGATAAAGTATTCAGACACCCTTCACTTTTTTCAGTTTTGTTAAGTGGCAGACTGATGCAGAGATGAGGACTTGAGTCTGAGACTTGGACTGAAGTCACACTTAAGTCACATATACAAGGACTTCAGACTTAAATTGGACTCTAAAGACTTGAGACTTGACTTGAACTCGTGATTTGGGACTTGTGAACTTTTCTTCTTCTTCTTTCAGCTGCTCCCGTTGCCACAGCGTATCTTCACCTCATATTGCAATGATCACATGTTGATTTGACAAGGATTTTAATGCCGGATTCCCTTCCTCATGCAACCCTCCCCCATTTATCCAGGCCTGGGACCGGCACAAGGAGTACGCTAACCCTGTAGCTGGTAACGTTTTCATCAAAAACATTCAAAACACTGAATTTCCTTTAGGAATAGAAGTCAGGTGATTTTCACTGTTTAAACAAAGATAATTAGAGCCACAAAGCATGACTGTTTCTCAGAAAAGAACTGTCAGCTTTTGGAAAAACGCAGCTGTTATGTGAGAGTGAATGGTTGTCTGTCTCTCTGTGTTGGCCCTGCGATGGACTGGTGATCTGTCCAGGGTGTACCCTGCCTCTTGCCCCAAAGATGCTGGGATAGGCTCCAGCCCCCCCACAACCCAAAAAGGATTAAGCGGAAGAAGATGAAAGAATGAATGAAAATGTATAACGAAAACATTTAGTGTTTTTATTGCACTTCATCAGCCTGTTTAAAGTAATAATATCCAACTACTGACCAGTTCTGTTACTTAATGCTAGCAGATAAAGGGTAATGCGGGACATATTTTAAATTCTTGACATGTTACAACCACAAAGTGACTTAAGATTTGACTTTTGATTGAGGTTCGAGACTTGAGACTTGACTTGAACTTGCAAAAACTGACTTGTGAACATCTCTGGCCTGATGCTACAATCAGTTACATTCATTTTTTCCCTCATTAATCTACACTCCATACAATAACAAATTCAAAACAGAATTTTAGGATTTTTTTGTCAGTTTATTAAAAAGAAAAAAAAAAGAAAATGCTCTGTCCCCATAACTCTGGGGGAAATTGCCCCATAACTCTGGGGGCAATTTCCTCAGGATGTATTTGGCGTTCTTTACAATCGTTGCGTGGGGAGGTTTTGCAGAACCTCTTCAACCGTATCGTCAAAATCTAAACCATCAGGCATGCTGTGGGGTGATGCGGGAAGCACCCACGGCGGATAATGCGCGGGTACCGTCAGAAGATGAGGCCACGAGCACGTTGCTCTCACCACCCCCACCGACACCTGATAGGGATAGGTGGTCAGGCTCCCGCTGCAGAGTCAACGTTACCCGCCGTCGTTCGTTATGATCCTGTTTCATGAGCGTGAGGTATCTCTGCAGTAGAGCGTCGTACTTTTTAATTTTCTCATAAGCACTCAAGCCTGGTTCGTTTAATACGGCTCTCATTCTGGAGTCCAAATCATCCTCTGCATTTTCTCTGACGGTCGTTAGTCCTGTCATACGGTTTAACTGTTGACGTGTGAGCAGAAACATCTTCTGCGCCTTCTTCAAAGTCATCTTTTTATTTTTAATTTCTTCTCACCAGTCCACTGATAAGATCCCGATCATGGGCACCACAGCGGATAGCAGAGGCAATAGAAAACCACCCAACTGTTTTTTCAGAACCTGGTGTTTGTGTTTTAAACTAGTTTTCTTATCGGCCAGATAGGTCTGATCATTTTTTTCCACCTTTGTAGTTTCTTGAACTGACAATTGGACAATGGAATGTTCCCTTTTCAGAGCGATCTCACACAATGTCTGAGTAAAGTCCAGAGAGCTGTGGATGAGAATATCCCTGCACTTTTTGGGGAGGCCTGGTACAGCGCTGTGAGTAAAATAGCATTCCTCTTCATACATGCAGACATGATTAACTAGGCTGATGTTTTGGGTACATACACGGTCAACCTCTCATGAGGAAGTATACCCGTCCTCAACCTGTATTGTTCTGGACAGGAGGGTGTGAGGTCTACTATTAAATAGCCGTGGGGATCTCTGGTGGCATCTTCAAAACTCTCTAGGAAGAAGGCCTTTTGTGATGGGAAGATTTGACGTGCTAATACTCTTTATTATCAGGTTGTCCTAAAATGTCTTTAAAAAGTCTTCAGTTGATCCAAAATGCTGCTGCAAGAGTTTTAACAGGTACCAGAAAGAGAGATCATATCTCTCCGGTTCTGGCCTCCCTTCACTGGCTTCCGATAGAGTTTAGAATTAAGTTTAAAATCCTTCTTCTCACTTTCAAAGCTCTTAACAATCAGGCCCCTTTTTATTTACAAGATCTGATACTACCCTATCATCCTAACAGAGCATTACGCTCCCAAAATGCAGGATTACTTGTAATACCTAGAATCTCCAAAAGTACAATGGGAGGCAGAGCCTTCAGCTATCAAGCTCCTTTCCTGTAGAACCAGTTACCAATCTGGATTTGGGAGTCAGACTCGATGTCTGTTTTTAAGAATAGGGTAAAAACCTTCCTTTTCGATATGGCCTACGATTAAGGAGGGATCATGTGTCTCTAAACCCTCCCTTAGTTCTGCTGCTAATAGATTTAGACTGCCGGGGGACCTCCAATAATGTACTTGGCTTCACTCCTTTAATGTTTGCTCTCTATATGTCTGTTCTTTTCATCTTCTCTATCCCCTCAACCCCAGCCAGTCACAGCAGATGACTGCCCCTCCCTGAGCCTGGTTCTGCTAGAGGTTTCTTCCTGTCAAAAGGGAGTTTTTCCTCTCCACCGTCGCCAAGCACTTGCTCACAGGGGGTCGCCTGATTGCTGGGGTCTTTCTGCAATTGTGGGAGTTTCCCCTACATTTGAAAGTGCCATGAGATGACTACTGTTGTGAAATGGTGCTATATAAATAAAGCTGAATTGAATTGAATTGAAAGTAGACTGTCTTCATCATCGGATCTCAGCAGGGGGTCTTCTAAATCTGTAAGTACATTTCTTTTTTTCAACGACCATTCATAATGTTTTATAGATGCAAAAAAATCATAAAAGCATAAAATCTTTTACCTTCCTGAGAGATTTATTGCCCCTTCGAGTTGATGTAGAATACTTTTACAGAACGACAGAAACATGATTTAAAAGCGGATCTGACTCTGAGACAGATGATGAGATAAATGCTTTATAACATAAAATAATAGCAGTTTTATCCGTATAAGACTTTTCACAGACCAGTCAGAAAAAAAAAACAGATAAAACAGTTGATCGAGTAATTAGAAAATAGAAAAATAACA
The DNA here is from genome assembly GCA_020510985.1 of Pholidichthys leucotaenia. Lineage (NCBI taxonomy): Eukaryota > Metazoa > Chordata > Actinopteri > Cichliformes > Pholidichthyidae > Pholidichthys > Pholidichthys leucotaenia. The sequence continues at coordinate 286,025,488 of CM035848.1, read as the reverse complement.
TGATTAAAACTTACCACTGTAGCTCGGTGGAGAGTGAATTTCGGCGTGCATTATAATTTCTAAAAAATGAGTGAAGTTTTATTTAACAATTCAGAGAAAAAAAAGTTGTTTTTTTATAAAGTTTTGAAAGTCAAATATCACCTCTCATCTTGCCTGTGTTGCGGTTCCTTTGAGTGCGAAGATGTGTTTCAGAATCGGCTCCTTCATACTTATACACAAAATGAAAGACCCCCTATAGAGGATTTGGGGGCAAAGCTTTGTAATGTGAATGGCCGTTGTGACTGATGTGTGTTTGTTTGTGTGTGTGTGAGGGAAGAGTTGGGGATGGGGGAATGTTGTTTAAGGCCCTGTGGAGGTCAGCCAGAGGATCAAAAATTGTTTGGGTGGGGTTTTTTTGTTTTTGTTTTTTTTTTGTTTGTTTTTTTGTGAGAATGAAGGTTGTTTCAAAATATTAACCAGAAACTACTCTGGAGCTTGGTGGCTGACCCAAAAATTTGCGCCATCTGTGCGGACAACTTAATTGAACCACGTGCTGTGATAGACATAAGTTGCAGGCCTTCTGACTCCAGGAGACACTGTTTATGATGCTGCTGAGGGAGCTGTGGACTGTTCACTTCTTTGTAAGGGGGTAAACTTACACATTCAGCAGGGCATCAAATAATTATTTCCCCCACTGAAGAAAATCTCTGGGATAGCCATCAAAACTACTGTATATTTAATGATTCAAAAGTTTATTTTTCCTCCCATGATTTAGCCTATGTTTCTCTTTAGCCTCAATACATTTCACCCCTGACACAGCTGTTTCGAGGGACAGTGTGTGTGTGTGTGTGTGTGTGTGTGTGTGTGTGTGTGTGTGTGTGTGTGTGTGTGTGTGTGTGTGTGTGTGTGTGTGTGTGTGTGAAAGAGTTGGGTGAATGGGTCAGAAGTTGCTGTCACACAAGAACAGACCCTGTTAAAAAGCTTTGTTTGCTGTGTTTTCTTTTTAAATTTCCCACCTTGTACAAAAGCTCAAATCATAAGGTATGGTAAAAAGGAGTTTTACAGAAATGTGCTCGTTACGTTTGAAGTCTTTGAACCATACAAATTCTTAAATCCTGCAGAGACACCCCGACTAATGTGGATGTGTGCTCTGGAATCCGCTACACAGATGTCAAATGGGGCTGACTGAGAGATGTGTTAATCCTTAACTCGTCTGTTTTGACTGAGAGAATGTGGCTGTGGCTGTGATTTTCTGATCTGTTTTGGCTGAGACACCGGCGTTGTTTTAAATCCTTTTACAGACAGTGATATGTAACCCTATGGCTCATTAATCCCATCCTGACCCCGATGGCCACATATATGGATAATAGATAAAAAACACAATCTGTCAAGACTTCTTGTCATCATTAACCCCATCCTGACCCGATCGCCACAGTCACTTCAAATGAGAAGATCAAAGCACTTGATTGACAACCTCATTACGCGAAGTGACATATAGACAATAGATTAGAAACAAAGCTGTCACTTTGATGAGAAGATCAAAGCACTTTGACAACCCTTTGAATGAATAAATGAATGAATGAATGAATGAATGAATGAATCTTTATTTCGGATAGATTAAAAGTAAAGATTAAAAGAAAGGAACAGAATAATACAACAAAGGTGAAAAACAAAAAAAAAATCATCTTACAAGGTCAAATTAAACAGTAACTCCTCTGATTATACAGTTCAACATACGTTTTCTGAAATGGGTGATGGCTGAAGCCGCAGCTTATATTGCCCACCCATATTCCATCCAAGAATTCAAAAGAAAAACAAAACAAGAGCAATTACAATTCAGAACAAAGCTAAGACAAAACGTGACAAAAACCTGAGCAACAACACAACACAGACTGGATAATTACTGTAGGTGTAGTGTGAGTACTGTATTACTGCACTATATGAAGGATAGCTATTTATTGTGTCCAGAAGGAGTTTTTATTCTTGTTTGTATTTTTTAATGGCTCACTTACTCGTATCAGGTATTAGAGTCTAAAAACATTCCAGTACTGAACAGTATTTAAAGGACCAATGGCTTGCCGTCGTAAACTGCTCCTGTTTTTGTTTTTTTTTGTTTTTTTAATTTAAGTGCGGGGATCTCAGCGATGTCAGGAAGTGTTGGTCTTCAGGGAGCGAAAAGGGACAAGGTGGAGTCGAGCTAGCTATAATCAGGAGTTTGGATGGCGGAAGCTAAAATCAAACTATAAGATAAATTATTAATATATTAATGCTAGTGGAGAGTTTTTAGCACATTTTTTAAAATTGACTTTTGTGTTGTTTGTTGAAAGAAGTGCACCGATTGGTCCATTCAGTGTTAGCAGAAGAAAAGTGTACTGTAACAAAAAGAGACTGTAGCATCAGTTTACTCTATTTTTTTTGTGTACATACAGATGTTAACGGCGTCAACAGATGGGAGATGAGATTCATTTTACATTATTGCTATAAATTAAATCTTATTTTTTATGGGAATAATATAGATTATAAAGTGGGGTTTTTGCAATTGTGCATTTGAAGAGAAGCTGTGTAACCTCACTGACGACACGTTGACAACTGTTAAAGATGGCTGACATTGAGGAAGCGTGGTCTGGTTTGAACTGAGCGGCGTCGCTCTGCTGTAGCATGACTAGCTTACGACAGACGTCCAGTTTAATTATCGTTTCAGTGTAAATTCACTAGGCCTCTAAGGATAATTAATATATCAACTTATCATATGAAAATTATTTTTTACACTTGTACAAAATGAGGAGGAAGAATATGAAGGCAGCTCATTTCAGTGTAAACAGCATTATATCATAAGTTCATTTTTTAAAATTATACTTAACACACTGATTTATCGAGGTAATTTTTATAACGTTTGTATACCACTGTTAATAGTCTCTCGGCGCCACACCAGTCGGCTGCCTTTTGCAACAGCGGCTCGATTCCGAGTTTTTTTTCCCCTTCCTCTCTCTTTTGATGCTCTGAGTGTTGCTATCCCTGTGCTGTTGCAATCCTGGAATTTCCCCGTTGTGGGACTAATAAAGGCTTATCTTATCTTATCTTATGTGATTTTACGTGTCATCTTGTATAAATGCTTGGAGTATTTATTCCTTTAGTTTTTGTTTAAATTGTCCAAGCGTTGTACATGATTTTAATTCAGGTCCAAAAGTGTTCCACAATCTGACTCCTTGCACTGAGACACAGTATTGCTTGGTGGTAGTTCTCACTGAAGGTTTTTGAAATATACATGTTCCTCTGAAATGATATTGTTTCTCCCTTATTTGAAACAACTTTTGGATATTTGCGGGCAGTAATAGATTCTTCACTTTAAACATTATTACTGCAGTTTTAAAGTCAACCAGATCTTTCAACTTGAGAGCTTTTAATTCAAGAAAAAGTGGGTTTGTTGGTTCCCTGTAAGCAGCTTTGTTTATTATTCTGATAGCTCTCTTCAGAAGCATAAAGATTGGATATATATTCGTTTTATATGTATTTCCCCATACTTTAGTACAATATGTCATGTATGGGAGTATTAATGAATGATACATTAATACTAACAACCTCATTACGCGAAGTGACATATAGACAATAGATTAGAAACAAAGCTGTCACTTTGATGAGAAGATCAAAGCACTTTGATTGACAACCTCATTTTGCAAGGTCACGGGGCGGGGTCACGGTCAGGTCAGGTCAAAGGGGGTGTGGTACCTGTCAAAATGAGATTAGGGGTGTGTTAAAGTATAACCCTTCTCTATTATAGGGCCTCCCAAAACCAGGAAATGGCCCTGGCGCTCAGACCTCGAGCCAATTTTCACAGAAAAATTGGCCTGATGCTCTGTAAATATAAAATTGAAGCACCAGAGGGAAAGAGGTTACTGTTTCTTGTTTACATCAGCAAACACATTTAACACAGAATGGATGGATTTGATTACATTGTTACACAGATTGTAGGGAACAGGTTCAGGTTCAGGTTCAGGTTACTTTATTTGTACCTGTAGGTAGATTTGTTTTGCAGTTGGTGACATCCATATTTACAAGCCACTAATTACATTCAACATAGACACAAACAGTGTCTATGTTGTGTCTATGAACAGTGCTTCTATTGTGTTTGTTCCTTGATTGTAGTACATGTGTGACTTGTTTGTTGTGAAGGGGTTAACAACAGTGAGCACCGCGGTGACGTGGCCGGCTGGCATCGTCACCGCGCTGGCCTTTATAAAGGGGTGTCGGCCATGTTATGGTCTTTTTGGTGACTCGCCCCGCTAAGCGAGAGTTAGGAGCTGAGCGCTCACCTATTTGTGTACTGTAATTACTAACAATATGTAATAAAGTTTGAGTTCCAGCACAGCATCCTCGTCCATCTTCTCTGCCAGGTTTGTGGACATAACATTTGGCGACCAAAGGTAAAACCATGGAGGTATGCGTGACACCACTGCGACCTTTTCTTGAGCACCCAGGGGAACCAGCAGTCCTGTGGCCACGGTGGCTGGACGTGTTTGAGGCCTATGTTACAGCGCTGGACCTGGGAAAGTTAGATAAAGTAAGGATGCAAGCGCTGCTTGTCCACAACCTAGACATAGAGGGTCAGGGGATTCTTCACACGCTTGGTCCAACAGACTCGTATGAGGATGTTGTGAAGCTACTGGCTAACTATTTTGCTACAGCGTGATAGTACGACGGATTTGCTTTTGCCAGAGACGACAGAGAGTCGGTGAGTCAGTACAGCAATTTGTTGCTGAGCTGAGACAGTTGGCTAGCATGTGTCATTTTGGGCCGCAGAAGATGAAATTGTGTTGGCCGAACATACATACAATGCTGGGCTATGAGCTAGGTTGCTAACAGCGCCAAATGACTTGACGCTAGCTAGAGCGGTTCAGCTAGTACTCCAGTTAGAAGCAGCAGAGAAGTGAGCCATGGAGCTAAATGGGCGCCAAACACAGAAGCTACCCGGACAGTCGATGCTAGCTAACACGGTGGAATCGGAGGACGAAGAGAACATGGCAGAAGAGTGCGAGATGTATGCAGTGAGCTGAAGGTCCGCCCCGAGAGGCCCCGTCTGCGGGGGCTGTGGGTCCCCGACACACCAGGACAGTGCACGGTTTTGCCCGGCAACAGGACAATGGTGTAACAAGTGTGGGCGCCTGAACCATTTCACCAGAGTATGCCGGTCGTCTGCACCATGGGGCCTGCCAAGTAAGCCAGCCTGCCCGCCAATAACAATCATTCATTCGGTAAGCCCCGACATCAGCGGTTATTCGTACGGCATGGTTGAATTAGAGTGTAGCCGTACCGCCCCTGCTCAACACAACGGTGGCGCGGTCGATGTTAAACTGGGCCATGGTGAAAAAGTTTTTCCCCAACCACAAAATCAAGAAGAACCCAATGCCGATGAACGGATACAGTGGTTACAGACTGTGCAATGTTGGAACAGTGGAACTGACTGTTTCCTGCAAGCCCAAAATTGTGTACGATTTCATGTTCCAGGTGACAGCACACAGTGACAACATTATGGGATGTGACCTTTTCTCCAGACTGGGCTTCACTATCAGAGACAGTGCTGGGCTCAGATGGTCCAGGTGCAGCAGTTGGGGCACAGCAGACCTGGATGACGACGATGTGATTAAGACCGGCACCACACCAGCCACCCCACGCTCTCAGGAGGAGAGCCACCTGGAGGGGGAGCAGCTGGACTTGCCTCCGTTTCCCCCTCAGCCAGAATCAGAGCCACGGGAGAGGAGGCCCGAGCATGAACAGAGCCCCGAAGCACAGTGACAACAAACAAGCATAAACACAATGCAAGACGTGGCACAGCAGAGCTCTTCAGATGGAAGAGAGGAGGAACCGGACTGCTCCCATGCCCTCACTCGACAAGCTACGGAGGTTACAACCAAACAGACGGGTGAGGAGTCTGCTTCAACGAGCGAGACCAGAGAGGCACCAGACACCTTCTGTACCCTCAATGAGCCTCAACCGATGACAGAGACAACAGGTGAAGGGTCCGCGACGAACACGGTGACTACGGAACCACCGCAGCAGTCCCAAGCCGAACAAGCTCGCAGAGCCACCGGGAGCACAACAACAACGCATAAAACCAAGTAAGGCGCCACTCCAAGTCATGGACTGGGTTCAGGTTTGCACCGGCGTGAGACAGGGGCGGTGACTGACCAGGCTGCAGCCAGCGAAACAACGGGCACCACTGAGGATCATGGCGAAGGTGGGAGCAATGTGCTTTTGGCTGACAGATGGTTCGGTTCGGCACACGAACCAACTAAGGCATGTCCAGGGGGCTGCTCCAGACGCCGAGGCTCCGCAGGAGTCAGCTACCACAATGTGGGACCCGGGGCCCAGCATGATGAAGATTGACCCCGGGGGTGTGACAGCTCCAGGGAAGTGGCCGCCACGGGCCCACCACAAAACCCCTCAGGCAGAACTGTTCTTCCCATGGAAGACTGTAAGAAAAAAAAGTGACTGTTTAGTTAGGAGTGCGACTATACTTAAAAAAAAAAAAAAAGGTGGCAGAATAATCCACTTAGCTGCGCTGGGTCCAGCGGCGGTCCACCCGCGGACCCTAGTTCTGTGTCACAAAGAAAAAAAAGGAAGATGAGAGAAATTGTGTTGAATGGAGTTACTAATATACTAAATTGGGGAGAGTCCAAATTAGGAGTGTTCTGTGTTTTTGCAAGGGGGAGGAAGAATGTTGTGAAGGGGTTAACAACAGTGAGCGGCATGGTGATGTGGCCGGCTGGCGTCGTCACCCCACCGACCTTTATAAAGGGGAGTCGGCCATGTTATGGTCTTTTCGGTAACTCACCCCGCTAAGCAAGAGTTAGGAGCTGAGCACTCATCTACTGTATATGTGTACTGTAATTACTAACAACATGTAATAAAGTTCGAGTTCCAACACAGCATTCTTGTTCGTCTTCTCTGTCAGGTTTGTGGGCATAACAGTGTTGTTATACGTAAGGACAGCATAAAGTTTCACAATTGCTTTAAGAAGAAGAAGAAGAAGAAGAAGCCAACTTTATTGTCATTCAGTCCATACAGTCAATCATGTACAGTAGAACAAAATTACCTTTCTCCTATCTACAATGTTGATCACATCTAGAATCAGAGGGGCCGCTGCCACGCAAGGCCCCGCCACAAAAAACTTTTCTTTCCCCCATTCTATTATGCTGTGCACCAAGCTAGAAGGTGGGAAGTACCATTTTTACATGGTCTCTGGTATGACCCAGCCAGGTCTTTAGAGTTTAGGAATTGATCAGTGTTACAAAATTAAATTACAATAATATTTTTACTTCTTGCTGCATATTGTATAGATTGTAGGTTTGCCAGGGGAAAACCACAAATCCCAGATCATCTCTAAGACTGTTAGTTTTTGTGAAAATGTTTAAAGCCTCAAATGTTAACATGTGCTGTGCTAAGAAAAAAATGTCATAAATTGGCAATTGCGTGGCAGTATAATCTGATGGATTAGAGGTGATTTTACACTGACGTAAGTAAAGGTGTGACCTGAAACTATGGTGCAAAATATTTGTAAGTCACTTTATAAATGGTGAGTCAAGTTAAAAGATGTTGCTTCACTGGATCATTCTGCTGTGTCATTGTTTGAGCAAACAATGATCCTTCACAGTCAACACGTTTCCAGGAAGTCTGGAGGTAAAAGAACACATCTGGTGTTGCACAAAAACCAGTGAAACAGAAGTCTTGCGTGTTTTGTAAGGTTTCTCAGTGAGATGCATCTTCCACTCCTTCCACTTGTTTTCATGGTCTGATATTTGGAAAGTCAAACTAGTGCTTTTTCTCCCCACATTACTTTAAAGTTGCATGTTTATTGAATAGATTTCTGTACTAAAATTCTTAAGGTGAGTTCAGACCAAACACAAAGACGCAAATTTTTTGTGCGGCACAATTACATGCTAACTCAATGTAAACATGCGACTAGACATGAATTCACCGTCTGCGCGAGTGGAAGACGGGCAGAGTTGCCTTTACCCTCTGCCGGGCAGCTGGTGTCGACTCTTTTGAAGCAAGGTCACGAATCTTGCAGCCCAATGCCAGTAAGCAAGGCAAGCATATTTTTTTTGACATCATTGCTAAAAACAACAATAATGCACTCACCTTGTTCACTACTGTTGACAGGCTAACAAATCCTCCCATGTCAGTAGCTCCTGAACTTCTATCCAATCGTGCATGTAATGACTGAGCCTTTTCCTTTACTGACAAAATTCAGAAAGTTAAACAGTCAGTGCCCCTATGCCAGGTGCAGGACATGTTCTTCCACTGTGTCCACATAGAGAAGACATAAACACCATGGCAAAATTTTTTCCAATCAATCATAAAAACTTTGATGACATCATACACCACCTGAAATCCACTACTGCTGCCTTGATACTCTCCCAACAGGGTTTTTTTTTTTTTTAATTTTCATATTGTATGGCCTCAGATCGACTACAGATCATAAATATGTCTCTACATTCAGGTGTCTTCCCTCAGTGCTTTAAAACAGCTGTTATCAAGCCACTTCTAAAAAAGAGCAACCTAGACACCTCACTCATGAACAGCTATAGGCCCATATCAAACTTCCCCTTTCTTAGTAAGATAATAGAAGAAGCTGTCTTTCAACAATTGTACAACTTCCTCACATTAAATAAATGTTTTGATGTCTTCCAGTCAGGTTTTCAGCCACACCACAGCACTGAGACGGCTCTCGTTAAGGTCCTTAATGACATCCGTTCCAGTACAAATTATGACAACATTTCAGTCTTGGGTTTATTGGACCTCAACGCTGCATTTGACACGGTTGACCATAGCATCTTACAAGACCGGCTGAAAAACTGGTGGGACTTTCTGGTACAGCACTTAGCTGGTTTGAGTCCTATTTAAAAGGCAGGGACTATTTTGTGTTGATAGGTAACGACAAATCTGAATGAACAAAAATAACCTGCGAAGTTCCCCAAGGTTCCATTATGGGACATTTGCTTTGCAACATCTATATGCTCCCACTAGCTCAAATCATAAAAAACAATAAAATATATTACCATAATTATGCAGATTGTGATGACTCGCTCTGTGCCATCATCTTCTACAGTTGCGAACACACCTGCTCCCCATCACTCACGGGCTTTATAACCTGCTCTGCCTGTGGTCTGGCACGGAGCCATCTGTCTCCCTGACTACAGAAGCCCGACTCTCGTCTTCTAGCCTACATCCAGGTTTCTTCATTCGTGTCAAAGACCTCCTCATCCTGGCTTCATCCTCTGGAAGGATTCAGCCTCACCACACCAAGTAAGCGCTATTGCTACTCACCCTTTCCAGCTATTTTCCCCTGTGCACAGGCCGACTCCTCTGGCGGCGGAGTTATTTCTCCTCGGCGGCGGAACCACTCCTTCTCGGCGGCGGAACATGCCTTCCTCGCTCCAGCGGGCCACTGTCCACCACCGGCGTGTGACAGCAGACGCTGTCTTCCTGGCAGTAGCCTCCGGGCCAACCTGAGCGTCCCTTTTCCACCTGCAAAGTAAGCCCCAGTCATTGCTTCGCACATTCTCTGGTGGACTGCACTAACATCTGTGCCTCTGTCTTGTCATAGGGTTGCCAGGCTGAATGGCGCTCTGCTCACCCCCAGCTACAGCGTCACTGCTGACAGCCATCTCCACATTCACTACACGTACACGCACTCACACACTTACACGTTATCAATAAAGATAATTGAATCCACTTGAGCCTGTGTCTGTTCCCTGGGTCTGGTAAACATGTCACAGATGATACACAGATCTACATAACCGTCTCAACAGGAGTCTATGGTCCAATTAAAACCCTGATCAAATGCATTGATCAAACTAAAGAGTGGATGTGCCAGAATTTTCTTCAGTTAAACCAAGACAAAACCAAAATAATAGTTTTTGGAGCCAAAGACGAAAGACTCAAAGTTAGTACTCACCTTCAACCAGTGATGCAAAAAACCAACAGCCAAGCCAGAAATCTGGGTGTGGTTCTGGACTCAGACCTGAATTTTAACAGCCACATTAAGACAGTAGTGAAGTCAGCCTATTATAACTTAAAGAACATGGCGAGGATTAAAGGTCTGACGTCTCAGCAGGATCTAGAAAAACTTGTCCATGCGTTTATCTTCAGTAAACTGGATTATTGTAACGCTGTGGTGGATACAATATACAGGTCTAGCATTCTCTCACACCCAGAAAGGCAAGAGGAAACAGGAGGACAATGGACCACGTGAGGAAGCTCTCCAGGAGGTTCAGACTGGGCAGAGTTTAGAGACCTCCCGAGGAGGGGAAAATTTACATATAACCAGATCAGACAGAGATGTGCCTTTCACCACCTGCAGCAACGGGCTGGTGCGTGAAAACACAGGTGGTGAATGTATTGTTACTTATGTTTCAAGCTGTTATGATAATGTTTCACGCAAATCTATTGTTCATGCACCAATGCATCATGTCAGCAGCTCCAGTCTCTATGCATAAAGAATAAAGGTATAAAAGCGGAGGCTGAGAGACTGGAAGGAGGCTTCTCAGCCCCAGTGCAGCCTGCGCTGGGGTCAGTGGCTGTACATGTTGTTAGAGAGATAAAGAATCTGTGTCATCCTATGCTTGTGCCTCACCTCACATCCTTTCCTTTTACCCTCTACACTGGTGACCTGACGTGAGATGGATCGTCTACTCCCTTTCACCACGCTGTGGACTCCCTTTTCATTTACACTGGAGCATGCTGGCCGGTTTCTCTCTCCACGCTGGCGACCTGAAGGGCCGGAGAGAGCGAGCTGCGCTATGACCAAGACGCACCATCGAGAGCGAGACGAGCACACCACAGAAACAGCCTGAAAGGGGAAGATCAGCCCCATCTGCATTGTATCAGTCAAGCTCCCTGACCCTGGCTTCACCTCCCGACAGCGGGGTTTCAGCGCACAGAAGCCCCGTGCACACACCGCAGGATTATGAGGATAGCGCAACTTAAAGCTACGTGGCCATGGCGCCAGATGCGCGCGCCACGCACCAGGGACAAACCGGCTCCAAGAACTTATACATTGTCCTCAGCCGCTGCACATCCCCGGGGAACAGGGCCGATCGCCATCCTCAGATCCTTTACGCTTGCGCATCGCACCTAAAGGAGTCGGGCAGCCTCACCTACAGGACTTGTATTTGTTTCTCAGCCGCTGCGCACCGACGGGGAATTAGGCCGATTGCTTTCCCCGGAGCCTTTAGGACTGCCCCCGCACCTAAAGCAGATTTGCCAGTTTCCCTGACACAGCTTAAGTTTTTTTCACAGCCGCGATGCACCCTCGAGGAATTGGGCCGATCGCCTTCCCCAGATCCTTGGAGCTCTGCACCAAGGAGGAGTCAGCAGAATTCATTTTTTTTCACAGCCACTGCGGCTCGCCGGAGAGTTTACTGGAAAAACCTTGCACCCGGGGCTGATCTACACACAATTTTGTGTGGCCCAGGAGGCTTTTAACATCTCAAGCCAGCACTCCATTGTTTTCCCCACCCCACCCTCGTCCTCCACAGCGCTTTCCCAACACCTTTGTCCCAAAAAGCCTGCAGAATGTTGGTTTTGTTCTGTCAAGCACAATGCGCACTGGACCCCATGCACCCATGAACCACGGCCATTCAACTAACTAACTAACTAACTAACCTGCACTTATATAGCGCTTTTCTAGTCACAAAGACCACTCAAAGCGCTTTCACTAATACTAACCCTCTATTCTAAGGGCCTATAGGAAACAGATATCTAGGGACAATTTAGAACAGCCAATTAACCTAACATGCATGTTTTTTGGCATGTGGGAGGAAACCGGAGAAATCCCGGAGTAAACCCACGCAACACGGGGAGAACATACAAACTCCACACAGATCACTGTTGGTCGGGGGCTGGGATCGAACCCACGATCCCACAATCCCCCGGCCAAGGGTAAACTGTGCTGCCGCAGTGCTAACCACTGCGCCACCGTGCAGCCCCAAACAAGTTCAACATGTTGGAACTTGGAGCGGAGCAGAAAGTACTTTTCACTCCTCTCCCTTTCCCCCCACAGACTGGTATGCCCTCTGACACACTTCACCAGCAGGACGGTTCGACCGGATCGGCGACCCCCCGCTGCAGCTGCTATTGGTGCTGACTTGAGCCCAAAGGACCGCGGAGTTACAGTCTCTTCTGGGTGTTCTGGGGGGTGGGGGGAGGGCTGTGTGGAGGACACAATATACAGGTCTAGCATTCTCTCACACTCAGAGAGGCAGGAGGAAACAGGAGGACAATGGACCACGTGAGGAAACTCTCCGGGAGGTTCAGACTGGGCAGAGTTTAGACACCTCCCAGGGAGGGGAAAATTTACATGTAACCAGATCAGACAAAGATGCGCCTTTCGCCACCTGCAGCAACGGGCTGGCGTGTGAAAACACAGGTGGTGAATGTATTATTAGTTATGTTTCAAGCTGTTATGATAATATTTCACACAAATCATTCATGCACCAATGCATATACACAAATTCCTAGTTTGTGTACTACATGAACAATGGCAATAAATCTGATTCTGATTCTGATAATGTCAGCAGCTCCAGTCTCTATGCATAAAGAATAAAGGTATAAATGCGGAGGCTGAGAGACTGGAAGGAGGCTTCTCAGCCCCAGTGCAGCTTGCGCTGGGGTCAATGGCTGTACACGTTGTTAGTGAGATAATAAAGAATCTGTGTCATCCTATGCTTGTGCCTCGCCTCACATCCTTTCCTTTTACCCTCTACAATGCTGCCCTCACAGGTCTCTCTAAAAAGTCCATCAGATAGCTGCAGTTAGCTCAGAACGCTGCAGCTTGAGTCCTCACTAAAGGTGCCTTCACACCAAACACGAACGGGCAGCACGATTCCATACAAAGTCAATGGAAAGAGGCAAGCACACGCAAAATTGCGCATTCGTGGATTCATGTCCAAGGGATAGCTTTGAGATTCTGCCATCATGGGAGTAAAAGTATCAACATTGGAGAGTAAACTAGTTTGAAAATGAGACTGACACTCATCTGGAGACAGAAGGACTGAGAGCTCCTCAGCCGAATCGGGATGTCAGAGTTATTTACCCATGGATTCCTGCCACAGACGTGCAAGCAAGGCTAGCAAGCTAGCAACAGAGACACCCATCATCTTGTGAAGTTTGGAGACGACTTTTTCAGGCGAGCCCCCCAATCGGATAATGTAAACCTAAGCATGACGTTACGTATTTTGGGGATTTCCACAGCAGGTTGAACACTATTGCAGAAGTTATAAAGGCAACTTCGTCTGTCTGCATCTCACTCAGATGGTAAATTCATGTCTATTCGTGTGTTTACATTGAGTTATAATGTAATTGTGCTGCACAAAAAATTTGTCCATTCGCGTTTGGTGTGAAGGCACCTTAAGACCAAGAAAGCAGATCATATACGTAACTCCAGTCCTCAGATCTTTACACTGGCTTCCTGTGTCTGTCAAAGAATAGATTTCAAAATACTGCTGTGGGTTTATAAAGCTCTGATAGAAAAATTCCATATTATTCTATATTATTCTTTTATATTTCCATGCCTGATATACATTTGTGATTTTATATTGTTCATGTGGCCTTCAGTATGCCCCAGAGTCAGTCTGTGTGTGAGTGTGACTGGGTCCACAGAAAAATAATGATGATACAGGTGTCATACTGTTTATCCTTCTTTGGGATCATCCTGCTAGTTTCTTGTATGAATGACTCCCTAGTTCATGGGAGATGTACTGAGCTAGACTGTCAAGGACGTTCTCTTCCACTTCCCACCAACACTGAGGACTATAAAACTTTGAGCAATGGATGTCTGATTCAGAAGTGTGTGTGCATGTGGACTCAGGGCTACTGCATGTATCCTTCTTCCTCATATCCAGAGGAATAAATCTTCTCATATCTCAAGATCCTGCCTGATTTTTGACTCAGAATTATTTTAATCAAAAATAATCTAACAAGCTCTGAATGGTTTAGGGCCAAAATACATTTCAGATCTGCTGGTCCATTATGAACCACCCAGAGCCCTTAGATCATCAGGGTCAGGCCTACTATCTGTGCCCAGAGTTCGAACCAAACATGGTGAGGCTGCATTCAGTTTTTATACTCCTCACATATGGATCAAACTCTCAGAAAGCATCAACCTTACTGAAACTCTCAACTGCTTTAATTCCAGGTTAAAAACTCTTCTATTTGCCGTGGCCTTTCAGTAGAACAATTGTTAATCTCCTACAATGTACTGTAACTTTTATTTCTTGCATGTTTTCTGTCATATTCTATTTTAACTTGTTTTTGTTTCTCTTTAATTTACTTTTTAGTTTGATTTTATGTAAATTCTTATGTATTCCTTTTGCAACTTCCTGTAATGCTTTAATGTTTTTAGGTAAAGCACTTTGAATTGTCTTGTACACGAAATCTGCTATACAAATAAACTCACCTCATAGTGTAGTAAATATCCACTCCCTTGGTTTAAGTTTAAGTTTAATGTTTATTTGAAAGGGACATTACACACATACTAATGAACATTAACACAAATGTTGTGGAGAAAGGAGACAGGCAAGGCAATGAGCTGGATGACACAGAAACTTTATTCCTTCACCATAATTTACAGCAAACAAGAAACCCGGGTCTCTGTGCATTCCTCTTTTATCTCTTTATTCCCATGTATCAAGACTCGGAACTTCCGACCATAACACATTGTTATTTGCACATAGAACTGTGTGGCACATTAACATGATATAACGCCGGCACCGCTATCACACCCTTCTTCTCCCAGCGGCTCGGGCATTTACTCCTTTCTCCAAGGGGCGCATAGTCCTTACTGTCCCGTCTGATACCCCCCCCCCCCCCCGGTAACATCTCATCTTTCAGTCCCTTGTTCCCTTGGTGGAGAAGTCCAACACCATGCCCCCCCCCCCCACGAACACCCAGAAAGGGCACTAACCCCACATCCTTTGGGCTTGAGCTGGCGCCCATAGCGGCTGTAGCAGAGGGGTTGCCGATCCAGTCAAACTGCCCTGCTGGCGGGGTGTACAGGAGGGTACGTCAGTCTGTGGAGGGAAAAAGGGAGGGAGAGAAAACACATCAGCTTCTCGAGTGCAGGGGGCGCTTGGGCCAACACCACCCGCTCGTCTGCCAACACAAAAGCAGGATTCAGCCTGTCAGTGCAGACGATCTCCTCCCCCCCCCCCAAGTCTAATACAAAATGCTTCTCCCCAGGTTCCAACACCCTGAACAGTCCGTCGTACGGTGGGTGCAGCGGGGTCCAGTGCGCATCATGCCTGACAAAGACAAAACTGGCGTTCTGCAAGCTTTTTGGGACGAATGTGCGGGGAAAACAATGGTGGGCCAGGCCCGGTACACTCACAGCCTCCGTACTGTGTAAAAATTGTGCGGGTGGATCAGCTTCGGCCACGGGGTTTTCCGGTTAAAACTCTCAAGGGATCCGCAGCGGCTGAGAAAAAATGAGTTCTACCGGGGAGGCTGCCAAATCGTTGTTAGGTGCAAAGCGCAACCCTAAAAGAACCCAGGGCAGGTGGTCGACCCAATTTGTGTTCATGAGCAAAGCGCTGAGCACTGCTTTAAGCAACCTATGAATGCGCTTGCATAACCCGTTAGCCTGGGAGTTGTACATGGTAGTGCGGTGAATTTTGACCCCCAGGCTCTGGGCCATAGAGGACCAGAGTTCCGAAATGAATTGTGGGCCCATCGGACGTGGTGTGCGATGGAGATCCAAAACATGCAACCCAAGCCAACAAAAAAGTGCAAGCCACTTCTCCGGACATGGTAGAAGCCAGTGGGACCACTTCAGGCCAGCGCATGGTGCAGTCCACAATTGTTAAGAGGTGCGTAAAACCTTGCAACGGCGGGAGGGGTCCCACCAAATCCATTTGGACGTGGTTGAACCTCCTGGCCGGGATTTGGAATGGCTTGAGGGGGGCTCTGGTGTGCTTGTGCACTTTGGCGCACTGGCATGCGACGCAAGCTGCAGCCCACTCTTTCACATCTTTGCGCAAGTGTGGCCATATGAATTTCGCCCCCACTAGCTTCACTGAAGCGTGCACTCCTGGAAGCGAAAGGAAGTGGACCGACTCAAAAACGCGACGGTGCCAAGAGCTCAGAACCACCAGGTGCGGGCGGCCGGTAGAGACGTTGTAGAGCAAGGGAGGGCACCCTTCTTGCACTACCCTGTTCTCCAGCCTTAACCCAGTTGGCACAGACTGGAGCACGTAAATGGCCAAATTTCCGGCTTGTTCCACAGCCATGGCAGGGAAATCTATTCCCATGTAGACTGGGGTGATTAACACATGCGACAGGCAATCGGCCATGACGTTGCGTTTACCGGCAACGTGTTGACTGTCGGTAGTAAAGTCCAAAATTGCAGCCAAATGCCATTGCTTCCGTTCCAACCACGGTTCCGAGGTCTTGGACATCGCGTGCGTCAGTGGCTTATGGTTCACGAAAGCGGTGAACTTGCGCCCCTCCAGCCAGAACTGGAAATGGCACGTCGCCAGGTGGAGAGCCAGCAATTCTCTTTCGAATGTGCTGTACTTGTGTTCGTTGTCGCGCAAAGTCCAGCTAAAAATTGCGAGTGGCTGCCACAAACCTGACATGCCCTGCTCCACCACTGCCCCTACGGCAACATCAGATGCATCCGTCGTGAGCGCTATCCATGCAGACGGATCCGGTTGGGCTAACAACACAGCATCTGTAAGCGCTGTTTTGGCATTAGTAAAAGCCTGAACCCGCTCAGGAGTCCAGTCAATGGCTTCCGCGGGCTTCTTCCTTTTAAGCGCGGCATACAACGGCTGCATCAGCTGGGCTGCTTGGGGAAGGAAATGGTTGTAAAAATTAACCATTCCCAAAAACTCCTGTAGTGCCCTCACTGTCTGTGGACGCGGAAAATCCAACACCGCGCACATCTTGTCCGGTAACAGGATCGTGCCCTCTGGCGAAATGCAGTGGCCCAAAAAGTCGATCACTGGCACATCGAACTGGCACTTCGCTAGGTTAGCTATCAACCCATGCACCTCCAACCTCTGGAAAACTGTCTTGAGATGGGCGATGTGTTCCTCCTCCAACATGCTGGCTACCAGAATGTCGTCTTTTTTTTTTTTTCCCGGTTCCGGTTCGGCCGGACCGGCGGCGCCACACGAGTCGGCTGCCCGTTGCAACAGCCTTTTTTTTTAATCTTCCTTCTTCTTTCTACACCTTTCACTCTGTATATATATCACGGACGCACGGATCGCCCCGGGGGTCTCCCGGGTCGGCGGACGGAGCCACTGTTTGCAGCGGGAGACGCTACAGCGGGGAGGAGCTAGTGCTAGCTAGCACTTGGCCGCCGCCCGGTGCTAATGGGAAACTCGACATACCGGGAGCTGTAGCGAAAACGACGCGGGTGGCGGGCTGAAGTTTAGGCGGCGTGCAAGAAATATAAGACAGAATAATAAAGAGCGATGGCAAGAACCAAGCAGACCGCCCGTAACTTCTACTGGAGGAAGAAGCCCCCCAGGAGGCAGCTAGCCACCAGGGCTGCTCGGAGAGGCGCTCCGGCCACCGGCGGAGTGAAGAGGCCTCACCGTTACAGGCCCGTGGCTCTGAGAGAGATCCGTCACTACCAGAAATCCACGGAGCTGCTCATCCGTAAGCTGCCCGTCCAGCGCCTGGTGAGGGAGATCGCTCAGGACTTCAAGACTCACCTGCTCTTCCTGAGCTTCGCCGTCATGGCCCTGCAGGAGACCAGAGAGGCCTACCTGGTGGGTCTCTTCTTCGCTAAGAGGGTCACCATCATGCCCAAAGACTTCCAGCTGCCCCGCCGCATCCGCGGAGAGAGAGCTTAGACTTTCTGCTGCACATTCACCAACCATAATGCTCCGCACTGTGTGTCTATATACACTACCGTTCAAAAGTTTGGGGTCACCCAGACAATTATTTTGTGTTTTCCATGAAAAGTCACACTTATTTACCACCATGAGTTGTAAAATGAATAGAAAATATAGTCAAGACATTGACAAGGTTAGAAATAATGATTTGTATTTGAAATAATAATTTTTTCCTTCAAACTTTGCTTTCGTCAAAGAATCCTCCATTTGCAGCAATTACAGCATTGCAGACCTAACATGATTGCACAAGGGTTTTCTAATCATCCATTAGCCTTCTGATGCAATGAGCAAACACATTGTACCATTAGAACACTGGAGTGATAGTTGCTGGAAATGGGCCTCTATACACCTATGTAGATATTACACCAAAAACCAGACATTTGCAGCTAGAATAGTCATTTACCACATTAGCAATGTATAGAGTGTATTTCTGATTAGTTTAAAGTTATCTTCATTGAAAAAAAGTGCTTTTCTTTCAAAAATAAGGAAATTTCTAAGAGACCCCAAACTTTTGAACGGTAGTGTACGTATATATTTATAGTAATATGTACATATGTTTACTAGATGTTCTTGTTTTTTTTCTTGCCTTCTGATTATTGCTCTGAGTGTTGCTATCCCTGTGCTGTTGCAATCCTGGAATTTCCCCATTGTGGGACTAATAAAGACTTATCTTATCTTAAGTAGACAAACACGAAGGGCAAGTAGAGAAGCACTGCATCCATCATCCTCTGGAAGGTCTGCACCACGCATTTTAATCTGAACGGCATGCGTAAAAACGAGTTATTACCACTGTCTTTGGAACGTCTTCCATGCGCACCGGGACCTGGTAGTAACTGCGGACCAGATCCACTTTGGAAAAAACACACACTCCGGCCAGGTGCACGAAAAAATCCTGGATGTGTGGAATAGGATATCAATCATGTTCGGTAGCATTGTTCAAGCACCGGAAATCGCCGCATGGTTGCCACGATCCGTTGGCTTTAGGCACCATGTGTAGCGGGGATGTCCACGGGCTGTTGGAGCACCTGACGATGCCCAACTGCTCTAAGTTGGCAAACTCCTCTCGCGTGCTGGCCAGTTTAGCTGCGTCCAAATGCCGAGGACGCACAAACACCGGCGGACCTTTTGTCGTTTTAAAGTGCTCGACCCTGTGTTTCGTTACCGTAGATGAAAAAGTTGGGACTGTAAGTGCTGGGAACTGTGCAAGAAAATGTTGGCACTTACCCCTTGGAGCTATAACGTTAGCCAGTGTTGTTGACCCAGCTCCCCGAGCTGTGCAGGGCAGTTAGGTAAAAGAGACAGCGTCCACTAATCTCCTATTAGTAACACTGACTAACAACCCATAAGCACATAAAAAATCCACAGCTAAAATGGGGCCGGAACATGCAGCTATCACAAAGTCCCACTGAAAGTTGCATCTGTGCAAGCATATCATCAGTGTCCGTTCGCCAAATGTCCTGATGGTGGATCCGTTGGCGGCCGTGAGCTTGGGATCGCTGCGTCCTGCCACCCTGTCTGCGTTGACCAGCAGGATGAGGCTCTTCTGGGAGCCGGAGTCCACCAAAAACCGTCTCCCCGAACATGTGTAGGTGGGGATGCAGGTTAGGGATAAGGGGTGCTTGCGCACACAGCAACCGGCAGCTGGTGGCTTGTCACCAGACTGCAAAACAAATCTACCTACGGGTACAAAATAAGTAATAAAAAAAAAAAATGTGTCCGTGACATACAGCAGTCTGTTCTTGTCGCCATCGGTTGCAGCTGTCACCGAATTCCAAACATGCCGTCTTCCCAGCTTCTTGAATTTGCATGGCGACAGGCAGCGTTGGACATTCAAGCCAAAATGGCGATGATAAAAACAGATTGCCCCATTCCTTCATCTTCTGGTGTCCCGGCTACCACGAATGGCTCCTCGACCTTGCTGGAGTCCCTCATGGATGCCGGTGCCACTGTCTGCACGCTGTGAGCTCTGGCTGCCAAGATGATGCGGTCCGCTTCCTGCGCCAGGGTGCAGTATGCCTGAGCGACCAGCCACGGCAAGTTGGCCCTCGCTGTAGCCGGTAGGTTCCTGACGAACAAGTGTGCAAACAGGAAAGATTCGTCGTCCTTCATCCTCAGTGCCAACATGCTCTCCATTAGCTCCACAGCTGACTTGTCCCCTAACTCTGAACGTGTTAGGAGCCTCTCTGCCCTCTCACTGTCAGAAAGGGTATAGCACTGGAGAAGCATCTTCTTGAGCGCTTCATATTTTCCTTGGGCCGGCGGCTCCTGGAGCAGGCTCATCACCTGTTGCGTGCCGCGCGCATCCAGCACAGCGACCACGTAGTAATATCTGGAATCGTCTGGTGTTATCCTGCAGAGTGCGAAGTGGGCTTCTATGTGCAAGAACCACACAGTCAGGTTGTGAAGCTGGAAGTCTGGGAGCTCGACTGAGACCACACGTCTTTACATTTCAACTGTAATGCAATGGAAGGCTGAGGTATCTAACAAAATCAGAACGCAACTTTATGGTGAAAAATTACATAAGCTGATTATCTGGAAAAGGAACTTCTGAATGAATCTACAAAAATGAAAGGAGGCTACTGTCATGGCTCCCTCAGGGCCGTCATCAACTACAGCTGCACGCACACCTGCTGCCAATCTCCAGCAGGCTTTATAGCCAGGCCTGCCTGAGACTCAGCACAGAGCCGTCTGTCATTTTCCATTGACACGCCTCACGTCAACAGCTAAGTTCCTGGCTTCATCGTCAGAGTTCCTGATCTCCTCGTCGCTTCACGTAAGCCTGATTATTGACTCACCTCTGTCAGTCGTTCTCCCCTGTGCACAGGTGGATCCTCCCGGCGGCGGTCTAGCCTTCTTTGCCACTACAGGGCTACTTGCCCACGTCCCTGCACGGAGTCAGATGCTGTCCCCCTGGCTGCAGCCCTCAAGGCCAACCTGAGCATCTCCACGATCATCTGCAAAGTAAGCAACCATTACTATCACGCTCTTTGCTCTGTGGACAGAATTAACACCTCTGCTCTGTCGTTATAGGGTTGCCAGGCTGAACGGCGTTCTGCTCTCCCCCAGGCACGATTCCTGCACTGCACTTCCTCTTCACACGCACCACATACACACTGTACATACACGCACTCACACACACATTGTTAGCAATAAAAAGGATAAATTGTATTCACTCGAGTCTGTGCTTTGTTCCCTGGGTCTGTAATTATGTCAGTTACTTAAAAATTAATAAGAATTTTCCTTCAGTTTATAGCTTTGTCCTACAGCTGAGGGACTAATTGTACCATGAAATATTGGTTATGTTCAATTATAATTGATATTTAGGACATCTCGTTTAAACCCAGCAGATAGGAAAATGGGAGTCTCACAAACAGCTGTAGGTCCAGGTATTCAGTGGTGGTCGGCGCCAGCCGGTGGTATTGTTTGGGAAGGCTCAGCGGCTTGACAGACAGCGTTCGGAAGACAGGACTCAACCGGGGGGGCTTGCGAGAGTGTAACCGGTGGAGTTAGCGGCTAAGCCCCGGGCCAGGCGTGACATCCTTTGGCAACCAGTCCAAAATTTAGTGTGTGCCCAGCCCGCAGGACAAACCCAAAGCCTGAAGGAAAAATGTTTTAGTCAGTTTCATCCACAAGCTCCTGGTTTCTTAACGTGGTCAGACGTGGGTGAGGCAGGGAAAGAAAGTCCAAAAATCTCAATCAGTTCACTTTAAAAGCAGAAAAAATAAAAATCCCCTTTAACTGTAGCAAAAGTCAAAAAGTCCAAGAAAAAATATTCAGATAGGATAAGAACGGCTTCTGAGGTGAAGAAAAAAGGATTTGAGAGTTTAACTCTCTTTAAAGGCGAGCTCATTGAAAAAGGATGGTTTCTCCTGAATTACCAGGAAACAGGCAAAAGCTTATCAAAAGACGATTTAAGAAAGCTAGTGCAGGACTTGACAAGGTTCAGACACACACAAAAAACTTCTTAAAACTCACAGAACAGCTTAGACAAAGACAACTTAAAGACAACTCAAAGACTCAAAAGACAACGGAAAAACTCAAAAGACTGAAAGACAACAGGAAAGGCTCAAAGACTGCCTAGGGCGGCTCCCTCTCTGTTTTTAAAGGGTTGCGCTTCTGATATCATAAAAGTGTGACTGGCAGCAAGACGGACCAATTATCTTCCATAAAGAGGAGTTTGAATGGGCTTTTGTCCAATGAGGGAACAGTTCTTTGTGAACAGCCAATCAAATGCAAGGGCGTTATCCAACAGAGAAGCAGCCTGGGGGATTGGTCAGAAATAGCTGACTCACAAGTTTCAGAAAACATTCATTCACTTCCTATGAAATTCATTATATACTCAATATAAAATCTAGCTAAATTAAGTGACTCAAGGCTAATATTCAGTGACCATGCATTTTTACTATTACTAATAATTTTAACATTCATTTGAATAACATTCATGAAAAAGACATTCCTAAGACATGCACTCACATTTAAATCAAGGATTAATGAATTATTGCAAACCCTTATTGGCGATCAAAAGGGCAATGATCTTCACAGTGTCCAAAGTTATCCTGTGGGATGTAGGCTAAAAAAGTGTTCATGTTAGTCAGAAATAGCAGTTCCAAATTGCACAAGTAATGAAACATATTCCGTAGATGTCCACTAGGAGGTACTGTTGAGCTGTAGATAATTTTTAGGTCTTGGAATTTGAACAAGGGGGCAGTCTAGAGGGTTCTGCTATATGTCCAAAAGAAGGAGGAAACAATATATCTGTCAGCTTAATGAGTTTATGACTTTTTAAGAGTATCAGTTCCTGGTACGAAAGCTTCTTATCTGCTTAGGGAGGAAGCTTGAGAATTTTATGATGTACTTTTTAAAGCCTTTAAAAGCAAGTTCTTATCAGGTTTCTCTACAAACGGGAAATTGTTTACACTGGGTCCTGATGAAGGCACACAGCAATTCTTGACCAGACCTTGAGTGAGAGTTTCTTTAAGATGAAGAAGAGTGATTTCCTGAATTAGCGTGAGAAGAAGCTGATGCTACACTCCACAGGAGAAGCTGATGCTACAACACATTGTTATTTGCACAAAGAACTATGTGGCACATTAACATGACATAACGCTGGCGCCGCTATCACACCCTATTTCTCCCAGCGGCTCTGGTATTTACTCCTCTCTCTGGGGGGCACATAGTCCTTACTGTCCCATCTGATACCCACTCGGTGGCACCTCCTTTCTCGGTCCCTTGTTCCCTGGGTGGAGAAGTCCAACATCATGCCCCCACAATGGAAGTGTTATGTCCACATACCTGGCACAAAGGGAGACGGACGAGAGTTTGCAAAGGAATGGTACTTTATTAATATACTGGTTGCTATATAGCAGGTACTACACAGTGTGGGGTCGTCCCGGCAAGAGACAACTCAAAATAGTGGACACCCCTATTAATAGGGCGGCGTGATGGCGCACCCGGAAGGCGGCGTCATCACACCGTATTTCACAATAAAACCCATCATCACATCCCCCACCCCCGCCTTATAAAGTAGAAAGAACATGCCAAATTAAACCCACCCAAATTTAGCATACAAAACCCCCAATAAACACATTAAACAACAACCCAAAAGGACACTAGAACTAGGGCCAGTGGGTGGACTGCTGCATGACCAAGTGTTTTATTCTGCCACTTTTCTTTTTTTTTTTCCAATAATCTGGCCATGCCCCTCCCAACAAAGTCTTTCAGGTTTTTTTTTTCTTTTCCTTACAGTCTTCCATGAGAGGAACATTCCTGTTTGGGGGGTTTTGAGGTGGCCCCGTGATGGCTTCCTCCCCGGAGCTTTGGAACAGGCTCGTGGCGGCCTCCTCCCCGGAGCTGTCGGACCCCCGTTGCCATTCTTCATGACGCTGGGGCCCAGGTCCCACACTGCGGCAGCTAACACCCATGGAGCCCCGCCACCTGGAGCCGCTGCCCAGACATGCTGTAGTTTGTTCACATGCCAAACCGAATGGTCCGTCAGCCGAAAACACGCTGTTCCCAGCTTCGCCACAATCCTCAGCGGTGTCCGTTGTTTCTCTGGCTGTGGCCCGGCCAGTCGTCATCCTGGCCTCCCGCCAGTGCAAACCCGAACTCAGTCCATGACTTGTAGCGGCGTCTTACTTGGTTTAATGTGCCGCTGTGTGTTTGCCAGCTCTGTGCCCTCCTTCGCCCTGGCGCCTTCGTTACCCCGTGGTGGTTCCACAGTCACCGTTGTCGCAATGGACTTCTCACCTATCGCTAGCTGAATATTGACCTCAACACTGAAGTTGTCCGGTTCCTCCACTGAACCGTCTGAAGTGCTCTGCTGCACCACGTCATGCGCTGCATCCGTGTTCGACTGCTGTTGCTGTGCGTCATGGTCCCCTGCATGCTAGGGCCCCCCCTCCAGGCAGCTCTCCCTAAGAGCGCGGAGCGGATGCTTAGATGTTGGCCCTGTCCATAAATACCTCGTCGGCACCGGTCCCATCACACCCGGGCTCCCTCTTCTCCAGCTTCGGTTCTGGCTGTGCGAGGGACGGAGGCAAGACCGGTCTCTGCCCTTTCTCTGTGTCGTCTTCACCGTCGGTGCCATATCCACTCTCTGCATTACGTTCGCCATCCACACTGTGCTCTTCGGCTGCACCCATGTCTGCGAAGTCTGGGCAAACTGGGCCTGGGCCGCTGACCACTTGCCCACCGACTGTGAAAGTAAAACCCAACTCACTGAATAAATCCCACCCCATAACATTTCCACCCCACCATTTCACCTGGAACCGGAACACTGGAAACACTTTTTTGCCATACTGCACTGCAAATGTGACGTTCCTGCCGGCTCCAGAGCTCCTGTCGTCTGGTTATTCCACTGCATCAGGGTGCCAGGGGTTGACCCTCTGAACAATGGCCTCACTATCAACTGCGTGGTGACAGTGGCGACCATCATGGAAACACTCACGCCACCTAACTTCACAACACGCTGCAGTCCTTACTAACCTTCGGGGTTTGCGATGTTTATGCTGTCTCAGTAGGGTGTGGGGTTAGCTAGCTTAGCTTTTTGTCAACGGTGGTGAGTTTTCGCGCGCCGTGCCACATTTTTGGGCTTAGCAAAGTAGCTAGTCAGCGTCTCGATAGCCTCCTCATAACAGTCCGTTGGACCAAGCATTTGAAAAACTGTCTGACCTTCTGTGCCTAGGAAGTGGACAAGCAGCGCTCGAGTTCTCACTCCATCCAGTTTCCCCAGATCCAGAGCCATGATGTAGGTTTTGAAGGCCTCAAACCAGTTGGGCCATGGCACCGGTGGATCGCCGGGAAGCTCCAGGAGAGGCCGCAGTGGTGGAAGTGTCACGGGGTGGAAGTGTTTTATTGTTTTGGGGTTTCACGTGGGTTTTTTTTAGTTTTATGTTGCATGTTTTAGTTTGCATGTTTTGTGTTTTTTATATTTTAATCAGTGTTTTTCAATTGGAAATGTTGTTTACTTCCACCCTGTGCTTCCCCTAATTACTAATGAGCAGCACCTGTGTTGATTGGGGATGTGGAGCAGCTGTGGCTGCACATGATAAGAGGTGCTCTGGCAGTCCAGAAGAGAGTTTTTGTCAGGAGGAAGTAGTCCTGTCTGAGGAGAGGGCCCCGGGTGGGGGCCTGGCCAGAGAGTTTTTTTGTCAGGAGGAAGGAGTCTTGCCTGAGGAGAGGGCCCTGGGTGGGGGCCTGGCCAGAAAGTTTTTGGCAGCACGGTGGTGCAGTGGTTAGCACTGTTGCCTTACAGCTAGAAGGTTCCTGGTTCGAATCCCCAGGCTGGCAGGGGTTGGAACCTTTCTGTATGGAGTTTGCATGTTCTCCCTGTACTGTGTGGGTTTACTCCGGGGGCTCCGGTTTCCTCCCACAATCCAAAGACATGCATGTTAGGTTAATTGGTTGTTCCAAATTGTCCCTAGATATCTGTTTCCTATCGGCCCTTAGAATAGAGGGTTAGTACTAGTGAAAGCACTTTGAGTGGGCTTTGTGACTAGAAAAGCGCTATATAAGTGCAGGTTAGTTAGTTAGTTAGTTAGTTTTTGTCAGGTGGAAGGAGTTCTGCCTGGAGAAGAGTGCCCTGCCTGGATAGCCAGCCAGATGAGAGCCTGGTTGGACAAGAGAAGGCTGCTGGTCCCAGGAAGATGGCTGCAGGAGGGCATGACTGAGGAGGAGGAGGAGGAGGAGGAGGAGGAGGAGCAGTAATGGCCAGGACCACCATGATGTTGGCATTTGGGGGGGAGACACTTCTGTGTGGAGCAGTTGGTGGTGCTGCAGGCGAAAGATGGAAAGAGGCAGAGTGAGGAGCTCTACCTGGTCTGTAAGTACCTGGTTCCCAGATAGCAGCACCCCATGACGATGATGATAATGACAATAGGAATCTGGATATACTGCTGGCAAGTGTCTTCCCCTGTACAGGTTTTCTGAGGGTGTCGGTGTCGTGTGGCAGATGGAACATGGCCTGGAAGAGTGGGTCCTCCTCCTCAGTTTTTATGGACTTTTAGTTGTTTTTAGCCCACTTTTAGTCTTCTTTTTAGTTTAGGTTTTAGTTTAAGCTTTTTATTTTATTAGGCTTTTTGTTTTAGTGGCCCATGAGACAGGTCAGGCCGTTGGCGACTGTCTCATGGGTCAGGTCATTGGCGACTCAACCGGCATCCTTGCCTTTCCGAGGGCATGGAGGATGAAACAGGGCATCCTAGCAGAACTAAAAACAATATCTGCCACAGGTCTGTGGTGGACTACTCCCAGTTACACGGGGTGAGACTGGACATCCTGGCAGATAAACACATCTGTCGCAAGGTCTGTGGTGGACTGTGCCACAGTCAAGTGTGTAAATTTGGTGGTGTTCAGCTGACCAACTGCCTGCACAAGCTCATCCAAGAGATATGGGATGCCCAGAAAGTACCTCAAGATTGGAAGGATGCAAGTATTGTGCCTTTGTTCAAGAAAGGTGACAGGAAAGATTGGGGAAATTACCAAGGTATATCACTGCTAGCCACTGTTGGTAAGACTCTCTCACGTGTACTACTGAACAGACTCAATGAACACATCTCGCAGAATGTACTACCGGAAACCCAGTGCGGCTTTACAAGTGGAAGAAGCACAATGGACATGATTTTCTGCTTGAAACAGGTTCAAGAAAAGTGTATTGAACAGAACATTCCGCTTTATGTAGTCTTCATAGACTTCAGTAAAGCCTTCAATACTGTTTCGCGACAGGGACTTTGGCTGGTACTCAAGAAATATGGCTGTACAGAGAAGTTTGTCAGCCTGATTGAGGCACTCCATACAGGTATGCAAGCAAACGTGGCAATGAGTGGTTCAGTATCTAAAGACTTTTCAGTAAGCAACAGGGTGAAACAAGGGTGTGTGCTGGCATCTACACTCTTCTCGCTATATCTGGCAGCCATGCTTGAGGTGGCCTTCAAAGACACTTCAGAAGGAGTATACATTCAAACAAGGAAAGAAGCAGACTTGTTCAATGTGGCACAGTTTAAAGCCAAGAGTAAGACATCGAGAAAGGTAGTAAGAGAAATGCTCTTTGTCGACGACAGTGCTCTAGTTGCACACAGTGTGGAAGATATGCAATCTTTAGTGGAGATATTTGCAAGAGCAGCTAGCCAATTCAGCCTCAAAATCAACATCAAGAAGACAGAGTGCCTTTATCAACCACCAAAGTTCCAATTGTCAACATCACTATCAGAAAAGATCAGCATTGGTACAGAGCCACTAGTCAAGTGCAAGACTTTCAAGTATCTAGGAAGTACTGTTTCAGAGAATGCTAGGTTGGAGGATGAACTATCTCTCAGAACGGGAAGAGCAAGCGCTGTGTTTGGAAACTTGAGGGAGAGACTGTGGAACAATCGACATGTGTCTATCCGTGTGAAATGCAAAGTGTACAGACCGACAGTACTGGCTACTCTACTGTACGGTGCTGAAACTTGGACTGTCTTCAGAGTGCAGGTGAAGAAACTCAACGCGTACATGATGAGACACCTTCGAGCCATAATGAACATCTCATGGAAAGACAAGATAACCAACATAGAAGTGTTGAAACGAGCTGGTCTACCATCAATGGAGAACATGCTAATACAGATAAACCTGAGATGGCTCGGACATGTTGAGAGGATGGACCACCAGCGTCTCCTTTGGCAGTTACTCTACTCACAGTTATACGAGGGCAAACGCAATCAGGGTAGACCAAGGCTCAGATTTAAAGACACTGTAAAAAGAAACTTGAAGAAGTTGGACATAGACAGGAGTTCCTGGCAGCGGACGGCTAAGGACAGAGCTGTGTAGAGGAATCTGATCAGACCTAAATGAAACAGTCATTGTCGCCCACGACAGACTGCTATGATGATGATGATGATGATTTTAGTGGGCATTTCTTGTACATAATTTATTGTAATAAAGTCCCTTTGAACATCCTCATAAGTTCCCCTTTAATTGCTTCCTGTGACTCTTCACCTGGTTTTAAAGAACCTGAAGTTATGTTTTTAACTACTCTTGGTCACGTTATATAAGGCACGTCTCTATTTCTTAATCCTCAGTCGCCAAATGTTATGTCCACAAACCTGGCACAAAGGGAGCCAGATGAGAGGTTGCACTGGAAGTGTACTTTTGTGGTGACCCAGCACAATGCAGACTGATACTATTCACGCTCAGCAGGGCTGGAGGAAACAGAGGACAATTTGCATACGGACAGAGAGCCCCTGGGGGCAATCAGAACAATGGACTGTTGTATATACATCCCCTGGATGAGGGAGCGGACATCCGGGCGCCAGTTGGTCACGCGAATGATATATATTGACTGATATGTACACTACCGTTCAAAAGTTTGGGGTCACTTAGAAATTTCCTTATTTTTGAAAGAAAAGCACTTTTTTCAATGAAGATAACTTTAAACTAATCAGAAATACACTCTATACATTGCTAATGTGGTAAATGACTATTATAGCTGCAAATGTCTGTTTTTTGGTGCAGTATCTACATAGGTGTATAGAGGCCCATTTACAGCAACTATCACTCCGGTGTTCTAATGGTACAATGTGTTTGCTCATTGCGTCAGAAGGCTAATCGATGATTAGAAAATCCTTGTGCAATCATGTTAGGTCTGCAATGCTGTAATTGCTGCAAATGGAGGATTCTTTGACGAAAGCAAAGTTTGAAGGAAAAAATTATTTCAAATACAAATCATTATTTCTAACCTTGTCAATGTCTTGACTATATTTTCTATTCATTTTACAACTCATGGTGGTAAATAAGTGTGACTTTTCATGGAAAACACAAAATAATTGTCTGGGTGACCCCAAACTTTTGAACGGTAGTGTATATCAATATGCTAATGTGCCATGCATTCTCTCTGTTTGTATAACATCTATAAAAGAGCTTACGATACATGCCTCAGAGCACAGTAGAGCACAGTAGCGCACCAGAGCTACAAAGTGCGTCTTATTATGTTGGAGGAAAATAAAACTTTGCAACCTTCCAACTCATCACATCTCGTCTGATCTTATTCCTCCACACTGGTGACCTGACGAGAGAGAATGACCGTCTGCTCCCTCTCACCGCACTGTGGACTCCAGAGGACCAGCGAATGCCTGCAACCTCTTCATCCACACCCATGGGGATCAACAGCAGCGCTGTTACCGACATACACCATGAACGGCGACACGAGCAAGCCGAAGTAAGCAGCCTGAACGGGGAAATCATCGATGTCGTCTGCGTTGATTCCCACCAAGCTTCCCAACCCTGACTCACCTAGCGACAGCGGACCTCCGGCGCACAGAAGCCCCGACCGCACACCGCAGGATTACGAGGACAGCGCAACTGCCAGCTATGTGGTCACTGCGCCAAGCGCACACCACGCATAGGGACAAACCAGCTCCACAGACTGATACATCGTCCTCCGCCGCAGCACATGCCCGAGAAACACGGCTGATCGCCATCCTCGGAACCTTCAGGGCTGCTCACGCACCTGAAGCAGACGTGCAGCCCGCACACAGGATTTTATATGGGTTTCTCAGCCATGGCGCACAACGGGAGCTTAGCCAATTGCTCTCCCCGAGGGCTTTAGGGCTGTGTCCGCCCCTAAAGCCACAGCGCCAAGTCCCTCACACAGCTGCAGTTGTTTCACAGCCACTACGCATCCTCGGGGAATTTGGCCGTCGCCTTCCCCACATCCTCGCTGGACCGAGCCGTGAGAGGAGTCAGAGACTTTTTTTTTTTTTTTCACAGCTGCTGCAGATCACTGCCCCTGGTTTACCGGGAAAGTCCCTCACCATCGCGGGTCCACACGCAATTTTTGCGCAGCCCAAACACCTTTGATGTCCCAGGCCGACACTCACTTACTCCCACCCCCCTCCCCCACAGCGCTTTTCCCGCACCTCACTCCCTAAAGCCGGCCAATAGCCGTCTTGTTCCATTACGCACGACACGCACCGGTCCCATGCACCCACAATCCACGGCCGTTCAACGTGCTGGAACTCGGAGCAGAGCACACCATCCTTTCCACCCCTCCCCCGTCCCCCCCATAGACTGACATGCCCTCTGACACTCCTCTACAGCAGGACAGTTCTACTGGAGCTGGAGCCCAAACGACGGGGGAGGGGGGTGTCACAGCCCCTTCTGAGCGTTCTGGGGGGGAGCCGTGTGGTGACCCAGCACAATGCAGACTGATACTGTTCACACTCAGCAGGGCTGGAGGAAACGGAGGACAATTTGCATATGGACAGAGAGCCCCTGGGGGCAATCAGAACAATGGACTGTTGTATATACATCCCCTGGATGAGGGAGCGGACATCCGGGCACCAATTGGTCACGCGAATGATATGTATTGACTGATATGTATATCAATATGCTAATGTGCCATGCATTCTCTCTGTATAACATCTATAAAAGAGCTTACGATACATGCCTCAGAGCACAGTAGCACACCAGAGCTACAAAGTGCGTCTCATTGTGTTGGAGGAAAATAAAACTTTGCAACCTTCCAGCTCACCGCATCTCGCCTGATCTTATTCCTCCTCACTTTATTAATATACTGGTTGCTATATAGAAGTTGCTACACAATGTGGGGTTGTCCGGACAAGCGGCAGCACAAAATGGTGGATGCTGTGGCTTATATTAATCATATATTCCATACCTACGTATGTATAGACATATTAGAATGTTTAGTGATTACATACACTACCGTTCAAAAGTTTGGGGTCACTTAGAAATTTCCTTATTTTTGAAAGAAAAGCACTGTTTTTTTCAATGAAGATAACTTTAAACTAATCAGAAATACACTCTAATATCTAATATACATTGCTAATGTGGTAAATGACTATTCTAGCTGCAAATGTCTGGTTTTTGGTGCAATATCTACATAGGTGTATAGAGGCCATTTCCAGCAACTATCACTCCAGTGTTGTAATGGTACAATGTGTTTGCTCATTGCGTCAGAAGGCTAATGGATGATTAGAAAACCCTTGTGCAATCATGTTAGCACAGCTGAAAACAGTTTAGCTGGTTAGAGAAGCTATAAAACTGACCTTCCTTTGAGCAGGTTGAGTATCTGGAAAAAATTATTATTTCAAATACAAATCATTATTTCTAACCTTGTCAATGTCTTGACTATATTTTCTATTCATTTTACAACTCACGGAGGTAAATAAGTGTGACTTTTCATGGAAAACACAAAATAATTGTCTGGGTGACCCCAAACTTTTGAACGGTAGTGTATGTGGAATGACCTCACGCCTCAGAACAGGACAAGAGGTCTCAACCGCCAGCGAGGATCAAAGAGCAGACGGAGTCGCAGCAGTGGAGACCGGATCGATCTCCCTGACCACCCAGGGTCAGGTGGAGGAGACGGAGGACAATGGAGGGGGGATTATGTTAATGCGGGATGTCGGCTTTGATATGCAATGTCTTTTGTTGAGTGTGGGTATAAGTATGAAGGTCTGACTGTGCTCAACCTCTTATTCTGCTTCTGCACTGAGATGAGACATGTTAGGGAGGTGAAGCTGATATTAAACTTTGATTTATAAAATCATATCGCTTCTTCATTTCAAGCTCCCTACACTGGTGACCAGACGTGAGGATGGAACAGAGACGTTCTCCCGCGATTAACTCATCAGAGGCGACCCAGGCAAGCGCCGGCGCCCATGCAGACAGGGGAACGGATGGAAGACGTTCCCCCACGGCAGAATCTACAGAGAGGGCTCAACCGAGCACCATCCCCAGCTCCGCCGTGAGAGCAGAAGAAAGGCGCTCTCACCCGGCGGACACATCAGGGACGGCCCACACAAGCGGCGTTACCGTCAAGCTGCCAGAATTCTGGCAAGACGACCCGAGCTCGTGGTTCCAGCAAGCTGAGGCTCAGTTTGTACTGGTGGGCATAACGGCGGACGAGACGAAATTTTATCACATCGTCGCCAAACTCGACGCTGCCACGTCAAGATGTGCGCGGAGCATAATCCAACAACCGCCCGCCCATGACAAATACAGAGAACTTAAGGCGACCATCGTTGAGAACTTCGTCCCCTCAGCCGAGGAGAGAGCAGAGAAGATTCTGGCGATCTACGGCCACAGAGGATGCAGACCCAAGGCCCTCATGGAGGACATGCTGCAGCTTAAGGAAGAGGACAACGACAACTTCCTCTTCCAACATATCTTCCTCAGCACTCTGCCGCCACACATGAGAGGGACGCTGGTCAACATGCGGTGCAGCACCCAGCAGGACTTCCGCACGCTGGCCCGAGAAGCGCAGCGGCTCATCAATGCCTGCGGCGAACAGATGGCCACAGCAGCATCTGCAGATCTCAGCGCGGAAGCCCAGAGCAGCGGAGAACCACAGACAACCGAGCAGAGCCCGCCCACCATGGCGGCAACACGACCAAGGCGCAGCAGGCGGAACAACCTCTGCTATTACCACCACCGTTTCGCCGAGAGGACGTACAAATGCGTGCCCCCCTGCAAATTCAAAAATTCTGGAAAACGCCAAAGCCGAGAACCGTTAACAGTTGTGGCTCTCGGCGAGACGAATAAGCTGCTTTATGTGACTGACGGACACACCGGGAGACAGTTCCTTATTGACACCGGAGCTCAGCTGAGTTTTATCACCCCTTCCCACGCAGACCCATGGGTCCCCGGGGAAATGGAGCGATGGCAGCCAACGGCTCGATCATCGACACTTTCGGCGAAAGGAACCTGCTTCTTTGCATCCACGGCCGCAACTATAGATGGACATTTATTGTAGCGGCGGTGAGTTTTAACTTGTTGGGCGCTGATTTTTTGTGTGCACATGGGTTGTTAGTCGATCTAGCAAATAGGCGCTTGGTTAATGCACTGTCATTTTCTTCTGTCCTCTGCTCAGCTCGAGTTTCTCCACCACCCGTGCAGGCCAGCATCACCACAGCAGGAGGTAAGTTTGACCAACTCCTCACCCAATTTCCAGCACTCACAGTTCCCAAATTTTCAGCAACAGTAGCGAAACACGGGGTTGAACACTTTATCCCCACAACAGGCCCACCCGTGTTTGCCAAAGCTCAGCGCTTAGACGCGACCAAGCTCGCCATAGCACGGGACGAGTTTTCCACCCTGGAAAAATTAGGCATTATTAGGCGCTCGAAAAGCCCCTGGGCATCGCCACTCCATCGGCCACTTCCAGTTCTGGTTAGAAGGGCGGCGTTTCACGGCTTTTGTAGACCACAAACCGCTCACTTTTGCGATGGCTAAAATTTCAGAACCATGGTCAGGCAGGCAACAAAGACAGCTAGCTGCAATTTCAGAGTTCACCACAGACATTCGACATGTGGCAGGCAAACTTAACGTGGTAGCAGACTGCCTCTCTCGCGCTGTGACATCGCCAGAGCACGGGGAGACAGATTATACTACCTCAGCCGCAGAACTCTTCGCCAACGCGGACGCGTACGCGGCCCCAATTCACGTAGGGATAGATTACGCAGCCATGGCAGAGGAACAAAGCAGTGACGCGGACGTGCGCGCGCTCCTGTCTGGACCAACAGGGTTAAGACTGGAGGAAAGGGGTTTACATGACGGTGTACCCCCCCTAATCTGCGACGTGTCAACCGGCCGACCTCGCCCGGTAGTCCCAGCTGCATGGCGCCGCCGCATTTTCGACTTGGTTCACTCCCTCGCGCACCCAGGGGTGCGCGCCTCGGTTAAAATGGTCACGGAAAAGTTTGTTTGGCCGGGCCTGTGCAAAAATGTAAAGGAATGGGCAAAAACTTGCATGTCTTGTCAGCGCGCCAAAATACACAAACACACAAAAGCTCCTCTAGAGCCTTTTCGAATCCCAGCCAGGAGGTTTGACCACGTTCATGTCGACCTCATGGGACCACTACCTTCGTCTCAGAGTTTCACACACCTGTTAACAATGATAGACCGTACTACGCGCTGGCCTGAGGCGGTCCCTTTGGCGTCAACCACAGCTGCGGAAGTCACTCGCGTTTTTTTAACAAACTGGGTGGCACGTTTCGGCGTCCCATCGGACATCACATCCGATAGGGGGCCTCAATTTGTCTCAGAGCTTTGGTCAGCCATGGCCAGCAGCTTAGGGGCGACAATTCACCGCACCACCGCATATCACCCTCAGGCTAATGGGTTATGCGAGCATTTTCACAGATCTTTAAAGGCCGCCCTCAGGGCCTCACTAACGGATACAGATTGGGTGAATAAACTTCCCTGGGTTTTATTGGGGTTGCGTTCTGCGCCTAAAGAGGATCTAGACGCCTCCCCAGCAGAATTAGTTTTTGCACAACCTCTCAGACTCCCAGGTGAGTTTTTACCAGAGAATCCAGAGCCTGGGCATCTCCCAGCCCTGAAGCCTTTAGGCAGCACCGGACCGGACACTCTCCCCGGACCGGCACATCACTCTTTTCCACGGGTTTTTGTCCCCCAAGCTTTAAAAAACGCTGAGTTCGTTTTTGTTAGACACGAAGCTTTAAAATCAACCCTCCGTCCACCATACGACGGACCATTCAGAGTGCTGGAACCTGGTGATAAGCATTTTGTGCTTGATTTAGGGGACAGAAAAGAAACAGTCAGCACTGACAGACTTAAACCTGCCTTCTTGTTGAGAGACGAACTTGCACGGGTGGCGAGAGCACCTCGGCGAGGTAGACCCCCCAAGAAAAAAAACTCAGCCTCCCTGCAGGGAACAAATAACCACTCTCCTCCCCAAGCTGCAGATTCCTTACAGGAGGGTCCCACCAGGACGCCAAAGCGGACCTACAGCAGATTCGGGAGAAGATTAAAACCCAGACGGCACAGGGACTGATGCAAATTGACCAAGAGTTGTTAACTATGTTATCAGATTGTGCCGTGACAGTTTTAAGGCTGATTTGTGATATTACTATACTGTTGTGGTTACCACTGAATTCTCTACAGGAGCATGACTGCTGGAAAGATTTTTCCTTGTTTTCCCTGTCAAGAGGTTTAACAGTATAATATGTCATAGAGGTTATCTTAAACTGTAAACTTAATTTGATTGTCCTTTTCTTAGTCGTTTGGGGGGGGGGGGGCTGTGGCTTATATTAATCATATATTCCATACCTACATGTATAGACATATTAGAATGTTTAGTGATTACATATGTGGAATGACCTCACGCCTCAGAACAGGACAAGAGGTCTCAACTGCCAGTGAGGATCAAAGAGCAGACGGAGTCGCAGCGGTGGAGACCGGATCGATCTCCCTGACCACCCAGGGTCAGGTGGAGGAGACGGAGGACAATGGAGGGGGGATTATGTTAATGCGGGATGTCGGCTTTGATATGCAATGTCTTTTGTTGAGTGTGGGTATAAGTATGAAGGTCTGACTGTGCTCGACCTCTTATTCTGCTTCTGCACCGAGATGAGACATGTTAGGGAGGTGAAGCTGATATTAAACTTTGATTTATAAAATCGTATCGCTTCTTCATTTCAAGCTCCCTACAGATGCCCTTATTTATAGGGCAGTGTGATGGCACACCCGGAAGGTGGCATCATCACACCGTACTTCAAAATAAAACCCATCATCACAGTAAGTATGCCAGATTTAGCAATGCTCCTAATTTGCATCTGTAGTACCCCGGCAGGTCACAAAAACACACAAACAACTTGGTGGTTTCAGTAGGAGTAACGTCAAAAACTCCTCTTTAGTGGAAAAGTCATCGATCACTATCCGTATGAAAACAGCCAGCTGTGCTATATAACTGGAGTCTACAGACTCATCACACTGGAGTGAAAACCAGAGGCACTTGTTCAGGTCCAACTCCAGCTGTCTGACCGCACCCGCAGACAGCGCACACACCCTCTGCGCCATAGTGTTTGCACCAACCCGGACATCAGCAATAGTGGACAGAATCTCTGTCTTATTTTTATGGTCCCAGAATAATGATTCCACCACCGCAGTCTTAGCCGCTTTAATTATACCGCCATCAGTGAAGGGCTTTTTGTGCTTGGCCAGGATGTGTGCCACTTTAAATGATGCCTCAGTTGAAGCGTTGGCCTTCTTAGTTGGTTTAGTGAACTGAGATTGTTTTTGGAGCATAGCTTTAAGCTTTTTTTACCTTCTCATTATGGAGTCTGCTTCCCACCAGATTCCAGGAAAAGTCTCAGAAAGTCTCAGGAGGAGAAGTTGCTGTGAACTTTGGTGAAATGCAGCTCCACGCTGCATCTTTTACCGACTGCCAGGCTCGCACCACAGATCAGATACACACACTTGTCTTTCACATTTGTGAAACAGAAGTCCATTTCCCAGTCTTGGTAAAAATAATAAGTTTTGGGCCTCTTACTGGCATGACTGGACTCTTCTACTGACATTGTTACTGGACTAACCTGCTACCTGCCTGGCACCTGGCTGGTCAGCCTTCTCCCCCCACTCTGCTCCAATGATAGACAGCAAACCAGCGCAAATGTTTGATTGACAGCTAGTTGGCAAACAACCGTTTCATCTTGGGAGGGGGGCAGGACACTTGTAATTTTGATTGGATGGTAATTTAGACCCGATTTATCAAGTGATGAATCAAATTTGTTTTGTTATATTATTGACCCCTTGGCGAGCTACTGGAAAGGGCCTCGTGAGCGACATGTTAGAGATGTCTGCTCTAGGACTCATACAGAGTTATAGGTTATTGGTTTATTTGTCAGGGACCATGTACAGAAAAAAACATTAAACACAGGGTAAAGCTGCTCTGTACCAGATTATAGCGTTCTCACTAATTTACATCTGTAGTCCCTGAGGCAGGCAAGAAGTTAATAAAAGAAAAACAGCACATATAGAAAGCAATTCAGGTCAAATTTCAGAATCTGTTGTCCCTGAAACAAGCAGGGAGTAAGTTTTAAAAGATAAGAAAACAGCATACATAAGAGTACAATTTCAAATCCCATTTAAGGGAGAGTCAACCCTGGCAGGCTTGATTACTTTAAATCCATTTTTTAGTCTCTGTAGAAAAGTCTCTGTAATTTGTTCTGGTCTTCAAAGCAGTGGGGAGTTGTTCCATTTCATTATAGCTTTGTATGAGAATGCTGATTGTCCAAAAGCAGTTTTACGTAGGGGGATACAACAATGCCACCTAGAGGATGTCCTTGTTACTCTGGTATTTTGTTCAGAAGTTAAGTACACAAAAGTCTTAAGAGGTGGGAGTGCAGAACCATGGATAACTTTAAAAACCAACCGTATATTTGCATACATGATCATATTTTCAAAGCTTACCATCTTGTGTTTGGCAAGTCTTTTCATCTCTGGAGTAAGAAACATTAACATCAAACTGGGTCATCATGATTCAGCAAAATTGCATTACAGACTTGAGTGACAACACAGAAAGAGAAAATTAAATAGAACTAGAAAAGCACTCAGAGCGCATACCTCCACCAAGGCTCCTTCCTTTTGTCATGGATCACCTCCAAAATGTAATGGGTTTGTGTGTAGGCCTATAGCCACTTGTGGTGAAAATGGCATCAAAGTCTGTCCATCAGTTTTGGAGTATTGTTGCTAACACACTGAGAAGATAAGAGCCTTGGCTGAGGTATGCATTCTCAGATCACCAAAATATAATGGGTTCCTCTCTAGCCCAAGAGCCACCTCTGGTGAAAATTTCATCCAAATCCATCCAATAGTTTTTGTGTAATACTGCTGCACAAATACAAACAAAGCCCTTGGTGGAGGTATGCACTCTCAGATCATCACCAAAATCTAATCATCTGTTCCCCGTGCCATTACACGCCTTTCCTGAAAATTTCATCAAAATCCGTTCATAACTTTGAGTTATGTTGGTAACAGACAAACAGACAGACAGACAAACCCCGGTAAAAACATTACCTCCTTGGCGGAGGTAATAACCTAAAAACACAATTATTCTTTCACCAACCCAGGACAGCACTTCATTTGCCTCTGTCCCACAGCTCTTATTCCATTCATCATCTTATGCTTCCATCTAGTGTGTAGTGGCAGATATAACAGGTGGCTTTCAAAGGCACTTGTTCCCAGTCAGTCAAAAAAAAAAAAAAAAAAAAAAAATCACATTTAGACAGAAAATTGGATTTGTACATCAAAGCCTGCACTGTTAATGCAGCCTTAAGAAAACAACTGCAAATCGACAATATAAAATCAAATTAAGGAAATATTTTCATCACAATAGCAACACACAGACACAGCTGTCATGTGTGCCCCTTCGGGGCAGGGAGACAAACCCACGCACTGAATGGAGCTTGTGCATTTTGACAGAGCCCCCCTTTAAGGGGTGAAACCAGACACCCCAATGTAACACCAAAAGAAAAGGAAAAAACTGGCCTCCCAGCACAGCACAACAATAACCCACTCAGGCTGGGCGGTGGGGGGAACAGGCTAGGAGAGAATGAAAAAAGGCCTGCTCAGGACCCACACCAGAGAGACACAGAATAAGACCCTCCCCCCTTCCCGGCCCAAGGAGCTCTAGAGTTCAGGGGGCCGACCAAAGTCCCAGGCCAGCCGGACAGCCAGATGGAACGAGTCGGGTGGCCTGCCGGAGAATAAGGGCCACCTAACCCAGCGGCTCAGTCTTTCAGGTGGCTGGCCGGAGTTCTTAAGCCACCTGAAGAGAAGAAGTGGCCCAGGAGGCAGCTCCCCCACTGGGAGACCCAGTGATGGAGGGGTGAGCCGAGAAAGGGGCACCCCGACATTGTTTGGCAGGTAGGGAAGGGAAACCCTGAAGGCATCAGGCTGAGGAGGAAGGAGGACCCCGACAGCGTCTGGCAGCAAGGGAAGGGGGACCCCGACGCTCTCCGTGGTCTCGGATGGAGGCAAAATTGCACCCTCGGTGGACCCAGGCTGGAGCACTGCAGCACCCTTGGTGGCCCCAGGCTGGGCCAACACTGCACCCATGGTGGGCCTGGGCTGGGCCAATGCTGCACCCACAGCAAACAGGCCAACCCGTGAGAGCATCAGGCCAAAGAGGTGGTCCAGCAATGGGATACCGGACGAGGATGACGGGGGTTGGTCCATGACGGCCTTGGCGGGGGGAGCTGGACCCACGACGTCCTCAGATGGTGAGCCTGGACCCATGGAGACATCTGGTGAAGTTGGAGTTTCCCCAGCGACCCTGAAAGAAGGCTCAGAACAAACAGGGAGAGGTACAAGGTCAGGGTCACTGGCAGCGGCAGTGGCAGAGCGCTCCGGTGCAGCTGATGGCTGCACCCAACTCTCCTCCCCAAGAGCCAGGCATGATCTCTCCAAACAGATAAGAGGAAAACAAGAGAGAGTACTTGCCTGAGCTCGAGCTCCATCACCGTCCAGGACTCCGTCGATCCAGACGACGTCGTCTCAGGCCCGGTCACTTGGAGGTCCAGCTCCAGCTCCCACTCTACTGTGGCAGCCTCCGCAGCAGGCATGATGGTAGTTGCAGTCCTATTTTCCCAAGATGAAGAGGCTCTTGCTGGTGGCTTGCCCGGCGTGGCAGCTGGGGGTCGGCTCCGCACTGGCACTGGAGTTGGGACTTCCAGGGCCACAGGCTCCTCCTCCGTCTGGCGGCTCAGTTCCGGGGCCGACAGACACTCAGGGATAACAGGAGGAGGCACGGAGAGAGCAGGTGAAAAATTATTTGCTGCAGCAGGTGGGGAGAGCTCAGGGGACTGCGTTTCCTGAGCCTCCCAACCGGGAAGGAGGCAAGGCATATCATTATAAATTGACAGTGAATGAAATGAAACTTGACTGTCATCCCGGTGTGCGATATTATCTGCCGCACATGGAGGACAGTCATCCCTCTCCGTGTCAATGGTGAGCCTGGGCCCCTCTGTGGATTGTGGAGGAGCCACCTCTGACGACACGGAAGTGGGCATAGCCGGGGAAACCCTGGAGGACCTCTCAGCAGCAGGGGGAGACATCAGGGGAACGGGAATTGCAGCAGCTGTGGAGAGAGAGGGGGCTGACAGAACAGCCAGCGAAGAAAGAGAAGAGGGACAAACTGCTGTGAGAATTGTTGGGCCCGGTGTCGGGGGAATGGCTGCAGAAGAGGAGGAGGGCTTCCTCCAGCGGTCCGATGTGGAATGACGCTGTTGTAGTGGAGCTAAAGTTGGTGATGTAGGAGAGGGGCTGGGCTTCTGCCGGTGTGAGCGCTTACTCCTCGCTGGGGTTGGCGCAGGCATTGGAGCTGCTTCCCTTGGCTTCTCACTCATGCATGGGAGGGAGAATATGGAGAGGAGTATGTTTGTAGCCTCCGGGTGACTCCACAGGCTGGGGAATGCCTTCATCACCCGTGCCGCGCCATCCTGACTCTCTTAGGGAGAACGGGAGGCCTGAGTCAGCGACCAAATTCCCTCCAGGAAGCACACCGCCTGCCGCTCCATATCGTCCAGGTCAGCCATGGCAAGCTCCAAAACAGGTTAGTGAAGAAACACAAAAAGATGAAAAAAAACCACACAAACACCACAGCTGTAGCTCATGTATTTTTACCTACATATGTATAAGCACTAGGGGATGCTTGAGATTGCATGTGTGGATTGACCTCACGTCTTGAATGGGACAATATGTCTGGACCGCCTGTGGATAACAGCAAGAAGACGGAGGTACAAGGTATAAGGAAAGGAGGTACGAGGTATAAGGAGCTGAAAGGACTTCCCGACCTCCTGGGGGCCAGGCGGAGGACTGAAGGACGCGGGGGGAGAGTCATTGTCAATGGGGGGTTTTGACTTTGATATGTAATTCTTCCTTTGTTCTTGTGTGTATAAATAAGAAGGTTTGACTCAGCTCTCTCTCTTCTGTTCTTGAGAGATAGCTGGGGATGTGATTGCAAGATTAAAGCCTGAATTAAGAAATGATTCAGCCTCATTATTTCACGCTCCCCACATTGGTGACCAAGAGACGTGAGAATGCATAGAAGGGATTCTCATGATGCAGACTCGTCGGAGCCTGCCCAAGTGAGCGCCGTCTCCATTAAACTACCAGAATTCTGGCAGGACAACCCGGACTCGTGGTTCCTCCAGGCGGAGGCACAGTTCACGCTCACAGGAATAACGGCAGATGACACTAAGTTTTACCATGTCATCGCAAGGCTCGACAACTGCACAGCTTGATGCGTGCGGAGCCTGGTACAGCAGCCACCCACTGACAACAAATACGGCGAGTTGAAGGCTGCCCTCACCGAGTTTTTCATGCTCTCAGCCGAAGAGAGGGCTAGGAGGTTCCTGGCTATGCACGGCCAGGGAGGGCGCAGACCAGTCGCCCTGATGGAAGACATGCTGCAGCTGAGGGAATCGGACAAAGATAATTTCCTATTTAAGCACACCTTCCTAAGTAACCTCCCGACACACATGAGAGGGACTCTCTCCGGCATGCCTTGTGTGACCCAGCGGGACTTCCATGCGCTGGCCCGAGAGGCGCAGCGGCTCCTCGACTCCTGCGGCGAGCAGACGGCCACAGCGGCAGCGACAGACCTAGGTGCGGCGACCCGAGGCAACGAACAGCCAGAGACAGTGGAGCCAGCCCCACCAACAATGGCAGCGGCGCGGCCCCGGCGCAGCGGAGGAGATGGCCTCTGTTATTATCACCGGCGTTTCACAGAGAAGGCACACAGGTGTGTGCCGCCGTGCAGCTACAAGAGCTCGGGAAACTCCAGGACCGGGGATTCGTTAGCAGCTTCGGCTCTCGGTGAAAGAAATAAGCTGCTGTACATCACAGATACGAGCTCCGGGCGACATTTCCTCGTAGACACCGGAGCCCAAGTGAGTTTCATCACCCCGACCTATGCTGACCGGTTGGCTGGCCCCCGTGGTGACGGGGCAACGGCGGCGAACGGCTCGAGCATCAACACCTACGGAGAAAGGACTTTGTTTCTGTCCTTGCACGGCCGCACTTATGAATGGACTTTCATCATAGCGGCGGTGAGCTTCAACATGTTAGGTGCCGATTTTCTGTGCTCACATGGTTTGTTAGTTGATCTTGCCAACAGGCGCTTGGTTAATGCACTTTCTTTTTATTCTATTCCTTGTGCAGCTCGAGTGTCCCCACCACCGGTGCAGACCAACGTTGCCACAGCAGGCGGTAAGTTTAACACACTCCTCACCCAGTTTCCAGCGCTCACGGTTCCTACTTTTTCGGCAACAGTTGCGAAACACGGGGTGGAGCATTTTATCCCTACAGCGGGCCCCCCCGTCTTCGCGAAAGCTCGGCGTTTGGATGCTGCTAAGCTCTCCATAGCACGCGAGGAGTTCGCCAGCCTGGAAAGACTGGGCATTATTCGTCGTTCGAAGAGCCCATGGGCTTCGCCGCTGCATAGGGTCCCTAAAGCTGACGGCTCCTGGAGACCTTGCGGCGATTACCGCAGACTAAACAACGCCACAGCGCATGACCGCTACCCAATCCCA
This sequence comes from Pholidichthys leucotaenia, assembly GCA_020510985.1. Classification (NCBI taxonomy): domain Eukaryota; kingdom Metazoa; phylum Chordata; class Actinopteri; order Cichliformes; family Pholidichthyidae; genus Pholidichthys; species Pholidichthys leucotaenia. Next base: position 285,982,782 of record CM035848.1, on the reverse strand, counting down.
CACATTCAGGATTTCTCGGTGCATCTGGCGGGGGCGCGCATTTTTTTTAAAATAGACCTGGTTCGCGGCTACCATCAGGTTCCAGTCCGGCCTGAGGACATTCCTAAAACAGCGGTAATAACCCCTTTTGGACTTTTTGAGTTTTTGAGCATGCCGTTTGGTCTTAAAGGCGCCGCTCAAACATTCCAACGTATGATGGATGCCATGTTACACGATCTCCCTTTTGTGTTTGTCTACCTCGACGACATTTTAGTTGCCAGTACTTCAGAAGAGGAACACGAAAAACACCTCACTGTGGTTTTTCGGAGGTTGGGAGAGCACGGGTTAATAATTAATCCAGCCAAGTGCCAGTTTGGCGTGGCACAGATCGATTTTTTGGGGCACCGCGTCTCCCCAGAAGGGGCACTCCCGCTACCGGATAAGGTGCGCTCAGTGGCAGATTTTCCCCAACCACAAACGGTCAAATCATTGCAGGAGTTTTTAGGAATGGTAAATTTTTATAACCGTTTCCTACCCCACGCAGCGCAGCTCATGCAACCATTATACGTTGCGCTCAAAAAAAAAAGCCCTCCAATCCTATCGTGTGGTCCCCGGAACGGGAGCGCGCATTCACGGAGGTAAAAAAAGCCCTGGCTGACGCCGCGCTTCTGGCTCATCCAGATCCATCGGCCTGCATAGCGCTCACCACCGACGCATCAGATTTGGCCATAGGGGCGGTCGTGGAACAACACGTTGCCGGAGTTTGGCAGCCGCTGGCATTTTTCAGCAAATCCTTGAACGAAACCGAGTGGAAATACAGCACGTTTGACAGGGAGCTGTTAGCGCTCCATCTGGCCATCCGCCATTTCCAGTTTTGGCTGGAAGGTCGGCGTTTCACCGCTTTTGTCGACCATAAGCCGCTCACTTTTGCGATGTCCAAAATTTCAGAACCTTGGTCGGGCCGGCAACAGAGGCAACTGGCCGCAATTTTGGAGTTTACCACTGATATTCAGCACGTAGCGGGCAAACTCAACATAGTGGCAGACTGCCTCTCTCGCACGGTCACAGCACCGGTGCGCGCGGAGGCGGATTATACTATCGCAGCTGCAGGGCAAAATAACAGCGCGGAAGCGCACGCGGCCCCAGTTCACGTGGGGATAGATTACGCAGCCATGGCAGCGGAACAAGGTAGAGATGCAGACGTGCGCGCGCTCCAGTCTGGACCAACAGGGTTAAGGCTGGAGAGCAGGTGTTTGCAAACCGGTATGCCCCCCCTAATCTGCAATGTATCGACTGGGCGACTGCGCCCGGTAGTCCCGGCCGTGTGGCGCCGCCGCGTTTTTGACTTGGTTCACTCCCTGGCGCACCCAGGAGTGCGCGCTTCTGTGAAAATGGTGGCAGAGAAGTTTGTTTGGCCGAGCCTGCGCAAGCACGTGAAAGAGTGGGCAAGAACCTGCATGGATTGCCAGCGGGCCAAAATTCACAAACACACAAAAGCTCCCTTAGAACCGTTCCACATTCCGGCCAGGAGATTCGACCACGTGCATGTCGACCTCGTGGGCCCCCTACCGTCGTCGCAGGGGTTCACACATCTTTTGACAATGGTGGACCGAACCACACGTTGGCCGGAAGTGGTCCCACTGGCATCGACCACAGCTGCAGAAATGGCTCGCAGTTTTTTGACGGCCTGGGTAGCGCGTTTCGGGGTTCCGTCGGATATTACGTCCGACAGAGGGCCTCAATTTGTCTCTGAGCTCTGGTCAGCGATGGCCAGCAGCTTAGGAGCGAAAATTCATCGCACTACCGCTTATCACCCTCAGGCTAATGGTTTATGCGAGCATTTTCATAGGTCTTTGAAGGCAGCACTCAGAGCGTCGCTTATGGATGCAGATTGGGTAAACAAACTACCATGGGTTTTACTGAGGTTGCGTTCTGCGCCCAAAGAGGATTTAAATGCCTCCCCAGCCGAGTTAGTTTTTGCACAACCTCTCAGGCTGCCTGGTGAGTTCCTACCAGAGCATCCAGAGCCGAGGCACCCCCCGGCTCTGGGGCCACTGATGGGCGCGGGAGCGGACATGCTCCCGGGCCCCGTTCATCACACTTTTCGGTGCGTTTTTGTTCCCAAAGCTTTAAAAGATGCCGAGTTCGTTTTTGTCAGGCACGAGGCTCTAAGACCGACCCTCCGCCCACCATATGATGGTCCATATAGGGTACTGGAAACAGGTGATAAGCATTTTGTGCTAGATTTGGGAGACAGAAAAGAGACAGTTAGTATTGACAGACTAAAGCCTGCTTTTGTGATGAACGACGAGTCTGTACGGGTGGAGAGGGCACCTCGACGTGGCAGACCCCCCAGGGAACACGTCCCTGAGCCCCCGCAGGGATCAAATAACCACTCTCTTCCTCAGTCGGCAGATTCTTTGCAGGACGGCGCCACAGGGACGGCGAGACCTGCTTACAGCAGATTCGGAAGGCGTTTGAAGCCCAAACGACGTACAGACTGATTTTTGAAGTGAGCATGTGGTATAGACTATGCTATTGATATTATCACTGATTTTTGATATGATCATGTTGTATAGACTATGCTATTGGGGTTATCATGTTTTGTGAACTCTGATATATTGTCCATTCTTCGACGTTTGGGGGGGGGGGGGTTATGTAGCTCATGTATTTTTACCTACATATGTATAAGCACTAGGGGATGCTTGAGATCGCATGTGTGGATTGACCTCACATCTTGAATGGGACAATATGTCTGGACCACCTGCGGATAACAGCAAGAAGACAGAGATACGGCGATAAGGAGCTGAAAGGACTTCCCGACCTCCTGGGGGCCAGGCGGAGGACTGAAGGACGCGGGGGGAGAGTTATTGTCAATAGGGGGTTTTGACTTTGATATGTAATTCTTCCTTTGTTCTTGTGTGTATAAATAAGAAGGTTTGACTCAGCTCTCTCTCTTCTGTTCTTGAGAGACAGCTGGGGATGTGATCGCAAGATTAAAGCCTGAATTAAGAAATGATTCAGCCTCATTATTTCACGCTCCCCACAACAGCTGGGTTTTCTACTGGCTAGATTCTGTCATGTGTGCCCCTTTGGGGCAGGGAGAGAAACCCACACACACTGAATGGTGTTTGTGCATTTTATTAACAAAAAGAACAAAGTCCAAAAATGGTGCAGTACATACAAAAAATGAAAACAAGAAAAACTTACAGACTGTAGGCTCAGGAGGAAACAAGGAGGTGATCAGAGTAATGATCAGGCAGGGGAAAACCAGTCTTGACACATTCAATCTAGCAGCAATAACTGACTGAAAAGGCAGCACTTAAATAGTGGAGAGCAATGGTACAATGAGTGGCAGGTGTGCGGAACCAGAGCAGACTGGTGACCTAATTACAAAACTCTGGCAGCTGAGCTGGCTAGGAGAGCAGGCAGAGAGTAACTAACCAGGTGGGGATGTCTGGGAGAGGAGGAATAATGGCCCTGACACAGGAAAAGGCAAAACAGTTTTAAACTACCTGCATAGAAAACATAATAAGACTGAGAGTAAATAGTAAACAGAACAATAAATCATCAGAAAACAAAGCACAGAAAAACACCACAAGGCTTCGAAAACATACAGAAAATATTCATAAATAAATTGAGAGACTGAGCCCAGTAAGCCCCGTGCTCAGTCCTGTCACAGCAGCAAAAAGTCACAAAACTTACAAACACATGCTACACAACTCACCTCAATAGAAGTGACTCCAGGAACAGAACAAAGTTTAATATGGTGCTAAAATTCAAAGCACATGCAAAGACAGAAATGTGAAGCACTGTGGAGAAACAAGTTTGTGATGCACCAATTTATTGCAGTGGTGGGTTGTTTGGTCCAGCAAGGTCTAAACACCATCAGAACCGCTGAGCTACATTTACACCCTACATTCTTATATTTTGTTCCATGCGGATGTATTAAAGTATCCTCAACAGTTTATTCTCTGCATTTAATAGCTTTTCTCAGGGTTGCACTGCTTCCAGTAGTGTAGTGTATGTTTTGTCCAATCACATTTCAGCCATCAAGTGTTGCCGGGGTCAAAGAAATTTGCCTTGAGTCCTTAAGGAATCAAGAGTGCAGGCATCTTTAGCATAAAATAAATGGTATTGTGACAAGATTTTGAGTTTGCCACATGGGGGCAAGCCATCAGGGATTTAATAACATTGGCATTTTCATGTCCTTTGATTAGATGGTATGTGTCCGCTGGCATTTTTTTTTTTTTTTTGACAGAAAGAATCACAACTGTAACTATGTAGCCAGGTGGAGTGACAGAAAATAATTGACAATGTGGAAAACCAATAGTCAAAGAGCTCTGTCCCGGAGGAAAGATACTCATTGCTCCTGCTGCTGAGAACACAACGGTTGCACCTGATTGGCCGACACATCCAGGTCTTTCACTGGATTTCAATACTGCGGAACATGAGTAAACTTTGTCTTGTGGCACATATGTTTGGTTCATATTTCCCACAAGTGTATGGCTTATGTTTATTGGGGCTTCACGTCTTGAGGGACAAAGAGGTCTGGGTCGGCAGAGGTCGACAGGAGATAACGAGGAGGTGTGAGTTTTGGCCTTTGTCTCAGAGAAGATGCCCCAGAGGGATTCCCAGATCATCGGAGAATGAGAGACAATGGTGAATCATCAAAGAGTTGCATTGTGACTGTATGTTTGCTGAAGCACCATGTGACTTGAGTTCTGATGCCCCAAGATGTATAAGAATGTGATGTGGCATTATTCTGTCTCTTTTGCTACTTTGAGAATGATGGAGTATGTGTTCTGCAATAAAGCTAAACCTGAGAAATAAAACTCAGCCTCATCATTGAACACAACTTCCACACTGGTGACCTACGACAAAGAATGAGCAGAGAGAATTCTCCCGAGCGGAGCTCAGCAGAAGCCAGCCTGATGGCTGCCTCCACACTCCGGCTGCCCGATTTCTGGCAGCATAGTCCGCGCTCCTGGTTTAGCGCAGTCGAGGCGCAGTTCAACCTCCGGAGAATCTCGAAGGACGACACAAAATTCTATCATGTGGTGGCGAAGCTGGACAGCCACACGGTCCAGAGGGTGGAAGATCTGGTTAACCACCCACCGGACAGCGACAAGTACAGCGCATTGAAGGAGGCGCTGATCAGCCACTTCACCCCTTCGGTACAACAGCGAGCAGAAGGGCTCCTAACGTTGACGGAGTGGGAGAATGACAGACCTGCAGACCTCATGGTGAAAATGCTGAGGCTGAAAGACTCCGAGGATGGCAAATTTATTTTCGCCCACCTTTTCCTCTGGACCCTGCCACCAGCGGTGAGAGTGACCCTGGCAGATTCACCCCGATTGGCCAAGCAAGACTACCATGGGCTGAGCAAGGAGGCGCAGCGACTCGTCGACGCCCACAAGCGGAGCGCGGTTTCGGCCGCGGCAGCTGAGCTAGGAACGACGCCCGGAGATGGCTTGGAGCCAGTGGTTGCGGCGCCAGACGCACCGACGACGGCGGCGACAGGCACCAGGTGACGCGGAGCCGAAGACGGCCTGTGCTTCTACCATCGCCGTTTTGCAGAGAGGGCACACAAGTGTCTCCCACCGTGCCACTTCAAGCGTTCGGGAAACGCCAAGACCGGGGGCCGGTAGCAGCTGCGACCCTCGGGGAAGAGAACAAGCTGCTTTACCTGACGGATGCACACTCGGGGAAATAATTCCTCGTGGACACGGGCTCCCAGCTGAGTTTTGTCACGCCTACCTACGCGGAACGGCTGATGCCGTCTAAAGTTCCCTGGGTGTCAGTGTCAGCAGCGAACGGCTCAGCGATTAAGACCTTCGGTGAGAGGACTATGCTTCTGTCTTTACAGGGCCGTTCATTTGAGTGGACCTTTATTGTAGCGGCAGTCAGTTTCAACATGCTAGGGGCTGATTTTTTGTGCTCACATGGTTTATTGGTTGATCTTGCTAATAGACATCTGGTTAATGCACTTTCTTTCCATTCTATTCCCTGCACAGCTCGGGTGGCCCCGCCGACTGCACAGGCCAACGTCACAGCTGCGGGTGGTAAGTTTCATGCACTGCTCACTCAGTTCCCAGCACTCACAGTCCTAAAGTTTTCGGCGACAGTGGCTAAACACGGGGTGGAGCATTTTATCATTACCACCGGGCCGCCCGTTTTTGCAAAAGCTCGGAGCTTGGACTCAGCTAAGCTGGCAATAGCGCACGAGGAGTTCGCCAACCTGGAAAAACTGGGCATCATTAGACGCTCTAACAGCCCCTGGGCTTCACCGCTGCACATGGTCCCAAAGGCTGATGGCTCGTGGCGACCTTGTGGCGATTTCCGCAGGTTGAACAACATTTCGGCACACGACCGCTACCCGATTCCGCACATCCAGGATTTTTCCATTCATTTGGCGGGGGCACGCATTTTTTCTAAAATAGATTTGGTGCGCAGCTACCATCAAGTCCCAGTGCGCGCTCAGGATATACCCAAAACAGAGGTTATAACTTCTTTCGGCCTTTTTGAGTTTTTGCGCATGCTGTTTGGTCTCAAGGGTGCCGCGCAAACTTTCCAACGCATGATGGATGCAGTTTTACGTGACCTCCCTTTCGTGTTCGTCTACTTAGACAACATTTTGGTAGCCAGCACATCCGAAGAGGAACACGAAAGCTACCTCATAGCGGTTTTTCGGAGACTGGCAGAGCACGGGTTAATAATTAACCCAGCGAAGTGCCAGTTTGGGGTGGCGCAAATTGATTTTTTGGGGCATCGCGTTTTGCCAGAAGGAGCGGTTCCCCTGCCCGATAAAGTTCGCGCAATAACAAATTTTCCCCAACCTCAAACGGTCAAAGCGCTGCAGGAGTTTTTGGGAATGGTCAATTTTTACAACCGGTTCCTTCCAAGCGCAGCGCGGCTCATGCAGCCATTGTACACGGCACTGAAGAAACAAAAGCTCACGAATAAGGTCGAATGGTCTCCGGAGCGGGAGCGCGCTTTCTCCCAGGTCAAATCAGCCCTTGTAAGCGCGGTCTTGTTAGCGCACCTAGTTCCAACAGCCCGTTTGGCGCTCACCACCGACGCGTCTGATTTAGCGGTGGGGGCGGTCGTCGAACAGTTTGTGGCAGGGACCTGGCAGCCGCTCGCGTTTTTTAGCAAAACCTTGCGCGATAGCGAGCATAAATACAGCGCGTTCGACAGGGAGCTTTTGGCCCTACACTTGGCCATCCGCCATTTCCAGTTCTGGCTGGAAGGGCGCCATTTCACCGCGTTTGTGGACCACAAGCCGTTAACGTTTGCGATGGCCAAGATTTCAGAACCTTGGTCAGGCCGGCAGCAAAGGCAACTAGCCGCGATATCGGAGTTCACCACCGATATCCAGCATGTCGCAGGTAAACATAATGTAGTGGCAGACTGTCTCTCGCGTGCTGTGGCAACGCCAGGCCCCGTGGGGGCAGACTCTGTAGCCGTGGCCGCGGGCCAGGGCAACGACGCAGAAGCGCGCGCAGCCCCGGTCCACGTGGGTTTAGATTATGCAGCCATGGCCGCGGAACAGGTTAGCGATGCGGATGTGCGCGCGCTCCAGTCTGGACCAACAGGGTTAAGACTGGAGCACGAGGTGCTGCAGATGGGTATGCCCCCTCTAATCTGCGACGTCTCCACGGGACGGCCTCGCCCCGTGGTTCCAGCTGCGTGGTGCCGCCGCGTTTTTGACTTGGTCCATTCTCTGGCGCACCCGGGGGTGCATGCATCGATTAAGATGGTGGGGGAGAAATTTGTTTGGCCCGGGTTGCGTAAACAGGTCAAAGAATGGGCAGGAGCCTGCGTAGTGTGCCAGCGAGCCAAAATACACAAGCACACTAGAGCTCCGTTGGAGCCTTTTCACATTCCAGCTAAGCGCTTTGATCATGTGCATGTTGACTTGGTGGGCCCCCTTCCCTCGTCACAGGGGCACACACACCTTTTGACGATGGTAGATCGCACCACGCGTTGGCCAGAAGCGGTTCCTCTGGCGTCAACAACAGCGGAGGAAGTTGCACGAGCGTTTTTAACAGCTTGGGTTGCACGTTTTGGAGTTCCGTCGAACATAACGTCTGACAGAGGTCCCCAATTTGTTTCCGAACTATGGTCATCGATGGCCCGCAGCTTAGGGGTGAAGATACACCGCACTACCGCGTATAACCCCCAGGCTAACGGTTTATGCGAACGCTTTCATAGGTCGTTGAAAGCAGCCCTCAGAGCGTCACTCACAGATACAAATTTGGTGGACAAACTGCCATGGGTTTTATTGGGGTTGCGATCTGCACCTAAGGAGGATTTGCAGGCCTCACCAGCTGAGTTAGTTTTTGCACAACCTCTCCGTTTGCCAGGGGAATTTCTTCCCGAAAATCCTGCACCAAATTGCCCCCCCCCCGCTCAGCTGTTACAGAGTGGCACAGGATCAAACACGCTTCCTGGTCCAGTTCATCACAGTTTCCCACGCGTTTTTGTGCCAAAGGCTTTAAAAAACGCGGAGTTTGTTTTTGTTAGACATGATGCTCAGCGCCCAGGTTTGCGCCCGCCTTACGATGGACCTTTCAGAGTGCTAGAAACAAGTGAGAAGCATTTCTTGCTAGATTTAGGAGACAGAAAGGAGTTAATTTGCATAAACAGACTCAAACCCGCTTTTGTTCTGGCTGATGAACACGTGCAGTTGGCGAGGGCCCCCCGCCGTGGCAGGCCTCCGAGAAGGCATTCTCCAGAACTCCCACAGAGATGTGCAAACAGTTCTAATCCACAGGTGCAAGAAGACGCTGCAGAGGCAGCAAAGCCGGCTTACAGCAGATTCGGCAGGAGGTTAAGACCTAGGAAACTGGTGGATTGATTTTTGATATGTGGTAATGATTTTATGTCATGCATCTCTGATTATGTTTGTCCCATGTAGATGTTTGGGGGGGGTCATGTGGCACATATGTTTGGTTCATATTTCCCACAAGTGTATGGCTTATGTTTATTGGGGCTTCACGTCTTGAGGGACAAAGAGGTCTGGGTCGGCAGAGGTCGACAGGAGATAACGAGGAGGTGCGAGTTTTGGCCTTTGTCTCAGAGAAGATGACCCAGAGGGATTCCCGGATCATCGGAGAATGAGAGACAATGGTGAATCAACAAAGAGTTGCATTGTGACTGTATGTTTGCTGAAGCACCATGTGACTTGAGTTCTGATGCCCCGAGATGTATAAGAATGTGAAGTGACATTATTCTGTCTCTTTTGCTACTTTGAGAATGATGGAGTATGTGTTCTGCAATAAAGCTAAACCTGAGAAATAAAACTCAGCCTCATCATTGAACACAACTTCCACAGTCTGATATTTGTGCTGCATTGTATTTTCAGTTGTATTTTATGATTTGTATGTCTTGTGTTTTTATGTACAGCTCTTTGTGTCAGCGGTGGTTGTTTTTAAAGTGCTTTATAAATAAAGTTGGATTGGATTGGATTGATATCTTTAAAACAAATCAACACAAAGTGTTTCCAACAACATTTGAGTAGAGAAATAGTCGGTGCAGTTAATGAATTTGTTGTCATTTGACATCAACAACCGCTGGATTAAACGTTTGGTACCACATTGGGCGCAACCACTGGATCCACAACAAATGATTGACATACGTGTTGCTTGGCAAAACATACAAGTTGCACCTCATTGGTCGACATGTCCTCCAGTGGGCGGTCTGTTCAAGTCTTTTCTCCCGCTTCCAAGATGGCGCCGGGATAGTGAACTGTCTCCTATATCTTCAAAACTAAACAGCAAAACATGTATGTATCTGAAAACCAGTGGTGGACCCTCAGGGCCAGCAAAGCCTTCTCTGCTTGCCTAAACAGTGTCAGAATTACATTTACAACCTACATTCTTATATTTGTTCCATGAGGATGTATTAAATTATTCCCCAGTAATCTATTATCTTCATTTTGTAGCTATTCTCTTGGTTGCATTCCTTCCAGTAGTGTAATGTATGTAGAGTTTTTTGTCAAATCATATTTCAGCCATCTGTGTTGCCAGGGTCAAGCAAATCTGCCTTAGGCCTTCAGGAAGTAACAGTGCGCTCTGTAGGTTAAATTAACTGTTAAACTTATCCTGTTGCTTTAACCCAGGGGTGCCCAATCATGTGCCATGGAGGGCCAAGACCCTGCAGGCTTTACCTCCAACCAGCGTCTTCAACAGCAGATTTCACTGAATTTCTTCCCACTGATTGCTGATAAGTGAAAACACCTGCTGAAGAGACTGGGTAGAAGAGAAAACCTGCAGGGTCTTGGCCCTCCATGGCACATGATTGGACACCCCTGCTCTAACCAATCAGATGTCTTTTGTATGTCCAGGGGTATGCATAGAAGGCATCCAAGAATGTTGTGGGGGCACGGTGGGGGTTTCTCCACCCAGAGAGGGCAGGGGGAAGGGGGAACAATGGACTGAAGGAGGAGGTGTCACCGGCGGGTATCAGACAGGACTGTTGGATCTATGCGCCCCCCGGGGAGAGTAACAGCTGCCGGAGCTACTGAGAGAAGAAGGGTGTGGGAGCGGTGCTGGCGTTATGTCATATTAATGTGCCACACATTTCTTTGTTCAAACAACAATGTATTATGGTCAGAAGATCCGGGTCTTGATGCATGGAAATAAAGATATAAAAGAGGAATTCACAGAGACCCGGGATTCCTTTTTGCTATAAGTTATGTTGGAGAAAGAATCAAGTTTCTGTGTCGTCCAGCTCATTGCCTCGCCTGCCTTCTTTCTCCACAGGCCAACAGTTTAAAACTGTGTAGCATCAACTCCCTTTGGCTCTAATCTATAAAATTACTCTTCACCTTAAAGAAATTGTTTCACCCAAAAAGTCTGTGTGTCCTGCCTTAAATTCTTTTTCCTTTAAACGTCTGGGAAAATACTTTTTCTTCCTTTTTGAGCTCAAACTTCTCTTTTATATGGAGTGAAACTCCATGTTCACAGACGTTTTTCTATTTTATTCTGTTAAACTTTTTCTATTAACTCACTGTGTTTTAAAGTGGACTGTGTGGCACACATATTTGAGATGCTTAGACTGCATATGTATAGCACATTGATTGAGATGCTTAGACTGCATATGTGTATTGTGTTACCTCACGTCTTAGACGGAACAATAAGTCTGGACCTCCTGGGGATAACAGTAGGAGGTGGAGGCGCCTTGAGAAATGACTCTGAAAGGACTTCCTGACCTCCAGGGGTCAGGTGGAGGAAGAAGAGACCTGGGGGAGATGTATTGTCTATGGGGGGTGAATGACAATGTGATTCTGTACTTTGATGTCCCGGGTATAAAAGGAGGGGATTGGAGAAGTTGGTTCTCTTCTTCTGTTTGAGAGGACGTTGGAGATGTGAGATGATTAATAAACCTGAATTGAGAAATAAATTCAGTCTCTTCATTTCACGCTCTCCACATTGGTGACCTGAAGATGTACAATGACCAGAGACAATTCCCCCGAACCAGACTCGCCAGGGACCAGCCGAGCAAGCGCGGTCTCAGTCAAGCTACCAGAATTCTGGCAGGACAACTCAGACTCATGGTTCCTCCTGGCTGAAGCCCAGTTCACACTCGGGGGAATAACAGCAGATGACACAAAATTCTACCACGTCATCGCCAAACTCGACAGCCGCACAGCTCATCATGTGCTGAGCCTGGTGCAGCACCCGCCCGCTGGCGACAAATACAGCGGGTTGAAAGCTGCCCTCATCCAGCGTTTCATGCCCTCAGCCCAGAAGAGAGCTAGGGGGCTCCTGGCTCTGCACGACTTGGGAGGAAGCACGCCTGTCGACCTGATGGAAGACATGCTGAAGCTGAGAGGCTCAGACAACGACGATTTCCTCTTCACGCACATCTTCCTGAGAACCCTACCATCGCAGACGAGGGCGACCCTGGCGGGCACTCATTTTGTGACCCAGCGGGACTTCCGCGTGCTGGCCCAGGAGGCGCAGCGGATCTCAACGCCAGTGAAGAGCACACGGCCACCGCAGCAGCGGCAGACCTCGGCGCGGCAACCGGGAGCAGCAGTGGGCCAGAGGCGACGGAGGCGGTCCCACCAACAACGGCGGCAGCGAAGCCCCAACACCACGGAGGAGGCGACCTCTGTTTTTACCATCGTCGTTTCACAGAGAGGGCATGCAAGTGTGTACCGCCGTGCCAGTTCAGGAGCTCGGGAAACGCCAGGACCGGGAGTCGCTAGCAGCTGCGGCCCTCGGCGAACGGAACAAGCTGCTCTACCTGACGGATGCGCGCTCTGGGAGACACTTCCTCGTGGACACGGGCTCCCAAGTGAGTTTCATCACCCCAACCTACGCTGACCGGCTGGCAGGCCCCGGGGGTGACGGAGCAACAGCGGCGAACAGCTCGAGCATTAAGACCTTCGGTGAAAGGACTCTACTTCTGTCCCTGCACGGCCGCACATATGAGTGGACTTTTATTATAGTGGCGGTGAGTTTCAACATGTTAGGTGCTGATTTTCTGTGCTCACATGGGTTGTTAGTTGATCTTCCCAATAGACGCCTGGTTAATGCACTCTCCTTTTACTCTATTCCTTGTGCAGCTCGAGTGTCCCCGCCACCAGCACAGGCCAACATCGCCACAGCAGGTGGTAAGTTTCACACACTCCTCACTCAGTTTCCAGCACTCACAGTTCCCACTTTTTCGGCAACAGTTGCGAAACACGGGGTGGAGCACTTTATCACTACCGCTGGCCCCCCCGTCTTTGCGAAAGCTCGGCGCTTGGATGCAGCTAAACTGTCCATAGCGCGCGAGGAGTTCGCCAACCTGGAAAGGTTGGGCATCATCCGTCGTTCGAACAGCCCATGGGCTTCCCCACTGCACATGGTCCCTAAAGCTGACGGCTCGTGGAGACCTTGCGGTGATTTCCGCAGGTTAAACAACGCCACAGCGCATGACCGCTACCCAATCCCACATATTCAGGATTTTTTGGTACATCTGGCAGGGGCGCGCATTTTTTCTAAAATAGACCTGGTCCACGGTTATCATCAAGTCCCAGTGCGCGCTGAGGACATTCCCAAAACAGTGGTGATAACCCCGTTTGGACTTTTTGAGTTTTTACGCATGCCGTTTGGGCTTAAAGGCGCCGCGCAAACCTTCCAGCGCATGATGGATGCGGTGTTATGCAATCTCCCTTTTGTGTTCGTCTACCTGGACGACATTTTGGTAGCCAGCGCGTCTGAAGAGGAACACGAAAAACACCTCACGGCAGTTTTCCGGAGGTTGGGAGAGCACGGGTTAATAATCAACCCAGCTAAGTGCCAGTTCGGGGTGGCGCAGATCGATTTTTTGGGGCACCGCGTCTCCCCAGAAGGGGCAGTTCCGCTACCGGACAAAGTGCGCGCAGTGGCAGATTTTCCCCAGCCACAAACGGTCAAAGCACTACAGGAGATTTTAGGAATGGTGAATTTTTATAACCGTTTCCTCCCCCACGCAGCGCAGCTCATGCAACCATTATATGCCGCGCTTAAAAAACAAAAACCCTCCAATGCAATCGGTGCAGTTCTACACAGCCATCATCGAGTCCATCCTCACCACCTCCATAACCGTGTGGTACGCAGGAGCCACTGCCAGGGACAGACTAAGGCTGCAGCGCGTCGTGCGCACTGCTGAGAAGGTGATCGGCTGCAAGCTCCCATCTCTCCAGGATCTGTACATCTCCAGGACCCGGAGGCGTGCTGGCCAGATCATAGCCGATCCCTCACACCCTGGTCACGTACTGTTTGCCCCCCTCCCCTCTGGTAGAAGACTTCGGTCCATCCAGACTAAAACCTCCCGTCACATGAACAGCTTCTTCCCCTCTGCCATTAGACTGCTGAACACTAAGTGACTCTCGTGCACCATGTACAGCAGCTCAACCAGACTCATGTCAATCATCACTGTTTTCTTCCTGCATTACCGACTGCACTATATAGTTCTCCACAGTATCTGCTGCTGGCTAATATATATTTTAACTGTTGACCAGTATCACTTAATCTTATCCTACACTTTATTACATGTATAGTTTATTTCTCTTATCTTATCATGTTTAATGTTGCAGCATTGTACCGAGACAAATTCCTAGTTTGTGTACTACATGAACAATGGCAATAAACCTGATTCTGATTCTGATTCTGATTCTGATTCTGAATGGTCCCCGGAGCGGGAGCGCACATTCGCGGAGGTAAAAAAAGCCCTTGCACACGCTGCGTTGTTGGCTCATCCAGACCCAACGGACCGCATAGCGCTCACCACTGATGCGTCAGATTTGGCCATAGGGGCGGTAGTGGAACAGCACGTTGCCGGGGTTTGGCAGCCGCTGGCCTTTTTCAGCAGGTCCTTGCGCGAGGCCGAGCGAAAATACAGCGCGTTTGACAGGGAGCTGTTAGCGCTCCACTTAGCCATTCGCCACTTCCAATTCTGGCTAGAAGGTCGGCGTTTCACCGCGTTTGTCGACCACAAACCGCTCACTTTTGCGATGGCCAAAATTTCGGAACCATGGTCGGGCCGGCAGCAGAGGCAGCTGGCCGCAATTTCAGAGTTTACTACTGATATTCAACATGTAGCGGGTAAACTCAATGTAGTAGCAGACTGCCTCTCTCGCGCGGTTACCGCGCCAGTCCGCGCAGAGGTAGATTATACTACTGCAGCCGCAGAGCAAAATAACAGCACGGAAGCGCACGCGGCCCCAGTCCACTTGGGGATAGATTATGCAGCCATGGCTGCGGATCAGGGTAGCGACGCGGACGTGTGCGCGCTCCAGTCTGGACCAACAGGGTTAAGGCTGGAGAGCAGGAGGCTGCAAAATGGTATGCCCCCACTAATCTGCGATGTCTCTACTGGACGACTGTGTCCAGTAGTGCCGGCCGCATGGCGCCGCCACATTTTTGACTCGATTCACTCCCTGGCGCACCCAGAGGTGCGCGCGTCGGTAAAAATGGTAGCAGAGAAGTTTGTTTGGCTGAGCCTGCGCAAGCACGTTAAAGATTGGGCAAGAACCTGTATGGCTTGCCAGCGGGCCAAAATACACAAGCACACAAAAGCCCCCTTAGAGCCGTTTCACATCCCGGCCAAGAGGTTTGATCATGTGCATGTCGACCTCGTAGGCCCCCTACCGTCGTCGCAAGGGTACACACATCTTTTGACAATGGTGGACCGAACCACGCGTTGGCCAGAAGTGGTCCCACTGGCATCAACCACAGCTGCAGAGGTGGCCCGTGCGTTTTTAACGGCTTGGGTAGCGCGTTTTGGGGTCCTGTCGGATATTACGTCCGACAGGGGACCTCAATTTGTGTCCGAGCTTTGGTCAGCGATGGCCCACAGCTTAGGTGTGACAATTCACCGCACTACCGCTTACCACCCCCAGGCTAATGGTTTATGCGAGCGTTTTCATAGATCATTGAAAGCAGCCCTCAGAGCGTCGCTTACAGATGCAAATTGGGTAAACAGACTACCATGGGTTTCAGCACCTAAAGAGGACTTAAAAGCCTCCCCAGCTGAGTTGGTCTTCGCGCAGCCACTCCGGCTGCCAGGAGAGTTTCTTCCAGATAATCCGGCGCCAGGGCGTCCCCTGCTCAGCGGTCACTGAATGACACGGGAGCGGACATGCTTCCAGGCCCCATTCATCACACTTTTCCACGTGTTTATGTGCCCAAATCTTTAAAAAATGCCGAGTTTGTTTTTGTCAGGCTCGAGGCTCAGCGCCCAACCCTGCGACCACCTTACGATGGCCCATATAGAGTGCTGGAAACAGGTGATAAGCATTTTTTGCTAGATTTGGGGGACAGGAGGGAAACAATTAGTATAGACAGACTGAAACCTGCTTTTGTGATGGCCGACGAAACTGTGCCAGTGGCGAGGGCTCCTCGACGCGGCAGACCCCCCAGGGAGCATGCCCCAGAGCCCCCGCAGGGATCAACTAACAGTTCTCATCCTCAGATAGCAGAGTCACTGCAAGATGGCGCCGCAGGAGCGGCGAAGCCCGCTTACAGCAAGTTTGGAAGGCAGTTGAAGCCCAGACAGCATATGGACTGATGTTGTGGTTTTATCATGTTGTGTGGACTATGTTGTATTGTTTCATCTTCAACGTTTGGTGGGGGGTTATGTGGCACACATATTTGAGATGCTTAGACTGCATATGTATAGCACATTGATTGAGATGCTTAGACTGCATATGTGTATTGTGTTACCTCACGTCTTAGAAGGAATAATAAGTCTGGACCTCCTGGGGATAACAGTAGGAGGTGGAGGCGCCTTTAGAAATGACTCTGAAAGGACTTCCTGACCTCCAGGGGTCAGGTGGAGGAAGAAGAGACCTGGGGGAGATGTATTGTCTATGGGGGGTGAATGACAATGTGATTCTGTACTTTGATGTCCCGGGTATAAAAGGAGGGGATTGGAGAAGTTGGTTCTCTTTTCTGTTTGAGAGGACGTTGGAGATGTGAGATGATTAATAAACCTGAACTGAGAAATAAATTCAGTCTCTTCATTTCACGCTCTCCACAGTGGTGACCTGAAGATGTACAATGACCAGAGACAATTCCCCCGAACCAGACTCGCCAGGGACCAGCCGAGCAAGCGCGGTCTCAGTCAAGCTACCAGAATTCTGGCAGGACAACCCAGACTCATGGTTCCTCCTGGCTGAAGCCTAGTTCACACTCGGGGGAATAACAGCAGATGACACAAAATTCTACCACGTCATCGCCAAACTCGACAGCCGCACAGCTCGACATGTGCGGAGCCTGGTGCAGCACCCGCCCGCTGGCGACAAATACAGCAGGTTGAAAGCTGCCCTCATCCAGCGTTTCATGCCCTCAGCCCAGAAGAGAGCTAGGAGGCTCCTGGCTCTGCACGACTTGGGAGGAAGCACGCCTGTCGACCTGATGGAAGACATGCTGAAGCTGAGAGGCTCAGACAACGATGATTTCCTCTTCACGCACATCTTCCTGAGAACCCTACCATCGCAGACGAGGGCGACCCTGGCGGGCACTCATTTTGTGACCCAGCGGGACTTCCGCGTGCTGGCCCAGGAGGCGCAGCGGATCCTCAACGCCAGTGAAGAGCACACCGCCACCGCAGCAGCGGCAGACCTCGGCGCGGCGACCGGGAGCAGCAGTGGGCCAGAGGCGACGGAGGCGGTCCCACCAACAACGGCGGCAGCGAAGCCCCAACACCACGGAGGAGGCGACCTCTGTTTTTACCATCGTTGTTTCGCAGAGAGGGCATGCAAGTGTGTACCGCCGTGCCAGTTCAGGAGCTCGGGAAACGCCAGGACCGGGAGTCGCTAGCAGCTGCGGCCCTCGGCGAACGGAACAAGCTGCTCTACCTGACGGATGCGCGCTCTGGGAGACACTTCCTCGTGGACACGGGCTCCCAAGTGAGTTTCATCACCCCAACCTACGCTGACCGGCTGGCAGGCCCCGGGGGTGACGGAGCAACAGCGGCGAACAGCTCGAGCATTAAGACCTTCGGTGAAAGGACTCTACTTCTGTCCCTGCACGGCCGCACATATGAGTGGACTTTTATTATAGCGGCGGTGAGTTTCAACATGTTAGGTGCTGATTTTCTGTGCTCACATGGGTTGTTAGTTGATCTTCCCAATAGACGCCTGGTTAATGCACTCTCCTTTTACTCTATTCCTTGTGCAGCTCGAGTGTCCCCGCCACCAGCACAGGCCAACATCGCCACAGCAGGTGGTAAGTTTCACACACTCCTCACTCAGTTTCCAGCACTCACAGTTCCCACTTTTTCGGCAACAGTTGCGAAACACGGGGTGGAGCACTTTATCACTACCACTGGCCCCCCCATCTTTGCAAAAGCTCGGCGCTTGGATGCAGCTAAACTGTCCATAGCGCACGAGGAGTTCGCCAACCTGGAAAGGTTGGGCATCATCCGTCGTTCGAACAGCCCATGGGCTTCCCCACTGCACATGGTCCCTAAAGCTGACGGCTCGTGGAGACCTTGCGGTGATTTCCGCAGGTTAAACAACGCCACAGCGCATGACCGCTACCCAATCCCACATATTCAGGATTTTTCGGTACATCTGGCAGGGGCGCGCATTTTTTCTAAAATAGACCTGGTCCACGGCTATCATCAAGTCCCAGTGCGTGCTGAGGACATTCCCAAAACAGTGGTGATAACCCCGTTTGGACTTTTTGAGTTTTTACGCATGCCGTTTGGGCTTAAAGGCGCCGCGCAAACCTTCCAGCGCATGATGGATGCAGTGTTACACGATCTCCCTTTTGTGTTCGTCTACCTGGACGACATTTTGGTAGCCAGCGCGTCCGAAGAGGAACACGAAAAACACCTCACGGCAGTTTTCCGGAGGTTGGGAGAGCACGAGTTAATAATCAACCCAGAATAAGTGCCAGTTCGGGGTGGCACCGATCGATTTTTTGGGGCACCGCGTCTCCCCAGAAGGGGCAGTTCCGCTACCGGACAAAGTGTGCGCAGTGGCAGATTTTCCCCAGCCACAAACGGTCAAAGCACTACAGGAGTTTTTAGGAGTGGTGAATTTTTATAACCATTTCCTCCCCCACGCAGCGCAGCTCATACAACCATTATATGCCGCACTTAAAAAACAAAAACCCTCCAATGCAATCGAATGGTCCCCGGAGCGGGAGCGCGCATTCGCGGAGGTAAAAAAAGCCCTTGCACACGCTGCGTTGTTGGCTCATCCAGACCCAACGGACCGCATAGCGCTCACCACTGATGCGTCAGATTTGGCCATAGGGGCGGTAGTAGAACAGCACGTTGCCGGGGTTTGGCAGCCGCTGGCCTTTTTCAGCAGGTCCTTGCGCGAGGCCGAGCGAAAATACAGCGCGTTTGACAGGGAGCTGTTAGCACTCCACTTAGCCATTCGCCACATCCAATTCTGGCTAGAAGGTCGGCGTTTCACCGCGTTTGTCGACCACAAACCGCTCACTTTTGCGATGGCCAAAATTTCGGAACCATGGCCGGGCCGGCAGCAGAGGCAGCTGGTCGCAATTTCAGAGTTTACTACTGATATTCAACATGTAGCGGGTAAACTCAATGTAGTAGCAGACTGCCCCTCTCGCGCGGTTACCGCGCCAGTCCGCGCCGAGGTAGATTATACTACCGCAGCCGCAGAGCAAAATAACAGCGCGGAAGCACACGCGGCCCCAGTCCACGTGGGGATAGATTATGCAGCCATGGCTGCGGATCAGGGTAGCGACGCGGACGTGTGCGCACTCCAGTCTGGACCAACAGGGTTAAGGCTGGAGAGCAGGAGGCTGCAAAATGGTATGCCCCCCCTAATCTGCGATGTATCTACTGGACGACCACGTGCAGTAGTGCCGGCCGCATGGCGCCGCTGCGTTTTTGACTCGATTCACTCCCTGGCGCACCCAGGGGTGTGCGCGTTGGTAAAAATGGTAGCAGAGAAGTTTGTTTGGCCGACCCTGCGCAAGCACGTTAAAGATTGGGCAAGAACTTGTATGGCTTGCCAGCGGGCCAAAATACACAAGCACACAAAAGCCCCCTTAGAGCCGTTTCACATCCCGGCCAAGAGGTTTGATCATGTGCATGTCGACCTCGTAGGCCCCCTACCGTCGTCGCAAGGGTACACACATCTTTTGACAATGGTGGACCGAACCACGCGTTGGCCGGAAGTGGTCCCACTGGCATCAACCACAGCTGCAGAGGTGGCCCGCGCGTTTTTGACGGCTTGGGTAGCGCGTTTTGGGGTCCCGTCGGATATTACGTCCGACAGGGGACCTCAATTTGTGTCCGAGCTTTGGTCAGCGATGGCCCACAGCTTAGGTGTGACAATTCACCGCACTACCGCTTACCACCCCCAGGCTAATGGTTTATGCGAGCGTTTTCATAGATCATTGAAAGCAGCCCTCAGAGCGTCGCTTATGGATGCAAATTGGGTAAACAGACTACCATGGGTTTTATTGGGGTTGCGTTCTGCACCTAAAGAGGACTTAAAAGCCTCCCCAGCTGAGTTGGTCTTCGCACAGCCACTCCGGCTGCCAGGAGAGTTTCTTCCAGATAATCCGGTGCCAGGGCGTCCCCCTGCTCAGCGGTCACTGAACGACACGGGAGCGGACATGCTTCCGGGCCCCATTCATCACACTTTTCCGCGTGTTTATGTGCCCAGATCTTTAAAAAATGCCGAGTTTGTTTTTGTCAGGCTCGAGGCTCAGCGCCCAACCCTGCGACCACCTTACGATGGCCCATATAGAGTGCTGGAAACAGGTGATAAGCATTTTTTGCTAGATTTGGGGGACAGGAGGGAAACAATTAGTATAGACAGACTGAAACCTGCTTTTGTGATGGCCGACAAAACTGTGCCAGTGGCGAGGGCTCCTTGATGCGGCAGACCCCCCAGGGAGCATGCCCCAGAGCCCCCGCAGGGATCAACTAACAGTTCTCATCCTCAGATAGCAGATTCACTGCAAGATGGCGCCGCAGGAGCGGCGAAGCCCGCTTACAGCAAGTATGGAAGGCGGTTGAAGCCCAGACAGCATATGGACTGATGTTGTGGTTTTATCGTGTTGTGTGGACTATGTTGTATTGTTTCATCTTCGACGTTTGGTGGGGGGTTATGTGGCACACATATTTGAGATGCTTAGACTGCATATGTATAGCACATTGATTGAGATGCTTAGACTGCATATGTATATTGTGTTACCTCACGTCTTAGAAGGAACAATAAGTCTGGACCTCCTGGGGATAACAGTAGGAGGTGGAGGTGCCTTTAGAAATGACTCTGAAAGGACTTCCTGACCTCCAGGGGTCAGGTGGAGGAAGAAGAGACCTGGGGGAGATGTATTGTCTATGGGGGGTGAATGACAATGTGATTCTGTACTTTGATGTCCCGGGTATAAAAGGAGGGGATTGGAGAAGTTGGTTCTCTTTTCTGTTTGAGAGGACGTTGGAGATGTGAGATGATTAATAAACCTGAATTGAGAAATAAATTCAGCCTCTTCATTTCACGCTCTCCACAGACTGGTCACTTTTCTTACACCGGAAGCTGTTCTCACCAGTCACCATGGCATCTGCAGAACTTGGATTTCGTGATTTGAATTTGTTTTTATTGGTCTTGTCTCTCCAATCCTGTGACTTTGATCAGGCTGAACTATATCCAATTTATTTGGACCCGAGGAAGCTGCTGAAAAATTCTCGTGTTTTCCACAAGGCATATTATGCGGCCAGCAGTCTTATTATCCCCACCGGATCTCAGCTTCTGACTACTGCCCTGGGAAGAAATATCTGCTGGCAGATATTCTGCAGTATCATCAAAGAAAATCTCAGCTCCTGAATCCAGCTGAAGAAAACCCCAGTACAAGTTCACATGAGCAAGATTCCTTTGTTTCATCTGCTGAATAATGCGATGTCCATCGCCTTAAATATGCCGTAATTTGTCTCAGGTTTAAAACTAGTTCATAACTCTGATCGGAGCTATAGAATTAAAGAGAAATAATATTCCTCTTTTCATTAAATTCCATTTTTATTTTTAAAGTAATTCAGAATTTCTTTTCCATATAATTAGCTTTTATAATTTTCTTCATAAAATTTGCATCCAGTTTTCTTCATATTTTTGTTACAGTTATTTCAATCTCCATTTTCATCACGGTTACAAATTCATACTAAGGTTTTCTTGGTTCCACAAATGTGATTACACTCTGTTGCTCAATAATCAGCTACAAGTTGAATGGGATGCTTAATACTTGGTCATTTCACTTTACCAACAAATCCGTTGAATGTAATGTCATTTAATCTGAGTCTGATCATTAAAACTGTAAATGGTATATGGAAATTTCTGTTGATTTCTTTTCCTGTGTTTGTTTCTAAAGTCACCCGGTAGAATTCACGAATATTTGAGACTGATTGATTGAAGGGATAAAGATTAGTTATTCATAAATTGTCCAAGCTTGTGGACTGGTGCCCCAAAAACGAGTTTTTCCGGTGTGTGTGGACTCGAAGTAAACCTCCGTTTCCACATACACCTCTAGGTGTAAATTAAATAATCTTTGTACCTTATAATTAAATGTTGCTACAAATGTGACCATAAAAGGTCCTTGTTCCAAGTCACCCCTTCAGTAGATAATTTCTTACTCTTACCCATATCATGATTTGGATGTCTACTCTTGTAATCAAGTAATTAATTTCATTGGGTAACACCACTTTTGCCAAGTACATTTCATGACAATTAATATTTTCAAGAGTCAAAGATTCAAAGATTTTTACTTGTCAATACATTTATACATACAGGACATACAGGAAAATTGAAATGCAGTTTCTCTCTGAGTGGTGTGTGCAAGATAAAAAAAAAAGGGATAAGGCTGGAAAAACAACAACAGCAGTCTATGTACAGTAATGCTACCCATAGTACAAATAACGGTAAAACACAGTAATCCTATGTACAGAAAAAAAAGCCGTATTACCCGTAGTTGAAAATTTGATGCGGCAGTGTAGGTGCAGACAGTGACAAATTGGACTGCACATGATCAGTATTGCAATAACAGATAGCAGCAGGTATGGCATTTGTGCACATGGTTGCAGTAAAGTGCAGAGACATACAGCAGCAGATGTATTACTGTTGGTGTGCCAGTCTTTCTGTGCCAGCAGCTGAGGCAGTTATCGTGTGGGTGAGTGTGTTATGGTCCAGGGGTGGGCAAAGTTCAGGGTGCTGATGGCCTGATGAACGAAGCTGTTTAGCAGTCTTGTGGAGCAGGCCTGGAGGCTCCAGTACCTTCTCCCCGAGGGCAGGGGGCTGAAGAGGGAGTGTGAAAGGTGGGAGGTGCCTGCAATGTTGATGGCTCTGCGGGTGAGGTGGGTGTGGTAGATGTCCGGGGGGGGGGGGGGGGCAGAGGGACACCGATGATCTTGCTGGCTGCTTTCACTGTGTGTTGTAGTGTCTTCCAGCAGGAGGCAGTGCAGCTTCTATACCACACCGTGATGCAGCAGGTGAGAATGTTCCCAATGGTGCCCCGGTAGAATGCGCACACGATGGAGGGTGGGACTCATACTGTCTTCAGTTTGCAAAGGAAACAGAGGCAAGTTTGAGCCTTCTTGGCCAGTGATGTGGTGTTGTTGGACCAGGAGAGGTCCTCGGAGATGTCCATCCCCAGGAACTTGGTGCTGCTCACCCTCTCCATAGCTGCTCCATCGATGATTATAGAGGGATATTGTGTGTGTCCCCCCCCCCCCCGAAGTTGACCACAATCTCCTTGGTTTTTCCCACCTTCAGGAAGAGATTATTGTCTTTATACCACTGGAACAGTTGGCTCACCTCATTTCTGTAGTTGGCCTCTACATTGTTTGTGATGAGGCCCACCACCATCATGTCGTCCGCAAACTTGATGATGTGGTTGATGCTGTAGGCTGGTATACAGTCATGGGTCAGCAGGGTGAAGAGCAGTGGACTGAGCACGCACCCTTATGGGGCCCCTGTGCTCAGTGTGATGGTCTTGGAGGTGTTGCTTCTGACCCGCACAATCTGTGGCCTCCCTGTGAGAAAGTCCAGCACCCAGTTACAGAAAGAGGTTTTGATTCCAACTTGAACTGAAGTCCAAGAACAGCATTCACACATAGGAGTTCTTTGAGTCGAGGTGGTTGAGGGTTGGGTGGAGAGCAGCAGCGATGACATCTTCTGTGGATCTGTTTGACTTGTATGCAAACTGAGATAGGTCGTGGGAGGGAGGGTGGACTTGATGTTCTGCATGACCAGCCGTTCAAAGCACTTCATTATGATGGAGGTCAGTGCTACGAGCTGGTAATCATTGTAGCTGAATGGGACGGGCATCTTTTGGGGACTGGTATTACAGTTTTGAAACATGTGGGGACACAGCTTGACTCAGGGAGATGTTGAAGATGTCGGCCAGGACATTCTTGAGCTCCTCCGCACAGTCCTTCAGAACACAACCTTGTATGTTGTCTGGTCCAGCTGCCTTGCGTGGGTTGATCCTGGAGAGGGTCCTCTTCACGCTAGCCGGATCCAGACTTATGGCCTGCTCGTCTGGAGGAAGAATGGTCTTCTGTGCTGTTTTGTGCTTCAACGCAGCCAAAGAAGTCATTTAGGTTGTTAAGCAGTGTGGTGTCACTTGCACAGGTCTGAGGAGGAGGTATGTAGTTGGTGAGGGTCTGTATACCACGCCAGAGAGAACATGCTTCTCTGGTGTTGCTGAAGTGGCCGGATATTTGATCTGTGTGGAGTTTGCATGTTCTCCCCGTGTATGCGTGGGTTTACCCCGGGATTTCTCCGGTTTCCTCCCACATGCCAAAAACATGCAGGTTAGGTTAATTGGAGACTCTAAAGTGGCCCTAGGTGTGAATGTGTGTATGAATGGTTAAGGGATAGCGCCGTATCGTGGCTGCTTCATCCATCCAGGTGGTGGATGACCCTCAATTTCCCCTCTGGGGATCAATAAAGTATACTAAATCTAAAAAAAAAAAATTTATTGCTGTACTGTGTTTTGCCTCCTTGATGCCATGGGACAGGTTGGCCCTAGCTGTTGTTAGTCCTGCAGTGTCACCGGCCCTGAAGGCTGTGTCCCGGCCCTCAGGAGCCTGATTTTCCAGAATCAAAAAAAAATATTAAAAAGCAGGTATACAGTATACATAATAAAAACAACGTAGTAAAGCCAATATTCCTTTCTAGTTAACATGAGAAGTAACTTTTTCATAAAAATTATAATCAGTGACTGGAAGCTTGAAACGCTTTGAATTTTACATCCAAAAGAAGGTTGTAATTTGTGTCTTTCCTGGGTAAGTTAACTCAGAGTTTGTGGTAAGTCTGAGTTTTCTGTTCCAAAAAGTCAGTGTATATTTGTAACCATGGTTACAAAAGCTGTGAACATAACATACTCCTATGTTCAGGTTATGTTGGGGATATGTTTAGAGCATTTAAACTTAAGAGTAACCACATCTACAAACAGAAGTGTGATGGCAGAGAACTAATCACTCAAAATCACTTTTAATAAAACACACCATCACCAATTTGTTTTTTAACATTCCTTCTTTATTTCTTGAACAAACATCATTTTCCCTTTATCTTTACATGCAGATATTTCATCTCCTAATTTATTTTCTGATTTTTATTTATTTATTTTTTTTAGCTTGAGATAGATTTTGTACAGCTCCTTTGCTGGCAAATGAAATTCTTAAATTTGGCGATCTCAAAGGTAAAATCTTCATTTTTGTTTAGCAGTAATTTGTCTCACATTAAGATTAATAAAATCAGTTTCTTACATTGTCAAATTGCTGCACAGATTTTGGAGGAGGATCCACTACACTGACCTGTTCGGTCTCTTATGGAACAGAAATAAGTTCTGCTGCAGATCATCTGTCTTCAAACACCACAGTCACATATTGAAGTTGGGCATATATTGTCCATATACTGTAGTTCAGTGGACCCTCTGTACCCTCTATGCCCACTTCTGTCACAGCTAATGCAGTCTCCTCTTCAGCCTTTTAATTGTATTAACAGTCTTACGGCCTTTGGCTTAATGAAGGATAGTTTATCAAAAATGCAAAAACAAACAAACAAAAACCCCTATATTTAGATTCCAAGACTTGGACACCATCTGAGACTGTGAAGGTGATAAAACGAGTCAAATTTGAAAATGCTGGCTAAAAGTAACTGTAAATATTCCACAATTGTTATTCACGCCGGCATTAATGACATCCGTCTCCGGCAGTCGGAAGTCATGAAACTTAATATAGAATCAGTGTGTGACTTTGCAAAAACGATGTCTGCCACTGTAGTATTCTCTGGGCCCCTCCCCAATCTGACCAGTGATGACATGTTTAGCCGCTCGTCATCCTTGAACCGCTGGCTGTCTGTGTGGTGTCCTAAAAATGACGTGGGCTACATTGACAATTGGAGCTCTTTTTGGGGAAAACCTGGTCTTATGAGATGAGACAGCATTCATCCCACTTTGGATGGTGCTTCTCATTTATCTAACAATCTGGCATCTTTTTTATCCAAATTTCCAAAACCATGACTACTCAGAGTTGAGACCAGGAAGCAGAGTCGCAGTCTTACACGCCTCTCTGCAGCTCCTCTTCATCCGCCACCCCTCAGCTTAGCCCCTGTCTTCCCCATCAGAGAATCGTTGTCTGCTCCCTCCAAAGTAAATAAAAATATCATGCATAAGCATCCCAAAGTGATAAAGCAAAATATTGGTAAAACTCAAATTAAACATAAAGTCTCTAAATTGAATGATTTGGCCTCTGTTCCTCCTTATAATTTAAAAATTAAATGTGGTTTATTAAATATTAGGTCTCTAACTCCCAAGTCTCTGTTAGTCCATGATCTGTTAATTGATCATCAGATTGATTTAATTTCCCTTACAGAGACTTGGTTAGGGCAAGAGGATTATGTTGGTTTAAATGAATCAACCCCCTCTGGTTATTTAAACTGTCAAAATCCCAGAAGTTCTGGTCATGGAGGAGGAGTAGCAACAATTTACCATTCCAAATTACTAGTTAATGTAAAGCAAAAAACATGTTATAGTTCCTTTGAGGGCCTGGTCCTCAGTATTGGGCACTTTAGCAATTTTAGGTTAAACCCAATTTTATTTGCCATAGTTTATCGTCCCCCATCAACCTACTCAGAATTTTTATCCGAATTTGCTGATTTCTTAGCTGATTTAGTGCTGAAATCTGATAGAATAATTATAGTAGGGGACTTTAATATACATGTGGATGTAGATAGTGACTGCCTTAATGTGGCATTTAATTCAATATTAGACTCGATTGGGTTTTCTCAGAAAGTAGGAAATTCTACTCATTACCTCCACCATACATTGGACCTTGTTCTGACATATGGCATAGATATAGAAAATCTTGTAGTGTCTCCTCATAACCCTGTACTGTCAGACCATTGTCTGTTAACCTTTGATTTTACTATTTCTGACTATTTGGCTCCTAAAGAAAAATATTATTACAGTAGATGCCTCTCAGATGATGCTGTTATCAAATTTATGCAGATTGTTTCCTCTATGCCATGTGTCAACACAACGGAAATAAGCTATAGACAGCTTGCTCCTTCTGTAATTGATAACATGGTGGATAGTGTTTCAGCTTCTCTGCATCAGACTCTAGACTTGGTGGCCCCCTTAAAAAAGAAAAAGTCTAATCAGAGATTTCTAACTCCTTGGTTCAACACAGAAACTCGTAGCTTAAAACAGAAGACTTGTCAATTAGAAAGAAAATGGCGCTCCACTAATTTAGATGAAATCTATTTAGCTTGGAGAAATCATCTTTTAATTTATAAAAAATCTCTTAGAAAAGCTAGAACGAGTTATTACTCTGCATTAATAGAAGAGAACAAGAATAATCCCAGGTTTCTTTTCAGTACTGTAGCCAGGTTGACAAAGAGTCAGGACTCTGTCAGTCCTTGCATTCCCTTAGAGCTTACTAGTCAGGACTTTATGAACTTTTTCAATAATAAAATTTCATCCATCAGAGATAAAATCAATCAGATTCTTCCCACAGTTAACTTAAATACTGTAACTACTACAACTCCTTCAATTGATGTCTGTCTTGATGAGTTTACTCCAATCGACCTTTGTGAGTTAGACAAAATAGTTTCCTCATCCAAACCTTCAACTTGTCTTTTAGACCCTATTCCTACCAGGTTATTTAAAGAAGTCTTCCCACTTATTGGTAGCTTTATTCTTCATATAATCAATTCTTCATTAACTTTAGGCCATGTACCGCAGGCTTTTAAAACGGCTGTAATTAAACCCTTACTCAAAAAGCCAACCCTAGATCCAGGAGCTTTAGCTAACTATAGACCAATCTCTAATCTCCCTTTCATTTCAAAAATCTTAGAAAGAGTTGTTGCTACGCAATTATTTGACCACCTGCAGGGAAATGGTTTACTTGAAGAGTTTCAATCTGGGTTTAGAATCCATCATAGTACTGAAACAGCTTTAGTGAAGGTCACTAACGACCTCCTCATTGCATCTGATAATGGACTAGTTTCTGTACTTGTCCTTTTAGACCTTAGTGCAGCTTTTGATACTATCGATCATAATATTCTACTTGATAGATTAGAACACTATGTTGGACTTAATGGAACTTCATTGCAATGGTTTAGATCTTATTTATCTGATAGGTTCCAGTTTGTTCATGTCAATAATGAGTTTTCTTTCAACTCAAAGCTTAATCATGGAGTTCCACAGGGATCTGTGCTAGGCCCTACTCTTTTTAGTTTATATATGCTTCCGTTAGGCAACATTATTAGAAAGCACTGTATACATTTTCATTGTTATGCAGATGACACACAATTATACCTGTCAATGAAGCCAGATGATAGTAATCAATTAGCCAAGTTAGAAGCCTGTCTTAAGGAAATCAAAGCTTGGATGACTTGTAATTTCCTGCTATTAAATTCAGATAAGACTGAAGTCATTCTTGTTGGTCCAAAAAACCTTAGAAATTCCTTTCCAAATCAAACTTTCAGTTTGGATGCGGTTACTCTTTCTCTTAATAGCTCTGTGAGGAACCTTGGAGTTATTTTTGATCAGGATTTGTCCTTCAATTCACATATTAAATTTGTTTCTAAGACTGCCTTCTATCATTTGCGTAATATTGCCAAGATTAGGAACATCTTGTCTCAGAGTGATGCTGAGAAACTGATCCACGCTTTTGTTAGCTCGAGATTAGATTATTGTAATTCTTTATTATCAGGCTGTCCTAAAACATCTTTAAAAAGTCTTCAGCTGATCCAAAATGCTGCAGCAAGAGTTTTAACAGGTACTAGAAAGAGAGATCATATCTCTCCGGTTCTGGCCTCCCTTCATTGGCTTCCCATAGAGTTTAGAATTAAGTTTAAAATCCTTCTTCTTACTTACAAAGCTCTAAACAATCAGGCTCCTTTTTATTTAAAAGATCTGATACTACCGTATTATCCTAACAGAGCACTACGCTCCCAAAATGCAGGATTACTTGTAATACCTAGAATCTCCAAAAGTACAATGGGAGACAGAACCTTCAGTTATCAAGCTCCTCTCCTGTGGAATCAGCTGCCAATCTGGATTTGGGAGTCAGACTCGATCTCTGTTTTTAAGAATAGGGCTAAAACCTACCTTTTTGATATAGCCTACAATTAGGGAGGGATCATGTGTTTCTGAACCCTCCCTTAGTTATGCTGCTAATAGGTTTAGTCAGCCGGGGGACCTCCAATAATGCACTGGGCCTCACTCCTTTCCTCACTCTCAATGAAATATTTTTTTTTTGCTGGTCATTAACATCTGTTTGTTCTCTCCCATAGATTGAGTCCCCATCGTGCTGTTTGCTCTCTACATGTCTGTTCTTTTCTTCTTCTCTATCCCCTCACCCCCCAGCCAGTCGCAGCAGATGACTGCCCCTCCCTGAGCCTGGTTCTGCTGGAGGTTTCTTCCTGTTAAAAGGGAGTTTTTCCTCTCCACCGTCGCCAAGTGCTTGCTCACAGGGGATCACCTGATTGCTGGGGTCTTTCTGCAACTGTGGGGGTTCCCCCCTAAAGTTGATAGTGCTATGAGATGACTGTTGTGAAATGGCGCTATATAAATAAAGTTGAATTGAATTGAATTGAATTTTGTTGAGTGTGGTTATAAGTATGAAGGTCTGACTGCGCTCGACCTCTTATTCTGCTTCTGTACCGAGATGAGACATGTTAGGGAGGTGAAGCTGATATTAAACTTTGATTTATAAAATCACATCGCTTCTTCATTCCAAGCTCCCTACAGTGCACACATCCATATACACGTCACAGAGCATGGCTTAACACAATACTTTCGCACCCCGGAGTCCTCAGGTGTGAAAAGCGTCTTACCTCTCCACAATACATCCCACACCTGGCACAGCGGAGGCGAAGGCTTATCTTTATTCAGTTTAATACCCCCTAGCGCTTGGGTGCCCGTCTCACTTCTTCCCCTATTACCATCTCCCCTTTTCCTTCCCCCAGTACCCCAAAATCCTGGGTGGACTGCCGTCTCCTCTTGTGTCACCACAGAGTGACTTTTGTTTAGCTGGACTCAAACACTACGTTTGGACTGGACAAACCTTCATCTATCTAGTCCACAAATGGGCTGAATTCTACACTTTCACTTTTCAAATTGTTCTATTCACGTTGTTTATAAAGTTATTTTAATATGCGACCCGGGTGGTGACGTCATATTTATGCGACTGCACCGCGCGTTGTTTGGAGCAGAGTAGCGCCATTGGTGTCAGTCAGCGAGTGTGGTGACAGTAGCAGTCAGAGTTATTGATACTTATTGACTTTTATCATCAGCTCGGGGAACCGCCACCACAGCCGCCATGTTCAGCCCCCGCACCGCTCCAGGCTCCGGCCGCAGGCAGCAGGGGAGAACCGGCGGGAGGAAGGGCGTCCCCGGGGCGGCGGGCAGCAGCGGTCTGCTGTTCTCCCCACGGAGGAGCACTGTGTCTACCAGGTGAGGGAGTAAAAGCTTGTTGTTGTTTAACACGGACACATTTTACTGTCATTTAGTCTTCAGGTAAGTATCGCATTTGAGTTACTGAAAAAATAAAAACAGTCTAACTGAAATTAGCGTTAACTGTAATCGGTGTAGTACACCAAAATTATTTTTTGAGGTCCTGAAATTGTTTCTGCTTTAAGTCACACCTATTATTTCAACACTTATTTGTTTTTATTTATATTATTCGTATTTTAATTTGCCAGCTTGCTCTTGTGTGCTTAACATGAGGTTTCCAACTGAGTTTGTGATCCTGTATCACATTTAAGATAAGATAAGATAAGCCTTTATTAGTCCCACAATGGGGAAATTCCAGGATTGCAACAGCACAGGGACAGCAACACTCAGAGCAACAATCAGAAGGCAAGAAAAAACAACATCTAGCAAACATATGTCCATATTACTATAAATGTATATATATAGACACACAGTGCAGAGCATTATGGCTGGTGGATGTGCAGCAGAAAGTCTAAGCTCTCTCTCCACGGATGCAGCGGGCCAGCTGGAAGTCTTTGGGCATGATGGTGACCCCCTTAGCGAAGAAGAGACCACCAGGTGGGTCTCGCTGGTCTCCTGCAGAGCCATGACGGCGAAACTCAGGAAACGCAGGACGGTCTTGAAGTCCTGAGCGATCTCCCTCACCAGGCGCTGGACGGGCAGCTTACGGATGAGCAGCTCCGTGGATTTCTGGCAGCGACGGATCTCTCTCAGAGCCACGGACCTGTGACGGCGAGGCCTCTTCACTCTGCCGGTGGCCAGAGCGCCTCTCCGAGCAGCCCTGGTGGCTAGCTGTCTCCTGGGGGGCTTCTTCCTCCAGTAGATTTTACGGGCGGTCTGCTTGGTTCTTGCCATCGCTCTTTATTATTCTGTCTTATATTTCTTTCACGCCGCCTAAACTCCAGCCCGGCACCCGCTTCGTTTTCGCTACAGTTCCCGGTATGTCGAGTTTCCCATTAGCACCGGGCGGCGGCCAAGTGCTAGCTAGCACTAGCTCCTCCCCGCTGTAACGTCTCCCGCTGCAAACCGTGGCTCCGTCCGCCGACCCGGGAGATCCCCGGGGCGATCCGTGCGTCCGTGATATATATACAGAGTGAAAGGTGTAGAAAGAAGAAGGAAGATTAAAAAAAAGGCTGTTGCAACAGGCAGCCGACTCGTGTGGCGCCGCCGGCGAACCGGGAATCACATTTACAGGTCAAATAAAAAAGGCAGTGGCTATGGGTACGGAACCGTAAGCCTTATTCATCCTGCATTTCCCCTCCGATCCGCGTGCACTTTGGACGAGCCCAGCGCGCACGCGGTGTTGTACATGCTCACCTTTTTCATCTTCCAGACCAAGTGGTTGACGCATGCGCACAACTGTTATTTGTAGCTTCGCCCCAGCCCTATGGGTAGCGCAAATGTGCTTTAACACACCAGTTTGTTCACCACCTATAAATGCAAGAGCGACGCACATTTTTTCTGCAGCAACAACAATTGTGTCGTTTCAAGGAAAAGGAGGAATTCCTATTTTCCAGTGCTCTAATCTGCTCAAGCTGCTGCTGCTGCAAAAGGATTCATGTATGTTTATTCTCGTCTACTTTGTCTTTGTATGCTGTGCTGGTAGCGCCACCTCGTGAATGGAATGTTCAGTCTTGCGCATGTGCTGTCAACGCGTTTGTCGTGGGGTCATAAAATTTTGGCTGCACGCAGTCTTTCACAGTAGAGCCCTGCGGACACTAGTGGACTGGAGATGATGACGTAAGTTTCGTCACTTGAGGTTTCCGGTTGCATGTACGCAGACGGTGGAGGTGCAGCATGAATCCAGCTTTATGGGTGCAGAACCGTTCCCATAGAGTGCAGTTCAAATCTGATTGGCCAGATCTATTGATACATATTGTAAAGACAGTAGGCTGCAGGTATGGAAAATTGAGGAATTTATTTATTTCAACATTTTTTTATTAATATCTATTTATTACATTTTTAACCTTCCCCTCTCCCAAATCCTAAGGCTGACCTCTTAATTTTAATTCTAAATTCCATCTCATGTCAAGTATAAAATGGTGTGGGCATGGCAACAAGAACACGACATGAATCACCAACCCTATGCTCAAAGGTCAACCACAGTACTCACCTACACCACAGCCGCAGCAGGATGGGGTCACTCTGAAGAGGTTTTGTCGGGTTGTCAACTCTTCCGTATCAATAGACATTTCGTATAGGGATATAGCTTCCGTACCAATAGACACTCCCAATAAAAAAGGGCATGTCTATGGGGATGGCAGCTGAAGTGTTCACAGACACAGAAGAGTTGACAATCTACAAAACCTTTTCAGATCAGCTGAAGTAGATTGTGGTCAGCCTGTGATCAGATCAGAGGGTCAGTGGTTCACTTCCTGCTCTCACCGTCGTGCCCTCGCTATGCTGCTTGACATGAGATGGAATTTAGAATTAAAATTAAGAGGTTAGCCTTAGGAATTGGGAGAGGGTACAGTTAAAAATTTGATACATATCAATAAAAAATTGAAACACATACATGCCTCAGTTTCCCGTACCTGTACCTGCTGCCTTTAAGATACGGCGTTAAGACGTAGTGGCTAATCAGATTCAAGCCACATTTGTCGCAAGCATCTGGAACTACTGCCTAAAAAAAATCTGGAATATCTAGATATTTTTCATAATTTAAACTGAAAAGTAAACTTTCACATACCTTATTATATTTCTTACAAGTAAAGGGAAATATTTCAAACTAGGGATGCAAGTTATCAATTAATTCATTAATTGATAATTGGCTTACCTTATCGATCGATTAACGATTAATTGATAAGGTGCATTTTTCCCCGAGAATCTGAATTTCCCTCGGTACAATACGGTCTGTCTTTAACATACAGTGGTGTGAAAAAGTGTTTGCCCCCTTCTTGATTTCTCATTTTTTTGTATGTTTGTCACACTTGCACTACCGTTCAAAAGTTTGGGGTCACCCAGACAATTATTTTGTGTTTTCCATGAAAAGTCACACTTTTTTACCACCATGAGTTGTAAAATGAATAGAAAATATAGTCAAGACATTGACAAGGTTAGAAATAATGATTTGTATTTGAAATAATAACTTTTTCCTTCAAACTTTGCTTTCGTCAAAGAATCCTCCATTTGCAGCAATTACAGCATTGCAGACCTAACATGATTGCACAAGGGTTTTCTAATCATCCATTAGCCTTCTGACGCAATGAGCAAACACATTGTACCATTAGAACACTGGAGTGATAGTTGCTGGAAATGGGCCTCTATACACCTATCTAGATATTGCACCAAAAACCAGACATTTGCAGCTAGAATAGTCATTTACCACATTAGCAATGTATAGAGTGTATTTCTGATTAGTTTAAAGTTATCTTCATTGAAAAAAAGTGCTTTTCTTTCAAAAATAAGGAAATTTCTAAGTGACCCCAAACTTTTGAACGGTAGTGTAAATGTTTCAGATCATCAAACAAATTTAAATATTATACAAAGATAACACAAGTAAACACAAAATGCAATTTTTAAATGAAAGTGTTTATTATTAAAGGTAAAAAAAAAATCCAAACCTACATTAAAACATAAATTAACTGTGGTTTATCACATCTTTGGAAAGCTGAGTTCAATTTCTCTAGCCACACCTAAGCCTGATCACTGCCACACCTGTTCTCAATCAAGGAATCACTTAAATAGGACCTGCTTGAGAAAGTGAAGTAGACCAAAAGATCCTCAAAAGCTAGACATTAATGCTGCCATCCAAAAAAATTCAGAAACAAATGAGAAACAAAGTATTTGAGATCTATCAGTCTGGAAGAGGTTATAAAGCTTTAGGACTCCAGCAAACCACAGTGAGAGCCATTATCCACAAATGGCGAAAACATGGAACAGTGGTGGACCTTCCCAGGAGTGGCTGGTCGAACAAAATTACCCCAAGAGTGCAGCAACGACTCATCCAAGAGGTCACAAAAGATCCCACAATAACATCCAAAGAACTGCAGGCCTCACTTGCCTCAGTTAAAGTCAGTGTTCATGACTCCACCATAAGAAAGAGACTGGGCAAAAATGGCCTGCATGGCAGAGTTCCAAGACGAAAACCACTGCTGAGCAAAAAGAACATAAAGGCTCCTCTCAGTTTTGCCAAAAAACACCTTGATGATCCCCAAGACTTTTAGGAAAATACTCTGTGGACTGACGAGATAAAAGTTGAACTTTTTGGAAGGTGTGTGTCCCATTACAGCCGGCGTAAAAGTAACACAGCATTTCAGAAAAGGAACATCATACCAACAGTAAAATATGGTGGTGGTAGTGTGATGGTCTGGAGCTGTTTTGCTGCTTCGGGACCTGGAAGACTTGCTGTGGTAAATGGAACCAGGAATTCTGCTTTCTACCAAAAAATCCTGAAGGAGAATGTCGGCCCATCTGTTTGTGACCTCAAGCTGAAGCACACTTGGGTTCTGCAGCAGGACAATGATCCAAAACACACCAGCAAGTCCACCTCTGAATGGCTTAAGACAAAACAAAATGAAGAGTTTGGAGTGGCCTAGTCAAAGTCCTAACCTGAATCCGATTGAGATACTGTGGCATAATCTTAAAAGGGCAGTTCTTGCTCAAACCCTCCAATGTGGCTGAATTTCAACAATTCTGCGAAGATGAGTGGTCCAAAATTCCTCCACAGCGTTGAAAAAGACTCATTGCCAGTTATCACAAACACTTGATTGCAGTTGTTGCTGCTAAGGGTGGCCCAACCAGTTGTTAGGTTTAGGGGGCAATCACTTTTTCACACAGGGCCATGTAGGTTTGGATTTTTTTTCTTTAATAATAAACACCTACTGTAGATCTTATGAATTCCAAACAACATAGTTTGACAGAAGAATTTAAAACAGTGTACAGTATGGGCTTACATCCAACAATCACCAGACCTAGCAGAATCACATCACACAGTGCCACACTAATAAGATAAGATAAGATAAGCCTTTATTAGTCCCACAACCGGGAAATTCCAGGATTGCAACAGCACAGGGATAGCAACACTCAGAGCAACAATCAGAAGGCAAGAAAAAAACAAGCAAGCAAGAGCAGCTAATATACATATGTACATATTACTATAAAATATATATATATACACACACAGACACACAGTGCAGAGCATTGTAGCTGGATGGATAATAGATAACATATTCCCAAACATTATGGAAAATAATATTGTGAGTGGGCTTTTACTGAATGATATCAGTGACCACCTGCCGATTTTTGTTGTCTATCAATGTGATTATAGGAAGAAAAAGTATATCAAAAATATTAAATATAAAAGAATAAGAACTGAAGAATCTATGTATTAACTGGCAAAGAAATTATTAATGCAAGACTGGAAGATAGTTTGCGACAAAAATGATATAAATGAAGCATGATAATTTTTTACAAAATTTCAATCATTGTACAATAAAAACTGTCCTATAAAACAATACAGTGACAGACAACAAAACAAAAATATTCCTTGGGTCACCAAGGGGTTACTAAAAAGAAGAATACATTATATAAACAACTCATTAAGTGTAGAACAGTAGAGGCTGAGATCAAATATAAAAGATATAAAAACAAGCTTACTAATATAATGAGGACTTGTGAGAAAGAATACTACAACAGAATATTAGAGGATAATAAGAATAACTTCAGAGGAATATGGCAAGTGCTAAATGGAATTATTAGTAACCGATCAAAGAATGCTAATTATCCAGAATATTTTATTGAAAATGACAATTTGATAAATAATATGGAGGATGTGGTCAGTGGTTTCAATAAATTTTTTGTAAATGTTGGTCCAGAATTAGCAAAAACAATAGTGACACCAGAAACAAACAGTGGTTCTGTAAATGAAATAGAAGATAGAAATCCAAACAATCTTTTTGGGTGCAGTTACTGAAAAGGAAATTAACGAGACTGTGAGTAAATTTAAGAACAAAAAATCAATGGACTGGAATGAAATTGACATGACAATAGTGAAAAAGTAATTGAAGGAATTGTTAAGCCACTCACTCACATCTGTAACCTGTCATTTCAAACTGGTACATTTCCAAGCAAAATGAAAATAGCAAAAGTAATACCTCTATACAAAACAGGAGACAGTCATCATTTCACAAATTACAGGCCGATCTCTTTACTCTCACAATTCTCCAAAATACTTGAAAAAATCTTCACTAAGAGACTGGATGATTTCATTGAAAAACGCAACCTCCTTACAGACAGCCAGTATGGTTTTAGAGCAGACAAATGTACATCTTTGGCCCTGATCGAACTTATAGAAGAAATTACTAGTTGTATAGATAAAAAAAGGTTGCTGTAGGAGTATTTATAGATTTAAAGAAAGCTTTTGACACCATTGACCACAGAATTTTACTGAGGAAATTGGAAAGATATGGGATAAGAGGGGTCGGACTGAGTTGGGTGGAAAGTTATTTAAGTAACAGACAACAGTTTGTACAAATTGGTGAGCACAAATCACCCTTCATGAACATCTCTTGTGGTGTGCCCCAGGGGTCAGTTTTGGGACCCAGACTCTTTATCTTATATATAAATGACATATGCCAAGTATCAAAAATTCTGAAATTTATTTTGTTTGCGGATGACACAAATGTCCTTTGCACTGGTGAGAATTTGCAGCAGGTTTTAGAGGTGGTCACAACAGAAATGAAAAGGTTAACACAGTGGTTTAACAAAAATAAATTGTCTCTAAATCTGAAAAAAACAAAGATTATGTTGTTTGGAAATTATAATATAAATCATGAAATAATGGTAATGATAGAAACAGTACAGGAAAATAAGTTTCTGGGGGTGACGCTAGACAGTAAAATCTGCTGGAAACCTCACATCAGTCACATCCGGGTCAAGTTGGCAAAATGTATAGGCATACTGGGGAAAACAAGACACATCTTGGACTATAAATCATTGTTCTTACTGTACAATTCACTGTTTCTACCTTATCTTAACTGCTGTGTAGAAGTCTGGGGAAACACCTACAAGACCAACCTACAGTCAATATGCACATTACAAAAAAGAGCTATAAGGATAATAAATAATGTAGGATATAAGACCATACCAACTCGTTGTTTTTAAAGTCACATGTCATAAAGTTCATGGATTTAGTTAAATTTAAGACAGCACAAGTCATGTACAGGGCAATTAATAATCAACTCCCAACTAATATACGAAAAATATTCAAAAAAGAGACAATGATTATAATTTGAGAGGAGACTTAAACTTTACAAAACCTAAGATACAAACAACTAAGAAAAATCTGTGCATATCTGTCTGTGGGGTGGATTTGTGGAACAGTCTGGAGCCGGAACTGAAGCTATGTACAAACAGAAATCAGTTCAAAAATAGGTATAAACATTATTTGCTGAAAGAACATATGTTAGAAGGGTAGTATTTATTTGTACGATTCACTATGCTCACCCTGGGACACTATGGAATGGTGGGTGGGACAGTACTGTGTATATCTGTGTTTGGGGCTGGGTTTTGATGTATGGACTGTGTGTATGTTGGGATGGATGGGTGTCAATGTTGATATGTACAAAATATAGTTAATTGTCTACTTGGGGTCTTAATTGAGGTAATAGGTATATATTTCACATAGGTTGTATTTAGGGAAAAGAGGAGTTGGAGTAAATAAGTGTTCACTTCTTCCTTCTCCCTTTTGAGCACTGTATACTGTCACTTTTATTGCACTTGTCATTTGTTTTTTTTTACTTTTTTGTTCAAAATAAAGTATCTTATCTATCCATCTATCTAACACCTTCATTTAAAAACTGCATTTTGTGTTTACTTGTGTTATCTTTGTCTAATATTTAAATTTGTTTGATGATCTGAAACATTTAAGTGTGACAAACATACAAAAAAATGAGAAAGCAGGAAGGGGGCAAACACTTTTTCACACCACTGTAAATAAAGTTGAATTGAATTGAAACCAGTTGTTGTACTGAATGTCTGTCTCTTCCCTCCAGATCAACACCCACCCGAGTGCAGAGCTTTGCTGCTGCTGAAACCGTCAACTATGACGTGCAGACCTTTGGCTCGTCGCTGCCTGTCAAAGTGATGGAGGCGCTGACGATGGCTGACTGTAAGAGGAAAAAAGCCTCGTCTCATTTTAGAGATTGTCTTTCATCTACAGAGTTCCACTTTTCTCCTGTGGTGCTGTTTTTCTGGTTGTGAGGGCTGGAAGTGTTGGACATTGATAACCATCGTGTGTGTGCGTCTCTCCCTCCAGCTGATGACCAGATATCAGTGAAGGTGGATGAGAGCGGCTGGGCGTGGATGGTTTGTGGTGAGAGGCTGATCATCTGGAAGATCTGCCAGACCGCTGTGGCCAAGGTACAGTTCAGTTATGATGTGACAGTTCAGTCATTTAATTGTGACATCAAGTGACTGAATTACAACACTGCAAACCATTTACACAAACCTCTCGTTATTTAATAAGAAAATTAATGATGTAATTTATTGATAGTTTAGTCATTCAATAAATACACTGCTTTCACTCTGCCAGATTTCATGATTTGAAGGTTTTGCCTTACATTACTGTTTTAGGTTAGATTTTTTCCCTCTACATTAGGGCTGCACAGTTTGTCAAATTGCATTCATGATGCCCGTCTCTGTCATTACATATTCACACAAATAGCAACGATTTAGATTTAATGTAAATGTTTTATTGTAAACAGTACTGTACTGTTTGCTCTCTACATGTCTGTTCTTTTCATCTTCTCTATCCCCTCACCCCCCAGCCAGTCGCAACAGATGACTGCCCCTCCCTGAGCCTGGTTCTGCTGGAGGTTTCTTCCTGTTAAAAGGGAGTTTTTCCTCTCCACCATCGCCAAGCGCTTGCTCACAGGGGATTGCCTGATTGTGGGGGTTTTCCCTACAGTTGAAAGTGCTATGAGATGACTGTTGTTGTGAAATGGCGCTATATAAATAAAGTTGAATTGAATTGAACATCATATTTAAGTATTGTTTTGCAACTTATTTTAAGCTGAGAAAGAAACATTTTACAATGCTCAATTTACTCTCAATTTTCCCTTATAACAAAGCAAGTAGACTTATAAAACCATCAGTTTAAAGGTCCCATTCACTGAAAAATTGTGTTTTTGTAGGTTTTAATCTCCTGAAATGTGTCTATTGGTCACGTGATTATTGGGGGGAAAAAAATCAAACCACCCACTTATAAAAAGCAATCTGTCTTGATATCATTTTTGTGTTCAATTAGCCATTTTAAATATTCCTGTTTGTTCCCTCTATTCAAAAAAAGGTAAGCCCAGTCTTGATATGTGCTGCAGCTCTATTATTGGCCAGCTTAACAAACATACAGTGGATATAAAAAGTCTACACACCCCTGTTCAAATGCCAGGTTTTTGTGATGTAAAAAAAGACACCAAGATAAATCACTTCAAAACTTTTCCCACCATTAATGTGGCCTATAACCTGTACAGCCCAACTGAAAAATAAACTGAAATCTTTTAAAGGGGAAAAATAAAAAATAAGCTTACAATAACCTGTTTGCATAAATATGCACACCCTCTTATAACTGGGGATGTGGCTGTGTTCAGAATTAACCAGTCACATTCAAACTCATGTTAAATGGTTGTCAGCACACACCAGCCACCATTTAAAGTGCATCTGATTAAACCCCAAATAAATTTCAGCTGTTCTAGTAGGCTTTTCCTGACATTTTTGTAGTCACATCTTAAAGCACAAGCTATGGTCCGCAAAGCGCTTCCAAAGCATCAGAGGGATGTCATCATTCAAAGGTATCAGTCAGGAGAAGGGGACAAAAGAATTTCCAAGGCATCAAATATACCATGGAACACAGTGAAGACAGTCATCAAGTGGAGAAAATATGGCACAACAGTGACATTACCAAGAACTGGACATCCCTCCAAAATTGATGAAAAGATGAGAAAAAAACTGGTCAGGGAGGCTGCGAAGAGGCTGACAGCAACATTGAAGGAGCTGCAGGAATTTCTGGTTAGTACTGGCTGTTTAGTACATGTGACAACAATCTCCCGTCTAGGGTGGCAAGACGGAAGCTTTGTCTTACAAAGAAAAACATCCAAGCCCAGCTACACTTTGCGAAAACACTTTTGAAATCTCCCAAACACGTGGGAAAATGTGTTATGGTCCGATGAAACCAAGGTTGAACTTTTTGGCCATAATTCCAAAAGGTATATCTGGCACAAACACAACACTGCTCATCACCAAAAGAACACCATACCTACAGTGAAGCATGGTGGCGGCAGCATCATGCTTTGGGGCTGTTTTTCTTCAGCTGGAACTGGGGCCTTAGTCAAGGTGGAGGGAATTATGAACAGTTCTAAATACCAGTCAGTGTTGGCACAAAACCTTCAGCCTTCTGCTAGAAAGCTGAAGATGAAGAGGAACTTCATCTTTCAGCACGACAATGACCCAAAGCACACATCCAAATCAACAAAAGAATGGCTTCACCAGAAGAAGATTAAGGTTTTGGAATGGCCCAGCCAGAGTCCAGACCTGAATACAATTGAACATCTGTGGGGTGATCTTGTTTTTCTTGTCTTCTTGATTGTGGCTCTGAGTGTTGCTGTCCCTGTGCTGTTGCAATCCTGGAATTTCCCCATTGTGGGACTAATAAAGGCTTATCTTATCTTATGTGAAGAGGGCTGTGCAGGAGATGCCCTCGCAATCTGACAGATTTGGAGCGTTTTTACAAAGAAGAGTGGGCAAATATTACCACATCAAGATGTGCCACACTGATAGACTCCTACCCAAAAAGACTGAGTGTTGTAATAAAAGCCAAAGGGCTGCACGGTGGCGCAGTGGTTTAGCACTGTGGCAGCACAGTTTTACCCTCGGCCGGGGGATCGCGGGGATCGTGGGTTCGATTCCAGCCCCCGACCAACAGTGAGCTGTGTGGAGTTTGCATGTTCTCCCCGTGTTGCGCGGGTTTACTCCGGGATTTCTCCGGTTTCCTCCCGCATACCAAAAACATGTAGGTTTAGGGCGCTCGCGCACGCAGCGACCAGCAGCCAGTGGCTTGTCACCAGACTGCAAACTGAATCTACCTACGGGTACAAATAAGTAACAAAAAAAAAAAAAAAAAAGGTGCTGCAACAAAGTATTAGTTTAAGGGTGCGCACATTTATGTAATCAGGTTATTTTAAGTTTTTTATTTTTCCCCTTAAAAGATTTTGGTTTGTTTTCAATTGGGTTGTACAGGTTATAGGTCACATTAATGGTGGAAAAAGTTTTGAAATGATTTATCTTGGTCTCATTTTTTTACATCATAAAAACCTGGCATTTGAACAGGGGTGTGTAAATTTTTTATATCCACTGTAAATGGAAAAGTTGAAAACTGCTCTCCTTCAGTGGCATATTGGGATCTTCAAAGAAAACAGAGGTGGGGGATATTGCACTCACCTCAGAGTGCTCTTGTTTAAGAGAAGTGAGGATTTTGATTCTTTTTTTTCAATAATCACATGACCAGAAGGTTAAAACCTACAAAAACAAAATTTTTCAGTGAATGGGGACATTCAGAGGTCAGTTTGACAACATTTTCAAGAAAACCATTTTCTAAAAGTAATGCATCTACTGCAGGATGAGGAACTCTGCTTATGAAAGAAAATCTCTGAAATGAGGAAAGACTTTTTTTCCCCTCCCTTGCCGTCAGCCATCGTCAGCACCTCATCACCTTGACAGGCAGCAACGAGCCAAAGGTCTGCACGTCATAGTCGACGGTTTCAGGAGCAGCAAGGAGACAGACATTCAGTACAACTGATTAGCTTCAAAAGGATGTACTAAATTATTTTACCACATCATGTGATACATGATCACATTCACAACTTTGAGGTTTTGTGGGTATTTTGTGGATGTGGGGAAAGAGTGAGTGTGACACCTACTGGCCAAGAGGTAACATTGTAGCTCCATGCTGTTTTTTGGCGAAACCTTGCTCATAATGGCTCTTCCATCAGCAGAGCTTCTGACCCCAGGACTAAGTCATGAATCAAAAATTTCGCTCTGTTTTCCTGCAGCTGTCCGTGTGTAAGGAACTGCAGCTGCCCAGCAGCGAGTACAGTTACAACGCCGATCTAGTTGCTGTGACGTCCGCCGCCGCATTGGAGATGGCTGCCGTCCAGTCCATCTCTGTGTTGGTGGTGGCTGCGGAGGGAATGGCTCGATTCTGGCCCAGCCTGGCTCAGGAGGGTAACTACACCGAGACCATTGTGGACCTGGGAGATCTTTGTAACTTTGTTGTTGCAGTCAGAGTAAGTATATTAGGGCCTCGAGCTGAGAACTGACGCACTGATACAAAAATGTCTGATAAAACACACTTACTTGTCTTTTTGTTCATAACTAATCACGCAAAAGTGTCTCTTTGTAATCTATCCTGACCCTTCAGCCTTTATCAGATGGGAAAACCTCTGCTCCAGCGTTCCCCTCTTTAGGCCAGATTTCTTTAGAAAGTGAAAGTGCAGATTATTGTTATTCAGTCCAGAACAGCCAAGCATATGCAGTGGAACAAAATGATGTTCCTCCTATTGGAGGGGTCGCTGCCATGTAAGGCGCTGCAACAACTTTCCCTTCCCCTATTCTCTTATGCTGAGCACCAAACTAGAAGGCGGGAACTATCATTTTTTATACATTTGGTCTTTGGTATGACCCAACCAGGACTTGAACTCACAGCCTCCCGGTGGGGAAGCATCATGAGAGTCACATGGCTGAGCTGAAGCGGTTCTGTGAGGAAGAATGTTGTGCAGGTCTGATCAGCCGCTACCGGAAGCATTGTTAGAAGTTATTGCAGCCAAGGAGGTTTGATCAGTTATTAAAGCTAAGGATTCACTTACTTTTTCCACCTGCGCCGTGAATGTTTAATGGATGTGTGTCTAATAAAGATATGAAATATTATAATTGTTTGCGTGGTATTAGGTTAAGCACATTGTGTTTGTCTACTTGGGGCTTGGATGTAGATCAGATCACATTTTATGACACTGAAGCAGAAAACCAGGTAATTCCAAGGAGTTCACATATTTTTTCTTGCAACTGTTTAAATCACTTGGTCAAGCCAGCTCACTTTTTAGCAGCTTTTCTTGACATATTGTGTCAGAGCTCTCTTTTAATGGCTTTTGTGTTTTTTCTCTCAGGGTGAAAGTTTTGTGTTGTCCTCGGTGAGGAGGCACCTGGTGAGGGCGAGTGCAGATTCATCAGGGAAGCTGCAGTACCGAGCTCTGCACCAGGGTCAGGGCATGCTGTCCGGCATCGGGCGCCGCGTCTCCAGCTTATTTGGCATCCTCTCTGCACCTGCCAACGACACAGTGAGTCTTACAGGGTTCTCACGGGTGCTTGAAAGTGCTTGAATTTTAATCCTGTGTTTTCAGGGTTGTGAAAGTGCTTGAAATTGTGAACACATTTCTTTCATTCACAACAGATGGCTCCCTGGCTGAATAAATAGTTCACTATAGTTTGCTTATTAGATGTAGAAATAAAATAAAATTGGAGAGCCTAAAATGAAGCCTGCTGTCCTGATTTAATCCATCGGTTTTGACATGCGACCCCGCCCCCCCCTGAGGCACACAGGTGCAGTGAATGTGGGAGGTTGTCGGTGCAGCACCATGCGCTGCTGCAGTGTAATAAGCTTTGGCTAGAAAAAGACCAGTACAAACAGTGGCTAAAATGAAGACCAAATCTACCAGTAGCTTTCTGCAAAGAGAGATGTAGGCTACAGCTTTTCATGATGGGAGT
This sequence comes from Pholidichthys leucotaenia, assembly GCA_020510985.1. NCBI lineage: Eukaryota > Metazoa > Chordata > Actinopteri > Cichliformes > Pholidichthyidae > Pholidichthys > Pholidichthys leucotaenia. Next base: position 285,938,581 of record CM035848.1, on the reverse strand, counting down.
GTGTGTGTTCTGGAGTCACATGAGAAATAAGTCATAGTAGAAAATTAACAGAGTATTAATGCTAATTTCTGTATACTAACGTTAGCGTGTTAATTTTCAGGTCAAATGACTGAAACGCATTCTGGTCGATAAACATGATGTGGTAACTACGTCTTTGTTATGGTGCTCTTATATGGAATATTGGCATTGATGCCCGTTGAATATGGCATGCATTGTTTAAGGGTGGTGGTACTACAGTAGCAATAGCAAGCAAGTTTTGTCCACATACATACAGACATACACCACTGACAGAATGCATTAAGCATGCTGACACAGAAAGAGCAACAGCAAAGTTATCATATAGAAGCTTTCTGCACCAATGAACATTTTCAGACATCTGCTGAGATGTTAAGCGGCTAATTTATACTCCCTCACTTCAGTCATTCCCACCTTAATCCGAACGGTCCATGAAATCCCATGAAATCCTTTTTGTATTGTTGGATTAATAATTTTATAATATTGTGTTCTGAGTTTTGGGCACTTTTGGAAAGGTGAGGTATAAAACCTAAACTAAACTTTTTCTTTCGGCTGCTCCCTTTAGGGGTCGCCACAGCAGATCATCTGCCTCCATCTCACCCTATCTTTTGCAGCTTCCTCTGTAACACCAACCCTCTCTGTGTCCTCCTTCACTACTGTTACGACCCACTGTCTGGGCCAAGGCCAGAATCGCCTACTAATCCTGGGATCACAAATCACAAAGTCCATTTCGGCCCTCAGTCAAGGTGGACATACCCAAGTCACTTTCACCCTCGGGCAAGGTAGACATACACCTCCTAATATCCCAGGCCGAGTCTCGAACCCATGACACCATGGTCTGAAAACTACTCTACCACCGAGCCAAAGAGGAATTCCTCACTAGCTCTTGGCTAGTAACAGGGGTGTACTCTAAGGTGTCAGGGCCTGCACCACTGACTAATTCCCTATGGAGGGGTGCGTAACAACTACATCCATGAATCTTCTGTGGTCTTCCTCTTTTCCTCCTGCCTGGCAGCTCCATCTTCAACATCCTTTGTCCAGTATCTCCACTATCCCTCCTCTGCACATGTCCAAACCATCTCAGCCTTGCCTCTCTTACTTTGTCTCCAAACTGCTCAACCTGAGCTGTCCCTCTGATATACTCATTTCTAATCCTGTCCCTCCTAGTCACTCCCAATGAAACTCTTAGCATCTTGAACTCTGCCAGCTCCACCTCCTGTCTTTTTGTCAGTGCCACAGTCTCCAAACCATACATCATAGCAGGTCTCACTACCGTCTTGTAAATCTTCCCTTTCACTCTTGCTGCTACCTTTCTGTCACAAATCACCCCTGACACTCGTCTCCACCCTGCCTGTCTCTCTGCCTGTCTGCCTGTCACTCTCTTCTTCATCTCTTGTGCTTTTTCCATTGCTATGGATGGTTGACCCCAGGTATTTAAACTCATCTACGTTCACTACCTCTACTCCTTCCACCTTCACCATTACACCTGCCTCCCTCTCATTCACACTAATGAGTTCTGTTTTGCTTCTACTGACTTTCATTCCTCTTCTCTCCAGAGCATACCTCCACCTCTCCAGGTTCTCTTCCACCTGCTCCCTACTCTTACTACAGATCACAGTGTCATCTGCAAACATCATGGTCCACAGAGACTCCTGCCTGACTTCATCTGTCAGCCTGTCCATCACCATGGCAAACAAAAAGGGGCTCAGAGCCGATCCCTGATGTAATCCCACCCCCACCTTGAATCCATTTGTCACTCCTACAGCACACCTCACTACTGTCTCGCTGTCCTCATACATTTCCTGCTCCACCGTCACATACTTCTCTGCCACTCCTGACTTCCTCATACAGTACCACACTTCCTTGCTTGGCACCCTATCACCTGCTTTCTCTAGATCCACTAAGACACAGTGCAGCTCCAGTCCCACCAGGATTTCGCGATGTTGCGATTGCATCAGTTCATGCAAATCATTGATTGGCCGCATCTTTTGTGTGACCTTGCAACTTTGTCCAATCACCGCAACTTTCCCGCAATTTTGGCCAATCCTCATCAACATCCGCCAGTCTTGCCAATCAAATTTGTCCCTGAATAGCACTCAAACGCTCAGTCTAACCAGTCAAATGCGTCGCTGCACCGTGCTCACTTCCGTGTTTACAGTGAGTATTAACAGAACACATCAGCACAAAAACAGTGTGATTTTAAAAAAAAAACTACTGACCCATGAGTTTTCCTACATCGTCCCTTCCTCCATCTCCCTCGACCTGCCAGTGGATGTCTCGCTACTTCTCCGTCCTGACTGCGTGTACAAAGTGCTGGATTTGTGTTGAAAAAACGTCCACCTGCCTGAAAACCACCCCATCACAGGAGCGTGCTTAAGGAGAGATGCCATAAAACCACAGACAAACAAGCAAATCTAACACTACAGCCAGTGTTTGAACATTTTATACATCTTTAGAGGTAAAATCATTACTACATCTTGCCAGTGAGCTTTAAAGCTGTGAATCTGCAGTCTGGACACGGACAAATGCCCCCCCAGACTCCCGGTAAATGAAAGATCAGTATCTGATGACAACGGTGTGTGTCAGATGCACAGCAGATAGACAGACAGGTAGGAATTAGGCATGGAAAGAGAGAATATTGTCTTTAATTTTTTTTTCCAGAAAAACAGACTCCGATAGACAGTACATGGCAACAGAATAAATTGTTTTTTCTCTGCGCTCGGTACCGAGTGAGTGGGGACCACAGTGGTTAGGGAGTTTTCAAATGAAGGTGCTGCCAATAATTTCCAAATCTATACTCTTTAACTTGCATTCAGTGTAATTTAGGTGTTGTAATGGACATTGTATTAGTCTGTATTTGCTGTTGCACAAGAGTTTTTCTGTATACACACGTGGACAAAATTGTTGGTACCCCTCTGTTAATGAAAGAAAAACCTACAATGGTCACAGAAATAACTTGAATCTGACAAAAGTGGTAATAAATAAAAATTCTATGAAAATTAACCAATGAAAATCAGACAATGCTTTTGAATTGTGGTTCAACAGAATTATTTTAAAAAACAAACTCATGAAACAGGCCTGGACAAAAATGATGGTACCCTTAACTTAATATTTTGTTGCACAACCTTTTGAGGCAATCACTGCAATCAAACGATTTCTGTAACTGTCAATGAGACTTGTGCACCTCTCAGCAGGTATTTTGGCCCACTCCCCATGAGCAAACTGCTCCAGTTGTCTCAGGGTTGAAGGGTGCCTTCTCCAGACCGCATGTTTCAGCTCCTTCCACAATTGTTCAATAGGATTTAGATCAGGGCTCATAGAAGGCCACTTTAGAATAGTCCAATGTTTGGCTCTTAGCCATTCTTGGGTGTTTTTAGCTGTGTGTTTTGGGTCATTATCCTGTTGCAAGACCCATGACCTGTGAGTGAGACCAAGCTGTCTGACACTGGGCAGCACATTTCTCTCTAGAATACCTTGATAGTCTTGAGATTTCATTGTACCCTGCACAGATTCAAGACACCCTGTGCCAGATGCAGCAAAGCAGCCCCAGAACATAACAGAACCTCCTCCCATGTTTCACGGTAGGGACAGTGTTCTTTTCTTGGTATGCTTCATTTTTGCGTCTGTGAACATAGCACTGATGTGCCTTGCCAAAAAGTTCCAGTTTTGTCTCGTCTGTCCATAGGACATTCTTCCAGAAGCTTTGTGGCTTGTTAACATGCAGTTTGGCACATTCCAGTCTGGCTTTTTTATGATTTGTTTTCAACAGTGGTGTCCTCCTTGGTCGTCTCCCATGAAGTCCACTTTGGCTCAAACAACGATGGATGGTGCGATCTGACACGACCTTGGAGTTCACCATGAATGTGTTTAGAGTTTGTTCTGGGCTCTTTTGTTACCATTCGTATTATCCGTCTCTTCCATTTTTCATCAAGTTTCCTCCTGTGGCCACGTCCAGGGAGGTTGGCTACAGTCCCGTGGATCTTAAATTTCTGAATAATATGTGCAACTGTAGTCACAGGAACATCAAGCTGCTTGGAGATGGTCTTATAGCCTTTATCTTTAACATGCTTGTCTATAATTTTCTTTCTAATCTCCTGAGACAACTCCCTCCTTTGCTTCCTCTGGTCGACGTTTAGTGTGGTACACACCATGTCACCAAACAGCACAGTGACTACTTGTCACCCTTTAAATAGGCCGACTGACTGATTACAAGTTTGTAGACAGAGGACACATCTTGGTTGAACATGTCCCTATGGTCACATTATTTTCAATCTTTTCTAGGTTTACCATCATTTTTGTCCGGACCTGTTTCATGAGTTTGTTTTTTAAAGTAATTCTGTTGAACCACAATTCAAAAGCATTGTCTGATTTTCATTGGTTAATTTTCATAGAATTTTTATTTATCAGCACTTTTGTCAGATTCAAGTTATTTTTGTGACCATTGTGGGTTTTTCTTTCATTAACAGAGGGGTACCAACAATTTTGTCCACGTGTGTAGCAGAAGTTTCTGCTTAATTTACAAATCACTGTTTAATAGGAAATTTTTGACAATCCTGTACTTTTCTTGTGGTGTTGTGTAGAATATAATTAGCCAGTTCAAAGATATTTCTTGTCATCTTTACGCTGATGATATTCAGTTGTATTGCTCTTTTAAAGACTCTGAGTTTCACATGCTGCCATCTTTAACTAACTGCTTGTCTAACGTCAAACAGTGGTTAAGTGCAAACTTTTCACAGCTTAACTCAGACAAGACAGAGACATTAATTATCGCTCCTGAAAACAGGATTCCATTTATTAAGCGCCAAATGGGTACCCTAGGTTCCTCTGTCCAGGTGAGTCTTCATAATCTTGGTGTTAGTTTTGACTTGGCTATGTCTCTTGAGCACCACATTAATCAGTTAATTAGAAATTGTTTCTTCCATCTGAAGAATATTTCTAAGTTGAGAACCCTGGTGTCGAAGGTGGAACTGAAGTTGATTATTCATGCTTTCATTTCTTCTCGCTTTAACTATTGTAGTAGTCTTCTTGCCTGTCTGAGCCAAAAGCATGTTCAACGCCTCCAGGTTGTTCAAAATTCAGCTGCCAGACTTTTAACTCACACTAAGAAAAGGGCTCACATTACATCAGTTTGAGCAGCACTTCACTGGCTCCCATTTGGTTTTAGGATTAAGTTTAAAATTTAGTTCTTGTTTTTAGAGCTATTCGTGACCAGGTCCTTAAACACATCACTGAGCTGCTTAAAGTGGATAACCCCTCACAGTCTCTGAGATCCTCGGATCAACTTGTACTGGCTGTCCCTCAAACCCATTTTAAAACTTGAGGTGATAGAGCCTTTCAGGCAGTGGCACCAAAATTGTGGAATGCTCTACCATTGTCTTTGCGCTCAGTAGACTCTGTTGATGCTTTTAAAAAGCAGCTGAAGACACTCCTGTTTAAACAGGCTTTTTAGTTTGATTATGGATTATGGTTTTTATGTTTTTAATGTCTTTATACTTGTTTTTAATGCCTTTATTGTTGTATTTGTGATTGTGTGTTTTTATTTTATTGTGAAGCACTATGTGATTCTTTCTGTGAGAAGTGCTGTATAAATAAATTGTCCTTACTTAAACTATGGAAAAAAGAATCTGGTTTAAAATTTGTTAATTCTTCCCACAACTTCTAGTGCAAAAAAAAAAACCTCTCAAAACTTTTATTGCAACTTTTTTAAAAGAGCTCCCACAAATTCAAGCTTTTTGTGCCGCAACAACCATAAAAACATCCTGCAAAATCCTGGAGGGACTGCAACTCCTTCTGACCTTCTCTATACTTCTCCATCAACACTCTTAGAGCAAACATTGCATCTGTAGTACTCTTTCTTGGCATGAAACCGTAGTGCTGCTCACTGATTGTCACCTCTCCTCTTAACCTGGCTTCAACAACTCTTTCCCATATCTTCACAGTGTGGCTGATCAACTTTATGCCTCTAGTTACTACAGCTGATGACATGAATGACATGTCATGTCATTCATCACTGTTTTTCTGTTGCATTATCGACTGCACTGTGGTACCCCATATTATCTGCTACTTGCTAATTTATTTAAAACTGCCTTGACTAGTATTACTCATTATTATTATTATTATTATTATACACTTATTGCATGTTTTTAGTTTTTTAGTTTATCTCTTTATCTCATCATGTTTTTAATGTTGCAGCATGGCACCGAGACAAATTCCTAGTTTGTGTACTACATGAACAATGGCAATAAATCTGATTCTGATTCAGCTCTTGAGCATCACCTTTGTTCCTGAAAATTGGTACCAAAACACTTCTTCTCCACTCCTCAGGCATCCTTTCACTCTCCAACGTTGTGTTAAACCAGGGGTGCCCACACTTTTTTGGCTTGTGAGCTACTTTTAAAATGGCCAGGTCAAAATGATCTACCTACATTTAAAAAAATGCCAAATATGGCAATATATGTTGGCATACACTGTACGCTGTACATTATATAACTGCGTGAATCCTTATGGCACAATACAATTCAGTGCATTTATGATCATTACCGTACTCTGATGACTTGCACTGGATGGAGTCAGCCAGGGTTGCATAGTCCGGACAGTAGCTGCTGGAGTATGCTTAATAATGCAATGACTCACGCGGAACGATGCTTCAGATGCTGCCTTTGACTTCAGCTGTGTGAAAAATGATTGCTGTCCGATTAACTGAGATTTCAGTTCCTTCACCATTCTTTTTCTCAGCTCACTTTTCAGAGGGAAGTTAGTGTTGTTGTAGTTTTTATGAACAGTTCGAAAGTGCCTCTCCACATTTCCCTTCTTTGGAAACGCAACGATAGATTGACAGATCAGACAAATACACTTTGAAAATGACACTGTGATTAAAACAAATCTTCCTCCCATTCCGCATGGAAGTGTTAAGTTTTTGTCTTCTTACTGGGTTCAGCTCCCCCACTCATTTTTAATATCCCTTCTTCAGTTGATAGAAATTGGAAGCACTAACATGGTCACAGCTCGCTGGAGTTTAGCAGTAGATAGCTAGCGTGTTTGACTGTGCATGCAGGGTGACCTATGACACATAGAGGACAGGACCTCTCCTGATTGGCTGCCCTGTACATCAATCAAATGGCAAATGCCAATAAGAGGACAGATAGGAGGATAGGCGATAGACTTTCTTTTTTTTTTTATGTCACGCGATCTACCCGCAGTGCCTTTGCGATCTACCAGTCGATTGCAATCTACATATTGAACACCCCGTGTTAAATAATCTGGTTAAAAAGTCCACTGCCATCTCTCCTAAACATCTCCATACCTCCACAGGTATGTCATCTGGACCAGCCGCCTTTCCATTCTTCAGCCTCTTCAAAGCTGCCCTCACTTCTCCCTTGCTAATCCACGGGACTTCATTGTTCACCATCTTGTCTTCATCCATCCCCATCTCTCTCTCATTTTCTTTATTCATCAGCTCTTAAAAGTACTCTTTCCACCTTCTCAACACACTCATCATTTGTCAGTACATTACCATCTCTGTCCTTAATCAACCTAACCTACTGTACATTTTTTCCAGCTTGATCTCTCTGTCTAGCCAATCGATACAAGTCCTTTTCTCCTTCCTTAAGGTGCGTTCACACTAAACGCAAACAGGCAAATTTTCCGCGTGGCACGATTACATTATAACTTAATGTAAACACGTCAACAGACATGAATAGTGAGATGCAGACAGGCGAAGTTGTCTTTAAAACTTCTGCAGCTGTGTTTAACCTGCTGTGGAAATTCCCAAAATAACGTCATGCTTAGGTTTACACTATCCGACCGGGGGCTCACCTGAAAATGTCGTCTCAAGCCTCCAAAACTTCACAGATGATGGGTGTTTACGTTGCTAGCTTGCTAGGACATCCGTGGCCGGAAACCGTGGGTAAATAACTCCAAAGTCCCGATTCAGATGAAGAGTTCCCGGTCGTCCTGTCTCCCAGTGAGTGAGTTTCATTTTCTAATTAGTTTACTCTGCCATGGTGGCAGCAGAATCTCAAAGCTCGCAGCTAGCTAGCTAGTGTCCAGCCTCTTGAATAATTCACTATATGTCTTTTCCTTTGCCTTTGCCACCTCTCTCTTTGCCATGCACCTAGATTCCAAATACTCCTGTCTACTTTCTTCATCTCCCTGACTATCCCACTTTTTCTTTGCTAACCTCTTCCTTTGGATACTTTCCTGTACCTCCTCATTCCATCACCAAGTCTCCTCGTCTTCCTTCCTCTGTCCACTGGATACACCACATACCTTTCTACCCGTTTCCCTCAATACTTTTGCTGTACTTTCCCAGTCATCTGGTAATTCTTCCCTACCACCCAGAGCCTGTATCAACTCCTTCCTGAACTCTGTGTCATAATAACAGTAGGACAAAACAAAGAGAAAATTACATAAAACAGCAATAAAATACTAACAGTATGTAAGTACATGCACCAGATGTCACAGTTCTTAGAATGAAGCCTGTAAGGTTTGAAAGCTTCAGAGCTTCATTGAGACTTCACCTGCCATCACTGCTGAAGAGCCGTAGCATTTACTGTTTAAAAGCACCCTACCATGTCATTTACTGCTGTTTACAGCCTGTTAATGCTGACTTTACTCCTGCTCCGATTAATACGGACCCTCCTGCACACCGTTCCCGCACTCGCTCTCTTGCTTGATCACTAGCACAGAATGTCACCTAGGTTTCAATTAGGGCTCCCTCTTCTGGCAGAAACTATAATTGCATTTAAGAATGCAGTTTCAAATACAAGCAAACATGATGCAAATAAATTGATTTTTGGAAATGGACTGGCGGGCCGGCCTGAATGAGGGTTGGACGCCGCCAGCTGCCTATCCCTGGACTATTTGCACAATATGCTCCTGTGAACTCAGGGAGCATAAGCCCCACAGAGGGGCTTAAATCGGGCTCTACCTGCTGTCCACCCGGCTGTTTTCTGGTCGGGTTACGCATAATTCTTCCAGCACCATACACGTCCATTTCTCCGTCCAACAGCACTCCACAGCGGGTGTATTATGGAGAGTAAGCAGCGCAGTCTGTCTCCGTTTCCCCGTCCTAAGGGGTTATATGAGCGGATTAATAAAAAACAGTGAATATAGTTAAATGTCAATATAGTTTTTGTGTCCCAGCACCCAGCGGTAACCTGTACCTGCATCTCCCGGTCAGTCCACAATGCCTGTATTGTGGAGAGAGACCCGCAGATCTGAAACTCTGCTGACCGTGTTGGGTGTGCTTGATTCCTTCCCTGGTGTAGACCTCCACCGGTAAAGGTCACCTTTGATGTCTTTTATGGTCAATCGGTCAGTGAAACTATGTCAGGAGCACTCTACAGGTACTGTGGCATCACCATGCAAGAGATGAGAGACTGTGGTCAAGTGGCCTCAGAGTTAGTAGGGGGACAAAGTTTTCCACATACATACATACACCGCAGCATCTCTTTGATATATATATAGATGCAGTCAACTTAGCCAACGTTACTTAATAGTTGGTGTACCATCAGTACTTCTCACTACCGAAAATGCAGAAGGCTAGCCCTGTACACAAATGTTGGCAGACTCGAAAAATTGTGCTCGATTAAAAGAAGCATTACCTTATTAATTACTGAAATATATACAGTGGGGCAAAAAAAGTATTTAGTCAGCCACCAATTGTGCAAGTTCTCCCACTTAAAAGATGAGCGAGGTCTCCAATTTTCATCATAGGTATACCTCAACTATGAGAGACAAAATGAGGGGGAAAAAAATCCAGAAAATCACATTGAAGGATTTTTAATGAATTAATTAGTAAATTCCTCGGTAAAATAAGTATTTGGTCGCCTACAAACAAGCAAGATTTCTGGCTCTCACAGACCTGTAACAACTTCTTTGAGAGGGTCCTCTGTCCTCCACTCGTTACCTGTATTAATGGCACCTGTTTGAACTCGTTATCAGTATAAAAGACACCTGTCCACAACCTCAAACAGTCAGACTCCAAACTCCACTATGGCCAAGACCAACGAGCTGTCAAAGGACACCAGAAACAAAATTGTAGACCTGCACCAGGCTGGGAAGACTGAATCTGCAATAGGTAAGCAGCTTGGTGTGAAGAAATCAACTGTGGGAGCAATTATTAGAAAATGGAAGACATACAAGACCACTGATAATCTCCCTCGATCTGGGGCTCCACACAAGATCTCACCTCGTGGGGTCAAAATGATCACAAGAACGGTGAGCAAAAATCCCAGAACCACATGGGGGGACCTAGTGAATGACCTGCAGAGAGCTGGGACCAAAGTAACAAAGACTACCATCAGTAACACACTACGCCGCCAGGGACTCAAATCCTGCAGTGCCAGACGTGTCCCCCTGCTTAAGCCAGTACATGTCCAGGCCCGTCTGAAGTTTGCTAGAGAGCATTTGGATGATCCAGAAGAGGATTGGGAGAATGTCATATGGTCAGATAAAACCAAAATAGAACTTTTTGATGAAAACTCAACTTGTCGTGTTTGGAGGAGAAAGAACACCATACCTACTGTGAAGCATGGGGTGGAAACATCATACTTTGGGGCTGTTTTTCTGCAAAGGGACCAGGACGACTGATCCGTGTAAAGGAAAGAATGAATGGGGCCATGTATCGTGAGATTTTGAGTGAAAACCTCCTTCCATCAGCAAGGGCATTGAAGGTGAAACGTGGCTGGGTCTTTCAGCATGACAATGATCCCAAACACACCGCCCGGGCAATGAAGGAGTGGCTTTGTAAGAAGCATTTCAAGGTCCTGGAGTGGCCTAGCCAGTCTCTACATCTCAACCGCATAGAAAATCTTTGGAGGGAGTTGAAAGTCCGTGTTGCCCAGCGACAGCCCCAAAACATCACTGCTCTAGAGGAGATCTGCATGGAGGAATGGGCCAAAATACCAACAACAGTGTGTGAAAACCTTGTGAAGACTTACAGAAAACGTTTGACCTCTGTCATTGCCAACAAAGGGTAAAAAACAAAGTATTGAGATGAACTTTTGGGATTGACCAAATACTTATTTTACCGGGGAATTTACCAATTAATTCATTAAAAATCCTTCAATGTGACTTCCGGTCTGGACGCCATGGCGACTGCAGCTTAACACTGAAGCTCTCAGACCCAATCCAGGATAACACCTTGAAAATCAAACTTAACGGATTTTTGGAGGAGTGAAAATCAAAAGACAAAATCATCATGTCTAAAGGAAAACAGAAGAAACTGAAATTCTCCAGGCCAGGACACGTATTGGCCGGAGAATCTGAACTGGAAGATCTCCGTTCAGAAGACGAGGAACTGGTGATAGCTAACAAAAGGGTTAGCCTGAAATCACTATTTGAGGAGCTACGACGATTTCGCCGAGAAGTTACGGCCGAATTTCGGGAATTCAGAGAAGAATTGAAAAGGACAAACAGCAGAGTGGACCAGGCCGAGAACCGAATCTTGGAAACAGAGGATCGAATAAAAGTGCTCGAAGATTCTGTGCTGGACCTACGCAAAAGACAAGCAGCTATAGAGGCTAAGCTAACCGACCAAGAAGGAAGACAAAGAAGAGACAACAAGAATTCATGGTCTGATAGAAGGAACCGAAAATGGTTTTAACTCAATGGCAGAATGCGTGAAATCCTTACTAAGAGAGAAATTGGATATTCCACAAACCACCGACTTGAAGATAGAAAAGGCACATCGTTCATTAGCCGCTAGGCCGGCGGCGGAAGCGCCCCCACGTTCGGTGTTGGTAAGATTTTCCAATTTCAAAATAAAACAAGAGGTTGTAAGACTGGCCTGGCAGAAAAAAGGATTTATGCACCAGGAGAGAAAAGTCTACGTGGAACACGATTACGCCCCGGAGGTCCTTAAAAAGCGCAGGGAATACAATGACGTGAAAAAGGTGTTAAGAGAGAAGAAATTGCGCTTTCAGACTCCATTTCCTGCGAAGTTAAGGGTCTTCTACGGCGATGAAACGTGTCTCTATAATTCGGCGGAAGAAGCAACAGCTGACATGGCGAAAAGAGGGCTCCCGGTAACGGTATTTAAACCCGCAGCAGACCCGAGTGAGAAGATCAAAGCGCAAACATGGACAACACAAAGACCTTCAAAATCCACGGACCAGCAGCGGGAAACCCAGCGCCAGAGCGTCGCAGATAAACTATCCGTTTTCAGGTTGGAATAGCGACCTTTTTTTTTTTTTTCTCTTGAATCAATCCGCACATCCAACCCCCCTCATACAAGGTAACAAACATTAAAGGAGATGCATATTCAGCATGTGGTAAAACATTTCATGGAACAATCATATTATTTGAAACAAATAAGTCTTTGTAATAAAAAAAAAAAAAACTTGTTAAAATAGAAATGTGACAATAATCCACATGTTCTCCTCATACTAACAAAGACTGTTTTTGTGTGAATGTTTGATGTGATGGGGGTGGGAGGGTGCACACAATTTCACAGGGTTTAGGCATAAAAGGAAAAAAAAAAATCATTAGAAGTTTGGATTGGGTTCTGAAACTCACGTTAAAAGCATGGGACTACTTTCAGTGGTAAGAGAGGGCCCTCAACACGTAACAGAGTTTGAGGAATTTCCCTCAGGGCCTTCACTCCAAGGCTCTTACAGGGTCTTTAAAAAGACCTCAGCTCAGGAAGTTCTTATGACAGCTTTTTGTTTTAAAGTTTTTTACACTATGTTCTTAATGTTTTTCTTGTTTTTAATGTTCTTTCAGTTTCTGAGTAGCACAAATGAGGGCCACCACACAGTTATACTAAACAAAACAACACAATGGAGAAACAGGGTGTAACCAAAATAATTTCATATAATGTAAAAGGAATCCTGAATCCAGTTAAAAGATCCAAGATTCTAGGCAAAATGAAAAAAGACAAAGCAGGAATAATATTTTTACAAGAAACCCACCTAACAGACGTGGAACACAATAAACTCAGTAGACAAGGGTTTAAAATGATCTCTTCATCTTCATATAAATCAGGGAGGAGGAGGAGAGTAGCGACATTGATATCAACCAAAATTACATTTGAAAAAAAATCAGAACACAAAGATAAAGAAGGGAGATACAGTTTGGTAACTGGGCGGCTAGAGGGAGAAGATATCACCCTGCTGAATGTGTATGCTCCCCCAGGGGCTAACTGGAAATTTTATAAAAATGTATTCGACCTAATGATAACTAAAGCTCAAGGTTTAGTGATATGTGGTGGGGACTTCAATCTTAGACTGAATCCATACTGGGATGCTTCTGGTAATTCCCCACATCAAAATAACACCCAAAACAGGAAGACTCGGATGCTACTAAAAGAAATGGGAATCTATGACGTGTGGAGGGAACTCAACCCCAGTGTAAAAGACTATACATTTTACTCAACTCCACATTCATCTTACTCAAGGATTGACTATTTTTTTATGTTTAATAGAGACATTGGAAGAGTAAAAACATGTAAAATAGGACTGATGGATCTGTCCGACCACAGTCCGATCTACATGGACTTAAATATCCAAAAATACACAAATAATACATTTTCTTGGAGGTTAAATTCAAATGTCCTGAAAGGACCATTGAAAGATGAATTGGAATCAGATATTCTCAGATATTTGGAAGATAACGATAATGGAGAAGTATCCCCTTTAATACTGTGGGATGCATGCAAAGCTGTTATAAGAGGAAAGATTATTGCAAAACTGGCAACCCAAAAGAAACTAAGACAAGAAAAACTATCCACATTAGAGTCAGAACTTTGGAACCTAGAAAAAGAACACAAAGGCAACACTCATTCTACTGACTCGCTCAAGATTAAGGAAATTAAAAACCAAATAAATGAGATCTACACAATAGAAATCCAGAAGAAACTTACATTTCTGAAACAAAAATACTATGAAGCAGGCAGTAAATCGGCAAAATTGCTAGCCTATAAATTGAGGAAACATCAAACAGAAAGAGCAATCTACAAAATCAGAGACCCAGTATCAAAGGAAATAAAATTCAGAATTCAGGATATTCTTAAAAACTTCGAGAATTACTATAAGAACTTATACTCCCACAAAAAACATAAAAACGCATCCGAGGCATTCCTAAACACATTAAACCTTCCCCAACTTACGGAGTCACAAAATAAAACACTACTGTCAGAAATACATCCTAAAGAATTGGAAAAAGCAATTATGAAACTTAAAGCTAACAAATCCCCAGGAGCTGATGGCTATACAGCAGAGTGGTACAAAACCTTTAAACAGCAACTATCTCCTCTCCTCCTGAAAACATTTAATTATGTCCTCCACACAGGGGAAATCCCCCCCTCCTGGAGAGAAGGGGTCATTGCAGTTATACCTAAACCTGAAAAGGATAAACTAGAGTGCTCCAACTACAGACCAATCAGTGTACTAAATCAGGACTATAAGCTTTTTACCATTATCCTTGCCAAAAGGTTAGAAAATATACTGACAGACCTAATTCATTTAGACCAAACAGGTTTTATAAGACAAAGACAGACACAAGACAACATTCGACGCACTTTACACATAATTCATCATATAAAAAAATATAACTTAAATGCAGTCATATTGGGATTAGATGCTGAAAAAGCATTCGATTCGGTTGACTGGTCTTTTCTATATAGAATCTTATCCAGTTTCAATTTTCATAACAACTTCATTAGAACTATACAGGCATTATATAAAAAACCAACAGCTAAAATAAGGATTAACGGTAATTTATCATCATCTTTTGAACTGGAAAGAGGATGTCGTCAGGGCTGCCCCCTGTCTCCACTGCTCTTTGCAATCTTCATAGAACCTCTGAGCCAATGGATAAGACAAAACCAAAAAATTCAAGGTATTACACTTGGTCAGAAGGAACATAAAATAGCACTCTTTGCTGATGACATTTTAATATACCTAGGGCAGCCGAACACTTCTTTACCAGAACTAACCTCAGTTTTTTCAGAATATGGAGATTTATCGGGGTACAAATTAAACATGCATAAAACCCAAGTTTTAACATTCAACTATGACCCAAATCATTATTCACTAAGCAAACTCAAAACTAACTGGGAGTCGGAATCTATGAAATATCTGGGGGTCAATATCCCGAAACAACTCAACAAAATTATATCACTAAACTATGATCCACTGGTGACAAAAATAAAATCCGACCTAGCAAGATGGAATATGATACCATTCTTGGGTACTGCACAAAGAATTGAAGCAGTCAAAATGAATATACTTCCACGTCTTCTATACCTTTTCCAAACAATACCGGTAGAACCTCCCAAAAAAACATGGCAGGAGCTGGACAGAAGGATCTCAAGATTCATATGGCAGGGCAAGAGACCTAGAATCAGATATAGAACCCTACAGCTAAACAAAGACAAAGGTGGGCTCGCGCTGCCAAATATCAGGGACTACTTTAAAGCCGCACAAATTAAAACTTTAGTAGAGATATGTAACCCAGTCTACACTGCACAATGGAAGGAGATTGAATGCCAAATAACAAGTGACATCCCCCTACAGGCGATAATAGGGAACAATGCCTTACCTGAGCTTTTGAATAACACTAACCCGTGGATAGAGACCCCGCTAAAAATTTGGTTTAAGATAGTCAGAGAGAATCAAACTAAAGAGCCCTATCGACTTCTGCAATGGATTGCCTATGATCAGGACTTTACTCCTAATAAAACAGACACCAGATTTAAAAAGTGGAAGGAGAAAGGGCTGATAAAATATTACGATTTTTTTAAAGGGCAAATCTTAAGAAGTTTTGAAAATTTGAAAAAACAAGGCCTAATAAATCAAGACCTTTACAGGTTCTTCCAGCTTAGACACCACACAAACAATATACTTAAAAAGGAGGATTTGGAAAGGGCCCAGTCAGGTGTTCTGAAGGTCTTCTTAATGGCATATAAAGGGATCCCAGGGATCAGATACATTTCTAAAATATACCAAGGTCTTCAAGACTTAAAAGGAGACAACACATCTTATATAAAAGAGAGATGGGGAAAAAGAGGGGAATTTCACTTTACAACTGGAAATATGGGAAAAGCTGAATAAACAGCAATGGAAAAGTACCTCATCCCTGCAGTGGAGAGAATATGGATGGAAAAACTTGGCAAGATTTTTCAGAACACCTGCACAAAACAAATTTACCCATAAGGGATTGAACTGTTGGCGCTTGTGTGGTGAAAAGACTGCAAATCATTTTCATGTGTTTTGGTCATGCCCAGTTATCCACCAATACTGGACCAAGGTACAGACAATATTGGGGAAAATATTCAAAATTACAGTTCCCTTTTCTTTTGTAACTTTGTATTTGGGTTTACTACCGGACTCACTGGAAAGACGAGGAGAAAAATACTTATTCAATGTTTTAATATTGGCAAGCAAAAAAGCTCTAACTAAAAAATGGATGTTGAAGGACTGTCCTACACCTGAAGATTGGACTAACGTGATCCAAGACATTTACTCGATGGAAAAGTTGACATTCGCACTGAGGCAGGACATGGATGTGTTCATGAACTTTTGGCAACCCTGGACCGCGTATGTGTCTTCCATTAGATCTAATCTTTGACAAATACCATTTCAATAATGGTTCCGCTCTTTGTTCCAACGCTACTCAGATGCTCTTTTATCTTTATTTACTTACTTTTTCTTTTTGTTTGTTTTTTACTGGTTTGTTTGTTTTTTTTATTTGTTTTTTGTTTTTTTTCTCTTTAATTTCACTTTTTCTTTCACTTTAAAAAAAAAAAGAAAAAGGGGGGTGTTGTAAGAATTTATCTTCCAATGTTGTCAGATATCAGAAAATAAGGGAACATGTGATGAAAATGTAAACAATGCATTGCTGTAACGACCTGTATACCCTTTACAAAAACTTAAATAAAAAAAAAAAAATAAAATCCTTCAATGTGATTTTCTGGATTTTTTTTCTCATTTTGTCTCTCATAGTTGAGGTATACCTATGATGAAAATTGGAGACCTCTCTCATCTTTTAAGTGGCAGAACTTGCACAATTGGTGGCTGACTAAATACTTTTTTGCCCCACTGTAAAGAGCTGACCTATATAAACCACCATCAAAAATGACTTGAGTCAGAGTAGAAGAGTATCTGGTGAAAAGGTTCTTGAATAGTAACATCTTCACTGTCACCAGTTTGAGGTTTTTGTTTTAATTTTGCAATTTCTTGTAAATTAACTATTTTTTCCTCAGATGTTTTTTCCCACATAAATTAACTTTTTTCCATGTAAATTTGCAAA
Organism: Pholidichthys leucotaenia; assembly: GCA_020510985.1. Classification (NCBI taxonomy): domain Eukaryota; kingdom Metazoa; phylum Chordata; class Actinopteri; order Cichliformes; family Pholidichthyidae; genus Pholidichthys; species Pholidichthys leucotaenia. Next base: position 285,921,313 of record CM035848.1, on the reverse strand, counting down.
TTTTTTTTCCTGATAAATCTTGCCTTTTTCCATGTACATGTGAGACTTTCTTCTCATAAAATTGTGATTTTTTTAATATAAATTAGAGATATTTTTCTTGTAAATTTTAGACTTTTCTCATACATGTGCAAGTTTTCTCCTAAATTTGCAACACTTTTTCTTATCTTAAGCAACTAAGCCTGAATGGAATCAACACTGTCAATGAAACAGGCCTTTGGGGTCTTTATGTGTGCACCATTTTACAGGGTGCACGTTGATTTAAATGGTGAACAGACAAATAACATCTATTCAGTAGTAGATAAAATAATTCTTTAGGGTTTTCTCTCAAAGAATATCAGACGTGTGCTGCCAGTCTTTTTGATTTGAAATGAAACAGCAGCTGCAGACGTGGCTCAAAATCTCTCCTCAGTGCTACGATTGTCCTTGACTGTTTTGCTGTCATGTTATTACCATGAGGAGATGAAACGATGTAATTTAGGACTTCCACAATAATGCATACAGCAACGTAGATGATTGACAAATATAATTTTGAGCATGACAGTATTTAGGATAATGCTTCCAGAGTCCCTCGCTTTGCTGAATGCAGTCAGTCTGTCTTTCAGTCGGACCAGTCATTACTGGCACCAAATACCGAGGGATGCTCTGGAGTGTAGGTCAGTCAGGCAGGTTTAGGGCTATACATCCAGACAGTGCAAACAATGCACCTGCCACAAATTATAATAATGATATTCACGTTAATTAATTTTCCTTCCGACTAGAACACCGGCCCATGAGTGAAGCGGCCCACCGGGAATCCTTCAGACTCTCCCTATGGGCCACTCCAGGCCTGTGTTATAGTAATAAAGGAGTGAAATTATCATTTTGAGTATGTATTTGTATAAATGTATGTAATTTATCACAGCCGTAAGGTACTGGAAAAACTCAAGACTGGTCTTTGAAAGTTCAATTCAACTTTATTTATATAGCGCAATTTCACAACAACAGTCATCTCATAGCACTTTCAACTGTAGGGGAAACCCCCACAATTGCAGAAAGACCCCAGCAATCAGGCGATCCCCTGTAAGCAATCGCTTGGTGATGGTGGAGAGGAAAAACTCCCTTTTAACAGGAAGAAACCTCCAGCAGAACCAGGCTCAGGGAGGGGCAGTCACCTGATACGACTGGCTGGGGGGTGAGGGGATTGAGAAGAAGAAGAAAAGTACAGACATGTAGAGAGCAAACAGCATGACAGGGACTCAATCTACGGGAGAGAACAAACAGATGTTAATGACCAGCAAAAATATTTCATTGAGAGTGAAGAAAGCAGTGAATCCCAGTGCATTATTGGAGGTCCCCCGGCTGTCTAAACCTATTAGCAGCATAACTAAGGGAGGGTTCAGGGGTACATGATCCCTCCCTAATTATAGGCTAGATCAAAAAGGAAGGTTTTAACCCTATTCTTAAAAACAGAGATCGAGTCTGACTCCTGAATCCAGATTGGCAGCTGGTTCCACAGGAGAGGAGCTTGATAACTGAAGGCTCTGCCTCCCATTGTACTTTTGGAGATTCTAGGTATTACAAGTAATCCTGCATTTTGGGAGCGTAGTGCTCTGTTAGGATAATATCAGATATTACCTGATATTACCTGTTAGGTAATATCAGAGCTTTTAAATAAAAAGGGGCCTGATTATTTAGTTTTGTAAGTGAGAAGAAGGATTTTACACTTAACTCTAAATTCTATGGGAAGCCAATGAAAGGAGGCCAGAAGCGGAGCGATATGATCTCTCTTTCTAGTACCTGTTAAAACTCTTGCTGCGGCATTTTGGATCAGCTGAAGACTTTTTAAAGATGTTTTAGGACAACCTGATAATAAATAGTTACAATAATCTAATCTAGAGCTAACAAAAGCGGGGGTTAGTTTCTCAGCATCACTCTTGAGATAAGAGTGCTTGAAAGTGCTTGAATTTGACCTTGAAAAAGGTGTGGGAACTTTGGTTCTAAAGTAGCACTGTGTAACTTTGCTGTTCCTGGTAGGAACACTGAAAAGACTACATTTGGCATGTTTTACAGCCTGAATCCAAATAGCCAATCACACGGTGCTTTGTTAGTTGGTGGCTAATGGGACTCAGGCTGTTTATTTATTTAGCGAATGCAAAGTCCTTAAGCCAAGCAGTTGCCTCCTGGTTTGCTGTATGGAGGGTGTGTAATCCTCCTTCCAGTCTTTGGAGCGGGCAAGCCTCTATGATGTGTTCCATAGTTTGCTCCTCTCCACATGCGCACAGTGGGCTAGGGCTACTGCCCCATCTGTGAAGGCTGGCCAAGCAGGGGCCATGTCCAGTCCTGAAGCGATTGAGTGTAGACCACTGTCTCCTTGGGAGGTTGGTGCCCGGGACCTGTTGGTTGGGGTTTATCACCAGCTGTTTGTTTGGGACCTCCTTGGTCTCCCATTCCTCTTGCCAAGCTGTCTGGATGGTAAAGTCAGCTGGGGGAGGGTTTTTCCAAATCGGCCGTCTGGATGAAAGTCGGGCAGTGGGTGGGGTGTAGATATCTGCATGGATTGGTAAGTGAGGAAAATCTTTAACTTTTTGGAGCATCCTTTGAGTTAATGCTGCTCGCCGGATGTGTGGAGGGGCTATGTTTGACAGTACAGAGAGCCAGGGGAGTGGTGTTGAGCGGATTGTTCCAGTTATAGTTCTCATGGTTGAGTTGAGCTGGGTGTCTACATGGTGTGTGTAAGATGACCTGGACCAGACAGGGGCACAATATTCTGCTACAGAGTATGAAAGGGCCAGTGCTGAGGTGCGCAGGGTGGAGACTGCCGCCCCCCATTTTGCACCAGCGAGCTTGCAGAGCAGGTTGTTTCGTACTTTCACCTTAGCAGCCGTCCCCTTTAGATGTTCCTTGAAGGATAAGGTCCTATCAAGGGTCACTCCAAGATAAGTTGGATTTGGGGCATGCTTAAGCTTGAGTCCGCTCAGGTGGATGTTTAGTTCTCTGGCAGCTTTTGCATTGTGGAGATGAAATACACTGGAGACGGTTTTTGCTGGGCTTGGTTTTAGGCGCCAGATTTTGCAGAACTGGTCCAGTTTAGCAAGATCTTCCGTGAGCACCCGTTCCAGTGGTTCAAAGTCTGGTGCTTGGAATGCCAAACAGATGTCGTCTGCATAGATGAATTTGCGGGATTTTGTAGTAGGCAGGTCGTTTATGTAGAGGTTGAACAGAGTTGGAGCTAGAACTGAGCCTTGTGGGAGTCCGTTTTTCTGCATTCTCCATGCACTTGTGTTCTGACTGAGGTGGACTCTGAACCTTCGGTTGGTAAGTTTCAGGAGGAGGCCTTTGTGCCAGACCGTATCATAGGCGGCTGTAAGATCGAGAAACACAGCCCCTGTCTTCAGTCTGCTCTCGAAGCCATTTTCAATGAAGGTGGTTAGGGCCAGTACTTGTTCTCCTGTACTGCGGTCCTTGCGGAAACCTGCTTGATCCACACTTAGAATATCCTCTATTTCTGGGGAAATGCGTTGCAGTATTAGGCGCTCCATGATTTTGTAAGGAACGCTGAGTAGGGAGATTGGGCGGTAGCTTGCTGGTAGTTTGTGGTCTTTGCCAGGTTTTGGGATGGCAATGACCTTTGCTGCCCGCCACTCAGGCTGTAAAACATGCTAGTTGTAGTCTTTTCAGTCTTGCTATCAGGAGCAGGAAAGTTGCATTGTCCTTCTGCAGGTGATGCAAGTCCACTCAGGCTGTGGTGGAAGTGACATTCACCTGATCGCCATCAAAATGATTTCAGAATCATTATTTTACAGTGAAAATCCTAAGTAGAGCTGCTTTAAGAGAGCCCGTAGAGCGTTTGAAGGGTCCTTGTGTTGCTGTGATGTTGGACTGTAGCTTGTTATATGTAGTGAATTAGCGCCACTGTTTTTCAGACATAGGGATTCATCAGTGCAGTATTTTCAGACTTCTTAAAGGTGTATGAACATTCAGTATCTGTGGATACTGAGCATTAATCATTAACCAGTGTTAAATTTTGTTACGCTGCTTGCCTAACTTTGTAAAAAGTGTGACGACTAAACACGTAGATGTATAAAACATTTACTAAATTACTGCACAGTCACATTTTCTCCATTACTGAGTTCTGATGAGGGCCCTCACCACCCTGACTGTCTTTTTCTGCAGCTTCACAGTGTCCTGTGGGTGGAGGAAAGCAGATGCCTGTACACTCTAACCAATTCCAGCCTGTGCAAATGGGAGGTGGACAACAGCTCGGAGCACCAGATCTTCAGCTGGGACCCCCGCAGGGTTCTAGCCGAGAGCATTGCTGATGCCATCTGGGTCAGTACAACGACTCTGCATTGTCATGTTTAGAAATCTGTGTAAGATGCACTAGATTGCCTTACTTAGAGATCTCACCAAACAAGATGCATGTGATAAACTTTTTTTTAAAATTTATTTTGGCAAAGGTAAACATTCAGCAAAAATCTTGTACAGTTATCACTGTACTGAACCAAAAAACACTTTTATTTTTATAATTTGACTAATGGAAACTGTGTAAAGATTACTGACAATGTAAACTAAATATCTATCTGTGATTTTGTTAAAGGGGTCATTGATTGAAAAATGGTGTGCTTGTAGGTTTTAACGGTCTCAAATGTGTGAACTGGTCACATAATTAGCCCCATATTTTCCAAACAGTCAATGATCAGAAAAAAAGGCACACGGCCTTTCTGGTTTTTCTCTCAGAGAAACTCTCAAAAACATTTTTGACTTTTCCAGGTAAGTTTCCTGAGTCAAGTCTTGAAAAAGCCCACCCACTGCCATCCTAAAAACCCACCAACTGCTCTGTTATTGGCCCACCTAGCTGTCCATTATGTAGATCGAAGTGGTGGCTAAAGATAGCCTATTAGCCCCTGAGCTATTAGCCCACGAGCTAACACTGGTACCAGGACGCTGACTGTAAGCACAGCTTACTGTATATTGTTATTTTTTCAGATCTTCGTCATCCTAATAGCCATCCCTGTTATCACCTGGTTCACTCCAGCCCATCTCTGAGTGGTTTCATTGTGATGCCGCGGCAGATCGCCCACCCCAGGACACCAATTGCTTTTATGATCCAGGACCAGGGCTATCGCTGTTATGCTGAGAACTCCCCCGGATTGGCAGGGGAGTTCTCGGCATAACACCGGTACGTGTGATCTGCCGTGGAATAAGGATGAAACCACTGAGCAATGGGCCACAGTGACGTAAGGCACACCACCGAACCAGGTAATAACAGGGATGGCTTTTAGGGTGACTAAGATCTTAAGAAAATAACAATATAAGCCACACTTACAGCCAGTGTCCTGGTAACAGTGTTAGGTGGTGGGCTAATAGCTCAGGGGCTAATAGGCTACCTTTTGCTGGCTGTGCGAGCCGCAAGCCAGTACAGGTGATCAGCTACGGAATTACCTTGCAATCAAAATGTCCCCGGACCAGATGCTGCTGGCTTTCATGCCCAGCAGCCCCACCGGCCTCTGTAGATCCACTCTGCTCTCACGGGCAGCGTAGTTGCTCCAACTTCCAGCTGGCTGTGAGAGCAGAGTGGAGTCCCACAGAGCCACACTGCCCTTTGAGATCCCCTGGCTCGGTAGCTTGCCTTGGGTTGCGGCAATCGTCCAGCACGTGGTGCTAGCGATTTGTTTTGGAATCACGGCAGAATTATTGGGAGATAGACTCGATGGGTACACCATCGAGTGTGGATCAGTGAACCAGAGCACTGCTCAACCGAGCTGGAAGGCTAGAAGCTAGTCAGCTATAATGGCTAACTGATGTAAGAGGGAGGGTGGAATTGAGACGGTGAAGGATGGTTCTTAAAGTGGCAGGCCTTAAATCAGAGCTTTTATAGAAAGCCAGGAAAAATAAAAAACAAATTTGCTTCAATAATTAAAAAAAATTACAGAAAATGTGAACAAAATACAGTATGTCACAAAACTTTCATTAAGACGTGTGAGCGGTTAAAATGTGGAAAAAGTGCAGTCCATGACTCCTTTAAAAACACAGCCTGGCTGCTAGCAATGTGACAGAAGTCTTACTTGTCTGAAATAAAATGTTTCCTCTCACCAGGGGTCAGAGAGCAACTATGAGGAGATGAAGGAGGGAGTGAATGTGCAGTACCTGGACATGAAGCTCAGCCAGTGAGTCAGCTCCAGTTTGAGTACAAATTTGTTGTGTTGGACGTTGGCACTGATCTTTAAAGGCCAAATGTCACGTAATTTTTTTTTCTAAATGACAACGAATTTAGATAAAATACACATAGCTTAAACCAAATATTCATACCGGAGACCATATCACCCACCTGTATTTACATAATTGCACAAAATACACCAGGTGAAGGCCCCACCTTGCTTGCTGGCTTGTGACAGCCAGTCCAGACCACGCCCATGTTTTTGACATCACCAGTTGTACCCTGGCTGCCCTGCCTATCCACATTCACACTTATCAACATTGGACAATCATGACGGAAAGTGACAGCGATTGTGAACAAATTAGTTTAGTTTTGTCTTTTTTTTTGTCAGTGGTTCAGACAGTGACAGAGGCATAGAACCTTACAGGTTCGAGCCGTCCGAGACGGAATCAGATGCTTTGTCTGATGACAACAGTTCCAACGATGACCAGAGAGCAGAACCAGTGGAAAATGTCATTGAACTGGACATTAATCACCTCCAGAATTGCGAAGCCGAAGGGGTCTGTCGAGGGCGCCCCATAAATATTGATTTTTCGGAAGCCATTATTATTACAGTGGAGGAGAGCCGCTGCTGTCAAGAAATTGACCAGATCAGTATGAAAATGGAGGCGCATACCTGTCAAGTGAGACGTTTTCGCCGTATTTTGGTGCCAAGCGCGGCTGTGGGGGACGGCGGAGTGGTTTGGGACACTTTTCTGGGAAATGTTTTAAATGTAGTTCGTGTTGTTATTGTCAAATATTTTAATGAAAATACGGGGAAAATGCAATTTTAGCAAAAACGGGCGTATTGCCATTTCTGTACGCCCAAAAGAAAAAATATACTGGAAAAAAAACTGAGTGTGTTGAGGAGCACTCCTGTGTGTGATCACTCACAGCTGGTGCTGTCAGATCGCTCAGCGGGAACTATTCGCACTACCATGAGAAGTGTGGAGTCACTCATTAGTTTAATTGTCTGGGCGGGCTGATCGCTCAGCTTGAGCTATTCTCACTACAATGAGAAGTCATTAGGACAATGGTTTAACACGTTCAGCTGTGCAGCGGTTGCGGAACAGAGAGAGATCGCCTGACAAATACAGAATTCTGCTTTTTTTTTTTTTATTTTTGTGCTGGACGCTGAGTTGTGTTGTTATTGTCAAATATCCATGAATCCTTAAAATATTTGACAATAACAACACGAGTTGCATTTGGGGCATTTCCCAGAGAGGTGTGCCTTGTTGCTCCGCCGTTCCTTATAGCCGCTTTTTACGGTGTTGAAGTACGGCGAAAACGTCTCACTTGACAGGTATGAAAACATTTCCCAGAGAAGTGTCCCTTATTACCCAGCTGTCCCTGATAGTCCCGTTTTAAGGTATGGGTGAAATATCCAATTTTTTCTTTCTTGTTGCTCACTTCAACCTTCCAGTCTCCATATAAACAATCAGTTGAAATACCCCAAGCATCAAACTAGGGTACAATCGATTTCGTCACTTACGCCTTCTTCCCCAGGCGATTCCAGGGGCCGTGTCAGGCCAAGCGCGGCAGTTTTAAATTAACGAATATTCCGTTGTTACTGAAGCATATGCACCAAGACCCGAACGGATCGGTTCCCTTTTATATCTAGTTTCAAGATATTTAAAGTACCCTGTTACGTGACATTTGGCCTTTAAAGCAGCACTATATATACACACGTGGACAAAATTGTTGGTACCCCTCTGTTAATGAAAGAAAAACCCACAATGGTCACAGAAATAACTTGAATCTGACAAAAGTGGTAATAAATAAAAATTCTATGAAAATTAACCAATGAAAATCAGACAATGCTTTTGAATTGTGGTTCAACAGAATTATTTTAAAAAACAAACTCATGAAACAGGCCTGGACAAAAATGATGGTACCCTTAACTTAATATTTTGTTGCACAACTTTTTGAGGCAATCACTGCAATCAAAGGATTTCTGTAACTGTCAGTGAGACTTCTGCACCTCTCAGCAGGTATTTTGGCCCACTCCTCATGAGCAAACTGCTCCAGTTATCTCAGGTTTGAAGGGTGCCTTCTCCAGACGGCATGTTTCAGCTTTCAGCTTCAGATTTAGATCAGGGCTCATAGAAGGCCACTTTAGAATAGTCCAATGTTTCACTCTTAGCCATTCTTGGGTGTTTTTAACTGTGTGTTTTGGGTCATTATCCTGTTGGAAGACCCATGACCTGCGACTGAGACCAAGCTGTCTGATACTGGGCAGCACATTTCTCTCTAGAATACCTTGATAGTCTTGAGATTTCATTGTACCCTGCGCAGATTCAAGACACCCTGTGCCAGATGCAGCAAAGCAGCCCCAGAACATAACAGAACCTCCTCCCATGTTTCACAGTAGGGACAGTGTTCTTTTCTTGGTATGCTTCATTTTTGCGTCTGTAAACATAGCGCTGATGTGCCTTGCCAAAAAGTTCCGGTTTTGTCTCATCTGTCCATAGGACATTCTCCCAGAAGCTTTGTGGCTTGTCAACATGCAGTTTGGCAAATTCCAGTCTGGCTTTTTTGTGATTTGTTTTCAACAGTGGTGTCCTCCTTGGTCGTCTCCCATGAAGTCCACTTTGGCTCAAACAACGACGGATGGTGCGATCTGACACTGATGTATCTTGACCTTGGAGTTCACCATGAATGTGTTCAGAGTTTGTTCTGGGCTCTTTTGTTACCATTCGTATTATCCGTCTCCTCCTGCAGCCACGTCCAGGGAGGTTGGCTGCAGTCCCGTGGATCTTAAATTTCTGAATAATATGTGCAACTGTAGTCACAGGAACATCAAGCTACTTGGAGATGGTCTTATAGCCTTTACCTTTAACAAGCTTGTCTATAATTTTCTTTCTAATCTCCTGAGACAACTCTCTCCTTTGCTTCCTCTGGTCCATGTTTAGTGTGGTACACACCATGTCACCAAACGGCACAGTGACTACTTGTCACCCTTTAAATAGGCCGACTGATTACAAGTTTGTAGACACCTGTGATGTTAATTAGAGGACATATCTTGGTTGAACATGTCCCTATGGTCACATTATTTTCAATCTTTTCTAGGGGTACCATCATTTTTGTCCAGGCCTATTTCATGAGTTTATTTTTAAAATAATTCTGTTGAACCACAATTCAAAAGCATTGTCTGATTTTCATTGGTTAATTTTCATAGAATTTTTATTTATTACCACTTTTGTCAGATTCAAGTTATTTCTGTGTCCATTGTGGGTTTTTCTTTCATTAACAGAGGGGTACCAACAATTTTGTCCATGGCTGTAGGTGGGAAACACCAGAGGCCACGCAGTACGATACTTGGGCCATGATGAGATACTATCACGATCATGTGATGCGCTGAGTATTGCGATATTATACTATGTTGCGATTTCCCATCTTCGTCTTGTTCAACTCCCAGCTAGATCTCTGGAGTCACTCCTTTGTTATACTCACCTAACCAGACGGTTAGCATTTAGCACCCTCTAATGGACTGAAAAATCAATTGTTTTTATTATTATTATTCTGGTACCAAAATGGGTAAGTTTGTGTTTGCAGCTTTTATAGTTTCAATCAAAATTATCCAACTCCCACTGCCAATTAGGTTTATTGGCAAAATGTACAAAGTAGCAGCTGTTTGCAATAAACAAAGCAAACAAGAACAATTTAAAGAGCTCAACACAACTAATATTACAACTGATTTCTCCAGATTCAACACAAAATGCCACTTTTAATGACTACTTCAGTCTCAAAATTATTCAACTTCTTCATGACAAGCATCTTTAGTATTGAGTAGAGCACCCTTTTGCTGTTATGACCTGTTGCAAATGATGAATAGTGATGTATAGCCAGGCACCACCTTCTAGCTGCATTCCTGAGGAATCTTAGCCCATTCCTCATGGGCAAAGAAGAAGAAGCCATCTCTGTTGTCATTCAGTCCATACAGCCAATCATGTGCAGTAGAACGAAATTACGTTTCTCCTATCTACAATGTTAATCATATGTAGAATCCGAGGGGTCACTGCCATGCCAGGCACTGCCACAAACAACTTCTCCTTCCCCCATTCTATTATGCTGAGCACCAAGCTAGAAGGCAGGAAGTACCATTTTTATATGGTCTTTGGTATGACCTGGCCGGGACTTGAACCTCCAACCTCCCGGTTGTGGGGCAGATGCTCTATCAACTAGGCCACCACTCCGGTTCACTGATATTTTTGGGTTTGTGTGCTGCAACCGCCTTTTTCAAATCCCACCAGAGATTGTCATTGAGGTTCAAGACAGGCCACTGTGATGGCCACTGTAGTATCTTTCAGGACTTCTTCTGACACCAATACCTGGTGGACTTTGAGGTACACTTGGGATCATTGTATTGTTGAAAAGTCTAATGATGACCAAGCCTCAGCTTACTCAAAGACAGCATGATATTTTTTCCCAGGATTTCTTGATGCTTGATTGAATCCATCTTACCCTCCACATGCTGCAGGTTTCCAGTGCCAGAGGAAGTAAAGCAGCCCCAGAGCATCACTGAGCCACCGCCATGCTTCACTGTAGGCAGGGTGTTCTTTTCAGTGTATGCTTCATTCTTCCTCCTCCAGACATACCACTGATCCATACGCCTGAAAAGCTCCAGTTTTGTTTCATCGCTCCATAGAACAGAATTCCAAAACCTCTTTGGCCCATTTATATAGTTTTGAGCAAACTGGAGCTGACTTTTCTTATGCTTTTGGGCCAGTAGTGGTGCACGTCTTGGAGTTTGTGCATGGAGCCCTTTAACGTTTAGTATGCCCCTTATTGTGGAAACTGAAACCTCAGTGCCTGCTGCCACCAAGTCTTACTGCAGGACTTTCTGCCACGTCCAGGTAGTATAGCCACTGTTCCTTTAACTTTAAACTTGTGAACTCCATCTGTATCTCTAGGAACATTCAGGGCCTTTGTAATCATTTTGTATCCTTTTCATTGTTTGTGCGACACAATGACCTCTGCTCTGAACTTTTTGGACAATTCTCTTTACTCAGCCATATTTCTAACATGCAATCAAGCGTCATCAACAGTCCAGGTATTTGAGGTGTTCTAGCTCAAGCAGACCTGATGCAACTAATGAAGCCCTTGATTGGTTGTATCAGTTGTGCTTGAGACCACAGCTGATTTGCAACTGTGACCTCTTATTAGGAATTCTTTTCAGGGAATTGAATAATTTTGAGACTGCAGTTGTCACTGAAAGTAGGATTTAGCGTTTAATTTGGATACAATCTTTGTAATATTACTTTTCTTTAATTGTTTAAACTGTTCTTGTATAATTTGTTTATTTCAAACACCTGAATTTTTTTAAATTTTGGAACTAAACCTAAAATGTATTGCAACTGTATTAATAATTCTTAATAAATATCATGATACTAGTGTCTCTGAATCAATACAGTGCCACCACCACAAAATATCACAATATTACGATGCATTGATTTTTTTTTTCTTTCCCCCCAGTGCTGTGTAACTTTCTTGTTCCTGATAAGAACACAGAAAGCACAACAGCTGACATGTTTTACTGCCTAAGTCTGCTTTGTTAGTTGGGGGTTAAAGTTGTGCTCTATGTTTGGCTAAAGGGACTCATTCTATGGGGGAAGTGACATTTACCCAGCCAAAGGTTGATGTACCATCAAAATGATTTTGGAAACATCGTTTTAAAGTGAAAATTTTATGAAGTGTTGCTTTAATTCACTCGTCTGGAATGATTTTATCTCCTATTCATTTGATTTAATTCAGTGGTTTGTTATTTTTAGTAAATTCAAGCAAATGTTTTTATCATAAAACCTATCTCAAAATTGTATCATTTGGATGGCATTTTATTCTATTCCCTGTACAGTGGATATAAAAAGTTTACACACCCCTGTTCAATAAATGCCAGCTATTTGTGATGTAAAAAAAATGAGATCAAGATAAGTAATTTCAAAACCTTTTCCACCATTAATGTGATCTATAACCTGTACAACCCAATTGAAAAACAAACTGAAATCTTTTAAGGGGAAAATTAAAAAATAAAAAAACTTTCAATAACCTGTTTGCGTAAATATACACACCCTGAAACTAATACTTTGTTGCAGCACCTTTGGCTTTTATTACAGCACTCAGTCTTTTTGGGTAGGAGTCCATCAGCGTGGCACATCTTGATGTGGCAATATTTGCCCACTCTTCTTTGCAAAAACGCTCCAAATCTGTCATATTGCGAGGGTATCTCCTGTGCACAGCCCTCTTCAGATTACCCCACAGATGTTCGATTCTATTCAGGTCTGGACTCTGGCTGGTCCATTCCAAAACCTTCTTCTTCTGGTGATGTCATTCTTTTGTTGATTTGGATGTGTGCTTTGGGTCATTGTCGTGCTGAAAGATGAAGTTCCTCTTCATTTTCAGCTTTCTAGCAGAAGGCTGAAGGTTTTCTGCCAACACTGACTGGTATTTGGAACTGTTTACAATTCCCTCCATCTTGACTAAGCCCCCAGTTCCAGTTGAAGAAACACAGCCCCAAAACATGATCCTGCCACCACCATGCTTCACTGTAGGTATGGTGTTCTTTTGGTAATGAGCAGTGTTGTTTGTGACAATTATACCTTTTGGAGTTATGGCCAAAAAGTTCAACCTTGGTTTCATCAGACCATATCACATTTTCCCACATGCGTTTGGGAGATTTCAAATGCATTTTTGCAAAATGTAGCCAGGCTTTGATGTTTTTCTTTGTAAGATAAGGCTTCCGTCTTGCCACTCTAGATGGGAGATTGTTGTCACATGTACTAAACAGCCAGTACTTGATAGAAATTGCTGCAGCTCCTTCAGTGTTGCTGTCGGCCTCTTGGCACCCTCCCTGACCAGTTTGTTTCTCATCTTTTCATAAATTGTGGAGGGACGTCCAATTTTTGATAATGTCACTGTTGTGCCATATTTTCTCCACTTGATGATGGCTGTCTTCACTGTGTTCCATGGTATGTTTAGTGCCTTGGAGATTATTTTGCACCCTTCTCCTAACTGATACCTTTGAACAATGAGATCCCGCTGATGCTTTGGAAGCTCTCTGCAGACCATGGCTTGTATTGTAAGATGTGACTACAAAAATGTCAGGAAAAGCCTACTAGAACAGCTGAACTTTATTTGGGGTTAACCAGAGGCACTTTAAAGGATGGCAGGTATGTGGTGACAACCATTTAACATGAGTCTGAATGTCCATCCATCCATCCATATTCTACCACTTTTCCGGAGCTCCGGGTCGCAGAGGCAGCAGTTCAAGCAGAGAAGCCCAGACTTCCCTCTCCCCAGCCACCTGCTCCAGCTCTTCAGACAGGATACCAAGGTGTTCCCAGGCCAGCTGGGAGACATAGTCTGTCCAACGAGTCCTGGGTCTGCCCCAGGGTCTCCTCCCAGAGGGACGTGCCCGAAACACCTCAAGTGGGAGGCGTCCAGGAGGCATCCTAATCAGATGCCCATACCACCTCAACTGGCTCCTTTCAATGTGGAGGAGCAGCGGTTCTACTCTGAGCCTTTCCCGGATGACTGAGCTCCTCACCCTATCGCTGAGGGTGAGTCCAGCAATCCTTCGAAGAAAGCTCATTTCAGCTGCTTGTATCCGTGATCTTGTTCTTTCGGTCATTACCCAAAGCTCATGACCATAGATGAGGGTAAGAACATAGATTGACTGGTAAATCGACAGCTTTGCCTTAGAACTCAGCTCCCTCTTCACCACAACAGACCAGTACAACGTCCCCATCACTGCAGATGCTGCTCTGATCCGTCTGTCAATCTCTCGCTCCATTCTCCCTTTGCTCATGAATAAGACCCCAAGATACTTAAACTCCTCCACTTTGGGCAGTAGCTTGTCCCCAACCCAGAGAAGACAATCCACCTTTTTCCGGCTGAGGACCATGGACTTGGACTTGGAGGTACTGATTCTCATCCCAGCCGCTTCACACTCAGCGGCAAACTGTCCCAGTAAGAGCTGTTGGTCATTGCTGGATGAAGGCAGCAGGACAACATCATCTGCAAACAACAGAGATGAGATCCTGTTGTCACCAAGCATGACACCCTCCGTTCCATGGCTGCACCTAGAAATCCTGTCCATAAAAATTATGAACAGGATCGGTGACAAAGGGCAGCCCCAGCAGAGTCCAACTCTCACTGGGAATGAGTCCGACCGAGTGTTGGCAATACAAACCAAACTCTCACAACGGTCATACAGAGACCGAATAGCTCGTAACAACAAGCCCAATACTATACTCCTGAAGCATCCCCCACAAAAAACCACGAGGGACGCGGTCGAATGCCTTCTCCAAGTTCACAAAAGATATGTAAACTGGTTGGGCAAACTCTCACGAAACCTCGAGGATTCTCGAGAGGGCAAAGGGCTGGTCTGATGTGCCACAGTCAGGACAAAAACCACATTGCTCCTCCTGAATTCGAGGTTTGACCAACAGCCGGGCTCTCCTCTCCTGTACCTTGGCATAGACCTTCCCAGGGAGGCTGAGGAGTGTGATCCCTCTAAAGTTGGAGTGCACCCTCCGGTCCCCTTTTTTTGAAGAGAGGAACCACCACCTCGGTTTGCCATGCCAAAGGCACTGCCCCGACCTCCATGCAATGTTGCAGAGTCATGTCAACCATGACAGCCCTACAACATCCAGGGCCTTGAGGTACTCAGGGCAAATCTTGTCTGTCCCTGGGGCCCGGCCACCAAAGAGATTTTTAACCATCGTGGTGATCTCAGCCCCTGTGATGGGTGAGTTGTCCCCCTCGTCCACAAACCTTGCTTCCTCTGTGGAAGGCGTGTCAGTGGGATTGAGAAGATCCTGGAAGTATTCATTCCACCACCTGACGATATCCCCAGTTGAAGTCAGCAGCGCCCCATCCGCACCATACACAATGTGAACAGGGCACTGCTTCCCCCTCCTGAGTTGCCAGACAGTTTGCCAGAATCTCGTCGAGGCCAACCTAAAGTTTTGTTCCATGGCCTCACCGAACTCCTCCCATACCCGAGTTTTTGCTTCAGCAACCACCCGAGCTGCACTCCACTTGGCCTGCCGGTACACCTCAGCTACTTTGGGAGTCCCACAAGCCAACCAAGCTTGATAGGACTCTTTCTTCAGCTTAATGGCCCCCCTCACCACTGGTGTCCACCATTTGGTTCTGGGGTTGCCACCACGAGATGCCCCGACGACCTTGCAGCCGCAGCTCTGGGCAGCCGCTTCAACAATGGAGGTGGAGAACATTGCCCATTCAGACTGCATGTCTCCAGAATCCCTCGGAATGTGGTTGAAGTTCTTCTAGAGGTGGGAGTTGAAGACCTCTCAGACAGGGGCCTCAGCCATATGTTCCCAGCACACCCTCATTATACATTTGGGTCCACCAGGTCTGAGTGGCATCCTCCCCTGCCATCGGATCCAACTCAACTACCAGGTGGTGATCAGTTGACAGCTCTGCACCTCTCTTTACCCGAGTGTCCAAGGCATATGATCGCAGGTCTGATGGCACGATAACAAAATCAATCATCAGCCTGCGACCTAGGGTGTCCTGGTGCCAGGTGCACATATGAACACCCTTTTTCTTGAACATGGTGTTCGTTATGGACAAACTGTGGTTAGCATAGAAGTTCAATAACTGAACCCCACTTGGGTTCAGATCATGCAGGCTGTTCCTCCCAGTCACCCCCCTCCAGGTTTCACTGTCGTTGCCCACGTGTGCACTGAAATCCCCCAGTAGGACAATGGAGTCTCCAAGAGGAGCACTCTCCAGCACCCCAGTCAGAGACTCCAAAAAGGGTGGGTACTCTGAACCATCTTTTGGTGCATAGGCACAAATGATGGTCAGGACCCGTTTCCCATCCCGAAGGCACAGGAAAACAACCCTTTCATCCACTGGGGAAAACTCCAATATAGAGGCAGCGAGGTGGGGGGATACAAGAATACCCACCCCTGCTCATTGTCTCTCGCCCGAGGCAGACTGGTTCCGGAACCGGAGCTGTGTGTTGAGGTGAGGCCGACTATATCTAGCCGGTATCTCTCTGTCTCATGCACCAGCTCAAGCTCCTTCCCCACCAGAGAGGTGACATTCCACATCCCAAAAGCCAGTGTAGGAAGCCTGCGATCAGACCGCCAAGGTCTCCACCTTTGACCGCCACCTGATCCGCATATCACCAGACTTCAATGGTCCCTCCTGCAGGTGATGAGCCCACTGGAGGGCGGACCCATGTAACTCCTTCGGGCTGAGCCCAGCCGGGTCCTATGGGCGGAAACCCAGCCACCAGATGCTAGCCATCGAGCCCTTCCCCCAGGCCTGGCTCCAGGGTGGGGCCCCAGTAACCCCATACCAGGTGGGGTACACTGAATCCTTGTTCTAGCATTCATCATGAGAGTCTGTTGGATCATTCTTAGTCTGGCCCTTCACCCAGGACCAGATTGTCTTGGTGACCCTGCCAGAGGCAAATTGCCCCGGACAACATAGCTCCTGGGATCACTAGGGCACACAAACCCCCCACCACGATAAGGTGACAATCCATGAGACGATTCATGAGTCTGAATGTGATTGGTTTAATTCTGAACACAGCCACATCCTCAGTTATGAGGTTGTGCATATTTATGCAAACAGCTGATTGTAAGTTTTTTATTTTTCCCCTTAAAAGATGTTCGTTTTTCATCTGGGTTGTACAGATTATAGGTCACATTAATGGGGGAAAAGTTTTGAAATGATTTATCTTGGTCTCATTTTTTTTACATCACAAAAACCTGGCATTTGAACAGGGGTGTGTCGACTTTTTACATCCACTGTATGTGGGAAACACAGGTGTTTATATTATTGTGAATACTTAAATATTAAAAAGAGTAAAAAAAAAAAAAAAAAAGCAAAAACAAAAAAACAGAGAAATATCTTTGGCATTTTTTAAATAAAACTCCCTGCCGAAAGTTTATCTTAGGTATGCTTTTGGAAAACATTTAAACAAGGATAATGAAAGATTTTCATTCTGTTATTGATATAATAACTGATGTAATGACTCATCAGGTCATCAGGATGACCTGATGAGTAACTTTTGTACGCCTAGATGAGAGAAAGGTTGGGAACCACTGACTCAGTGATCCAAACAGTGCTGTGTGATTTCAGAGCCGGCCTGGTGGTTTTGGCTGCAGCCTGGCACCCCAAAGACACGCCCTGTTTGGCCTACTTCTGCCTGGTCATCCTGCAGGACTGCGGAGCAGCCATCTCTGACCAGTTCACTGTGGAGGTCACCAAGTACAGTGCTACCTTCGAGGTCAGCCCTCATTCTGATCCTCAGTTTGTCAAAATATACATAATATACTCTAGATTTAAAGTCAGATTACAGTGTGTTTTTTTTCTACTTCATCCCAAAGTTACTGGATGTAACTTTTGTAGATTGCAGATCAGCTACTTAGTTTCTGCATAGCTGAAGTTGCATGCAGGTCATCTATACACCAGTATACAGTAAATCCAAGGTTTTGAAGATATTCTCAATGATATTTTAGAGTCCCCCCCCCCCCCCCAATTTGGTGGAAATTTTTTTGTTGTTGATGACTCATCTTGCACACATAGTCCTTCCCTCATAACTGTAAAGTGGTCAGCTACTGTGGGGCATGGAGCTGATAAACTTTTAGGACCTACCATTGACATCATCTCATCACAGAAATGGGCTGTGAAATGGGCTTAGAATAGAGGGTTAGTATTAATGAAAGCGCTTTGAGTGGTCTTTGTGACTAGAAAAGCGCTATATAAGTGCAGGTTAGTTAGTAGTTAGTTAGTTAGAAATAGATGCCCATGTCTCCCTCGCCTACAGTGGTGCTAGCTTCAGATCTTAGTTCAAGCATGGATGAAAAGCATCACCATTGTTGTTCTCTCCGTCAGCTTCATCCCTGTCTGATTAGTTAATTGAATCCATTGGTGTAGTTCTTCACAACAGAGATTAGGGCAGGGCTATTCAATTACAAAATCAGTTGGGCCACAATTTGAAATCAAGGCATGTAACTGGGCCGCACATGTTTAGCGATCTGTTGAATGACAAATTTCAAATCAACAAAGATCAATACAACGAAAAATACATGCTTTTTATTCATTGTCTTGGTTTAAAATGTGCGCTTGGCACATGACACAGGCATATCAAACGTGCATAAAAACACAATAACAGTGCTGGGGTTGAGCAGAACTTGAAGTAGTAGAAATATTTTTCCTCTTGAGCAACAATTAAATAAATAGAATGAAAAAATTCTCTAAATAACCATTTTGGTCACATCTTACTCAGGCATATCTCAAAGTACATAAAAACTCAATGTACACTGTTAGTAGCATTAACATTTATTTCCCTTTTGAAATAAAATATACTAAATCCTGGTCATAACTGACCTTGGCACATCACAAAGTGCATTTAGCTGAATAAAATGAACTATCAAACACTTCAGTGCACAAACACCCCCCCCAAGAAAAAGATTGATAACATTAACAAACATTGCACATCCACTATTGTGGTTTGTTTGGTTTTAAATCACCACATATGTTTTGACTTTTTGTCCTTATACAATTTACACTTTTGACCATAAGTTTGCAGAGCCTGAACAGAACAATAATTTACAGTGATGTGAAAAAGTGTTTGCCCCCTTCCTGATTTCTCATTTTTTTGTATGTTTATCACACTTAAATGTTTCCGATCATCAGAAAAATTTAAATATTAGACAAAGGTAGCACAAGTAAACACAAAATGCAGTTGTTAAATGAAGGTGTTTATTAAGGGGGAAAAAATCTAAACCTACATGGCCCTGTGTGAAAAAGTGATTGCCCCTTAAACCTAATAACTGGTTGGGCCACCCTTGGCATCAACAACTGCAATCAAGCATTTGTGATAACTGGCAATGAGTCTTGTACAGTGCTGTGGCGGAATTTTGGCCCACTCATCTTTGCAGAATTATTGTAATTCAGCCACATTGGAGGGTTTTCAAGCATGAACCACCTTTTTAAGGTCATGCCACAGCATCTCCATCGGATTCAGGTCAGGACTTTGACAACACCACTCCAAAGTCTTCATTTTGTTTTTCTTAAGCCATTCAGAGGTGGACTTGCTGGTTTGTTCTGGATCATTGTCCTGCTGCAGAACCCAAATGTGCATCAGCTTGAGTTCACGAACAGATGGCTGGACATTCTCCTTCAGGATTTTTTGGCAGAATTCCTGGTTCCATTTAACACAGCAAGTCTTCCAGGTCCTGAAGCAGCAAAGCAGCCCCAGACCATCACACTACCACAACCATATTTTACTGTTGGTATGATGTTCCTTTACTGAAATGCTGTGTTACTTTTACACCAGATGTAATGGGACACACACCTTCTAAAAAGTTCAACTTTTGGCTCGTCAGTCCACCAGAGTACTTTCCCAAAAGTCTTGGGGATCATCAAGATGTTTTCTGGCAAAACTGAGAGGAGCCTTTATGTTCTTTTTGCTCAGCAGTGGTTTTCGTCTTAGAACTCTGCCATGCAGGCCGTTTTTGCCCAGTCTCTTTTCTTTTGGTGGAGTCATGAACACTGACCTTAACTGAGGCAAGTGAGGCCTGCAGTTCTTTGGATGTTGTTGTGGGGTCTTTTGTGACCTCTTGGATGAGTCGTCACTGCACTCTTGGGGTAATTTTGGTTAGCTGGCTACTCCTGGGAAGGTTCACCACTGTTCCATGTTTTTGCCATTTGTGGATAATGGCTCTCACTGTGGTTCACTGGAGTCCCAAAACTTTAGAAATAGCTTTATAACCTTTTCCAGACTGATAGGTCTCAGTTACTGTGTTTCTCATTTGTGCCTCAATTTCTTAGCATGATGTCTAGCTTTTGAGGGTCTTTTGGTCAACTTCACTTTGTCAGGCAGGTCCTATTTAAGTGATTTCTTGATTGGGAACAGGTGTGGCCGCATGTGGCCCGCGGGCCGCTAATTGATTAGACCTGGATTAGAATGTTCTCAATCAGTTTTGCTTCCCTGTTTACCAAAAAAGCTTATGAGTTGTGGCAGAATATTTAAGTTTAATGTTTATTTGAAGGGGACATTACATACTAATGAACATTAATGCCACCACCGGGGGACTACATATTAGTAGTATTGCTAAATCTGGCATACTTGGCTGCACGGTGGCGCAGTGGTTTAGCACTGTGGCAGCACAGTTTTACCCTCGGCCGGGGGATCGCGGGGATCATGAGATCGTAGGTTCGATTCCAGCCCCCGACCAACAGTGAGCTGTGTGGAGTTTGCATGTTCTCCCCGTGTTGCGTGGGTTTACTCCGGGATTTCTCCGGTTTCCTCCCGCATACCAAAAACATGTAGGTTTAGGGCGCTTGCGCACGCAGCGACCGGCAGCCGGTGGCTTGTCACCAGACTGCAAACCAAATCTACCTACGGGTACAAATAAGTAACAAAAAAAAAAAAAAAAAAAATACTTACATTATAAAAACACACAAATGTAGAATCAGTTAGAGCAGAATGGGCTTTTTGTGAGAGAGGGATGTCGCTAGGGCTGCACAATTAATCGAATTTTGATCACAATCACGATTTTGGCTGCCACGATTAAATTAACATGATCGTTAGTGATATTGACAGTTACTGCAAGCTCTGCCGCATATCAAATCAAGCATTTTCTCAACCAACAGCCAGCCGACCACCAGGGGGTGAACGAACGTTAGGGCAACACTAAGCTGCAGAATTGACAAGCGAGCACACCCTATAGCGGCAGCCTTAAGTTTTCAATAGTGGACTGGTGTGATGGTGAAACACCAACCAGATGTCGGGAGCAGAGGGGGACAGTATGGCAACATGTGGAAGTGAGGAGCTAGTGCCTCGAAAGTATCATCACTTGTCTGGACGTGTTTTGGCTTCAGGGCAAGTGATGCTGACTAAAAAGAAATTATATGCAAAGAGTGCCATAGAGCTGCGTCTGCATCTCAGGGCAACACAACTAACTTACTCAACCACCTGAAAAAACACCCCAAGCCGTCGTCGGCCTCCGTCGGCCTCCGTCGGTCTATGATGACCATGAAAGAGAATCCTAAACGTCTACTCTGCTGGAACAGCACCGCCTGTGGCTGAACAGGCCGATGCGCGAATGGCAGTCCCTGTCACACAGGTCGCACTTGTGGGTGGTCTCCGTGCTGCTGGGTCTGTGGCGGTTCTTCCTGCGGGTCCTTTTTTCATCTGCTGCAGCAGTCAGTCTCTCTTCACCCGCCTTGAGCTGTCTGGTCAGGGTGCCTCTCCATTTGGAGCGGTCCGTTGCAAGGTCCTCCCAGCGCTCTGTGTTGATCTCCAGGGCCTTCATGTCTCTCTTGCAAACGTCTCTAAAGCGCAGCTGTGGGCGGCCAACGTCTCTCCTGCCAGTCGCCAGTTCTCCGTAGAGGACGTCTTTGGGGATTCTGCCATCCTCCATACGGTGAACGTGGCCTAGCCAGCGGCGCCTGCGCTGCCGGAGTAGAGTGAACATGGAGGGAAGGCCGGCGCGGGACAGAACTTCTGTGTTGGGCACTTTGTCCTGCCAGGATATGTCCAGGATGTGGCGAATGCAGCGCAAGTGGAAGGAGTTCAGTCTATTTTCCTGCCGGGCGTATGTTGTCCACGTCTCACTCCCATAGAGCAGTGTGCTGATGACGCAGGCGTTGTACACTGCCATCTTCATCTTGACAGAGAGTTTGGGATTCTCCCACAATCGTGTGGTGAGGCGAGCGAGTGTGAAGGCTGATTTTCCGATCCTCTTGTTGATCTCTGTATCAAGGGAGAGGTTGTTGCTGATCGTGGACCCCAGGTACGTGAACTGATTCACGACCTCCAGCTCGTAGTCGTCGATGGTGATGGTTGGTGGTGCTTCCGTGTCTTGCGCCAAGACGTTAGTCTTCTTCAGGCTGATGGTAAGCCCGAAGTCCTTGCATGCCTGGGAGAAGCGGTCCATCAGGGTCTGAAGCTCCTGCTGTGTGTGGGTTGCGACTGCAGCGTCGTCTGCGAACAGCATGTCTCTGATTAGAGCCTCGCGTACTTTGGTTCTGGCTTTCAGGCAGGCGAGGTTGAAAAGCCTGCCGTCAGATCTTGTGTGCAGGTAGATTCCCTCTGTTGCTGTGCTGAAGGCATGCCTCAGGAGCATAGCAAAGAAAATCCCAAAGAGGGTTGGTGCAAGTACACAGCCCTGTTTCACTCCGCTGCGTATGTTGAATGGCTCTGAGACGTTGCCATCGTGCTGCACTATCCCCTGCATGTTGGTGTGAAACGATTCGATGAGGCTTTGCAACTTTGGTGGGCATCCTATCTTTGGCAGGATCTTGAAAAGGCCCTCTCTGCTGACCAGATCGAACGCTTTGGTGAGGTCGATGAAGGCGACGTACAGGGGCATGTTCTGTTCTCTGCATTTCTCCTGGAGTTGGCGGATGGATAATATCATGTCTACCATCGATCGCTCAGCGCGGAAGCCACACTGAGACTCGGGGTAGACACGTTCGGCAAGCTTCTGTAGACGAACGAGAACAACTCGTGCGTAGACTTTGCCAACAACGCTGAGGAGGGAGATGCCCCTGTAGTTGTTGCAGTCGCTTCTCTCCCCTTTGTTTTTGTAGAGGATGATGATCTTGGCGTCCCTCGTGTCCTGTGGTACGGCACCTTCTTTCCAACACTGGCAGAGGACGTCATGCAATGGCAGCAGTAGGGCGGTCTTGCAGTGCTTGATCAGGTCAGGGGGTATGCCGTTGTTGCCGGGTGCCTTGCCAGCGGCCAAGCTATCAATGGCCTTGCTGAGTTCGTCGATGGTTGGCTCGGCGTCAAGTTCGTCCATGGATGGCAGGCAGTCGATGGCATCAAGGGCTGACGGTGTCACGGTGTTCTGTCTGGAGTAGAGGTCGGAGTAGTGTTCCACCCATCTCTCCATCTGCTTCTTCTTTTCTGTGATCATCTCCCCAGTGGAGGATTTGAGGGGGGCCGTCTTGCTCTGAGCCGGACCAAGTGCTTTCTTGATGCCATCGTACATACCACGGATGTTCCCTGTTATGGCAGCGGTTTGAATGTCTTGGCTGAGCTGAGTCCAGTACTCGTTGGCACAGCGCCGAGCAGTCTGCTGAACTTTACTTCTCGCAGCCCTGAGAATCTGGAGATTCTTCTCGTTTGGGTACTTCTTGTACTCAGCAAGTGCTGAGCGCTTGGCTTCAATGACGGGGGTCATCTCGGTCAACTTGGCATCAAACCAGTCCTGTGACTTCGAGGTCTTCCTCCCAAAGGTAGCCAAGGCTGTGCGGTGGATGGTGTTTCGCAGCGCTTCCCACTTCTGCTTTGCAGATTCTCCTTCTTGTGGTACACCAAGTTCCTTCTCAAAGGTGGAGGCAAACTGCTCAACAAGTTCTGGTTGAGCCATCTTGCTGGTGTCAATCCGTGCCTTTCCAGGGTGTCTAGCACGATGGAATTTCTTCAGCTGCAGCTTGACCTTGCAACACACCAATGAATGGTCTGTGTCGCAATCTGCACTCTGGAACGAACGGGTGATTAGCACGTTCTTCAGTGAGGTGCGCCTGGTCAGGATCAAGTCCAGCTGGTGCCAGTGCTTTGAGCGCGGATGTTGCCAGGAAACCTTGTGTTGGGGCTTGGTCTTGAGGAACGAGTTTGTGATGCATAGATCGTGATATGTGCAGAACTCGAGCAGCCGCTGTCCCTTGTCGTTCATTCTGCCCACGCCAAAAGGTCCAAGACAGGAGGGCGACACCCACTCTGGCACTGAAGTCTCCAAGGAGAATGAGTTGTTCAGAGTTGGGGATGATCCTGACAGTTGTTGCGAGATTCTCGTAGAACTCGTCTTTTGCCTCTGGTGTGGCTGTCAGTGTTGGGGCATACACACTGATGAGGGTGACTGGGCCTTGAGTGGTGTTCAGGCGGAGGGTGAGGAGTCGTGCAGAGCCAGTGCTGCCCAGTTCCACCATCTTCAGCAAGGTGTTCTTCACTGCGAAGCCCACTCCGTGTTCCCTGTGTTCGTCACTGCCCTTTCCCTGCCAGTAGAACGTGTAGTCCTTCTCTCTCTGTGCCTGCGTCAGCCAACCGTGTTTCCTGGAGAGTGGCGATATCCACTCCCAGTCTCTTCAGCTCATTTTTGATGATGGCAGTCTTCCTGGTGTTGTTGATGTCCTTGAGGTTAGCAGCAAGTCCTGTCATCATAGTGCGGACGTTCCAAGTTCCCAGTTTTAGAGTTGGTCTCTTTTGTTTTATTGTCTTGCCTGATGCGAAGGTTCTCAGCCTGCTGTTCGGACTTCTCCTCATCCCCATGCACCCAATGAGGAAAGCAAGCTGTGGCGGGACAACACCTTATTGGCTGGGGGCTGCCCAGCTTGAGGCGGGCGGTAGCTGTCCAGTGAGATCCGATGATCCCTCCCACCATCGGGAACAACCCCTGGCGCCGCGCTCTACACCAATTGAGCGGTGGCTTATAACCGGTAACTGTCATTCCCCGTGTTTTGTGTACGCCAAAGGCGAAGCTGGAGTGGCCTCTCCAGTGATCCGGTGTTCTACCTTCCAGCGTTGGGTGTTGGTAGGATTCAAGCCTGGGCAGGAAGATATGGAGGACAAGATGTTGCCCATGCAGCATGTCCCCCCTCTCCATGTCACTGATGAATCCAAAGGAACAGCAGGGCTGCTACAGTTTGGCACCAGCGCCGTTGCAGGAGCTGCCAGAACGATGTTGAGCACAACATAGAACTGCCTTAGGGGCTCCGACTCCGGATTTTTCCTCAGGGTTGACTCCCGAAGCCTTTCCCGTGACCGGGTATGCCGCAAGGCAGCGGAGGTTTGAAATCAGGGTTTACCTTCCCATAGATGGGCTACCTTCCCAGGTTGACGAGCCACCATCTACCCGAAGCATCTGGTTTTAAGGCACCAGAGATCCGCCCTCGCCCCTTCTCCTATTAGTAAAAGCAGTTCCGCCGGGCTTAGAGACTAAACCACACGGGCAGGCTAGGAGTTAGTTGTCAGAGGCTTTTCGAGACGCACGCCATAAGGAGCATTTTATGAGCACTGGGAGCTTAACCCCAGTGCCGCTCCTGGCTATGACAACCTTGGAACCAAGCCAAGCACAAGTACGATAAATGCATGAAGGCTAAAGCGAATGTCACTTCATTAAATCACAGTCTGTGTCTGGCGCCGACCCAGGCAGCCATAGTATCAACCCTGCACAGAGCTTCACCGTATCCATCCACCTCCTAAAGACTTGCTAAAGTAATTGATGCAATAGCGTTTTATTTGTCCAAAGATGTGTGTCCACTAAATACTGTAGGAGCAACAGAGGCTTCAGACACATGGTCAAAACACTGGACAAGAAATATGTGATCCCCACATGATTCACCAAAGTTACATTACCTGCGCCATGTGAAAATTACAGATGGATATCACAACTGTCAAGTACTTTGCAACTATGGGTGACCTATGGTCAAGCAGAATAACGGAGCCCTTCCTGTCCCTGACAATTCAATACATTGATGGAGATTTTAAAATGAAGAATCGTTGCTTGTAGACGTCGTTTCTCCCACAAGACCACACAAGTCCACGGACTGAGGGAAGCCCAATCATCTTGGAGCCTACAGGAGGAGGGACTAGTCTGCATAACAACAGATAGTGGATTTTATGATGTCAAGGCAGTTTCTTTAAATAAATGGATGAGGCTCCAGTGCTTTGGCTACAAGCTTCATCTAGCGATTGTTAAGTAGGGTGAATAAAAAAAGAATTTTTGTAATCTGTGTTTTTCTTAAAGTTATTGAATAATTGTGATTAATAATCATGATTTCAATATTGATCAAAAATAATCATGATCGTCATTTTGGCCATAATCATGCAGCCCTAGATGTCGCCCACGATTTTATAGAATAGGATAGGCTTTATTGTCATTGTACAGTAGTACAGTACAATGAAATTGTGGGTGCTCCACCAGGCTACTGCGCAATAAAGTAGGAGAGAAGGATTAGATAAAACACGGTTACAGAACACACAAACACACAACTGAAAAAAATAAAAATGGCCCAGGATTATGGAAATATACACAGGTATGGTAGTGGCTATGCGGGTCGAACTATGTACGTAAGAATGCAGGGTGCAAACACACAGTTGAACACACAATTGAATAAAATGGCCCAAGGATTATGGAAAATATGCACAGTAGTGGTTTCACAGGTGGGTCAGTATACATGAAAGCGCAGAGTGCAAAGACAGGTGAGTTGATGTGATAATTAAAAAGGTCATTATTTCTGCACATGTGAGCGTTCAGAGGGAAGGGGGTGGACCTCTGACTATTTGCAGTTTGGATGGCCCAGGGGAAGAAACTGTTTTTCAGTCTGGAGGTGTGGGACCTGATCGATCTGAACCATCGTCCAGAGGGAAGCAGGTTAAACAGGTGGTGGGCAGGATGTGAGGGGTCTCCTGTGATGGCCTTGATCCTTCTGAGACAGGAAGATCTGGAGATGTCTTCCAGGGAGGGCAGGGGACCACCGATAATTTTTTGGGCAGTGTTGACCCTCTGCACAGTCTTCCTGTTCTCGACTGTGGAGCCGGCGTACAACACACCCAGACAGTAGGTGAGCACGCTTTCCACTGAGCAGTGATAGAAGGCCAGCAACTGCATCTGTTCCAGGTTGTTCTTTCTCAGGACACAGGAAGTGCAGCTGCTGCTGGGCTTTCTTCACCAGGGTCTTGGTGGTGACAGTCCAGGAGAGGTCAGAGTAGATATGGGTGCCCAGGAACCTGAAGGTGGAGACGTTTTCCACGTGGTCGCCATTTGGGGGGGGGGGGATGTCCTGTCTCTTCTTCCTGAAGTCCAGTATGAGTTCTTTGGACATTCAGTTTCAGGTTGTCTGCTTGGCACCACAGCAGCAGATTCTCTACCTCCGCCCTGTATGCCTTATCATCGGTGATGATCCCAACCCGTGGTGTCGTCCTCATATTTCACAATGACGGTAGTTGGG
Organism: Pholidichthys leucotaenia; assembly: GCA_020510985.1. Taxonomy (NCBI): domain Eukaryota; kingdom Metazoa; phylum Chordata; class Actinopteri; order Cichliformes; family Pholidichthyidae; genus Pholidichthys; species Pholidichthys leucotaenia. The sequence continues at coordinate 285,894,186 of CM035848.1, read as the reverse complement.
TGCATTGGAATACCGTCAAAGGTGTACAGGGAGTACAGTAGAGGGCTTAGCACGCAGCTCTGGGGGGAGCCAGTACTAAGACACAGTGTGGAGGAGTGGTGGGGGTCAAGTCTGACTGTTTGTGGGTAGTTGGTGAGAAAGTTTTTTTTTTTTTATCCAGGAGCAGGTGGGGGAGGGGGTCTGGAGGAGGTGCAGTTTGTTGGTCAGGATGTCTGGGATGATGGTGTTGAAAGCTGAGCTGTAGTCCACAAAGGGCATCCTCACATAGCTCCTTGGGTTCGCCAGGTGGCTCAGCGCTCTGTGGAGAGTGGTGGCTATGGTGTCTTCTGTAGACCGGTTCTCCTTGTAGGCGAACTGGTGGGGATTGAAGGAGGGGGGAAGACAGTCCCTGATATGCTGGGACACCAGTCACTCAAAACACTTATAGACTACAGACGTGAGTGCTATGGGTCTGTAGTTGTTCAAGGTGTCAATTGCGAATTTTTGGGGGATGGGGATAATGGTGGAGGCCTTGAGGCAGGAAGGGATGGTGGCGTGCGTCAGAGAGAGGTTGAACAGCTTGGTGAGGATCCTTGCCAGCTGGTCTGTACATGCCTTGACCATCGCTCCTGGGATGCCATCAGGACCAGCAGCTGTGCGAAGGTTCACTGGTCTCAGTTGCCTCCTCACCTCATGCACCTGTAGAGAGAGGGGGGAGGCCAGGAGAGAGGGGAGGGGACGAGTTTGGGAGGGAAGTGTGCTTAGACCGGACAAAGAAGCTGTTAAGCTCCTCTGCCAGAGTGAGGCTGCTGCCTGATGTGGGGGAGCCTTGGCCCCTGTAGTTGGTGAGGGCCTGGATGCCTCTCCACATCTGTCGGGGGTTGTTGTCTGTGAGGAAGCCCTCCACTTTCCTCCTATAGGCGTTCTTAGTGAGTTTTATGCCTCTCCTCAGGTTGGCTCTAGCAGTGCTGTGCAGAGAGCTGTCCCTCTGTCTGAAGGCTGAGTTGCAGGCTCTGATCAGAGCCTGGACTTCACTGGTCATCCAGGGTTTGCGGTTTCAAAAGACCCAGATGTGTTTGGTGACTGTCACATTTTCTACACAGCATTTGATGTAGAAAAGGACAGACTCAGTGTCGGAGTCCAAGTCCTGCATATCACCATAAACCCTCATGGATTGCCACCTTATCATGGTGGTGGGAGTTTGTGAGCCCTCGTGATTCCAGGAGCTATGTTATTAGGGGCAATTCACCCCTGCTAGGGTCTCCTAAGACAAACTGGTTCTGGATGAACCAGTCGCAGGACGCTATGGCCGATCACTCCCAACGAGGTTGACACACAGCTGACCTCTGAACTCTCTTCAGTACCAAGCACACTCAGTCTGAACTCTGAGTCCATCAGCTCGTGCCACAACAGTGAGAGCGAGTCTCAACCAAATATGTACATCTTGGACAATGACAAATGTGATGTCCTGGACCTGTCAGATGAATCCCCTTACTGCTTACATTCCAAGCCAGTCAAAGACCGTAGCCCTTTCACAATTCTAGCTTCCACACGCTTTGTTTGCACCTGCTTCCTCAACTCCCTGTCACTTCCCAGCAAGAAGCTGTGGGCTACCAGTGACCCTAAGACCCCTTCTGGGTCTAGGACTCCCACTGACTTCAAGACAGGAAGTATTAGACAGAGCAGGACAGTGACAGAACCATCTAGTCCAAGCCAAGGGGATGTCTTCACCCCTGTATATAATGGCAAAAGAATGCCAAAGAGTCCAACAGTTAGTCGAGCCAGACAAAGAGCGATCCAAAAGACTGTCATGATGGATGTACATTCATGGATTTGGTGTACCCAACCAAGTATGGGGTTATAGGGGTCCCATCCTGGAGTCAGACCTGGGGGAGGGGCTTGATGGCAAGTGCCTGGTGACCATGTTTTGGCCCATAGAACCCAGTTGGGCTCAGCCCAAAAGAGCCACATGAGTACAACATCCAGTGGGCTCACCACCTGCAGGAGGCACCATGGGAGTCCAGTGCTCAGTGGATCAGGTTGCAGTTGAAGGTAGAAACCTTGGTGGTCTGAACCCTGGCTTACTAAACTGGCCTTTGGAACAGGGAATGTCAGCTCTCTGGTGGAGAAGGAGCTTGAGCTTGTATAAGGGGTTGAGAGATGACAGAAAGTATTCACAGCACTTCACTTTATCCACATTTGTTTAATGTTACAACCTTATTTCAAAATGGATTGAATTCATTTTTTTTCTCAAAATTCTACACACAATACCCCATAATGACAGCATGAAAAAAGTTTTTTTTTTTTTTGAGATTTTTGCAAATTTATTAAAAATAAAAAACCATCACATGTACATAAGTATTCACAGCCTTTGCCATGAAGCTCAAAATTGAGCTCAGGTGCATCCTGTTTCCACTGTCCTTGCGATTTTTCTGCAGTTTAATTGGAGTCCACCTGTGGTAAATTCAGTTGATTGGACATGATTTGGAAAGACACACACCTGTCTATATGAGGTCCCACAGTTGACAGTACATGTCAGAGCACAAACCAAGCATGAAGTCAAAGGAATTGTCTGTAGACCTCCGAGACAGGATTGTCTCGAGGCACAAATCTGGGGAAGAGTACAGAAAAATTTCTGCTGCTTTGAAGGTCCCAATGAGCACAGTGGCCTCCATCACGCATACATGGAAGAAGTTCAGAACCACCAGGACTCTTCCTAGAGCTGGCCGTCCGTCTAAACTGAGCGATCGGGGAGAAGTACCTTAGTCAGGGAGGTGACCAAGAACCCGATGGTCACTCCGTCAGAGCTCCAGCATTTCTCTGTGGCGAGAGGAGAACCCTCCAGAAGGACAACCATCTCTGCAGCAATCCACCGATCACGCCTGTATGGTAGAGTGGCCAAACAGAAGCCACTCCTTGGTAAAAGGCACATGGCAGCCCACCTGAAGTTTGCCAAAAGGCACCTGAAGGACTCTCAGACCATGAGAAACAAAATTCTCTGGTCTGATGAGACAAAGATTGAACTCTTTGGTGTGAATGCCAGGCATCATGTTTGGAGGAAACCAGGCATCGCACATCAGCAGGCCAATACCATCCTTACAGTGCAGCATGCTGGTGGCAGCATCATGCTGTGTGGATGTTTTTCAGCGGCAAGAACTGGGAAACTAGTCAGGATAGAGGAAAAGATTAATGCAGCAATGTACAGAGACATCCTGGGTGAAAACCTGCTCCAGAGCACTCTTGACCTCAGTTTGGGGCGACAGTTCATCTTTCAGCAGGACAACGACCCTAAGCACACAGCCAAGATATCAAAGGAGTGGCTGAAGGACAACTCTGTGAATGTCCTTGAGTGACCCAGGCAGAGCCCAGACTTCAATCCAATTGAACATCTCTGGAGAGATCTGAAAATGGCGGTGCACTGATGCTTCCCATCCAACCTGATGGCGTTTGAGAGGTGCTGCAAAGAGGAATGGGTGAAACTGCCCAAAGATAGGTGTGCCAAGCTTGTGGCATCATATTCAGAAAGACTTGAGGCTGTAATTGCTGCCAAAGGTGCATCAACAAAGTATTGCGCAAAGGCTGTGAACACTTACGTACATGTGATTTCTGAGGGGTTTTTTTTAATTTTTAATAGATTTGCAATGATCTCAAAACTTTTTTCATGTTGTCATTATGGGGTATTGTGTGTGGAATTTTGAGGAAAAAAAATTATTCTATTTTGGAATATGGCTGTAGCATAACAAAATGTGGAACAAGTGAAGCGCTGTGAATACTTTACGGATGCACTGCATAGTCGGGCTAACCTTGACGCACAGCTCTGGTGCTGGAACCAGTCTCCTGGAGAGAGGTTAGACCTTGGCCTTTTCTGGAGTTGTCCCGGGTGAGAGGCGGCAAGTAGGGATGGGTATTCTCGTATCCCCCATCTGGTCTCCTCGATATTTGAGTTCTCCCTGATAGATGAAAGGGTTGTTTCCCTGTGCACTCCATTGTCCTACTGGGGGACTTCAGTCCGCACGTGGACAATGACAGTGAAACCTGGAGGGGTGTTATTGGCATGAACACCCTGCCCGATCTGAACCCCAGTGGTGTTAAGTTTTTGGACTTCTGTGCAAACCACAGTTTGTCCATAAAAAAAACACCATGTTCAAGCATAAAGGTGTCCATATGTGCACTTGGCACCAGGGCACCTTAGGTTGCAGAGCGATGACTGATTTTGCTATGTCATCAGACCTGTGACCATATGTCTTCGATACTCAGGTGAAGAGGGGTGTAGAGCTGTCAACTGATCACCACCTGGTGGTGAGTTGGATCTGATAGGGTTGGAGGATACCATTCAGACCCAGTAGACCCAAACGTACAGTGAGGATGTGCTGGGAATATCTGGCTGAGGCCCCTGTTCAGCTATTACCCAAGTTTAACTGTGGAATATACCCAATATGATGCTTTAAAGGGTTGTTTTTGTTACTCTTGTTCCCATTCAAAGCATGTTGTGATATCGGTGTATTTTCCGTAGCCCTGTATTTTTTTTGTTTGTTGCAGTGTGTTACAGTGTGAGTTTTACTGTAACACTGTAACTTGAATACTGTTTGAGGATACTTCACAAAATTTTCACATCAAATTGCCAAAACATTATAGGTTTCAAAACAAACTTGGTTTTGTTTCTATCTATACTTCGATTTTTTTTTTGATTTTTTTGATTTTTTTTTTTTACTTTTTTGGAATGCAGACTGACTCATTGAAAGAAAAACTGGCCATAGTAGAAGCAGAGCCTAAGGACAAGGGGGGTGACTTGCTCATCACAGGGGCTGAGATTGCCAAAGTGGTTAAAAAAAACTTTTCAGTGGCAGGTCCCAGTGGATGGATGAGATTCGCCCAAGTACCGCAAGTCTGGGAGTATGGGGTAACGGGCTTGTTGCTACGAGCCATCTGGTCTCTATACAACCATTGTGAGAGTTTGGATCGTATTGCCAACAGTTAGTCAAATTCGTTCCCAGTGAGAGATGGACTCCACCAGGGCGGCCCTTTGTTACTGATCGTGTTCATAATTTTTATGGATAGGATTTCTAGATGCAGCCAAGGAACGGAGGGTGTCATATTCGGTGACCACAGGATCTCTCTGTCATCTCTGCTGTTTGCAGATGATGTTGTTCTGTTGGTTTCATCGAACAATGACCTACAGGTCTTCCTGGGACAGTTTGCTACTGAGTGTGAAGCTGCTGGGATGAGACTCAGCACCTCCAAGTCTGAGTCCATTATCCTCAGCCGGAAAAGGGTGGATATTCCTCTCTGGGTTGGGGACAAGCTTCTGCCCCAAGTGGAGGTGTTTAAGTATCTCGGGGTCTCATTCATGAGTGATGGGAAAATGAAGCAGGAGATTGACAGATGAATCAGAGCAGCATCTGCAGTAATGCATACGTTGTACAGGTCTGTTGTGGTGAAGAAGGAGCTGAGCTCCAAAGCAAAGCTGTCGATTTACTGCTTAATCTACCTTCTTTCCCTCACCTATGGTTATGAACTTTGGGTAATGACCAAAAGAACGAGATTCCAGATACAAGTGGTTGAAATGAGCTTTCTTCATAGGATTGCTGGACTCACCCTTAGAGATCAATCAATCATCTTTATTTATAAAGCACTTTAAAAGCAACATTCGCTACACAAAGTGTTGTACAGCAAGAAAACATGAAAGCAGGAAGCAGGGCACTAATACAAAAACAATATACTGTAGAACCACAGTCAAAATAAAAGGTAAAATAAATACATAAATAAATAAAAATCCATTTTATTCAATAAAATCAACCTCATACACTGGGTCGAAGACCAGGGAGTAAAAGTGTGTTTTAAAAATGGACAGTGAAGGTGCCTGTCTGATGTCCAGGGGTAAATCATTCCATAACCTGGGTGCCGTGATCGAAAAGGCTCTGTCCCTCTGACCTTCCGCCTTGCCTTTGGCACCCCCAGAAGCAGCTGTTCAGCTGACCTGAGGGACCGGGTGGGAGTGTAGGGATGCAGAAGCTCAGAGAGGTGAGGCGGAGTAAGACCATTCAAGGATTTAAAGACAAATAAAAGAATTTTAAAATACACGGGCAGCCAGTGGAGTGAAGCTAAGATGAATGTGATGTGATCTCTTCCACGTGTACCTGTTTAAAGATGAGCAGCGACATTTTGAACCAGCTGCAGACACGAAAGAGATGACTGGCTGACACTGGTGTAAAGTGCGTTACAATAATCAAGCCGAGATGAAATAAAAACATGGATTACTGTTTCCAAGTGCGGTCTAGAGAGAATGGGTTTTACTTTTGCTAAACGCCTTAGATGAAAGAAGCTGGATTTTACCACGGAACGAATCTGAGTCCATCCATCCATCTTCTACCGCTTTTCCGGAGGTCCGGGTCGCGGAGGCAGCAGTTCAAGCAGAGAAGCCCAGACTTCCCTCTCCCCAGCCACCTGCTCCAGCTCTTCAGAGGGGATACCAAGGCGTTCCCAGACTAGCTGGGAGACATAGTCTCTCTCTATCTGAGTGTCTAATTTAAATCACTGTCCATGATAAAACCAAGATTCCTAACTGTGGATTTTATGTAAGGAGTGAGGGGGCCTAAGTTTACAAGAGGGGACCCACAGGGGCCACTAGGTCCAAACACCATCACGTCTGTCTTCTTATCATTAAAATTTAGAAAGTTTAGGGCCATCCAAGACTTGATGTCTTCAGTGCATGCCAGGAGTGGGTTTACTGATGAGGCAGCTTTTTGTTTTAAAGGGACATATCTGTCAGTCATCAGCATACAGGTGGAAGGAAATACCATGCTTTTTAAAAATGGAACCCAGCGGAAGTACAGTATGTACAAAGAAAAAAGCATGGGCCCTAGAATTGACCCCAGTGGGACCCCATATGGCAGAGGAGCAGAAGAGGATTCAAACCCAGAGAAGCTAACTTTAAAACTCCTGCCTGCCAGATGGGACTTAAACCAATTGAGAGCAGTGCCACAAATGCCCACTAGGTGCTGCAAATGGGAAATTAAAACATGATGGTCCACTGTGTCAAAGACAGCAGTTAAATCAAGCGACACAAGAACAGCATATTCACCTGAATCACATGCTAAGGGGATATCATTAAAAACTCTTAACAAGGCTGTCTCTGTGCTATGAAGAGCTTTGAAACTAGATTGAAAAACCTCCAAAATACCATGTTCATCCAGAGATGGGGTGAAGAGCTCAGTTGTCCAGGAAAGGCTCAGAGTAGAACCGCTGCAACTCCACATCAGAAGGAGCCAGTTGAGGTGGTTGGGATGCCTCCTGGACGCCTCCCACTTGAAGTGTTTCTGCCACTGGGAGGAGACCCCGGGGCAGACCCAGGACCCACTGGAGAGTCTGGAGAGACTCTTTTTTTTTTTTTTTTTAAAGAAACTTGCATTGACCAAAATTTGTGGTGCTTTCTTTCCTCAACAGCAGTAGTAATTGTACCAAACGCTCAATAAAACAGGTACACATTTATTGCAATGCTTATTGCAATGTTTATTGCATAGAATGTAGTGTTAAACTATACATTACACCATAAAGTTTCTTTCGCTAGCCGTTAGCATCCACTAGCAGATGCCGTTAACATCTGTTAGCATCTGCTAGCGCATCCGTATGCTAATGGTGGTGACTATATGGTCTTTGGTCATATAAGCATAATTAGCATAGCATACATTCTATTCATCTTAATTTTAAATCTCAATCACAAACCTTGTCTCGGTTGCACTGGTTGTGCATGTTGTGGGATGCTTTCTGCCGAGACACTGTAAAATCCGACATTGTAGCATGTTAGCTCACCGCTCGGCCTTACCATATACACACTGCACAATGTTTTCCTTCAGTTTGAACTTGAAATGATTCCAGACTTGAGATGCTTTTGTCATTTTTTAAAAAATTTTCTTTATCTTTGCCGGCCCGCCACTCTGCCATGGTGCCATTAAACAAATCTGCATTTTGTTTTGGTAGCATGAGCAGAAAAAGGTCGCACTGGAAGAAGGTCATATAGACTGGAAGTGCCACATTGAACGACACGTCGACGCATAAATTTTGGATCAAGATTTTTTTGTAACTGAATTATTCGAGTAATTGTTGCAGCCCTCCTTTAATGTGTGATGAGAAATTTAACTTGATTTTGTAAAGATATTTAACTTTCCTGTGATTGTGTTCAATATTAACAAATTTTCTCCTGCATTTTTCCCATCAGTTAAAATGGGAGATGAATGCTTTAAATTTGAATGCATTATGTTGTGATGCACCATTTCCTCAGAGTGAAGAGGCCCTTCAGTCCACACGACTGGTGCTGCCACATTTCCCCGGCTCCACAGCCTTCCTCTATAATGAGGGTTTGGTGTTTGCGTGCTCCACAGGAACCAGCAGGGCACCGCTCCCTGATGAGAAGATCAGCTTCAACTCACCAGGTGGGAGTCTGCAGTCCTGCATGTTTGGCTTTGGCTTCTTGTTTCATTTTACCCTTCAGATCTGTCAGTATAATATTGTTTCCAATTGTAGTTACTAGTATGAGCGGGGGGGGGGGGGGGGGGCTGAAAAGCTCATAGTGGTCAAATTTGACCAGATGTGGTTTATTTTTCAAATGCAGGGATCCAAGCACTGCAACACCAATGGAAGAAGTGTGTGGACTGAAGGGGAGACTGTGCTGAAAAATACACCACATTTGGTCAAATTTGACCACTATGAACTTTTCATATTTTTTAAGCTTCCAGGCTTTCTGACCATTCTTCTCTTTACTTACAAGACTCACTGTTTAGGGAGCAGGTGTCAGTATCAAGGTCCAGGGTCCAGATAAGGCCTACTATAGTCTGTCAGACATGCTAATTTGCAACTTTTAAAGTTTTTTTCTAGTCTTATATATTTGCAATTTTTAGCTCATTCTGGCAAAGCCGAAAGGAGTTCATGGAATTATGTGGCGTTCATCTGTCTGTCCGTCCACATTTCACAGGAGTCGTCACTCCTAGGCATTTGCCCTGATGCTCACTAAACTCACAATGATCCTCAGGTGGGTCTGAATCCAGGTTGTGCACAAGGTCATTGTCAAAGGTCAGAAGATCTGGGCATTTATGATTTTACAAAAAAAAGAAAAAACCACGTTCCTCCTCCCCAGCCATTGACCGTGAGCTTCAGCACATCCTCGCTGGGTCTGCATCTAGGCTGTGCTTAAGGTCACAGTCAACAGTCAGGAGGTCCGAGCACTCGGGTTGATTTTGTTGGAATGAACTACTACTCATTGACCATCATTTTATTTTTTTTGCATGTTTGTTTTTTTAGCCTATTTCTTCAATTTGCAGCTTTTTTTCCCAGTTTTGCATATTTGCACATTTTTTTCAAGACCCATAAATTTGCAGCCATTTTGTTTCTTTGTGAGATTTTTTTTTTTTTTTTTTACATAAATTTAGTTTTATTTTCTCTTCATAAATTTGTCATGTTTTTCTTTGTAAGTTCACAACAATTTAAATTACAGCCTTTTTTGAGACATTTTGGGACTTTTTGAAATTTGAGTGGGGGATTATCTTATAAAATTGCAACTTTTCCCCTAAATTTGTAAGATTTTTTTTGACATAGATTGTCTAATCTGTTCACAAATGCAAAACCATTTTTTTTCTTGAAAATGTGAGTTTTTGTTGTTTTTTTTCATCAAGATCTCAGGTGGCTCTTGGCAAAAAGCTACATGTGGCTCCAGAGCCATAGGTTGCAGACCCCTATCACAGGTTGTAATTTGACGACGATCAATCATAAAAATTGAATATGATTTTACACAGCAGACTGAGATGGAAGGGAAAAAAACCTTTTAAAAGTAGTTAAGCATGTGCTTGTTACTGTGATCTGTTTTTATTAACTGTTTGCAACCTCAGGCTGTCAGAGGTAAAACAAGTCTGTGTGTGCCCAGGTGACGGTGTACGTGGGGGAGGCTGCTGTGAAAACCTGCCCGTGTTCTTCTCCCAGAACAGCGGCCTTGTGGCAGTGGTGGCCAGAGAGAGTGGCTCTGTCCTGCCAGAGACTGTGGAGGACTCTCTGTGCTCGTCCCTGGCTGCCGCCCCGGAGGTAAAACCAGCTGGAGCCTGCTGAGCATCGAGCCTCAGACAGAGTCCTGTCTGTATTTGATTAGTGTCATCATTTAGTCCTCGGTAGAGTTTGATTTGCACCAGGTACAAACAGATTCCAGAAACAGAAGCTGAAATGGTTTTTTTGGCTTGGTCTACATGCTTGTCAGTGACAAAGGCAGTGTCAAACTTCGCACCCAAAATGCTGTCCCAACTTTATAAATGCTACCGCAAGCCACTCTACGAAAGGAAGCAGGGAACAAAACAACTGGACCACCAATGCTATTCTTGTTTTTAATCCTCTGATTATATTACAGTACCTCTATGTTTGGAAAAATATAGCCTGTAGTAGTGTGAACGCATTATAGCATTCACACTATTGTTATTTGAGGTGGCCATTTATATTCTGTCATGCTTATATATACACACTCATATTTTCAGCTGTGAAAAAAACATCTAACTTTTAATATACTAAATATTTTCAGCTTTAATGCTAACATTGTTCAACGTCAAGCCTTTTTAGCTTTTAAAGATGCACTCTAGTGGATATAAATTCCTTATAAAAACAAGCCTACATCATCTAAAATGGTATCTTGTGCTTTAAACAAAACCTTTCATTGTCTTACAGTTTTGTGTCAGAATCTTTTCACTTTTCCTCCTTCAAATGCCAGGATCTGTGAATACTCCCGCCCACATCCCACAAGGCTAATTGTGGCTAGCACTACATTAAACACCGTAAATCCTGTGATAAAAAGACTTAGCGGTTGAAGGACATGCCCAGTTGTCTGCTCGGTGGCCCAGGATAATGACTAAAACTGCATCGGTGCTTAAAGCAGTTTAATGGTAAAACCCATCTTAATTGGGGTCAGGTTTTAAACGCAGCTAGCCCAAAAATGCTATCTAGCCCTGAAGGAAAACTTCTGTCAAGTCAGAGAGTGTTGAGTGAGTCAACACTGCCCACATGCCTGCGTCATGCATAGTTACGTCACCAGAAACACATCGTCGTTCAGTTCTCCCAGCTGCACGGCCACATGTGCTGAATTATAGTTCAGACCCTCCACAGTCACAGTGGCATTAGAGTTCAGTTTGAGCAGCATTACGTTTCCATTTTGCTCTTTATCGACTCGGCTTCTGACTTGCGTGTGTTGTGTGCAGCGCTCATTGATCAGCCAAACTGGACCCTGTTGTAGGTTAACGCCTCCTCACTTGTGATTGGCTTTGCTACACATATCAATCACAAAGCTTCCACCCAATCAGATTAGGGACTCATGAATAACACTGAGACAGGCTTTTTTCTGAGAGAGCTGACGGAGGCTTTCTATGTAAAACGGGACAAACTATTTTCTGTTTGCAGATATACTGTATGTTCATGGTGATGTTCAAATTTGAAATTAATCCATGGAAAAAGCAGTCTATGGCCCCTTTAAGATATTTTTGCTTTTATGCGGATGTTGTGTAAGATCTGGGCATTTTAGCTTTTACATTAGCATTTTTTTTTAGCTTTAAGGTTTTTTTAAGTTTGAACTTTATGCCATGTCTTATGCTAACATCATATAACTTTTAGCCAGTTTAGATTTTAAGCAAGCATTTTTAAACTATTTCCAGTTTATTTACTAATATTGCATAAATTTCTGCCTTTTAGCTTTTAAGCTCGCATTTATCAGTGTTAACTTAAAAATACTAAATAAAAGTTTAACTTTCTTGAATTTTAACCAGTTTTAAGTTTAAGCTAACAATCTTTAGCTTCAAGCTATTTTAGCTCTTATGCTAACTTTGGTCTATAGAGAGCCTAAGTTGCGCCACCTCTGCTCCCACATATGGGACCTTAAATTGGAAAAAATGTCCATTGAAGTGAATGGCAAGAGAGAAATTATCTTTTGATCCCGATTGAATTTTGCTCCGAGTTACACGCATGATGTTTTTCAGTTTAAAAGGTGATTTTCCACGTGATTAAAGTTGTCGGTTGTTGTATAATAGAGTAGTATTTAGTTTTTGTGACACCGCTTAGTGGGCTACATCTCCTTGTCTTGGACTTGACACATTACCGAACATGATTATGGTGGTTTTCCTCTCAAAGCTCACCTCCTGTTCCCTGACCGATTAAAGAATCATCCAGAGAGGAGAAAAACAGCACAAATGTATTTTGAGAGCTGGAGCTGATCCGGAGGACCGTTAGTTTCTTCCCCCGGGCGCTCTTTGAAAACGATGATAGTCCAAGGACAGCTGAGAAGACAGAGATTCCTTGAGATTATTCCAGCAAAGGGGAACTTTTAAGATATATAGAGTGATGATTTAGAGTGAAGTACATGGCGGTAATGTACCTTTAAGCTGGTTGCCAACCGCCAATCAAATCTAAAAGAAGAAGACGTAAGTTATGTGAGTCTGTTTGTAGTCTTTCAATGTACGTATTTTCACCTTATACCTTAACAGTTTAGACAACAATTTATGACGTTATTTACGTGGAAAATTACCTTTCAAATTGACAAACATAACTGTAACTCGTTGCAAAATTTGATCGGGATCCAAAGATAATTTTTCTCATGCCATTCACTAAAATGGAGATGTTTTTCTGATATACAGTGCATCCGGAAAGTATTCACAGCGCTTCACTTTTTCCACATTTTATGTTACAGCCTTATTCCAAAAGGGATTAAATTAATTTTTTTCCTCAAAATTATACACACAATACCCCATCATGACAATGTGGAAAAAAAGTTTTTTTTTAAATTTTTGCAAATTTATTAAAAATGAAAAACTAAGAAATCACATGTACGTAATTATTCACAGCATTTGCTCAATACTTTGTTGATGCACCTTTGGCAGCAATTAGTCTCAAGTCTTTTCGAATATGATGCCACAAGCTTGGCACACCTGTCTTTGGGCAGTTTCACCCATTCCTCTTTGCAGCACCTCTCAAGCTCCATCAGGTTGGATGGGAAGCGTCGGTGCACAGCCATTTTCAGATCTCTCCAGAGATGTTCAATTGGATTCAAGTCTGGCCTCTGGCTGGGCCACTCAAGGACATTCACAGAGTTGTCCTGAAGCCACTCCTTTGATATCCTGGCTGTGTGCTTAGGGTCGTTGTCCTGCTGAAAGATGAACTGTCGCCCCCAGTCTGAGGTCAAGAGCACTCTAGAGCAGGTTTTCATCCAGGATGTCTCTGTACATCGCTTCATTCATCTTTCCCTCTATCCTGACTAGTTCCTGCCGCTGAAAAACATCCCCACAGCATGATGCTGCCACCACCTTTGGCATGGTTATGAGCGGTGCCTGGTTTCCTTCAAACATGACTCCTGGCATCCACCCCAGACAGTTCAATTTTCGTCTCATCAGACCAGAGAATTTTGTTTCTCATGGTCTTGAGAGTCCTTCAGGTGCCTTTTGGCAAACTTCAGGTGGGCTGCCATGTGCCTTTTACTAAGGAGTGGCTTCTATGTTGCCACTCTACCATACAGGCGTGATTGGTGGATTGCAGCAGAGATGGTTGTCCTTCTGGAAGGTTCTCCTCTCTTCACAGAGGAATGCTGGAGCTCTGACAGAGTGACCATCGGGTTCTTGGTCACCTCCCTGACTAAGGCCCTTCTCCCCCGATTGCTCAGTTTAGACGGCCGCCCAGCTCTAGGAAGAGTCCTGGCGGTTCTGAACTTCTTCCATTTACGGATGATTGAGGCCACTGTGCTCAATGTGACCTTCAAAGCAGCAGAAATTTTTCTGTACCCTTCCCCAGATTTGTGTCTCGAGACAATCCTGTCTCGGAGGTCTACAGACAATTCCTTTGACTTCATGCTTGGTTTGTGCTCTGACATGCACTGTCAACTGTGGAACCTTATATAGACAGGTGTGTGCCTTTCCAAATCATGTCCAATCAACTGAATTTACCACAGGTGGACTCCAATTAAGTTGCAGAAACATCTCAAGGATGATCAGTGGAAACAGGATGCACCTGAGCTCAATTCTGAGCTTCATGGCAAAGGCTGTGAATACTTATGTACATGTGATTTCTTAGTTTTTTGTTTTTAATAAATTTGCAAAAATCTCCCAAAAAAAAAAAAAAAAAAAAAAACTTTTTCATGTTGTCATTATGGGGTATTATGTGTAGAATTTTAAGGAAAAAAATGAATTTAGTCCCTTTTGGAATAAGGCTGTAACATAACAAAATGTGGAAAAAGTTAAGTGCTGTGAAGACTTTCTGGATGCAATGTAAGGTCCCATATGCAGAAGTAGAGGGAGCGTGATTTAGGCTCTCTATTTTCAGCTGTTTCTTTTTTAAGCTAACCTAGATCAGCGTTAGCTATTCAGTGTTTTAAGCTAATTATTCATCTTTAAGCTACTTTGCTTTTAAACTTGTACTTTAAGCTTTTTTTAATCAATTCAGGAAAATATGTTAGGTTACAGAATTTACACTCCACAAATGTCCACAAACGTTTTGTGGTTTGTGGATGAGGGAGATGACTCGCCTATCACAGGGGCTGAGGTCGCCAAGGTGGTTAAAAATCTCCTTGGTGGCCGGGCCCCGGGGGTGGACGAGATTTGCCCTGAGTACCTCAAGGCCCTGGATGTTGTAGGGCTGCCATGGTTGACACACCTCTGCAACATTGCGTGGAGGCCAGGGGCAGTGCCTTTGGCATGGCAAACCGGGGTGGTGATTCCTCTCTTCAAAAAAGGGGACCGGAGGGTGTGCTCCAACTTTAGAGGGATCACACTCCTCAGCCTCCCTGGGAAGGTCTATGCCAAGGTACTGGAGAGGAGAGTCCGGCTGTTGGTCGAACCTCGGATTCAGGAGGAGCAATGTGGTTTTCGTCCTGGCCGTGGCACATCGGACCAGTTCTTTACCCTCTCGAGAATTCTCGAGGGTTCGTGGGAGTTTGCCCAACCAGTTTACATGTGTTTTGTGGACTTGGAGAAGGCATTTGACCGCGTCCCTCGTGGTTTTTTTGTGGGGGGTGCTTTGGGAGTATGGAGTATCGGGCTTGTTGTTACGAGCTATTCGGTCTCTGTACGACCATTGTGAGAGTTTGGTTCGTATTGCCAACACTCGGTCGGACTCATTCCCAGTGAGAGTTGGACTCCGCCAGGACTGCCCTTTGTCACCGATCCTGTTCATAATTTTTATGGACAGGATTTCTAGGCGCAGCCAGGGAGTGGAGGGTGTCATGCTTGATGACCACAGGATCTCATCTCTGTTGTTTGTAGATGATGTTGTCCTGTTGGCTTCATCCAGCAATGACCTACAGCTCTTGCTGGGACGGTTTGCCGCTGAGTGTGAAGCGGCTAGCATGAGAATCAGCACCTCCAAGTCCGAGTCCATGGTCCTCAGCCGGAAAAAGGTGGATTGTCCTCTCTGGGTTGGGGACAGGCTCCTGCCCCAAGTGGAGGAGTTTAAGTATCTTGGGGTCTTATTCACGAGTGAGGGGAGAATGGAGCGAGAGATTGACAGACGGATTGGAGCAGCATCTGCAGTGATGTGGACGTTGTATCAGTCTGTTGTGGTGAAGAGGGAGCTTAGTTCTAAGGCAAAGCTGTCGATTTACCAGTCAATCTACATTCCTACTCTCACCTATGGTCACGAGCTTTGGGTAATGACCGAAAGAACGAGATCGCGGATACCAGCGGCTGAAATGAGCTTTCTCCGTAGGATTGCTGGACTCATCCTCAGAGATAGGGTGAGGAGCTCAGTCATCCGGGAGAGGCTCAACGAGTAGAACCACTGCTCCTCCACATTGAAAGGAGTCAGTTGAGGTGGTATGGGCATCTGATTAGGATGCCTCCTGGACGCCTCCCACTTGAGGTGTTTCTGGCACGTCCCACTGGGAGGAGACCCCGGGGCAGACCCAGGACTCGGTGGAGAGACTATTTCTCGGTATCCTCTCTGAAGAGCTGGAGCAGGTGGCTGGGGAGAGGGAAGTCTGGGCTTCTCTGCTTGAACTATTGCCTCCGCGACCCGGACCTCCAGAAAAGCGGTAGAAGATGGATGGATGGAATTTACACTCTTCTTCAGGAAATGCAAATTTTCTGTTTTGCATTCAATCATTACATCACAAATTATGGAGATGGTAGCATTGAGATCAAAGAAAAAAAAACATTCAGTTATCACAAATTACAAGAAGTTCTGATATAACAGTTTTCCTGTGCAAGTAGGTCTTGAAGAAAATTGTATTATACCTCATGCATGAGGCTCTTTTGGACATTTGCATTTAGGGGATGATGATAATCATCGTGTTGTGGTGCCTCTGGTGGGTCCCACCCCTTGTAGCATTATACCCTGGACATCCAGTAGAGAGGACTGGAAAATGAAAACAAATTGTGTGTTTATTTTCCTGATTGTAACCAAACCATTGCCATTCTGATTTTCGTTTTTGCATTCAAGGTTTCAGCCATGGAGACACCGACCAGGGCAGAGCCCGTGGCCCAGGAAGATAAAACCAAACTCCTGAAAGCAGCGTTCCTGCAGTTCTGTCGGTATGTCTGTAAATACATGCCACTTTGAGGAAACACACACACACACACACACACTACCAGCCCAAAGTAACTACTGAGTTTTGTTTTGTTTTACACTGGTATGACAAATGAGATTTTTTATGGTTGTCTGACAACATAAATCTGAATTAAAATCTAATCATTCAAATTGGATCTGAGCCACTTTCATATGTGGTACTAAATTCAATATATATCAGATGCGTGATCATGGAACTTGTTTAAGATACAGTGCATCCAGAAAGTCTTCACAGTGCTTCACTTTTTCGACATTTTATGTTACAGCCTTATTCCAAAATGGATTAAATTCATTTTCTCCTGAAAATTCTACACACAATATCCCATAATGACAATGTGAAAGTTTTTTGATTTTTTTTGGAGATTTTTGCAAATTTATTAAAAACAAAAAACTAAGAAATCACATGTACATAAGTATTCACAGCCTTTGCCATGAAGCTCAAAATTGAGCTCAGGTGCATCCTGTTTCCACTGATCATCCTTGAGATGTTTCTGCAGCTTAAGTGGCGTCCACCTGTGGTAAATTCAGTTGATTGGACATGATTTGGAAAGGCACACACCTGTCAATATCAGGTTCCACAGTTGACAGTGCATGTCAGAGCACAAACCAAGCATGAAGTCAAAGGAATCGTCTGTAGACCTCCGAGACAGGATTGTCTCGAGGCACAAATCTGGGGAAGAGTACAAAAAAATTTCTGCTGCTTTGAGGGTCCCAATGAGCACAGTGGCCTCGATCATCCATAAATGGCAGAAGTTCAGAACCATCAGGACTCTTCCTAGAGCTGGCCGGCCGTCTAAACTGAGCAATCGGGGGAGAAGGACCTTAGTCAGGGAGGTGACCAAGAACCCGATGGTCACTCTGTCAGAGCTCCAGCATTCCTCTGTGGAGAGAGGAGAACCTTCCAGAAGGACAGTCATCTCTGCAGCAATATTTCTCTATGAAATTTTTTTTTTTTTTTTTGCTGGTCATTAACATTTGTTTGTTCTCTCCCATAGATTGAGTCCCCATCGTGCTGTTTGCTCTCTACATGTCTGTTCTTTTCTTCTTCTCTGTCCCCTCACCCCCCAGCCAGTCGCAGCAGATGACTGCCCCTCCCTGAACC
This sequence comes from Pholidichthys leucotaenia, assembly GCA_020510985.1. Taxonomy (NCBI): domain Eukaryota; kingdom Metazoa; phylum Chordata; class Actinopteri; order Cichliformes; family Pholidichthyidae; genus Pholidichthys; species Pholidichthys leucotaenia. The sequence continues at coordinate 285,876,545 of CM035848.1, read as the reverse complement.
TGGTTCTGCTGGAGGTTTCTTCCTGTTAAAAGGGGGTTTTTCCTCTCCACCGTCGCCAAGTGCTTGCTCACAGGGGATCGCCTGATTGCTGGGGTCTTTCTGCAACTGTGGGGGTCCCCCCTACAGTTGATAGTGCTATGAGATGACTGTTGTTGTGAAATGGCGCTATATAAATAAAGTTGAATTGAATTGAATTCAATCCACCAATCGGGCCTGTATGGTAGAGTGGCCAGACAGAAGCCACTCCTTAGTAAAAAGGCACATGGTAGCCCTCCTGGAGTTTGCAAAAAGGCACCTGAAGGACTCTCAGATCATGAGAAACAAAATTCTCTGGTCTGATGAGACAAAGATTGAACTCATGGCCATGAATGCCAGGAGTCATGTTTGGAGGAAACCAGACACCGCTCATCACTGGGCCAATACCATCCCTACAGTGAAGCATGCTGGTGGCAGCATCATGCTGTGGGGATGTTTTTCAACAGTTGGAACTGGGAGACTAGTTAGGGTAGAGGTAAAGATGAATGAAGCAATGTACAGAGACATCCTGGGTGAAAACCTGCTCCAGAGTGCTCTTGACCTCAGACTGGGGCGACGGTTCATCTTTCAGCAGGACAACGACCCTAAGCACACAGCCAAGATATCAAAGGAGTGGCTTCAGGACAACTCTGTGAATGTCCTTGAGTGGCCCAGCCAGAGCCCAGACTTGAATCCAATTGAACATCTCTGGAGAGATCTGAAAATGGCTGTGCACCAACGCTTCCCATCCAACCTGATGGAGCTTGAGAGGTGCTGCAAAGAGGAATGGGTGAAACTGCCCAAAGATAGGTGTGCCAAGCTTGTGGCATCATATTCAGAAAGACTTGAGGCAGTAATTGCTGCCAAAGGTACATCAACAAAGTATTGAGCAAAGGCTGTGAATACTTACGTACATGTGATTTCTTAGTTTTTTATTTTTAATAAATTTGCAAAAGTCTCAAAAAAAAACTTTTCACATTGTCATTATGTGGTATTGTGTGTAGAATTTTGAGGGAAAAATTAATTTAGTCCATTTTGGAATATGGCTGTAACATAAAATGTGGAACAAGTAAAGCGCTATGAAGACTTTCGAGATTCACTGTACATTAGATCGAAATTGATGCTAATTTTATTTTTTTACTTCTGCACGTGTAGGGCAGTGATGTTGTCGCTCAGCTCTGATGCTCACATCAGTGCTAGCAGTTGGCCTTAAAATCCGCGTCCTTCTGGATGTCATCATACATGGCCAACTGCTGCAATCATCCAGAGGAAAATCCCAAGCATGTCTTTGCTGAAAGTGAATCTATTTTCTCTGTGTAAAGAGAACGAGTGGTTGCACAAATGTGACACCTTCTGTTAATGATGCATGCATTTGTGCCATTTCAAAGGACAGATGCGTTCATAGTCAGGTCAGGAAAAAGTGACTTGTATTTGTGAGTGTGACCTGTCATGATGAATAATATTACTTGAAATATGAATATGGTCTAAGTGTTGGCCTTATGAATGTAGAACAGATGCACCAAGGTGTGTGTGTGTGTGTGTGTGTGTGTGTGCTGCTGGATAATGCTGTGAACCCAAACATGGTGACGTTTTTGGGGTTTGGGGGTTTTCCACAGCAGGTACAAAGCAGCAAGAGAAGTTATGGATGAACCCTGCCCCTCAACAGGGGGAATTTTTGCTTGTTACTCTGAATTCTGGCAGCTGTACTCATGTGAAGAGAGTGACACAGACTTTCACTTTGCATTTGACCTCAACATGCCATTACAGTTATGACCCAATCCACTACTTATAATGGAATTTATCTGCCAGTTTCTATTCTCCTCTCCTTTGGCAGCAATGACCTGGTGGGCGCTCAGACTGTCATAGATGAGCTCTTTCCTGCTGATGGAGATGGAGAGGAGGGAGCAGAGCTGGACAGCATGGTCATTCAGATCAACCTAGACCTGGTGGATGATTACCCAGCCTCTGACCCCCGCTGGGCTGAGTCTGTCCCTGATGGTTAGGACAGTAGCAAGGGATTTGGAAAAATTATATTAAGAACCTTTAAAAGTTGAAAACTGCTGTAACATGTTGTCCTCATTGTTTCAGAGTGCGCTGGCTTTCCTCTTACATCTCTCATCATCCTCCACCAGCTGGAGGACAAGATGAAGGCGCACGGATGCTTCATGGACTTTCTGCTCCAGGTAAAGATGCACGCACCTTGAAGGCACCTTTTCTAACTGACATGACTAAAAAGAAATGTATAAATAACGGGTTGGATTAAAGAGGAAAGAAAACAGTAGTGCAAACAACTCCCCCGTTGTTGGTGTTCTCTCTCAGGCCGGTCTGTTGGACAGGCTCACTCAGGTGACCGTGCGTTCATCTCCCATGGCAACGCGCCTGCTGCTGTGTGAACATGCTGAGAAGCTGCAGGCAGCCATGGTGCTCAAGAGCCACCATACCAAACACTCCGAGCTGGTGAACCGAGCCCTCAATGCCGCGCTGCAGAAGAGCAGCACATCTGTGCCGCTGAGCCTCACAGCTGCAGACGTCTTCTTCAGAGAGGTTTGAGCTTTGGGAAAGTGTTAAAGTTTCGGTCATCATTGAAAGTGGATGGTCATTGGACTGCTACTTTGGTTCTCTCCAAGGTGTCTCAGATATCCTCAGTGTTTGACTGTCTGCTGGAGGAGGAGGAGCACAGTCTGAAGGAGAATCCTGTGGACTCGGTGCAGTGGGCAGAGGTTGTCCTCACAGTGAGCAACATCATCAAGGTTTGTTATTTTTGTGAAAAGTGATGTGAGGCTGAAAAGTGCCAAACAGCCACTACCTCCATTGACTGTTGACAGTGGCTCCAGAGTCCAAAACCTTCATATTAGAATGTCTTAAAGAGCTCCTGTTGTGCTTTTTGTCTTTCCCTTTTATTTTAATGCATTAGTTAGGATTTTTGTGACAGGATTTTATGGTCTGCAAAGTCAAGCAGCATAAAGTCCACTTGTACAAAAATTTCAGACAACAGCTGTGTGTAAAACATTTTGGATTTGCTGTTCTCTTCCATGAAGTTAATGCATCATAACTCTGCAGACCTGCCACATGACTATTCTGGCACACCCTATCCTTGGAGAAGAGGAAGTTTCCCACTGAGCCTCGGAGTTCACAGAGCTGCAGTGTAGCTAGCTTAACTAGCGAGCTAGCCCAGCTTTTCTCTGTAATTGTAGTCACTCCACTAGACATCAGTTATCTCAGCTTGTTTATTAATCCATTGTCAGTAATACAGTATATCTCATGTCATTCTGGACTGTTTTATGTTACTTTTCCAGGTATAAAGAGGGTACCAATTCTGTTTGCATCGTTAGTTTTTTGACATGAATCAACAGGACCAGGGATTTTATGGCTCATTTTTGTCAGTGCAGGCACCGTACTAATCCAGCTCATTTATTAATCCAGAGTTGTTTATATGCTACTCACAAAAAGTTAGTGATATTTGGCTTTCATTTGAAATGTATGGAAAATGTAAAAAATTCACGCTACAGTGATATTATATTATGAAAGTCAGGCATTTAAGTAGGAGCATGCAATGGTGATTTCCTCATCTCAAACAATTTATTGAAACAAAAGCCAACAACAGTGGTAGGTATACCACAACAAAAAATGTCAATGTCTCAATAACTTGTCATGTGCCCTTGAGCCTCAATTACAGCTTGACAACGACGTCTCACGCTGTTCACAAGTCAACTTATTGTCTGCTGAGGCATGGCATTCCACTCTTCTTGAAGGGTGGCCCTCAGGTCATTGAGGTTGTGGGGTGCAGGGTTATGAGCCTCTACACGGTGACAACTGATCCCATAGGTTTTCTATAGGATTCGGGTCTTGAGAAAGTGCAGGCCACTCTATTTGAGGTATCCCAGCCTCCAGCAGCCATTCCCTAATGATGTGACCTTGATGAGCTGGAGCATTGTCATCCATGAAGGTGAAATTAGGCCTTTGTTGTTCATGCAAGGGCACAATGACTGGATTAATGATGTTATTCAGGTAGTATCTGCTTGTTACTGTACCATTCACAAGGTGTAGGGCAGTTCTGTGTTGACTATACACACCTGCCCAGACTGTAACACCACCACCACCAAAGGTAGACACATAGCGCTCTCCTTGATGTCTCCAACATCGTTGGTGACCATCATTTCTGCTCACCGTGAATCAGCTTTCATCAGAGAACAACACTGAGGCCCACTGGTCCCTTGTCCAGCGTAAATGCTCCCTGGCCCACGCCTGTGCCTTTTGGTGTAGTCGGGTACCCTTGCAGGTCATCTGGCATGCAGACGGAAACAGTTTCGAATGGTCTGACCTGACACTTGTGTGCCTCTCACCTCTCTTAAATGTGCCTGGAGTTAAGTGGCATTCATCATCCAGGTCCACAGGGCACTGTTCACAATGAAACAGTCAGCAGCGTGGGATGTGGCCAAAGGACGTCCACTTCTATACCTTTCTGTGACTCATCCAGTCTCTCTGTATCTCTTTTGCAATCTGCTGATGACACTCTGTGACACTCTAAGCACAGTGGCCACTTCCCTCTGAGAACATCTTGTTTGAAGCCTCGCAATGGTGAGGTACTGTTGATCAATTGTTAGGTGTCGTCTTGGTCTCATGATGTCAAAATGTGAACAGCATTATGAAGAGGACTGCTTAAATACCAATTCTAACTGAACCAGAAAATTTATTGGTTGATTCATGGATCAAACACCTGTTGAGAATTTTGCCATTAAGCACCAAGTTAGAGAACAGCAAGTTATGCAAAAAGTACTGAAACATTGAACAGTTGGACATGTACATTCAAAAGGTTAGAGAAGGTCAAATTAAGTTCACCTGTAAATGTTATAGTGCATTTTAGGCTCATCCTGAAATTTCACACCAAAGCTGAATATCCCTAACTTTTTGTGAGTAGTGTATATCTCACGCCATTCTGTTTTTTGGTGTTTTGTTTTGTTTTTTACTTTTTGGTCTTGATGGTCGGGTATATCGGTTTGCTAGCATTAGATGGTCAAACCACGACTTTTGCTGTTGGACGCAAGTGAATAAATGTCATGAAAATAAACCCCAAATGAAGCTGAACTTTTTGGGGGGGTTAGTCAATCACTTTATTGATGGCAGGGGTATACCCCCAAAGACTGAATATTGTCATGATTAAATCAAGAGGTGATTCAGAAGTATTAGTTTAAGGGCGTGTACACTGATGCAGCCAGCTTGTTACACTTTTTCTTCCCCTAACATATTTATTTTTCAGTGTAATTGTACAGGTTACAGGTGGGTTAGTGACATGACGTCTTAGTGGTCCAATTGTTGTTTATACCTTTGTGTGTGAAGTGATATTGGCTCTAATGAACAGGTGTCTGTTTCTGTGTTTACTGTGGATGTGTCATGTTAACCCACATTACCTAGTAATCCAGCTTCTTGTTCAGATGTCGTCACTTCTGGTGCTTAAAAAACAATATGGTCTGAGCCATAATGCTAAAGACTTTAAAATGATAGTTATAAGCAACTTTAGACATATTCTGTAGTTCTAACAAAGATGTATAATCAAACACTGTATTAAGGTGGATAATCGGTGGCATTAATATATGAAACTTGTACTTCTGTACAGGACATGCTTCAAGCTGCTGGTCAGTACAGAGAAACAAAGGCCTCCATGTACAGACCTTCAGAAAACTCTAATGCTGAGCCAGAGTATATCCCATGGACAGGTACAGTGAATTCATCTGCAAGAGCAAAAGCATCTTTGTTGCTAAATACTAACACTGGAAGGATTTAACATCTGCACCCTCCAAAAATGGCATGGCAAAGTCTAACTTGTGCTCATTTTAAGCTATAGATGATGCCAGCAATAAACTCAGTTAAAACTTCTGCTGAATGTCTTGAAAACCTTTAGTGCTTGTAGGAATAGACTAAAGTATTCTCTCCTTTTCTTCTACCTTCTCTTCTTCAGCATCAGGTGGCGTTGGCGGCGTCCGCACTGTCATCTCCCGACAGCACGAGGTCATCCTGCGCTCGGTGTACCCACACGCTGACTCAGAGTTGCGCAGTGCTCTCTGTGAGCAGCTGGTGGCACTGTTGGACATTTACTTGGGCAGCTACGTGGCCCAGCTGACCTCCCTGCAGCAACAGAGGCCAGAGGGTGCCCAACAAGAGCGCTACAACAGCCTGGAGATGGAGTACAGCCAGCGTCGCTCTGAGCTGCTTGCACCGCTGCGTAAGTGCAGGATTGTAGCAGGACTCAGAATTAGGGATGTTAATGGTTAACTGTCCATAAGAATTTGGTCGACTAAGTTAAATTAGTTGTCAGTTAATTGACAACTCAGCAGTCCTTTTCAATGGGAGCTTATTCTATGAAATGTAGTGGCATCGCTGTCCAGGCGGAGGTGCACGCAGTCAGCCGCTGCCGCATTTCAACTGAAAAAGCAGAACAAGACTCTAAGCCCCTAGAGTGCATGCGCTGTGCAGAGTGAAAAATCTCACCCTTCTGGGTTACGTCGGAGAGCCACAAGTTCTAATGGCACGTTCCAGTGTCCACGTGCCTACTTCAAATCAACAGGGCGGAGAAAGGGACTGCAGCAGGCTACATGAGTGCAAAAACATATCCCAGCTAGATGGGAAATCAGACCGGACTCAAGTTCCCACTGAGATAACAGATCACAGAGGAGCCCAGATTGTACTGGGTTTGCCTGGATTACTGGGGGACTGTGACAATGTTTAACATGTAACAGATGAAGCAGCGCACAATTATTTTTTCCTGTTAAAACAGTCTGTTAGTGCATCTCAGTAAGTTAGAACGTGAAATTTATTTTTTTGTAATATAACTAAAAAGGATAAATTTGATATTGGTAATAGTTTTTAAAATAAATAAAATATCATGACATTTGAAATTACTGAGATGTACCAGCACGTAGTACACAGTATACAGTGTATATGCAAATCTTCTATTCTATACACCTTGCAATAGAGGGGATCATGGAATTTGAAAATAATAATAATGAAAGCACCAAGGTGCTGATGCCTTGGTGCCAGAGCCTTGGCAGAGGTATGCATTCTTGGATCATCACCAAAATGTTACAGGTTCCTCTCTAGCCCAAAGACCATCTCTGGTAAAAATTTCATCCAAATCCATCCAGGAGTTTTGGAGTACACACATGCGCAGTGAAAATAATCTGCAGTTCACATGCCCGTACTGTTGGCGGCAGCCAAGAGCCACCCAACTGATTTGACCAGCTGCAAGCACAGAAGAAGAGCACTGTGGCAGACATTTTAAATGGCAGAAGCAATGGAGGTACAACAGCTTAAAGGATTAACCAGGTTCTCTGAAACATGAGTGAGGTATCTCACTATGGGGCACGCTCCCCCATGGTGTCCCCAGAAACCCTGTAACAGTACACCAGTCTTGGCTGGCGAGAAGCGCGATGTCCCTAATGTGAATACAGTGACAGTTGAGACGAAGAGGAGCTTTTGCTGTTTAGTGGCAGTGGAAGAAAGCAGATGGATATTTGTTCACCCAGTATTGCCGGATTGCTCAGTACTTCCCTCTGGCAGGAGTTTCCAGGCGCATGCGCAGTACCGTCCATTGATGGTAAAGGTGAGCTATTTTTGTGTTTATTTCAGAAACAAAGCGTTATTTCAAAATTCTGGCAAGCTAAGACGAGAAAATGCGGTGATACAATGATACAGGCCTTTAGTTCCACTTAATTTGGACCAGGCAAGCTGAAACAGAGAGGCGGACGGACAGATACGCACTGACTACCGTATGCCTCTCACGAGGCATAATTTAAACAAATTCAAGTTTCATACGATCAGCCTTTAAACGGACCAGTATGTTAAGAATCAAAAAAACAAATAAGCAGAATGTGCACGTTTGGTCCTCTAAGGTGCCTTGAGGGTCAAATTTTCTTGTAAATTTGCAACTTTGACCTCATAATACAACGTTTTTTTTTTTACTTTGCCACGGAAAACAGTGGGTTACTAAGCTGCATGTGATTCCAGAGCTGCAAGCTGCAGTGGTTTTAAAATGGAAGAGGCGGGAGTTTCTAATGGCGTCTAATAGCTTGAAGAGCTGAGGAACGTGATGCAGCCATTTCCAGCTGTATGTATCGTATCTGAGCTGATCCTGTCCTCTCTGTAGATTTGTCATTTGATCTGCTGTCATCCAGGGATAATTATACAAAATAAAGGTACGCACACACAAAATCCTGAGTGTAAATGCTTGGTAATTGATTAAACAGCTTAACATGCTTTTACACACGTGGACAAAATTGTTGGTACCCCTCTGTTAATGAAAGAAAAACCCACAAAGGTCACAGAAATAACTTGAATCTGACAAAAGTGGTAATAAATTCTATGAAAATTAACCAATGAAAATCAGACAACGCTTTTGAATTGTGGCTCAACAGAATTATTTTAAAAAATAAACTCATGAAACAGGCCTGGACAAAAATGATGGTACCCCAGAAAAGATCAAAAATAATGTGACCATAGGGACATGTTCAACCAAGATGTGTCCTCTAATTAACATCACAGGTGTCTACAAACTTGTAATCAGTCAGTTGGCCTATTTAAAGGGTGACAAGTAGTCACTGTGCTGTTTGGTGACATGGTGTGTACCACACTTAACATGGACCAGAGGAAGCAAATGAGAGAGTTGTCTCAGGAGATTAGAAAGAAAACTATAGACAAGCATGTTAAAGGTAAAGGCTATAAGACCATCTCCAAGCAGCTTGATGTTCCTGTGACTACAGTTGCTCATATTTAGAAATTTAAGATCCACGGGCCTATAGCCAACCGCCCTGGACGTGGCCGCAGGAGGAAACTTGATGAAAAATGGAAGAGACGGATAATACGAATGGTAACAAAAGAGCCCAGAACAACCTCTAAACACATTCATGGTGAACTCCAAGGTCAAGGTACATCAGTGTCAGATCGCACCATCCGTCGTTGTTTGAGCCAAAGTGGACTTCATGGAAGACAACCAAGGAGGACACCACTGTTGAAAGCAAATGATAAAAAAGCCAGACTGGAATTTGCCAAACTGCATGTTGACAAGCCACAAAGCTTCTGGGAGAATGTCCTATGGACAGACGAGACAAAACTGGATCTTTTTGGCAAGGCACATCAGTGCTATGTTCACAGACGCAAAAATGAAGCATACCAAGAAAAGAACACTGTCCCTACTGTGAAACATGGAGACTGTTCCGTTATGTTCTGAGGCTGCTTTGCTGCATCTGGCACAGGGTGTCTTGAATCTGTGCAGGGTACAATGAAATCTCAAGACTATCAAGGTATTCTAGAGAGAAATGTGCTGCCCAGTGTCAGACAGCTTGGTCTCAATCGCAGGTCATGGGTCATGCAACAGGATAATGACCCAAAACACACAGCTAAAAACACCCAAGAATGGCTAAGAGCCAAACATTGGACTATTCTAAAGTGGCCTTCTATGAGGCCTGATCTCAATCCTATTGAACATCTGTGGAAGGAGCTGAAACATGCCGTCTGGAGAAGGCACCCTTCAAACCTGAGACAACTGGAGCAGTTTGCTCATGAGGAGTGGGCCAAAATACCTGCTGAGAGGTGCAGAAGTCTCACTGACAGTTACAGAAATCGTTTGATTGCAGTGATTGCCTCAAAAGGTTGTGCAACAAAATATTAAGTTAAGGGTACCATCATTTTTGTCCAGGCCTGTTTCATGAGTTTGTTTTTTAAAATAATTCTGTTGAACCATAATTCAAAAGCATTGTCTGATTTTCATTGGTTAATTTTCATAGAATTTTTATTTATTACCACTTTTGTCAGATTCAAGTTATTTCTGTGACCATTGTGGGTTTTTCTTTCATTAACAGAGGGGTACCAACAATTTGGTCCACGGCTGTAGTGGATAACTGATTCTTGAATTGCTTCAGACTGAACCAAATAATTGTATCCTAGCGACCACTTGGCCTGTCACTCAAAGCTTGCCATTGGGGTTTCACACATTTTGCTGCTCTCTACTAACTGCACTAAACCACATCAAACTGGTAAGAAAATATACATCCCTCCAGGCGTTTGCTGTTGAACATCAATCATGGCGTCCTTTTAATCTATCTGTGGGTGATATGCAGAGTAAATGTATCATTTCAGTTGTCTTGTCATGTCTAAAAAAAAAAAAAAAAAAAAAAAACTGGAAGTAAATTCTTCATGGGTCATTACAAATACTTTGCTTTGAAAGTACCAAATCATCACAGCGTGAGGGGGAAAAAGAAAAGAATTTCTGACTAGGAAAACAAAGACATCGAGAATCTTTTTTTTTTTTTTAAATTATTATTATTTTGGCATTGCAGCCCTCTGAATCGTAATGGAATCGTGAGGTGGGTAGAGATTCCCACCCCTACATCCAAGTTAGATGGAAAAGCAGCTACTGATGTTGCTGTGTGTCCGTTTTGTGTTTCAGTGGAGCTGCGTCAGTACCAGTGGGTGGCAGCACTGGCTGAGAAGTACTGTGACTTTGACATTCTGGTCCAGCTGTGTGAGCAGACTGACAACCAGAGCCGCCTGCAGCACTATATGGTCAAGCTTGCAGACCAGGTACAGTCTCAGAAACACTTCAACTTCCTGTTTTGCTCTTGACAAAGTTCCTGATTAGACAGTTATGGACCAGAAGTTGTTGGAAAAACCCCTGCTGGGGCGGTAGTGGCTCAGGAGGAAGAGCAGGCCGTCCAGTAACCAGAAGGTTGGTGGTTCAACCCTTCCACCTACCCTGCCGTTGTCCTTGGGTAAGACGTTTTACCTGCCTCGTCTCCAGTGTGTTCATGACACTGGAGTATGAATGTCAATAAATGCTCAGTGGTGGTTGGAGAGCCCGTTGGCACGGATTGGCAGCCATGTTTCCATCAGTCTGCCCCAGGACAGCTGTGGCTACAGAGGTAGCTTACCACTATCAGTGCCTGTCTGTTGAGTGAATGTCATTGTAAAGTATCTTTGGGTGTCATGAAAAGTGCTATATAAATGCACTCCATTATTATTATTACAGGAATTTTTTTTCATATATAGATAAAATTAAATCGACCAGACCAGGGCTTAGTCCTATTTTTTTAATTTTTTTTTTTTTGCATTTTGTGTACTTTATTAATCCCAGAGGGAAATTCAGGACATCCACCTGGATGGATGAGGCAGCCACGGTTCGGCACCAATCACACACACATTCACACCTCGGGCCACTTTAGAGTCTCCAGTTAAGCTAACGTGCATGTTTTTGGCCTGTGGGAGGAAACAGGAGTACCTGGAATCAACTCGCGCAGACACGGGGAGAACATGCAAACTCCACACTGAAGGGTCACTGATGGTCCGGGTGGGATTGGTCCCACGATGGTCAATGGTGGAATCGATCCTGTGACCTGCTTACTGTGCTGCTGCAGTGCTAACCACTGTGCCACCGAGCTGCTAATGTCAGCACAGCTCCGTTAGGCTGATATTCCTGCCTCTATGCATTTATCATGAATAGTTCAAAAGTAATAACTTCTTGAACGTGACAGTTTTTTTTCCCTTTACCACTCATTTTCAGCATCACTGTCCATTTTCAAAACATCTCAGAAACTAATGATGATATAAAGGCTGAAATATTGTACGGTGGTTACTGAGACTAATGGCATTATTTTGTGAAAGTATGAAAGAAATCTCAAATGGTCAGTCTGGATAACTCTGGTGTTTTCACATGGAGGCCTCGCACATGGGAAATGTGCTTTTCTTTAAGGGCGTGTTCTAGAAATTATTAAGGCAGCACTAGGCAAGCTTTCTGTTCCTGGTAGGAACACTGAAATGACTACAACTTGAATATCTTAGCGCCTGAGTCCCAATAGCCTATCACAGGGTGCTTTATTAGTTGGTGGATAAAGAAAGGTCCTAATTGACTAATGGTACTCGGGTAGTAAAAAATGTCGGTTGTAGTCTTCTTCTTCTGTACTTTCCCAGTTTGGGATCAATACACACCCCTGTTCAAATGCCAGGTTTTTGTGATGTAAAAAAATGAGACCAAGATAAATCACTTCAAAACTTTTTCCACCATTAGTGTGACCTATAACTTGTACAACCCAATTGAAAAACAAACTGAAATTTTTTAAGGGAAAAAATAAAAAACCTACAATAACCTGTTTGCATCGATCGCTCAGTTTAGACGGCCAGCTCTAGGAAGAGTATTGGTGGTTCCGAACTTCTTCCATTTACAGATGATGGAGGCCACTGTGCTCACTGGGACCTTCAGAGCAGCAGAAATTTTTTTGTACCCTTCCCCAGATTTGTGCCTTGAGACAATCCTGTCTCAGAGGTCTACAGACACTTCCTTTGACTTCATGCTTGGTTTGTGCTCTGACATGCACGGTCAACTGTGGGACCTTATATAGACAGGTGTGTGCCTTTCCATATCATGTCCAGTCAGCTGAATGTACCACAGGTGGACTCCAATTAAGCTGCAGAAACATCTCAAGGATGATCAGTGGAAACAGGATACACCTGAGCTCAATTTTGAGCTTCATGGCAAAGGCTGTGAATACTTATGTACATGTGATTTCTTAGTTTTTTATTTTTAATAAATTTGCAAAAATCTCAAAAAAAAACCTTTTTTCACATTGTCATTACGGGGTATTACGTGTAGAATTTTGAAGAAAAAAATGAATTCAATCCATTTTGGAATAAGGCTGTAACATAACAAAATGTGGTAAAAGTGAAGCGCTGTGAAGACTTTCCAGATGCGCTGTACAGTGTTCCTAGAGTTCTTGCATTCTTCGTAAGGTTGCCTTGGAATCTTTCTATGGCATACTTACTGCCATCTTATGAAAATGTTTGTGCAACTCATGGCACTCTTTGAGTCATTGGTAGGAAGATCTTTCAGCACATTTTGTTGGCACATATGTCACACAGTCGCGTACGTCCGCCTTATCAGCGCCTCACTACCGCCTTGCGCACGCTGTATGAATCTCCGTACAAATGGGGATTCATACAGCGCTTCCTACAACCACTGTAAGGGGCCCTCAAGCAAGCAAGTTTATTTATGTAGCACATTTCATACACAAAGGCAACTCAATGTGCTTTACATACATAAAAAGAACATGCAGAGGAAATAAAGCAAAAAGCTTGAACAGTCCAACTCAAGAAACGAACAACTCAAGAACAACTTAAGGTGTTCTTGAGGCATACTTACAGCCGACATTGCGTAGTTCTTACATTGTTCCTATGGCATTTGTATGGCTGCCCTACGATGAGGGGTTTATGTGGAGCATTTTTAGAAATGTTGGGCAAGACAATCAACCTGGCCACGAACTTACAAACGATCTATGAACACTGGATTCTCCTACGGCCACTGTAAGAAGGCCGTACGAAATGGTCCAGAAATTGAAATGTTTTGAGTCATATTCATAACTATACATTGTCGTGAAATCATGCAGCCTCGTGGAGTTTCACGTGTGTAGGCCCACTCAGGTGGAAGGAACATTTACCTGGTCAGAGGCTGATGTCCCATCAGAGTGACTTTTAGAAGCATTATTTCATACCTGCCAACTACTCCGGTTTTGCCGTAATGGTTACAGTTTTCAAGACCCCATTCCGGGTTACGACTTTATTAATTAAAATTACGTTTTTTCACTAAAAATTCAGTCAAAAATTTTAAATTGTAAAAAAAACACGAAAGCAATTCCAAACACGAGATCGCTAGGAATCGTATCTAAATTTACCTGAAGCGTTTGCTAAGCTAACACTATCGCTATAGCTAATGCCATAGCTAGTCATAGCACCTAACACCGATACAAAGAAGCGACTCCGTCCCCGGTGATTGGCGCTCGCCGGAGGAACCAACCGAGGCAACAGTTGGACGGGAGCAGGATCGGAGTTCAAGTACAGCGGTGGTAGGAGACGGGGACCAGTGGAGGAGCAGCCGGGGCCCCAGCTGGATAAGTCGACTGTAGCTGGAGCCCAGCTACAGCGGCGGGGCGCGGCGGAGGAACTACTGAGGAAGACGGCGGTAGGTGGCGGGGCTCAGCGGAGGATTTACCGGGACCACAGCTGGACAGGAGCAGGATCGGAGCTCAGCTACAGCGGCGGTGGGCAGCGGGACTCGGTGGGGGAGCTGCCGGTACCCCGGCTGGACAGGAGCTCAATTGCAGCGGCGGTAAGCAGCGGGACTAGCAGCGGAGGGGGCTAGCTGAGGCCCAGCTGGAATCGAGGTCGGTCGGATCGGATATTGGCGTCACCAGTAGAGATCGTTTTACTATCAACAGGTCAGTAAAAATGCCACCAAAGAAGGAGGAAATGGAAGTTCAGAGATTTTATCTTCTTGGAGCATAAGTCAATATTATACAGTAATAAGTGGCATTCAGCTGTTTGTTTTATGTCATTTAAGCACAGTTCTGGTACTTAAAAATCATAAAAACCCAGGAGCTTCGGGGGGCTTCCCCCCCCCCCACCGGGGCTCTGCCCCATCCCCCAGACCCCCTGCGAAATTTTCAGATAATTTCCTCAACCCCAAATCACATCCCTGGGTAAAGAATGACATACTGAGGCAGGCCAGAAAGTTACGGGGAACACAAGTTTACCTAAATGAACATCTAACAAAAATTAATGCTGAAATAGCACGGCAACCACGGATGCTGAAAAGACAAAATAAGATACAGGCAACATGGACAAGAAGTTGTAGAGTTTGGATCAAACTAAATGGAACACCTGAGGAAGCAAAAGAGTATAATAATCAGAGATCTTACCAACTTAAACTAGAAAAGCACTCGGAGAGCACAGACCTCCGCCAAGCGCCACAGTTCCCCCCATACAGTGTTTGTGTGTACGTTTTCAGATTCCTTGACCATGAAAACGTATGACTAGCAATTGGATTGACAATGATAGGATTACTGGTTCAGTAGTTATTCACGAAAATCGCATTGTCCATAATGGTGGTTTTCGCCACAGTTCCCCCATACAGTGTTTGCGTGTATGTTTTCAGATTCTTTGACCATGAAAACATATGACTCGCAATTGGATTCACAATGATAGGATTAGTGGTTCAGTAGTTATTCACGAAAATCGCATTTTCCGTAATGGCGGCTTTCTTCTGGACGGTGATCCGGATCACCACCAAAATCTAATCATCTGTAGGATACCCCATTTGTGACAATCTGAAAAGTTCATGAAAATCCGTCCGTAACTTTTTGAGTTATCTTGCTAACAAACAGACAGACAGACAAACCAACGCCGATGAAAACATAACCTCCTTGGTGGAGGTAATAAATATAGATGAACACTGATTAAGAAAATTAAGAGACTATGATAATTCATATCCACACACATGGCAAGTCTTTTCGTGATGAATACTCCAAAGCATTTCCAGGAATTATTACTGCGGACTGTGAGCGCATATTCAGCCATGTGAACAAGAACAAAACTGAGTTCAGGTCCAGTCTGTCAACTAAAGTTCTGGGCAACCTCATGACCAGGAAAATGATGATGACGGCTTCGGGTAACAAGTGCCACAGTGTGTTCCATTCAAAAGACCAACTGAAGAAAGCTAAGAGGTGCACCATGGAAAACAACAATGCTTGAGAGTTACCATAGAGTTTGTCCTTGATCTTTTCCATCAACATATCTGCATTGACAATTTAAGGAAAATAGAAACATGATTGTTGAAGAAATATGAGGTTGTTAGCCACATTTTAACTTGATTTAATGCTAATATTTGTTTGCCGTCGGGGGGCTTCGCCCCCCTGAACCCCCCGCCAGGACTTTGTCCTGGACCTACCGGGGCCTGCGGCCCCTGGACCCCAGCTAGCTACTAGGCTTTTCAGGTTTTAAAAGTTGGCAGGTATGTTATTTTAAGGTAAAAACTCTTACAAAATGATATTTGTTGGTGACAAAATTTAAAGGTGAAAAAAGAAACTGCTAGCTATGCCAGGTTACTAAATGCTAAAAATAATACTTGCTTTTTTTTTTTTTAAGTTTGTGTCCTCACTTCTAGAATAGGAAGATTTAAGGAACTACAAACCGGAGTGGTGGCTCAGTTGGTAGAGCATCCGCCCCACACCCGGGAGGCCGGGGTTCAAATCCCAGCCGGCTCATGCTGAAGACCATATAAAAGCGGAACTTCCTGCCGTCCAGCTTGGTGCTCAGCAATAATGGAACAGAGGAGGGAAATTTGTGGCGGCGCCTTGCATGGCAGCGAACCCTCTGATTCTAGATGTGATTAACATTGTAGACAGGAGAAACGTAATTTCCTTCTACTGTACATGATTGGCTGTATGGATTTGAATGACAATAAAGATGGCTTTACCTTTACCTTAAAATTGGCAGTGAATTTACAGAGCAATTCACTGATATATAGAATCTGATAAATATGTCTGCATTATGAAACATGCATTTTAGCAGGTGTGTACTGCAGAACAGAACAGGCCACAGTATTCATGCATCAACCACATTTTGTATCTTTTTTTCTCCCTGCAGATCATTCCATGTAGTCCAGCGGTCAAATTCATGTTCCAAAAACACTGACATTGTGTGTGTGGCCGTTGGATCATTTAAAACACAAGTCATGCAGTAACTCATTTTCACATCAAGAAGTTCACAGGCGACCTCTTTTTGTCCCACTTTGATGTCCTTGTCATAGAACTTCGCCGACTTCCTGTTTCGTTGGTACATGGAGAAGGGGAAGAGGGGGAAGCTGCTGTCCCAGCCGACCGCTCAGCACCAGCAGCTCGCCAGCTTCCTGCAATCTCACCAGCACCTGAGCTGGCTGCACCACATCCATGTCCAGGACTACCAAAGTGTATGACACACACACACACACACATGTATTTGTGTTCTTAAAATTCTTAATGTTTGCATCATATACATTGGTATTGAAAATTTGACCACCCTTTGATTCTATAATTGGTGTATTTCATTGTGGCAGATGCCCAGATGTACAGGTGCATCTCAATAGATTAGAATGTCACTGAAAAGTTGATTTCAGTAATTCAATTAAAAAAAAAAATGAAACTCATATATTATATAGATTCATTACACACAGAGTGATATGTTTAGTGTCTATCTTTTAATTTTGATGATTATGGCTTACAGCTAATGAAAACCCCAAATTCAGTTTCTCATAAAATTAGAATATTACATAAAATGAACTTAAATTTTTTTTTAATAGAAATGTTGCCTGACTGAAAAGTATGTCCATGTACACACTCAGTACCTGGTCAGGGCTCCTTTTACATGAATTACTGCATCAGTGTGGCGTAGCATGGAGGCGATCAGCCTGTGGCACTGCTGAGGTGTTATGAAGGTCCAGGTTGCTTTGACAGTGTCCTTCAGCTCGTCTGCATTGTTGGGTCTGGTGTCTGTCATCTTCCTCTTGACAATCCTCCATAGATTCTCTAAGGCACTGTTTACTTGTAGCCAATGCATTGGACCTGTGTTGACCTCTTGACCTCACCTCGGTGTTCTATAGATGGTTCCGTTTGGGGTGGCCACGGTGGTGACATTTTTCATTAGCGGAAAGCAGCTGAAAGTGAGAAGAAATGGCTGAAGGAGCCACGGTTGGCATGGCAGCAGTCAGCTGGCTGTGTGCGACTACACTCACAGCAACAGGGAGTGAAAGTGAATCTGAAGGCTGTCCGTCATTCTTCTGACAGCTTAAATTAGTTTTGAAGCTGCAGCAGACAAATGTGTGCGCCATAGTTGCTCAACAAGAAGGCACTGCTTCAGGTGGTAAAAAAGAATTGTAGTTTTCTGATTGTGTGGGAACGTGCTTGTGGCGCAGTTTGCAGTGAACGCTATGCTGCTTCTTAGCTCAAGTAGGTTCATTTTGTCTTCTTTTAATTATTTACCTTTTGCTTTTATTAAAGACGAAAATAGAAAGGAGATGTTTTAACCTTCTTTACATGTTTCGACTGCTTACTGCAGCCTTCGTCAGAAGTGTCAGCTGATTGCTGCCAGGTGTCATTTTATCAGCTGACTTTCGTAGGCGGGGCCAGCCCAGCAGACCTGTCAGATCCACCGAGCCGGCCCCGCCTTCTACAGAGACCATCGGATGGTGGAAAGATGTCCACTGTGTTTTATCACGACCAAAGTCAGTCGTCTACCAGGAAATTTTAGAGCACTTCATGCTTCCCTTTGCTGACAAGCTTTATGGAGAACCTGATTTCATTTTCCAGCAGGACTTGGCACCCCCCCACACACACTCACACACACTGCCAAAAGTATCAAAACCTGGTTTAATGACCATGGCATCACTTTGTTTGATTGGCCAGCAAACTCTCCTGACCTAAACCCCATAGAGAATCTATGGCGTATTGTCAAGAGGAAGATGAGAGACACCAGACCCAACAATGCAGACGAGCTGAAGGTCACTATCAAAGCAACCTGGACCTTCATAACACCTCAGCAGTGCCACAGGCTGATCGCCTCCATGCCACGCCACACTGATGCAGTATTTAATCCAAAAGGAGCCCTGACCAAGTACAGAGTGTGTACATGGACATACTTTTCAGTCGGCCAGCATTTGTATTAAAAAACTTTTTTTTAAATTAATTTTATGTAATATTCAAATTTTTTGAGAAACTGAATTTGGGGTTTTCATGGGCTGTAAACCATACACCTCAAAATTAAAATTAATAAACACTTGAAATATTTCACTCTCTGTATAATGAATCTATAAAATATATGGGTTTCACTTTCTGAAATGAGTGACAAAAATATTGAACAACTTCATGATATTCTAATTTTTTGAGACGTACCTGTATTGTCAGTAGTGTTGCAGTGGCGTTACTGAGCCCTGCCATTCTGTTGTTTGCACATGCAGTCATACTTTTGAGGATTTTCTGGGGAATATTCTTGGTAGTTTTTGTCATTTTGGATATGTTGAGCGCTTTAATAAGCCTGCAGCTGAAGAAAGCAAGCGCATTTGTCCCCTGCCATGTTTATAACAGTATGAGAAACTTGAAAAAAATCACCAACTTAAGGTACACTGTATTTGAATTATTAATTTAATTCAACATTTCAAGAGATTAATTGGGATTAAAGAATTTTTTTATCGTCCAGCAGCACTAATTAGCAGGTGTGCTAAGCTCCGGCTGCTACTCCTACGCATGCTGCTGTGTGCGTCAGTCGAATATGACTAACTGTATTCCAGCCACATGATTGGTTCGGTCAGCTGTATTCTCCTTATCATTGGCTTTTCGTGTTGTCCATCAAAACATGGATTGAATAAGTTCTGTTGACCATGTCTTATGTCTGTATCGAGGAGGTTATTTTGTGATAATTATCGTTTTTTTGTTGTTTTTTTTTAGCGCCCAGCCCTATTCCTTACTTTTTTTTATTTATTTATTTATTTTTTTTACATTTTACCTTCCATTGGGTGCTTTTGTCCTTCTCCTCCTCCCTTCATCCTCAGCTTTGGTGAAAGCTTTTGCTGTATGGGTCCTTTAGTGACCGGGCTGCCCAGTCTTTTTTCTCCTTTAAATAATCGGCCATAATTTGCAAAGATTGGACTAATCAATATTTTTAACACTGCAGTTGAAATGTGGAAAACATATTTGCTCTTGATATGTCCACAGAGTAGATGGTGACGATGTGCCACTAAACTGATTTGTACACCCAGAATCAAATCATCAAATCATTAAAATGAAAGTGATAAGTCATTTTTTAATAATGCACCACTCGATTTTTGGCCTAGTTTGGGAATTTTCTCTTAAAAAAAAAAAAACTAGTTGTACAAATGCATGCAGGGTAATTTCCAACATGTGGGATTTGGTCACACCTGACTGGTTATTATGAGTAGTCAAAACACAATTTTAAAATTTGTGTCGATTCAGAAAAAAGCTTGTAATTCATAGAAATTTTCTGAATGTCCTAAGCACATACATGTATTGATTTATTGTTGCATTTATGCAGAAATGTAGAATATGTAACAGTGACTAGTTTATGTAGCTGTAATGTGTGCTAATTTACCGGAACCACTCCAATTCAAGAAGTACGGTGGGGTCACCAAATTTGGTACCCAGGTTGGCCTCGAGACTACCACTTGTGGGTATGCTTTGGGGTCCGACGGTCAAGGTTTTGAGTGAAGAAGGCCAAAATTGGCATACGGTAGATCACTGACCTATACTGTATGTTGCATTTTATGATTGCTGTTTTGAAAGACAAGAAAGAAATGGTGGAGCTACACAGCACTGAGACGATGCAGAGGAGGGGGTCTCTGAGCGATATTCTAGTTTCCTCTGTACTAATAGCTCATATATAAACTCCCCAGCTGCTTTGTATGCAGTTGTGATTGTGATATTGATGGTTTGTTTTGGGATGTCTTACAGGCCCACAGGACACTGTACAGTCAGGCCAAAATGGAGACCCGTTACTTTGCGAAGAAGAAGACTCTGCTGGCTCTCAGTAAGCTGACGGCGCTGGCCTCTGACCTTCCTGAGGACGAGCTTACTAAACAAGTGGCTGGTAAATCGCAACATAAATCCTCAATCAACCGCTTTGTTTGTAATTAGATGATTGTCTTAATATTGATTTGTCTGCACTTTGTCACTATGAGATTTTAAGCTTTTGGTGTTGTTGGTTTTTTTTTGTTTTTTTTAATTTAGCTCATTATGTAGAGTTTTTGTTACATTATAGGACGTGTTGAGAGGATGGACCACCAGCGTCTCCCTCGGCAGTTACTCTACTCACAGTTATGCGAGGGCAAACGCAATCAGGGTAGACCAAGGCTCAGATTTAAAGACACTGTAAAAACAAACTTGAAGAAGCTGGATATAGACAGGAGTTCCTGGCAGCAGAAGGCTAAGGACAGAGCTGTGTGGAGGAATCTGATCAGACCTAAATGAAACAGTCATTGTCGCCCACAGCAGACTACTATGATGATGATGGTGTGATCTTCAAAGTCAAACAGCCCAAAGTCTACCTGCACAGAAGTTGATTTACCACAAAAACTAAGACCACAACTCTATCTGAAACACTCTGGTTGGGGTGGTTGTCTTCTTTCATGAGATTAACATGTAACAACTTATACAGGCCTGATACAGGCCTGCACCAGGGCTGTACGTTAACTTTTTTTCCTCATAGCACTGGTGCTACAGAGGTTCATAGTCATGTAGCACAAGACAAAAACTTGTAGCATGATAAAAATGTGTTACTTTTAGTCGGAGAGGGGCAAAGTGAGTGTTCGGTTGGCAAAGTTTGCAGACCCCTGCTCTGTACACACAAACTGGTCTGTTTCTCATTGCACCGGTGCATTAATTCTTCACACAGACCAGTTTTCACGTCACACTGTACAGCCCTGTGCTCTCCAGCTGGTCTGGTATATCCTCAATATTTAAACTCAATATTGTATTACTAATTCATCCATCCATCTTCTACCACTTTTCTGGAGGTTCGGGTCATGGAGGCAGTAGCTCAAGCAGAGAAGCCCAGACTTCCCTCTCCCCAGCCACCTTCTTCAGCTCTTCAGAGAGGATACCAAGGTGTTCCCAGGCCAGCTAGAGACATAGTCTCTCCAGTGTGTCCTGGGTCTGGCCTGAGGTCTCCTCCCAGTGGGATGTGCCTGAAACACCTCAAGTGGGAGGCATCCAGGGGGCATCCTGATCAGATGTCCAAACCACCTCAACTGGCTCCTTTTGATGTGGAGGAGCAGCGGTTCTACTCTCATACCTGCAAACTGGTTGCTTTTCGGCAAAAATCACCTAAATGAATCCCAAATATATCACTCACATGAATCATGTAGATCTGGAGAGTTTTTATTTTTTTTATTTTTTGGGGGGGGGGGGGGGTGGCCACTGGCAGTTGCCCTGAAACAGGGCTTTCAGAAATAACGGGACAGTCATCGTCACAATAAATTATCTTTGGTAGAATGCGTCACGCGTCATTATTTGGCCAATCACAGTGAGGATAACCGCATTGTTTTCCGTCTTTTGCCCCGGCCCACCGTAACTTCGTTGGATGGCTTATCAGCGGGAGTTTGGAAGCACGTGTCGTTATCTGCTTGCCTACGATATAATATGCTGTGTACCTTAACGCTGACAAAGTGCGTCGTGATCCTTTGCTCTAACGACACATTTTCCAACATGTTTGTTTAATGGAAAGCTTGTTTGCTTGTTAAGGGGTCACTTAACATCCTTGAGTTCTGTGTTAGCGTTAGCCGAATATCTCTGAGTTCAAAGCGAATCATTTTGGAAAGGCTATTTCAGCTTCATCCGTATTGTTGTGATTCCAACCTGTCCAAGGGTCCCCCGGGTAAAACAGGTACAGTATCTCACAAAAGTGAGTACACCCCTCACATTTTTGTAAATATTTTTTTTATATCTTTTCATGGGACAACACTGAAGATGTGACACTTTGATACAATGTAAAGTAGTCAGTGTACAGCTTGTATAACAGTGTAAATTTGCTGTCCCCTCAAAATAACTCAACACACAGTCATTAATGTCTAAACCACTGGCAACAAAAGTGAGTACACCCCTAAGTAAAAATGTCCAAATTGTGCCCAAAGTGTCAGTATTTTGTGTGGCCACCATTATTTTCCAGCACTGCCTTAACTCTCTTAGGCATGGAGTTCACTAGAGCTTCACAGGTTGCCACTGGAATCCTCTTCCACTCCTCCATGACGACATCACAGAGCTGATGGATGTTCGAGACCTTGCGCTCCTCCACCTTCCGTTTGAGGATGCCCCACAGATGCTCAATAGGGTTTAGGTGTGGAGACATGATTGGCCAGTCCATCACCTTTACCCTCAGTTTCTTTAGCAAGGCAGTGGTTGTCTTGGAGGTGTGTTTGGGGCCGTTATCATGTTGGAATACTGCCCTGTGGTCCAGTTTCCGAAGGGAGGGGATCATGCTCTGCTTCAGCATGTCACAGTACATGTTGGCATTCATGTTTCCCTCAAAGAACTGTAGCTCCCCAGTGCTGGTAGCACTCATGTAGCCCCAAACCATGACACTCTCACCACCATGCTTGACTGTAGGCAAGACACATTTGTCTTTGTACTCCTCTACTCCTCACCTGGTTGCTGCCACACACACTTGACACCATCTGAATCAAATAAGTTTATCTTGGTCTCATCAGACCACAGGACATGGTTCCAGTAATCCATGTCCTTAGTCTGCTTGTCTTCAGCAAACTGTTTGCGGGCTTTCTTGTGCATCATCTTTAAAAGGGGCTTCCTTCTGAGACGACAGCCATGCAGACCAATTTGATGCAGTGTGCGGCGTATGGTCTGAGCACTGACAGGCTGACCCCCCCACCCCTTCAACCTCTGCAGCAATGCTGGCAGCCCTTATAAGTCTATTTTCATAAGACAACCTGTGGATATGAAGCTGAGCACGTGCACTCAACTTCTTTGGTCGACCATGGCGAGGCCTGTTCTGAGTGGAACCTATCCTGTTAAACCGCTGTATGGTCTTGGCCACCATGCTGCAGCTCAGTTTCAGGGTGTTGGCAATCTTCTTATAGCCTAGGCTGTGGGGAGCGAGAAATGAAGAAGCTGAGTGATTTTATAATTCAGATTTAATGTCGGCTTCGCCTCCCCAACATGTCTCACCCAAGGCAGAAAGCAGAAAGAGGCTGATCAGTCAGACCCCCATACTTATACACCACACAACAATAGCCAACATCACACATCCTTGTCATATCCTTCTCATCATCCCATGTCTCCTTCCAATGTCCTCCGGTTCTTTCGTCTGACCCTAGGGGGTCAGGAAGTCTTTTCAGGTCTTCACCGCCGCGCCTCCAACTCCTCGTTGTTCTCCGCAGGCGGTCCAGACCTATTGTCCTCTTCTGAGACGTGAGGTCATTCCACACATGCAATCACAAAACATCTCCCTGTGTCTATGCATATGCAGATATGGATATATGCACTACCCTTCTCATCATCCCATGTCTCCTTCCAATGTCCTCCGGTTCTTTCGTCTGACCCTAGGGGGTCAGGAAGTCTTTTCAGGTCTTCACCGCCGCGCCTTCAACTCCTTGTTGTTCTCCGCAGGCAGTCCAGACCTATTGTCTTCTTCTGAGACGTGAGATCATTCCACACATGCAATCACAAAACATCTCCCTGTGTCTATACATATGCAGATATGGATATATGCACTACAGCCCCCCCCCCAAACGTCTAAGAAAAGGACAATATATGAAGGTTCACAGAATATGGTGACATCACTGGCATAACTATACAAGTTGATCACGTTAAAAACACAGTGATAACAGTAACAGTACAGTCTATGCCCCATGTCCGCCTTAAAACTGCTATGATAACCCCGACAGCATATCTTAAAACACATTGTCACATTCACATCAGTCTGTGTGTCGTCTGGGTTTTAACCGTCTTCCAAATCTGCTGTACGCCTGCCTCGGCGTCCCAGCGGTGCTGTCTTGTAAGGAATCTGCAGCCTGAGGAAAAGAGTGGTTATTTGATCCCTGCGGGGGGGCTGGGACGTGTCCCTTGAGGGGTCTACCACGTCGAGGTGCTCTCGCCACCCGTACAGGCTCGTCACTCAACATGAAGGCAGGCTTGAGTCTGTCAATGCTGACTGTCTCTTTTCTGTCCCCCAAATCCAGCACAAAATGCTTATCTCCAGGTTCCAGCACTCTATATGGGCCATCATATGGTGGGCGGAGGGTTGGCTTTAAAGCCTCGTGCCTAACAAAAACGAACTTGGCATTTTTTAAAGCCTGGGGAACAAAAACCCGCGGAAAGGTGTGATGAACCGGGCCCGGGAGCATGTCCGCTCCCGTGCTGCTTAGTGGCCTCAAAGCTGGGAGGCGCCCCGGCTCTCGCTGTTCTGGTAAGAATTCACCAGGGAGCCTGAGAGGTTGTGCAAAAACTAATTCTGCTGGGGAGGCGTCTAGATCTCCTTAGGCGCAGAACGCAACCCCAATAAAACCCACGGTAGTTTGTTAACCCAGTCTGCATCCGTTAGTGACGCTCTGAGGGAAGCCTCAAAGACCTATGAAAACGCTCGCATAAACCGTTAGCCTGGGGGTGATACGCTGTAGTGCGATGGATTGTCGCCCCTAAGCTGCTGGCTATCGCAGACCAGAGCTCTGAGACAAACTGAGGCCCCCTATCGGACGTGATGTCCGACAGGGCTCCGAAACGCGCTACCCAGGTCGTTAAAAAAACGCGAGCCACCTCTGCGGCCGTAGTTGACGTCAGCGGGACCGCTTCTGGCCAATGTGTGGTTTGGTCCACCATTGTTAAAAGATGTGTGAACCCTTGCGAGGACGGTAGGGGGCCCACGAGGTCAACATGCACATGGTCAAACCTCCTGGCCGGGATTCGGAACGGTTCTAAAGGAGCTTTCGTGTGTTTGTGAATTTTGGCACGTTGGCAAGACATGCATGTTCTTGCCCACTCCTTTATGTGCTTGCGCAGGCCCGGCTAAACAAACATTTCCACCACCATTTTTACCGAAGCGCGCACTCCCGGGTGCGCCAGGGAGTGAACAGAGTCAAAAACGTGCTGGCGCCACGCGGCCGGGACTACCGGGCGAGGTCGCCCGGTTGACACGTCGCAGATTAAGGGGGGCACACCGTCACGCAAACCCCTGCTGTCCAGCCTTAACCCTGTTGGTCCAGACTGGAGTGCGCACACGTCAGCGTCGCTACCCTGTTCTGCTGCCATGGCTGCGTAATCTATCCCTACGTGAACTGGGGCCGCGTGCGCTTCCGTGTTGGTCTTGCGCTCTGCAGCTGTGGTAGTATGATCTGCCTCCACGTGCCCTGACGATGTCACGGCGCGGGAGAGGCAATCTGCCACCACGTTGAGTTTGCCCGCTACGTGCCGAATGTCTGTGGTAAATTCCGAAATTGCGGCCAGCTGCCTTTGTTGCCGGCCCGACCAAGGTTCTGAGATTTTAGACATCGCAAAAGTGAGCGGTTTATGGTCGACAAAAGCCGTGAAACGCCGACCTTCCAGCCAGAACTGGAAATGGCGGATGGCCAAATGAAGCGCTAACAGCTCTCTGTCAAACGTACTGTATTTGCGCTCGGTTTCGTTTAAGGATTTGCTAAAAAATGCTAGTGGTTGCCAAGCCCCGTCAACGTGCTGTTCCACGACCGCCCCTATGGCCAAATTTGATGCGTCTGTGGTAAGCGCTATGCGGGCCGAGGGGTCGGGGTGGGCCAACAGCGCGGCGTCAGCCAGGGCTCTTTTTACTTCCGCGAACGCGCGTTCCCGCTCCGGGGACCACGCAATCGCGTTGGAGGGCTTTTGCTTTCTAAGCGCGGCATATAATGGCTGCATGAGCTGAGCTGCGTGGGGGAGGAAACGGTTGTAAAAATTTACCATTCCTAAAAATTCCTGCAGCGATCTGACCGTTTGTGGTCGGGGAAAATTTACCACTGCGCGCACCTTATCAGGCAATGGGACTGCCCCTTCTGGGGAAACGCGGTGTCCCAAAAAATCAATCTGCGCCACGCCGAATCGGCACTTGGCTGGATTAATTATTAACCCATGTTCCTCCAACCTCTGAAAAACTGTAGTGAGGTGATTTTCGTGTTCCTCCTCAGACGTGCTGGCGACTAAAATATCGTCGAGGTAGACAAACACGAAAGGAAGATCGCGTAACACAGTGTCCATCATACGCTGAAACGTTTGTGCCGCGCCTTTAAGGCCAAACGGCATGCGCAGAAACTCAAAAAGACCAAAAGGGGTTATTACGGCCGTTTTAGGGACGTCCTCAGGTCGGACTGGGACTTGGTGGTAGCCGCGGACCAGGTCTATTTTAGAAAAAATACGTGCACCCGCCAGATGTAGTGAAAAATCCTGGATGTGAGGGATTGGGTAGCGGTCATGCGCTGTAGCATTGTTTAATCTGCGATAATCGCCGCAAGGTCTCCAGGAGCCGTCGGCTTTCGGGACCATATGCAGTGGCGAAGCCCATGGGCTTTTCGAGCGCCGAATAATGCCCAGTTTTTCCAGGCTGGCGAACTCGTCGCATGCTATGGCGAGCTTGGTCACATCTAAGCGCCGAGCTTTAGCGAAGACAGGGGGGCCCGTTGTGGGGATGAAGTGCTCCACCCCGTGTCTCGCTACTGTTGCCGAAAATTTGGGAACTGTGAGTGCTGGAAATTGGGTGAGGAGTTTGTCAAACTTACCTGCTGCTGTGGCGACGTTGGCCTGCACGGGTGGTGGGGACACTCGAGCTGCACAGGGGATAGAAGAGAATGACAGTGCATTGATTAAGCGTCTGTTTGCAAGATCAACTAACAACCCATGTGAACATAAGAAATCAGCACCTAACATGTTGAAACTCACCGCCGCTATAATAAAAGTCCACTCATAAGTGCAGCCGTGTAAGGACAGAGACAAGGTCCTTTCACCATAAGTGCTGATGTTCGAGCCGTTCGCTGCCGTTGCCCCATTGCCGCAGGGTCCAGCCACTCGGTCAGTGTAGGTCGGGGTGATGAAGCTCACCTGAGCTCCGGTGTCTATGAGGAAATGTCGCCCGGAGCCTTCATCAGTGATGTATAGCAACTTGTTGGCCTCGCCGAGAGCCGTAGCTGCTAACGGTTCCCGGCTTTTGGAGTTTCCCGAGCTCTTGAAACTGCATGGTGGCACACACTTGTATGCCCTCTCAGCGAATCGCCGGTGGTAGTAACAGAGGTCGTCTCGTCTGTTGCGTCGCGGCCGCGTCGCTGCCATGGTGGGCGGGATTTGCTCCGCTGTCTCCGGCTCCCCGCTGCCCTGGGCTTCCGCACCGAGGTCCGCCGCTGCTGCTGTGGCAATCTGCTCGCCGCAGGAGTTGAGGAGCCGCTGTGCTTCCCGAGCTAGCGCACGGAAATCCTGCTGGGTCTTACAACGCATGCTGGCCAGAGTCCCTCTCATGTGCGCCGGGAGGGTGCTGAGGAAGATGTGCTGAAAGAGGAAGCTGTCATTGTCTGCCTCCCTCAGTGAAGCATGTCTTCCATCAGGGCCATCGGTCTGCGCCCTCCTTGGCCATATATCGCCAGTAGTCTCTTGACCCTTTCCTCGGCCGAGGGCACGAAGCTCTCGATGAGAGTAGCCTTCAGCTCCTCGTATTTGTCGCTGGCGGGCGGCTGCTGTATCACGCTCCGCACGCATTGTGCTGTGGTGGCGTCGAGCCTGGTGACGACGTGGTAGAACTTGGTTTCGTCTGCTGTCACCCCTGCAAGCGCGAACTGTGCCTCAGCCTGCTTGAACCACAAGTTCGGGTCGTTCTGCCAGAATTCTGGGAGTTTGATGGCGACGGCGCTTGCTTGGGCCGCCTCCGACGAGTCTGCAACGGGAGAACGCCTTTCATCCATTCAGGAAGTCTTTTCAGGTCTTCACCGCCGCGCCTCCAACTCCTCGTTGTTCTCCGCAGGCGGTCCAGACCTATTGTCCTCTTCTGAGACGTGAGGTCATTCCACACATGCAATCACAAAACATCTCCCTGTGTCTATACATATGCAGATATGGATATATGCACTACATAGGCCATCTTTATGTAGAGCAACAATTCTTTTTTTCAGATCCTCAGAGAGTTCTTTGCCATGAGGTGCCATGTTGAAATTCCAGTGACCAGTATGAGAGTGTGAGAGCGATAACACCAAATTTAACACATCTGCTCCCCATTCACACCTGAGACCTTGTAACACTAACGAGTCACATGACACCGGGGAGGGAAAATGGCTAATTGGGCACAGTTTGGACATTTTCACTTTGGGATGTACAGTGATCCCTCACTTATCGCGGTTAATGGGTTCCAGAACTGACCGCGAAAAGTGAAAAACCGCGAAGTAGCGTCACCCCTAATGACGTCACCCATAAATAATACGTGCGTTCATTCTCTCACTCTCTCTCTCATATGATACGTGTGTGTGTAAGTGTACATACATACATAGATGTAAATAAAGTGTACATAAATATGTTTTTAGAACTCTTTTATTCTTATAACAAGATACGTAACTCAAGATGAAGATGATTTACTGCACAGGTTAATGAGAGCTTTACTGCTCCTCAGGTGACGCCTCATCGTCAGGTGCTAGAGGCGCAGGATCGTCGAGGGCAGCTTCCGATAGAGCTGGAGAAGCTGCAGGAGGCGGCGTAGTGGCTCGACGGGAAGACTATTTCGCACAAAATGGCACAAGAGAACAGCAAAAAGTTCCACGCGGCGAGACTAAGCAACACGAGCGATAAAGAGCAATGAATGCAGTCTTCCTTCGCTGGGTGGGCGCTCGGCAGGGAGAGAAGCTGGGTAAAACGTCTCGGCCAATCAGCTTGCGGGGTGAAACGTCTCGGCCAATCAGCTTGCGAGATTCCCGAGCCGAGCCAACACGAGAACAGCGAACAGAGAGGTGGATTTTGAGTTGTGCGGGCTCTCCGTGTTGATACCTGATGTTCTAATGTAGTCTCCCTGCCTTCTGCTAGCGCCCGCCCATTATTTCTCAATTTTGAATTTTTGATGAATATTTTTGAAAAATCCACGATGCACTGAGGGCGCGAAAGGTGAAGCGCGAAGTAGCGAGGGATCACTGTACTCACTTTTGTTGCCAGCGGTTTAATGGCTGTGTGTTGAGTTATTTTGAGGGGACAGCAATTTTACACTGTTACACTGTTTGACTTTACATTGTATCAAAGTGTCCTATCTTCAGCGTTGTCCCATGAAAAGATATAATAAAATATTTACAAAAATGTGAGGGGTGTACTCACTTTTGTGAGATACTGTAGCTCCACAAAAAAAAAGCATTAAACACTGCAGTTAATTTTAGTTACACGTGCCACTAGGTGGCGCGTGAACACCCAGCGGCCTCCCTTCTCTCTTCGTGTTTTGTACAGTTTAGTGTTGTTTAAATTATGCCTAAGTATATATTCATGTGTTTTTTGTCCACATTTGATGTGCACAAGTTGGTTTCGCCACAGCCTTCTGGAGATAAGGAATATGACCAAACATTTCACCCTGGACCAGAGCGTTACAGAGGAGCTCCATGGCCTAGGTCTTCTCCACCAGACTTCCACACCCCCAGCCTCAACTGCTGTGTCCCATCCCAAATAGAGACCGTGTGAGAGAAGATGAAAGAGAGGTAAACATGGAGGTATCCAAACGACGCTAGCTCACACAGACTCCCGATTCCTTCCCTCATTCTGGCCAATGTACGCTCACTAGACAACAAAATAGACCACATACAGGTCCTGAGACCTACACAACGTGATGCGCGGAATTTCTGTTTCTATCTTTACGGATACGTGGCTATATGACAATATCCTGGACTCTACTATTCAGTTAGCGGGGCTAACATGCTATCGTGCAGATCGGGTGTTCACGGAGGGAGAGTAACCTGGGATGGAGGTGTCTGTGTTTACGTCAATGACACTTGGTGCCATGGTGCGACTGTTGTACACAAACACTGTTCTCCGTTGGTGGAATTTATGATCATCAAGTGCCGACCCTTCTACTTACCAAGAGAATTTTCATCTGTCCTACTAGTCGCCGTATATGTCCCGCTCACTGCCATCAGCAAGAGGAGTAAAACACTAAAAGAACTCTATCAGGCCATCAGTGAGACACAAACACCGCATCCAGATGGATTCCTCATCACAGCAGGAGACTTCAACCAGGCAGATTTAAAAGGCCCTCCT
Source organism: Pholidichthys leucotaenia (assembly GCA_020510985.1). Taxonomy (NCBI): domain Eukaryota; kingdom Metazoa; phylum Chordata; class Actinopteri; order Cichliformes; family Pholidichthyidae; genus Pholidichthys; species Pholidichthys leucotaenia. Next base: position 285,845,958 of record CM035848.1, on the reverse strand, counting down.
ACCAAAACTACACCAACATGTGGACTTTCCAACAAGAGGAGACAATTTGCTGGACCAGGGGCCTCATGTACAAAGACTTGCATGGATTTCCTACTGAAATATGACGTACGTTTAAATCAAGAAAACGCCATAAGCAAAAAAATCCAGATGTATGAAACGATCCGTACACAGGAATCCAAGCACATTTCCTTTGTACATCCCAATCTACTTGAAATTGAGCACACGTGAGGAAATACCGGACTCCTCCCTTGACATGCCTCCATTTGAATATGCAACTAGATGCAAATAGATATATACAAGCCCTGCACATTTGACTCTCCCGTATCCACGATAAAAAATAATGGATTTTCACAGACTGTGAGTTGGAGGCGCTCCTGAATGAGGTAGAGGCGCTTAAAAACATTTTGTTTGGCATGCTGTCCTCCGGCATTAGTGCTGGATGCAGGTAATTCAATAGCCTGCTCACAGCCCTACAAGATTAGATTATTGTAGGGCTACAAACAACTACAAACCTCCACCTCAGACCTGTGCGAGTGACATCACACTGCTTAACAACCTAAATGACTTCTTTGGCCGCTTCGAAGCACAAAACGGCACATCAGCACAGAAGACCACTCCTCCTCCAGACAAGCAGGCTATAAGTCTGGATCCGGCTAGCATGAAGAGGACACTCTGCAGGATCAACCCATGCAAGGCAGCTGGACCAGACAACATACTAGGTCACGTTCTGAAGGACTGTGCGGAGGAGCTCAAGAATGTCCTGGCCGACATCTTCAACATCTCCTTGAGTCAAGCTGTTGTCCCCACGTGTTTCAAAACTGCTGCCATAATACCAGTCTCAAAGAAGCCTGTCCCCTCCAGCTACAAAGATTACTGGCCTGTAGCACTGACTCCCATCATAATGAAGTGCTTCAAGCAGCTGGTCATGCAGAACATCAAGTCCACCCTCCCTCTCTCCCACAACCCATCTCGGTTTGCATAGAGGTCAAACAGATCCACAGAAGATGCCATCTCTGCTGTTCTCCATCCACCCCTCATTCACCTGGACTCTAAAGAACTCCTATGTGCGAATGCTGTTCTTGGACTTCAGCTCATCATTCAACACAATCATCCCCCAGCACATAATACAAAAACTCAGACACTCAGGACTCAAAACCTTTCTCTGTAACTGGGTGCTGGACTTTGTCACAGGGAGGCCACAGAACGTGCAAGTCGGCAGCAACACCTCCAAGGCCATCACACTGAGCACAGGGGCCCCACAAGGGTGCGTGCTGAGCCCGCTGCTCTTCACCCTGTTGACCCATGACTATGTACTAGCCTACAGCAATAAAATAATTTCTACCTGAATGTGGGAAAAACCAAGAAGATTGTGGTCGACTTCAGGAGGGGACACACACAGCATCCTCCTCTGATCATTGATGGGGCAGCTGTGGAGAGGGTGAGCAGCACCAAGTTCCTGAGGATGCACATCTCTGAGGACCTCTCCTGGTCCAACAACACCACATCACTGGCCAAGAAGGCTCAAACTTGCCTCCATTTCCTCCGCAAACTGAAGAGAGCACTAGTCCCACCCCCCATCATGTGCTCATTCTACCGTGGCACCATTGAGACCATCCTCACCAGCTGCATCACGATGTGGTACGGAAGCTGCACCGCCTCCTGCCAGAAGACACTACAACACACAGTGAAAGCGGCCAGCAAGATCATCGGTGCCCCTCTGCTCCCCCTTTCAAATATCTACTTCAACCGCCTCACCCACAGAGCCAGCAACATTGCAGGCGACACCTTCCACCCCTCACACTCCCTATTCAGCCCCCTGCCCTTGGGGAAAAGGTACCGGAGCCTCCAGACCCACTCCACAAGACTGCTAAACAGCTTTGTTCACCAGACCATCAGGACCCTGAACTCTGCCCACTTCCTCCCCACCCCTGGACCGTAACACACTCACCCACACAACCGCTACCTCAGCTTTTTGCACAGAAAGACTTGGCACACCAACAGTAATACATCTGCTGCTGTGTATCTCTGCACCTTACTGCAACCATTTGCACAAATGCCATACCTGCTACTGTCTGTTATTGCAATATTGATTATGTGCTGTCCTATCTGTCACTGTCTGCACCTCCACTACCGCATCGAACTTGCAACTACGAGTATTACTGCTCAACCTTTTCTGTATATAGGATTGCTGAGTTTTATTGTTTCTTTATTTGCACTACGGGTAGCATTACTGTACATAGACTGCTGTTGTTTTTCCAGCCTTATTGCTTTTTTATATATTGCGCACACCACTGAAGAGAGAAATAGCATTTCAGTTTTCCTGTATGTCCTGTACGTATAGAAGTATTAACAAATAAAATCTTTGAATCTTGAAACGTGTGCAAAAAAATTGGAATTGAGCATTAAAACCTGCAGTGTGAACGTAGCCTTCATTTTTTTAATGATTAACATTTATTTTGCTGCACTTTATCAAGGTGAAGAAGTTATGTCCCCCTCAATCATTCGGGGCTCATATTTACTTCCGTAAACACAACGCTGTGTCTGATGCATGCGGGTCACTTGATAGCTGTAGACCGTTTACACTGGAGTCTAATGGGGTTGCATTTAAATTATAATGTGAACACCCACACAAAAAAATCAGATCTGGGCAAAAAAATCTGAATTGAGCATTAAGACCTGCAGTGTGACCGTAGCCTTAGTCTTGAAGGTTAGATGTTTTTCTCCTAAATTTATAACCATTTTTCCCACTGGTTGAAGCTGACAGGAGATTATGTTATTAGTCAGTCTGTCTCTGTCTGCCCCACTTTTGTGAAATCAGCTCCTCCTACAGTTTTGTTTTGAAACTACCATGGTTTGATATACTCTGATGATGCTCATACTGCAATTTCACTCTCATCGGATGACCTTGAAGTCAAAGGTAAAATTTTCGCTAAATCTTCGAAACACAATAATTACTGAAAGAAATGATGTAGGCTTTTCAAGTCAATACTGTAGTATCTAAGACACATCTTGGATAACATGCACCCTGACCTGAGTATAGGTTTGGGGTCAAAAGGTCAGTTTCATTCTGTTTACACGATGGTAAATGCTGAATTTATTGTTACTATAAAACGAGTAAAGCTACGGCCACCAAACCTGGTACACAGGTTCACCTTAGGATCCTGACCTCTGATTATGGGTTTTGGGTCTAAAGGTCAAAGGTCAATGTTAACATTCCTTATTACTGTACAACGAGTAAAGCTAGGGTCACCAAACTTGGTACACAGGTTCACCCCGTGACCCTGAAGTGTGGCTATGGATTTGGGATTGCAAGATCAAAGGTCAACATCAAATTGGTTTATCAGCTATAGTAGTAGTAGTAGATTAGTTTATTTGACAGGGACAGTGCAATAAACATAGACAATTAATCAAAGACAATCAATCTGATGTGTTGCACATAGAGTGTATAGCTATTAGCTAATTTGCAACTCTTGTCCCTGGATGGGCTTTAGAAAAAAGAATCAAGATAAAAAAATATACACAATAACCACATAGCTCAACAACAAAGAAAGCTAAGGTCACCAAACTTGTTACACAGGCTCACCTTTGGATCATGACCTTTCCTGACCTACTCTATCATTAACAGTCTTGTTTTGGGAGGCTATATTGCCCAGCCCTACCTCAAAGAGAATTCGGGCAGCACTACCCCTATATGTGTGCGCAAAATTGAGAAGCACGGCCTAAGCAAAAGAAATGGAGCAGGTCTGTGTCAGGTCTGTTAAGTAATGATGTAATAATCACACAGAGAACAGCAAATCAAAATGAGGTTTTTCAGAGTTGTAGTCCTTGTTTCTATGGGGGAGGAGGACTCCTGTGCAGATGGACTTCAGGCTGTTTGGTTTTGCAGACCATATAATGTTTCAATAACCCATTAAAATATAGGGGGAACCCCAAAAGTATAGTAGGGCCTCTTTAATTTGTCCTAAATGTATCAGCTCGTAATGTCTTTTTAATTGCTTTGTATACTATTGTTCTCATCTCACAATAATTCCTGTTATAGTGTGTAATATCTTTGACTATAAGTTGAAATTCATTCTCCAGCTCTTCTTCCCATGCTTCAAACAATCTATGATGACATAATGTACTATATGTGACGTAGAAAACAGCAGCATCAATCCCTATTGTCTCTCCAATCAGACATTGTGGAGCTTGAGCGCTTCCTGCTTCATCAGGAGACCCTGCCTCGACAGCTGCTGGAGGAGAAGCAGCAGAATCTTGACACCATGCCGCTGCTCAGTGCTCACAACGTCATACAGGTGAAAACACACAAGCAGCTCCTTCCACCTGCCATCAGATAAAAAATTCCCATCAACCATAGATCTGAACGGTGATGAAAGGAGGGTGGGGTGAACTAGGGTTCATCAGCATTTAATAAAACATTCATTGAAATGGGTCATTGTGAAGAAGGGTGTTCATTCTGGGTGTAAAATGCACCATTTAAACGCAGAGATGTTTTGACCAAAACATGCCAAACATTTCATTAACACCTCTGGGAGCTGTGTCCGTGTGGAAAAATGATATACTGTAAGCCAAAGGTAAATATAGTCCATACTATGTTCTGAATTTGTCCTCATATAGCAGATTACAACCCCAAATCAAAGCAATATGGGGCAAAAAACAACGATCCTCAGATTTGCTTGGACTTACAGTTTTTATTGATAGATTAGGTGCAACCCACGATTAGAGTTAAGAAGCCAGCAAAAGTTAGGAAATGACTTTCAGAGTGAGAGGGGGAAAATCCAGGATCTGCAAAACCATCATAAAGAACAGAACCAGAAATATGAATATGAACTGTTTAAAGTGAGAAACTGGGCTACAAGTCTTTAAAACACTGGACAAAGAGTGGAAAGTCCGACTCCTGGACCAAGACATTTAAAAAAGAAAACGATATGCTTTTGAAAAGTACGGGGCTGAAATACTGTAGGGCTGGGCGATATGGCTTTCAATATGTATCGTGATACATTTAGGGTTTTATCGCAATACACAATATATATATCACAATATCTTGAGATCTCCTCCAAAGCACTGTATAAATAATAATAATAATGCATTTTATTTGTATAGTGCTTTCCAAGACACTCAGATGCTTTACATTTAAAAAAAAAAAAATGCACAATTAAAATTAAGCATGAAAAGTTACGGATGTGTTGGGGGAGAGAGTTCCGGAGGGAGGGGGCGGCAGTGGAAAAGGCTTTGTCCCCCTCCAGGTTCTGTGTGGTGGAGAGAGGAGATTTTCATCAGAAGAATGGGCATGCCGGTGCAACAAGTCGGTAAGATAGGAAGGGTCCTAGTGATGGAGGCCTTGAAAGGTGAGGAGAAGGACTTTGAACTGTATGTGTTGAGATTGGGAGCCAGTGGAAGTTCTGGAGGACAGGGGTGATGTGGTTGTGGGATTGGGTGAGGAGACGGGCGGCTGAGTTCTGAATGTATTGAAGTTTCTGGAGAACTTTAGATGATGAGGCGTAAACAATGCTATTACAATAGTTGAGTCTGGATGTGATAAATGTGTGTATGAGGGTTTCTGTGGTGGAGAAGGTGAGTGAGGGATGGAGTTGGGCTATGTTTTTAAGGTGGAAGAAAGCAATTTTGGTGACATGATTGATGTGTGGTTCAAAAGTGAGGTGGCTGTCAAAGATGACTCCAAGGTTTCGTAGCTGATGTGGAAAGTGTAGAGTTGGCAACAGTAAGGTTACAGAATAACTGTATTTTGTTCAATTTTTACTTTCTGAAGTCTGACAGTGAATTGAACTGTTCCTTTTTTTCTCCTTTTGTTCAAGTCACTGCAGCCAGTGTGTGTGTGTGTGTGTGTGTGTGTGTGTGTGTCATTTCATTCCCCTTCCCCACGCACTGCCACTGTTGCCAGATTGTGCATAAAAAGCAAGCATCTCTTCTCCACGAAAACGGACTCAAAAGAAGCAGTTTCTAAAGAAAAAAAATTGCAGGAAAATAAACAGACCTGGCAATGACCCTGAAATGAAATACGGTATGGGGAAGGGGGGTGGGGGTACCTGAGTGCAGCTGTGTGAGAGAGTAGAGGAGAGAGAAGCTGACAGTGACAGCTTACACTGCCGCGAAAATGCTCAAGATCAGCGATAAAGACATTTTTTGTATCGTGCATAGTAGAATGTATCAATATAACGAATATATTTGGTGTATCGTCCAGCCCTAGGCTGAAAACTGAGGACATCTGCCACAACACCATGCTCTGTACAGCAAATAAAGACAAGGAGAACAACCTTGGTAGATGAAAGGAATAAAGCTCTATTTTGCAAACACTCCCGGGAATGACTATTTTTGTAGTCAGCTAATCTAACAACTATTTTTTCGACTAGTTGACTAATCACGATTACTTCCGTCATGTTCACCTTTTCTGCTTCCTGTTGGCACGCTCCTGTTTGGGGCTGCAGTGCATGTTTGACCTCACCTGTTGAAGTCTGCACACCTGAGAACATCACCTTGTTCTGCCTTAATCAGTCCCTCCATGATTTTGTGGGATGTTTTTAAGATCGTTGTGGCCCAAAAAGCCTGAATTCATGGGAGTTTTTTTTAAAAAACCTGCGATAAAAGTTATGTTTTGACAGTGCAAAAAAAAAAAAAAAAATCTAACAGTTGTGGGAAGAATTACAAATTTTAAAGCAGATGCTTTTTTCCATAGTTTACTGCAATGATATTCTATACAACGCCACAAGAAAAGCACAGGATAGTCAAAAATTTCCTGTTAAACATCCATCCATCCATCTTCTTCTGCTTAATCCTTTTCGGGTTGCGGGGGGGGGGGGGGGGGGCTGGAGCCTATCCCAGCATCTTTGGGCGAGAGGCAGGGTACACCCTGGACAGATCGCCAGTCCATCGCAGGGCCAACACAGAGAGACAGACAACCATTCATTCTCACATCCATACCTAAGGACAATTTAGAATCCCCAGTTTGATGCCAATTAACCTAACTTGCATCTTTTTAGCATGTGAGAGTAAACCTGAGAAATCCTGGAGTAAACCCACGCAGACAAATTATATGATCAGAGGTGGATATAGTAGCCAGAAATTCTACTCATGTAAAAGCAGTGCTTTGAAATTAATAATTAAGTCATCATCATAGCAGTCTGTCGGGGGCGACAATGACTTTCATTTAGGTCTGATCAGATTTTTCCATGCAGCTCTGTCCTTCGCCTTCCGCTGCCAGGAGCTCCTGACCTTGTCCGAGCCGATATGAGTTGCTCTCTGACTGACCATTTCATGAAACTGCTTGCAAAGTGCTTGAGTACCGCTAGCTTTTGCTGCACTAGCGGCACATTGTTTGCAGATAAAGGTACTGTCAGTGGCAAAGACAGGCCAAGACAAACTGACTCCAGTATCTGTTGCAGTGACTGACCAGATGATAGGTTTGTTTATCTCTGTTCTTTGTGTAGTGCATGTCACGATGCACCGACTGGCAAAAGTCCACTACAGACCTTGCGACAGATGTGCTTATCTGCCAGGATGTCCAGTCTCACCCCGTGTAACTGGGAGTGGTCCACCACAGACCTGTGACAGATATTGTTTTTAGTTTTGCCAGGATGCTCAGTTTCACCCTCCACGCCCTTGGAAGGGCAGGGTTGCTGGTTGAGTCGCCGACGGCCTGACCCTTGAGACAGGTAGTACCAGTTTTCATGGTTATCCGGTAGCAAGCAAACCAGTGCCTGACCTGACATGAGTTAAAGGTACAAAGAGCACCCACTTAAAAACTTGAGTAACCGGGCAGCACGGTGGTGCAGTGGTTAGCACTGTTGCCTTACAGCTAGAAGGTTCCAGGTTCGAATCCCCAGGCTGGCAGGGGTTGGAACCTTTCTGTGTGGAGTTTGCATGTTCTCCCTGTGCTACGTGGGTTTACTGCGGGGGCTCCGGTTTCCTCCCACAATCCAAAGACATGCATGTTAGGTTAATTGGTTCTTCTAAATTGTCCCTAGATATCTGTTTCCTATAGGCCCTTAGAATAGAGGGTTAGTACTAGTGAAAGCGCTTTGAGTGGTCTTTGTGACTAGAAAAGCACTATATAAGTGCAGGTTAGTTAGAGTAATGACTTCAGTTTGAGGTTTTTCTCAAAAATGTATAACAATTTTCTTGTAATTTTCTACTTTTCTCTGTAAATTTATCTAAATTTGAAACCATTTCCTTAAATTTGCAATTTCCTCTTGTAAAATTGACTTTTCTTGTATATTTGAGACCTTATTATAAATTTGTGGATTATTTTATGGCTAATTTTTGTCTGTTTTTTTTAAATAAAATTACTGTTGTTTTTTTGTTTTTTTTTAATAAATTTGAAACAGACTGTGGTATTTTTTTTTACTTTTTCCCTTATAACAATTTGCATTTTTGACCATAATTTTGCAGTCAGAACAGAACAATAATTTAACTCTGATTTCAAAGAAAAAATATTAATAAAATTGTACTTTTTTTTTGAATGAATGAATGAATGAATTTATTTCGGATAATACAGTACAGGTTGAAGAAACTGTATAATATAACAACAAGGTCAAATTAGACAAAGACTCCTTCTACTGTACAATTCCACGTGAGTTATCCGAAATGGGTGATGGCTGAAGCCGCAGCTTATATTGCCCACCCATATTCCATCCAAGAATTCAAAGAAAAAAGAGTAAACAAGACAAGAGTGATTACAATTTAGAACAAAGCTAAGACAAAGTGTGACTGAGAGAAAAAAAAGAAAACTGAGCTAAGCTAAGTTAAGCAGTTACTATTCGAGACAAATCTAAGACAGAATGTCACAGAGAGAGAAAAAAAAAAAAAAAAACTAAGCTACAACACAGGCTGGAAATGTCAATCCTTATGTGAGTTTACATGTCGTCTTGTAAATATGTTTGGAGTATTTCTTCCTTTAGTTTTTGTTTAAATTGTCCAAGCGTTGTACATGATTTTAATTCAGGTCCAAAATTGTTCCATAATCTGACTCCTTGCACTGAAATACAGTGTTGCTTGGTGGTTGTTCTCACTGTAGGCTTTTGAAATATACATGTTCCTCTGAAGTGATATCGTTTCTCCCTTGTTTGGAACAACTTTTGGATATTTGCAGGCAGTGATGAATTCTTCACTTTGAACATTATTATTGCGGTTTTAAAGTCAACCAGATCTTTCAACTTGAGAGTTTTTTGTTTAAGAAAAAATGGGTTTGTTGGTTCCCTGTAAGCTGCTTTGTTTATTATTCTAATAGCTCTCTTTTGAAGCATAAAGACTGGATATATGTTTGTTTTATATGTATTTCCCCATACTTCATTACAATATGTCATGTATGGGAGTATTAATGAATGATACAAGGTGTATAGTGTGGGTTGATTCAGCAAATATTTCACTCTGTGTAATATTGCAATTGATTTGGAGACTTTACCTTTAATATAATTAATATGTGACTTCCAACAGTTTATCAATTATTACTCCAAGGAATTTGGTTTCAGATACCCTTTCAATCTCTACACCATTTACACTGAGTTTGGGTACTGGATTGTTGTGATGGTTGTTAAAGACTATAAATTTTGTCATACTTAAATTGAGCGTTAATTTGTTTGAATCAAACCACAGTTTAAGCTTTCCTAATTCCTTCCCGAGTGTATCCAGAAGTTGTTCCAAATTGTTTCCACTGCATAGCAGATTAGTGTCATCGGCAAACAATATTAAGTCCATTTTTTCTGAGACTTTACATATATCGTTTATATACATATTGAATAATAATGGTCCCAAAACTGAACCCTGTGGGACTCCACAGGTGACCTTCAGCAACTCTGAGTTTTTGTTGCTAACACATACATACTGATATCTATTCTTTAAGTAACTACTTAACCAGGACAGTGCTACACCTCTAATACCAGAATTTTGTAGTTTCTTTAATAATAAATTATGATCTACTGTATCAAATGCTTTTTTAAGATCTAGGAATACTCCAACTGAATACTCTTTATTTTCAATGGCTGTTGATATTTTTTCTGTAAATTCCATTAGGGCATATGCAGTTGTCCTCTTGTGTCTGAACCCATATTGCTGCTCACATAATAAATCATTCTTCAGTATGAAGTTGTCAATTCTCTCATAGAATATTTTTTCAAGTATCTTGGAAAATTGTGGTAATAGTGAAATTGGTCTATAGTTTGAGAGTTCCCCTCTATCGCCCGTCTTGTATATTGGAATTACTTTAGCTATTTTCATTGCATTGGGAAATATACCTGATTGGAGAGACAGGTTGCAGATATACGTCAGTGGTTTTACTATGCATTCAATAACAGTTTTGACTAGTAACATGTCGATACCATCACAGTCAGTAGATGTTTTACTTTTGAACGATTTAACAATTTCAATGACCTCTCTTTCGTCTGTGTTCTTTATCAAGATGGAGTCTTTTACAGCAGTGTTATTGCATATTGTATCACCTGTTGGCACCGTAGTGGGTATTTCTCGGGCCAGTTTAGGTCCAATGTTAACAAAAAAATTATTAAATTCATCTGCAGGTGAAGCGATATTCACACTCTGAGTCGTTTTATTATTTTTTGGAATATTAGTTGGGTAACTTGTATTTCTGCTTTTATTTCCAAGGATACTGTTGAGTATTGTCCATGTATTTTTAATATTGTCTCTGTTTTTCTCCAGTTCTTTACTGTAATAGTCTCTTTTACTACATCTTATTATATATGTTAACTTATTTTTGTATGTTTTATACCGCTGCTCTGCTTCTTTTGTTCTTTTCTTTAGGAAAGCTTTATATAATGAATTTTTCTTTTTACACGCCTTTTGTAGTCCTTTGGTTAACCATGGCTTATTAGCAAATTTGTGTTTAAGCTTTTTTATTACTAATGGGCAGTTTTTTTCATAAAGAGTGGTTACAATGTTTATAAATGTGTCATAGGCTTCATTTACATCTGATACATAGACTTCTGTCCAGTCTTGCTTCAGCAAGTCCTCTTTAAGAGAACTGATTGCATTTGGTGATTTGTGTCTGAACGATTTTGAAGTTTTTTCTGCGTTGGGCCCCGTGTGGCCATGGATAAGTGCAAAGGTTGGCAAGTGGTCACTTAATGAAATAAATTAATTTAAATGCCCAAAGATGCAGTTATTTCTGTTATAATATTTCTATATATTTATAGTTGGGTTTTTTTTTAGAACTCTCCTCACCACTCAAACATCAGGAAAAACCTCCTTTATTTTGAATTCCAAATGTTGGCACATTTAGTTTGTCTGAAGGCTGCTGACGGATTAAAGTCATCGACTTCGTGAATTTCGGTCATCTTAACTTTCCAGGTACATAATGAACATAAATTAGATAATTAATATTAACTAAGGTAAAGGTAAAAACAGCTTCTTTTTATTCTTGTCTGAAATAAGAAAAACAAAAAAACTAATGATTAAAAAGAAGACAAAATGAACCAACTCAAGCTCCTAACCACACCTGTTAGCTAAGCGACTCTTCCATTATTGCTCCTGTTGCCAGCGGGTTAAAACCATGATAAATGCCTCCAGTGCTCACATACTGTAGTGTATTAAATATGATTGTAAAGGGTGCTGGGTGTACCCTGGGTGTAGTGGGGGTGACGGCCCGCCTTTCCGGTTCCACTGTCACTCTGGGGTATAAAGGGCTGAGGTGGAAGAGACGGTCTCTTTCGCCGTTGACCATCTGCCTACACGGAGCACCTGTGTTACTGTGGTTCATTTAATAAAGATACGTTCAAAAGCACCTCCAGCCTGATTCTTATGCGAGTGAGTTATGGACATAACAGTTGGCGATGAGGATGCGATAAAGGTATGGAGAGAGCTGTTTCTGCAATTTGGCTGTTTTTGGAGGTTCTGGGTGAGCCGCCTGTCCCCTGGGTGAGATGGTATGTGGCTTTTCAAAATTATTTGGTGGCCCTAAACCTCAGAGAGCTAGAGAAACTGTGTGCGAAAGCTATTTTGGTCTATAATCTTGGCATGGAGGGTCAAAGAATTCTCAGCACATTGGGAGAATGTGATAGTTTTGACAACGTGGTCGGGCTAATGGCGTGCAATTTTCGCGCTCCGGAAAACGTCATAGTCCGGAGGATCAGGTTTTGGCAGCGCTGCCAGCAGACTGAAGACTTGGTGCAGAGTTACGTTGCAGACCTGCGCCATCTGGCGGGGGAGTGCCAGTTTGGAGCCTTTGAAGAATAGATGATCCATGATCAATTGGCAGAGCACATGCTTTGTTCTGCGGCACGGTCGAGGCTCCTGACTTACCTGGGTGAACTGACATTAGCCACGGCAGTTGAGAGAGCGCAACAATTATGAAGCAGCTGAAAAACTGTCGGAGGACCTCGGTGAGAGGACCACGTTGGGGCACGCTGAACCACAACTGAAGGCGCTGGCTGTAGACCCAGATAGTGAAGACAGCATGGATGAAGAGGAATATGCTGCCGCTATAAAAATTAGGTCCACCCCGGGTACGCCAAGATGTTATGGCCGTGGGTCCACCAGGCACCGGTATAAGGCAAGAGAGTGTCCGGCGAAAGGCAAACGCTGTGGCAAGTGTGGTCTTCTGCCTCATTTCGCCAGGGCCTGCAAAAATTTTGAGCGAGGGGACCGAAGACGTAGGTCAGATTCCCCCGCAACAACTCCTATGGTTGTTCATACCATCTCACCGAGCACAGATGGGCGAATTTATTGTGACGTTTTGCTGGACGGCGTAGAAGTGCCATTGTTGGTGGACACGGGATCAGCGATTTCCCTGTTGAACTGGCCCACTGTGAGGAGTCTGTTCCCGCATTACCGTGTGAGAGGATTGTCGACGTCATGCTTTGGCTATGGAGGAAACAAGTTAGCCATCGTGGGTTTGCTGGCGTTGACAGCGAGGTACAAGTCGGCAATGATGTCCAATGTCCAGTTTGTGGTGACCGTCAGTGGGTCGAACATTATGGGATGTGATATGTTCAACGGCCTGGGATTCACGATCACCAGTGGTGTCGGAGAAGAGTGATCGGGCTGTGGTTTGTGGGACCGACATACCTCTTCTGATTTTTTCCACATTTAAAGTACTTTAATAAGCTCATGTTTCTCTCAGACAGTGACGCTAGCGAGACACTGCCTGGTGACTGGAGCGGTCACGTGGGCGCGGCACTTCTGCACTCCATGCGGATGACGATCATGCGCGTTGTTCATGTGCGCGCTTGCGGACTGTATTTCCTTGATATTTTTTTCTTAAATATAAATTTTCTCAGAGGAATGGCAGGAAATTTACAAGCGTGGCAGGCCGCTACCAGGAAATGTTACCAGAGGAAACCCTGAAGAGGCTCACTTAAATATCAGCTGATCATTGTTCCAGTATTTGCTGTCACAAAACACTGTGACTTCATATTGAGTTTAATAAAATGCTTATTTGGCATTCACATATACGAGAAGGAAGGTGTTAACAGAAAAATAACTATCCAACATGGACAGCATCGGTCAGATGTTCTGAATGTCCCTGATATGAACACACAGAGACCGAGTAACATTTGTTCACTTTGATATTGTTTTGTTTTTTGTTTTTTTTAGTTGTACATCTGTGATGACAACAGAGGGGCCAACGAGTACGATTTCAAAAAGGCTTTGGATCTGCTAGAGTACATCACTGAGGTAGCCGTCTGCTTTCATTGTGCTGTCCCCCATTTTCTTGACTGCAGTTTGGTTAACCTGGATGGATGTTTTGTTTTGTTACAGGAAGATGCTGTGGATGTCGACTTGCTCAAATGCGAGATCTTTGGCAAAGCACTACAGAGAGACGAGTAAGAACTGCCCCGTTTCTGGTTCATTGTTGACATAAATCTGGGACAATTTAAGATGTTTATCCTGATGCTGAAAATCATCAGTGCCACTTATTTACTAGTTGGTAGTAATTAGTTAATTAACTTTTTTACAAAATTGTACTTATGTGAGATGCGTGACTGTATTATTGTTTTGACTTCTATGTCGGTGAGAAAAACATGAACTTGTATTCAGGTACATTCAGTGGTACTCTCTGTGTTAGTTTTAATTTCACTGGTTTGAAAACAGGTCTGAAATATTCTTGGTTATAGTGTAATAATCAAAATGATGCATATTTATTAACTATAGTGAATTTATAATGTTATATGATTTATACTATTTTAGAAGGCAAATGTGTAAAGTTTATTTTCCTTAGATTGTCACATATACAATGAAATTTAAAGTGTCAGCCAGTCAGAGCATAATTCATAAAATATCTTCTTCTTTTGACTGCTCCCTTCAGGGGCCTCCACAGTGGATCATCTGCCTCCATCTCACCCTATCCCTTGCATCTTCCTGTGTAACACCAACCCTCTCCATGTCCTCCTTCACTGCATCCATACAACCAGCTCCATCTTCAACATCCTTTGTCCAGTATATCCACTGTCCTGTCCAGACCGTCTCAGCCTTGCCTCTCTTACTTTGTCTCCAAACCACTCAACCAGAGCTGTCCCTCTGATATACTCATTTCTAATCTTCTCCCTCCTAGTCACTCCTAGTGAAAATCTTAGCATTTTAAACTCTGCCACCTTCAGCTCCACCTCCTTGTCAGCGCCACCGTCTCCAAACCATACATCATAGCAGGTCTCACTACCATCTTGTAAATCTTCCCTTTCACTCTTGCTGCTACCCTTCTGTCACAAATCACCCCTGACACTCGTCTCCACCCACTCCACCCTGCCTGCACTCTCTTCTTCACCTCTCTTGTGCATTTTCCATTGCTTTGGATATTTGACCCCAGGTATTTAAACTCATCTACTATCACTACCTCTACTCCTTCCATCTTCACTGTTAAACCTGCCTCCCTCTCATTCACACTCATGTATTCTGTTTTGCTTCTGCTGACTTTCATTCCTCTTATCTCCAGAGCATACCGCCACCTCTCCAGGTTCTCTTCCACCTGCTCCCTACTCTCACTACAGATCACAATGTCATCTGCAAACATCATGGTCCATGGAGACTCCTGCCTGACCTCATCTGTCATTGCATCTGTAGTACTCTTTCTTGACATGAAACTGTACTGCTGCTCACTGACTGTCACCTCTCTTCTTAACCTGGCTTCAACAACTCTTTCCCATATCTTCATAGTGTGGCTGATCAACTTTATGCCTCTGTAGTTACTACAGCTCTGAGCGTCACCTTTGTTCTTGAAAACTGGTACCAAAACACTTCTCCACTCCTCAGGCATCCTCTCACTCTCCAAGATTGTATTAAACAATCTGGTTAAAATGTCCACTGCCATCTCTCCTAAACATCTCCATACCTCCACAGGTATGTCATCTGGACCAACCGCCTTTCCATTCTTCATCCTCTTCAAAGCTTCCCTCACTTCTGCCTTGGTAATCCTCGGGACTTCCTTGTTCACCATCTTTCCTTCATCCATCCTCCTCTCTCTCTCATTCTCTTTGTTCATCAGCTCAAAGTTCTCCTTCCACCTTCTTTACACACTCTCATTTGTTAGTACATTAACATTTCTGTCCTTAATCAGCCTGACCTACTGTACATTTTTTCCAGCTTGATCTCTCTGTCTAGCCAATCAATACAAGCCCTTTTCTCCTTCCTTAGTGTCCAGACTCTCATACAACTCTCTATATCTCTCTATATCTCTATATCAACTCTCTATAAAAATCCAAGATGGCGCCGCGGATGGCAGCCACTGGCTTCTGCTCTCTGATGTTTTTGATAATTTTGTGTGTTTTTTTGGACTTCTGCTCTTCTGTCCGAATCACCTATTCAAGGGAGGAACTACTTTCACTCAGACTACCTCCCAATGCAACTTCTCCGCCAGTTACTGCTGCTGATCTGAAGTTTTTTCAGTCCATCTTAGCTGTGGGAGCAGCGGCTATTGGCGCTGGCCGGAAACGAAGGCGGCGTGGTAAACGTGCCGGTGCGTTAGTCAGGCTGAAGAAATGAGGATTTCGCACGCCGCTCCCATCGATCCATCTGGCAAATATCCGCAGTTTGGCGAACAAAATGGATGAACTGCTGCTCCTGACTCTCAAAAACCGGGATTTTAGCAGATCTGGCGCCCTTTGTTTCACGGAGTCCTGGCTGAGTGAACACATCCCGGACAGCGCGGTCCGTCTGGACGGATTTCAACTGTTTCGCGCTGATCGCAGCTGAGAATTTTCTGGAAAGACTAAGGGTGGTGGAATCTGCTTCTACATAAACGAAGGTTGGTGTACTGATGTCACAGTGTTGAAGAAGTTTTGTAGCCCTAACCTAGAGTCACTGTTCATAAACTGTAAACCCTTTTATTCACCGCGAGAGTTCTCCTCATTTATTCTGGTCGGAATTTATATCTCGCCTGCTGCTTGTACAACGGAGGCACTGCAGCTCCTCGCTGACCAGATAGCAGAGGTGGAGGAAAAACATCCAGACTCTCTGCTTATCATTCTGGGTGATTTCAATAGAGCTAATCTCACAAATGAGCTTCCTAAATACAGACAGCATATTAAATGTCCCACCAGGGACACAAATACACTTGACCACTGTTACACAGTTTTAAGAAATGCCTATCATGCCGTCCCCCGTGCAGCTCTGGGTTTTTCTGACCACTGCCTGCTCCATCTTATTCCAACATACAGACAGAAACTAAAAACTTCCAAGCCTGTTGTAAGGACTGTGAAGAAATGGACTGAGGAATCAAAGCTGAAGTTACAAGCCTGCTTTGACTGCACAGATTAGAGTGTTTTTGAAGCTGCAGCCATTAACTTAAATGAACTCACTGACACTGTGACATCATACACCTGTTTCTGCGAGGACATGTGTGTGCAGACCAAGACCTTCTGCACATACAACAACAATAAACCCTGGTTCATTCCTAAACTGAAGCAGCTACGTCAGACCAAGGAGGAGGCCTACAGGACTGGTGACTGGACTCTGTACAAGCGGGCCAGAAACATGCTGACGAAGGAGACCAGGCTTGCTAAGAGGAGCTACAGTGTGAAGTTACAAAAAAACTTCTCAGCTAACAACTCTGCTTCTGTCTGGAGAGGCCTACGGAATATCACCAACTACAGGAGACCATCCCCCCACCCTGCGGAAAACCTCCAGCTGGCTAATGACCTAAACAGCTTTTACTGCAGGTTTGAAAAGAACCTACAGTTCTCACCTCCCACCCACACAAAAGGATTATCTGCAGCCCCAGGAACTCCATCCCTCCTCCACTCTGACCTCCCACCAGCACTAATGATCTGTGAAGAGGAGGTGCGCCGGGTCTTTCAGAGACAAAAGATCAAGAAGGCTGCAGGACCTGATGGTGTGTCTCCGTCCTGCCTGAGAGTCTGCTCCAACGAGTTGGCCCCCATCTTCACCCGGATCTTTAACAGATCACTGGAGCTGCGTGAAGTGCCTTCCTGCTTCAAACGCTCCATCATCATTCCAGTTCCCAAGAAACCCTCTATTACAGGATTAAACGACTACAGACCTGTTGCCCTGACCTCTGTGGTCATGAAATCCTTGGAGAGATTGGTGCTGAGCCACCTGAAGGTCATCACAGGCCCCCTGATGGACCCACTGCAGTTTGCCTACCGGTCAAACAGGTCAGTGGATGATGCAGTGAATATGGGACTACATTACATCCTGCAACACCTCGACTCCCCAGGGACGTACGCCAGGATCCTGTTTGTCGACTTCAGCTCAGCGTTCAACACCATCATCCCAGGCATTCTTCATCAGAAACTCCTCCAGCTCAAGGTGCCCCCCTCCACCTGCCAGTGGATCTCCAGCTTTCTGACCGACAGGTGGCAACAGGTGAAGCTAGGGAGATTTACATCCAGCTCCCGAAAAATTAGTACTGGCGCCCCCCAAGGATGTGTCCTTTCCCCACTGCTCTTCTCCCTCTACTCCAACGACTGCACCTCAGAGGACCCTTCGGTGAAGCTCCTGAAGTTTGCGGACGACACCACAGTCATCGGTTTGACCCGGGATGATGATGAGTCTGCATACAGGCGGGAGGTGGAGCAGCTGATCCTCTGGTGCAGCCAGAACCATCTTGAACTTAACCCAGCCAAAACGGTGGAGATGACTGTGGATTTCAGGCGACACCCCCCTTCATTCCCCCCACTCACCATCCTCAACAGCACAGTGTCCACTGTGGACTCCTTCAAGTTTCTGGGTACCACAATCTCCCGGAACCTGAAGTGGTCCTCCCATATTGACACTGTCCGGAAAAAGGCCCAGCAGAGGTTGTTTTTTCTGCGTCAGCTCAAGAAGTTTGATTTGCCTCAGGAGCTGCTGGTTGTCTTCTACACCGCCATCATCCAATCTGTCCTCTGCTTTTCCATCACTGTCTGGTTTGGATCTGCCACTAAACAGGACAAGACCAGACTGCAGCGGATCATTAAGTCTGCGGAGAGGATCATTGGTACCGACCTACCCTCCATTGAGAACTTATATCGGTCCATAACCAGGAAACGGGCAGGAAACATCTGTGCTGACCCATCACACCCCGGCCACAAACTGTTTGAACTTCTATCTTCTGGTCGTCGTTACAGATCACTGAAGGTCAAAACCACCCGTCACAGGAACAGTTTCTTTCCTCAAGCCATCACTCTGATGAACTCCTAACATTCACCTAGTCCTACCTGTTGCTGTACTCATGACTTTTCATCCATTATTACATTGCACATAACTCTCACACTGCTTTTTACTTCATTCACATTATATCACTGAATCTGAGTCCACATTGAAATACTGTGTGATTGTATATTTTTTCATATATTTCTGCAAAGTGTGGTTAGTCCGAGTAAATAACTGCATATATTCCTGTATATATTCGCATCCTTTTATAGAAACGTGGACAGACTGTAATTTACTGTACATACTCTGTTTGTCATTGAATCCTTATTTAAATCCTTCACCTGAACAACGAGAGCAAGTTTTTAGCCAAAGTCAAATTCCTTGTATGTGTTGTGCATACTTGGCCAATAAAGCTGATTCTGATTCTGATATGCCTTTTCCTTTTCCTTTGCCACCTCTCTCTTTGCCATGCGCCTAGATTCCAAATACTCCTGTCTACTTTCTTCATCTCCCTGACTATCACACTTTTTTTTTGCTAACCTCTTCCTTTGGATACTTTCCTGTACCTCCTCATTCCACCAAGTCTCCTTGTCTTCCTTTCTCTGTCCACTGGATACACCACATGCCTTTGTGTTGGGTCTGTGTAGGAAAAAATGTCAGGGGGTGTGCACTGAGAGCTGGGGGATGTGAAACCTGCTCCATGCTACACGTCTGCTGTCCGCGTATGTGTAACCAGGAACCTTGTGTGACGAAATTTATGTCGTCTCTATTCCGCTAGTGTCCGCAGTGCTCAACCGCGAACAACTGTGTGCAGCCCAAATTTTGTGACCGCACCGCCTGCCCACAACGTGAACGCGTTGAAAAGCGCATGCACAAGACTGAACGTCCCATTCATGAGGTGGCGATATCGACACAGCATACATCAGTAGATGAAGAAGACAACAAGGCGGAAAACAAGAATAAAAACATACATGAATCATACATACATACTTTCTTTCACAGCAGCAGCAGCATCTTCGTGGAAAAGGAGTGAAAACCAGGAATTCAAACAGCAGAAATAGACTCTATTTTTGAAGAGAAACTTTGTGAAGAAGTCCGCCATTTCTTTGTTGGTGAAAATCCTGGCACGTCAGCGCCTTGACGCTACCTATCGGGCAGGAGTGAAACTACAAATGATAGTTGTGCGCATGCATCAACCGCTTGGCCTGGGTAGATGAAAAAAGTGAGCATGAACAGCACCACTTGCGTGCCGGGCTTGTCCAAAGCATAAGCGGACCACAGCGGACTAGAGGGAAGTGGAGCATGAAGCAGACTTAAGGGGAGTGGAGGGAGGGCAGTGGAAAGGGGACTAAATGAAGGTGGAGGCAGCAGGCGTTGGCAGACTAGTGGAGAAGAGGGCAGTTGGTCAAACCTGTTAAAGAACAGGTTCAGGTTGTTCATCCACTCCCTACCCCCCCCACTGCCTGGGAGGAGGTATTCTGGAGGTTTCTTCTGCTAAAAGGGAGTTTTTCCTCTCCACTGTCGCCAAGCGCTTGCTCACAGGGCATCGTCTGATTGCTGGGGTCTTTCTGAAATTGTGGGGTTTTCCCCTACAGTTGGAAGTGCTATGAGATGACTGTTGTTGTGAAATGGCGCTATATAAATAAAGTTGAATTGAATTGATGCCCAGAGATAGTTTTGAGGCCTCTCCAGACACCATTGACATCACTCTGCTGCAGCTTGTCCTCCATCTTCTTCCTGTAGCTGTCCTTTCCCTCTCTAATCTTCCTCCTTAGCTCCCTCTGTGCGGACTTCAGCTCCTCCTTGTTTTCTGACCTGAAGATCCTTTTCTTCTCCTTCACCAGTGTCTTTATCTAAGGGTTGAGCTAGGGTTTGTTGTTTGAGAAACACCGTATGGTCTTGGTGGGTATGGTGTTCTCCACACAGAAATTGACGTAATCTGAGAATAAAGTCTGAAGTGTACTAGTGCTACTTGAGTATAATTTCTGACTAATCTACCCACTGTCTGGTAGTACCAAGCTGCAGGTATTTTGCCAGTGTTGCCTTGTCTGTCTTGTCCAGCTGTACCCATGAAAAGATCAGTAAAGACGTTTAGGGGCTATTGTTTCAGCTTTGTTGAAAAGTTAATTACTGATGGATGGAGGGAGGGAGGGAGGAAATTATTAAAATGTTGAAACAAGTTGATGTGGGGGAAAAGGTCAGATTTTCTCACCCAACCCTTTCTAGAGTTGTGGTGGTAATGGAAGAACTGACCTGAGTCACTAATGCAGTCCTCCTCTCTTTTTAGGCATATTCTTTGAATTATCCAGTATTGGTCAGTATCGCGTGTTATTACAGGACTACATGTAGTTTGATACATTGTGCATTCTTTTCAGCTGGTCGTCTGCTGATGGGAGCGATGACCCTCTGGAAGCAACAAAGGACAGCATCTTTGTGAAGATCCTCCTCAAACTGATACAGGAAGGTGAGAAAAGTTCTCGATGGTGTCTATCAAATAAAATTAACTATCGCCAAGGGCAACCGGACATAACATGTATTCTTCCACAGTCATGAGATGCAAATCTTCAATAAAATCATCAAGATTATTTTTCCTAATTTAGGTTGCGTTACATGCTAGGTTAGGTTTATCAGAGATCAAGAAATGCAATGAAATATTGATCAGTAAAACTCCAGAATTCCTCTTTCTCTTCTACCTGACATCCAACAAGTGGGGCATACACACTGACAACATTCAACATCACACCTTTAACTTCTGGCTTCAAACTCGTGATCCTGTCTGACTCCCTCTTTAATAATAATAATAATAATAATAATAAGTTTATTTATAGAGCACTTTTCACAGACAGTCACAAAGTGCTTAACATGGTAAAAAAAACAAAATAAAAACACAGGCACATAAAACAGTAAAAAAAAAACAAAGTAGACAGTAAAAGCACATAAAAATACAATCAACACATAGTTAATTAAAAAGGTGGGTCTTTAGTTGCTTCTTAAAAACACCAATGGAAGGTGCAGATCTAAGTTCAAAAGGTAAGGAGTTCCACAGTCTGGGAGCAACAGCAGCAAAGGCTCTATCACCTTTGGTTCTGAGCCTAGTGCTACGCACTACCAATAGATTCTGATGAGAAGACCTGAGACCTGCTGGGCTGGTGTAGAGAGAGCAGGTCACTAATATAAAAAGGCGCCTCTTCATGAATGGCTTTGTAAGTAAGAACAAGAACTTTAAAATCAACTCTATAATTTATAGGAAGCCAATGCAAGGAGGCCAAAACAGGAGTGATATGACAGAATCTACTGGACCTTGTTAGTAATCTTGCAGCAGCATTTTGGACTAACTGTAGGTGGTGTAAAGAGGATTTGCTAAGACATGTGAAAAGAGCATTACAGTAGTCCAAACGTGAAGAAACAAAGGCATGAATAAGGATTTCTAACTGACTGTAGGAAACCAATGACCTAATTTTGGATATATTCCTAAGGTGGAAAAAACAACTCCGGGTCAGAGATTTGACATGCTGATCAAAACTCATCGAATGATTGAAAATGACACCAAGATTTTTTAGATTAGACCGTACATTAGAGCTTAATGAACCAATGCTATTAACCATCTTAGGAATTAGATTATCAGGTGCTACAATAAGGACTTCAGTTTTATTAGCATTAAGTTGCAAAAAGTTACTAGACATCCAGTCCTTAATTGCAGACAGACAGTCATTACCTCCTGAACACTCTTCACGTACTCTTCCTTCAAGATTGCTCCTACTCTGGAAGATGGCGGAGTGGCATAACGCTTAAACAGAGAGCTCTCCCTAGTCGGATTAAAAATCTTTGGTAAATGGCCAACTCGACATAAATAGGTCAATAAACCAAGGGATGAAAACACGAAGAAGCCGGGCACACGGACAAAAGCAGGGTAAAACTAAAGAATCCCTCTTCAACAACACTGGAGAAATCGCTGAACACGAGGCCAACAAAAACGAGGAGACTTAAAAGAAAATGGAAGACGCCAACCTCGATGTTGTGAACGCTGGCTTCGCCAATATAAGTAAGGACATAAAAGACCTCAAGCGACAACTCCAACAGGATTTAACGGCTCTTAAGGAAGAACTGAAAAAAGAGATGGAGGAAATTATGGGTCTCCAAAAAGAAATGGACCACAAGCTAGCAGAAAACATGGAGGAGCTGCGCACTCAAAGGGCATGTATGGCAGAAGCACAGGCTCGAATATCAGAGTTGGAAGACTGGAAGACCGAGGCAAGCGAGCTGCTACAGACCCTGACGGCACAAACACAGAGGATGCAGGAAAAAATAACCGACCTGGAGAGCAGGTCCAGGCGGAGCAATATACTCATCTTCGGGATTCCGGAGGGCACTGAAGGCAACTCGATGACGAAATTCATAGATCAATTCTTAAAAAAAGAGCTTGAGCTGCCCATTGAAACAGACTTGCAGATCCAACGTGCGCACAGAGCCTTGGCACAGAACCCGAACTCAAACTCTACACCCAGGTCAGTTGTGGTAAACTTTGTAAAGTACGATGTAAAGGAAAGAATCCTGACACAAGCGTGGAAAAACAAGATACGAGTTGGCAACAAACAGATATTCTTTGACCATGACTACCCGACAGAAATTGTGCAGCAGCGAAAGAAATATGCCAACATTAAAAAAATGCTGAAAGAGAAAAAAATTAGATTCCAAACGCCACTAACGAAGATGAGAATTCATTGGGATGACGGCGTGAAAACCTACAACACGGCCAGAGAGGCAGCGCGGGACATGACGGAGCGAGGCTTTGCGGTGAGCGTACCCGAGGAAGCAGCTGGAGCAGCGGCGGCACGGAGCGCACTGGAGTGGAGGTGAGTGAGCGGCAGAGGGCAGGAGACGGATGTGGCGCACCAAGCCCAAGAAAAACTGCAAGGCTTTCAACGGAAAGCCTAGATTATAACAAAGATTAAGAAGGGCACAGAAGAAATGAAGGCCAAGAAGACAAGGTAAAAGAGAAACAAATGGCTAGGAGAGGTTAAAGTGATTTTTATTGGACATTTCTAGACTGACTATTACTTGGATAGTAACTACAGGTCTAGGACTTCCGGTTATGGCTGCCACGTAGGACGGACGTGTCTCGCTCTGCTCTGCTCCTGGAGAAAAAAAATCGGCAAATAACTCTCTCATTTGGGACAGAACGTATCTCAGCATTTGGGCGAGGATATGTCGGCGAAGCCTAAGGCTGGAAAACCAGGAAAAGGAAAAAGCGAGCCGCCGAAACAGTCCAAATTAACGGACTTTCAGGTCTGTGACGCAGCAAACAAAACTCCATATATGGCGGAGGAGGCTGGCAACGGTGCGATGTCTGCGCGGGGAGGCGCAGATGCGCTGATGGCTGCCATGAGTTCAATGAGAGCGGACTTTTCCTCTAGATTTGATGGGATTATGACAGCGTTGGAAGGAATAAGAAAGGAATTGGGTGACTGTGTAGAACGAACGGCGCAGATGGAGCTCCGTCTCGCTAGTGCTGAAGATGACGTCACCCGTCTTCAATTAAAGGTGCGCACTTTGGAAAAAAAAAAATCTCTGGAAGATAATATTTTGGATTTGGAATCTCGGTCGAGACAGAATAATTTGAGGCTGGTGGGTCTTCCAGAGGAATCAGAAGGTCGGGACGTATGTTCCTTTCTGGAAAAGTGGATTCCGGAGGTGCTGGGCAGCGAGGAGTTGCAATCAGCAGTGGTTCTGGAAAAAGCACATCGTATTGGCCCACGGAGAGATAAGGGACCGCCAAGGACCTTAATTATGAAGTTTCTTAGCAACAGAGACAGGATGAAGATCTTCAACGCTGCATGTGCTAAAGGAGAGATTAAACACCAGGACCAGCAGGTGCGGTTCTACCCAGATTTGGCCACAGGAATCCAGCAATTGAGGAAGCAGTTTGATCCCGTACGTAAGGAGCTGCGCAACCTTGGGATTCGTCATGGTGTAATCTATCCTGCGAGACTGCTGACCACGTATGAGGGCAGAACCCACATCTTCAAGACCCCAGAGGAGGCGCAGGAGTTCATCAAGAAGATCAAAGAAGAAGAAGAGACTGGTGGGAGCTAAGCATGAACAAAATATAAGGTAGAATAATTAAGCATTTGCACAGGCATCTGACTGACTTGAAGTAAATAGTAAGTTTACAAAATATAGATTGTATTATATATTAAAAAAACAAAACAAAAACAAAACAAACAAACAAAAAAAAAAAACTATGATGTACAAAGTTGTTAAAAATTTTGGAGTTAAGTTGGAAAACTACAGAGGAGAGTTAATGTTACGTCATTAAAAGCAGTAGAGTTAGGGTGATTGGGAGGATGAAGAAGGAGTGGTTTAGGCTGTTCCCCGTGGGTGTGGAACGGTCGATGGCTATATCGGGAGACAGAATTTTTCTTTTGATTTTGGGGGGTTTGCCACAAGTGTGGGAAGGGGAAATTTGTTTGTGTGTAGTTTGTAGGATGAATGTTCAACCACTCATGTTTTTGCTTCTCTGTATGAGCATGTTTACACTGCAAGGTAATCCCAAACTCTCTATTGATCATGGACCAAAGTGCTAATCTTAATTTAACTTCATGGAATTGCAGAGGTCTACAAAATTTAAAAAAACTTAAACAAGTTATGAATAAAATAAAGGACATGGGTTCAAGAATTGTGTTTTTACAAGAAACTCATCTGATAGAGGAGGATGTTAAAAGAATTAGGAGTAGATGGCAGGGAAGTGTATTCACCTCTTCATTTTCATCCCGAGCCAGGGGAGTTATGACTCTCATACATAAATCAGTTCCTTTTCAAGTGAAAAATGTAATTGGAGACAAATTTGGAAGATATGTAATCATTCAAGGTTCTTTGCTATTAGAAAATATAAATCTTGTGAACTTATATGGTCCCAATATAGATGATCAGAAGTTCTTTGCTAATTTATTTCTCATCTTATCATCACTTACAGGGCAACATATAATAGCAGGGGATTTTAATTGTACATTGAATCCAGGTGTGGATAGATCAACAGGACTGGATTGTACGCACATTGGATGTAGGATGACTATTAATCATTTTATGAAAGAATTGAGATTGTTAGATATATGGAGAGAAATGAAACCACAAGTTAAAGCCTATTCTTGTTATTCCAGTACCTACAAGACATTCTCACGTATTGATTATTTTTTGATTTCCACAGAATTAAGGTCCAAGATTCAAAACTGCTTTTATGATAACATCGTGATCTCTGATCATGCACCCTGTTGTCTAATATATGTAGATAAAAAATTGACAAAGGAATC
This sequence comes from Pholidichthys leucotaenia, assembly GCA_020510985.1. Lineage (NCBI taxonomy): Eukaryota > Metazoa > Chordata > Actinopteri > Cichliformes > Pholidichthyidae > Pholidichthys > Pholidichthys leucotaenia. Next base: position 285,820,099 of record CM035848.1, on the reverse strand, counting down.
AGGCAGATGGCAATTTCAGCATAAATGGCTTCAGGATGAGGAATTTGTCAAGTATATAGAAAAACAGATAGACGAGTTCTTTGACATCAATACTACACAAACATCAGCATGTGTAAAGTGGGAGGCTTTCAAAGCTTTTATTAGGGGACATATTATTAGTTATACAGGATCAAAATCTAAGAAGACTCGAGAGGAGAGAGCTAAATTGGAACATAAAATAAAAAGTCTTCAGGAAAAAGTGTATGCAGGAAGAGATCCAAGGTTGGAGAATGAATTACTGATTTTGAGAGCTGAATACGACAAAAAATCAGCGAATAGAACTGCCTCGAGTCTTCTAAGATTGAAACAATCTTTTTATGAACAAGGTGAAAAATCAGGAAAATTATTAGCATGGCAGATTAAACAATTGGAAATTAAAACACCAATAACCAGTATTATAAGTAATGGACAGGTAGTTATAGATCCTTTAGAAATTAATAGAGCCTTTAGAGATTACTATGAAAAATTATATGATACCAAAAATGAACCTGATTTAACAAAACTAAATGGGTTTTTGAACAAACTATCTATACCGTGTATTCCAAATGAAAACAGGGAGATATTGGAGTCTAAAATTAGTCAAGAAGAAGTTGGGCTAGCCATTGATAATATGAAATCAGGAAAAAGTGCAGGACCAGATGGTCTTCCAGTTGACCTTTATAAAAAATTTAAGAATAAATTAATAAAACCTTTTTTGGAAATGGTTTTAGAAGCATTTCAAAATAATAATTTACCATCATACATAAATAATGCCTTAATTATACTGCTGCCAAAACCAGGTAAGCCCTCTAATAAATGTGAAAATATGAGACCAATAAGCCTATTAAACGCCGACCTTAAGATAATCTGTAAAATTTTAGCAAGACGAATACAAGAAATTTTACCAAATATTATTAATCGAGATCAGAATGGCTTTATAAAGGGTAGACAAGGCTTCCATAATGTAAGAAGACTATTTAATATTATTTATTTTAATAAAGAAGCACCGGATACAGCTCTCCTATCATTGGACGCCGAAAAGGCCTTTGATAGAGTTGAATGGCCCTTTCTTTTTGAAGTCCTACAAAGGTTTGGACTTGGAAATAATTTCATAAAATGGGTTCAAATAATATACAATAATGCTACAGCAGAAATCCTAACAAATAACAATATTTCAAAACCAATAAAAATCAATAGAGGATGTCGACAAGGCTGTCCACTTTCACCTTTACTGTTTACTATGGCAATTGAACCTTTAGCGATAGCGATACGTTTACATTCACAAATATATGGAATTAAAGTTGGACCAACAGAACATAAAATCTCCCTGTACGCCGATGATATAATTTTGTTTGTCGAATCTAAAAAAATCAATTCCAACCTTGTTGAATTTAATAAAGAATTTTGGGGAAATATCAGGATATAAAATAAATAAAACTAAATCTTCAATATTAATGTTAAATGAGACCCAGAGAAATTACCCAGCCCCTGAGGTAAATCAATTCAATGTTGTAAATCAGTTTAAATATTTAGGAATCCAAATTATGCCTAAGCTAGAATCAGTCGCCAGTGTCAACTATGAAGCCTTAATGTCAGATATCAATGAGTTAACTCAGAGATGGATGTCACTACCAATGTCGATGATCGGGAGAATCAATATACTTAAGAGTAATATTTTACCTAAAATACTTTATTTATTTCAATACATTCCCTTATCACCACCTTTAGATCTATTCTCAAGAATAAAAAAAAAGTTAGTGGAATTTATATGGAACAACAGGAGGGCTAGATTACGTTTGTCTTTATTATATTTACCATTTGATCGTGGAGGTCTGAAATGTCCAAATTTTATGTTGTATTATTGGTCGGCACAACTGAGGTCTATGACATATTATTTTTCATCAAATGATCTCCCTCACTGGACTGAAATGGAATCATACAATTTACCTTTACCTCTTCCCATATTCATATACTCAGATTCGGCAAAAAAATTACAAAAACAAGTTAAAAATCCATTTGTAAAGCATATGATCAAAATATGGTGTGAAGCTAAAAACTATTTAAAAGAACCACAGTTATTGTCACAATTTAGTCCAATATGGGGTAATCAATATTTTAAACCAGGGAGAGCGGACGCTGTATTTAAAGTATGGAATTTAAAAGGGATACAAAAGATTCAGGATTTATATTTTCCATGTGCAGACAACATAATGTCTTTTGAAGAGCTGAGGATCAAATTTAATCTCAACTACAGGTCTAGGGAGGGCCCCTCACTCGGTGAGGACATTCCCTCCACCCTCCAACAGGGACCAGTGGGCAGAAGAAAGGCCCAAAGTGTGGAGGTCGAAGTTCGTTAATGTGTTTTTGTACATATATGTGTTAGTTTTGTTGTTAAAGGGGTTAGGAGCACAAGTTAAAAAAATGGAAAAACATGAATATGGTTAAAAATCTTAAGATAATGACATTAAACGTGAATGGTCTGAACTCACCTGTTAAAAGGGAAAGAATAATAAGAAAATTCAAGAAGGAAAAAGCCGAAATTATATTTATGCAAGAGACATATTTGAACAAGACAGAACATGAGAAACTAAAGAGATTTGGCTATAAGAACTCCTACTACAGTTCATTTAAGGGAGGAACTAAAAGGGGGGTTATGATACTAATTTCAAATAAAATACAATTTGAATGTGAACAAGAAATCCAGGATAAAGAAGGCAGATATTTAATAATAAAGGGAAGAATAGATGGTATGCAGATCACATTAGTGAACATCTATGCTCCACCAGAAAGTGACAAGGGTTTTTTTCAACATATGTTTGATCTCATAGCAACGCACAGTGAAGGAGTCCTAATTTGTGGAGGAGACCTAAATGCTGTCATGGATCATGAAGTTGACACAACAAGTGTTAAGAAGACAAAAAAACATGTAACAAAGTTCATAAGAACCTCACTGGCAGAAATGGGTATGGTAGACATATGGAGGGACCTGTACCCACTCGAAAAAGACTATACACATTATTCAGCAGTCCATAAAGTACACTCTAGAATAGATTACTTCCTTATGAATGAAGGTGACAGACACATGGTGAGAAATTGTCGGATTGGAGGGGCAGAAATATCAGATCATAATCCTATATACATGGAAATATATTTAAACAATAGAAAACGACAGACAGCATGGAAACTTAATGTAGGACTATTAAATGATGAGAAAATGAAAGATAGAATAAAGGTAAACATAAATGAGTATATCGAGGAGAATGATAATGGAGAAGTGGACCCAACAATACTATGGGATGCACTAAAAGCCGTGTTAAGAGGTAAATTAATTGTTGAATCAGGAAAAGCAAAAAAGTCTAAACTGGAATCATATGAACAAAGATGTGAGACACAGAGGGAATTAGAACGTAAACATCAAAACACAAATGACCCAAAAATATATCAAGAAATTAAGGAAGAAAAAATAAAAATAAAAGAAATACAAATAGATGAAATTGAAAGGAATAATAGATATTTAAAACAAAAATATTATGAAACGGGGCCAAAGGCCACAAAACTGCTGGCAAAACGGTTAAGAAAACAACAAACAGTGAATAATGTATATAAGATTAAGGACCCCATCACAAATAAATCCACAGTTACCCCAGAAAACATTGAAGAAATATTCCATAAATTCTATCAAGAACTATACTCGCAACCTGAAGAGACAAATGTTAAGGATATTAAAAAATTTCTGTGCACATTGGACTTGCCATCAATAGGAAACCAACAAAATGAAAAGCTAACAGCAGAAATAACAACACAAGAGATTAAAGATGTGATTAAGTCACTAAAAAATGGTAAATCACCAGGCAGTGACGGATACCCATCTGAGTTTTATAAACTGTTTATAGAAGAACTCACGCCACAGCTCCTAAAGTCATTTAATTGGACATTAAACAACAACAAAATACCTCAATCATGGAACGAAGCCATTATTTCAGTTATTTTAAAGCCAGGGAAAGATGGGGAACAATGCGGAAACTATAGGCCAATCTCTTTATTAAATGTGGATTATAAAATATATACAACAATTATCTGTAAACGAATAAAGACATTCTTGACGGAATTGATAGAAGATGATCAAACTGGTTTCATAGAGGGAGGCCAAACACATGATAATATCAGGAGAACAATACACATAATTAATCAAATACATAAAGAAAAGAAAAGCACAGTAATAATGAGTTTAGATGCAGAAAAAGCATTTGATAGGGTTAATTGGATGTTCCTATATAAAGTGCTGGAACGCTTTGGATTTAACGAAAAGTCAGTGCAGTGCATAAAGACACTATCAAAAACCTGTGGCAAGAATCAAGATAAACGGTAGCTTAACAAAGTAAATATACAAAGATCAACTAGGCAGGGATGCTGCCTATCGCCCACCTTGTTTGCTCTGTTCATAGAGCCACTGGCTCAAGCGATGCGACAAAATAAGAAATTAAAAGGTGTAACAATAAAGGGAGTGGAACACAAGATTGGGCTATTTGCAGACGATATTATAGTTTACCTTGAACAACCAGATGAATCAATAATGGAAATGATGGACTTGATAGAAAATTTTGGAAAATTATCAGGATACAAGATAAACATAACAAAAACACAAATACTGACATTCCACTATAACCCTTTAAACCAGATAACTGATAAGATCAAACTAAACTGGAAACAAAAAGAAATAAAATACCTTGGAGTGAACATACCTAAAGATTTAAGCAAAATCTATAAAGCAAACTATGATAGGTTAGAACAAGAAATAAAAAAAGATATTGATAGATGGTCAGTCTTAAACATGGATCTGAATTCAAAAATTAAGACAGTCAAAATCAGCATACAACCTAGACTGCTTTACCTCTTCCAGGCTCTACCAACAGAGATTCCTGGTGCCCAGTTCTCAAAGTGGGACAGGATGATATCGAGATTTGTTTGGGGAGGTAAAAAGCCAAGAGTGAAATATAAAACTCTCCAGTTACCAAAAGAGAAAGGAGGCATGGGCCTACCGAGTCTAAAGGAATATTACTACTCAGCACAAATAAGATATATCATATGTTGGTGCGACGGAGGATACGAGGCAAAATGGAAAGAAATGGAAAAGGAAATTGAGGGGCTCCCAGTACAAAGCATAATAGTGTGGTGATGTGAAAATGACGAGACAGAGTTCTCTCTCAAAGTCAACTTTATTCACAACACCATCATCTCAAAGCAGAGAGAAAAAAAGAGAATGAAACAGTAAACTCTCGTCCTTAAATATCAGGGACTTCACACTTCGTAGATCACATGTCACACAGACCACTTTGCATTATTAAGACAGTCACAATGCATTTCTCTCCATGATATCACTTCCACTGTCTCCCATGCATCCTTTCCTTAATCCTTTAATTGCACCCCCACAGTCTCAGGCCTTGCATACCAAAGCTAATATTCCTGCAGCTTCCTGCCTTTGTTCTAACCTAAAATGTGAGTCACAGAATCTCCATGAGTGTGTCCACCACACCAAGCCCCCCCCCCCCCCCCCCCCCCCCCAGCATTTTAGACAACAGAACAACAAGAGAATACACATCAGTCCACATGCTGTATAGGCTTCAGCCTCCTGCCGTATCTGCTGAAGTTGGGGTTCAACGTCTCTGCGGCGCTGTCACGCTGGTGGTTTGCCGTCTGGGGACGAAAACCCTTTGTCAGTCTCTGCGGGTGTTCTGGGGAAACATTCTTGTGGGAAACATTACTGTGTGAAGCCCCACGAGGTGGTCTACCTCTCCACAGGGCCCTTGCCAACAGCACTTGCTCATCTGCCACCACAAAAACGGATTTAAGTCTGTTTATGCCAATTTTCTCTTTCCTACCCGACAAATCTAGCAAAAACTGCTTGTCCCCCATTTCTAGCACTCTAAATGGTCCGTCATAAGGCGGTCGCAACAGGGTTCGATGCGCATCGTGTCTAACAAAAACAAACTCTGCGTTCTTCAAAGTTTTAGGCACAAAAATGCGCGGAAAAATGTGGTGCGCGGGGCCGGGCAGCGTGCTTGATTCCGTTACTCCGCAACAGCTGAGACGGGGAGGCGTCTGGCGCAGGGTTATCTGGGAGAAACTCCCCAGGCAGCCGGAGTGGCTGCGCAAACACTAGCTCAGCTGGGGAGGCTTCTAGATCCTCTTTAGGTGCAGAACGCAACCCCAATAACACCCATGGTAACTTGTCAACCCAATTTGAATCCGTCAGTGCCGCTCTGAGAGCCGCTTTCAATGACCTATGAAAACGTTTGCATAACCTGTTAGCCTGCGGATTGTACGTGGTTGTGCGGTGAATTGTGACACCCAAGCTGCGGGCCATCACTGACCAAAGCTCGGGACACAAATTGAGGGCCTGTCAGACGTAATGTCCGACGGAACACCGAAGCGCGCCACCCAAGCTGTTAAAAACACGCGCGCCACCTCCTCGGCCGTGGTTGATGCCAGCGGGACCACTTCAGGCCAGCGCGTGGTGCAGTCCACCATTGTCAGAAGGTGTGTGCACCCCTGTGACAGCGGGAGGGGTCCGACGAGGTCCACATGAACGTGATCGAACCTCTTGGCCGGAATGTGAAACGGTTCCAAAGGAGCCCTCGTGTGCCTGTGTACTTTGGCTCGTTGACACGCTGTGCAGGCTGCTGCCCACTCTTTGACCTGTTTGCGGAGGCTCGGCCACACAAATTTCTCTCCCACCATTTTGACCGACGCGCACACTCCAGGGTGCACTAACGAATGAACCGAGTCAAAAACGCGGCGGCGCCACGCGGCCGGTACTACTGGACGTGGCCGTCCAGTGGAGACATCGCAGATTGGGGGGGGTGCATACCGTCTTGCAGCACCCTGTTCTCCAGCCTTAACCCTGTTGGTCCAGACTGGAGTGCGCGCACGTCCGCGTCATTAACCTGCTCCGCGGCCATGGCTGCATAATCTACCCCTACGCTGACTGGGGCCACCACGGCGCGCGAGAGACAATCTGCCACTACATTGAGTTTGCCCGCCACATGCCGAATATCAGTGGTAAACTCTGATATGGCGGCCAGCTGTCTCTGCTGCCGGCCTGACCACGGTTCAGAGACCTTGGCCATCGCAAATGTTAGCGGTTTGTGGTCAACGAACGTGGTGAAAGCGCGCCCTTCCAGCCAGAACTGGAAGTGGCGGATGGCCAAATGGAGAGCGAGCAGCTCCCTGTCGAACGTGCTGTATTTACGTTCGCTATCGCGCAAGGTCCTGCTGAAAAAGGCGAGGGGCTGCCAAACCCCGGCTACATGTTGCTCCACGACCGCCCCTATGGCCACCTCTGACGCGTCAGTGGTGAGCGCTATGCGGGCCGTTGGGTCTGGATGTGCCAACAACGCAGCCTTCGCCAAGGCTGCTTTCACCTCCGAGAATGCTTGGTCCCACTCCGGGGGCCACTCGATCTTATCCGCGGGTTTCTTTTTTTTGAGCGCGGCGTACAACGGCTGCATGAGTTGCGCCGCGCGGGGGAGAAAACGGTTATAAAAATTCACCATTCCAAAAAAATCCTGCAACGCCCTAACCGTCTGCGGCCGGGGAAAATCTGCCACAGCGCGCACTTTGTCAGGCAGCGGAACTGCTCCTTCGGGGGAGAGGCGGTGTCCTAAAAAATCGATCTGCGCCACCCCGAACTGACACTTCGCTGGGTTGATTATTAACCTGTGATCTCCCAACCTTCGGAAAACTGTGGCCAGGTGTTTTTCGTGTTCGTCTTCGGACGTGCTGGCTACTAAAATATCGTCCAGGTAGACGAACATGAAAGGGAGATCGCGAAGCACCGCGTCCATCATGTGCTGGAACGTCTGAGCAGCCCCTTTAAGTCCGAATGGCATGCGTAAAAACTCGAATAGGCCAAACGGAGTTATTACCGCTGTTTTGGGTATGTCTTCAGCACGCACTGGGACTTGGTGGTAACTGCGGACCAAGTCTATTTTAGAAAAAATGCACGCCCCTGCCAAATGAACGGAAAAATCTTGGATATGTGGGATTGGGTAGCGGTCGTGCGCTGTAGCGTTGTTTAACCTGCGGAAATCCCCGCAAGGGCGCCATGATCCGTCAGCTTTCGGGACCATATGCAGGGGGGAAGCCCACGGACTGTTTGAACGTCGGATAATGCCCAACCTGTCCAGGTTGGTGAACTCCTCGCGCGCTATGGCTAGTTTAACTGCGTCCAAGCACCGAGCTTTTGCAAAAACGGGCGGTCCAGTAGTGGTAATAAAATGCTCCACCCCGTGTTTAGCGACTGTTGCCGAAAATGTGGGGACCGTGAGTGCTGGGAACTGAGTGAGCAGTGTGTGGAACTCACCGCTTGCTGCTGTGACGTTGGCTTGAGCTGTTGGCGGGGCCACTCGCGCTGTACAGGGGATAGAATTAAAAGAAAGTGCATTAACCAGGCGCCTGTTAGCGAGATCAACCAACAAACCATGTGAGCACAAAAAATCAGCCCCCAACATATTGAAATTTACTGCTGCTACAACAAAAGTCCACTCAAATGTACGGCCGTGTAGAGACAGAAGCAGTGTCTTCTCACCAAAGGTCTTAATCTCCGAGCCGTTCGCTGCCGTCACCCGGGGACCTCCGGAACCAGCTAGTCTGTCCGCGTAGGAAGGTGTGATGAAGCTCAACTGGGAGCCTGTGTCGACGAGGAACTGCCTCCCGGAGCGTGCGTCTGACAAGTAGAGCAGCTTGTTCTCTTACCCGAGGGCCGCGGCTGCTACCGACCCCCGGTCTTGGCGTTTCCCGAATGCCCGAACTGGCATGGCGGTACACACTTGCGTGCCCTCTTTGCGAAGCGGCGATAGTAGAAACAAAGGACGTCCGGTCCACGTTCTCTGGCCCTTGCCGCCGCCGTCGTCGGTGAGTCTGGCACCACTGCCTCTGGCCCCCTGTTGTCTCCGGTCGTCGCGCCGCGTTCCGCTGCAGCGGCCGTGGCTGCGCGCTGCTTGGTGGCGTTGACAATCCGCTGCGCCTCCCGGCCCAGCGCGTGGTAGTCCCATAGGGTCAACAGTGGCGAACTGGCCAGGGTCGCTCTCGCTGCTGACGGTAGAGTCCTGAGGAAGAGGTGGGTGAAAATGAAGTGATCATCGTCAGAGTCTTTCAACCTCAACAACTTCTCCATCAGGCTTCCGGGCATGTCGTTTTCCCCCTCCGTCAGCGCCAGGAGCCTCTCTGCTCGCTCCTCCACCAAGGGGGTGAATTGCTGGATGAGTGCAGCCTTCAACGCGCCGTATTTGTCGCTCTCCGGTGGCTGGTCGATCAGGCTCTCCACATGCTGGGCCGTGTTGTTGTCCAGCTTTGCGACTATGTGGTAGAATTTCGTGACATCTACCGATATCCCCCGGAGGTTGAACTGCGCCTCAACCGCGTTGAACCAGGAGCGCGGATTGTTCTGCCAGAAGTCCGGTAGCTGGACTGTAGCGGCATTCGTTTGGCTGGGGGCTCCTGATGCGGCTGGCCCGGAGGGATTTTCTTCTTCCATGATACATCTCGGGTCACCAGTGTGGTGATGGGAAAATGACGAGACAGAGTTCTTTCTCAAAGTCAACTTTATTCACAACACCATCATCTCAAAGCAGAGAGAAAAAAAGAGAATGAAACAGTAAACTCTCGTCCTTAAATATCAGGGACTTCACACTTCGTAGATCACATGTCACACAGACCACTTTGCATTATTAAGACAGTCACAATGCATTTCTCTCCATGATATCACTTCCACTGTCTCCCATGCATCCTTTCCTTAATCCTTTAATTGCACCCCCACAGTCTCAGGCCTTGCATACCAAAGCTAATATTCCTGCAGCTTCCTGCCTTTGTTCTGACCTAAAATGTGAGTCACAGAATCTCCATGAGTGTGTCCACCACAATAGGAGATAAGGATGCATATAAGCAAATCAAACAAATAGATGCAATCACTAAATTTACTTTGGAACTGTGGTATAAAATAGTACAAAAGTATAATATAAAGGAGGACATAAAACTATTGAAATGGGTAGCATTTGACAGTCAGTTTGAACCGGCAAAGCAAGATAGGGGATACAAAAATCTGGTGAACAAGGGAATCACAGCATGGGGCAATATGGGGGGAAAAAAAGATTTTGGGAGTTTTGTAAACATGAGAAGAAAATTTAAACTAGAAAAATCTGAATTCTTCAGATATCTGCCGATGAGAGATTATTATATGAGGAAGATTAGGCATAACCTCCACACAGATGTGAGCGAGATTATAAAATTCATTTTAAGCTTGTATGCAGGAAATAAAATAAGAATTATCCATCCATCCATCCATCTTCTACCGCTTTTCCGGAGGTCCGGGTCGCGGAGGCAGCAGTTCAAGCAGAGAAGCCCAGACTTCCCTCTCCCCAGCCACCTGCTCCAGCTCTTCAGAGGGGATACCAAGGCGTTCCCAGACTAGCTGGGAGACATAGTCTCTCCACCGAGTCCTGGGTCTGCCCCGGGGTCTCCTCCCAGTGGGACGTGCCTGAAACACCTCAAGTGGGAGACGTCCAGGAGGCATCCTAATCAGATGCCCATACCACCTCAACTGACTCCTTTCAATGTGGAGGAGCAGCGGTTCTACTCTGAGCCTCTCCCGGATGACTGAGCTCCTCACCCTATCTCTGAGGGTGAGTCCAGCAATCCCCCTCATGGATCGTCACCTTATCGTGGTGGGGGGGTTTGCGTGCCCCAGTGATCCCAGGAGCTATGTTGTCCGGGGCAATTTGCCTCTGATAGGGTCTCCCAAGACAAACTGGTCCTGGGTGAAGGGCCAGACTAAGAACGATCCAACAGACTCTCATGATAAATTGTATATCAAGGATTCAGTGTACCCCGCCCGGTATGGGGTTACCGGGGCCCCACCCTGGAGCCAGGCCTGGGGGAGGGGCTCGAAGGCTAGCGTCTGGTGGCCAGGTTTCCACCCATGGGACCCGGCCGGGCTCAGCCCGAAGGAGTTACATGGGTCCGCCCTCCAGTAGGTTCACCACCTGCAGGAGGGATCATGGAAGTCCGGTGCTATGTGGATTAGGTAGCAGTCAAAGGCGGAGACCTTGGCGGACTGATCCCAAGCTTTCTAAACTGGCTTTTGGTACGTGGAAAAAATAAGAATTATTTCAAAGCTATATCAGAAACTTACGGCAAACAAACATTCAAGTAACTATATAAAGGAGAAATGGGAAAAAGAACTAAATTTAAACATAACAGAAGAAAACTGGCAAGAAATATGGAAAACACAACACACATCAACAAGTTCAAGGACATGGAGGGAATTTGGATGGAAAAGCCTGATTCGCTATTTCATTACACCACAGATCCAAAGAAAATATGCGAATACCAAATCTATATGCTGGAGGGGCTGTGGGGCTCAAAATGCAGACCACTCACATGTTTTGGAAATGCTGTAAAATCTCATCATTCTGGAAATCTATACATGTGACAATGCAGAGGATATTAGGATATAATATACCAATGAACTGTAACTTGATGTATTTATGTGATCTTAAAAGAGACGATGTAATACAGGCTGAGGACAGATATTTAGTTAAAATCATGCTGATTGCATGTAAAAAAAAAACAATCACAAGAAAATGGCAATCAGAAGTTCTTCCTGACCAAGAGCAATGGACAGACATTGTTGAGGATATACGTTTAATGGAAAAACTAACATATCGACAAAGAATGCAAGAAGGACAATATGAAAAAAAATGGTGGAAATGGACACACTACAAAGTGCAACAACGAGACAGAAATTGAAAGAATAACCAAAGACACTGGAAAAACCTGAAGAATTAAGAGATGGAAACTAAAAACTTGATGCTCCAACATTTGTCCCCCCCCCCTTCTTTTTTTTTTCATCTTCTAGCTCCTTTTTTTAAATATAGAGACTGTGATCTGAATGTAATATGTATGATGAAAAATGAGTAAAAATCAAAGTTACAAAAAAAAAAAAAGATTGCTCCTACTCCATTCCTCTTCCTATCTACACCATTGTAGAACAGTTTAAATCCACCGCCAATGCTCCAATCCTTGCTTCCCTTCCATCTGGTTTCTTGAACACACAGTACATCTACCTTTCTTCTCTTCATCATATCAGCCAACTCTCTGCCTTTACCAGTCATGGTCCCTACATTTAACATCCCCACTCTCACCTCCACATTTCTACCTTTCCTTTTCTCTGTCTCCCTCCTAACACGTCTCCTCCCTCTCCTCCTCCTCGATCTTTGACCAACAGTAGCCCAACAGTAGCCAAATTTCCATCGACACTCTGTTGGTTAACAGCACCGGTGGTGGTCATTGTTAACCTGGGCCTCAACCGATCTGGTATGAAAGTCTCAGTCATGATCTGCATGTTTGATTTAGCAAAGGTTTTATGTCGGATGCCCTTCCTGACACAACCCTCCCCATTTACCCAGGCTTGGGACTGGTGTAACATGGCCAGATTAACCCCTGCCCAGATTAAACCTGGGTATAGTTTGGCCCAGGCCAGACTAGACCCCTCTTGTGTAAAGAGGTTTGGTTGTATTTACACAGTATATTTACAACACCCCATGTCATCATGTCACTACATTACATTACGTTATTGTCAGCTGATCTGACCACTTTTTTTGTCTTTTTAAAATGACATATATATTGAAATAAATGGCACGCCTTCCCATCCCACTTTTACACACAGGTAAATATTTTTGTACTATAATATTAACCCTGAGAGGTTTTCTGTCGCAGATCCGCGCCATCTGCATGCACCCTCTGGTGGTGAAGATTTTTTTCAAGAAAATATTCAGATTAGATATCACAAATTCCAAAGGCTGTAACTTGAAAGTGGTAACAGATAATGGCTTACTGTAAATGAGAAAGATGTAGAATATGATCCAAAGTTTATGATGGGAGTAAATTTATGTATCTAATTTGCATAATGTGACCGCAGCCATATTGGATTACATAATGTTCGGTCAAAGTGGACTTTGGACATATTTACACAAAGGATGGTTTTGTTTGTTTGTCTTTTGTTTTTTTTTTGTTATCTTACCTTTAAAATATATGAACCAGAAAATCAGTAGAATGTGAACAAGCTGATAAAAACATCAGACCTTCTGCTCATCATGTCTCGCCATACATCCATGTGGTCATCCCCGGTCCTTATTTTGTCTTCTGTCAATCATTTTCACTTTCTCTCCCACATCCAGAAACTCTCACATTTATCTTCTGATTTATTCCACCTTGATTTTGGTTAGTTTACCGAAATCAAAGTGGAAAAACCAAAATAGTTAAAATCATATCTCAGCGTTTCCATGGTCTGTCAGCAGCAAACAAACAGAGCCTTTAGAATCCACACTTTCAGTTTCACTTTCTGGTTTCATCGGTTTTTGTTGCGTCAAACATGATGAAAATATTCAGAAAAACATGACGGAAATTGTTTATCATAACTCTGGTTTTACTTGCCCTATTAACACAAGTTAAAAACTGGGAGAGAGTTTCGAATCTGCACTTTCAACACAAGTTGAAATGGTGATACGCCGAGGCTGTATCTTGCTGCTACATTGTCCTCAAGCAGTCACATGATTTGGACGTGCCGGCACAGACTTCTCCTCTTTGACAACCATGGAAGATTTAAGATTTAAGTCAGTTAGCTTTCTCACTTAACTGACAAAGCTGAAACGCCAATAAATGTTGAAAAGTTAGGTAATTCTTGTGTATATCACTCAACACTGCTGATATCTTGGGGGTTGTATAATCTGGCCTGGGGTATGAATTGGCTTAGGGGGTATATCATGGCCTAGGCCAATTCATACCTCGGAGTATGAATTGGCCTAGGCCATGATATACAGTACCCGGGGTATAATCTAGCCTAGGCTGTTTTAACCTCAGGTATAGTCTGGACTGGGGGTGTACTATGGCCTGTTGCACCAGCACTAGGAGTGCACTGGCTTATGCACTCCCTGTGACTGGGTTCCTAAAATATTTTCATCATTAGAAGAAAAAAGGTCATATTTTGTTTAATCTTTTATTGGACAACCTCAACAAACTGGAACCTGTAGCATTTGGTTTACTCAATGTATTGCCTGCATTGTTGCAAATAAATAGTTAATATCTGAATTATCTCTCACTGTATTTTTCAGGTGTGCCTCTGCAGACATACCTGCCCGACGTCAAAGAGCTGCTGGAGCTGGATGAGCTGAGCAGTTTGAAATCAAAGGCATATTTTGAATTTGTCCTTAGAGCCATTTATGAACATTACCTTCAAGCCCAAATGTAATGGCCACCTGAACCCTCAGTAAAAACCTGCTGCACTTCAGCTTTGCTTCCTATGCTATTTCTCAAAACTTGTTTTTTCTAAATAAATGTGCTTGTATTTCTGCACTTTCTGGACTGGTGTTTTATGCAAAAAGCAGCAGCAAATTCACTTTAAATTTAATGAAGGGATGGACCCATTGTGAAAGTTTGGCCCATATTGGTGTTTAAAATACCAAGATGACTGATAGGCAATACTGATTCATTCCAGGGAGACGATATGAGTCATCAAAAAACATTTGCGTTTAGGGTGTTTTCACACCTGAAAGTCCACACCAAGGTCTGGACCAAGGTTCATATTTTTTTTTTTTTTTTTACATTGTCTACATCTGGTTTGGTTTCACTCTGCTCTTTTTCCAAGCTAACTAAACAACTTTAGGTTATGTGCCTCCATCTTGTTGTCCTGATAGTGTTTGATTTGTTACAACAGACCAGTGGTTGGCAAACATGCTACTCACCCTCCGCGGTGATTTCTGCAGCTCTTGTTCAGACTCCATCATGTAAGTCAGTTATAACTAGTTTTGAGATCTTCATCAAAAAGGATGCTTGTCCTTCTCATCAACCACAAGGATTTTCTGGTGGCATTGCTTGTCCATTTTCCCCAAAAACTGTTGCTGCATCTCTGAAAATATCTGTTTCTTCATTTTTATGATTTTTTTTTTCCAAGTTACCATTAATGCCTCTAACAGCCATATTTCCTCTCTCGAAGTGCTTCCTTGGCTCATTTTCACTTTTGTCAGCTGCCTTAACTTCCTGTGTTTGGGTTGAAAGTCCAAACCTTTCTGAAAATTGCTTTCACACTCTGAACAAACTGGACTAAGGTTCAGTTTAATTTGGACTGAGACCACCTCTTTTTTTGCTGGACCAAACTCCCCGTGGTTTAGGGGAGGTTTCACACGTAAAATTGTCGTCCGACTCAAACTGAAAAGTCCAAACGATTCAAATGGATTAGGTGTGTCGGTCTCTGATGTTTTCTGAATTTGTAGCTGTAGTTTACCGTTGTCTGTTTTGGGGCAAAATCAATGACATAACTGGGACACCAGAGAAGTATTGGCCACTGCTGATATCTTATTTCCTGATAGCCAATGATAGTTAGTTTGCTGATAGCAGTTGAGTAAAGTAATCTGCTGATACAATATACTGGCTGATATATCTGTGCATCTTTAATTTAAAGAGGCTATTAAATTCTCAAAGCCAATGAATTGTTTACTTAGGCCTTATACCATGTGAGAGAGTGCAGTATCAGTAAATCACTGCCCAGACTCTGTTACAAAATGGAGGGCTGAAGACATCATCATGGTGATATATTCATGATACTGTGGAGGAACAAAATAAGTTCAGGCGAGACACGGCAGGCTGAAGGTTTGAGTTTTATTCCTCCATCATCATGAGACACACTGCAGCACTGTGTGCTGTGTGTGCATTCGTGAGGCATGTAAAGTCAGCTCTTTTATACAGACAAGAGAGAATGCATGGCACATTTACATATTGATATACATATCAGACAATACATATCAATCGCGTGATTAACTGGCGCCAGACTCCTCCCCTTACTCCGGGAATGAATAACAATAGTCATTGTTCTGGTTGTCCCCCTAGGGCTCTCTGTTCGTATGCAATCCCTGCTGAGCGTGAATATTATCAGTCTGCGTTGTGCTGGGTGCCCATACGTGTGCTGGGTGCCCACACCGCTCCCCCCAGAACGGTCAGAAGGGGTTGTGACCCCCCACCCCCCGTCGTTTGGCTCCAGCTCCGGTAGAACTGTCGGAGGGCATGTCAGTCCATGAGGGGGACGGGGGAGGGGTGGAAAGGGCAGTATGCTCTGCTCCGAGTTCCAGCACGTTGAACGGCCGTGGATCGTGGGCACACGGGCCGGTGTGCAGTCGTGCGTAATGGAACCAGATGGCGATCAGCCGGCTTTGGGAGTGAGGTGCAGGAAAAACTCTGTGCAGGAGGAGGTTGAGGGGGTGGGAGTAAGCGAGTGTCGGCCCGGGACGTCAAAGGTGTCTGGGCCGCGCAAAAATTGCGTGTGGATCCGCGATGTTGAGGAACTTTTCCCGTTAAAACGTGGCGGAGATCCACAGCGGCTGTGAAAAAATTATATCTCTGACTTCTCTCGTGTTTTGGTCCAGCGAGGATGTGGGGAAGGCGAGCGGCCAAATTCCCTGAGGATCCGTAGTGGCTGTGATAAACTGAAGCTGTGTCAGGGACTCAGCAGTTCAGTTTTAGGTGCGGGAAACAGCCCTAAAGTCATCGGGGAAAGCAATCGGCTAAATTCCCCTTGTGCGCCGTGGCTGGAAAACTCCAAAGTCCTGTGTGCTGGCTGCATGTATGCTTCAGGTGCGCGAGCAGCCCTGAAGGTTCCGAGGGTGGCGATCGGCCGTTTTACTCGAGCATGTGCAGCGGCGGAGGACGAATGTATCAGTCTGTGGAGCCGGTTTTGTCCTGTGCGTGGTGCACGCTTGGCGCAGTGACCACATAGCTGACAGTTGCGCTGTCCGCGTAATCTCGCAATGTGTGCGCGGAAGGTCCGTTGTCGAGAGTTTAGTCAGAGTCAGGGAGCTCGGTGGAAATCAGCGCAGTTGGCGTCAATGATTGTCCCCGTTCAAGCTGTTTCTGTGCATTGCTCGGGTCACTGATCCTCGTGCGTCTCGGTCCAAGCGCTGCGCCCTCCGTCCGGCCCTGGAGGTCGCCATCGTGGAGAGAGGACAAGGCGCGCGCGCTCCTGTGTGGATGCGAAGGATGTAGGCGATCCCCGGTCTCTGGAATCCACAGCGCGGTGAAAGGGAGGAGACGGTCATTCTCCCTCGTAAGGTCACCAGTGTGGAGATAAAAGATCAGGCGAGGGACACACCGTGACGCGTTCTGAGGCTTTCCGTCCAGGTCATCTCCAGGGTGTTTGCTTCGTGTTCCATTCTTCGTCAAGGGTCACCAGTGTGGAGGAACAAAATAAGTTCAGTCGAGACACGACGAGCTGAAGGTTTAAGTTTTATTCCTCCATCATCATGAGACACACTGTAGCACTGTGTGCTGTGTGTGCGCTGTGAGGCATGTAAAGTCAGCTCTTTTATACAGACGAGAGAATGCATGGCACATTTACATATTGATATACATTTTTTTTTTTTTTTTTTTTTTTTTGTTACTTATTTGTACCCGTAGGTAGACTTGGTTTGCAGTCTGGTGACAAGCCACCGGCTACTGGTCGCTGCGTGCGCGAGCGCCCTAAACCTACATGTTTTTGGTGTGCGGGAGGAAACCGGAGAAATCCCGGAGTAAACCCGCGCAACACGGGGAGAACATGCAAACTCCACACAGCTCACTGTTGGTCGGGGGCTGGGATCGAACCCAGACAATAGATATCAATCGCATGATTAACTGGCGCCAGACTCCTCTCCTTACTCCGGGGATGAATAACAATAGTCATTGTTCTGGTTGTCCCCCTAGGGCTCTCTGTTTGTATGCAATCCCTGCTGAGCGTGAATATTATCAGTCTGCATTGTGCTGGGTGCCCACACGTGTGCTGGGTGCCCACAATACCACATGACCTTGAGTGAAATATTGCTTTGGCAACAGTTCCACAAGCACAATGTACTGACACAAAATGATTGTTTGACCGGTTATTTTGCTCAAAAAAAAAAAGTTCCTCCTGACTATACCCAGTTAAGTTATTAAACAGCTCAATGAGCATGATATAGAACAGAATTGGCTTATTGGAATTTCACACACATACAGTGAAATCAGATATCCGTGCAGAATTGAGCTTTTATAGACAAACCTGATCCTCTTGAGCCAGTTTTGTGGGTCTCGTGACTCATGCCATCTTGTGGATCTGCTAGTTAGCTTGGTAGTCCTTCACAAAGCCACAATTACTCCAGATAGCGGTTGGAGATTACCTGCTGTTGTTTAGCTTTGACCCATTTCCACATTAGTTTCCGCGTACTTCACCCGCTTCTTGACATCTTCAGATTAAATAAAAAGTACATCACCACATGGGTATTACGGGTGACTAATTGGGATAATAAATCCAATTTCAGCTTGTCTAGTTGGAAATAGATGTGACATTTGGAAATATGGCACTGACATGCCTTCTTTTTTCATCCAAATGTTTACAAGGTGCCAGATGGCACATCTGGGTCATGGAGATCCAGATTTTGAGGACTGTCTCTTTTGAAACCACATTTCACTGAGCAATCTAAGGTACACAACACAGTATTACAATGCTTGTGTATTAAGAAGACACCAATAGTTACAATAATTTAAAGATAATTAGAACACCGCTGAAGTGGAGTAACGTATCGGGTGAAATGTGAAAGCATTATCAAGTATTATCATATTGTCTAATCAAATTACTTGGTCTGAGCTGTTTAACTGAATACATGATTGGTGTTCTGCCTCAAATACTTGAAAAATGTTTAGAGCAGCAGTAGTGGCAGAATTTTCACATTTGTAAAGGCGCATTGACCACATAGTCAAAAAAGATGTGATATAATGAGATATTTGATATAATACAAAGTAGTATTATAATCTTAACAAGAAATTAACAAAACAGAACAACAAGCAAGAATGAGCAGAAAAATAAGATGTGTAGCAGTTACTGATGTCTATAGCCAAGTCAGGATGGCAACTGTCTCACATACCTCCCCCCTCTCCAAAATAGAATGAATGGACGGTGGCTGTCTGGATGAAAATTCTCCCACACTAAAATGGCTGTTTCATCTGTGACTGGATCCAGTAGCCTTATTTATTATTATCAATATTATTATACTACACACAACCAAGTTGCGTAGGGTATGTTTTTGACCTGTACATCCATTTGTTCATTTGACATGTCGCCACTATAGCTTCAACATTTCTGACTGGATTGGATTGACGTCATAGAAGCTTTAAAGATCCACTCCAGCGGCTCTAAAACCACCTCAAAAAAAGTGCATTGCCCAAAATAGTGTATTGTGGCTTTTTATACACAAAAAAACTTTCATTGCCTTAGAATTGCTTGGAAAGAGCTTTTACATCTTCCACCTACTTAAATATGTGTGGATCTATGAATATTCTAATTAGCTCCACCCATACTCCCACCCACTAGCAGCAGGAAGAAGAGAACATTGGGCTCCAAGAAGATGATCCAACTTGAGGAAGTAAGTTATAGGTGAACCTGCAAAAGGATCATTCTTGGTGGAGCGGAGAGTCACTGCCCAGCCTCATGTGGAGGCTGAAGGGCTCCCTGCCAGTGTCTGGTTGCCCACTCGCCGAGGGTCTCCTCGGCTCACTCCGAGTCTCTCCCGCTTGGGAGTGAAGGAGGCGAGCTGGTGGGTGCTGTGCCCCGTCCGCCGCCGAAGCAAGCTGGCAGGGACCGCAGAGCAGCTTGATGGGGGCTTGCAGTCCATTGCGCCCACTGGCCGCCATAGAACCACGGCTGCAGCATGCATGGCCTTGCCGGCTTGTGCCACGTGCCCCGGGGGGATAGTGATCTCCGCAGCCGTCTCCTCTGGCAGACAGGGTAAAATGCAGGCTGCAAACCCGTGCCCTCTCTCCGATATTTTACCAGGAACGCTGAGATTTTTGCAAACAAAATTAATCATTGCTGTTGTATTTTCATGTCTGTGGGTAAGACATGTAATTTAAAAGAAGAGGATGTCTTGATCATACAGCCAAAAACTGAACATGTATCATCTGCCATCTTTTCCAAATACGAAAAGCACCTGCTGCTCCTCGGCTCTTCTCTCTTCCCCCAAGGGAGTGAACTCATGTCTGTAGCCATGCCCAAGGCTTAGCCTGATTGATTAATGTTATAACCAATCAGGCCAAGCAGGAATGCTTACGTAGCTAGAAGCGTTCAGTCCAAACTGGCCTTTTTTTGGGGGGGGGGGGCTTAACTGGAAATTCACAGCAGAAAAACAGACTTGAGACTGAATTTTTCTCTTGATAGGTCTTTTAAATCACAAAAAAACATGTTAGACGTGTTAACAACAGAAAAAACTTGATTTTTGGTGGAGTGTCACTTTATCTCATCAATACCCTGGAGTCGTTTGATTTTCAAACACATGAAATGAGGGGTTCCATGTATTTTGGGGAGGGGTCATTTTATATTGTCTCCACTATTCCATAACTTCCTGTTTATACAGAAACTTTGACTGAAATGAGGGATTCCATTTTTGGGAAGGGGGACTTATTATCCCCCACCGGACAAAGCCCAAAGGGGTTGAAGAACCCTTTGGATGAAGGAAGATTATGTTATGGGTCCATCCGTCCGTCTGTTCCACTTTTGTGAAATCAACTCCTACAGTTGGGCTGCACGGTGGCGCAGTGGTTAGCACTGCGGCAGCACAGTTTACCCTTGGCCGGGGGATTGTGGGGATCGTGGGATCGTGGGTTCGATCCCAGCCCCCGACCAACAGTGATCTGTGTGGAGTTTGCATGTTCTCCCCGTGTTGCGTGGGTTTACTCCGGGATTTCTCCGGTTTCCTCCCACATGCCAAAAACATGCATGTTAGGTTAATTGGCTGTTCTAAATTGTCCCTAGATATTTGTTTCCTATAGGCCCTTAGAATAGAGGGTTAGTATTAATGAAAGCGCTTTGAGTGGTCTTTGTGACTAGAAAAGCGCTATATAAGTGCAGGTTAGTTAGTTAGTTTTGTTCCGAATGTTTTGAAAGTTGGCACCATGGTTTGATATACACCGAGGATGTGCATATTGCATTTTCACTCTCATTGAATGAGAGGTCAAAGTTCTGATCTGGATCACTGTGTGGATCCAGAAAGTTTTTGAAAGTATTGGTTTATGCTAATATTGCACTTTTCATGACTTCTGAACAAAATACCAGCATAACAAGGACTTCCTCTAGGTGGCATTGTTGCATCCCCCTACATAAAACTGCTTTTGGACAATCGGCATTCTCATACAAAGCTATAACAGAATGGAACAAGCTCCCCACTGCTTTGAAGACCAGAACAAATTAATGAGACTTTGCCACAGAGACTAAAAAAATGGATTTTATGTAATCAAGCCTGCCAGCATTGACTCTCTCCCTAAAATGGATTTTTGAAATTGTACTCTTAAATTGTTTTTTATGTGTGCCATCTCTCTTATCTTTTTACCTTTTAAACTTACTCCCTGCTTATTTCAGGGTCAACGGTTTCTGAAAAGCAACCTGAATTGCTTTCTATATGTGCTGTTTTTCTTTTAATATCTTCCTGCCTGCCTCAGGGACTACAGATAGAAATTAGTGAGAACGCTATAATCTGGTACAGAGCAGCTTTACTCTGTGTTTAATGTTTTTTTTCCTGTACATGGTCACTGACAAATAAACCGGGGGGGGGGGTGTCCATTCATGTGCCATGGAGGGCCAAGACCCTGCAGGCTTTACCTCCAACCAGTGTCTTCAACAGCAGGTTCCAGTGAATTTCTTCCCACTGATTGCTGATAAGTGAAAACACCTGCAGGGTCTTGGCCCTCCATAGCACATGATTGGACACC
Source organism: Pholidichthys leucotaenia (assembly GCA_020510985.1). Classification (NCBI taxonomy): domain Eukaryota; kingdom Metazoa; phylum Chordata; class Actinopteri; order Cichliformes; family Pholidichthyidae; genus Pholidichthys; species Pholidichthys leucotaenia. Next base: position 285,798,268 of record CM035848.1, on the reverse strand, counting down.
CCTGCAATAAACTAAAGTAAACTTCCCCTTTAGAATAGAATAGGATTTATTGTCATTGTACAGTTTGTCATTGTACAGTTGCATGAACAATGAAATTGTGGGTGCTTCACCCAACTGAGCATATTTGCATAGAAAAGTATAAATATAAGAACACAGATATATAGGCACACATTTAAATAGAAATAGCACACAATTAAATTAGAATAAAGTACTGTAATGTCAGCAATTAAAGGAACTATAGTTCATTTTTGTCCCCTCACAAAGACAACAAATGAGCTGTTGCCCAGGCAACTATAGCAGTTTCTGGACACTCCATACCCTTGCCACTTCACCCCAAGTCATTCCCTACCCAAATCACAATGGACCCTAGATGTTTTTTGTTTTTGATTTTTGGAGGGGGGTGGGAGGGGGTCAAGGAGTCAAAAGAAAATTTTCATATAAAAATTTATTCATTGAAAAATTACTGCCGGGGGGACACCAAATCCACCGGTGTGCGCAGCTCGTGTCCAAACATCAGCGCTGCAGGGGTGCACCAGGTGGATTCCTGAGTTGCCGTCCGGTACCCCCACAGAACCAAGGGTAGATGCAGGTCCCAGTCTCGCTGTCGCTGGTCCAGTAGGACGCGAGCTAAGTGGTTAGAGTCCGATTGAAACGTTCGACCAGGCCGTCGCTCTGTGGATGCAGCGGGATAGTCCGAGTCTTCCGGATGCCCAGCCACCTACAGACCTCCCCGAAGACCTCTGCCTTGAAATTCCATCCCTGATCGCTGTGCAGCTCCTCCGGTGCGTGGAACCAACAAAACATTTCATCCACCAGCTTTGATGCTGTGGTGGCACTGACCTGATCAGAGACCACATACGCTTCTGGCCATTTGGTGAAATAATCCATTGCGACCAGCACGTAGCGTTTCCCCCTATCTGTGGTCGGGAAAGGGCCTAGAATGTCCACTCCTACCCGCTCCATGGGTGCCCCCACCCGGTACTGCTGCAAGGGGGTGTGGGATTGCAGAGTCGACCCTTTCTGAGCCGTGCATATGTCACAGCGGTGGACATGGAGCTCTACGTCCTGGTGACATCCTGACCAGTAGAACCGGGCCTGAAGACGCTGCAGAGACTTTGTCACCCCAAAGTGGCCCGACCTGTGGACCAACTGGAGCACTTTGGGGCGGAGCCACCGGGGAACCAGCAGCTGCCAGATGTGACGCTGCCCAGCTGGAGCCTGCCACTGTCGATACACAACACCCTCGTGACAGCAAAGATTGGCCCCCCGGGAAAGTAGGGCCTTGGTCTCTGGGTCCAGTGTGGACACAGCCTCCCAGATGGGCCGCTGGCCCACGTCCAACCACTGCCGAACCTGGGAGACGACTGGATCTCTAGCCTGCTCTCTCTGCAGCTGCTGCACGCCCAAGGGCCTCTGTGACATCATCGCTGGGGAAAGCTGACTCATTATCCGAGGAGGAGCTGTGCACCGCTGTGTTATTCCTGCTCACAGCGGTCCGGAGAGCAGCAGCCCATGGGACAGCTTGGTCTCGGTCCTCTGCCTGCTGGCAGTGCCAACTGTCCTCCGCAGCACAGGGACACCGAGACAGCGCGTCAGCGTTGACATGGAGACGGCCTGCCCAATGCACAATCTGAAAATCATAATCCTGCAGTGCCTCCAGCCATCTCGCCAACTGTCCAGCCGGCTCTTTAAAATTCAGTAGCCAGGTCAGGGAAGCATGATCCGTCCTGAGCTGGAACCTCCCCCCGTACACATACGGGCAAAAATGACAAAGCCCCTGGATGACAGCCAACAGCTCTCGGTGAGTAACACAATAATTCCTTTTGGTTCTGCTGAGAGTGCGGCTGAAAAAAGCAACTGCCTGCTCTCCATGTTCTCCCTGCTGAGATAACACCGCCCCAATGCCCTGGTTGCTGGCGTCCATGTCCACGATGAAAGGGCAGTTCGGGTTGGGATACTGCAGCATGGGGGCTCCGACGAGCGCCGAACGAAGCCGGGAAAAAGCAGCAGCACAATCCATACTCCACTCAAACGCGCAGCCCTTCTGCGTCAGCTGATGCAGCGGGCTGGCAATGGTGGCGAAATCCTTCACAAACCTCCTATAATAGGAGGCCAGTCTGAGAAAACTCCGTAACTCTCCCATGCCCCACGGCACTGGCCAGTTTTTCACCGCTGCCACCTTCTCTGGATTGATGGCGACTCCCGTGGCGCTGACGACGTGGGCCAGGAAGGTGGTTTCTCGCCGAAATAAGTGGCATTTCCGCGGGTGCAGCCGCAGCCCAGCCCATCGGATGGCATCTAATACTTCCCAGAGGTTGGACAGGGCGCCATCAGAGTCAGCTACATGAACCAGCAGGTCATCCAGATAAACAATGCAGCGGCTCTGGGGCACATGAGCCAACACTCGGTCCATCAGACATTCAGAGGTGGCCGGGGTGTTGCAAAGTCCAAATGGCATCACCTTGAACTGCCACAGTCCCTGCCCGATGGAGAAGGCTGTTCTCTGACGAGCCTCCGGTGACAGCTGTACCTGGCAATAGCCGCTGCAGAGGTCCAGCGAGCTGAACGATTATGGGCACAACTTCCAGTTTCGGCTGAAGTAGTGTTAAATCAGTCAGCAAGAGTGGAGTAGTGGGGCTTTTAAAATAGTGTTTATAAAACTTTTTCAAATTCATTTTAATGTATAGTCCACATATATGTTTTGCATTTAACTGGCAGCTAATTTCAGCACTTGTAATTTTTGTATTTTTTGAATGTTTTGGCGTAGTTCTGGTACTTGTTGCTGGTGTTCGTGGTTGTGCCATAGACTGTATAAATGGAGGCTTCTCACTGGCAATGCGTAGATCATGCACTGAAAACTAACAAGGACTGTTGGTGTGATCAATGGTTCAGACACAACAGCACCAGGTATGTTTTTGCTTGTATGAATGTCACAGATCTGACGTTTATGCGTCATATATGTCACCAGATTCAGGGCTGCATGAAGTAAAATAAAAAATAGTAACAGTTTGCTTCCTAAGGCTTAATGATTTAAGAAAGATTAGATTTTTAGGGTTTTTTTTGTGTTTGTTGCACTACAGTGGAACAATATGGACTTGATATTAGCAGCTTCAGCATGCATTAATTTTTGAGTTATCACAAAATATAGATCAATAAAATTTTGAACAATTGTCAGAAAATGTCTGTACTGATGTGTAGTAAATGTGTGTGTGGCCCTATGGGCTTGCTGTACCCACCTGCAGGATGACATCAGGTGGGCTGCAGCAGACGTATATAGTTCTGTGTGCTAAATAAAGTTCAGTTCGCTGCATGGCATAAGACTGACTCCGACCATTATTTACCAACATAACATTTTGGCGACGAGAGAAAACCATGGAGGCGTATGGGCTACCTCCACCTCTGCCATCGTTTCTGGAGTGTCCCAGAGAGCCAACGATCCTGTAGCCAGACTGGATGGCCATGCTTGGCAGATTCATTGCTGGGCTGGGCCTGGGTAGACTCGAGGGAGACTGAGGACGGGCGCTCCTGGTCCGTCATCTTGGCGCAGAGGGTCGGTGAATTCTCAGCATGTTGGGAGAGACGGAGCTTTATGCAGATGCTGTTGGGCGGCTGGCTGGAGATTTTGCCCAACGTCTAAGGAATAAGAAGCTGGGGCTGTGGGTAGTGAGACTGTTGGCGCCAAGGGGAGCTAAGCTAGTTAGCTCGGAGGGGCTAAGGGCTCAGGCTGTGGCAACGGGAAGGCTAGCCACAAAGCTAGGTGCGCGCCAAAACCAAGCTACAAGCTACCAGCTGGATATCCAAGGGGAACCGGAGCCCCTGGTTACCAAACATGGCGAGCCAGCCGAGGAGCTCAGCATGGTGCGTGACTGTAGCGCTGGTGATGTTGATGGCACGATGAGCAGCGACAGCAGAGAGAGAGCGCAGCGATCAGACTCAACTGAGTCTTCTCCGCTGCTGGAGTCCAGGCAGCGAGAAAGCGGGAGGAAGCAGGCTGAAAGCCCCAGGAAGCAGCAGTGACAGCCGGGTGCAGAGGCAGTGCAGCAGAGCACTTTGGACGAAGGTGTCAGGCGCAGCGGCGAGGTACCTGGGTCGATGAGCGATGCCGACGTGAGTGATGCTGAGAGCCCTGGGAGAGAGCAGCGACAGCCGGGCGCAGAGGCAGTGCAGCGGAGCGCCTTGGACAAAGGTGCCGGGTGCAGTGGCGAGGTGCATGGGACAACGAGTGACGCCGACGAGCGAGCTTTGGTTTTCCCCGGAGCTCGGCCACAGGGGACCAGAGTGTCTGGAGCTACAACGACGGCAGCTACAGTGGTGTTGAAGGCGGTCGGGGGCGGACCAACAGGCACAGAGGGACTGCATGCCGGGCAGCAGCACTGCGGGTCCAGACGAGAGAAGCGATCGGTGGTGAGAGGAGACATTCTCGCCGGTGAGGTCAGCTTCGATCCCGGGGGCAGGCAGCTGGCAGGGGCGCGCATGCCATGGGGCTGCCCTGGGCCCCCGCGCTGGTTTTACCCTTGGCTGCCCGTGGACATTGGTGTCACATAAATTATTTGAATGTAAATATGTTTATGTGATTGCATGAGTGTATGAATGTGTTGTTGTGGGATTATTTTACACATTTTGAGACATGGTCCTGTTTTGGTTGTTTTTGGGCAAATGTGTTAGGTCATTATAGTTCACTGTTCCCTGTTGTTTCTTAGTGCGTGATTCGGGCCCTAAATTGGAGTGGATCTGAACTGTGTGTATGTGTTTTGCACTTTGGTAAGGGGGAGGGGGATGATGTGTAGTGAATGTTGTGTGTGTGTTTGGCCCTATGGGCTTGCCGTACCTGCCTGCGGGATGACGTCAGGCGGACTGCGGCAGATATGTATATAGTTCTGTGTGCTCAATAAAGTTCAGTTCGCTGCATGGCGTAAGACTGACTCCGACCATTATTTACCGACATAACATGTACGTGTTAAGTTAAATAACAAGCATTCACGGCATGACAACAGCATGAGCATTTTAATTTTGAGGTAAAATGAACAGCTGCAGCTGTCTATATTTACCCGACATTAAAACACCCAAGCACAGTGTTGTGGTTCTTTGTGCCTCTGTCCCAAAAAATTGACATCATTTCAGATGTCCATATTGGAGTGACTACATGGTAAGGAGAAATGATACTTAAGAGGATTTATTTTGGACATAAAATGTTTTGTTCTACAAATTTCAAATGAAAAAAACTGAAAAAAAAAAAAAATCCAGTCTGTCTTGCCATAATGATGTCTAACCAAAAGGAGGGAAGACATCATGGCAAGACTCAGACTGAATTTTTTTTTTTTCAGTTTTTTTCATTTGAAATTGGTTGAATAAAACATTTTACGTCCAAAATAAATTCTATTAAGTATCATTTCTCCTGACCATGTAGTCACTCCGATATGGACATCTCAAATGATGTCATTGTTTGGGGGACACCCTGTATTAGCCATAAAATATATATTCAAAAGGTAAACAGTACTGAGTTTGGTATAATAAGATATATTTGACAATTATGATGCATTTTAGGCCAAAACAAACTTGATGTAGGATTAAAACCAATTAAAATAATGCAGTCACAAGGTTACATGGAAAATACTTGATTTACTGGATACATGTAGATACTGTAGAAATATACTGCTCCAAAAAATAAAGGGAACACTAAAATAACATCCTAGATCTGAATGAATGAAATATTCTTATTAAATACTTTGTTCTTTACATAGTTGAATGCTCCTGATGAGGTGGCGGATGGTCTCCTGAGGGATCTCCTCCCAGACCTGGACTAAAGCATCTGCCAACTCCTGGACAGTCTGTGGTGCAACGTGGCGTTGGTGGATGGAGCGAGACATGATGTCCCAGATGTGCTCAATTGGATTCAGGTCTGGGGAACGGGCGGGTCAGTCCATAGCATCAATGCCTTCGTCTTGCAGGGACTGCTGACACACTCCAGCCACGTGAGGTCTAGCATTGTCTTGCATTAGGAGGAGCCCAGGGCCAACCGCACCAGCATATGGTCTCACAAGGGGTCTGGGGATCTCATCTCGATGCATAATGATAGATAGATAGATAGATAGATAGATTAGTTTATTTGACAGGGACAGTGCAATAAACATAGACAATTAATCAATGACAATCAATCTGATGTGTTGCACATAGAGTGTATAGCTATTAGCTAATTTGCAACTCTTGTCCCTGGATGGGCTTTAGAAAAGAGAATCAAGTAAAAAAAAAAAAAAAAAACCACACAATAACCACATACATCAATGCAAAAAGATTATAAATACACAATTATAAATATTATAAATACACAAATATAACAACCTGACTCACATTTGCCTATTTCAGGCCTCCCTCCCTTCGTCACTCACTATAAACAAACACATTTATTCCTTCCCTTCATTCACTCTCACTTTGCAGACAATCAATTCATACATGGGTACATTCTTGTTTATTTTTCAGCCAGTTTTTAACCTTTTTAGTGAATGTTTTAAAGTCCGTTATTATTTTAATTACATTTGGCATTGTGTTCCAGATGTGACTGCCCTTTATAGAGAAAGCTGTTTGTCCAAATGTGGTTCTGCGGTGGAATATTTTACAGTTATTGTTAACAGAACTCCTGGTGGCTCTGCTGCTGTCCTGTCTTTGGACGAAACCAGCAAGTGGCTCGGGTGCTGATTTATGGAAACATTTGAACGTTAATTTCAGAAAACAGAGGTCAATGAAACTCTCAAAACTCAATAGGTTGTATTTTTTTAAAACATTACAGTGATGCCACCTAATGGGCTTTTTGTCAAAGATTTTTAGGGTTTGATTATATAATGAACCTATATGTCTTATTGTGGAAGGGGCTGCTTGAGCCCAGACTGTCAAACAGTATGATATATGAGAAAAAACTATAGAATGCATATACAGTACAGCTGCTTCGTAAGGTATGTAATATCTAATTAATTTAAAGCAGTTCAGATTTTTTTTTACTGTTTTTGAAATTTTCTTTATATGAAGATTAAATTTGAGTTGAGGATCTAGTACAATGCCAAGGTATTTGAATTCTGTAGCTAAACTGATGTCATGATCATGTATATTAACTTTAAAACGTTGCAGGTTACATTTTTTGATTGAAAAGCACATTGAGACTGTTTTCTGAAGGTTCAGCAATAGAGGGTTCTGGAGGAGCCACTCTTGGACATCAACCATACTTGTGGACAGTACATCTGCAGCCTGTGCTGGAGTCTTGGCAGCTGTGTAAATAACTGCATCATCTGCATAAAGTTGGCATGTTGCAGCTGAGCAGTGTAACGGCAAGTCATTAATAAAAATGCTGAAAAGTAAAGGACCAAGAATGGACCCTTGTGGGATACCCATGCGGTTGTTTAAAAATGAGGATTTATCCTGGTGAACTTTTACACACTGTTCTCTATTCTGGAGATAAGATGCAAACCATTCTAATGTATCTGGGGAGAAGTTAAAAGATACCATTTTGGATAAAAGCAAACTGGGGTTTACAGTATCGAAAGCCTTTTTGAGATCTAGAAAAACAGCTCCTACCACATTACCCCTGTCCAAGGACTGTTTGACGTTTTCAATAAGGCAACAATTTGCTGTTTCTGTTGAGTATCCTGGTCTAAAACCAAATTGATGTGGATGAAGAAGTTGACTGTCTTGTAAGTAGTCTATCAGCTGTGTAGCTACAACTTTTTGAAGAATTTTAGACAGGACTGGTAAAATGGAGATTGGGCGGTAATTGCATATATCGTCTTTACTGCCTGATTTATGAACTGGTATGACGACAGCTTTTTTCCAGCCAGATGGAAATGTACTAGACCTAATGGAGAGATTAATGAGATGAGTCAGTGGTTTGATTAATATTTTGCTGTGCATTTTGAGAAAGGAGGTGCTCATATTGTAGATATCATTAGTTTTTGAGTTTGACAGTGTTTTAACAATACCAGCAATTAACTCCTCATTTACCTCATCGATGTGAAAAGAATCTGTTGGAAGTATGGAATTTGTGTTGTTGAGCACATTTGGCAGCACAAAAATTTTTAAGTCTTCCACAGAGCCCACAAAGTATGAATTAAATTCATTTGCCAAAGTAGCCTTGTCACTGACGGTCTTGCCATTGATTCTAAGTTCCTTTACCCCCTTCTGATCGTTTTTTTTATTAGTTAAGTTATTTAAATGCCTCCATAGGGAACTGTTGTTACCCTTTGCATGATCTATCAGTTTATTGTAATAAGATACTTTTGATTTTCGCAGCTCATGTACCACTTTATTTCTTAAACTTTTGTACACAAGGTGATCATTTTGTAGTTTGGAGGTTAGTGATGTTTTCAATGCATAGTCTCGCCTCTTCATAAGTTTTCTTATTTCATTATTTAACCATGGTAGGCTAATCTTCTGTTGTCTACTTTTAATTTGCTTTGTAAATTTTTCTATAGACTTTGTGATTGTTGCAGTTATAAAATTACAACAATCATCTACTTCACATGTTGACATGAGCTGCTCCCAATTTTGATTCTCTAAGTAATGTTCAAACTCCTCATTTTTTGATTTGGGAATAATAAAATTTGATTTGTCAATATCGACTCCCCCAAAATACTGTAGTCGCTTTTTAGTAAGTTTTCTGACAGCAAGAACCATGTTATGATCTGAGAGACCAGTTACAAGATTATAGGTTCTGGTTATTCGTTCTGGTTTATTAGTAAATACCATGTCAATAAGAGTTCTGGATTGTTTGGTTATCCTGGTGGGTCCTTTGATCATTTGTTGGTAATTAAATTTAGTCATGAGGCTTTTCAGTTTCTGTTTGTCCTTTTTATCAGACCAGTTAATATTAAAGTCACCATGAATTATTGTTTCTCTGTTCTTCTCAAGTTGTTTAACCAGATCACTTAATTCATTATAAAAGGAAGAATTGTGTGACGGTGGGTTGTACACTACTGCAATGTTGAAATTCATTACCGGAGAGAGACATACATTAACAGCTAAACATTCGAGTGAAGTATTCAAATCAACCAGTTGACATTTATATTTCTCTTTGATGTAAATTAAAACACCTTCTCCCCTCCCTACCTGCCTGTCTTTTCTAAAACACTGATAGCCCGCAATATCGATTATATTAGTGTCTATGTTCCTGTGTAGCCAGCTTTCTGAAAGACAAAGATAGTCCAGATTTGAGTCCAACAGCAACACCGAAATCTCATCTCTTTTGGGGATTATGCTCCGTATGTTTAAATGTATGTTTAAATCCGTATGGCAGTCAGGCTACCTCTGGCGAGCACATGGAGGGCTGTGCGGCCCCCCAAAGAAATGCCACCCCACACCATTACTGACCCACTGCCAAACCGTTCATGCTGGAGGATGTTGCAGGCAGCAGAACGTTCTCCACGGCGTCTCCAGACTCTGTCACGTCTGTCACATGTGCTCAGTGTGAACCTGCTTTCATCTGTGAAGAGCACAGGGCGCCAGTGGCGAATTTGCCAATCTTGGTGTTCTCTGGCAAATGCCAAACGTCCTGCACGGTGTTGGGCTGTAAGCACAACCCCCACCTGTGGACATCGGGCCCTCATACCACCCTCATGGAGTCTGTTTCTGACCGTTTGAGCAGACACATGCACATTTGTGGCCTGCTGGAGGTCATTTTGCAGGGCTCTGGCAGTGCTCCTCCTGTTCCTCCTTGCACAAAGGCGGAGGTAGCGGTCCTGCTGCTGGGTTGTTGCCCTCCTACGGCCTCCTCCACATCTCCTGATGTACTGGCCTGTCTCCTGGTAGCGCCTCCATGCTCTGGACACTATGCTGACAGACACAGCAAACCTTCTTCCCACAGCTCGCATTGATGTGCCATCCTGGATGAGCTGCACTACCTGACCATCCGCCACCTCATCAGGAGCATGCCCAGGCATTGCAGGGAGGTCATACAGGCACGTGGAGGCCACACACACTACTGAGCCTCATTTTGACTTGTTTTAAGGACATTACATCAAAGTTGGATCAGCCTGTAGTGTGTTTTTCCACTTTAATTTTGAGTGTGACTCCAAATCCAGACCTCCATGGGTTAATAAATTTGATTTCCATTGATAATTTTTGTGTGATTTTGTTGTCAACACATTCAACTATGTAAAGAACAAAGTATTTAATAAGAATATTTCATTCATTCAGATCTAGGATGTTATTTTAGTGTTCCCTTTATTTTTTGAGCAGTGTATATATTCTCTGCATCAACAATGTACTATACATGTATTCATGTAGTATTGCACTGGGAATTTTGACAGTAAACCTTTGGAATTTTTACAGATGTGTCTCTTTTGTTTTATATGTGAAGGTTACTGCCAAGTGACATAAATACTAAAAGATTGGAAAAGCTGTCTAAGAACAATCCAGCAGTTTGAGAAATCACTTTTGGTTTGGTGTAAGTCTGTCAACAGAATTATGAACCATAAAGTAGCTTGTGTTAAAATGTTAAATCTCATTAAACCCTAACTCAGGGGTGTCCAATCATGTGCCATGGAGGGCCAAGACCCTGCAGGTCCTCTCTTCTACCCAGTCTCTTCAGCAGGTGTTTTCACTGATCAGCAGTCAGTGGAAGAAATTCAGTGGAATCTGCTGATGAAGACACTGGTTGGAGGTAAAGCCTGCAGGGTCTTGGCCCTCCATGGCACATGATTGGACACCCCTGCCCTAACCCATTATGATAAAGTACAGATGCTAATATGGCCCAGAATTCCTCCATATACTGGTACTATCACTAAAGTGTGCAGTGTCTTCTGCACTGGCACATTCAACAATACAGTCTTCAGTAAATAAAATAATTGTTTTGGTTACTTTCTTAAAAATGAACCATTATTTTCAAAGTCACTGATAAATGGTTTGTACTGTTGACTCTTTTCTCACCGGTGTCTTAACAAACAAAATAGAAAATCGGCGCTGTATTGGTCAAAAAAAGTGAGCTGACCACCAACAGGATAAATAAGCGAAAAGATGCACAAGATCACAAATCACTCACCATCGATGGTTCTCTCACTTTCATCTTCAGCTTGTCTGTAGTCCGGTTCTATGCTGGGCTGCCATCTGTTTTGTTGTGGGGTCGCTCCTGACTGTCGCTCTGGATACGATCTGCCACCAAGCACAGAAAACTCCGCACATCTTCGTTGGACCACGGTGTAGATTTCCGCAAAACCTGCAAAGCCATCTCTATTAATATCGTGTTTACTCTGTGAACTTTTGTAAATGGTGGTTTAGAGATTCTTTAGAACACGGATGCTTTCATGACATTACGCCCTGACCAATCAGTGGCCTGGAGTCTGTTGACGTCACATTTTCGGCCCTACTCAGCGTAACTGTACCCTGGCCTTGAATAGGTACTAAAAAAGTACCTGGTACCAGGTACTAATGGAAAAGGGTACAGATAGTTTTCTCCCCCCGGCGCTCTGGTGCCTACCTTTGCACCTTCTCTTTTCTTCTCCTGCGTTTCCATTTCTCACCCCATTCCCCCTATTCCCCAAGTCACTGGGTGGGAGTAAGACCTCCTGTTGTGCCACCACAATATCACAGTAAGGGTTTGTGGGGCAGCTGAAACAGTGGAATGATGAAGGAGCTGTGGTTTGATGATGATTAAAGCTGTCAGAGTAAAATGGAACACAATATTGTGTAGAAATAGTTAAATGACTCTGACACTAAACTAAATTAATTCTAAGGAAGTTTTTGACCTCTGAAATGACAACATGGACATGTTAGTGGTACAGGCCATGGAACAAGGCTTTTGGTTGCCGTCAAAGAGACTCTGGCAAACTGTCCGGTGGCTCGGGAGGGGGAAGCAGCTCCCTGTCCACACTGCGTATGGTGTGGATGGGGCGCTTTTGACTTTGACTGGGGATATCATCGGGTGGTGGAAGGAATACTTCAAGGATCTCCTCAATCCCACCGGCACACCTTCCACAGAGGAAGCAGGGCTTGTGGACGAGGGGGACGACTCGCCCATCAAAGGGGCTGAGGTCACCAATGTGGTTAAAAATCTCTTTGGTGGCCAGGCCTCGGGGGTGGACGAGATTTGCCCTGAGTATCTCAAGGCCCTAGATGTTGTAGGGCTGTCATGGTTGACACACCTCTGCAACATTGCATGGAGGTCGGGGACAGTGCCTTTGGCATGGCAAACCGGGGTGGTGGTTCCTCTCTTTAAAAAGGGGGCCTGGAGGGTGTGCTCCAACTTTAGAGGGATCACACTTCTCAGCCTCTCTGAGAAGGTCTATGCCAAGGTACTGGAGAGGAGAGTCCGGCAGTTGGTCGAACCTCGGATTCAGAAGGAGCAATGTGGTTTTCGTCCTGGCCGTGACACATTGGCCCAGCTCTTTACCCTCTCGAGAATCCTCGAGGGTTCGTGGGAGTTTGCCCAACCAGTTTACATGTGTTTTGTGAACTTAGAGAAGGCATTCGATCGTGTCCCTCGTATTTTTGTGGGGGGTGCTTCGGGAGTATGGGGTATTGGGCTTGTTATTACGAGCTATCCAGTGTCTATACGACCGTTGCGAGAGTTTGGTTTGTATTGCCAACACTCGGTCGGACTCATTGCCAGTGAGAGTTGGACTCCGCCAGGGCTGCCCTTTGTCACGATCCTGTTCATAATTTTTATGGACAAGGTTTCTAGGCGCAGCCAGGGAACAGAGGGTGTCATGCTTGGTGATCACGGGATCTCATCTCTGTTGTTTGCAGATGATGTTGTCCTGTTGGATTCATCCAGCAATGACCTACAGGTCTTACTGGGATGGTTTGCCACTGAGTGTGAAGCAGCTGGGATGAGAATCAGCACCTCCAAGTCCAAGTCCATGGTCCTCAGCCGGAAAAAGGTGGATTGTCCTCTCTGGGTTGGGGACAAGCTCCTGCCCAAAGTGGAAGCATTTAAGTACCTCGGGGTCTTATTCACGAGTAAGGGGAGAGTGGAGCAAGAGATTGACAGATGGATTGGAGCAGCATCTGCAGTGATGTGGACGTTTTACTGGTCTGCTGTGTTGAAGAGGAAGCTAAGCTCTAAGGCAAAGCTGTCAATTTACCAGTCAATCTACATTCCTACCCTCACCTATGATCATAGGCTTTGGGTAATGACCGAAAGAATGAGATTGTGGATACAAGCAGCTGAAATGAGCTTCCTTTGAAGGATTGCTGGACTCACCCTAAGAGATTGGTCAAGGAGCTCAGTCATCCAGGAGAGGCTCAGAGTAGAACCGCTTCTCCTCCACATTGTAAGGAACCAGTTGAGGTGGTTTGGGCATCTGATCAGGATGCCTCCTGGACGCCTCCCATTTGAGGTGTTTCGGGCACATCCCATTGGGAGGAGACCCCGGGGTGGACCCAGGGCTCGCTGGAGAGACTATGTCTCCCAGCTGGTTGGGAACGCCTTGGTATCCTCTCTGAAGAGCTGGAGTAGGTGGCTGGGGAGAGAGAAGTCTGGGCTTCTCTGCTTGAACTGCTGCCCCTGCGACCCGGACCTCCGGAAAAGCGGTCGAAGATGGCTGGATGGATGGATGGATGGTGTTACAGGACAAGTGGGTGTGACATATTCACAGAATTCAGATATTTTGGTTATTTTTGTGACTCATTCACACCAAAGTTATTTTGAGAGCAGTACATGTGGCCTGTCATCACATGCAGTAGAGGTTCTGGTACACACGTCACTGACCATGGTTATATGTTCACAATAAACCAATTACTGGCAATAAACTGATAAAGGTAATAATCAGTTTTGTTGTATTTATATGCACTGATTAAATGGATTATTGGAGGGTTAACCACTTGAGTTAATGACCATAGTTACATGGCCACTTGAATAATCAGATAACTCTAGAAATCCAATCATAACCGGTTTATTCGTGACCATGGTCACTGTTGGACTCTTCCTCATCTTGTGTTTGGGGGGACAGCATCAGTCCTCGGTCTGGGTTTGTCAGTTCTGGTTCTTCTGAATTACTCCCTCTTAGAATGGGCCTGCACATTGATTCTTTTTAATTTCCTCATTAATATCATTGTTTTACTTCAACATAAAAAAAATCATGGATTGTCCTCTCTGGGTTGGGGACAGGCTCCTTCCCCAAGTGGAGGAGTTTAAGTATCTTGGGGTCTTGTTCACGAGTGAGGGGAAAATGGAGCGAGAGATTGACAGACGGATTGGAGCAGATACAAGCGGCTGAAATGAGCTTTCTCCGTAGGATTGCTGGACTCACCCTCAGAGATAGGGTGAGGAGCTCAGCCATCCGGGAAAGGCTCAGAGTAGGACCGCTGCTCCTCCACATTGAAAGGAGTCAGTTGAGGTGGTATGGGCATCTGATTAGGATGCCTCCTGGACGCCTCCCACTTGAGGTGTTTCAGGCACGTCCCACTGGGAGGAGACCCTGGGGCAGACCCAGGACTCGGTGGAGAGACTATGTCTCCCAGCTGGTCTGGGAACGCCTTGGTATCCTCTCTGAAGAGCTGGAGCAGGTGGCTGGGGAGAGGGAAGTCTAGGCTTCTTTGCTTGAACTGCTGCCTCCGCGACCCGGACCTCCGGAAAAGTGGTAGAAGATGGATGGATAAAAAAATCACAATTTAATTGCAGTCATAAAAATCACATTACCTGTTTGACCTTGAAGATGGAAATGTTTTGTGGAAATAAACGCACTGCATAAGGTTTTCTGTTGTTGTAATCTCTCATTAAAGCCATGTTGCCTCTGCTAACTTGTCTCAGACATTTTTTCTCCTTTCTGTGTCTGCTGGGAACCCAAACATCTGGATCACGTTCTCAGCTCAATTTGTGCATCCATGAGCTGCACAGAAAATCATGCTGAGAAGCTGATCTGTGAACATTTTAGGATTTTATTGTTTTTGGCATCAAAAAACAATTTATGAAGTCAAATCCTCCTCTGACACTGAAGGAAAATATTCATTTTTCACAATTACGTATGTGATCTTATAGGATGGATGAATAAAAAAAAATAGAAAAAAGGCTTGCTTTTATTTGAATCACTGCTGCTGTTATAATGTAATTTTATGGTGCCAACATGCTGCTCACTGGTATTAGCTGACAGTAATTTGTCAGGCAGAATTTCAGAGTGAATAATTAGAAAATGAGAGCATGTCTTTTTTTTTTTTAGTTACTTATTTGTACCCGTAGGTAGATTTGGTTTGCAGTCTGGTGACAAGCCACCGGCTGCCGGTCGCTGCGTGCGCGAGTGCCCTAAACCTACATGTTTTTTTTGGTATGTGGGAGGAAACCGGAGAAATCCCGGAGTAAACCCACGCAACACGGGGAGAACATGCAAACTCCACACAGCTCACTGTTGGTCGGGGGCTGGGATCGAACCCACGATCTCATGATCCCCGCGATCCCCCGGCTGAGGGTAAATTGTGCTGCTACAGTGCTAAACCACTGCGCCACCGTGCAGCCCTTTTGCAGTCTTTGCATTTTTCTTTAAAAAAAAATACAATTTCATGACATTTGTAATACATTGAATATTTTCATATAACAGATTGTTGCACCTTGACTACATTGTGTTACAAAGGCCTCTTTTATTTAATATTTTCCACCCTGCTAAGTCACTAATTTTCGGAGTACAGTGTAATTTTTATATACTAGTACATCTCAGTATAAAGAATATCATGATTTGCATTTTAATTTCAAAAACTATAATCAAAAATTTAATTTAAAAAAGGCCTTATATTTCAAATGTGCCAGTGGGGGTGCGGGTCATGCACCCCCAGTGGCACAGCGCAGCAACTGCACCTGTCAACCTATTGACGTCCCCCGGCTATACTGAGAATTTTTACTGATCTGTATTGATCTGACAGTTCAGAAGGTGGCAGACACGTGCCGGAGGACTCATGGCTGACATGGAATCCAGCAAAGAAGAAGAAATCCTCATTATTATTATTATTATTCCTTTTTCCGCTTTGAGCTCACAGCACCAATATGGTCGCCGCCATGATCGGTCATAACGGCAGCGATTCTGACTGAAACTGCATCATACACATGTTCGGTCTGCATGATACAGGAAAAATAGCCGTGTAATACAAACAAAATTCGTGGGATAATCATAAGTTTGTAGATGTGGTAGAGGGTGTAAATGCCTTACAGCTAGAAGGTTCCTGGTTCGAATCCCCAGGTTGGCAGGGGTTGGAACCTTTCTGTGTGGAGTTTGCATGTTCTCCCTGTGCTGCGTGGGTTTACTCCGGGGGCTCCGGTTTCCTCCCTCAATCCAAAGACATGCATGTTAGGTTAATTGGTTGTTCTAAATTGTCCCTAGATATGTTTCCTATAGGCCCTTAGAATAGAGGGTTAGTATTAGTGAAAGCACTTTGAGTGGTCTTTGTGACTAGAAAAGCGCTATATAAGTGCAGGTTAGTTAGTTAGTTAGTAAATGACCGACCAAATGCGAAACTACGACCACGATGGGTGAAAAACTGAGCTACCAGCACCAAGATGGCGGCGCCCACGCCGTCATGGATTCTCACAGAAAAAAATCATCAAACAGGAAAAATAGCCACGTAATACAAATGAAATTCATGTGGGATAATCATAAGAGTTTGTAGATGTGGTAGAGAGTGTAAATGACCGAGCAAATGCAAACCATTGACCACGATGGACGAAAACGGACCGGCCACATGGGCGAGCGAGCCTCCCCGCCCCCTCCCCCGGCAACAGGTAAGAGAGAAATATGTTTGTGGGTTTTTTTACATTTTATTGATTTTCTGGTTCATATACTTTGAAGATTAGATAAAAACATACCCCTGTAGACAAAACGTTGTCAAAAAAACTGAACCATTCTTTGTGTAAATGTGCCCAAAGTCCACTTTTGACTAAGTTATGTAATTTATATAGCTGCCGTGACATTATGCAAATTAGATGTGTAAATTTATTCCTATCTGAAACTTTGGATCATATTCTACATCTTTCTAATTGACAATAAGCCATTATCTCTTGTAACTTTTAAGTTATAGCCTTGGAAATCTGAACTATTTTATTGACAAAAATATTTACCACTCTTGACCACTAGGGGTTATGTTTACCCCTTAACCATTCCTGTCACCATACAGCACCTGGGGCAGCTAAAAAAAAAACAACTTTTCACAATATTTAAATTTACTGAGAGGCACTAGTGTGTTATATTGTGGTGGTACGGGTGGGGGATTCTCCACCCAGAGAAGGCAGCTGGGGAAAGGGGGAACAATGGACTGAAGGAGGAAGTGTCACCGGGGGGTCTCAGTTGGGACAGTAAGGACTATTCACCCCCCGGGGAGAGGAGAGAACACCGGAGCCGCTAGAAGAAGAAGGGTGTGAGAAGCGGTGCCGGTGTGATGTTATGTTAATGTGCCACACAGGTCTTTGTTCCAAACAATGTATTATGGTTGGAAGTTCTGGATCTCAATGCATGGAATTAAAGGTTAAAAGAAGAATTCACAGAGACCCGGGAGAGCTTTTTCTGTACTCGATGTGGGAGAAGGAATAAAGTTCTTGTGTTGTTTAGCTCGTTGCCTCGCCTGCTTTCTTTCTCCACATTGGTGACCTCAAGACGTGCCATGGATAGTGAGCTGAGCACCACCCCGGAGACTACCTGGAGGGAGAGCACCAGCGCCGCGTGTGCTGTCTCAGTCAAGCTCCCAGACTTCTGGTTTCACAGCTCGACCGTTTGGTTCCTGCACACAGAAGCCCAGTTCGCACTCTGCGGGATAACAACGGACGACACAAAATATTACTATGTGGTCGCTGCACTGGATACACGCACCACGCAACAGATGACGAGCCTGCTCCAGGAACCGCTGGCCCAGGGAAAATATGAAGCGCTCAAGCGGATGCTACTCCAGTGCTATACCCAGTCTGACAGTGAAAGGGCAGAGAGACTCCTAACAGGTTCAGAGTTAGGTGACAGATCAGCCATGGAACTAATGGAGAGCATGTTGGCGCTGAGGGGGAAGAACAATGAATCCTTCCTGTTCGCCCACTTGTTCCTCAGGAACCTACCTGCTACAGCGAAGGCGATCCTGGCCTACTCGCCGCTGCTGGTGACCGAGGACTACCGCACCCTGGCGCAGGGAGCGGACCACATCATTTTAGCAACCAGAGCTCTCAGAGTGCATACAGTGGCACCGGCATCCATGAGGTACTCCAGCGAGATTGAGGAGCCATTGGTGGTAGCTGGGACGGATGCCAAAGGATGCAAGAATGGGACGATCTGTTCCTATCATCGCAGTTTCGGCTCAGATGCCCAATGCTGTTTGCCGCTGTGCCAGTTCAAGAAGCTGGGAAGACAGCACGTTCGGCACTCAGTTGCAGCTGCAACCGCTGTTGACAGGAACAAGCTGCTTTATGTCATGGACACACGTTCGGGGAGACAGTTTCTGATGGACTCCGGCTCCCAGAAGAGCCTCATCCTGCCAGTCAACACAGACAGGGTGGCAGGAGGCAGCAGCCCCGAGCTCATGGCCGCCAAGGGATCCACCATCAGGACTTTTGGAGAACGAACACTGACGATATGCTTGCACGGACATAATTTTCAGTGGGACGTTGTGGTAGCTGCATACTCTGCCCGCATTTTAGGCACAGATTTTTTATGTGCTTATGGGTTGTTAGTCGATGTTGCTCATAGGCGATTAGTGGATGCTATCTCTTTTACCTCACTGCCCTGCACAGCTAGGGGAGCTGGGTCAACAACACTGGCTAACGTCATAGTTCCAGGTGGTAAGTACCAACATTTACTTGCACAGTTCCCAGCACTCACGGTCCCAACTTTTTCGGCTACAATAACGAAACATGGGGTTGAACATTTTATAACCACAAAAGGCCCGCTGGTGTTTGCGCGACCTCGGCTCCTGGACACGGCTAAATTGGCCAGCGCACATGAGGAGTTTTCCAACTTAGAGCAGTTGGGCATCGTCAGGTGCTCCAACAGCCCGTGGGCATCCCCGCTTCACATGATGCCTAAGGCCGACGGGTCATGACGACCGTGCGGTGATTTTCGGCACTTGAACTGCGCCACGGAACACAATTGATATCCTATCCTGCACATCCAGGATTTTTCCATGTACCTGGCCGGGGTGCGTGTTTTTTTCCAAAGTGGATCTCGTCCGCGGTTACCACCAGGTCCCAGTCCGCATGGAAGATGTTCCGAAAACAGCGGTAATAACTTCTTTTGGCCTTTTCAAGTTTTTACGCATGTCGTTCCGATTAAAAGGCACAGCATAGACTTTCCAGAGAATGATGGATGCAGTGCTTCATGACTTAGATGACATTCTGGTAGCCAGCGTGTCCGAGGAGGAGCACATTGCCCATCTCAAGATGGTTCTCCAGAGGTTGGAAGCACATGGGCTGATAGTTAATCCAGCGAAGTACCAGTTCGGTGTGCCAGTGATTGATTTTTTGGGCCACTGCATTTCCCCGGAGGGCGCGATTCCATTACCAGATAAGATGTGCGCTGTGTCGGATTTTCCACGTCCGCAGACCACGAGGGCACTACAGGAATTTTTGGGAATGGTTAATTTTTATAACCGTTTCCTTCCCCGGGCAGCCCAGGTGATGCAGCCATTGTATGCCGTGCTAAAAAAAAATAGAAGCCTGTGGAAACCATCGACTGGACTCCCGAGCGAGTCCAGGCTTTCACAAATGCCAAAACAGCGCTTGTGGATACCATGTTGCTAGCCCATCTAGATCTGTCGCACGGATAGCACGGATAGCATCAGCCGCTCACTACGGACGCATCTGATGTTGCCATAGGAGCAGTGGTGGAGCAGTACGTCTCTGGTGCGTGGCAGCCGGTTGCATTTTTCAGTCAAACTTTGTGCAACAACGAACGCAAATACAGCACGTTCAACAGAGAGTTGTTGGCTCTACAACTGGCTACGTGCAATTTCCAGTTTTGGCTAGAGGGGCGTGAGTTCACCGTGTTCGTGGACCATAAGCCACTGACGTATGCAATGTCCAAGGTCTCGGAACCGCAGTCGGCCCAGCAGCAATGGCATTTGGCTGTGATCTTGGAGTTTACAACCAACATTCAACATGTTGCCGGTAAGCTCAATGTCGTGGCCGATTGTCTGTCGTGGGCATTAGTCTCCCTGGTATACACGGGAATAGATTTCTCTGCTATGACCGCAGAA
Organism: Pholidichthys leucotaenia; assembly: GCA_020510985.1. Lineage (NCBI taxonomy): Eukaryota > Metazoa > Chordata > Actinopteri > Cichliformes > Pholidichthyidae > Pholidichthys > Pholidichthys leucotaenia. The sequence goes on along the minus strand of CM035848.1, from coordinate 285,778,141 downwards.
TAAGCTGGGGACATGGACATTTGCATACTCCAGTTGACGCCTACTGGGTTAAGGCTTGAGAGCAGGGTGGTGCAAGAAGGGTGCCCTCCCTTGCTCTGCAATGTCTCCACCGGCCACCCGCGCCTGGTGGTTCTGAGCTCTTAGCGCCAGTCTACTCTCTTTCACATCCGGGCGTGCACGCTTCAGTGAAGCTAGTGGGGGCGAAATTCATCTGGCCGTGCTTGCGCAAGGACATAAAAGAGTGGGCTGCAGCTTGCGTCGCGTGCGAGCGGGCCAAAGTACGCAAGTACACCAGAGTCCCCCTCGAGCCCTTCTAAATCCTTGCCAGGAGGTTCGACCACGTCCACGCGGATTTGGTGGGACCCCTCCCACTGTCGCAAGGTTTCACGCACCTTTTGACTATCGTGGACCGCAACACGTGCTGGCCTGAAGTGGTTCCTCTGGCTGCTATGACATCTGCGGAAGTAGCTCGTGTCTTTTTGTCAGCTTGGGTTGCACGGTTCGGATCCCCGTCAGACATCACTTCCGACAGGGGCCCACAATTTGTTTCGAAGCTCTGGTCCACGATGGTCCAGAGCCTGGGGGTCAAAATTTACTGCACTACCGCGTACAACCCCCAAGCTAACGAGTTATGCAAGCATTTTCATAAGTCGCTCAAGGGAGCGCTCAGGGCTTTTCTTGTGGATACAGACTGGGTCAACCCCAAGTTGGTATTCCCTCGGTAGGGACCTGTGCCCTTGAAGCTGATGTGTCCGCCCCCTTTTCCCTCCACAGACTGACGTGCCCTCCTGTACACCACGCCAGCAGGGTGTTTTGACTGGATCGGCGACCCCCCGCTACGGCCACTATGGGCACCGGCTCAAGCCCAAAGGACGGGGGGAGTTAGTACGGGGGGGGGGGGGCTGTGTGGTGGCCATGGGTGACGGATTCTCCACCCAGAGAAGGCAGCTGGGGAAAGGAGGAACAATAGACTGAAGGAGGAAGTGTCACCGGGGGGTCAGGACAGTACGGACTATTCGCCCCTCGGGGAGAGGAGAGAATGCCGGAGCCGCTGGAAGAAGAAGGGTGTGAGAAGCGGTGCCGGTGTAATGTTATGTTAATGTGCCACACAGGTCTTTATTCCAAACAATGTATTATGGTCAGAAGTTCCAGGTCTCGATGCATGGAATTAAAGGTGAAAAGGAGGATGCACAGAGACCCGGGAGAGCTTTTTCTGTACTAGATGTGGGAGAAGGAATAAAGTTCTTGTGTTGTTCAGCTCCTTACCTCGCCTGCTTCCTTTCTCCACAATATTTCCATTCACACATAGAAAATCTTTCCTAACTTGAAAGGTTCAGGAGTAAAGTGCACAACCCCTTGTAACTTAGCTAAATCCCATTAAACTTATTGAGAGCAGGTTTTTTTTACTACATATTTTCAATTCACATAATTCTGCCTAATCTTGCAAAATAACCCACTATACTCAAGAGCTAATAATTCAGTAATCAGTACACTGAAGACATGATATAAGGTAAGACTACACACAGCTCGGCAGTGATATTTACACTGCAGCTCTCATCACTGTGAATGAGTAGTTCTCCTTCCCTCCAAAACATACTCTGACAGTCTTTTTAAAGCTGCTCTTTATATCATAATCCATTCAAATCTGTTCATTATAAGTTTAAACAATGTACCTTGTGATGTGGTGTTTCATTCTGAAGTGTGGTGTAGTGACGGTCACTTCCTCTTCCGCCACTGCACCGCTCTATAAATACCAGAGGGTGTGGGGAGACTTGAATAACGAAACCGAATTGCCTTTAATTCCAGTTTATTTCAAGTAATCATCCCACTGTCTGCTCTCATTCCTGAGCAGCGAACAAAGAGGGTGAACACACCAAAGTTCTCCCTTTTAAACATTCTCACATCAAACCATTTCCCTCGCAGGGGAAATCACACATCTCTACCAAAATCCCTTTATTCACATTCATTAACTTTTTATTTACATAACTCCCCCTTCTCTCCTCTCGAGCCTCAGCGGTCAGGAAGTCTTCTGTCCCCTGTCCTCCGCAGGGGGTCCAGGCTCTGCGGCTCCGCACCGCAGGGGACTGCAGCTCTGTGGCTCTCCTTCATCGTGCGGTTAAATCACATATGCAGTGTCCAACATATACATGTCTAACAACACAGCCCTATAACCCCCCCCAAACAATGAAGAACAGACTATTTCCTAAAATTTAATAACACCTTACTCACTACTGAATAATCAACACCAACATTCAGTCTGTGCGCCGCTTGGGCTTCAGCCGTCTGCCGAATCTGCTGTGAGTTGGCCCCGCCTTGCTTGCGGCACCTTTCTGCTTCGGCTCTGTTGACTGAGGAAGAGAGTGATTATTTGCCCTTTGCGGGGGCCTGCCTCGTCGAGGCGCCACTGCGACCGGTACAGACACGTCCTTCATGACAAAAGCAGGTTTTAGTCTGTCAATACTGACTGTCTCTTTTCTGTCTCCAAAATCTAGCACAAATTGCTTATCACCTGCCTCCAGCACTCGAAATGGCCCTTCGTAAGGTGGTTTGAGCATTGTTTTTAGGGCTTCGCGCCTGACAAAAACGAAGTCGGCATTTTTCAAAGCTTTGCGGACGAAAACTCGTGGAAAAGCGTGATGAACCGGACCCGGGAGCGTGTCTGCTCCCGTGCCAACTAACGGTCCCAGAGCAGAGAGAGGTGGGGGCTCTGGGGGCTCTGGTAAAAACACGCCTGGGAGCCTCAGAGTTTGTGCGAATACCAGCTCCGCTGGGCAGGCGTCTAAGTCCTCTTTAGGCGCAGAACGCAACCCTAATAAAACCCATGGCAGTTTATTTACCCAATCTGCACCCGTGAGCGACGCTCTGAGTGCTGCCTTCAAAGACTTATGAAAACGCTCGCATAAACCATTAGCCTGAGGGTGGTAAGCCGTAGTGCGGTGAATTTTGGCTCCTAAGCTGTTGGCCATCGCTGACCACAGCTCAGAGATGAATTGCGGTCCTCTATCGGACGTAATGTCCGACGGAACCCCGAAGCGCGCCACCCAAGCCGTTAAAAACACGCGAGCCACCTCCGCGGCCGTGGTCGTCGCAAGTGGGACCACTTCCGGCCAACGTGTGGTGCGGTCCACCATTGTCAAAAGATGCGTGAACCCCTGCGATGCCGGTAGGGGGCCCACAAGGTCGACGTGCACATGGTCGAACCTTCTGGCCAGAATGCGGAACGGTTCTAACGGGGCTCTTGTGTGCTTGTGAATTTTGGCCCGTTGACAGGAAATGCAGGTTTTTGCCCATTCCTTCACGTGCTTGCGCAGGCACGGCCAAACAAACTTTTCCGCCACTAGTTTCACCGACTCGCGCACCCCCGGGTGCGCCAGTGAGTGGACTGAGTCAAAAACACGGCGGCGCCACGTGGCCGGAACCACCGGACGCGGGCGCCCCGTCGACATGTCGCAGATCAGGGGGGGCATACCGGTTTGTAAACACTTGCTCTCCAGCCTTAACCCTGTTGGTCCAGACTGGAGCGCGCGCACGTCTGCGTCCGCCCCCTGGTCCGCTGCCATGGCTGCGTAATCTATACCCACGTGCACCGGGGCTGCGCGCGCCACCGTGCCGCTCTCCTGCGGCGCGGTCACGGTGGCCCGTTCTGCCTCTGCGCGTGTTGGAGTCGTGAACGCGCGCGAGAGACAATCTGCCACTACATTGAATTTGCCCGCGACGTGCCTAATGTCAGTGGTAAATTCCGAGATTGCGGCCAGCTGCCTCTGCTGCCTGCCGGACCACGGGTCTGAAATTTTGGCCATGGCGTATGTGAGCGGCTTGTGGTCCACATAAGCGGTGAAGCACCGTCCTTCCAGCCAGAACTGGAAATGACGAATAGACAAATGCAGCGCCAACAGTTCTCTGTCGAACGCGCTGTATTTTCGTTCAGCCGCGCTTAAAGATTTGCTAAAGAAAGCCAAAGGCTGCCAAACTCCGGCTACCTGTTGCTCAATAACGGCCCCTATGGCTAAATGTGAAGCGTCTGTCGTCAGCGCGATACGTGCTGCAGGGTCTGGGTGGGCCAGGAGCGCAGTGTCAGCCAAGGCTTTTTTAACCTCTGTGAACGCGCACTCCCGCTCCGGGGACCATTCGACCGCCTGGGTCGGTTTTTGTTTTTTGAGCGCGGCATATAACGGTTGCATGATTTGAGCTGCGTGGGGCAGGAATCGGTTATAAAAATTCACCATCCCCAAGAATTCCTGTAGTGATTTGACCGTTTGTGGACGGGGAAAATCTGCTACCGCGCGTACTTTATCTGGTAACGGAACCGCTCCCTCCAGGGAGACGCGGTGACCCAAAAAATCGATCCGCTCGACGCCGAACTGGCACTTGGCTGGGTTAACTATTAAGCCGTGCTCTCCCAGCCTCCTAAAAACTGCTGTGAGGTGCATTTCGTGTTCGTCCTCTGAAGTACTCGCGACCAAAATGTCGTCGAGGTACACAAACACGAAAGGGAGATCGCGTAACACGGCATCCATCATCCGCTGAAATGTTTGCGCCGCCCCTTTGAAACCAAACGGCATGCGTAAAAATTCAAAAAGTCCGAACGGGGTTATTACCGCTGTTTTAGGAATGTCCTCCGGTTGGACTGGGACTTGGTGATAGCCGCGAACCAGATCAATCTTTGAAAAAATGCGCGCCCCCGCCAGGTGCACCGAAAAATCCTGAATGTGCGGGATGGGATAACGATCGTGCGCCGTAGCGTTGTTTAGCCTGTGGTAATCCCTGCACGGTCTCCAGGAGCCATCGGCTTTCGGTACCATGTGCAGCGGCGAAGCCCACGGGCTCTTCGACCTACGAACGATGCCTAGCCTCTCCAGGCTGGCGAACTCCTCGCGCACAATGGCGAGCTTAACTGCATCCAAGCGCCGAGCTTTTGCAAACACGGGAGGACCAGCTGTGGGGATAAAGTGTTTCACCCCGTGCTTCGCGACCGTCGCTGAAAAAGTGGGCACAGTGAGCGCTGGAAATTGGGTGAGGAGTGTGTGAAACTTACCACCTGCTGTAGCGACGTGGGTCTGTACTGGTGGCGGGGACACTCGAGCTGAACAGGGGAGAGAGTAAAAAGAGAGTGCATTTACCAGCCGTCTATTAGCAAGATCAACTAACAGATTGTGTGAACACAAAAAATCCGCGCCCAACATGTTGAAACTCACCGCCGCTATTACAAAAGTCCATTCATATGTGCGGCCATGTAAGCACAAAGGCAAGGTCCTTCTCCCGTAGGTGTTGATGTTCGAGCCATCTGCCGCCGTAGCTCCGCTACCGTGGGGTCCAGCCACCCGGTCCACGTATGTTGGGGTGATGAAGCTCACTTGTGCTCCGGTGTCGATGAGGAACTCTCGTCCGGAGCGCGCATCCGTGATGTAGAGCAGCTTGCTGCGTTCTTCGAGGGTCAAAGCTGCTAGCGACCCCCAGTCTTACCGTTTCCCGAACTCCTGAAGTTGCAGGGCGGCACACACCTGCGTGCCTTCTCTGCGAACCTCCGATGGTAAAAGCAGAGATCTTCTCCTCCGCTGTGTCGTGTCCGCGCCTCTGCCGCCGGACCATTGGCTCCACCTCGTCGCGGCTGTGCTGCCGCCGTCGTCGGCCAGTCTGGGTCTGCCGCCTCTGGCTCCCCGCTGTCTCGGGTCGCTGCTGTGGTTGCTTGCCCGCCGCAGGCGTCCAGGATCCCATCTGCTTCCTGGGCCAGCTCCCGGAACTACTCCAGGGTGTGACACTTTTTGCCGGCCAGCGTGCTTCTCGCATGCGTCGGGAGGTTGGAGAGGAAGATGAACTGAAAAATGAAATCATCGTTGTCCAACCCTCTCAGCTGTATCATCTCCTCCATCAGGGCGCTCGGCCTGTGTCCTCCTTGGTCTAGCAAAGACAGGATCCTCCTCGCCCTCACTTCGGCCGAGGGGGTGAAAAACTTGATGAGGGTGGATTTCAGCTTGCCGTACCTGTCGGTCGTGGGTGGCTGCTCCACCAAGCTCTGCACGCACCGAGCTGTGCTGTTGTCCAGTTTAGCGATGACATGGTGGAACTTAGTGTCATCCACCGTTACTCCTGCGAGCGCGAACTGCGACTCTGCTTGAAGAAACCACGACCGTGGGTTATCCTGCCAGAAATCAGGCAGCTTAACGGCCACTGCGCTCGCCAGCTCTGAGCGCTGAGAGTCCGGGACCCTGAGAACTTCTTTGTTCATTCTCAACGTCGTCAGTCACCAATGTGGGGAGACTTGAATAACGAAACCGAATTGCCTTTAATTCCAGTTTATTTCAAGTAATCATCCCACTGTCTGCTCTCATTCCTGAGCAGCGAACAAAGAGGGTGAACACACCAAAGTTCTCCCTTTTAAACATTCTCACATCAAACCATTTCCCTCGCAGGGGAAATCACACATAAGATAAGATAAGATAAGATAAGCCTTTATTAGTCCCACAACGGGGAAATTCCAGGATTGCAACAGCACAGGGATAGCAACACTCAGAGCAACAATCAGAAGGCAAGAAAAAAAACAAGCAAGCAAGAGCAGCCAATATACATATGTACATACCACTATAAAATATATATATACACACACACACACAGACACACAGTGCAGAGCATTGTAGCTGGATGGAATAAACACATGAACATATGAACACACAGTGCAGAGCATTGTAGCTAGATGGAATAAATATGTAAATATATAAACACCCACAGTACGGAGCATTGCAGCTAGGTGGAATAAATATGCAAGTATATAAACACACACAGTGCAGAGCAATGTAGCTAGATGGAATAATATGTAGATATATAAAAACACAGTGCGGAGCATTGTAGCTAGATGGAATAAATATATAGATATATAAATATAAACATAAACACACCCAATGCTAAGCATTGTAGCTAGATGGAATAAATATGTAAATATATAAACACACACAGTGCAGAGCATTGTTGCTAGGTGGGATGAAACAGCATAACCGTCTATTTAGTTATCCTACATGGTATGATTATGTGCCCATACATATTCTCACCCTCCACAGCGACCGGTATGTTCCTACATCTCTACCAAAATCCCTTTATTCACATTCATTAACTTTTTATTTACATAACTCCCCCTTCTCTCCTCTCGAGCCTCAGCGGTCAGGAAGTCTTCTGTCCCCTGTCCTCCGCAGGGGGTCCAGGCTCTGCGGCTCCGCACCGCAGGGGACTGCAGCTCTGTGGCTCTCCTTCATCGTGCGGTTAAATCACATATGCAGTGTCCAACATATACATGTCTAACAACACAGCCATAGAGGGCATCTTGTTCCGGCCTCTTTGCCAATGCCCCTGCCTGATGGTTGTATTGTGCAAACACCTACTAATAAAGCTGAGTTCTATTGTGCACCTGGCCTCATCATTTGGAAGGCAATTTCAGACATAATATTTTGGCGACGAGAATTAAAATGGAGGCATGTGTTTCACCGCTTCGGCCCTTCTTGGAACTCCCAGGCGAGCCGCCTGTCCCCTGGCCAAGATGGTTTGTGGCCTTTGAGAACTACACTACCGTTCAAAAGTTTGGGGTCACCTCAGACAATTTTGTGTTTTCCATGAAAAGTCACACTTTTATTTACCACCATGAGCTGTAAAATGAATAGAAAATATAGTCAAGACATTGACAAGGTTAGAAACAATGATTTGTATTTGAAATAATAATTTTTTCCTTCAAACTTTGCTTTCGTCAAAGAATCCTCCATTTTCAGCAATTACAGCATTGCAGACCTAACATGATTGCACAAGGGTTTTCTAATCATCCATTAGCCTTCTGACGCAATGAGCAAACACACTGTACCATTAGAACACTGGAGTGATAGTTGTTGGAAATGGGCCTCTATACACCTATGTAGATATTGCACCAAAAACCAGACATTTGCAGCTAGAATAGTCATTTACCACATTAGCAATGTACAAAGTGTATTTCTGATTAGTTTAAAGTTATCTTCATCGAAAAAAAGTGCTTTTCTTTCAAAAATAAGGAAATTTCTAAGTGACCCCAAACTTTTGAAGGGTAGTGTACATTGTGGCGCTCGACCTGGATAAGCTAGATAAACTAAGGGCACGTGCGCTTCTGATGCATGATTTGGGAATTGAAGGCCAGCGGATTCTGAACACACTCAGGGCTTCGGACTCATATGAGGACATGGTCGAGTTGCTAGCATGCCATTTTCGCGCCCCGGACAACAGAACCATCTGGAGGATTAGGTTTTGGCAGCGACACCAACGGGCGGGTGAGCCTATCCACCAGTTTGTCGCCAACCTGAGGCAGCTAGCTAGTGAGTGTCATTTCGGACCACTGGAGGAGGAGATGGTCCGTGACTTAGAGCTAGCCGGAGCTATCGAGTTAGCTCTCCAATTGGAGACCACGGACAAGCTAGCCTCTGAGTTAAATGAGTGCCAGTCACAGCGGCAGCTGGAGCCTCCTGCCGCAGCACTAGTAGTAGACCCAGACAGTGAGGATAGCATGGATGACGACGTTGTGGAGGCCAATGCTACCAACCTTAGGTCTGCCCTGGGAAAACCTGTGTGTATAGGTTGTGGGTCCGTGAAGCACCCTGTCAAGGCCAGGGACTGCCCGGCGAGAGGGAAGCGCTGTGGCAAGTGTGGACGCTTGAACCATTATGCCAGGGTGTGCCGTATGTCCGAGCTGGGGATCCCACGGAGAAGAGGAACTCCACCCACTCCGACAACTGTCCATGCGGTGTCTCCGAGCACCAATGGGTACACATTCTGCAAAGTAACGCTGGATGGTGAGGAGGTGCCGCTGCTGATCAACACGGGGGTGGAGGGGTCATTGTTGAATTGGGCCATGGTAAGGAAATTTTCCCCCCACTACAGGATTAGAGGTAACCCACCGCCGTTCTACAATTATGGAGATGGAAGGCTGTGCACAGTTGGAACATTGGAATTGATGGTTAGGTACAAGTCGGCAGAGATGGCTGACTTCACGTTCCATGTGATGGCCCAAGGTGACAACATAATGGGCTGTGACCTGTTTTATGGACTGGGGTTTGCCATTAAGGACGACGCTGGGGAAGAGTGGTCTGGATGTGGGCGGTGTAACCATCCAGTTCCGGTGGTGGAGGACGAAGTTGTATGAGACAAAGATTTGCCGGGCACCACGGTGGTCAAGCAGGACCAGCCTCACTCATGTTTGATGCAGGAGGGTCTCAGTGCCGTAGGAGAGGGTACTGAGCGTGGCAGCGAGGTGCCTGCATTGGCGAGTGATGCCGAGGAGGTAGCCCCAGTTTTCTCCAGAGCTTGGCCACAGCAGGCTGGAGAATCTGGAGCTACAATGGCGACCTCTGCAGCTGCTTTAAAAGAGGTCGAGGCCAGAATGACAGACGCGGAGGGACCAATCAGCAATACTCCAGGCTGAGTGAAGCCCCTCTGAGAATTACGGACCTGGTCCGGGCTTGTGGAGAGGGGTGTCCACAGCAGGTACGAGACAAACGACAGCCAGAGGGACACCAGGAGCAGCTGGGCATCGTGGCTAAGCGGGGCACGGCCTACTTCCAGCTGTCAGCCGGCTCGTGGAGGCACACCAACAAGCTGCAGCGTGCCCAGGAGGAGGCTTCGGATGACGGGTCTGGACGAAAGAAGCGGCCGACAGCAAGGAGAAGATGCACTTTTGTCTATGAGATCAGCTGCAGCCCCGGGGGCATGGCGCCTCCAGGAGCAGGTCTCCTGAGGGGCTGCCCTGGACCCTCACAAGCCGGTTCTACCTCTTTGCCGCCAGAAGGACAGTAGTGTGAGTTTGAAAAATAAGAAAGAAAAAAGGTTCTAATGTTCATGTGTTTGTATGTTTTTAAAAAAAATATTAATCTGTTATTGTTCTGGGTGTGTTTTATTTTAGGAGCATGACAATGTTCTTGTTACAGATGGACTTTTGGGACTATTTTACAGGTGGCAGCACCTTGCCATGTGGGGTGGGACAGTAGTCCATCCGTCCCCCCTAGTTTAGGTTTGTTGTGTGAATGTGTTAGGCCATTTAGCATTTTCAGTTCTAGCTTTTAGTGCATGATTTGGGTCCTAAATTGGAGAGGGTCTCAATTGTATGTGTGGGTTTGGACTTTCTGGGGGGGTGGGGGGGTTGATGTGGTGTTTTATTATGAAGTGTGGTGTAGTGGCGGTCACTTCCTCTTCCACCACTGCACCGCCCTATAAATACCAGTGGGCATCTTGTTCTGGCCTCTTTGCCAGTGCCCCCTGCCTGGCGGTTGTATTGTGCAAACACCTACTAATAAAGCTGAGTTCTACTGTGCACCTGGCCTCATCATTTGGAAGGTAATTTCAGACATAACATACCTACCGATAGGTACAGTATTCTGAATATTTTCCTAATATGGCTAAAAAAAAAAAAATGCTGTTAATACCGCAGGCTGTCATAGCTGCCATTCACACACCATTATAGAAAGGCTATTGAGGCCAAGCTTGGATGCCCAGACAAGTTTATAAACCTCATATGCCAGTTTCACAACAACATGACTGGGCAGGTTCTCTCAGGTGGAGAGGTATCGGAGCCATTTAACATCAGTAACGGTGTCAAGCAGGGGTGCGTTCTGGCCCCGGTCCTCTTCAACCTCTTTTTCTCTTGCGTCCTCAACCATGCCACCAGGGATTTGGAACATGGGATTTACTTGCAATACAGACTTGATGGCTCATTGTTCAACCCCCGCTGACTGAAGGCTAAGACTAAGGTCGCAGAAAAGATTGCCCTGGAAGCGCTTTTTGCTGACGACTGTAACCTCATGGCCCACATAGAGTTTGATCTCCAGATCATCGTGAATAAGTTTGCAGAAGCCTCCTGCATTTTTGGTCTCACCATCAGCCTCAGCAAGATAGAGGTACTGGTTCAACCAGCACCCGCCTCTACCATCCTTTCCCCCTCTATCTCCATCAAGGGTACCCAACTGAAGATGGTAGAAGACTTTAAGTACCTCGGTAGCATCATCAGCAACGACAGCAGCCTGGATAAGGAGATCAATGCCAGAATCTGCAAGGCCAGTCAAGCTCTCATTCGTCTCCGAGCTTGTGTCCTGAATCAGCACAACATCCAGCTGTCCACAAAGCTCAAAGTGTACAGGGCCATTGTCCTCACTAGCCTTCTTTACGGATGTGAGACGTGGACCGTGTACAAAAAAACATCTGAAGCAGTTGAAGAAGTTTCACATGAGAAACCTATGGATGATCATTAACATTCATTGGCAAAACCTTGAGGTCCTGGACAGAGCTGGGATGACCAGCATTGAGGCAATGACTGAAAGCCCAGCTCCGATGGGTTGGTCATGTGATCCGGATGGATGGCCACAGGCTGCCCAAGCAGCTCTTGTACGGTGAATTCTGCTCTGGAAAGCGGAACCAAGGTAGACCACGCAAAAGATTTAAAGACTGTGTGAAACTCAACATCAGCTACACTGGCATGCTTCCCAAACAATTAGAGCTGCGGGCTATGGACAGGCCAGGCTGGCATGTTCTCACTACCCAGGCGTGACACTACTTTGAAGAGAAGAGGTGAGCTGATGGAGCTGAAGCACGGGCACGAAGAAAGGCGTCTTTGCCTGGGCAGTTTCCTTGCCCCTACTACAGTCATGCCTGCCGATCGAGGATCGGCCTAAACAGCCATCTCCGTGCACACGCAAGAAGAGGACTTAACACATGAGGGACAGTCATCATCGGATCGATGGACAACCAAGAAGAAGATAGAAAGGCCGTTGTTTAGAACTATTTGGCGCTCCATGAACCACGTGACCGGGCAGCGGCGAGATCAGAGTGTCACAACTCTCATATTATACGGCTCTGGCTTTTTCTAATTGTGACGTATCCACCTTATTCCTTGGCCCCACGATGCCTTGCGTGAATTGTGGTAGCAACTTCCGGTACTAGTTTAGAATATATTGTTGTCACTGAAATGGGACACTTTTCCTTGTTAAAAAAAAAAACAATGACTTTGGCATCAGAAATGTGGGAACATGACCTCTTGCACCTCATAACAGTAATATAATCATACCACTTCCAACGACTATCGAGGGATGGGAAGATGACCTAAAAAGTGGCCTCGTACACAGTAGAATCAGAATCAGAATCAGAATCAGAATCAGGTTTATTGCCATTGTTCATGTAGTACACAAACTAGGAATTTGTCTCGGTACAATGCTGCAACATTAAACATGATAAGATAAGAGAAATAAACTATACATGTAATAAAGTGTAGGATAAGATTAAGTGATACTGGTCAACAGTTAAAATATATATTAGCCAGCAGCAGATACTGTGGAGAACTATATAGTGCAGTCGGTAATGCAGGAAGAAAACAGTGATGATTGACATGAGTCTGGTTGAGCTGCTGTACATGGTGCACGAGAGTCACTTAGTGTTCAGCAGTCTAATGGCAGAGGGGAAGAAGCTGTTCATGTGACGGGAGGTTTTAGTCTGGATGGACCGAAGTCTTCTACCAGAGGGGAGGGGGGCAAACAGTACGTGACCAGGGTGTGAGGGATCGGCTATGATCCGGCCAGCACGCCTCCGGGTCCTGGAGATGTACAGATCCTGGAGAGAAGGGAGCTTGCAGCCGATCACCTTCTCAGCAGTGCGCACGACGCGCTGCAGCCTTAGTCTGTCCCTGGCAGTGGCTCCTGCGTACCACACGGTTATGGAGGTGGTGAGGATGGACTCGATGATGGCTGTGTAGAACTGCACTAACATCTTGGTGGGTAGCTTGAGCTTCCTCAGCTGCCGCAGGAAGAACATCCTCTGCTGGGCTTTTTTGATGAGTGAGCTGATGGTCAGCTCCCATTTGAGGTCCCTGGTGATGGTAGTGCCTAGGAAGCGGAAGGAATCAGCAGTGGTGATGGGAGAGCCTGAGAGGGTGAGGGGGGGCAGAGGAGTAGTGACTTTCCTGAAGTCTACAATCATCTCCACTGTCTTCAGAGCGTTCAGCTGCAGGTTGTTATTGCTGCACCAGGACGCCAGCTGGGCCACCTCTCTCCTGTAGGCGGACTCGTCGCCGTTGGAGATGAGCCCGATGAGGGTGGTGTCGTCCGCAAACTTGATCAACTTGACAGACTGGTGGCTGGAGGTGCAGGAGTTGGTGTAAAGGGAGAAGAGTAGGGGGGAAAGTACACAGCCCTGGGGTGATCCGGTGCTGATGCTAGTATAGTCTGAGACAGTCTTTCCCAGCCGCACATGCTGCCTCCGGTCCGTCAGGAAGTCGATGATCCACCTGCAGAGGGAGTCAGGCACGTTGAGCAGGGACAGCTTGTCCCGGAGCAGAGCGGGGCGGATGGTGTTGAATGCGGAGCTGAAGTCCACAAACAGGATCCTGGCGTAGGTTCCCGGGGAGTCCAGGTGCTGCAGGATGGAGTGGAGGGCCAGGTTGACTGCATCGTCTACAGACCTGTTGGCTCGGTAGGCAAACTGCAGCGGGTCCAGGAGAGGGGTGGTGATGGACTTGAGGTGGGACAGGACCAGGCGCTCAAAGGACTTCATGACTACAGAGGTGAGCGCTACAGGTCTGTAGTCATTAAGTCCAGTGATCCGTGGCTTCTTGGGGACAGGGATGATGGTGGAGGATTTGAGGCAGGATGGCACGTGGCATAACTTAAGGGAGGTGTTAAAAATGTCTGTGAATACAGGAGCCAGCTGTTTCGCACAGTGTCTCAGGGTGGAGGGAGACACGCCGTCTGGGCCGGGGGCCTTGCGCGGGTTCAGTCTGGAGAACTGTTTGAGCACATCCTGCTCACTGATGATAAGGGGAGGGGGGGAGGTGGGGGGGGGGGTGCCTTAAATGAAGTAGGGAATGTGGAGGCTGTGGAGCTGGAGGGAGGGGGGGAGTTGGACACAGATGACGAGGTGTCAAAACGGGCATAGTGTTGGGACAGTCTCTGACAAAGGGCTTTGTCATCCTGACCTTTAGGAGCCTGAGGCCGATAGTTGGTGATCTGCCTCAGTCCTCTCCACACGGAAGCCGAATCATTAGCAGTGAACTGCTGCTGGAGTCTCTCTGAGTACACAGTTTTAGCCCTCTTCAGCTCTCTGTTAAACCGGTATTTAACCTCCCTGTAGCAGTCCCTGTCTCCACTTTTCAGCGCTGCTTCCTTCTCCTTCCTGATCTACACAGTAGCTCTGTTAGTTAGCGCCGCTGCTAAGAAGCTAATGCTGTAATGTGGAGATTGTGTTCAAGGATGAGGCTGAGTTTGTTCCTCAGATTCAACTTTATTCACAGAGCACATCTCCAACAAATCTCAAAGCAAATCAAAGCAAATCTCAAAGCAAAAAAGTTTTCATCTCACATCAGGGGTTTTATACCCCGGGCACGAAACAGCAGTCACATGGTGTTTAATCAAACATACAGTCACATGGTACTTAATCTCAATCAAAAAGTAACCCCTTTGATCTCACGCCATTGTCCTCTAGTCTCTGTGGCCCGGAAATCTTCCCCGGTCGTCTCCCGGAAACAAAGGCCGAATCTCACACTCCTCTGCTGAATCCCAGAGTCTCAGTCCTCTTTGTTCCATGAGACGTGAAGCACACAATACACATACAGCAACACATTTGTGGGGAATATGTAACCAACATATGCGCCACAGTAAACAAATGACCCATGCTGGCAAAATAAGTCGCTTTGAGGACATTTTCAAAACTGATGTAACATTATTTCCATATTCTGTATAGAAAGACATTCAAAATGATCTTTAATTTGTAGGAAGTCGCAAAAACTGACCCATAAAAAGACAATTTGTTTATATTTTAGCTAGGCTGACACCTCGCGTTTGATCGGTTAGGGGTTATGTCTTCCGTAAAAACATATGTATTTTTAGAGAGCACGACTTCTAAGCTTTTCAATGACACCAGGCACTCATGGGGTTTTCCCGGGACTTGCCCTACCAAACAGTCATAATTCATGACTTCTCGTTGCCTGTATTCATAATGACACGGTGCGCATTCCAACCAGCACGTCTCCACCGTAATAAAGTCTGCTGCTGTGGGACACAATTATGCACATATGTATATCATTGCATGATTCATACGTATACCACCTTAGGCTTCACATCTGAGATGGAACAAAGGACTGAGCCGCTCTGGAGATAACACGAGGATGTGAAAGTTTAGTCTTTGGCATGCAAGGAGACAGCCGTGGGGGATTTCGCCCAGCGGCCAGAGACTGGAGGTGGGGGTGTTAAGATCGGGAGGAAGTTACATTGTTACTGGGGATTAAGCACCATGTGACTGTGTGTTTTGATGTCCTGGGTAGAAAAGGGACAGATGTTGGGGGATTCGTCCTCTTTCTGTTTTTGGATGATGTTGGAGAATGTGAATAAATCTGACTTGTGAAATAAACTCAGCCTCGTCCTTCCACATTCTCCACACTGGTGACCCTAAGACGTATCATGAGCAGAAGTAATTCCCCCGAGCCGGACTCGTCAGGAACCAGCCAGGCGAACGCAGCCACAGTCAAGCTACCAGACTTCTGGCAAGACAACCCGTGCTCCTGGTTCCACTTGGTTGAAGCACAGTTCGCCCTCCGGGGGATAACGGTAGATGACACGAAATTCTACCATGGTATTGCCAAGCTCGACAACCGCACGGCTCGACATGTGCAGAGCCTTTTGGAGCGCCCACCGGCCGACGACAAATACGGCGGGTTGAAGGCTGCGCTCATCCAGCGTTTCACTCCCTCAGTCCAGGAGAGAGCGGAGAGGCTCCTGGCTCTGAACGACTTGGGAGACAGCACGCCCGTCGACCTGATGGAGGACATGCTGAGGCTGAGGGGCTCAGACGGCGATGACTTCCTCTTCACCCACATTTTCCTGAGAACCCTCCCGTCGGCCACGAGAGCGACCCTGGCCGGTTCACCGTTGTTGGCCCAGCGGGACTTCCGCGCGCTGGCCCAGGAGGCACAACGGATTCTCAACACCAGCAGACAGTGCGTGGCCACTGCAGCAGTGACGGAGATCGGCGCGACGGCCCGAGACGTCAGGGGGCCAGAGGCGGCGGTAGCAGACCCACCGACAACGGCAGCGGCGAGGGCCAGGGATCGCGGAGGAGACGACCTCTGTTTCTACCATCGCCGCTTTGCAGAGAGGGCACGCAAATGTATACCACCGTGCCAGTTCAAGCGCTCGGGAAACGCCAAGACCGGGGGTCGGTAGCAGCCGCGGCCCTCGGGGAAGAGAACAAGCTGCTCTACTTGACGGACGCGCATTCGGGGAGGCAATTCCTCGTGGACACAGGCTCCCAAGTGAGTTTCGTCATGCCTACATATGCTGACCGGCTGGCGGGTCCCGGAGGTCACGGAGCGTCAGCAGCGAACGGCTCGAGGATTAAGACCTTTGGTGAGAAGACTCTGCTTCTGTCCCTGCACGGCCGTACATTCGAGTGGACTTTTGTTATAGCTGCAGTGAGCTTCGATATGTTAGGCGCTGATTTTCTGTGCTCACATGGTTTGTTGGTTGATCTTGCTAATAGGCGCCTGGTTAATGCATCCATCCATCCATCCATCTTCTACCGCTTAATCCTTTCGGGTCGCGGGGGGGCTGGAGCCTATCCCAGCATCTTTGGGCGAGAGGCAGGGTACACCCTGGACAGATCGCCAGTCCATCGCAGGGCCAACACAGAGAAACGGACAACCATTCACTCTCACATCCATACCTAAGGACAATTTAGAATCCCCAGTTTGATGCCAATTAACCTAACTTGCATGTTTTTGGCATGTGGGAGGAAACCGGAGTGCCCGGAGTAAACCCACGCAGACACGGGGAGAACATGCAAACTCTACACAGAAGGGTCACCGATGGTCTGGGGGTGGGATCGAACCCACGATGGTCAAGGGTGGAATCGATCCCATGACCTTGTTGCTGTGCTGCCACTGTGCTAACCACTGCGCCACCGTGCTGCCCGCCTGGTTAATGCACTTTCTTTTTATGCTGTGGGCGGGGGTCACTCGGGCTGCACAGGGAATAGAATAAAAAGAAAGTGCCTGGTTAATGCACTTTCTTTTTATTCTATTCCCTGTGCAGCCCGAGTGACCCCGCCCACAGCACAAGCCAACGTCGCAACGGCAGGTGGTAAGTTCCACACACTACTCACTCAGTTCCCAGCACTCACGGTTCCCACATTTTCAACAGCTGTCGCTAAACACGGAGTGGAACATTTTATTACTACCACCGGACCGCCCGTTTTTGCAAAAGCTCGGCGCTTGGATGCAGCTAAACTGTCCATAGCGCGCGAGGAGTTCGCCAACCTGGAAAAGTTGGGCATCATCAGGCGTTCGAAAAGCCCATGGGCTTCCCCGCTTCACATGGTCCCTAAAGCTGACGGCTCGTGGTGCCCTTGCGGAGATTTCCGCAGGTTGAACAACGCTACAGCACACGACCGCTACCCAATCCCGCATATCCAAGATTTTTCCGTTCATTTGCCGGGGGCACGCATTTTTTCTAAGATAGACTTGGTCCGCGGGTACCATCAAGTCCCAGTACGTGCTGAGGACATACCCAAAACAGTGGTAATAACTCCGTTTGGCCTTTTCGAGTTTTTGAGCATGCCGTTTGGGCTTAAAGGCACTGCGCAGACGTTCCAACGCATGATGGACGCGGTGTTGCGCGATCTCCCCTTCGTGTTCGTCTACCTGGACGACATCTTGGTAGCCAGCGCGTCCGAAGATGAACACGAAAATCACCTCACGGCAGTTTTCCGAAGGTTGGGAGAGCACGGATTAATAATCAACCCAGCGAAGTGTCAGTTCGGGGTGACGCAGATTGATTTTTTTGGGGCATCGCGTCTCTCCAGAAGGAGCGGTTCCTCTGCCTGACAAAGTGCGCGCAGTAGCAAATTTTCCCCAGCCACAAACGGTCAAAGCGTTACAGGAGTTTTTGGGAATGGTAAATTTTTATAACCGTTTCCTCCCCCGCGCAGCGCAGCTCATGCAACCATTGTATGCCGTGCTAAAAAAACAAAAACCCACAAGCAAAATCGAATGGTTTCCTGAGCGAGAGTGAGCATTCGCGGAGGTCAAAACAGCCCTGGCAAACGCTGCGTTGTTAGCGCATCCAGACCCAACGGCCCGCATAGCGCTCACTACTGACGCGTCAGATGTGGCCATAGGGGCGGTTGTGGAGCAGCATGTAGCCGGGGCTTGGCAGCCGCTCGCCTTTTTCAGCAGGACGTTGCGCGATAGTGAGCGAAAATACAGCGCATTTGACAGGGAGTTGTTAGCCCTCCACTTGGCCATTTGCCACTTCCAGTTCTGGCTGGAAGGACGCCGTTTCACCGTGTTCGTTGACCACAAGCCGCTGACTTTTGCGATGGCCAAGGTTTCAGAACCGTGGTCGGGCCGGCAGCAGAGGCAGCTGGCTGCAATCTCAGAGTTTACTACCGATATTCAGCACGTAGCGGGTAAACTTAATGTAGTGGCAGACTGTCTCTCACGCGCCGTAGTGGCCCCAGTCCGCGTAGGGATAGATTATGCAACCATGGCCGCGGAGCAGGCTAGCGACGCGGAAGTGCACGCTGCCACAGTCCGCGTAGGGATAGATAATGCAGCCATGGCCGCAGATCAGGCGAGCGACGCGGATGTGCGCGCGCTCCAGTCTGGACCAAGAGGGTTAAGGCTGGAGAACAGGGTGCTGCAAGATGGTATGCCCCCCCTAATCTGCGATGTCTCCACAGGACGACTGCGCCCGGTGGTACCGACCGCGTGGCGCTGCCGCGTTTTTGACTTGATTCATTCTCTGGCGCACCCGGGGATGCGTGCGTCAGTCAAAATGGTAGGAGAGAAATTTGTATGGCCGAGCCTGCGCAAACAAGTTAGAGAGTGGGCAGCAGCCTGCATGGCTTGCCAACGAGCCAAGGTTCACAAGCACACGAGAGCTCCCTTGGAGCCGTTTCACATCCCGGCTAAGAGGTTTGATCACGTTCACGTGGACCTCGTAGGCCCCCTCCCGCCGTCGCAGGGGTGCACACACCTTCTGACAATGGTAGACCGCACCACGCGCTGGCCAGAAGTGGTCCCACTGTCATCAACCACAGCTGAGGAGGTGGCGCGCGTGTTTCTAACGGCATGGGTAGCACGCTTTGGAGTTCCGTCGGACATTACGTCTGACAGAGGTCCTCAATTTGTTTCTGAGCTTTGGTCAGCGATGGCCCGCAGCCTGGGGGTAACGATCCACCACACTACCGCGTACAACCCGCAGGCTAATGGGTTATGCGAACGTTTCCATAGGTCGAAGGTGGCCCTCAGAGCGTCGCTTACGGATGCAAATTGGGTGGACAGGCTACCATGGGTTTTATTGGGGTTGCGTTCTGCACCTAAAGAGGATTTAGAAGCCTCCCCGGCTGAATTAGTTTTTGCGCAGCCACTCCGGCTGCCCGGGGAATTTCTCCCAGATAATCCTGCGCCAGAAGGTTTCCCGGCTCAGCGGTTGCAGAGTGACGCGGAAGCAGGCATGCTTCCCGGCCCCGTTCACCACAGTTTTCCGCGCATTTTTGTGCCTAAGGCTCTAAAAAATGCGGAGTTTGTTTTTGTCAGACACGATGCGCATCGCCCTCCATTGCGACCACCTTATGATGGACCATTTAGAGTGCTGGAAACAGGGGATAAGCATTTTTTGCTAGATTTGGGGGCAGGAAAAAAAAGATTGGCATAAACAGACTCAAACCCGCCTTTGTGTTGGCCGACGAGGATGTGCTGTTGGCTACGGCTCCTCGGCGCGGCAGACCCCCTAAGGAGCATTCATCAGAACGCCCACAGGGATTGACTAACAGTTCTCATCCTCAGACAGCAGCTCCCCAGCAGGAAGGCACCGCAAAAGTGGTTAAGCCTGCTTACAGCAGATATGGGAGGCGACTGAGGCCCAAGTGACACGTGGTATTGTTTTACCATGACTTGCAGACTGTTATTACGTTGTTCCATCTTAGACGTTTGGGGGGGGGGGGTCATGTGAGACACAATTATGCACATATGTATATCATTGCATGATTCATACGTATACCACCTTAGGCTTCACATCTGAGACGGAACAAAGGACTGAGCCGCTCTGGCGATAACACGAGGATGTGAAAGTTTAGTCTCTGGCATGCAAGGAGACAGCCGTGGGGGATTTCGCCCAGCGGCCAGAGACTGGAGGTGGGGGTGTTAAGATCGGGAGGAAGTTACATTGTTACTGGGGATTAAGCACCATGTGACTGTGTGTTTTGATGTCCTGGGTAGAAAAGGGACAGGTGTTGGGGGATTCGTCCTCTTTCTGTTTTTGGATGATATTGGAGAATGTGAATAAATCTGACTTGTGAAATAAACTCAGCCTCGTCCTTCCACATTCTCCACACTGCATTTTGTTAAAATATGTTGGACATAATCAGATTTACCTTTGAGCAGACATACGCCACAACACCGTGCTTGGTTGTCGTCTGTCACTGTGTGGTGAGAAGCCTCCATTTATCCAGTCTGGCACAACCACGAACACCAGCAAGTACCAGAACTACGCAAAAAAAAGTTCAAAAAATACAAAAACTAGAAGAGCTGAAATTAGCTGCCACTTGAGTGCAAAACACGTATGTGGACCATACATTAAAATGAATTTGAAAAACTTTTTAAAATGCTACGGTATTTTAAATGCCCCTGCTACTCCACTCTTACTGATTGATGTAAGACTAGGGCAGCCGAAACCGGAAGCTCCGCCCATAATCGTTCCTACAGCGGCACCCCGAGGAATAAGGTGGATATGATTGAAGAATCAAAAACCTTCCTGGTGTTTCTGGGAGAGAAAAACGAGATACAGGCTGTGTGTGTGTGTGTTTAGAGAGAATCAACTGTTCTGAAATTGTTTGGATAATGACGTGACCGCTAGTGTCATTTCAGACAGTTAAAACCTACAAACGCCATTTTTCAGTCTAACCCTAACCCCTCTTACTTCTCCGAACAAGCTTTAGCAGTTTTAATTTGAAAATTAGCGGCGGAAGTGGATTATTGTCGCTAGCTTGGTGCCTTCAGTTTGGTGTTCGGTGTCAGCGGGGCGATACTAGCTGTGCGACTGAGGGGTTTAGAACCAGACTGGACCCCTCCGGAACCGGGTCTAGGTGAGTATGCGTGTGTCTGACTTCAATATGCAGCCTTACCGTGTTACAGCGGAGATTAACGGAAGCGCGGCAGGTGAGGATAATCGTAGCGACCATGGCTGTAACCTGTTTCCACACCGTTAATCATTTTAAACCTCGCATTCACACCATTTTTCACTTTTCGTTCGTTATACTTAAACACACGGCTGTATTTATGTTTTTGCGGCGTGTATACACGCTAATAACCTAAAGTGTTCCCCATTTAAAAATAAGAAAATCATGAGCTGACTGAAAGCCTTCAAAATATTCAGAATATCAGTATTTGGTTACAGGAAAATGCTCATTCAAATAGTGGCTAGACGATGAAATGGAGGTTCTTGTCTTAGTTTCAGCTGCTGAAAATATGTAGGTTGACTCAAAGTAATGAATAATTGATTCAGTTAATTTTTCTATAAAGGTGACAAGCATTTAAATACCAAAAAAAAAGAAAAAGGGAGCGATTTGTGTAGGCGTCTTCAGTGCTAAAATAGTGTGTTGCTGGTGCTGTGGTGGTCGTGGTTGTGGCGGTCCAGTCAGTAGTAAAGCTTGAGTGAAACTCAATCCTCCTGTGGCCGTAATCCGACGGAGGTGTGCGGGGCTTACAAGTAGACCACAGCTACGTCACCAGGTGCTGCAGTCCACAATAAAAGCAGCTGTATGGGCTTGACTGTTCTCTAATTGCATTGATAACTAGAGCAACCTAGAGATTCCAAACCTTTACCCGTGCAGCTCATTTTCCTCCCCGCATTTTAATTTCTCTTAACCATCAAACCATCTGGCAGAGCACCACATCCATTCCCCCACTGGAATCGAAAAAGGTGCCCTATATGACTGTGATGTTCAGTTCCAGCACTTATTGCAAAGTGCGGTGCAGTGACGGGCACTTCCTGTCGCGTCGCTGCACCGCCCTACATATAAGGCAAGGGCACCATGTTGCTGCCTCTTTGCCGGATGACTCTGTTGGTGCATACCGTGTGCTGTCCTGTAAACGGTTCCTGCAACAAAGCTGTGTTCGCCAGCCATCATCCTGCCTCATCCTTCACCCAGGTATTTCCATACATCGTAGAGGGTAAAAGGAAAGGATGTGGAGGCGAGGCACGAGTGTAGGATGACACAGAATCTTTATTAACCCTCTAACACATATGTACAGCCTATGGCCCCAGTGTGGGCCGCTGGGGCTCGGTCTGTAGAAGCCTCTCCAGTTGCTCTGCGTTTTGCCTTTATAGCTTTATTAATCATGCATAGAAACTGGGGCTGGTGCATTATGCATAGTGTGTGTACACAGGAATTGTGTGGCGCAATTACCATGACACTTGTTACATACCTGTTCATACCTTATTTACAGACAGGTGTTGTGATTATGCATTGGTGTGTAACAAAAGACCTGGGCGACACATTAACATAACCATCCACATGTTCACACTTCGGCCGCTGGTCTCTAGTCTCAGCGGCTCCAGGTTATTCTCTCTTCCCTCAGGGGGTGCATAAATTAACAGTCCATTGTTCTGCTTTCTGGGTGTGAGCTAGAAATCCCCCAGCTGTGTCCAGTGTCCACGTGCACTGGGTCTTGTGTCCACTACACATTGCTCCCCCCCCCAAACACCCAGAAGGGGCTGTAACCCCCCTGGTCCTTTGGGCTGAAGTCAGCGCCCATGGCGGCTGCAGCGGGGGGGTCCCCGCTCCAAGTTCCAACACGTTGAACGGCGCCGTGGTTCGTGGGTGCACGGGGTCCGGTGCGTGTTGTACTGACGGAACAAAGCTGGCAATTGGCAGGCTTTTGGGACAGAGGTACAGGGAAAGCAATGTGGAGGACGTGGGGGAAAACAATGGAGTGTCGGCCTGGGACTTTAAAAGCCTCTGGGCCGCGCAAAAATTGAGTGCAGATCAGCCTCGGGTGAGGGACTTTTCCGGTAAACCCTCCTGTGATCTGCAGCAGCTGTGAAAAAAAATAAGTCTCTGTCGACTCCTCCTCGTGTGGGCCTGGTCCTGCAAGGATCTGGGGAAGGCGAATGGCCCAATTCCACGAGGGTGCGTCGCGGCCGTGAAGAAAACTTGAGCTGTGTCAGGGAAACTGGCAATTCTGTTTTAGGTGCGGGGGCAGTCCTGAAGGCTCCGGGTAAAGCAGTTGGCTTAATTCTCCATGGTTGCGCAGCGGCTGAGAAACAAATACAAGTCCTGTGGGTGTGGCTGCCCGGCTGCTTTAGATGCGATGCGCAAAGCCTAAAGTACCCGAGGATGGCGATCAGCCGATGTTCCCCAGGAAATGTGCAGCGGCGGAGGACAATGTATAAGTTCTTGGAGCCGGTTTGTCCCTGGTGCGTGGGACACGCGTCTGGCACCATGGCCATGTAGCTTTAAGTTGCGCTATCTTCGTAATCCTGTGGCGCAAGAATTACGATTACAAGTTTTTGCGTGCGCCAAAACTCTGCTGACAGGAAGAGAAGCCAAGGTCAGGGAGCTTGATTGGAACAATGCAGCTGGCGCTGATCATCCTCTTTCAGGCTGTTTCTATGGTGTGCTCGTCTCGCTGATCCTGGTGCATCTCAGTCCCCGCACCACTCGCTCGCTCTAGCCCTTGAGGTCGCCAGCGTGGAAAGAGGAACAGGCGCGCACGCTCCAGTGTGGATGAAAAGGATGCAGGTGATCCCTGGTACTCCGGAGTCCACAGCGCGGTGAAAGGGAGTAGACCATGGATGTCAAACTCATTCCATGGAGGGCCAAGACGCTGCAGGTTTTACCTCCTCCCAGTGTCTTCAGCAGGTGGTTTCACTGAATTTCTTCCCACTGATTGCTGATCAGTGAAAACACCTGCTGAAGACATGGGGTGGAAGTAGAACATGCAGGGTCTTGGCCCTCCATGGAATGAATTTGACACCCCTGGAGTAGACGGTCCATCTCACGTCAGGTCACCATCGTAGAGGGTAAAAGGAAAGGATGTGGAGGCGAGGCACGAGTGTAGGACGACACAGAATCTTTATTAACCCTCTAACACATATGTACAGCCTATGGCCCCAGCTTGGGCCCTGGGGCTCGGTCTGTAGAAGCCTCTCCAGTTTCTCTGCATTCTGCCTTTATAGCTTTATTAATCACGCATAGAAACTGGGGCTGGCGGATTATGCATAGTGTGTGTGTACACAGGAATTGTGTGGCGCAATTACCGTGACACTTGTTACATACCTGTTCATACCTTAATTACAGACAGGTGTTGTGATTATGCATTGGTGTGTAACAAAAGACCTGGGCGACACATTAACATAACCATCCACATGTTCACACTTCGGCCGCTGTTCTCTAGTCTCAGCGTCTCTGGGTTATTCTCTCTTCCCTCAGGGGGTGCATAAATTAACAGTCCATTGTTCTGCTTTCTGGGTGTGAGCTAGAAATCCCCCAGCTGTGTCCAGTGTCCACGTGCACTGGGTCTTGTCTGCCACAATATAGTATTTGGCGATTGAGGATTAACTTATGGAGGCATGCATCACCCCGCTTCGTCCCTTTCTCGAGCTCCCGGGTGAACCATTGATTTCATGGCCGCATTGGTGGGAGGCCTGTCAGACGTATGTTATGGAGCTGGGCCATGGGAAGCTGGATGGGGAGAGATCGCGGGCTCTTCTTGTTCACAACCTGGGTATGGAAGGCCAGAGGGTCCTGCAGACGCTCAGCAAGGCGGACTCGTGAGGACATTGTGAAGCTGCTAGCTAAACGCTTTTCCATCCCAGACAACATGACTGTCCGGAGGATTCGTTTTTGTCAACATATCAGTGGGTAGGTGAGCCTAGCCGCCAATATGTCATTGACTTGAAGCAGCTAGCCAGCGAGTGTCGTTTTGGAACGCTTGAAGATGAAATGGTACGCAATCAACGAGCAGAACACACGTGTAATGCTGAGCTGCGTGCTAGGCTATTAATGGTGCCTAATGACTTAACGTTAGCTAAAGCTATGGAGCTAGCTCTCCGGTGGGAAGCCGTGGCTAAGCTAGCTGTGGAACTAAACTGGTGCCAACTACAAAAGCTGCCGGAGCCACTTGCCTCAGCTAATGTTGCGAACCCTGATAGCGAGGATAGCTCGGACGAACATTTTTGGGACGTCAGTGCTGCCAGCCAAAGGTCTGCCCGGGGAAACTCCTGTTGCAGGGGCTGTGGGTCCACGACACACCGCCATAAAGCTAAGAAATACCCAGCTAGAGGAAAATGTTGTGGTAGATGTGGACACTGGAATCATTATGCCAGGGTGTGCCCTTTGTTTTACCTGGGGAACCCATGGGAGAAATCACCCTGCTCGCCCCCGACGGACACTGGGAGCGAACAGTACAAATAGCTAACGGACACCACGGCAGTCAAGTCAACGAGTTTGGGTCGATACCCATGCCAACGAGTGACACCATGCTTGCCCCAGATACCTCTGGTACTTGGCCACGGTTGACTGGGGAGTCTGCAGCTACAACAGTGAACACTGCAATGTTTATAGAAGAGGATGGGGCCAGACCGACGAGCATGGAGTTACCGCATGCTCAGCAGCAGCACACCGGGCCAAGTGAAATTCCACTCCAGGTTATGGACTTGGTGCGGGTTCAGGATGAAGGACATCCACAGTGAAGATGGGCCGAACAACAGCCAGAAAAACATGGGAGGGTGTCTGCACATTGTGGCTAAGCTGGGTGCAGCGTGCTTCAGGTGGTCCGATGGCTCATTGAGGCACGCCATTCAGCTTCGGCGTGTCTGAGAAGATGCGCCAAGTGGCGAGGCTGGACTGGAGTCGGTGATGGCGGTGTGGGATCCAGGCTTCGTGATGCACAGGGTCAACCATCGCTCCAGGGGTCTGCGGTCCCCAGGGGCACGCCTGCTAAGGGGCTGCCCTGAACCCCCCCCTGCAAGTTCCAACTTTTTCCAGCCTAATGACTGTGAGGTAGCACTTTATTTATAGTTCTTGAGTTTTTTTTAAATGCATGTTATGATATGGGATTATTTTGTGTGTCTTGTTTAGCTTAGGAGCGCAGCGTGTAATTTTAATTTAATAAAGGACTTTTTAGTTTACCAGTGGCAGAATCACTGTGCCATGCGGGTTGTGTGGCAGTCCACCCACCAACCCTACTTTAGGTTATTTTGTGTGAATGTGTTAGGCCATTTTAGTACATTAGGTCCCATTATTTTTGGAGCGTGATTCGGGTTTGAAATCGGGGTGGGTTTGAATTGCGTGTGTGGTTTTGGACTTTTCTACAGGGGGGAAAATGTTATATTGAGTTCCGGCACTTATTGTGAAGTGCGGTGCAGTGACGGGCGCTTCCTGTCGCGCCACTGCACTGTCCTATATATAAGGCAAGGGCGCTATTTTGCAGCCTCTTTGCCGGATGACTCTGTTGGTCCATACCACGTGCCGTCCTGTAGATAGTTCCTACAATAAAGCTGTGTTCACCAACCATCATCCTTGCCTCATCCTTCACCCAGGCATTTCCATACATAACAATAACATTTTACACTTACGAGTTAAAATGAATAACTCAAATCTTCAGCAGTGGCTGAGTGCTGTCAGCCATTACAGTGAGCTGACTCCTACTTGATTTCTTTTTATTGAATCTCAGATTCTTGTTTACACTGCCGGTCTGGCTGCCCAATTTTCTAGCGCCCTCCCCTTGAAACCTTTGTCCCACCTCTGTTGTTTGGCAATGTGATGTCATGCTCCATTGCCCCACAGAGGCTTAAGTGAGCGAGTCACCATATTTTTTGGCCATGTTCACTTTAAGTCAAATACAGGGGAATTCACCCATTCCACTAACACTGTGTGAGCTCTGGTGAACCTGTGAATCACACTGAAACATACATCTTCTTCCAGATTCTTGTTGTTCGTTTACTCCCTCCAACGAGTGGCCGCTCAGGAAGGGCTCCTTTACAGTTAACTTCCTTGCCTACGAGATTTGCTTCCCTCCGGGCCTTTTGGCCGCCCACTGAGAAGGAGCACCTTGGAAAGAGCCTTTGCTTGGGAGTAGGGATGGGAACTGAAAACCAGTTAATGTTGGGAACCGGTTCTAAATTTTTCAATCTCTCAGAATTGTACGTCTCTGATGTTATCAATTCCTCTTATCAGTGCTGCAGGTTTAAACACTTTCGAAGGTGGTTTTTTTTTTTTTTTTTTTTTAAATGCATGTCATGACGTCACACACTGCCATTACCAAGCAATGTCATGATGCCGTTGCTACCACAGGATAATGGTGGAAGCGTAAACACGAGCAACATATTGAAACATCTCTTGATGCTGCAGCATGGGATAAAATTAAAGAATGCAATGTGTTCCATAGTTTATGAAGTGCACCTACACCTGCTTCCCAAACAGCAGCACCCCCGTTAGCAATGGTAATATTAGCTTATTATTAGTAATAACATATGCTATATGCTAGCAACCTTGCAGGCTAAGTTTAATCGTTTTTTTTAACTCACAAAACCCAGCTAAAAATGTCTAATATTTAAATATGATTCATTCTTTTTAGACAATGGCAGCAACGGGTAGCTCTGAGGTTTTACCAACCTGCTTGCCCTCTGCTCCTTGCCAGGAAAACTCTAGCTGCACATGGAACTGTAATAAAGTTTGTAGTGACAGGCTTGCATCCATTCGTGACCGTAGAGCAGCTGGAGTTTCAGTAGGTGGTACATGTACAGGTACATCTCAAAAAATTAGAATATCATGAAAAAGTTCAATATTTTTTGTCACTCATTTCAGAAAGTGAAACCCATATTTTATATAGAGTCATTACACAGAGAGTGATATATTTCAAGTGTTTATTTATTTTAATTTTGATGATTATGGCTTACAGCCTATGAAAACCCTAAATTCAGTTTCTCAAAAAATTAGAATGTTACATAATATTAATTTAAATAAATAGTTTTTTAATAGAAATGTTGGACGACTGAAAAGTATGTCCATGTACATACTCAATACTTGGTCGGGGCTCCTTTTGGATTAATTACTGTATCAATGTGGCGTGGCATGGAGGTGATCAGCCTGTGGCACTGCTGAGGTGTTATGAAGGTCCAGGTTGCTTTGATAGTGACCTTCAGCATGTCTGCATTGTTGGGTCTGGTGTCTCTCATCTTCCTCTGGAAAATACTCCATCGATTCTCTATGGGGTTTAGGTCAGGAAAGTTTGCTGGCCAGTCAGACACAGTGATGCCATGGCCATTAAACCGGGTTTTGATACTTTTGGCAGTGTGTGTGTGGGGGTGCCAAGTCCTGCTGGAAAATGAAATCAGCTTCTCCATAAAGCTTGTCAGCAGACCGAAGCATGAAGTGCTCTAAACTTTCCTGGTAGACGACTGCGCTGACTTTGGTCTTGATAAAACGCAGTGGACAAACACCAGCAGATGACCTTTGTTCAGGTAAAAGTAAATTTTGCACTTCATTTGGAAATCAAAGTCTCAGAGTCTGGAGAAAGTGTGGAGAGGCACGGAATCTAAGTTGCTTGAGGTTTAGTGTGAAGTTTCCACAGTCAGTGATGATTTGAGGAACCATGTCATCAGCTGGTGTTGGTCCACTGTGTTTTATCAAGACAAAAGTCAGCGCAGTCGTCTACCAGGAAAGTTTAGAGCACTTCATGCTTCCCTGTGCTGACGAGCTTTATGGAGAAGCTGATTTCATTTTCCAGCAGGACTTGGCACCCCGCCCCCATACTGCCAAAAATATCAAAACCTGGTTTAATGGCCATGGCTTCACTGTGTTTGATTGGCCAACAAACTCTCCTGACCTAAACCCCATAGAGAATCTATGGAGTATTGTCAAGAGGAAGATGAGACACCAGACCCAACAATGCAGATGAGCTGAAGGTCACTATCAAAGCAACCTGGACCTTCATAACACCTCAGCAGTGTCACAGGCTGATCACCTCCATGCCACGCCATGTTGACACAGTAATTAATCCAAAAGGAGCCCTGACCAAGTATTGAGTGTGTACATGGGCATACTTTTCAGTCGGCCAACATTTCTATCAAAAAACTATTTTTTGAAATTAATTTTATGTAATATTCAAATTTTTTGAGAAACTGAATTTGGGGTTTTCATAGGCTGTAAGCCATAATCATCAAAATTAAAATAAATAAACACTTGGAATATATCACTCTCTGTGTAATGACTCTATATAATATATGGGTTTCACTTTCTGAAATGAGTGACACAAAATATTGAACTTTTTCATGATATTCTAATTTTTTGAGATGTACCTGTAATGTAGGTCATAGATTAATACAGATCTAGACTGAGCAATGTCTTGAGATTTTACCAGTATGTTAATATATACTTGAGTATTTTATGCATGTGTGGGTGTATATACTGTATACATTAAAAAAAAAAAATGCAAAAAGGACTTCCGGTCTGGACACCATGGTGATAGCAGCTTAACGCTGAAGCTCCAAGACCCCATCCGTGAAAATACCTTGAAAATCAGATTTAACGGATTTTTGGAAGAGTGAAAATCAAAAGACAAAGTCATTATGCCTTAAGGAAAACAGAAGAGATCGACATTTCCCAGGCCAAGACGCGCATCGGCCGGAGAATCTGACCTGGAGGACATCCACTCGGAAGCAGAGGAGCTGAATGAGGCTAGCAACACGGTTAGCTTAAAAACGATAATTCTAGAATTAAGAGAATTTCGGCGAGAGTGTTGGACCGAATTTTGTGAAATTAAAGACGAAATAAAAAGCACAAACAACATAGTGGACCAGGCTGAGGACCGAATCATGGAAGCAGAGGAAAGAATAAAAGGGCTGGAAGAAACCGTGCTGGAATTACTCAAACGACAGACAAGACTGGAGGCTAAGCTAACCGACCAAGAAGGAAGACTAAGAAGGGCCAACATAAGAATTCATGGTCTGAAAGAAGGAGTCGAGGACGGTTTCACCACAATCGCTGCATGCGTGGAATCCATACTGAGAGAGAAGTTGGAAATTCCCCAATCCACCGACTTGAAGATAGAAAGGGCGCGCACCGTTCATTAGCCCCAAAGCCGTCGGCGGAAGCGCCACCACGATCGGTGGTGGTGAAGTTTTCCAACTTCAGAACAAAAGAAGAGGTTTTGAAACTGGCTTGGCAGTAAAAAGGATTTATGCACCAAGAAAGAAAAGTTTTTGTGGAGCATGACTACGCCCCGGAGGTCCTTAAAAAGCGTCGGGAATACAACAACGCTAAAAAGGTACTAAGAGAGAAGAAACTGCGCTTTCAAACTCCATTTCCGGCGAAGCTGCGGGTTTTTTACGGGGAAGAGACGTGTCTCTACAACTTGGCGGAAGAAGCAACCACGGATATGGCGAGAAGAGGGCTACCGGTAACGGTGTATAAACCTGCAGCAGACCCGATCGAAAGAATCAAGGCTCAAACATGGTCCACACAGCGGGAAACCCAGCACCAGGGCTATAAGGAAAAACTGAACGCTTTCAGGAGGGAATAACGATATTTTTAGTCAATCTGCGCATCCAACCCTCCTCCTACAAGGTAACAAACATTAAAGGAGATGCGAAACCAGCAAGTGGTAAAACATTTCATGGAACAGTCATAATATTAGAAACAAGTAAGTCTTTAAAAAAAAAAAAAAAAAACTTGTTAAAATAGAAATGTGACGCCTTACCTAAACTCTTGAATAACACTAACCCGTGGATAGAGACCCCGCTAAAAATTTGGTTTAAGATAGTCAGAGAGAATCAAGCTAAAGAGCCCTATCGACTTCTGCAATGGATTGCCTATGATCAAGACTTTACCCCCAATAAAACAGACACTAGATTTAAAGAGTGGAAAGAGAAAGGGCTGATAAAATATTACGATTTTTTTAAGGGGCAAACTTTAAGAAGTTTTGAAGATTTGAAAAAACAAGGTCTAATAAATCAAGATCTTTACAGGTTCTTTCAGCTTAGACACCACATAAACAATATACTTAAAAAGGAGGATTTGGAAAGGGCCTAGTCAGGTGTTCTGAAGGTCTTCTTAATGGCATATAAAGGGATCCCAGGGATCAGATACATTTCTAAAATATACCAAGGTCTTCAAGACTTAAAAGGAGACAACACATCATATATAAAAGAGAGATGGGGAAAAAGAGGGGAATTTCACTTTACAATTGGAAATATGGGAAAAGCTAAATAGACGGCAATGGAAAAGTACCTCATCCCTGCAGTGGAGAGAATTTGGATGGAAAAATTTGGTAAGATTTTTCAGAACACCTGCGCAAAACAAATTTACCCATAAGGGATTGAACTGTTGGCGCTTGTGTGGTGAAAAGACTGCAAATCATTTTCATGTGTTTTGGTCATGCCCAGTTATCCACCAATATTGGACCAATGTACAGACAATATTGGGGAAAATATTCAAAATAACAGTCCCCTTTTCTTTTGTAACTTTGTATTTGGGTTTACTACCAGACTCACTGGAAAGACGAGGAGATAAATACTTATTCAATGTTTTAATATTGGCAAGTAAAAAAGCCCTAACTAAAAAATGGATGCTGAAGGACTGTCCTACACCTGAAGATTGGATTAACGTGATTCAAGACATTTACTCGATGGAAAAGTTGACATTTGTACTGAGACAGGACATGGATGGGTTCATGAGCTTTTGGCAACCCTGGATTGCATATGTGTCTTCCATTAGATCTAATCTTTAACAAATACCATTTCCATGATGGTCCCGCTCTTTGTTCCAAAGCTACTCAGATGCTCTTTTACTTTTAATTACTTAATTTTCTGTTTGTTTGTTTTTTGCTGTTCTGTTTGTTTATTCGTTTTTTTTATTTAATTCTCTTTAATTTCACTTTTTCTTTCACTTTAAAAAAAAAAAGGGTGTTGTAATAACTATCCTACCAATGTTGTCAGATAGCAAAAAATAAGGGAACGTGTGATGAAAATGTAAACAATGCAATGCTGTAATGACCTGTATACCCTTTACAAAAACTTAAATAAAAAAAAAAATAGAAATGTGACAATGAACCACATGAACTCTCCACACTAACAAATACTGTATTAACGTGATTGTTTGCTGTGACGGTGGTGGGAGGTTGCGCACAATTTCTTAGGGTATAGGCATAAAAAAAAAAAAATCATTACAAGTTCGGATTGGGATCTGAAATTCACGTTAAAAACATGGGACAACTTACAGGGGTAAGAGAGGGCCCTCAACACGTAACAGAGTTTGAGGAATTTCCCTCAGAGCCAACGCACCATCAAGGCTCTTCTAAGGTCACTAAAAAGACCTCAGCTCAGGAAGATCTTTTGACAGTTTTTTGTTTTAAAGTTTTATATACTATGTTCTTAATGTTCTTTCAGTTTCTGAGTAGCATAAAAGAGGGCCACTACACTGTTATACTAAATAAGACAACATAATGGAGAAACAGGGTGTAACCAAAATAATCTCATATAATGTAAAAGGGATCCTGAATCCAGTTAAAAGATCCAAGATTCTTGGCAAAATGAAAAAAGACAAAGTAGGAATAATATTTTTACAGGAAACCCACCTAACAGACTTGGAGCACACCAAACTTAATAGACAAGGGTTTAAACTGATCTCTTCATCTTCATATAAGTCAGGGAGGAGGAGGGGGGTAGCGACTTTGATCTCAACCAAAATTATGTTTGAAAAAAATTCAGAACACAAAGATAAAGAAGGGAGATTTAGCATGGTACTTGGTCGGCTAGAGGGAGAAGATATCACCCTGCTGAATGTATATGCACCTCCAGGGGCTAACTGGAAATTTTATAAAAATGTATTTGACCTAATGATAACTAAAGCCAAAGGTTTAGTGATATGTGGGGGAGACTTCAATCTAAGACTGAATCCATACTGGGATGCATCAGGTAATTCTCCACATCAAAATAACACTCAAAGTAGAAAAACTCAGATGCTACTAAAAGAAATGGGAATCTGTGATGTGTGGAGGGAACTCAACCCCAGTGTAAAAGATTATACATTTTACTCAGCACCACATTCATCATACTCAAGGATTGACTATTTTTTTTATGTTTAATAGAGACAATGGAAGAGTAAAAACATGTAAAATAGGACTGATGGATCTCTCTGACTACAGTCCGATCTATATGGACTTAAATATCCAAAAATACGCAAATAATACATTTTCTTGGAGGTTAAATTCAAATGTGCTGAAAGGACCACTGAAAGACGGTCCTGCACGGTGGCGCAGTGGTTTAGCACTGTGGCAGCACAGTTTTACCCTCGGCCGGGGGATCGCGGGGATCATGAGATCGTGGGTTCGATCCCAGCCCCCGACCAACAGTGAGCTGTGTGGAGTTTGCATGTTCTCCCCGTGTTGCGTGGGTTTACTCCGGGATTTCTCCGGTTTCCTCCCGCATACCAAAAACAAGTAGGTTTAGGGCACTCGCGCACGCAGCGACCGGCAGCCGGTGGCTTGTCACCAGACTGCAAACCAAATCTACCTACGGGTACAAATAAATAACAAAAAAAACAAACAAAAAAAAAAGATGGATTGGAATCAGATATTCTCAGATATTTGGAAGAAAATGATAATGGAGAAGTATCCCCTTTAATACTGTGGGACGCATGCAAAGCTGTAATAAGGGGAAAGATGATCGCAAAACTGGCAACCCAAAAGAAACCGAGACAAGAAAAACTAACCACATTAGAGTCAGAACTTAAGAAACTAGAAAAAGAGCACAAAGACAACACTCATTCTAATGACTCGCTCAAAATTAAGGAAATTAAAAAACAAATAAACGAGATCTACACAATAGAAATCCAGAAGAAACTTACATTTCTGAAACAAAAATACTATGAAACAGGTAGCAAAAAACACAAAATCGCATCCGAAGCCTTCCTAAATACATTAAATCTTCCCCAACTTACTGAATCACAAAATAAAACACTACTGTCAGAAATACAACCTAAAGAATTAGAAAAAGCAATTATGAAACTTAAAGCTAACAAATCCCCAGGAGCAGATGGCTATACAGCAGAGTGGTACAAAACTAAACAGCAACTATCTCCTCTCCTCCTGAAAACATTTAACTGTGTCCTCCACACAGGGGAAATCCCCCCCCCTCCTGGAGAGAAGGGGTCATTGCAGTTATACTTAAACCTGAAAAGGATAAACTAGACTGCTCCAACTACAGACCAATCAGTGTGTTAAATCAGGACTATAAACTTTTTACCGCTATCCTTGCCAAAAGGTTAGAAAATATACTGACAGACTTAATTCATTTAGACCAAACAGGTTTTATAAGACAAAGACAGACACAAGATAACATTAGATGCACTTTACACATAATTCATCTTATAAAAAAATATAATTTTAATGCAGCCATATTGGGATTAGATGCTGAAAAAGCATTTGATTCGGTTGACTGGTCTTTCCTATGTAGAATCTTATCCAGTTTCAATTTCCATAATAACTTCATTAGAACTATCCAGGCATTATATAAAAAAAACAACAGCTAAAATAAGGATTAACGGTAAATTATCATCATCTTTTGAACTGGAAAGATGATGTCGTCAGGGCTGCCCCTTGTCTCCACTGCTCTTTGCAATCTTCATAGAACCTCTGAGCCAATGGATAAGACAGAATCAAAAAATTCAAGGTATTACACTTGGTCAGAAGGAACATAAAATAGCACTCTTTGCTGATGACATTTTAATATACTACTGGGGAAGCCGGACATCTCTTTTCCAGAACTAATCTCAGTTTTTTTCAGAGTATGGAGAGTTATCAGGGTACGAATTAAACATGCATAAAACCCAAATTTTAACATTCAACTATGACCCAAATCAATATTTACTAAGCAAACTCAAAACCAACTGGGAGATGGAATCTATGAAATATCTGGGGGTCAATATCCCGAAACAACTCAACAAAATTATAACACTAAACTATGATCCACTGATGGCAAAAATAAAATCTGATCTAGCAAGATGGAATATGATACCATTCTTGGGTACTGCACAAAGAATTGAAGCAGTCAAAATGAATATACTTCCACGTCTTCTATACCTTTTCCAAACAATACCGGTAGAACCTCCCAAAAAAACATGGCAAGAACTGGACAGAAGGATCTCAAGATTCATATGGCAGGGCAAGAGACCTAGAATCAGATATAGAACCCTACAGCTAAACAAAGACAAAGGTGGGTTCGCGCTGCCAAATATCAGGGACTATTTTAAAGCCGCACAAATTAAAACTTTAGTAGAGATACATAACCCAGTCTACACTGCACAATGGAAGGAGATGGAATGCCAAATAACAAGTGACATCTCCCTACAGGCGATAATAGGGAACAATGCCTTACCTAAACTTGTGAATAACACTAACCCGTGGATAGAGACCCTGCTAAAAATTTGGTTTAAGATAGTCAGAGAGAATCAAACTAAAGAACCCTATCGATTATTGCAATGGATTGCCTATGATCAGGACTTTACTCCTAATAAAACAGACACTAGATTTAAAAAGTGGAAAGAGAACGGACTGATAAAATATTACGATTTTTTTAAAGGGCAAACTTTAAGAAGTTTTGAAGATTTGAAAAAACAAGGTCTAGTAAATCAAGACCTTTACAGGTTCTTTCAGCTTAGACACCACATAAACAATATACTTAAAAAGGAGGATTTGGAAAGGGCCCAGTCAGGTGTTCTGAAGGTTTTCTTAATGGCTTATCAAGGGATCCCAGGGATCAGATACATTTCTAAAATATACCATGGTCTTCAAGACTTAAAAGGAGACAACACATCATATATAAAAGAGAGATGGGGAAAAAGAGGGGAATTTCACTTTACAACTGGAAATATGGGAAAAGCTAAATAAACAACAATGGAAAAGTACTTCATCCCTGCAGTGGAGAGAATTTGGATGGAAAAAATTAAGATTTTTCAGAACACCTGCACAAAACAAATTTACTCGTAAGGGGTTGAATTGTTGGCGCTTGTGTGGTGAAAAGACTGCAAATCATTTTCATCAAAACACAATTCATGTGTTTTGGTCATGCCCAGTTATCCACCAATATTGGACCAATGTACAGACAATATTGGGGAAAATATTCAAAGTAACAGTTCCCTTTTCTTTTGTAACTTTGTATTTGGGTTTACTACCGGAATCACTGGAAAGACGAGGAGAAAAATATTTATTCACTGTTTTAATATTGGCAAGTAAAAAAGCTCTA
Source organism: Pholidichthys leucotaenia (assembly GCA_020510985.1). Classification (NCBI taxonomy): domain Eukaryota; kingdom Metazoa; phylum Chordata; class Actinopteri; order Cichliformes; family Pholidichthyidae; genus Pholidichthys; species Pholidichthys leucotaenia. Next base: position 285,741,863 of record CM035848.1, on the reverse strand, counting down.
ACAAAAAAATGGATGTTGAAGGACTGTCCTACACCTGAAGATTGGATTAACGTGATTCAGGACATTTATTCGATGGAAAAGTTGACATTTGTACTGAGACAGGACATGGATGGGTTCTTGAACTTTTGGCAACCCTGGAACGCATATGTGTCTTCCATCAGATCTAATCTTTGACAAATACCATTTCAATAATGGCACCTCTCTTTGCTCCAACGCTACTCCGATACTCTTTTATTTTTCTGTTCTTTTGTTTTGGTTTTGTTTTTTTTGTTCTTCTTTTAATTTCTTTTTCTTTCACTTAAAAAAAGGGTGTTGTAATAATTTTTTTCCAATGTCAAAAAACAAAAAAAGGGGGAATATGTGATGAAAATGTAAACAATGCAATGCTGTAATGACATGTATACCCTTTACAAAAACTTAAATTAAAAAAAAAATGCAAAAAATTCCACCTAAAGACAGCATGTATATTTTTGCGATTGCTAAAATAACAATTTTGCAGTTGTTTCTAATCACTTCAGTAATTCATTTATACTTCATTCCATTTATTGCTTTTCAGCATTTAAACATTGCAAACGTTACACAGCATAAATGTCCATTCTTCTAAGGAAAGCATGTTTATAGTCTTTTATATACTGTGTGATTTTTATTTAAGAGAAACCAAACTCCTACATTGATGCTGAAATCCTGTGAAGGCCTGCTTTTTTCCACATGGGAAACTGATCAAGAATTGAAAAGGGAATCGGTAAAGAATTGGATCGATAAGTAAAATTGATGATGCCATTGATATTGATAAAATCTTATCACTTCCCATCCCTACTTGGGAGAGTTCTCAGTGGCCCGAGCAAGCCCTTCAAAGCAGTTTGCGTTTGGCAGGCTGCTGAAGGGGCCTGAAGGAAGCTAACCATGTAGCTGTGAAAATAACTCTGGAGGAGCTCTTCAGTGGCCCACCAAGAGCATCTCATTAAATGCCTCTGCTAATGATGAAGGGGTGAAACCCTTCCCAAGTGGCTTGTGTGTTGGAGGAGAAAGTGAGCCCTGAAAGCAAGCTAATGGGCAGCTTGCTTCTGGAGGCCAGTGTTATGTCAATGACCATGTTTACATGTACACCAATAACCCAGTTATGACTGGATTTGTGACGTTATCTGATTATTCAAGTGGTTGTGTAAACAGAATAATTCGATAAAGGCCATGCAACTGGGATCATTATGCCTCGGTGAAAACTGAGGCATACAGTAATCAGTCAGTGTGTCTGTGTGTGTGGGTGGTTGTATCTGTCCATCTGTCTGCCTCTCTTTCAGCTCACTCAGTCAGGAATAGAAGTTGTTCAGTCATCATTATAATTATTTTAGGTTATATCACTGTTCATTGATGGAGTTCAGTGTAATATTGAATTTCTTCTGTGAATCATCAATAAACTCGTGCAGTACTAGTAACAGGACATGTTTACAAATATTTGAGACCCATTGTAATGCATCAGTTTATATTTTAGCAGTATTTTGTTATTAAAAGTTTTTTGGTTTTTTTTTTTTTTTTAAAACTTGAATGCTAAGATTGAGGTGGTGCTTAGATCATCGCACTGGGGCGATACTGAGGCCAAACAATGATTTGAACCTTGAGGGCGTGACTAGCAACAATGTGAGCACCGCCGCTCTATTGTGTTTGTTTTTTTATTGATGCGAGAAGATTATTTATTATTATTATTCCACCTAAACTATGTATTTTTGACCCTCTAAACGGTAACCAAAACGGAATTTTTTTTCACACACACCTCAGACCCAGTGAAAAATTTTATAAACTGGAAAAAATATGTGCCTTATGCTGAAAATTTATCCAGTGTATGGTTGATACGTCCAGCATTCAGTGGAGCAAAGGTTGTAGGGTCTTCCCCCCCATGTTTTTTTTTTAACTTGCATCCATCCATCCAGCCATCTTCTTCCACTTTTCCGGAGGTCCGGGTCGCGAAGGCAGCAGTTCAAGCAGAGAAGCCCAGATCTCCCTCTCCCCAGCCTCCTGCTCCAGCTCTTCAGAGAGGATACCAAGGCATTCCCAGACCAGCTCAGAGATGTAGTCTCTCTAGCGAGTTCTGGGTCTTCACCGGGGTCTCCACCCAGTGGGACGTGCCTGAAACACCTCAAGTTGGAGGCGTCCAGGAGGCATCCTGATCAGATCCTCAAACCACCTCATCTGGCGCCTTTCAATGTGGAGGAGCAGCGGTTCTACTCTGAGCCTCTCCCGGATGACTGAGTTCCTCACCCTAAACTTTGGGGGGGGGAAAAAAGGAGAAGATCCAATCAACTGATTGCTTGAACCACAGAGCTCAGCTGTTTTCCATGAGAAATCAGCCTCAGGCCAAAAGCACACTCCATGCATTATCCCTTTTTTCCACTTTATTGAAAATAACTTTTTTTTTTAATCGCCATCAGTTGGCGTGCCTTTGAGCCAGGTTGCGTCTGGCCGCATAAGCTGTGTTTGAAAGTGGAATACGGAGGTGTAGCCTATATGTAGGCAATCACATGTTCAACTTTAATAAATATGAAAGGGACTGAACTGAGATTTATTTGATTGTATGAATATTAATTACAGAATAATTGGAAATGAATGGGACATCCAGTATTAGCCACTGTTTAAGAACCGCTTGTTTATTTTTTGTCAGATCACTTAGTGGTGTGAAAAGTGTTTGCCTCCTTCATGATTTCTCATTTTTTCTGTGTTTGTCACACTTAAATGTTTCAGATCATCAAACAAATTTAAATATTAGACAAAGATGGCACAAGTAGACACAAAATGCAGTTTTTAAATGAAGGTGTTTATTATTAAGGGGGAAAAATCCAAACCTATATGGCCCTGTGTGAAAAAGTGATTGCTCCCTAAACCTAATAACTGGTTGGGCCACCCTTAGCAGCAACAACTGTAATCAAGCATTTGCAATAGCTGGCAATGAGTCTTTTACAGTGCTGTGGAGGAATTTTGGCCCACTCATCTTTGCAGAATTGTTGTAATTCAGCCACTTTGGAGGGTTTTCGAGCATGAACCACCTTTTTAAAGGTCATGCCACAGCATCTCATTCGGATTCAGGTCAGGACTTTGACTAGGCCACTTCAAAGTCTTCATTTTGTTTTTCTTAAGCCCTTCAGAGGTGGACTTGCTGGTGTGTTTTGGATCATTGTCCTGCTGCAGAACCCAAGTGTGCTTCAGCTTGAGGTTCCGAACAGATGGTGCATACAAAAATGTACTCGGTTCACTCTTGATTATAGGAACAACACAAAAAAATCAATCATCGACCCGCGAGCTAGGGTGTCCTCATGCCAAGTGCACATATGGACACCCTTATGCTTGAATATGGTGTTCATTATGGACAAACTGTGCTTAACACAGAAGTCCAATAACTGAACACTGCTCGGGTTCAGATTGGGCAGGTTGCTCCTCCCAATCACACCCCTCCATGTTTCACTGTCATTGCCCATGTGTGCATTGAAGTCCCCCGGTAGGGCAATGGAGTTTCCAAGAGGAGCACTTTCCAGCACCCCAGTCAGAGACTCCAAAAAGGGTGGGTACTCTGAACCATCATTTGGGGCATAAGAACAAATGATGGTCAGGACCTGTTTCCCAATCCGAAGGCGCAGGGAAACTACCCTTTCGTCCACCAGTGAAAACTCCAATGTAGAGGCAGCAAGGCAGGGGGATACAAAAAATCCCCACCCCTGCTCACCACCTCTCACCCGGAACAACTCCAAAGTAGGCCAAGCTCCAGCCCCTCTCCAGGAGACTGGTTCCAGAGCCAGTGCTGTGTGTTGATGTGAGCTTGACTGTATCTAGTCAGTATCTCTCAACCTTGTGCACCAGCTCAAGCTCCTTCCCCACCAGAGAGGTGACATTCCACGTCTCGAAAGCCAGTTCAGAAAGCCAGGAATCAGACCGCCAAGGTCTCTGCCTTCGATCACCACCTGATCCACATAGCACCAGACCCCCATGGTCCCTCCTGCAGGTGGTGAGCCCAAAAGAGGGTGGACCCATGCAAATCCTTCAGCCTGAGCCCGGTCGGGTCTCATGGGCAGAAAGCCAGCTACCAGACACTCGCCACAGAGCCACTCCCCACTGACTCCAAGGTGGGGTCCTGGTAACCCCATACCGGGCAGGGTACACTGAATCCTTGATTTTTTTTATTTTTTTTTTTAAATTCATCATTAAAGTCTGTTGGATCACTTTTAGTCTGGGCCTTCACCCAGGACCAGTTTGTCTTGGGAGACCCTACAAGAGGCAAATTGCCTCAGACAACACAGCTCCTGGGATCACTTGAGCACGCAAACCCCCCACCACGATAAGACAGTGATCCATGGGGATCCATGTAACACACACACATATTCAGATAATGGAGTGTTGGGCAACAGCCCTGTAGCAGGTGTAATGAGAGTTTGTTTAAATTGTAAATAGGGTCATACACTTTTAGAGCACCTGAGGAGACAAGTTGATTAATTGATTTTTTTTTAAAAAAAAACAAAAAAACTTGTGCATACAAAATGTACTCAGTCCGCTCTTGATTGTAGGAACAACACAAAAGAAAAATGTAATTCATTTTCCACTTCACATAATTCATAAAACTCACACAACCTGAATTTCTCTGGGATTTTTTTCCATCTTTCCTTCTCAGGAGTGTGGGGAGGGATTTGTTTGAAACTAAAGATCTTCTTTAAACTAAGATTTGCAGTAGTGTAGGGCTCTGTGTTATGTCCATAAAACGTGGCACAATAATGAGGCGAGTGATGAACTGAACAGGACTTTATTATATGACTCACAGTGTTACCAACAGATGCTCCCGCTAGACAGAGAGATGGTTAGAGACCGCCCCTCTGTCACGCAGCCCTCTTATACTCCTGGTGACGTCACCACCCGTGTCACACCATAAAGAGTCCTAATAACAACACTACACCTCCCCCCCATAGAAAAGTCCAAAACGCACACACACCATTCAGACCCTCCCAAATTTATAGCCCGAATCACACACTAACAATAAACAAGACAATTAGGCCTATCCATGAGCACAAACAACTAAAACTAGAGGGGGACAGGTGGACTACTGTCCCACCCCCACACGGCCAGATGGATTACTCTGCCGTCTTTGTTATACTATTGTCCATAAAAGAAAGAAAGACTGCCGTGTTCCTACTGTAATGTAAAATGACCCCATAAACATACAGGTTATACCCTCAAACTTGAATTCAATAAACCACTTAATCACCATATATGCCAATATACACATCAACCCCATAACCTGGGCAGCCCACACCACAGCTGCATGTGTTAAACACATCAGATAATCACTCAGCACCATGGACAGCTCACATAGCAATTTTGTGTATTAACCATATTGACATACTGCCTATGTAACCAGAACAATACACACATTAATATTTAGCAATTCACACAGTAAAACAAACCCCCAAACATGCTAACACAAACATTACTTGGGTTTTTTTCTTTTTCACATGGGCAATTAATAATAACACACTGTAAACACATTGCCCCTTTTAACTTATCAGTCACACTCCATGGAGAGCCCACCTCCCCAAAGACCCATCAGGCGGGTCCCGACCAGAGCGTTGTCTCTTTTTGGCACTTGAGGATGGCCCACACCGGTACCGAAATGCCTCACCTTCCTCATCAACACGCCGCAGCTCATTGGGGTGTCTCTCCGTACCACCCGTCAGCTGCAGGTAACCATCCTTCCGAACAGCCACCACCTGTAGCCGCCCCTGGTCCTCCTGTCTCCTCCACTTCCTGTGGGCTCCTCTCAGTCGGGCCTCCTCTCTGGGTGGAACCAAATCAGCGACCCCCAGAGGAAACCTGCTCGGTTTCCAGTGTTCCTGTGTGGCCCGTCGTTTAACTGTGCCAGCCAGTCCTGCCCCGCTTGTTTTCATTTTAGACGCTGGCGAAGCCGTTGTGACCCCTTTCTCCTCGGTACCTCCCAACCGAACTCCAGAAGCAGAATGAGTCAGCCACTCGGCTCCATCCGCCGTCACGGGCGTCCCATGGCACTGCCTAGTTCCCTCAGCTAGGGAAACTTGGGCTCTGGTGCAGGAAACCTCCCGCAATGGCCCTGGATGGGGTTGGTCCTGTTCACTTTCCAGATTACTAGGCCAAGGTTCATCCCATATTGCATCATCAATCACTGCTGGCATCTGTCGGTTCCATAAATCACAGCCCGACCATTCCTCCTCAACGCCACTGATGGAAAACCCCTGTCCATAGAAGAGGTCGCAGCCCATCACATTCTCGCCACCACCAGTCAAAATAAACTTAAGGTTAACGGCCACCGAGGATTTATAACGAGCCGTCAGCTCCACCGAACCCATGATGGGCAGCCTACGTCCTCCATAGCCGCATACAGGTTTCAAATGACATCTCAACTGGTGACACGGGAAGAAACCCCTCAGGGTGGGCCAACTCAATGCCGACCGCGCTGCACCTGTGTCCACCAATAATGGTACCTCCACTCCGTCCAGTTCCACCATACAATATGTACAGCCGTCGGTGTTCGGGGAAACAGTGTGGATAACCATGAGAGTTGGACCAGGGGTGTCCGCTTTGTGTCACCGTTCCCCTCGCTCAAACTTCTTACAGGCCCTGGCAAAGTGATGCAGGAGTCCACACTTTCCGCAGCATTTACCTCTTGCCAGACACTCTCTAGCCTTGTACTCGTGCTTAGTGGACCCACAACCCGAACATTTGGGTGATCCTGAGGTGGACCTCATCTTTATAGCTGCAGCGCATTCCTCTTGCTTGCTGTCTTCGCTGTCCGGATCCACAGCCTGCGTCATCGATTGTGAGTCATGGCGGTGTAGCGTAGCTCTCTCACCGAGGTCATGTGATAACTTGTCCGCCGCTTCACACTGCTGGGCTATCTCCACAGCCATGGCTAAAGTTAATTTGCTGGAGTGTGTAAGCAATCTCGAACGAGCTGACGAACACAGTGTGTGCTCCGCCAGCTGGTCGTGGGCCATTTCTTCCTCCAACTCTCCAAACTGGCAGTCCCCAGCCAGCTGCCGCAGGTCTGCAATGTAGTGCTGCACCAACTCGCCGGCCCGCTGGAGGCACTGCCGAGACTGGACCCTCCTGATGATGACATTTGTAGGTGCACGAAAATGTTGCACCATTCGCTCAACCACGTCTATCGCTAGCTCCCAAAGTTGGAAGGATACGTTGTCCTTCCATACCTAAATTATGGACCAAAGTTGCCCTTGCTCGTACCTTCTTCAGTTCGCCGATGTTTAGTGCCACCAGATAGTTCTGAAACGCAGCGAACCACCTCGTCCAAGGCACCGGAGTCTCCCCCGGAGTCCCAAAAATGGCCAAAAAGATGACACGCCCGCATCCATACTTTATCCTCATCGCCAGATGTTATGTCCATCAAAGGTGGCACAATAATGAGATGAGTGGTGAACTGAACAGGACTTTATTATATGACTCACAGTGTTACCAACAGATGCTCCCGCTAGGCAGAGAGGTGGTCAAAGAGACCATCCCTCTGCCGCGCAGCCCTCTTATACTCCAGGTGACGTCACCACCCGTGTCACACCATAAAGAGTCCTAATAACAACACTACACTCTGTACATTAGACGTGTATTTAACTTTTTGATGATAACCAAACTGCGTATGGTGCAGTTATGTTCAGTAATACTTGCACTGCTGTTTTTATTTAAATTTATTTAAAAAAATATTGTTAATCTTTCTTCACAGTGATTGTGACAAAGCACGAGCATCAACAAGAACTATGGTGACCAAGAAGGTCAGGACAGAATACATGAAGAAGTTCAGGGATCCTAAGTGGGAGACGTTTTCTAAATGCTATGAGGACTCTTTAAAGTACCGTCTGACCCGGCGGGTGATGGAGCATTCCCACAAGCCTTGGTTCTGGGAGGGCTGGGACAGTGGGTCCGATTCCAGTGGCTGGTCCACTCCGAGGTTGACCCGGAACAAAGTGGTTCCTCTGTCCCTCCCTCCACCGCCCACATCCACAGAGGTCAAGCAGAAGTTGTTGGAGTTGAAGAGGAGCCCGGGGCTGAAGCCTTCTTCTGAGGATGGAGACACTGAGGTGGAGGGTGGGGAGGCTCCTGATGTAGCTGCTGCACCAACTACTGGTGAGTGAACCAATGGTAATTATTTTAGAGCTAGTTACTAATTATTTGAGTTATGTTGCTAAAACAAATAAAAATAAATAACAATTTTAACTGTACTGTTGTTCAGACCCTCCACATGCACAGTAGTATTAGATTTAATTTCACAGGTGTTCATTCACATCATTCATTTACATCTTTATGCTCTTTATCTAGTCACATTACATATTGCTCCATGAACAGTCAAATTTCAGTCTTGCTGTAGGTTGCACCTACTCACTTGTGATTTGCTTTGCCACACATGCCAATTGCAAAGCTTTCACCCATTCACATCAGGGGCTCATGAATAACACTGAGGAGGCTTAAAACAGCATTTTCTGTGAGAGATCAGAGTGGCTTTCTAGATCTCATGTAAAACAACAGAATTTTTTTTTTTTTTTTTTTATATTTGAAATATAGGGCAGCACGGTGGTGTAGTGGTTAGCTCTGTGTCAGCACAGCAAGAAAGTCTCGGAATCAAATCCACCCCTGACCATCGTGGGTTTGATCCCACCCCTTGACTATCGGTGACCCTTCTGTGTGGAGTTTGCATGTTCTCCCCGTGTCTGCGTGGGTTTACTCCAGGTTCTCCAGTTTCCTCCCACAGACCAAAAACATGCAAGTTAGGTTAATTGACATCAAACTGGGGATTCTAAATTGTCCTTAGGTATGACTGTGAGAGTGAATGGTTGTCTGTCTCTCTGTGTTGGCCCTGCGATAGACTGGCGATCTGTCCAGGGTGGACCCTGCCTCTCGCCCAAAGATGCTGGGATAGGCTCCAGCCCCCCACGACCCGAAAAGGATTAAGTGGAAGAAGATGGATGGATGGATGGATATTTGAAATATACAGTGGAGATCAAAATTGGAGAACAATGTATTAATACTTGATTTATTCTAAAATATATTCTTCTTCATTGTTCAGAATTTGACAGAATATCAGCTGTGGCTACACCACTGTTGTACTAGCATGCTTTTTTTTTTTTAAATAACCAAGGTATTTCAACACACTTACTTTGTAAAAAAAAAAAAAAGAGTGAGCAAAATTAGAGCACAGTCACCACTGTGTCAGAAGAGAAGATTTAAACAATGTTTTTTAGGGCTATAGGATTAAAAAAAATTAATAGGAAGTGTAGAGGCCCTTGCTCTGAATGATTTCAGCACATCTGCGCCTGCAGGACATCACTAGTTTCTCACACTGCTCTGGTTTGGGGGACAGGATTATGCAAAGACTCGGTTCATCACTGCAGCTGGAATTGCTCACCAGTTCACTGCTGAACAGGGCAAGGATCTGTCTCAGCACACAGTGTCTCTCCATTTAAGGCAATTTGGACTCGAAGCTCACTCTGCAGTGACCAAACCTCTCATCAGCAGAAAGAATGAAAAGGCTAGACTTGACTTTGCTGAGGAGCATGTTGTGTGGACAGAGGAGTACTAGTCCAAAGTGCACTTCAGTGATGAGTGTAAGTTCAATTTATTTGGGTCTGATGGGAAACAATATTTCGGCATCAAACTGGGGAAAGACTGAACCCAAAGTGTATAAAGTCAGTTAAATTTGGAGGAAGAAGTGTCATAGTTTGGAGGATGTTTTCTGCAGCAGGAGTTGGGCCTCTTGTATAGCTACATGGCAGGGTGAATGCAAATGTTTATGTGAACCTCCTTTGGCAACATGCACTTCCTTCACTGTAAGAGTCCCGATCTAAACCCCATAGAGAATCTCTGGAAGATCCTTAGCTAACCCTCCTTATGCCTTATTACTGTACAACAAGCAAAGTTAGGGCCACCAAACTTGGTACACAGGTTCACCTTGGGATCCTGACCTTTTACTATGGGTTTGGGGTCAAAAGGTCAAAGGTCAAGGTTAGTATTCCATTTGCACTATTACTATAAAACAAGTACAGCTAGGGCCACCAAACGTGGTACACAAGTTCGCCTTGGTATCCTGACCTCAGACTATGGGTTTTGGGTCAAAGGTCAAGGTTAACATTCCCTATGCCTTATTACTGTACAATGAGTAAAGTTAGGGTCACCAAACTTGGCACTAGGGCTTTCACAATAATCGCAATTATGTAGTGCTGCGCTATGGACAAGCCTACCGCAGAGGATAACGAGCAACCATAACAACTGGTGTTCACTTTTTTTGTATGTGTGTGGCTATATCTCGTCGTTCACTTATGCGCCCCTACTGATTATTAAATAAATACAGCCGTGACAGTGAGCACTTAAAGGGCACAAAGCGTGTTATTTCCTTCTGAGCCGAGTGTTTATGAGCCTTACAATTGAGCTCCGAGAGTGAAACAAGTACTACCTAGTGCATTGCTTGTTTGAACGCGATTTTTCGGACAGCGGCAAAAATCCAAAAATCAGAGACAAGAGCCACACAGGGTCCTGTACAGAGACTGTCCTGTTTAAATAAGCTGAATGTGACTGCAGTCTCCAGTCCACACACCCCGCAGTTGAAATATTGGAGTTCCCGCCACTGTTTTATGAAAAGGATCATTTTTTGTTTTGTTTTTTTTTTAAACAGAATCAGCAGTTCATGCCTAGAAAGACCGAAGCGCTGCACAGCTGTCATATACACGCACATAAAGTTGAGAGCGGAGCTGCAGTGAGTTTCTCACAGCTTCCATCATTTGCCACATAAGCTATGAAGCCTGTTTAAATTATGAGACCACAGGGTCCTAAGAACATTTACAATAATACTGCATATTGCTGTGTTGAGCTATCCACCGTCACTGCAGGGGAAATTCCTCTACCGTGACAGCCCTACTTGGTACACAAGTTCACCCTGTGACCCTAAAGTGTGACTATGGTTTTGGGATTGCAAGGTCAAAGGGCAACATAAAAATGGCTTATAAATTATATGTCAACAACAAAGAAAGCTAGAGTCACCAAACCTGGTACACAGGTTCACTCTGAGACCATGATCTGTGAGTACAGGTTTGGGATCAAAAGGTCAAAGGTCAAGGTTGACACTCTGACAATAGAACGTGTAAAACATTCTAGGGTCACCAAACTTGCTACACAGGTTCACCTTGGGATACTGACCTACAACTATGAGTTGTATACTTTGTTGTATATTCGTGGATGATGGGTTTATCATAATTTAGTTCTGCCACAGTAATTATATTGAAAAGCTAAAAACTGCTCTCTGTCAGTAAGTATTGGGATCTTCAAAGAAAACAGAGGATATTGCACTTGCCTCAGAGTGCTCTCGTACTTTTTTTAAGCTTCAAGAAAAAAGTTTTGGAATATATTATATAACTTGAACCTCTGGACATATTTGTGTGTTCAGGCATCACTTTGACACTGCAGGCCACGGGCATGTTTACCTCAGGAGACACTGATGCTATAAATATTTGTTCTAATGGCTGAATGATCTGGTGGGACTGTTTCTTCCTGCTCCGGCACTGAGCTCAGACGTAACTGGCATGTTTCTCTTCTAGTGTTTCCAAGACTGCATTTCAGCCAGGAGAGTATTGGGAAAGCACTTCAAAGTTCTGACTGACCGTATGGCATATAAAAGGCCTTTTAACTTGAACAGTTCACATAGATTCAGACTGAGCAACGCTGCTGAGTTTTATTGTGCTGCATTCTAAAAGCAAATCAACTCCATTAAGAAGAGAAAGCCATCTCTATTGTCATTCAGTCCATACAGCCAATCATGTACAGGAGAACGAAATTATGTTTCTCCTGTCTACAATGTTAATCACATGTACAATCAGGAGAGTCGCTGCTATGCAAGGCGCCGCCACATACAGCTTCTCCTTCCTCCATTCTATCATGCTGAGCACCAAGCTAGAAGGCAGGAAGTACCATTTTTATATGGTCTTTGGTATGACCCGGCCGGGACTTGAACCCTAGTTGTGGGGTGGATGCTCTATCAACTAGGCCACCACTCCGATGTTAAGTGGTTAATTGGTATATTGGCTTATGTAGTTTAGCTCCATGTTCAGCCAGTAGAGCTCAGTGGATAAATTTGGACGGATCTGTCTTTATAACAAGTGCATAATAAGTGTAATAAGAGTAATTGTTCATAAATAGATGAAGCTTTTATTTTGAAACTGTATTAGAAATATTAGATTATTGTGTCAGATATGTCTTGCTAGACCAGATGACAATATACAGTGGGGTAAAAAAGTATTTAGTCAGCCACCAATTGTGCAAGTTCTCCCACTTAAAAGATGAGAGAGGTCTCCAATTTTCATCATATGTATACCTCAACTATGAGAGACAAAATGAGGGAAAAAAAATCCAGAAAATCACATTGTCTGATTTTTAAAGAATTTATTTGCAAATTATGGTGGAAAATAAGTGTTTGGTCACCTACAAACAAGCAAGATTATTGACCAAATACTTATTTTCCACCATATGTATGATATATGAGAAAAAACCATAGAATGCATATACAGTACAGCTGCTTCGTAAGGTATGTAATATCTAATTAATTTAAAGCAGTTCAGATTTTTTTTTACTGTTTTTGAAATTTTCTTTATATGAAGATAACAGGGAGGGTACAGTGGATAACAGCAAGAAGACGGAGGTACGGCGATAAGGAGCTGAAAAGACTTCCTGACCTCCTGGGGGCCAGACGGAGGACTGAAGGACGCGGGGGGAGAGTTATTGTCAATAGGGGGTTTTGACGGTGATATGTGATTCTTCCTTTGTCCTGAGATGTATAAATAAGAAGGTTTTGACTCAGCTCTCTCTCTTCTGTTCTTGAGAGCTGGGGATGTGATGGCAACAATAAAACCTGAATTAAGAAGTAATTCAGCCTTATTTCACGCTCCCCACAACTTTTACCTTTAAATTTATAGACTGTATCAGTGCTTGTGTTAACTGAATATCGCATGTCATCGATAGATTTTTAGCAGTGACAAAAAATTCTGAAGGCGCGCAATCATTTTGACAGAATAAAATGAGGATAATCCGTTGTACCTTTTATTGTCTAACATTGTGTCACCTTTTATTTAGGTGTGTTAAATCTTCATGACGGTTCACTTTTCACCATCTGTGTGCAGCTTGTAGTGGAAACTTTTAATATAAGGGCCAAGCACACAACAGTCGTCGGCCTCCGTCGGTCTATAATGACCATGGAAGAGAATCCTAAACGTCTACTCTGCTGGAACAGCACCGCCTGTGGCTGAACAGGCCGATGCGCGAATGGCAGTCCCTGTCACACAGGTCGCACTTGTGGGTGGTCTCCGTGCTGCTGGGTCTGTGGCGGTTCTTCCTGCTGGTCCTTTTTTCATCTGCTGCAGCAGTCAGTCTCTCTTCACCCGCCTTGAGCTGTCTGGTCAGGGTGCCTCTCCATTTGGAGCGGTCCGTTGCAAGGTCCTCCCAGCGCTCTGTGTTGATCTCCAGGGCCTTCATGTCTCTCTTGCAGACGTCTCTAAAGCCCAGCTGTGGGCGGCCAACGTCTATCCTGCCAGTCGCCAGTTCTCCATAGAGGACGTCTTTGGGGATTCTGCCATCCTCCATACAGTGAACGTGGCCTAGCCAGCGGAGCCTGTGCTGCCTGAGTAGAGTGAACATGGAGGGAAGGCCGGCGCGGGACAGAACTTCTGTGTTGGGCACTTTGTCCTGCCAGGATATGTCCAGGATGCGGCGAATGCAGCGCAAGTGGAAGGAGTTCAGTCTCTTTTCCTGCCGGGCGTATGTTGTCCACATCTCACTCCCATAGAGCGGTGTGCTGATGACGCAGGCGTTGTACACTGCCATCTTCGTCTTGACAGAGAGTTTGGGATTCTCCCACACTCGTGTGGTGAGGCGAGCGAGTGTGAAGGCTGATTTTCCAATCCTCTTGTTGATCTCTGTATCAAGGGAGAAGTTGTTGCTGATCGTGGACCTCAGGTACGTGAACTGATTCACGACCTCCAGCTCGTAGTCATTGATGGTGATGGTTGGTGGTGTTTCCGTGCCTTGCGCCAAGACGTTAGTCTTCTTCAGGCTGATGGTAAGCCCGAAGTCCTTGCATGCCTGGGAGAAGCGGTCCATCAGGGTCTGAAGCTCCTGTTGTGTGTGGGTTGCGACTGCAGCGTCGTCTGCGAACAGCATGTCTCTGATTAGAGCCTCGCGTACTTTGGTTCTGGCTTTCAGGCGGGCGAGGTTGAAAAGCCTGCCGTCAGATCTTGTGTGCAGGTAGATTCCCTCTGTTGCTGTGCTGAAGGCATGCCTCTGGAGCATAGCAAAGAAAATCCCAAAGAGGGTTGGCGCAAGTACAGAGCCCTGTTTCACTCCGCTGCGTATATTGAATGGCTCTGAGACGTTGCCGTCGTGCTGCACTATCCCCTGCATGTTGGTGTGAAACGATTCGATGAGGCTTTGCAACTTTGGTGGGCATCCTATCTTTGGCAGGATCTTGAAAAGGCCCTCTCTGCTGACCAGATTGAACGCTTTGGTGAGGTCGATGAAGGCGACGTACAGGGGCATGTTCTGTTCTCTGCATTTCTCTTGGAGTTGGCGGATGGAGAATATCATGTCTACTGTTGATCGCTCAGCGCGGAAGCCACACTGAGACTCAGGGTAGACACGTTCGGCAAGCTTCTGTAGACAAACGAGAACAACTCGTGCGTAGACTTTGCCAACAACGCTGAGGAGGGAGATGCCCCTGTAGTTGTTGCAGTCGCTTCTCTCCCCTTTGTTTTTGTAGAGGGTGATGATCTTTGCGTCCCTCATGTCCTGTGGTATGGCACCTTCCTTCCAGCACTGGCAGAGGACGTCATGCAATGGCAGCAGTAGGGTGGTCTTGCAGTGCTTGATCAGGTCGGGGGGTATGCCGTCGTTGCCGGGTGCCTTGCCAGCGGCCAAGCTATCAGTGGCCTTGCTGAGTTCGATGGTTGGCTCGGCGTCAAGTTCGTCCATGGATGGCAGGCAGTCGATGGCATCAAGGGCTGATGGTGTCACGGTGTTCTGTCTGGCGTAGAGGTCAGAGTAGTGTTCCACCCATCTCTCCATCTGCTTGTTCTTTTCTGTGATCATCTCCCCAGTGGAGGATTTGAGGGGGGCCGTCTTAGCTCACACAACAGTATTTTACCCAAAACTGTGGAAGTGTGTCTACAGTTTAGCTGTCCGTGTACATGATGCTGGGTTTTTGGAGGTGTGAAAGTGTAGCCATTTGAAACCAGTCTCCAGAGTGGAGAGGTTTTCTCAGCACTGTTTCTTCACGTCTGTGTGCACAGAAATAAAGAGCAACAGTATGTTACAGCCCCAATTTACAATAGATTTCAGCCAGCCCACACACCAAGGAGCATTTACAGTGCATCTGGAAAGTATTCACAGCACTTCACCTTTTCTACATTTTATGTTAGTCTTATTCCAAAAGGGATTAAATTCATTTTTTTTCTCAAAATTCTACATACAATATCCCATAATGACAATGTGAAAAAAGTTTGTTTTGAAATTTTTGCAAATTTATTAAAAATAAAAAAACTAAGAAATCACATGTACGTACAGTGGGGCAAAAAAGTATTTAGTCAGCCACCAAATGTGCAAGTTCTCTCACTTAAAAGATGGGAGAGGTCTCCAATTTTCATCATAGGTATACCTCAACTATGAGAGACAAAATGAGGAAAAAAAAATCCAGAAAATCACATTGAATGATTTTTAATGAATTAATTGGAAAATTCCTCGGTAAAATAAATATTTGGTCAATAACAAAAGTTCATCTCAATACTTTGTTATATACCCTTTGTTGGCAATGACAGAGGTCAAACGTTTTCTGTAAGTCTTCACAAGGTTTTCACACACTGTTGCTGGTATTTTGGCCCATTCCTCCATGCAGATCTCCTCTAGCGCAGTGATGTTTTGGGGCTGTTGCTGGGCAACACGGACTTTCAACTCCCTCCAAAGTTTTTCTATGGGGTTGAGATCTGGAGACTGGCAAGGCCACTCCAGGACCTTGAAATGCTTCTTACGAAGCGACTCCTTCATTGCCTGGGCGGTGTGTTTGGGATCATTGTCATGCTGAAAGACCCAGCCACGTTTCATCTTCAATGCCCTTGCTGATGGAAGGAGGTTTTCACTCAAAATCTCATGATACATGGCCCCATTCATTCTTTCCTTTACACGGATCAGTCGTTCTGGTCCCTTTGCAGAAAAACAGCCCCAAAGTATGATGTTTCCACCCCCATGCTTCACAGTAGGTATGGTGTTCTTTCTCCTCCAGACACGACAAGTTGAGTTTTTACATTAAAGTTCTATTTTGGTTTCATCTGACCATATGACATTCTCCCAATCCTCTTCTGGATCATCCAAATGCTCTCTTGCAAACTTCAGACGGGCCTGTACATGTGCTGGCTTAAGCAGGGGGACACGTCTGGCACTGCAGGATTTGAGTCCTGGGCGGCGTAGTGTGTTACTGATGATAGCCTTTGTTACTTTGGTCCCAGCTCTCTGCAGATCATTCACTAGGTCCCCCCATGTGGTTCTGGGATTTTTGCTCACCGTTCTCATGATCATTTTGACCCCACGGGGTGAGATCTTGCATGGAGCCCCAGATTGAGGGGGATTATCAGTGGTCTTTGTATGTCTTCCATTTTCTAATAATTGCTCCCACAGATGATTTCTTCACACCAAGCTGCTTACCTATTGCAGATTCAGTCTTCCCAGCCTGGTGCAGGTCTACAATTTTGTTTCTGGTGTCCTTTGACAGCTCTTTGGTCTTGGCCATAGTGGAGTTTGGAGTCTGTTTGAGGTTGTGGACAGATGTCTTTTATACTGATAACGAGTTCAAACAGGTGCCATTAATACAGGTAACGAGTGGAGGACAGAGGAGCCTCTTAAAGAAGAAGTTACAGGTCTGTGAGAGCCAGAAATCTTGCTTGTTTGAATTAGAATTTGAAGAAAGAAATGAATTTAATCCATTTTGGAATAAAGCTGTAACATAACAAAATGTGGAAAAAGTGAAGCGCTGTGAATACTTTTCGAATGCACTGTATTTCTAACAGAAAAATATAAATATGGAGCCCGTATTTCTCACAGAATACAAGCTCCGTTATTTAACTTTAAGCCTGATGTGTTTACAGTTAGGATTAAGTTAAAAAAGGGGCCTGGGTTCGATCCCAGCCCCCGACCAACAGTGATCTGTGTGGAGTTTGCATGTTCTCCCCGTGTCTGTGTGGGTTTACTTTAGGATTTCTCCGGTTTCCTCACACATGCCAAAAACATGCAAGTTAGGTTAATTGGCATCAGCTGGGGATTCTAAATTGTCCTTAGGTATGACTGTGAGAGTGAATGATTGTCTGTCTCTCTGTTGGCCCTGCGATAGACTGGCGATCTGTCCAGGGTGTACCCTGCCTCTTGCCCAAAGATGCTGGGATAGGCTCCAGCCCCCCCGCAACCTGAAAAGGATTAAGCGGAAGAAGATGGATGGATGGATAAAAATGGGGCTCTTAATGATATCTATAAAATGCTTTTTTTTTTACACAATAGATGCAGCCTTGTATCGAAAAATAATCAAAATTACTGTATAGCCAAGGAGGATCTACAGACGAAAATATATCCCTAAATTTAAAGTAGAACTGAACTGAACGGCATTGAACGGCACTGGGTGATAGTACATACAATTATAAAGATAATTTATCATTGGCACCCCCTCCACAAATCCCGGAATCTTGGAGAAAATTGCGATTTTGAATTTCCCGCCCTGAAAAATCAGACAAATCCGCCGATTAACCGGAAGTGCAGCCGGAGTTCCACGTGACGTCACGAGTGTGACACAGTCCTCCATGTTTACCATTGCGAGCACGTCGACACTGGTTGTTTTTGGTGCATTTTGTCGTGATAGTCGACTACAAAACACTTCCAACACCTGGGAAGATCTGTTCAGTGGCCAAGGAAAGCTGTCATGGTGATGAAAGAAAAGAAAGGGGGAGGAAAAGCGACCGGGAAGCGATGCGTTTCTAGATATAGATATTACCCTGATCACTCACTTATCGCGTTTAATGGGGACCAGAACCGACTGCGAAAAGTGAAAAACCGCGAAGTAGCATCACCCCCCCCCTCCCAAGGGCGTCACAAGCACTATTTTGCACAAAAAGGCACAAGAGAACAGCGAAAAGTGCCACTAAGCAACACGAGCGACAAAGAAGGCGCTCTGCAGGGAGAGAAGCTGGGTAAAACGTCTCGGCCAATCAGCTTGCGAGGTAAAACGTCTCAGCCAATCAGCTTGCGAGATTCCCAAGCGGTGAAGAGGTGGGCGGAGAGGAGTGGAGCGGTGGTCAGAGAGGTGGATTTTGAGTTGTGCGGGCTCTCCGTGTTGATACCTGATGGACTACATTAGAACATCCATCCATCCATCTATATTCTGCTGCTTAATCCTTTTTTTTGGGGGGGGGGGGTGCTGGAGCCTATCCCAGCATCTTTGGCCGAGAGGTAGGGTACACACTGGACAGATCACCAGTCCATTGCATGGCAGATATTATTTTATCAGTAATTTTTTTTTTTTTTTTTTTTTAATTTAAGTTTTTGTAAAGGGTATACAGGTCGTTACAGCAATGCATTGTTTACATTTTCATCACATGTTCCCTTATTTTCTGGTATCTGACAACATTGGAAGATTAATTCTTACAACACCCCTTTTTTTTTTTTTAAAGTGAAAGAAAAAGTGAAATTAAAGAGAAAAAAAACAAAAAACAAAAAAAACCAAACAAACCAGCAAAAAACAAACAAAAAGAAAAAGTAAGTAAATAAAGGTAAAAGAGCATCTGAGTAGCGTTGGAACAAAGAGCGGAACCATTATTGAAATGGTATTTGTCAAAGATTAGATCTAATGGAAGACACATATGCGATCCAGGGTTGCCAAAAGTTCATGAACCCATCCATGTCCTGTCTCAGTGCGAATGTCAACTTTTCCATCGAGTAAATGTCTTGGATCACGTTAATCCAATCTTCAGGTGTAGGACAGTCCTTCAACATCCATTTTTTAGTTAGAGCTTTTTTGCTTGCCAATATTAAAACATTGAATAAGTATTTATCGGGGCTGCACGGTGGGGCAGTGGTTAGCACTGCGGCAGCACAGTTTACCCTTGGCCGAGGGATTGTGGGGATCGTGGGATCGTGGGTTCGATCCCAGCCCCCGACCAACAGTGATCTGTGTGGAGTTTGCATGTTCTCCCCGTGTTGCGTGGGTTTACTCCGGGATTTCTCCGGTTTCCTCCCACATGCCAAAAACATGCATGTTAGGTTAATTGGCTGTTCTAAATTGTCCCTAGATATTTGTTTCCTATAGGCCCTTAGAATAGAGGGTTAGTATTAATGAAAGCGCTTTGAGTGGTCTTTGTGACTAGAAAAGCGCTATATAAGTGCAGGTTAGTTTAGTTTAGTTTAGTATTTTTCTCCTCGTCTTTCCAGTGAGTCCGGTAGTAAACCCAAATACAAAGTTACAAAAGAAAAGGGAACTGTTATTTTGAATATTTTCCCCAATATTGTCTGTACATTGGTCCAATATTGGTGGATAACTGGGCATGACCAAAACACATGAAAATGATTTGCAGTCTTTTCACCACACAAGCGCCAACAGTTCAATCCCTTATGGGTAAATTTGATTTGTGCAGGTGTTCTGAAAAATCTTACCAAGTTTTTCCATCCAAATTCTCTCCACTGCAGGGATGAGGTACTTTTCCATTGCTGTCTATTTAGCTTTTCCCATATTTCCAGTTGTAAAGTGAAATTCCCCTCTTTTTCCCATCTCTCTTTTATATAAGATGTGTTGTCTCCTTTTAAGTCTTGAAGACCTTGGTATATTTTAGAAATGTATCTGATCCCTGGGATCCCTTTATATGCCATTAAGAAGACCTTCAGAACACCTGACTGGGCCCTTTCCAAATCCTCCTTTTTAAGTATATTGTTTATGTGGTGTCTAAGCTGGAAGAACCTGTAAAGGTCTTGATTTATTAGGCCTTGTTTTTTCAAATCTTCAAAACTTCTTAAGATTTGCCCTTTAAAAAAATCGTAATATTTTATCAGCCCTTTCTCCTTCCACTTTTTAAATCTGGTGTCTGTTTTATTAGGAGTAAAGTCTTGATCATAGGCAATCCATTGCAGAAGTCGATAGGGCTCTTTAGTTTGATTCTCTCTGACTATCTTAAACCAAATTTTTAGCGGGGTCTCTATCCACGGGTTAGTGTTATTCAAAAGCTTAGGTAAGGCATTGTTCCCTATTATCGCCTGTAGGGGGATGTCACTTGTTATTTGGCATTCGATCTCCTTCCATTGTGCAGTGTAGACTGGGTTACATGTCTCTACTAAAGTTTTAATTTGTGCGGCTTTAAAGTAGTCCCTGATATTTGGCAGCGCGAGCCCACCTTTGTCTTTGTTTAGCTGTAGGGTTCTATATCTGATTCTAGGTCTCTTGCCCTGCCATATGAATCTTGAGATCCTTCTGTCCAGCTCCTGCCATGTTTTTTTGGGAGGTTCTACCGGTATTGTTTGGAAAAGGTATAGAAGACGTGGAAGTATATTCATTTTGACTGCTTCAATTCTTTGTGCAGTACCCAAGAATGGTATCATATTCCATCTTGCTAGGTCAGATTTTATTTTTGTCACCAGTGGATCATAGTTTAGTGATATAATTTTGTTGAGTTGTTTCAGGATACTGACCCCCAGATATTTCATAGATTCCGACTCCCAGTTAGTTTTGAGTTTGCTTAGTGAATATTGATTTGGGTCATAGTTGAATGTTAAAATTTGGGTTTTATGCATGTTTAATTTGTACCCCGATAAATCTCCATACTCTGAAAAAACTGAGGTTAGTTCTGGTAAAGAAGTGTCCGGCTGCCCTAGGTATATTAAAATGTCATCAGCAAAGAGTGCTATTTTATGTTCCTTCTGACCAAGTGTAATACCTTGAATTTTTTGATTTTGTCTTATCCATTGGCTCAGAGGTTCTATGAAGATTGCAAAGAGCAGTGGAGACAGGGGGCAACCCTGACGACATCCTCTTTCCAGTTCAAAAGATGATGATAAATTACCGTTAATCCTTATTTTAGCTGTTGGTTTTTTATATAATGCCTGTATAGTTCTAATGAAGTTGTTATGAAAATTGAAACTGGATAAGATTCTATATAGAAAAGACCAGTCAACCGAATCGAATGCTTTTTCAGCATCTAATCCCAATATGACTGCATTTAAGTTATATTTTTTTATATGATGAATTATGTGTAAAGTGCGTCGAATGTTGTCTTGTGTCTGTCTTTGTCTTATAAAACCTGTTTGGTCTAAATGAATTAGGTCTGTCAGTATATTTTCTAACCTTTTGGCAAGGATAATGGTAAAAAGCTTATAGTCCTGATTTAGTACACTGATTGGTCTGTAGTTGGAGCACTCTAGTTTATCCTTTTCAGGTTTAGGTATAACTGCAATGACCCCTTCTCTCCAGGAGGGGGGGATTTCCCCTGTGTGGAGGACATAATTAAATGTTTTCAGGAGGAGAGGAGATAGTTGCTGTTTAAAGGTTTTGTACCACTCTGCTGTATAGCCATCAGCTCCTGGGGATTTGTTAGCTTTAAGTTTCATAATTGCTTTTTCCAATTCTTTAGGATGTATTTCTGACAGTAGTGTTTTATTTTGTGACTCCGTAAGTTGGGGAAGGTTTAATGTGTTTAGGAATGCCTCGGATGCGTTTTTATGTTTTTTGTGGGAGTATAAGTTCTTATAGTAATTCTCGAAGCTTTTAAGAATATCCTGAATTCTGAATTTTATTTCCTTTGATACTGGGTCTCTGATTTTGTAGATTGCTCTTTCTGTTTGATGTTTCCTCAATTTATAGGCTAGCAATTTTGCCGATTTACTGCCTGCTTCATAGTATTTTTGTTTCAAAAATGTAAGTTTCTGAAAATTGGGGTCTGGACGCCATGGCGACTGCAGCTTAACACTGAAGTTCTCAGACCCAATCCAGGATAACACCTTGAAAATCAAACTTAACGGATTTTTGGAGGAGTGAAAATCAAAAGACAAAATCATCATGTCTAAAGGAAAACAGAAGAAACTGAAATTCTCCAGGCCAGGACACGTATCGGCCGGAGAATCCGAACTGGAAGATCTCCGTTCAGAAGACGAGGAACTGGTGATAGCTAACAAAAGGGTTAGCCTGAAATCACTATTTGAGGAGCTACGACGATTTCGCCGAGATGTTACGGCCGAATTTCGGGAATTCAGAGAAGAATTGAAAAGGACAAACAGCAGAGTGGACCAGGCCGAGAACCGAATCTTGGAAACAGAGGATCGAATAAAAGTGCTCGAAGATTCTGTGCTAGACCTACGCAAAAGACAAGCAGCTATAGAGGCTAAGCTAACCGACCAAGAAGGAAAACAAAGAAGAGACAACATAAGAATTCATGGTCTGATAGAAGGAACCGAAAATGGTTTTAACTCAATGGCAGAATGCGTGGAATCCTTACTAAGAGAGAAATTGGATATTCCACAAACCACCGACTTGAAGATAGAAAAGGCACATCGTTCATTAGCCGCTAGGCCGGCGGCGGAAGCGCCCCCACGTTCGGTGTTGGTAAGATTTTCCAATTTCAAAATAAAACAAGAGGTTGTAAGACTGGCCTGGCAGAAAAAAGGATTTATGCACCAGGAGAGAAAAGTCTACGTGGAACACGATTACGCCCCGGAGGTCCTTAAAAAGCGCAGGGAATACAATGACGCGAAAAAGGTGTTAAGAGAGAAGAAATTGCGCTTTCAGACACCATTTCCTGCGAAGTTAAGGGTCTTCTACGGCGATGAAACGTGTCTCTATAATTCGGCGGAAGAAGCAACAGCTGACATGGCGAAAAGAGGCCTCCCGGTAACGGTATTTAAACCCCCAGCAGACCCGAGTGAGAAGATCAAAGCGCAAACATGGACAACACAAAGACCTTCAAAATCCACGGACCAGCAGCGGGAAACCCAGCACCAGAGCGTTGCGGATAAACTATCCGTTTTCAGGTTGGAATAGTGACCTTTTTTTTTTTTTTTCTCTTGAATCAATCCGCACATCCAACCCCCCTCATACAAGGTAACAAACATTAAAGGAGATGCATATTCAGCATGTGGTAAAACATTTCATGGAACAATCATATTATTTGAAACAAATAAGTCTTTGTAATAAAAAAAAAAAAAAACTTGTTAAAATAGAAATGTGACAATAATCCACATGTTCTCCTCATACTAACAAATACTGTTTTTGCGTGAATGTTTGATGTGATGGGGGTGGGAGGGTGCACACAATTTCACAGGGTATAGGCATAAAAGGAAAAAAAAAAAAATCATTACAAGTTTGGATTGGGTTCTGAAACTCACGTTAAAAGCATGGGACTACCTTCAGTGGTAAGAGAGGGCCCTCAACACGTAACAGAGTTTGAGGAATTTCCCTCAGAGCCTTCACTCCATCAAGGCTCTTACAGGGTCTTTAAAAAGACCTCAGCTCAGGAAGTTCTTATGACAGCTTTTTGTTTTAAAGTTTTTTACACTATGTTCTTAATGTTTTTCTTGTTTTTAATGTTCTTTCAGTTTCTGAGTAGCACAAAAGAGGGCCACCACACAGTTATACTAAACAAAACAACACAATGGAGAAACAGGGTGTAACCAAAATAATTTCATATAATGTAAAAGGAATCCTGAATCCAGTTAAAAGATCCAAGATTCTAGGCAAAATGAAAAAAGACAAAGCAGGAATAATACTTTTACAAGAAACCCACCTAACAGACGTGGAACACAATAAACTCAGTAGACAAGGGTTTAAAATGATCTCTTCATCTTCATATAAATCAGGGAGGAGGAGGGGAGTAGCGACATTGATATCAACCAAAATTACATTTGAAAAAAAATCAGAACACAAAGATAAAGAAGGGAGATACAGTTTGGTAACTGGGCGGCTAGAGGGAGAAGATATCACCCTGCTGAATGTGTATGCTCCCCCAGGGGCTAACTGGAAATGTTATAAAAATGTATTCGACCTAATGATAACTAAAGCTCAAGGTTTAGTGATATGTGGTGGGGACTTCAATCTTAGACTGAATCCATACTGGGATGCTTCTGGTAATTCCCCACATCAAAATAACACCCAAAACAGGAAGACTCGGATGCTACTAAAAGAATTGGGAATCTGTGACGTGTGGAGGGAACTCAACCCCAGTGTAAAAGACTATACATTTTACTCAACTCCACATTCATCTTACTCAAGGATTGACTATTTTTTTATGTTTAATAGAGACATTGGAAGAGTAAAAACATGTAAAATAGGACTGATGGATCTCTCCGACCACAGTCCGATCTACATGGACTTAAATATCCAAAAATACACAAATAATACATTTTCTTGGAGGTTAAATTTAAATGTCCTGAAAGGACCATTGAAAGATGAATTGGAATCAGATATTCTCAGATATTTGGAAGATAACGATAATGGAGAAGTATCCCCTTTAATACTGTGGGATGCATGTAAAGCTGTAATAAGAGGAAAGATTATTGCAAAACTGGCAACCCAAAAGAAACTAAGACAAGAAAAACTATCCACATTAGAGTCAGAACTTAGGAACCTAGAAAAAGAACACAAAGGCAACACTCATTCTACTGACTCGCTCAAGATTAAGGAAATTAAAAACCAAATAAATGAGATCTACACAATAGAAATCCAGAAGAAACTTACATTTCTGAAACAAAAATACTATGAAGCAGGCAGTAAATCGGCAAAATTGCTAGCCTATAAATTGAGGAAACATCAAACAGAAAGAGCAATCTACAAAATCAGAGACCCAGTATCAAAGGAAATAAAATTCAGAATTCAGGATATTCTTAAAAACTTCGAGAATTACTATAAGAACTTATACTCCCACAAAAAACATAAAAACGCATCCGAGGCATTCCTAAACACATTAAACCTTCCCCAACTTACGGAGTCACAAAATAAAACACTACTGTCAGAAATACATCCTAAAGAATTGGAAAAAGCAATTATGAAACTTAAAGCTAACAAATCCCCAGGAGCTGATGGCTATACAGCAGAGTGGTACAAAACCTTTAAACAGCAACTATCTCCTCTCCTCCTGAAAACATTTAATTATGTCCTCCACACAGGGGAAATCCCCCCCTCCTGGAGAGAAGGGGTCATTGCAGTTATACCTAAACCTGAAAAGGATAAACTAGAGTGCTCCAACTACAGACCAATCAGTGTACTAAATCAGGACTATAAGCTTTTTACCATTATCCTTGCCAAAAGGTTAGAAAATATACTGACAGACCTAATTCATTTAGACCAAACAGGTTTTATAAGACAAAGACAGACACAAGACAACATTCGACGCACTTTACACATAATTCATCATATAAAAAAATATAACTTAAATGCAGTCATATTGGGATTAGATGCTGAAAAAGCATTCGATTCGGTTGACCGGTCTTTCCTATATAGAATCTTATCCAGTTTCAATTTTCATAACAACTTCATTAGAACTATACAGGCATTATATAAAAAACCAACAGCTAAAATAAGGATTAACGGTAATTTATCATCATCTTTTGAACTGGAAAGAGGATGTCGTCAGGGCTGCCCCCTGTCTCCACTGCTCTTTGCAATCTTCATAGAACCTCTGAGCCAATGGATAAGACAAAACCAAAAAATTCAAGGTATTACACTTGGTCAGAAGGAACATAAAATAGCACTCTTTGCTGATGACATTTTAATATACCTAGGGCAGCCGGACACTTCTTTACCAGAACTAACCTCAGTTTTTTCAGAGTATGGAGATTTATCGGGGTACAAATTAAATATGCATAAAACCCAAGTTTTAACATTCAACTATGACCCAAATCATTATTCACTAAGCAAACTCAAAACTAACTGGGAGTCGGAATCTATGAAATATCTGGGGGTCAATATCCCGAAACAACTCAACAAAATTATATCACTAAACTATGATCCACTGGTGACAAAAATAAAATCTGACCTAGCAAGATGGAATATGATACCATTCTTGGGTACTGCACAAAGAATTGAAGCAGTCAAAATGAATATACTTCCACGTCTTCTATACCTTTTCCAAACAATACCGGTAGAACCTCCCAAAAAAACATGGCAGGAGCTGGACAGAAGGATCTCAAGATTCATATGGCAGGGCAAGAGACCTAGAATCAGATATAGAACCCTACAGCTAAACAAAGACAAAGGTGGGCTCGCGCTGCCAAATATCAGGGACTACTTTAAAGCCGCACAAATTAAAACTTTAGTAGAGATATGTAACCCAGTCTACACTGCACAATGGAAGGAGATCGAATGCCAAATAACAAGTGACATCCCCCTACAGGCGATAATAGGGAACAATGCCTTACCTAAGCTTGTGAATAACACTAACCCGTGGATAGAGACCCCGCTAAAAATTTGGTTTAAGATAGTCAGAGAGAATCAAACTAAAGAGCCCTATCGACTTCTGCAATGGATCGCCTATGATCAGGACTTTACTCCTAATAAAACAGACACCAGATTTAAAAAGTGGAAGGAGAAAGGGCTGATAAAATATTACGATTTTTTTAAAGGGCAAATCTTAAGAAGTTTTGAAGATTTGAAAAAACAAGGCCTAATAAATCAAGACCTTTACAGGTTCTTCCAGCTTAGACACCACATAAACAATATACTTAAAAAGGAGGTTTTGGAAAGGGCCCAGTCAGGTGTTCTGAAGGTCTTCTTAATGGCATATAAAGGGATCCCAGGGATCAGATACATTTCTAAAATATACCAAGGTCTTCAAGACTTAAAAGGAGACAACACATCTTATATAAAAGAGAGATGGGAAAAAGAGGGGAATTTCACTTTACAACTGGAAATATGGGAAAAGCTAAATAAACAGCAATGGAAAAGTACCTCATCCCTGCAGTGGAGAGAATTTGGATGGAAAAACTTGGCAAGATTTTTCAGAACACCTGCACAAAACAAATTTACCCATAAGGGATTGAACTGTTGGCGCTTGTGTGGTGAAAAGACTGCAAATCATTTTCATGTGTTTTGGTCATGCCCAGTTATCCACCAATATTGGACCAAGGTACAGACAATATTGGGGAAAATATTCAAAATTACAGTTCCCTTTTCTTTTGTAACTTTGTATTTAGGTTTACTACCGGACTCACTGGAAAGACGAGGAGAAAAATACTTATTCAATGTTTTAATATTGGCAAGCAAAAAAGCTCTAACTAAAAAATGGATGTTGAAGGACTGTCCTACACCTGAAGATTGGATTAACGTGATCCAAGACATTTACTCGATGGAAAAGTTGACATTCGCACTGAGACAGGACATGGATGTGTTCATGAACTTTTGGCAACCCTGGACCGCATATGTGTCTTCCATTAGATCTAATCTTTGACAAATACCATTTCAATAATGGTTCCGCTCTTTGTTCCAACCCTACTCAGATGCTCTTTTATCTTTATTTACTTACTTTTTCTTTTTGTTTGTTTTTTACTGGTTTGTTTGGTTTTTTTTTTGTTATTTGTTTCTTGTTTTTTTTTCTCTTTAATTTCACTTTTTCTTTCACTTTTAAAAAAAAAAAATAAAGGGGTGTTGTAAGAATTAATCTTCCAATGTTGTCAGATATCAGAAAATAAGGGAACATGTGATGAAAATGTAAACACTGCATTGCTGTAACGACCTGTATACCCTTTACAAAAACTTAAATAAAAAAAAAAAAAATATGAAAAAAAAATTAAAAAAAATGTAAGTTTCTTCTGGATTTCTATTGTGTAGATCTCATTTATTTGGTTTTTAATTTCCTTAATCTTGAGCGAGTCAGTAGAATGAGTGTTGCCTTTGTGTTCTTTTTCTAGGTTCCTAAGTTCTGACTCTAATGTGGATAGTTTTTCTTGTCTTAGTTTCTTTTGGGTTGCCAGTTTTGCAATAATCTTTCCTCTTATTACAGCTTTGCATGCATCCCACAGTATTAAAGGGGATACTTCTCCATTATCGTTTTCTTCCAAATATCTGAGAATATCTGATTCCAATTCATCTTTCAATGGTCCTTTCAGGACATTTGAATTTAACCTCCAAGAAAATGTATTATTTGTGTATTTTTGGATATTTAAGTCCATGTAGATCGGACTGTGGTCAGAGAGATCCATCAGTCCTATTTTACATGTTTCTACTCTTCCAATGTCTCTATTAAACATAAAAAAATAGTCAATCCTTGAGTAAGATGAATGTGGAGTTGAGTAAAATGTATAGTCTTTTACACTGGGGTTGAGTTCCCTCCACACATCAGATTCCCATTTCTTTTAGTAGCATCCGAGTCTTCCTGCTTTGGGTGTTATTTTGATGTGGAGAATTACCAGAAGCATCCCAGTATGGATTCAGTCTAAGATTGAAGTCCCCACCACATATCACTAAACCTTGAGCTTTAGTTATCATTAGGTCAAATACATTTTTATAAAATTTCCAGTTAGCCCCTGGGGGAGCATACACATTCAGCAGGATGATATCTTCTCCCTCTAGCCGCCCAGTTACCAAACTGTATCTCCCTTCTTTATCTTTGTGTTCTGATTTTTTTTCAAATGTAATTTTGGTTGATATCAATGTCGCTACTCCCCTCCTCCTCCCTGACTTATATGAAGATGAAGAGATCATTTTAAACCCTTGTCTACTGAGTTTATTGTGTTCCACGTCTGTTAGGTGGGTTTCTTGTAAAAATATTATTCCTGCTTTGTCTTTTTTCATTTTGCCTAGAATCTTGGATCTTTTAACTTGATTCAGGATTCCTTTTACATTATATGAAATTATTTTGGTTATTTTGGTGGCCCTCTCTTACCCCTGTAAGTTGTCCCATGCTTTTAACGTGAGTTTCAGAACCCAATCCGAACTTGTAATGATTTTTTTTTTCCCTTTTATGCCTATACCCTGTGAAATTGTGTGCACCCTCCCACCCCCATCACATCAAACATTCACGCAAAAACAGTATTTGTTAGTATGAGGAGAACATGTGGATTATTGTCACATTTCTATTTTAACAAGTTTTTTTTTTTTTTATTAAAAAGACTTATTTGTTTCAAATATTATGACTGTTCCATGAAATGTTTTACCACATGCTGAATACGCATCTCCTTTAATGTTTGTTACCTTGTATGAGGGGGGTTGGATGTGCAGATTGATTCAAGAAAAAAAAAAAGGTCGCTATTCCAACCTGAAAACGGACAGTTTATCCGCGACGCTCTGGCGCTGGGTTTCCTGCTGCTGACCCGTGGATTTTGAAGGTCTTTGTGTTGTCCATGTTTGCGTTTTGATCTTCTCACTCGGGTCTGCTGCGGGTTTAAATACAGTTACCGGGAGCCCTCTTCTCGCCATGTCAGCTGTTGCTTCTTCCGCCGAATTATAGAGACATGTTTCTTCGCCATAGAAGACCCTTAACTTCGCAGGAAATGGCGTCTGAAAGCGCAATTTCTTCTCTCTTAACACCTTTTTCGCGTCATTGTATTCCCTGCGCTTTTTAAGGACCTCCGGGGCGTAATCGTGTTCCACGAAGACTTTTCTCTCCTGGTGCATAAATCCTTTTTTCTGCCAAGCCAGTCTGACAACCTCTTGTTTTATTTTGAAATTGGAAAATCTTACCAACACCGAACGTGGGGGCGCTTCCGCCGCTGGCCTAGCGGCTAATGAACGATGTGCCTTTTCTATGTTTAAGTCGGTGGTTTGTGGAATATCCAATTTCTCTCTTAGTAAAGATTCCACGCATTCTGCCATTGAGTTAAAACCGTTTTCGGCTCCTTCTATCAGACCATGAATTCTTATATTGTCTCTTCTCTGTCTTCCTTCTTGGTTGGCTAGCTTAGCCTCTATAGATGCTTGTCTTTTGCGTAGGTCCAGCACAGAATCTTCGAGCACTTTTATTCGTTCCTCTGTTTCCAAGATTCGGTTCTCGGCCTGGTCCACTCTGCTGTTTGTCCTTTTCAATTCTTCTCTGAATTCCCGAAATTCGTCCGTAACCTCTCGGCAAAATCGTCGTAGCTCTTCAAATAGCGATTTCAGGCTAACCTTTTTGTTAGCTACCACCAGTTCCTCGTCTTCTGAACGGAGATCTTCCAGTTCAGATTCTCCGGCCGATACGTGTCCTGGCCTGGAGAATTTCAGTTTCTTCTGTTTTCCTTTAGACATGATGATTTTATCTTTTGATTTTCACTCCTCCAAAAATCCGTTAAGTTTGATTTTCAAGGTGTTATCTTGGATTGGGTCTGAGAGCTTCAGTGTTAAGCTGCAGTCGCCATGGCGTCCAGACCGGAAGTATCAGTAATTTTTATTAATTCTAATATATAAAACACTGAGTAGCTTTTATTTTCACTTGCATTTTCAGTTTTAGTTGTGAACCATTTGACTTTGCTGGAAATAATAACCCCCTGCCCCCCACGGAAGGTCTACATGTAAATCTGACCCTCGGGAAGTGAGAAAAAATTTTGTGGTCTTCACTACCACCAAAGTTGCCCATCCCTGCTGTAAACGGTCATCAGAAGGTGATCAAGATGTGCAGGTTTACCTTTCGACGAGATCTCATGTCATCCATCTTGATTTACAGTCAATGAAATAATTACTGTTTCCAAAATAGGTCTGTTAGCTGTATCACAGAATGCAGTGATTTGCTAAATATTTAAAACCTATATTTAACTGAACAAAATCCAAAGACTATATTTCAAGAGTTATTTTTTCTTCACTAACACATTATTAATTGGATGCCTTTTTTATGGAATTTAACCTCATAGTCATGTGTTTATGGGATCTAGATAGCCCTTAGTAGTATAATAATTATTCTGTTTTGTATAAATTTACGTTACATGCAGGATTTTAACTGAGAAAATTATTTGAATGTGTATCTAGAAATGCTCTGATTTTATGAAGGTTGGGAGCTTTTATTTTTTCTTTTATTTTATGTTAAAATTTCATAATATTTATGTTTGTGTTCTACATGTGGCAAGTATTTGTGGATGACAGCGTAGCATTTATATTTTGGTAAATCTACCACAAAATGATACCATATACTTGCCTGTTAACTAAACAAGGACCAAAATAGAAACTTTGTAAGATGCAGTATGTTGATACAGAAAATATGTTTTTCTTCTGCAGCAGCAGTCGTCGAAAATGGCGTGAACGAGGCTGATGGCGGTTCGGTGACAGCAGTTCCTAATAACAGCGCACCCTTGGACGACACGGCAACAGACAACGGACCGGCTGACTCTGCATCTTCAGATGGGGCGCCAACAAACCCAGTGCCACGACGGCGCCACCGTCGTCGCGCCACACGAGCCGAGCAGGCACATCAAGACAGTTCCCAAGACGACAAACCAGCAGTTATCCGCAAACCACCGAGAGCAAAGAGCCAACCAGCAATTAGTACCAAGGAGAAGGAGAACCGGAGACCTTCCAGCCGGTTAGAGTGGACTGAAAGACAAATGGACATCAGGAGGACACCCAATGATGTGAGTGTTATACTGGCCAAGATGATGATACATTTTTAAAGCTTACAAAAAAATTGTTGTTTGTGTAGTTGTTTTTTGTGAAGAATATTGGACACAGTTTGGAGTTTTGTTAACTAATGCTTCAAATCATCCATCCATCTTCTTCTGCTTAATCCTTTTTTTGGGTCGCGGGGGGGCTGGAGCCTATCTCAGCATCTTTGGGCGAGAGGCAAGGTACACCCTGGACAGATCGCCAGTCCATCGCAGGGCCAACACAGAGAGAGAGAGAGAGAGAGACAACCATTCACTCTCACAGTCATACCTAAGGACAATTTAGAATCCCCAGTTTGATGCCAGTTAACCTAACCTGCATGTTTTTTGGCGTGTGGGAGGAAACCAGAGAAATCCCGGAGTAAACCCACGCAGACACGGGGAGAACATGCAAACTCCACACAGATCACTGTTGGTCGGGGTTTGGGATCAAACCCAGGATCCCCCGGCCAAGGGTGAGTTGGTGTGCTGCCGCAGTGCTAACCACTCAAGTCCAAGTTTAAATGAACTGTAAATTTTCAAAAGAACTTTTGTAAAATGATATATTACTTCACTGTAAGCAAAGAACCATAAATAATAAGCAGCCAAAAAAGAAGCTTAGATATAGTAATGGCACCCCCCAACTAAAGGTTTTTCTGATTGACTGGAAGTCGCAACTTAAAGCAAATAGTTGACTATTTGTTACATTTTTTGTTAGCTATATCCATATAATTAGTGAAATGTAAATAATAGTTTTGCAATAACAGTAAATGGCTTTTGTCCCATAATGAGAAGGACTATCTAAAATATCAATGAGAACATAAAATGTATTTAACCTGCACACTTTAATGTTAACGACCTGCTGACAGGCTAAATGAGCTGTCATTTTGGCTGTCTGATTTCCTCTCCTTATTTATTGTCCTCCTTTCTGAGTCTTCTCATGTTGTGCACAAGGAACATGAGTTTGTCCACGTTGTTAGGGAGAAGTGGCCTCGGCGTTTTTCAAGTACACCTGCCACTTTTGATTGTGCTGACATGCAAGCAGTATATTTGATTTGTCAGCCACGCCTACCGTTTGAACTGGTGCCACCGTTTGAATGAGACGTAATGGGATTTTGAATCCTGGAGAATCCATAGTGGACAGATGCAGCCTACGCAGTCATAAAGTTCTGGGCTGCATGTGCACAGCTGCAGAGAGTCCACAGGGACCCTAGAGGACTGGAGATAAATATGAAATTTACGTCACACAGGTCTCGCGGGCAAGCTGATGCACAAAGCATAATAAATGCAGTTTGGGGGTGGGAAGGGGGCTGAAAAGTTCATAGGCTGAAAAGTTCATAGTGGTCGAATTTGACTGAATGTGGTTTATTTCCCAACATGGTCTCTCTCCCCTTCGGTCTGCACACTTCTTCCATCACTGTTGCAGTGCTTGGATCCCTGCAGGTGAAAAATAAACCACATTTGTTTGCTTGGTTTGTGCTCTGACATGCACTATCAACTGTGGGACCTTATATAGACAGGTGTGTGCCTTTCCAAATCATGTCCAATCAACTGCATTCACCACAGGTGGACTCCAGCTAAGCTGTAGAAACATGTCAAGGATGATCAGTGGAAACAGGATGCACCTGAGCTCAATTTTGAGTTTCATGGCAAAGGCTCCCTGACTAAAAATGAATTTAATCCATTTTGGAATAAGGCTGTAACATAACAAAATGTGGAAAAAGTTGGGCGTTGCAGATACTTTCTGGATGCACTGTAGCCTACTGCTTTTAAGATACACATTAATAGAATGTACTGGCCAATCAGATTCGAGCTGTATCTGTAACAAGAATTCTATGACTACGGTTCCGTATCCATAGCCCTGCCAGGTCCCTCGCTGACCCCACGGCTCTGCCAGTGACCTGGCAGCCCTTTCAAGAAATAAAAAAAGCAGTTACTATCCTACAGCCACTTTTTTCATTTAACAGTATTTTATTGCAAATCAGTTGATGTAATTTTAAAAAAAATATAACCCCCCTAAACATCAACACACTGTACTCTGCTTTCAAGCTTACCTCAGCATTTTTCACAGTGCAGTGGACTTTTTTCCTGAGATTAGTGTTTTTTTGTACTGAACTGAGAGCCAAATGCGAAGCAAAAATAGTTTTGAATCAAAAATCGATTCTGATTCGAATCATGACCCCCAAAAATCGGAATCAAATTAATCATATGACTTCTAAAGATTCACAGCCCTAGTTTTTTGCATGTACAGCCCATTTCAAGTCACCCCACAGCATCTCAATGCAGGGATGGCAATTTTCCGCCGATCCGCGGATTTCCGCCGATTTTATCATCATCTATGTCATATCTATAATTTTGTACCTTTACCTTGTTCTCAATAAAGTTTGGGAAAAAAAACATACGCTCTCGGCGCTTCCCCAAGTCTCGCGATAACCCGGATGTACTCAAGCTACTGCTGTATTGTAAACAGCCCTGCGATTGGATCGTTGCAAACGATTGGACCAATCAAATGGCTCGTATGCTTTGTCAAAAATTCATTTCGGCTTGTTCTCAGGGATGTGATTTTTCCGGTAATTCACCGAATTCCGCTTTATTTGTATATTATATGTACGTTAAGTACGTTAGCGGCTTATGGTCCACGATGCAGTGAAAGTGTGCCCTTTCAGCCAGAACCGGAAGTGGCGTACGCCAGGTAGAGCGCCATTAACTCTCTGTTGAACACGCTATATTTACGCTCACTGTAGTGCAAAGACCTGCTTAAAAAAAAGGTGAGCGGCTGCCAAGAACCGGCAACGCATTGCTCCACGACGGCCGCTATGCCCATGTCCGAGACGTGGGTAATGAGCGCTGTTTTAACCTCAGAACGCCTGCTCCCGTTCAGGAGTCCAGTCGACTCTGTCCGCCGGTTTCCTTTTGAGTGCAGCGTACAAGGCTGTATGAGCTGGGCTGCGCGGGGGAGGAAAATGACTCAAGAATGGCTCAAGACTCAATGGAGATTGAAACTGGTGATCTGAAATGAATGCTGAAATTATAAAAAGTAATGGTATGTTGGAATTTTATTTCTATTATGGAATAGATAAAATTAACTGATTTTGATTTGATCAAGTGTTAAATCATGTGATGGATAATGCTTGTTGGAATATTTACTTCCGCCAAGGAGGTTATGTTTTCATCGGCGTTGGCTTGTCTGTCTGTTTGTTAGCAAGGAAAAGTGATGGACGGATTTTCATGAAATTTTCAGGAAAGGTGTGCAATGGCACGGGGAACAGATGATTAGATTTTGGTGATGATCTGAGAGTGCATACCTCCATCAAGGGCTTTTTTGTATTTGTGCAGCAGGATTACACAAAAACTACTGGATGGATTTGGATAAAATTTTCACCAGAGGTGGTTCTTGGGCTAGAGAGGAACCCATTATATTTTGGTGATGATCTGAGAATGCATACCTCAGCCAAGGCTCTTATCTTCTCACATTGTGTTAGCAACAATACTCCAAAACTGATGGACAGACTTTGATGCAATTTTCACCACAAGTGGCTATAGGCCTACACACAAACCCATTACATTTTGGAGTTGATCCATGACAAACGGAAGGAGCCTTGGCGGAGGGATGCGCTCCGAGTGCTTTTCTAGTTTAGGAATGCTATCTTCTTGGAACATAAGTCAATATTATACAGTAATAAGTGGCATTCAGCTGTTTGTTTTATGTCATGTAAGCACAGTTCTGGTACTTAAAAATCATAAAAAACCCAGGAGCTTTGGGGAGCGAAGTGACAGTAAAGGTGAAAATTGGCTCAAAGTTCAATGAGGTAACAGAAACACTTGGACAGTTTCTGAAGAAACCAGAAAAGGAGATGAAGTTCAAAGTTCAGAGACTGACACAGCTTGCTGCCAAAAGGAAGAAAGTTTCACATTAGAAGTGACTTGGTGACCAGTGTAAATAGTGTAAAAAACTCTAATAGAACTGTTAAATCAAGTCAAGTCAAGGCTTATCCTGGAATTTCCCCGTTGTGGGACTAATAAAGGCTTATCTTATCTTATCTTATCTTAAATATGTTGGACTAAAGACAGTGAGACAACATTGAAGAAAAAGTAAGTTAACTTTTCATTAAATTTAATGATTTATCTAAGTCTAGTATTTCATTTTTTTAATCATTTTTTTCAGTCTAAATTACTTGTATTTTACTGAAAACCTCCCAGCTTCAGGGGGGCTGCGCCCCCCCGGCCCCCCCATAAGTCAATCGACCAAATTAGATTTCAGCTGAAATCAGAATTTCCTGTTGCCATCCCTGCAATGGGATTAAGATCTGGGCTTTGACTCGGCCACTCCAGGTCTCTCTATTTCTTAGTTTTTAGTCAGTCCTTGGTGGATTTACTGATATGTTTTGGGTCACTGTCATGTTGCAGGATCCAGTTCCGCTTCAGCTTTAATTTTTTTACAGATGGTCTCACATGTTCCTCAAGCACTTTCTGATACACGGTAGAATTCATGGTGGATTCTATGATGGTGAGCTGGCCAGGTCCTGCTGCAGCAAAGCATCCCCAAACCATGACACTTCCACCTCCATGCTTCACAGTTGGTATGAGGTTCTTTTCCTGGAATGCTGTATTTGGTCTACGCCAAACACGTCCTCTGTTCTGGTGTCCACATAATTCAATTTTAGACTCATTTGTCCAAAGAACATTATTCCAGAAATCCTGGTCTTTATCTATGTTCTCTCTGGCAAACTTCAGTCTGGCCTTCATGTTTCTCTTAGAGAGCAAAGGTTTCCTCCTTGTACGCCTCCCAACTTGTGCAGTCTCTTTCTGATTGTAGATGCATGCACTTTCAGATCAACAGTAGCAAGAGCCTGCTGTAGGTCCCGTAATGACATTTTAGGGTTTTTGGAGACTTCTTTTAGCATCTTGTGGTCTGCTCTCAGGGTGAACTTGCTTGGACGGCCAGACCTGGGCATGTTGGCAGTCGTTTGAATGTCCTCCACTTGTAGACTTTTTTCCGGACAGTGGAATGGCTGATTTCAAATTCTTTTGAGATCTTTTTAAATCCCTTTCCAGACTCATAAGCTGCTACATTCTTCTTTCTGAAGGCCTCAGACAGTTCCTTTGATCTCACCATGATGTTCACTCTCACTTCAACAGTCAGGAGCACACCAAACTAAATGTCTGAAGCTTAAATAGGACAAGCCTCCTTCAAAATGCTGAGTAACGACTTCCGGGAAGATGGCGGAGAGACATAACACTTAAACAAAGAGCTCTCCCTAGCCGGATTAAAAATCATCGGTAAATGGCCAACTCGACATAAACGAATCAATAAACTAAGGGATGAAAACACGAAGGAACCGGGCACAAGGACAAAAACAGGGTAAAATTGAAGAATTCCTCTCCAACAACGCAGGAAAAACCGCTGTATGCAAAGCCCAAAAAAACGAGGTGTCTACAGCAGAGAAAATGGAGGACGCCAGACTCGACAACATGAACGCTGGCATCGCCAGTTTGGGTGAAGAGTTAAGAGAATTCAAGCGACAGCTACAACAGGATTTAGCGGCTCTTAAGGAGGAACTGAAAAAAGAAATTAAGGAGGAAATCATGGACCTCCGAAGAGAAATGGAGCGTAAATTAACGGAAAACATGGAGGAGCTGCGCTCCCAGCGGGCGTGTATGACAGAAGCGCAGACCCGAATTTCGGAACTAGAAGATTGGAAAAGCGAGGCAAACGAACAACTACAGACCCTGACGACGCAAACGCAGAGGATGCAGGAGAAAATAAACGACTTGGAGAGCAGATCCCGACGAAGCAATATGCGCATCTTTGGAATTCCGGAGGGCATTGAAGGCAACTCGATGACAAAATTCATGGATCAGTTCTTAAAAAAAGAACTGGAAATACCCGGAGAAACGGATCTGCAGATTCAACGGGCGCACAGAGCACCGGCACAGAACCCGAAAACAAACTCTCCACCCAGGTCAGTTGTGGTAAACTTTGTGAAATATGACATAAAGGAAAGAATCCTGACGCAAGCATGGAAAAAAAAGATACGAATCGGCGACAAACAGGTATTTTTTGACCATGACTACCCGACAGAAATCGTGCAGCAGCGGAAGAAATATGCCAATATTAAAAAAACGCTGAAAGAGAAAAAAATTAGATTCCAAACGCCGCTAACGAAAATGAGGATTCATTGGGAGGAAGGCACAAGAACCTACAACACGGCCGAAGAGGCAGCACGGGATATGATGGAGCGGGGCCTTGAGGTGAGCGTGCCGAAGGAGACGGCTGGAGCAGCGGCGGCCCTGAACGCACCACGACAGACGGAGTGGAGACGAGTGAACGGCGGAAGAAGGGGGAGAGACGTAGAGCAGCGGGCCCAGGACAAGCTACAAGGCTTTCAACTGAAAGCCTAGATCATAACAAAGATTAAGAAAGGCACAGAAGAAATGAAGGCCAAGAAGACAAGGTAAAAGAGAAACAGACGGCTAGGAGAGGTTTAAGTGATATTTGTTGGACATTTCTAGACTTATGACTATTACTTTGATAGTAATTAGAAGTCTAGGGAGGGCCCTTCACTCTGTGAAGACAAACCCCCCACCCACCAACAGGGACCAGTGGGCAGAAGAAAGGCCCAAAGTACGGAGGTCGAGATTTTTTAATGTGTTTTTATATAAATATGTGTTATTTTTGTTGTTAAAGGGGCTAGGAGCACAAGTTAAAAAAATGGAAAAACATGAATATGGGTAAAAATCTTAAGATAATGACATTAAACGTGAATGGTCTGAACTCACCTGTTAAAAGGGAAAGAATAATAAGAAAATTCAAGAAGGAAAAAGCTGAAATTATATTTATGCAAGAGACACATTTGAGCAAGACAGAACATGTGAAACTAAAGAGATTTGGCTATAAGAACTCCTACTACAGTTCATTTAAGGGAGGAGCAAAAAGGGGGGTTATGATACTAATCTCAAACAAAATACAATTTGAAAGTGAACAGGAAATCCAGGATAAAGAAGGCAGGTATGTAATAATAAAGGGAAGAATAGATGGTATGCAGATTACATTAGTGAACATCTATGCCCCACCAGAAAGTGACAAGGGTTTTTTTCAACATCTGTTTGATCTCATAGCAACACACAGTGAAGGAGTCCTAATTTGTGGAGGAGACTTAAATGCTGTCATGGATCATGAAGTTGACACAACAAGTGTTAAGAAGACAAAAAAACGACTTCCGGTCTGGACGCCATGGCGACTGCAGCTTAACACTGAAGCTCTCAGACTCAATCCAGGATAACACCTTGAAAATCAAACTTAACGGATTTTTGGAGGAGTGAAAATCAAAAGACAAAATCATCATGTCTAAAGGAAAACAGAAGAAACTGAAATTCTCCAGGCTAGGACACGTATCGGCCGGAGAATCTGAACTGGAAGATCCCCGTTCAGAAGACGAGGAGCTGGTGATAGCTAACAAAAGGGTTAGCCTGAAATCACTATTTGAGGAACTACGACGATTTCGCCGAGATGTTACGGCCGAATTTCGGGAATTCAGAGAAGAATTGAAAAGGACAAACAGCAGAGTGGACCAGGCCGAGAACCGAATCTTGGAAACAGAGGATCGAATAAAAGTGCTCGAAGATTCTGTGCTGGACCTACGCAAAAGACAAGCAGCTATAGAGGCTAAGCTAACCGACCAAGAAGGAAAACAAAGAAGAGACAACATAAGAATTCATGGTCTGATAGAAGGAACCGAAAATGGTTTTAACTCAATGGCAGAATGCGTGGAATCCTTACTAAGAGAGAAATTGGATATTCCACAAACCACCGACTTGAAGATAGAAAAGGCACATCGTTCATTAGCCGCTAGGCCGGCGGCGGAAGCGCCCCCACGTTCGGTGTTGGTAAGATTTTCCAATTTCAAAATAAAACAAGAGGTTGTAAGACTGGCCTGGCAGAAAAAAGGATTTATGCACCAGGAGAGAAAAGTCTACGTGGAACACGATTACGCCCCGGAGGTCCTTAAAAAGCGCAGGGAATACAATGACGCGAAAAAGGTGTTAAGAGAGAAGAAATTGCGCTTTCAGACACCATTTCCTGCGAAGTTAAGGGTCTTCTACGGCGATGAAACGTGTCTCTATAATTCGGCGGAAGAAGCAACAGCTGACATGGCGAGAAGAGGGCTCCCGGTAACGGTGTTTAAACCCGCAGCAGACCCGAGTGAGAAGATCAAAGCGCAAACATGGACAACACAAAGACCCTCAAAATCCACGGACCAGCAGCGGGAAACCCAGCACCAGAGCGTCGCGGATAAACTATCCGTTTTCAGGTTGGAATAGCGACCTTTTTTTTTTTTTTTTTTTTTTTTTCCTTTCTCTTGAATCAATCCGCA
Source organism: Pholidichthys leucotaenia (assembly GCA_020510985.1). Classification (NCBI taxonomy): domain Eukaryota; kingdom Metazoa; phylum Chordata; class Actinopteri; order Cichliformes; family Pholidichthyidae; genus Pholidichthys; species Pholidichthys leucotaenia. The sequence continues at coordinate 285,701,904 of CM035848.1, read as the reverse complement.
CATCCAACCCCCCTCATACAAGGTAACAAACATTAAAGGAGATGCATATTCAGCATGTGGTAAAACATTTCATGGAACAATCATATTATTTGAAACAAATAAGTCTTTGTAATAAAAAAAAAAAAAACTTGTTAAAATAGAAATGTGACAATAATCCACATGTTCTGCTCATACTAACAAATACTGTTTTTGCGTGAATGTTTGATGTGATGGGGGTGGGAGGGTGCACACAATTTCACAGGGTTTAGGCATAAAAGGAAAAAAAAAAAAAAAAATCATTACAAGTTTGGATTGGGTTCTGAAACTCACGTTAAAAGCATGGGACTACTTTCAGTGGTACGAGAGGGCCCTCAACACGTAACAGAGTTTGAGGAATTTCCCTCAGAGCCTTCACTCCATCAAGGCTCTTACAGGGTCTTTAAAAAGACCTCAGCTCAGGAAGTTCTTTTGACAGTTTTTTGTTTTAAAGTTTTTTACACTATGTTCTTAATGTTTTTCTTGTTTTTAATGTTCTTTCAGTTTCTGAGTAGCACAAAAGAGGGCCACCACACAGTTATACTAAACAAAACAACACAATGGAGAAACAGGGTGTAACCAAAATAATTTCATATAATGTAAAAGGGATCCTGAATCCAGTTAAAAGATCCAAGATTCTAGGCAAAATGAAAAAAGACAAAGCAGGAATAATACTTTTACAAGAAACCCACCTAACAGACGTGGAACACAATAAACTCAGTAGACAAGGGTTTAAAATGATCTCTTCATCTTCATATAAATCAGGGAGGAGGAGGGGAGTAGCGACATTGATATCAACCAAAATTACATTTGAAAAAAAATCAGAACACAAAGATAAAGAAGGGAGATACAGTTTGGTAACTGGGCGGCTAGAGGGAGAAGATATCACCCTGCTGAATGTGTATGCTCCCCCAGGGGCTAACTGGAAATGTTATAAAAATGTATTCGACCTAATGATAACTAAAGCTCAAGGTTTAGTGATATGTGGTGGGGACTTCAATCTTAGACTGAATCCATACTGGGATGCTTCTGGTAATTCCCCACATCAAAATAACACCCAAAACAGGAAGACTCGGATGCTACTAAAAGAAATGGGAATCTGTGATGTGTGGAGGGAACTCAACCCCAGTGTAAAAGACTATACATTTTACTCAACTCCACATTCATCTTACTCAAGGATTGACTATTTTTTTATGTTTAATAGAGACATTGGAAGAGTAAAAACATGTAAAATAGGACTGATGGATCTCTCCGACCACAGTCCGATCTACATGGACTTAAATATCCAAAAATACACAAATAATACATTTTCTTGGAGGTTAAATTCAAATGTCCTGAAAGGACCATTGAAAGATGAATTGGAGTCAGATATTCTCAGATATTTGGAAGATAACGATAATGGAGAAGTATCCCCTTTAATACTGTGGGATGCATGTAAAGCTGTAATAAGAGGAAAGATTATTGCAAAACTGGCAACCCAAAAGAAACTAAGACAAGAAAAACTATCCACATTAGAGTCAGAACTTAGGAACCTAGAAAAAGAACACAAAGGCAACACTCATTCTACTGACTCGCTCAAGATTAAGGAAATTAAAAACCAAATAAATGAGATCTACACAATAGAAATCCAGAAGAAACTTACATTTCTGAAACAAAAATACTATGAAGCAGGCAGTAAATCGGCAAAATTGCTAGCCTATAAATTGAGGAAACATCAAACAGAAAGAGCAATCTACAAAATCAGAGACCCAGTATCAAAGGAAATAAAATTCAGAATTCAGGATATTCTTAAAAACTTCGAGAATTACTATAAGAACTTATACTCCCACAAAAAACATAAAAACGCATCCGAGGCATTCCTAAACACATTAAACCTTCCCCAACTTACGGAGTCACAAAATAAAACACTACTGTCAGAAATACATCCTAAAGAATTGGAAAAAGCAATTATGAAACTTAAAGCTAACAAATCCCCAGGAGCTGATGGCTATACAGCAGAGTGGTACAAAACCTTTAAACAGCAACTATCTCCTCTCCTCCTGAAAACATTTAATTATGTCCTCCACACAGGGGAAATCCCCCCCTCCTGGAGAGAAGGGGTCATTGCAGTTATACCTAAACCTGAAAAGGATAAACTAGAGTGCTCCAACTACAGACCAATCAGTGTACTAAATCAGGACTATAAGCTTTTTACCATTATCCTTGCCAAAAGGTTAGAGAATATACTGACAGACCTAATTCATTTAGACCAAACAGGTTTTATAAGACAAAGACAGACACAAGACAACATTCGACGCACTTTACACATAATTCATCATATAAAAAAATATAACTTAAATGCAGTCATATTAGGATTAGATGCTGAAAAAGCATTCGATTCGGTTGACTGGTCTTTTCTATACAGAATCTTATCCAGTTTCAATTTTCATAACAACTTCATTAGAACTATACAGGCATTATATAAAAAACCAACAGCTAAAATAAGGATTAACGGTAATTTATCATCATCTTTTGAACTGGAAAGAGGATGTCGTCAGGGCTGCCCCCTGTCTCCACTGCTCTTTGCAATCTTCATAGAACCTCTGAGCCAATGGATAAGACAAAACCAAAAAATTCAAGGTATTACACTTGGTCAGAAGGAACATAAAATAGCACTCTTTGCTGATGACATTTTAATATACCTAGGGCAGCCGGACACTTCTTTACCAGAACTAACCTCAGTTTTTTCAGAGTATGGAGATTTATCGGGGTACAAATTAAATATGCATAAAACCCAAGTTTTAACATTCAACTATGACCCAAATCATTATTCACTAAGCAAACTCAAAACTAACTGGGAGTCGGAATCTATGAAATATCTGGGGGTTAATATCCCGAAACAACTCAACAAAATTATATCACTAAACTATGATCCACTGGTGACAAAAATAAAATCTGACCTAGCAAGATGGAATATGATACCATTCTTGGGTATTGCACAAAGAATTGAAGCAGTCAAAATGAATATACTTCCACGTCTTCTATACCTTTTCCAAACAATACCGGTAGAACCTCCCAAAAAAACATGGCAGGAGCTGGACAGAAGGATCTCAAGATTCATATGGCAGGGCAAGAGACCTAGAATCAGATATAGAACCCTACAGCTAAACAAAGACAAAGGTGGGCTCGCGCTGCCAAATATCAGGGACTACTTTAAAGCCGCACAAATTAAAACTTTAGTAGAGATATGTAACCCAGTCTACTCTGCACAATGGAAGGAGATCGAATACCAAATAACAAGTGACATCCCCCTACAGGCGATAATAGGGAACAATGTCTTACCTAAGCTTTTGAATAACACTAACCCGTGGATAGAGACCCCGCTAAAAATTTGGTTTAAGATAGTCAGAGAGAATCAAACTAAAGAGCCCTATCGACTTCTGCAATGGATCGCCTATGATCAGGACTTTACTCCTAATAAAACAGACACCAGATTTAAAAAGTGGAAGGAGAAGGGGCTGATAAAATATTACGATTTTTTTAAAGGGCAAATCTTAAGAAGTTTTGAAGATTTGAAAAAACAAGGCCTAATAAATCAAGACCTTTACAGGTTCTTCCAGCTTAGACACCACATAAACAATATACTTAAAAAGGAGGTTTTGGAAAGGGCCCAGTCAGGTGTTCTGAAGGTCTTCTTAATGGCATATAAAGGGATCCCAGGGATCAGATACATTTCTAAAATATACCAAGGTCTTCAAGACTTAAAAGGAGACAACACATCTTATATAAAAGAGAGATGGGAAAAAGAGGGGAATTTCACTTTACATCTGGAAATATGGGAAAAGCTAAATAAACAGCAATGGAAAAGTACCTCATCCCTGCAGTGGAGAGAATTTGGATGGAAAAACTTGGCAAGATTTTTCAGAACACCTGCACAAATCAAATTTACCCATAAGGGATTGAACTGTTGGCGCTTGTGTGGTGAAAAGACTGCAAATCATTTTCATGTGTTTTGGTCATGCCCAGTTATCCACCAATATTGGACCAATGTACAGACAATATTGGGGAAAATATTCAAAATTACAGTTCCCTTTTCTTTTGTAACTTTGTATTTGGGTTTACTACCGGACTCACTGGAAAGACGAGGAGAAAAATACTTATTCAATGTTTTAATATTGGCAAGCAAAAAAGCTCTAACTAAAAAATGGATGTTGAAGGACTGTCCTACACCTGAAGATTGGACTAACGTGATCCAAGACATTTACTCGATGGAAAAGTTGACATTCGCACTGAGACAGGACATGGATGGGTTCATGAACTTTTGGCAACCCTGGACCGCATATGTGTCTTCCATTAGATCTAATCTTTGACAAATACCATTTCAATAATGGTTCTGCTCTTTGTTCCAATGCTACTCAGATGCTCTTTTATCTTTATTTACTTACTTTTTCTTTTTGTTTGTTTTTTACTGGTTTGTTTGGTTTTTTTTTTTTTTTTTTTTTTTTTCTCTCTTTAATTTCACTTTTTCTTTCACTTTAAAAAAAAAAAAAAAATAAGGGGTGTTGTAAGAATTAATCTTCCAATGTTGTCAGATATCAGAAAATAAGGGAACATGTGATGAAAATGTAAACACTGCATTGCTGTAACGACCTGTATACCCTTTACAAAAACTTAAATAAAAAAAAAAAAAAAAAGAAGACAAAAAAACATGTAACAAAGTTCATAAGAACCTCACTGGCAGAAATGGGTATGGTAGACATATGGAGGGACCTGCACCCACTCGAAAAAGACTATACACATTATTCAGCAGCCCATAAAGTACACTCTAGAATAGATTACTTCCTTATGAATGAAGATGACAGACACAGGGTGAGAAATTGTTGGATTGGAGGGGCAGAAATATCAGATCATAATCCTATATACATAGAAATATATTTGAACAATAGAAAACGACAAACAACATGGAAACTTAACGTAGGACTGTTAAATGATGAGAAAATGAAAGAAAGAATAAAAATAAACATAAACGAATATATCCAAGAGAATGACAATGAAGAAGTGGACCCAACAATACTATGGGACGCACTAAAAGCCGTGTTAAGGGGTAAATTAATTGTTGAAACAGGAAAAGCAAATAAGACTAAACTGGAAGCGTATGAACAAAGATGTGAGAGACTGAGGGAACTAGAACGTAAACATCAAAGCACAAATGACCCAAAAATATATCAAGAAATTAAAGAAGAAAAAACAAAGATAAAAGAAACACAAATGGATGAAATTGAAAGGAAAAATAGATATCTAAAGCAAAAATATTATGAAACGGGGCCAAAAGCCACAAAACTGCTGGCAAAACGGTTAAGAAAACAACAATGAATAATGTATACAAGATTAAAGACCCCACCACAAATAAAACCACAGTTAACCCAGAAAACATCGAAGAAATTTTCCATAATTTCTACCAAGAACTATACTCGCAACCTGAAGAAACAAATACTAAAGATATCAAAAAATTTCTAGACACATTGGACTTGCCATCAATAGGAAATCAACAAAATGAAAAACTAACAGCAGAAATAACAACACAAGAGATCAGAGATGTGATTAAGTCACTTAAAAATGGTAAATCACCAGGTAGTGATGGATACCCATCTGAGTTTTATAAACTGTTTATAGAAGAACTCACGCCACAGCTTCTAAAGTCATTTAATTGGATGCTGAACAACAACAAAATACCTCCATCATGGAACGAAGCAATCATTTCAGTTATTTTAAAACCAGGGAAAGATAAAGAACAATGCGGAAACTATAGACCAATCTCTTTATTAAATGTAGATTATAAAATATACACAACAATTATATGTAAACGAATAAAGACATTCTTGACGGAATTGATAGAAGATGATCAAACTGGATTCATAGAGGGACGCCAAACACATGACAATATCAGGAGAACAATACATATAATTAACCAAATACATAAAGAAAAGAAAAGCGCAGTAATAATGAGTTTAGACGCAGAAAAAGCATTTGACAGGGTTAACTGGAAATTCCTATATAGTGTACTGGAGCGCTTTGGATTTAACGAAAAATCAGTACAATGCATAAGGACGCTATATCAAGAACCTGTGGCAAGAATCAAGATAAACGGTAGCTTAACAGACAAAGTAAATATACAAAGATCAACTAGGCAGGGATGCTGCTTATCGCCCACCTTGTTTGCTCTGTTCATAGAACCATTGGCTCAAGCGATACGACAAAATAAGAAATTAAAAGGTGTAACAATAAAGGGGGCGGAACACAAGATTGGGCTATTTGCAGACGATATTATAGTTTACCTTGAACAACCAGATAAATCAATAATGGAAATGATGAACTTGATAGAAAATTTTTGAAAATTATCAGGATACAAGATAAACATAACAAAAACACAAATACTGACATTCCACTATAACCCTCTAAACCAGATAACTGATAAGCTCAAACTAAACTGGAAACAAAAAGAAATAAAATACCTTGGAGTGAACATACCTAAAGATCTAAGCAAAATATATAAAGCAAACTATGATAGGTTGGAACAAGAAATAAAAAAAGATATTGATAGATGGTCAATCTTAAATATGGATCTGAATTCAAAAATTGAGACAGTCAAAATCAGCATACAACCTAGATTACTTTACCTCTTCCAGGCTATACCAACAGAGATTCCAGATGCCCAATTCTCAAAGTGGGACAGGATGATATCGAGATTTGTTTGGGGAGGTAAAAAACCAAGAGTGAAATATAAAACCCTCCAATTACCAAAAGAGAAAGGAGGCATGGGCCTACCGAGTCTAAAGGAATATTACTACTCAGCACAAATAAGATATATCATATGTTGGTGCGACGAGGGATATGAGGCAAAATGGAAAGAAATGGAAAAGGAAATTGAGGGACTCCCAGTACAAAGCATAATAGGAGATAAAGATGCATATAAGCAAATCAAACAAATAGACCCAATCACTAAATTTACTTTAGAACTGTGGTATAAAATAGTACAAAAATATAATATAAGGGAAGACATAAAACTATTGAAATGGGTAGCATTTGACAGTCAGTTTGAACCGGCAAAACAAGATAGGGGATACAAAAATCTGGTGAACAAGGGAATCACAGCATGGGGCAATATCGGAAAAAAAGATCTCGGGAGCTTTGTAAATATCAGGAGAAAATTTAAATTAGAAAGATCGGAATTTTTCAGATATCTGCAGATGAGAGATTACTATATGAAGAAGATTAGGCATAACCTCCAAACAGATGTGAACGAGATTATACAACTTATTTTAAGCTCATATGCAGGAAATAAAATAAGAATTATTTCAAAACTATATCAGAAACTTATGACAAACAATCATACAAGTAACTATATAAAGGAGAAATGGGAGAAAGAGCTCAATTTAAACATAACAGAAGAAAGCTGGCAGGAAATATGGAAAACACAACACACATCAACAAATTCAAGGGCATGGAGGGAATTTGGATGGAAAAACCTGATTCGCTTTTTCATTACACCACAGATTCAAGGAAAATATACAAATACCCAATCTTTATGCTGGAGGGGATGTGGGGCTCAAAATGCAGACCACTCACATATGTTTTGGAAATGCTACAAAATATCATCATTTTGGAAATCTATGCATGTGACAATACAGAGGATATTAGGATATAATATACCAATGAACTGTAACCTGATGTACTTATGTGATCTTAAAAAAGACAATGTTATACAGGCTGAGGACAGATATCTAGTTAAAATCTTGTTGATTGCATGTAAAAAAAACTATCACAAAAAAATGGCGATCAGAAGTTCTTCCTGACCAAGAACAATGGACTGACATTGTTGAGGACATACGTATGTTGGAAAAACTAACATATCGACGAAGAATGCAAGAAGGAATATGGGAGAAAAAATGGCGGAAATGGACACACTACAAAGTGCAACAACGAGGCAGAAATTGAAAGAATAACCAAAGACACTGAAAAAACCAGAAGAATTAAGAGATGGAAACTAAAAACTTGATGCTCCAACATTTGCCCCCCCCCCTTTTATTTTTTTTTTATTTATTTTTTTTTATTTTTCCCTACCCTAACCCCTTTGTTTTTTAAATGTAGAATATGATCTGAATGCATTATATATGATGAAAAATGAATAAAAATCTAAGTTACAAAATGCTGAGTAACGATATTCTAATCGTGCACTTGATGTGATACACCTGTGTGATTTTAGCCACTTTAAGTGGGAATAAATGTGGGGGTGTCCTAATTTATTCCTCACCAGAAATTGCATGTTTTTAGAATTACATTTTACAGAAAAGACTTTTCTTTAATTGCTTAGTTATATTACTTTAATCTCCCAGTATTGTTAAAATTGATGTTAGATATCCATATGTCCAAATATGCTAAAAAACCACACAGGCTTTCATAGGGTGGCCTGATTTTTTCATATAACTGCAGGTTAAAACTGGTGGCCTAGGTTACTGTGAAGGCCCTTTTAACTCTTCCCCATTCCAAAACAAGGCCCAAAACAGCTAGAAACTGCCCTGGTTACACCATCACTTATCACTGACGTGGTTGCTGTCCAGACCCATAAAATCCTGCCTTTTTTATTAACATCATTGCTGTTTTTTTCATGCCAATGTGGGCATAACTTTTAAAAGTCAGAGTGGTTAGTCTTCCACGGCAGCTTGGTCTGGTCCACAGGACACCGGAGAAGTGGGGCCATGTCACCAAACACTCTGCTGTCATCAATTATAAAGCAGCGGTGTGCCTTTCGGAAACGACTCCTCTCTCTCTCTCTTTCTCTCTCTGGTTTCTCCTCACAGAGCCACACTTCCGACGCCTGTGCTCAAACCCGGCGGGAGTCCGATAAGCGGAAATCCAATTTGGACCGGCGTCGGGCCAGATCGGCTGACCTGGAGAAGATGAGGCGGTCACAGCTGACAGCGGACGACCGCTGGATGACAGAGTACATGCGCTCCTTCTCGGCCCGGCTGAGGTAGAGACGGCATCTGAGTAGACCCTGAAAAACGCACTTCCTTTATTTCAGAGCAAATTTCAGGAGGTACAGCTTTCTGTTTCAGTTGAATTTACAAACTGGACTGAGGACTATTTTGTCTCGCTATAGTCCATCACACTAAAACTCAGTGTGTTGTCTCAGATGGAAATGGGCAGAGCTGCTGGTTGTGTTCACTGAGAATATTTTTGCAATAGCTGCTTTATTTCATATAAAACATGAATAAATTAAAGTCATCAGATATTTATACAGTGGTAGCTTTACCCTAAAAAAGATCAATTCTTTCCACTGGTATAAGTTGTCTCTAAATAATGCCGTACTTAAAAACTTTGATTCATTTGGAGATGGAAGTCTGGTTTATCTATTAACTGTATCCATATGCAGCTTTACATTTTAAAGCCCATGATGGTATTTCAGAGCTCATCATCCTTTATCATTCCTTTCTATTATGTCACTCGTCAGTACTAAAAGCATAGATTGTATATAGATATGGACGACATGCCAACATTGTAGAAAAGCGACGCTCTCCTTACTGGATTTAGGGCACTGCCATCTTGTGCTTTTGGCTCATTTGCATAGACTGTACATTACAGTCTATGCAGTGACCAATCACAATAACGTTCAGTCATGACTACACCCTGTTTTATAGCTTCAAATAATTACACCTGAACCTAAGAAACACTTTAACATGCATCAGTATGATAAGAATTACTTATGAAGATACAGCTCTGGAAAAATGACAAAACCAAGGAGACCCCTGCAAAATTATTACTTTATCTAGTTTTGCTATTTATACATATGTGTTTGAATAAAATGAACAATTTTGTTTTATTCTCCAACCTACTGAAAACAACTCACCCAAATTCCAATTCAGAATATCATCATTTAGAGCATTTATTTACAGAAAATGACAACTGGACAAAATGACAAAAAAGATGTTGCTTTTAGATGTGGTTTTAGATCAAATAATGCAAAGAAAACAAGTTCATGTTCATTCTTAAACACTACAGTACTTAAGTTTTAACTTTGGAAGAACTCAGAAATCTTTGTAATAACTGATTTGTATTCACAGCTTTCATGCGCCGATGACCTCATAACCAGTACCTCCTTAAGTAGATTGATGTGTCCTTTTGTTGGAATTCAACAGATACTCAAATTGAATGGCTGACATAGATATAGAGATGCTATTTTAGGAACGATTTTGTAGTGGTCTCTTAATTTTTTCTGGCGCTGTAGAAACCATCTTTTGATGATGGTGGAATGGATTTATATGGCGTTTTACATGTCACATGACACCTCAAAGCGCAGTGAATCCATTATTCATTCAGTCCAGACAAACACTGATAGTGGTAAGCTACCTCTGTAGCCACAGCTGCCCTGGAGCAGACTGACAGAAACGTGGCTGCTAATCCATGCCAACGACCTCTCCAACTACCACTAAACCAACTACCATGTTAGGAAAAATTTAATTGAGAAGTAGTTTTAGTTTTTAGTTTAGCAAAATGCTGCACACTTGAGGGGAGAGGAGGTGGGTTTCTTAAAGGAACTATCTGTAAGTGAAATTATGTTATAAACCTTAAAAATAATCATGAGGTATCACCAAAGTGTAATTAGACATTTAAAGGTCCCATTCACTGAAACATGGTGGGTTTGTGGACTTGCCTTCTAAAATGCTTTCTTCTTCATATGATTGCAGTTAAAATCTCTTCACTTAGAAATAATAGTTTAAAGGCCAAATGTCACGTAATTTTTTTTTCTAAATGACAACGAATTTAGATAAAATACACATAGCTTAAACCACATATTCATACCGGAGACCATATCACCCACCTGTATTTACATAATTGCACAAAATACACCAGGTGAAGGCCCCACCTTGCTTGCTGGCTTGTGACAGCCAGTCCAGACCACGCCCATGTTTTTGACATCACCAGTTGTACCCTGGCTGCCCTACCTATCCACATTCACACTTATCAACATTGGACAATCATGACGGAAAGTGACAGCGATTGTGAACAAATTAGTTTAGTTTTGTCTTTTTTTTTTTTGTCTTTTTTTTTGTCAGTGGTTCAGACAGTGACAGAGGCATTGAACCTTACAGGTTCGAGCCGTCCGAGACGGAATCAGATGCTTTGTCTGATGACAACAGTTCCAACGATGACCAGAGAGCAGAACCAGTGGAAAATGTCATTGAACTGGACATTAATCGCCTCCAGAATTGCGAAGCCGAAGGGGGTCTGTCGAGGGCGCCCCATAAATATTGATTTTTCGGAAGCCATTATTATTACAGTGGAGGAGAGCCGCTGCTGTCAAGAAATTGACCAGATCAATATGAAAATGGAGGCGCATACCTGTCAAGTGAGACGTTTTCGCTGTATTTTGGTGCCAAGCGCGGCTGTGGGGGACGGCGGAGTGGTGGGGGACACTTTTCTGGGAAATGTTTTAAATGTAGTTCGTGTTGTTATTGTCAAATATTTTAAGGAAAATACGGGGAAAATGCAGTTTTAGCAAAAACGGGCGTGTTGCGGAGCACGTCCTGTGTGTGATCCCCCACAGCTGGTGCTGGCAGATGGCTCAGCCTGAGCTATTATCACTACAATGAGAAGTGTGGAGTCAATCATTAGTCAGATTGTCGGGGCGGGCTGATCGCTCAGCGTGAGCTATTCTCACTACAATGAGAAGTCATTAGGACAATGGTTTAACACGTTCAGCTGTGCAGCGGTTGCGGAACAGAGAGAGATCGCCTGACAAATACAGAATTCTGCTTTTTTTTTTTTATTTTGCGCCGGACGCTGAGTTGTGTTGTTATTGTCAAATATCCATGAATCCTTAAAATATTTGACAATAACAACACGAGTTGCATTTGGGGCATTTCCCAGAGAGGTGTCCCTTGTTGCTCCGCCGTCCCTTATAGCCGCTTTTTACGGTGTTGAAGTACGGCGAAAATGTCTCACTTGACAGGTATGAAAACATTTCCCAGAGAAGTGTCCCTTATTACCCAGCTGTCCCTGATAGTCCCGTTTTAAGGTATGGGTGAAATATCCAATTTTTTTCTTTCTTGTTGCTCACTTCAACCTTCCAGTCTCCATATAAACAATCAATTGAAATACCCCAAGCATCAAACTAGGGTACAATCGATTTCGTCACTTCCGCCTTCTTCCCCAGGCGATTCCAGGGGCCGTGTCAGGCCAAGCGCGGCAGTTTTAAATTAACGAATATTCCGTTGTTACTGAAGCATATGCACCAAGACCCAAACGGATTGGTTCCCTTTTATATCTAGTTTCAAGATATTTAAAGTACCCTGTTACGTGACATTTGGCCTTTAACATTTCAGTTGAATGGGCAGAAGCTGGTTTTGCTCTTCTGGATCATTTCTCTACATCACTGGCAAATGCTTCAGTCTTCAGTTACAGTACAGTTGCTGTCGCTTCAAAATAACTCAACACACAGCCATCAATGTCTAAACCGCTGGCAACAAAACTGAGTACATCCCTAAGTGAAAACGTCCAAATTGTGCCCAAAATGTCAATATTTTGTGTGGCCACCATTATTTTCCAGCACTGCCTTACCTCTCTTGGGCATGGAATTCACTAGAGCTTCACAGGCTGCCACTGGAATCCTCCTCCATGACAACATCATGGTGTTGGAGACCTTGCGCTCCTCCACCTTCCGTTTAAGGACGCCCCACAGATGCTTAATAGGGTTCAGGTCTGGAGACATGCTTGGCCAGTCCATCACCTTTACCCTCAGTTTCTTTAGCAAGGCAGTAGTCGTCTTGGAGGTGTATTTGGGGCCATTATTATGTTGGGCTACTGCCCTGTGGTCCAGTTTCCGAAGGGAGGGGATCATGCTCTGCTTCAGTATGTCTCAGTACATGTTGGCATTCATGGTTCCCTCAATGGACTATAGCTCCCCAGTGCCGGCAAAACTCATGCAGCCCTAAACCATGACACTCCCACCACCATGCTTAAAGCCTTATTCATGCTGCATTTCCCCTCTAGTCCACTTTGGTCCACGTGCGTGCCGGGCTCGTCCAAAGCGCACGCGGCGCTGTACATGCTCACTTTTTTCATTTACCCAGGCCAAGCTGTTGACGCATGTGCACAACCATCATTTGTAGTTTCACTCCCTCCCTATAGATGGCTCCAATGTGCTGACACGCCAGGATTTTCATCAACGAAGAAACGCTGCTTGCTTTCTGCTGCTTGACTTCCCGGTTTTCACTCCTTCTCCACGAAGATGCTGCTGAAGTACAGTATGTATGTATTATTGATGTACAGCCGTAGACAAAATTGTTGGTACCCCTCTGTTAATGAAAGAAAAACCCACAATGGTCACAGAAATAACTTGAATCTGACAAAAGTGGTGATAAATAAAAATTCTATGAAAATTAACCAGTGAAAATCAGACGATGCTTTTGAATTGTGGTTCAACAGAATTACTTAAAAAAAAAAAAAAAAAAACTCATGAAACAGGCCTGAACAAAAATGATGGTACCCCGAAAATAATGTGACCATAGGGACATGTTCAACCAAGATGTGTCCTCTAATTAACATCACAGGTGTCTACAAACTTGTAATCAGTCAGTTGGCCTATTTAAAGGGTGACAAGTAGTCACTGTGCTGTTTAGTGACATGGTGTGTACCACACTAAACATGGACCAGAGGAAGCAAAGGAGAGAGTTGTCTCAGGAGATTAGAAAGAAAATTATAGACAAGCTTGTTAAAGGTAAAGGCTATAAGACCATCTCCAAGCAGCTTGATGTTCCTGTGACTACATTTGCACATATTATTCAGAAATTTAAGATCCACAAGACTGTAGCCAACCTCCCTGGACATGGCTGCAGGAGGAGACGGATAATACGAATGGTAACAAAAGAGCCCAGAACAACCTCTAAACACATTCATGGTGAACTCCAAGGTCAAGGTACATCAGTGTCAGATCGCACCATCTGTCGTTGTTTGAGCCAAAGTGGACTTCATGGGAGACGACCAAGGAGGACACCACTGTTGAAAACATATCATAAAAAAGCCAGACTGGAATTTGCCAAACTGCATGTTGACAAGCCACAAAGCTTCTGGGAGAATGTCCTATGGACAGACGAGACAAAACTGCAACTTTTTGGCAAGGCACATCAGCTCTATGTTCAGACGCAAAAATGAAGCATACCAAGAAAAGAACACTGTCCCTACTGTGAAACATGGAGGAGGTTCTGTTATGTTCTGAGGCTGCTTTGCTGCATCTGGCACAGGGTGTCTTGAATCTGTGCAGGGTACAATGAAATCTCAAGACTATCAAGGTATTGTAGAGAGAAATGTGCTGCCCAGTGTCAGACAGCTTGGTCTCAGTCGCAGGTCATGGGTCTTGCAACAGGATAATGACCCAAAACACACAGCTAAAAACACCCAAGAATGGCTAAGAGCCAAACATTGGACTATTCTAAAGTGGCCTTCTATGAGCCCTGATCTAAATCCTATTGAACATCTGTGGAAGGAGCTGAAACATGACGTCTGGAAAAAGCACCCTTCAAACCTGAGACAACTGGAGCAGTTTGCTCATGAGGAGTGGGCCAAAATACCTGCTGAGAGGTGCAGAAATCTCACTGACAGTTACAGAAATCGTTTGCAGTGATTGCCTCAAAAGGTTGTGTAACAAAATATTAAGTTAAGGGTACCATCATTTTTGTCCAGGCCTGTTTCATGAGTTTGTTTTTTAAAATAATTCTGTTGAAGCACAATTCAAAAGCATTGTCTGATTTTCATTGGTTAATTTTCATAGACTTTTCATTTATTACCACTTTTGTCAGATTCAAGTTATTTCTGTGACCATTGTGGATTTTTCTTTCATTAACAGAGGGGTACCAACAATTTTGTCCACGTGTGTATGTTTATTCTCATCATCTGCTTCCTCATTGTCTTCTTCATCTACTTTGTCTTGGTATGCTGTGTCGATATCGCCACCTCGTGAATGGGATGTTGTCTTGCACTTGCGCTTTTCAATGTGTTCAGGTCGTGGGCAGGTGGTGCGGTCACAAAATTTGGGCTGCATGCGGTTGTCCGCGGTCGAGCACTGCAGACGCTAGCAGAGTGGAGACGATGACGTAAATTTCGTCACACGAGCTTTCCGGTTACACATACACGGACAGCAGAGGTGCAGCATGAATCCAGCTTAACTGTAGGCAAGACACACTTGTCTTTGTACTCCTCACCTGGTTGCTGCCACACACGCTTGACACCATCTGAATCAAATAAGTTTATCTTGGTCTCATCAGACCACAGGACATGGTTCCAGTAATCCGTGTCCTTAGTCTGCTTGTCTTCAGCAAACTGTGGGCTTTCTTGTGGATCATCTTTAAAAGGGGCTTCCTTCTGGGATGACAGCCATGCAGACCAATTTGATGCAGTGTGCGGCATATGGTCTGAGCACTGACAGGCTGACCCCTCACCCCTTCAACCTCTGCAGCAATGCTGGCAGCACTCATACGTTTATTTTTAAAAGACAACCTCTGGATATGACGCTGAGCATGTGCACTCAACTTCTTTGGTTGACCATGACAAGGCCTGTTCTGAGTGGAACCTGTCCTATTAAACCGCTATATGGTCTTGGCCACCATGCTGCAGCTCAGTTTCAGGGTGTTGGCAATCTTCTTATAGCCTAGGCCGTCTTGATGTAAAGCAACAATTCTTTTTTTTCAGATCCTCAGAAAGTTCTTTGCCATGAGGTGACATGTTGAACTTCCAGTGACCAGTATGAGAGAGTGTGAGAGTGATAACACCAAATTTAACACACCTGCTCCCCATTCACACCTGAGACCTTATAACACTAATGAGTCACATAACACTGGGGAGGGAAAATGGCTTATTGGGCACAATTTGGATATTTTCACTAGGGGTGTATTCACTTTTGTTGCCAGCGGTTTAGACATTAATGGCTATGTGTTGAGTTATTTTGAGGGGACAGTAAATTTACATTGTTGTACAAGCTGTACACTGACTACTTTACATTGTATCAAAGTGTCATATCTTCAGTGTTGTCCCATGTCATTCTGGCTTAGTGTTATATTTTTGCCCTGACGCTGCATCAAACTCCTAGCATTAGCTTATTAACTGCTGATCATGTCTATTTTCTATAAATTCTATTTACCTTCATTGGAATCCTTGCTCATCTACCAACACTTAGCCATATACCTCATTCTTAGACATTATTGTAGCCTAGTTTAGAATAGTTTGTTCTCTAACCAAGACCCAAGACCTTGGGCCACCTTTCACTCATTTGCAAATGATTCTGTGCTTATGGTACTTCACGGACCAGACATATCCCATTGACCAATGAAACCACGGACTCCTGTTCACCAGTGATTATTTAATTCATTCAGTCTTTAAGATGAATTTATGTTAGTTGGGATCTGTGTGGAGTTTGTATGTTCTCCCTGTGTCTGTGTGGGTTTACTCCAGGATTTCTCTGGTTTCTTCCCACACGCCAAAAACATGCAAGTTAGGTTAATTGGCATCAAAACTAGGGATTCTAAATTGTCCTTTGGTATGAATGTGAGAGTGAATGGTTGTGTGTCTCTCTGTGTTGGCCCTGCGATGGACTGGCGATCTGTCCAGGGTGTACCCTGCCTCTCGCCCAAAGATGCTGGGATAGGCTCCAGTCCCCCCGCGACCCGAAAAAAGGATAAAGCAGAAGAAGATGGATGGCTGAGGCAGATGGGGGGCTGCTGACTTTGACTGAGGACATCGTCAGATGGTGGAAGGAATGCTTCCACCATCTAGGAGGAGCAATGTGGTTTTCATCCTGGCTGTGGCACATTGGACCAACTCTTTACCCTCTCAAGAATCCTCGATGGTTCGTGGGAGTTTGCCCAACCAGTCCACATGTTTTGTGGACTTGGAGAAAGCATTCAACAGCGTCCCTTGTGGTCTCTTGTGGAGGGTGCTGCGGGAGTATGGGGTATCGGACTTGTTACAAGCTATCCGGGTCCCCATACGACCGTTGTAAGAGTTTGGTTTATATTGCCAACACCCAGTCAAACTCGTTTCCCGGTGAGAGTTGGACTCTGCCAGGGCTGCCCTTTGTCACTGATCCTGTTAATAATTTTTATGGACAGGATTTCTAGGCGCAGCCAAGGAACGAAGGGTGTAATGTTCGGTGACCGCAGGATCTCATCTCTGCTGTTTGCAGATGATGTTGTCCTGTTGGCTTCATCGAGCAATGACCTACAGGTCTTGCTGGGACAGTTTGTTACTGAGTGTGAAGTGGCTAGGATGAGAATCAGCACCTCCAAGTCGGAGTCCATGATCCTCAGCCAGAAAAGGGTGGATTGTCCCCTCCTGGTAGGAGACAAGCTCCTGCCCCAAATGGAGGAGTTTAAGTATCTCGGGGTCTCATTCACGAGTGAGGGGAGAATGGAGCGAGAGATTGACAGACAGATCGGAGCAGCCTCTGCAGTGATACGGATGTTGTACTGGTCTGTTGTGGTGAAGAGGGAGCTGAGTTCTACAGCAAAGCTGTCGATTTATCAGTCAATCTACGTTTCTACCCTAACCTATGGTCATGAGCTTTGGGTAATGACCGAAAGAATGAGATCTTTTGATACAAGTGGCTGAAATGAGCTTTCTCCATGGAATTGCTGGACTCACCCTTAGAGATAGGGTGAGGAGCTCAGTCATTTGGGAGAGGCTCAGAGTAGAACTGCTGCTCCTCCACATTGAAAGGAGCCATTTGAGGTGGTTTGGGCATCTGATCAGGATGCCTCCTGGACGCCTCCCACTTGAGGTGTTTCAGGCACGTCTCACTGGGAGGAGACCCCAGAGCAGACCAGGACACACTGGAGAGGAGAGACTATGTCTCTCAGCTGGCCTGGGAATGTCTTGGTATCCTCTCTGGAGAGCTGGAGCAGGTGGCTGGGGAGAGGGAAATCCGGGATTCTCAGCTTGAGAGCTGCTGCCTCCGCGACCTGGACCTCCGGAAAAATGGTTGAAAATGGATGGATAGATGGCTGAGGCTTGCTAACCAAGCTAGGAGCTAGCTGGCCAAGATTAGCAATAATGATGAAAGCGGGACAGCGGAGTCAACTCCAGCTTTTGGCCATTTAAAGAAGCATGCACTGAAATGAACCATTCTGAGGAAGACTGCAAATGATGATTCACAGTGATACAGCAATAATTAAATAATTTTAAGGCAGTTTGACCAAGTATGTCACAAACATTTCATTAAGACCCATAGGAGCTGTCAACATGTGGAAACAGTGCAGTAAATGGGACCTTTAAGATAAAAAAAAAAAAACAAAAAAACAAACTCACTTTTCCAACAGCATTTTAACCCAAAAATTTCCATTTGTGAAAGTTTACAATTAGCCCAGAAAAGGTGTTTTTGTTTTGATTTGGCTAGACTACTTCCCGAACCAGAGCCAGTCATATCCCCGTAATAACAGATAAGAGATTGGCAAATCTCAGTGGGAGAAAAGTTGGTGTTCTCCAGTCATGGAGACAAGTTAGGGAATGGCATCTAAACGGGACTAAAAAAAGAACAGTTTCTGTGTAGGAGTCATTATAGCTTTTCAGTGTCCAGTTGCTTTCAATCTTCTCCTCAGCATGTCAACATATGTACTCCAGTCAGGAGAGGGGGAGGCTCCAAAATTTTACTGTTCTGAATTTGAAATGCCATACCATTTTTAAATGCTATTTCCTTCTGAGTCCTACTGCGTTCATGTCGTCTATCTTTATTTACTGTCTATAACTACAAGTTTCAGAACTTTTAAGGCACTGCTATTTGCCACGTGATTGAAGATGTAGGTTGTCGTATAATAAAGAGTAAAATTTAAATTTCTTGAAACCGCTTAATGGACTACATTTCCTTGTCTCAGAGTATACACGTCACCAAACACGATTATGGCGGGTCCCCTCTCAGACCCATGAAAGAATCATCCAATGAGGATAAAAACAACACAAATGTATTTTGAGAACTGCAGCTGCTCCAGAGGACTGTTAGGGTAGTATCTCACTAGGCTGCTACAGCTTAAGACTAGTTGGAGACCGGCATTCTCAAGGGCAAGTCCAAAATGTCTCCAAACATTCTTGTTTGCATTTTCCTCTCCTGAGTTTAAGGGTCTCGCACTCGTCTCACAGGAATTTTGAACATGTTCAAAAAAATTTGTATGACAGCTTTTCTTCTCAAAATAGTCTCAGTCATTACAGGTATCTCAAACCCGTCTCAACCTCGTCTTGAACCTTACTCAATTTACTTTTTAGGAGTCTGAAAGTGTGAGAAATGTTAGACAACTTTGCACTGGGTTAGGGACCTCTGAAACTAAATTCTGACTGATTGGAGACAAGCACCTGCAGCAGTTGTGACTGACTGGAGAGGTGCAAAGGTTGGTGGCAGGTGTTTATTACACCAAATCACTGCCCAGAGCCTAATCCGAGGCGGCCCTCACCCCGTCGCTTTTTGAATAATAACCCGGTTTGAGAGGTGAGTGTCATTTTCAGTCTATCATCATCATGTTTATACTGTATATCTGCTTGTCATTTACTGAGGTTGTGAAAAATGTAGAGTTGTTAGGAGTTTATTTGCTAGCCATAAGTTCAGGGGATCAGGCTAATTCCTGGTCTTTTTCCTGTATTGAAGTTGGAGTGGGCAAGTGGTTATATATGGTTTTTCTATTGTTGTCGGTGATTTTCAGGCATATTTACTGTACACGTGTTTGTATTGTGTTAGTCATTTTACGTGTGCGCTCCTGTGCAATACTCCAGTGAGAGAGAAGCTAGAGTGGGAAAGCAGTGAAAACATTCATTTATTCATTCATCTTCTTCCGCTTAATCCTTTTTCGGGTCGCGGCAGGGCTGGAGCCTATCCCAGCATCTTTGGGCGAGAGGCAGGGTACACCCTGGACAGATCGCCAGTCCATCGCAGGGCCAACACAGAGAGACAATCAACTATTCACTCTCACATTCATACCTAAGGACAATTTAGAATCCCCATTTTTTGATGCCAGTTAACCTAACTTGCATGTTTTTGGCATGTGGGAGGAAACCGGAGAAATCCCGGAGTAAACCCACGCAGACACGGGGAGAACATGCAAACTCCACACAAATCACTGTTGGTCGGGGGCTGGGATCGAACCCAGGATCCCCCGGCCAAGGGTGAGTTGCTGTGCTGCTGCAGTGCTAACCACTCCGCCACCACGCCAAGCAGTGAAAACATCATTATTCTATTGTTTGTTGTGGTTCCCAGGCAGGCGTAGTTGTATTAATAATAATGATAATGGATTAGATTTATATGGCACTTTACATGCCAAGTGACATCTCAAAGTGCTTACAGTGAGTCCATTATTCATTCACTCCAGACAGACATTGATAATGGTAAGCTACTCCTGTAGCCACTGCTGCCCTGGGGCAGACGGACAGAAACGTGGCTGCAAATCCACACCAGCGGCCTCTCCGACCACCACTGAACATTTACACACATTCATACCCAGTGTCATGGACACTGGGGGCAAGGTGGGTAATGCGTCTTGGCCAGGGACACAACGGCAGGATGGCTGGGGAGAGCGGGATTCAAACTGCCGATCCTCTGGTTATTGGATGATCCGCTCTACCTCCTCAGCCACTGCCGCCCACATTTCCCTCCTCCATTCCATTTTTGCTGAGCACCAAGCTGGACGGCAGGAAGTAACATTTTTATATGGTCTTTGGCATGACCCAGCCAGGACTTGAACCCCGACCTCCTGGTTGAGGAGCGGATACTCTACCTGTAGGCCACCACTCCAGTGGTATCATATACTGTATATATACTGGATATATACAGTATATGTCTCAGATGATAAAATGATCACTGGAATGGAGAGACACCCTGTATTTATGAGGTAGAGATTGCGCAGTTGGCATGGATATCTGTCATGTGAGTGTTTGGCAGTCATTGCGGGGCTGTCGTGAAGTAAAAAACCCTAAATTGCGTCTTGCACATGTTGCGAAAATGTCCTGCAACACTTGCATGACATGTATGCAAACACCTGGAGAACTTTGGGCAAAAACTTGCTGGGAGTTTGTGTAACATTATTGCAACATTCAGGTTCAGTGTGATTCCAAGTGAAAACTGTAGCAAATTCTCGGATTTGTCTCAGGTTTTTTTTTTTTATCTCCAGTTATTTGCGAGCTGTCTCAGCCCAGTGAGATACTACCCTCACTTCCCCCCGGGCGCCCTTCAAAAATGACGACGTCATTTACGTGAGTCAGTTTGTAGTCTTTCAATTTACGTATTTTCCCAATCTTATACTTTAACAGTTAGACGACAACCTACAGCGTTATTATTTGAGGAAAAATATCTTTTAAACTGTGGAAAAATCTGATCAGGATCAAAAAATAATTTCTCTCTTTTGCCATTCACTCTAATGGAGATTTTTTTTTTCCTGAAGTTAGTTCATATATGTGGAAGTAGAGGGGGCGTGGCTTAGGCTCTCTGTAGAGAAGCGGTCGGGTATCAAGGCGAGGTTTACGATATTTATGATGTCCCATAGAAAACCTTAAATTGTTAAATCAGCTCCTCAGAGAGAAAAACAATATAAAGACTGTTTTTTAAGAGAAGTGAGTGTTTTGATATTTTTTTGATAATCACATGGCCAATAGATGCATTTTGGAAGATTAAAAAATACAAAAACACAATTTTTCAGTCAATGACCCCTTTTAGGAAAAGCTTTTTTAAATCATCTGTTTGACAGATGTTGACACATTTAATGACAAATCAATAAAAAATGTATTTATTTATGCTTGGTGGCAGGAAACCAATCAGCAGAACTCTGTTGTGTTGGTGTGTGAACAGTTTTAGATGTGATGGACTGGCCTTTTTTCTGCACTCAGTCTGAGAAAAAGACGTCTTTCTTAGCTTTTATACGCCGTACACTTCTGTTTAATCTCCTGTAGATCACTCTGAATGTATTTTATTCTTAGCATGAAGGAACTGATGCTGCCGTGCTTTACTTTAGTTGTTGCTCTTCTCTGTGTTGCCAGTTTCTCTCTCCCAAAGGCAGCTGTGTGTTTATTTAATCCAAGGCAGCAGAAAGGACCAAACTGGAATATTTTTGATATTTAACTATTTTGAATCTAATGACTCTAAAAGGGAGTTTAGACTAGAAGAAATTACTGCTGGGTGCCACTGCTTAAGTAAAAAGTATAGAAAAAATCCACTTTATTAAATAGAATAAGTATTAATGTATTTTTGCAGCTACAGTGATATTTATTGATTGAAATGGTGTGATTGCTCAATGTGGATATTTCAGAGTTTAGTTGGTTTCTTCTATGGGCAGCTTTTTTATGTTGCTTGGACACATGGAGCTAATTTAAAGAAAAGATCAAAGCGGAGGCCGCTCCCCTTTGCTGAAATCCAGGTGCGTCTGACGTGTCAGCCAGCACTCCTCTCCATGATCCTGGCTGCAAAGAGATACTGCTTTAATGTTCTAAATAGCTGGGATATTGGATTTCTAATTTCCATGGGCTATAACTCATAATCATCAAAATTTATACCAGAAAGACTAAAAACATTTAACTTTACATGGAATGAATTTGGGATATGAAAATGTTCCCTTTTAAGTTAAACTATTGGGATTTTTAGAAGCATCTGTAAACAATGTTAAAGCTTCAAATGTGGCAATGAAAACCAGATTTACCAGCTAAATTTATTAAATGTGACAAAATGTTTATGCTGCCATCTGCTAGCAAATAAAAATGTGCCAGCTGGAAACAGCTGTTCTCATTCATATCAGCTGAGCTGCATTGACATTACCAGCCTGAAGTGAGTCAGAGCTGATTTTATTGTTTTGTTTTTAACTTGAATGTCATCAGCTCTGATCTTCCTGTGGCCAGTCTGACTGCATGCATCTTCACATCAGATTTGAATCACTCTTATATTTGTTTATCTGAAATGGTCAGTCAGAAAGCAACTCATACCGGCTCGGACTTCGCCCGGGTTAACAAGATCAGGAGTTCCTGGCAGTGGAGGGCGAAGGACAGAGCTGCGTGGAGGAATCTGATCAGCCCTAAATAAAACGGTCATTGTTGCCCCGACAGACTGCTATGATGATGATGATGATATGTGCTAATGTGACTTGGTTTGGAATGATGAGATTGGAATTCATGTGACTTTTTTCCTCTGCACATGCGTAGGGTGCTGATGTCATTAGTTAGTGCCATTGTTAGCATGTCTGTTAGCAGCTGCTGATTAAAGAACTTTGTGTGCCACCTCGAGCCGTTTCTGCCGATAAAGCAGAGGATACAGATGCTACAGACCTGCTCAGCTGCTAGGGGGCTAATAAGACACAAGTTCACCATCAGCATTTTTTGGCAGAATTAAAATTGCCTTAACTTTTTTTCTTGTAAACTTGCAACATTTTTTCTCAGAAATTATTTTTCTCTTAAATTTGCAACTCTTGTAATGTTGTAATATCAATGTGGCCGAAGTGTTGGCGTCCTGAATGTGGAACAGCTGCACCAAGGTTGCAGTAGCAAACTTACAAGGGCTAAAAACATACGAGGGCTGTTCCTCAGGCACGTGTCCACCGGATCCATCATTTCTCCGCTTCCTGTTCAGTGTCTGTGTGAAACACGACACAGAGCATTTGGCTCTGGTGTGGTTTGGGCTGCAGCGTGTTGACTTGCTCATACTTCCCATTTACATAAAGTTAACTTTATGCAAATGAAGTCCGGCCACAGTGGCAGCTGCAGTGACGTGGTGCTGAACATTTAAACCAGCAGTTTTTTAAAAAATGTCAACGATGGATTCATTAACCCCACCCACTATTTCTGTCCTGAAGTGTTGTTAGAAATACTTTTTGCTGATTAGTTTTGAAGACATCAGACAGCTGTTCTAAACTCAAAATCCGCCATGTTGTCCGGGAGCTTCAGTCCGTGGAAGACCGCCAACGGATGGATCTGTTGACCAGTCAGACAAGGGAAAAAAAATAAAATGGACCAGTGGACACATACCATAAGGCAGGGTGTTCAGCCTGTGGGGACTGTGGCCAGCAAGTGGAACATCTGAAATGAAATATGGCCCATGGTAACAAATCACACTTTATTTATGACGCAGAGCTTAGATAAAAGCCCAGATGCCACCATCATCCAACAAAGTGGAAAGTGAATCTCCTTTATGTAGACATTGAGGGGAAGTGTGTGTTTGACTCTGTGCAGTGATCAAGGAGAGTAATGTTGGAAGACATGAACATTTAAAAAACGACTGGTGCAAAGCCAGTGCGAAAAAACCTGAAGGAGATGCTAGCTAATATAATGGCCTGGTGCAAACATGGAACATCTGTGAGAGGCAGAAAATCTTTACTGGACTTTCACTTTATGACAAAACACTTCACTGAAGACACCAGGCTAATGTTTCCACATAAAACTAGAACCATTTTTTTCAGCTAAATGAAAGCAGTGTCTCACAAAGCTTGTCCGTTTGACTTGTGATTGTCAGTGACAGCAGCGCACATGCCACTGAAACCACACAGCTGTTCATTTTTTCTTTCTTTGGTAATTGGTGAAAAACTGCCAATTGTAACACTAGGGCATCTCAGTAAATTAGAATAGCTTGATTTGTAGTTTAAAAAACTGTAATAATCATCAAAATTAAATCAAAAGGGCTTGAAATATTTCATTCTACATAATGAAAATGAAAGGTGTTTTTTTTTAAATTATATTTTTAAACTAACTTTTTACATAATATACTGAGATGCACTAGTACTGTTCGTCACCCGTCACTCCCTTCTCTCCAGGAAACTTTCTATAAAATAATGATGGGGGATTAAAAGGGAGTCGTATTGAACCTGAAAATGTTTACAGTGTGTCAAAAATGAAATGGATTTGAACATTCCATCACCTCCTTATCTTTATAGACACTTAGATTTTACTTCTTTTGTTTTCATCAATCAGACTACCAGGATGTAAAAAGTTGTTTGTGGTAGTGAAGAAACGTAACAGAGTTTGGTTTTCTGCTTTACTGAGTACTGATGCAACTAAAGATACATGCTGACATCATCATCACGTCTTTGACTCAAACTGAGGGCTAACATTCATTCTGTACAACCTGTAATGTCTTAAGTGTATCTGAATTCACGAAGAATGTTCTTAGATGTCACGCCAGCTGAACCTCCTCACTTTGAATGTGCCCGTTATGTTTTCACGGTTTTGTTCTCTGTGCTGAGACACTGCCGTCACTTCTCACATGTCCAGCCTGAAATCACACAGCATTCTCACTGTCAGAGCTATACTTCACTTTGGTAAATATAGCAATGCTATACTGCAAAGATTCTGCAGTAAAATGTTGATTTAGCAGATTGGCTGTGTTTAGAAGATGGAAAGGTTATGATGGCATCACCCTTTGATTGACTGAGGGCTGAAGGAGTGAGGGAAAATGCACACTTGTTTAGCCAGTGTTGTAGTTAAGACCCCTCTAACCGAGACCAGAGTGTGCTGAGACCATAACAAGACCAAGTGGGTATGGGTTTGAGGTAAAGTTAAGCCCAAGACCGTATATCCCAAATATTATTTATACACTCCCCTCCAAACATATTGGAACAGTGGGGCCAATTTCTTGATTTTTACTGTAGACTGAAAGCATTTGGGTTTGACATCAAAAGATGAATATGAAACAAGAGCTCAACATTTCAGTTTTTATTTCCAGGTATTTACATCTGAATCTGATACAAAACTTAGAAGACAGCACATTTTGTTTGAACCCACCTATTTTTCATGTGAGCAAAATTAGTGGAACGTGTGACTGACGGGTGTTTTTTGTTGCCCATGTGTGTCCTATTACATTGTTTATTCAAACATGCTGAATGTCTACGCTCAGCTTCAGATTTGGGTTTTGCCTGTGCTGACTGCATTTACAGTACAGCAGGGGGAAAAGAGGAAAACCACAGAGAAGACTCATGGATGCAGTGAAGGAAGACATGGAGAGGGTTGGTGTTACAGAGGAAGATGCAGGGGATAGGGTGAGATGGAGGCAGGTAATCCGCTGTGGCGACCCCTAAAGGCAACAGCTGAAAGAAGACTGCATTTACAGTTATAGGTATAACCAGCATGAAAGCCAGAGAGCTGGCTATTGATGAAAAACAAGTAATTGTGAAGTTGAGATGAGATCAATCAGAGCCATTGCACAAACATTGGTTGTAGCCAGTACAACCATTTGGAATGTCCAGAAGAAGACAGAAACCACTGGTGTACCAAGTAATAGATGTTAGAAGGGTAGACCAAGGAAAACATCAGCAGTTGATAACAAACATTGTGAATGCTTTAAAAAAAAACCCTAAAACAACTGTTAGTGACATCAGCAACAACCTCCAGAGGACAGGAGTGAAGGTATCAGCATCTACTGTTGTAGATGTGAACCACAGTACACAGGCTACACCAGAAGATGTAAACCACTCAATAGCAAGAAGAATAGGAAGGCCAGACTGGAATTTGCCAAAAAGTACAGAGATGAGCCCCAAAAATTCTGGGACAGTTTTTTGGACTGATGAGACAAAGATGAACCTTTACCAAAGTGATGGAAAGGCTAAAGTTTGGAGAAAGAAACAAAGGATCTGCTGATGATCTCAAACATACCAGCTCATCTGTGAAACACAGCGGAGGTAATGTCATTGCTTGGGCTTGCATGGCTCCTTCTGGGATGGCTCATTACTATTCATTGATGATGTAACACATGATGGCAGCAACAAAAGGAACTCAGAAGTCTAGAGAAACATTTTGTCTGCCTGTTTAAAGAACGATGCACCCAAACTGACCTGGAGATCCTTCATCACGCAGTAGGTTAATGACCCAAAACACAGAACAACAAAGTAGTTCATCAGGGGCAAGAAGTGGAAGGTTTGAGACTGGCCAAGTCAATCTCCAGACTTAAAACCTGTAGAGCATTTTACCTGCTAAAGAGGAGACTGAAGAGACTAACCCCCCCAAAACAAACGACAACTGAAAGAGGCTGTGGGGAAAGCCTGGAAAAGCATCACAAAAGAAGAATGCAAAGGTTTGATGATGCCACTGGGTCACAGGCTTGATGCAGTTATTTCAAGTGTAACTGAGTGGATGGGCAATTACCAAGCCCCAACTGGTGACGTCCAACTGGGGGATTCAAACTCACGACCTCTGGCTTCAGAGTCCAGTACTCTACCTGTGTTGCCAAGAGGGTCGACCCACTTGGCAAGCAGAGTAGGAATGCTCTTATTGACACTGCTACACAAGCAAAGGATTTACAACTAGATATTAAGTACTTTAATCTATTTTAAGTCTGTCTGTTCCAGTACTTTTGCTCACCTAAAAATGTGTTGTTCCATCACAAATAATGCTGTCTTCTAAGTTGTGTATCAGATCCAGATGTAAATACCTGGAAATAAAAGCTAAAATGTTGATCTCTTGTCTCATATTTATCTTCTGATGTTGAGCCCAAATGTTTTCAGTCTACAGCAAAAATAAATTGGACTCACTCTTGCAATGCTTTTGGAGGGGATTGTATGCATTAA
This sequence comes from Pholidichthys leucotaenia, assembly GCA_020510985.1. Lineage (NCBI taxonomy): Eukaryota > Metazoa > Chordata > Actinopteri > Cichliformes > Pholidichthyidae > Pholidichthys > Pholidichthys leucotaenia. The sequence goes on along the minus strand of CM035848.1, from coordinate 285,674,356 downwards.
TTCCTTCTCTCAGAAAATACAAGGGTGCTGAAATCAAAATGAACTACTTTAATTGACTCAGACATCCTCAACTGTCTGTCATTAACACAAGCATGAAATGTTAGAAGACAGCAGATTTAGTTTGAACCCACCCATGTTATCAAAGTGTCCCATCAATAGAAAAATTTTAAACAAGAGTTTGGTTGCAACTCTTCCTTCTTCTGTTTCCTCTCATCTTATTGTGTGTGTTAAGGGGGCGTGGTTGTGACAATTAGTGGTGACATAAAATTAAACTTGCAAATGACTTAAATTTAATGGGAAGATTTCTTTTCAATCATACTAACATGCAAACTAGTCCTGATGGGTATTGCATAAAACAAAGATAAGGTCTTAAGCCAGGATTTTCAAGTAATCCTGGTTTAATCTATACTTGGTTGTATCAAAGTAGGATAAATTAATCCTAGTCAAGTTGGTATGGAAATTTATTCTCTGGAGCTAGCCTGGTCCAGAGCAGGGTAAATCAGGCTAAGATTAATGTTGGTGATTAATCTGTCATTGCTGCATGGTCTACTGTAAATATGTTGCAGCATTTTTAAATGTCCTGCATTGAATGAAACTCAAGAGTTGAAGAAAAAATGTATCTTGCATTAAGTAGAAATGTCTTATGATACCTCAAGCTTTTTTGAGTCCAGCAGCAAAGAACAAAGAAGCTACTTGAGTAAAAATAATATTCATCACCCCTGCAATCCGCTTCAGATCATCAATTTCAAGAAATACTGCTGGTTGGGATTTCCACATTCTTCACAAAATAAAGGTGGACCAGGCTGTGTTGTCTCGGTCTGAACATTTGCTGTATTCGTCTGCAGGGCGACCAGTCAGAGCTGTCCTCTCACACCTGTAATGAAGACTTCAACCCAGCTGTTTCAGTAAAATGAAAGTTCATCAACTTCAGTGACTGCTAATGCTGTTGAAGATCACTGTAAAGAACTCTGAGCAGGTCCAAAAGGAGAGGCTGGGTTTTTCTTTTGTGTCCAGACAATCACTGAAGCAGTTAAGGTGGTGTTAAAAGGCTAATTTGAGTGAAGTGATAGAAAAAGACCCCGAGTATGTAACACTAAATCTGTGTAAGGGTCTGTTGGGAGGAAACGTGCGTGGATTACGGCAGCAGGTACACAAAAATCTGTGCAACACTTTAGAGTATCACATCAAATTTTATTCCCACTCACGTTTACATTTTCTGGTGACTGTATTTGTATTTGAATGCACCATATATATATATATATATATATATATTTCCATCCACTTTGATGCATTGCTGTGAATAAAGCATTTGAATAAAATCAAGTTTAGTTCATTACTTTGCTCCCAGAGGGTGTGTTGATGATAATGGTGGTGGCATCACTCGAGGCCCCATGAAGCTGTCATCCCAGTACTTGGGCTACAGTCCCGATGTTATCACCACCTAGTAGTGACATATGGACAATTGCAGTATCGTGTGTGATTTTCTATCAGAATCAGATTTATTGCCATTGTTCATGTAGTACAGAAACTAGGAATTTGTCTTGGTGCAATGCTGCAACATTTAACATGGAGTAGCACTAAAGATAAAAATAAAAAAAAACTATGCATGCAATAAAATGTAAAATATGAATGAGTAATACTAATCTATGCAATTTAAATCCCGACGTTTGTCTTGTTAGAATAAAAAGCACAAATTTAGGAGGGTAAAGTTTCAAACATAAGAAAAAAAGTTGAAAATTTATGAGTAAAGTTTTTAAAAAAAAAATTTCAAACTCTTGCAAATTTACAAGAGTCACAAATGTAAGCGAAAAACCACACAAGTTAAGTAAAACTTTCTTACTGTAGTAATTTTTTGGTGACTACTCTAATTACTGCTAAGTAATTAATATAAGCTAATGTTACATTTACTTCAGTACAATTTCTGGCTGTTCTACCCACCTCAGCAATGAGTGATTGCATATTTAACACATGTTGACTGTGACATATGTGATCAAACTGCCTTTAAATATTTAATTATTGCAGCATCATTGTGAATCGTCTTTTACAGCCTTACTCAGAATGGCTGGTTTCAGTCCTCAGCTTTTTAAATTGCTAAGAACCACGTTTAGCTCCCCCCACATCACCATTGTTAATCTTAGCTGGCTAGCTCCTAGCTCGGGTGCAAGCCTAAACCAACCGATGCACATGTGTCTCAAAAAATGAAATAATGCGAAGGAGTGGCTAAACTGCTAGCTGCCTAGCCAAGCTAATGCTAACAGATGAATTTAGCATTGCTAAGAACAAGATGTTCTCAGAAAGGCTGGAAAAACAAATATTCTGGAATAAAGAAAATTTGAACAAGATATGCCAAACATTTTAAGATGTGTGTGAGCTGTTAAAATGTCAAAAGTGCAATGACTCCTAAATCTGCTGCGCTCGTCACAACATTCCTTCTTTGTATCACTTCTCATACATGCCATGATCCGTTTATCGTTTTTTTAAATTGGCATGTAGACAAATTTACCAGGAGAATGGGTTTGTAATGATCTGTGCAAACGTGCAGATATACTGACTGTAGCTGAGGAAATTTAGGAGGCCGTCACACTTTAACTACAGTACACATTTCACAGCAACCAGAAAACAATAACTGTCATATTAACCACTTTTATTAGTAGTTTAGTGCACACAACAGTGGTTTTACCCCAAACTGGCAAAGTCCGTCCAGTTTAGCTGTGTGTGCACATGACGCCGGGTTTGTGGAAGTTTAAAAAGCGCAGAGATTTGAAGTCAGTTCCCAGAGTGGAGAGGTTTTATCAGCACCATTTCTCTGCATCTGTATGCACAGATATAAACAGTAACGGTACTGTACAGCCCCAATTTACAATAGATTTCAGCCGGTCCACACACCAAGGAGTTTGCATTTCTCACAGAAATACACGCTCAGTGATTAAACTTTAAGCTTGGTGTGTTTATAGTTAGGATTAGGTTAAAAAAAAAAAAAAAGTATCTAAAATGTTTTTAGACAATAGATGCAGCCTTATAGATAAAAATAATCAAATTTATAACCAAGGATTATTTACAGACTGAAGTACATCCTTAGACCAAGAAAATAGTCTGTTCCACCTCCGCCGTGGTTACCCAGCCGCAGTCGAAACACAAAGCCAGTGTACTCCTTGTGCCGGTCGCAAGCCCGGGTAAAATAGGGAGGATTGCATCAGGAAGGGCATCCAGCATAAAAATCCTTGCCAAATCAACATGCGGACCTATGATCCACTGTAGCAACCCTGAATAGGGACCAGCCAAAAGTGTGTGTACAAAGTGCTAGCTTAAGAAGAATTTCTGCTTTTGTGTTTTAACAGGATTTCTTGGAGCTGCACGAGCAAAGTCAAAATGTTAAGACCATTTATCAGCCTTGGATTCTATAATCAGGTCTTAGGTTAACCAGGAGAATGTGCACGATACACAGATTATATGGAGCAACATAAGGAGCAGCATCTTTTAAAACGTCTGTACATGTTTATTTAAAGAATGGGCACCACTGATGTCAGGGCAACGCTTTTCAAATGACCCAAAACGGAGCCAACAACAGTTGCTTGGAAGAAATTTACACATTAAAATTAAAAAAAAAAAAAAAAAAATCCCAGCAAAAATGAGAACAAAAATAAACTAAGACAAAAAAGCTTGGTTTATGGTTTAGTTAAAACAAGAATAAATAGTTGCTCATGAGGGCAGTCCTGCAGCGAGGATGCTGCCCAGCAGTGTTCGGTCCTTCAGAGCATTTTCAACATCCTTCTCCTCGATCTTCAGGAACACCTGCAAGAAAAAAAAACAAACAAGGTTCACATCTGAACACCAGCTAATAACAGACTAAAACCCATAGACTGAAAACGCTCATAAGAATATGAATCGAATTTCTGGAAGAGCCAAGAGTTGTGTAATGAGTTAAAACCAACTCCAACAACTGTAGACTGCGTTTGTGTTCCACCAAAATCTCCTCCAACCCATTTTAATCCAAGACCCCAGAGTGCAGAAGCAACTTTTACTGTTCCACAATCTTCAAATACCAGGTGGAAACAAAATCAGAGCTTCTCAAAGGTACAGTGTGTAACAGTTCGGATGATCTTTTAGCAAAAAGTGAACAAAATTTGTGTCTAACCATTTAAAAAAAAAAAAAATAGAAGAAGCTGTACCTTGGTGAGTCTAGCCTCTTTGGCTTTCTTCAAAGCAAAGATTCCTCGACTCTCCAGCAGACTGCAGAGGGACAAACACTCACTCTGACCCACTCCAGACACCTGCCTCTGGGCACACAGACGACTGTACACCTCGTGGAGCTAAAGCAGAAACACCCAGTAAACAGACATGTGACTCAGTTATAGCAGACTGAAACGTCAAGATCGAACGCCAGACACTTCAAACATCAAGACAAGGAAACGTGCTTTAAAAGCAAAGTTAGCAGCAGCACATGAAGGAAAACTGACTTGATATACGAGGGCTGTTGCTTTTATTTTTGACACCATAGGTGGCTGTCAGGGATGCACCGATTGCAAAATTCTGAGCCAATACCAATGTTTAATAAAATAATAAAATGACCAATAGCTGATGAAGATAATTTCTACTGTCTTTTTTGTTAGCTATTCCACCTTTAATACAATGGAAACAAAGAAGTATATGGATGCAAAGATATGTCTGCCAATATATCAGTATCAGCCGAGATTCACCTTATTGACCGATACTAGCTACTGGCAGATATCAGCTGTGGCTGATATTTGTCTGGCGTGTTCTAGTTGTGTTGCTTTGACTGTGCTCAAGCCACATGGGTCCAAACTCCAGTGGGCTCATCACTGGCAGAAGGGATCATGGTGCTCTGTGAACCTGACGGCAGTCTGGGTTAGTCCGTTTGGACTGCTGCCCCCACAGCCCGCACCCCTGGATAAGCAGAAGAAGATGGATGGCTAGTCCAGTGTTTTGGTTTTTTTAAAAATAACACATACTTCTGTGTCTCCATGACATTAAAGATAGAATAGATGAAACCCAAAAGAAGTATCAGCCATTATCCCAATTATCAACATCAGGATCGCCCCAAAATTTCACAATTGACGCACCCCCAGAAATATGCATTATTAAAAAAAAAAGTTATAAAAAATAACTGAAATGAAACACTTTAAAAAACAGTTCAGTCCTGGATGCTTTCTGAATTTGCAGCTGCGGTCTACTGTTGTCTGCTTCACAACACACAGCTGGGACACGTCAGAGAAATATCAGCCACTGCTTTCAGTGAACCTTAATTTGCTGATAGGCCGATACCAGCCAACAAGGAGAATATCGGCTGACACTGATATCAAGCCGATGTATCGGTGCATCCCTACTAAACATTGATAACCTCGGTGACAGGTCTCACCTTTCCTAGGCCAACCTCTTTGCTCTTCCCGCTGCGGATGAGCAGCAGGAGGCAGCAGACCAGCAGCTTTTGCTGCAGGGGAAAACATTCTCCATCCGAGCCGCCGCTCTGGGACGCCATGCGGTTGCCGTACACCTCTGAGAGCACCTGTGCAACCTGGGGGAGGCTGACCCGAGATGCTGGAAATGCATTGGGGGGGGGGGGGGGGGGGGGAGAGAGAGAGAGAAGAGCGTCATCTCACCAGGACCAAATTACAAAGCTTCAACTATGAACATTCTTTGACAAATTTATTCTTCTGCTTGAATCTTCTCATTTCCTCCTGATCACTACAAGCTATCTTTACCTTTAGCTTCACATTTTGGATCACTCGTTTTCCTTCTCTCGTCAGACTCCACCAGTTCAACTGCTCTCCTAAAGATAAAGAACAGAAAATCAGGACACCGTAGTTCTATGCCGGTGTAAGTGTTAATGACTTAAGTTCTTAGATCGCATCTTCATTTTCAAGTCAAACCCTTATTTATAGCGACACCTGTGGTAAATAAATGAACTGCAGTCATTTCTCTCTCTTCATTTCTTCATTCTACAAACAAATGCTGTCAGGTGAGGATGTGGCCGACACTGATGCTACCCACAGATGGAACATAAAGCTTCAATACTTGACTATTCCTAACTTTACTGCTTTATTTTGTCGACAAAACATCCATGCTGGGAAGAATCAAGTCTGTCTTGGTGTATGCTACCTTCATGCCTTTGGGTGTTCAGCATTGGATCATACTGTCTGGACTTAGCACCACAACAATCATTTTGGGAAGCACATCCTTGGAAGGAGTCAGGTGGTGCATGACCCTTTGCCTTCTTGGCCGTGGGTGACTAAAGTCAAGCTTTACCACGGTTACACAGTCACAAGTCCCCGAAACTTTGACAATAAACTAACAACGAACTTGGTGGCAAAGCATACGAAGGCTCGTCTGAGTCTATAAAATTTTAATATGGACCTTAACATTTAACACGACCCCGACAACGGCTGACATCAGGGTGAACACGCATGGTTATCGTGGGGTCCTAACCAATAAAGTTAAGTCCATCCCTTCCATGGCGTGTGGGACACCATGTGGTGTATGGGGCGGCGCCTGGCTCCGTTTCACTTAACCAATACAGGTTTAAAGCAAAACAGTGGGGTGGAGGGGAAAAAATTATCTTAAATTTACAAGAAAAAAAAAGCCAATTTAAAATTGAACAAAACTTGCAAATCTCCAAAAAAAAAAAAGGCACAAAATTTTATAAAATAAAATTGCTGATTTATGAGGAAGGAAAAAGTCACAAGAATAAAGTCGTTTTCACATTCGATACTGTTTTGTTTGTTGTTGTTAAAAAACGTAAACTAAAATGCCAATTTGGAGAAAACATCAAAAAAGTACAAGGAAAAAAAATTCACAAAAAATGTGCAAAGCGAAATAAAAAGCCTTAGATTTACATGAATATATTTGCAAATGCACAAGAAAAAAACGTATGAAAAAGAAAAACCCAGCATATTTATGATGAAACAGTACAAGTAACAAGATTTTAGAGAGGAAATGTGCAAATTTATACAAGTTAGTTCTGATGGAGCGATTTGATTGGACAATAGGGATTCCAGGAGTGACTGAAATCTGCGATAACCGCACCCCAGTTTCACCAGATATGCATCACTCCACTTCAAAGGTGTTCATGTAATCGTTTATTACTAACACCAATTTACTGTCAACTCTCAGGGAGAAATGCAGTACTGTGTTGAATACCTTAATTTCCACAGTGAGGCCCCGTTTGAAAAAACAGGCAGTGCTAGAGTTGGATTTATTGTCTCCATTAGCAAACCACAACACTTTTGTGGTGATGGACTCTTTGTTTCATCTGAAAATGCCGAGAAAAGCCAGCTAAGAGTGCTAAATCACTAGCATGCTAACTACTAGCTACCGGTGTTCCGACAACCAGCGTTTTGATTGGCAGTCTTCTGTAATACAGACTCAACAGGTATGTCTTATAAACACTTATTACTTTTGCACTTGATGATATTTAATTTGTTGATGTGTGTGAGATGACAATCGACGTCTTCGTGCTGATTGAGATGTTTAGCAACAGTTACTGGCTACATTTAGCCAGTAACTGTTGCTAAATGTAGCCAGTAACTGTAAGGGACTAGTTTTTTTTTTCCAGCTGCACAAAATAACTCGTTAAACAAACAAATCATAATATTTTGTCCAGTATTGCTGTCACTTAATTATGTTTGCCGGAACTTTTGTTTAAAAGCAGTATTACACTCAAGTTCGTTACGATATCATGACTATACTAACTACGGGTGTGATATGTGGAGGGCGCTAGTCACATCCCAACCCAGAGCTACTATATTTGTGATACCATACTCACTCTCGTGTAATATTGCTTAATTATACATTTTTTTAAAAAAAGTAGGGATCTTAATATATTTCACTGAGGAAGAAGAAAGATATCAGAATATTTGGATCTTAACTCTAGATTACTACCAAATATTCAGAGTCCCTAAACTGATATTCATGTTAACCGTTAAAGCTTCACGGTCAGTTTATACCTATAACTCAGCTGTTTCTATTCAGGGTGGGAGAAGTAATCATTTTTCTGATGCATCGTGATGCAGACACGAACAATTCTGTCAATGCACAAATGTCAAGATTCCGATTCTTAAATATTAATAACGTAATTAACAAAAAAAGCTTAACCTCGTTACCTGAAATTAGTGCCTGCCCGGACACACAACAGCCACAGCTGAAACCAACAACTAATTTTATTCAAATCTGTGTGTTTAAATCAGGTTGCTGGAGCACTGCTGTCATACTACAGCTGTGGACAAAATTCATGAGTTTGTTTTTTAAAATAATTCTGTTGAACCACAATTCAAAAGCATTGTCTGATTTTCACTGGTTAATTTTCATAGAATTTTTATATATTACCACTTTTGTCAGATTCAAGTTATTTCTGTGACCATTGTGGGTTTTTCTTTCATTAACAGAGGGGTACCAACAATTTTGTCCACGTGTGTATGTGGACATTTGGACGTTCCAGTGCATGTGCATGAGACGTGGCTGTGGCAGACAGCTTCAGGGCCTGATGGCGAAGCAGGCAGGTCACCTGACCTGCACAGCCGCAACTAGGCCAAAACATTTAACCACTGAAGACAAAGGGTAGGAACGCTTCTGTTTTTCATTAGAAGGCTAATATTTATTCGTCAGAAATTCTGCGTGTTTTTGACTGAAGAGCTATGTTGTGGGAGGAAAACAACTGGATTAAAAAAAAAAAAAAAAAGATGCCTCGAGCGTTGGAGTCCCCCAAATTGATTCTGAATTGAATCGTGGGGTGACTCACGATTCCCACCTCTAGTTTCTCTAGCTGCTGACCCCTAGTTTAAAAGAACCCTGGCTGAAATTCTCACCTGCAGATATCCAGGGCCTTCCTGGCATCTCCAGACACAGACGACACTTTTCTGGCACAGAACTGAACAGCTGAGGCGTCAACGATCCCTTCGGCGGACGCCTGAAGAGAACACAAAAAAGTGAAGGTGAGTTTAAAAAAAAAAAAAGAAAAGAAAGAAAGAAACAAGCACAGCCGGCACTGACTGAAATGTGTGGTGGTGCGGGGGCTGCGTTACCTGTGAGAGTCTGTCCTGCACGATGGCAGTGAGCTCCTGACGGCTGTAGGGAGGGAAGTGTAGCAGCAGGGGGCGACAGTGAGGCCGAGCCTGGAGTCTAGGCAGGATGCGGTCGGTCAGATCCAGGGCGTTGGCGACACCTGCAGTTAAAAAGATCAAGCGGGTCAGTGAGAGGAGTGAACTAGAGATGATTCGATTGGTGTCTTTTCACCAGACACAAGGGGGTGCTGCACCTACGAGTCCATTCAAGGCAAATATTAATCGCTTTTGATACAAAGTTACATTAATATCCAGAACCGTTTCTGGCTATAAAACAGAGTATGCATATGCTATGGGCGCTCTTACACACAAGTGGCCTGAAAGCCACAACTTCACTCTGGGAAAGAATTAAAATTACATTCAACTTTTGCTCCTTTTTTATCCCCTCATAAATTTGAAAAGCAAAAAATTCCAACATTTCCTCATGATATTGTGACATTGTCCTTGCAAATTTGTGGGGTTTTTTTTAAATATCTTTTAAACTTCTTTAAAAATTAGCAGCACACATGGATGCTGATTAAATTTTTATTCTATGTAATACTTCAACTTTTTCTGTTCATCTAGACAACTCAATACTTTTTTGTTTTTGTTGGGAGGGGAAGAGATTCTTTCCTCCATTTTTATGAACTCTTCCAGTTCTTCTTCAGTCCCAAAATAGTGAACACACACACACACACACTCCTTGCATCATCCTCATCATAGCAGTCTGCTGGGGCGACAATGACTGTTTCATTTAGGTCTGATCAGATTCCTCCACGCAGCTCTGTCCTTTCCCTTCTGCTTCCAGGAACTCCTGACCTTGTTAAACCGGGCGACGTCTGAGCCGGTATGAGTTGCTTTCTAACTGACCATTACATGAAACTACTTGCAAAGTATTTTGAGTACCGCTAGCTTTTGCTGGACTAGCGGCACATTCTTGGCAGATAGAGGTATTATCAGTGGCAAGGACAGGCCAAGACAAACTGACTCCAGTATCTGTTGCAGTGACTGACCAGATGATAGGTTTGTTTATCTCTGCTCTTTGTGTAGTGTGCATGTCATGATGCACCGATAGGGCCCCCAAAAAGCTAGAAACGCCCCTGTAAAACTCGCACAAATACACAACTTTTACAAAATAAGTTGCAAATTTAAGAGAACGCCTCCCCTTAAAAAACACTAGTTAACAAGAAAAATATGAATATTATGCAAACATTTCTAAATTGTACATTTATGGGGATACTTCTGTAAGTGATCAGAAATAAGACAAATTTAAAAGAAACAATATCAAATTTATAACAACGAGCTAATTTAAAAGAAACAAATGGTACATTTACAGGGAAGGTCAAATTCATGAGGAAAAATCTCACCATTCCCCATGTTAACAGACTGGTTCAGACCTAGAACTTGGCTGTTCTGTTGTTATTTTAGGCTCAATATGTTTAGTGGTTCTATGCAGATTTTCTTTTAGGCTAAAAGTTCTTGAAATTACCTTTTCCATAGCAGAGGTTACAGACCACTGATTTGCACAAGTCATTAGTTCATCTGAAATGAGGGCTGCAATGATTACTTGAGTAATTTCATTCCAAAAATTTCTTGATTCAGAAATTATGCATCGACGTGTCATTTGATGTAGCACTTCTGCTCTATATGACCTTCTTCTGGTCACGCTACATAAAACAGATTTGTTTAACAGCACCGTGTCAGAGAGGCATAGTGACGAGTCGGCAAAAGGGAAGAAATTTTTTTTTTAAAAATGACAAAAGTATCTTAAGTCTGGGATCACTTCAAGCTCAGCTTGCAGGAACACATTGTGCAGTGTGTGCATGGTAAAGCTGAGTGGCGAGCTAGCATGGTACAGTGTTACAGTGTCTTGGCAGAAAGCGTAACACATCATCCACAGCCAGCACACCCGAGACAAGGCACGTGATTGAGATTTTAAATTAAGATGAACAGAATGTAGTCAGCTATGCTAATTATGCTTATATGACCAAAGAACATATAGCCACCACCGTTAGCATCCGTTGCGGCTAGCACAAGCGGACGCTAACACCTAGCAAACAGAACTTGATGGTGTAATGTGACGTTTAAAGTTACGTTCTATGCAATAAACATTGTAATAAATGTGTATCTGTGTTACTGAGTGTTTGGTACTTTTTTTTTTTTTTTAAAGAAACTTGCACTGACCAACATTTGCGTAACTTTCTTTCCTAAAGAGCAGCAGTAACTGTACCAGATTACTTGAATAATCTTTGATTAGAGTGGGTGATTACCCAAGCCGTAAAACAGTCGTTAGCTGCAGCCCCATCTGAAATTATTTGATTTATTTCTCTAACATTTTAGCTGATAAACAAGAAAGAAGTAAATAAACTGTTCAGTCCACAAACAGCAGATGATGTGTCGTGAGGCGGGAATCTTCAGTTTCCTTACCGCAACATCTTAGAGGAGGACTCCAGAACTTACCGATGAGACAGAGGCGGGACTTGGGCAGGTGCGGCCATTCAAAGATGGTGTAGAGGACGTCCTGAGCCTTGCTGTCCAGCTGATCCATCTCATCCAGAACAAGAAGCCTGAGGGGAAGGACAAACGGGGATCAGACTATCTGCTGCTCAGCTGCCCGTTAGTGCTAAAGGTGGCCGTTTCCACATGTTGACACAGTTCCCAGAGGTGTTGATTAAAGTCTGTGGCACGATTTAGTCGAAATACTCGAGGGTTTAAATCCTGCAGCACCATTTTACAGCTAAACAGCCTTCTTCACAACAACCCAGTTCAGTGCACACTTGTTTGATTGCTCGTGAGCACCAGTTCACTCCACCATCCCTCCTTCGTCACTGCTCAGATCCGTGGCTGATGCAGGAGCCGTCTGTGCTGATGTCAGCTGGCTAGCTGTTGCTGGATGCAGCCTGAGCTAACTAATATAAAACTGGCTGAGTGTGCGAATGTAAAAGCCCAAATAAAACATTATTGGGGGAAGGGGTGTGTGGTTCGATCGGTCGGCTGGGCAAGACCTGTCCATGACACATGGTAAGTCCAGAAGCAACCCTGAATGAGTAGACTGCTAGCTTTGAGCTAACTCTGCTAACAACCTGACCTCCCACTATAGTAACAGTCCTCCCTAATATTAAAGACGCAGCTTGTAAGATGTTTTGGGGTGTTTTGTTTGGCAGAACTTTAAACAGAAATACAAATGTGTTCTACATCAGATTTTAGCCAGTCTACCAGAACAGGCAAGACTGACGTGAGACACATAACTGAACTGACTGTGTATTCACGAAGCAGCTGGGATATGATGTCTAGTTGAATAGAATATATGAACAGTAGCCTTAAAAAACCGTGGCTGTGCCACTAAGCTAACTCACTAGCTACTCTGTGGTGCTGCGTTCCAGTTCTTTCTGTGGTCTGTCACCAGCTGGTGCAGACCCACGCCTTCCCGCCCCCTCCCCTGTTGGAATGCCATCTAGTAGAGAAAAATACCTGGATGGTTTTCTGCTCTAATTCTGATGGGACACGATGACCTGTTTTCAGATCTTACAGATTTTCAGGGTCAAACTCAATGGACATTCAAAGGGTGTCCCAGACCCCATTCTAGGTTGTGTTAAAGTCTGGTGGTTCTGTCATGGCAACATGACGATAATCCAAAACTGATTTTGATCTTTTATGACTTTGCTCCTAAAAGCCTAGCTAAATGTGGAACTCCTGAGATCAACCTGTGGGTCAAGTTTGGTCACCCTAGCATCATTTCCTCTCGAGTTAGAGTACAAATACACAGATGGACAGACACGCAGACTCAGGTGACCGCCCCATCCACACCTCGACTCCATCGGCAAAGGTAATTATTAGGGCTGGGCGTTTAACCGAAACAAAACCAGAACTGATGTTCAGGGTGTAGAACCAATGTAATTTTGCTCATGTCAGGGTTTTTTTTTTCTCCCAGTTTTCCCCTCTTCCTGTTGTGTGCTGGTATGTGAGAGCTTTTCATGTACTGCCCCTTTAAGACTTCCCTGTGGAGTCACATAACTCTGGAAGCAGCGCAGTCAGCGCTGTTCAGATGCAGCAGACCAATTAAAGATGGCTTGAAATGAAAACAAATGCGGTCTCCATCTACAGTTTGTGACTACTGGCTATTTATTTCATCTGACAATCCCAAGAAAAAGTGAGTGACGTGCACGGATGCTAACACTAAAAGTTGCAGAAGCCAAGTTGCTGTTAGCCTGTGACAGCTCTCCGCGTCATCTCAACTGTTCTACAGAGGGAATGGACAAGCCAAGGCTGTATTCAAGAACCCAATAGACTCACTGTGCGGTGGTAACGCCACGTGAGCTCAGGTTACCAGAGGTTCACCCTACCTCAACAACAAAAAAATACGACTTACGTGCCCCAGAAGTTGTTGTTGGGCAAACCCTGGTTTGTATTGCTGAGGTTTAGGAGCTACATGTCAGTGTGAGGATTCCAGCAGTCACTGAGAAGCGTCATTGACAGACTACAGTCAACCTGAAATGACACTGATGATGAGACAGACGGAGGGGTTTTCACTCACACAGCGGGGCCTGGAGCCGTCAGGAACCTCTGCAGTCCACTCTGCCCGCCGGAGGCTTTCAGCTTGTCGGCCAGCAGGGGGAAGATGGCGTGGGAGCTCCTCAGATTCATACAGTTCACCACCACCGTCACCACCGAGGACAGCTCCGCCTGCAGGGACACAAACAACTGTGTTCACCTTCATGGATGAAAACCCACCAGGGCTGCTTCACTTACAAAGGCAGGCACAATTTCTGAGCAGGACTTTAGGAAAACACGCAAGCATGCTCGCTGTGGCTTTATTCTAGAAAAACTGGAAATCCAAGCTTCCTTATACTTCAACTTTGGAAAGTAAACATCTTTGTGTTTTTACTGAAATGCAGTAAACTCCGGGAAAGCTTTCATGTTGAACAGCAGCGTCATCCTGCATGTGTGTGCGGTGATAGAGCGTCTCCTCCAACAGCGTCATGGTTCTGGTGCTGTGAACCCATCTCACCTTCTTCTCCTGCAGCACACAGTTGAGGCAGGCAGTCTTTCCGGTTCCCGGGGCTCCGGAGATGTAGAGGCTTCCAGGGATGCGACGCAAGACCTTCTCCTCCAGGAAGGAGCAGATGGACACCCTCTCGGCCTCCCTGGAGAGGAGTCGCTCTGGGACGGTGGTGTGGAGTGCCTGCTTCACGCTCTGAAATCTGGACGACTCTGGAGGTGGAGATGGAGGAGCAAAGTGTCAGTCGTGTTGCAGAGCCAGAATATCAGTAGTTTCTGGAGATGTAAGGAAACCAAGACCTTTTTAAGGCCACTTGATCAAATTTAAGAGCTCACATTTTACTGGAAATTAAACTGCTGAAAATTTTGGATTATTATTAGCCCTATTTCCAGTACAGGAACCTTTCCTGTGATGCGTCTCCACTACAGGAATTTCCCCACAAGCGGAAGTTTTCAGGAACTTGTAGGGGCTGAAATAAGACCCTGGTCTGGGGTAGGTACTTTGAAGTGGCCCCCAAAACTGCCGGGTGGGTTTTGGGATTGACTTGATGCTGACTGAATAAAACTTGACGTCACAATGTAAATAAAACAGAAGGAAATGAGACGTGTAAAAAAGTGACCAGAAAAAGATCATAGTGAAGATGCACACGCTCGTACACAAGCAAACATTTGCATTTGCTCTGTTCCACAGACTACATCTTCCAACCAGTCCAAAGCTGGGGGAAGGTGCCGTTCTGCAGAATGGTAGGTCGAGATCATAATGACAAAGGGTTCATACTTTAGGGATCAACCTTGGGATGCATGGGTTCTGTAGGCTCCCATGCAGCTACGTATGCACAACAATGGACCAATTAATGAGTGAAATTAGATCATTCCACACAGAACCCTGACTGTACCGGGGCACCCTGGGAGGAAAACAGTGACCTGTGGTATGGATTTGAAAAGCCTACATCATTTCTTTCAGCAGTTATCATGTTTACAAGATTTAGGGAAAAAAATGACCTCTGACGTTGACCTCAAGGTCTATGACTCCTGCAAAAATCATCCGATCAGAGTCAAAGAGCACTATGCGCATCGTCGGTGGATCTCAAACCCTGGTACCACGTTTCAAAACATTTGGAACAAAACTGTAGGAGGAGTTGATTTCACAAGACAGTTACTGTCTATGAACTGAGGTGAAACAGGACATCATACGTCAGGGACTGTAACTCCTGCAAAACTCACCCAAATGCAACATGTGCATCATCAGAGTATATCAAACCCTGGTACTAAGTTTCAAAACAATCGGAACAAAACTGTAGGCGGAGTTAATTTCACAACAGTGGGACAGACGGATGGACGGACAGCCCCATTCCCTAATCCTCCTTTGGTTTCTGACCAACAGGGTCTTCAACAGGCGGGGAATTAAAAAAAACAAACACAGTAAACTGAGTGGAAATGATGGCGCTCTTACTCACTTTCAGCAAACAGTTGGGCCACCGGGGGCCTCCTGTCTGAGTTTTTGTGGACGGGGCTCCCTGAAGGCGTCTCCTGCCTCTTCAGGGACGCTTTGGTGGTGGGAGAAAGGACCAGCTGTTGACAAGCGGGGACCGGCGAGTTCTCATCAAAGCCCAGTTTTCGTGAGGAAGCCAGGGTGGGTTTCCTCTGCTTCGGCGACGACCCCTGCAGGCTGGGGCCGAGGTTGCAGTCGTTGTCGTCACCTAGAGAAGAAAGAAGGGAATGCCGAGTTCTGAGTCTGTACGTTGAGCTAGAAGCAGCAGGTTGAAACTTGGGCTCACATATGAAATTAAATCATCACAGTGAAGTGGCCACTTGTACATTCTCTCATAAATCTGCAGCTCTTTTCCTCTTGTATAGTTGCAGCTTTTATAGTAAATATGCAACCATTTTTTCTCAGAAATTTGCTGTTTTTATAGTATATCTGCAATTATTCCTATAAATTTGCTACTTTTGTCTCATAAATCTGCATCATAATTTTCCTTCTACCTTGAAAATTTGAAACTTTCTCATAGATTTGAAGTTTTTTTTGTAAATTTGACACTTTTTTCTAGTAAACTTGCAACTTTTTTCATAAATTTGCTACTCTGTCTTGTAAATCTAACACTTTTTTCATAAATTTGAAACTTTTTTCTGGCATATTTGCAACTTTTCTAGTAAATGTGCAACCTTTTCCCCCATAGATGTGCTATTTCTTCCAAGTAAATTTGCAACTTTTTTCCTCAGAAATGTGTAACTTTTTTCTTGTAAATTTATAAGGAAAAAAAGTCACAGATCACAGGTTGGGAACCACTGCTCTACTGCCCATTTTTCTTATTTAAAGTATTTATTCACCTGTAATATTTATTTGTTCTTTTCCAACACAAGTGTTTTTGCGCTCTTACGACTCCTCATGTTGCTAGAAACTGATCAAATCCGAACTCATATTCTCTTACCTGTGCGTTTCCGTGGGCTGAGGGGGGTCCGGGCTTGGGGACCAGGAGAGGAAGGGGGCGCCGGCTGGACCTGTGGGCGTCTGGGTGAGAGCGGGGTGGCTCGATCAGCGGGGTGTCGTCCTGGGGAGAGCGGTGCGATGCGGGTCAGGGTCGGAGTGAGAGGCCCAGGTTGAGGCTTGGCTGGCGATGGAGCCGTAGATTTTTGAGACTGGGGCGTCTTGGAGAGGGAGGGGACTCGGCAGGATTTGCGACGGGGGAACGGCAGCTCGGGCTGAGCTTGGCCCTGAGAGCGTGTGTTGGGCATGATGTGTCAGAGCTGAAACAAAGGTGGAAGTCGTTACTGGGAACACATTAAACATGTCACACTTCTCACAGTTCTTTGACATTTGGGGGCAGCTGTGGCGCAGGTGTAGTGTGGCCGACTACTGATCGGAGGGTAAGGGGTTCGATTCCCGCTCTGTCTGCAGTCTGCATGTTGAAGTGTCCTTGAGCAAGACACTGAACCCCCAGTTGCTCCTGGTGGTCAGGCCAGCGGCGGTGTGTGGCAGCTCTGCCGCCATCAGTGTGTGAATGTGTGTGTGGATGGATAACAGGATCTGTAAAGCGCTTTGGTCATCTAGAGATAAGTGAATGCCATTTGCCATTTATACAAAACAGAGTTTCTGCAGCTGTAAGGTTTATTTTTAAGGCCGTTTCAGACATTTAAAGCTGCAGTGTGTAACATTCAGCACAATCTAGCAGTCAGATCTAAAAATGCAACCAGTTCATATTCTATCAGTCATCACACTCCTCCAAAACATACAGCAGAACGTGCAGAAGAAATCGGTGCAATTAAAAATTTAGATTAAAAAAATAAGGGGTCCATGATGGCCACCGACATGGAGATCATTCTTCCTGTATATATACAGTATATATGCTGCCATAGAAAATGCAACATTTAGTTCAGCGAGATTATATGACAATAATCATAACATTTCAGATTTCAAATTGGCCCAGATTTTATTCAGCGGACCTTACAGTAAAGCACGTGATCCCTCCGACCCCGACCAGTTTGAGCTAAACTTCCATCTTCTTCCGCGTTATGCTTTTCAGCTCGCTAAACTTCTCCCATCCAAATCGCACATCTGCAACTTCTAGAAGTTTTCCTCCTTAAAGTGAAAAACTCGAATCTCGCGATGACGCTGGATGATTCGATTACGAGGCTTCGGTTTGTTTAGTCCACTGATTAACCTTTATCTCCGCAGTAATCAGGAAACAGTACACAGCGCCTCGCTCCTTTCCGCCAAACAAACGGCGTCTGCAGTAAACAGCTACCGAAGCTACACATCGGTTTTACAATGGAAAACACATGTAGCCAGAAAGAGAACAATTTGGAAGAAAAGGCTGGTCGGGACATTACACGAAAAACAAGTTAAACGGAGTATTTTTGCAACAATCTTCCATCACACCCAGACTGCAGAGTTACAGTAGCTCCGCTCTCTGATCAAGCAGCGTTAGCTTCTGTCGCTGAAACGGTCGCGTCGCTGATGGTTTTACCTTTAAGGTGAAAACTTGAAAGCAGAAAGTCTCCTCAGCTGACTGTCGATAATCCTCTTCTGCGCTCTTTCCGGCGGACTGAACCCAAAACTAGCGCCAAACCGCCCCCTGCATCAGCTGACCACCCCTCCGCTGCTCTGATTGGTCGTGGGCGTCTATTGCGTCAATGGCGGGCGTTTTGATACGATTGCTGGTTTTTGGCGGACTGTCATTTTCCCGGGAACTTGCATTGGGTTTTTTTTTTGTTCCGCGTGCGTTCTGGTCATTTAAATGAGCGCGTTTACCGTAAACAAGTCAGGCTGTGAGCTTTACGTTTGTGTTCGGGCTCGTTGTTGCGGCTGTCATTACCACAGACTGTAGAAAACGCTCATTTATAGTCTGTGTTCTCCATCGATTTACACACAGACTAGAGGTCAGTAGAGTAGTACTCCAGTAAAAGTAATTTTACCTTTTGTAATAAATTACTCTTTACTGCCACTATAATGAATATGTGTCACCCAGTATGGAAAAAAGTATACACTGATGCCAGTTTTTTTCTTTCCTAAAGGTGTTTTTTTCATGTACATCTACTTTTTTCCTTCAAAAGTTAAAAAAAAAAAATCACCATATGCAAATTTTCCCCCTCAGAAATCATTTTTCCCCTTGTGAATTAATGATTTTCTTGTACATTTGAGAATTTTTAACTCGCCTCATAAATTTAGAGTATTTTTTCATGAATGTACAAACCCCATTTTCAGTGACGTTGGGCCATTGTGTAAAACAAATAAAAACAAAATACAATGATTTGCAGTCCTTTTCAACCTATATTTAATTGAATACATTAGAGACAATATATTTAATGTTAAACTGATTATTGTTCTTTACAAATATGCACTGGTTTTGAATCTGATTCCTGCAGCATATTCCAAATCAGCTGGGACATTGACATGTTTATTACTCTGTTACAGTGTTGGGCAAGTTACCAAAATAGTAACTAATTACAGTTACTTCTTTTCAAAGGTAACTGAGTTACTTTACCAGTTACTGCATGATTAAAGTTTCTTGGAAAAGTAATTTTCACATTACTTTTAAATGCACACTTAAATCATTTTGCACACAGCAAGATAATTTTAATTAATGGATTGTGGAGTGCATGAAATAAGAGTCAGGCTCATGGCACACAGTTTATTACACACGTCACATCTCTCTAGCACAGAACAGACTGAACATTTCAGCAGGCACTCTCCTCTTAAGTTTCATAGCATTTCTCCACACACAACATGACATTTGCATCACACTGCATTCAACCCCCTACGTCCTTGACTCCTTCCTGCTATCTCGCCAGGAACCTCCTGAGTATTGTTCTCCCATGTTTATCCACTGTCTCTTGTCTGAGATGCTAAATAATCTGGCTCCCCCAAGGTGCTAAACTCCGCCCCCCCAGCATCTTAGATAGAACAACAGAATAACAGTCCACATGCTGTGATAGAACAATAGAATATCAGTCCACATGCTGTTTGGGCTTCCATCTCCTCCCATATCTGCTGTAACTGGGGTTTACCGCCTCCGTGGCGCTGCTGGGCCGGTGGGGGGCTGCTGGGAGTGTGTCTGACTGCAGGTGGGCTGTGACTAGGGAGGGGGCCACTTTGGTCTGTCCATGTGGCTGCTCTGGTGAATCGTTTCCCTGGGGAGCTCTCCGTGGGGGTCTTCCACGCTGAGGGGCCCTAGCCAACAGCACTTGCTCGTCCGCCATAACGAAAGCGGGTTTGAGTCTGTCTATGCCAATTTTTTCCCGCCTACCCCCCCCAAGTCTAGCAAAAAATGCTTATCCCCTGTTTCCAACACTCTGAACGGTCCATCATAGGGTGGGCGCAATGGAGGGCGGTGGGCGTCGTGTCTGACAAACACGAACTCCGCGCTCTTCAAAGTTTTAGGCACGAAAACATGCAGAAAACTGTGGTGGGCAGGGCCCGGCTGCATGCCTGTGTCTGCGCTACGCTGCAAAAGCTGAGACGGGGAGCTGCCCGGCGCGGGATTATCTGGTAGAAATTCCCCGGGCAGCCGTAGGGGCTGCGCAAAAACAAGCTCTGCCGGGGAAGCTTCCAGATCCTCTTTCGGCGCGGAGCGCAACCCCAATAAAACCCACGGCAGCCTGTCTACCCAATTTGCATCCGTCAATGAAGCCCTGAGTGCTGCTTTCAGTGATCTATGAAAACGCTCGCATAACCCATTGGCCTGTGGGTTGTACCCGGTTGTGCGGTGAATTGTAACACCCAGGCTGCGGGCCATTGCGGACCAGAGTTCGGAAACAAATTGAGGGCCCCTGTCGGACGTAATGTCTGACGGGACTCCAAAACGCGCCACCCATGCTGTTAAAAAAGCGTGCGCTACGTCTGCAGACGTGGTTGCCGCCAGCGGGACTGCTTCTGGCCAGCGCGTGGTGCGGTCCACCACTGTCAGGAGGTACGTGCACCCCTGTGATGGCGGAAGGGGGCCCACGAGATCCACATGAACATGGTCGAACCTCTTAGCCGGGATACGAAACGGCTCCAAGGGAGCCTTCGTGTGTCTGTGTACCTTGGCTCGTTGGCACCCCACGCAGGCTGCAGCCCACTCTTTCACTTGTTTGCGTAGGCTCGGCCACACAAACTTCTCTCCCACCATTTTGACCGACGCGCGCACTCCTGGGTGCGCCAGAGTGTGAACCGACTCAAACACGTGGCGGCGCCACGCGACCGGGACCACCGGACGCGGGCGACCCGTGGAGACATCGCAGATTAGGGGAGGACCGCCATCTTGCAGCACCCTGCTCTCCAGCCTTAACTCTGTTGGTCCAGACTGGAGCGCGCGCACGTCTGCATCGCTAATCTGCTCCACGGCCATGGCTGCGTAATCTATCCCCACGCAGACCGGGGCCACCACGGCGCGCGAGAGGCAGTCCGCCACCACATTCAGTTTACCCGACACATGTTGAATATCAGTAGTAAACTCTGAGATCGCGGCCAGCTGTCTCTGCTGCCGGCCCGACCACGGTTCTGAAACCTTGGCCATCGCGAATGTTAGTGGCTTGTGGTCCAAGAACACGGTGAAGCTGCGCCCTTCCAGCCAGAACTGGAAGTGGCATATGGCCAGGTGGAGAGCCAGCAACTCTCTGTCGAACGCGCTGTATTTACATTCGCTGTCGCGCAAAGTTCTGCTGAAAAAGGCGAGCGGCTGCCAAACCCCGGCGACGCGCTGCTCCACGACAGCCCCTATGGCCACGTCTGAAGCGTCGGTGGTGAGCGCTATGCGGGCCGCCGGGTCTGGATGCGCCAGCAGTGCGGCATTTGCCAGGGCTGCTTTAACTTCCGAGGACGCCCGCTCTCGCTCCGGGGTCCATTCGACCCTATCGGCGGGTTTCTGTTTCTTGAGCGCGGTGTACAATGGTTGCATGAGCTGCGCCGCGCAGGGAAGGAAACGGTTATAAAAGTTCACCATCCCCAAAAATTCCTGCAGCGCCCTGACCGTTTGAGTCCGGGGAAAATCCACCACGGCACGCACTTTGTCGGGCAGCGGGATCGCTCCTTCCGGAGAGACGCGGTGCCCCCAAAAAATCAATCTCCGTCACGCCAAACTGGCATTTCACCGGGTTGATTATTAACCCGTGCTCCTCCAACCTCCGGAAAACCGTTGTGAGGTGGGTTTCGTGTTCATCTTCGGACACACTGGCTACCAGGATATCGTCCAGGTAGACGAACACGAACGGGAGATCGTGCAGCACTGCATCCATCATGCGCTGGAACGTCTGTGCCGCTCCTTTTAACCCGAATGGCATGCGCAGGAACTCGAATAGACCGAACGGAGTTATTACCGCTGTTTTGGGTATGTCCTCAGTGCGCACTGGGACTTGGTGGTAACCGCAAACCAGGTCTATTTTGGAAAAAATGCGTGCTCTGGCAAGGTGAACGGAAAAATCCTGTATGTGGGGAATTGGGTAGCGGTCGTGCGCTGTGGCGTTGTTCAACCTGCGGAAATCCCCGCACGGTCGCCACGATCCCTCAGCCTTAGGGACCATGTGTAGCGGGGATGCCCATGGGCTGTTTGATCGCCTGATGATGCCCAACCTTTTCAGGTTGGCGAACTCCTCGCGCGCTATGGCCAGTTTAGCTGCGTCCAAGCGCCGAGGTCTTGCAAAAATGGGCGGCCCGGTGGTGGTGATAAAGTGCTCCACCCCGTGTTTAGCGATGGCCGCGGAAAACGTCGGGACCGTGAGTGCTGGGAACTGAGTGAGCAGTGTGTGGAACTTACCACCTGTAGCTGTGACGTTGTTGTTGTTGTGCTGTTGGCTGGGTCACTCAAGCTATACAGGGGAGAGAGTCAGAGGACAGTGCATTAACCAGGCGCCTGTTAGCAACATCAACCAGTAAACCATGTGCACACAGAAAATCAACCCCCAGGAAATGGTAATTCAGTGCTGCTATGACAAAAGTCCACTCATATGTACGGCCGTGAAGAGATAAGAGCAGAGTCCTCTCACCAAAGGTCTTAATATCCGAGCCGTTTGCTGCCAACATCTCGGGGCCGCTAGGTCCTGCCAGCCGGTCAACGTAGGTCGGCAGGATGAAGCTCTTCTGGGCTCCGGTGTCCACGAGGAAATGCCTCCCCGAGCGTGCATCCGTCAAGTAGAGCAGCTTGTTCTCTTCACCGAGGGTCACAGCTGCTACCGACCCCCGGCCTTGGCGTTTCCCGAGCGCTTGAATTGGCACGGTGGCTCACATCTGTGTGCCTTCTCTCCAAACTGGCGGTGGTAGAAACAGAGCGTGTCTCTCTCGCGCTCCTTGGCCCCCGCTGCTGCTACCGTCGGTGGCTCCTCGCCTCCTCTGGTCGTCTCGCTGGGCTCCGCCGCTGCCGCGTTGACTGTGATCGCCCTGGTGGTGAGGATGATCCAGTCTGCCTCCTGGGCTAGCGCACGGTAGTCGCGCGCGGCCAGCAACGGCGAATTGGCCAGAACCGCTCTCGCGGAATCGTGTTAGGGCAGTTCACTCCGCTTTTGGACGTCTTAATCATCGAGTCTTCAACAACCACGCACTGACTATCAAAACAAAGATCATGGTTTTCAGGGCTGTAGTTCTGTCTACCCTTCTCTATGCCTGCGAGATCTGGACTCTCTACCGTCACCAAATCAAACGTCTTGAGCACTTCCAACAGCTGAAGCTTAGACAAATCCTTAAAACCAAATGGACAGACCGGGTAACAAACACCGAAGTTCTCGCCCGCGCTGCACTACCTAGTGTTGAAGCTACCATTATTCAGCACCGTCTCCGCTGGGCAGGCCATGTCCAACGAATGGACTCAAATCGTCTACCGAAAATTCTGCTCTATGGAGAACTCACCTCAGGAACAAGACCACTAGGCAGACAAAAACCGTGCTATAAAGATTTAGGAGCTGATGACACCAATTGTTGAAGCTTTGTTGGTTGAAATTCTTTCCCATTCTTGCTTGATGTATGACTTCAGTTGCTCAACAGTCTGGGGTTTCTGCTGTCATATTTTGAGCTTCATAACGCGCTACACATTTTCAATGGGAGGCATGTCTGGACTGCAGGCAGGCCAGTCTAGCACCCGCAGTCTTTTACTATGAGGCCACACTGTTGTAACGTGCAGAATGTAGCTTGGCATTGTCTTGTTGAAATAAGCAGAGATGTCCCTGAAAAAGACGTTGCTTGGATGGCAGCATATGTTGCTCCAAAACCTGTACGTACCGTTCAGCATTAATGATGCCTTCACAGATGTGCAAGTTACCCGTGCCATGGGCACTAACACACCCCCATACCATCACAGATGATGGCTTTGGAACTTTGCGCCGATAACAATCTGGATGGTTCTTTTCCTCTTTAGCCGATGGCACAACATCCATGATTTTCAAAAACAATTTGAAATAAGATAAGATAAGATAAGATAAGCCTTTATTAGTCCCACAATGGGGAAATTCCAGGATTGCAATAGCACAGGGATAGCAACACTCAGAGCAACAATCAGAAGGCAAGAGAAAAAACAAGAGCAGCGAGTATACATATGTACATATAAATATATATATATATATATATATATATATATATATATATATATATATATATATACTATACTGTATATACATACACATACAGTGCGGAGCATTGTAGCTAGATGGGCTAGATATATAAATATATAAACACAGTGCGGAGCATTGTAGTTGGATGGAATAAATATATGAGTATATAAACACAGTGCGGAGTATTGTAGCTAGATGGAATAAGTATGTAGATATATAAACACACAGTGCGGAGCATTGTAGCTAGATGGAATAATATGTAGATATATAAACACACACAGTGCGAAGCATTGTAGCTAGATGGAATAAATATATGAATATATAAACACAGTGCGGAGCATTGTAGCTAGATAGAATAAATATGTAGATATATAAACACACACTGTGCGGAGCATTGTAGCTAGATGGAATAAATATATAAATATATAAACACACACACTGTGCGGAGCATTGTAGCTAGATGGAATGAAACAGCACAACCGTCTACTTAGTTATCCTACATGGTATTATTATGTACCCATAAATATTCTCACCCTCCGTAGCGACTGGTATTTTCCTAGTTGTATACCGGAGGGGACCATTGTGTAAGTCTATTGCGTCTTTTGCATTCAGTACTATTAGGTTGTCACGTCTTTTTGCTATCTCTGCGAGCAGCCCTGCTTAGGTTGTACAGTCTGACAGCCGTAGGTAGGAAGGACCTGCGAAACCTCTCGGTTGTGCACCTAGGATGATGTAGTCTGCTGCTAAATGAGCTCCTCAGTGCATTCAATATGTCCTGCATAGGGTGGAACTCGGACTCCAGCAGAGATGACAGTTTAGCCACCATCCTTCTCTCTCCCATCTCCTCCACTGGGTCAAGGCGCTGCCCCAGGACAGAGCTAGCTTTCTTGATCAGTTTGTTCAGTCTCTTCCTATCGGCTGCTGTAATGCCACTGCCCCAGCAGACCACTCCAAAAGTGATGGCTGATGCCACCACCGTGTCATAGAATGTCTTCAGCAGTGCCCCTTGTACACCAAAAGACCTGAGTCTCCTCAGTAGAAACAGCCTGCGCTGTCCCTTCTTGTAGAGTGTGTCAGTATTGCGTGACCAGTCTAGTTTATTGTTCAGATGAACACCCAGGTACTTATAGGATGTCACCATCTCGATGTCTGTTCCCTGTATATTTACTGGTGCTGTGAGGGGTTGTCCATGCCTGCGGCAGTCCACCACCAGCTCCTTAGTTTTCCTCGCGTTGATCTGGAGGCAGTTCCGATGGCACCAGTCCACGAAGTCCTGGATAAGCCCTCTGTACTCAGCTTCATTTCCGTTGGAGATGAGGCCAACGATCGCAGAGTTGTCAGAGAACTTCTGTAGATGGCAGTGTGTTGTGTTGTGTGAGAAGTCCGCAGTATAAAGGGTGAACAGGAAGGGAGCCAAAACCGTTCCCTGGGGGGCCCCCGTGCTACCGATGATCATGTCGGACACACAGTCCTGGGTTCTCACAAACTGAGGGCGGTTTGTGAGGTAGTCCAGGATCCATGATGACAGGTGCTGGTCCACCCCTGCGCACAGCAGCTTGTCCTTCAGGATCATCGGTTGGATGGTGTTGAAAGCACTGGAGAAGTCAAAGAACATGATCCTCACTGCATTCCCGGGCTTCTCCAGGTGGGACAGAGAATGGTGAAGGAGGAAGATCACCGCATCCTCCACCCCAATGCCATGCTGGTAGGCGAACTGGAGTGGATCCATTGCTGGTCCCACCAGGGGGCGGAGGTGAGCAAGGAGCAGTCTCTCCAGGGTCTTCATCATGTGGGACGTCAAGGCCACTGGTCTGTAGCTGTTCAGATCTTTGGGGTGGGAAGTCTTTGGTACAGGTACCACACAAGATGTTTTCCACAGCTGTGGTACCCTCCCCAGCTTCAGGCTCAGATTGAAGATGTACTCCACAATCCCACACAGCTGGTCTGCACAGGACTTGAGGAGCTTTGCGCTGATGCCGTCCGGTCCCGACGTCTTCCTCGCCTTGATCTTCCTCAGCTCCGTCCTCACCTGGGTCTTAGTGAGGGTCAGGTTGGGGGGCTGTGTGTTGGGAGTGGGGTGGTGTTGGTGGAATGGGGAGTGGGCAGCAGGACTTGATGTCCTTAGAGGCAGCAGTGGTTGTTGTGCAGTCAGGGGGGAGGGCGGTTGGTCAAACCTATTGAAAAACAGATTCAGATTGTTTGCCCACTCCCTGCCCCCCGTGGCCTGGGGGGAGGTATTCTGGAGCCTAGAGATGGTTTTAAGGTTTCTCCAGACCCCGCTGATGTCGCTCTGTTGCAGCTTGTCCTCCATCTTCTTCCTGAAGCTGTCCTTGCCTTCTCTGATCTTTCTCCTCAGCTCCCTCTGTACGGACTTCAGCATCTCCCTGTTCCCCGACCTGAAGATCCTCTTCTTCTCTCTCAGAAGTGTTTTTATCTCAGGGTTGATCCAGGGTTTGTTGTTTGAGCAACACCGTATGGTCTTGGTGGGAACGGTGTTGTCCACACAGAAGCTGATGTAGTCCGTGATGGTGTGAGTGAGACCATCGATGTCCTCACCATGTGGATCGTAGAGCTGCTCCCAGGCGGTGGTTTCAAAACAGCCCTTTAGAGCGTCCATTGCCTCCTCAGACCATAACTTCACTGTGAACTGTGGACTCACAAGACCACAGTACACTTTTCTACTTTGCGTCAGTCCATCTCAGATGATCTCGGGCCCAGAACAACCGGTGGCATTTCTGGACATTGCCGATATATGGATTTCACTTTGCATGGTACAGTTTTAACTTGCACTTGTAGATGTAGTGTCAAACTGTGTTAACTGACAATGGTTTTCCAAAGTGTTCCTGAGTCCACGCGGTAATATCCTTTTACAGAATGATGCTGGTTTTTAATGCAGTGCCACCTGAGGGATCGGAAGTCAGTGTGGGGAGCATGGAATAAAGAGACTGAATTGTGTTTTAGTTCAGATTTATTCAAGCATCCATTTCCCCAGCCTGCTCTCTCCAATAAGCAGGAAGAAAGAGCTGGGCTACATCTAAGCTTCACATTTATACCAGTTCACCCAAAAGCTTCACACACATGATTCACACAAAGGAAGGGTCACATATCCCCGTCAAAACCCCTTATTGACATTTCTCTCCCCTCCAGTCTTCAGTCCTCCACCTGCCTCCTGAAGGTCGGGAAGTCCTTTGTTCGTGCCCCGCAGGTGGTCCAGACCTGTTGCCCTCTTCGTCGTGAGGTCAATCCACATAAGTAATCTCAGCATCCCTTTTATGCTTAAACATATGTATGCACAAATATACAGCTACATACATCCCTTTTATGCTTAACATATTGTAGCGAACTCAATATGAGCACCCTACTTGGCTTGCCAAGTGGGTTGACCCTATTGGCGACACAGGTAGGGTGCGGGACTCCAGAGCGGGAGGCGTGAGTTCAAATCTCCCGGTGGGATGTCGCCATGTCGAGCAGCACGTTACACTGGTGTCAGAAGTGGGATCTCCTGTCCAAAGCAGTAATGGGGCGCTGACATTGGGACGATGTCGAGAACCAGAGGGGAGTAGTGTAGCGAACTCAATATGAGCACCCTACTTGGCTTGCCAAGTGGGTTGACCCTATTGGCGACACAGGTAGGGTGCAGGACTCCAGAGCGGGAGGCGTGAGTTCAAATCTCCCGGTGGGATGTCGCCATGTCGAGCAGCACGTTACAATATGTCTGCACAAATACACAGCCATAGTCAGCAGCATACAATGTTGTAGTCAATTTCATGTGTGCCTGTGTTTGTGTCTATGTTGAATGTAATTTGTGGCTTGTAAATATGGATGTCACCAGACTGCAAAACAAATCTACCTACGGGTACAAATAAAGTAACCCGAACCTGGTTGTCAGCCTTGTGCAGAAATTTCTCCAGATTCTCTAAATCTTTTGATATTATGGACTGTAGATGATGAAATCAGTAAATTCCTTGCAATTGTACATAGAGAAATATTCTTAAACTGTTGGACTATTTGCCCATGCAGTTGTTCACAAAGTGGTGAACCTGCTGCTTTATACCCAATCATGACACTCCTGTGGAATGTGCCAAAAAGGCATTTTTGAGCAACTTTCTCAGTCTTTTATCTTTATTTTGTAGAGGGTGAAAGGGAAGGATGTGGAGGTGAGGCACAAGCGTAGGTCGACACAGATTCTTTATTGACCCGCTAACATATATACAGCCTGTGGACCCCAGCGGGCCGAGTGTCTGGTAGAAGAGCCCCCCCCCAACTCTCTCTGCATTCTGCTTATATAGCTTTAATGGTATGTATGGAGAGCTGGGCTGGTGCATTATGCTTGTGTGTGTACAAAGAGAACGTGTGACACATTAACATAACACTTGCTACATTCATGTTAATACATTCACCCCCCTGCCCTTCCTGCTGTGGCTTGAAGCAGCAGGGGTGAAGGCGCCTCATTGCCTGTCTAGTTATTCCTTGGGGGGCTACCCCCTTCAGTCCATTGTTCTGCCTCTCTTCACTGCTTCTGGGTGTGAGAGGATGTCCACCCACTGTGTCTAGCGTCACCCACAATTTAATCTTTATACAGGGAAGGTCCACTGAGAGGCAACCTCTCTCTTTCACACAGTTACACCTGGAAACTGCCCAGTAAAACCACAGTGACCTGTAGCCACTGAGCAGCTCCACTGGAGCAGTTGGGGTTAAGGGCCTTGTTCAAGGGCACCACAGCAGGCTTAATGATTGTCTCCATACACACTTTGTGCCGGTCCCAAGCTCAGGTAAAATGGGGAGGGTTTCATCAGGAAGAGCATCTGGCATAAAAATCCTTGTCAAATCAAAAGTGCAGACCTACAGTCTGCTATGGCAACCCCAAATAGGAAGCAGCCGAAAGTGTGCATATGATGACTATCATTTATTGTGATAATTTCTGGGACAATTTACAAAATTTGTTTTTATAAGCCTAGTTGAATAGATTGAACGTTTCCCGAGATCTGGTTTGTGTTCTCGGTAGTACAGTGGTACAGCGGTTAGCACCACTGTCACACATCTAGAAGGGTCCAGGTTTGAATCCCCAGGGCAGGGTTGGGAACCTTTCTGTGTGGAGTTTGCATGTTCTCCCCGTGCTGCGTGGGTTTACTCTAGGGGCTCAGGTTTCCTCCCACAATCCAAAGACATGCATGTGAGGTTAATTGGTGACTAAACTGTCCCTAGGTAACCGTCTCTGATAGGCCCTGAGAACAGAGGGTTAGTGTAACTAGTGAAGTGCTTTGAGTGGTCTTTGTGACTAGAAAAGTGCTGTACAAGTATAGGTCCTTATCCGTCAAAAGTTTGTTTCATCGTCCTGACTTATTCTAGCAATTCCTCTTAAAAACAGTAAATTACTATTAAACACCATTTCTGTTGTCATGAGTATTTGTTTTTCACATTTATATCATGATATGCAATTAAAAGTAATGAATTCATTCAATCCTGTTACCCCAGTTTCAACCCTGTTAATTAAATTGTTTATCAAAATAATCTCATGGTTTTATCAGCTCACAATAGTTTAATCAATTTTCTTTGTAATAGCATGATTAATAATTATATGCACAGTGTAGCTGAGCAAAGATTTAAAAAAAATAATAAAATTCCTAAAAACACCTTAAGTGACTGTTGAAAGTTGGGTGAGCCAAGTTTCAAAAGTTGTTTAAATTAATGTATCAAGTCTTATAAAATTATAAAAAACTAAAAATGGTTAGTTATTATGAGTATGACTACTTTTAACATACGGTAATAGTCAAAGACTGATTTAACAATATTTTTAAAAACTACGTTTTTTTGGTCCCAGAGTACTGGTAACAGGGTTTCACCACGTTAGTCGCACATTGCAATTAACATGCATCATAAAGTGTACCTTTGATGCCTGAGCTGGACCACTCAAATTTTTTGATGGTTTATTATTTGTTTTTCTTAAATACATAACAGAAAAGTATAAAATAAAAGGTAGCTTTATAAGCAATTTTTGGAACCTAATTTGTCCTCCAATTCTAGATTGACCCATAAATCTCAATCTTTTTTTTTCTCCTCATTCTCGTGGTGCCCACTAGAAAATGCCACCCTGGGCAACTGCTCATATCATCATCATCATCATCATCATCATAGCAGTCTGTCGTGGGCGACAATGACTGTTTCATTAAGGTCTGATCAGATTCCTCCACACAGCTCTGTCTGTAGCTTTCCGCTGCCAGGAACTCCTGTCTATGTCCAACTTCTTCAAGTTTCTTTTTACAGTGTTTTTAAATCTGAGCCTTGGGTCTACCCTGATTGCATTTGCCCTTGCATAACTGAGTAGAGTAACTGCCGAGGGAGACGCTGGTGGTCCATCCTCTCAACATGTCCGAGTCATCTCAGGTTCATTTGTATTAGCATGTCCTCCATTGATGGTAGACCAGCTCGTTTCAACACTTCTATGTTGGTTATCTTGTCTTTCCATGAGATGTTCATTATGGCTCAAAGGTGTCTCATCATGTACGCGTGGAGTTTCTTCACCTGCACTCTGTAGACAGTCCAAGTTTCAGCACCATACAATAGAGTAGCCAGTACTGTCGCTCTGTACACTTTGCATTTCACACGGATAGACACATGTCGATTGTTCCACAGTCTCCCCCTCAAGTTTCCAAACACAGAGCTGGCTCTTCCCATTCTGAGAGATAGTTCATCCTCCAGCCTAGCATTCTCTGAAACAGTACTCCCTAGGTACTTGAAAGTCTTGCACTTGACTAGTGGCTCTGTACCAATGCTGATCTCTTCTGGTAGTGATGTTGATAATTGGAACTTTGGTGGTTGATAAAGGCACTCTGTCTTCTTGATGTTGATTTGGAGGCTAAATTGGCTAGCTGCTCTTGCATATTTCTCCACTAAAGATTGCATATCTTTCACGCTGTGTGCAACTAGAGCACTGTCGTCGGCAAAGAGCATTTCTCTTACTACCTTTATTGATGTCTTACTCTTGGCTTTAAACTGTGCCACATTGAACAAGTCTGCTTCTTTCCTTGTTTGAATGTATACTCCTTCTGAAGTGTCTTTGAAGGCCACCTCAAGCATGGCTGCCAGATATAGCGAGAAGAGTGTAGGTGCCAGCACACACCCTTGTTTCACCCCGTTGCTTACTGAAAAGTCTTTAGATACTGAACCACTCATTGCTACGTTTGCTTGCATACCTGCATGGAGTGCCACGATCAAGCTGACAAACTTCTCTGTACAACCATATTTCTTGAGTACCTGCCAAAGTCCTTGTTGCGAAACAG
This sequence comes from Pholidichthys leucotaenia, assembly GCA_020510985.1. Classification (NCBI taxonomy): domain Eukaryota; kingdom Metazoa; phylum Chordata; class Actinopteri; order Cichliformes; family Pholidichthyidae; genus Pholidichthys; species Pholidichthys leucotaenia. The sequence continues at coordinate 285,643,008 of CM035848.1, read as the reverse complement.
TATCGAAGGCTTTACTGAAGTCTATGAAGACTACATAAAGCGGCATGTTCTGTTCAATACTCTTTTCTTGAACCTGTTTCAAGCAGAAAATCATGTCCATTGTGCTTCTTCCACTTCTAAATCAATCAAACTTTATTCCAGACTCATGGTCCATCAAAAATAAAATAAACAAGACAATTTAAACAGTTAATAAAAAAAACAAACAAGACAATTAAAAAAAGTTACAAAACAATAAGAAACAATTACTAAAAGAAGTACAAAAACAGTACAGACTTTAAAAAGACTTAAAAAGACAACTGTACCAATGCCTTCTAAACTGTGACTGACAGCGAATAGAACTGAGCTTAATGCTAGACATAACCTGAATGATTTCATTTCCGGATACATCTAGCCAACAGATGAATTTATACATAAGATTCCTTATTACTGCATGCAGTGTATTTACACATGATGATACAAACAACTCAGAAGCACTGCACCATCGAGGCTTTTTAAGTAAAATTCTTAAAGCATCATTGTAAGCAACCTGTAATTTCTGCATGCTTTGTTTCCTATACTTTATCCATAAATGAGCAGTGTATAAAGGTGTACAATAGGTTTTAAAAAGAACCAGCTTCACCTCATCTGAACAAAAGCCAAACCTACGTGCAAGAATATTTGCTTGCATGTAGATTTTGCAGCGTTGTCTGAAAATATCATCATCATCAGTCATTCTATTATTAATAAAATGTCCCAGATATTTAACTTTATCCCTGACAATTAATTCCCTGCCTGCCAAATCACAGACAGGGAATTTCATTAACAAATCTTCTCTAGTGTGGCAAATTAGCACACAACTCTTATTTGTATTATATTTTATGTCATTTTCAACTCCATAAGCAGTACACACTCTTAATAACTCCTGAAGACCAGCACTACTTGGACTGAGAAGAACTAGATCGTCAGCATACATAAAATGATTCACTAACTTATTCCCTATTAAACACCCAGTTTTACAGGCATTCAGTTGCTTTGACAAATCATCCATATAAAGATTAAACAGGATAGGGGACAATATACTGTTCTGTCTGACACCACTGCTCACACCAAATGGGGATGAATGACTCTTCCCCCATTTCACCAGCATCTTATGATGTGCAGACCAGTAAATCAGGATACGTACTAAGTACTTGGGAACCCCCCATCAATCATTTTCCTAAACAATTTTCTGTGATTAACACGGTCAAACGCCTTAGAGGCGTCAATAAAACACAAAAAAACTGATGAATTTTGATTTCTATACTTACTTATAATTTCTTTTAAAGCATATATGCACAGATTTGTTCCATGATGGGGTTTAAATCCAAATTGATGATCAGTAGATTTGATGAATACATTTAATTTTTCAAACAGGATTCTTTCCAGTACTTTAGATATTATATTGGCTATAGCTATGGGCCTTTAATTATCCAGGCTACACAGCTTGCCAGCTTTATCTTTAATGACTGGTACCAACACAACAGACAATAATGATTCTGGTAACATCCCATGAATCATGAAGCTGGTGAAACAGATTGCAAGAAAAGGAGCAATTCTTGAGCTAGCATATTTAAGATGCTCAGCAGAAATACAGTCTAAACCACTCGCATTGTTATCTGATAGCTCTCTAATGGCTTTGGTCACTGCATAAGTGTCAATCAGGAACGAATCGTCCCTTTCTACTTTCCCTACCTTATAAGTTTAATCCTTAGTTGAATTAAATAATGAATAAAAATGCTGCCGCCATAGATCCACAATATTTTCTATAACTGAAATGCCTTCCAGGGTACAGGGTAAAGACGTTTTACTATTACTAATCCGTCTAAGCTCCTTCCAAAAATCTGTGACATTCTTATCTAACAATTTCTTGGCCAAGGAATTACTTCTCATTAGCTGCTCATTTTTAGAAATATGATGAATAGCATACTTAAACTTTGCATTCGTATATTTCTTCATCTCAAATTCTGGCCCTTGTCTGGGTCTCCCAGCCACCACCCATGCTTTATATGCTTCCCGAGCTTCAGAATAAGGCACAGCTACGGCCTCATTCCAGCCAGGTCTTACATTATGTGTCTTATGCATCTTCCTATAATAAGGCTTACTGTCCTTATACAGGGAGTTAACTATAGCGTCGTACATACTACAAAGGTCTTTCTTATGCTCAACAATGCTACAGTTCACATCGTTGCACATTACAGCATCTCTAGGAAGACATATTTTACTCAAGGATTTATCTGTACGGACACAGTATTGTACAATTTCTTCCTTAGAAATTGTGTCCCAGTCTAGTTTTTCCACCTCATCCTGACTGACATTCTGACAAAGTGCAGGTAGACAGTCAACATTAATTATCATCTCAAATGGTATATGATCAGACATTGCTAACCCATAATAAATACTCATGCCACCCAAAGAGGCATGTGCATCACCAGTGCTGATGCAATGATCTAGCCAGGACGTAGCGTGCCAAGTCTCACTTATATAGGTATAACTATCAGAAGGCATTAACACCTTACTTGACAAATTAAGTTATTTTCATAACAAAAATGATACATATGTTTTGCAAATAAGGACTCAGTGTCAGATATGTCCGCATTCAAGTCCCCTATAATAAAAATACAAGTATTATTATAATCTTGCATATAAGAATTGATAAAAGCAAGCTTATTTCAATATTCATCCTCATTCTGTTGACATTCCAAGGGCGTATATACATTAATAATGAGAAATTCCTTATCATTACAATTAAACTGCACACCAATACACCAAGTCGGACCACTTTTATCAAGAAGTCCAGCTTCTTTCTCCAGAGGATAGCCACACCTCCAGGTATCCTCCCCCTGATAATCCCCTTGCTGAGGTCAGCTGTAGACTCCCCAGCACCATGGAAATCAGGGTTAAGACAGTTCAAACATTCCAAGTCTTGTTCAGAAAGAAACATTTCCTGAAGGCACAAAATATCATAATTGTTCAATAAATTGTCAGTAACTAACCGGCGAGCTTTCTCCCCAGCACTTTGCCCCAATTTAAGGCCACAACAGTTGTAAGACATGACCTGAATGCCCATCAAAAAAAAGAAAAAGTTAAGAAAGATCACCATCATCCGTGGGTGCCTGCATATTCTCCACAGCAGCCGCTCCACTAGCTCCAGCCCTCCCAGCCCCACAGGGCTCATAATATCGCCGCACCAATGTGCCCTCTGGCCAGAGCTCTGGCTGGTACATGTCCCTGACCTCAGAGCATTCTGCCGTTACTTTAAATGAACCAACCCTGCCGTTCCCAGTGAGGATTTTCTTACAGATAACTTCTCGTCCAAGCTTGTCTTTAAGATATGCAGATAGAGCGTCAGCTTCCAAATCAGAATGAAAACGGGTAGCAAACACACTCACCATCTTAGTCCGTACAGTTTTAATATTACCAGAGCCCGTACCAACAACAGTAGCCACGTTGCTGGCTTTATTCCTACGGCTGTTTGAAGCAGAGGATGGCTTGGGTTTAGCCGCAGCGTGCTCAATTCGTCGTCCCTTTTTCACCACTTGACTCCATTTTGGAGAGCCTGGTGAAGACGCTACTGTTACGGAATTTTCCCCGGTTATAGGCTGACCCACCGGGTCCAAATTCACAGCCGAAACCTTCTCTCCAGCTGTCAAATTTAACATTCCCGTGCATCTCCAGACATTGTATCAATCATCGGGCAGACCCCGTCCTCTGCTCCGACATCAGCGGGACCGACAGGCCCTCCCAGAGCAGGCGCCTCATTATCCACGGTCCGTAAAGCAGATTGCTCCAGGCCACTTACAAGTCGGGCAATAGCCGAAGTAATAGTACGTAGATCTTCACTGGAGCTAGTCTGTAACAGCATGGTTTGTTTTATGGCACAAACCTCTGCACTTAAGAGTTCCATTCTCCTCAGGAGACTTGAACAGTCCAAGCTGGAAAATGTAACCAGCGGCAAATCATCCAGGTAATGAGAGACGAATCTAGGTAGATTTTCACCGCACTCATTCATTACCTTAAGGAAGCTCTTTAAATTATTAACATCTTTTTGGGGCCCCTTGTGTGCAACACACCTTTGTGTAGTGGGGCAGAGCTCAAACAGAACTTTCTTTGAGGATTCAATCCACTCAGAATCAAAAGTATTAGAGGCCAGTAAGTCGATCTCATCCTGACTCAGAGTCTTAATTTTCACTGCAAGGAAATTTAGCAGCTCATCCTCAACAATTATTTTCCCCTCAGTAGTCTTATATATTTCAGGTTTTAATCGAGACCGCTTTAACTCAGGAGCCAACACAGAGCCATTCCAACCAAGACGCCTGGGTTCCGCCATCTTGTGCCAGCTAAAGCCGCACTGGGTTTCCGGTAGTACATTCTGCGAGATGTGTTCACTGAGTCTGTTAAGTAGTACACGTGAGAGAATCTTACCAACAGTGGCTAGCAGTGATATACCTCGGTAATTTCCACAATCTTTCCTGTCACCTTTCTTGAACAAAGGCACAATACTTGCATCCTTCCAGTCTTGAGGTACTTTCTGGGCATCCCATATCAATTGGATGAGCTTGTGCAGGCAGTTGGTCAGCTGAACACCACCAAATTTCCACACTTCTGCTGGAATTCCATCCCTTCCTGGAGCTTTACCATCCTGTGTTGTCCTGATAGCTGCCATTAGTTCATCAAAATTTGGTGGTTCATCCAGACTTGATACAGCTGGTTGCTGCACTAGAGCTTCTTTAGCCTCTTCAGTGAAATCTCCAGGGTTGTTTAGTAGTTGGTCAAAGTAGTCTGCAAATCTGTCCAGGATCTTGTCTTTCTCCTGCAAAACCGTTTCACCATCCATAGCCTTTAGCTGGATCAATCCTCTTGGTTTAGGGACGTAGATTTCTCTCAAACCTGTGAAGAATGTTTTCATGTCCTTCCTGTCTGCTGCAGTTTGAAGTTTCTCCGCTTTTTCATCCCACCAGTTGGACTTCATCTCTCTGGTGTACTTCTGTAGCTCACTCTGAGCCTTTGGGTATTTCATCTTCTTCGACCTTGTGTTAAACTGTAGGTTTTCCTGCCTAGCTGTATTCCTCACTTCTAGTAGTTTCTTCAGGTGTTCATCATGCTCAAACCAATCTTGATGTTTCCTCTCAATGTTTCCTAATACAGCACTCACAGTCTGATACACCCTATCCTTCAGTGTTGCCCATTTCTCTTCTGTCATTCTCTGAGTTGTTGCTGTACCAGTCTTCCAAGGTTTCATCCATTTCCCGTGTAAGTTCTTCCTGCTTCTTTTGGCCTTTCAGTGCACTAGTGTTTAGCTTCTGTGGTGACTTTGCACCCGTCCTGCAGTGCTGTTTTCGTCTCAAAATCCTTAATCTCGATCTCAGCATAACATGATCAGTACCACAGTCCGCGCCTCTCATTGCTCTGGTGTCCAATACATCCCTTATGTCTCTCTGCCTGACTATGATGTAGTCTAATAAGTGCCAGTGCTTGGATCTTGGGTGCATCCATGTCTTCTTGTGTGTGTCCTTGTGCTTAAATAGAGTGTTGGTTATCACAAGGTTGTACTCCGAACATAGTGCAAGTAGAATGTTCTCCATTAGCATGGCATTTGCCTACTCCATGACTGCCTAGCACTCCTTTCTATTTCTCAGTGTCCGAACCAACTCTGGCATTAAAATCTCCGAGTATCAGCCTATCATCAGTCGGTAAACGCCTGATAGTCTCACGTAAATCACTGTAGAACTCTTCCTTCACCTCCTCTGTGTTGGCCATTGTTGGGGCATATACACTGAGTGTGGCATACATCTTCTGCTGTAGTCTCAGTCATTATCCAGTCATTGATTGGCACCGGTTCCTCATCAAGCATTGCTGCTATCTCCTTTCTAACTGCAAAGCCCACTCCTGCTTCTCTCCTTTCTTGAGTTGATCTCCCGCTCCAAAAGAAGATGTACCCATGGTCTTCCAAGCTGTCATATCCAGGCAATCTTGTTTCACTAAGTGCAGCTATGTCTACATTGTACCTGTTCATTTCCAGGGCCACAGGCACGGTCTGTCTTTCTGGGCGCTGTGATGTTGTTCTGTCCAAGAGTGCGTACATTTCTTTCTGCTACACACAAGGCTGCCGTTTTCCTCTTCTTTTGTCTTCCTGCTCCTAGCTTACTTTTCACTGCCTGTCGGAGTGTGAACAGATCAGAACTGCCCATATGGACCATATCTAAAACCACCACTGTATATATGTCTGTGCTTACCACGGTCATGTGGTGTGGTAGTAGTAGGCAGTGTGTGTTGGTGGTGCTCAGACATCCTGACACCGACTGACAGCAGATGAGTAGACATACCGTATTTTATGGACTATAAAGCACACTTAAAATCCTTTAATTTTCTCAAAAATTGACAGTGCGCTTTATAATCCAGTGCGCCTTATGTATTACTTTTGGTTGTTGTGCTTACTGACCTCGAACCGTTTTTATGTGGTACTCGGCGCTCAAAAATCTGTCAAAATGTTTTAGTACGACTTTGGTAAACTATGAAGCCGCACCGCTTGATGGATTGTTGGAGCATTACGGTAGTCAAGAGCCTCGCGGAGTAATATGTGCTTCAACAGGTAATATTACGGTGTGAAAATGAGTGGTGAAAATGAGTGAGTGGCTGAGAGAAGTTTACGTCAAGAGACCGGATGGCTTTTTCCACAAATCTCCGTCTCTGTTGATCTGCGACTCCATACCGTAATGTTGAGAGTATGTGTAACCCTTGCCTTATGTTAATTAGGTAAGGGGAATAATTAAGTGTAGACCAGTTGCTAGGTTCGTAAGGGTTACAATAGGGAATTAAAGTGAGTGTAGAATGAAATAGCTGGAGGCAAGAAATGAGCAATAATGGTTATTATTTACAGTGATAAAGTGAGCAAAATATACAGATAATTTACAACTGTACAAATATAACAACGGCCAGCATGAAATAAAACCCCAAAGATGTCCCACTGAGCTCAGCGTTTGATTGCCCGTTCGGGTTAGTCGTTTGACCAGTCAGGATATCTCGTATCTCCAGACTCGGGTTTCCAATCCTGGGCACTGGAGAGGGGAAGGATGCTCTTCACTCGAGATCTTGGTTCAGTCTCGGGTCAGGCTCGCCATCTCCATTCGGAGAGAATCCAGGTTCCAGAAGGTTTTTGGTCGGCAACCAAAAAAAACCTAGCCAAAGATGAGATTCAGGGTGAACACAGCAGAAGTCACCGCTTCACGGCCTCTCAAGCTCGTGTTCCCATCAACAAGAAGAGGTGTCAACGTGAGGACAGATCGTCCTACAGTTCCTCTCCGCTCACAGATCGTGAAAAGAACGATTTCCAGCATAGCGTCTCAGCTCTTTGCTTGGAAGGCGGGGCTAATATTACCCTTAACGAATAGAAAGACCCAGATCACCCAACGTGACCATGAACCGGAAATTCAAAAGTTGGATGACGAGGATCGCACTTCCTCTTCCCCAAGAGAATCGGTTTTCAAAATAAAATCACACACTTGTATTAATACAATTTACATCTGAGAAAAAGGGTCATTTTCTCAGCTGGGTTACATATGTGTTCTGTTTTTTTGTGTTACAACTGAACAATGTTGAGAGTTATTGTGAATAAGTTGAATAAAATTTCACTTATCTGACGGTTTTGTTGCGCTTAATGTGTCTCGCTTAATGCGCCTTATAATCCGGTGCGCCTTATGCATGAAACTAGACCGTCAAATAGACTGTTAATTGATACTGCGCCTTATAATCCGGTGTGCCTTATAGTCTGAAAAATACGGTACACAATTCCTGCTTACAAACAATGTCAATCCAATTTGATTCTGCAGATGCACAAGCCATTACCCCGTCTTTCTATACTGTTGTTTGAAATCCGTTTCTTTGAGAGTTAAGAGCAGAAATGAGGCAACACGGACTCATATTTACTGTCCTTATGGCTGTGGTAAGATGGCCACCACACCATTTGCAGTAGCTTCATGATCCAGTTGGTTTTTTTTAATAGAGATCAGTACTTGGCACTCACTAAACACAAGTATATACTGCTGCAGTTTTTTTTTTTCCACAATATCTTTATTGAACCTTTTTTTTTTTTTTAACAAACATGATACAAACAATCAAACACTAACACTAAAGTACTACAAAAAAAAAAAAAAAAAAAAGGATGCACTAAAAACACCAACAACCACCAACAAAATCAAGTCTTCAACAATGCTCCTCTGTTTAGTCTAGACAATCCAATACATAAGTATACATATTATGTTCACCAGTTTGGAATTTACAAGGTCCACACACATCATTCACCTTCTTCTTCAAAAGTTATGTTTAAATTTTTTACATAATCAATAAAAGGTCTCCATATATTCTCAAACACAATTTCCTTTGATTTCAGTATATATGTTATTCTTTCTAATGGAAGGTTTGTTAACATCTGTCTTAACCACTGAGTCACATCTGGTCTATGAGTCTTTTTCCATAATAGTGCAATACATTTTTTGGCATTAAGCAAACTGAGGTCTATGAATGTTCTTTCACTTTTATTAAAATTATGCTTTTCTGGGTACAGACCCAACAAAAACAATTTAGGATTCAATATGATTTGTTTTGAGATTATTTTTTCAATTGTTACCCTCACCTCTTCCCAAAACATTCTTATTAATCTACATTCCCATACACAATGAAATAGGGTTCCTTTACTTTCCATGCATTTTGTGCATGTATCTGGTATATTTTTGTTATATCTATTTAACTCCTCCGGTGTAACATACATCCGCATTAATCATTTGAAATGTATCAATTTAAGGCGTACATTTATTGATTTGGTTTGAGCTTCTGTACAAGCCAATTCCCATTGTTCCTCTGAAATTTCAGTTTGCAGATCTTCTTTCCAGTAGTTTAATCTTTTCAGTGAATTTTCACTTGAAGATAGTGTCAATGAGTTATAAAACTCTGAAATAATACCCTTTCTTTTACTATCTTTCATCATCATTTTTTTCCAAGGATGAATAAATAGGTCGAGTGAGAGCTTTATTTTGATTTGATCGAATAAAGTTTCTAAGTTGAAGATATTTAAAAAAATGTGTTCTATTGAGATTAAATTTGATCCTCAGCTCTTCAAAAGACATTATGTTATCTGCACATGGCAAATATAAATCCTGAATCTTTTGTATCCCTTTTAAATTCCATACTTTAAATACAGCGTCCGCTCTCCCCTGGTTTAAAATATTGATTACCCCATATTGGACTAAATTGTGACAATAACTGTGGTTCTTTTAAATAGTTTTTAGCTTCACACCATATTTTGATCATATGCTTTACAAATGGATTTTTAACTTGTTTTTGTAATTTTTTTGCCGAATCTGAGTATATGAATATGGGAAGAGGTAAAGGTAAATTGTATGATTCCATTTCAGTCCAGTGAGGGAGATCATTTGATGAAAAATAATATGTCATAGACCTCAGTTGTGCCGACCAATAATACAACATAAAATTTGGACATTTCAGACCTCCACGATCAAATGGTAAATATAATAAAGACAGACGTAATCTAGCCCTCCTGTTGTTCCATATAAATTCCACTAACTTTTTTTTTATTCTTGAGAATAAATCTAAAGGTGGTGATAAGGGAATGTATTGAAATAAATAAAGTATTTTAGGTAAAATATTACTTTTAAGTATATTGATTCTCCCGATCATCGACATTGGTAGTGACATCCATCTCTGAGTTAACTCATTGATATCTGACATTAAGGCTTCATAGTTGACACTGGCGACTGATTCTAGCTTAGGCACAATTTGGATTCCTAAATATTTAACTGATTTACAACATTGAATTGATTTACCTCAGGGGCTGGGTAATTTCTCTGGGTCTCATTTAGCATTAATATTGAAGATTTAGTTTTATTTATTTTATATCCTGATATTTCCCCAAAATTCTTTATTAAATTCAACAAGGTTGGAATTGATTTTTTTAGATTCGACATAAACAAAATTATGTCATCGGCGTACAGGGAGATTTTATGTTCTGTTGGTCCAACTTTAATTCCATATATTTGTGAATGTAAACGTATCGCTATCGCTAAAGGTTCAATTGCCATAGTAAACAGTAAAGGTGAAAGTGGACAGCCTTGTCGACATCCTCTATTGATTTTTATTGGTTTTGAAATATTGTTATTTGTTAGGATTTCTGCTGTAGCATTATTGTATATTATTTGAACCCATTTTATGAAATTATTTCCAAGTCCAAACCTTTGTAGGACTTCAAAAAGAAAGGGCCATTCGACTGTATCAATGGCCTTTTCGGCGTCCAGTGATAGGAGAGCTGTGTCCGGTGCTTCTTTATTAAAATAAATAATATTAAATAGTCTTCTTACATTATGGAAGCCTTGTCTTCCCTTTATAAAGCCATTCTGATCTCGATTAATAATATTTGGTAAAATTTCTTGTATTCGTCTTGCTAAAATTTTACAGATTATCTTAAGGTCGGCGTTTAATAGGCTTATTGGTCTCATATTTTCACATTTATTAGAGGGCTTACCTGGTTTTGGCAGCAGTATAATTAAGGCATTATTTATGTATGATGGTAAATTATTATTTTGAAATGCTTCTAAAACCATTCCAAAAAAGGTTTTATTAATTTAATTCTTAAATTTCTTATAAAAGGTCAACTGGAAGACCATCTGGTCCTGCACTTTTTCCTGATTTCATATTATCAATGGCTAGCCCAACTTCTTCTTGACTAATTTTAGACTCCAATATCTCCCTGTTTTCATTTGGAATACACGGTATAGATAGTTTGTTCAAAAACCCATTTAGTTTTGTTAAATCAAATTCATTTTTAGTATCATATAATTTTTCATAGTAATCTCTAAAGGCTCTGTTAATTTCTAAAGGATCTATAACTACCTGTCCGTTACTTATAATACTAGTAATTGGTGTTTTAATTTCTAATTGTTTAATCTGCCATGCCAATAATTTTCCTGAATTTTTCACCTTGTTCATAAAAAGATTGTTTCAATCTTAGAAGACTCGAGGCAGCTCTATTCGCTGATTTTTTGTCGTATTCAGCTCTCAAAATCAGTAATTCATTCTCCAACCTTGGATCTCTTCCTGCATACACTTTTTCCTGAAGACTTTTCATTTTATGTTCCAATTTAGCTCTCTCCTCTCGAGTCTTCTTAGATTTTGATCCTGTATAACTAATAATATGTCCCCTAATAAAAGCTTTGAAAGCTTCCCACTTTACACATGCTGATGTTTGTGTAGTACTGCTGCAGTTTTAATTCTTTTTTTGGTTATCTTGTATTATTTCGTAAAGGTACTAAATCTTCAGATATAAGATTAGGTTAGTGTGTTATTGGGGAATTTTCTAAATATGTTAAAGGTCAATTATAACTTTATAAAAAGGGGCAAACATGAACCACTGTAAAGTGTGTAATTACATATGGTAAATGGAGAGGCTGTGGGACACATATGTGGGTTTCATATGCACAAAGGTATATCACCTTATGCTTCATATGTATATCACTGTATGCTTACTGTGTGCTCCACGTCTCAGATGAACAAAGGACTGAGCCTCCTCGGCGATAACAGGAGGATGTGAAATGTGGTCTATGGTATGCAAAGAGATGGCCGTGGGGGATTTCCTGGCTGCCAGTGACTTTGGGGTGGGGGTGATAAGATCTGAAAGGGATGCATTGTTACTGGGGATTAAATGCATTGTGACTGGAGCTTTGAAGCTCCTGGGGTATAAAAAGGGATGAAGGTGTGGCTTATATTATTCATATATCCATACCTGCATATGTATAAACTTAAGAGGAATGTTTAGTGATTACATATGTGAAAGGACCTCATGTCTCAGGGCAGGACAAGAGGTCTCGACCACCAGCAAAGATCAAGGAGTAGACGGAGGCACAGCGGTGGAGACCTGAATGGACTTCCTGACCCCCCAGGGTCAGGTGGAGGAGAGAGAGGACAATGGAGGAAGATAACACCTTGGGAGATGTCGGCTTTGATATGCAATGTCTTTTGTGATGTTATGTATAAGTAGGAAGGTCTGACTGCGATCAGTCTCTTCATTCTGCTTCTGCATCCAGATGAGACATGTTAGGGACTGAAGCTGATAATAAAACTTGATTTATAAAATCACATCGCTTCATCATTTCAAGCTCCCTACAGAAGGTCTGGTTTCTTCCTCTTTCTGTATGGTTGATGTTGGAGAATGTGAATAAACCTGACTTGTGAGATAAACTCTGCCTCGTCCTTTCACATTTCCACAAGGCAAGAAAATTGAGACCTGGGCAAGATGAAAAGCGAGCAAGTCTAGAGATGGAGAAAAGATGTGATGGGGCAGTTTAAATAAATCTACCTTAAAATACTGAATATGAGGTTTCATTTGGGAAAACAAGGTTAACATTTACACCATTACGTAGTGTCATCTATGGGATTGTTACCTCCACCAAGGAGGTTATGTTTTCATCGGCATTGGTTTGTCTGTCTGTTAGCAAGATAACTCAAAAAGTTATGGACGGATTTTCATGAAATTTTCACAGATTGTCAGAAATGGGGTATCCTACAGATGATTAGATTTTGGTGGTGATCCGGATCACCGTCCACAAGAAAACCGCCATTACGCAAAATGCCATTTTTGTGAATAACTACTGAACCACTAATCCTATCATTGTCAATCCAACTGCTTGTCATATGTTTTCATGGTCAAGGAATCTGAAAACATACACACAAACACTGTATGGGGGGAACTGTGGTGCTTGGCGGAGGTCTGTGCTCTCCGAGTGCTTTTCTAGTTTAATCTTGCCTCATTTATGTCAACTTCAAAGAACATCCACTTCAGAATAGATTTAATACTGGCACTTCTGCTTCATTAAAAAGAAGCAAAAGTTTCAATCACAGCTGAAGAGACAAGAAACACACGAGTTACCCTTTTCCCCAATAGGAATATATTTATTTGAAATTATTTCAAAGATAAAAACATGGTTGATTAACATGAAATGACCACAGGGTTGCTGCTCTTAATGAGGACAAGGTGAGAAGATGACTAGGCAATCGTGATAAGTCACCTGTGTGTGAAAGTAAGTGTACATCCAGCAAGAGAGGTGCTGTAGGTCCTTCTGCGTGTTTTATCATGGCTCACCTACTGGAATTATTTATTCTAGAAGCCAGATCACTGGGAAAGCTCACGTCCATCCAGCTCATTCACCCCTTTACGGCCAAACATCCAGAGAAGTGCAACAAAGAGTCCACTCTACCAAAACCTCACCGGCAGGAGCGGCTTTATATCTCTTAATCATTTCTTCTTCTTTCCTATGATACAAGCTTTGTACAACACAAAAATAGATTGACTATGATTACCATATTCCTTATGTAAATGTACAATATTCATCTCAAATAGACGTGTTTCTTATTCATTACTTAAATGATGTCATCATCTTTCCCCTAGAAAAAAAAACCCAAAATAGAAGCACTGGTACCGACAAGAGTCATGTAAGGCAAAGACCAGCAGGAGGCGCCGCATCACTGAGAACTGACAATCTGAATCAGCCGTATATTTTCATTCCGTGATCCTGCATGAAGTGGACCTCATTAGTGTTTTAAAGTGAAGCTTAAATAGTTTAGTTCTTCAGAAGTGGGGTCATATAAAATACGTCAGAATAGGATTACCTTTATTAGTCGGTGGTCTGCCTTCTCTTCCTTCAGAACATGGGGTGGACAACTGAGGACAGAGTCCAGGCTACACTGGAGTTTCATGGACTCATGCTCAGAGCCAATTTTCACTGTCTAAACATACTGAAAGTTCGAAAATTTCACTGCGACTTTGGAATATCATCTCAAACTAATTCATGCCTGCATGACAGCAATGTACGTTGATCTGAAGGGCATCATGTTGCTAAGCAGCATCACACACTGGCTGCTACTGTATTCCTCCACCAAACAGCAGAGTCTCCATAGAGGAGTCGGAGGGGACTGGGACCAAACCACTGCAGGGCTGCGTAACAACACAGATGCTCTTCGGCTGAAAATATAGAGCTGAAGTGAAGCACAGTGTGATGCAGACATGAAAGTGTATGAATTAGTTTGAAATCAGATTTAACACAAGTCCATTACACTCCACTGCAGCGCTGATGTGCTCAGCTCCCCTCACTCGTTCTCTAAAAGGAGAGAAGGCAGCCCACCCACGATTTAAGGTGACTGCTAGACTATTATGTATTTAATATAACCCTGCTTCAAAAGAACGGAACTGTCCCTTTAACCTTTCAATAAAAAGTTTCCATCTGCTGTAAACTGATCTCTGGCACTTAAGTGTTCTTTTGTTTTTGGTTAGCCGCTACAGTCTACAATCGGTACGAACTGTTCCTTGCATAGCAACAACACATTAGTCTTTCTCTGACCACACAGTCCTCCTTTAAAGGGCCACCAGCAGCAAGTATAAGTCATAAACGACAAGAGTTTTTAGTGTGTAGATAAAACGTCCCTCAAGTTTGATTTCTGCCAAGAATGAGAAATGATCCCTTGTAAACACATCCAAAAAACACATGAGAACATCTGCACCTAAAATCACCTACACTCGATCCAGTAAAACCATCTTAACATCGTTTTAACTCACGGCCCGCACAGAAACCACAGTGTTTGGAGCAAATCGCTGGCTAACGTGAAAGGAATCCTGACGTCTTTACGTGCATAAATCAGGATCGTGCACAGTGTCTCGTTTTAGCAGTTAAGCTGCCGTGCAGCATCACCTGAAGATGGAATTTTTTAAAGTAGGAAATATTCCCTCACCACAAGTAAAAAAAAAAAAAGGATTGGCCTCTGTCATAATCTACATTCAGAGGATTTCAAATAAAATGTCAGTTTTGTTGAAACTTTCTGCACAGTTCATGCAACTCCGTTTGCATTTGGCACACTGAGGAAGAGGAAATTAAACTGCACCCTTACCTGGCACAGCTGGGATGGCTACTTGAGATTTAAAAAACAGAACAAAAATAAACCCCATAAGTGCCATTATCAGTTCTGGAGAAAAAACCCCATCTTGCAGAGATAATGTCATTCATACTTATGATCTGTTTAACCCACAAATTAATACCGACACCAAAAACAATAAAAAACAAAAAATGGAAAGATGTTATTCAGAGTTCTGAGAATCAAAACTAATCTTATCATCATCATTAATATGCATAAAAATGCTGGAATGCAGAGATGTGGAAGTGTTGGGAGCTTGGTCCTGATATGTCGTATCGTCTGCAGAGAGGAGGTGGTGGCGGTGCTCGCAGCCAGAGGTCGAGGATGCTTTTCCCCATGGTTTTTTTTTTCCTTTTGATTCGGATCTGTCGTGCAAAGACAAGTAGTGTCAAACCTGTGTGGTGCAGGTGTTTGTGGCCACCACTGTGCTCCAGGCTGCTGGTGTAGTGTTAGCGTGTGTTGGTGTCGTAGTGTTTGTGACTTGAGCACTTCTCGACCACTCCCTCCTGACTGCCCGACGAGCCGTAGACAAGAGTTCAAGTCCTGAGCTGAGGCGTGTTCACCTGCCCACCGGTGGCGCTGGAGGAGCTCCTCTGAGCATGGCTGAGGACAGAAGGAAGAAAGGCAAGAAGGTCACCAAGGCTACGTTCAGACAGCACGTCCTCATGCTCAGTTTGGATTATTCTGCTCAGATCCGACTTTGATGTGTGGCTCTTCACATCATAGTTTAAATGAGACCTGCAGTACATCAGACTCCTGTGTGAACTGACTCATACGTGCAGAAGAACAATGACAAGGCGTCATAAGCATGTTCTGTGTAAACAGAAGTAAAGGAGGGTCTGGCTGCAGAACCACGGAGAAACGGCGCTCCATTAGCCACGTCACCTCCACTTCTGTGAGACTGGAACGTCTATGAAGCACACTGTGCAAATTTATTTTTAAAAAAACTGCACATTTAAATGCCACAAGGAAAAAGGTGCTAATTTATGATGAATGAAAAAAATATCAAACTCGTAAAAAAGCCATGCATTTCTAAGGAAGAGGTCCAAAATTTTGTAGGAAAAAGAAACATGGGGGAAAAGAACAAGAAAAACATTTTAAAAGTTGTTCATTTACCAAGAAAAAGTTCCAAATTTACATTAGAAAAGTTTCACATTTGTGAGGAAACTTTTATAAGAAGAAAATTTCCAAATGTATAAAGAAAAACATTAAAAAATTATAGTAGAAACTTAAATTCATGAGAAAAACTAACATTCATTGAGAAAGTCTTAAATTTCTATGACAAAGTCTCAGTTATAAGACCGTTGCATGAGAGTGACAAAAATGAATGAATTGTGATTGTTCAGACTGTGGTCACACATCTGATCTGGACCTGATTTAGGGCCAGGTTTCGTTGCATTTTGTGCCATTTGACCTACCATAAAAACACAGATGTGGGCAAAAAAAAAAAAAAAAAAAAAAAAAGGATTTGGGCCACTTTTGTTTGCAATCTGCAGGTAGCAAACACTTCAGTTCTTGTTTATAAAATTCCACCTGTAGAAATAATTAACTTCACACTAAGCTGTCGATGACGGCCTCAAAGCCAACCCAAGGTTGCTCTTGAATCGTCTGAGGCTGTGTGCAAGAAGGGGATGTGCAGACTACTTTCTGAGGAAGCTGAGATCCTTCAATATGTGCAACAGGATGCTGGAG
Source organism: Pholidichthys leucotaenia (assembly GCA_020510985.1). NCBI lineage: Eukaryota > Metazoa > Chordata > Actinopteri > Cichliformes > Pholidichthyidae > Pholidichthys > Pholidichthys leucotaenia. Next base: position 285,626,331 of record CM035848.1, on the reverse strand, counting down.
CTTTTCTACCAGGCCGTTGCTGCCAGTGCCATCTTCTTTGCTGCCGTCTGTTGAGGTAGCAGTATTAGAGCCAGCAACACCAACAGACTTGACAAGATTACCAAGAAGGCTGGCTCTGATTGGTGTCAGGCTGGAGACTTTTGAGACTGTGATGTAGAGGACGACACTGAACAAATGTTATCTTGGACAATCCTGATCACCTCCTCCACCACATACTGGACACACAGGGAGCACTTTGCCCAGCAGACTGCTACAGCTCCGCTGCCGAACGGTCAGGTGCAGGAAATCTTTCCTGTCAAATGCCATTTCACTGCACAATAACTCACTCTGATGTTTGAAGTTAATCCCTTCCACAGCATGTGGGACACCATAAGGTGCATAGGGGCGGCACCTACCTCCATTTCACTGTCCCTACGCCACACAGCTACTGTGAGTAGTGAAAGCTACAGTGTGTGTGTGTGTGGGGGGGGGGGGGTGAGTCCTCTGGTAGCCCATTCTATTATGCTGAGCACCAAGCTAGAAGGCAGAAAGTACCATTTTTATAAGGTCTTTGGTATGACCCAGGTGGGATTTGAACCCACAACCTCCCAGTTGTGGGGCGGATGCTCTACCAAGTAGGCCACCACTTCAGTTATTGTTTGAACACTGGTCATAATACAGCTGTCACACCGCACCTTACAGTCTAATTGGTACCTCACATTTCACCCTGCACCTTATAGTCCTATTTTGCACAATACACTTTTAGTAATATCTATACGGTTCATCCTTTATTTATTTTTAGTTGTAGTTTATGATGTATATAAAGTTGTTTAAGCAACTTTTTACATTTTCTAGGTAATTCCTTTTCTATTTTCTTTACTATTCTATTATGCTGTGCGTATTTCTGTTGGTTTGGTCATTTTACTGTATGTCATGCTGCTGTTAGACTGAAATTTCCCAGTTTGAGATCAATACAGTCCATCCATCCATCCATCCATCCAGCCAGCCAGCCAGCAGCAGCTTCACTTTCTTTGGCACAATGCTGCCACCTGGTGCTGACAGCTGGAATTAATTCAGTTAAATATTGCTCCTTTAAATTTGTATGTAAATTAAATTAATTAAACCAGAGATGATTAACCTTTCCCTTTACTTAACTGTCTTAATGTTCCATTGATGCCCTATGCTTTAATCATAAGACACTGACCACTCATTTTTGCTTGGCAAATCCAAACTTTCCCTCATGGATCGTCACCTTATCGTGGTGGGGGGTTTGCGTGCCCCAGTGATCCCAGGAGCTATGTTGTCCGGGGCAATTTGCCTCTGGTAGGGTCACCCAAGACAAACTGGTCCTGGGTGAAGGGCCAGACTAAGAATGATCCAACAGACTCTCATGATGAATGTTAGAACAAGGATTCCGTGTACCCCGCCCGGTATGGGGTTACTGGGGGCCCCACCCTGGAGCCAGGCCTGGGGAAGGGGCTTGATGGCTACTGTCTGGTGGCCAGGTTTCTGCCCATGGGACCCAGCCAGGCTCAGCCTGAAGGAGTTACATGGGTCCACCCTCCAGCGGGCTCACCACCTGCAGGAGGGACCATGGGGGTCCAGTGCTGTGTGGATCAGGTGGCGGTCAAAGGCACCTTGGTGGTCTGATCCCAAGCTTCCTAAACTGGCTTTTGGGACATGGAATGTCACCTCTCTGGTGGGGAAGGAGCCTGAGCTGGTGCATGAGATTGAGAGATACCGGCTAGATATAGTCGGCCTCACCTCAACACACAACTCTGGCTCTGGAACCAGTCTCCTGGAGAGGGGCTGGAGCTTGACTTACTCTGGAGTTTCCCCAGGTGAGAGACAATGAGCAGGGGTGGGAATTCTTGTATCCCCCCACCTTGCTGCCTCTATATTGGAGTTTTGCCCGGTGGACAAAAGGGTTGTTTCCCTGCGCCTTCGGGTTGGGAAATGGGTCCTGACCATCATTTGTGCCTATGCACCAAATGATGGTTCACAGTACCCACCCTTTTTAGAGTCTCTGACTGGGGTGCTGGAGAGTGCTCCTCTTGGAGACTCCATTGTCCTACTGGGGGACTTCAAGGCGCACATGGGCAATGACAGTGAAACCTGGAGGGGGGTGATTGGGAGGAACGGCCTGCCTGATCTGAACCCGAGTGGTGTTCAGTTATTGTACTTCTGTGCTAACCACAGTCTGTCCATAATGAACACAATGTTCAAGCATACGGGTATCCATATGTGCACCTGGCACCAGGACACCCTAGGTCACAGACCGATTGATTTTGTTATTGTGTCATCAGAACTATTTGGTCTCTGTGTGATCCTGTTCATAATTTTTATGGACAGGATTTCTAGGCGCAGCCAGGGAATGGAGGGTGTCATGCTTGGTGACCACAGGATCTCATCTCTGTTGTTTACAGATGATGTTGTCCTGCTGGCTTCATCCAGCAATGACCTACAGATCTTACTGGGATGGTTTGCTGCCGAGTGTGAAGCGGCTGGGATGAGAATCAGTACCTCCAAGTCCGAGTCCATGGTCCTCAGCTGGAAAAAGGTGGATTGTCCTCTCCAGGTTGGGGACAAGCTCCTGTCCCAAGTGGAGAAGTAACTCCGGGTCTTATTCACGAGAGAAGGGAGAATGGAACGAGAGATTGACAGACGGATTTGGAGCAGCCTCGGCAGTGATGCGGATGTTGTACTGGTCTGCTGTGGTGAAGAGGGAGCTTAGTTCTAAGGCAAAGCTGTCGATTTACCAGTCAATCTACGTTCCTACCCTAACCTATGGTCATGCACTTTGGGTAATGACCGAAAGAACGAGATCACAGATACAAGTAGCTGAAATGAGCTTTCTCCGTAGGATTGCTGGACTCACCCTCAGAGATAGGGTGAGGAGCTCAGTCATCCGGGAGAGGCTCAGAGTAAACCGCTGCTCCTCCACATTGAAAGGAGCCACTTGAGGTGGTATGGGCATCTGATCAGGATGCCTCCTGGACGCCTCCCACTTGAGGTGTTTCACGTCCCTCTGGGAGGAGACCCTGGGACAGACCCAGGACTCGCTGGAGAGACTATGTCTCCAGCTGGTCTGGGAATGCCTTGGTATCCTCTCTGAAGAGCTGGAGCAGGTGGCTGGGGAGAGGGAAGTCTGGGCTTCTCTGCTTGAACTGCTGCCTCCGTGACCCAGACCTCCGGAAAAGCGGTCGGAGATGGATGGATGGATGGAAATGCAAACTTGCTGACAACAATGCTGCATTCTCTGCAAGGTGTACAGTGATGCAGACACATTCCCTTGTCTTATTACTCATTTAAACCAGCCAAGAGGAAGAAAAACAACGGCACACCCTTGTTGTTTTTGCTGGGGTAGGTCCTGTTGATAGGCCTGTACTCCTCTGGTGGTGGAAGGTCTTCAATGGGGTGGAAGTTGAACTTTGATTCAAAATCATCTGTGGAAAGCAATTGACAGAAAAAAAGAGCACAGTTAAAATGTGAATAAGGATGATGATGCAGTCCACTGAGAGCAGCAATAAACCTTCACGCTTCTTACAATGATTAACTCATGTTTGGGTTAAGTGAAATTATGAACAGTCTAAACCACGGTTAGGGAAATGAAATGCAAATGTCCAAAGCCACAGATGACAGGACATGGTGACCTTTCAGTGATAAAGAAGATGATATTTTGCATTGTTATACAAGCAGCTTTCTAGTAGATCCTCTAATGTTTAAATAATCCAATTATAACCTAAAAATAAATCATAATCTTACATTTAGAACTCATAAATGTGCATTTTTTTCCTCATATATTTGCAAATTTATCCATGTAAAGCTGTGACCTTTCTGATAAATTGTGACTTTACCATCTAGCTGCTACTTTTCTCTTGTAAATTTGAGAGATTTTTCCTCCTAAAATTTACAGGGGAAAAGGTAAATATTTTATTTACCTACATAAATATAAAGTAGTTGGGGTGAAAAAGCAAATATCTGAACACCAAATTTGAAAACTTTGTACTAAAGAAATATCTGGATAATTGAACATATGGACACAGCCCTACTACAGAATGAAAGCAGAGGTATACTGCGTTTCCTTTTGGAGTTTGTTGTTTGCATTTCTGCAAGCAGTGGTCACATGGGCAGGTCACATGGTATACCAGTGGGCATTCATCACCTTTCACCTGCATGTGGTAAGGCAAGAAGGTAAATAAATGGTCGCTGTAGTTCTGTTGACTGCCATCTTTGTGAGAATTTTAGCGCATGTTATGTTTATTATATTGCTGATAAAGTTACCAAATGTGCTTTGTAGATGCAGACTAATATCCAGTAAGTGAAAGCATGCTCCAACATGTCTTCAGTGACCTTTCGCACTAAACCCAGGACAGCAGGAAATCACAAACACAACTGAACTCTTAATCTTAAAAATCCTTAGTTACATCATTTTGAAACTACAGTACACAACAGGACAGGACAGAATAAGAAACAAGTAAATGCCTCACAAGTAGATCATCTTACACATCTTCCTCGACTTAAACAAGATTTTTAGTTGATACATCTATGGTATCAACTTGCAAGAAGCATGTGAACTTCCTCTCACAGTATTGTTTTCACCATGCTGTAAAGAAAGTATTTGCCCCAATTTTAATATGAGAAAGAAAACCCCAGTAAATACTAGGGATGAGCCGATACCACTCATTCAAATCCAATACCGATACTGTGACTTTGTGTACTGGCTGATACCGATCCAAACCCGATACTGTCTCTCTTATTTAAAACAACAAAAGTACAGAACATACTATGGTAATAATGATTGTTTGCATTTTGCACACATACATAAAAACATAAATCTAAAAGTCAAAGAATATATTACAAATCTGACTCCGTTAAGCAACACTGCTGCTTTTTTATTTGAAACTTTGTAACACTGGCAGCATTTCACTGGTCAGCACCATGTAAACATGCATTCTTAAGTTTTAAGTGCAAGTTTGTGCAGAACTTTAAAGCAAAACATGGCATATTGATAACCAAATAAATATAGTTTGCTTAAAGATACCAACTTCATATGTTGGGCCTATACAGTACAGTGCATTTGGAAAGTATTCAGAATGCTTCACTTTTTCCACATTTTGTTATGTTACAGCATTATTCCAAAATGGATTAAATTCATTTTTTCCTCAAAATTCTACACACAATACCCCATAATGACAATGTGACTAAAGTTTTTTTTTTTTTGAGATTTTTGCAAATTTAAAAATAAAAAACTAAGAAATCACATGTACATAAGTATTCACAGCCTTTGCCATGAAGCTCAGAATTGAGCTCAGGTACATCCTGTTTCCACTGATCATCCTTGAGATCTTTCTACAGCTTAACTGGAGTCCACCTGTGGTCGAGTCAGTTGACTGGACATGATTTGGAAAGACACACACCTGTATATATAAGGTCCCACAGTTGACAGTGCATGTCAGAGCAGAAACCAAGCATGAAGTCAAAGGAATTGTCTGTAGACCTCTGAGACAGGGTTGTCTCGAGGCACAAATCTGGGGAAGGGTACAGAAATATTTCTGCTGCTTTGAAGGTCCCAATGAGCACAGTGGCCTCCATCATCTGTAAATGGAAGAAGTTCAGAAACACCAGGATTCTTCCTAGAGCTGGTCAGCCGTCTAAACTGAGTGATCGAGGGAGAAGGGACTGAGTCAGGGAGGTGACCAAGAATCCGATGGTCACTCTGTCAGAGCTCCAGTGTTGCTCTCTGAAGAGAGGAGAACCTTCCAGAAGGACAACCATCTCTGCAGCAATCCACCGATCAGGCCTGTATGGTAGAGTGGCCGGATGGAAGCCACTCCTTAGTAAAAGGCACATGGCAGCCTGCTTGGAGTTTGCCAAAAGGCACCTGAAGGACTCTCAGACCATGAGAAACTAAATTCTCTGGTCTGATGAGACAAAGACTGAACTCTTTGGCGTGAATGCCAGGCATCATATTTGGAGGAAACCAGGCACCGCTCATAATCACCCCAATGTTGGTAGCAGCATCATGCTGTGGGGATGTTTTTCAGCGGCAGGAACTGGGAGACTAGTCAGCATAGAGGGAAAGATGAATGCAGCAATGTACAGAGACATCCTGGATGAAAACCTGTTCCAGAGCGCTCTTCACCTCAGACTGGGGCGACGGTTCATCTTTCAGCAGGACAACGACCCTAAGCACACAGCCAAGATATCAAAGGCATGGCTTCAGGACAACTCTGTGTATGACCTTGAGTGGCCCAGTCAGAGACCAGACTTGAATCTAACTGAACATCCCTGGAGAGATCTGAAAATAGCTGTGCACCGATGCTTCCCATCCAACCTGATGGAGTTTGAGAGGTGCTGCAAAGAGAAATGGGCCAAACTTCCCAAAAATAGGTGTGCCAAGCTTGTGGCATCATATTCAAAAAGACTTGAGGCTGTAATTGTTGCCAAAGATGCATCAACAAAGTATTGAGCAAAGGCTGCAAATACTTATGCACATGTGATTTCTTAGGTTTTTATTTTTAATAAATTTGCAAAAATTTCAAAAAAACTTTTTTCACATCGTCATTATAGGGTATTTTGTGTAGAATTTTGAGGATAAAATTAATTTAATCCTTCTTGGAACAAGGCTGTAACGTTACAAAATGTGGAAAACGTGGCGCACTGTGAATACTGTCTGGATGCACTGTACATCTATCTATCTATCTATCCATCTATGTAATCAATGCAGGCATGCAACCAGAGGGTTGGCGATATAAATACCGCTCTCCTCAGCCATCCTGCCGTTGTATCCCTGGGCAAGAAACTTTACCCACCTTACCTCCTGTGCCCATGACACTGGGTATGAATGTGAATAAATGTTCAGTAGTGGTCGGAGAGGCCGGTGGTGTGGACTGGCAGCCACGTTAACGTTAGTCTGCCCCAGGGCAGCTGTAGCTACAGTAGTAGCTTACCACTATCAATGTCTGTCTGGAGTGAATGAACAATGGACTCACTGTAAACGCTTTGAGATGTCACTTGACATGTAAAGCGCCATATATAAATCTAATCTTAGACTTAGACTTTCTGCTGCACATTCACCAGCCATAATGCTCTGCACTGTGTGTCTATATATATACATTTATAGTAATATGGACATATGTTTACTAGATGTTGTTTTTTCTTGCCTTCTGATTGTTGCTCTGAGTGTTGCTATCCCTATGCTGTTGCAATCCTGGAATTTCCCCATTGTGGGACTAATAAAGGCTTATCTTATCTTATCTTATCTTAATCCATTATTATTATTATTATTATTATAGTAGTGTTTCTGATATTATTCTCTGTCCATTCTTAGTTTTTAGGTTTGTTCTTATTTTGGAGTCATCCCTGTTCCATTTCCTGCAGCCTTGTTGTTCTAGTCCTGCTTCCAGTTCATCATTATAATTTGCCGTTTACATTTCTGTCACCTACCCTTCATCAACTGTAACTCTACCCTAAAAGGTAAACCCATGTTATGTCTTCGTTCCTGTCGTTTTCCACGCTCCCGTCTGGTTTGTACTTTAAGTTTAATTCTTTTGTTTTTGGGTCCCTTTTAGCGTCTTCCAGCCTCCAAGCTGGAAAAGCAGCAGCTGCTGATGCATAACACACATCCTGCTTCTCGGTTCTGGACAGAATTCGGCATATTCCTTTACCATAATACTTTTGCAAGTGTTTTATCAAGCTGGGGGTGTTAAAATTGTAAAAGCTGGTACCACACAACAAACATACCGAGGCGAGTTCCACAGACAGGCTCCAGTGACACTCGTTGCTGCTCTTTACAGAAGCCGCGCACAGCGTGGCTGAGAACATGACCATGCCTTCATTTTAATATTATTAATGTATCAGATCAGTAAATTACTTTTATTCCTTACCAATACTGATCCAGCCATTTTGCCTCCATCAAACCTGATGCCGATACGGCGGATCAGCTAAGCTCATCCCGAGTAAATACAAGATGCAGTTTTTAAATGATGATTTAATTTATTAAAGGAAAAAAGCTATCTGGCCCTATGTGAAAAAGCAACCCCGCCCCCAACCTAACTGGTTGTGCCACACTTGGTGGCAACAACTGCAATCAAGTGTTTGCAATAACTGGCAATGAGTCTTTTACATCATTAATGAGGAATTATGGCCTACTCTTCTTTGCAGAATTGTTTTAATTCAGCCATATTGAAGGACTTGAGCTTGAGGTCACAAACTGATGGCCGGACATTCTCCTTTACAATTTTCTGGTAGAGAGCAGAATTCATGGTTTTATCAATTACGGTAAATCGTGCAGGTCCTGAAGCAGCAAAGCAGCCCTAGACCATCACACTATCACCACCATGTTTGACTCTTGGTGTGATGTTCATTTTATGAAATACTGTTAGTTTTTACATCAGATATAACGGGATGCACACCTTCCAAAAAGTTCAAGTTTTGTCTTTTTTTTTGGTCTTTCGACTGCTCCCTTTCGGGGTCACTACAGTGCATCATCACTAAGGCTGCAACTAACGATTATTTTGGTAGCCGACTAATCTACTGACTCTTTTAGATCACAGTAGTTAGCCAGGTGTAGTGTGGCCGACTACTGATCGGCAGGTCAGGGGTTCGATTCCTGCTCTGTCTGCAGTCTACATGTCGAAGTGTCCTTGAGCAAGACACTGAACCCCCAGTTGCTCCTGGTGGGTCAGGCCAGCGCCGGTGTATGGCAGCTCTGCCGCCATCAATGTGTGGATAGCAGAATCTATAAAGCACTCTGGTCATCTAGAGATGAGAAAAAGCACAATTATTTTGCTCATGTCCTTTATCTCAGCTTCCTGCAGGCACAGCTCCTGTTCGGGGCTCCGGATCATGTTTTACTTCACCTGTTTAAGCCTTCACACCTGTGAAAATCACTGTCAGTCTCTGCCTTAAAGTGTCTGACACGATATAGAAACTATGCATAAATATTCATGATGAATTTATGTTATATCGTGTACATAGTTGGTTCTGTTGACTTCAAATGCTAAATAAGTGGAAAAATATTTCTCAGTGAATTCAAATTTAGCGCCGTGTTGCAGTAACGCGATATCCTGAGACGTGCCTCGTTTCCGGATATGACGTCATGAGGAGAGTTTCCTCTCGGCTGATCCATGTGCTGTCAATGTAAACAAGCTGTTTAGCTTCTATATCAGTGAAGAAATGCTGAAACGCTGCATGGCGGCTGGGTGTTCTAATTGCTCCAGTGAACGTACCAGCCTGTTCTCATTCCCAAAAGATCCAGATCTTCTTAAAAAATGGGCGAAGCAAGTACAGTGAACAAGGGACAAATGGCAACCAACACCATCTTCTGTCCTCTGCAGTGATCATTTCACTGCAGAGAGTTTCGAGGAGGCGCCTGCTATACAGGAATCTTTAGGCTTGAAAGTTCATTACAAATGGGTTCTAAAACCGACTGCCATACGTACGGTTTTCAAACGAAAACCCACAGCTCAGGACGATATCAACATATCAAAACAGCGCAGAGAAGCAACAGTGTCAAAACTCGCCCGGAAAAGAGTTTGTGTCATTGATTTTTTTTTCCCCACATAAGGCGATCCTGATTTTATATTTTTTCCGCCGAAAGTAAAATCCTCCCCTATGAATTTTGAAGCAGAGTGTTGACTTTACTCCAAATGGAAAGACTTTGTATTCAAAAATGTTATATTACTTTTTTCAGTTTTCATTTTTATAAATCTCATTGCCTACTGAAACTGAATATCTGAGCTTTTTTTTTTTTAATTTCCCCAACCACCCGATCGGGGAAATTTAGATCTGTCTGTAAATTACCATTCAGTGTTTTGGAGGCGACCAATGTCCATCTCTAACCCTTCACCGTCTGACCCTTCATCCTCTGAAACGTGTCATCGCTTCCTGAACGATATGGTTCAAATAAATAGGGTTGCAGTCCTTCGTTAGAACCAACTTGCTCTTCTTCATCACTCGGTCCTGCTTCTTCCTCAAAAACTATCGATAGATTGCTCAAATCTTTGCTGAAATCGCTCACAACTTTCTCCGCTTCAGTGTACTCAGCCATACTTGTTTACATATTGGGTTCCTCTCATGACGTCACAATATGGTGGCGCCGTTTGACCCAATTTTGACAAACGAACATTGCAATCATCTGCATCATGACTGGCGCCTAGTGGCTGCCCCGGCCTTGGATGCGCTCTGCAGAGCGTGCCCAAATGCCAAGTCACGTTTCGTTACCTTGTATACATGTGTAATGACAATAAAGTTGAATCTCAATCTCAATCATGATGTAATTTACGGTAGTTTATGGAAACAAAATTTTATTTAAATTTTTTTGTTTACACAGAATAAAAGCACAGTAGTTCTTCTTTCTAATGATGTCTTGGTTGAATTATGTCACGGACTCTTTAATATAATGTAGCCTATTATAAAAAGTTCCCACAGCTAAATAAAATAACGACCCATCAAACATGAGTTGGAAACTTGAACTTGACAGCTTAATCAGAAGTGTTTGTAGCAACACAATTAAATAATTGATGTTAAAGTGTAAAAACTCAAATAGCAGCTCTGCTGCTCCATAAAGGCTGTTGTAACCGTGTTCAAAACTAACTAGAATAATATCAAACTCCATTAAAGTAAAAAAAGAAAATTAGCTAGTCCATCTTGTTTGAAACCTTGCTGGGTCTAGAAGTTTAAAAGTTTAATTAGGATTCAGATGAAATTTAAAAGAACTTCTTCCAGTCTAAAATAAAAAAAAAACAAAACACTTTAAATATCAGTGCAGGAATGTAAGCCTTCACTACACATACAGTGAAATATTTAAGCCATTTTAAATTAGTTGTGATGATTATGATGATTTTTTTTAAATCAAATTACAAATCATGATATTCTAATTTACAGAGATGCATTAATATTCAGAATGAAGGCTGATATTACGGCAACAATAATAGAGAATACAAAAAAAAGTAGGTTGCTCCTGTAATTCACCCACTTACTGCAGTTAACATATAGCCAGCACAACAGAAGCAGCTCAGCTCTCAGCAACCATCGTAAGAGAGATTACTGTCCGACAGCAGGTAAACTAAACAGCATACACTAATAGTGTGGTCAGTTTTCTAAAGCTGAGAGAGTCGCTCATTGAAAATAAGACGCGCCAACGTTACCGGTGCAGTCCGCTGACAGGTGGCCAGAGACAGAGGAATGGAATGGAGGAGGGAATGGATGCATCGCTGTAGTGCAGCTGTGATACGACAACACTGCTTTTCAGTCTACATTTAACTTGTTTCATTTATTAATTTTCAGTAAAATCCTCCCATACTTTGGAAACTTTTGGCCTTCTCCGTGATTTTCTCTCCATGTCACCGTAATGTGCGCCTCTTCTTCGCTGAAACAGTTAAACAACATTTCCGTGGCATGCATATAAACTTTAAAATTAAACGCTTTTGTTGACAAAAATCTGCACTGACAAATTTTTATGCTCAATGTTATCGACAACATCGACAAATAGTTTCAGCCCTAATCATCACCTTATATCGCGATGATCCACATGTTGATTTGGCAAGGATTTTTACACCGGATACCCTTCCTGACACAACCCTGCCCATTTAACCGGGCTTGGGACCGGCACAGGGAATACACTGCCTTGTGTCTTGGTAACCAACTTTCCTTGCTCCATTATATTTTTGATGAGCACCAAGCTAGAAGGAGGAAGTGCCATTTTTATATGGTCTTTGTCATGACCCAGCTGGTACTTGAACCCATGGCCTCCTGGTTGTGGGGCAGATGCTCTACCTCTAGGCCCTTTAGTTTTGTCTCATCAATATTTTCCCCAAAAGTCCTGAGTTCATCAAGACGTTTTTCAGCAAATGCGACACAAGTGTTTGTGTTATTTTTTGACAGCAGTGGTTTCCAACTTGGAACTCTCCTATGGATGCCATTTTTGCCCAGTCCCTTTCTTATTGTTGAATCATGGACCAATGTCCAAACTGAGGCAAGCGAGGCTTGCAGTTGTTTAGATGTTATTCTGGGTTTTTGTTTCTCATCTGTTCTCGAAGTTCTTTGGATCACAACATGATGCATGATGTGTTGCTTTTTGTGAGACAGGTTCTATTTAAATGATTTGTTGATTCAACTGGTCTGGCAGTAATCAGGTCTGGGTGTGGCTAGTGAAACTGGGGTCAGTTTTCCAAAAAATGTGGTTAATCACAGTTAATTCATCATGTAACGGGGGGGGGGGGGATATTTGGATAGTGTTTTCCCCATAATTAAAAAAAATGAAAATTTTTTGAAAACTGTATTTTGTATTTACTAGGGCTATCTTTGTCTAATATTAAAACTTGTTTGTTTGATGATGTGAAACATTCTGACTGGTAATAGAGAGCATACACACGTGGACAAAATTGTTGGTACCCCTCTGTTAATGAAAGAAAAACCCACAATGGTCACAGAAATAACTTGAATCTGACAAAAGTGGTAAATAAAAATTCTATGAAAATTAACCAATGAAAATCAGACAATGCTTTTGAATTGTGGTTCAACAGAATTACTTTAAAAAACAAACTCATGAAACAGGCCTGGACAAAAATGATGGTACCCCTAGAAAAGATTGAAAATAATGTGACCATAGGGACATGTTCAACCAAGATGTGTCCTCTAATTAACATCACAGGTGTCTACAAACTTGTAATCAAGTTTCAACCTACTCAGAATTTTTATCCGAATTTGCTGATTTCTTAGCTGATTTAGTGCTGAAATCTGACAGAATAATTATAGTAGGGGACTTTAATATACATGTGGATGTAGATAGTGACTGCCTTAATGTGGCATTTAATTCAATATTAGACTCGATTGGGTTTTCTCAGAAAGTAGGAAATTCTACTCATTACCTCCACCATACATTGGACCTTGTTCTGACATATGGCATAGAAATAGAAAATCTTGTAGTGTCTCCTCATAACCCTGTACTGTCAGACCATTGTCTGTTAACCTTTGATTTTACTATTTCTGACTATTTGGCTCCTAAAGAAAAATATTATTACAGTAGATGCCTCTCAGATGATGCTGTTTCCAAATTTATGCAGATTGTTTCCTCTATGCCATGTGTCAACACAACGGAAATAAGCTATAGACAGCTTGCTCCTTCTGTAATTGATAACATGGTGGATAGTGTTTCAGCTTCTCTGCATCAGGCTCTAGACTTGGTGGCCCCCTTAAAAAAGAAAAAGTCTAATCAGAGATTTCTAACTCCTTGGTTCAACACAGAAACTCGTAGCTTAAAACAGAAGACTCGTCAATTAGAAAGAAAATGGCGCTCTACTAATTTAGATGAAATCTATTTAGCTTGGAGAAATCATCTTTTAATTTATAAAAAATCTCTTAGAAAAGCTAGAACAAGTTATTACTCTGCATTAATAGAAGAGAACAAGAATAATCCCAGGTTTCTTTTCAGTACTGTAGCCAGGTTGACAAAGAGTCAGGACTCTGTCAATCCTAGCATTCCCTTAGAGCTTACTAGTCAGGACTTTATGAACTTTTTCAATAATAAAATTTCCTCCATCAGAGATAAAATCAATCAGATTCTTCCCACAGTTAACTTAAATACTGTAACTACTACAACTCCTTCTTTTGATGTCTGTCTTGATGAGTTTACTCCAATCGACCTTTGTGAGTTAGACAAAATAGTTTCCTCATCCAAACCTTCAACTTGTCTTTTAGACCCTATTCCTACTAGGTTATTTAAAGAAGTCTTCCCACTTATTGGTAGCTTTATTCTTCATATAATCAATTCTTCATTAACTTTAGGCCATGTACCGCAGGCTTTTAAAACAGCTGTAATTAAACCCTTACTCAAAAAGCCAACGCTAGATCCAGGAGCTTTAGCTAACTATAGACCAATCTCTAATCTCCCTTTCATTTCAAAAATCTTAGAAAGAGTTGTTGCTACGCAATTATTCGACCACCTGCAGGGAAATGGTTTACTTGAAGAGTTTCAATCTTGGTTTAGAATCCATCATAGTACTGAAACAGCCTTAGCGAAGGTCACTAACGACCTCCTCATTGCATCTGATAATGGACTAGTTTCTGTACTTGTCCTTTTAGACCTTAGTGCAGCTTTTGATACTATCGATCATAATATTCTACTTGATAGATTAGAACACTATGTTGGACTTAATGGAACTTCGTTGCAGTGGTTTAGATCTTATTTATCTGATAGGTTCCAGTTTGTTCATGTAAATAATGAGTTTTCTTTCAACTCAAAGCTTAGTCATGGAGTTCCACAGGGATCTGTGCTAGGCCCTACTCTTTTTAGTTTATATATGCTTCCGTTAGGCAACATTATTAGAAAGCACTGTATACATTTTCATTGTTATGCAGATGACACACAATTATACCTGTCAATGAAGCCAGATGATGGTAATCAATTAGCCAAGTTAGAAGCCTGTCTTAAGGAAATCAAAGCTTGGATGACTTGTAATTTCCTGCTATTAAATTCAGATAAGACTGAAGTCATTCTTGTTGGTCCAAAAAACCTTAGAAATTCCTTTCCAAATCAAACTTTCAGTTTGGATGCAGTTACTCTTTCTCTTAATAGCTCTGTGAGGAACCTTGGAGTTATTTTTGATCAGGACTTGTCCTTCAATTCACATATTAAATTTGTTTCTAAGACTGCCTTCTATCATTTGCGTAATATTGCCAAGATTAGGAACATCTTGTCTCAGAGTGATGCTGAGAAACTGATCCACGCTTTTGTTAGCTCGAGATTAGATTATTGTAATTCTTTATTATCAGGTTGTCCTAAAACATCTTTAAAAAGTCTTCAGCTGATCCAAAATGCTGCAGCAAGAGTTTTAACAGGTACTAGAAAGAGAGATCATATCTCTCCGGTTCTGGCCTCCCTTCATTGGCTTCCCATAGAGTTTAGAATTAAGTTTAAAATCCTTCTTCTTACTTACAAAGCTCTAAACAATCAGGCTCCTTTTTATTTAAAAGATCTGATACTACCGTATTATCCTAACAGAGCACTACGCTCCCAAAATGCAGGATTACTTGTAATACCTAGAATCTCCAAAAGTACAATGGGAGGCAGAGCCTTCAGTTATCAAGCTCCTCTCCTGTGGAATCAGCTGCCAATCTGGATTCGGGAGTCAGACTCGATCTCTGTTTTTAAGATTAGGGTTAAAACCTACCTTTTTGATATAGCCTACAATTAGGGAGGAATCATGTGTTTCTGAACCCTCCCTTAGTTATGCTGCTAATAGGTTTAGTCAGCCGGGGGGCCTCCAGTAATGCGCTGGGCCTCACTCCTTTCCTCACTCTCTATGAAATATTTTTTTTTGCTGGTCATTAACATTTGTTTGTTCTCTCCCATAGATTGAGTCCCCATCGTGCTGTTTGCTCTCTACATGTCTGTTCTTTTCATCTTCTCTGTTCCCTCACCCCCCAGCCAGTCGCAGCAGATGACTGCCCCTCCCTGAGCCTGGTTCTGCTGGAGGTTTCTTCCTGTTAAAAGGGAGTTTTTCCTCTCCACCGTCGCCAAGTGCTTGCTCACAGGGGATCACCTGATTGCTGGGGTCTTTCTGCAACTGTGGGGGTTCCCCCCTACAGTTGATAGTGCTATGAGATGACTGTTGTTGTGAAATGGCGCTATATAAATAAGATGGATGGATGGATGGATGAATTGAATTGAATTAATCAGTCAGTCGGCCTATTTAAAGGGTGACAAGTAGTCACTGTGCTGTTTGGTGACATGGTGTGTACCACACTAAACATGGACCAAAGGAAGCAAAGGAGAGAGTTGTCTCAGGAGATTAGAAAGAAAATTATAGACAAGCATGTTAAAGGTAAAGGCTATAAGACCATCTCCAAGCAGCTTGATGTTCCTGTGACTACAGTTGCACATACTATTCAGAAATTTAAGATCCACGGGACTGTAGCCAACCTCCCTGGACGTGGCCGCAGGAGGAGACAGATAATACGAATGGTAACAAAAGAGCCCAGAACAACCTCTCAACACATTCATGGTGAACTCCAAGGTCAAGGTACATCAGTGTCAGATCGCACCATCCATCGTTGTTTGAGCCAAAGTGGACTTCATGGGAGACGACCAAGGAGGACACCACTGTTGAAAACAAATCATAAAAAAGCCAGACTGGAATTTGCCAAACTGCATGTTGACAAGCCACAAAGCTTCTGGGAGAATGTCCTATGGACAGACGAGACAAAACTGGAACTTTTTAGCAAGGCACATCAGCTCTATATTCACAGACACAAAAATGAAGCATACCAAGAAAAGAACACTGTTCCTACTGTGAAACATGGAGGAGGTTCTGTTATGTTCTGGGGCTGCTTTGCTGCATCTGGCACAGGGTGTCTTGAATCTGTGCAGGGTACAATGAAATCTCAAGACTATCAAGGTATTCTAGAGAGAAATGTGCTGCCCAGTGTCAGACAGCTTGGTCTCAGTCGCAGGTCATGGGTCTTGCAACAGGATAATGACCCAAAACACACAGCTAAAAACACCCAAGAATGGCTAAGAGCCAAACATTGGACTATTCTAAAGTGGCCTTCTATGAGCCCTGATCTAAATCCTATTGAGCATCTGTGGAAGGAGCTGAAACATGCCGTCTGGAGAAGGCACCCTTCAAACCTGAGACAATTGGAGCAGTTTGCTCATGAGGAGTGGGCCAAAATACCTGCTGAGAGGTGCAGAAGTCTCATTGACAGTTACAGAAATCGTTTGATTGCAGTGATTGCATCAAAAGGTTGTGCAACAAAATATTAAGTTAAGGGTACCATCATTTTTGTCCAGGCCTGTTTCATGAGTTTGTTTTTTAAAGTAATTCTGTTGAACCACAATTCAAAAGCATTGTCTGATTTTCATTGGTTAATTTTCATAGACTTTTTATTTATTACCACTTTTGTCAGATTCAAGTTATTTCTGTGACCACTGTGGGTTTTTCTTTCATTAACAGAGGGGTACCAACAATTTTGTCCACGGCTGTAAAGTCCTGCCTCTCTAATTCTGCATTATAGAACCTATCATCATCTGAACAAAACATGTATGGGAATCAATGGCAAGAGAGAAATTATTTTTTGATCCCAATTGAACTTTGCCATGGATTACTCCTGTTGTTTGTCAATATAAAAGATAAGTTGTACGCTGATGTATAACTGTTGGAAGTACAAGGATGTGAAAGACTACAAACTACAAAGTTACACCATTGTTTTCAAAGAGAGGCTTCAGCAGTCAAAACTTCAAGGAAGAGTGGCCCTGTTGAAACACCTTGACCACAGTTTAAACAAAGGCATGTGGAAGACTTCAAGGCCAACTGCAACAACTTAATCTTTAGTAGCAGCCTTCTCCTAGTCACTCTCCTACAAAGCTTTGGTGGGTTGTTATTGTACCCAGGAATATGGTCAACATTCAGAAGTCTCTTTATAGTCACTTGAGACATATTCACTAGAAGTGTCACTGCCCTCCTGATTTCCAGTCAAACAGGAACCAAACAGACTTATCTGCCTAACTCCAGTTAGGAAATTTGACTACCTCTCACACCAAGGTACATACAACATGTTGGGTTATTGCTGCTTCACCAGCAGCATAGTATAGATGTTGCTACAAGTTTTGATGTCTTGCAGAAAATAAACTCTTTAAAATGAGCAACATCCAACCATGTACAGTCTGTCATTTTCAAAACGTGATGGGGAATATTTCAAAACTAAAAAGCTTTACAAAATATACAGTGGTGTGAAAAAGTGTTTGCCTCCTTCCTGATTTCTCATTTTTTGTGTTTGTCACACTTAAGTTTCAGATCAAACAAATTTAAATATTAGATAAAGATAACACAACTAAACACAAAATGCAGTTTTTAAATGAAGGTGTTTATTGTTAAGGGGAAAAAAATCCACACCTACATGGCCCTGTGTGAAAAAAATGATTGCCTCCTAAACCGAATAACTGCTTGGGCCACCCTTAGCAGCAACAACTGCAATCAAGCGTTTGCAATAACTGGCAATGAGTCTTTTACAGCACTGTGGAGGAATTTTGGCCCACTCATCTTTGCAGAATTGTTGTAATTCAGCCACACTGGGGGGTTTTCAAGCAAGAATTGCCTTTTTGAGGTCATGCTACAGCATCTCAATTGGATTCAGGTCAGTACTTTTGACTAGGCCACTTCAAAGTCTTCATTTTGTTTTTCTTAAGCCATTCAGAGGTGGACTTGCTGGTGTGTTTTGGATCACTGTCCTGCTGCAGAACCCAAGTGTGCTTCAGCTTGAGGTCACGAACAGATGGCCGGACATTCTCCTTCAGGATTTTTTTGGTAGACAGCAGAATTCATGGTTCCATTTACCACAGCAAGCCTTCCAGATCCTGAAGCAGCAAAACAGCCCCAGACCATCACACTACCACCACCATATTTTACTGTTGGTTATGATGTTCCTTTTCTTAAAGACTGTTACTTTTACGCCAGATGTAATGGGACACATACCTTCCAAAAAGTTCAACTTTTGTCTCATCAGTCCACAGAGTATTTTCCCAAAAGTTTTGGGGCTCATCAAGATGTTTTCTGGCAAAACTGAGACGAGCCTTTATGTTCTTTATGCTCAGCAGTGGTTCTGTCTTGGAACTCTGCCATACAGGCCATTTTTGCCCAGTCTCTTTCTTATGGTGGCGACATGAACGCTGACCTTAAGTGAGGCAAGTGAGGCCTGCAGTTCTTTGGATGCTGTTGTGTGGTCTTTTGTGACCTCTTGGATGAGTCATCACTGTGCTCTTGGGGTAATTTTGGTTGGCCGGCCACTCCTGGGAAGGTTCACCACTGTTCCATGTTTTCGCCATTTGTGGATAATGGCTCTCACTGTGGTTTGCTAGAGTCCCAAAGCTTTAGAGATGGCTTTATAACCTTTTCCAGGCTGACAGATCTCAATTACTTTGTTTCTCATTTGTTCCTGAATTTCTTTGGATGGCAGCATGATGTCTAGCTTTTGAGGATCTTTTGGTCTACTTCACTTTGTCAGGCAGGTCCTATTTAAGTGATTTCTTGATTGAGAGCAGGTGTGGCAGTAATCAGGCCTGGGTGTGGCTAGAGAAATTGAACTCAGCTTTCCAAAGATGTGATAAACTACAGTTAATTTATGCTTTAACGGGGGCGGGGGGGGGGGGGGTCACTTTTTCACACAGGACCATATAGGTTTGGATTTTTTTCCCCCTTAATAATAAACACCTTCATTTAAAAACTGCATTTTGTGTTTACGTATGTTATCTTTGTCTAATATTTAAATTTGAAGATCTGAAACATCTAAGTGTGACAAACGTACAAAAAAATGAGAAATCAGGAAGGGGGCAAACACTTTTTCACACCACTGTATATACAGAGTCAAACAAGAACTGATTTGACTTCAATAGCTTTTCAATACTCCTTCAATAGTTTTTAAATACAATTTTCCCCCTGCCAGTTGTTACGTCTGTGTCTCCAATTGGAGTAACAGCAGCAAGATATATCATTATTTGAAGAATAACACTGGTCAACACCAAATTTATTTTCTAAGTTTTTTTTTAGCTGATTTAGGACAATTTTGATGTGCTGAATCCAAAAATCACATTGGTTTTGCTCAATCAGTTCACCTTTTTGAATTATGGCCACATGTTGTTTTATACATTTTTGTCTACATGTACGGGTATTTTCGCTTTATATGATGCAAAATTCTTTTTTATGTCTTGAAATTCTCTGAATTTTGAACAATGATGACGTAACATTCAATTTACATGTACTTACCTTTATATAAACATAAGTACATGCACAGTACTAAGTAAGTACTAAGTAAGTACAGGTTTCTACTTAGCACCCGATCGAGAGAAATGGATATCATTTTCGGATTCAGCGGTGCAAAATTGTCTTAAATCAGTTGAAAAAACACAGACAACTTACAAAAAAATTATTTTTTTAACCCTGTGTAATCTTCGAAAAAACCTGAAAAATGTACTGCGTTCAGTAACTACTTAGGATGATGGCAGGAGAGTCCCGCCTTGTTTTAGTTGTTCAATGGTAAATCTAACAATATAAAATCTAAAGAATGAGCAACACACAAATTTTGGATTTTACTTGAAGTTACTTCACCCTTTATTACACCCTCATGCACTGTCAAAGTGACTCCTAACGTTTCTAACTCAGAGTTCCCACTCCATTATAAAAGCATACCTGTTTATTTAAAAAAGAAAAAATGCAAGTGCACAACATTTAGTTCTGCCAACAACAAACTAAGAAATGAGGAAGAACACCATGTCGCAAAGACATCTGTTCTCACTCACCTATGATGGACTTGGAAGAAGAGATGGAGGCGTGACCATTCCGGATGGGAGGGGGTGGAGGAGGGGGTCCGGCCGGGGTTCGGGAGGATGATGATGACGAGGATGAGGAAGGAGGAGTAGGTAGTTTGCCTCCTCGATTTTGGGGCTCTGACATCGCAGAGCTTTGGCCACGGTATGGGGGTGGGGGAGGAGGGGCGTCTCGGCCACCATTACGAGACCCGGGAGGGGGCACCTGGGGGGCTGCGTGGACAGCAATCACAAATGATCAGGATGACATGTATGAGATTAGCACTTGGGCTGCACAACATATCAAAATGTTATCATAATAGCAGCGTGTGTAACGTGCATAATATTAAAGATGGCTTGAACAGTGATAATGTTTCATGTGATCATGCATTCATATTTCACCATTTTGGAGTAGCATTTACACAGTTTCCAAATTATTATACTCCACAAAGTAGGTGGTAATTATGTAAGAAAAGAGATGTGGAAAAATGTGAAAAACAATGCAAATTTATAGAAAATTTCATAAGTTAATGTTAAAAAAGTCAACAAGAAAAAGATGCAAAATTATGAGAAGTGAGTTTATGAGAAACTTAAATTCACAAGGAAAACAGCAAATTTGAGGGGAAATAAAAAGATGCAAATTTACAAAAAAATGTTTAAAAACATGAGGAAAAAAGGCAAATTTATGCAAAAAACATTGCAAATTTACAAGAAAAATAATACAAACCTATGACAAAAAAGGTCAAATTTAACAAAAAGGTTGTAACTTTTTGTGTAAAAGTACAAATTTAAAAGAAAAACTGCATATTTGAGGGGAAAAAAAGCCATACATTTATGAGACAAAAAAAAAAAATCAAGTTTATGTTAAAAAAGCAACAAAAAACTTAGAAGAGTCAGGGAAGACAAAGCACAGAAGGAGGAAGACGTTCTAGCACGTAGTGAACATAATGAGAGATGGGCAGAACAATGTGGTGAAGAAAACCCATGGCCAAACAGAGATATCAACATGGTATACTGAAGTATTAGTTTATATAGCACAAGTCATATTGTTAGTGCCATTTTCAACAACAATACTGCATGCTTTCCTTATATTGTGCAGCCCCAGTTAATGCTATACAGTAGAAAACAATACACGGTTCAGGTCACAAGAACAGGTGATGTTTGGCCAGGCGTTCCCATAGATTAGGCTCAATCAAGCTGCAGTGCAAGAGTTGGGTTTTTTTGCCCAAGAACCAGCTGCTTGAAACAACAATCAGCTGTGAAATCAACTCAGTGAAATTGTTCTAACCTCCAACAGAGAATGTCACCACAGTACATCACTGTATCACATCATAATTTTGCTTTCATATTGACTGTGAATACTAGAATATTACACTACAGGAACAATAAAACACTGATGTGCTGTGGGAGCGGGCATGGAGGAGAGTAAAAGTGTGCAGGAAGGTGAAATATTCAACCATGCTTCAGGAATGTGGAGAAACCAGGAGACCTCATGGTGAATCACTGTCATCACACTGAAAGCCAGAGCTCCTGCTAACAAGCACCTTCCTCTTTTGAGTTTCTTAATTTAAATTATTAATTCATTTCAATGAGGCATGGGATACTTGTTACTTGGGGCGAACGGAAGTGAACAGAGTAGCCAGAAATTGTACCCAAACAAAAGCAGTTACATTATTATATTAGTTACTTGAGTACAAGTAAGAGTAGTCATCAAAACAAATCATTTAAGAAAGTATCGACAAAAAAAAGTTACTCCACTAGGAGTGCCTTCACTCTTGCCAGTTTGTGACATTTTTCTCTGAACATTGTGCCTATTTTCTCAAAACTTTTTTCTGGTGGTGTTGGCGTTATCGCATTAATCGCCTGTTAACGCTTTGCCGCCATTAATGCCGACAAATTTTGTGATCACAGTTAACGGCAGAAAGTGTGAACAGTACTTTTTCTGGCCTGAACTGCGCTCTGTACCAACTACAGAAGCCACTCTGGGTAGTGACAGACACTGTGTGCACCATGCAGAAATTGGGAAGTCAAACAAGCTGGATCACTGCCATGGAAATCCCCAAAACGCTGTCATGTTTAAGTTTACAAGATCATCTGTCGGAGCCCTCACCTGGATAACTGTCACTGCTCCTCCAAAACTTCGCCTGGAGGTCAGGTGTTTTTCTTTGGAAGCCAGTTAGTCGGCTAGCAGTAAACAGCTACACGCTACAGATGTAGCGGCTGCCAGCAGCTAAGGACAGACACTCCACCGGTTTCATCTTCACAGCTTTGGGTCCAACTGTTGGTAGGTGAGTAGCAGTCTAAAATTCTCAAGCTGTGTTCGTAATTAGGGGTGGATTCAAAAGATCAATATATCGATATGGATCGATCCACGTTTGACTGAGCCGATATCGATCCACAAAATCCGCGGATCGATCTTTTAATATTAATATATTTTAATATAATATTTTTACGTTTGTGAACGTCTGCTGAGTATAATCGGGTCGAAACTGGGTCAGTGAGCCAGGAACAACGGCCGAGAACCATAAACAACTGACGCACTAACGGAGCTAGCAAGCTAACGGATATGCTAGTTCTTCTTCTGTGGTGTTAAAACGGTTCTTATCCGGCAAGAGTTTCCTGCCGCGCGTGCTATTTCGTGTTTACACAAGCGGAGATAATAACGTGCATCTCTTAATTTAGCAACAAAAGCCACCGTAAAGATTGTCCTCAACAGCTTCTGAATATTTTTCATAAATAAAACTTCTGTGTTCCCTGCAGCGCATGCACACATCTTTCATGTTTACATGACGCGGAGTTAATAACGTGCGCGTCTCTTAATTTAGCAGCAAAAGTCACCGTAAAGACTGTCCTCAACAGCTTCTTAATATTTTTCATAAAGCGGGGATAAACGGACTTTTACTCCGTGCAGCGCTGTGTTGGAACATCAAGTTGACGACTGATAAAGGGAAAATGCACGGAGACTGAAACCCGTGAAGCAGAGGGAGACTTGGAGCTGCTGAGACTGTAAGTATAATATCATTTGTTTGTTTTAACATTTGTGTCGTCAATTAATAATTTATCTGGCATGATGGTGGTTTCTTTTACAAACTATGGACACAGAGAGAACTGTTGGTTAAGCGCTGTGAATAAATGCTGAATTAAGGTATACTTTATGAGATTATGGACTTCTGCGAAGCGATGTGAAGAGAATAAATCACAATAAAATTAATAAAGGCTGCAGTACAACAAGCTATTTTTACTCAGCAGAACTAAACTGAAATGAACAAACCTCAGGAAATGAACTGAAACCCTTTTCAAACATTGAAAGTTAATTTGTAGTTAAAATATAAAAAAAATCCTAAATTATTAAACCCTACTGTGGTGTGGCGATCTAAAAATATGAATGTTAATTCTACTGTGAAATCTATTCTTTTTATCTGCCTTCAGATGTGTGAAGACTGGAAGCTTCAGTCTCACTGAGACCTTCTGAAGGTCAGAGGTCGTCAGTGGAGGAGCATCCCTGCTTCATGTGGATTTCAGCACAGAAGAAGACCTTCAAGTTCAAGATTCAAGGAGGTGCTGCCATCATCTTCTCCAGACTAACAGGCATTCAGTGCAATTTAGTTGTTGTAATGACAAATTCTTTTATTTCTTTTTTTAAAGTTCTCAGCAAGAACACAATATTGGTCATTTTTTTTTACAATTTTACTGAGCATTTAATTCTAAATAAATCACTGTTTAACAGGAAATTTTTTGGCAATCCTGTACTTTTCTTGTGGTGTTACATAGAATAGCATCACTGTAAACTATGGAAAAAGCAGCTGCTTTAAAATTTGTACTTCCTCACACAACTTTGAGTGCAAAAAAACTCTAAAAGTGCCATAACTTTTTGGAAAAGCTCCCACAAATCCAGGCTTTTTGGGCCACAACAATCACAAAAACAGCTGACAAAATCCTGGAGGGACTGAAATACAGTGAGATTATGTCTGCATGGTTCATGCATTGAATTTGTTTCCTTACTCTGGGTGGTGAACTTGACACAACACACCCTTTGCACTAAAGAAAGCACCTGTGAGCACTTTATGAAATGGTAAGTTAAATAATAAAAAGTGCATTATTGTAACTGATTTTGGGTCAGTTCTATATGTGATAATTTATGTATTAACAAAGTTAGAAGATTCTTTGTACAATTTGCAGCATTAGGTCTCGAAGATTTTTGTTTCATGGGAAGTAAAATGGCTATTAAAATGGTAATTCCCCAGATCAAATTGAATTGATTCAGAATCTCAAGAATCGGAATCGAATCGATTCTGGAAATTAGGGATCGTTCTCAGCCCTATCCGTAATGTCCACTCACTCCCACGCCCCGTTTTTGTGGCGTGGTTGGTGACATCATGGGCGAGATAGTTGTCCGTTTATGTTTACACTTTTTCTATTAAAAGGGAAATTGTGTCTGTTGTGACACACGAGGTCCATTGATTTGTGTTCGGCTGGTGGATGTTTGCTATGGGAGTGTAGTTGTGTAGCAGTGGCGTTTCTGAGCCCTGGCATTCTGCTGTTTTTATTCCACCTGTGGTGATACTTTTGAGGATTTTCTGGAGAATATTCTGGATAGTTTGATCATTTTGGATATGCTGAGAGCTTTAATAAACCTGCAGGTGAAGAAAGCAAGCACATTTGTCCACTCCCATGTTTATGACGGTATGAGAAACTTGAAAAATTACCAACTTAAAAGTACACTGTATCTGAATGGAAGAACACGGGATTAACGCGTTATTAATGGCGATTAACTCAATGTTCCAAAAGATTAATCGTGATTAGAAATTTTAATCGTCCAACACGACTACTTTTTTCATGTAAGTTTGAAACATTTTTCTAATTTTTTTTTTTTTTTTTTTGGGGGGGGGGGTGTATTTCCCTTCTTGTACATTTCAGACTTTGTTCAAACAAACTTGTTTTTTTTTTCCTTGCGAGATGTTTTTCTTTCCACTGTGGTTCCT
Source organism: Pholidichthys leucotaenia (assembly GCA_020510985.1). NCBI lineage: Eukaryota > Metazoa > Chordata > Actinopteri > Cichliformes > Pholidichthyidae > Pholidichthys > Pholidichthys leucotaenia. The sequence continues at coordinate 285,601,065 of CM035848.1, read as the reverse complement.
TTAAAGTTGCAACTTTTTTCATAAATTTGCAAGTTTTGTTTGTGAATGTTCAATTATTTTCCCTAGTAGATTTGTGAGTGTAATGTCACTAATTTGGGAGTTTTTCTTCTCAGTGTTTTGGTCTGAGATCTAACCTGTGTACCATCACATCTGCCATCCAACCAAACCTCGACATACATGACAAAGACTGGATACAGTGCCTAGAAAAGTATTAATCCTCTTGCATGTTCTCCTGTTACTGTTTTTAGTCATCATCAAAAATCAGGGTACTCTTTGTTCTTTCAATATTTAATTACTGAAACAAAAATGGAACAACAAAAAATAGTCGTCGTGTGGTTTTTGCCTTGTCAAAATAAAATCAGAATTGAGCCAAAACAGGATAATGGATCTGATCTGGTTTTTGTTTTACTGTTTGGGTCACAGGCAGAAGTCCATTTAGCTTTTTTTCATAATTAGACCTTTTGTAATCCTTTTTTTTGTCCTTTTTGTGTAAAGTGTCACATTTAGCTGTTGGTTTAGTCAGTTATGTTTATTTTACAGAAATTATCACATTGACTTTTCAACAAATTAACATAAAACAAATTGTAAAGGCCCGTTTTTTTGTAATTACCGGCTCTTACTTTTGGCTATGACCAAAACAAACAAACAAAAAAACAACAAAAAAACAAAAAACAACTAATGACATCAGATTCATTATCTAGGGGTGTGCCATGTCGTATCGTTTATGATTATAACTGTATAAATTTTGACACTAGTGTAAAAATGAATATCGCGATATTTGGGGTCTGCTGCGTGACGACACTGCACCATTACGATGCCAACAGAAGTTACGCGTTACCATAGAAATGGCAAAACAAACATGGCGCGGGAAGCTGCTGCTTCGAAGTTGGAGTGGAAACATCTAAGTTTTAAGGCTATTTCAGACTGCTGCCATGTAAAAAAACAAACAAACAAAAAAAAAACGGTGTAGCAATGTGGATAATCTGCCTGTATTTTTTCCCGCACGTCAACAACACCGCTGGAGCAGTGTTAATGTCCAACAATGTGCCACACAAAGTGTCTGCTGTTGTATTTTCCTTCCATTTTGGCTACTTCATCTTGATTTTATTCAACCACCTGAAGAGGAGGTTCAGTGTGACGAGAGCCAAAAAGCCCCAGGAGAGGTCCATGCAACGAGAGTTACAACAAACATTTTTGTATTTTTTTTCATGCAACTTAATTTTTAAGTTAACACTTCAAAATGATCAATTTACTCTACATTTTAACTGACGACAAAGCAAGTCGACTCAAACCATCACTTTACGAACAAAACTTAAATGGGTCACTGAAAAATGGTGTGTTTGTCGGTTTTAACTGTCTAAAATGTGTCTACTGGTCATGTGATAATCGAAAAAATATTACAACACACACTCATCCATCCATCCATCTTCTACCGCTTTTCTGGAGGTCCGGGTCGCGGAGGCAGCAGTTGAAGCAGAGAAGCCCAGACTTCCCTCTACCCCGCCACCTGCTCCAGCTCTTCAGAGGATACCAAGGCGTTCCCAGACCAGCTGGCAGACATAGTCTCTCCACCGAGTCCTGGGTCTGCCCCAGGGTCTCCTCCCAATGAGACGTGCCCAAAACACCTCAAGTGGGAGGCGTCCAGGAGGCATCCTAATCAGATGCCCACACCACCTCAACTGACTCCTTTCAATGTGGAGGAGCAGCGGTTCTACTCTCAGCCTCTTCCGGATGACTGAGCTCCTCACCCTATCTCTGAGGGTGAGTCCAGCAATCCTGCGGAGAAAGCTCATTTCAGCCGCTTGTATCCGTGATCTTGTTCTTTCGGTCATTACCCAAAGCTCGTGACCACAGGTGACAGTAGGAACATAGACTGACTGGTAAATCGACAGCTTTGCCTTAGAACTCAGCTCCCTCTTCACCACAACAGACCAGTACAACGTCCACATCACTGCAGATGCTGCTCCGATCCGTCTGTCAATCTCTTGCTCCATTTTCCCCTCACTTGTGAATAAGACCCAAAGATACTTAAATTCCTCCACTTGGGGCAGGAGCCTGTCCCCAACCCAGAGAGGACAATCCACCTTTTTCCGGCTGAGGACCATGGACTCGGACTTGGAGGTGCTGATTCTCATCCCAGCTGCTTCACACTCAGCGGCAAACCGTCCCAGCAAGAGCTGTAGGTTATTGCTGGATGAAGCCAACAGGACAACATCATCTGCAAACAACAGAGATGAGATCCTGTGGTCACCAAGCATGACACCCTCCATTCCCTGGCTGCGCCTAGAAATCCTGTCCATAAAAATTATGAACAGGATCGGTGACAAAGGGCAGCCCTGGAGGAGTCCAACTCTCACTGGGAATGAGTCCGACCAAGTGTTGGCAATACGAACCAAACTCTCACAACGGTCGTACAGAGACCAAATAGCGTGTAACAACAAGCTCGATACCCCATACTCCCGAAGCACCCCCCACAAAAAACCACGAAGGACGCAGTCGAATGCCTTCTCCAAGTCCACAAAACACATGTAAACTGGTTGGGCAAACTCCCACGAACCCTCGAGAATTCTCGAGAGGGTAAAGAGCTGGTCCGACGTGCCACAGCTAGGACGAAAACCACATTGCGCCTCCTGAATCCGAGGTTCGACCAACGGCCGGACTCTTCTCTCCAGTACCTTGGCACAGACCTTCCTAGGGAGGCTGAGGAGTGTGATCCCTCTAAAGTTGGATCACACCCTCCGGTCCCCTTTTTTGAAGAGAGGAACCACCACCCCAGTTTGCCTTACCAAAGGCACTGCCCCCGACCTCCATGCAATGTTGCAGAGGCGTGTCAACCATGACAGCCCTACAACATCCAGGGCCTTGAGGTACTCAGGGCGAATCTCGTCCACCCCTGGGGCCCGTCAACGAAGGAGATTTTTAACCACCTTGGCGACCTCAACCCCTGTGATAGGTGAGTCATCCCCCCTCGTCCACAAACCCTGCTTCCTCTGTGGAAGGCGTATCAGTGGGATTGAGGAGATCCTCGAAGTATTCCTTCCACCGCCCGACGATATCCCCAGTTGAAGTCAACAGCGCCCCATCCGCACCATACACAGTGTGGACAGGGAGCTGCTTTCCCCTCCTGAGCCGCCGGACAGTTTGCCAGAATCTCTTCGAGGCCAACCGAATGTCTTGTTCCATGGCCTCACCGAACTCCTCCCATACCCGGGTTTTTGCTTCAGCAACCACCCGAGCTGCACTCCACTTGGCCTGCCGGTACACCTCAGCTGCTTCGGGAGTCCCACAAGCCAACCAAGCTTGATAGGACTCCTCCTTCAGCTTAATGGCCCCCCTCACCACTGGTGTCCACCATTTGGTTTGGGGGTTGCCACCACGAGATGCACCGACCACCTTGCGGCCACAGCTCTGGTCCACCGCTTCAACAACAGAAGTGGAGAACATGGCCCATTCAGACTCCATGTCTCCAGACTCCCTCGGAATGTGGTTGAAGTTCTTCAGGAGGTGGGAGTTGAAGACCTCCCGGACAGGGGCCTCAGCCAGATGTTCCCAGCACACCCTCACTATACGTTTGGGTCTACCAGGTCTGAATGGCTTTCTCCCCTGCCATCGGATCCAACTCACCACCAGGTGGTGATCAGTTGACAGCTCTGCACTTGTCTTTACCCGAGTGTCCAAGACATACGGTCGCAGGTCTGATGACACAATAACAAAATCGATCATTGACCTGCGACCTAGGGTGTCCTGGTGCACATATGGACACCCTTATGCTTGAACATGGTGTTCGTTATGGACAAACTGTGGTTAGCACAGAAGTCCAATAACTGAACACCACTCGGGTTCAGATTGGCCAGGCCGTCCCTCCCAATCACTCCCCTCCAGGTTTCACTGTAGTTGCCCACGTGCGTATTGAAGTCCCCCAGAAGGACAATGGAGTCTCCAAGAGGAGCACCCTCCAGCACCCAAGTCTCCAAAAAGGGTGGGTACTCTGAAACATCATTTGGTGCATAGGCACAAATGATGGTCAGGACCCGTTTCCCAACCCGAAGGCGCAGGGAAACAGGTCACCGTTAAAAAAACAAACAAAAAAAAACACACATACACACAGCCTTTATCTTGTTTGTTTGTTTTTTCCCTCCAAGAAACGTTTTTGACTCTTCCAGCATTTCTCCTCTACGTCAAGAACTGAGAAATGTCACTAAAATGTAAACTTCACTAGTGTTGATACCCACCCACTGCTCTATTACTGGCCAACCAAACTGTCTGTCATGTAGACGGGTGGGAAGAAAAAGGCATTAGCTTCCGAGCTAACAGTGGCATTAGTTTTAGCCTAGAAAGCTCGCACCAATCTTGGTTTACACCATTTTCTTCAGATTACAGTCACCCTAATAGACATCCCTGTTTCCACCTAGTTCACAGTCGATAATACAGCTCACCTCGGTCGGGAGGTGGTGATGGACATGCCACCTAGTGTTAGTTTAACTGTTGATCCCGTTTCTTGATTACCATTTTCTATAAATTCCTATTCACCCCAATGGAATCCTTGCTCATGTAACAATGCTCGACCATATATTTCATTCTTAATGCATGATCAGACCAAAGACAAAGCAAATTTTTCACATGGCATGCATACAAAGTCAATGGAAAAAGGCAAGCACACAAGAATCTTGTGCATTCACATCCAAGGGCTAGCACTAGCACCACAACACACACTCCTCTTAAAACAAAAACAAAACACACACACACACAGCCTTTATCTTGTTTGGTTGGTTTTTTTCCCCTCCAAAAAATATTTTTGACTCTTACGGCATTTCTCCTCTACGTCAAGAATTGAGAAATGTCACTACAAGGTAAACATCACTAGTGTTGATACCCACCCACTGCTCTATTATTGGCCAACCAAACTGTCTGTCATGTAGATGGGCGGGAAGCAAAAGGCATTAGCTTCCAAGCTAACAGTGGCATTAGTTTTAGCCTAGAAAGCTCGCACCAATCTTGGTTTACACTATTTTCTTCAGATTACAGTCACCCTAATAGACATCCCTGTTTCCACCTAGTTCACAGTCAATAATATACCTTGTGTCATTCTGACTTGTTATATTTTCACTTTGATGCTATATTGAATGGTTTGCATTACCCAGGATTTACACCGACTCCAGATGCAGTCTGTTGCAGATGCAGTATGGATGGACTCTTGCGTCCATCCCTACCAACTCCGTTTGTGTTTTGCAGCGGCATGGATGAGAACAGAGTTTGAAATACAAGATCAAGCAAGAATTATACAAAATAAGGCGAGATCTAGAGAAAGACCAGAGAGTGACCGAGATGACAACAAGGAAGTGTGACGTAGCGGCTCCCCACCTGGATTTTTGGGCTCTACATAAAACCTAAGTAGCCCATTAATTTCTGTTCTGCAGTCGTCCGGATTAGGCGGGGATTAGAAAATTGACAAGAATGGGAACCATTTGCTGCGGAGGCAGGATCGCAGCCTTAACGTACGGCATACGTAGTCAGTGTAAATCCAGGGTTAGCGTGGTAGGTGGTCAGAGGCAATCATAACCAGACACAGTTCACTTCGGTTGGGAGGTGGTGATGGACATGCCACCTAGTGTTAGTTTAACTGTTGATCCTGTTTCTTGATTACCATTTTCTATAAATTCTATTCACCCCAATGGAATCCTTGCTCATGTAACAATGCTCGACCATATATTTCATTCTTAATGCATGATCAGACCAAAGACAAAGCAAATTTTTCACACGGCATGAATATATACAAAGTCAATAGAAAGAGGCAAGCACACGAGAATCTTGTGCATTCACGTCCAAGGTCTAGCACTAGCATGTAATGGCCTTGAGATTCTGCCGTCACCAGAGTAAAATTATCAACACTGGAGAGTAAACTGTTTGAAAATGAGACTGACACTCACCTGGAGACAGATAAACCAGGAGCTCTGCAGCTGAATCGGAGTGTCAGAGTTTTTGTTTACCTACGGACTCGTGCCTCGGATGTGCTAACAAGGCTAGCAGGTTAGCAATGTAAACAACCCATCATCCAGGTGAAATTTTGGAGGCAGGGGCAATTTTTTCAGATGAGATCCTGTTGGCTAATGTAAACCTAAGCATGATGGCGTTTTGGGAATTTCCACAACAGGCTGAACACAACTGCAGAAGTTGTAAAGGCAATGTCGCCCGTCTGCAACTCACTCAGACGGTGAATTCATGTCTACTTGTGTGTGTACATTGAGTTATAATGTTCGCACTGTGTGAAAAATTTGCCTGTTTGCGTTTGGTCTGAACGCACCTTTAGAAATTAGCTTAAATTAAAGTTTTATTTTCTCAAACTGGGATCCGAGGCTGCCAGCAGAAGCCAACAGTTTAGCCGCTCAAGTAGATTCATTTTGTCTTCTTTTTCAATTATTAGTTTCTTATTTTTTTCTCATTTCAGACAACAAAAAGGAGATGTTTTTACCTTACCTTTTTACCTTAAACATCTCCTTTTTGTTCTCATCTGAAATAAGAAAAAAACAAAAATCTAGCAGTTTAGCCACTCATTCATGTATGTTTTTGTTTTTATTGTACTCCAGAGACCAGTCATACCCCATCAACCTCTAAAACCACATACCCCTGTCCACCAGTGATACATTATTTCATTCATTTTGAGTGCGACAGGTTTCTATTAAGAGCAGTTTTTCACTTACTCTCCCAGAGTCTGCAGCGGCTCTCTGATCAGATCTCTGATCTGATTGCCGAGAAGCCAACACAGCCTGTCCTGTTAGTCCAACCCGGGCTCCTCTGCTGTGTATTGAAATGTTAAAAACCCTTTAACTCTGTGGTAACTTGGGTCTGGTCTGCTTTCGCATCTACCGCATCTGGGTATGTTTCCATAATCCTGGGCCATTTTTATTTCAGTCGTGTGTTCTGCAACGGTGTTTTATCTAATCCTTCTCTCTTACTTTATTGCGCAGTAGCCTGGTGGAGCACCCACAATTTCGTTGTGCTGTACAACTCTACAATGACTGCGCATGCATTGTTTTTTTTCCTTGCTCCAGTCCATTTCTTGCCCTGGTGATTTGAAGCAGGTGGGTGAATCTTCAAGCTCACGTATCTGAAATGGCTGGCCATTCTTGTTTTAGCTCTCTGCCGTACCCCAGAAGGACAAGGCATTTTGCTCTGCTTGTGTTTTTTTTGGGGGGGTGGGGGGTGAGGTGGGGGTGGGTCTCCTTCTCCTCTTTTTTTCTTCTGTTTAGGTTGGACGGTAGTAATGGGGGACCGTGTACAGCCCCGCCTGGACAGCAACTGGGCTGGAAATCATCACTAATTTCCAGAATTTTTAATTCAATTCAGACTCTTGAGGTTCTGAATCGATTCAATTCTGATTCAATTCGAAATTTCAAAACTACCATTTTAATAGCTATTTTACTTGCCAGGAAAAAATTCTTAGAGACCTAATGCTGCAAATTGTACCAGGAATACTCTAACTTGTGATTTCACAAAGTTCTAACAAGTGCTTTCTTTAGTGCAAAGGGTGTGTAGTGTCAAGTTAAGAACCCAAAGTAAGTAAACAAATTCAGTGCTTGGAGCATATATACATAATCTCACTATTTGCCAGCAACTTTAGATTTCAAGTGCATCAGGCATTCAGTGCAACTAGAACATACTTTTTGTAAACAGCAATACCTGAGAAAATGCTCCACTTGTAAGGCTAAATTCAGTATGTGTACAAAACAGCCATCGTGCAACCGGACCATTATTTCCACAGCACGTACCATATTTGCAGCATTGAAGCAAATTTTTCGCACAGCACAAATATATGTAAACATGCGGGAAGCACGTGCATTTGCATTTGAGGGATCTTGCTAACGAGGGCTAGCAAGTAATCAACCTGGAGATTCTGCCATCACCGGAGTAAAATTATCAATACTAGAGAGTAAATTAGTTTGAAAATGAGACTGCCACTCACCTGCAGACAGACGGATTGGAGCCAAAATGGACTGTCTGCTGTATATATTCATCCCATATATGCCTGTCACGGATATGCTGATGATGGCTAGCAACATAAACAACCTTCATCCAGATGTAGTTTTGGAGGATGCTGTGACAAATTTCCAGGTGAGAGCTCTGCCCAGTAATGTTGTAAACTTAAACATGACGGCTTTGGTTTTGTCAGGCTCTTCGCTACCTTCACAATTCTTATACACCGTTTCGGTACCTGACATGACTCTATAAAAATATGATTTAATTTTGACAATAAGGGTTTTTTTTTTTGAAAACTTTCATCCATAAGATAGTGACCATAATTCCCTTTGCAAAAGCTGAAAACATCCAAGGAGGGTTAATACTTTTCATAGATACGGCATCAGCTGCACCCAAGTACTGACATTTCCTTAGTTCTTAATGGAATATGGAAAATGACATCCCCGTGAAGGCAAAAGCAGCTGTAAACACAATATTAAACACTGAGAGGATGTGCAGACACCTGGAAAGAACGCTGCAGTCAGACCAGGGAATTTCAGACTACACAGCGCCAACCAAATCACGACTGCCCTTTGCTCTACATTCAGACTATCAAGAGCACATGAATTCATAGGGAGGAACTGTTTCAACAGAATCATTCTGACCTGCAGTTGACAAGTTCAGATATAACACGTCAAAACCTGCTCTCTCTTTGCTGTTAGCATTCCTTTTGATGACAATGAAGAGAAAAATGTCTTTTTCCATTGGGAGTGAGTAAAAGCAGATTTAGCCAAAGTGTGTATAAAACTACTCAAGCTCAAGTCAGGGGGGCCAAACTCCATCTGACAGAGGGCCTCAAGTGAGTAATGAATAAAGATGGGGGTCAAGTCGTCTTTTTTTTTTTGCAACTTCATTAAAACAAAAAAAGAAATGTAACTTAAATTTTCAAGAAAAATATCTAGCATACATGTATGCAGAAAAAAGTTTCCAATTTATGAGAAAGCAAAATTATGAGTAGGGAAAAAGTTCCAAATTTACAAGACTGGGAGACAAGTCACAAATTTATGAGAGAGGGCTAAAAAAAAAAAAGTCCCAAAGTTATGAAACTGGTGGAAAAAGATGCAAATTCATTAGCAGGCTGGACAAAATTTACTGGCGGGTCATATGTGATGTTGACACCTGTACCTTAAATGATGAGCTGATTAATGGAATAGTTCATAAAGTTGACAGGACACACATGAGACTAGACTAGACAGACTAGAGAAGACCAACTCTGGCTGTCTGTGCGTGTTTATGTGGCCTGATATTTTGTACCTGCTCTACGTCCAGGGGGCTCTCTAGCAGGTGGTGGCGGTCTACAGCCTTGCTGAGACAATGAAGGAGGTGGTGGAGGGGCATGGCTTCGTTCTTGGCTGCCATTTCTTGACGTGTGTTTTTTGTGTAGGGAGTTATGCCTCTGGGGAAGCTCTGGAGCGCCACCTCCGTCCACATAGGATGGCCCGTTGGAGGAGTTGTGCGGTCTGTACGGCGGGGGAGGAGGGGGTGCAGAAGAGCCGCTGGTTGGTGGTCTGCTGGAAGACGAAGATAGTTTAAAGTTGCTAGAAGGGGCAGACCCCCTGTTGGGTGTCGGTGGGAGGGGTTTTTCCCTGCTCTGAGAGGAGGATGAGGAAGGTGCTTTCTGATTAGGGGTGGGTGGGGCGTTCCCGCGGCCAACTTTGTTGAAAGGTGGAGGAGGCGGTGGTGCGGAAGTGCTGTGCTTCATCCCGCTGCCTGAAGAGGAGCTGCTGCTAGAGCTGGGGGGACGGGAGATGTCGGGCAACGACGGGCGTTGGGCACGCTGTGGGGATGGTGAGGTTGAGCGACCTGTAGGGGGGCGAGGAGCCGCTGAACGGGACCCTGGTGGGCGCAGGGCTGATCTCCCCACTGAGCCACCAGCTGGACCATCTAGGTAGAGGACAGAAAATGAACATTCAAAGATGAATACATTTTCTAGATCACTGCACTGCTTTAAACCATCTTGCTCCATTTAATCACAATTTTAAAGTCATTTCCTGTGGGTGGTATAATCAGTGTAAACTGCAGATAATGTAAATTTGGCCAGTGGTAGACATTTTGATATCTGCCAATTGCAATAGTTTTAATGGAGTCAAATGTGATGTTTATGGTCATAATTTTGACGTACTAGAGCAGTTTTTCTTATTTAAGTGCCCATGGCATACCCTTTTTCACAGGATGACACAGCTCCCAGAGGTGTTAATAAAATGTCTGACATGCTTTGGTCAGAACACCTCAGGCTTTAATTACTACAGTTCTAACTGTACCAAACTTGATGCACATGTTCACACTGAGGCTCTGACATCTGACTATGAGTTTGGGGTCAAAAGGCCACGGTGAACATTCCACTTGCACCATTACTATGGGACAAGTAAAGCTAGGGTCACCCAACGTGGTACACAGGTTCACCCCGTGACCCTTAACTGTGACTATTGGTTTGGGGTGAAAAGGTTGAAATGTTGGCATTCCCTATGCCATATTACTACTATACAGTGTTCCCCCTAGGTTTACAGCCTTGGTTATTTTTCCAGTCGACTAATCTAATGACTATTTTTTTCGATTAGTGACATCAAGGAAAAAAAAAAATATGGTGGTATTCAAATCTGAAAAATGTCAGTTCAATTAGATTTCTTTTTTCCCAAATACAGTTATATTTACAGGGTCAAACTCGGAAAATATTTTAAGACTAAATGCCCATGTTTTGAATTATGATTATTACATGGATCGTTTCACGTCCTCTTTAAAAGGTCATTTGCTCTGCCATAAAAAAACAGTAACAAACTCAAGAGAGGGGTGTCTTAAAAAAAAAAAAAAAAAAAAGAAAGAAAGAGGCAGATCTGCACCAAGCAGATGGCAAAAATAAATATTTAAAATCAATCTGAACAAAGAGACAATTTTAGCCTCTCATTCACAATTAATATCCCTGTTCCTTACTGGGGCCTTAAATATGTTTGATCCATTACATAAAAGTGGACCAGAAGAAAAAGGTCTGCATTAAGCAGGAAAAAATATCTGTAACTAAATGTTCTTGGCTGATTCACAAACTTAAATGTGTGGTGGCTGAAATGATAAATTATTTAAATCTGGGACCACAAAATGATGATGGAAGAACAGGCTGGTTACACAAACCAAGTAGACACTCAAGAAAACTACGGATGGAGTACAGTTCTACTTTGCTGATGCATGACTGATAAATCAACCTTTCTCTTCACTACCAGGCTTTGACTTCTGGAAATACAGATTTCAGAATTACAAATTGCTGCAGCCTTGCAGTTTAAAAATGCACTCCGGTGGATATAAATCCCTGATAAAAGCAAATCTACATCGTCTAAAACCCTAAATGCCCTTTTTTCTACAAACAGAATCTTTCATTGTTTTTCAGTTTTGTGTCAAAATCTTTTCACCCACCAAAAACATTCCATCTAAACTCATCTTTTATCGGGGGCGGAGCTTAAGTAAAGCTTTAAAGCAAAAAAAAAAAGAGACATTTGAGTGATTTTGCTCTTGATGTCTCATAAGCCATAAATGTGCTACAGACATGTTAATGAGAAAAGAAACCTTGATTTTTGCCACTTCATATACCACATACAGTGGGGCAAAAGAGTATTTAGTCAGCCACCAATTGTGCCAGTTCTCCCACTTAAAAGATGAGAGAGGTCTCCAATTTTCATCATAGGTATACCTCAACTATGAGAGACAAAATGAGAAAAAAAAAATCCAGAAAATCACATTGAAGGATTTTTAATGAATTAATTGGTAAATTCCTCGGTAAAATAAGTATTTGGTCACCTACAAACAAGCAAGATTTCTGGCTCTCACAGACCTGTAACTTCTTCTTTAAGAGGCTCCTCTGTCCTCCACTCGTTACCTGTATTAATGGCACCTGTTTGAACTCGTTATCAGTATAAAAGACACCTGTCCACAACCTCAAACAGTCAGATTCCAAACTCCACTATGGCCAAGACCAAAGAGCTGTCAAAGGACACCAGAAACAAAATTGTAGACCTGCACCAGGCTGGGAAGACTGAATCTGCAATAGGTAAGCAGCTTGGTGTGAAGAAATCAACTGTGGGAGCAAATATTAGAAAATGGAAGACATACAAGACCACTGATAATCTCCCTCGATCTGGGGCTCCACGCAAGATCTCACCCCGTGGGGTCAAAATGATCAAGAGAACGGTGAGCAAAAATCCCAGAACCACACAGGGGGACCTAGTGAATGACCTGCAGAGAGCTAGGACCAAAGTAACAAAGGCTACCATCAGTAACACACTACGCCGCCAGAGACTCAAGTCCTGCAGTGCCAGACGTGTCCACCTGCTTAAGCCAGTACACGTCCAGGCCCGTCTGAAGTTTGCTAGAGAGCATTTGGATGATCCAGAAGAGGATTGGGAGAATGTCATATGGTCAGATGAAACCAAAATAGAACTTTTTGGTAAAAACTCAACTTGTCGTGTTTGGAGGAGAAAGAACACCAAACCTACTGTGAAGCATGGGGGTGGAAACATCATGCTTTGGGGCTGTTTTTCTGCAAAGGGACCAGGACGACTGATCCGTGTAAAGGAAAGAATGAATGGGGCCATGTATCGTGAAATTTTGAGTGAAAACCTCCTTCCATCAGCAAGGGCATTCAAGATGAAACGTGTCTGGGTCTTTCAGCATGACAATGATCCCAAACACACCACCCGCGCAATGAAGGAGTGGCTTCGTAAGAAGTATTTCAAGGTCCTGGAGTGGCCTAGCCAGCCTCCAGATCTCAACCCCAAAGAAAATCTTTGAAAGGAGTTGAAAGTCTGTGTTGCCCAGCGACAGCCCCAAAACATCACTGCTCTAGAGGAGATCTGCATGGAGGAATGGGCCAAAATACCAGCAACAGTGTATGAAAACCTTGTGAAGACTTTCAGAAAACGTTTGACCTCTGTCATTGCCAACAAAGGGTATATAACAAAGTATTGAGATGAACTTTTGTTATTGACCAAATACTTATTTTCCACCATAATTTGCAAATAAATTCTTTAAAAATCATTCAATGTGATTTTCTGGATTTTTTTTTTTCCTCATTTTGTCTCTCAAATTGGAGACCTCTCTCATCTTTTAAATGGGAGAACTTGCACAACTGGTGGCTGACTAAATACTTTTTTACCCCACTGTAGAGCTGCCCTAAGTGGTATCCCAAATTTGGGGTTTCAAATACCGTATATGGGAGCAATCCAGAGTGAATATCAGTCCCTCCAGGATTTCGCGAAGTTGTGATTCTACCAATTCCTGCGACTTCAGCAGGTCCTGCATAATTTGAATTTTGTCCAATCACCGCAACTTAACAGCAATTTTGGCCAATTGTTGTTAACTTCCACCAATTTCGCCAATCAAATTTGTCTCTCAGTAGCGTGCAGATGTGTACGTCATCAGTCTGACCAATCAAACGTGGCACTGCACTGCGCTCACTTCTGTGTTTACAGTGAGAATATACCGAACACATCAGTAAAAAACAGTGTGTGATTAAAAAAAAAAACCAAAACACTCAACTGTGAGTTTTCCCACATCGTTCCTTCCTCCGTCTTTCCCGGCCCGCCGGTGAACGTCTCTTCGAGTTTCCATGACCGCGCGTATGAAGTGGCGGGTTCGTGTTGAAAAACATGCACCTGCCTGAAAGCACCTCCGTCTCGGGAGCGTGTGCGCCCAGACACGCCGTAAAACCACACAAAAAACAAGTGAATCTAATATTACAGCAAGTGTAACAGTTTATACATACGTGTTTAGAGGTAGAAGTCACACCTACATCTTGTCAATGAGTTTTAAAGCTGGGACTCTCCAGGCTGGACATGAGCCAATGCGTGATTCACACAATCCCCAAGGAAAGCCCCGCAACTTACCGCAACAACAGGAAAAAAAATACCGCAACATCCTGGAGGGACTGGAAAATCTGCATTTCTCTAGTCTTTCTTCTCACTCGGTAAACTGAATCAGAATGGGTTTTTTTTTTTCAGAAATGTGGCTTTTCTTATAAATCTGAAACTTTATCATGTAAATTTGCATATGGGTGTTTTTTTTTTGGGGGGGGGGGGGGGTCCAGTGCACTATATCAGGGGTATCCGACTTTCAAGCGCTCTCTCTTTTTCTGTAATTTGCAGATGTTGGTTTCGTTTTTATAATATGCAAGGAAACATAAGAGTTTCAGACTTGCATTGCAATTTTTAAAAAAAATCATTGATTTTGCCATTAGAATCTAAACTATTGGTCGTGTCCCCTCATTTTTCCCAGTTTTTGTGTGACATGAAAATCGCATCAATTTTCAAAGTACTGTAACGTGATCTCTGAGTAACTCTTTCTACTCAAAATGCAAGAGATAACAGAGTTGTAATGCAAATTCAAAATAAAACATTCCCCAATGTGATCGGATCTATGGTTTTTGTACAGCGACCCCTGCAAATTTACTCGTACGACGTAAATTTCTGTGTCCCCAAATTTACGCAGCAACATGCAAGTTATTTGGTAAAGTAACCAGAAAACAGGAAGTGCTGACCATACACGTAAAAAGGAGATCAGTCTTTGTGAAGCTCAGATGTAGAATATTTCAATAAAATCTCAAACATTTATGACACATCGAATATGGTGTCCTTTAAAAAAATTTACGTCTTCGGTCTTGGTCGGCCGCGCGCAGCCCCGTCTGGCGAGGTGACCGCCCTGGGAAAGCACTTTTATTTTCTCTACCCCGGATGTGCTCAACCCATGTGGAGAGGATTAACCGTGGTCACTTTATATTGAAGTTATCGAAGGTCCAAACTTCCATGTCCCGCACTTACGCCTTTTGTGATTTTACGTCTTATCCAACAAACAGGGAGAATTTGAAGGTATGTATACACGTTATCACATCTTAATATGTCATGAAAATGTAGCTGTTGATGAGTTTTGATGCGTGAAAAATACTGGAAGTGTTGAAGTTGTTTTGTGTAAAACGTGTGCCATTGCAAAGTGCATTGGCACATGGGGAAACAAAAGCCCGAGTGTCCCGTTTACGTCTCCATTTACAAGTAGTTGAAGTGAGCGCTCATCCTCAAGAGTTCCTGAACGCGAATGCCGTTACGAAAATAGTTAATAGTTTCATAAACCTGACACAATTGGATAGTGATTATCCATCCAGCTACAATGCTCTGCACTGTGTGTCTGTGTGTGTGTGTGTATATATATATTTTATAGTAATATGTACATATGTATATTAGCTGCTCTTGCTTGCTTGTTTTTTTTCTTGCCTTCTGATTGTTGCTCTGAGTGTTGCTATCCCTGTGCTGTTGCAATCCTGGAATTTCCCCGTTGTGGGACTAATAAAGGCTTATCTTATCTTATCTTATTAGTCAATTTCATGTGCAGATTTGATCAATTTTAAATTTTGCCACCAATGTCACACATTGGACTCCTAATAGATAAAAACACCCATATTTTCCTGATAAATGTGTAGCTTTTCATGTAGATATGTAGGTGAGAATCACAACAGCTCAAAATTGCTCAAATTGTTATTTTTTGTTTTTTGTAAATCAGATTTTTCTCCTACATTTGCATTTATTTATTTATTTTTTTAGGGGGGGTGCAAATCTTATAACAGAAAACCTTACCTCCAACTGGGCGTAATTTTGGCACACCTCCTTGGAATAGGCCACCCATTCCCATTGGCCCACCACCTCCTCCACCTCCACCACCTCCACCACCTCCTCCCGATTCTGGTAAAAGATGAGACGCGTCAAAATACACATGAAAGCTAAAACAGAAATCTACTTCAATATTCAAATATTAGGAAAGTACAGTCAATTTATGAGCATAGAATTACACAGAGAAACAGATGAGCTACAACATTTTAACCTTTTAGTTAGGAGTGTTGACAATGTGAAACATGACATCACCATCATGTTAACCTGTATGAGTAATCCAGCATCTTTTAAAAGAGGACATGATAAAATTCTCAATTATTCAACACTTCTGAGCATCAGTTTGGGTATCTGGAGTAGCTACCAACAGAAAACTCTAAGGAAAAAATAATCTTGTCCCTTTGTTAGGGTCTGCCTTTGTCCTACCGCTGATTAAATGAGCAGTTTTGAGTTAGTCCTAGTTGTGACAAAGACTGGAGCTCAGTGGAATGATTCCAATGAGTGTTGGAACCCCCGTGCCAACAATGAAACAAGCAAATTAGCTCAGCAGCCCAACAACGGGTTTTAGAGCTCTTCTCTATAAAGTTTTGTCACCCCAATAGACATCCATTGTCCCATCTCACTCATTAATCCACAGTCAATTATATATCTTGTGTCTAACCTATTTTGTCCTTTTTTTGGCCTGGAGTGACAGAGGTAACACAACTGTTAGCATGGTTAGCTCAGTGGTGCCACAGATCCTTTCCGTCATTGGTCAACACGACTCCTGGTGAGTGGGCTGTTCTAGTCTGGTCACAGTGCATCCGGACACTAAACTTTCACCAACATCTTCAAAAGTAAACAGCAAAAAATTTTTCTGAAAATGGTCGAGGTGGGAAATAAATGTATAGTTGCAGAATATGTTTTTACTTTTAACAAACAATCACCATTTTAAAAGTTCAGCAAAAGCTCCAGGAAGTGACCGGCTCCACGGGCCCGCACCTCATTTGGGTATTGGGGACCAGAGCCGGGATTCTTGAGAAAGAGGAGCAGGCACCTCCACACGACAGCTTGGGATTCTTCACACCACGTTACCAGTGCATGTGGGGTGTGTTACATACAGTGGGGCAAAAAAGTATTTAGTCAGCCACCAGTTGTGCAAGTTCTCCCACTTAAAAGATGAGAGAGGTCTCCAATTTTCATCATAGGTATACCTCAACTATGAGAGACAAAATGAGGAAAAAAAAAATTCACAAAATCACACTGAAGGATTTTTAATGAATTAATTGGTAAATTCCTTGGTAAAATAAGTATTTGGTCACCTACAAACAAGCAAGATTTCTGGCTCTCACAGACCTGTAACTTCTTCTTTAAGAGGCTTCTCTGTCCTCCACTCGTTACCTGTATTAATGGCACCTGTTTGAACTCATTATCAGTATAAAAGACACCTGTCCACAACCTCAAACAGTCAAGACTCCAAACTCCACTATGGCCAAGACTGAAGAGCTGTCAAAGGACACCAGAAACAAAATTGTAGACCTGCACCAGGCTGGGAAGACTGAATCTGCAATAGGTAAGCAGCTTGGTGTGAAGAAATCAACTGTGGGAGCAATTATTAGAAAATGGAAGACATACAAGACCACTGATAATCTCCCTCCATCTGGGGCTCCACGCAAGATCTCACCCCGTGGGGTCAAAATGATCACGAGAACGGTGAGCAAAAATCCCAGAACCACACGGGGGGACCTAGTGAATGACCTGCAGAGAGCTGGGACCAAAGTAACAAAGGCTACCATCAGTAACACACTACGCCGCCAGGGACTCAAATCCTTCAGTGCCAAGACGTGTCCCCATGCTTAAGCCAGTACATGTCCAGGCCCGTCTGAAGTTTGCTAGAGAGCATTTGGATGATCCAGAAGAGGATTGGGAGAATGTCATATGGTCAGATGAAACCAAAATAGAATTTTTTGGTAAAAACTCAACTTGTCGTGTTTGGAGGAGAAAGAACACCATATCTACTGTGAAGCATGGGGGTGGAAACATCATACTTTGGGGCTGTTTTTCTGCAAAGGGACCAGGACGACTGACCCGTGTAAAGGAAAGAATGAATGGGGCCATGTATCATGAGATTTTGAGTGAAAACCTCCTTCCATCAGCAAGGGCATTGAAGATGAAATGTGGCTGGGTCTTTCAGCATGACAATGATCCCAAACCCAATGATGACAATGATCCCACCACCGGAGTGGTGGCTCAGTTGGTAGAACATCCGCCCCACACCTGGGAAGCAGGGGTTCAAATCCCGGCCGGGTCATGCCGAAGACCATATAAAAGTGAAACTTCCTGCCGTCCAGCCTGGTGTTCAGCAAAAATGGAATGGAGGAGAGAAATTTGTCGCGGCGCCTTGCATGGCAGCGGCCCTCTGATTCTACACTTGGGGTGTGTGTGATTAACACAGTAGATAGGTAAAGCACAATCTCGTTCTACTGTACATGATTGATTGTACAGCTGAATGACAATAAAGGGTGATTTAAAAAAAAAAAAGATTTAAAAAAACCCAAAACAAAACACACTGCCTGGGCAACGAAGGAGTGGCTTCGTAAGAAGTATTTCAAGGTCCTGGAGTGGCCTAGCCAGTCTCTAGATCTCAACCCCATAGAAAATCTTTGGAGGGAGGTGAAAGTCCGTGTTGCCCAGCAACAGCCCCAAAACATCACTGCTCTAGAGGAGATCTGCATGGAGGAATGGGCCAAAATACCAGCAACAGTGTGTGAAAACCTTGTGAAGACTTACAGAAAATGTTTGACCTCTGTCATTGCCAACAAAGGGTACATAAAGTATTGAGATGAACTTTTGTTATTGACCAAATACTTATTTTACCAAGGAATTTACCAGTTAATTCATTAAAAATCCTTCAATGTAATTTTCTGGAATTTTTTTTCCCCCATTTTGTCTCTCATAGTTGAGGTATACCTATGATGAAAATTGGAGACCTCTCTCATCTTTTAAGTGGGAGAACTTACACAGTTGGTGGCTGACTAAATACTTTTTTGCCCCACTGTACACAATGAATGGGAAGCGTGAAAACGCACTCCTAGGTGGACACGTACCATGACCCTCCTCCACTCTCCCCTGCTGGCCTGCACTCACATTATTCTGGGCCTGAGCACAGTTACCTCTTCTACATAACGACATTAATTTCTAATATGGCACACATATGGCTGTGTGTCATCATGAAGGGCCTTTTTGTTTACAACAAAATTCAGTTGCCAATTTTCCCAAATTCCTCCAAAATCTTGTGGGTTTTTATCCAATTGGCTTTTTACATTTGATATTAGAGTAAGCACTTGACCTCTATATCAGACCAACACAAACCCCTTACAATCGTTAAATGACTGTTGAGCAGAACGGCCGCACCGATTACATAGGATATTCACATTGTGCAGGGATGCAACATGAGTAGTATTGGGATGTAGTATTCAATCTACTGTATGCCCATGTGTGCCACAGCTGAAGAAATGTTTATGCTTGAGAGCAGTACAGAGTGCTCACACTAGTCGAATGAACTCGACTTTGGGTATTAAACACATTTGGGAACCGTACAAATTGCCTAATGTCAGTACATTCTAATAGACAGTACAGCACTTAATACTTGAAGACAGTCTGTATAAAACAAACTTGTAACTTACTTTCCAGAATGGGAGCACTCCGGTCATTGACGTCAGTGACTTTCTTGAGCCTGGCGCCTTTGCAAATGTCAGACAGCAGAGCTCCTCTGCCTTTTGCCTCAGATGAGCTCAGTTTGGGAGGAGTCGTGTTTGCCTGTGGACGGCATTAGAGTTTTAGTTATACTGTAGAGGGTAAAAGGAAAGGATGTGAGACGAGGCATGATCGTAGGACGACACAGAATCTCTATTCCCTCTAACAACATGTACAGCCATTGTCCCCAGCACAGCTGAAGAAAAGCCTATCCCAGTTTCTCTGCGTTCTGCCTTTATAGCTTTACTAATCGTGCATAGAAACTGGGGCTGGCGCATTATGCATCGGGTATGTACAAAGGAACTGTGTGACGCAATTATCATAACACTTGTTACATACATTACAATACACCCCCCCCCCCCGCACTTCATGCTGCAGCTTGGTGCAGTGGAGGGCGAAGGCGCATCGTTGTCTGGTCTGGTTACATGTAAATTTTCTTCTAATAAGGAAGTGTGTAGAACTGATGTCCCGTTTGATACCTCCCGGAGGCACTTCCTTTGTCCGTCCATTGTTCTGCTTTCTGGGTGTGAGGAAACCCTACAGCTGTGCCCCATGTTCATATGCACTGCATATTGTGTCCACCACAATACCACCTTCCACAGTGTCTCCTCTGGCTTAAAGACCTTGGCGTGGTGGCAACATATTTTTCCCGGGAAGGGGGGGTAAACATACTGGAATATGTTAATTTTGTACTATTTATTTCTTTTTAAAATTTTACACCGTAACGTTGCATATGGAACTTACCATTTGAAGTATTGTACAACCGAGGCTTGAATATTGGGCCAGTTGGGGTCCCACCCAGACATCCTGTGTTTAGACTTTTTAGTGGTGTTATCCTTCTCTCCTTCCTCTGCCCGAACACTTCCCTCTCCTTGGCTCCTCTCTTCTGTCTCATCTTGCCCTCTCTAAGCTCTGTCTAATTCAGCTTCTCTCTCTGTCTATGGTGATGTACAAACAGGTTAGAAAATACCAAGTGTCCTGTTTTGTCCTGCAGGATTTTTTTGTCATGGTTTACATAAATGACAAAAATATGTGTATTTTTTGTATTTTTATTCTAGTGTTTCATTTTTCCATTGACAGAGTAGGGAAGGGAAAGAAACATTCATAATAGTAATGTACTCATGCATACTTAAATTATATGATCAGGTGGGTATAGTAACCAGAAATTCTACTCATGTAAAAGTAGTGCTTTGAAATTAATAATTAAAAGCAGACAACCAAAAATTTCTAATTGAGTTAAGGGTACAAAGAGCAGCCACTTAAAAACTTGAGTAATGACTTCAGTCTTGAAGGTTTGAGGTTTTCCTCCAAAATTTACAGGAATTTTCTTAAAGTTTTCTACTTTTCTCTGTAAATCTAAAGTTGAAACCATGTTCCTCAAATTTGTAATTTCCTCTTGTAAAATTGACTTTTCCTGTACATTTGAAACTATTATAAATTTGTGGATTATTTTATGACTAATTTTTGTCTGTTTTTTAAAATAAAATTACTGTTTGTTTTTTGTTTTTTTTTAGAGAAATTTGAAACAGACTCTGGTAATTTTTTTTTACCTTTTCCTTATAACAATTTACATTTTTGACCATAATTTTGCAGTCAGAACAGAACAATAATTTAACTCTGATTACAAAGAAAAAATATTAATAAAATTGTATTTAATGAAATAAATGAACTTAAATGACCAAGGATGCCATTATTTCTGTTATAATATTTCTACATATTTATAGTTTGTTTTTTTTTTTGTTTTTTTTTTTTTCAGAAATCTCACCACCACCCAGACAGCAGGAAAAACCTCCCTTATTTTGAAATCAAATGTTGACACATTTAGTTTGTCTGAAGGCTGCTGACAGATTAAAGTCATTGACTTTGTGAATTTCGGTCATCTTAACCTGCCAGGTACATAATAGGGAACTGTAGCGGACTTGAAAGACATAATTCACCACAGTATGTGTTCATGTACAGAATGATCCGTTTAGGCAGTTATAGTTGTGATGTGACTACACGGCCGGAAATTGGTCTCCTAGTATCACAATATCTGGCCGGGAAACGCCTACAATTCGATTCTTTTTTGATTCATTCATCTTCTTCCGCTTAATCCTTTTTGGGTCGCGGGGGGGCTGGAGCCTATCCCAGCATCTTTGGGCGAGAGGCAGAGTCCACCCTGGACAGATCGCCAGTCCATCGCAGGGCCAACACAGAGAGACAGACAACCATTCACTCTCACAGTCATACCTAAGGACAATTTAGAATCCCCAGTTTGATGCCAATTAACCTAACTTGCATGTTTTTTGGCATGTGGGAGGAAACCGGAGAAATCCCGGAGTAAACCCACGCAGACACTGTTGGTCGGGGGCTGGGATCGAACCCAGGATCCCCCGGCCAAGGGTGAGTTGCTGTGCTGCCGCAGTGCTAACCACTCTGCCACCACAAATATGCTAATAATACAAGTAAATACCTCCTAATTTGGCTATTTGGTTAAAAAAAATATAAAAAAAAAAAATGCACATATTTATTTATTTTCCATCAGGCGCGTCAGGAAGCCCTTTGGGTCCTTCGCTCCCTGACAGCTAGGGCACTCGGCAGCTCGGGTGTTTCACACACATACACACTTCATTCATTCCCATGAACATGTTTTGGGGTTTTGTTCAATACAATGCACGAAACCACTCCTGCATGTGGGTTTTCCTTCACTAAGTGGCTCCTACTTAGTGCAGACATAAATGGTCGGCTCCCGGTCATTTAGCAACAGCCGTTACAGTTATCCGCTCAGGTTTTCTCATCAGGCACCTCTCTAGGCAGCCGCTGAAGGACCTCAGTTTAGAGCTAGCGTTTTTAGCTGTTGCTTTGTCACAGCCACTGGAGAATAAAAACGGCACGCCTGCTAGTGCGAGAAGAGAGAAACTGCCAGTCTCATAACTTAATACTGTAGTGGCTGGTGAAATATATCCTCAGCAATTCATCAGTCCCCCTGCCTTTCCCTTCATATGAAGCCGGCTGCCTTTGAATTCTAACCACATCTCTTAGCTAAGCGACTCTTCCATTATGGCTCCCGTTTCCAGCGGGTTAAAACCATTGATAAACGCCAGTACTTACATACCTCTTATGATTTTTTTCCACGTTTAAAGTACTTTAATAAAACTCGTGTTTCTGTCGGACAGTCACGCTTAGCAAGACACTGCCTGCTGACTGACTGGAAAACTCGTGTGAGCGGGGCGCTTCTAAACTTGGCGCGGATGACGGCCATGCACGTTGTTCGTGTGCGCACTTGCGGAAAGTCATTGCTTCATATATTTTTACTAATAAAATCATATTGGCTTGGCAGTACGATTTCTGGCGAGGCGGGCCGCCATGGACAAATGTTACCAGAGGAAAGCCTGCTTCCAGGTCTTCTGATATGAAACATAGTGGAAAGTTTCTAAAGTTGCTTTGGTTTACACTGCACATTTTAACCCTTTAATTGCCCTAGGTGCCATGTGGTGTCTGGGGCAATGCAAGGCAACTCAAGGCCCCAAGAGTGGTAAAAAAAATTGTCAATAAAATAGTTCAGCTTTCCAAGGCTATAACTTGAAAGTTACAAGAGATAATGGCTTACTGTCAATTAGAAAGATGTAGAATATGATCCAAAGTTTCAGATAGGAATAAATTTACACATCTAATTTGCATAATGTTGCGGCAGCTATATAAATTACATAACTCAGTCAATAAGTTGACATGTGCAGTTGCTGCGCTGTGCCACTGGGGGCGCGCGACCTGTCCATTTAACCTGGACAGTTAAAGGGTTAAATAGATGTAGGGCTTGTAAACAAAAGTCACACAACTCCTCAACAGCTTTTCATAATGTCTTCCTCCCAGCTTTGGGATTTTGGAGGATGTAACAGACTTTTCTCCAAGCTAAACAAACTAAACATTATACAGAAATTGGTATTAAGGCAATGTGCTCTAGGGCTTACTTTTACCTCTTTGTTCTTACAGCACAATACCAACTGCATTAATTCAACTTTGTGTGGTGTCTAATCACAACAAAAGTTGTCTCAAGGCGCTAGATACAAAAAGCCTGACTCATACGTAATTCAGAGAAAACCCAACGATCAAATGGTCCACTATGAGCAAACACTAGGGGACAGTAGGAAGGAAAAACTCCCTTATAGGAAGAAACCAGAACCAGGCTCAGGAGGGGAAAGGGAAGAAAAGAAATTAAGACATAAACTACTCACAAAAAGTGAGGGATATTTGGCTTTGGGGTAAAACTTCAGAATGCACCTAAACTGCACTATAACCTTTACAGGTGAACTTAATTTGACCTTCTCTAACCTTTTGAATGCACATGTCCAGCTGTTCAGTGTTTCAGTCCTTTTTGCATAACCTGCTCTTCTCAAACAAGGTGCTTAATGGCAAAATTCACAACAGGTGTCTGATCCATGAATCGACTAAAGAATTTTTTGGTTCAATTAGAATTAGCATTTAAACAGTCCTCTTCATCCTGATGTTCACATTTTGACATCATGAGATCAACATGACACCTAACAACTGATCAACAGTACCTCGCCATTGTGAGGCTTCACACAGAATGTTGTCAGAGGGAAGTGGCCACTCAGCCTACAGTGTCACAGAGTGTCATCAGAAGGTTGCAACAGAGATACAGAGAGACTGGAAGAGTCACAGAAAGGCATAGAAGTAGATGTTCTTAGGCCCCATCCCACGCTCATGACCGTTTCATTCTGAACAGTGCCCTGTGGAACAGGATGATGAGCACCACTCAACTCCAGGCATATTGAAGGGAGGTGAGGGGCACCCAAGTGTCACGTCAGACCATTGAAAACCGTTCACATCAGTGTGGTCTGTGTGCTTAACGACCTGCAAGGGTACCTGACCACACCACCAGGCACAGGCATCATTTGCATAGGCCAGGGAGCATTTATGCTGGACAAGGGACCAGTGGGTCTCAGTGCCGTTCTCTGATGAAATTCAATACACAATGAGCAGAAATGATGGCGTCCAATGATGTTGGAGACGCCAAGGACAGCACTATGCATCAGCCACTGTTGTCAACAGATGAGCCTTTGGTGCTGGTGGTGTTACAGTCTGGTAGGTGTGTCTAGTCAATACAGAACTGCCCTACACCTTGTGAATGGTACAGTGACAAGCCAATACTACCTGAATAACATCATTAATCCAGTCATTGTGCCCCTGCATGAACAACAAAGGCCTAATTTCATCTTCATGGACGACAATGCTCCAGCTCATCAAGGTTGCATCATTAGGAAACGGCTGCTGGAGGCTGGGGTACCTCAATTGGAGTGGCCTGCACTTTATCAAGACCTGAATCCCACAGAAAATCTATGCGATCAGCTGAGTCACCATGTAGAGGCTCCCTAACCCTGCACCTACCAACCTCAATGATCTGAGGGCCACCCTTCAAGAAGAGTGGAAAGCCATGCCTGAGCAGACAATAAGTCGACTTGTGAACAGCATGAGACGTCGTTAAGCTGTAATTGATGCTCAAGGGCACATGACAAGTTATTGAGACACTGGCATTTTTTGTTGTGGTATACCCATCACTGTTGTTGGCTTTTGTTTCAATAAATTGTTTGCGACAAGGAAATCACCATTGCATGCTTCTACTTAAATGCCCTACTTTCATGTTATAATATCACTGTAGCATGAACTTTTTACATTTTCCATAAATTTCATCCAAAAGCCAAATATCCCCAACTTTTTGTGAGCAGTGGACTACAGATGACAACATCATCATCATCATCATACAGGTAGAACAACATTTGTAGAGAAACAGCATGTGCAGTGTTGCATCAAAGCTTGATTAACCTAGAACTGCAGCATTTTTACACACGTGGACAAAATTGTTGGTACCCCTCTGTTAATGAAAGAAAAACCCACAATGGTCACAGAAATAACTTCCATCCATCCATCCATCTTCTACCGCTTTTCCGGAGGTCCGGGTCGCGGAGGCAGCAGTTCAAGCAGAGAAGCCCAGACTTCCCTCTCCCCAGCCACCTGCTCCAGCTCTTCAGAGGGGACACCAAGGCGTTCCCAGACTAGCTGGGAGACATAGTCTCTCCACCGAGTCCTGGGTCTGCCCCGGGGTCTCCTCCCAGTGGGACGTGCCTGAAACACCTCAAGTGGGAGGCGTCCAGGAGGCATCCTAATCAGATGCCCATACCACCTCAACTGACTCCTTTCAATGTGGAGGAGCAGCGGTTCTACTCTGAGCCTCTCCCGGATGACTGAGCTCCTCACCCTAGCTCTGAGGGTGAGTCCAGCAATCCTACGGAGAAAGCTCATTTCAGCCGCTTGTATCCGCGATCTCGTTCTTTCGGTCATTACCCAAAGCTCGTGACCATAGGTGAGAGTAGGAACGTAGATTGACTGGTAAATTGACAGCTTTGCCTTAGAACTAAGCTCCCTCTTCACCACAACAGACCGGTACAACGTCCGCATCACTGCAGATGCTGCTCCAATCCGTCTGTCGATCTCTCGCTCCATTTTCCCCTCACTCGTGAACAAGACCCCAAGATACTTAAACTCCTCCACTTGGGGCAGGAGCCTGTCCCCAACCCGGAGAGGACAATCCACCTTTTTCCGGCTGAGGACCATGGACTCGGACTTGGAGGTGCTGATTCTCATCCCAGCCGCTTCACACTCAGCGGCAAACCGTCCCAGCAAGAGCTGTAGGTCATTGCTGGATGAAGCCAACAGGACAACATCATCTGCAAACAACAGAGATGAGATCCTGTGGTCACCAAGCATGACACCCTCCATTCCCTGGCTGCGCCTAGAAATCCTGTCCATAAAAATTATGAACAGGACCGGTGACAAAGGGCAGCCCTGGCGGAGTCCAACTCTCACTGGGAATGACTCCGACCGAGTGTTGGCGATACGAACTAAACTCTCACAACGGTCGTACAGAGACCGAATAGCTCGTAACAACAAGCCCGATACCCCATACTCCTGAAGCACCCCCCACAAAAATCCACGAGGGACGCGGTCAAATGCCTTCTCCAAGTCCACAAAACACATGTAAACTGGTTGGGCAAACTCCCACGAACCCTCAAGAATTCTCGAGAGGGTAAAGAGCTGGTCCGATGTGCCACGGCCAGGACGAAAACCACATTGCTCCTCCTGAATCCGAGGTTCGACCAACGGCCGGACTCTCCTCTCCAGTACCTTGGCATAGACCTTCCCAGGGAGGCTGAGGAGTGTGATCCCTCTAAAGTTGGAGCACACCCTCCGGTCCCCTTTTTTGAAGAGAGGAACCACCACCCCGGTTTGCCATGCCAAAGGCACTGCCCCCGACCTCCACGCAATGTTGCAGAGGCGTGTCAACCATGACAACCCAACAACATCCAGGGCCTTGAGGTACTCGGGGCGAATCTCGTCCACCCCTGGGGCCCGGCCACCAAGGAGATTTTTAACCACCTTGGCGACCTCAGCCCCTGTGATAGGCGAGTCATCCCCCTTGTCCCCAAACCCTGCTTCCTCTGTGGAAGGCGTATCAGTGGGATTGAGGAGATCCTCGAAGTATTCCTTCCACCGCCCGACGATATCCCCAGTTGAAGTCAACAGTGTCCCATCCGCACCATACACAGTGTGGACGGGGAGCTGCTTTCCCCTCCTGAGCCGCCGAACAGTTTGCCAGAATCTCTTTGAAGCCGACCGAAAGTCTTGTTCCATGGCCTCACCGAACTCCTCCCATACCCGGGTTTTTGCTTCAGCAACCACCCGAGCTGCACTCCGCTTGGCCTGCCGGTACACCTCAGCTGCTTCGGGAGTCCCACAAGCCAACCAAGCTTGATAGGACTCCTTCTTCAGCTTAATGGCCCCCCTCACCACTGGTGTCCACCACTTGGTTCGGGGGTTGCCACCACGAGATGCACCGACCACCTTGCGGCCGCAGCTCTGGGCCGCCGCTTCGACAACAGAGGTGGAGAACATGGCCCATTCAGACTCCATGTCTCCAGACTCCCTCGGAATGTGGTTGAAGTTCTTCCGGAGGTGGGAGTTGAAGACCTCCCGGACAGGGGCCTCAGCCAGACGCTCCCAGCACACCCTCACTATACGTTTGGGTCTACCAGGTCTGAATGGCTTCCTCCCCTGCCATCGGATCCAACTCACCACCAGGTGGTGATCAGTTGACAGCTCTGCACCTCTCTTTACTCGGGTGTCCAAGACATACGGTCGCAGGTCTGATGATACGATAACAAAATCGATCATCGACCTGCGGCCTAGGGTGTCCTGGTGCCAGGTGCACATATGGACACCCTTATGCTTGAACATGGTGTTCGTTATGGACAGACTGTGGTTAGCACAGAAGTCCAATAACTGAACACCACTCGGGTTCAGATCGGGCAGGCCGTTCCTCCCAATCACCCCCCTCCAAGTTTCACTGTCGTTGCCCACGTGCGCATTGAAGTCCCCCAGTAGGACAATGGAGTCTCCAGGAGGAGCACCCTCCAGCACCCCAGTCACAGACTCCAAAAAGGGTGGGTACTCTGAAACATCATTTGGTGCATAGGCACAAATGATGGTCAGGACCCGTTTCCCAACCCGAAGGCGCAGGGAAGCAACCCTTTCGTCCACCGGGGAAAACTCCAATATAGAGGCAGCAAGGTGGGGCGATACAAGAATACCTACCCCTGCTCGTCGCCTCTCGCCCGGGGCAACTCCAGAAAAGGCCAAGCTCCAGCCCCTCTCCAGGAGACTGGTTCCGGAACCGGAGCTGTGTGTTGAGGTGAGGCCGACTATATCTAGCCGGTATCGCTCAATCTCGTACACCAGCTCAGGCTCCTTCCCCACCAGAGAGGTGACATTCCACGTACCAAAAGCCAGTTTAGAAAGCTTGGGATCAGTCCGCCAAGGTCTCCGCCTTTGACTGCCACCTAATCCACATAGCACCGGACTTCCATGATCCCTCCTGCAGGTGGTGAACCTACTGGAGGGCGGACCCATGTAACTCCTTCGGGCTGAGCCCGGCCGGGTCCCATGGGTGGAAACCCGGCCACCAGACGCTAGCCTTCGAGCCCCTCCCCCAGGCCTGGCTCCAGGGTGGGGCCCCGGTAACCCCATACCGGGCGGGGTACACTGAATCCTTGATATACAATTCATGAGAGTCTGTTGGATCGTTCTTAGTCTGGCCCTTCACCCAGGACCAGTTTGTCTTGGGAGACCCTATCAGAGGCAAATTGCCCCGGACAACATAGCTAGAAATAACTTGAATCTGACAAAAGTGGTAATAAATAAAAATTCTATAAAAATTAACCAATGAAAATCAGACAGTGCTTTTGAATTGTGGTTCAACAGAATGATTTTTAAAAACAAACTTATGAAACAGGCCTGGACAAAAATGATGGTACCCCTAGAAAAGATTGAAAATAATGTGACCACAGGGACATGTTCAACCAAGATGTGTCTTCTAATAACATCACAGGTGTCTACAAACTTGTAATCAGTCAGTCGGCCTATTTAAAGGGTGACAAGTAGTCACTGTGCCGTTTGGTGACATGGTGTGTACCACACTAAACATGGACCAGAGGAAGCAAAGGAGAGAGGTGTCTCAGGAGATTAGAAAGAAAATAATAGACAAGCATGTTAAAGGTAAAGGCTATAAGACCGTCTCCAAGCAGCTTGATGTTCTTGTGACTACAGTTGCACATATTATTCAGAAATTTAAGATCCACGGGACTGTAGCCAACCTCTCTGGACGTGGCCGCAGGAGGAAACTTGATGAAAAATGGAAGAGACGGATAATACGAATTAGGGATGGGCATAATTTACCGATTAACCGATAATTGATCATTAAGAATTTCACCGAGGAATTTCATTTTCGTCGACAAACCGGTTTTTTTTTTTTTAAACAATCCGAGGTTATTAGGCCTACTGCACGGCCGTCCTCAAACAATGCAATGGCAAAATTCGGGCACCAGGGGGCAACATTACACCATCGCCGTACCCTGGCGTGCCTCAGTTGATACATGCGGGCTTCCGTAGGGCAATCGCCAAATCATGAAGCGGTTACGGCGAAGTGTTGCGTGGGACCATTTCAATTTAAAAAATGACCAGGTGTACTGCAATCACTGCAATGCAGCATACAAATATACCTCATCGACAGGGTCCATGGAACACCCTTATTACGCGAAGAAACCGCCAACAGTGGTTGCGCGCTGAGTAATGGCGGTCGTGAAGATTCTTTTTTTTTTTTTTCAGAAACTTTATTGAGAAGGTCATGAAGATTCGGTGTACACACGTCGAGGGAAGCTGCAGGAGGCGGCGTAGTGGCTCGACGGGAAGACTATTTCACACAAAATGGCACAAGAGAACAGCAAAAAGTTCTGCGCGGCTAGACTAAGTAACACGAGCGATAGAGCAATGAATGCGGTCTTTGTTTGTTGGGTGGCCGCTCGGCAGGGACAGAAGCTGGGTAAAACGTCTCGGCCAATCAGCTTGCGGGGTGAAACATCTCGGCCAATCAGCTTGCGAGATTCCCGAGGGCTGTCCGTGCTGATTCCTGATGTTCTAATGTAGTCTACCTGCCTTGTTACGTACCTAAAAATGTTAATGATTAACCGATTATTAATCATTAATTCTCCCGACGATCGGTGAAGAAAATTTCACCGAATGCCCATCCCTAATACGAATGGTAACAAAAGAGCCCAGAACAACCTCTAAACACATTCATGGTGAACTCCAAGGTCAAAGTACATCAGTGTCAGATTGCACCATCCGTCGTCGTTTGAACCAAAGTGGACTTCATGGGAGACCACCAAGGAGGACACCACTGTTCAAAACAAATCATAAAAAAGCCAGACTGGAATTTGCCAAACTGCATGTTGGCAAGCCACAAAGCTTCTGGGAAAATGTCCTATGGACAGACGAGACAAAACTGGAACTTTTTGGCAAGGCACATCAATGCTATGTTCACAGACGCAAAAATGAAGCATACCAAGAAAAGAACACTGTCCCTACTGTGAAACATGGAGGAGGTTCTGTTATGTTCTGGGGCTGCTTTGAGGCATCTGGCACAGGGTGTCTTGAATCTGTGCAGGGTACAATGAAATCTCAAGACTATCAAGGTATTCTAGAGAGAAATGTGCTGCCCAGTGTCAGACAGCTTGGTCTCAGTCGCAGGTCATGGGTCTTGAAACAGGATAATGACCCAAAACACACAGCTAAAAACACCCAAGAATGGCTAAGAGCCAAACATTGGACTATTTAATTCTAAAGTGGCCTTCTATGAGCCCTGATCTAAATCCTATTGAACATCTGTGGAAGGAGCTGAAACATGCCATCTGGAGAAGGCACCCTTCAAACCTGAGACAACTGGAGCAGTTTGCTCATGAGGAGTGAGCCAAAATACCTGCTGAGAGGTGCAGAAGTCTCACTGACAGTTACAGAAATCGTTTGATTGCAGTGATTGCCTCAAAAGGTTGTGCAACAAAATATTAAGTTAAGGGTACCATCATTTTTGTCCAGGCCTGTTTCATGAGTTTGTTTTTTTAAAATAATTCTGTTGAACCACAATTCAAAAGCACTGTCTGATTTTCATTGGTTAATTTTCATAGAATTTTTATTTATTACCACTTTTGTCAGATTCAAGTTATTTCTGTGACCATTGTGGGTTTTTCTTTCATTAACAGAGGGGTACCAACAATTTTGTCCACAGCTGTATATGCTTTTTTCAAGCGATTAAGCAAGTTTCACAGGTAGCACTACAAGCAGACACGTGTAGCTGGACCTAGTGGTGTATTGCCCAAACACTATACAGTACACACAAACTAGCAATGCGACAGCGGACGTAGTAGATAGTAATATTCACAACTATGACATGCAAAATTCAATCTAAACTTATGAATAACGTTCAATGAAAACATGCTACCACTTTCTAGCTAGCCAGTTTGTCACATAAACACACAAGTGCATGCGAAGCCAGGCCCTGATGAGATGGTGCCTTCACACTACTCACAGGACGAGTAATACAACAGTACGCATAGTAGATATTAATAGAAAATACAACTATAACGTGGAAATTCTAATCAAAAACTATGTCAAATAGAAAACTTAACAGGTTTTTAGATAGATGTACTTTATTGATCCCAAACTGGGAAATTACAGTGTAACAGCAGCATGACAGTTGACAGCCAAACAACAGAAACACACACATGACAGACAAAGGGATTACCCATTGAAAGTAAAAACTAACACGACTATAGAACCTATATACATCATAGCTTAATATATGATGACCCGTATAAACACATGAATCATCCCACTGCACACAGAAGGACTATCAGGAGCAGAGTGAAAAGTGATGTACCAGTTAGTCTGTAAGATGCAGTGTGGCAGCATAGCTATGACCAGAATACAACGTCATAGTGAGTTATTGTACAGTGAAATTGCATGTGGCAGGAAAGATTTCCTGTACCTGGCCGTTCGACAACGAAGCTGTAGTAGTCTACTGGAGAAAGTGCTTCACTGTCTATCTAGTGTGTGGTGGAGGGGGTGATCAGGATTGTCCATGATGGATCACAGTTTATTTAGTGTTCTCCTCTCCACCACTGTCTCAAAGGTCTCCGGTCTGAGACCAATTACAGAGCCAGCCCTCTTGATAATCTTGTCAAGTCTGTTGGTATCTCTGGCCCTGATTCTGCTACCCCAACAGACCGCAGCAAAGAAGATGGTGCTGGCAACAACAGTCTGGTAGAAAAGCTCCAGCATCCCGCTGCACACGTTGAAGGATCTCAGCTTTCTCAGGAAGTAGAGTCTGCTCATCCCCTTCTTGTGTGCAGCATCGGTGTTGGATCTCCAGTCCCACCCGCTGCTGATCCTGACACCCAGATATTTGTAGTCCTCCCACTCCCACATCCTCCCCCCTAATCTGCAGTGGCTGAAAAGGAGCTCCCAGTGGTCATAAAATGCTCCTTACGGCGTGCGTCTCGAAAAGCCTCTGACAACTAAGTCCAACTCCTAGCCTGCCCGTGTGGTTTAGTCTCTAAGCCCGGCGGAACTGCTTTTACTAATAGGAGAAGGGGCGAGGGCGGATCTCTGGCGCCTTAAAACCAGATGCTTCGGGTAGATGGTGGCTCGTCAACCTGGGAAGGTAGCCCATCTAGGGGAAGGTAAACCCTGATTTCAAACCTCCGCTGCCTTGCAGCACACCCGGTCACGGGAAAGGCTTCGGGAGTCAACCCTGAGGAAAAATCCGGAGTCGGAGCCCCTAAGGCAGTTCTCTGTTGTGCTCAACATCGTTCTGGCAGCTCCTGCGACGGCGCTGGTGCCAAACTATAGCAACCCTGCTGTTCCTTTGGATTCATCAGTGACGTGGAGAGGGGGGACATGCTGCATGGGTAACATCTTGTCCTCCATATCTTCCTGCCCAGGCTAGAATCCTACCAACGCCCAACGCTGGAAGGTAGAACACCGGTGCACACCGGCCTGTTCAGCCACAGGCGGTGCTGTTCCAGCAAAGTAGACGTTTAGGATTCTCTTCCATGGTCATCATAGACCGACGGAGGCCGACGAAGACTGAACCACTAATCCTATCATTGTGAATCCAATTGCTAGTCATATGTTTTCATGGTCAAGGAATCTGAAAACGTACACACAAACACTGTATGGGGGGAACTGTGGCCGCCATTACGGAAAATGCCATTTTCGTGAATAACTACTGAACCACTAATCCTATCATTGTCAATCCAATTGCTAGTCATATGTTTTCATGGTCAAGGAATCTGAAAACGTACACACACAACCAAGGAGGTTATGTGATCATCGGCGTTGGTTTGTCTGTTTGTTTAGCAAGATAACTCAAAAAGTTATGGACCGATTTTCATGAAATTTTCACAGATCATCAGAAATGGGGTATCCTACAGATGATTACATTTTGGTGGTGATCCGGATCACCGTCCAGAAGAAAACCGCCATTACGGAAAATGACATTTTCGTCAATAACTAATGAACCACTAATCCTATCATTGTGAATCCAATTTGTGAATCCAATTGCTAGTCATATGTTTTCATGGTCAAGGAATCTAAAAACGTACACACAAACACTATATGGGGGGGAACTGTGGCGCTAAACCGCCATTACGGAAAATGCCATTTTCGTCAATAACTACTGAACCACTAATCCTATCATTGTGAATCCAATTGCTAGTCATATGTTTTCATGGTCAAGGAATCTGAAAACGTCCACACAAACACTGTATGGGGGGAACTGTGGCCGCCATTATGGAAAATGCCATTTTCGTCAATAACTACTGAACCACTAATCCTATCATTGTCAATCCAATTGCTAGTCATATGTTTTCATGGTCAAGGAATCTGAAAACGTACACACAAACACTGTATGGGGGGAACTGTGGCCGCCATTACGGAAAATGCCATTTTCGTGAATAACTACTGAACCACTAATCCTATCATTGTCAATCCAATTGCCAGTCATATGTTTTCATGGTCAAGGAATCTGAAAACGTACACACAAACACTGTATGGGGGGAACTGTGGCCGCCATTATGGAAAATGCCATTTTCGTGAATAACTACTGAACCACTAATCCTATCATTGTCAATCCAATTGCTAGTCATATGTTTTCATGGTCAAGTAATCTGAAAACGTACACACAAACACTGTATGGGGGGAACTGTGGCCGCCATTATGGAAAATGCCATTTTCGTGAATAACTACTGAACCACTAATCCTATCATTGTCAATCCAATTGCTAGTCATATGTTTTCATGGTCAAGGAATCTGAAAACGTACACACAAACACTGTATGGGGGGAACTGTGGCGCTTGGCGGAGGTCTGCGCTCTCCGAGTGCTTTTCTAGTTTTCAATATTGTGAAAAATTAGGAAGTGAAATTACAAAATTTCCCAAAGAAATCTGACTGTTCCAGGGAACCTTGGAAAAAAACCCACTGGTAATAATCAATTTTACTCCCCCTCGCCATAATCACAGTGGCATTAGATTTTCACTGTGCTCCTTTTTTGGTGGCTCTTTGGCATCTATACTGTTTACACTGTGATGCAGCGTTATATCCAATTAGTACCGAGTCAATCTAGTCACGGATCCCCCTCCATGGGGAATTAGTCAGTGGTGCAGTCTTTGACAGCTTACCTCCGTTACTGGCCAAGAGCTAGTGAGGAATTCCTCTTTGGCTCAGTGGAAGAGTAAGAGGTTTTCGGATCACGGTGTCATGGGTTCGAATCTTGGCGTGGGACAGTCGGAGGAGGACGTCTACCTTGCCTGAGGACAAAAGTGACTTGGTGATCCCAAACTGAGATTGGCAATTCTGGCCTTGGCCCAGCGAGTGAGTTGTAACAATCCCAAGCCCCACACAGTACCTTTTAATAGCCACTCTCAAGTATGTACCCCGGGATTTATTTCGCCCCCACAAGTTCCTGAAAATTTCCCCTCATAAGGGAGGCTCCTGAAGTGTAGACATACAACAGGTTGCATTCCTGTAAAATTGACTCCCAGTTTCTGCAGTGGAAATGGGGCCATTGTTTGGCTCTGAATATTTTGGAGAAAAGTATACATATTGTCCAGATAATCATTCTCCCTCTCTCCATGAATCTGTATGTTTTTACTGGCAATATCATTTTTTCCCCCCATTCATTCATCTTCAACCGCTTAATCTCTTTCAGGTCACGGGGATTGGGGGAGGAGGTTGGAGCCTATCCCATAACTGTTTGAGTGAGAGGCAGGACACATCCTGGACAGATCGGCAGGCCATCGCAAGGCCAACACAGAGAGACGGACAACCATTCACTCTTACATTCATACCTAAGGACAATTCAGAATCCCCAGTTGATGCCAATTAACCCAGCATGCATGTTTTTGGAATGTGGGAGGAAAATGGAGTACCTGGAAAAACTCCAAATAGACACGAGGAGAACATGCAAACTCCACACAGAAGGGTCACTGCTGGCCAGGGGGTGGGATCGAACCCACAATCTTTTTTGCTGTGCTCCCACAGTGCTAACCACTGCCCCACCAAGCTGCCTTTATTCATATTTATTGGCAATATGCTGTAAAATAATCAGAAATTAGGGCTGGGTGATCTGAACAAATTCCAGTCACAATATTTTTTTCCCCCATACTGATTGACATTGATATGTATATTGCAATATAAATCAAATCATCATTTCTGTCAAGCTTAAAGGTTCCTTTTTACTCCTAAGTGACATGTGAAGCTATCACAAGATTAATTTTAAATATTTATTTTCTGTCAGAAGTTGAACCTGACAAATGTAGTGTGGAACATTATACAACTGTATTTTAAATAATTATAAAACATTATAAAATATTAATATTTTATAATATTCTGCTCACCAACTTACTGACAGCTGAGTGAAGTACACGCCCAAAGCACTGCAGCCATGTCCACTTGTTTAGTGATGTGGTCTTCACTATATTTGTCCCACTGTTTGTTGTGATGCAGACTTGTTTGTCTTCACTCAGTCTCCAAGACTGAGACCAAGGAGGTCCCAAACAAACAGCTGGTGATAAACCCCAACCAACAGGTCCCGGGCACCAACCTCCCAAGGAGACAGTGGTCTACACTCAATCGCTTCAGGACTGGACATGGCCCCTGCTTGGCCAGCCTTCACAGATGGGGCAGTAACCCTAGTCCACTGTGCGCATGTGGAGAGGAGCAAACTATGGAACACATCATAGAGGCTTGCCCGCTCCAAAGACTGGAAGGAGGATTACACACCCTCCATACAGCAAACCAGGAGGCAACTGCTTGGCTTAAGGACTTTGCATTCGCTAAATAAATAATAAACTCAGTCTCCAGGATGGAAGTGCTTTGATCTGTCCTAAAGCAATGACTTTTGAAGTTTGAAGACATTTGCTTTTCAAATTCCAATCTTGATCAGTGAAGCTGGCAGTGAGGCTCATACATGGTTCTGATGTGCAACTTGACCACAAATCTGATGTAGTAGTGAATTATAGCAGACTTTGCAGCTCCTTTTCAACTGTTTCTCTACATTCCGTGTACATCTGGGGAAGTGCCATCTGGGAGAAATATTTACGGCCAGGGAGTTGGTAATGAGGGTCAGTTACTTTAATCAGCCACTTAAATCTGACATTTTCAACTGTGCTTAATGGCAGCATGTCTTTTGCAATGAAGTAGGCTATTGCTTTTGTAATATCACTGTATCTCTCCGTTTTTTGTCGTCAACCATGGGGCTGGGGAAACGCCACTATGGTCCGTTGTTGTAGCACAACAATCACAATGGTAGTTTGCAGTGCTAAGCTGCTTCTTGTCAGACTTTACATAGCCAAAATATCTCCACACTACCGAATTCCTTGGGCCCTTCTTTTCAACAATCTCCTCGTCCATTGAGCCTTGAGTGGCGTCCGTTTGGCAACACTGTCACTGGACTTGTCTTTTATGTTTTCTGTCATTTTCTTTTTAACCCGCTCCAACTCCTACATGACTGCACTAGCCCAAACATTAGCAGGTGTGCTCAGCCCCGGCTGGCGGCCGCTGGTCCTACATGCCTACACACATTGTTGTGTGCGTCAGTCAAATGTGACTTCCAGGCACATGATTGGTTTGGTGTGGTGTATTCTCATTTTCATTGGCTTTTCGTGTTGTCTGCCAAAACACAACAAATGAGTTCTATCAATGTTCTATCAACCATGTTTTATGTCTCTATCAAGGAAAAGTTATTTCATGATAATTATTATCGTTTTATCACCCAGCCCTATCAGAAATGTATGCTTTATTTTTCAGATTTATTCCTCCATCGGGACTCTCCTTCCATGAACTGCCTACCTTCAAACACTGTCCCTGTTTGTCCCTGCCTCTCTCTCCATGATCTTCCACTAAGCCTCTCCTGTGACGATCTACAGGACGATGAAAAGCTGCCAATTCAACATTCATTCATAGAACAAACCAATGGTGCACATTATAGTGTTTACAGCCAAGAGTAAATGGCAACATTAATCTCAGTTTAATAACAATGTAGAGAACTAGATTCAAGATTCAAAGGCTTTATTGTCATGTGCACAGTTAAGAAATGCAACATTTCCTGAGCATCTTGCGATCCAAGATGGCGCCGCGGATGGCAGCCACTGGCTTCTGCTCTCTGATGTTTTTGATAATTTTGTGTGTTTTTTTGGACTTCTGCTCTTCCGTCCGAGTCACCTATTCAAGGGAGGAACTACTTTCACTCAGACTATCTCCCAATGCAACTTCTCCGCCAGTTTCTGCTGCTGATCTGAAGTTTTTTCAGTCGATCTTAGCTGTGGGAGCAGCGGCTATTGGCGCTGGCCGGAAACGAAGGCAGCGTGGTAAACGTGCCGGTGCGCTAGTCAGGCTGAAGAAACGAGGATATCGCACGCCGCTCCCATCGATCCATCTGACCAATGTCCGCTCTTTGGCGAACAAAATGGACGAACTGCTGCTCCTGACTCACAAAAACCTGGATTTTAGCAGATCTGGCGCCCTTTGTTTCACGGAGTCCTGGCTGAGTGAACACATCCCGGACAGCGCGGTTCGCCTGGACGGATTCCAACTGTTTCGCGCTGATCGCAGCCGAGAATTCTCTGGGAAGACTAAAGGTGGTGGAATCTGCTTCTACATAAACGAAGGTTGGTGTACTGATGTCACAGTGTTGAAGAAGTTTTGTAGCCCTAACCTAGAGTCACTGTTCATAAACTGTAAACCCTTTTATTCACCGCGAGAGTTCTCCTCGTTTATTCTGGTCGGAATTTATATCCCGCCTGCTGCTTGTACAACGGAGGCACTGCAGCACCTCGCTGACCAGATAGCAGACGTGGAGGAAAAACATCCAGACTCTCTGCTTATCATTCTGGGTGATTTCAATAGAGCTAATCTCACAAATGAGCTTCCTAAATACAGACAGCATATTAAATGTCCCACCAGGGACACAAATACACTTGACCACTGTGACACAGTTTTAAGAAACGCCTATCATGCCGTCCCCCGTGCAGCTCTGGGTTTTTCTGACACAGACAGAAACTAAAAACTTCCAAGTCTGTTGTAAGGACTGTGAAGAAATGGACTGAGGAATCAAAGCTGGAGTTACAAGCCTGCTTTGACTGCACAGACTGGAGTGTTTTTGAAGATGCAGCCATTAACCTAAATGAACTCACTGACACTGTGACATCATACATCAGTTTTTGTGAGGACATGTGTGTGCAGACCAAGACCTTCTGCACATACAACAACAATAAACCCTGGTTCACTCCTAAACTGAAGCAGCTACGTCAGACCAAGGAGGAGGCCTACAGGACTGGTGACTGGACTCTGTACAAGCGGGCCAGAAACATGCTGACGAAGGAGATCAGGCTTGCTAAGAGGAGCTACAGTGAGAAGTTACAACAAAACTTCTCAGCCAACAACTCTGCTTCTGTTTGGAGAGGCCTGCAGAATATCACCAACTACAGGAGACCATCCCCCCACCCTGTGGAAAACCTCCAGCTGGCTAACGACCTAAACAGCTTTTACTGTAGGTTCGAAAAGAACCTACAGTTCTCACCTCCCACCCACACAAAAGGATTATCTGCAGCCCCAGGAACTCCATCCCTCCTCCACTCTGACCTCCCACCAGCACTAACGATCTGTGAAGAGGAGGTGCGCTGGGTCTTTCAGAGACAAAAGATTAAGAAGGCTGCAGAACCTGATGGTGTGTCTCCGTCCTGCCTGAGAGTCTGCTCCAACGAGCTGGCCCCCATCTTCACCCACATCTTTAATAGATCACTGGAGCTGCGTGAAGTGCCTTCCTGCTTCAAACGCTCCATCATCACTCCAGTTTCCAAGAAACCCTCTGTTACAGGATTAAACGACTACAGACCTGTTGCCCTGACCTCTGTGGTCATGAAATCCTTGGAGAGATTGGTGCTGAACCACCTGAAGGTCGTCACAGGCCCCCTGATGGACCCACTGCAGTTTGCCTACCGGTCAAACAGGTCAGTGGATGATGCAGTGAATATGGGACTACACTACATCCTGCAACACCTCGACTCCCCAGGGACGTACGCCAGGATCCTGTTTGTCGACTTCAGCTCAGCGTTCAACACCATCATCCCAGCCTTTCTTCATCAGAAACTCCTCCAGCTCAAGGTGCCCCCCTCCACCTGCCAGTGGATCTCCAGCTTTCTTACTGACAGGTGGCAACAGGTGAAGCTAGGGAGATTTACATCCAGCTCCCGAAAAATTAGTACTGGCGCCCCCCAAGGATGTGTCCTTTCCCCACTGCTCTTCTCCCTCTACTCCAACGACTGCACCTCAGAGGACCCTTCGGTGAAGCTCCTGAAGTTTGCGGACGACACCACAGTCATCGGTTTGATCCGGGATGGTGATGAGTCTGCATACAGGCGGGAGGTGGAGCAGCTGATCCTCTGGTGCGGCCAGAACCATCTTGAACTTAACCCAGCCAAAACGGTGGAGATGACTGTGGATTTCAGGCGACACCCTCCTTCATTCCCCCCACTCACCATCCTGAACAGCACAGTGTCCACTGTGGACTCCTTCAAGTTTCTGGGTACCACAATCTCCCGGAACCTGAAGTGGTCCTCCCATATAGACACTGTCCGGAAAAAGGCCCAGCAGAGGTTGTTTTTTCTGCATCAGCTCAAGAAGTTTGATTTGCCTCAGGAGCTGCTAGTTGTCTTCTACACCACCATCATCCAATCTGTCCTCTGCTTTTCCATCACTGTCTGGTTTGGATCTGCCACTAAACAGGACAAGACCAGACTGCAGCGGATCATTAAGTCTGCGGAGAGGATCATTGGTACCGACCTACCCTCCATTGAGAACTTATATCGGTCCATAACCAGGAAACGGGCGGGAAACATCTGTGCTGACCCGTCACACCCCGGCCACAAACTGTTTGAACTTCTATCTTCTGGTCGTCATTACAGATCACTGAAGGTCAAAACCACCCGTCACAGGAACAGTTTCTTTCCTCAAGCCATCACTCTGATGAACTCCTAACATTCACCTAGTCCTACCTGTTGCTGTACTCATGACTTTTCATCCATTCTTACATTGCACATAACTCTCACACTGCTTTTTACTTTATTCACATTATATCACTGAATCTGAGTTCACATTGAAATACTGTGTGACTATATTTTTTCATATATTTCTGCAAAGTGTGGATAGTCTGAGTAAATAAGCTGCATATATTCCTGTATATATTTGCATCCTTTTATAGAAACGTGGACAGACTGTAATTTACTGTACATACTCTGTTGTCATTGAATCCTTATTTAAATCTTATTTAAATCCTCCACCTGAACAACGAGAGCAAGTTTTTAGCCAAAGTCAAATTCCTTGTATGTGTTGTGCATACTTGGCCAATAAAGCTGATTCTGATTCTGAAATTCTTACTCTGCTCTCCGAACGAATGCCAAGGTAATAGGTACACAGCAATACTAATAAGGTAATAACCCACCTAAAACTAATGGATACTAATAACGCACACTATAACACACAGTTAGGCAATTAGGACACCTTAAATGTCTGATGACACGATTTTGACATTTTCTAGCATGTTGTGTAAACCCAAAAGTCATTGTCGATGATCAATATAATATTTACAACCATCATCATCATAGCAGTCTGTCGTGGGCGACAATGACTGTTTTATTTAGGTCCGATCACCACACCTGCATAAACTAATTATCATCAAAAAAACGCAGCCGCTGACTGGACTGTGGTGCCGCCCACCAAATGAAGGGCGGCACCACCATGACGTAAGCGACAGAATGGATGCCGGTGTTGCTGACTGGAATGACAGCAGCTTTGGCGCTCACAGTTTCTCTGGTTTCTTGTTTTAATTTTACGGCTGTGCCTTCGTGTTGTGTCGCAGGCTTAGATAAACACCAGGCCGTGAAAGACCACATCACACGCTTCAGCTCCAACTGTCATAAGCCTCCTCGTGCACTCCTCCTGTGCTTTTACGCAGGAGGAGCGCACGAGGAGGGGAAGGATTAATGGATTTACACGCAGCTTTGACCTACTTTCTGTGATCGCATGCTGACATCTCGCTGGTCTGGCCACATCCCCTCTATCATTATCACCAGCTGATTCAAACTCCCGCTGATCATCTTTCCCGGTCCTCGCTCAAGTGCTTCTCATCACACCATCACCAGCAGTGCGTGTACTTAGCAGCCATTTGCCAGTCATGCACTGATGGTCAGTAGTATTGTCATCTGTGCTGTCAGTCTGCCAGTATTTTCAGCACTCTCACTGTAATGTAATGCCTTGCCACACGGTGGCACTAGTAGAAGATATACGTGTTGAATGATGTTGGAAGACAACAGAATAAAATGAGGCTTGTTCTGAGATCCACGCTGGTGTCGATGTCCACTTCTTATAAAGATTACCCAACCACACAATATTATACATGGTGTCAGAAGTTGGTGACAAGAATCCGACAGGAGAGAGGGTCGCCTGTGTGAAAGAGTTGGGAGAGAGAGGGAAAAAAAAAAAAGTTTTTCCCTCGTCAGTGACTGCGCCGGCGGAGAAGCAAGTAAGTTGCTAGCTCGTTTACTCGCTAAGAAAAGGAAGGGAGGAACGACAAAATGGATCAAATATTCACGATACCACCGCCAGGAAGTTTTAACTTCGATGAGCCCAGTAGCTGGACTCAGTGGCTACGACGCTTCGAGTGATTCAGAATAGCATCTGGATTAGCAGAGAAGAATGAGGAATACCAAATCAACTCACTGCTCTACATAATGGGGGAGAAAAGTGACGACGTTATGACAACAATAACTTTGGAGGAAGCCAAACGGAAGAAATACGATGAAGTGTGCAAAGCCTTAGGTGAGCATTTTATTGGCAAACATAACGTTATCTATGAGAGAGCCAGATTTAACAGCCGATATCAACAGCCTGGCGAAACGGCAGAGAACTTTATCACAGACGTGTACAAGCTGGCTGAGCATTGCCAATATGGCGTTCTACTTGAAGAGATGATAAGAGATCGGATAGTAGTTGGGATCAGAGACGCTAAATTGTCAGAGAAATTACAGTTAGACCCAAAGCTCACGCTGGAAAGTACAATAACACAAGTCAGGCAAAGAGAAGAAGTAAAAAAGCAA
The DNA here is from genome assembly GCA_020510985.1 of Pholidichthys leucotaenia. NCBI lineage: Eukaryota > Metazoa > Chordata > Actinopteri > Cichliformes > Pholidichthyidae > Pholidichthys > Pholidichthys leucotaenia. The sequence goes on along the minus strand of CM035848.1, from coordinate 285,558,587 downwards.
CAGCCATTGATACGGCGCGAGAAGACTGAAATTAGGGAAAGCAATGTTGATGCTATTGTGAGAAAAAAACCTGCGAAACCCAATATGGCAAAACGAACTCAAACCAACGCGACGCAGAGTACAGGCACGTGCAAAAGGTGTGGCCACAGTCCTCAACACGCATGGAAACAATGCCCAGCGAGAGAGGCAGAGTGCCGCAAATGTAAAAGAAAAGGACATTATGCTGCAGTGTGTAGGACAGAGCAACGTGTCGAGGCTACTGAAGAGGTGTATGAGACTGAAGAGAGTGCTTTCTTGGGAGCAATAGAGACTGATAAACAGGATGTCTGGAGAAATGACACAGAAATGAATGGAAAACTGATTAACTTCAAGTTGGATACAGGAGCGGCTGTCACCGCCATACCAGACTCCATGTACTGCAAAACAAGAGATGGTGACCTAAAGAAGTCACAGAGAATGTTATGTGGCCCCAACAACCTGCCACTGACGGTGCTAGGCACATTCACAGCCTGCCTGAAAAAGGGCATAAAGAAAACAGAGCAGGATGTATTTGTTGTGAAGGATTTAGTGATGCCACTATTAGGGCTCCCAGCTATACAGAGCCTACCTCTGTTGCAGCAGATAGCTGCAGTGCTAGCATCTGATGAAAAATTCAAGAAAATGTTCCCGAAAGTATTCTCAGGCTTAGGGAAGCTGCAGGGTAGCTACAAAATTGAGTTAGCTCAGGGAGCTGTGCCATACGCCTTGTCAGCCCCTAGACATGTAGCCCTACCATTAATGGACAGAGTCAAATCAGAGCTCCAGAGGATGGAAGAGATGGGCGTGATTCGAAAGATCCAAGAACCAACCGAGTGGTGTTCAGGAATGGTGGTTGCACCCAAACCCAATGGAAAAATCCGGATCTGCTCAGACCTGACAAGGCTGAATGAGAGCGTGCGTCGAGAAAGACACATACTCCCAGCTGTGGATGAGACTCTCGCAAAGCTAGACGGAGCCGTCATCTTCTCAAAATTGGATGCCACAGCAGGGTTTTGGCAAGTTCCCCTGCATGAGGAATCAGAGCCATTGACAACCTTCATTACACCATTTGGGAGGTATTGTTACAGGAGACTCCCATTTGGGATTTCTTCTGCGCCGGAACATTTCCAGCTAAGACTTTCCCAGCTTGTCGACGGCACCCCAGGCGCACTCTGCCATGCCGACGACATATTGGTGTTTGGCAAAGATCAGACTGAGCATGACAACAGGCTGTGCGAACTTCTCAAGAAGCTTGAAGAGGCAGGTCTGACCTTAAACGAAAAATGTGAGTTCAGTGTGAAGGACGTGAAATTCCTAGGGCATATGGTCAGTGCCGACGGGATCGAGGCTGACCCAAGCAAAATTAAAGCAATCTTGAACATGCCCGAACCCGAGAACGTTGAAGCGGTGAGACGCTTCATGGGGATGGTGAACTATGTCTGCAAGTTCTCCTCGCGCCTCCCCAACCTCACAAAGCCCCTGAGAGACTTGCTGCGCAGCGACAGCGAGTGGACATGGGACGCGCAGCAAAAGACAGCTTTTGAAGCTGTGAAGAAAGAGCTTAGCTCTCCAGCGGTACTGGCTCAGTACAGTACAAAAAGAGAAACTCTCGTGTCGGCTGACGCTTCATCATATGGCCTGGGAGGAGTACTGATGCAGCGACAGCCAGGTGGAGAATTCAGGCCAGTGGTGTACATATCTAGAAGTCTGTCACCCACAGAGTCTCGGTACGCTCAAATCGAGAAAGAAGCTCTCGCCGTGACATGGGCGTGCGAGCGCCTGAGCACCTATCTCCTGGGAATGGACTTCACGGTGCGTACAGATCACAAACCTCTCATATCACTGTTAGGTACCCGGCCACTGGATGATTTACCTCCAAGAATACTCAGATTCAGACTGAGAATGATGAGGTTCAACTACAAGATAATTCATGTACCAGGGAAACAGTTGGTGGCTGCTGACGCATTGTCACGAGCGCCACTGGGACCAGAGAGCAGCACGGAGAGTGCCAGCCTGGAAAGAGAGTGTCAGGTGTACATCGACTTTGTGATGGAACACATACCTGCAACAAAAACAAAATTGGATGAAATTAAAAACATGCAGAACAACGACACAACAATGAAACAGCTGAGGGCATACACAGATAAAGGATGGCCTTCGCACAGACAAGCAGTTCCAGAGAGGCTGCTAAAGTACTGGCCGCACAGAGCTGACATCCATGTGGCTGACGGTATCCTCCTAAAGGGAGAAAGGCTTGTCATTCCAGCGCCAATGCGAAGAGACATGCTGGAGAGAATCCACCATGGGCACCTGGGCATGACAAAGTGCATTTCAAGAGCCCAACAGTCTGTGTGGTGACCAGGCTTGACAAGGGACATCAAAGAGCTTGTGGAGAGGTGTGAAGTATGCAGCCAGTACTCCAGCTATCGCACAGAGCCACTGCTCACGACCCCCTTACCTGCAAGGCCGTGGCAAAGGCTAGCGGCGGACCTCTTCGAGTGGGGGAAGAGCCACTACCTGGTCGTAGTTGACTATTTCTCCAGATACATTGAAATAGCCAACCTTCCAATGCTTACTACAGCAACCACAGTCGAGAGGCTGAAAGTCATCTTCGCAAGATTCGGTATCCCTGAGGTACTAGTGACGGACAACGGGCCACAGTTCGCCTCTTCTGAGTTTAAAGTATTTGCTCAGGAATACGACTTTGAACATGTCACCAGTAGCCCCAGGTATCCGCAAAGCAATGGGGAAGCAGAGAGGGCGGTGAGAACAGTAAAGCAGATACTCAGCAAGAACCAAGATCACCAAAGAGCTCTCCTGACTTACAGGACAACCCCATTGGCTCATGGAGCCTCACCAGCAGAACTTCTGATGGGGAGAAGATTGCGATCGACAGTTCCGGTCCCTCCACAGACTCTCAGACCAAAGTGGCCAGACCTTCATGCTTTTAAAAAGAAAGACGCAAGATTGAAAGAGAATCAGAAGAAAGCATATGGAGCGAGACACAGAGCAAGAGAGCTGCCGGTTCTCGAACCAGGTCAGAGAGTGTGGATCCGCTCAGCAAAGACCACCGGGACAGTCCAGTCGACGTCATCAACTCCAAGGTCATACAACGTGGAGACAGAGTCGGGCACACTGAGAAGAAACAGAGCTCAGCTCACTGCTCTTCCAGAACCAGATCAGCCTGATCCAGAGCCAGATCAGCCCAGCTCGGATGTGACTGTGACCAGATCGGGGCGAGTATCTCGTCCACCAGAAAGACTGAACTGGTAAAACCTAGTATAGAGGCCTGCAGTGAACAGGGCAGAATAATTCCCTATGGCAGAGCCTGAAGGGTCAGGTAGTCTACCCTGTCCTTCTAGTTAGAAAAGAAAATGAAAAGAAAAAGTTATGTTCTGAAAATGTAAGCGCACAGTAGTGACAGTGTAGCTTTGTGTTATCTTGTGGTTGACCATATTCTTTATTATTAGAATGTAAGTAAATAAGATATATAAAGGGATATGGTAAATATCTAAAAGGGGGGGATGTAATGTAATGCCTTGCCACACGGTGGCACTAGTAGAAGATATACGTGTTGAATGATGTTGGAAGACAACAGAATAAAATGAGGCTTGTTCTGAGATCCACGCTGGTGTCGATGTCCACTTCTTATAAAGATTACCCAACCACACAATATTATACACTCACAACGTGTTAGTCACTCCATGTTCACCGTGGTTCTCATGCATCCTTGAAGCGATGTCGGCTCTGGGGCGCACCTGTGGCTAACAGGTCTCCTCTCATTCGTTCTCTGGGCAATGCCAGCACCCGAACACCATCAGTAAGTGTGTGTGTGGTTTTTGTACGTCTTCACCTTTTTGGGAACTGTCTGTCTTTGTGTATTAAATGTCCTGTGGTGACCCCTGCACGTAAATCCTCATTATTTCATCCTCCTTCTCCGTGCCCTGCGTAAGAGCGCACGGAGGGTCATGATGACTGGATTTACGCGCAGGATTCACCACAGCACATGTATTGAACATAAGAATGATGACAACAGTTCCCAAAAAGGTGAAGACTTACAAAAACAAAAACACTTACAGTTGGCGTTCGGGGCTGACATCGCCCAGCGAACATGGAGAGGAGACATGTTAACCACGGTTGCACCCCAGGGCCAACATCGCTTTAAGGGGCACAACAGAACCACGGCTGTGTGGAGTGGCTAACATGTTGTGATAGTTTTGGCAATATTGGCTGACTGACAACACGGCAGATGATGCACACAAAACATGAACAGCTGACTGTCAAAAGAGAGAGGACGCGTGGTCGGACCAGCGAATCTTGGACAGCGCCCACAGGAAAGTGGGTCAAAACGCACATAAAACACATGTACAAAACAAAAACAACAAAAACTCTAAATATAATACATAATAAACCCGATGCCTGAGCCACAGAGAATACACTGCTATGATTTTATGGAAAAATTGGGTTTAAATCAACTATATTTTTGAACAAATAATTTGTTGCAATATCTCTAACAAAAGCATAACACTCGGTGTTCCCCTGCCATGTGTTTGTTGCTGCTGCTGCGCCGGCCATGTGTGCCTCTCCACCGTCACTCTGAGTCTGACTCGCTAGGCACGATGCCCGCTTGGCAAGGCTCAAACCTATACGGTCTGATGCCCCCAGATTCTTCATTGTCATCCCATTCTTTGGAACTACAATCGTCTGAAGATTGGACAACACAAACCAATTCCAGACTACATGTGCTGGAACTATCGTCGATGTTTTCTACCGCTTCCATCCTGTGTGTACAATGGGCAGCCAAGCGCTGTGTTCTGTCGATGACGTTACAATATGGCCAGGGGTTTTTTCCAGCCACTGACGCAAGGTGACGTGGCGCTCATGAAAACGTCGGATATTCGCGTGAAAACAAGCCTGTTCGACTTAGAACTGCACAGACCAACCTATTTCGTCATATTGTATTACGTGTTGAAAAATTAGATTAAGTCAAAAATGTGTCATCAGACCTTTAAGTACACCTTGATACTAAGTACTAATATTAATGAATACTAATAACACACATTAGGCAATTTGGACAGTTAAGCAGTTAAAGCAGTCAAACTACGAGAAGAAGAAAAACTACTCGTAGAAGAAACAAGAAGGATGAAATTTGAAATTCCCTGGATGACTGTAGTGGAATACTGATATCAGAGATGATATGAACCTGAGATGATGTGAACCTGAGATTGCATAAGACTATGTACAGTGTGCAAATGAGTAGTATACAAATGACAAATTGGCGCGCAGTGTGTGAATTTCTCTGTAACGATAATACCAGTAGACTGTACATGATAATTAGCAGCAGAGATGATATAGACATCAAACAGGGAGAAGCTATGTACAGTGTACAAATGAGCAATGTGCAAATTTAGTAACCGGTGTGTGAGTTCCTATTTGCAAAACTGTGTTGCAGAGTTTGGGAGTTTGTTATTTGTTCAGGAATCTGATGGCAGTGGAAACGAAGAGGTTTTTTAGTCTGGTTGTCCTGCATTTCACACTTCTGTACCTCCGGCCTAAGGGTAGAAGTGTGAACATCCTGTGCTGGGGGTGGGTGGGGTCCCAGAAGGTGGCGTCAGCTCTCCTTTGAACTCTGTGGTGGTGGTACATGCTCTGCAGAGAGAGGATTCCTGATGATCTTCTCCGCTGTCTTCACCACTCTCTGCAGGCGTGTGAGGTCCAGGGCAGTAGTGCTGCCGTACCACGCAGTGATGCAGTTGGTCAGGATGCTCTCAATGATGCAGCTGTAGAAGCTGTTGAGGATCCTGGGAGGACATGTCAAACTTCTTCAGCCTCCTCAGAAAGTACAGCTGCTGTTGAGCTCTCTTAAAAACCCCTTGACGCCTGAATTTATTTCCAATTATGAAAAAAAAAATTTGACTTGTGTTTTTGCTTTCAAGTAGATGCTAAATTAAGTTGAGAAAGTTAATTTGACTATAGCACATAAAATAGATATAATTTTAGGTATGATGCAAATTAGCGACAACAGGCATCTATGGTAAAAAAAAATGGTAAAAAAGCACCTGTTCCCATCTCAAGTATGAAGAGTCTTTTATTTATGCAACAACATTATTTTCAGTATTTTCAACTCTCATGACTGCCAAACTTCCCTTCCATGCAGAGGGCCTGTGCGATGGACGATCTGAATTCCAGCAAATCCTTCTGCTTCTTTCTGAGTACACCTAGTGACTCACAATCACGCCAATACAACAACCAGCTGTTCACTATTACCATATCCACAAAGTGAAAAAACAACCGGTGGTAGTATTTTTTGGACCTGATGTGGATGCGGTAGTAGGCGATCAGTGCATCAAGAGCATCAACGCCACCCATGAACTTGTTATAAAGGCTGATGATGCCTGGCCATTCCACAGACACGTTCCTTTTCAGTTTTCTATCCCATCTTTGTATCATGGAAACGGGCTGGGTGCTGGCGAAAGTGCTGGCAACAATCACGCCTCTGTTGTCAAACCACTTGACTGCTCTAATGTCCACGTTATCCACCATGGTTTGCTGCTCTTCAAATGTCCCTCTTCCCTTCTTCTTCATCTCTGAGTCTGCACTGAAACTGCACCCATAAAGACGATTTTGCTGCACGGTCCCAAGGGCTGGTATCCCCTTGTTTGCAAGAGCAACAAACAGATTCAAGGAGGAAAACCAGTTGTCAAAGTACAGCAGGTGGTTGACATTACTATGGATAACTTGTGCAAGCTTTAGCACAATGTTTCCACTGGCTCCAATGTCTGGTTGGCAAGGTGCAGGATCAATTGTCCCTGTGTACAGTGGGGTAAAAAAGTATTTAGTCAGCCACCAATTGTGCAAGTTCTCTCACTTGAAAGATGAGAGGGGTCTCCAACTTTCATCATAGGTATACCTCAACTATGAGAGACAAAATGAGGAAGAAAAAAAATCCAGAAAATCACACTGAAGGATTTTTAATGAATTAAATGGTAAATTCCTCAGAAAAATAAGTATTTGATCAATAACAAAAGTTCATCTCAATACTTTGTTATATACCCTTTGTTGGCAATGACAGAGGTCAAACGTTTTCTGTAAGTCTTCACAAGGTTTTCACACACTGTTGCTGGTATTTTGGCCCATTCCTCCATGCAGATCTCCTCTAGAGCAGTGATGTTTTGGGGCTGTCACTGGGCAACGTGGACTTTCAACTCCCTCCAGAGATTTTCTATGGGGATGAGATCTGGAGACTGGCTAGGCCACTCCAGGACCTTGAAATGTTTCTTACGAAGCCACTCCTTCGTTGCCCGGGCGGTGTGTTTGGGATCATTGTCATCCTGAAAGACCCAGCCACGTTTCATCTTCAATGCCCTTGCTGATGGAAGGAGGTTTTCACTCAAAAGCTCACGATACATGGCCCCATTTATTCTTTCCTTTACACGGATCAGTTGTCTTGGTCCCTTGGCAGAAAAAAAGCCCCAAAGCATGATGTTTCCACCCCCATGCTTCACAGTAGATATGGTGTTCTTTCTCCTCCAAACACGACAAGTTGAGTTTTTACAATAAAGTTCTATTTTGGTTTAATCTGACCATATGACATTCTCCCAATCCTCTTCTGGATCATTCAAATGCTCTCTAGCAAACTTCAGACGGGCTTGGACATGTACTGGCTTAAGCAGGGGGACACGTCTGGCACTGCAGGATTTGAGTCCCTAGCGGCGTAGTGTGTTACTGATGGTAGCCTTTGTTACTTTGGTCCCAGCTCTCTGCAGGTCATTCACTAGGTCCCCCCGTGTGGTTCTGGGATTTTTGCTCACCGTTCTCATGATCATTTTGACCCCACGGGGTGAGATCTTGCGTGGAGCACCAGATCGAGGGAGATTATCAGTGGTCTTGTATGTCTTCCATTTTCTAATAATTGCTCCCACAGTTGATTTCTTCACACCAAGCTGCTTACCTATTGCAGATTCAGTCTTCCCAGCCTGGTGCAGGTCTACAATTTTGCTTCTGGCGTCCTTTGACAGCTCTTTGGTCTTGGCCATAGTGGAGTTTGGAGTCTGACTGTTTGAGGTTGTGGACAGGTGTCTTTTATACTGATAATGAGTTCAAACAGGTTCCATTAATACAGGTAACGAGTGGAGGACAGAGGAGCCTCTTAAAGAAGAAGTTACAGGTCTGTGAGAGCCAGAAATCTTGCTTGTTTGTAGGTGACCAAATACTTATTTTACCGAGGAATTTACCAATTAATTCATTAAAAATCCTTCAATGTGCTTTCCTGGATTTTTTTCCCCCTCATTTTGTCTCTCATAGTTGAGGTATACCTATGATGAAAATTGGAGACCTCTCTCATCTTTTAAGTGGAAGAACTTGCACAATTGGTGGCTGACTAAATACTTTTTTCCCCACTGTATATATCAATATGATATATACACAGGGAAAATACACAGGTGATGAGGAAAAAGCTGCCACTGTGAAGTCAGCTCCAGCTCTCCTCTCTCACATCCAGCATGCTATGTTATTTACTGTTCACGTGAACTATGGTGTAGAGTTTTAGAATGGCAGTTTCTAAAGAAAATGTGCGTGAGTGTTGAACACCATCTAAATACGGCACCTTATTCGCGGCCGTTGTGGCCGACGGAGGTCATCCATTGTGGCCGAATGTAGCGAATTAGCATCACACTGAAATCGTCTAATATGTTCAAAAATATTCGTCATAGGTATGCCACTCCTTCGTGGTAGTGATAAAAGTACACAATAAGCCTGTACATATTTTTATCTTAGTACAACTTACCTGAGATTGGACAATTTTTCCACGATTGTCTTCTGAAAATGCAGACGTGGCACGAGGCGAGCGTAGCAATCAGGAAATGGATGGTGCTCTGTCTCTGACCGTTCCTACGAGAAACTAATGCTTGCAAAAGTTTCCTAGGTATGTGCTGGAAGTGCATCAACCGGTAGTGGAGGAATATGGACGGTATTTTGGTTGCATTTGGAGCGGAAGCGGATTGATGCGAATTCGTGACAATCGACGTCAAGGCACTGTGGATGATGATTGGAGTGAGTGCTACCGGTCCGTAATCATTCAGACAAGTTGGCGGGCTCCTTTTGGGGAGAGGGATGATGGTTGTGGTTTTAAAGCAGAAGGGGACTATGTTCTCAACTAAACATTATGACCACTGCTGGAAGTCATTGATAGATTAGATAATTTTCATATTATAAAATGCATACTCCTAATAGCAATACTTATCTCATGAGTAGGTACTTGGCTTCAGTTTTGCTTATATTCAGTTTTTCAGGTACAAACATAATTCCTGCATGCCATTACAGAATAAGACCTTCAATATGGCACAAACCAAATAAAAAGGCATCCATTGTTATACAATAATGTCTGATTTATGCCAGTGAAGTGAATGCTTTTGGTCATGTGCTGCACCATGTTTGAACTGATCACTCACCTGATTGAAGGTTGGAGGAGGCGGGGGTCCTGGGGGAGGAGGTGGAGGAGGAGGGATAGGCATCCTGACCCTCTGTTGGCACCGTTAAATGTGGGGAAATGGCCGGTGACTTCACTGTCTGAGCTGGAATGACACACTCCGGCTCCTGGGAGGGAGGAGAGACATAACTGAAATGTCTACAATTTTGTGACTATCAAGCAGAAATCACTTAACATCTGCAGAGCAAGGAATCCCTAAATACAACCTCACAACATGTTGTTGTGTTTCCCACAGAATGAGATATGACTTGTAGCCATACATGCTTTTGTGCATGTGGATGTGTTTTTACTTGAAGCTTGCAGTAACAGTTTAGCTCTGTTCTTCAGCCTCTTGGCTCTATTTGCAATACATGAACAATATGACTATCAGTTTATAGTGCATGTTAACACCAGAACCACAACAGCACCAGATCAGCCTAAGTGACTAGAAAAAGAACTAGGTGATTAGCTCCACTCCTGAACTAACCAGTCCTTTGAAAATCAAAGCAAGAATATTCACTATGTGATTCATGCTTTATGTATCAAACATCGCGAGACAACCTTTTCCTCTAATTAGGCACAATACAGATAAAATTGAACTCCAACTGAACTGAAGATGTCAAATGATAAATTAATTACGTTGTTCCTGCTGAAGGAAAATAAGACGATGACAGATTTTCCTTAAGAAGCTGTTATAACATCAACACTGTTCCACCATAAAGGCCTGTATGTACTCCACAAGAGCAGAGAAATTTGTTCTTTTTCTTGAGGTGGCAAGAACAAGAAGAAAGTTCTTTCAGGCCAGGACATTTCATACCACACAAGAAACTCAAGTGCAGAACTGGGAAATTCAAATTTCTGAGCAATCACCCAATAGTTCTCGGACACCATGCAAGAAAAAAGTTCTGCCACAATGATGTGTCAAGAACAAGCTGCAAGAACTCCCAAACCAGGGCTGCAAGAACAAAATGACGATCTTGCAGCCCTGGGAGGGAGAGAACACATTTCTGTTCTGCGTATGTAAAGGCCTTTAGAGGCAAACACAAAAGGTCTTCATGAAGGCTTATTTAATTCCCTACATTTTCCCCAATGATCAATAACCTTTTGAGGAAGGTGCATGAGGACAGATTTGTCTAACTGCAACAGACCTATAACCCAGACAAACATAAGTAAATAATAATAAAATAGTGTTTGTAGAGAAAAACCTGATGGACTCGGCTGAATCTTCTCTCAGAGACAAACAGGATGTCTGAGCTGCTGCTCTCACACACTAACTTGGATTTAAGAGGATAGCGAGGGCTTTGGATGTGGGGTACATCCAACTTTTCCAACATCCAAATTAGGACCACATATGAAAGTGGCCTGGGTATGGTGTGAAAAAAATCAGATGTGTGCTGTTCAGACTGTCATTAAAAAAAAAAATCAGATATGGGTCACGTGTGCAAAAAAATTCAGAATTGAGCATTTAGAACTGCAGTGTGAACATAGCCTATGGGTTTGGGGTAAAACGGTCAAAGGTCAAGGTTAGCATTCCATATGCCCTCTTAGTATTGAAGCTCTCTAGGGTCACCAAACTTGCTACACAGGTTCACCTTGGGATCCTCAACTACAACTATGGGTTGTATACAACAATTTTTGTTGTATATTCATGGATGATAGGCTTATCATAATTTGTTTCTGCTCCAGTAATTATATGGAAAAGTTGAAACCTGCTCTCCTTGAGTGATATCTTGGGATCTTCAAAGAAAACCAAAGCAGGGGATATTGCACTCGCCTCAGTGCTCTTGTTAATAGAAATGTTGGTTGACTGAAAAATGTTTTATTATTGTTTTTATTATTATTTTTTTTTATTGTTATTGCTTCTTTTCATCATCAACTTATGTGGTCCTAATTTGGATACGTAGCTGATATTTTCGAAAGCAACTTCAGTCTGAATGATCATGTCGCATCCAACTTTTTCCTCATTGAAGTGAGACAAACGTGACAATTCTGTGGTGGAGGATGCAGTAAGCATGACAGACAGCCAATTTGTGCTCTTTAATCAATCTTCTTCTTCCCTTTATCACTGGATCGTAATTTTGTCAGCTCTGATTGCATAGTATGCGCTTCCATTGAGAAACGCATACTTTTATGAACGTAAAATATATATTTTCAAAATTATTTATTATGTTGTCAACCATGTGTGACTGTCTCATCTGATGGCAGCTGTACAGAGAACCACTCAGCCGCTCCATCCTCAGTGCATGTGGAGAAGCATGGACAGCAGCCGTTTCCTACCACTCTCGATAAGACATGAACAGATCCAGAGAAAGTAAAATCACAGAGGTAAATAGAGAGTTTAATTCTGTGTGGACAGATTAATTTGCATTTATGTATGGTTGTTGTGGAGAGAATTTCTCCACAAGAACACAGCGATTCAGTTTTCAGAATGGTTGTTTTTGTTATGTGCTTTTATTATGAAACACTGTCAACCAGATATACTTATTTCTTATGTAAGAAAAAAGAGAGAAGACAGAGGATTCTGTGACAGTGATATAGTGGTGAGCCTTTTATTTTAAGGATGTTTTCAGCTTTTTGTCTGTAGGATAACTGCTAGCTTGTTATCTGTGGGGTTTTGCACAGTGAATTAGATGTGCTGATTGTCTATTAGTGCCACACATTTTTTTAAAAAAATATAACCAATATTTAGCTCAGTGGAAGAAGATATTTTTTTAAACGTTTTTCCACTCTGTTGTAATTATTTTGAATTGGCTTAATTTGCACCAAATGATTTTCAAAGTTATATTATTTAGAAAGCTGTTAAGAATTCTTTGTTTTATTCCAAAATAAAGAAGAATATCACAACCAATCCACTAGTTGTCATTTACAGATTTATATTATATTAATAAATTTGAATAAGGAGCATTATGAGGAAACATAAAAAGGATGAAAAGTAGCTTCTTCTAAATAAAATTTTCATCTCTAATTTATCAAAGTATCAGGAACTAAAGCTGTGCGATCACTGTTGAAAGAAGGACATGGATGATATTTTTCAGATTTAAACAACTTATGAATGTGCTGATAATTAAAAAACTATACAAAAAATTATAATCAGATATTAAGAAATTTATTTTTCAGCACAAAACAATTTGTAACATTTCTAATACTTTTATTTCACAAATTAAGCTATATACAGTATAAAACTTGACAGTTTTTTTCCCCACTGTTGTAGTACGAATTCACAAATGCCACATAATATTCAGAGCTATGCATACAGTGGTGTTAAAAAGTGTTTGCCCCCTTCCTGATTTCTCATTTTTTGTATGTTTGTCATACTTAAATGTTTCAGAACATCAAACAAATGTAAGTATTAGACAAAGATAACAAGTTAACAGAAAATGCAGTTTTTAAATGAAGGCGTTTATTATTAGGGGTTAAAATTTTTATTTTTTTTTTTTAAAATCCAAACCTACATGGCCCCGTGTGGAAAAAGTGACTGCCCCCCCGTTAAAACATAAATTAACTGTGGTTTATCACATCTTTGGAAAGCTGAATTTAATTTCTCTAGCCACACCCAGGCCTGATTACTGCCACAACTGTTCTCAATCAAGAAATCCCTTAAATAGGACCTGTCTGACAAAGTGAAGTAGACCAAAAGATCGTCAAAAGCTAGACAGCATACTGCAATCTAAAGAAATTCAGGAACAAATGAGAAACAAAGTAATTGAGCTCTCTCACGTCTGGAAAAGGTTATAAAGCCATTTCTAAAGCTTTGGGGCTCCAGCGAACCACAGTGAGAACCATTATCCACAAATGGCGAAAACATGGAACAGTGGTGAACCTTCCCAGGAGTGGCTGACCGACCAAAATTACCCCAAGAGCGCAGCAACGACTCATCCAAGAGGCCACAAAAGACCCCACACCAACATCCAAAGAACTGCAGGCCTCACTTGCCTCAGTTAAGGTCAGTGTTCATGACTCCACCATAAGAAAGAGACTGGACAAAAATGGCCTGCATAGCAGAGTTCCAAGACGAAAACCACTGCTGAGCATAAAGAACAAAGGCTCCTCTCAGTTTTGCCAGAAAACATCTTGATGAGCCCCAAGACTTCTGGGAAAATACTCTGTGGACTGACGAGACAAAAGTTGAACTTTTTGGTAGGTGTGTGTGCATCCGGCGTAAAAGTAACAGCATTTCAGAAAAGGAACATCATACCAACAGTAAAATGTGGTGGTAGTGTGATGGTCTGGGGCTCTTTTGCTGTTTCAGGGCCTGGAAGACTTGCTGTGGTAAATGGAACCATGAATTCTGTTGTCTACCAAAAATTCCTGAAGGAGAATGTCCAGCCATCTGTTCAAGACCTTAAGGTGAAGCGCACTTGGGTTCTGCTTGATCCAAAACACATCAGCAAGTCCACCTCTGAATGGCTTAAGAAAAACAAAAGGAAGACTTTGGAGTGGCCTGGTCAAAGTCCTGACCTGAATCCAATTGAGATGCTGTGGCATGACCTTAAAAAGGCGTTAGGCGGTTCATGCTCAAAAACCCGCCAATGTGGCTGAATTGCAACAATTCTGCAAAGATGAACGGGCCAAAATTCCTCCACAGCGCTGTAAAGCCCCTTTTGCACTAGCCCAGCTTAGCATGGCATGGTACAGCACAGCATGCTTGGTAGGTCTTTGCACTAGCCTCAACACGCTTTAAGAGCAGCGAATCTCAGCCCCGCTCAAGGGCAGGGTCCCTCCGTGCTGAGCTGTACCGTGTTTTGACGTCAAAAACTTTGGTCGCCGCTGATTGGTCAGGTCTTAACGTCACGAAAGCGCCGTCTTCGTTGAAATCTGTACGACCGCCATTTGCAATCACGGACTAATTCAGTCACGGAGTAAATACGATATTAATACAGACAGCGTTGTAGGTTTTGCGGAACTCTACACCCTGGTCCAACGAAGAGGTGCGGAGTTTTCTCTGCTTGGTGGCAGTTACACAGTGAGGAGTGACCCGATGGCTGGCCAGCATACAACTGAACTATATAGACAAGCTGAAGACGGTCGTGAGAGAACCAACCATGGTGAGTGATTTGTAATAATGTGCATCTGTTTGCTTATTTATCCTGTTGGTGGTAAGCTCACTTTTTTTGAGCCTTTATACAGTGCTGTCTGTGTTGGCTAACGTTTTTTTTGCTAGTTAAATGCTAACGCTAGCGCTAGCTAGTACCAACTGTTGAATCACGCTTCTTTTCTCCTAAATATTCGCTTGTGAGAGCAAAACGATGAAATATGTTAATCCTGGTTAAAGTCCTGGTTTGGGTTTTGTATTGCACTTTGGTCCTGGGCATTTAATTGTGTGCAATTTAATGCTAGAATGTGTTTCCACATGCCAGGGTTAGCCTCCCTGTTTATATTGTGATACTGGTGAAATGGACTACAGGAGCCGAAATCTCGTCATATTAAAATTGCTTTTTCAAACCAGTGATTTATAAAGTCATTCATATAGTTTTCTAAAACGTCAGAATAGACCCACACACCTATTCTGTGGATCCTGCGGTGCTTTTCACTCATTTCAGAAAGAGAAATCCGTATATTGTATAGCTTCATTACAGACAGTGATATATTTATTTATTTTAATTTTGCTGATTACGGCTTACTGCCCTGAAAACCCCAAATTCTATTATGCAAAAAATTGGAATCTTACATAAAATTAACTTTAAAAAAATATTTTTAAATACAAATGTTGGCCGCTGAGGTGTTGTTTAATATGGGCTGTAGCCATAATCATCAATATTAAAATAAACACTTTCAATATATCACTGTCCCTGTAATGAATCTATATATGGGTTTCACTTTCTGAAATGAGTGACAAAAATATAGAATTTTTTCATGGTATTCTAATTTTAGAGATGTGCCTGTATATGTATTGAACTTGATTGAAACTAACCAACATCCATTTCTGTCGTTTGTCTAGGCAAGACGAAATCAGCCGCCCCACAACCTACCTCGCCACTGTGAAAAGTACTGAAATCCTTTGCTTTTATAGGTAAAGTGTCAAAAGCACAATTTCCACTTAATATAAAAGGGACTGAACTGAGATTTATTTGATTGTGTGAATATGGCACATCAACTGTAAAATAAACCGCTTGTTAATGTATTTATTTTTTTTGTCAGATCACTTGTGTGATCCTTTGTGAGTTATGTTCATAACTGTATGTTTTTGCGAATGTGAGATGTTCAGTTGTCTATATAATTTACTTTATATGTGTAGTTTATAGTCTATCATCAATAAACTCATGAATGTATTAATTCATTCTGATTGCTGAGGCCAAAGTAAAAGCAGATGATTTTAAATGCATCTCAGCCCTTGTAAAATCTACTGAAGTGCAGCTACATGAAAACTGTGGTTGGAGGAGTTATTGTTTAATTTGACCTTGTTAGATTTTTTCCACTTTGGTATATTATTCTGTGCGTTTTTTCGCCAATATAATCGGTAATCGCTATACAGCTCTATTGCAGCACACTGTGGAATCACGCTTTTCTTTTATGTATTCACGTGAACAATACGCTGAAATAAGCTTATGTAATCTGTTTAAAAAATATTGTCTTTTCTGTATATGTTGCACTTTTCGTGCTGTATTTTATTGTGTGCATTTTCCTTGAAGAATCACTTTTAACATCCCATGGGTGCACCACGCCAGAACGCCCGGACTCTCCAGCGTCTGACTACGGAGAATATGAATGTGTCCCGCCGACACCAGTATCGTCCAGATCACAACCTCCATCACCAGCCCCTTCAGTATCCGGGATCTCTCGTTTAAGTGCTGGTAAAGCACAGTGAACATGAGATTATCCCCTTTTTTTTTTTGATTAAGGTTATTTCTGATAGCAGCATATTAAGGAATTTTATATGTCTGTGTCCAAAACAATTTGTGGTGTTCTGTTCTCGTTGTTAAACAACACAGTCACACTTTTAGGTGTGGTGGTGTGCTGGTGGAAATACTTTTGGAAGTCATAATATACCAAAACAGATACAGCACATGAACTGACTTTCAAAATGAACATGCCTCATTAAAAAGCTCCACGTCACTTTTATTAAGCCATTTTTATTAACCCATTCCTATTTATGAGTCCACAATACAAAGAAAATCTTTTAAAGATCCATCCATCTATCTTTTTGCACTTAAATCCTTTTCGGATTTGTGAGTTGCACAATCCTCTCCATTGAAGTGCCGAAACATGACATTTGAGCTTAAATACAGCAACAAAGCATAATAATCCCACCACAGGCTTTCACCAGTGTAATTCCATAGTATATTTTTTGATATGTTTAGATACAGCATATGTAACCACCATGACTTTGTCTTTCATCTAGCCAAGAGGACAAAAACGAAACTCCATCTCGGATATAGCATCTGTGATGACACAGGTGCATGAGGATGAGATGCGTCTCCAGGAAAGGCTGCAGGAGATGCAGGAGAGGATGCAGGAAAGGCTGCAGGAGAGGCAGGAGCGTCAACATCTTGAGTGCCACGAGCAGCTCGAAAGACACCATGAGCAGCAAAACATATACAATAATCAATACTTGCAGCATTTGCATGAGGTTGCTGCAAACACGCAGGTAGCCCTGGAGCAGGATGCCGCCTTCCGAAGGGAGGAGCTGACAGAGACGGCTACCTTCAACCAATCCTTCCTGGCACAGTTTGGGAGGCTTGATGACGCACTGAGTGGTCGGCGTGTATAACATATATCGCTTAATGTTGTTTTTTATTTTAAAAGTCTTTTTTTTGTTAATATTTGATATATAATAAAAGGGAAGTGTTTTGGATCAAAGTGTGGTTTGTCTATTATAACAGTTTTAGAAAAACGCATAATTACTTATACATTCCATTGCCTAGTCTTATCCAAATGATGCTGTACATCCTGTCAGGTATCAACCGTTGTAAAGGTAATGTAATTGTGACCTATACAACAAAACAGAAATGTTTTTGTAAGCTTTCTCTTCTTTTTATTGAAATATCATAAAAAATTATGACCACAGGAGCCAGTTGTAAACTTCGGGTACATTTTTTAAGTTAACTTGGAAGAAGTTGTACAGTTGGACTTTAAAATGCAGCAGGAGAGACTGATAAAGCTTAAAGTCAAAGTAGGTAAAAAGGTAAGTCAATTTAAATTGAATGTTCTATTGGCATTCCAAATTCTGAGAACTACAATACTTTAGAAGGAGTGTAGCATCATATAAACGGAAAATACCAATAATGTTGTTTAAACGTTGACATGAAGTTGAAAAACATGAGTTTTTTTATTCAGTACATACAAAATGCCCTTGGATTTAAAAACAATTACAATTTGGTGCTGGCCAGTGTGCCACTGCCTCATTATTTAAACCAAATAAAAAAATGTTTCAGCTCATTATTTCAAGGTCATTTGGCAGTTACATCAAACCAAACATGATGTGTGTAGTTGCAGAATTTTTATCAGAGAGTTTCTCCAGTTTTTGAGCATCTAATATCCGTCCCTTATCTGTCCCTTATCAGTTAAATAACAGCAGACAGATTGGCAAAGGATACACAATTGTGTTGCTCAAAACCGTTGTGCCCCACTGTGGTGCTACCTTTTGTAAATCTGTCATTTTTACAAATATTTACACTTATTTTGAAAGTAAAAGTGGGATAGGATTAAATTGAAATATAACCTATTTCTAGTAATGTTTCCTTTTTACAAATATTTACACTTATTTTGTAAGTACAGGTAGGATACAATTAAATTGAAATACAACATTTTTAAAAATGTGCACTTTTTAAAATTAAACTTATTTTGGAAGTAAAAGTGTGATAGGATTAAATTTAAATATAAAACGTTTCTCAACTAAATGTGTGCTTCTTAAAACTATTTGAAATTTTTTGAAAATTAGTAGTGTGATAGTCAAAGTTAAGCAGTTTCTAAACATAATTCCTAGGTCAATTTGCAGTTCCAGCAAAAGGAAAGGTGTGTTATGTTGCTGCTGCATTTTTTTGCAGACCACTTCGCCGGTTTTTTGCCATGTAATTAGCCGTCCCCAAAAAAATAATAAACATTATGAAAAACATAGGAGACATATGAAAAGTGCACAACATTTTATTCATTAAACACAGACGTTAGACCTATGCACACACATGAATAATTACCAAATTCTAAGTATAATTGTTGTTACACAAGTAATGCATCACAACATCTTCAGAGGTTTATTGTCAGTGCAATTCCCAGTGCAATACTACATGAATGCATGTATAGTACATTGTTGATGCAGAGAATATATATTTCTACAGTACATGTATCTAGTAAGTATTTTCCATGTAACCTTGTGACTGCATTATTTTAATTCCTTTTAATCCTAGATCAAGTTTGTTTTGGCATAAAATGCATGATAACTGTCAAATATATCATATTATACCTAACTCAGTAAAGTTTACTTTTTGAATATATATTTTGTGGCTAATATAGTTATTAACATGGCGATCAAGTTGTGTCAGCTGATCATTTTTTTTTCTATGACACCACCTCACTCAGTGCTGCGGAAGCAGGTACGTCCATGATGTCTCAAACTGTCAACAGTCTCCATGATTTTCAAGCAGATCAGAGCAATTTGTTGCAAATTTGTTGCACAGGAAATAAACGTTTCTACAGACATTCTTAAGCTCTATAACCACTGATCGTTTGTGTGACAGGCTGATGACATCTGTGACAGGTCAGGTTCGCCCAGAGCGAATGAAGCAGTAATTTCCCCAAACAGAGCCATCTGAAACACACACAGTGTACATATTTTAGTACCTAACAGCGATAAATTGCAGACATTAAAGTGTAGTACGACGTACTTATAGCAAACTAGCATTAGCAAAATTAGCTTACCGTAATGGTGACCTAGTTTGTATCCTCACGCCTTTGGCTCTCCCAGAAGCTGCAGAACTATTTCCAGAGTGTTTCATCTCGCTGTCTGTACCCATGTCTAACGGTCCTTTTTGGCGTTTATGGTGAAAAAAGCCACAGACCGAGGAGTGCCTTGTACAGCTGTATGTGTTTATGTTTTGGTTGGGTTGCGTTTTCTACGTCACGGGAGTGTGGCGCCGCCTGCTGTTATAGAAATCCCACCCACCCAAGCTCAACACGGTTGGAATGCGGTGCTAGTGCGGACAAAAGCATACCGAACCATGCTTCAGTAAATCATGCTGTACCATGCTAAGCCGAGCTAGTGCAAAAGGGGCTTAAAAGACTCACTGCCAGTTATTGTAAATGCTTGATTGCAGCTGTTGTTGCTAAGGGTGGCCCAACCAGTTATTAGGTTTAGGGGGCAATCAATTTTTCTACACAGGGCCATGTAGGTTTGGATATTTTTTCCTTTTTACCCTTAATAATAAACACCTTCATTCAAAAACTGCATTTTGTGTTTATTTGTGTTATCTTTGTCTAACATTTAAATTTGTTTGATGATCTGAGACATTTAAGTGTGACAAACGTACAAAAAAAAAAGAGAGAAATCAGGAAGGGGGCAAACACTTTTTCACACCACTGTATTAACTGAGGTGAAACAGGAGATTTTAAGTCAGGGGCTACAACTCCTGCAAAACTCATCCAATTGGGGCCAAATTGCAATATGCGCATTTTCATTAAAATGGTGTAAACTTTTACCATCTGGGTCTGAGTGTTCGTTTGGTGTGGTTGCTCAGTGTTTGGGCTTCTTTCTTGGGTTGAATCATGACAGAACGGTCCAGCCAAGATCGAGGCTCAGCAGGCGCTTCGCCAGGCGAACAGTTGGCACTCTCACATTTGGATGCCACGGAACGGTAGCTCATGTTTCTGTCCAAACAACTCCCAAGCCATTACCCAGCAACTGGCGACCATTACCGAGCATTTGTGTCGGCTTCCTGGTGCAGCGCCTCCCACTGCACCTGCTGCTCTGGCTGCTTCTTCCATCCGCAGGAACTTTTCTGTTCCTTCACCTGCCCCCTATGGGGGTGGGGGATGCAAAGGGTTCCTGCTCCACTGCCGACTTTATTTCCAGCAGGTGGAGGAGGAGTATAGGGACGATTTGGCCAAGATCCACTTCATGACCTTGCTGCTGTGGGACCGGGCGCTCAAGTGGGCACAGTCTGCCTTGAGCAGCCCGGATGGGCCCCATACACATACGAGTGATTTGTGCGGAAATTCTCTGAGGCTTTCCACCATACGGAGAGTGAGGGGAACATCGTTAGCCAACTGATGGAACTCCAGCAGGGAAACTGGTCTGTAGCTGATTTCTCCGTCGAGTTCCGGGTTGTTGCGGTAGACTCCAGATGGAATGACTTTGCTCTACGTAGTGCCTTCTTCTGGGGTCTGAATGCGCATCTCCGTGACAAGTTGGCTATCCGTGCATCTCCCCTCCTCTACAGATGAGCTTATTGTGCAGACAGTGGTTTTGGATAACCAGCTTAGGGAGTGTGCGAGGGAGCAGAGGGCCACTGCTTCTCAGTTCGCTTCATAGCCCCCCCCCCCCCCAAGCGCAGCGCCATTGGCACCCTCCGAGTCGATAGCCCTCGGTAGGTCCCATCTGAATCTGGAGGAACACTGGCGTCGAGAGAGGGTGGGGTGTGCATGTATTGTGGGGCCACTGACCATGTAATATTGAAATGCCCAGTGAAACCAAAAGATACGGTCCGTCAGTAACCGTGGGGGGTCTGGCAGGAAGGTCTTCGCAAAATCCTCCCAATCGTTTAGAACTCCCGGCCCTCATTCAGTTCCTGGGGGCCAAGTTCAAAACCTCCGCCCTGAATGATTCGGGGGTGGAGCAGAATTTCATTCAACTGGCACTTGTCCGAAAATTTCAGACACCCACCAGGAACCTTCTGATGCCCTTGAATGTCTTGGTGGTTTCAGGCAGCAGCATCACAGCGATTACCAAGCAAACTGAGCCTATTTCAGTCATTTTGTCCGGTAATCACCGCGAGACTGTCCAGTTCTATGTGCTGCCTCAATCTACTACCCCCATGATTCTGGGGTATCTGTGGAACCAGATCCATAACCCTATAATAAACTGGAGTAAGGGCTCCATTTAGTCCTGGAGCTCTTTCTGTCTCTCATCGTGTCTCCACTCGGCCGCATGCTTGCCCTCTCTTCCAATCTCCTCCCTTCCGGCTAAGCTGGTGGACCTCAGCTCCGTGCCCAAGGTCTATCATGACTTAGCGGAGGTCTTTAGCAAGGCTAGACCCTATCTTTACCACCTCATCGGGCCTACGACTGTGCTATTGTACCGCCTACTGTACCGTGCTACTGTACCGCCTCCCGGGTGTGCGGCTGCCATCCAGCCAGCTCTACAGCTTATCTGGGCCGGAGAGGGAGGCGATGGAGACCTACATAAAAGACTCCCCCCAGCGCTGGCCTTATTCGCCCACTGTCTGCCCCTCTCGGCGCTGGGCTCTTTTTTGTAGGGAAAAAGGATGATACATTGCAGCCATGTATTGATTACCGAGAACTTAACACGATTACCCATAAGGATAAATATCCGCTGCCCCTTATTAACTCAAGTGTTTGAGCTTCTCCAACGGGCACTTTTTTTTTTTTTTTTAAACCAAGCTCAACCTCCATAATGCATACCACTTGGTCCGCATTCATAAGGGAGACAAGTGGAAGACGGCATTTAAAACACCTCTGGGCCAGTTTGAGTATTTAGTCATGCCATTCGGGCTGACCAACGCCCCTGCCGTCTTCCAGCGGTTAATCAATGATGTCTTGCAAGACATGGTGAACCAGTTTGTTTTTGTTTATTTGGATGACATTCTAATTTTTTCCCGCATGCTGAAGGAGCACGTAGTCCATGTTTGGTCCGTCCTGTAGCGACTGCTGAAGAATCAGCTTTTTGTGAAAGCAGAGAAGTGCAAATTCACCACTCGCTCAACTTCTTTCCTGGGGTTCATCATCGGTGAAGGTGTGTTAAAGGCCGATACGGCGAAAATCAAGGCAGTTGTAGACTGGCCTACCCCTAGTCCAGGAAGCATCTCCAATGCTTCCTGGGCTTTGCCAACGTCTACCGCCGATTAATCCATGATTATAGTAAGGTGGTGCAACCACTGATGCAGTTGACGTCGACCAAAAGCCCGTTCAAGTGGTCCGACACCACTGAATGAGCTTTTGTGACCCTGAAAGGCCTCTTCACCAATGTGCGCACCCTGGCGCAGTTCGTGGTCGAGGTGGATGCTTCCAATTTGGGGGTGGCGCTGTCCTCTCCCAGGTTCCAGTGCCGACCAGAAGCTCCATTTGTGCGCGTATTTCTCCCAGCAGCCGACGCCAGCCGAGAGGAATTACAATGTTGGGGACCGCGAACTGTTGGCCATTGAGTTGGCGTTGGAGGAGTGGAGACACTGGTTCGAGGGGGCTAGCCAACCTATCACTTGTCTGGACAGATCATAAAAATTAAGAATATCTTCAATCTGCCAGATGGTTGAATTTACGGCATGCTCGGTGGGCCCTGTTCTTTGATAGGTTCAATCTTTCCATCTCGTACCGACCAGGGTCCTGCAATGCCAAGGCTGATGCCCACTCGTGCCAGTTTTCCTTCAACAACTCCCCCTCCACCTCTCCCTCCACAGCTGCTGCATCTCCCCTGGAGACCATTCTCCCCTCCTCCTGCTTTCTTGGGGTACTTTCATGGGAGATCGAGCAGAGGGTCTGGCGGGCCCAGTCTTCCGAACCCATCCCAGAGGAGGTCTATCCGACCGCTATATGTGCCCTCCACGCTGCGCAGTGAAGTGATTAAGTGGGGGCACACTAGCTTCTTTGCCTGCCACCAAGGAATTTCTCAGACAACAGAGCTGCTGAGACAAGCGTTTTGGTGGCCCACACTCAGGAACGATATGTGGGAGTATGTCAAGGCCTGTCACACCTGCGCTGCAAACAAGGTGGACTCTTCCCCTCCAGCCGGCCTCCTCCATCCTCTCCCGGTGCCGAGTCGTCCGTGGTCCCATATCGCCCTGGACTTTGTTACTGGTCTCCCTCCATCCGAGGGCAACACAGTCATACTCACCATCACCGACTGTTTCTCTAAGGCCATCCACCTTGCCCCTCTCCCCAAGCTGTCACTGGCCGTGGAAACAGCCAACTTATTGACTGTGCATGTGATCCACCTGCATGGGATCCCCATGGACACTGTCTGGGATAGGGGTCCCCAGTTTACATCTCAGGTATGGAAGGCGTTTTGTTGGTTCCTGGGTGCCACAGCCAGCCTGATGTCCGGATACCACCCGCAGAGCAACGCTCAGGCCGAGCATGCTAATCAGTCCTTGGAGGCCACCCTGAGGTGTGTAGCATCCTGCAACCCTACCACCTGGAGCTCCCACTTGTCCTGGGTGGAATATTCCCCTAACTCCGCCGTCTCCTATGTCACTGGGCTGACGCCGTTCGAAGCTTCGATGGGCTACACTCCGCCCCTGCTGCCCATGGCAGAAAGGGGTCTCGCCGTCCCATCTGTAGAGGTCCACATGTGCCATTGCCACAATCTATGGAGGGCCATGAGGGCTGCCCTTCTCTGCTCTACGGAATGGAACCAGCAGTAGGCAAACCACAGACGTGCGCGGCACCGAATTACACAGTGGGACAGAAGGTCTGGCTGTCCGGCAAGCAGATTCCGCTGAAGATGGAGTTCCAGAAGCTGTTGCCGCACTATCTGAGCCCGTTCCCCATCAAGCGTATCATAAATGATGTAACTGTTCGGCTGGACTTGCCACCTTCGATGCAGATCCATCCCACCTTCCACGTCTCCCACATCAAACCCCTCTCCACCAGCCCTCTCTGCCCTCCTCCGGATCCCCCCCCCACCTCTCCCCCGGGTCATCAATGGTCAGACCACCTACACAGTACAGAAGATTCTGGACGTCTGTCGATGGGGTCATGGCTGCCAGTACCTGGTACACTGGAAAGGGTATGGTCCAGAGGAGAGGTCCTGGATCCCAAGCTCCTATATCCTGGACAAGCAGATGATGTGGGCATTCCATTGGGCGCACCCACAGAAGTCCAGTGGGATGCCAGGAGGCACCCCTTGAGGGGGGGCATTGTGATGATCAGGCGAGCATGCTCCCCTCCCCTCCTGTTCCTGTTTTCCCGGCTCTGGAGTAATCATCACACCTGCGTGATTTGTTGCACCTGTTGCCCTCCAGCGCCTCAGCGCATTTAAGGTTCAGTG
Source organism: Pholidichthys leucotaenia (assembly GCA_020510985.1). NCBI lineage: Eukaryota > Metazoa > Chordata > Actinopteri > Cichliformes > Pholidichthyidae > Pholidichthys > Pholidichthys leucotaenia. The sequence continues at coordinate 285,533,952 of CM035848.1, read as the reverse complement.
TGTGGAAATAGCACCGCTGGACCATTGGGTATTGCTGCCCTATCAAGCTCACTTGTTACTGCATTTTTGGTTGACCTGTGTCTTTCACTCCTCATGTCTTCTTCCTCTCCTCAGGTTTGCTGCCACCTCAGCGGTGTGTACTCTGGGGCTGATCACGCTCACCTGACCCAAAGACACCGGATGTTCCACCCAGGTCAGCCGTCTTCCCCCTACCATCCCCTGGTCCCACGCAGGAGTTCCCTTGAGTGAAAGAAATTCCCCCGAGCCAGCCGGGTCAGGAGCTCCCAGCCAAGCGTATGCCGCTACCTTCCAGCTACCGGACTTTTGGCGAGACAACCCGCGCTCCTGGTTCCACTTGGTCGAAGCACAGTTCGCCCTCCGGGGGATAACGGTAGATGACACGAAGTTTTACCATGTGATTGCCAAGCTTGACAACCGCACGACTCAGCATGTGCAGAGCCTTGTGGAGCAGCCACCGGCCGATGACAAATACGGCGGGTTGAAGGCTGCGCTCATACAGCGCTTCACTCTCTCAGTCCAGGAGAGAGCGGAGAGGCTTCTGGCTCTGAACGACTTGGGAGATGGCACGCCCATTGACCTGATGGAGAACATGCTGAGCTTGAGGGGCTCAGACGGCGACGACTTCATCTTCACCCACATTTTCCTGAGAACCCTACCGTCGGCCACGAGAGCGGTCCTGGCCAGTTTGTCGTTGTTGGCCCAGCGGGACTTCCGCGCGTTGGCCCAGGAGGCGCACCGGATTCTCAACGCCAGCAAACAGTGCGCGGCCACCACGGCAGCGACGGAGTTCGGCGCGACGGCCGGAGATGGCGAGGGGCCAGAGACGGCGGTAGCAGACCCACCGACGACGGCGGCGGCGGGGGCCAAGGATCGCGGAGGAGACGACCTCTGTTTCTACCATCGCCGCTTTGCAGAGAAGGCACGCAAATGCATACCACCATGCCAGTTCAAGCGCTCGGGAAATGCCAAGACCGGGGGTCGGTAGCAGCTGCGGCCCTCGGTGAAGAGAACAAGCTGCTCTACTTGACGGATGCGCGTTCGGGGAGGCAATTCCTCGTGGACACAGGCTCCCAAGTGAGTTTCATCACGCCTACCTCCGCTGACCGGCTGGCGGGTCCCGGAGGTCACGGGGTGTCAGCAGCGAACTAACTAACTAACTAACTAACTAACCTGCACTTATATAGCGCTTTTCTAGTCACAAAGACCACCCAAAGCGCTTTCATTAATACTAACCCTCTATTCTAAGGGCCTATAGGAAACAGATATCTAGGGACAATTTAGAACAGCCAATTAACCTAACATGCATGTTTTTGGCATGTGGGAGGAAACCGGAGAAATCCCGGAGTAAACCCACGCAACACGGGGAGAACATGCAAACTCCACACAGATCACTGTTGGTCGGGGGCTGGGATCGAACCCACGATCCCACGATCCCCACAATCCTCCGGCCAAGGGTAAACTGTGCTGCCGCAGTGCTAACCACTGCGCCACCGTGCAGCCAACGGCTCGGAGATTAAGACCTTTGGTGAGAGGAACCTGCTTCTGTCCCTACACGGCCGTACATTTGAGTGGACTTTTGTTATAGCTGCAGTGAGTTTCAATATGTTGGGGGCTGATTTTCTGTGTTCACATGGTTTGTTGGTTGATCTTGCTAACAGGCGCCTGGTTAATGCACTTTTTTATTCTATTCCCTGCGCAGCCCGAGTGACCCCGCCCACAGCACAAGCCAACGTCGCAACAGCAGGTGGTAAGTTTCACACACTGCTCACTCAGTTGCCAGCACTCACGGTTCCCACATTTTCAGCAGCTGTCGCTAAACACGGAGTGGAACACTTTATTACTACCACCGGACTGCCCGTTTTTGCAAAAGCTCGGCGCTTGGATTCAGCTAAACTGACCATAGCGCGCGAGGAGTTCGCCAACCTGGAAAAGTTGGGTATCATCAGGCGTTCGAACAGCCCATGGGCTTCCCCGCTTCACATGGTCCCGAAAGCTGATGGCTCGTGGCGACCTTGCAGAGATTTCCGCAGGTTGAACAACACCACAGTGCACGACCGCTACCCAATCCCGCATATCCAAGATTTTTCCGTTCATTTGGCGGGGGCACGCGTTTTTTCTAAGATAGACTTGGTCCACAGTTACCATCAAGTCCCACTGCGCACTGAGGACATACCCAAAACAGCGGTAATAACTCGGTTTGGCCTATTCGAGTTTTTGCGCATGCCGTTTGGGCTTAAAGGCGCTGCGCAGACGTTCCAACGCATGATGGACGCGGTGTTGCGCGATCTCCCTTTCGTATTCGTCTACCTGGACGACATCTTAGTAGCCAGCGCGTCCGAAGACGAACACGAAAACCACCTCACGGCAGTTTTCTGGAGGTTGGGAGAGCACGGGGTAATAATCAACCCAGCGAAGTGTCAGTTCAGGGTGGCGCAGATTGATTTTTTGGGGCATTGCGTCTCCCCAGAAGGAGCGGTTTCGCTGCCTGACAAAGTGCGCGCGGTAACAAATTTTCCCCAGCCACAAACAGTCAAGGTGTTACAGGAGTTTTTGGGAATGGTGAATTTTTATAACCGTTTCCTCCCCCGCGCAGCGCAACTCATGCAACCATTGTATGCCGCACTAAAAAAGCAAAAACCCAAAAATAAGATCGAATGGTCTCCGGAGCGAGAGCGAGCATTCTCCGAGGTCAAAACGGCCCTGCCAAACGCTGCGTTGTTAGCACATCCAGACCCAACGGCCCGCATAGCGCTCACTACTGACGCGTCAGATGTGGCCATAGGGGCGGTCGTGGAGCAGCATGTAGCCGGGGCTTGGCAGCCGCTCGCCTTTTTCAGCAGGACTTTGCGCGATAGTGAACGAAAATACAGCGCATTCGACAGGGAGCTGTTAGCTCTCCACTTGGCCATTCACCACTTCCAGTTCTGGCTGGAGGGACGCCGTTTCACCGCGTTCGTTGACCACAAGCCGCTGACATTCGCGATGGCCAAGGTTTCAGAACCGTGGTCAGGCCGGCAGCAGAGGCAGCTGGCCGCAATCTCAGAGTTTACTACCGATATTCAGCATGTGGCGGGTAAACTTAATGTAGTGGCAGACTGTCTCTCGCGCGCCGTGGTGGCCCCAGTCCGCGTAGGGATAGATTATGCAGCCATGGCCGCGGATCAGGGTAGCGACACGGATGTGCGCGCGCTCCAGTCTGGACCAACAGGGTTAAGGCTGGAGAACAGGGTGCTGCAAGACGGTATGCCCCCCCAATCTGTGATGTCTCCACTGGGCGACCGCGTCCTGTGGTACCGGCCGCGTGGCGCCGCCGCGTTTTTGACTCGATTCATTCTCTGGCGCACCCGGGAGTGCACGCATCGGTCAAAATGGTGGGAGAGAAATTTGTTTGGCCGAGCCTGCGCAAACAAGTTAGAGAGTGGGCAGCAGCCTGCATGGCTTGTCAACGAGCCAAGGTACACAGACACACGAGAGCTCCCTTGGAGCCGTTTCACATCCTGGCTAAGAGGTTTGATCATGTTCACGTGGACCTCGTAGGCCCCCTCCCACCGTCACAGGGGTGCACACACCTTCTGACAATGGTAGACCGCACCACGCGCTGGCCGGAAGTGGTCCCACTGTCGTCAACCACAGCCGAGGAGGTGGCGCGCGCGTTTTTAACAGCATGGGTGGCGCGCTTTGGAGTCCCGTCGGACATTACATCCGATAGAGGTCCTCAATTTGTTTCCGAACTTTGGTCAGCAATGGCCTGCAGTCTGGGGGTAACGATCCACCGCACAACCGCGTACAATCCGCAAACTAATGGGTTATGCGAACGTTTTCATAGGTCATTGAAAGCAGCTCTCAGAGCGTCGCTTACGGATGCAAATTGGGTAGACAAGCTACCGTGGGTTTTATTGGGGTTGTGTTCTGCACCTAAAGAGGATTCAGAAGCCTCCCCGGCTGAGCTAGTTTTTGCGCAGCCACTTCGGCTGCCCGGGGAATTCTCCCAGATAATCCTGCGCCAGAATGCTCCCGGCTCAGCGGTTGCAGAGTGGCACGGAATCGGGCACGCTGCCTGGCCCCGTTCACCACAGTTTTCTGCGCGCGTTTTTGTGTCTAAGGCCTTAAAAAACGCGGAGTTTGTTTTTGTCAGACACGATGCTCATCGCCCACACGTTGGCGACACCTTATGATGGACCATTTAGAATGCTGGAAACAGGGGATAAGCATTTTTTGCTAGATTTGGGGGGCAGGAAAGAAAAGATGGGCATAAACAGGCTCAAACCCGCCTTTGTGGTGGCGGACGAGGATGTGCTGTTGGCCAGGGCTCCTCAGCGCGGCAGACCCCCTAGGGGACATTCCCCAGAACACCCACAGGGATTGACTAACAGTTCTCACCCTCAGACAGCAGCTCCCCAGCAGGACGGCGCCGCGGAAGTGGTAAAGCCCGCTTACAGCAGATACGGGAGGAGACTGAGGCCCAAGCAGCACCTGGACTGATGTGTAATGGTTTATCATGACATGCAGACTGTTATTCCGTTGTTCCATCTTAGACGTTTGGGGGGGGGGGGGGGTCATGTGGCACACATATGCACATATGTATATCACTTCATGCTTCATATGTATACCACTTTAGGCTTCACATCTTAGATTGAACAAAGAACTGGGTCTCTTTGGAGATAACAGGAGGATGTGAAAGTTTTGTCTTTGGTATGCAAACAGATGGCCTGGGGGGATTTTCCTCGCTGCCAGAGGCTTTGGGAGGAGGTGTTAAGATCTGAAAGAAGATGCATTGTTACTTGGGATTAAATACAATGTGACTGTGTGTTTTGACAATGTGACTGTGTGCTTTGAAGTTCCTGAGGTATTTAAAGGACGAATGTCTGGGTTTCTTCCTCTTTCTGTTTTTGGCTGATGATGGAAGATGTGAATAAACCTGACTCGTGAGATAAACTCTGCCTCGTCATTTTCACATTTTCCACAATACATGTCATTACAGCATTGCATTGTTTACATTTTCATCACATATTCCCCCTTTTTTTCTGTTTTTTGACAACATTGGAAAAAAAATTATTACAACACCCTTTTTTTAAGTGAAAGAAAAAGAGAAATTAAAAAAAGAACAAAAGAAAACAAAAAAACAAAAGAGCAGAAAAATAAAAGAGAATCTGAGTAGCTCTGGAACAAAGAGGTGCCATTATTGAAATGGTGTTAGTCAAAGATTAGATCTGATAGAAGACACATATGCATTCCAGGGTTGCCAAAAGTTCAAGAACCCATCCATGTCCTGTCTCAGTGCAAATGTCAACTTTTCCATCGAATAAATGCCCTGAATCACGTTAATCCAATCTTCAGGTGTAGGACATCAACAGAATTATTTTAAAAAACAAACTCATGAAACAGGCCTGGACAAAAATGATGGTACCCCTAGAAAGGATTGAAAATAATGTGACCATAGGGACATGTTGATGTGTCCTCTAATTAACATCACAGGTGTCTACAAACTTGTAATCAGTCAGTCGGCCTATTTAAAGGGTGACAAGTAGTCACTGTGCTGTTTGGTGACATGGTGTGTACCACACTAAACGTGGACAGAGGAAGCAAAGGAGGAGAGTTGTTCAGGAGATTAGAAGAAAATTATAGACAAGCATGTTAAAGGTAAAGGCTATAAGACCATCTCCAAGCAGTTTGATGTTCCTGTGACTACAGTTGCACATATTATTCAGAAATTTAAGATCCACGGGACTGTAGTCAACTTCCCTGGACTTGGCTGTAGGAGGAGACAGGTAATACAAATGGTAACAAAAGAGCCCAGAACAACCTCTAAACACATTCATGGTGAACTCCAAGGTCAAGGTACATCAGTGTCAGATCACACCATCCGTCGTTGTTTGAGCCAAAGTGGACTTCATGGGAGACCACCAAGGAGGACACCACTGTTCAAAACAAATCATAAAAAAGCCAGACTAGAATTTGCCAAACTGCATGTTGACAAGCCACAAAGCTTCTGGGAGAATGTCCTATGGACAGACGAGACAAAACTGGAACTTTTGGCAAGGCACATCAGCTCTATGTTCCCAGACGCAAAAAATGAAGCCTACCAAGAAAAGAACACTGTCCCTACTGTGAAACATGGAGGAGGTTCTGTTATGTTCTGGGCTGCTTTGCGGCATCTGGCACAGGGTGTCTTGAACTCTGTGCAGGGTACAATGAAATCTCAAGGACTGTCCAGGTATTTAGAGAGAAATGTGTGCCCAGTGTCAGACAGCTTGGTCTCAGTCGCAGGTCATGGGTCTTGCAACAGGATAATGACCCAAAACACACAGCTAAAAACACCCAAGAATGGCTAAGAGCCAAACATTGGACTATTTATTCTAAAGTGGCCTTCTATGAGCCCTGATCTAAATCCCATTGAACATCTGTGGAAGGAGCTGAAACATGCTGTCTGGAGAAGGCACCCTTTAAACCTGAGACAACTGGAGCAGTTTGCTCATGAGGAGAGGGCCAAAATACCTGCTGAGAGGTGCAGAAGTCTCACTGACAGTTAAAGAAATCGTTTGATTGCAGTGATTGCCTCAAAAGGTTGTGCTGTGGCGGTTTGGTGTAACCCCCACAACAGACTGGACAGACACAGCGCTCGGCTAGAGCAATTAACAGAACAGTGAAATGTGTGTATTAATGTCTACAGGCAGCCCCGCTTCTTCTGGCTCACCACTGTGATGTTAATGTGCCTTTCATGCATTGTGTTCATGCGTCCTGTCCTTACTGTGACCTAGAGACTGAGATCAATATGTAGATGTGCCTTGTAACCTCTTTGTCTTGCAGCTGGAGCAAAGGCCAGCAATCTGCCTATTGTGATGTATGTCTCTCAAATGCAAATGTTCATGCCTGTTCTGCAGTCTCTTTGATCATACCCACTGCTGGGGAATGCTCTTTTATGTATTGTTGTAGTTGGGTATATATACTGCACTGTAATCCAGGCTCATTCTCTCACTCTCACTCTTCAACTGCTGCTGGACACACGCACATTGTGTCCCTCAGCTGAGAGCATGCGCGCCAGGAGCGGAGCTCGTGACGGCGGTATGATTTAATAAACCTGCTTAAAACCTTCACCAACGCTGCCTTATTTCATGCTGCCGCAGTGCAACAAAATATTAAGTTAAGGGTACCATCATTTTTGTCCAGGCCTGTTTCATGAGTTTGTTTTTTAAAGTAATTCTGTCGAACCACAATTCAAAAGCATTGTCTGATTTTCATTGGTTCATTTTCATAGAATTTTTATTTAAGATAAGCCTTTATTAGTCCCACAATGGGGGAATTCCAGGATTGCAACAGCACAGGGATAGCAACACTCAGAGCAATAATTAAGAAGATACGGAAGATATAAATAAGAGCAGTGGATATACATACATACACATCAATATATAAATATATATATACAAAGTGCGGAGCATTGTAGCAAGATGGAATAAACAGCATAACCGTCTACTTAGTTATCCTACATAGTATGAATATGTACCCATACATATTGTCACCCTCCGTAGCGACTGATACTGTCCTTTATTACCACTTTTGTCAGATTCAAGTTATTTCTGTGACCTTTGTGGGTTTTTCTTTCATTAACAGAGGGGTACCAACAATTTTGTCCACGTGTGTAATTTTGGAGAAAAAAACCAACCCAACCTTCAAGACTGAAGTCATTACTCAAGTTTTTAAGTGGGCTGCTCCTTTGTACCCTTAACTAACTAGTAATTTTTGGTTGTCTACTTTTAATTATTAATTTCAAAGTACTGCTTTTACATGAGTAGAATTTCTGGCTACTATACCCACCTCTGATCATATAATTTAAGTATGCATGAGTTAATTACTATTATGAATTTTTTTTCCATTCCTTACTCTCTCAATGGAAAAAAGAAACACTAGAATAAAAATACAAAAAAGAATACACATATTTTTGTCATTTATGTAAACCATGACAAAAAAAATCCCGCAGGACAAAACATGACACTTGATATTTTCTAATTGGTATACCACCATAGACAGAGAAGCCAAGGTTACATGGGAAAAATGTCATCAATCTGATTACAATTCAGATCAGAATTTTACTATTTACATGGATCCTGAAAAAGTTGATCTGATTAGGACGTGCGTTTCCATGTGTCACACATTTGAACGGAATAAATCATTTTGACATGCGCACGTCGACATTTCAACATTCCGAAAATAGTAGAAGAAGAAGAAGCAGCAACTTCCGGTGTTAGCAAGCCCCACTTTGTGTCGAAATTGACCTGTATTGTGTTATTCAGACCATACTTTTGCTTCTGCTGGTCTCCGTAATGATGCTACAAGTACATACTTCTGCATATGTCGAACAGAGGGAGACAGTAGGACGATACATACCAGTTTTGTTTTACTCCTGCTATGTTTTCCGCTAGCTGCTGCTAAGGCGGAAATACGTCACGTTGACGTGCTGCTGGTGTACAGACATGCGCAGTAAACATATTTTCTGCCCTATGTTCGGAATAAGTGTTTTCATGCACACCATTCGGATTAACAATCGGCATAACCCACCCCTCTCAATCGGAATGAAATTTTGATCCAAATGAGCGTGATCGGGTTAGAATATTCAGATTGGCGTGTTTACATGAAGCACTTTTATTCCAATCAGGCTTTTAATCCGGTTACTTGTGTCCATGTAAACATAGCCATATTAGACAGAGCTCAGAGAGGGCAAGATGAGACAGAAGAGAGGAGCCAAGGAGAGGAAAGTGTTCAGGCAGAGGGTCCAGGAGAGGTGAGAGCAGAGGAGGGAGAGAAGGATGACACCAGTAAAAAGTCCAAACACAGGATGTCTGGGTGGGACTCCAACTGGCCCAATATTCCAACATTCAAGCCTTGGTTGTACAATACTTCAAATGATAAGTTCTATATGCAAAGTTACTGTGCAAAATTTTAAAAAATAAATTGTGTAAAATTAACATATTCCGGTTACAATAGTGTCATGTGTTTTCTGCCCCCCCCCCCGGAAAAATATATTACCACCGTGCCAAGATCTTTAAGCCAGAGGAAACACTGAAGGCTCATCTTATCTTAAATTTATTTAAAAAAAAAACGGTAATTTTATTTTTTTTTAAAATGACAAAAATTAGTTATAATCCACAAGTTTATAATAAAGTCTCAAATATACAAGAAAAGTCATAATTTTACAAGAGGAAATTACAAATGAGGAAAATGGTTGCAAATTTAGATAGATTTACAGAGAAAATTAGAAAACTGTTATAAATTTTGGAGGAAAAACCCCAACCTTCAAGACTGAAGTCATTACTCAAGTTTTTAAGTGGGTGCTCTTTGCACCCTTAACTCAGCTAGAAATTTTTGGTTATCTACTTTTTTTTTTTTTCCACAGTATCTTTATTGAACCTTTTTTTTTTTTTTAACAAACATGACACAAACAATCAAACACTAACACTAAAGTACTACAAAAAAAAAAATGCACTAAAAACACCCACAACCACCAACAAAATCAAGTCTTCAACAATGCTCCTCTGTTTAGTCTAGACAATCCATTACATAAGTATACATATTATGTTCACCACTTTGGAATTTACAAGGTCCACACACATCATTCACCTTCTTCTTCAAGAGTTATGTTTAAATTTTTTACATAATCAATAAAAGGTCTCCATATTGTGACGTTTGCAAGGTTCACACAAAGACAATGGAGCAGATGGCTGTGATCAACCTTATTTATTTTTCACACACACTCTGGGCACAGGCAGGAGGGGAGGTCATTCTCCCAGACCTCTGTTTACATCACGGTTACACACACATAACGTTATCATTGGCAAGCATGCTGGAAATTCACTTAACCTTGGGCCCCCAACGTTACACTGCCCCCCCCCCCCCGGACTGGTTTCTGTCCCCAGAAAAATTAAAGTCCAATTTAAAAGTCCATACAAACTCATCCAGGTGTCGGGGCGGTCTCTCCGGCCCGGCGGCCAACACGTACAGGCCCCCTAGTGTCCATTGGGTCTCGGTCGGGGTATCGGGCCAGGAATGGAAGCTCCGGTTCGTCACCAGCGGTGCAGATGGCCGATACGGGGCGAGACGGGTCACGATGAAGGACCACAACCCGGTCCCTTTTTCTAAGCCTCACGCTGTACACCACATCTGACAAGTCTCTCCAGGACCACGCATGGCCCCGACCACTGGCTCGCCAGCTTCGGTGATCATCCTCTCTTCCTCTCAGGGCAGAAAACCCAGACTCGATCTCCCGGTGCAAAGTCCCTCCCCTGACAGCGGGAGTCGTACGCTCGCTTCTGTTGACCCCCTGCCGCTGCCAGGGCCTCTCGAGCCAGCTCGTGCACCGTGTGGAGACGTTCTTTCAAACAAAAAAATAATCCAATCCGGGGTTTTCCTCCACTCCGGCTCAGGGGGGCAACCGAATACCAAATCCACCGGTGTGCGCAGCTCGCGTCCAAAACATGAGCGCCGCAGAGGTGGCCACCGGGTAGATTCTGAGCTGCCGTCCGGTACGCCCACAAAACAAAAGGAGATGCAGGTCCAGTCTCGCTGTCGTGGTCCACTAGGATAGCGAGCTGGGTGGTGAGGGTCCGGTTGAATCGTTCGACCAGGCCGTCGCTCTGTGGATGCAGTGGGGTGGTCCGGGTCTTCCGGATGCCCAGCCGTTTGCAGACCTCTCCGAAGACCTCCGCCTCGAAGTTCCGACCCTGATCGCTGTGCAGCTCCTCCGGTGCGCCAAACCGACAGAACATTTCATCCACCAGCTTTGATGCCATCGTAGCGGCGCTTTGATCCAGGACCGCGTACGCCTCTGGCCACTTAGTGAAATAATCCATCACGACCAGCACGTAGCGGTTCCCCCGGTCCGTGGTCGGGAAAGGGCCCAGGATGTCCACTCCCACTCGCTCCATCGGTGCTCCCACCCGGTACTGCTGCAGGGGAGCGTGGGATCGCTGAGTTGGTCCCTTCTGAGCTGTGCATGTGTCGCAGCGATGAACGTGGAGCTCCACGTCCTGATGACATCCGGGCCAGTAGAACCGGGCCCGAAGGCGCTGCAGCATCTTTGTCACTCCGAAGTGGCCCGCTCCTACCGCCCCATGAACCAGCTGGAGTACGTTGGGCCGGAGTCGACGAGGAACCAGCAGTTGCCAGACGTGCCGCTGCCCAGCTGGAGTCTGCCACTGCCGATACACCACGCCCTCGTAGCAGCGGAGGTTGGCCCACTGGGAGTGTAGGGCCTTAGTCTCTGGGTCCAGCGGTGACACAACCTCCCAGGCGGGCCGCTGTCCTGCGTCCAGCCACTGCCGAACCCGCGAAATGACCGGGTCTCTGTCCTGCTCGCTCTGCAGCTGCTGCGTGCCAAGAACCTCTGTGACGTCATCGCTGGGGAGAACTGCCTGATCATCTGAGGAGGGGCTGTGCGTCGCTGCGTTATTCCTGCTCGCAGCGGCTCGGAGAGCGGCAGCCCGTGGGGTGGTTTGGTCCCGATCTTCAGCCCGTTGACAGTGACGACACTCCTCTGTCGCGCAGGGGCGCCGAGACAGCGCGTCAGCGTTGGCATGGAGGCGGCCTGCCCGATGCACAATCTGGAAATTATAATCCTACAGTGCCTCCAGCCACCTCGCCAACTGTCCATCCGGTTCTTTGAAATTTAACAACCAGGTCAGGGAAGCGTGGTCCGTCCTGAGCTGGAACCTCCCCCCGTACACATACGGGCGGAAGTGACGCAGTCCTTGAATGACAGCCAGCAGCTCTCTGCGAGTCACAGTAATTTCTCTCGGCTCTGCTGAGAGTGCGGCTGAAGTAAGCGACTGCCTGCTCTCCATGCTCTCCCTCCTAGGATAGCACCGCCCCGATGCCCTGGTTGCTGGCGTCCGTGTCCACGATGAAAGGGCGGTTCGGGTCGGGATACTGCAGGATGGGGGCTCTGATGAGCGCTGCGCGAAGCTGGGAGAAAGCAGCAGCACAGCTGTCACTCCACTGGAACGTGCGTCCTTTCTGCGTCAGCTGATGCAGCGGGCTGGCGATGGTGGCGAAGTCTTTCACAAACCTCCTATAATAGGAGGCCAATCCAAGAAAGCTCCTCAGTTCTCCAACGTTCCGCGGCACTGGCCAGTCTCTCACTGTTGCCACTTTTTCCGGGTCGGTGGCGACCCCCGCTGCGCTGACGACGTGGCCCAAAAAGGTGGTCTCCCGCCAGAACAGGTGGCATTTCTTAGGGTGTAACCGTAGCCCCGCCTGCTGGATGGCTCTCAGCACCTCTCGGAGATTTGACAGGGCACTGTCAAAATCAGCTGCATGCACCAGCAGGTCATCCAGGTAAACAACGCAGCGGCTCTGGGGCACGTGAGCCAGCACTCGCTCCATCAAGCGCTCAAAGGTGGCCGGAGCGTTGCAGAGTCCAAACGGCATCACTTTAAACTGGTACAGTCCCTGCCCGATGGAGAAGGCTGTTTTTTGGCGGGCCTCAGGTGACAGCTCTACCTGCCAATAGCCGCTGCGTAGATCTAGCGAGCTGAACCAGCTGGAGCCGGCGATGTGGTCCAGTGCGTCATCGATGCGGGGCAGGGGGTAGGAATCTTTCCTGGTGGCGTCGTTCAGGCGTCGGTAATCCACACAGAACCGCCACGACCCGTCCTTCTTCTTGACCAGCACCACAGGCGCCGCCCAGGGGCTGCTGGAGGGCTCAATAACATCTGCCTCCAGCATTTCTCGCACTTTTTGTTCCGCCGCTGCCCGCCTTGAAAAGGGCAGCCGGCGTGGGGTGGAGGTCGAATCGGCCCCCTGGCCTCACCGGTGTCGATCTCGTGCTGCACCAACCCGGTCCGGCCGCATTCCTCATCCTTCGCGGCGAAAACACCCACGTAATAGTCCAATAGCTCCCGCAGCTGGCGTCTCTGTTCCGGGTCCAGCCCGCTGCAGCTCCGCTGAAATAATTCCTCCACCGCCTGCTGCGTCTCTGCTGACACGTTGACCCCTCCACTTGCTGTCCTTGTGTGTGTTCGTGCTCCCTCTGTCCGCGCTGGTGACGTCATCGTGTCCAGTCCTCGCGGTGGCCTGCCTGGTCCGGTCTGTCTTGGCGATCCCTCGATTGTGCGTGCCCCCGTGTCCCTTCCCTGGGTTCTGCTGTGGAGCGTGATGGTCCGGTTTCCCAGCTGGAGGGAAGGTCCGGCGGTGTCAATCTTGGCACGCCAGGCTGTGAGCAGGTCTAGTCCAATAATACAGGGGTCTTGGATGTCAGCCAGCCAGAACGGGTGTCTTATGTTCTGACCGGCCACCCCCACCACCAGCACTCTCCGCCCCTTCAGTCGGGCGCGCTCACCGGTAGCTGTGGTGACGCAGCGCTCGGTGGGTTCCCACCCCCGCGGAGTCGTCTTGCTTGTGCCCGGCAGCACACCGGGTCGAACCAAGGAGATTGTAGAGTCGGTGTCAATCAGGGCCCGGATCGACGTCTTCCCCAAGCTGCACTGTAGATAGATCCCTGGAGAGTGTCCAACTCGGCCCACGCGCGGTGCCGGCTCCTCGGGGGAAACATCTGCTGGAGGTGGCCTGTCCCCGTTCACGCCACCTCGTTCTAGTTTAACGCCGGCGAGGGGCCGGTTTGTCGTGGGGTGGGTGCGAGGCAGTATCGCGCGATGTGTCCCATCTCTCCGCAGCGGTAGCACCCTTCCTCGCGCCGCCGAAGCCATCTTCTCGGTGGACACGCCGCCGTGGTCTGCCGTAATTCCTCCTCCTCCCCCTCGCTCTCCATCGTAGCCTGGTAGGTTCTTCTGCTGTGCGTTGCTGCTTCAGCGGTGCGATTTATTAGCGGCTCTGCCCGCTCTGCTTCTGCCACTGCAGTCCTCCCGTCGCTCGCCGGCGTGGAGCCGTACGTGGCTCTGGAGTGGGCCCGGGCGGAGACCTTGGATGAAACTCCGGAGGGCGAGCTTCTTACTGCCTCCGGCGCGAAATCTGGGTAGCTGCGCCGGGTTTAAAGCCATATGTCTGCAGCTAGGGCTCCTAGTTTTTCCTGGTGGTTCCGGCGGGCGGCGAGTCAGTTGTTTCTTGGGCGTGCTCAGCATCCGCTATTCTCCCAAATCATCTCTGGAGCGCCCCTTGTAGTGCTGGCCAGCTGTAGGTGCTCCTCGGGCCGGAGATCAGAGAGCGTGCAGAGGGCTTTCCCTTCCAAGGCCAGCGCGACCTGTACGGTGGTTTCCTCTGGCGACCAGCGTTCAGCGCCGCAGTCAGCTAGACCTGTGTCAGGTAGTCATCCAGTGTGGCTTCGCCGTTGATAACGGGAATCTTGGCCCGCTGTCGAACAGGAGGGGTGGTCGTTTCCTGATCGATCGCCACCCTTGATCGCCGTGGGGTCGCCAGCCCGTTGCTGTCCTGAGAAGGGTGGGGCGTTATGCTCTGTTCTGCCGCACTGTCTTGAAAAAGACAGGAGGCGGGGTGCGCTGGCCCAATCAGGTCCGCCACTTCGTTCGTCCCGGCTCCGGGGCTCCCGGTGGTGGTTGTCTCGCGTCTCATCGTCCATCATCAGCTGAGCAATGGCCTGCTCCAGCTGCTGGATCTCCATTCTGATCCTAGCTTCCATTTGCTCCATGCCCACTTCTGACACCAGTGTGACGTTTGCAAGGTTCACACAAAGACAATGGAGCAGATGGCTGTGATCAACCTGATTTATTTTTCACACACACTCTGGGCACAGGCAGGAGGGGAGGTCATTCTCCCAGACCTCTGTTTACATCACGGTTACACACACACATAACGTTTTCATCTGGCAAAGCATGCTGGGAAATTCACTTAACATGGCCCCAACGTTACAATATATTCTCAAACACAATTTCCTTTGATTTCAGTATATATGTTATTCTTTCTAATGGAAGGTTTGTTAACATCTGTCTTAACCACTGAGTCACATCTGGTCTATGAGTCTTTTTCCACAGTAGTGCAATACATTTTTTGGCATTAAGCAAACTGAGGTCTATGAATGTTCTTTCACTTTTATTAAAGTTATGCTTTTCTGGGTACAGACCCAACAAAAACAGTTTAGGATTCAATATGATTTGTTTTGAGATTATTTTTTCAATTGTTACCCTCACCTCTTCCCAAAACATTCTTATTATTCTACATTCCCATACACAATGAAATAGGGTTCCTTTACTTTCCATGCATTTTGTGCACGTATCTGGTATATTTTTGTTATATCTATTTAACTCCTCCGGTGTAACATACATCCGCATTAACCATTTAAAATGCATCAATTTAAGACGTACATTTATTGATTTGGTTTGAGCTTCTGTACAAGCCAATTCCCATTGTTCCTCTGAAATTTCAGTTTGCAGATCTTCTTTCCAGTAGTTTAATCTTTTCTGTGAGTTTTCACTTGAGGACAGTGTCAATGAGTTATAAACTCTGAAATAATACCCTTTCTTTTACTATCTTTCATCAACATTTTTTCCAAGGATGAATAAATAGGTCGAGTGAGAGCTTTATTTTGATTTGATCGAATAAAGTTTCTAAGTTGAAGATATTTAAAAAATGTGTTCTATTAAGATTAAATTTGATCCTCAGCTCTTCAAAAGACATTATGTTATCTGCACATGGCAAATATAAATCTTGAATCTTTTGAATCCCTTTTAAATTCCATACTTTAAATACAGCGTCCGCTCTCCCTGGTTTAAAATATTGATTACCCCATATTGGACTAAATTGTGACAATAAGTGTGGTTCTTTTAAATAGTTTTTAGCTTCACACCATATTTTGATCATATGCTTTACAAATGGATTTTTAACTTGTTTTTGTAATTTTTTTGCCGAATCTGAGTATATGAATATGGGAAGAGGTAAAGGTAAATTGTATGATTCCATTTCAGTCCAGTGAGGGAGATCCTTTAATGAAAAATAATATGTCATAGACCTCAGTTGTGCCGACCAATAATACAACATAAAATTTGGACATTTCAGACCTCCACAATCAAATGGTAAATATAATAAAGACAGACGTAATCTAGCCCTCCTGTTGTTCCATATAAATTCCACTAACTTTTTTTAAATTCTTGAGAATAAATCTAAAGGTGGTGGTAAGGGAATGTATTGAAATAAATAAAGTATTTTAGGTAAAATATTACTTTTGAGTATATTGATTCTCCCGATCATCGACATTGGTAGTGACATCCATCTCTGAATTAACTCATTGATATCTGTCATTAAGGCTTCATAGTTGACACTGGCGACTGATTCTAGCTTAGGCACAATTTGGATTCCTAAATATTTAAACTGATTTACAACGTTGAATTGATTTACCTCAGGGGCTGGGTAATTTCTCTGGGTCTCATTTAGCATTAATATTGAAGATTTAGTTTTATTTATTTTATATCCTGGTATTTCCCCAAAATTCTTTATTAAATTCAACAAGGTCGGAATTGATTTTTTTAGATTAGACATAAACAAAATTATGTCATCGGCGTACAGGGAGATTTTATGTTCTGTTGGTCCAACTTTAATTCCATATATTTGTGAATGTAAACGTATCGCCATCGCTAAAGGTTCAATTGCCATAGTAAACAGTAAAGGTGAAAGTGGACAGCCTTGTCGACATCCTCTATTGATTTTTATTGATTTTGAAATATTGTTATTTGTTAGGATTTCTGCTGTAGCATTATTGTATATTATCTGAACCCATTTTATGAAATTATTTCCAAGTCCAAACCTTTGTAAGACTTCAAAAAGAAAGGGCCATTCGACTGTATCAATGGCCTTTTCGGCGTCCAGTGATAGGAGAGCTGTATCCGGTGCTTCTTTATTAGAATAAATAATATTAAATAGTCTTCTTACATTATGGAAGCCTTGTCTTCCCTTTATAAAGCCATTCTGATCTCGATTAATAATAATTGGTAAAATTTCTTGTATTCGTCTTGCTAAAATTTTACAGATTATCTTAAGGTCGGCATTTAATAGGCTTATTGGTCTCATATTTTCACATTTATTAGAGGGCTTACCTGGTTTTGGCAACAGTATAATTAAGGCATTATTCATGTATGATGGTAAATTACTATTTTGAAATGCTTCTAAAACCATTCCAAAAAAGGTTTTATTAATTTATTCTTAAATTTTTTTTTTATAAAGGTCAACTGGAAGACCATTGGTCCTGCACTTTTTTCCTGATTTCATATTACCAATGGCTAGCCCCAACTTCTTCTTGACTAATTTTAGACTCCAATATCTCCCTGTTTTCATTTGGAATACACGGTATAGATAGTTCGTTCAAAAACCCATTTAGTTTTGTTAAATCAGATTCATTTTTGGTATCATATAATTTTTCATAGTAATCTCTAAAGGCTCTGTTAATTTCTAAATGGTTATCTACTTTTAATTATTAATTTCAAAGCACTGCTTTTACCTGAGTAGAATTTCTGGCTACTATACGGATGACACCAGTAAAAAGTCCAAACACAGGACATCTGGGTGGGACCCCAACTGGCCCAGTGTTCCAAGATTCAAGCCTTGGTTGTACACCAGTTCAAATGGTAAGTTCCATATGTAAAGTTACTGTGTGAAATTTAAAAAAAAAAAAAAAAAGAGAAAAATAGTAAAAAATTAACATATTCCGGTTACAAATATGTTGCCACCACGCCAAGGTCTTTAAGCCAGAGGAAACACTGATTAGGGCAATACATACAATAATCGATCATGGCGGCGCGCAATGTTGCAGCGGCTCACGGCTCTCCTTTTCAGTGTTTTTTTTTTTTTTTTGATGTTATGGTACTTCTTTTTTGTTTATTTGTGTGCCATCAGTTCGGCGAACATTCGCTACACCCGTCAGAGACTTCTCGAGATTGGAGACCAGCATCAGACACCAGTTGCGAGTGTTTTTCACCACAAGCATAACATCCCAGTCGACATAGCAAGACTACCCGGCTCTCCGTGGATTGTTGTTGGGTCGTGGAGGCGGCGAAGACGGAGACGGAGGAGGGAGAGGAAGCAGAAGCGGGGCTGCAGGTCCGGTGTTATGCTAAGGCTAAGGAGACAACCACATAAGCCACCTCTACCGAGCCTGTATCTTTCCAATGCCAGATCCTTGGTGCATAAAACGGAAGACTTGGAATTACAACTTGCCGGTAATCGCTATGTTCGTGACTGTTGTGTTCTGATTATCACCAAAACTTGGCTCCATCCGGACATATCCGACACTAGCATGCAGCTAGCGGGCCGCACATTGCTACGCTGCAACAGGACTAAGGACTCCAGTAAGAGTGTGTGTGTGTGTGTGTGGGGGGGGGCTTTGTATGTATGTGCATAATAACTGGTGTAACAATGGGACTATTACAGACAGATATTGCTCTCCTGATCTCGAGTACATGTCTGTAAGATGTCGGCCTTTTTTTCTACAGAGAGAGCTAACAGTAGTGTTTATCACGGCCGTGTATATTTCACCCAGTGCAAATGTAAATATGGCGCTCTCCCTCCTGCTTAACACCATTAAACATCAGCGGGCTCACCCTGATGGTGTCCACATAGTCGCAGGAGACTTTAATAAGGCCAATCTGAAGACCGTACTCCCAAAATTTTATCAACATGTTAAGTGTTCTACTAGAGGGGAGAACATTTTAGACCATGTTTACACTAACATCAAGCACGCATACAGAGCCATATCCCTCCCCCACCTCGGCCAGTTGGACCATCTTTCCCTCCTGCTCTCCCCAGCCTACACCCCCCTCAGGCGTAGAGACAGGCCTACTATAAAGACTCTCACAACTTGGCCTGACAACGCTCTCTCCAAACTGCAGGATTGCTTCACAGAGACAGACTGGGATTTATTTGAACAACAGGAGTTGGAAACATCCACTGATACAACCTTGGACTACATTAAGTTTTGTATTGGTAATGTGACTGTGGACAAAAATATTAGGGTTTTTCCCAACCAGAAACCCTGGATGACCAGCCAGGTCCGCACACTCCTCAGAGCCCGTGATGCTGCTTTCAGATCAGGTGACAGAGACCTTTATAGGTCTACTCGAGCCGATCTGAAAAGAGGAGTTAAAAAAGCTAAAGCGGTCTACAAGATGAGAATAGAGTCCCACTTGTCTAGTAACAACATACGGGAGAAGTGGCAGGGAATTCAAAACATCACGAATTACAGAGGCTGTGCTACAACATCAGAGAACCTGAGTGCACCGCTGGCAGAGGAGCTAAATAGCTTCTTTGCTCGCTTTGAAATAACTCAACAGCAGCACTCATCAGCCTCAGCCCTGCCCCCACCCCCACCCAGCTCCTGCACCACCACTTTCACTGTCAGTGAGCATGACGTCAGACGGATGCTCCTGACAGTGAACCCCAAGAAGGCTGCCGGCCCAGATGGGGTTCCTGGTAAGGTGCTTAGAGCGTGTGCCTCCCAGCTCACCTCCATCTTTACCAGGATTTTCAACCTCTCCCTGGCCCAGGCAGTCATCCCGTCCTGTCTGAAATCTGCCATAATCATTCCGGTACCAAAGAAGTCTCCCACCACCAGCCTAAATGATTACCATCCTGTGGCCCTCACCCCAGTAATTATGAAGTGCTTCGAGAGACTGCTTCTTCAGCACATTAGGAGCCATCTTCCCCCGGACCTTGATTCCTACCAGTTTGCATATCGTGAAAACCGATCCACTGAAGATGCCATCGCCGTAGCCCTCCATTTTGCGCTGTCCCACTTGGAGGGCAGCACAGCTATGTCCGAATGCTCTTTGTGGACTACAGCTCGGCCTTCAATACAATTATCCCGGACATTCTCATTACCAAACTGAACACCCTTGGTCTCCCACCTCTCACATGTGCTTGGATAAAGAACTTTCTCACTAAGCGGTCCCAGACTGTGAGACTTGGCTCCTACTTCTCCTCCACACGGACGCTGAGTACTGGCTCCCCACAGGGCTGTGTGCTGAGCCCCCTCCTGTACTGTCTCTATACCTATGACTGTCGTCCGGCCTACAACAACAACCTCATCGTGAAGTTTGCTGACGACACCACGGTGGTTGGACTCATTTCTGGAGGGGACGAGACAGCCTATAGGGGAGAGGTCCTGAAGTTGGCAACTTGGTGTTTAGAAAATAATCTGACTCTGAACACCAAGAAAACCAAGGAAATCACTGTCAACTTCAGGAGGACCAATACTGACCCAGCCCCCCTCTTCATTAACGGCAAGTGTGTGGAGAGGGTCCACACATTCCGGTACCTCGGCGTCCTCATCTCCTCTGACATCTCCTGGACAGACAACATCTCAGCGATTATTAAGAAGGCTCAGCAGCGGCTACACTTCCTGAGAATCCTCAGGAAGCACGACCTCAACTCCACCCTGCTGCTGACCTTCTATCGCTCATCCATTGAGAGTCTGCTCACATACTGCATTACAGTGTGGTATGGGAACTGCACAATGGTAGACAGTGAGAGGTTGCAGAGGGTAGTAAAGGCAGCACAGAAGATCATCGGCCGCCCTCTCCCCTCCCTGACAGACATTTACACCGCCCGCTGCCTTAGGAGAGCACAATACAACATCAAGGACATCTACCACCCTGGAGCTGACCTGTTTGACCTGCTGCCCTCAGGGAGGCGCTACAGGTGCATCAGAGCCAGGACAAATAGACTTAAGAACAGTTTTTTTCCAAAAGCCATTATGGCTCTGAATTCTCAGTCCAACCCTCCCTGACCCTCTCAGTATACCTCTCAACACATCACTGTGTAATTGACATTTACGGTCCAGAATGCTGTGCAGTCTTTTTAATATTTTTATTTTTATATTGTATATACGACTTATTTTATCTTAGATTACGTACATTGTACACATTATACATTATTTATTGCAGGAATTTGTTTTTATGCTTTTTATTTTTCTCTTTTACATATGTTGCACTGAAGGAGATGCTTAAATCTCATTGTACATTTGTTTGTATAATGACAATAAAGGCTATCTATCTATCTACATATAGCTCATTGACTCTACTTACCTTGGCTCAAACCAAAAACAGATGCAACTGTTACAACAGTTAAAGCCAGATCAGTGTTGGGAGAAAAAGTACAAAGTACGCAACACTGTAATGCCACTACTTTTGCAGTAACTTGTAACAAAATTTAAGACTCGTTACTCGTCTTTCATTTTACACAGACTCATGTACAAACTCACCCTGCTGTATGCTGAGACACAGCATGCACTTTGTGACCTGTCGCAAAGTGCATGAATCAATCAGCCTCCATCAACAGATGGAGCAACTTTGTTTTTGCGGAAGTTCCCATATTATTTTTTCTTTAGAGGTCAAGGACAAAAATATATCCGGAAGTTGCCAACTATGTGCCGGTAAAGACCTCCTCCACATAAAAAAAAAGTAACTCCGATCCTCAGAAGCACCTGATTAAACAACATGCTCCGACAACCCTAGTGGCTAAGGAAAAGCTCACTCCGCCAACACTGCCGAAGTGGAGTTATTCAAACACCCACAGGACTCCTAGAAGCAGAATCTGGAAGAACAGTCACTGATTTCCAACCATCAGGTCCCCCGTTTCATCCCTGATTAGCATTTATTTATAGATCTTTCTTATTGCCCTTAACCAGGGGATCTTTGTGGATGATCCAAAATATGTTGCTGCACACACCAAAACCCTCAAATTTAAGTCTGATGGGGTTTTTTATTTTAGGGCTGGGCAATTTTGGCCTTAAATCAGCATCATGGTTTATTGACCTTTTCAGGTCTTTTTTTTCCCCTTTTCATTTTTCCCCTCCTTTCTTCTCCCTTGTAGTTCACTGACAAGGCTCATAATTAGGGGTGGGCGATATGGCCTAAAAATGATATCACAATATTGCTGTGAATTTTCACAATAACGATATTCTTCATGATATCAAGGAATACAGATTTTTCTTTTAAATTTATAAAGGACAGTTTCACAGGCCAGCGTTAATTATGTTCAACATATTCAGTAAAAACAAAACAACTCTTATTTCTCCCGTTTATAAAGAGCATTTTAGAATGTGTTTAAAACTTTTTTTTAATTTCTGTATCAAATATTACCAGAAAATATAAACCACCACATCTTAAGTGCACTGAGGGGTGGACTGGGACAGAAATTCAGACCTGGAATTTGACTTCATCCTAGGCCACCCTGTTGTTGTAAACCAGAAACCAACACAGTTTTAGTAGATTAATATTTTAAAATAACGGGTATCAAACTAGTTACAAATGTAATTATGACCATCGGGTGGGATGAAAATTATAAATTTGGATTGTAAGAGTCAACTGTTCTATGTATTATTAAAACAACTGATTGGCGCCGCTTCTGATTTCTTCACCTTTTCAGAGTAAAAACACAAGGTAAACAGCCGATTTAACCTCTGGATTATCTTAGCGACTTTGAACCTTTTGTGGTATACTGACTTGGCCATTTTATACAAAGGTGGACTCTTCAACACTTGAGACTTTTAACTGGAACAGCAACCCCTTAAAGACAAAGCCAAAGTATAATTTTTAACATTTTGTATGGAATCTGGTCCGTCCCATGAATGGTAATTGGAATGTTTGAGTGCAGGTGATCTCGTAGGCAGAACTTCATTAAGGAATCCAAAGATTTTTATTCTTAAACGCTCCCAGTTGTATTCAGATTGATTGTTTTTAGTTCAAGTCTTAATTAAGTTGGTTGCAAATACTCTGCTTGTTTGAATTAAGATCTAAATGTGATCAAATGAAATTGTATGTTAAACGGCATACTGTATGATATAGTGTAGTTAGCAATGTACTTTAAGCCAGTTATCATTATTCTTAAAATTATGTTTTAAAAACTCAAAGCAATCAGAAAGTGGCCATAAGGACTGGAAGAGAAGCAGAAAAAAAGAAAAAAAAAAAATCAGCAAAATTTAAAACAATGGGTTTAAGTTTCCCCTGAAGTTTGTTTCCTGAAACTGTGACTTAGATTAACCATTATAATTCAATAAGTGACTCCGTGAAACACTCATGGCTGCTTTGTTCATTCACGGACCAGAAAATTCACACTGTTATCCTGTTAAATCAAAGGGAATCTTGGTTCCTTTTGCATGTTCCTTTGTTGTTAAAATTGTGATAACAGGTCTGAGGAGTTGTTAGTTCCTGTCCAGCAGGTCAGCTGGGGGCGGGGGGGGGGGGGGGTGTCAGTGCTGATGATAAAGCCACATCACCCTTTAACCCTTTGGTTTCCATCTCAGCAACAGCTCTGTTTGAATTGTCCTCAGAAGAGAACATGTAAATCGACAGAGGTGTGAAGTCTGGCCCAGCTGGTCCCACTGATGTCATGGGAGGGTGATCTGTTGGGGGTCATATGTTTACTCTTCCTGGGTTAACTGGATTATTTCTGCTGCTGGGGATCATCTATTCCTCTTCTTCTCCTTTTCCCTGCTGATTAGTGCAGATCTGCAAGATTTAACACCTCCGAACACCACCGCTTAGTTCCTCCTCACGGCTGTCATTTAAAAAAAATGGCCAACACACGCCAATTTATCACATCCTTTTTCATGTAAATTAGAAACATTCTTTTGTAAATGTGAGGATTTTTCTCATAAATTTACAGGATTTTACTGCAGAGTTACAGCCATTTCACTCAGAAATGTGCAGCTTCTTACTTGAAAATTTGCAGCTTTTTATTATTCATAATTTTTCAGCTTTTTCCTCATGAATTTATAACTTTTCTTACTCTTGAATTTGCAGTTAAAAAATCAAGCTTGAACTTGCAGCATTTTACTCAAATCTTATTTGCAGCGTTTTAGGTTGTAAACAGTTGGAAATTTACACCTTTTTTGTCTTTTTGCTAAAGTTGCAGCTTCTTACACATAAAATTCCTCTTTTTTTGGTCAGAAATTGGCAGCTTTTGACTGAGACTTACATCCCTTTTTTTTTTGGTCAGGCATTGGCTTGCTTGCTACCGGATAACCATGAAAACCGGTACTACCCGTCTCATGGGTTGGGCCGTCGGCAACTCAACCGGCATCCCTGCCCTTCTGAGGGCATGGAGGGTGAAACAGGGCATCCTGGCAGAACTAAAAACAATATCTGCCACAGGTCTGTGGTGGACCACTCCCAGTTACACGGGGTGAGACTGGACATCCTGGCAGATAAACACATCTGTCGCAAGGTCTGTGGTAGACTGTGCCAGTTGGTGCATTGTGACATGCACTACACAAAGAGCAGAGATAAACAAACCTATCATCTGGTCAGTCACTGCAACAGATACTGGAGTTAGTTCGTCTTGGCTTGTCCTTGCCACTGATAATACCTTTATCTGCCAAGAATGTGCTGCTAGTCCAGCAAAAGCTAGCAGTACTCAAATATTTGGCAAGCAGTTTCATGAAATGGTCAATCAGAAAGCAACTCACATCGGCTCGGACGTCACCCAGGCTTACAAGGTCCGCGCTAATCTGTTCACACTCCGACAGGCAGCGAAAAGTAAGCTAGGAGCAGGAAGACAAAAGAAGAGGAAAACAGCAGCCTTGTGTATAGCAGAATGGAATGTACGCACTCTGTTGGACAGAACAACATCACAGTGCCCAGAAAGACAGACCGCGCTTGTGGCCCTGGAAATGAACAGGTACAATGTAGACATAGCTGCATTTAGTGAAACAAGATTTCCTGGATATGACAGCTTGGAAGACCATGGGTACATCTTCTTTTGGAGTGGGAAATCAACTCAAGAAAGGAGAGAAGCAGGAGTGGGCTTTGCAGTTAGGAGATAGCAGCAATGCTTGATGAGGAACCAGTGCCAATCAACGACAGGATAATGACTATGAGACTCCCACTACAGCGGAAGATATATGCCACACTCATCAGTGTATATGCCCCAACAATGACCAACACAGAGGAGGTGAAGGAAGAGTTCTACAGTGATTTACATGAGACTATCAGGCGTGTACCGACTGATGACAGGCTGATACTCTTTGGAGATTTTAATGCCAGAGACAGTTCGGACACTGAGAAATGGAAAGGAGTGCTTGGCAGTCATGGAGCAGGCAAGTGCAATGCTAATGGAGAACTTCTACTTGCACTATGTTCAGAGTACAACCTTGTGATAACCAACACTCTATTTAAGCACAAGGACACACACAAGAAGACATGGATGCACCCAAGATCCAAGCACTGGCACTTATTAGACTACATCATAGTCAGGCAGAGAGACATAAGGGATGTATTGGACACCAGAGCAAAGAGCGGTGCGGACTGTGGTACTGATCATGTTATCAGCTACAGACCAGTGGCCCTGACGTCTCACATGATGAAGACCCTGGAGAGACTGCTCCTTGCTCACCTCCGCCCCCTGGTGGGACCAGCGATGGATCCACTCCAGTTCGCCTACCAGCATGGCATTGGGGTGGAGGATGCAGTGATCTTCCTCCTTCACCGTTCTCTGTCCCACTTGGAGAAGCCCGGGAATGCGGTGGGGATCATGTTCTTTGACTTCTCCAGTGCTTTCAACACCATCCAACCGATGATCCTCAAGGACAAGCTGCTGTGCGCAGGGGTGGACCAGCACCTGTCATCATGGATTCTGGACTACCTCACTAACCGGCCACAGTTTGTGAGAACCCGAGATTGTGTGTCCGACATGATCATCGGTAGCATGGGGACCCCCCAGGGAATGGTTTTGGCTCCCTTCCTGTTCACCTTTTACACTGCGGACTTCTCACGCAACACAACACACTGCCATCTACAGAAGTTCTCTGATGACTCTGCGATCGTCGGCCTCATCTCCAACGGAGATGAAGCTGAGTACAGAGGACTTATCCAGGACTTCGTGGACTGGTGCCATCGGAACTACCTCCAGATCAACGCAAGGAAAACTAAGGAGCTGGTGGTTGACTGCCGCAGGCAAGGACAACCCCTCACAGCACCAGTAAACATACAGGGAACAGACACTGAGACGGTGACATCCTACAAGTACCTTGGTGTTCATCTGAACAATAAACTAGACTGGTCACACAATACCGACGCACTCTACAAGAAGGGACAGTGCAGGCTGTTCCATACCTGCCAACTTTTCAAACCTGAAAAGCCTAGTAGCTAGCCGGGGTCCAGGGGCCGATGCTAATACTAATAATGCTAATGCTAATAATAATAATGCTAATATTTGCCAAACAAATATTAGCATTAAATCTAGTTAAATGTAGCTAACAACCTCATATTTCTTCAACTTTCAAACCTGAAAAGCCTAGTAGCTAGCCGGGGTCCAGGGGCCGCAGGCCCCGGTAGGTCCAGGACAAAGTCCTGGTGGGGGGTTCAGGGGGGCAAAGCCCCCGACGCCAAACAAATATTAGCATTAAATCAAGTTAGAATGTAGCTAACAACCTCATATTTCTTCAACTTTCAAATCTGAAAAGCCTAGTACCTAGCCGGGGTCCAGGGGCCGCAGTGTCAAACAAATATTAGCATTTGACATAGAAGGCACATATTAATTATATTAAAGGTAAAATATCTAAATCAATTGCAATACTACACAGAGCGAAATATTTGCTGAATCAACCCACATTATATACTTTGTATCATTCATTAATACTCCCATATATGACATATTGTACTGAAGTATGGGGAAATACATATAAAACAAACATATATCCAGTTTTTATGCTTCAGAAGAGAGCTATTAGAATAATAAACAAAGCTGCTTACAGGGAACCAACAAATCCACTTTTTCTTAACCACTTGCACTCCGTTGTTCCGCGGGCGGGCAAGTCTCTGCGTCCTAGGACGCACGAGGGCGCACAAGAGCACACTAGTGCGCGCGCGGACGCATGACGCATGATATACTGATGATGGTGCAGATGGAGATGGTGCTGGCCTCCAAGCGCCACTGGGAAAAAAATCTGCAAACACAGCCGCGAACAGATTAGTTCATCTGATTGACCTCTCATTCGACTAATAAGAGCCTTGAATTGGGTTTCTGAAACCTTGAAGAACCAATGAATGAAAATGTAGGAAGGAGGACCCGCCTCCCAACGCTTTGAATGCAGTGAGCCAATTGAAGCAGAGAAGTTTGTGAGCTGTTTTTTTTTAAGGCTGGGTGAAGACTGGCTGCTGCAGCGGATCAAAAAAGGACACAAGAAGAGCTCCACAGACCCAGCAGCATGGAGACCATCCACAAATGCAACCTGTGTGACAGGGAGTGCCATTCGTGGATCGGCATGTTCGGCCACAGGCGGTGCTTATTTTGTATTGGTTCCATCAGAGTAGACGTTATGATTTCTTCCATGGTCATTATAGACCGACGGAGGCTGACGACGAAGGCTGAGTGACACACACGCCTTCGCCAGTCTTTTTTTAATTACTACTGTTATTTGTTTTGAAAAATCGTTCGCCAAAAACCGCAATCATGGAAGCACAAAACCGCAATAATGGAATTATGTTTTGATCGAGTCGCGAGACCAGAACCAGAGCGGACCAGCATCGCGTTCGTCTCACAATGAGGAAGACAAGTTCGGCAAGACTCCGCTGTGAAGAGGTAAGGTGTTATAAGCTAAATTATTCTCTTATCCCTGAAAATTGTAATCCAAAATGACTTTTGACCGATCAGTAAATTACAGCTGTGCGGTTCACGAAGTCTGAAGTTCGTGTGCCACGGTACAAGGGGTTGCTTGCAGTGTACAGGCTGTGAACGCCCCCCCACCCCCGCTATTCTTCTGCAGCGAGGGGGGGGGGGAGCCGCGGTGACTGCACTGCTGTCCTACATCACCACAAAAGGCTAATCCGTTGTGTAGCGATGGCTAAAGTCTATCCTCTGTAGCGAGCGGGGGGGGGGGGACAACCCCCCCCCCCCACACACAGTAGCGAGTGGGGGGGGGAGCCGCTGTGACAGCGTTGCTGTAGAACCATGCAACGAGTGTAATCTCATGTAGCGAGGGCCGAACTCTGTCCTTGGTAGCGGGGGGACCCCCCCCCCCACACACACACACACACACAGACACAGCCCTGAGTGTAACTTTTCCTTTGAGCCTAAAATGAAGATTCTACATTGAATCATTCAAAAGTTACAGACGTTTTTACAAACTGTGCCATTTGGCACAATTTGGCACAGTTCCAAAACGCCTGGGAACAGCCTGAGAACAAAACTGTGTAAAATATTCATTTTTTGTGGTATTGTTACCAAATTTGGATCTCAGCTGGATAACACTTGGTTCTACATTTCTGTTGCATTTTCCAGCCGGATCGGACAGCTGTGTGTTATTTACAAGCATTTGTATCCAAAAAAACACTGACCAAATTTTTTTTCTTCAAGTTCAGTATGTTTAGATGACTGTAACTCAGTGGCCGGAGCACGTAGAGAGATTATGGTTTTTTTGCCAAAAAATTCAAAGTGTTTTCTTTTAAATGAGACCAACCCCATGAAGATGCTGCAAAGGGTTGAAGAACAGTTTCGATTTACTTTGGGCACGTTATTTTTTGGCATTTTTAGGAAAATTGCCCGGAGTGCAAGTGGTTAAATTAAAAGCTCTCAAGATGAAAGCTCTGGTTGACTTTAAAACTGCAGTAATAATGTTTAAAGTGAAGAATCTATCACTGCCCGCAAATATCCAAAAGTTGTTCCAAATAAGGGAGAAACAATATCATTTCAGAGGAACATGTATATTTCAAAAACCTTCAGTGAGAACTACCACCAAGCAACACTGTGTTTCAGTGCAAGGAGTCAGATTATGGAACGATTTTGGACCTGAATTAAAATCATGTACAACGCTTGGACAATTTAAACAAAAACTAAAGGAAGAAATACTCCAAACATATATACAAGATGACATGTAAAATCACATAAGGATTGTCATATCCAGTCTGTGTTGTGTTGTTACTTAGTTTTTTTTTTAATCACATTTTGTCTTAGCTTTGTTCTGAATTGTAATTGCTCTTGTTTTGTTTTTCTTTTGAATTCTTGGATGGAATATGGGTGGGCAATATAAGCTGCGGCTTCAGCCATCACCCATTTCAGATAACTTATGTTGAACTGTATAACAGTGCTCCGCACTGTGTTTTTATATATCTACATATTATTCCATCTAGCTACATTGCTCCGCACTGTGTGTGTTTATATACTTGCATATTTATTCCACCTAGCTGCAATGCTCCGTACTGTGGGTGTTTATATATTTACATATTTATTCCATCTAGCTACAATGCTCTGCACTGTGTGTTCACACTGGCTTTTCCCTGCACTGTGTGTTCATATACTCATATATTTATTCCATCCAGCTACAATGCTCTGCACTGTGTGTCTGTGTGTGTGTGTGTGTATATATTTATTTTATAGTAATATGTACATATGTATATTAGCCGCTCTTGCTTGCTTGTTTTTTTCTTGCCTTCTGATTGTTGCTCTGAGTGTTGCTATCCCTGTGCTGTTGCAATCCTGGAATTTCCCCATTGTGGGACTAATAAAGGCTTATCTTATCTTATCTTATAATCAGAGGAGTTCTTGTTTAATTTGACCTTGTTGGATTTTTTCGCCTTTGTTATATTATTCTGTTTCTTTTTAATCTTTACTTTTAATCTATCCGAAATAAAGATTCATTCATTCATTAAATTTGCATTCAAAAGACTATCTTAACACTGCATAGAACTTCGAATAGGCCAGATGTGATGTATTATGAATACTAGAAAAGCACTCGGAGAGCGCAGACCTCCGCCAAGCGCCACAGTTCCCCCCATACAGTGTTTAACATCATAAATAAAATATTGAAAATGGCCCTATCTCACAATGTTAAAAAAAAAAAAAAGAATCCTTTAAAAAATTCCTGGATCCAGAGGGTGATCCGGATCACCACCAAAATCTAATCATCTGTAGGATACCCCATTTCTGACAATCTGTGAAAATTTCATGAAAATCCGTCCATAACTTTTTGAGTTATCTTGCTAGCAAATAAACAGACAAACAGACAAACCAACGCTGATGATCACATAACCTCCTTGGCGGAGGTAACTAGAAGACTAGAAATATCAGCAGGGTATACTAGCACTGTATGACAGACACGTGCGTAAAAGACGGCAAAATCGCTCTGATATTTTATGTGTTTACATGATACACCAAGCATGACAAGGCTTGCAATTACACAGCACATGTTCTTCAGAATCTTAGGCATTATATAAAATGTATTCTCCCTTTAGATGTCGAATCCATGGTCCATTTGCCAGGGTTGAAGTGCAGTTTACATCGTGTTTACATCTCGTCATGTACGCACGCCTCTCCGGGATTTCGTGCGAGAATAGAAACCTCAATAGCGATAGCGTTAGCTTAGCGAATGCTTCAGGTAAAGCGTAGCAGCGAACCACGAAAAGAAACGCTACTCAGTTTACTCACAGAGCCCGGTGAAAGGCGAATAAAGGGGTATTTCTACTTCAAAAGCTGGTTCAACCAAGGTGGAAATTCAGCCTGTGCGTGTGCGTCACAAATGTTGATCCGATATTCGCTGTTGGTTAGTTATTTTAGTGGCAAAATCAGCAACTTTGTCTCAGCACTGAAAAAGTGTGACTATCCCGGCCGCCATCACGTGTTGCTCTGTTCTAAATTGAGATACGATTCCTTGCGATCTCGTGTTTGGAATTGTTTTTCGTGGTTTTTTACGATTTAAAATTTTTTACTGAATTTTTAGTGAAAAACGTAATTTTTGATTAATAAAGCCGTTAACCCGGAATGGGGTCTGAAACCCGGAACCATTACGGCAAAACCGGAGTAGTTGGCAGGTATGCTTTTCCTACTGCGGAGGCTCAGGTCTTTCCTTGTGTACATTGTACAGGGGCGTTGCTGAAGACATTCTATCTACGGACACGGTGGTGGCATCAGCCATCACTTTTGGAGTGGTCTGCTGGGGCAACGGCATTACTGCAGCCGATAGAAAGCGACTGAACAAACTGATCAAGAAAGCTAGATCTGTCCTGGGGCAACGCCTTGACCCAGTGGAGGAGATAGGAGAGAGAAGGATGGTGGCTAAACTGTCATCTCTGCTGGAGTCGGAGTCCCACCCTACGCAGAACATGCTGAACGCACTGAGGAGCTCATTTAGCAGTAGACTACATCATCCTAGGTGCGCAACCCGAGAGGTTTCGCAGGTCCTTCCTAACCTACGGCTGTCAGACTGTATAACCCTAAGCAGGGCTGCCTCACAGAGATGGCAAAAAAACCGTGACGACCTAACTAGTATTGAATGCAAAAGATGCAACAGACTTACACAAATGGTCCCCTCCAGTATACAACTAGGACAATATCAGTCGTTACGGAGGGTGACAATATGTATGCGGTACATATTCATACTACGTAGGATAACTAAGTAGACGGCTATGCTGTTTATTCCATCTTGCTACAATGCTCTCCGCACTTTGTATATATATTTATGTGTACATATGTATATTCACTGCTCTTACTTTTATTTTTCGTATCTTCTTAATTATTGCTCTGAGTGTTGCTATCCCTGTGCTGTTGCAATCCTGGAATTTCCCCATTGTTAGACTAATAAAGGCTTATCTTATCTTATGCTGAGATCTAGATTAAGGATTTGAAGACGAAAACAGCACTGCAGGATGGGTGCAAAGCCACCACGAAAGCTAAACACTAGTGCACTGAAAGGCCAAAAGAAGCAGGAAGAACTTACACAGGAAATGGATGAAAACTTGAAAGACTGGGACAGCAACAACTCAGAATGACACAGAAGAGAAATGGGCAACACTGAAGGATACGGTGTATCAGACTGCGAGTGATGTATTAGGCCACCCTGAGAGGAAACATCAAGATTGGTTTGATGAGCATGATGAACACTTGAAGAAACTACTAGAAGCGAGGAACACAGCTAGGCAGGAAAACCTACAGTGTAACACAGGTCGAAGAAGAAGAAATACTCAAAGGCTCAGAGTGAGCTACAGAAGTACACCAGAGAGATGAAGTCCAACTGGTGAGATGAAAAAGCGGAGGAACTTCAAACTGCAGCAGACAGAAAGGACATGTAAACATTTTTCACAGGTTTGAGAGAAATCTACGGTCCTAAACCAAGAGGATTGATCCAACTCAAAGGCCATGGATGGTTTGAAACGGTTTTTGCAGAGAAAGACAAGATCCTGGACAGATTTGCAGACCACTTTGACCAACTACTAAACAACGCTGGAGATCTCACTGAAGAGGCTAAGGAAGCTCTAGTGCAGTGACCAGCTGTATCAAGTCTGGATGAACCACCAAATTTTCATGAACTAAAGGAAGCCATCAAGACAACACAGGATGGTAAAGCTCCAGGAAGGGATGGAATTCCAGCAGAAGTGTGGAAATTTGGTGGTGTTCAGCTGACCAACTGCCTGCACAAGCTCATCCAAGAGATATGGGATGCCCAGAAAGTACCTCAAGACTGGAAGGACGCAAGTATTGTGCCTTTGTTCAAGAAAGGTGACAGAAAATATTGTGGAAATTACCGAGGTATATCACTGCTAGCCACTGTTGGTAAGATTCTCTCACGTGTACTACTGAACAGACTAAATGAACAGATCTCGCAGAATGTACTACCGGAAACCAAGTGCGGCTTTAGAAGTGGAAGAAGCACAATGGACATGATTTTCTGCTTGAAACAGGTTCAAGAAAAGTATATTGAACATGCCGCTTTATGTATTCTTCATAGACTTCAGTAAAGCCTTCGATACTGTTTCGCGACAAGGACTTTGGCAGGTACTCAAGAAATATGGCTGTACAGAGAAGTCTGTCAGCCTGATCGAAGCACTCCATATAGGTATGCAAGCAAAAATGGCAATGAGTGGTTCAGTATCTAAAGACTTTTCAGTAAGCAACGGGGTGAAACAAGGGTGTCTGCTGGCGCCTACACTCTTCTCGCTATATCTGGCAGCCATGCTTGAGGTGGCCTTCAAAGACACTTCAGAAGGAGTACACATTCAAACAAGGAAAGAAGCAGACTTGTTCAGTGTGGCACAGTTTAAAGCCAAGAGTAAGACATCAATAAAGGTAGTAAGAGAAATGCTCTTTGCCAACGACAGTGCTCTAGTTGCACACAGTGTGGAAGATATGCAATCTTTAGTGGAGAAATTTCCAAGAGCAGCTAGCCAATTCAGCCTCCAAATCAACATCAAGACAGAGTGCCTTTATCAACCACCAAAGTTCCAATTATCAACATCACTACCAGAAGAGATCAGCATTGGTACAGAGCCACTAGTCAAGTGCAAGACTTTCATCTAGGGAGTACTGTTTCAGAGAATGCTAGACTGGAGGATGAACTATCTCTCAGAATGGGAAGAGCGAGCGCTCTGTTTGGAAACTTGAGGGAGAGACTATGGAACAATCGACATGTGTCTATCCATGTGAAATGCAAAGTGTACAGAGCGACAGTACTGGCTACTCTATTGTACGGTGCTGAAACTTGGACCGTCTACAGAATGCAGGTGAAGAAACTCCACGCGTACATGATGAGACACCTTCAAGCCATAATGAACATCTCATGGAAAGACAAGATAACCAACATAGAAGTGTTGAAACGAGCTGGTCTACCATCAATGGAGGACATGCTAGTAAAGATGAACCTGAGATGGCTCGGACATGTTGAGAGGATGCACCACCAGCGTCTCCCTCGGCAGTTACTCTATTCACAGTTATGCAAAAGCAAACGCAATCAGGGTAGACCAAGGTTCAGATTTAAAGACACTGTAAAAAGAAACTTGAAGAAGTTGGACATAGACAGGAGTTCCTGGCAGCAGAAGGCTAAAGACAGAGCTATGTGGAGGAATCTGATCAAACCTAAATGAAAGTCATTGTCGCCCATGACAGACTGCTATGCTGATGAAGGGCGGTGCAGTGGTTAGCACTGCACCAGCACAGTAACTCACCCTTGGCCATGGGATGCCTGGTTCGATCCCAGCCCCTGACCAACAGTGATCTGTGTGGAGTTTGCATGTTCTCCCCCTATCTGCCATGGGTTTTACTCTGGGATTTCTCCCGTTTCCTCTCACATGCCAAAAACATGCAGGTTAGGTTAATTGGAGACTCTAAAGTGGCCCTAGGTGTCAATGTGTGCGTGAATGGTTAAGGGATAGCGCCGTACTGTGGCTGCTTCATCCATCCAGGTGGATGCCCTCAATTTCCCCTCTGGGGATCAATAAAGTATACAAAATCAAACAGGCTTTAGGTAAAAAGTTACAATTCTGCATGAAAAAGGTCACAAATTTGTCACCAAAAACATTCAAAACTAAAAATGTACCTTTTTGAAAAGATTTAGGAAAGAACAGTAACAAGCAGATGAGAGTAAAGTTGGTACTGCAGACTACATGTAGTCTGTAGTTTTGAAAATTCTGCAGCTTTTTTCTTAAAACATCCTGAATAGTCCCTGAAAACACTGCCTTATAAAAGTAAGAGCAATTTAGCTATGGTTAATGCAACCTATTTGTTACATTTAAAAATGTAAACCCCAAACTTAAAGTAGCTACAGCAGTATAATATAACCACAGACACTCATTCACCACATTACTTCTGTCTTCATCTCATTTCTATGCTTTGGGACATGAGGGGGTTTTTGCTTCTTTTAACATATTAAATTTATGTAGTCTAGAAGTTATTCACCGGGTCAGGAAGAGGGTCTAAATAAAACTGGGAGGGAGTGAGCTTATTTAAACTATTATCATTTCATCATTTTTATCATATTGAATATATGCTGGCCCACCTGTCTGCCGTTTCCCAAGACACTTCTGTTGGTAAACGACTGCTGCATCAGACCTCTCGTCTCTCTCTTTCTCTCAGTTTACCCGCATTAGAAATCTCCATTGCACAGACAAGTCCTGGGGCTGTTAACGGATTTTTTTTTTTTCCCCCTTCTTTCGGTTGGTTGAATAAATCACGCTGGAGCAGCCACAAGGGAATGAAAATAAACCTCTGGACACTTCGGACGTCAGCAACACCGCTTCAGGGCAAAATAAAACTTTTCCCCGAAGCGACGTTGTTGACATGCAGAAACTAGAAAAGCACTCAGAGAGCACAGACCTCCGCCAAGCGCCACAGTTCCCCCATACAGTGTTTGTGTGTATGTTTTCAGATTCCTTGACCATGAAAACATATGACTAGCAATTGGATTCACAATGATAGGATTAGTGGTTCAGTAGTTATTCACGAAAATCGCATTTTCCGTAATGGCGGTCTTCTTCTGGACGGTGATCCGGATCACCACCAAAATCTAATCATCTGTAGGATACGCCATTTCTGACAATCTCTGAAAATTTCATGAAAATCTGTCCATAACTTTTTTGAGTTATCTTGCTAACAAACAAACAGACAGACAGACAAACCAACGCCGATGAACACATAACCTCCTTGGCGGAAGTAAAAATGTGGGCAGATTATCTGCATCGCTGCACCGTTTGTGTTTTTTTTTTATTTTTTTTTTTTTAAAGATGCCAGCAGTTTGAAACGGCCTTAAACTAAATTACTTTCTCACAACCAGACGAAGCCGTTCCAAGCACTGAGCACCGCTTCCTGTGCCATGTTCGTTTTCCCATTTCTACGGCAACACGTAACTTCCGTTGGCAGCGTAACGAACCCCAAATATCACAATATTCATCTTTACACCGGTATAAAAATTTTACCGGTATTATCACGAACGATACGCCCCACCCCCTCTCATAATTAAGCAATATTACACAACAGTGTGGTATCATATCACAGCTATGCAGTAGCAAATAAGCAAACTAGAACAGGGCTTTTGTCGTTTTACACACAAATTCCTGGAATTTCCCCATTGTGGGACTAATAAAGGCTTATCTTATCTTAAATTAAACATTGTTGAGTGCAGAAATCAGTCTATCTACATACCGTGTGGGTCACATGACTCATGACAGCAGCCTAGGTTTGTCCATTATGGTTGTCTATCCCGGCAGAAAAGAAAAGAAAACTACTGAGATGGCACGGATAGCAGTCAGAGGCTAACGGCAACTTAGCTTTAGGAATCTACATGTTAGTTTCCACACACTTCGCTGGCTTTTTTTGGTACCTGTTGATGAAATAGTCCATCATCACATACTGTGTGGATGAAGACCACATTTCTTTTCATTACAAGTCGTTTCACTTTTTTTCTGCTGCTTTTGAACAGCGTCAATTGCAGTGCTTCCAGGGTGCGGATGTACATGCCCGCACACAAGTCCGCTGGCACATCTCAAAAGGACAGTACATGAAAAGCTCTCTATACACACACACACAACAAACGGGGGATAAACCGATATGAACAAAATTAGGCCATTTGCACCACAAATGGCAGTTTTAGGTTCTATTTGGTTAATCGCCCAGGCCTAGCTGGATTTCAAACCCTGGTATGCATCTGGACAGTTTGTGACCCAGCTGTGGCAGCATGAAATAATAAGCGGCGAAGTGAGAGTTTTTGAGGGATTTTATTAATCATACCGCCATCACGAGAACTCACTCCAGCGCCGTGCACGCGCGCCGGAGCAAGCCCGGAGCCTCTCCTCAGCAGATACAGGCAATGCGTGTAGTCAGAAGTGGTGGTCAGAGAGAGAGTGAGTTACAGAGCATATGCAGTTTTTATACCCCACTACAGACAATGCATTCACAGCAGTAGGTATGGACATTTGCATTTGAGAGTCACACATAACAATAGGAAGATTACTGGCCGAAATTCGCCTCTGCTCCGGAGCTGTAGGACAAAAGAGGTTACAAGGCACATCTACATATTGTTATCAGTCCATAGATCACACTGCTATGTTAATTGCTCCCACTGAGCGCTCTGCTTGTCCGTGGCTGTTGTGGGGGTTACCCATACCAACAACAATTAAACCAACTCACTGCCAGATATGTCATTAAAGAGCGAAGACGAATGTCATCGCATTGTCAACAGTCACCTGCCTTCGGGCAGAAAGAAACATTTTCCTGATACTTGGATAAAGAAGATTATTCAAATATGGATTTTAATCTCCAAAGATATTTGAGGAACTGGATCATATCTCTGCCACAGCAGACATTTGGATTGTGGATAATGAATGTTTTTGTTGGATCACTGCACATTGGATTAATCCATTTCATTAAGGTAAGATAAGTATGAACAGTCCGAGACAGGCAGTTTTCAGCCTGTCATTAATAATAAACCCATAATGTAATTCATTAATTATCTTGCTGTGTGTACAAGATAATTTCATTACACATTTAAAAGTGATGTTACCTACTTTCCCAAGTAACTAATTGCATTAATAATTCAGTAACTGTAAAGTAACTCAATTAGTTTTGAAAAGAACTAGTAACTGCAATTAGTACTGCCACAAATGTGTCCCTTCTGAACACAATGGCTGTGTGAGGTCACTGGATCTCCCCAAACCAGTTAGCGGCCTGGACCCAATGCTGGCTCATGCAGGCAGTGTCACCTCCTTACTCCGCCCTCCCGTTCGTCAGTCCTCAGGCAGAACAGCTGAGAGCAGGGGCAGGCTTTCACCGAGGGAAACCGAAGGAATCTCACCGAGCAAGCTTGCCAGTCAGCGATGTGGTTTAAACAAAAATATACATTGCAAAGATAAAAACTGAAACTGGGGGTTAAAGAAATGTTTCTAGCTCTGGCAAGTGCCCAAAGCTTAACGACACTAATCTAAAAAGACCTGTTTCAATGACACAGCTTGCTTTTGGCTCATCTGACCAGTGGATAAGGAAAAAAAAAAAAAAACGCACACTAAAGTCCCTTTTCCACTAGCACCTACTCAGTCCAACTCGCCTCAACACGGTGTGGTTGGTTTTCCATTACAACCGAGTACCACTTCAAGTGGATGGGATCATTACAGGAAGGCGGCCCGTTATCCCATTACGATGTTGACATGCTGACGTTTTCACTGATAAATAATGTATAAGATGCTTAAAAATCACAAAACACTCACCATCTTCCCAGTGAGCAGCCATCAGCTTGGAGACCTACTGGTATACTTTTTCATTTTGGGTCGCTCTGCCGCAGCAGGGCCGACGGAGCTGAAAAGTTCATAGTTGTCAGATTTGACCAAATGTGGTTTATTGATCCAAGCACAGCAACACCGATGGAAGAACTGTGTGCACCAACAGGGAGAATGCTGCACAATATCCACATCTGATGAAATCTGACCACTATATGAACTTTCAGCCCCAGCACAGCGTTCCAAAATGAAATACCAGGAGGTCTTCAAGCTGATGGCTGCTCACGGGGAAGATAGTGACCATTTTGTGACGGTGTTGATTTATGTGTAGCCATTTATTTCATTGATCATCACAGAAATAATAGACTAGAACAGAACAGAACAGAATAGGCTTTATTGTCATTGTACAGTAGTACAGCACAACGAAATTGTGGGTGCTCCACCAGGCTACTGTGCTATAAAGTAAGAGAGAAGGATTAGCTAAAACATGGTTACAGAACACACGATTAATCACACAACTGAAATAAAATTAAAAATGGCCCAGGATTATGAAAATATACACAGGTATGGTAGTGGCTATGTGGGTGAAACTATGTACATAAGAGTGCAGAGTGCAGACACACAGTTGGACACAACTGAGTAAAATGGCCCAAGGATTATGGAAAATATACACAGTAGTGGTTTCACGGATGGGTCAATATACATGAAAGTGAGGAGTGCAAAGACAGGTGAGTTATTGTGATAATCAGAAGGTCCTCAGTTCTGAACACGTGAGCGTTCGGAGGGAATAAAAACTCACGGCCGCATTTACAAATGGCGGTTTTGAATCTTGTGAAGATGTCACTCTCATCCACTGATGTTACGCCCTGGCCAATCAGTGGCCTGCAATTTGTTGACATCACATTTTCAACTCAACTCAGCACGGTTGGAACCTCATTGAAATAGGTCCCAAAAAAGTACCAGGTACTAATGGAAAACCCTCTAAACCGAGTAGATTCAAGGCGAGCAGGGCTGAGTAGGCACTAGTGGAAAAGGGTCAACGGTAAAACTTGAAAAGGTGTAAAAATATTCCAGTTAAAGAGTGACAGGCTGTTTTATGCTCACTGATGTTATCCATTTTCATGGAATCTGGCAAATGCAGTACAGCTCAACTGGAAGTACGAGTGTAGAAGCAGGTCAGTCTTGACAAGCATCTCTAGAGTCATACGAACTCCCTGAGAGCACGGGGGGGAGAATGCAGCAATTGTTGGGGGGGGGGAATGCAGAAAACTGAAAAAAAAACAAACAAACCTCAATGATGATGTCTTTTACAGCTGTGACTTCTTCATAACATCACTTACCATTTAGGACACACACGGTCAAAACAAAACCACTGAGTCAAAATGAACCCATGGAATAAGGGATAAGGACCTGTACTTACAGTGGGGTAAAAATGTATTTAGTCAGCCACCAATTGTGCAAGTTCTCCGACTTAAAAGATGAGAGAGGTCTCCAAGTTTCATCATAGGTATACCTCAACTATGAGAGACAAAATAAGAAAAACAACTAGAAAAGCACTCGGAGAGCGCAGACCTCCACCAAGCGCCACAGTTCCCCCCATACAGTGTTTGTGTGTACGTTTTCAGATTCCTTGACCATGAAAACATATGACTAGCAATTGGATTCACAATGATAGGATTAGTGGTTCAGTAGTTATTGACGAAAATGGCATTTTCCATAATGGCGGTTTTCTTCTGGACGGTGATCCGGATCACCACCAAAACGTAATCATCTGTAGGATACCCCATTTCTGACAATCTGTGAAAATTTTATGAAAATCTGTCCATAACTTTTTGAGTTATCTTGCTAACAAACAAACAGACAGACAAACCAGCGCCGATGATCACATAACCTCCTTGGCGGAGGTAAAAATCCAGAAAATCACACTGAAGGATTTTTAATGAATTAATTGGTAAATTCCTCGGTAAAATAAGTATTTGGTCAATAACAAAAGTTCATCTCAATACTTTGTTATATACCCTTTGTTGGCAATGACAGAGGTCAAACGTTTTCTGTAGGTTTTCACAAGGTTTTCACACACTGTTGCTGGTATTTTGGCCCATTCCTCCATGCACATCTCCTCTAGAGCAGTGATGTTTTGGGGCTGTCGCTGGGCAACACAGACTTTCAACTCCCTCCAAAGATTTTCTATGGGGTTGAGATCTGGAGACTGGCAAGGCCACTCCAGGACCTTGAAATGCTTCTTACGAAGCCACTCCTTCGTTGCCCGGGCAGTGTGTTTGGGATCATTGTCATGCTGAAAAACCCAGCCACGTTTCATCTTCAATGCCCTTGCTGATGGAAGGAGGTTTTCACTCAAAATCTCACGATACATGGCCCCATTCATTCTTTCCTTTACACAGATCAGTCGCCCTGGTCCCTTTGCAGAAAAACGGCCCCAAAGTATGATGTTTCCACTCCCATGCTTCACAGTAGGTATGGTGTTCTTTGTCCTCCAAACACGACAAGTTGAGTTTTTACCAAAAAGTTCTATTTTGGTTTCATCTGACCATATGACATTCTCCCAGTCCTCTTCTGGATCATCCAAATTCTCTCTAGCAAACTTCAGACGGGCCTGGACATGTACTGGCTTAAGCAGGTGGACACGTCTGGCACTGCAGGATTTGAGTCCCTGGCGGCGTAGTGTGTTTCTGATGTAGCCTTTGTTACTTTGGTCCCAGCTCTCTGCAGGTCATTCACTAGGTCCCCCCGTGTGGTTCTGGGATTTTTGCTCACCGTTGTCGTGACAATTTTGACCCCACGGGGTGAGATCTTGCGTGGAGCCCCAGATCGAGGGAGATTATCAGTGGTCTTGTATGTCTTCCATTTTCTAATAATTGCTCCCACAGTTGATTTCTTCACACCAAGCTGCTTACCTATTGCAGATTCAGTCTTCCCAGCCTGGTGCAGGTCTACAATTTTGTTTCTGGTGTCCTTTGACAGCTCTTTGGTCTTGGCCATAGTGGAGTTTGGAGTCTGACTGTTTGAGGTTGTGGACAGGTGTCTTTTATACTGATAACGAGTTCAAACAGGTGCCATTAATACAGGTAATGAGTGGAGGACAGAGGAGCCTCTTAAAGAAGAAGTTACAGGTCTGTGAGAGCCAGAAATCTTGCTTGTTTGTAGGTGACCAAATACTTATTTTACTGAGGAATTTACCAATTAATTCATTAAAAATCCTTCAGTGTGATTTTCTGGATTTTTTTTCTCCTCATTTTGTCTCTCATAGTTGAGGTATACCTATGATGAAAATTGGAGACCTCTCTCATCTTTTAAGTGGGAGAACTTGCACAATTGGTGGCTGACTAAATACCTTTTTGCCCCACTGTATATAATGCTTTTCTAGTCTCAAAGACCACTCAAAGCGATTCACTAGCACTAACCCTCTACTCTAAGGGCCTATAGGAGACAGATATCTAGGGACAATTTAGAACAACCAATTAACCTGACATGCATGTCTTTGGATTGAGGGAGGAAACGGGAGCACATCCAAACTTCAAAATCCAAAAAAGGATGCATTTTATATAAATGTTTGCCGAGCTTCTATATACAGCTCTGGAAAAAAATAAGAGACCACTGCAAAATCTTTCCTAAATTAGCATCTCTACATGTATGGCAGCCATTCAATTTGAGCATATGCTGAATTCCAACACAAGGGCATGTCAATCTACTTAAGGAGCTACTGATAAGATCAGGGGTGCGCAACACGTCGATCACGATCGACTGGTAGATCGCAAACATACTGTAAGAGCTTCGAGGTGTCACCCAACATGTAAAGCAGCATATAAATCTAATCCATTATTATTATCATCATCATCATCATCGCAAACACAATGCAGGTAGATCGCGTGACATTAACTTCTTGCACTCCGGTGTACCACGGACGGTCATGTCTCTGCATCCTAGGGCACACGAGGGCACCCTAGGACGCACTGTGCGTCCTAGTGCGCACTGAAATTAAAAAAAAGCTGCATTTCCGTTCTTCCACTACAGACACAGCCGCGAACAGAAAGCCAAAGGAGTGCTTTGATTGGTTTAGATGTGATTGACCTCTCATTCGACTAATAAGAGCCTTGAATTGGGTTTCTGAAACCTTGACGAACCAATGACTGAAAACCTAGCAAGAAGGACCCGCCTACCAACGGCTGCGAATACAGCGAGCCAATTAAAGCACAGAAGTTCGAAAGCGTGCATCCCTTGCCTAAAATCTGTTTTGTGTAAGGCTGGGTGACACACACGCGTTCGCCAGTCTTTTTTTCTTACTACTGTTCTTATTTGTTTTGAAAAATC
The DNA here is from genome assembly GCA_020510985.1 of Pholidichthys leucotaenia. Classification (NCBI taxonomy): domain Eukaryota; kingdom Metazoa; phylum Chordata; class Actinopteri; order Cichliformes; family Pholidichthyidae; genus Pholidichthys; species Pholidichthys leucotaenia. Next base: position 285,491,749 of record CM035848.1, on the reverse strand, counting down.
GTTCGCCAAAACCGCAATCATGGAAGCGCAAAACCGCAATAATGGAATTATGGTTTGACCGGGTCGTGTGACCAGAACCATGAGTCATAACAAGCGGACCAGCATCATGTTCGTCTGACAATGAGGAAGAGAAGTTCGCCAGTGACACTGCTGTTGTGGACAGGTTAAGTGTTATAAGCTAAATTATTCTTTATCCCTGAAAATTGTAATCAAAATTACTTTTGACCAATCGGTAAATTACTACTGTGCGTCATCGCAACATGAAGACCGCGGCGCACGGGTCCAGTTCATGCGCCGCGTCCGGACCGTGAACGCCCCCCCCCCCCCGCTACTCTTCTGTAGCGGATTGCAGATATTATTGCAGATATTTTAGTACAACTGTGCGTAGTAGACTGCGGCATGCGCCGCGGTCCGTCATGTGGCGATGGAAGATGTCCGTCCTCTGTAGCGGGGGGTGGGGGGTGGGGTGGGAGTTGTTATCCTCTACATTACAGATATTTTAGTATAATTTTTAGTGCACTGTAGGTTATTTTTTCTTGTAAAAAAAAAAAAAAAAAAAGCCACACATTTTTTACGTGGCATGCTTCTTTGTGTGTGGGGGCTTGTTTGTTCATTCATTCATGAATGAATGAATAAACAACCCCCCCCCACACACACACAGCCCTGAGTGTCACCTTTCATTAGAGCCCAAGATCAAGCTTCTATATTGAATCATTCAAAAGTTAGACGTTTTTCCAAACTCTGCCATTTGGCACAGTTCAAAAACGCCTGGGAACTACCTGAGGAAAAAGCTGTGTAATATATTCATTTTTTGTGGTATTGTTACAAAATTTTGACCTCAGCTGGATAACACTTGGTTCTACATTTCTGTTGCATTTTCCAGCCCGGATGTGAAGCTGTGTGTTATTTGCAAGCATTTGTATCCAAAAAAAACACCCAGGCCAAATTTATTTTCTTCAAGTTCACTATGTTTAGATGACTGTAACTCAATGGCCGGAGCACTTAGAGAGATTATGACTGTTTTGCCAAAAAATTCAAAGTGTTTTCTTTTAAATGAGACCAAGCCCATGAAGATGCTGCAAAGGGTTGAAGAACAGCTTTCGATTTACTTTGGGCACGTTATTTTTTGGCGATTTTAGGGAAATTGACCGGAGTGCAAGGGGTTAATCTGTCAGCAGCCTTCAGACAAACTAAACGTGTCAACATTTGATTTCAAAATACGGGAGGTTTTTCCTGCTGTCTGGGTGGTGAGGAGATTCCTAAAAAAAAAAAAAACCCAACTATAAATATAAAGAAATATAACAGAAATAACGGCATCCTTGGTCATTTAAGTTAATTTATTTCATTAAATACAATTTTATTAATATTTTTTCTTTGTAATCAGAGTTAAATTATTGTTCTGTTCTGACTGCAAAATTATGGTCAAAAATGTAAATTGTTATAAGGAAAAAGTAAAAAAAAAATTACCACAGTCCGTTTCAAATTTATCTAAAAAAAACAAACTAATTTTATTTTAAAAAAAAAAACAATAAATAAAAATAAATAAAGTTTCAAATGTACAATTAAAGTCACTTTTACTAGAGGAAATTACAAATTTGAGGAACATGGTTTCAACTTTAGATTTACAGAGAAAAGTAGAAAACTATAAGAAAATTGTTATAAATTTTTGAGAAAAACCTCAAACCTTCAAGACTTAAGTCATTACTCAAGTTTTTAAGTGGCTGCTCTTTGTACCCTTAACTCTACGAGAAATTTTTGGTTGTCTACTTTTAATTATTAATTTCAAAGCACTGCTTTTACATGAGTAGAATTTCTGGTTACTATACCCACCTGATCATATAATTTAAGTATGCATGAGTACATTACTATTATGAATGTTTCTTTCACCCCCCTTCCAGAAAAATACGTTGTCACCATGCCAAGATCTTTAAGCCAGAAGAAATACTGCAATCAACTGTGGATCAGTGAACCAGCACTGCTCATCCAAGGTAGAAGGAGACTAGAAGCTATTCAGCTAATGGCTAACTGACATAAGAGGGAGGGTGGAGTTCAATAGTTGAAGGATGTTTCTTACAGTGACAGGCTTTAAATCAGAGCGTTTCAAGAAAGCCAGAAAAAAAAAATAAACTGCTTCAATAATTAAAAAAATTCAAGAAAATGTGAACACAATAGGTCAAACACTTCATTAAGACATAAGTGAGCTGTTAAAATGTAGAAAAAGTACAATGACCCCTTTAAGATTTAAATTGCCCATTTTGTCATCCATTTTCCATTGTAAAACGGTTGAGCTGACGTGGACAGCTGTTAGCAGCTAAAGCCTGGTTTATGGACCCACATCACGTCAACGCCATTGCTGACGGACAACGCCTACGCAGTTCTCTGCAAAGTTTACTTCCGCACCGGTTTGTCAGCGTCAGTTTGCACTTCACTGCCCAAACCAGGGTTTCCTCTGGTAACATTTCCGTGTGGCGGGCCACCACACCAAGGAAGTATAAATTTAAGAAAAAATATGAAGAAATGACGCTCCGACTTCCGGTTATGGCTGCCACGTAAGACGGACGTGTTTCACTCTGCTCTGCTCCTGGAGAAAAAAATCGGCAAATAACTCTCTCATTTGGGACAGAACGTATCCCAGCGTTTGGGCGAGGATATGTCGGCGAAGCCTAAGGCTGGAAAACCAGGTAAAGGAAAAAGCGAGCCGCCGAAACAGTCCAAATTAACGGACTTTCAGGTCTGTGACGCAGCAAACAAAACTCCATATATGGCGGAGGAGGCTGGCAACGGTGCGATATCTGCGGGGAGCGGCGCAGATGCGCTGATGGCTGCCATGAGTTCAATGAGAGCGGACTTTTCCTCTAGATTTGATGGGATTATGACAGCGTTGGAAGGAATAAGAAAGGAATTGGGTGACTGTGTAGAACGAACGGCGCAGATGGAGCTCCGTCTCGCTAGTGCTGAAGATGACGTCACCCGTCTTCAATTAAAGGTGCGCACTTTGGAAAAAAAAATAAATGTCTAGAAGATAATATTTTGGATTTGGAATCTCGGTCGAGACAGAATAACTTGAGGCTGGTGGGTCTTCCAGAGGAATCAGAAGGTCGGGACGTATATTCCTTTCTGGAAAAGTGGATTCCGGAGGTGCTGGGCAGCGAGGTGTTGCAATCAGCAGTGGTTCTGGAAAAAGCACATCGTATTGGCCCACGGAGAGATAAGGGACCGCCGAGGACCTTAATTATGAAGTTTCTTAGCAACAGAGACAGGATGAAGATCTTCAACGCTGCACGAGCTAAAGGAGAGATTAAACACCAGGATCAGCAGGTGCGGTTCTACCCAGATTTGGCCACAGGAATCCAACAATTGAGGAAGCAGTTTGATCCCGTACGTAAGGAGCTGCGCAACCTTGGGATTCGTCATGGTGTAATCTATCCTGCGAGACTGTTGACCACGTATGAGGGCAGAACCCACATCTTCAAGACCCCAGAGGAGGCGCAGGAGTTCATCAAGAAGATCAAAGAAGAAGAAGAGACTGGTGGGAGCTAAGCATGAACAAAATAATTAAGCATTTGCACAGGCATCTGACTGACTTGAAGTAAACAGCAAGTTTACAAAATATAGATTGTATTATATATTAAAAAAAACAAAAACAAAACAAAACAAAAAAAAACTATGATGTACAAAGTTGTTAAAAATTTTGGAGTTAAGTTGGAAAACTACAGAGGAGAGTTAATGTTACGTCATTAAAAGCAGTAGAGTTAGGGTGATTGGGAGAATGAAGAAGGAGTGGCTTAGGCTGTTCCCCATGGGTGTGGAACGGTCGATGGCTATATCGGGAGACGGAATTTTTCTTTTGATTTTGGGGGGTTCGCCACAAGTGTGGGAAGGGGGAATTTGTTTGTGTGTAGTTTGTAGGATGAATGTTCAACCACTCATGTTTTTGCTTCTCTGTATGAGCATGTTTACACTGCAAGGTAATCCCAAACACTCTATTGATCATAAACCAAAGTGTTAATCTTAATTTAACTTCATGGAATTGCAGAGGTCTACAAAATTTTAAAAAACTTAAACAAGTTATGAATAAAATAAAAGACATGGGTTCAAAAATTGTGTTTTTACAAGAAACTCATCTAATAGAGGAGGATATAAAAAGAATTAGGAGTAGATGGCAAGGAAGTGTATTCACCTCATCATTTTCATCCCGGGCCGAGGGGAGTTATGACTCTCATACATAAATCAGTCCCTTTTCAAGTGAAAAATGTAATTGGAGACAAACTTGGAAGATATGTAATCATTCAAGGTTCTTTGCTATTAGAAAATATAAATCTTGTGAACTTATATGGTCCCAATATAGATGATCAAAAGTTCTTTGCTAATTTATTTCTTATTTTATTCATCACTTACAGGGCAACATATAATAGCAGGGGATTTTAATTGTACATTGAATCCAGGTATAGATAGATCAACAGGACTGGATTGTACGCACAATGGATGTAGGATGACTATTAATCATTTTATGAAAAGAATTGAGATTGTTAGGATATATGGAGAGAAATGAAACCACAAGTTAAAGCCTATTCTTGTTATTCCAGTACCTACAGACATCTCACGTATTGATTATTTTTTGATTTCCACAGAATTAAGATCCAAGATTCAAAACTGCTTTTATGATAACATCGTGATCTCTGATCATGCACCCTGTTGTCTAATATATGTAGATAAAAAATTGACAAAGGAATCAGGTAGGTGGCAATTTCAGCATAAATGGCTTCAGGATGAGGAATTTGTCAAGTATATAGAAAAACAGATAAACGAGTACTTTGACATCAATACTACACAAACATCAGCATGTGTAAAGTGGGAAGCTTTCAAAGCTTTTATTAGGGGACATATTATTAGTTATACAGGATCAAAATCTAAGAAGACTCGAGAGGAGAGAGCTAAATTGGAACATAAAATGAAAAGTCTTCAGGAAAAAGTGTATGCAGGAAGTGATCCAAGGTTGGAGAATGAATTACTGATTTTGAGAGCTGAATACGACAAAAAATCAGCGAATAGAGCTGCCTCGAGTCTTCTAAGATTGAAACAATCTTTTTATGAACAAGGTGAAATATCAGGAAAATTATTGGCATGGCAGATTAAACAATTAGAAATTAAAACACCAATTACTAGTATTATAAGTAACGGACAGGTAGTTATAGATCCTTTAGAAATTAACAGAGCCTTTAGAGATTACTATGAAAAATTATATGATACTAAAAATGAATTGATTTAACAAAACTAAATGGGTTTTTGAACGAACTATCTATACCGTGTATTCCAAATGAAAACAGGGAGATATTGGAGTCTAAAATTAGTCAAGAAGAAGTTGGGCTAGCCATTGATAATATGAAATCAGGAAAAAGTGCAGGACCAGATGGTCTTCCAGTTGACCTTTATAAAAAATTTAAGAATAAATTAATAAAACCTTTTTTGGAAATGGTTTTAGAAGCATTTCAAAATAATAATTTACCATCATACATAAATAATGCCTTAATTATACTGCTGCCAAAACCAGGTAAGCCCTCTAATAAATGTGAAAATATGAGACCAATAAGCCTATTAAACGCCGACCTTAAGATAATCTGTAAAATTTTAGGCAAGACGAATACAAGAAATTTTACCAAATATTATTAATCGAGATCAGAATGGCTTTATAAAGGGAAGACAAGGCTTCCATAATGTAAGAAGACTATTTAATATTATTTATTTTAATAAAGAAGCACCGGAAACAGCTCTCCTATCACTGGACGCCGAAAAGGCCTTTGATAGAGTTGAATGGCCCCTTTCTTTTTGAAGTCCTACAAAGGTTTGGACTTGGAAATAATTTCATAAAATGGGTTCAAATAATATACAATAATGCTACAGCAGAAATCCTAACAAATAACAATATTTCAAAACCAATAAAAAATCAATAGAGGATGTCGACAAGGCTGTCCACTTCACCTTTACTGTTTACTATGGCAATTGAACCTTTAGCGATACGTTTACATTCACAAATATATGGAAATTAAAGTTGGACCAACAGAACATAAAATCTCCCTGTACGCCGATGACGATAATTTTGTTTATGTCGAATCTAAAAAAATCAATTCCAACCTTGTTGAATGTAATAAAGAATTTTGGGGGAAATATCCAGGATATAAAATAAATAAAACTAAATCTTCAATTTAATGGCTAAATGAACCCAGAGAAACTACCCAGCCCCTGAGGTAAATCAATTCAATGTTGTAAATCAGTTTAAATATTTAGGAATCCAAATTGTGCCTAAGCTAGAATCAGTCGCCAGTGTCAACTATGAAGCTTAAATCAGATATCATGAGTTAACTCAGAGATGGATGTCACTACAATGTCGATGATCGGGAGAATCAATATACTTAAAAGTAATATTTTACCTAAAATACTTTATTTATTTCAATACATTCCCTTATCACCACCTTAGATTTATTCTCAAGATAAAAAAAAGTTAGTGGAATTTATATGGAACAACAGGAGGGCTAGATTACGTCTGTCTTTATTATATTTACCATTTGATCGTGGAGGTCTGAAATGTCCAAATTTTATGTTGTATTATTGGTCGGCACAACTGAGGTCTATGACATTTATTCTTTCATCAAATGATCTCCCTCACTTGGACTGAAATGGAATCATACAATTTACCTTTACCTCTTCCATATTCATATACTCAGATTCGGCAAAAAAATTACAAAAACAAGTTAAAAATCCATTTGTAAAGCATATGATCAAAATATGGGTGTGAAGCTAAAAACTATTTAAAAGAACCACAGTTACTGTCACAATTTAGTCCAATATGGGGTAATCAATATTTTTAAACCAGGGAGAGCGGACGCTGTATTTAAAGTATGGAATTTAAAAGGGATACAAAAGATTCAGGATTTATATTTGCCATGTGCAGATAACATAATGTCTTTTGAAGAGCTGAGGATCAAATTTAATCTCAATAGAACACATTTTTTTAAATATCTTCAACTTAGAAACTTTATTCGATCACATCAAAATAAAGCTCTCACTCGACCTATTTATTCATCCTTGGGAAAAATGATGATGAAAGATAGTAAAAGAAAGGGTATTATTTCAGAGGTTTTATAACTCATTGACACTATCTTCAAAGTGAAAATTCACTGAAAAGATTAAACTACTGGAAAGAAGATCTGCAAACCTGAAATTTCAGAGGAACAATGGGAAATGGCTTGTACAGAAGCTCAAAACCAAATCAATAAATGTACGCCTTAAATTGATACATTTCAGTATGGTTTAAGGCGGATGTATGTTACACCGGAGGAGTTAAATAAATATAACAAAAATATACCAGATACATGCACAAAATGCATGGAAAGTAAAGGAACTCTATTTCATTGTGTATGGGAATGTAGATTAATAAGAATGTTTTGGGAAGAGGTGAGGGTAACAATTGAAAAAATAATCTCAAAACAAATCATATTGAATCCTAAATTGTTTTTGTTGGGTCTGTACCCAGAAAAACATAATTTTAATAAAAGTGAAAGAACATTCATAGACCTCAGTTTGCTTAATGCCAAAAAATGTATTGCACTATTATGGAAAAAGACTCATAGACCAGATGTGACTCAGTGGTTAAGACAGATGTTAACAAACCTTCCATTAGAAAGAATAACATATATACACTGAAATCAAAGGAAATTGTGTTTGAGAATATATGGAGACCTTTTATTGATTATGTAAAAAATTTAAACATAACTTTTGAAGAAGAAGGTGAATGATGTGTGTGGACCTTGTAAATTCCAAACTGGTGAACATAATATGTATACTTATGTATTGGATTGTCTAGACTAAACAGAGGAGCATTGTTGAAGATTTGATTTTGCTGGTGGTTGTTGGTGTTTTTAGTGCATCCTTTTTTTTTTTTTTTTTTGTAGTACTTTAGTGTTAGTGTTTGATTGTTTGTATCATGTTTGTTAAAAAAAAAAAAGGTTCAATAAAGATATTGTGGAAAAAAAAAGAAATGACGCTCCGTAAGCACGCACACAAACAACGCACGTGACTGTCATCTGAGCAGAGTTCAGAAGCGTCCCGCCTGTGTGTTCCAGTCAGTAGGCAGAATGTCTCGCTACTAGCATCGCTGTCTGAGAGAAGCATGAGCTTATTAAAGTACTTTAAACACGGAAAAATGCAGAATAGGTATGCAAGCAGTGGGGGCATTTATAGTGGTTTTAACCCGCTGGTAACGGGAACAATAATGAAGAGTCGTTTAGCAAACGGGTGTGGTTAGGATTCATATGCAGCCGGCTTCATATGCAGGGAAAGGCAAGAGGGACTGATGAATTGCTGAGGATATATTTCAACAACCACTACATTAACCAAGTTATGTTCACTATTATGTACCTGGCAAGTTAAGATGACCGAAATTCACGAAGTCAATGACTTTAATCCGTCAACAGCCTTCAGATAATCTAAACGTGTCAGCATTTGTATTTCAAAAGAAGGGAGGTTTTTCCTGTTGTCTGGGTGGTGAGGAGACTTCTAAAAAAAAAAACTATAAATATATAGAAATATTAGTTTAGTTTATTGATTTTATTTGTCAGGCACAGAAAAAAAACATTAAACAGGGTAAAGATGCTCTGTACTAGATTATAGTGTTCTCACTAATTTCCATCTGTAGTCCCTGGGGCAGGCAGGAAGATATTAAAAGAAAAACAGCACACATCGAAAGCAATTCAGGTCAGCTTTCAGAAACTGTTGACCCTGAAGCAAGCAGGGAGTAAGTTTAAAGGTAAAAAGATAAAAGAGACGGCACACATAAAAACAATTTAAGAGTACAATTTCATAATCCCTTTTAAGGAAGAGAGTCAATGCTGGCAGACCTGATTACTTAAAATCCATTTTTTGTTCTCTGTGGAAAAGTCTCCAATTTGTTCTGGTCTTCAGAGCATTGGGGAGATTGTTCCATTCCGTTATAACTTTGTATGAGAATGCTGACTGTTCAAAAGCAGTTTTACATTACATTACAGTTTATAACAGAAATAAATGAATCTTTGGTAATTTAAGTTAATCTATTTCATTAAATATAATTTTATTGATTTTTTTTTCTTTGAAATCAGAGTTAAATTATTGTTCTGTTCTGGCTCTGCAAAATTATGGTCAAAAGTGTAAATTGCATAAGGAAAAAAAAAAGTCAAAATTTTTACCACAATCTGTTTCAAATTTATTAAAAAAAAAACAGTTATTTTATTTAAAAAAAAATAGCAATAAAATAATCCACATATTTATAATAAAGTCTCAAATGTACAAGAAAAGTCAATTTTACAAAAGGAAATTACAAATGAGGAAAATGGTTTCAAATTTAGATAAATTTACAGAGAAAAGTAGGAAACAACTAGAAAAGCACTCGGAGAGCGCAGACCTTCGCCAAGCGCCACAGTTCCCCCCATACAGTGTTTGTGTGTACGTTGTCAGATTCCTTGACCATGAAAACATCTGAGTAGCAATTGGATTCACAATGATAGGATTAGTGGTTCAGTAGTAAAAGCATACCTCCTTGGCGGAGTAATAAACTGAAGTGTTGGTGTTGTGTCCATGTCCTGCATCTGCAAACTCCAGGCTGGGGGTGTTTGCAATTGAATGACGAATGATATTAATCTTTATTCGAATAGATTAAGAGTACAGGTTTAACAGAAAGTGAATAATATAACAAAGGGAGTAATAAAATCCAACAAGGTCAAATTAGACAATAGCTCCTCTGATTAATACAGTTCAACATATGTTATCCGAAATATGTGATGGCTGAATATGCAGCTTATATTGCCACACCATGTTCCATCCAAGAAGTCAAAGAAAAAACAAAAGAAGTCATGACACAACTGCGTACAACCCACAGGCCAATGGGTTTGTGAGCGTTTTAGATCACTGAAAGCAGCACTGAGGGCTTCACTGACGGATGCCAATTAGGTAACTGGCTGGCGTGGTGTTTATTCAAAAATCAACGTTTATTTCAAACTCAGGGTTCATATTAAATGCAGAACTAAAAGGAGTAGAAATAAATAAATAAAAGTATATACAGATCAGCAGACAGTCGGCGGTCTTGTAACAACAATAACATACAATACTGGACTCAGTATAAAATGGAACGCCACCACTTCCAAATGCTGAAGTGTGAGTGACGAGTTGACATTGTTGATATAAGATGATTGTTACATGGCAGCAACCTTGTCATCAAACTGTAAACTCCGAGTACGTATCAACTCGCCAAAAGACGGAATGTTCACAGACCCAAACATCTGCTTGCAGTCGACCTCCGTGGTACATCTAATCTTTATCTTTATGGGGTTGCGCTCCGCGGCCAAAGATGATTTGGAAAATTCGCCGGCAGAGAGCTTCTTTTGCGGAGCTACTATGGCTGACCCGCGGGAATTTTTCTGCCAAATAATCAGCGGCGGACAGCTGCCCGTTCAGCTTTTGCAGCGTCGCGCAAACACAGGCACGGTGTTTTCCGCGTGCTTTTGTGCCTGAAACGTTGAGAAGGCGAGTTTATGTTGGTCAGACACGATGACCAGCGCCCTCCATTGCGCCTGCGCACATGTTGAAAATAGCCGTATGTCACAGTGTTAAAGAATGCTTTAAAAAATTCCTGTATCCAGACGGTGATCCGGATCATCCCCAAAATTTAATCAGTTCTTCCTTGTACCATTTCCAACAACGCCTGAAAGTTTCATGGAAATCCGTCCAAGACTTTTTGAGTTATCTTGCTAACCAACATACAGACAGACAGACAGACAGACAAACAGACAAACCCCGGCAAAAACATAACCTCCTCCTGGCCTTTTCGGCCTGGCGGAGGTAATAAGAAAATTGTCATAAATATGAGAAAAACCTCATACCTTCAAAACTTAAGTCATTACTCAAGTTTTGAAGTGGGTGCCTTTTGTACCCTTAACTAGAAATTTTTGATTGTCTACTTTTAATTATTAATTTCATAGCACTGCTTTTACATGAGTAGAATTTCTGGCTACTATACCCACCTCTGAACTTATAATTTGCCTGACCCACCAGGAGCAACTGGGGATTCAGTGTCTTGCTCAGTGTCGCAACTGAATCTTTCCCCGCCCGCCAATCTTCCTGGGACAATAGTCACAGTTCCCCATGTGATCATTGGCCATGCTGCCTTTCCCCTACACAGCAATCTGATGCGACCGTTTCCAGGTATGTCACTGACAGTGGTACACAGCGTGGCTATAGAGGGGATGCATTGGAACAGAATTCTTGGTAGTTGCAGGGCAGTTAATATAGTTACCTACCACTGAGTGGCAAACCCATGTGGCAGATTTAGTCTGTATGCAGCAAAACACAAAATCACAACATATTTAGTCACAGTAATACAGAGTTTCTTTTTTAACTTTAGATGTTAATATCACACTGTTTACTTGACTGTAATGACGTGTGGGTAAGAGCACACAAGTGAAGAACTGGTTCTGAGCCTTTAAATATTTATTTAGCTATTTTTTGTCAATTAATACAAGATGGAATGATAAGATTAGCTCTCTACAATGCAAACAGGTACTCTGTGTACTGCTGTGGCTGAATACTGTGTGTTTTTGTGTGTTTTACTGCATACACCCTAATGCTGCGACTCATTTTTGCTACTCAGTGTTTTGCAACTCCCATGTGTTCCGTTTGGTGACATCATATGCAGACCCTCTATTTCTTTAACTGCAGAAGTTAATACCGCACTGTTTATATGACTGACTTTGTTTTTACTGTCATGGCTTCTGTTGTGACATAATAAGCATACCCTGTATTACTCAAAATCAGCCATCTGTTTTGTGATTTGTCTGCCTTGCATGTGTCTATACAAAAGTATAAACACATATCTGTCTGTGTCTGGCTATTGATGTTTTCTCTGTGTACTTTCCTTTTGGGCTTAACAGGGGTGAACCTGCCATTAGACAAAAGTATCTACAACTACCGCCACTCCAGAGCCAGACGCGTCATTGAGAATACAGTTGGCATCCTTGTGGCCAATCACTGGAATTCCTCCCGGAGAAAGCTGTGAAGATTGTGAAAGCCTGCATAGTGTTGTACAATTTTGCCTACACTGATGAAGTCAATGCAGCTGAAACACAATACCCCCCCCCCAATTTTGCTGACACAGAAGCTACAGGGGTATCTCAACCAGGCGAATGGCGAAGAATGGTTCAGGGGGACAGGAGTGTGTTCGAAGATCTGGATCCGCAAATTCTGTCACGGAGCCAATCGACCAGGGCTGCCATCGCTGCAAGGAATGACCTTATGATGTTTTTCCAATCGCCCCAGGGGATTGTGCCATGGCAGAACACCATCGTATGCTGTGGACAACTCACATAGAAACTGATAATAGCACAATTTTTTGTGGTTTACTCTGTCACTGTGTACCTCCCAAAAAATAAAGCCGGATGACTAACATTTCATTTGTTGTTGTCAATGTTCAGCAGATGCACATACACACTGAAATCAAAAATGTCTGTAAAGGTAAATGGGAGAGAAAGTGTTTGTCTTGAATGTTTGTTGTTTGGAATTTCACAGCTACATTCTTGGGAAATAATTGGCATGGGAATAAAAAAGAATTGATAATCAGAGGGCCAAAACAGGTTTCACACAGAATAATGGGATTTTCTGGCCTATAGAGAACATAAAAATCATACAAAATATGTAGTCACAGCAGTGTTCTGTTCAGTGAGAGCATACGCAGTGATTGCAAGCGCGATAATTATAACTATCACTCTAATGGACGCCACATCAGCTTAACAGGGAGTGTGGTGATGTGGGCTTTTTATTCAACAATGTGATTTAATTTTGGAAAAACAAAGCAGGTAAGTTTGGCGAGAAAAGGTTTCCTTTATTTTTCAAGAACACACAACGTCGTGTTTTCTTCTTCATGAAATAGCAAAGGACAAGAGCAGATTGTCATGGAGTTGGACCTAAAAAATGTTAAGAAAAAGCCACTTTTAAAACAATTGTTGCACAGAGAAAACGGTGCATGCGACCACCGCCGCTGCCATTTTGACAACCTCTGTAATTACTGGGGTTGTGACAAGCCACCAAATGTTGTGTACAGTGCATCCATAAAGTATTCACAGTGCTTCACTTTTTCCACATTTTGTTATGTCATAGCCTTATTCTAAAATGGATTAAATTCATTTTTCCCCTCATTTTTCTACACACAATACCCCATAATGACAATGTGAATTTTTTTTTTTTAGATTTTTGCAAATTTGCTAATTAAAAAAAAAAAAATAAATAAAAAAATTCACCTTTACGCAAGTATTCACAGCCTTTGCCACCAAGCTAAAAATTGAGCTCAGGTGCATCCTGTTTCCGCTGATCATCCTTGACATGTTTGTACAACTTAATTGGAGTCCACCAGTGGTGAATTCAGTTGATTGGACATGATTTGGAAAGACACACACCTGTCTATATAAGGTCCCACAATTGACAGTGCATGTCAGAGCACAAACCAAGCATAAAGTCAAAGGAATTGTCTGCAGACTTCCGAGACAAGATTGTCTCAAGGCACAAATCTGGGGAAGGGTACAGAACAATTTCTGCTGCTTTGAAGGTCCCAATGAGCACAGTGGCCTCCATCATTCGTTAATGGAAGAAATTCAGAACCACCAGGACTCTTCCTAGAGCTGGCCGGCCGTCTAAACAGAGATCGGGGGAGAAGGACCTTAGTCAGGGAGGTGACCAAGAACCAATGGTCACTCTCAGAGCTCCACTGTTCCTCTGTGGAGACGAGGAGAACCTTCCAGAAGGACAACAATCTCATGCAGCAATTCCACCAATTGGGCCTGCATGGTAGAGTGCCAGACGGAAGCCACTTCTTATCAAAAGGCACATGGCAGCCCGCCTCAAGTTTGCCAAAAGGCACCAGAAGGACTCTCAGACCATGAGAAACAAAATTCGCTGGTCTGATGAGATACAGATTGAGCTCTCTGGCGTGAATGCCAAGTGTCATGTTTGGAGAAAACCAGGCACGACTCATCGCCAGGCCAATACCATCCCTACAGTGAAGCATGGTGGTGGCAGCATCATGCTGTGGGGATGTTTTTCAGCGGCAGGAACTGGGAGACTAGTCAGGATAGAGGGAAAGATGAATGCAGCAATGTACAGACACATCGTGGATGAAAACCTGCTCCAGAGCGCTCTTCACCTCAGACTGGGGCGATGGTTCATCTTTCAGCAGGACAACGACCCTTAAGCACACAGCCGAGATATCAAATGGAGTGGCTTCAGGACAACTCTGTGAATGTCCTTGAGTGACCCAACCAGAGCCCAGACTTCAATCTAACTGAACATCTCTGGAGAGATTTGAAAATTGCTGTGCACCGACACTTCCCATCCAACCTGATGGAGCTTGAGAGGTGCTGCAAAGAGGAATGTGCGAAACTGCCCAAAGATAGGTGTGCCAAGCTTGTGGCATCATATTCAGAAAGACTTGAGGCTGTAATTGCTGCTAAAAGGTGCATCAACAAAGTATTGAGCAAAGGTTGTGAATACTTATGTACATGTGATTTCTTAGTTTCTTATTTTAATAAATTTGCAAAAATCTCAAAAAACCCCCCCACTTTTTTCACATTGTCATTATGCAGTATTGTGTGTAGAATTTTGACGGAAAAAAATGCATTTAATCCATTTTGGAATAAGGCTGTGGAAAAAGTGAAGCGTTGTGAATACTTAGGATGCACTGTATGTGCTTACTAGCTCAATATTCTCTTGAGTTTGAACCATGGTTTAACCGACTCGCCTCAGAAGTTGTGACGCCGTGCACAAGCAGAGCGGAACAGCAGCGAGAATCAGGAAATGTGAAGGAGACAAAGCGGACAATCTGTGTAATACGGGCCACAAAATGCTGTTTGTGCTTACTTTGTCAATACTGTTTTCAATTTGGGCCACTCTTTAACCGACTCGCCTTGAAAGCTGTGCTGCGGTGAACAGGCAGGTGAGAACCAGGAAATGTGAAGGAGGAGACAAAATGGACCAATCACAGCTCTTACGGCCTGCATTGCCGACGTGCACCTCTTCTTCTCTGGAGAGGTGCACGTCAGGGTATGCAATAGGAACATGCGTCGCTGCCGCATCGACGCCGTCACAGCCTCATTGTGTCGACGTGGGAGCATAACTTGCACTTAACGACATAGCTTTGTGGCAGTCTCCACATTTTCTTGGCATCTCAAATGAAATAAAGAGTCAATCATCACATACCATGTGATGCTCCAATTTTATTTCGGTTAATCGTACAGCCCTTGTACGTTAACTTTTTTGCTCATAGGCTAGCACTCATGCTACAGAGGTTCATAGTCATGTAGCTCAAGACAAAAACTTGTAGCATGATAAAACCTCTGTTACAACTCAAACTGACTGCAAGTCAGGATCTGTACTAGGGACGCAAGTTATCGATTAATACATTAATCATTACTTGATTCACCTTATTGATCGATCAACGGTTAAATGATAGCAGCAATTTCCTGAGAATGTGAATTTCCCTTGGCACAATACAGTTTTTCAATCTGTAACATATAAAAATTAATTATTACTGATCTTGATATACTGAATAAAACATGAACATCATATTCCTCAATGATTTATTGTACCATTTGCATTTTTTTTTTTTTTTTTTAACTACAGATGGCATTTTTTGTAGTTTAACAAATTTGGTACTGTATAGTGTGTACAATGTGTTGGTACATCTCAGTAAACTGCAAATGTCATGATTTTTAATTTATTTAAAAACTACTGCCAATATCATAAAATTTATCTTTTTTATAGTTTTTTTTAATAGGTTTGATCAACCGCCCTCCCTCCCGCCTGCACACCAACCACTGCTGCCTCTAAAGTCATCGAGACCTGCTGTCCACACCCCACTCCACCAACACCCCCGCACTCCCAGCACACAGCCCCCCAACCTGACCCTCACTAAGATCCAGGTGAGAATAGAGCTGAGGAAGATCAAGGCGAGGAAGGCCTCGGGACCGGACGGTGATCTTCCTCCTTCACCATTCCCTGTACCACCCGGAGAAGCCTGGGAACGTGGTGAGGATCATGCTCTTTGACTTCTCCAGTGCTTTCAACACCATCCAACCGATGATCCATGACCTGTCATCATGGATCCTGGACTACCTCACTAACCGGCCACAGTTTGTGAGAACCCGGGATTGTGTGTCCGACACAATCATTGGCAGCACGGGGGCCCCCCAGGGAACGGTTTTGGCTCCCTTCCTGTTCACCCTTTATACTGCGGACTTCTCACACAACACACTGCCATCTGCAGAAGTTCTCTGACGACTCTGATCGTCAGCCTCATCTCTAACGGAGATGAAGCTGAGTACAGAGGACTTATCCAGGACTTCGTGGACTGGTGCCATCAGAACTGCCTCCAGATCAACGCGAGGAAAACTAAGGAGCTGGTGGTGGACTGCCACAGGCAAGGACAACCCCTCACGGCACCAGTAAACATCCATGGAACAGACATTGAGATGGTGACATCCTACAAGTACCTGGGTGTTCACCTGAACAATAAACTAGACTGGTCACACAATACCGACGCACTCTACAAGAAGGGACAGCGCAGGCTGTTCCTACTGAGGAGGCTCAGGTCTTTTGGTGTACAAGGGGTGCTCCTGAAGACATTCTACAACACAGTGGTGGCATCAGCCATCACTTTTGGAGTGGTCTGCTGGGGCAACAGCATTACAGCAGCCGATAGGAAGAGACTGAACAAACTGATCAAGAAAGCTACGATCTGCTCCTGGGCAACGCCCTTGACCCAGATGGAGGAGATAAGAGAGAGAAGGATGGTGGCTAAACTGTCATCTCTGCTGGAGTCCGAGTTCCACCCTATGCAGGACATACTGAACGCACTGAGGAGCTCATTTAGCAGTAGACTACATCATCCTAGATGCGCAACCGAGAGGTTTCGCAGGTCCTTCCTACCTACGGCTGTCAGAATTTATAACCTAAGCAGGGCTGCTCGCAGAGATAGCAAAAAACATGACGACCTAATAGTATTGGATGCAAAAGATGCAACAGACTTACACAAATGGTCCCCTCCAGTATACAACTAGGACAATATCAGTCGCTACGGAGGGTGACAATATGTATGGATACATATTTATACTATGTCGGATAACTAAGCAGACGGTTATGCTGTTTATTGCATCTAGCTACAATGCTCCGCACTGTGTATATACAGTATATTTCCATATATAAGGTGTACATATGTATATTCACTTGCTCTTATTTTCTATCTTCTAAATTATTGCTTTGAGTGTTGCTGTCCCTGTGCTGTTGCAAACCTGGAATTTCCCCATTGTGGGACTAAATCTTATATTACAGAAAAATAACTTTCATGTTCTAATTTACTGAGATGCACTAGAAGACTGTTTTAACAGGAAAATAAATTGTGAGCTACTTCATCTGTTGCATGTTAAACATTATCACGGTACCCCGGCAATCTAGACAGACCCAGTATGATCTAGGCTCCCTCTGTTGTCTGTTACCTCAGTGGTGACTTGAGTCCAGTCTGCCGTCCCGTCTAGCGGTGGATTGAAGGCAGTGAGGATGAGTTTTTGCCCTCGTGTAATCTTTTTTCCTTGCTCCGGTCTATTTTTCCGCCCTGCTGAGTTGAAGCAGGCGGGTGGATCTTCAAACTCGTGTGTCATTGAAACTTGTGACTCTCCGACGTAACCCGGAAGGGCGAGATTTTCTGCTTTGCACAGTGTATGCGCTTGGAGGGGCTTGGCATTTTCTGCTTTTTCTTTAGTTTCGGTTGAAAGGCAGCAGTGGGTGAGCGTGTGCACCCCCACCTGGATGGCGATGCCACTACTTTTTGTAGAATAAGCGCCCATTGAAAAAGACTGCTGTATTATCAATTAACTGACAACTAGTTTAACTTAGTCGACTAAATTCTTATTGACAATTAATCGAAAGTCTATTAATCATTAACATCCCTAATCCAAAAACAAAAACTCGTATTTCTCCATTTTAAAAACAGCAGCTCAAATTTCGCTTAAAATATTTTTTTCTTTATTCTGTCTCAAATATTACAAGAAAATAATATAAACTGTTACATATTAAGTGCACAGAGATGTCGGGTTTTAAGCTGAATCACTTTACCTGCACTACAAGTCTTGTTGCACGGACCTCTCCTGGGGCTTTTTGGCTCTCGTCGCAGTGAAAAGGTTTTTTTTCTACCTAAAATCAAGCTGAAGCAGTCAAAACAGAACGAAAACATAACTGTGGACACTTCGAATGGGCAACAATGTCGGACGTCAACACCGTTTGTTTTTTGTTTTTGTTTTTTTAAACAAGGCAGCAGTCTGAAACGGCCTTGAAACTTAAATATTTCCACTCAACTGGACACAGGCACTCCAACTTTGGAGCAGCAGCTTCCCGCGCCATGTTTGTTTTGCCGTTTCTATGGAAACACATACTTTCTGTCAGTAATGTAATAGTAACGTCATCACACAGCAGACCCCAAATAATGCAATATTCATTTTTATACTGGTATCAATATTTAAACCAGTATTATCGTGAATGATATGAGATGGCTAATTCTGGCCTGACAAATTCACCCCAGAGTACTAGATATAGACCCATCTAGGATGTGCTTAAATTCAAGATCAGTGGCTGAGGAGGAGTAACGTTTTTGTGAAATCATAAATGCCCTGATCTTCTGACTTTAGACAATGACCTTGTTTGCAACCTGGATGCAGACCTACCCGAGGATCATTGTGCGTTTCATGAGAATCGAGGCAATTGCCATGGAGTAGTGATTTTTCTGAAACCACATAGCGTACAGATTTCCTGACCTTTGACACAACTTGGATGCAGGCCCACCTGCCCACACCTGCCCATCATTGTGAGTGAGTTTGGCGAGCATCGGAGCAAATGCCTCGAAGAAATAGCGATTCCCGTGAAATGTGGAGAGACAGATGCCATGTCATCACATGAGCTCCTTTCGGCTTTGCCGGAATGAGTTAAAAATGCAATAACAGACAATCAAATCTAAAAGAAGAAGAAGAAGAAGAAGAACAGTGCGCGCTGGAGAGTGATGATGCCACAAGCTTGATATAGCGTGATGATATAGAGTGAAGTACGTGGTAGTGATGCACCTGCGGGTTGGTTGCCGACCGCCAATCAAATCTAAAAGAAGAAGAAGTAGTAGTAACAGACAGTTGAAAATATGACACTGAGGAGCAGTGAGAATTGCTATCATCAATTAGCACACCAACAGCACAACTGTCCCACCTGGCCTGACCCACCAGTTGCTCCTGGTGGGTCAGGCCAGCATCTGTGTATGGCAGCTCTGCCGCCATCAGTGAGTGAATGTGTGTGTGAATGTGTGGATACCAGGATTTGTAAAGCGCTTTGGTCATCTAGAGATGAGAAAAAGCGCTATATAAGTGAACTCCATTTACCATTTATTACTAACTACTAACTAACTAACCTGCACTTATATAGCGCTTTTCTAGTCACAAAGACCACTCAAAGCGCTTTCATTAATACTAACCCTCTATTCTAAGGGCCTATAGGAAACAGATATCTAGGGACAATTTAGAACAGCCAATTAACCTAACATGCATGTTTTTGGCATGTGGGAGGGAAACGGAGAAATCCCCGGAGTAAACCCACGCAACACGGGGAGAACATGCAAACTCCACACAGATCACTGTTGGTCGGGGGCTGGGATCGATCCCACGATCACCACAATCCCCCGGCCAAGGGTAAACTGTGCTGCCGCAGTGCTAACCACTGCGCCACCGTGCATCTGCTGCTGTATGTCTTGCACCTCACTGCAACCATTTGCACAAATGCCATGTATCTGCTGCTGTATCATTGCAATACTGATCATGCGAAGACCAATCTGTCACTGTCTGCACTGTTTCTGCATTGAACTTGCAGTTTACCAGTATTGTGGTTTACTGTACATAGGATTGCTGTATTTATACCTTTATTTGCACTACGGATAGCATTACTGTACATAGATTGTTGTTGTTTTCCATCCTTATTCCTTCGTCTTATATATTGCACACACCACTAAGACAGAGAGAAACGGCATTTCAAATCTACTGTATGTCCTGTACATATAGAAGTATTGAAAAACAAAAAAAATCTTTGAATCTTTGAATGAGTGAATCTAATCAAATCCTGAGACCATTAAAGATTTACACCTCTGCACATCTGCTGCTTCATAGAGGCCAATGCAAAAAAACATCACATTGTAAAATCCCGTTTTTTTCTTCTCTCTGTACAGTGTTTCCTCTGGCTTGAAGACCTTGGCGTGGTGGCAACATATTTTTCGGGGTGGGTTTTAAACCATTTCTTTTTATTATTTTTTTAAATTTTGCCCAGTAATATTGCATAATGGAACTTACCATTTTAAGTATTGTACTACCAAGGCTTAAATGCTGGAATATTGGGTCAGCTGGGGTCCCACCCAGATGTCCTGTGTTTGGACTTTTTACTGGTGCCATCCATTTCTCCTCTCTCACCTCTCCTAGACCCTCTGCCTGAACACTTTCGTCTCCTTGGCTCCTCTCTTCTGTCTCATCTTTCCCTCTCTGAGCTCTGTCTAATTCAGATTCTCTCTCTGTCTATGGTGGTATAGAAACGGGCTAGAAAATACCAAGTGTCATGTTTTGTCCTGCAGGATTTTCTTTTTTTTCATGGTTTACATAAATAACCAAAATTTGTATTTTTTGTATTTTAATTCAAAGCGTTTCTTTTTTTCCATTGACAAAGAGTAGGAAAGGGAAAAAAAACCATTTATAACAGTAATTTACTCATGCATACTTAACCCCTTGCACTCTGGTCAATTTCCCTAAAAACGCCTAAAAATAACGTACCCAAAGTAAATCAAAAGCTGTTCTTCAACCCTTTGCAGCATCTTCATGGGGTTGGTCTCATTTAAAAGAAAGCACTTTGAATTTTTTGGCAAAACAGTCATAATCTCTCTAAGTGCTCCTGCCACTGAGCAACAGTCATCTAAACATACTGAACTTGAAGAAAATAAAGTTCGCCTGGGTGTTTTTTTGGATACAAATGCCTGCAAATAACACACAGCTGTCAGATCCGGGCTGGAAAATGCAACAGAAATGTAGAACCAAACGCTACCGTTACACACAGCGGCTTACACAAAACAGATTTTACGCACGGGACGCACGCTTTCAATCGTCGAACTTCTCTGCTTCAATTGGCTCGTTGTATTCACAGCTGTTGGTAGGCGGGTCCTTCTTGCTAGGTTTTCAGTCATTGGTTCTTCAAGGTTTCAGAAACCCAATTCAAGGCTCTTATTAGTCGAATGAGAGGTCAATCACATCTAAACCAATCAAAGCACTCCTTTGGCTTTCTGTTCGCGGCTGTGTCTGTAGTGGAAGAACGGAAATGCAGCTTTTTTTTTTTTTTTTTTTCCCAGTGCGCACTAGGGCGCACTAGGGCGCACTAGGATGCAGAGCCGTGACCGCCCGCGGTATCCCGGAGTGCAAGAGGTTAAATTACATGATCAGAGGTGGGTATAGTAGCCAGAAATTCTACTCATGTAAAAGCATCCATCCATCCATCCATCTTCTTCCGCCTAATCCTTTTCGGGTCGCGGGGGGGGCTGGAGCCTATCCCAGCATCTTTGAGCGAGAGGCAGGGTACACCCTGGACAGATCGCCAGTCCATCGCAGGGCCAACACAGAGAGACAGACAACCATTCACTCTCACAGTCATACCTAAGAACAATTTAGAATCCCCAGTTTTGATGCCAGTTATCCTAACTTGCATGTTTTTGACATGTGGGAGGAAACCAGAGAAATCCCGGAGTAAACCCACGCCGACACAGGGAGAACATGCAAACTCCTCACAGATAACTGTTGGTCGGGGGCTGGGATTGAACCCAGGATCCCCCAGCCAAGGGTGAGTTGCTGTGCTGCCGCAGTGCTGCCCTGGGCAGCGCGGCATGTAAAAGCAGTGCTTTGAAATTAATAATTAAAAGTTGACAACCAAAAATTTCTACTTGAGTTAAGGGTATTAAGAGCATCCACTTAAAAACTTGAGTAATGACTTCAGTCTTTGGTTAGGTTTTGAGTTTTTTCTCCAAAATTTATAACAATTTTCTTATAGTTTTCTACTTTTCTCTGCTAATTTATCTAAATTTGCAACCATTTTCCTCAATTTGTAATTTTCTCTTGTAAAATTATGACTTTTATTGTACATTTGAGACTACTATAAATTTGTAAATTATTTTATGGCTAATTTTTATCTTTTTTTTTAACCCAATCCAACTTTATTTATAAAGCTCTTTAAAAACGACAGTTGACATAAAGTGCTGTATATCAACGATAAATAAAATATAAAAACAATAAAATACAGCTAAAGTACAAAACTGCACAAACAAAACAATCGTCATACAGTAGAGACAATAAGAACAAATCAAATCAACGTCTCAAACTGGCTCAAAAGCCAGAGAATAAAAATGGGTTTTAAGAGGAGTTTTAAAACTGGACAATGAAGAGGCCTGTCTGATGGACAAAGGCAGATTGTTATAAAATTACTGGGGTTTTTTTAATAAATTTGAAACAGAATGTGGCCAATTTTTTTTTTTACTTTTATCTTTATACAATTTAAACTTTTGACCATGATTTTGTAGAGCCAGAACAGAACAATAACTCTGAATTCACAGAAATATAATTATTAAAATTATATTTAAAGAAATAAATTAACTTCAATGACCAAATATGCAGTTATTTCTGTTATAATATTTTTATATATTTATAGTTTTTTAGAAATCTCCTCACCACCCAGACAGCAGGAAAAACCTCCCTTATTTTGAAATCCAAATGTTGGCACATTTAGTTTCTCTGAAGTCTGCTGACGGATTAAATTCATTGACTTCATGAATTTCGGTCATCTTAACTTGCCAAGTACATAATAATGAACATAAATTATTAGTTGATATTGCAGTAGCTGGTGAAGTAAATCCTCAGCGATTCACCAGTCATTCTTGCCTTTCCCTGCAATGAAGCCTAACCAGACCTGTTAGCTAAGCGGCTCCTCATTGTTGTTCCAGATACCGGCAGGTTAAAACCACCATAAATGCCTCCACTGCTTATCTCTTGTACTTTTTTCCACATTTTTTCCACATTTAAAGTACTTTAATAAGCTCATGCTTCTCTCGGACAGCAACGCTAGAGAGACAAGCTCTGCCTGCAGAAACGGTCACGCAGGCGCCGGGTAGGTGGGGCGCTTCCGCACAGTCACGTGCAGTGTTCATGTGCACGCTTGCAGAGCGTTTCTTTATAGGCGCAGCGCCAAACTTCCTTAGGGCAGTGGGCCGCCACACAGAAATGTTACCAGAAGAAACCCTGCTGTATCAGCATACATTACCTTTTGCAGTACAAAACATACACAACACGCACCACAATCTATCGATAAATGCAAAGGATCTCTGTGTGTTTGTCTGTTCCTCACATATCTCCTGAACCATTTGTCAGACTGACCTAAGATTTTATAAGTGCTTTGCTGAGGTTACGAGGGTGTCCATCCCCCGAGTATGGAATTGTTCAGTCAAAATATGTAATTTTTTATCAATAAAGGCTTAGTCATTGCTCTCTCCTCATGCTCTGGCCTCTAGAGGTGTGGGCGGGGTTTTGCAAAGACTTCGTACTTATTGGCTAACACGCAACAATCATGGCATCAGTAACTACAGCGTGAGCAAAACAAGGAAGTGAAAAGCGACAAATTTGACTAGAAAAAGATAATACTGAAAATTTTTTTAAAAATTATAACAGAATCATTCTACCAGACGAGTGCCATTTGGGTCCACAACGTTTGATGAAGTGTATAAGGCACAAAAAAAATGTGCCAAAGTGTGTTTCTAAAGCTTAAAGCTTTTAATTTCATTGTTCTTGTTAACATGATATATGAGTAAATACTATATTTTTTGAGAGTGACATACTATTTTAATCATTTTCATGAGTACATGGCCATTTTCACATGTCCATATTGACCAACATAACATTTGCATCCAAAATATCACCAAATACATTTCAGATTTTTATCAAACTGTGGATAACCCCCACAACAGACTGGGACAATCAGAGCGTGCATCTGGAGCAATTAACATTACAGTGAAATGTGTGTATTAATGTCAACAGGCAGCCTCGCTTCATCTAGCTTTTTCCTGCTCAGTACTGTGATGTTAATGTGCCATTCATGCATTGTGTTCATGCTTCCTGCTCTTACTGTGATGTAAATGTCCCATGCCTTTCATGTATTGTCTGTAACTGGGTATATAAGCTGACTGAAATTCATGTTCATTCTCTCACTCTTACAACTGCTTCTGACTACTGCTGCTGAGAGCCTGAGGACCCGCTCCAGCCCGCCTGCACAAGGGCTGGAGCAAGTTCCTATGATGGCGGTATGATTTAATAAACCTACTTAAAACCCTCAGTTCGCTGCTTATAATTCATTACCGCCACATTGGTGACCCCGAGAATGCACACGCTTTGTGCAACGCAACCTTCTGGTCTGGACAGCCACGCTGGTGACCCCGAAGAAAGCACACGCTTTGTGCAACGCAACCTTCTGGTCTGGACAGCCACGCTTGTGACCCGACGACAAGCGAACGCAGCAGCCTGGCGCAAATGATCTGCTCTCCCTTCTGCTACAGGGAGACCTCGACGCAGAGCCACCACCAGGCGAAACTCTCCGGAGATCACCCACGACCGGGAAAGCTGCAGAAAGCTTCATGGTGAGATCTGTACATCCACGCCGGGATCGGCCGCTCTCACAGCTCCTCCACACGAGAGCGCACGCAACTCGTCCTCTCTCCACGACGGCGACCTCCAGGGCCGACGGAGAACGCAGCGCGTGGACCTGAACGCACCATGACCAATCTACAGCAACACACCGAACAGGGATGATTATCGGCGTCGACTACGCTGATCTCCAGCAAGCTCCCTGACCCTGACTCGCCTCTCCAGCGGGCCCACCCACGCACGGAACCTCTGCACACGCACCGGGGGGTTACGAGGACGGCGCACCACGCACGGGACAATAACAGCTCCACAGACCGCCATCGTCCTTCGCCGCTGCACACAGAACCTCCAGGGCTGCTCGCACACCTGAGGCACGCACGCAGCTCGCTCACAGGATTTTCTAATGGTCTTAGCCACGGCGCACAAAGGGAATTCAGCAGTCTGCGGTCCCCGAGGGCTTTAGGGTTGCGCCCGCACCTAAAGTCAACACGCCAAGTCCCTCTGCTTTTGTTTTTTTCTTACAGCCGCTACGCAGCCTCGCCGCTTCTGTTTTTCTTCATGGCCGCTATTAATCCTCACAGGACTTAACCGCGAGAGGAGTCAGTGACTAATTTTTCTTCGCACAGCTGCTGTGGACCTCCGCATGTTCAACGGGACAGCCCCTCAACAATGCGGATCCACAGGCAATTTTTGCGCGGCCCAGACATTTCCTCGTCCCGGGCCGGCACTTGCTACCCCCACCCCACCCCCTCCACCTCCGCCTGCACAGAGCTTTCCCTGCTAGCTGCCAAAGCCGGACTATCGAGGCCTCAGCCGCCTGCTGAGCCCTCTGGGGGGGGGGGGGGGGGGGGGGGGGGGTAGTGTGGATAACCCCCACAACAGACTGGGACAATCAGAGCGCGCATCTGGAGCGATTAACATTACAGTGAAATGTGTGTATTAATGTCAACAGGCAGCCTCGCTTCATCTAGCTTTTTCCTGTTCAGTACTGTGATGTTAATGTGCCATTCATGCATAGTGTTCATGCTTCCTGCTCTTACTGTGATGTAAATGTCCCATGCCTTTCATGTATTGTCTGTAACTGGATATATAAGCTGACTGAAATTCATGTTCATTCTCTCACTCTTACAACTGCTTCTGACTACTGCTGAGAGCCTGAGGACCCGCTCCAGCCCGCCTGCACAAGGGTTGGAGCGAGTTCCTATGATGGCGGTATGATTTAATAAACCTATTTAAAACCCTCAGTTCGCTGCTTATAATTCATTACCGCCACAAAACCTTTATTATTTCCATGAGTATAAGTGTGTCACTGATTCCATAAAATATATTTATTCAAAATAAAAACAATATTTTTGGTAACAATTTTATTATTTGTGTGCGTCCCTCAGCTTGTCTTACCACCCCGTCACACTCACCAGTTTTGTCTATAAATAAATGACTGTTGCTTTAAGTGACATCACAAAGAGGAAGTGACATCATTTGAACCTCTGGAGCAGCCAGGAAAAAAGAAGGCAAGTTCTGACATTCTTTTTCATTGGTTTTTTGTGTTTTGTTTTTTTTTCATGTTAGATGAGATCTGTCAAGCTCAACCAATCCACCCCGTCACGCAATATTGATAGGGAAAACTTTATTAAAAATTTTGCGCTATTGAGACTTCCGGTCTAGACGCCATGGCGACTGCAGCTTAACACTGAAGTTCTCAGACCCAATCCAGGATAACACCTTGAAAATCAAACTTAACGGATTTTTGGAGGAGTGAAAATCAAAAGACAAAATCATCATGTCTAAAGGAAAACAGAAGAAACTGAAATTCTCCAGGCCAGGACACGTATCGGCCGGAGAATCCGAACTGGAAGATCTCCGTTCAGAAGACGAGGAACTGGTGATAGCTAACAAAAGGGTTAGCCTGAAATCACTATTTGAGGAGCTACGACGATTTCGCCGAGATGTTACGGCCGAATTTCGGGAATTCAGAGAAGAATTGAAAAGGACAAACAGCAGAGTGGACCAGGCCGAGAACCGAATCTTGGAAACAGAGGATCGAATAAAAGTGCTCGAAGATTCTGTGCTAGACCTACGCAAAAGACAAGCAGCTATAGAGGCTAAGCTAACCGACCAAGAAGGAAAACAAAGAAGAGACAACATAAGAATTCATGGTCTGATAGAAGGAACCGAAAATGGTTTTAACTCAATGGCAGAATGCGTGGAATCCTTACTAAGAGAGAAATTGGATATTCCACAAACCACCGACTTGAAGATAGAAAAGGCGCATCGTTCATTAGCCGCTAGGCCGGCGGCGGAAGCACCCCCACGTTCGGTGTTGGTAAGATTTTCCAATTTCAAAATAAAACAAGAGGTTGTAAGACTGGCCTGGCAGAAAAAAGGATTTATGCACCAGGAGAGAAAAGTCTACGTGGAACACGATTACGCCCCGGAGGTCCTTAAAAAGCGCAGGGAATACAATGACGCGAAAAAGGTGTTAAGAGAGAAGAAATTGCGCTTTCAGACACCATTTCCTGCGAAGTTAAGGGTCTTCTACGGCGATGAAACGTGTCTCTATAATTCGGCGGAAGAAGCAACAGCTGACATGGCGAAAAGAGGCCTCCCGGTAACGGTATTTAAACCCGCAGCAGACCCGAGTCAGAAGATCAAAGCGCAAACATGGACAACACAAAGACCTTCAAAATCCACGGACCAGCAGCGGGAAACCCAGCACCAGAGCGTCGCGGATAAACTATCCGTTTTCAGGTTGGAATAGCGACCTTTTTTTTTTTTTTTTTTTTTCCTCTTGAATCAATCCGCACATCCAACCCCCCTCATACAAGGTAACAAACATTAAAGGAGATGCATATTCAGCATGTGGTAAAACATTTCATGGAACAATCATATTATTTGAAACAAATAAGTCTTTGTAATAAAAAAACAAAAAACAAAAACTTGTTAAAATAGAAATGTGACAATAATCCACATGTTCTCCTCATACTAACAAATACTGTTTTTGCGTGAATGTTTGATGTGATGGGGGTGGGAGGGTGCACACAATTTCACAGGGTTTAGGCATAAAAGGAAAAAAAAAAAAAAAAAATCATTACAAGTTTGGATTGGGTTCTGAAACTCACGTTAAAAGCATGGGACTACTTTCAGTGGTAAGAGAGGGCCCTCAACACGTAACAGAGTTTGAGGAATTTCCCTCAGAGCCTTCACTCCATCAAGGCTCTTACAGGGTCTTTAAAAAGACCTCAGCTCAGGAAGTTCTTATGACAGCTTTTTGTTTTAAAGTTTTTTACACTATGTTCTTAATGTTTTTCTTGTTCTTAATGTTCTTTCAGTTTCTGAGTAGCACAAAAGAGGGCCACCACACAGTTATACTAAACAAAACAACACAATGGAGAAACGGGGTGTAACCAAAATAATTTCATATAATGTAAAAGGAATCCTGAATCCAGTTAAAAGATCCAAGATTCTGCTTCAATGTGCTGGACGCCATGGCGACTGCAGCTTAACACTGAAGTTCTCAGACCCAATCCAGGATAACACCTTGAAAATCAAACTTAACGGGTTTTTGGAGGAGTGAAAATCAAAAGACAAAATCATCATGTCTAAAGGAAAACAGAAGAAACTGAAATTCTCCAGGCCAGGACACGTATCGGCCGGAGAATCCGAACTGGAAGATCTCCGTTCAGAAGACGAGGAACTGGTGATAGCTAACAAAAGGGTTAGCCTGAAATCACTATTTGAGGAGCTACGACGATTTCGCCGAGATGTTACGGCCGAATTTCGGGAATTCAGAGAAGAATTGAAAAGGACAAACAGCAGAGTGGACCAGGCCGAGAACCGAATCTTGGAAACAGAGGATCGAATAAAAGTGCTCGAAGATTCTGTGCTAGACCTACGCAAAAGACAAGCAGCTATAGAGGCTAAGCTAACCGACCAAGAAGGAAAACAAAGAAGAGACAACATAAGAATTCATGGTCTGATAGAAGGAACCGAAAATGGTTTTAACTCAATGGCAGAATGCGTGGAATCCTTACTAAGAGAGAAATTGGATATTCCACAAACCACCGACTTGAAGATAGAAAAGGCACATCGTTCATTAGCCGCTAGGCCGGCGGCGGAAGCGCCCCCACGTTCGGTGTTGGTAAGATTTTCCAATTTCAAAATAAAACAAGAGGTTGTAAGACTGGCCTGGCAGAAAAAAGGATTTATGCACCAGGAGAGAAAAGTCTACGTGGAACACGATTACGCCCCGGAGGTCCTTAAAAAGCGCAGGGAATACAATGACGCGAAAAAGGTGTTAAGAGAGAAGAAATTGCGCTTTCAGACACCATTTCCTGCGAAGTTAAGGGTCTTCTACGGCGATGAAACGTGTCTCTATAATTCGGCGGAAGAAGCAACAGCTGACATGGCGAAAAGAGGCCTCCCGGTAACGGTATTTAAACCCGCAGCAGACCCGAGTCAGAAGATCAAAGCGCAAACATGGACAACACAAAGACCTTCAAAATCCACGGACCAGCAGCGGGAAACCCAGCACCAGAGCGTCGCGGATAAACTATCCGTTTTCAGGTTGGAATAGCGACCTTTTTTTTTTTTTTTTTTTTTTTTTCTTTTCTCTTGAATCAATCCGCACATCCAACCCCCCTCATACAAGGTAACAAACATTAAAGGAGATGCATATTCAGCATGTGGTAAAACATTTCATGGAACAATCATATTATTTGAAACAAATAAGTCTTTGTAATAAAAAAAAAACAAACAAAAACTTGTTAAAATAGAAATGTGACAATAATCCACATGTTCTCCTCATACTAACAAATACTGTTTTTGCGTGAATGTTTGATGTGATGGGGGTGGGAGGGTGCACACAATTTCACAGGGTTTAGGCATAAAAGGAAAAAAAAAAAAAATCATTACAAGTTTGGATTGGGTTCTGAAACTCACGTTAAAAGCATGGGACTACTTTCAGTGGTAAGAGAGGGCCCTCAACACGTAACAGAGTTTGAGGAATTTCCCTCAGAGCCTTCACTCCATCAAGGCTCTTACAGGGTCTTTAAAAAGACCTCAGCTCAGGAAGTTCTTATGACAGCTTTTTGTTTTAAAGTTTTTTACACTACGTTCTTAATGTTTTTCTTGTTTTTAATGTTCTTTCAGTTTCTGAGTAGCACAAAAGAGGGCCACCACACAGTTATACTAAACAAAACAACACAATGGAGAAACAGGGTGTAACCAAAATAATTTCATATAATGTAAAAGGAATCCTGAATCCAGTTAAAAGATCCAAGATTCTAGGCAAAATGAAAAAAGACAAAGCAGGAATAATACTTTTACAAGAAACCCACCTAACAGACGTGGAACACAATAAACTCAGTAGACAAGGGTTTAAAATGATCTCTTCATCTTCATATAAATCAGGGAGGAGGAGGGGAGTAGCGACATTGATATCAACCAAAATTACATTTGAAAAAAAATCAGAACACAAAGATAAAGAAGGGAGATACAGTTTGGTAACTGGGCGGCTAGAGGGAGAAGATATCACCCTGCTGAATGTGTATGCTCCCCCAGGGGCTAACTGGAAATTTTATAAAAATAAATTCGACCTAATGATAACTAAAGCTCAAGGTTTAGTGATATGTGGTGGGGACTTCAATCTTAGACTGAATCCATACTGGGATGCTTCTGGTAATTCCCCACATCAAAATAACACCCAAAACAGGAAGACTCGGATGCTACTAAAAGAATTGGGAATCTGTGACGTGTGGAGGGAACTCAACCCCAGTGTAAAAGACTATACATTTTACTCAACTCCACATTCATCTTACTCAAGGATTGACTATTTTTTTATGTTTAATAGAGACATTGGAAGAGTAAAAACATGTAAAATAGGACTGATGGATCTCTCCGACCACAGTCCGATCTACATGGACTTAAATATCCAAAAATACACAAATAATACATTTTCTTGGAGGTTAAATTCAAATGTCCTGAAAGGACCATTGAAAGATGAATTGGAATCAGATATTCTCAGATATTTGGAAGATAACGATAATGGAGAAGTATCCCCTTTAATACTGTGGGATGCATGTAAAGCTGTAATAAGAGGAAAGATTATTGCAAAACTGGCAACCCAAAAGAAACTAAGACAAGAAAAACTATCCACATTAGAGTCAGAACTTAGGAACCTAGAAAAAGAACACAAAGGCAACACTCATTCTACTGACTCGCTCAAGATTAAGGAAATTAAAAACCAAATAAATGAGATCTACACAATAGAAATCCAGAAGAAACTTACATTTCTGAAACAAAAATACTATGAAGCAGGCAGTAAATCGGCAAAATTGCTAGCCTATAAATTGAGGAAACATCAAACAGAAAGAGCAATCTACAAAATCAGAGACCCAGTATCAAAGGAAATAAAATTCAGAATTCAGGATATTCTTAAAAACTTTGAGAATTACTATAAGAACTTATACTCCCACAAAAAACATAAAAACGCATCCGAGGCATTCCTAAACACATTAAACCTTCCCCAACTTACGGAGTCACAAAATAAAACACTACTGTCAGAAATACATCCTAAAGAATTGGAAAAAGCAATTATGAAACTTAAAGCTAACAAATCCCCAGGAGCTGATGGCTATACAGCAGAGTGGTACAAAACCTTTAAACAGCAACTATCTCCTCTCCTCCTGAAAACATTTAATTATGTCCTCCACACAGGGGAAATCCCCCCCTCCTGGAGAGAAGGGGTCATTGCAGTTATACCTAAACCTGAAAAGGATAAACTAGAGTGCTCCAACTACAGACCAATCAGTGTACTAAATCAGGACTATAAGCTTTTTACCATTATCCTTGCCAAAAGGTTAGAAAATATACTGACAGACCTAATTCATTTAGACCAAACAGGTTTTATAAGACAAAGACAGACACAAGACAACATTCGACGCACTTTACACATAATTCATCATATAAAAAAATATAACTTAAATGCAGTCATATTGGGATTAGATGCTGAAAAAGCATTCGATTCGGTTGACTGGTCTTTTCTATATAGAATCTTATCCAGTTTCAATTTTCATAACAACTTCATTAGAACTATACAGGCATTATATAAAAAACCAACAGCTAAAATAAGGATTAACGGTAATTTATCATCATCTTTTGAACTGGAAAGAGGATGTCGTCAGGGCTGCCCCCTGTCTCCACTGCTCTTTGCAATCTTCATAGAACCTCTGAGCCAATGGATAAGACAAAACCAAAAAATTCAAGGTATTACACTTGGTCAGAAGGAACATAAAATAGCACTCTTTGCTGATGACATTTTAATATACCTAGGGCAGCCGGACACTTCTTTACCAGAACTAACCTCAGTTTTTTCAGAGTATGGAGATTTATCGGGGTACAAATTAAATATGCATAAAACCCAAGTTTTAACATTCAACTATGACCCAAATCATTATTCACTAAGCAAACTCAAAACTAACTGGGAGTCGGAATCTATGAAATATCTGGGGGTCAATATCCCGAAACAACTCAACAAAATTATATCACTAAACTATGATCCACTGGTGACAAAAATAAAATCTGACCTAGCAAGATGGAATATGA
This sequence comes from Pholidichthys leucotaenia, assembly GCA_020510985.1. Classification (NCBI taxonomy): domain Eukaryota; kingdom Metazoa; phylum Chordata; class Actinopteri; order Cichliformes; family Pholidichthyidae; genus Pholidichthys; species Pholidichthys leucotaenia. Next base: position 285,459,341 of record CM035848.1, on the reverse strand, counting down.
TACCATTCTTGGGTACTGCACAAAGAATTGAAGCAGTCAAAATGAATATACTTCCACGTCTTCTATACCTTTTCCAAACAATACCGGTAGAACCTCCCAAAAAAACATGGCAGGAGCTGGACAGAAGGATCTCAAGATTCATATGGCAGGGCAAGAGACCTAGAATCAGATATAGAACCCTACAGCTAAACAAAGACAAAGGTGGGCTCGCGCTGCCAAATATCAGGGACTACTTTAAAGCCGCACAAATTAAAACTTTAGTAGAGATATGTAACCCAGTCTACACTGCACAATGGAAGGAGATCGAATGCCAAATAACAAGTGACATCCCCCTACAGGCGATAATAGGGAACAATGTCTTACCTAAGCTTTTGAATAACACTAACCCGTGGATAGAGACCCCGCTAAAAATTTGGTTTAAGATAGTCAGAGAGAATCAAACTAAAGAGCCCTATCGACTTCTGCAATGGATCGCCTATGATCGGGACTTTACTCCTAATAAAACAGACACCAGATTTAAAAAGTGGAAGGAGAAAGGGCTGATAAAATATTACGATTTTTTTAAAGGGCAAATCTTAAGAAGTTTTGAAGATTTGAAAAAACAAGGCCTAATAAATCAAGACCTTTACAGGTTCTTCCAGCTTAGACACCACATAAACAATATACTTAAAAAGGAGGTTTTGGAAAGGGCCCAGTCAGGTGTTCTGAAGGTCTTCTTAATGGCATATAAAGGGATCCCAGGGATCAGATACATTTCTAAAATATACCAAGGTCTTCAAGACTTAAAAGGAGACAACACATCTTATATAAAAGAGAGATGGGAAAAAGAGGGGAATTTCACTTTACAACTGGAAATATGGGAAAAGCTAAATAAACAGCAATGGAAAAGTACTTCATCCCTGCAGTGGAGAGAATTTGGATGGAAAAACTTGGCAAGATTTTTCAGAACACCTGCACAAAACAAATTTACCCATAAGGGATTGAACTGTTGGCGCTTGTGTGGTGAAAAGACTGCAAATCATTTTCATGTGTTTTGGTCATGCCCAGTTATCCACCAATATTGGACCAAGGTACAGACAATATTGGGGAAAATATTCAAAATTACAGTTCCCTTTTCTTTTGTAACTTTGTATTTGGGTTTACTACCGGACTCACTGGAAAGACGAGGAGAAAAATACTTATTCAATGTTTTAATATTGGCAAGCAAAAAAGCTCTAACTAAAAAATGGATGTTGAAGGACTGTCCTACACCTGAAGATTGGATTAACGTGATCCAAGACATTTACTCGATGGAAAAGTTGACATTCGCACTGAGACAGGACATGGATGTGTTCATGAACTTTTGGCAACCCTGGACCGCATATGTGTCTTCCATTAGATCTAATCTTTGACAAATACCATTTCAATAATGGTTCCGCTCTTTGTTCCAACGCTACTCAGATGCTCTTTTATCTTTATTTACTTACTTTTTCTTTTTGTTTGTTTTTTACTGGTTTGTTTGTTGGTTTTTTTTGTTATTTGTTTCTTGTTTTTTTTTCTCTTTAATTTCACTTTTTCTTTCACTTTAAAAAAAAAAAAAAAAAAGGGGTGTTGTAAGAATTAATCTTCCAATGTTGTCAGATATCAGAAAATAAGGGAACATGTGATGAAAATGTAAACACTGCATTGCTGTAACGACCTGTATACCCTTTACAAAAACTTAAATAAAAAAAAATAAAAAAATTTTGCGCTATTAATGTAAAGAAAATGATATTTTCAACTGAAAGTATACTCACTTAGGTCAGGAACTTGACCACATGGAGAGCAACGGCCATTTTAGGATGAAATTTACCACCCCATCACATGTTTTATTGTGACGGGGTGGTTCTTCTTCAACTCACAAAATTATGTCCAAAGTATATAATACTGTAGTTTCTCTACATAGAATAAAAGTCTTAATTATATCCCAAGTACATGCAGCCTTTCACTCCCCTACCATACAAGAGTTTTAATTTTCTTGTTCTTGACCACGTGTTACAAAATATTTGTGTTGAAAGAATAATGTTACATTTCATAACACATCTGTCTGCAGCATGGCTTCATTAAGTGCTGCTGAGAGACGTCAATGCCGTGCACGTCGTGACGCTGACTAGTGGTCGACCGATTATCGGCCGGGCTGATTATCGGGGCCGATATTTGGAATTTTGACGTATATCGGCATCGGCCTTTTTTTTTTTTTTTTTTTTTTAAATCCGACGGGCCAATATCAAGAAATCAATTTAAAACTGGGTTATTTTGGCTCAAATGCAGCCGCGCCTCTCTCTCTCCTGCCACTTCTGTCTCCAGCCACCACCCACGGTGCCATCTGATTGGTTAAGCAAGCCACAGCAGGCGTATGTGGCAGAGCCAATCTGAAGCGGAAGCTGTCCTCACACACACGGCAGAAAGGAAAGTTTTTTCGTGTGGAGTAGTGATGTTCGATACCACTGATTTCCTTTCCGATCCTGAGTAAAATTCAGGCTGGTATCGGCGATACCGATATTTTTTGCGACTACACCTAATATGTCTTTTAAATAAAAAAAAACGGACTTCCGGGAAGATGGCGGAGAGACATAACACTTAAACAAAGAGCTCTCCCTAGCCGGATTAAAAATCATCGGTAAATGGCCAACTCGACATAAACGAATCAATAAACTAAGGGATGAAAACACGAAGGAACCGGGCTCAAGGACAAAAACAGGGTAAAATTGAAGAATTCCTCTCCAACAACGCAGGAAAAACCGCTGTACGCAAAGCCCAAAAAAACGAGGTGTCTACAGCAGAGAAAATGGAAGACACCAGACTCGACAACATGAACGCTGGCATCGCCAGTTTGGGTGAAGAGTTAAGAGAATTCAAGCGACAGCTACAACAGGATTTAGCGGCTCTTAAGGAGGAACTGAAAAAAGAAATTAAGGAGGAAATCATGGACCTCCGAAGAGAAATGGAGCGTAAATTAACGGAAAACATGGAGGAGCTGCGCTCCCAGCGGGCGTGTATGACAGAAGCGCAGACCCGAATTTCGGAACTAGAAGATTGGAAAAGCGAGGCAAACGAACAACTACAGACCCTGACGACGCAAACGCAGAGGATGCAGGAGAAAATAAACGACTTGGAGAGCAGATCCCGACGAAGCAATATGCGCATCTTTGGAATTCCGGAGGGCATTGAAGGCAACTCGATGACAAAATTCATGGATCAGTTCTTAAAAAAAGAACTGGAAATACCCGGAGAAACGGATCTGCAGATTCAACGGGCGCACAGAGCACCGGCACAGAACCCGAAAACAAACTCTCCACCCAGGTCAGTTGTGGTAAACTTTGTGAAATATGACATAAAGGAAAGAATCCTGACGCAAGCATGGAAAAAAAAAGATACGAATCGGCGACAAACAGGTATTTTTTGACCATGACTACCCGACAGAAATCGTGCAGCAGCGGAAGAAATATGCCAATATTAAAAAAACGCTGAAAGAGAAAAAAATTAGATTCCAAACGCCGCTAACGAAAATGAGGATTCATTGGGAGGAAGGCACAAGAACCTACAACACGGCCGAAGAGGCAGCGCGGGATATGATGGAGCGGGGCCTTGAGGTGAGCGTGCCGAAGGAGACGGCTGGAGCAGCGGCGGCCCTGAACGCACCACGACAGACGGAGTGGAGACGAGTGAACGGCGGAAGAAGGGGGAGAGACGTAGAGCAGCGGGCCCAGGACAAGCTACAAGGCTTTCAACTGAAAGCCTAGATCATAACAAAGATTAAGAAAGGCACAGAAGAAATGAAGGCCAAGAAGACAAGGTAAAAGAGAAACAGACGGCTAGGAGAGGTTTAAGTGATATTTGTTGGACATTTCTAGACTTATGACTATTACTTTGATAGTAATTAGAAGTCTAGGGAGGGCCCTTCACTCTGTGAAGACAAACCCCCCACCCACCAACAGGGACCAGTGGGCAGAAGAAAGGCCCAAAGTACGGAGGTCGAGATTTTTTAATGTGTTTTTATATAAATATGTGTTATTTTTGTTGTTAAAGGGGCTAGGAGCACAAGTTAAAAAAATGGAAAAACATGAATATGGGTAAAAATCTTAAGATAATGACATTAAACGTGAATGGTCTGAACTCACCTGTTAAAAGGGAAAGAATAATAAGAAAATTCAAGAAGGAAAAAGCTGAAATTATATTTATGCAAGAGACACATTTGAGCAAGACAGAACATGTGAAACTAAAGAGATTTGGCTATAAGAACTCCTACTACAGTTCATTTAAGGGAGGAGCAAAAAGGGGGGTTATGATACTAATCTCAAACAAAATACAATTTGAAAGTGAACAGGAAATCCAGGATAAAGAAGGCAGGTATGTAATAATAAAGGGAAGAATAGATGGTATGCAGATTACATTAGTGAACATCTATGCCCCACCAGAAAGTGACAAGGGTTTTTTTCAACATCTGTTTGATCTCATAGCAACACACAGTGAAGGAGTCCTAATTTGTGGAGGAGACTTAAATGCTGTCATGGATCATGAAGTTGACACAACAAGTGTTAAGAAGACAAAAAAACATGTAACAAAGTTCATAAGAACCTCACTGGCAGAAATGGGTATGGTAGACATATGGAGGGACCTGCACCCACTCGAAAAAGACTATACACATTATTCAGCAGCCCATAAAGTACACTCTAGAATAGATTACTTCCTTATGAATGAAGGTGACAGACACAGGGTGAGAAATTGTTGGATTGGAGGGGCAGAAATATCAGATCATAATCCTATAAACATGGAAATATACACTCACCGGCCACTTTATTAGGTACACCTGTCCAACTGCTCGTTAACACTTAATTTCTAATCAGCCAATCACATGGCGGCAACTCAGTGCATTTAGGCATGTAGACATGGTCAAGACAATCTCCTGCAGTTCAAACCGAGCATCAGTATGGGGAAGAAAGGTGATTTGAGTGACTTTGAACGTGGCATGGTTGTTGGTGCCAGAAGGGCTGGTCTGAGTATTTCAGAAACTGCTGATCTACTGGGATTTTCACACACAACCATCTCTAGGGTTTACAGAGAATGGTCCGAAAAAGAAAAAATATCCAGTGAGCGGCAGTTCTGTGGGCGGAAATGCCTTGTTGATGCCAGAGGTCAGAGGAGAATGGCCAGACTGGTTCGAGCTGAGAGAAAGGCAACAGTGACTCAAATAACCACCCGTTACAACCAAGGTAGGCAGAAGAGCATCTCTGAACGCACAGTACGTCGAACTTTGAGGCAGATGGGCTACAGCAGCAGAAGACCACGCCGGGTGCCACTCCTTTCAGCTAAGAACAGGAAACTGAGGCTACAATTTGCACAAGCTCATCGAAATTGGACAATAGAAGATTGGAAAAACGTTGCCTGGTCTGATGAGTCTCGATTTCTGCTGCGACATTCGGATGGTAGGGTCAGAATTTGGCGTCAACAACATGAAAGCATGGATCCATCCTGCCTTGTATCAATGGTTCAGGCTGGTGGTGGTGGTGTAATGGTGTGGGGAATATCTTCTTGGCACTCTTTGGGCCCCTTGGTACCAATTGAGCATCGTTGCAACGCTACAGCCTACCTGAGTATTGTTGCTGACCATGTCCATCCCTTTATGACCACAATGTACCCAACTTCTGATGGCTACTTTCAGCAGGATAATGCGCCATGTCATAAAGCTGGAATCATCTCAGACTGGTTTCTTGAACATGACAATGAGTTCACTGTACTCAAATGGCCTCCACAGTCACCAGATCTCAATCCAATAGAGCATCTTTGGGATGTGGTGGAACGGGAGATTCGCATCATGGATGTGCAGCCGACAAATCTGCGCCAACTGTGTGATGCCATCATGTCAATATGGACCAAACTCTCTGAGGAATGCTTCCAGCACCTTGTTGAATCTATGCCACGAAGAATTGAGGCAGTTCTGAAGGCAAAAGGGGGTCCAACCCGTTACTAGCATGGTGTACCTAATAAAGTGGCCGGTGAGTGTATTTGAACAATAGAAAACGACAAACAACATGGAAACTTAACGTAGGACTGTTAAATGATGAGAAAATGAAAGAAAGAATAAAAATAAACATAAACGAATATATCCAAGAGAATGACAATGAAGAAGTGGACCCAACAATACTATGGGATGCACTAAAAGCCGTGTTAAGGGGTAAATTAATTGTTGAAACAGGAAAAGCAAATAAGACTAAACTGGAAGCGTATGAACAAAGATGTGAGAGACTGAGGGAACTAGAACGTAAACATCAAAGCACAAATGACCCAAAAATATATCAAGAAATTAAAGAAGAAAAAACAAAGATAAAAGAAACACAAATGGATGAAATTGAAAGGAAAAATAGATATCTAAAGCAAAAATATTATGAAACGGGGCCAAAAGCCACAAAACTGCTGGCAAAACGGTTAAGAAAACAACAAACAATGAATAATGTATACAAGATTAAAGACCCCACCACAAATAAAACCACAGTTAACCCAGAAAACATCGAAGAAATTTTCCATAATTTCTACCAAGAACTATACTCGCAACCTGAAGAAACAAATACTAAAGATATCAAAAAATTTCTAGACACATTGGACTTGCCATCAATAGGAAATCAACAAAATGAAAAACTAACAGCAGAAATAACAACACAAGAGATCAGAGATGTGATTAAGTCACTTAAAAACGGTAAATCACCAGGTAGTGATGGATACCCATCTGAGTTTTATAAACTGTTTATAGAAGAACTCACGCCACAACTCCTAAAGTCATTTAATTGGACGCTGAACAACAACAAAATACCTCCATCATGGAACGAAGCAATCATTTCAGTTATTTTAAAACCAGGGAAAGATAAAGAACAATGCGGAAACTATAGACCAATCTCTTTATTAAATGTAGATTATAAAATATACACAACAATTATATGTAAACGAATAAAGACATTCTTGACGGAATTGATAGAAGATGATCAAACTGGATTCATAGAGGGACGCCAAACACATGACAATATCAGGAGAACAATACATATAATTAACCAAATACATAAAGAAAAGAAAAGCGCAGTAATAATGAGTTTAGACGCAGAAAAAGCATTTGACAGGGTTAACTGGAAATTCCTATATAGTGTACTGGAGCGCTTTGGATTTAACGAAAAATCAGTACAATGCATAAGGACGCTATATCAAGAACCTGTGGCAAGAATCAAGATAAACGGTAGCTTAACAGACAAAGTAAATATACAAAGATCAACTAGGCAGGGATGCTGCTTATCGCCCACCTTGTTTGCTCTGTTCATAGAACCATTGGCTCAAGCGATACGACAAAATAAGAAATTAAAAGGTGTAACAATAAAGGAGGCGGAACACAAGATTGGGCTATTTGCAGACGATATTATAGTTTACCTTGAACAACCAGATAAATCAATAATGGAAATGATGAACTTGATAGAAAATTTTGGAAAATTATCAGGATACAAGATAAACATAACAAAAACACAAATACTGACATTCCACTATAACCCTCTAAACCAGATAACTGATAAGATCAAACTAAACTGGAACCAAAAAGAAATAAAATACCTTGGAGTGAACATACCTAAAGACCTAAGCAAAATATATAAAGCAAACTATGATAGGTTGGAACAAGAAATAAAAAAAGATATTGATAGATGGTCAATCTTAAATATGGATCTGAATTCAAAAATTGAGACAGTCAAAATCAGCATACAACCTAGATTACTTTACCTCTTCCAGGCTATACCAACAGAGATTCCAGATGCCCAATTCTCAAAATGGGACAGGATGATATCGAGATTTGTTTGGGGAGGTAAAAAACCAAGAGTGAAATATAAAACCCTCCAATTACCAAAAGAGAAAGGAGGCATGGGCCTACCGAGTCTAAAGGAATATTACTACTCAGCACAAATAAGATATATCATATGTTGGTGCGACGAGGGATATGAGGCAAAATGGAAAGAAATGGAAAAGGAAATTGAGGGACTCCCAGTACAAAGCATAATAGGGGATAAAGATGCATATAAGCAAATCAAACAAATAGACCCAATCACTAAATTTACTTTAGAACTGTGGTATAAAATAGTACAAAAATATAATATAAGGGAAGACATAAAACTATTGAAATGGGTCGCATTTGACAGTCAGTTTGAACCGGCAAAACAAGATAGGGGATACAAAAATCTGGTGAACAAGGGAATCACAGCATGGGGCAATATCGGAAAAAAAGATCTCGGGAGCTTTGTAAATATCAGGAGAAAATTTAAATTAGAAAGATCGGAATTTTTCAGATATCTGCAGATGAGAGATTACTATATGAAGAAGATTAGGCATAACCTCCAAACAGATGTGAACGAGATTATACAACTTATTTTAAGCTCATATGCAGGAAATAAAATAAGAATTATTTCAAAACTATATCAGAAACTTATGACAAACAATCATACAAGTAACTATATAAAGGAGAAATGGGAGAAAGAGCTCAATTTAAACATAACAGAAGAGAGCTGGCAGGAAATATGGAAAACACAACACACATCAACAAATTCAAGGACATGGAGGGAATTTGGATGGAAAAACCTGATTCGCTTTTTCATTACACCACAGATTCAAGGAAAATATACAAATACCCAATCTATATGCTGGAGGGGATGTGGGGCTCAAAATGCAGACCACTCACATATGTTTTGGAAATGCTACAAAATATCATCATTTTGGAAATCTATGCATGTGACAATACAGAGGATATTAGGATATAATATACCAATGAACTGTAACCTGATGTACTTATGTGATCTTAAAAAAGACAATGTTAATCAGGCTGAGGACAGATATCTAGTTAAAATCTTGTTGATTGCATGTAAAAAAAATTATCACAAAAAAATGGCGATCAGAAGTTCTTCCTGACCAAGAACAATGGACTGACATTGTTGAGGACATACGTATGATGGAAAAACTAACATATCGACGAAGAATGCAAGAAGGAATATGGGAGAAAAAATGGCGGAAATGGACACACTACAAAGTGCAACAACGAGGCAGAAATTGAAAGAATAACCAAAGACATTGAAAAAACCAGAAGAATTAAGAGATGGAAACTAAAAACTTGATGCTCCAACATTTGCCCCCCCCCCTTTTATTTTTTTATTTATTTTATTTTTTTTTTTTTATTTATTTTTTTTTTTTTTTTTTTTCCCTACCCTAACCCCTTTGTTTTTTAAATGTAGAATGTGATCTGAATGCATTATATATGATGAAAAATGAATAAAAATCTAAGTTACAAAAAAAAAAAAATCAAAAAAAACACATGACGCACTTACCCAGGCGGAAGAAAAAGTAGTCCCACCAACCGCGTGTCACTTAGACAACATCTCAATAGTTTAGTTACTTTTCACCGTGTTTCTGTTAAGGATATATATATATATATATATGTATACTCGCTGCTCTTGTTTTTCTCTTGCCTTTTGATTATTGCTCTGAGTGTTGCTATCCCTGTGCTATTGCAATCCTGGAATTTCCCCATTGTGGGACTAATAAAGGCTTACTGTATCTTATCTTATACCTTACCTCAAATGACTTAAGTATCAAAAGTATCAATATTTTGATTTGAGTATCGATTTTAGAGCATAAAGATCCGGTATCAGAGGTATCGATATTTCAGGATCGATCCGCACATCACTAGTGTGGAGAACAAGCACACTTCAAGGTCAATGCAGAAAACTCTCTCGAAATTGTAATAAACATCCCCGTGCTCGACATCTCACAACTACTACTAACGTTACAGTGAGCAGGAGAATAACGTAAGAGCGGAGTAAACATTAGCGGCAGCTCTGCTAGCTCGTAGTACCTCCCCATATGTCTGTGAATTACTTGAAACAATACTGTTGGTAATATCAATGTGGAAACAGTCCATGATTGTAGAAGCCTGTGCGTGGCTTCAATTTCAGGGAGCTATTTAAGTTTTTATTTAACTTTACAAGAGTTGCTGCTGAGCCTTGGAACTCTGCACTTTTTGTTCCAACTTTAAACAAAGTTCAGTCATTTCAGTTATTGTGAAATTTTACTTTTTTTACTGTAAAAAAAAAAAAAAAAATCACAGAGCTATTATATAAGTTTTTATTTATTAACTTTACAAGAGTTGCTACTGAGCTTGTTAACTCCCTGTACTTTTTGTTGTGTTTGAACTTAAAACAAAGATAAGTTATATTTAAATGTTACTTTATTTACTGTGGAAACATTTCAGGGAGCTATTTAAGTTTCTATTCAACTTCTGGAGCTATTTTTCTATTTGTTTGGTTAAATAAACATGCTTTAGGCAGTTAAACGAAGTTAAGTGTTTGAATTATTCAACATTTTTACGCCAATTTTGACACTTTTACTGCAAATGGATATTGGCTCCAAATATCGGTTATCGGCCTCCTTAACTAGCCTACTAATAATCGGTATCGATATCGGTCCTGAAAAACGCATATCTCTAATGCTGACCCTGAGAAAAGGCAGAAATACTTAGAGAGTGAGCGTCAGAGATGGAGACGGGATGTAGAGCAAAGGGAAAAGAAGAGGATTAAGGATCTAAGTGAGCGAGGGAAACGTCAGCTGCATAAAAAGTGGAGGAAGCAAAACAAGAAGAGGAAAGAGAAAGCAGAGACTACGAAGCAATTGGCCACCCCTCCTCAGAGTCCAAAGCCCCCCAGCTATATGGGAACACATGAATACGGTGCTGGATTATCTCCAAACCACATATCCACAAGTATCAGTTCTCCACTTTCTGAGTGATGGACCATGTACTCAGTACAAACAGAAAGGGAACTTCTTCCTTTTCAGTACAGAGCTTGCAAGACGTGGTCTGAAAGGTGGCACATGGAACTTTTTTGAGGCAAGCCATGGCAAGGGAGCCCCTGATGGTGTTGGGGGGACCCTCAAAAGAACAGCAGACAAGCTGGTGACCAACGGCCGGGACATACCTGATGCCCGTGAGCTTTATAAGGCCCTCAAAGAAAACGCTTCAACCATCAAGTTGTTTTATATTGAGAGTGAAGCAGTGGAGCAGGCAGTGGAAAGAATGCCAGGCCAGATCCCCCCAGTGCCATCTACAATGAGAACCCACCAGGTGGTATCATTCACTCCAGGGGAGATCTTTTACAGAGAGGTCAGCTGCATGTGCTCCGCTCACAAGCAGCTGAGATGTCAGTGCTTCACAACAAAGCACTTCTCTTTTAACCATTCAGCCCAAAAGGGGCTGACAGAAGCCATTGCTTGGGAGTCTGGAGATCTCCTTGGGAAGTGGTGTGTTCTCAAATATGATAATGAGCTGCACGGCCGGGCTGCACGGTGGCGCAGTGGTTAGCACTGTGGCAGCACAGTTTACCCTCGGCCGGGGGATCGCGGGGATCGTGGGTTCGATCCCTGCCCCTGACCAACAGTGATCTGTGTGGAGTTTGCATGTTCTCCCCGTGTTGCGTGGGTTTACTCCGGGATTTCTCCGGTTTCCTCTCACATACCAAAAACATGCAGGTTAGGGATACGGGGCGCTTGCGCACGCAGCGACCGGCAGCTGGTGGCTTGTCACCAGACTGCAAAACAAATCTACCTACGGGTACAAAATAAGTTAAAAAAAAAAAAAGATCTTTATCCAGGGATCATCCTGAATATAGATGAGACGCATGCCCTTGTGAAATGTATGCATCGCGCTGGAGTCAACAGGTTCTTCTGGCCTGCAAGAGAGGACATCCTCTGGTATCTGGATGAGGTGCTTGAAATCATTCAAGCACCTCAGCCTGTGACATCCCGTCACATGGAGGTTCAAAAAGATGTATGGAGGCGACTTTCCCCAGTCGCTTTCATGATGCTTCCGAGGCTTTCAAGAGTTCCCCCTCTTTTTAGGAACACCCTGATATAATATGCTCATTTCTGAATGTTCGATCCCTGTTTCACTTTTCAAGGAGTTAAAGTTAAACTGTTCTTTGCCTTTGAACCATTTTTCATAATTACTGTTAAGATGTCCTTAAGGAGAATGAAATGATAATCAAATTTTTGAACATTGCATATTTCATGTTGTTATTCACATATTGAATGTTCAGTATTTGCTAAGTTTATTACAAGCATATGAATATACTTGCACTTTTCTAGCAAGCCGTTGTATTAATAAATCCTAATTTTTGATGTGTATTTTGGCTCTTGTATCATTAAGTCATGCCTGCATTCATATCCGGAATTAACAAAAGTGTCTAATGTCAGATGAAGGCTAAAACCAACAGATCATAGAGACAGTTTGTCCGTACCACCCCGTCACAGTGAACCACCCTGTCACAGGGTCATCTTGTTAAACAAAAATGATGGAAACGGAGTGAAATGCTTCATAAATTAATGTTGAATAACGTTCTTGTTTTGTGGACTAATCAAAGGACTATAAGTTTTATTTCAAATTTTAAAGTCGATCTATATTTTTTTGTAAAAACAATGACACCGTTGACATGTGAAATTCATATTTCACGGCTAATAAGCCTAAAAATGAAACAAAACTGATTAAATTACATACTGTCTACTGATGGTTTCCAAAAAAGGACATTTTACTAGTAGCAAAACATTAGATTTTTTTAAATTTATTTAGTGTACCATCACTCAAACAGTGTACATATTGTCCGTGACGGGGTGGTACAAAAATGGCTACAAGGTCTAAATAAAAAAGGATATCATTAATAAGGATTTTATGCCTGAGGTAGGAAAATATGTTTTCTTGGAGGACTAACATGTCTTTCATGTTGTGGATTTTGAAAAAAGGAGTTTGCTCTGCATGAAAATTTTAAAAATTGCAAAGTGGAAATGACACCTGTTTGGGAGAATGACTCAACAAAGTTGCCGTGATTGCATAGGTCTAAAGGATAATTTGGCATATGTGGAGAACATGAGGCGCATGAGCAGACTGGGCCGAGTGTCAGCAGGGACCCGGGCCTGACAAAGAACACCGGTGTAGCCAACACAGAACATGCCAGGAGAAGCAGCGGGCTGACTGGGCAGACCACGGTCCTTCGTGGGGAGGCATGCCCAGCCTGCCCAGTCAGTTAGTAGACGCGAGTACCTGTTTCTGCTTCACCCATGTGGTACCACTGTATCTTGCAGGACTGCGAGTCCCCCCTCCCATGCGAGTATCTAAAAATTAAAAACTTAATAACAATACCGCCATGATTGTGGAGCAGAATGGCCGGAATAACTTAACGACCAAACGCAGGACACAAAAATGCCCAAATAATGAAATAAATCATTTTTAGTTAAATATTTACTGACAAATGGGCAGCACTGATGCAACGGTTGCAGTCAAACCGGTCCTTCTACTGTGCATAATAATGTTGGGGGTTTTGTAGTTAATTCGGTTGATTACAGTTTTAAAAACATCTTAATAACAAAATCTTGCTATAATATAAAATGATGCACTACAATGGGTCTCAAATGTTTGTAAACGTGTCCTGTTATAGTACTGCGTGAGTTTGACGACACACAGAAGAAATTCACGATTACACTGAACTCCATCACTGAAGTGATATAAACTAAAATAATTATAATGATGACTGAACAACTCCCATTCCCCAAAGTGCTAGATACACTATTATGAATATAAGTGATAAAAGATCAGACAAATAAGGGATCTGAAACAGTCGCCAATATCGCATGTCCCATTCATATGGGACATGCGATCCATTCCATTCCACTCCATTCCATTACATCCCATTCATATTTAGGTATTCCATCCATCCATCCATCCATCGTCTACCGCTTTTCCGGAGGTCCGGGTCGCGGAGGCAGCAGTTCAAGCAGAGAAGCCCAGACTTCCCTCTCCCCAGCCACCTGCTCCAGCTCTTCAGAGAGGATACCAAGGCGTTCCCAGACTAGCTGGGAGACATAGTCTCTCCACCGAGTCCTGGGTCTGCCCCGGGGTCTCCTCCCAGTGGGACGTGCCTGAAACACCTCAAGTGGGAGGCGTCCAGGAGGCATCCTAATCAGATGCCCATACCACCTCAACTGACTCCTTTCAATGTGGAGGAGCAGCGGTTCTACTCTGAGCCTCTCCCGGATGACTGAGCTCCTCACCCTATCTCTGAGGGTGAGTCCAGCAATCCTACGGAGAAAGCTCATTTCAGCCGCTTGTATCCGCGATCTCGTTCTTTCGGTCATTACCCAAAGCTCGTGACCATAGGTGAGAGTAGGAACGTAGATTGACTGGTAAATCGACAGCTTTGCCTTAGAACTAAGCTCCCTCTTCACCACAACAGTCGTTCTTTCGGTCATTACCCAAAGCTCGTGACCATAGGTGAGAGTAGGAACGTAGATTGACTGGTAAATCGACAGCTTTGCCTTAGAACTAAGCTCCCTCTTCACCACAACAGACCGGTACAACGTCCGCATCACTGCAGATGCTGCTCCAATCCGTCTGTCGATCTCTCGCTCCATTTTCCCCTCACTCGTGAACAAGACCCCAAGATACTTAAACTCCTCCACTTGGGGCAGGAGCCTGTCCCCAACCCGGAGAGGACAATCCACCTTTTTCCGGCTGAGGACCATGGACTCGGACTTGGAGGTGCTGATTCTCATCCCAGCCGCTTCACACTCAGCGGCAAACCGTCCCAGCAAGAGCTGTAGGTCATTGCTGGATGAAGCCAACAGGACAACATCATCTGCAAACAACAGAGATGAGATCCTGTGGTCACCAAGCATGACACCCTCCATTCCCTGGCTGCGCCTAGAAATCCTGTCCATAAAAATTATGAACAGGACCGGTGACAAAGGGCAGCCCTGGCGGAGTCCAACTCTCACTGGGAATGACTCCGACCGAGTGTTGGCAATGCGAACTAAACTCTCACAACGGTCGTACAGAGACCGAATAGCTCGTAACAACAAGCCCGATACCCCATACTCCCGAAGCACCCCCCACAAAAATCCACGAGGGACGCGGTCAAATGCCTTCTCCAAGTCCACAAAACACATGTAAACTGGTTGGGCAAACTCCCACGAACCCTCAAGAATTCTCGAGAGGGTAAAGAGCTGGTCCGATGTGCCACGGCCAGGACGAAAACCACATTGCTCCTCCTGAATCCGAGGTTCGACCAACGGCCGGACTCTCCTCTCCAATACCTTGGCATAGACCTTCCCAGGGAGGCTGAGGAGTGTGATCCCTCTAAAGTTGGAGCACACCCTCCGGTCCCCTTTTTTGAAGAGAGGAACCACCACCCCGGTTTGCCATGCCAAAGGCACTGCCCCCGACCTCCACGCAATGTTGCAGAGGCGTGTCAACCATGACAACCCAACAACATCCAGGGCCTTGAGGTACTCGGGGCGAATCTCGTCCACCCCCGGGGCCCGGCCACCAAGGAGATTTTTAACCACCTTGGCGACCTCAGCCCCTGTGATAGGCGAGTCATCCCCCTCGTCC
Organism: Pholidichthys leucotaenia; assembly: GCA_020510985.1. Classification (NCBI taxonomy): domain Eukaryota; kingdom Metazoa; phylum Chordata; class Actinopteri; order Cichliformes; family Pholidichthyidae; genus Pholidichthys; species Pholidichthys leucotaenia. The sequence goes on along the minus strand of CM035848.1, from coordinate 285,443,878 downwards.
CCAAACCCTGCTTCCTCTGTGGAAGGCGTATCAGTGGGATTGAGGAGATCCTCGAAGTATTCCTTCCACCGCCCGACGATATCCCCAGTTGAAGTCAACAGTGTCCCATCCGCACCATACACAGTGTGGACGGGGAGCTGCTTTCCCCTCCTGAGCCGCCGAACAGTTTGCCAGAATCTCTTTGAAGCCGACCGAAAGTCTTGTTCCATGGCCTCACCGAACTCCTCCCATACCCGGGTTTTTGCTTCAGCAACCACCCGAGCTGCACTCCGCTTGGCCTGCCGGTACACCTCAGCTGCTTCGGGAGTCCCACAAGCCAACCAAGCTTGATAGGACTCCTTCTTCAGCTTAATGGCCCCCCTCACCACTGGTGTCCACCACTTGGTTCGGGGGTTGCCACCACGAGATGCACCGACCACCTTGCGGCCGCAGCTCTGGGCTGCCGCTTCAACAACAGAGGTGGAGAACATGGCCCATTCAGACTCCATGTCTCCAGACTCCCTCGGAATGTGGTTGAAGTTCTTCCGGAGGTGGGAGTTGAAGACCTCCCGGACAGGGGCCTCAGCCAGACGCTCCCAGCACACCCTCACTATACGTTTGGGTCTACCAGGTCTGAATGGCTTCCTCCCCTGCCATCGGATCCAACTCACCACCAGGTGGTGATCAGTTGACAGCTCTGCACCTCTCTTTACTCGGGTGTCCAAGACATACGGTCGCAGGTCTGATGATACGATAACAAAATCGATCATCGACCTGCGGCCTAGGGTGTCCTGGTGCCAGGTGCACATATGGACACCCTTATGCTTGAACATGGTGTTCGTTATAGACAGACTGTGGTTAGCACAGAAGTCCAATAACTGAACACCACTCGGGTTCAGATCGGGCAGGCCGTTCCTCCCAATCACCCCCCTCCAGGTTTCACTGTCGTTGCCCACGTGCGCATTGAAGTCCCCCAGTAGGACAATGGAGTCTCCAGGAGGAGCACCCTCCAGCACCCCAGTCACAGACTCCAAAAAGGGTGGGTACTCTGAAACATCATTTGGTGCATAGGCACAAATGATGGTCAGGACCCGTTTCCCAACCCGAAGGCGCAGGGAAGCAACCCTTTCGTCCACCGGGGAAAACTCCAATATAGAGGCAGCAAGGTGGGGCGATACAAGAATACCTACCCCTGCTCGTCGCCTCTCGCCCGGGGCAACTCCAGAAAAGGCCAAGCTCCAGCCCCTCTCCAGGAGACTGGTTCCGGAACCGGAGCTGTGTGTTGAGGTGAGGCCAACTATATCTAGCCGGTATCGCTCAATCTCGTACACCAGCTCAGGCTCCTTCCCCACCAGAGAGGTGACATTCCACGTACCAAAAGCCAGTTTAGAAAGCTTGGGATCAGTCCGCCAAGGTCTCCGCCTTTGACTGCCACCTAATCCACATAGCACCGGACTTCCATGATCCCTCCTGCAGGTGGTGAACCTACTGGAGGGCGGACCCATGTAACTCCTTCGGGCTGAGCCCGGCCGGGTCCCATGGGTGGAAACCCGGCCACCAGACGCTAGCCTTCGAGCCCCTCCCCCAGGCCTGGCTCCAGGGTGGGGCCCCGGTAACCCCATACCGGGCGGGGTACACTGAATCCTTGATATACAATTTATCATGAGAGTCTGTTGGATCGTTCTTCGTCTGGCCCTTCACCCAGGACCAGTTTGTCTTGGGAGACCCTATCAGAGGCAAATTGCCCCGGACAACATAGCTCCTGGGATCACTGGGGCACGCAAACCCCCCCACCACGATAAGGTGACGATCCATGAGGGGGATTTAGGTATTCTGTAATTAATATTCACACAATCAAATAAATCTTAGTGCCATTTAGTCCCTTTTATATTTGTCAAAGTCTAACATGTGATTGCCTACATACAGGCTACACCTCCTTGTATTCCACTTTCAAACACAGCCTACATTTGGGCCTGGAAAGCCTGACTGGGATCCCTGTTTCAGACAGGAAACTTGCGTTCTACGGCCAATGCACTTGTACCTTGATAAAAATCAGCAGGCCCTGGCCTTTGAACCTCATAATAAAACATTTTCCACTCAGAGTACACACACACACACACACACACACACACACACACAATAAGATACGTTTATCATGATCTTGCTGCCATCAAACAGCTGGTAAACAGCCAAAGGTAAATGAGCTTCCCAAAATGCAACCGTGTGACACTGCAGTGTGAGAGAAAGAGGGCATGACAGGGCGCTGCAGGAGGAAGTTGTGTGATCTGCGGTCACAGGTGCTCAGCTCCAGGCCGGGGGGGCACTGTGCGTGTGCACGGACTGTGAGGGGAGCCAGAAAAAAACCCACTCACCAAAGGAGGGCTTGCTTTGCAGATCATGGATAGATTGATATTGATCCCAAACTGGGAAATTACAGCAGTTTCTGCCCTTATTGCTGTGAGATTTCCTGCTGTCCATGTCTTAAAGCATTTATGACAATTATGGAACTATATTTAACAGATGGAGCCAAGTTAGTGGCTCAAGCACCATGCAGTTTTGTGGTGCAGCAGCTTTTTATAGGGCAAATGCTGACTTAGTGGTTATTTTTTCCATTCGTTTTGAATGCCAGACAGTAAAACTAAATGTTTGCCAGCTCTTGAACTATTATGCAGAATAAGTCATCTTAAGTTGGAAAAAAAATACAAATTTTGGGGATAATTACCCTGCATTAACTACTTCCACACACACATTTGCCCAGTGTTTAATTCCTTTAGCTGTACTGTACTTTTAAGAAAATATTACTGGCTCCGTTTAACTTAGGCACGTCGGTTCAGTAGCAGCCAAACCCATAATAAAAGCCAGCAAAAAGGGGAGCGATCAGGCCTGGACAGGTAGCCGCTCCCAGGTGAAGACAGGAACACAGCAGCAGCTCTGAGGTGGAGTTCCCACTTTACTCACCCTGACTCGGTCGAGAGGAGATTGGGCAGTCTCGTCCTCCCAAACAACATGGATGGAAAATGCCGTGGAGGGAGCAGGGCCGACAGCTAGGATATGAGGGGGTGTCCGGTCACCGTGACGCGACTCCACCGAAGACGGGCACAGGCTGAGTGGCTAACCTAAGCTAGCTAACAGTAGGAGGCTCTACCAGCTCGTTGACCTGCGGCTAGCAGCAGTTAGCCTGTTAGCACGGAGCTGTTTACTCTCCAGCTGTCACTGACCTCCGTCCGGCTGCTGCTAAACTCCGTCCCAAACTACGCGAGGTGGTAGCAGCAATAACAGCGGACGCAACGGACTAAAAACCGCGTCCTGGAGTCACTTTTTAAAACAGTTTCGCGGAGGTGCTGAAAACTTTACCCGCATTCCTGACCTGAGAGCGCAGCCATACTCCCCGCTGACTCAGTTTTATCGTTCCCTGCCTCAGAACCCGGAAACGGCCAAAGCCACTCAAAATGGAGGAAAGCAGGAACGCTGCAACCTGCAGCAGCGTGTACGACCATGGGCGGATATTTTATTTCACTGCTGGGGGACAATAAAACATTTTCTTTAGAGTAAATATTGAGAGGGACACTAAGTATTTTAGCAGTCAGGGCTGTCTCTAGTTTGTTTGGGGGTTTTTTATGGGGGGGGGGGCAAGCTTGTATTGGGAGTTGCATAAAATTGTATTTCAACATGTAAATACATTGAAAATCTTTCATCCCACACAAAAAATAATTTAAAAAATCCATCAAAATTAGTGTTGTTGTAGAAGAGCTTGGAAGAACGAGGCGATATGATATATAAACCAAAGTTTATTATCAGCTCCTCTAACAAGTCTCATCTAAGTGCAGAAGCAGCAGAAGGAAAAAGAGACCGAATACCTCCGGCTCTCTGACTTTATACTTGCATATAACAAAAGACATGCATATCAAAGGCTGACATCCCTCATTATCTTAATCCCCCCATTGTCTTCGTACTTCCTCTCTTCGCCCTGGGGGGGTGAGGGCAGCTCCTCCGGTCTCCACCGCAGTGCCTGGGAAACGCTTTGGTCTTCACTGGCGGTTGAGATTTCTTTGTCCTGTTCTGAAGTGTGAAGTCGCCTTACATATGTAATCACCAAACATTCTCACATGCTTCAACATATGTAGGTTATGGGATATATGATAATATAGACCACAGCCCCCCCCAAACGACTAAGAAAAGGACAATAGAAAAATTCACAGTTTAAGATAATTACTATGACATACTGCTACACCTCTTGCCACAGAAGAAACTTTCCAGCAGCCATGCTCCTAAGAGAGTTCAGTGGTAATCATAACAGCATAGTAAAATCATAAGTCAGTCCTAAACTGTTACAGCACAATTAGTGAACAACTGTGGAGTAGTTTGCATCAGTCCCTGTGCTGCCTGGGTTTTAATCTTCTCCCGAAACTGCTGTGGGTTCGTTTAGGCGTCCTGCTGGGACCTTCCTGTAAGGAATCTGCAGCGTGGGAAGGAGAGTGATTAATTGTTCCCTGCAGGGGGGCTGAGTCTTTTCTCTTGGGGGGTCTACCCCGCCGAGGTGCTCTCGCCAGCAGTGCAGGCTCGTCTTTCAACAAGAAGGCAGGTTTAAGTCTGTCAATGCTGACTGTTTCTTTTCTATCCCCAAAATCAAGCACTAAGTGTTTATCACCAGGTTCCAGCACTCTGAATGGCCCATCGTATGGTGGGCGGAAAGTTGGTTTTAAAGCTTCATGCCTAACAAAAATGAATTCAGCGTTCTTTAAAGCTTGTGGGACAAAAACCCGTGGAAAGGAGTGATGAGCTGGACCGGGGAGAGAGTCCGGTCCGTTGCTGCCTAAAAACCTCGGGACTGGAAGATGCCCTGGCTGTGGGTTCTCTGGTAAAAATTCACCTGGGAGCCTGAGAGGTTGTGCAAAAACTAATTCTGCTGGAGAGGCGTCTAGATCCTCTTTAGGCGCAGCACGCAACCCCAATAAAACCCAGGGAAGTTTATTTACCCAATTTGTATCCGTTAGTGAGGCTCTGAGGGCGGCTTTTAAAGACCTGTGAAAACGCTCGCATAACCCATTAGCCTGAGGGTGATAAGCGGTGGTGCGATGAATTGTTGCCCCTAAGCTGCTGGACATGGCTGACCAAAGCTCCGAGACAAATTGAGGCCCTCTATCGGACGTGATGTCCGATGGGACGCCGAAACGTGCCACCCAGTTTGTCAAAAAAACGCGAGCGACTTCCTCCGCTGTAGTTGACGCCAGAGGGACTGCCTCTGGCCAGCGCGTGGTGCGGTCTATCATTGTTAACAGGTGTGTGAAACCTTGGGAGGAAGGTAGTGGCCCCACGAGGTCGACATGAACGTGGTCGAACCTTCTAGCAGGGATTGGAAAAGGCTCCAGAGGGGCTTTTGTGTGTTTGTGTATTTTGGCATGCTGACAAGAAATGCAAGTTTTTGCCCATTCTTTTACGTTTTTGCACAGGCCCGGCCACACAAACTTTTCGGCGACCATTTTAACCAAGACACGCACACCTGGGTGCGCGAGGGAGTGAATTGAGTCGAAAATACAGCGGCCCCATGTGGCTGGGACTAACGGGCGAGGTCGGCCGGTTGAAATATTGCATATTAGGGGAGGCACGCCGTCGCGTAAACCCTTTTCCTCCAGCCTTAACCCTGTTGGTCCAGACAGGAGTGCGCGCACGTCCGCGTCACTGCTTTGTTCCTCTGCCATGGCTGCATAATCTATCCCTGCATGGATAGGTGCTGCGTATGTGTCCGCGTTAGTGAAGAGTTCTGTGGCTGAGGCAGTATAATCTGTCTCCTCGTGCTCTGGCGATGTCACAGCGCGAGAGAGGCAGTCTGCTACCACGTTAAGTTTGCCTGCCACATGTCGAATGTCTGTGGTGAACTCTGAAATCGCAGCCAGCTGTCTTTGTTGCCTGCCTGACCATGGTTCTGAAAGTTTAGCCATCGCAAAGGTGAGCGGTTTGTGGTCTACAAAAGCCGTGAAACTCCGCCCTTCTAACCAGAACTGGAAGTGGCGGATGGATAAATGCTCCCTGTCAAAAGTACTGTACTTGACTTCCGGTTATGGCTGCCACGTAGGACGGACGTGTCTCGCTCTGCTCTGCTCCTGGAGAAAAAAAATCGGCAAATAACTCTCTCATTTGGGACAGAACGTATCCCAGCATTTGGGCGAGGATATGTCGGCGAAGCCTAAGGCTGGAAAACCAGGAAAAGGAAAAAGCGAGCCGCCGAAACAGTCCAAATTAACGGACTTTCAGGTCTGTGACGCAGCAAACAAAACTCCATATATGGCGGAGGAGGCTGGCAACGGTGCGATATCTGCGGGGAGCGGCGCAGATGCGCTGATGGCTGCCATGAGTTCAATGAGAGCGGACTTTTCCTCTAGATTTGATGGGATTATGACAGCGTTGGAAGGAATAAGAAAGGAATTGGGTGACTGTGTAGAACGAACGGCGCAGATGGAGCTCCGTCTCGCTAGTGCTGAAGATGACGTCACCCGTCTTCAATTAAAGGTGCGCACTTTGGAAAAAAAAAATAAATCTCTGGAAGATAATATTTTGGATTTGGAATCTCGGTCGAGACAGAATAATTTGAGGCTGGTGGGTCTTCCAGAGGAATCAGAAGGTCGGGACGTATGTTCCTTTCTGGAAAAGTGGATTCCGGAGGTGCTGGGCAGCGAGGAGTTGCAATCAGCAGTGGTTCTGGAAAAAGCACATCGTATTGGCCCACGGAGAGATAAGGGACCGCCGAGGACCTTAATTATGAAGTTTCTTAGCAACAGAGACAGGATGAAGATCTTCAACGCTGCACGTGCTAAAGGAGAGATTAAACACCAGGACCAGCAGGTGCGGTTCTACCCAGATTTGGCCACAGGAATCCAGCAATTGAGGAAGCAGTTTGATCCCGTACGTAAGGAGCTGCGCAACCTTGGGATTCGTCATGGTGTAATCTATCCTGCGAGACTGCTGACCACGTATGAGGGCAGAACCCACATCTTCAAGACCCCAGAGGAGGCGCAGGAGTTCATCAAGAAGATCAAAGAAGAAGAAGAGACTGGTGGGAGCTAAGCATGAACAAAATATAAGGTAGAATAATTAAGCATTTGCACAGGCATCTGACTGACTTGAAGTAAATAGTAAGTTTACAAAATATAGATTGTATTATATATTAAAAAAACAAAACAAAAACAAAACAAACAAACAAAAAAAAAACTATGATGTACAAAGTTGTTAAAAATTTTGGAGTTAAGTTGGAAAACTACAGAGGAGAGTTAATGTTACGTCATTAAAAAGCAGTAGAGTTAGGGTGATTGGGAGGATGAAGAAGGAGTGGCTTAGGCTGTTCCCCGTGGGTGTGGAACGGTCGATGGCTATATCGGGAGACAGAATTTTTCTTTTGATTTTGGGGGGTTTGCCACAAGTGTGGGAAGGGGAAATTTGTTTGTGTGTAGTTTGTAGGATGAATGTTCAACCACTCATGTTTTTGCTTCTCTGTATGAGCATGTTTACACTGCAAGGTAATCCCAAACTCTCTATTGATCATGGACCAAAGTGTTAATCTTTTTTTTTTCCACAATATCTTTATTGAACCTTTTTTTTTTTTTTTTTTTTTTTTTTTTTTTTTTAACAAACATGATACAAACAATCAAACACTAACACTAAAGTACTACAAAAAAAAAAAAAATGCACTAAAAACACCAACAACCACCAACAAAATCAAGTCTTCAACAATGCTCCTCTGTTTAGTCTAGACAATCCAATACATAAGTATACATATTATGTTCACCAGTTTGGAATTTACAAGGTCCACACACATCATTCACCTTCTTCTTCAAGAGTTATGTTTAAATTTTTTACATAATCAATAAAAGGTCTCCATATATTCTCAAACACAATTTCCTTTGATTTTAGTATATATGTTATTCTTTCTAATGGAAGGTTTGTTAACATCTGTCTTAACCACTGAGTCACATCTGGTCTATGAGTCTTTTTCCATAATAGTGCAATACATTTTTTGGCATTAAGCAAACTGAGGTCTATGAATGTTCTTTCACTTTTATTAAAATTATGCTTTTCTGGGTACAGACCCAACAAAAACAGTTTAGGATTCAATATGATTTGTTTTGAGATTATTTTTTCAATTGTTACCCTCACCTCTTCCCAAAACATTCTTATTAATCTACATTCCCATAAACAATGAAATAGGGTTCCTTTACTTTCCATGCATTTTGTGCATGTATCTGGTATATTTTTGTTATATCTATTTAACTCCTCCGGTGTAACATACATCCGCATTAACCATTTGAAATGTATCAATTTAAGGCGTGCATTTATTGATTTGGTTTGAGCTTCTGTACAAGCCAATTCCCATTGTTCCTCTGAAATTTCAATTTGCAGATCTTCTTTCCAGTAGTTTAATCTTTTCAGTGAATTTTCACTTGAAGATAGTGTCAGTGAATTATAAAACTCTGAAATAATACCCTTTCTTTTACTATCTTTCATCATCATTTTTTCCAAGGATGAATAAATAGGTCGAGTGAGAGCTTTATTTTGATTTGATCGAATAAAGTTTCTAAGTTGAAGATATTTAAAAAAATGTGTTCTATTGAGATTAAATTTGATCCTCAGCTCTTCAAAAGACATTATGTTGTCTGCACATGGCAAATATAAATCCTGAATCTTTTGTATCCCTTTTAAATTCCATACTTTAAATACAGCGTCCGCTCTCCCTGGTTTAAAATATTGATTACCCCATATTGGACTAAATTGTGACAATAACTGTGGTTCTTTTAAATAGTTTTTAGCTTCACACCATATTTTGATCATATGCTTTACAAATGGATTTTTAACTTGTTTTTGTAATTTTTTTGCCGAATCTGAGTATATGAATATGGGAAGAGGTAAAGGTAAATTGTATGATTCCATTTCAGTCCAGTGAGGGAGATCATTTGATGAAAAATAATATGTCATAGACCTCAGTTGTGCCGACCAATAATACAACATAAAATTTGGACATTTCAGACCTCCACGATCAAATGGTAAATATAATAAAGACAAACGTAATCTAGCCCTCCTGTTGTTCCATATAAATTCCACTAACTTTTTTTTTATTCTTGAGAATAGATCTAAAGGTGGTGATAAGGGAATGTATTGAAATAAATAAAGTATTTTAGGTAAAATATTACTTTTAAGTATATTGATTCTCCCGATCATCGACATTGGTAGTGACATCCATCTCTGAGTTAACTCATTGATATCTGACATTAAGGCTTCATAGTTGACACTGGCGACTGATTCTAGCTTAGGCATAATTTGGATTCCTAAATATTTAAACTGATTTACAACATTGAATTGATTTACCTCAGGGGCTGGGTAATTTCTCTGGGTCTCATTTAGCATTAATATTGAAGATTTAGTTTTATTTATTTTATATCCTGATATTTCCCCAAAATTCTTTATTAAATTCAACAAGGTTGGAATTGATTTTTTTTAGATTCGACATAAACAAAATTATGTCATCGGCGTACAGGGAGATTTTATGTTCTGTTGGTCCAACTTTAATTCCATATATTTGTGAATGTAAACGTATCGCTATCGCTAAAGGTTCAATTGCCATAGTAAACAGTAAAGGTGAAAGTGGACAGCCTTGTCGACATCCTCTATTGATTTTTATTGGTTTTGAAATATTGTTATTTGTTAGGATTTCTGCTGTAGCATTATTGTATATTATTTGAACCCATTTTATGAAATTATTTCCAAGTCCAAACCTTTGTAGGACTTCAAAAAGAAAGGGCCATTCGACTCTATCAAAGGCCTTTTCGGCGTCCAATGATAGGAGAGCTGTATCCGGTGCTTCTTTATTAAAATAAATAATATTAAATAGTCTTCTTACATTATGGAAGCCTTGTCTACCCTTTATAAAGCCATTCTGATCTCGATTAATAATATTTGGTAAAATTTCTTGTATTCGTCTTGCTAAAATTTTACAGATTATCTTAAGGTCGGCGTTTAATAAGCTTATTGGTCTCATATTTTCACATTTATTAGAGGGCTTACCTGGTTTTGGCAGCAGTATAATTAAGGCATTATTTATGTATGATGGTAAATTATTATTTTGAAATGCTTCTAAAACCATTTCCAAAAAAGGTTTTATTAATTTATTCTTAATTTTTTTATAAAGGTCAACTGGAAGACCATCTGGTCCTGCACTTTTTCCTGATTTCATATTATCAATGGCTAGCCCAACTTCTTCTTGACTAATTTTAGACTCCAATATCTCCCTGTTTTCATTTGGAATACACAGTATAGATAGTTCGTTCAAAAACCCATTTAGTTTTGTTAAATCAGGTTCATTTTTGGTATCATATAATTTTTCATAGTAATCTCTAAAGGCTCTATTAATTTCTAAAGGATCTATAACTACCTGTCCCTTACTTATAATACTGGTAATTGGTGTTTTAATTTCCAATTGTTTAATCTGCCATGCTAATAATTTTCCTGATTTTTCACCTTGTTCATAAAAAGATTGTTTCAATCTTAGAAGACTCGAGGCAGCTCTATTCGCTGATTTTTTGTCGTATTCAGCTCTCAAAATCAGTAATTCATTCTCCAACCTTGGGTCACTTCCTGCATACACTTTTTCCTGAAGATTTTTTATTTTATGTTCCAATTTAGCTCTCTCCTCTCGAGTCTTCTTAGATTTTGATCCTGTATAACTAATAATATGTCCCCTAATAAAAGCTTTGAAAGCCTCCCACTTTACACATGCTGATGTTTGTGTAGTATTGATGTCAAAGAACTCGTCTATCTGTTTTTCTATATACTTGACAAATTCCTCATCCTGAAGCCATTTATGCTGAAATTGCCATCTACCTGATTCCTTTATCAATTTTTTATCTACATATATTAGACAACAGGGTGCATGATCAGAGATCACGATGTTATCATAAAAGCAGTTTTGAATCTTGGACCTTAATTCTGTGGAAATCAAAAAATAATCAATACGTGAGAATGTCTTGTAGGTACTGGAATAACAAGAATAGGCTTTAACTTGTGGTTTCATTTCTCTCCATATATCTAACAATCTCAATTCTTTCATAAAATGATTAATAGTCATCCTACATCCAATGTGCGTACAATCCAGTCCTGTTGATCTATCCACACCTGGATTCAATGTACAATTAAAATCCCCTGCTATTATATGTTGCCCTGTAAGTGATGATAAGATGAGAAATAAATTAGCAAAGAACTTCTGATCATCTATATTGGGACCATATAAGTTCACAAGATTTATATTTTCTAATAGCAAAGAACCTTGAATGATTACATATCTTCCAAATTTGTCTCCAATTACATTTTTCACTTGAAAAGGAACTGATTTATGTATGAGAGTCATAACTCCCCTGGCTCGGGATGAAAATGAAGAGGTGAATACACTTCCCTGCCATCTACTCCTAATTCTTTTAACATCCTCCTCTATCAGATGAGTTTCTTGTAAAAACACAATTCTTGAACCCATGTCCTTTATTTTATTCATAACTTGTTTAAGTTTTTTTAAAAACAAAAGTATAATATAAAGGAGGACATAAAACTATTGAAATGGGTAGCATTTGATAGTCAGTTTGAACCGGCAAAGAAAGATGGGGGATACAAAAATCTGGTGAACAAGGGAATCACAGCATGGGGCAATATCGGAAAAAAAGATCTCGGGAGCTTTGTAAACATCAGAAGAAAATTTAAACTAGAAAAATCGGAATTCTTCAGATATCTGCAGACTATTATATGAAGAAGATTAGGCATAACCTCCACACAGATGTGAGCGAGATTATACAATTCATTTTAAGCTCGTATGCAGGACATAAAATAAGAATTATTTCAAAGCTATATCAGAAACTTATGGCAAACAAACATTCAAGTAACTATATAAAGGAGAAATGGGAGAAAGAGCTAAATTTAAGCATAACAGAAGAAAGCTGGCAGGAAATATGGAAAACACAACACACATCAACAAATTCAAGGACATGGAGGGAATTTGGATGGAAAAACCTGATTCGCTTTTTCATTACACCACAGATTCAAAGAAAATATACAAATACCCAATCTTTATGCTGGAGGGGCTGTGGGGCTCAAAATGCAGACCACTCACATATGTTTTGGAAATGCTGCAAAATCTTATCATTCTGGAAATCTATACATGTGACAATACAGAGGATATTAGGATATAATATACCAATGAACTGTAACCTGATGTACTTATGTGATCTTAAAAGAGACAATGTTATACAGGCTGAGGACAGATATCTGGTTAAAATCTTGTTGATTGCATGTAAAAAAACAATCACAAAAAAATGGCGATCAGAAGTTCTTCCTGACCAAGAACAATGGACTGACATTGTTGAGGATATACGTCTGATGGAAAAACTAACATATCAACAAAGAATGCAAGAAGGACTATATGAAAAAAAATGGCGGAAATGGACACACTACAAAGTGCAGCAACGAGACAGAAATTGAAAGAATAACCAAAGACACTGGAAAAACCAGAAGAATTAAGAGATGGAAACTAAAAACTTGATGCTCCAACATTTGTCCCCCCCCCCCTTTTTCTTTTTTTTCTTTCTTACTCTAGCTCCTTTTTTTAAATGTAGACTGTGATCTGAATGTAATATGTATGATGAAAAATGAATAAAAATCTAAGTTACAAAAAAAAAAGAGATAAATGTGAATTTATCCATCCATCCATCTACCGCTTTTCCGGAGCTCTGAATTTATATGCTTAATAAATGGTAAATGGCATTCACTTATATAGCGCGACAGAATGTACAGTATATATAAAAAAAACTCTAAACACTTGCAGAAATACCAAGGAAAAGAGTACGATGAATTTATTCAGGCCACAAGCTGCAAATTGGTTTTGCATCTGTATCAGTGGGTACCAAAAAATATCAGGTCAGGCATTAAAAAAAGCTGTATCCATACATCACTAGTTTAAACAAGTGTAAGACAGTAAGCAAAATGTTCTAAGTACCTTTTTCTTCATACTTTGAGCTGCTTTGTGAAGTTCACGAGCTTCTTTTTGAAGTGCACATTCTGCATGGAATAAGGAGTCCATTAAAGGTGACATGTCTTTTTTCACGTTGACAGCACTTCTGGAGGATTGAAAATGTCTGACATGGTTTGTTCAAAACACCTTAGCGTTTTCATGATGCGGCGCCATTTTCCACCCAAATGAAACACGGGTCACTGTGATGTGCATGTTACCCATATCTCATCACTTTTTTTCTCCTCCACGCTAATGGGTGCCCTCCACCACAGCCTAGTGCCTTCACGGGGCTTTGGCTTTCATGCGGCTGGAGCCTGTGTACTGTTCAGTGACTTCAGCTGAATAGGCTGAGGATCAGTTTCCGCACATTTGACAATGAAACAGCGGTTTCAGCTATTCAGTTGGAAAATATCCTCAATTTAATGAACAGATTAACGAGTTCTATACACATTTTGTTACTACTCTGACTTGAACTATTAACTACAAAGTTTAAATTATTTTTTTTTAAATGCACAGAGCCTGCTGAATGATAGTACATGTCCACTGGTCCGGATTTTTCCCAGAAGGAATCAGTCACCGGAACCAATGAAGTGCAGGCAGGGGGTGTGGGGCCGGTAGAGTTCTCGAATAGGTGGAGTCAGAGCAGTGCGGGAGGAAATACTGGAACAGTCATTATTAACCACAGCCAGACTGATGTTTGCTTTTAATAATTCCTGTTTTTAAGGACAGTGCAAGTTAATGAACATTTGATATCAAATCATTGTAAACTTGCCAGATTGTAGCCAGTGGCTAATTTCCATCTGTAGTCCATGGGTTACAATAGTGCTGGTATATTTGTGCTACAAAAGGCGATTACTTTGTCGTTGTTGTTGCCGCCAGTTTTGGGTTCACCCAATTTGGGAAATTTGTTTGTGTGTAGTTTGTAGGATGAATGTTCAACCACTCATGTTTTTGCTTCTCTGTATGAGCATGTTTACACTGCAAGGTAATCCCAAACTCTCTATTGATCATGGACCAAAGTGTTAATCTTAATTTAACTTCATGGAATTGCAGAGGTCTACAAAATTTAAAAAACTTAAACAAGTTATGAATAAAATAAAGGACATGGGTTCAAGAATTGTGTTTTTACAAGAAACTCATCTGATAGAGGAGGATGTTAAAAGAATTAGGAGTAGATGGCAGGGAAGTGTATTCACCTCTTCATTTTCATCCCGAGCCAGGGGAGTTATGACTCTCATACATAAATCAGTTCCTTTTCAAGTGAAAAATGTAATTGGAGACAAATTTGGAAGATATGTAATCATTCAAGGTTCTTTGCTATTAGAAAATATAAATCTTGTGAACTTATATGGTCCCAATATAGATGATCAGAAGTTCTTTGCTAATTTATTTCTCATCTTATCATCACTTACAGGGCAACATATAATAGCAGGGGATTTTAATTGTACATTGAATCCAGGTGTGGATAGATCAACAGGACTGGATTGTACGCACATTGGATGTAGGATGACTATTAATCATTTTATGAAAGAATTGAGATTGTTAGATATATGGAGAGAAATGAAACCACAAGTTAAAGCCTATTCTTGTTATTCCAGTACCTACAAGACATTCTCACGTATTGATTATTTTTTGATTTCCACAGAATTAAGGTCCAAGATTCAAAACTGCTTTTATGATAACATCGTGATCTCTGATCATGCACCCTGTTGTCTAATATATGTAGATAAAAAATTGACAAAGGAATCAGGTAGATGGCAATTTCAGCATAAATGGCTTCAGGATGAGGAATTTGTCAAGTATATAGAAAAACAGATAGACGAGTTCTTTGACATCAATACTACACAAACATCAGCATGTGTAAAGTGGGAGGCTTTCAAAGCTTTTATTAGGGGACATATTATTAGTTATACAGGATCAAAATCTAAGAAGACTCAAGAGGAGAGAGCTAAATTGGAACATAAAATAAAAAATCTTCAGGAAAAAGTGTATGCAGGAAGTGACCCAAGGTTGGAGAATGAATTACTGATTTTGAGAGCTGAATACGGCAAAAAATCAGCGAATAGAGCTGCCTCGAGTCTTCTAAGATTGAAACAATCTTTTTATGAACAAGGTGAAAAATCAGGAAAATTATTAGCATGGCAGATTAAACAATTGGAAATTAAAACACCAATTACCAGTATTATAAGTAACGGACAGGTAGTTATAGATCCTTTAGAAATTAATAGAGCCTTTAGAGATTACTATGAAAAATTATATGATACCAAAAATGAACCTGATTTAACAAAACTAAATGGGTTTTTGAACGAACTATCTATACCGTGTATTCCAAATGAAAACAGGGAGATATTGGAGTCTAAAATTAGTCAAGAAGAAGTTGGGCTAGCCATTGATAATATGAAATCAGGAAAAAGTGCAGGACCAGATGGTCTTCCAGTTGACCTTTATAAAAAAATTAAGAATAAATTAATAAATAATAATAATAAATAATAAATAAGATAATATCAATAAAGATAAGATAATAAATAATAATAAAACCTTTTTTGGAAATGGTTTTAGAAGCATTTCAAAATAATAATTTACCATCATACATAAATAATGCCTTAATTATACTGCTGCCAAAACCAGGTAAGCCCTCTAATAAATGTGAAAATATGAGACCAATAAGCCTATTAAACGCCGACCTTAAGATAATCTGTAAAATTTTAGCAAGACGAATACAAGAAATTTTACCAAATATTATTAATCGAGATCAGAATGGCTTTATAAAGGGTAGACAAGGCTTCCATAATGTAAGAAGACTATTTAATATTATTTATTTTAATAAAGAAGCACCGGATACAGCTCTCCTATCATTGGACGCCGAAAAGGCCTTTGATAGAGTCGAATGGCCCTTTCTTTTTGAAGTCCTACAAAGGTTTGGACTTGGAAATAATTTCATAAAATGGGTTCAAATAATATACAATAATGCTACAGCAGAAATCCTAACAAATAACAATATTTCAAAACCAATAAAAATCAATAGAGGATGTCGACAAGGCTGTCCACTTTCACCTTTACTGTTTACTATGGCAATTGAACCTTTAGCGATAGCGATACGTTTACATTCACAAATATATGGAATTAAAGTTGGACCAACAGAACATAAAATCTCCCTGTACGCCGATGATATAATTTTGTTTATGTCGAATCTAAAAAAATCAATTCCAACCTTGTTGAATTTAATAAAGAATTTTGGGGAAATATCAGGATATAAAATAAATAAAACTAAATCTTCAATATTAATGCTAAATGAGACCCAGAGAAATTACCCAGCCCCTGAGGTAAATCAATTCAATGTTGTAAATCAGTTTAAATATTTAGGAATCCAAATTATGCCTAAGCTAGAATCAGTCGCCAGTGTCAACTATGAAGCCTTAATGTCAGATATCAGTGAGTTAACTCAGAGATGGATGTCACTACCAATGTCGATGATCGGGAGAATCAATATACTTAAAAGTAATATTTTACCTAAAATACTTTATTTATTTCAATACATTCCCTTATCACCACCTTTAGATCTATTCTCAAGAATAAAAAAAAAGTTAGTGGAATTTATATGGAACAACAGGAGGGCTAGATTACGTTTGTCTTTATTATATTTACCATTTGATCGTGGAGGTCTGAAATGTCCAAATTTTATGTTGTATTATTGGTCGGCACAACTGAGGTCTATGACATATTATTTTTCATCAAATGATCTCCCTCACTGGACTGAAATGGAATCATACAATTTACCTTTACCTCTTCCCATATTCATATGCTCAGATTCGGCAAAAAAATTACAAAAACAAGTTAAAAATCCATTTGTAAAGCATATGATCAAAATATGGTGTGAAGCTAAAAACTATTTAAAAGAACCACAGTTATTGTCACAATTTAGTCCAATATGGGGTAATCAATATTTTAAACCAGGGAGAGCGGACGCTGTATTTAAAGTATGGAATTTAAAAGGGATACAAAAGATTCAGGATTTATATTTGCCATGTGCAGACAACATAATGTCTTTTGAAGAGCTGAGGATCAAATTTAATCTCAATAGAACACATTTTTTTAAATATCTTCAACTTAGAAACTTTATTCGATCAAATCAAAATAAAGCTCTCACTTGACCTATTTATTCATCCTTGGAAAAAATGATGATGAAAGATAGTAAAAGAAAGGGTATTATTTCAGAGTTTTAGAACTCATTGACACTATCTTCAAGTGAAAATTCACTGAAAAGATTAAACTACTGGAAAGAAGATCTGCAAATTGAAATTTCGGAGGAACAATGGGAATTGGCTTGTACAGAAGCTCAAACCAAATCAATAAATGCACGCCTTAAATTGATACATTTCAAATGGTTAATGCGGATGTATGTTACACCGGAGGAGTTAAATAGATATAACAAAAATATACCAGATACATGCACAAAATGCATGGAAAGTAAAGGAACCCTATTTCATTGTTTATGGGAATGTAGATTAATAAGAATGTTTTGGGAAGAGGTGAGGGTAACAATTGAAAAAATAATCTCAAAACAAATCATATTGAATCCTAAACTGTTTTTGTTGGGTCTGTACCCAGAAAAGCATAATTTTAATAAAAGTGAAAGAACATTCATAGACCTCAGTTTGCTTAATGCCAAAAAATGTATTGCACTATTATGGAAAAAGACTCATAGACCAGATGTGACTCAGTGGTTAAGACAGATGTTAACAAACCTTCCATTAGAAAGAATAACATATATACTAAAATCAAAGGAAATTGTGTTTGAGAATATATGGAGACCTTTTATTGATTATGTAAAAAATTTAAACTCTTTAACTCTTGAAGAAGAAGGTGAATGATGTGTGTGGACCTTGTAAATTCCAAACTGGTGAACATAATATGTATACTTATGTATTGGATTGTCTAGACTAAACAGAGGAGCATTGTTGAAGACTTGATTTTGTTGGTGGTTGTTGGTGTTTTTAGTGCATTTTTTTTTTTTGTAGTACTTTAGTGTTAGTGTTTGATTGTTTGTATCATGTTTGTTAAAAAAAAAAAAAAGGTTCAATAAAGATATTGTGGAAAAAAAAAAGTACTGTACTTACGCTCAGTTTGGTTTAGCGATTTGCTGAAGAATGCTAAAGGTTGCCAGATCCCGCTGACATGTTGTTCTACAACTGCCCCTATAGCTAGGTCCGAAGCGTCTGTGGTTAGTGCAATGCGGGCCGAGGGATCGGGGTGAACTAACAATGTGGCATTAGCTAGAGCGCTCTTTACTTCCGCGAAGGCGCGTTCGCGCTCCGGGGTCCATTCGACCGCGTTGGAAGCTTTCTGTTTTCTGAGTGCGTCATATAGGGGCTGCATGAGCTGAGCTGCGTGGGGGAGGAAACGGTTGTAAAAATTAACCATTCCTAAAAATTCTTGCAGCGATTTGACCGTTTGTGGCCGTGGGAAACTTTTTATCGCGTGAACTTTGTCTGGAAGTGGAACTGCCCCTTTCGGAGAAACTCTGTGTCCTAAAAAATCAATTTGTGACACGCCGAATTTGCATTTGGCTGATTGATTATTAACCCGTGCTCTTCTAGTCTCTGAAAAACCGTAGTGAGGTGCTGCTCGTGTTCTTCCTCAGACGAGCTGGCTACCAGCATGTCGTCGAGGTAGACGAAAACAAAAGGAAGGTCGCGTAATACTGCGTCCATCATCCGCTGAAAAGTTTGAGCAGCGCCTTTGAGGCCGAAAGGCATCCGCAAAAATTCAAAAAGGCCAAAAGGGGTTATTACAGCTGTTTTAGGAATGTCCTCTGCTCGAACTGGGACTTGATGATAACCGCGGACCAGGTCTATTTTTGAAAAAATGCGCGCACCCGCCAGATGCAGTGAAAAATCCTGAATGTGAGGAATTGGGTAGCGGTCATGCGCTGTCGCATTGTTTAATCTGCGGTAATCTCCACACGGTCTCCAAGAACCGTCGGGTTTCGGAACCATGTGAAGTGGTGAGGCCCAGGGGCTCTTCGAGCGTCTAACAATGCCTAATTTTTCAAGGGTAGTAAACTCGTCCCGAGCTATGGTGAGCTTGGCCGCGTCTAAGCGGCGAGCTTTGGCAAATACGGGTGGGCCCGTTGTGGGAATAAAGTGTTCAACCCCGTGTTTAGCCACAGTGGCTGAGAATTTGGGAATTGTGAGTGCTGGAAATTGGGTGAGGAGTTGCTCAAACTTACCTCCTGCCGTGGTGACGCTAGCCTGCACAGGTGGTGGAGAAACTCGGGCTGAGCAGGGAATAGAAGCAAAGGACAGTGCATTAACCAAGCGTCTATTCGCTAGATCCACTAATAACCCATGTGCACACAAAAAGTCTGCACCCAGCAAGTTAAAACTCACCGCCGCTACAACAAATGTCCATCTGTAGTTGCGGCCGTGGATGTGGAGGTGCAGGCTCTTTTCGCCGAAAGTGTCAATGCTGGAGCCGTTGGCTGCCACCGCTCCGTTGCCCCGGGTGCCCATGGCTCGATCTGCTTGGGAGGGCATGACAAAACTCAGTTGAGCTCCTGTGTCAATAAGGAACTGCTTGCCGGTGTGTCCATCCGTCACATATAACAGCTTACTCTTCTCTCCGAGAACCGCTGCCGTTAACGGCTCTCGGCTTTGGCGTTTCCCGAAATCGTAAATTTGCAGGGGGGGAACGCATTTGCGAGCCTTCTCGGCGAAGCAGTGGTGATAATAACAGACGTCGCTCCGTCTGTTACGTTTTGGCCGTGTCACTGTCACCGCGGGCTGGATCTGCTCAGTGGGTTGCGGCTCTTCGTGGCTCTGGGCATCCGCGTTGAGGTCTGCAGATGCTGCTGTGGGTGTCTGCTCCTTGCAGGTGTTGACGAGCCGTTGAGCTTCGTTGGCGAGCACGCGGAAGTCTTGCTGGGTGCTGCATCTCATGTTGGCGAGTGTCCCTCTCATGTGTGGCGGCAGCGTGCTGAGGAATATGAATTGGAAGAGGAAGTTGTCATTGTCTTCTTCTTTAAGCTGCAGCAAGTCCTCCATGAGGGCTTTAGGTTTGCACCCTCTGTGGCCGTAGACCGCCAGGATCTTCTCGGCTCTCTCTTCGGCTTAGGGGACGTAATTTGCCACGATGGTTGCTTTCAGTATTTCATATTTGTCTTGGGCCGGCGGCCGTCGGATCATGCTCCGCACACACCTCGAAGTGGTGGCGTCGAGTTTGGAGACGATGTGATAGAACTTCGTATCGTCAGCCGTGATGCCCGCCAGTGTAAACTGGGCTTCAGCTTGTTGAAACCACGAGGCGGGGTCTTCCTGCCAGAAGTCCGGCAGCTTGACAGCGACGGCATTTGTGTAGACCATCACTGATGTGTCCGCAGGGTGAGAGTGCCTTGCTTCGGCTCTCTCAGTGGCGCTGGTGCTCGGTTGAGCCCTCTCAATCCCTTCTGCCGGGGGGGAAAGTCGTCCATCTGTTCCCCTGTCTGCGTGGGCGCTGGCGTCTGCCTGGGTCGCCACAGATGAGTCGATGGCGGGGGAACGCCTCCGGTCCATACTTGCGTCAGGGTCACCAGTGTAGAAGAGCTTGGAAGAACGAGGCGGTATAATATATAAACCAAAGTTTATTATCAGCTCCTCTAACAAGTCTCATCTAAGTGCAGAAGCAGCAGAAGGAAAAAGAGACCGAATACCTCCGGCTCTCTGACTTTATACTTGCACATAACAAAAGACATGCATATCAAAGGCTGACATCCCTCATTATCTTAATCCCCCCATTGTCTTCGTACTTCCTCTCTTCGCCCTGGGGGGGTGAGGGCAGCTCCTCCGGTCTCCACCGCAGTGCCTGGGAAACGCTTTGGTCTTCACTGGCGGTTGAGATTTCTTTGCCCTGTTCTGAAGTGTGAAGTCGCCTTACATATGTAATCACCAAACATTCTCACATGCTTCAACATATGTAGGTTATGGGATATATGATAATATAGACCACAGTTGTTGCTAATCATTGACATATCCAAGGCTCTAATAACCCCCCCCCCCCCAAAGAAAAATCTACTTTGCATTCAGAATATTGAAAATATTAACATTTTTGTGTGTGTGCATTTTAGGACAAATTTGTGATGCCATCACAAACACTGGCATATAAAGGGTTAAAATTCTGAAATTAATTAAATATTTGGTATTTGTGATCAGGACAAAATGCTTGTAAGAAGAAAAATTATCTCTATAAAAAATTTTATTGAATGAAGATAAGATTACTGTATGGCTCTTTGTCTTTTTATACCCTGTATGGCTGTGTAGTTGTGCATGTACATGTTGGACATATGCATATGTGATTTAACCTCACAATGAAGGAGACGCAGAGTCTAGGACCCCTGCGGAGGACAGCAAGAGAAGACATAGGTGTGGACAGAAGACTCCCTGACCTCTGAGGCTCGAGAGGAGAGAGGGGGGAGTAATGTAAATAAAAGGATTATGAATGTGAATAAAGGGATTATGATGGAGATGTGTGACCTCCCCTGCGAGGGAGATTCCTTTATGTGAGAATGTTTAAAGGTGAGGACTTTGGTGTGTTTCCTCCTCTTTGTTCGCTGCTCAAGAATGAGAGCAGACTGTGGGAATGGTTGCTTGAAATAAACTTGAATTAAATGCAATTCAGTTTCGTTATTCAAGGCTCCCCACAATTGGTGACCGATGACGTTGAGAATGACCGGAGAAGGTCTCAGGGTCCCGGACTCACAGAGTTCAGTTCTGGAGAGCGCAGTGGCCGTCAAGCTGCCTGATTTCTGGCAGGATAACCCACGGTCGTGGTTCCTGCAAGCGGAGTCGCAGTTCGCGCTCGCAGGAGTAACGGTGGATGACACTAAGTTCCACCATGTCATCGCTAAACTGGATAACCACACAGCTCGGTGCGTGCAGAGCTTGGTGGAGCAGCCACCCGCGACCGGCAGGTACGACAAGCTGAAATCCACCCTCATTAAGTTTTTCACCCCCTCGGCCGAAGTGAGGGCGAGGAGGATCCTGTCTTTGCTAGACCAAGGAGGACACAGGCCGAGCGCCCTGATGGAGGATATGATACAGCTGAGAGGGTCGGACAACGATGATTTCCTCTTCCAGTTCATCTTCCTCTCCAACCTCCCGACGCATGCGAGAAGCACGCTGGCCGGCAAGAAGTGTCACACCCTGGAGGAGATCCGGGAGCTGGCCCAGGAAGCAGACGGGATTCTGGACGCCTGCGGCGGGCGGGCAACCACAGCAGCGACCCAAGACAGCGGGGAGCCAGAGGCGGCAGACCCAGGCTGGCTGACGACGGCGGCAGCACGGCCGCGACGAGGTGGAGCCAATGGTCCGGTGGCAGAGGCGTGGCCCCGACACAGTGGAGGAGAGGATCTCTGCTTTTACCATCAGAGGTTCGCTGATAGGGCACGCAGGTGCGTGCCGCCCTGCAACTTCAAGAGTTCGGGAAACGGCAAGACCGGGGGTCGCTAGCAGCTTCGACTCTCGGAGAAGGCAACAAGCTGCTCTACATCACGGATACGAGCTCCGGACGAGAGTTCCTCATAGACACCGGAGCCCAAGTGAGCTTCATCACCCCAACATACGCGGACCGGGTGGCTGGACCCCGCAGTAGCGGAGCTACGGCGGCAAATGGCTCGAGCATCAACACCTACGGGAAAAGGACCTTGCCTTTATGCTTACATGGCCGCACATATAAATGGACTTTTGTAATAGCGGCGGTGAGTTTCAACATGTTGGGCGCGGATTTTTTGTGCTCACACAATCTGTTAGTTGATCTTGCTGATAGACAGCTGGTAAATGCACTCTCTTTTTACTCTCTCCCCTGTTCAGCTCGAGTGTCCCCGCCACCAGTACAGACCCACGTCGCTACAGCAGGTGGTAAGTTTCACACACATCCTCACCCAATTTCCAGCGCTCACTGTGCCCACTTTTTCAGCGACGGTCACGAAACACGGGGTGGAGCATTTTATCCCTACATCTGGCCCTCCCGTGTTTGCAAAGGCTCGGCGCTTGGATGCAGTTAAGCTCGCCATAGCGCGCGAGGAGTTCGCCAGCCTAGAGAGGCTGGGCATCGTTCGTAGGTCAAAAAGCCCGTGGGCTTCGCCGCTGCACATGGTCCCGAAAGCCGATGGCTCCTGGAGACCGTGTGGCGATTACCGCAGGCTAAACAATGCTACGGCGCACGATCGTTATCCCATCCCGCACATTCAGGACTTTTCGGCACCTGGCGGGGGCGCGCATTTTTTCAAAGATTGATCTGGTTCGCGGCTATCACCAAGTCCCAGTCCAACCGGAGGACATTCCTAAAACAGCGGTAATAACCCCGTTCGGACTTTTCGAATTTTTACGCATGCCAATTGGTCTCAAAGGGGCGGCGCAAACGTTCCAGCGGATGATGGATGCCGTGTTACGCGATCTCCCTTTCATGTTTGTGTACCTCGACGACATTTTGGTCGCGAGTACTTCAGAGGACGAACACGAAACGCACCTCACAGCAGTTTTTAGGAGGCTGGGAGAGCACGGCTTAATAATTAACCCAACCAAGTGCCAGTTCGGCGTTGAGCAGATCGATTTTTTGGGTCACCGCGTCTCCCCAGAGGGAGCGGTTCCGTTACCAGATAAAGTACGCGCAGTAGCGGATTTTCCCCAGCCACAGTCAAATCACTGCAGGAATTCTTGGGGATGGTGAATTTTTATAACCGATTCCTGCCCCACGCAGCTCAAATCATGCAACCGTTATATGCCGCGCTCAAAAAGCAAAAACCAACCCAGGCGGTCGAATGGTCCCCGGAGCGGGAGCGCGCGTTCACAGAGGTAAAAAAAGCCTTGGCTGACGCTGCGCTCCTGGCCCACCCAGACCCAGCAGCATGTATCGTGCTGATGACAGACGCTTCGGATTTAGCCATAGAGGCCGTTATTGAGCAACAGGTCGCCGGAGTTTGGCAGCCGTTGGCTTTCTTTAGCAAATCCTTAAGCGCGGCTGAGCGAAAATACAGCACGTTCGACAGAGAACTGTTGGCGCTGCATTTGGCTATTCGTCATTTCCAGTTCTGGCTGGAAGGACGGTGCTTCACCGCTTATGTGGACCACAAGCTGCTCACATACGCCATGGCCAAAATTACAGACCCGTGGTCAGGCAGGCAGCAGAGGCAGCTGGCCGCGATCTCGGAATTTACCACTGACATTAGGCACGTTGCGGGCAAATTCAATGTAGTAGCAGATTGTCCCTCGCGCGCGGTCACGACTCCACCACGCGCAGAGGCAGAACGGGCCACCGTGACTGTGCTGCTCCTGCGGCGCGGTGGCGCGCGCAGCCCCGGTGCACGTGGGTATAGATTACGCAGCCATGGCAGTGGACCAGGGGGCGGACGCAGACGTGCGCGCGCTCCAGTCTGGACCAACAGGGTTAAGGCTGGAGAGCAAGTGTTTACAAACCGGTATGCCCCCCCTGATCGGCGATGTGTCGACGGGGCGCCCGCATCTGGTGGTTCCGGCCGCGTGGCGCCGCCGTGTTTTTGACTTGGTCCACTCACTGGCGCACCCGGGGGTGCGCGTGTCGGTGAAAATGGTAGTGGAAAAGTTTGTTTGGCCATGCCTGCGCAAGCACGTGAAGGAATGGGCAAAAACCTGCATTTCCTGTCAACGGGCCAAAATTCACAAGCTCACAAGAGCCCCGTTAGAACCGTTTCGCATTTCAGCCAGAAGGTTCGACCACGTGCACGTCGACCTCGTGGGCCCCCTACCGGCATCACAGGGGTTCACGCATCTTTTGACAATGGTGGACCGAACCACACGTTGGCCGGAAGTGGTCCCGCTGGCGACGACCACGGCCGCGGAGGTGGCTCGCGTTTTTTTAACGGCTTGGGTGGCGCGCTTCAGGGTTCCGTCGGACATCACGTCCGATAGAGGACCTCAATTCGTCTCTGAGCTGTGGTCAGCGATGGCCAACGGCTTGGGAGCCAAAATTCACCGCATTACGGCTTACCACCCTCAGGCTAATGGTTTATGCGAGCGTTTTCATAGGTCTTTGAAGGCAGCACTCAGAGCGTCGCTCACGGATGCATATTGGGTAAATAAACTTCCATGGGTTTTATTAGGGTTGCGTTCTGCGCCCAAAGAGGACTTAGACGCCTCCCCAGCGGAGCTGGTGTTCGCACAACCTCTTAGGCTGCCAGGCGAGTTTTTACCAGAGCCCCCGGAGCCCCCACCTCTCCCGGCTCTGGGACCGTTAGTTGGCATGGGAGCAGACACGCTTCCGGGTCCGGTTCATCACGCTTTTCCACGAGTTTTCGTCCCCAAGGCTTTGAAAAATGCCGAGTTCGTTTTTGTCAGGCGCAAAGCCCTAAAAGCAACACTCAAACCACCTTACGAAGGGCCATTTCGAGTGCTGGAGGCAGGTGATAAGCAATTTGTGCTAGATTTTGGAGACAGAAAAGAGACAGTCAGTATTGACAGACTAAAACCTGCTTTTGTCATGAAGGACGGGTCTGTACCGGTCGCAAGGGCGCCTTGACGAGGCAGGCCCCCGCAGGGGGCAAATAATCACTCTCTCCCTCAGTCAACAGAGCTGGAGCAGAAAGGCGCCACAGGCAAGGCGGGGCCAACTCACAGCAGATTCGGCAGACGGTTGAAGCCCAGGCGGCGCACAGACTGAATGTTGATGTTGATTATACAGTAGTCAGTAACATGTTATTGAATTTTAGGGAATAGTCCGTTCTTCATCGTTTGGGGGGGGTTATATGGCTGTGTAGTTGTGCATGTACATGTTGGACATATGCATATGTGATTTAACCTCACGATGAAGGAGACGCAGAGTCTAGGACCCCTGCGGAGGACAGTGAGAGAAGACATAGGTGTGGACAGAAGACTCCCTGACCTCTGAGGCTCGAGAGGAGAGAGGGGGGAGTAATGTAAATAAAGGGATTATGAATGTGAATAAAGAGATTATGATGGAGATGTGTGACCTCCCCTGCGAGGGAGATTCCTTTATGTGAGAATGTTTAAAGGTGAGGACTTTGGTGTGTTTCCTCCTCTTTGTTCGCTGCTCAAGAATGAGAGCAGACTGTGGGAATGGTTGCTTGAAATAAACTTGAATTAAATGCAATTCAGTTTCGTTATTCAAGGCTCCCCACACCCTGATTGATGGAGCCTTGAGTATTTTTATCATGTTTATAGCCAGCTTCATGTGTGCATGTGTTTGTGTCTATGTTGAATGTAATTTTGTGGCTTGTAAATATGGATGTCACCAGACTGCAAAACAAATCTACCTACGGGTACAAATAAAGTAACCTGAACCTGAACCTGAACCTGAACCTGGCTACCTATTATTATGGTTATTGTAGAAGAGCTTGGAAATGAAGAGACAATTTGATTTATAAACCAAGTTTAATAATCAGCATAATCAGCTCTTCTAACAAGTCTCATCTGGTGCAGAGAGTGGCAGAAGGGAAAAGAGACAGAATGTCTCCAGCTCACTGACTTTATACTGGCACACAATAAAAGACATGCATAACAAAGGCTGACATCCCTCATTATCTTAATCCCCCCATTGTCTTGGTATTTCCTCTCCTCGCCTTGGGGGGTGAGGGTGGCTCCTCCGGTCTCCTCCGCCGCGTCCGGGAACGTCTTTGTTCTTCACTCGGCGGTTGAGAGCCCTTTGTCCTTTCAGAGGTGTGAAGTCCTTTACATATGTAATTACCAAACATTTCCACATGCTTCAACATATGTAGGTTATGGAATATATGGTTAATATAGACCACAGTTATTATTATATGGTTACTTATTGCGCCTAGGTATTGTAAGCCATGTGGGGGTATATGGTGAGTGATAAGATAAGCCTTTATTAGTCCCACAATGGGGAAATTCCAGGATTGCAACAGCACAGGGATAGCAACACTCAGAGCAATTTTATTTATTTATTTTACCTTTATTTAACCAGGAAAAAAACCCGTTGAGATTAAAAACCTCTTTTTCAAGGGAGTCCTGGCCAAGAGGCAGCAAAAAAATCACAAATACACTTAAAATGACATACCAAATCATATAAAACAGTTACAAATTAGTGAGGCCGTCTCAAGTGTTCTCAAACTGGATTTAAAGTCGTTCAATGAAACAAGTTCCGTTAATTTCCAGTCTTTTTGCAACATGTTCCATGTAGAGGGGGCTGAGAACATGAAAGTGTGGCGGTTCGTTTTAACCCCACAACAGACTAAGGACACTCAGCCCTCTTTTCTGTTTTTCTGCTGCATTACTGAGAAGCAATGTGCCATTCATGTATTTGTGATGCAAACATGCATGTGTTGTGATGTAATGCGCCATTCTGTATAGTGTGCATATGGCTTGTCCTTACTATGCTTTTTCTGAGCATCTTAGATGTGCTTTGGTGTATTAATGTCTACAGGTAGACGAGTTTCTTCTGTCTCACCTATGTGATGTTAATCGATGCCTTTCATCCTTTGTACTCATGCATCCTGTCCTTACTGTGACCTAGAGACTCAGATCAATATGTAGATGTGCTTGTTAGCCTCTTTGTCTTGCACTTAGAGCGAGGTCTAGCTAATCTGCCCATTGTGATGTATGGCTTACAAATGCAAATACCTCCTGCCTGTTCTGTTGTCCCTTTGATCATTCTAGACTGTGGGGTATGTCTTTTTGATGTATTGTTATGATCAAGTATTTAAGGTGCAACTCTGTAACGCAATCTCTCTCTTCTTCTCTCACTCTGATCCTGCAACTGGTAGACACACACGTGTCCTCCTCTCCTTCTCTGAGAGCTTAGGGATCCCGCTCCGGGCTGCTCCACTATGCACCGGAGAGGGGATCCCGTGAAGGCGACATGATATAATAAAACCTGCTTAAAACCACAGCACTGCTGCTTATTTTTTCATGCCGCCTCACTGGTGACCCCTCGAACACGCACACGTTTTGTGCGAAAGCAACCTTCCGAGCTGGACAGCCACACAGCTGCGTTGGTGGCCCCTTGAAGACGCACACGTTTTGTGCAACGCAGCCTTCTGTTTTGGATGGCCACGCTGGCGAACCGACGCTGAAAAAAACGAGCGGCCAGCGAACGCAACACCCGGGCATGAATGCTCCGTCGCCTGAGATCTGCACAACCACGCTGGACCGGCCGCTCTCACTGAGAGCGCACGCACCTCGTCCTCTCTCCACGACGGCAACCTCCAGGGCCGACGGGGAGCGCAGCGCGTGGAACTGAACGCACCATGGCCGCACGAGCGACAACGATCGTCTCCTCCCTCTCACCGCTCCAACGCAGCTGCACGAGCCCGGGGCACAAAGATCGTCTATTCCCTCCCGCCGCTCCAACGCCTCTGCACGGGCCTGAGGGACTAAAGATCGTCTATTTCCTCTCAACGCTCCAACGCACCATGGCCAAATCTACAGCAACAGCTCAACCTGGATTTTACTGGCGCCGTCTGCGCCGTTCTCCACCAAGTTTCTGCACCCTGACTCACCACTCCAGCGGCCCACCCACGCACTGAACCCCCGCGCACGCATCGGGGAGTTACAAGGACGGCGCATCACGCATGGGACAAGTAATGGCTCCACAGACTGCCTTCCTCCTTCGCCGCTGCCTTTCAGGGCTGCTCGCTCACCTGAGGCACGCATGCAGCATACTGGAAGGATTTGTTAACAGTCTCAGCCACGCCACAGACCGCCATCGTCCTCCACCGCTGCCCACAGAACCTTCAGGGTTGCTCGTTCACCTGAAGCAAGCACGCAGCTCGCCACTGGATTTTTTAATGGTCTTAGCCACGGCACAACGGGATTTCAGCCGTCAGCTGTTCCCGGGAGCTTTGGGGTTGCTTCAGCACCCAAAGCCAACAGTCCCCCTGCTTTGTTTACTTTTTCTCTTACAGCCGCTCCTGCTTTTCTTCATGGCCACGAGAGGAGTCAGAGACTAATTTTTCTTCTTGTGGACCGCTGCACGTTCAACGGGACCAGCCCTTCGACATTGCGGACCCACAAGCAATTTTTGCGCGGCTCAGGACGATTTCACAGCTCCTGCCGGCACTTACTACCCCTCCCCTCCCTCCCCCTCCGCCTGCAGCGAGCTTCTCCCACAGCTCGCTCACACAGATGGATTATCGAGGTTGCGACCCCCTGCCGCGTCCTCTGGGGGGGAGCGTGTGTGGCGGTTCGTTTTAACCCCACAACAGACTAAGGACACTCAGCCCTCTTTTCTGTTTTTCTGCTGCATTACTGAGAAGCAATGTGCCATTCATGTATTTGTGATGCAAACATGCATGTGTTGTGATGTAATGCGCCATTCTGTATAGTGTGCATATGGCTTGTCCTTACTATGCTTTTTCTGAGCATCTTAGATGTGCTTTGGTGTATTAATGTCTACAGGTAGACGAGTTTCTTCTGTCTCACCTATGTGATGTTAATCGATGCCTTTCATCCTTTGTACTCATGCATCCTGTCCTTACTGTGACCTAGAGACTCAGATCAATATGTAGATGTGCTTGTTAGCCTCTTTGTCTTGCACTTAGAGCGAGGTCTAGCTAATCTGCCCATTGTGATGTATGGCTTACAAATGCAAATACCTCCTGCCTGTTCTGTTGTCCCTTTGATCATTCTAGACTGTGGGGTATGTCTTTTTGATGTATTGTTATGATCAAGTATTTAAGGTGCAACTCTGTAACGCAATCTCTCTCTTCTTCTCTCACTCTGATCCTGCAACTGGTAGACACACACGTGTCCTCCTCTCCTTCTCTGAGAGCTTAGGGATCCCGCTCCGGGCTGCTCCACTATGCACCGGAGAGGGGATCCCGTGAAGGCGACATGATATAATAAAACCTGCTTAAAACCACAGCACTGCTGCTTATTTTTTCATGCACACTCAGAGCAATTTTATTTATTTATTTTACCTTTATTTAACCAGGAAAAAAACCCGTTGAGATTAAAAACCTCTTTTTCAAGGGAGTCCTGGCCAAGAGGCAGCAAAAAAATCACAAATACACTTAAAATGACATACAAATCATATAAAACAGTTACAAATTAGTGAGGCCGTCTCAAGTGTTCTCAAACTGGATTTAAAGTCGTTCAATGAAACAAGTTCCGTTAATTTCCAGTCTTTTTGCAACATGTTCCATGTAGAGGGGGCTGAGAACATGAAAGCTCTTTTTCCCAGCTCAGTACGGGCAGCTTTTCCCAGCTCAGTACGGGCAAATGGAACAGAAAGCAACAAATAATCATTTGAACGCAAACCATAAGAATCAACACTTCTCAGTGTGATCAAATTACAAATGTAAGGGGGCAACAGTCCAAGCATGGCCTTGTAAATAAAAATGTACCAGTGAGTCAACCTCCTGGTGGACAAAGAGGGCCATCCCGCTCTAGAATACAGTTCACAGTGATGGGTCAAGGCTCTACAATTTGTAACAAACCTCAAAACAGCATGATATACAGATTCAATCTTACTCAGACACTGAGCTGAAGCGTTCATATACAAGAGGTCTCCATAATCTAAAATAGATAAAAAAGTTGCAGTAACAAGACGCTTTTTAACCTCAAAAGAAAAACATTTATTTCGAAATAAAAAACCCAGTTTCAGTTTAAGTTTCTTCACAAGATTTTCAACATGGGGCTTAAAAGTCAGAGCGTCATCAAGCAAGATACCAAGATACTTATACGAGTGAACCACCTCAATTTCATTTCCCTCAAAAGTGGACACTGTGGGAAAAATTTGTGGACTCTTCCTAGAATTTGAAAACCACATCAGTTTAGTTTTGTCAGCATTAAGGACTAGTTTTAGCTGCAGAAGTGTGTGCTGCACCACATTAAAAGCTTTCTGCAGAGAAGCAACAGCATTAGCAGGGGAAGAGCCAAAGCAGTAAATAATTGTGTCATCAGCATAGAAATGCAAACTAGCATCAGACACATTTTGTCCTAAATCATTAATGTACATAATGAATAGGAGGGGTCCTAATACAGAACCCTGTGGCACCCCCTTGTGGACACTGACAATTTCAGAACACAAACCATCATATTTAATACATTGGGTCCTGTCACTCAAATAATTTGCGAACCAGGAGACTACATGTTCCGACAGTCCAAAACTGATGAGTCTTTGCTTTAAAACTGTGTGGTCCACAGTGTCAAAAGCCTTTGACAGATCAATGAAAAGTGCAGCACAGTGCTGCTTTTTATCAAGAGCAACAAGTATATCATTGACCACTTTTGTAGCAGCAGTAATAGTGCTGTGCTTTTTTCTAAAGCCCGATTGCAGTTTTGAAAGAAGTTCATTTGAGTATAAAAACTCTTTAAGTTGATCACACACGAGAGATTCAAGAATCTTGGACAAGACACACATTTGATATTGGTCTGTAGTTAGTTAAAACTGCTGGGTCACCTCCTTTTAAGAGAGGAACCACAAAAGCTGACTTCCATACTACAGGAATCTCTTTGTTTTCAATTGATAAATTAAAAAGTACTGTAAGAGGCTGTGCAATAAAATCGGCAGCCATTTTTAAAAAGTAAGGCTCTATCAAGTCTGGTCCAGGAGGTTTTCTGTGATTCAAAGTTTTGAGAGCCTTATGAACTTGCTGTACAGTAAAAGGTACAAGTCTAAAAGGTTCTCCAAAAAACATTTGGGAATTAGTACAGTGAGGCACAGATGTAGCTCCTGTAGAGTTAAACAGAAAACCAGATGACACAAAATGCTTATTGAAGCAATTTAAAACCTCAGTTCTATCATAAACTGGGACTGAGCCATTTAAAACAAAAGTAGGAAGAACCTGAGAGCTTTTGTTCACAGATAAACCTTTGATCACTTTCCAAAATTTCTGTGGATTATTAAGACTCTCAGTTATGACAGATAAATAATATTCAGATTTAGCCTTTTTTAATAAAAAAAAGTGCATTTATTTCTCAGTTGTCTAAAAATGGACCAATCACTGGCAGTATCAGTTTTCCTGGCTTTGGCCCAAGCCACATTACGCTGATAAATGGCATCAGACAGTTCTGGAGAGAACCAGGGGTTTTCACGCCCCTTTACTCTGAATTTCCCTCTAGGAGCATGTTTATTTACAATTTTCTCAAAGTTTTCTTTAAAGAAAGTCCACGCTAACGCAACGTCTGGCAACAGGTCTATATGTTCCCAATTAACCAAGGACAAGTCATGATGATAAGCTTGTTCATTAAATTTCTTCAAATTCCGCTTGAAAATAATGCGCGGTTTACATTTGGGGATTTTTGTATCTCTGCACACTGCAACAACACAATGATCACTCAAATCATTGCAGAAAACACCCACAGATGAAAATTTATGTGGAGCATTTGTTAAAATTAAGTCAATCAAAGTGGACTTTTCAGGACTTTTAATATTTGGCCTAGTTGGATAGTTAATCAACTGGCTAAAATTTACAGAGTCACAGAAAGATTTAAATTCTTCAGAAGCTACATTTAACCAATCCCAATTGAAGTCTCCTGCTATTAAAAGCTCATTGTAGTTTAATTTGGACAAAAGATGCTTTAAGGATGATAATGCCTCCTTGGTGGCAGATGGAGGTCTATAACAACCAACAACAGTTATGGAAAGGGATTTGGCTATTTCCATATTCAAGGCCAGAAACTCCATCTGCTTAGAAATGGACTTAGACAAGACAATTGAGGCATCAAATCTCGATTTAACATAGGCGGCTACACCACCACCTTTTTTGGGCCTGTCAGTACGGAAGACATTGTATCCATTTATACTAATATCATCATCTGTGACAGCTTTTGTCAGCCACGTTTCAGAGATGATCACAACATCCGGATCAGTTGATCTAATCCAAATTTTGACCATGTCCATTTTAGGAAGTAAACTGCGCACATTAAGATGAATAATTTTGAGACCAGACATTGATTTAAAATCAGCAGGAGTCTGGATACATTGCAGATCAGGTCCAGGGTTTGGTTGCACATTTCCAGATAATAATAAAAGTAGGACAATCACCAATCTTTGCTTCACATCACGTTTTGAAGCAGGATTTTTGTGTATTGAAGCCAAGCGATTCTTTTCATTGAGCAAAAATGTAAGGTCATATAAAGTAAGAACATTTTGAAGTTTCAGTAATTCCCTTGGTACCTCTGTCCAGGAATCTATGACCCAGACCAAATGAGTCTGCGATTGTTCATAAACAACATTAAAATCAGTACCACTATAATAAGTGTCCCAAAAACACAACACATTGGCATGGGTACTCACCCAGGGAACATTATTTGATCTCGTGTTCCAGGCTGCCAACAAGCATATTAAAGTAATAAAAAATGCCATTGTCCTTCACTTTCTGCACATCAGCAGCTTAAAAATTCTTAAACTAAAAGAAATACTAAAAGAAATAAATACTGCAAGGAGTTGTTGCAGGCCCAAGCTAGATATCTCAGCTCCAGGAGAGATGTAGGCCTCCCAGCCCAGTCTCCAGGGGGATGTTGCAAGCCCAAGCTAGTTAATTCAACTCCAGGAGGAATATAAGCCTTCCAGCCCAGTATCCAGGGAGATGTTGCAGACCCAAGCTGGCTAGCTCAGCTCCAGGAGGAATACAGGCAATAATTTACAAGATAAGAAAATAAGAGCAGTGAATATACATATGTACACATGAATATATATACGTACACAGTGAGAAGCATTGTAGCTAGATGGAATAAACAGCATAACCGTCTATTTAGTTACCCTACATGGTATGAATATGTACCCATACATATTGTCACCCTCCGTAGCGACTGATATTGTCCTAGTTGTATACTGGAGGGGACCATTTGTGTAAGTCTGTTGCTTCTTTTGCATTCAATACTATTAGGTCGTCACGTTTTTTTGCTATCTCTGCGAGCAGCCCTGCTTAGGTTATACAGTCTGACAGCCGTAGGTAGGAAGGACCTGCAAAACCTCTCAGTTGTGCACCTAGGATGATGTAGTCTACTGCTAAATGAGCTCCTCAGTGCGTTCAGTATGTCCTACATAGGGTGGGACTCGGACTCCAGCAGAGATGAATGAATGAATGAATGAATGAATGAATTTATTTTCGGATAATACAGTACAGGTTAAAAGAAACTGTATAATATAACAACAAGGTCAAATTAGACAAAGACTCCTTCTACTAAACAATTCCACGTGAGTTATCCGAAATGGGTGATGGCTGAAGCCGCAGCTTATATTGCCCACCCATATTCCATCCAAGAATTCAAAGAAAAAAGAGTAAACAAGACAAGAGTGATTGCAATTTAGAACAAAGCTAAGACAAAGTGTGACTGAGAGAAAAAAAAAAAAAGAAAACTAAGCTAAGCTAAGTTAAGCGGTTACTATTCAAGACAAATCTAAGACAGAATGTCACAGAGAGAGAAAAAAAAAACAAAAAAACTAAGCTACAACACAACACAGGCTGGATATGTCAATCTTTATGTGAGTTTACATGTCGTCTTGTAAATATGTTTGGAGTATTTCTTCCTTTAGTTTTTGTTTAAATTGTCCAAGAGTTGTACATGATTTTAATTCAGGTCCATAATCGTTCCATAATCTGACTCCTTGCACTGAAATACAGTGTTGCTTGGTGGTTGTTCTCACTGTAGGCTTTTGAAATATACATGTTCCTCTGAAGTGATATCGTTTCTCCCTTGTTTGGAACAACTTTTGGATATTTACGGGCAGTGATAAATTCTTCACTTTGAACATTATTATTGCGGTTTTAAAGTCAACCAGATCTTTCAACTTGAGAGTTTTTTGTTTAAGAAAAAGTGGGTTTGTTGGTTCCCTGTAAGCTGCTTTGTTTATTATTCTAATAGCTCTCTTTTGAAGCATAAAGAGTGGATATATGTTTGTTTTGTATGTATTTCCCCATACTTCATTACAATATGTCATGTATGGGAGTATTAATGAATGATACAAGGTGTATAGTGTGGGTTGATTCAGCAAATATTTCACTCTGTGTAATATTGCAATTGATTTGGAAACTTTACCTTTGATATAATTAATATGTGACTTCCAACACAGTTTGTTATCAATTATTACTCCAAGGAATTTAGTTTCAGATACCCTTTCAATCTCTACACCATTTACACTGAGTTTGGGTACTGGATTGTTGTGATGGTTGTTAAAGACTATAAATTTTGTCTTACTTAAATTGAGCGTTAATTTGTTTGAATCAAACCACAGTTTAAGCTTTCCTAATTCCTTCCCGAGTGTATCCAGAAGTTGTTCCAAATTGTTTCCACTGCATAGCAGATTAGTGTCATCGGCAAACAATATTAAGTCCATTTTTTCTGAAACTTTACATATATCGTTTATATACATATTGAATAATAATGGTCCCAAAACTGAACCCTGTGGGACTCCACAGGTGACCTTCAGCAACTCTGAGTTTTTGTTGCTAACACATACATACTGATATCTATTCTTTAAGTAACTACTTAACCAGGACAGTGCTACCCCTCTAATACCAGAATTTTGTAGTTTCTTTAATAATAAATTATGATCTACTGTATCAAATGCTTTTTTAAGATCTAGGAATACTCCAACTGAATACTCTTTATTTTCAATGGCTGTTGATATTTTTTCTGTAAATTCCATTAGGGCATATGCAGTTGTCCTCTTGTGTCTGAACCCATATTGCTGCTCACATAATAAATCATTCTTCAGTATGAAGTTGTCAATTCTCTCATAGAATATTTTTTCAAGTATCTTGGAAAATTGCGGTAATAGTGAAATTGGTCTATAGTTTGAGAGTTCCCCTCTGTCGCCCGTCTTGTATATCGGAATTACTTTAGCTATTTTCATTGCATTGGGAAATATACCTGATTGGAGAGACAGGTTGCAGATATACGTCAGTGGTTTTACTATGCATTCGATAACAGTTTTGACTAGTAGCATGTCGATACCATCACAGTCAGTAGATGTTTTACTTTTGAATGATTTAACAATTTCAATGACCTCTCTTTCGTCTGTGTTCTTTATCAAGATGGAGTCTTTTACAGCAGTGTTATTGCATATTGTATCACCTGTTGGCACCGTAGTGGGTATTTCTCGGGCCAATTTAGGTCCAATGTTAACAAAAAAATTATTAAATTCATCTGCAGGTGAAGCAATATTCACACTCTGAGTCGTTTTATTATTTTTTGGAATATTAGTTGGGTAGCTTGTATTTTTGCTTTTATTTCCAAGGATACTGTTGAGTATTGTCCATGTATTTTTAATATTGTCTCTGTTTTTCTCCAGTTCTTTACTGTAATAGTCTCTTTTACTACATCTTATTATATATGTTAACTTATTTTTGTATGTTTTATACTGCTGCTCTGCTTCTTTTGTTCTTTTCTTTAGGAAAGCTTTATATAATAAATTTTTCTTTTTTTTTTTTTATTTAAGTTTTTGTAAAGGGTATACAGGTCGTTACAGCAATGCATTGTTTACATTTTCATCACATGTTCCCTTATTTTCTGATATCTGACAACATTGGAAGATTAATTCTTACAACACCCCTTTTTTTTTTTTTAAAGTGAAAGAAAAAGTGAAATTAAAGAGAAAAAAAACAAAAAACAAATAACAAAAAAACAAACAAACCAGTAAAAAACAAACAAAAAGAAAAAGTAAGTAAATAAAGATAAAAGAGCATCTGAGTAGCGTTGGAACAAAGAGCGGAACCATTATTGAAATGGTATTTGTCAAAGATTAGATCTAATGGAAGACACATATGTGGTCCAGGGTTGCCAAAAGTTCATGAACCCATCCATGTCCTGTCTCAGTGCGAATGTCAACTTTTCCATCGAGTAAATGTCTTGGATCACGTTAGTCCAATCTTCAGGTGTAGGACAGTCCTTCAACATCCATTTTTTAGTTAGAGCTTTTTTGCTTGCCAATATTAAAACAGTGAATAAGTATTTTTCTCCTCGTCTTTCCAGTGAGTCCGGTAGTAAACCCAAATACAAAGTTACAAATGAAAAGGGAACTGTAATTTTGAATATTTTCCCCAATATTGTCTGTACCTTGGTCCAATATTGGTGGATAACTGGGCATGACCAAAACACATGAAAATGATTTGCAGTCTTTTCAC
Organism: Pholidichthys leucotaenia; assembly: GCA_020510985.1. NCBI lineage: Eukaryota > Metazoa > Chordata > Actinopteri > Cichliformes > Pholidichthyidae > Pholidichthys > Pholidichthys leucotaenia. Next base: position 285,406,805 of record CM035848.1, on the reverse strand, counting down.
CACACAAGCGCCAACAGTTCAATCCCTTATGGGTAAATTTGTTTTGTGCAGGTGTTCTGAAAAATCTTGCCAAGTTTTTCCATCCAAATTCTCTCCACTGCAGGGATGAGGTACTTTTCCATTGCTGTTTATTTAGCTTTTCCCATATTTCCAGTTGTAAAGTGAAATTCCCCTCTTTTTCCCATCTCTCTGTATATAAGATGTGTTGTCCTCCTTTTAAGTCTTGAAGACCTTGGTATATTTTAGAAATGTATCTGATCCCTGGGATCCCTTTATATGCCATTAAGAAGACCTTCAGAACACCTGACTGGGCCCTTTCCAAAACCTCCTTTTTAAGTATATGTTTATGTGGTGTCTAAGCTGGAAGAACCTGTAAAGGTCTTGATTTATTAGGCCTTGTTTTTTCAAATCTTCAAAACTTCTTAAGATTTGCCCTTTAAAAAAATCGTAATATTTTATCAGCCCTTTCTCCTTCCACTTTTTAAATCTGGTGTCTGTTTTATTAGGAGTAAAGTCCTGATCATAGGCAATCCATTGCAGAAGTCGATAGGGCTCTTTAGTTTGATTCTCTCTGACTATCTTAAACCAAATTTTTAGCGGGGTCTCTATCCACGGGTTAGTGTTATTCAAAAGCTTAGGTAAGGCATTGTTCCCTATTATCGCCTGTAGGGGGATGTCACTTGTTATTTGGCATTCGATCTCCTTCCATTGTGCAGTGTAGACTGGGTTACATATCTCTACTAAAGTTTTAATTTGTGCGGCTTTAAAGTAGTCCCTGATATTTGGCAGCGCGAGCCCACCTTTGTCTTTGTTTAGCTGTAGGGTTCTATATCTGATTCTAGGTCTCTTGCCCTGCCATATGAATCTTGAGATCCTTCTGTCCAGCTCCTGCCATGTTTTTTTGGGAGGTTCTACCGGTATTGTTTGGAAAAGGTATAGAAGACGTGGAAGTATATTCATTTTGACTGCTTCAATTCTTTGTGCAGTACCCAAGAATGGTATCATATTCCATCTTGCTAGGTCAGATTTTATTTTTGTCACCAGTGGATCATAGTTTAGTGATATAATTTTGTTGAGTTGTTTCGGGATATTGACCCCAGATATTTCATAGATTCCGACTCCCAGTTAGTTTTGAGTTTGCTTAGTGAATAATGATTTGGGTCATAGTTGAATGTTAAAACTTGGGTTTTATGCATGTTTAATTTGTACCCCGATAAATCTCCATACTCTGAAAAAACTGAGGTTAGTTCTGGTAAAGAAGTGTTCGGCTGCCCTAGGTATATTAAAATGTCATCAGCAAAGAGTGCTATTTTATGTTCCTTCTGACCAAGTGTAATACCTTGAATTTTTTGGTTTTGTCTTATCCATTGGCTCAGAGGTTCTATGAAGATTGCAAAGAGCAGTGGAGACAGGGGGCAGCCCTGACGACATCCTCTTTCCAGTTCAAAAGATGATGATAAATTACCGTTAATCCTTATTTTAGCTGTTGGTTTTTTTATATAATGCCTGGATAGTTCTAATGAAGTTGTTATGAAATTGAAACTGGATAAGATTCTATATAGAAAAGACCAGTCAACCGAATCGAATGCTTTTTCAGCATCTAATCCCAATATGACTGCATTTAAGTTATATTTTTTTATATGATGAATTATGTGTAAAGTGCGTCGAATGTTGTCTTGTGTCTGTCTTTGTCTTATAAAACCTGTTTGGTCTAAATGAATTAGGTCTGTCAGTATATTTTCTAACCTTTTGGCAAGGATAATGGTAAAAAGCTTATAGTCCTGATTTAGTACACTGATTGGTCTGTAGTTGGAGCACTCTAGTTTATCCTTTCAGGTTTAGGTATAACTGCAATGACCCCTTCTCTCCAGGAGGGGGGGATTTCCCCTGTGTGGAGGACATAATTAAATGTTTTCAGGAGGAGAGGAGATAGTTGCTGTTTAAAGGTTTTGTACCACTCTGCTGTATAGCCATCAGCTCCTGGGATTTGTTAGCTTTAAGTTTCATAATTGCTTTTTCCAATTCTTTAGGATGTATTTCTGACAGTAGTGTTTTATTTTGTGACTCCGTAAGTTGGGGAAGGTTTAATGTGTTTAGGAATGCCTCGGATGCGTTTTTATGTTTTTTGTGGGAGTATAAGTTCTTATAGTAATTCTCGAAGTTTTAAGAATATCCTGAATTCTGAATTTTATTTCCTTTGATACTGGGTCTCTGATTTTGTAGATTGCTCTTTCTGTTTGATGTTTCCTCAATTTATAGGCTAGCAATTTTGCCGATTTACTGCCTGCTTCATAGTATTTTTGTTTCAGAAATGTAAGTTTCTTCTGGATTTCTATTGTGTAGATCTCATTTATTTGGTTTTTAATTTCCTTAATCTTGAGCGAGTCAGTAGAATGAGTGTTGCCTTTGTGTTCTTTTTCTAGGTTCCTAAGTTCTGACTCTAATGTGGATAGTTTTTCTTGTCTTAGTTTCTTTTGGGTTGCCAGTTTTGCAATAATCTTTCCTCTTATTACAGCTTTGCATGCATCCCACAGTATTAAAGGGGATACTTCTCCATTATCGTTATCTTCCAAATATCTGAGAATATCTGATTCCAATTCATCTTTCAATGGTCCTTTCAGGACATTTGAATTTAACCTCCAAGAAAATGTATTATTTGTGTATTTTTGGATATTTAAGTCCATGTAGATCGGACTGTGGTCGGAGAGATCCATCAGTCCTATTTTACATGTTTTTACTCTTCCAATGTCTCTATTAAACATAAAAAAATAGTCAATCCTTGAGTAAGATGAATGTGGAGTTGAGTAAAATGTATAGTCTTTTACACTGGGGTTGAGTTCCCTCACACGTCACAGATTCCCATTTCTTTTAGTAGCATCCGAGTCTTCCTGTTTTGGGTGTTATTTTGATGTGGGGAATTACCAGAAGCATCCAGTATGGATTCAGTCTAAGATTGAAGTCCCCACCACATATCACTAAACCTTGAGCTTTAGTTGTCATTAGGTCGAATACATTTTTATAAAATTTCCAGTTAGCCCCTGGGGAGCATACACATTCAGCAGGGTGATATCTTCTCCCTCTAGCCGCCCAGTTACCAAACTGTATCTCCCTTCTTTATCTTTGTGTTCTGATTTTTTTTCAAATGTAATTTTGGTTGATATCAATGTCGCTACTCCCCTCCTCCTCCCTGATTTATATGAAGATGAAGAGATCATTTTAAACCCTTGTCTACTGAGTTTATTGTGTTCCACCTCTGTTAGGTGGGTTTCTTGTAAAAATATTATTCCTGCTTTGTCTTTTTTCATTTTGCCTAGAATCTTGGATCTTTTAACTGGATTCAGGATTCCTTTTACATTATATGAAATTATTTTGGTATACACCCGTTTCTCCATTGTGTTGTTTTGTTTAGTATAACTGTGTGGTGGCCCTCATTTGTGCTACTCAGAAACTGAAAGAACATTAAAAACAAGAAAAACATTAAGAACATAGTGTATAAAACTTTAAAACAAAAGGCTGTCATAAGAACTTCCTGAGCTGAGGTCTTTTTAAAGACCCTGGAAGAGCCTTGATGGAGTGAAGGCCCTGAGGGAAATTCCTCAAACTCTGTTACGTGTTGAGGGCCACTCTCTTACCACTGAAAGTAGTCCCAGTGCTTTTAATGTGAGTTTCAGAACCCAATCCGAACTTGTAATGATTTTTTTTTTCCTTTTATGCCTAAACCCTGTGAAATTGTGTGCACCCTCCCACCCCCATCACATCAAACATTCACGCAAAAACAGTATTTGTTAGTATGAGGAGACATGTGGATTATTGTCACATTTCTATTTTAACAAGTTTTTTTTTTTTTATTTGTTTTGACTTATTTGACTTATTTGTTTCAAATAATATGATTGTTCCATGAAATGTTTTACCACATGCTGATATGCATCTCCTTTAATGTTTGTTACCTTGTATGAGGGGGGTTGGATGTGCGGATTGATTCAAGAGAAAAAAAAAAAAAAAAAGGGCGCTATTCCAACCTGAAAACGGATAGTTTATCCGCCGACGCTCTGGCGCTGGGTTTCCCGCTGCTGGTCCGTGGATTTTGAGGGTCTTTGTGTTTGTCCATGTTTGCGCTTTGATCTTCTCACTCGGGTCTGCTGCGGGTTTAAAATACCGTTACCGGGAGCCCTCTTTTCGCCATGTCAGCTGTTGCTTCTTCCGCCGAATTATAGAGACACGTTTCATTGCCGTAGAAGACCCTTAACTTCGCAGGAAATGGAGTCTGAAAGCGCAATTTCTTCTCTCTTAACACCTTTTTCGCGTCATTGTATTCCCTGGCGCTTTTTAAGGACCTCCGGGGCGTAATCGTGTTCCACGTAGACTTTTCTCTCCTGGTGCATAAATCCTTTTTTCTGCCAGGCCAGTCTTACAACCTCTTGTTTTATTTTGAAATTGGAAAATCTTACCAACACCGATCGTGGGGGGCGCTTCCGCCGCCGGCCTAGCGACTAAGGAACGATGTGCCTTTTCTATCTGCAAGTCGGTGGGTTTGTGGAATATCCAATTTCTCTCTTAGTAAGGATTCCACGCATTCTGCCAGTGAGTTAAAACCATTGTCGGTGTCCTTCTATCAGACCATGAATTCTTATGTTGTCTCTTCTTTGTTTTCCTTCTTGGTCGGTAGCTTAGCCTCTATAGCCTGTTGTCTTTTGCGTAGGGTCTAGCACAGAATCTTCGAGCACTTTTATTCGATCCTCTGTTCCAAGATTCGGGTCTCGGCCTGGTCCACTCTGCTGTTGTCCTTTGCAATTCTTCTCTGAATTCCCGAAATTCGGGCCGTAACTTCTCGGCGAAATCGTCGTAGCTTCCTCAAATAGTGATTTCAGGCTAACCCTTTTGGTAGCTATCACCAGTTCCTCGTCTTCTGAACGGAGATCTTCCAGTTCAGATTCTCCGGCCGATACGTGTCCTGGCCTGGAGAGAATTTCAGTTTCTTCTGTTTCCTTTAGTCATGATGATTTTGTCTTTTGATTTTCACCCTCCAAAAATCCGGGTAAGTTTGATTTTCAAGGTGTTATCCTGGATTGGGTCTGAGAGCTTCAGTGTTAAGCTGCAGTCGCCATGGCGTCCAGACCGGAAGTCCATAAATTTTTCTTTTTACACGCCTTTTGTAGTCCTTTGGTTAACCATGGCTTATTAGCAAATTTGTGTTTAAGCTTTTTTATTACTAATGGGCAGTTTTTTTCATAAAGAGTGGTTACAATGTTTATAAATGTGTCATAGGCTTCATTTACATCTGATACATAGACTTCTGTCCAGTCTTGCTTCAGCAAGTCCTCTTTAAGAGAACTGATTGCATTTGGTGATTTGTGTCTGAACGATTTTGAAGTTTTTTCTGCGTTGGGCCCCGTGTGGCCATGGATAAGTGCAAAGGTTGGCAAGTGGTCACTTATGTCATTTATCAATAATCCACTTTCTATTTTCTTATCGAAAACATTGACAAACAGGTTGTCAATAAGTGTAGCAGAGTGAACTGTGATTCTACTGGGATGTGTTATTGTGGGATATAGACTCATGCTGTACATAGAGTTCATGAACTCTGTAACTACATTTTGTTGATGAGGATTCAGTAAGTCAATATTGAAATCTCCACAAATTGCTACCATTTTCTTACTAGTAATATTATTGTACAGCTCGACTAATTTATCTCTAAATGTCTCAATGCAAGTTCCCGGCGTTCTATATATGCAGCTTATTGCCTTCTGATTGTTGCTCTGAGTGTTGCTATCCCTGTGCTGTTGCAATCCTGGAATTTCCCCGTTGTGGGACTAATAAAGGCTTATCTTATCTTATCTTATCTTATCTTATGATTAAATTTTTTGTTTTGTCTAGGTCAATCTCAACAGTAACACATTCCAAAATCCCTGGTAGTGCTAAGGACATTTCATTTACAAGCTTACACCTGTACAGGTCATCAATATACAGTGCAACACCACCACCCTTTTTTTGAGTTCTGTGATGACAGATGACAGTTTAGCCACCATCCTTCTCTCTCCTATCTCCTCCACTGGGTCAAGGCATTGCCCCAGGACAGAGGAACTAAGACCTCTGAACTAAAGAAATCTGAAAGAACTAAAGAATCTGAAAAAAAGATATAAAATATAAAAATAAGTTAACTGAAATAATGCAAACTTGTGGCACACATATATGCACATATGTTGATTTCAGATGCTCCACAGATATACCACTGTATGCTTATTGTATACTTCACATCTCAGGGGAACAAAGAGGCTGAGCCTTCCAGAGGTAACGGGAGGGTGTGAGATCTGGCCTTTTGTTTCAAGGAGATGGCCTTGAGAGATTTCCTGACCACCGGAGACTAGGAGGTGGATGGTGTGAAGACCGGGGGAAGTTACATTGTGACTGGGATTAAGTACCATGTGACTGTATGTTTGATTAAGCACCATGTGATTGTATGTTTGATGTCCTGGTATAAAAGGACAGATGTGAGAAGAGTCATCCTCTTTTTCTGCTTTTGAATGTTGGAGAATGTCATTGTGAATAAAGCTGAATCTGAGGAATACACTCAGCCTCGTCCTTCACAACTCTCCACACTGGTGACCTTACGACGAAGCATGAGCAGAAGTAATTCTCCTGAGCCGGACTCGTCAGAAGCCAGCCTGACGAATGCCGCCACGTTCCAGCTGCCGGACTTCTGGCAGAACAGTCCGCGCTCCTGGTTTAGCGCGGTCGAGGCGCAGTTCAACCTCCGGAGAATTTCAAGAGATGACACAAAATTCTACCATGTGGTGGCGAAGCTGGACAACCACACAGTCCAGAAGGTGGAGAGCCTGGTCAACCACCCACCGGACAGCGACAAGTACGGCACATTGAAGGCTGCGCTTATCAGCCACTTCACCCCCTTGGTGCAACAGCGAGCAGAGGAGCTCCTGGCATTGATGGAGTTTGAGAACGACAGACCCGCAGACCTGATGGGGAAGATGCTGAGGTTGAGAGACTAACTAACCTGCACTTATATAGCGCTTTTCTAGTCACAAAGACCACTCAAAGCGCTTTCACTAGTACTAACCCTCTATTCTAAGGGCCTATAGGAAACAGATATCTAGGGACAATTTAGAACAGCCAATTAACCTAACATGCATGTCTTTGGATTGTGGGAGGAAACCGGAGCCCCCGGAGTAAACCCACGCAGCACAGGGAGAACATGCAAACTCCACACAGAAAGGTTCCAACCCCTGCCACCCTGGGGATTTGAACCAGGAACCTTCTAGCTGTAAGGCAACAGTGCTAACCACTGCACCACTGTGCTGCCCCCAATGATGACAGCTTTATCTTCACCCACCTTTTCCTCAGGACCCTACCGTCAGCGGTGAGAGTGACCCTGGCCGGTTCACCGCTGTTGGCCCGACGAGAATACCACGAACTGAGCCAGGAGGCGCAGCGACTCGTCGATGTCCACAAACGGAGCGCAGCTTCGGCCGCAGCAGCAGAGCTAGGCGCGACGTCCGGAGACCGGCAGGGGGCCAGAGGCTGCAGCACCAGACTCACCGACGACGGCAGCAGCAAGGGCCAGGTGACACGGAGCGGACGACGTCCTTTGCTTCTACCATTGCCGTTTCGCAGAGAGGGCACACAAGTGCATCCCACCGTGCCACTTCAAGTGCTCGGGAAACGCCAAGGCCGGGGGTCGGTAGCAGCCGCGGCCCTCGGAGAAGAGAACAAGCTGCTCTACCTGAAGGACGCACGCTCGGGGAGGCAATTCCTCGTGGACACAGGCTCCCAGCTGAGCTTCATCACGCCTTCCTACGCGGACCGGCTGGCGCCTTCCAGTGGTCCCCGGGTGACAGCAGCGAACGGCTCGGCAATTAAGACCTTCGGTGAGAGGACTCTGCTTCTGTCTTTGCAGGGCCATACATTCGAGTGGACTTTTATTGTAGCGGCAGTCAATTTCAACATGTTAGGGGCTGATTTTTTGTGCTCACATGGTCTATTGGTTGATCTTGCTAACAGACGCCTGGTTAATGCACTCTTATTTTATTCTATTCCCTGCACAGCTCGAGTGGCCCCGCCAACTGCACAAGCCAACATCACAGCTGCGGGTGGTAAGTTCCAAGCACTCCTCACTCAGTTCCCAGCACTCATGGTCCCAACGTTTTCGGCGACAGTGGCTAAACATGGGGTGGAACATTTTATTACTACCACTGGCCCACCCGTTTTTGCAAAAGCTCGGCGCTTGGACTCAGCTAAACTGACCATAGCGCGCGAGGAGTTCGCCAACCTGGAAAGACTGGGCATCATCAGGAGGTCAAAGAGCCCCTGGGCTTCGCCGGTCCATATGGTCCCAAAGGCTGATGGCTCGTGGCGACCTTGTGGTGATTTCCGCAGGTTGAATAACGCTACAGCGCACGACCGCTATCCGATCCCGCACATCCAAGATTTTTCGGTGCATTTGGCGGGGGCGCGCATTTTTTCTAAAATAGATTTGGTACGCGGTTACCACCAGGTTCCAGTGCGCGCTGAGGACATACCCCAAAACAGCGGTAATAACTCCTTTCGGGCTTTTTGAGTTTTTGCGCATACCGTTTGGGCTTAAAGGCGCAGCGCAGACGTTCCAACCCATGATGGACGCGGTTCTGCGCGACCTCCCCTTCGTGTTCGTCTACTTGGACGACATATTGGTAGCCAGCGCGTCCGAAGTCGAACACGAAAACCACCTTACAGCAGTTTTCCGGAGGTTGGCAGAGCACGGGTTAATAATTAACCCAGCGAAGTGTCAGTTCGGGGTGGCGCAGATTGATTTTTTGGGGCATCGCGTCTCTCCAGAAGGAGCAGTTCCTCTGCCCGACAAAGTACGCGCAATAACAAATTTTCCCCAACCACAAACGGTCAAAGCGTTACAGGAGTTTTTGGGAATGGTGAATTTTTATAAACCGTTTCCTCCCTCACGCAGTGCAGCTCATGCAACCATTGTATGCTGCACTAAAAAAACAAAAATCCACAAACAAAATCGAATGGTCTCCGGAGCGGGAGCGCGCATTCGCTGAAGTCAAAACAGCCCTGGCAAACGTTGCGTTGTTGGCACATCCAGACCCAATGGCCCGCATAGCGCTCACTACTGACGCGTCAGACGTGGCCATAGGAGCGGTCGTGGAACAGTATGTAGCAGGAGCTTGGCAGCCGCTCGCCTTTTCCAGCAGGACCTTGCGCGATAGTGAACGAAAATACAGCGCATTCGACAGGGAGTTGTGAGCTCTCCACTTGGCCATTCTCCATTTCCAGTTTTGGCTGAAGGGACGCGGTTTCACCGCGTTCGTGGATCACAAGCCACTGACTTTCGCGATGGCCAAGATTACAGAACCGTGGTCGGGCCGGCAGCAGAGACAGCTGGCCGCCATCTCGGAGTTTACTACCGATATCCAGCATGTAGCGGGTAAACTTAATGTAGTGGTGGACTGCCTCTCGCACGCCGTGGCGGGTCCAGTCCGCGCAGAGGTAGATTTTGCAGCCATGGCCGCGGACCAGGTTAGTGACACGGAAGTGCGCGCGGCCCCAGTCCGCGTAGGGATAGATTATGCAGCCATGGCCGCGGATCAAGTTACCGACGCGGACGTGTGTGCGCTCCAGTCTGGACCAACAGGGTTAAGGCTGGAGAACAGGGTGCTACAAGATGGTATGCCCCCCCTAATCTGCGATGTCTCCACGGGACGACCGCGCCCGGTGGTGCCGACCACGTGGCGCCGCCGCGTTTTTGACTCAATTCATTCTCTGGCGCACCCGGGGGGTGCGCGCGTCGGTCAAAATGGTAGGAGAGAAATTTGTGTGGCCGTGCCTGCGCAAGCAAGTCAAGGAGTAGGCAACAGCCTGCGTGGCTTATCAGCGAGCCAAAATACACAAACACACTAGAGCTTCCTTGGAGCCTTTTCACATCCCGGCTAAGCGGTTCGATCACGTGCATGTCGACCTCGTAGGCCCCCTCCCGCCGTCACAGGGGTGCACACACCTTTTGACAATGGTGGACCGCACCATGCGTTGGCCGGAAGTGGTCCCACTGGCATCAACCACAGCCGAGGAGGTGGTGCGCGCGTTTCTAACAGCATGGGTAGCACGTTTCGGAGTTCCGTCGGACATTACGTCTGACAGAGGTCCTCAATTAGTTTCCGAGCTCTGGTCAGCGATGGCCCGCAGCCTGGGGATAATGATCCACCGCACTACCGCATACAACCCGCAGGCTAATGGTTTATGCGAACGTTTCCATAGGTCATTGAAAGCAGCCCTCAGAGCGTCGCTTACGGATGCAAATTGGGTGGACAGGCTACCATGGGTTTTATTGGGGTTGCGTTCTGCACCTAAAGTAGGAGTTGGAAGGCCTCCCCACTGAGTTGGTTTTTTGCGCAGCCACTCCGGCTGCCCGGGGAGTGTTCTCCCAGATAATCCTGTGGCCAGAGTGCCCCCCCGCTCGAGCAGTTGCAGAGCGACACGAGAGCGAGCCCGCTTCCTGGCCCAGTTCATCACAGCTTCCCGAGCGGTTTTGTGCCTAAAGCTTTAAAAAAATGCGGAGTTTGTTTTTGTCAGACATGATGCACATCGCCCACCCTTACGCCCACCTTATGACGGACCATACAGAGTGCTGGAAACAGGGGACAAGCATTTTTTGCTAGATTTGGGGGGCAGGAAAAGAAATGATTTGTATTAAACAGGCTCAAACCAGACCCGCTTTTGTGCTGGCTGACGAAGTGCCGCAGGCTGGCGAGGGCTCCTCGACGCGGCAGACCCCTAGAGAGCATTCCCCAGAACATACCCACGAGAGATTGACTATACAGTTCTAATCCTCAACAGCAGCTCCATCAGCGAGGAAGACGCCGCGGGGGTGGTTAAAGCCCGCGTGCTCAGTTAGGGTAGGCAACTTGGAGACCCAAGCAACAGTTGGACGGATGTGGTATAATGTGACACATGACGTGCAAACTGTTTTACATTTGGTTCCATGCTTAGACGTTTGGGGGTGGGGGCAGGTGGCACACATATATGCACATATGTGATTTCAGATGCTCCACAGATATACCACTGTATGGCTTATTGTATACTTCACATCTCAGGGGAACAAAGAGGCTGAGCCTTCCAGAGGTAACGGGGAGGGTGGGGAGATCTGGCCTTTTGTTTCAAGGAGATGGGCCTTGAGAGAGTTTTCTGACCACCAGAGACTAAGGAGGTGGATGTGTGAAGACCGGGGGGAAGTTACATTGTGACTGGATGTAAGTACCATGTGACTGTATGTTTTGATTAAGCACCATGTGATTGTATGTTTGATGTCCTGGTATAAAAGGACAGATGGTGAAAGAGTCATCCTCTTTTCTGCTTTTGAATGTTGGAGAAAGTGTCATTGTGATAAAGCTGATCTGAGGAATACACGCAGCCTCGTCCTTCACAACTCTCCACAAACTAGTAAAAAATTATACTATAGGAAAATATTAAATGAAAATAAGAACAATATAAAAGGAGTCTGGGACATATTAAATAAATTAAGGAAAAATGGAACTAAGAAAACGATATATCCAGAGTATTTTACTGATAATTGTGGGAATAATTATGATAAGAACATGATAGTAAATAGAATGAATCATTTTTTTTTGTAAATGGACCAGAGTTGGCAGCAAAAATTCCAAACCAAGGAAGAGACACTGTGAGTGAAACATTTATTGGAAATAACCCTCGGTCAGTCTTTCTCTCAGCGGTGGATGAACTAGAGGTAAAATCTGTTGTTGAAAAGTGTAAAAATAAATTATCTACTGATTGTGATGGTATTGATATGGCACTAGTAAAAAGAACTGTTGATGGCATATTAAAACCATTTATATATATTTGTAATCTATCATTTCAAACTGGCTCATTCCTGCAGAAAAGGAAAATAGCAAAAGTAATACAGTGATCCCTCGCTACTTCGCGCTTCACCTTTCGCGCCCTCAGTGCATCGCGGATTTTTCAAAAATATTCATCAAAAATTCAAAATTGAGAAATAATGGGCGGGCGCTAGCAGAAGGCAGGGAGACTACATTAGACCATCAGGTGTCAACACGGACAGCCGCTCAACTCTCTGTTCGCTGTTCTCGTGTTTGCTCGGCTCGGAAATCTCGCAAGCTGATTGGCCGAGACGTTTCACCCCGCAAGCTGATTGGCCGAGACAGTTTCACCCACCTCCTCTCCCTGCCAAGCACCCATGAAGGGAAGGAAGACCACATTCATTGCTTTTTATCGCTCGTGTTACTTAGTCTCGCCGTGTGGAACTTTTTGCTGTTCTCTTGTGCCATTTTGTGCGAAATAGTCTTCCCGTCGAGCCACTACGCCACCTCTTGCAGCTTCAGCTCTATCGGAAGCTGCCCTCGATGATCCTGAGCCTCCAGCACCTCACGATGAGGCGTCACCTGAGGAGCAGTAAAGCTCTCATTAACCTGTGCAGTAAATCATTTTCATCTTGAGTTACGTATCTTGTTATAAGAATAAAAGAGTTCTAAAAACATATTTATGTACACTTTGTTTACATCTACGTATGTATGTACACGTACACACACACACGTATCATATGAGAGAGAGAGAGTGGGAGAATGAACGTACGTATTATTTATGGATGGCGTCATTAGGGGTGACGCTACTTCGCGGTTTTTCACTTTTCGCGGTCGGTTCTGGAACCCATTAACCGCGGATAAGTGAGGGTCACTGTACCATTATGCGATAGCAAGGAAATAAAACACCACTGTGGCGTGGGTTTGGAATAACCCCCACAACAGACTAAGGACATCCCCAGCTCGCTACTTCTGGTTTTTTTCCCGCTGCACTACTGAGATGTAGTGTGCCATTCAATGCAATTTGTGATGGTAATGTGCCATTCATCATTGTGTTCATAGCGTACTGTCCTTACTAGTGACCCCCCCCTTAGAGACTGAGATCAATATGTAGATTGTGCATTGTAACCTTCTTTGTCCTGCAGCTGGAGCAGAGGCAGCTAGCAATCTACCTATTGTTATGTATGTCTCTCATATGCTAATGCCCCATACCAACTGTTGTGAATGCTCCTTTCAGTGTATTGTTGTAACTGGGTATATATTGCTACACAACTCGATTCTGTAGCTCACTCTCTCCACCTCACTATCAACTGCTGCTGACCACTCACTTTTTTGTGTCTCCTCTCTGAGAGCCTGAGGAATCCCGCTCCAGCCTGCGTCACACTATGGGCTGGAGCGGAGTTCCTGTGACAGCGGTGTGATTTAATAAACCTGCTTAAAACCTTCACCACGCTGCTTTATTTCATGCCGCCCGCACCACTACACAAACTACAGACCAGTATTGCTCCTCCCACAATTTTCAAAGATTCTGGAAAACGTTGCAACAACAGATTAGAGGACTTTTTAAATTAACATGGTCTGCTTTAATCAGAATCAATATGGATTTAGAGCAAAGAGTACAACATCATTAGCAATTATGGAAGCAACAGAGCAAACTAGAAAGCACTTATATGTAGGGGAGGCTTGAAATAACGAGGCGATGTGATATTATAAACCAATAGTTTATGATCAGCTCGCTCTAACAAGTCTCATCTAGGGTGCAGCAGCAGAAGAAGGGAAGAAGAGAGCAAGACACGCTTCGCTCTACGGAACTTATACTCGCACATAACAAAAGACATGCATATCAAAGAGCTGACATCCCTCACTATTTTAATCCGCCTCTTTTGTCTCTCGTACCCCTCCACCTGGCCCTGGGGGGTCATGGCAACCTATCTGGTCTCCACCGCAGCGCCTTGGATGCTCTTTGATTCTTCACTGGGCGGTTGAGACCCTTTGTCCTGTTCTGAGGTGTGAAGTCGCTTTACATATTGTAATCACCAAACATTCTCACATGCTTATACTGTACAGTATGTAGGTTATGGGATATTATGATTAAGTATAGACCAGCAGCCCCCCGCCCCAAACGACTAAGAAAAGGACAATAGAAAAATTCAGCAGTTTAAGATAATTATTAGTGACATACTAACTGCTACAGCCGCGTGACATCAGAAGAAACTTTCCAGCAGCCCATGCTCCTAAGAGAGTTCAGTGGTAAGTCATAACAGCATAGTAAAAATCACAAGTCAGTCCTAAACTGTTACAGCACAATTAGTGAACAACTGTTGAGTAGTTTGCATCAGTGCCCTGTGCCGTCTGGGGTTTTAATCTCTCCCGAATCTGCTGTGGGTCCGCTTGGGCGTCCTGGTGGGACCGTTCCTGTAAGGAATCTGCAGCTTGGGGAGGAGAGTGATTATTTGTTCCCTGCAGGGGGGATGAGTCTTTTCTGTTGGGGGTCTACCCCGCCGAGGTGCTCTCGCCAACCGTGCAGGCTTGTCTCTCAACAAGAAGGCAGGTTTAAGTCTGTCAATACTGACTGTTTCTTTTCTATCCCCAAAATCAAGCACAAAATGCTTATCACCAGGTTCCAGCACTCTGAATGGTCCATCGTATGGTGGGCGGAAGGTTGGTTTTAAAGCTTCATGCCTAACAAAAACGAATTCAGCGTTTTTTAAAGCTTGGGGGACAAAAACCCGTGGAAAAGAGTGATGTGCCGGTCCGGGGAGAGAGTCCGGTCCGTTGCTGCCTAAAAACCTCGGGGCTGGAAGATGCCCTGGCTCTGGGTTCTCTGGTAAAAATTCACCTGGGAGCCTGAGAGGTTGTGCAAAAACTAATTCTGCTGGGGAGGCATCTAGATCCTCTTTAGGCGCAGCACGCAACCCCAATAAAACCCAGGGAAGTTATTTACCCAATTTTGTATCCGTTAGTGAGGCTCTGAGGGCGGCCTTTAAAGATCTGTGAAAACGCTCGCATAACCCATTAGCCTGAGGGTGATAAGCGGTGGTGCGGTGAATTGTCGCCCCTAACTGCTGGACATGGCTGACCAAAGCTCCGAGACAAATTGAGGCCCCTCTAGCGGACGTGGATGTCCGATGGGAACGCCGAAACGTGCCACCCAGTTTTTTCAAAAAAAAAAATGCGAGCGACTTCCTCCGTTGTGGTTGACGCCAGAGGGACTGCCTCCGGCCAGCGCGTGGTGCGGTCTATCATTGTTACAGATGTGTGAAACCTTGGGAGGAAGGTAGTTGGCCCCACGAGGTCGACATGAACGTGTCGAACCTTCTAGCAGGGATTTGAAAAGGCTCTAGAGGGGCTTTGTGTGTTTGTGTACTTTGGCGCCTGACAAGAAATGCAAGTCTTTGCCCATTCTTTTACGTTTTTTTGCGCAGGCCAGGCCACACAAACTTTTCGGGCAAACCATTTTTTACCGAGCGCACACAATCTGGGTGCGCGAGGGAGTGAATCGAGTCGAAAATACGGGGGACGGGCGCCATGCAGCTGGGACGAACGGGCGAGGTCGGGCCGGTTTGAGATGTCGCATATTAGGGGGGGCCACACCGTCGCGGTAAGACCCCTTCTTCGCTCCAGGCTTACCTCCGGTTGGTCCTGACAGGAGTGCGCGCACTGGTCCGCGTCACTACTTTGCTCTTCCTCCGCCATGGCTGCATAAGCGATCCCTGCGTGGATTGGGGGCTGCGTATGTGTCCGCGGGGGCGGACAGAGCGTCTGCGGCTGAGGGAGTATATCTTGTCCTTCGTGCTCGTGGCAAGGTGCTCAAGCGCGAGAGAGGCAGTCTGCTACCACGTTAATTGTGCCTGCCACATGTCGAATGTCTGTGGGGTGAACTCTGAAATCGCAGGCTAGCTGTCCTTTGTTGCCTGCCTGACCACGGTTCGGAAATTTTAGCCATCGCAAAGGTGAGCGGTTGGTGGTCTACAAAAGCTGTGAAAGGCCGACCTTCCAACCAGAATTGG
This sequence comes from Pholidichthys leucotaenia, assembly GCA_020510985.1. Lineage (NCBI taxonomy): Eukaryota > Metazoa > Chordata > Actinopteri > Cichliformes > Pholidichthyidae > Pholidichthys > Pholidichthys leucotaenia. The sequence goes on along the minus strand of CM035848.1, from coordinate 285,390,958 downwards.
GAATTGGCGGATGGATAAATGAAGTGCTAGCAGCTCCCTGTCAAAAAGTGCTGTATTTACGCTCAGGTTTGGGTTTTAGCAATTTGCTGAAGAATGCCAAAGGTTGCCAGATTCCGCTGACGTGTTGTTCTACAACTGCCCCTAAGGCCAGGTCTGAAGCGTCTGTGGTTAGCGCAATGCGGGCCGAGGGATCCGGGTGAACCAACAATGGTGGCATTAGCTAGGGCACTTTTTACTTCCCGCGAAGGTGCGTTCGCGCGCCGGGGTCCATTCGACCGCGTTGGAAGGTTTTTGTTTTCTGAGCGCGTCATATAAGGGGCTGCATGAGCGGGAGCTGGCGTGGGGGGAGGGAAACTGTTTGTAAAAATTAACCATTCCCAAAAAGTTCTTGCAGCGATTTGACCGTTTGTGGCCGGGGGAAACTGTTACGGCGTGAACTTTGTCTGGCAGTGACTGCCCCCTTCGGGTGAAACTCTGTGTCCTAAGAAAATCAATTTGTGACTACGCCGATTGTGGCAGGTTGGCTGGGATGGATTATTAACCCGTGCTCTTCTAGTCTCTGAAAAACCATAGTGAGAGTGCTGCTCATGTTCTTCCTCAGACGAGGCTGGCTACCAGCATATCGTCGAGGTAGACGAACACGAAGGGGAGGGTCACGTAATACCCGACCCTCGCGTCCATCATCCGCTGAAAGGGTTTGAGCAGCACCTTTGAGGCCAAAAGGCATCCGCTAAAATTCAAAAGACCGGAAGGGGGTTTACAGCTGGTTTAGGAATGTCCTCTGCTCGAACTGGGGACGTGATGAGTAGCCGCGGACCAGGTCTATTTTTGAAAAAATGCGCGCACTATACCGCCAGAGAGGGTAGTGAAAAATCTTGAATGTGAGGAATTGGGTAACGGTCATGCGCTGTTCGCATTGTTTAATCTGCGTAATCGCCACACGGTCTCCAGGAACCGTCGGATTTCGGGACCATGTGAAGTGGTGACGCCCAGGGGCTTTTTCGAGTGCCTGATAAGGCCTAAGTTTGTCAAGGGGGGTAGTAAACTCGTCCCGAGCTATGGCGAGCTTGGTCGCGTCTAAGCGCCGAGCTTTGGGGCGAATAACCGGTGGGCCCGTTGTGGGAATAAGAGGTGTTCGACCCCATGTTTAGCCACGTGGCTGAGAATTTGGGAATTGTGAGTGCTGGAATTGGGTGAGGAGTTGATCAAACTTACCTCCTGCTGTGGTGACGCTGGCTTGCACGGGTGGTGGAGAAACTCGAGCTGAGCAGGGAATAGAAGCAAAGGACAGTGCATTAACCAAGCGTCTGTTCGCTAGATCAACTAATAACCCATGTGCACACAAAAAAGCTGCGGCGCCCAACAAGTTAAAACGCAACGCCGCTACAACAAATGTCCATCTGTAGTTGCGGCCGTGGATGCGGAGGGGCAGGCTCTTTTCGCCAAAAGTGTCGATGATGGAGCCGTTGGCTGCCACCGCTCCATTGCCCCGGGTGCCCATGGCCCGGTCTGCTTGGGAGGGCATGACAAAGCTTAGTTGAGCTCCCCGTGTCGATAAGGGGAACTCTTGCCGGTGTGGTCCCGCCCGTCACATATAAAAGCTTGCTTTTTTTCGCCGAGAACCGCCGCTGTTAACGGTTCTCAGCCTTGGCATGTTTGGCCCGAAATCCGGAATTTGCAGGGGGGAACGCATTCGTAAGCCTTCTCGGCGAAGCGGTGGTGGGAATAACAAAAGACGTTGCTCCGTCTGTTACGTCTTGGCCGTGTCGCTGTCACCGCGGGCTGATTCTGCTCGGTGGTTTGTGGCTCCTCGTGGCTCCGGACATCAGCGTGAGGTCTGGCAGATGCTGCTGTGGGTGTCTGTTCTTTGCAGGCCGTTGACGAGCCGTTGAGCTTCGTGAGCCAGCGTGCGGAAGGTCCTGCTGGGTGCTGCATCGCATGTTGGCAAGCGTCCCTCTCAGGGTGGCGGCAGCGTACTGAGGAATATGAATTGGAAGAGGAAGTTGTCATTGTCCTCTTCTTTAAGTTGCAGCAAGTCCTCCATGAGGGCCTTGGGGTCTGCATCCTCTGTGGCCGGAGACCGCCAGGATCCTCTCGGCTCTCTCCTCGGCTGAGGGGACGAAATTTGCCACGATGGTCGCTTTCAGTTCTTTATATTTGTCCTGGGCCGGCGGCTGCTGGATTATACCCACGCACATCTCGAAGTGGGCGGCGTCGAGTTTGGCGACGATGTGATAGAACTTTGTATCGTCAGCCGTGATGCCCGCAAGTGCAAACTGGGCTTCAGTTTGCTGAAACCACGAGGCGGGGTCTTCCTGCCAGAAGTTCGGCAGCTTGACGGTGACGGCGTTTGTGTGGACCGTCACTGATGTGTCCGCAGGGTGAGAGTGCCTTCCTTCGGCTCTCTCAGCGGCGCTGGTGCTTGGTTGAGCCCTCTCTATCACTTCTGCCGTGGGGGAACGTCGTCCATCTGTTCCCCTGTCCTGCATGGGCGCCGGCGTCTTGCCTGGGTCGCCACAGATGAGTCGATCGCGGGGGAGCGCCTCTGGTCCATCCTCGCGTCAGGGTCACCAGTGTAGGGAGCTTGAAATAACGAGGCGATGTGATTTATAAACCAAAGTTTATTATCAGCTTCTCTAACAAGTCTCATCTAGGTGCAGCAGCAGAAGAAGGAAGAAGAGAGCGAACACCTTCGGCTCTACGAACTTATACTCGCACATAACAAAAGACATGCATATCAAAAGCTGACATCCCTCACTATCTTAATCCCCTCTTTTGTTTTCGTACGCCTCCACCTGGCCCTGGGGGGGTCAGGGCGACCTAATCTGGTCTCCACCCGCAGCGCCTTGGATGCTCTTTGATCTTCACTGGCGGGTTGAGACCCTTCGTCCTGTTCTGAGGTGTGAAGTCGCTTTACATATGTAATCACCAAACATTCTCACATTGCTTATACATATGTAGTTATGGGATATATGATTAATATAGACCACATCATAGAGCGCATACCTCCGCCAAGGCTCCTTCTGTTTGTCATGGATCACCTCCCAAAATGTAATTGGGTTTGTGTATAGACCTATAGCCACTTGTGGTGAAAATGGCATCAAAGTCTGTCCATCAGTTTTGGAGTATTGTTGCTAACACACTGTGAGAAGATAAGAGCCTTGGCTGAGGTATGCATTCTCAGATCATCACCAAAATATAATGGGTTCCTCTGTTAGGCCAAGAACCACCTCTGGTGAAAATTTCATCCAAATCCATCCAGTAGTTTTTGTGTAATCCTGCTGCACAAATACAAACAAAGCCCATGGTGGAGGTATGCCACTCTCAGATCATCAGCAAAATTAATCATCTGTTCCCGTGTCATTACACACCTTTCCTGAAAATTTTCATCAAAATCCATTCATAACTTTTTGAGTTATGTTGGTAACAGACAGACAGACAGACAAACCCGGTAAAAACATTACCTTATGGCGGCACATGGGGAAAGCATAATGTGTGTAACATCTTAGACGAGAACAAAGAGCAGAGGGTTCCTGGTGAGATAACAGGGAGGGTGTGAAGGGATGAATGCAGTGTGACCTTTAGTGTGTTAGAAACTTCTAGAAGGATGGTAAAGGGATTAAGGAAGTGAATGCATGTGACTTTGTGTGTTAGAAGCTTCTGGAGGGAATGCCATAGTCTTTAAGAGAAGAGTTCTTTGCTGAGATGTCATTCTGTCTGTGCTTCTTGTGTGAGTTGTGTAATAAATCGTCTGAAGCCAAATCCGCCTCTTTCTTTACACGCTCCACACTGGTGATCCAAGAACGAATCATGGAACACAGCGAAAGATCCCCGGAGCCAGCCTCGTTGGGAGCCCCCAGCCAAGCATGTGCTGTTGCAGTCAAGCTACCGATTTTGGCAGCACAATCCGCGCTCCTGGTTCCACCTAGTTGAGGCGCAGTGCGCCCTCCAGGGGATATCGGCGGATGACCACGAAGTTCCACTATGTGGTCACAGCGCTCGACGCCCGCACGGCTCAGCACGTGGAGAGCCTGCTCGATCAGCCACCAACCAACGACAAGTACGGCACGCTGAAGGCTGCACTCATCCAGCACTACACACTCTCGGATGGTGAGAGAGCAGAGAGACTCTGACGCGGACTGGGTAGCAGATGGGTCGGCCATTTGACCTGATGGAGAAGATGCTGAGATTAAAGGGCACAGACTACGACCATTTCATTTTTAACCCACCTCTTCCTCCAGAACCTTCCGTCAGCAACGAGAGCGCCCTGGGCCAATTCGCGTTGCTGGCCAAGCGGGGGACTATCGTGCGCTGGCGCCGAGAAGCAAACCCAGATCATCAGCGCCAGCAGAGAGGGTTCACGACCATGGCGGCAGCGACGAGCTCGGCGCGATGGCCGGAGGAGGCGAGGAGCCATCGACGAAAGCTGCAGAGCACCGACAGACAGCACAGAGCGGGGGCCAACGGAACACGGGGAGACACCCTTTGGGTTTTCTACCACCGCCGCGTCGCAGAGAGGGCACGCAAATGTATACCACTGTGCCAGTTCAAGCGCTCTGGAAACGCCAAGACCGGGGGTCGGTAGCAGCCACGGCCCTCGGGGAGGAGAACAAGCTGCTCTACTTGACGGACGCACGCTCGGGGAGGCATTTCCTCGTGGACACCGGTGCCCAGAAGAGTTTCATCTGGCCGACCTACGCTGACCGGCTGGCAGGATCTAGCGGCCCCAAGATGGCAGCAGCAAACGGCTTGGAGATTAAGACCTTTGGTGAGAGGACTCTACTCCTGTCTCTACACGGCCGTACATTTGAGTGGACTTTTGTCATAGCAGCATTGAATTTCAATATACTGGGGGCTGATATTTTGTGTACACATGGGCAGCACGGTGGTGCAGTGGTTAGCACTGTTGCCTTACAGCTAGAAGGTTCCTGGTTCGAATCCCCAGGCTGGCAGGGGTTGGAACCTTTCTGTATGGAGTTTGCATGTTCTCCCTGTGCTGTGTGGGTTTACTCCGGGGGCTCCGGTTTCCTCCCACAATCCAAAGACATGCATGTTAGGTTAATTGGTTGTTCTAAATTGTCCCTAGATATCTGTTTCCTATAGGCCCTTAGAATAGAGGGTTGGTGCTAGTGAAAGCGCTTTGAGTGGTCTTTGTGACTAGAAAAGCGCTATATAAGTGCAGGTTAGTTAGTTAGTTAGTTAGTTTGTTGGTTGATGTCGCTAACAGGCGCCTAGTTAATGCACTGTCCTTTGATTTTCTCCCCTGTATAGCTCGAGTGACCCGGCCAACAGCACAAGCCAACGTCACAGCTGCATGCGGTAAGTTCCACACACTGCTCACTCAGTTTCCAGCACTCACTGTCCCCACATTTTCGGCAGCCATCGCTAAACACGGGGTGGAGCATTTTATCACCAACACCGGGCCGCCCGTTTTTGCAAAACCTCGGCGCTTGGACGCAGCTAAACTGGCCATAGCGTGCGAGGAGTTCGCCAACCTGGAGAGGTTGGGCATCATCAGGCGTTCAAACAGCCCATGGGCTTCCCCGCTACACATGGTCCCTAAAGCTGAGGGTTCGTGGCGACCTTGCGGGGATTTCTGCAGGTTGAACAATGCCACAGCACACGACCGCTACCCAATTCCTCACATTCAGGATTTTTCTGTTCACCTGGCAGGAGCACGCGTTTTTTCTAAAATAGACCTGGTCCGCGGTTACCACCAAGTCCCAGTGCGCGCTGAGGACATACCCAAAACAGCGGTGATAACTCCGTTCGGTTTATTCGAGTTTTTGCGCATGCCATTTGGGCTTAAAGGGGCTGCACAGACGTTCCAACACATGATGAATGCAGTGCTGTGCAATCTCCCTTTCATGTTCTTCTACCTGGACGATATCTTGGTAGCCAGCGTGTCCGAAGACGAACACGAAACCCACCTCACGATGGTTTTCCGCAGGTTGGAATAGCACGGGTTAATAGTCAACCCAGTGAAATGTCAGTTCGGGGTGACGCGGATTGATTTTTTGGGGCACCGCGTCTCTCCCAAAGGAGCGGTCCCGCTGCCTGACAAAGTGCGCGCGGTAGCAGATTTTCCCCGGCCGCAAACAATCAGGGCGCTACAAGAATTTTTGGGAATGGTGAACTTTTATAACCGTTTCCTTCCCCGCGCAGCACAGCTCATGCAACCACTGTACGCCGCGCTCAAAAAACAGAAACTCGCGGATAAGATCGAATGGTCTTCTATCAACTGCAAGCCATTTTATTCCCCGCGGGAGTTCGCAAGTTCGCATCATTTTTTTTGATCGCTGTGTACGCCCCTCCCGACGCGGACGCGCGCGTGGCCCAGCACGTGGCCCAGCGTGGCCCAGCGCGCGCTTGCAGATCACATCCTACATGCGGAGCGGACTTTTCCAGACTCCCTGGTTATTGTGGTAGGTGACTTTAACCAGAGCAATCTGAGTCACCAGCTCCCCCGATACAAACAGTTTATTAAATATCCAACCAGAGGTGTGAACACACTAGATCACTGTTACACTACAGTGAAGGACGCATATCGCGCTGTTCCTCGCGCTGCGCTCTGACTATCTGATCACGTGATGGTCCACCTCATCCCCACATACAGACAGAGATTGAAACTCACTAAACCTGTTGTGACCACCACGAAGAAATTGACCAGTGAAGCTGGAAAGAATCTGAACACATGCATGGAAATAACTGACTGGGACATGTTTAAAGGAGCCACACATGATCTTAATGAGTACACGGACACTGTGAACTCATATATCAACTTCTGTGAGGAGAGCATTCTCCCATCGCGCACCAGGGTGAGGTACTCTAATGATAAGCCCTGGTTCACCGCCAAGCTCAGACAGATCAGGAAGGAGAAGGAAGCAGCATTGAAAAGTGGAGACAGGGACTGCTACAGAGAGGTCAAATATCGGTTTAACAGAGAGCTGAGGAGAGCTAAATCTGTGTATTCTGAGAGACTCCAGCAGCAGTTCACTGCTAATGACTCGGCTTCTGTGTGGAGAGGACTGAGGCAAATCACCAACTATCGCCTCAGGCTTCTAAAGGTCAGGATGACAAAGCCCTTTGTCAAAAACTGTCCCAACATTACGCCCGTTTTGACACCTCGTCAGCTGTGTCCAACTCCCCCACTCCACCCAGCTCCACTGCCTCCTCGGCCCCGCATTCATCAAAAGCGGTCCCCCCCTCCTCCTCCTCCTCCTCCCCCCCTGCCCTTGTCATCAGTGAGCAGGACGTGCACAGACAGTTCTCCAGACTGAACCCGCGCAAGGCCCCCGGGCCAGACGGTGTGTCTCCCTCCACCCTGAGATACTGTGCGAAAGAGCTGGCTCCTGTCTTCACAGACATTTTTAACACCTCCCTTAAGCAATGTCACGTGCCGACCTGCCTCAAATCCTCCACCATCATCCCTGTCCCCAAGAAGCCACGGATTACTGGACTTAATGACTACAGACCTGTAGCGCTCACCTCTGTAGTCATGAAGTCCTTTGAGCGCCTGGTCCTGTCTCACCTCAAGTCCATCACCACTCCCCTCCTGGGACCCGCTGCAAGTTTGCCTACCGTGCCAACAGGTCTGTGTACGACGCAGTCAACCTGGCCCTCCACTCCATCCTGCAGCACCTGGACTCTCCCCGGAACCTACACCAGGATTCTGTTTGTGGACTTCAGCTCTGCATTCAACACCATCCGCCCCCGTCTGCTCCAGGACAAGCTGTCCCTGCTCAGTGTGCCTGACTCCCTCTGCAGGTGGATCACAGACTTCCTGACCGACCGGAGGCAGCATGTGCAGCTGGGGAAGTCTGTCTCGGACTCTGTATAGCATCAGCATCGGATCCCCCAGGGCGTGTGTACTTTCCCCCCCTACTCTCTCCCCTTTATACCAACTCCTGCACCTCCTCCCACCAGTCTGTTAAGCTGATTAAGTTTGCGGACAACACCACCCTCACTCGGGCTCTATCCCAACGGTGACGAGGCCGTCTACAGGAAAGAGGTGGCCCAGCTGGTGGTCCTGGTGCTGCCACAACAACCTGCAGCTGAACGCTCTGAAGACTGCGGAGATGAGTGTGGAACTTCAGGAAAGTCACAACCCCCCTGCCCCCCCTCACCATCACAGGCTCTCCCATCACCATTGCAAGATTCCTTCCGCTTCTTGGGCACCACCATCACCCGGGACCTCAATATGGGTAGCCAACCATCAGCTCCCTCATCAAAAAGGCCCAGGCAGAGGATGTCTTTCTGCGGCAGCTGAGGAAGCTCAAGCTACCCTCCAAGATTGTTAGTGCAGTTCTACACGGCCATCATCGAGTCCATCTTCACCTCTTCCATAACCGGGTGGTACGCAGGAGCCACCTGCCTGGGACAGGACTAAGGCTGCAGCGCGTCGTGCGCACTGCTGAGAAGGTGATCGGCTGCAAGCTCCCATCTCTCCAGGACCTGTACATCTCCAGGACCCGGAGGCGTGCTGGCCGGATCATAGCCGATCCTTCACACCCTGGTCACGTACTGTTTGCCCCCCTCCCCTCAGGTAGAAGACTTCGGTCCATTCAGACTAAAACCTCCCGGCACATGAATAGCTTTTTCCCCTCTGCCATCAGACTGCTGAACATTAAGTGACTTATTGACTCTCGTGCACTATGTACAGCAGCTCATCCAGACTCATGACATTCATCACTGTTTTTCTGTTGCATTATCAACTGCACTGTGGTACCCCATATTATCTGCTACTTGCTAATTTATTTAAAACTGCCTTGACTAGTATTACTCATTATTACTATTATTATTATTATTACCTATTTTTCTACACTTATTGCATGTTTTTAGTCCTTTAGTTTTTTAGTTTATCTCTTTATCTCATCATGTTTTTAATGTTGCAGCATGGCACCGAGACAAATTCCTAGTTTGTGTACTACATGAACAATGGCAATAAATCTGATTCTGATTCTGATTCTGATTCTGAATGGTCCCCGGAGCGAGAGCGGGCGTTCTCGGAAGTCAAAGCAGCCCTGGCAAACGCCGCATTGCTGGCACATCCAGACCCAACGGCCCGCATAGCACTCACCACTGACGCATCAGATGTGGCCATAGGGGCGGTCGTGGAGCAGCGCGTAGCCGGGGTTTGGCAGCTGCTCGCCTTTTTCAGCAGGACTTTGTGCGACGGTGAACGTAAATACAGCGCGTTCGACAGGGAGTTGCTGGCTCTCCACTTGGCCATTCGCCACTTCCAGTTCTGGCTGGAAGGGCTCAGTTTCACCGCGTTTGTTGACCACAAGCCACTAACATTCACGATGGCCACGGTTTCAGAACCGTGGTCGGGCCGGCAGCAGAGACAGCTGGCCGTGATCTCAGAGTTTACTACCGATATTCAGCATGTGTCGGGTAAACTGAATGTAGTGGCAGACTGCCTCTCGCGCGCCGTGGCTGCCCCGGTCTGCGTGGGGATAGATTACACAGCCATGGCCGCGGAGCAGGTTAGTGACGCGGACGTGCGCGCGCTCCAGTCTGGACTAACAGGGTTAAGGCTGGAGAGCAGGGTGCTGCAAGATGGCATGCCCCCCTAATCTGCGATGTCTCCACGGGGCGCCTGTGTCCCGTGGTCCCGGCTGCGTGGCGTCGATACGTGTTTGACTCGGTTCATTCTTTGGCGCACCCGGGAGTGTGCGCGTCGGTCAAAATGGTAGGGGAGAAATTTGTGTGGCCGAGCCTGCGTAAACAAGTGAAAGAGTGGGCGGCAGCCTGCGTGGCGTGCCAATGAACCAAAGTACACAGACACACGAAGGCTCCCTTGGAGCCGTTTCGTATTCCAGCTAAGAGGTTCGACCATGTTCAAGTGGACTTCGTGGGCCCCCTCCCGCCATCACAGGGGTGCACGCACCTCCTGACAATGGTGGACCGCACCACGCGCTGGCCGGAAGTGGTTCCGCTGGCTGCAACCACAGCCGAGGAGGTGGCGCGTGAGTTTTTAACAGCATGGGTGGCGCGTTTTGGAGTCCCGTTGGACATTACGTCCGACAGAGGCCCTCAATTTGTTTCCGAACTCTGGTCAACAATGGCCCGCAGCCTGGGTGTCACAATTCACCGCACAACCGCGTACAATCCACAGGCTAATGGGTTATGCAAACGTTTTCATAGATCATTGAAAGCATCTCTCAGGGCTTCACTGACGGATGCAAATTGGGTAGACAAGCTACCGTGGGTTTTATTGGAGTTACGTTCTGCGCCTAAAGAGGATCTGGAAGCTTCCCTGGCTGAACTCGTTTTTGCACAACCACTTCGGCTGCCCGGGGAGTTTCTGCCAGATAATCCCACGCCGGGCAGTTCCCCGCCGCAGCTGTTGCAGCGTAGCATAGACACAGGCATGCTGCCGGGCCCTGCCCACCACAATTTTCCACGTGTTTTTGTGCCTAAAACTTTGAAAAACGCGGAGTTCGTGTTTGTCAGACACAACGCCCACCGCCCTCCATTGCGACCACCCTATGATGGAACGTTCAGAGTGCTGGAAACAGGGGATACGCATTTTTTGCTAGATTTGGGGGGTAGGAGGGAAAAGATTGGCATAGACAGACTCAAACCCGCTTTCGTGGTGGCGGACGAGCAAGTGCTGTTGGCGAGGGCCCCTCGGCGTGGAAGACCCCCACGGGGAGCTTCCCAGAGAAAAGATTCCCCAGAACACCCACACGGACAGTCAAAAAGTTTTCACCCCCAAACATCAACCCCCCAGCTTGACAGCACCGTGGAGGCGGTGAATCCTGGTTACAGCAGATACGGGAGAAGACTGAAGCCCAAGCAGCATGTGGATTGATGTTTAATGGTTCTGTCACAGCATACGGACTGTTATTCTTTTGTTCTATCCAATATGCTCGGGGGGGGGGGGGGTGGTATGGCGGCACATGGGGAGAGCATAATTGTGTAACATCTTAGACGAGAACAAAGAGCAGAGGTTCCCTGGTGAGATAACAGGGAGGTGTGAAGGATGAATGCAGTGTGACCTTTTGTGTGTTAGAAACTTCTAGAAGGATGGTAAAGGATTAAGGAAGTGAATGCAATGTGACCTTTTATGTGTTAGAAGCTTCTGGAGGAATGCCATAGTATTTAAGAGAAGAGCCTTTGCTGAGATGTCATTCTGTCTGTGCTTCTTGTGTGAGTTGTGTAATAAATCGTCTGAAGCCAAATCCGCCTCTTTCTTTACACGCTCCACAACCTCCTTGGCGGAGGTAAATAATAAATGCAAAAGATCAAGGAAAATATGCAACTGGTGTATTTATAGATTTTAGAGAAGCATTTGATACAATAAATCATTCGATACTTCTTGATAAACTGCAATTGTATGGTATTAGGGGAATGGCTCTGAACTGGATTACAAGTTTTTTTTTATCTGAGAGACAACAGTTTGTGAAGATGAGAGAATATCTGTCTGAGTGTATGGGAATTGCCTGTGGGGTCCCCCAGGGGTCGGTATTGTGCTCCAAATTATTTAATCATCATCATCATAGCGGTCTGTTGCAGGACAATGACTGTTTCATTTAGGTCTGATCAGATTCCTCCATGCATATATAAATGATATATTCCAAGTTTCTAAATTATTAAAAATAATATTATTTGCTGATGATACTAATATATTTTATTCTGGAAATAATTATTTCCAGAATAAATTATTTCCTCCTTTAGGATCCTCAGATCACAACTGTGTACATTTGCTGCCCACATATAAAACTGCTCTCAGAAGAGGCAAGGTGGAGACCAGAGACATAGAGGTGTGGACAGAGGATTCAGTGCACTGCCTCCAGGAATGCTTTAACTGTACAGACAGGGAGGTTTTCACACTGTCCTGCGGGGATGATTTGGACTCTTTGGTGGACATCACATGCTCATACATGGCTTTCTGTAAAAATATGATCGTTCCACGTAAATGTGTCAAAATATATCCCAACAACAAGCCATGGGTTACAAAATCAGTTAAATCCTGCTTACAGAGGAAAGCACTTGCCTTTTAACAGGGGTCTGTTTCTGAGCTACAGGTTGCCACAAAAGAGCTGAAGTCCCAAATTTTAAGAGCAAAACAGAATTATAAATCAGAATTGGAAAGTAAATCAAATCAAATCAAACTTTATTGTCATATTGCTGTACATACACTACCGTTCAATAGTTTGGGGTCACTTAGAAATTTCCTTATTTTTGAAAGAAAAGCACTTTTTTTCAATGAAGATAACTTTAAACTAATCAGAAATACACTCTATACATTGCTAATGTGGTAAATGACTATTCTAACTGCAAATGTCTGGTTTTTGGTGCAATATCTAGATAGGTGTATAGAGGCCCATTTCCAGCAACTATCACTCCAGTGTTCTAATGGTACAATGTGTTTGCTCATTGCGTCAGAAGGCTAATGGATGATTAGAAAACCCTTGTGCAATCATGTTAGGCCTGCAATGCTGTAATTGGTGCAAATGGAAGATTCTTTGACGAAAACAAAGTTTGAAGGAAAAAATTATTATTTCAAATACAAATCATTATTTCTAACCTTGTCAATGTCTTGACTATATTTTCTATTCATTTTACAACTCATGGTGGTAAATAAGTGTGACTTTTCATGGAAAACACAAAATAATTGTCTGGGTGACCCCAAACTTTTGAACGGTAGTGTACAACTGTAGTGCAGGCAAGATGAAATTGAGTTTCTCTCGGCATCCATATAAATAGAAGCAGCATGATTTAAGACACACTCACACATAGCTTCACCCCCCACCCCCACCCCCCATCCATTCACACATCCCTGAGACATACTTGGGAAAAAAAAACAACTAACTAACTATAATATACAAATAATATACAAAATGTCTGTAGGTGCAGTAGTGTGTATGAGAGATTCCGGGTCAACTGTTCAGCATCCTGACAGCTTGTGGAAGGAAGCTGTTGATCAGTCTGGTGGTTCTGCCTCTGATGCTCCAGAATCGTTTACCAGATGGAAGAAGTTCGAAGTGTTTATGCAGAGGGTGAGAACGGTCCTTGACAATGTTCAGTGCCCTGCTCCTACAACGGCTCTGAAAAAGTTCTTGGACAGAGGGGAGGGAGACTCCAATTACCCTCTCAGCCCCCTTAACTATCCTCTGCAGGGCTTTTTTGTCTGACATACTGCAGCTGGAGTACCATGTAGCAATGCAGTACGTCAGAACACTCTCCACCACACCTCTGTAGAAGGTCCTGAGGATGCAGATGGGGAGAGAGGCCTGTTTGAGTTTCCTCAAGAAGTGCAGTCTCTGCTGAGCCCGCTTCCTGATCCCCAAGGAATTCTTGCTCCAGGTCAGGTCCTGCGAGATCTGCACTCCGAGGAACTTGATGTTCTCCACTCTCTCCACTAAACGGCCGCCGATGCTGAGGGGGACGTAAGATGGCAACAAAGAAACTTGGTTCAGCCTGGGCCAGTATGAAAACTATTGCAGGCCTTCAGAGCAGAGCGCAGTAATCGTGTGTTTTTAGATGGTTTTAATTCAGACACAGAGCTGGCTAATGCTCTTAATTGTTTTTATGGTCGTTTTGACTCCTTTGATTTTAGCACAGAAACCCAAGATTTGAAACAGAAACTCAAAGACAATCAGCACTTTAATATTGAGGTGCAGGATATTAAAAGGGAGTTCTGCGCTGTAAAAGTGAACAAAAGTCAGGGTCCTGATAATATATGTGGGTGCTTGGTAAAGTCCTGTGCACATGAACTGAGTCCTGTATTTCATTACATTTTCAATAAGTCCTTACAGACACAACATGTGCCCAAGATCTGGAAAGATGCCGTGGTTGTTCCTGTTTCAAAATCCAGCTGTCCTAAAACGGTGAACGACTTTAGACCAGTTGCTTTGACTTCAATTTTAATGAAAATTTTTGAAAAACTGGTCAGATGTGAGGTCCTAAAGCAGACTGAGCATGCATTGGATCCTCTGCAGTTTGCATATAGGCCTCAAGAAGGAGTGGAGGATGCCACTGTCACTCTGTTTAACATGCTTTTTAAACATCTGGATTTTAATGGGACACATGCCAGGCTTTTATTTGTGGATTTTTCCTCCGCCTTTAATACAATCCAACCTCATATTTTAGTTGAAAGTCTCCTGCAACAATTTGATTTGAGCAATAATCTGGTGGGTTGGATTCTGGATTTCTTAACCAACAGGACGCAGAGAGTAAGGGTCAATGGTACATTGTCTGACCTAAAGTGCTCTTCTACTGGCTCTCCTCAGGGGTGTGTGTTGTCACCACTACTCTTCATCCTGTACACAAACATGCATTGGAGCAGACATGACAACAGACACATTATAAAGTATGCTGATGATTCAGTTATTGTCAGTCTCCTCCCGGATGGTGAGAGTGGCCACGGCCCAGTAGTTGATGATTTTGTTCACTGGTGTGAGGATTCCTACCTGCAGCTGAATACGACAAAAACTAAAGACACGATTATTGACTTTAGGAGGAAAACTCCCAGGCACAAATTCACCGTACCAAAAGGTCAGACCACTGAATGTGTACAATCCTACAAATATCTTGGGATGATTATTGATAGTAATTTAAACTTTGAAGAGAACTGTGAAAGGGTGTGCAAAAAGGGTCAGCAACATTTGCATTGTTTGAGGAAACTTGCACGCTTCCAAATTGACCAAACCATAATGACAATGTTTTATTGGGCTTTTACTGAATCTGTTTTATCCTTTTCTTTAGTGTCATGGTTTGGTCAGATAAAATTGAAACAGAGGAAATCCTTGGATCAGGTAGTTAGATGGTCCAGTCGTTTGCTTGGTGAGTCACAGCTGAGCCTGACATCCCTGTACACCAGACAGGTACAGAGGATTGCTACCTCCATTTTAAATGATGACTCCTACCCTTTGCACCGCAACTTTCAGCTTCTTCCCTCCAGACGGAGGTTTGCTGTCCCAAAAAGTAAAACCCAGCGCTACAAAAACAGCTTTGTCCCTGCTGCTGTCAAAGAGTTAAACAAGTTGTAACAATATATTGCACATAATTTAGGTTCCTATTTATTAACTCCATTTTATATTTACTTATTTTTGTAGGATTTTATTTGGGTTCTAAATCTTTTATTGGGTTTTAGACCTTTGAGTTTTTAACCTCTTTGACTAGTCTTTAACTTTTTAATATGACCCTTCTCTCTTATCTCTGGTTTTTCTCTCATCTCTTTGTCTTTATATCCTGTTTGATGGAGCCTTGAGTATTTTTTATCATATTTATAGTCAGCTTCATGTGTGCCTGTGTTTGCGTTTATGTTGAATGTAATTGTGGCTTGTAAATATGGATGTCACCATACTGCAAAACAAATCTACCTACAGGTACAAATAAAGTAACCTGAACCTGATTATAAGGAACTAATCCATACTCTAAATAATGAATTAAATAAGCTTGAAAATGGATGGATAGTAATAAATTATCACAAAATATAGATAAAACTAAGGTAATAATATTTGGTAATTGTAAAAAATAAAGAATATATACATATTCATATAGATAATGTCCATCCATCCATCTTCTACCGCTTTTCCGGAGGTCCGGGTCACAGAGGCAGCAGTTCAAGCAAAGAAGCCCAGACTTCCCTCTCCCTCTCCCCCGCCACCTGCTCCAGCTCTTCAGAGAGGATACCAAGGCGTTCCCAGACCAGCTGGGAGACATAGTCTCTCCACCGAGTCCTGGGTCTGCCCTGGGGTCTCCTCCCAGTGGGACGTGCCTGAAACACCTCAAGCGGGAGGCGTCCAGGAGGCATGCTAATCAGATGCCCGTACCACCTCAACTGACTCCTTTCAATGTAGAGGAGCAGCGGTTCTACTCTGAGCCTCTCCCGGATGACTGAGCTCCTCACCCTATCTCTGAGGGTGAGTCCAGCAATCCTACGGAGAAAGCTCATTTCAACCGCTTGTATCCGCGATCTTGTTCTTTCGGTCATTACCCAAAGCTCGTGACCATAGGTGAGAGTAGGAACGTAGATTGACTGGTAAATTGACAGCTTTGCCTTAGAACTCAGCTCCCTCTTCACCACAACAGACCGGTACAACGTCCGCATCACTGCAGATACTGCTCCAATCCGTCTGTCGATCTCTTGCTCCATTTTCCCCTCACTCATGAACAAGACCCCAAGATACTTAAACTCCTCCACTTGCGGCAGGAGCCTGTCCCCAACCCAGAGAGGACAATCCACCTTTTTCCGGCTGAGGACCATGGACTCGGACTTGGAGGTGTTGATTCTCATCCCAGCCGCTTCACACTCAGCAGAAAACCGTCCCAGCAAGAGCAAAGAAGAAGAAGAAGAGCAAGAAATTCCACAATTGCAACAGCACAGCGATAGTAACACTCAGAGCAATAATTAAGGAGATACGAAAATAAGTGCAGTGAATATACATATGTACACATAAATATATAAATATATATACACAGTGCGAGCATTGTAGCTAGATGGAATAAATAGCATAACCGTCTATTTAGTTACCCTACATAGTATGAATATGTTACCCACACTATTGTCACCCTCCGTACGACTGATATTGTCCTAATTGTATGCTGGAGGGGACCATTTGTGTAAGTCTGTTGCATCTTTTGCATTCAATACTATTAGGTTGTCACGCTTTTTTGCTATCTCTGTGAGCAGCCCTGCTTAGGTTATACAGTCTGACAGCCGTAGGTAGGAAGGACCTGCGAAACCTCTCGGTTGCGCACCTAGGATGATGTAGTCTACTGCTAAATGAGCTCCTCAGTGCATTCAGTATGTCCTGCATAGGGTGGGACTCAGACTCCAGCAGAGATGACAGTTTAGCCACCATCCTTCTCTCTCCTATCTCCTCCACTGGGTCAAGGCGTTGCCCCAGGACAGAGCTAGCTTTCTTGATTAGTTTGTTCAGTCTCTTCCTATCGGCTGCTGTAATGCCACTGCCCCAGCAGACCACTCCAAAAGTGATGGCTGATGCCACCACCGTGTCGTAGAATGTCTTCAGCAGCACCCCTTGTACACCAAAAGACCTGAGCCTCCTCAGTAGGAACAGTCTGCGTTGTCCCTTCTTGTAGAGTGCTTCAGTATTGTGTGACCAGTCTAGTTTATTGTTCAGATGAACACCCAGGTACTTGTAGGATGTCACCATCTCAATGTCTGTTCCCTGTATGTTTACTGGTGCTGTGAGGGGTTGTCCTTGCCTGCGGCAGTCCACCACCAGCTCCTTAGTTTTCCTTGCATTGATCTGGAGGTAGTTCCGATGGCACCAGTCCACGAAGTCCTGGATAAGTCCTCTGTACTCAGCTTCATCTCCGTTGAAGATGAGGCCGACGATCTCAGAGTCATCAGAGAACTTCTGTAGATGGCAGTGTGTTGTGTTGTGTGAGAAGTCCGCAATATTAAGGGTGAACAGGAAGGGAGCCAAAACCGTTCCCTGGGGGGGGGGGGGGGGCGTGCTACCGATGATCGTGTCGGACACACAATCCCGGGTTCTCACAAACTGGCCGGTTAGTGAGGTAGTCCAGGATCCATGATGACAGGTGCTGGTCCACCCCTCCGCACAGCAGCTTGTCCCTCAGGATCATCGATTGGATGGTGTTGAAAGCATTGGAGAAGTCAAAGAACATGATCCTCACCGCGTTCCCAGGCTTCTCCAGGTGATACAGGAAACGGTGAAGGAGGAAGATCACTGCATCCTCCCCCCGATGCCATGCTGGTAGGGGAACTGGAGTGGATCCATCGCTGGTCCCACCAGGGGGTGGAGGTGAGCAAGGAGCAGTCTCTCCAGGGTCTTCATCATGTGAGACGTCAGGGACACTGGTCTGTAGCTGTTCAGGTCTCTGGGGTGGGAAGTCTTTGGTACGGGTACCACACAAGATGTTTTCCACAACTGTGGTACCCTCCCCAGCTTCAGGCTCAGGTTGAAGATGTGCTCCACAATCCCACACAGCTGGTCTGCGCAGGACTTGAGGAGCTTTGCGCTGATGCTGTCCGGTCCCGAGGCCTTCCTCGCCTTGATCTTCCTCAGCGCCGTCCTCACCTGGGTCTTAGTGAGGGTCAGGTTGGGGGGCTGTGTGCTGGGAGTGGGGGGGGTGTTGGTGGAGTGGGGTGTGGACAGCAGGTCTCGATGACTTTAGAGGCAGCAGTGGTTGTTGTGCAGTCGTGGGGGAGGGCGGTTGGTCAAGCCTATTAAAAAAACAGGTTCAGATTGTTCACCCACTCCCTGCCCCCCGTGGCCTGGGAGGAGGTATTCTGGAGCCCAGAGATGGTTTTAAGGTTTCTCCGGATCCCACCAATGTCGCTCTGTTGCAGCTTGTCCTCCATCTTCTTCCTGAAGCTGTTCTTGCCTTCTGTGATCTTCTTCCTCAGCTCCCTCTGTACGGACTTCAGCATCTCCCTGTTCCTTGACCTGAAGATCCTCTTCTTCTCTCTCAGAAGTGTTTTTATCTCAGGGTTGATCCAGGGTTTGTTGTTCGAGCAACACCGTATGGTCTTGGTGGGTACGGTGTTGTCCACACAGAAGTTGATGTAGTCCGTGATGGTGTGAGTGAGGCCATTGATGTCCTCACCATATGGATTGCAGAGCTGCTCCCAGGCAGTGGTTTCAAAACAGTCCTTTAGAGCGTCCATTGCCTCCTCAGACCATAACTTCACTGTGCGCATGACTGGAGGTTGTCTGTGTACTAGGGGTTTGTACACCGGCAGGAGATGAACCAAGTTGTGATCCGATCTCCCAAGTGGGGGGAGTGGTGATGAAGTGTACGCCTCCTTAGTGTTTGCATAGAATAAGTCCAGTGTTTTATTGTCTCTAGTGTGGCATGTGACATACTGGGTGAACGTGGGCAGAATGGGGGACAGTGAAATATGGTTGAAATCACCTGAGATGAGTAGGAGAGCATCTGGGTGTTCTGTCAGCAGCCTGCCAGTTACTAAGTGGATGGCGTCACGCGCTGTCCCCGCGTTCGCCGTCGGATTTGCATAAATAACAATGCAGATCACGTGTGAGTATTCCCTCGGGAGATAGGTAGGCCGCATGCTAACAGCTAGCAACTCAGTGTCTTTGTTGCAGTGTTGTTGTTTAACCATGATATGTCCCGGTCTGCACCAGCTGTTATTGACATACATTATCACTCCTCCACCCCTTGCCTTCCCACTGTCTGGTGTTCGGTCTGCCCATATTACGTGGAAACCCTCCAGTTTCGATGTTAGCATCTGTTGCTAGTTCTGTTAGCCACATCTCAGTAAACAACATCAAGCTAATCTCTCTGAAGACGTGCTCGTAGCGGGAGATAGCCGCTAGCAGTCGTCAGTCTTTATTGAGTAGTGATCGTACATTCCCCATAATAACGGATGGGAGGACGGGTCTGTACCTTATATTCCTCTCCTGCCGTCTTACTCCAGCTCAACATCCACGTCTGTTTTCCGTCTTATTTCTCCCGGTATGTCGTGTTTTTTGCGTTAGCATCGTGGGCCGGTTAAAGTGTTAACAGCTGGTCTCTACCTCACGACTACCTCACGAAACCGGCCTCAGTTTGTGAGAACCCGGGACTGTGTGTCCGACACGATCATCAGTAGCACGGGGGCCCCCAGGGAAACGGTGCTGGCTCCCTTCCTGTTCACGTCTTTATACTGCGGACGTCTCACACAACACAACACACTGCCATCTACAGAAGTTCTCTGATGACTCTGCGATCGTTGGCCTCATCTCCAATGGAGATGAAGCTGAGTACAGAGGGCTTATCCAGGACTTCGTGGACTGGTGCCATCGGAACTGCCTCCAGATCAACGCGAGGAAAAACTAAGGAGCTGGTGGTGGACTGCCACAGGCATGGGCAGGGGCCCCCTCACAGTACCAGTAAATATACAGGGAACAGACATCGAGATGGTGACATCCTATAAGTACCTGGGTATTCATCTGAACAATAAACTAGACTGGTCACACAATACTGATGCGCTACTACAAGAAGGGACAGCGCAGGCTGTTCCTGCTGAGGAGACTCAGGTCTTTTGGTGTACAAGGGGCGCTGCTGAAGTCATTCTATGACACGGTGGTGGCATCAGCCATCACTTTTGGAGTGGTCTGCTGGGGCAGTGGCATTACTGCAGCCGATAGGAAGAGACTGAACAAACTGATTAAGAAAGCTAGCTCTGTCCTGGGGCAGCGCCTTGATCCGATGGAGGAGATAGGAGAGAGAAGGACGGTGGCTAAACTGTCATCTCTGCTGGAGTCCGAGTTCCACCCTATGCAGGACATACTGAATGCACTGAGGAGCTCATTTAGCAGTAGACTACATCATCCCAGGTGCACAACCGAGAGGTTTCGTAGGTCCTTCCTACCAACGGCTGTCAGACTGTACAACCTAAGCAGGGCTGCTCGCAGAGATAGCAAAAAGACGTAACAAACTAATAGTTTTTTGAATGCAAAAGATGCAATAGACTTACACAATGGTCCCCTCCGGCATACAACTAGGAACTTACCGGTCGCTATGGAGGGTGAGAATATGTATGGGCACATAATCATACCATGTAGGATAACTAAGTAGACGGTTATGCTGTTTCATTCCATCTAGCAACAATGCTCTGCACTGTGTGTGTTTATATATTTACATATTTATTCCATCTAGCTACAATGCTCAGCACTGGGTGTGTTTATATATTTATATATCTACATATTATTCCATCTAGCTACATTGCTCCCGCACTGTGTGTGTTGTATATACTTGCTATTTATTCCACCTAGCTGCAATGCTCCGTACTGTGGGTGTTTATATATTTACATATTTATTCCATCTAGGCTACAATGCTCTGCACTGTGTGTCGTGTGTGTGTGTGTATATTATATATTTTATAGTAATACGTACATATGTATATTAGCTGCTCTTGCTTGCTTGTTTTTTTTTTTTTTCTTGCCTTCTGATTGTTGCTCTGAGTGTTGCTCATCCCTGTGCTGTTGCAATCCTGGAATTTCCCCGTTGTGGGACTAATAAAGGCTTATCTTATCTTATCTTATCTTATCTATTGTACTGCCTCCTCCAATAAACAGTGGCTCCGTCCGCTGGCTTAGAAGACATTTGGGTGAGCTACGTATCTGTGATGGGTCGCCAGATCAGAAAGATTAGCAAGAGAGCCAGATTGTAAATAGAAATAGGAAGAAATTGATCCGCTGTTGCAAAAAGGCAGCCTACTCGTGTGGCTCCGGAAGTTTCCATCCGGCACCACACGGAGATGGTTCGGAGATGGATCGTGTCCCTTATGAAAGAAAAATATATTTACCAATGTATTACTTTACATTATATTGTAATATTGTGGAGTGTGTGAAATCAAAGGCAGATTCATTTCAAGCGATTTATTACACACTCACATCTCTCAAGCACAGAACAGACTAAACAATTTAGCAGAAACTCTCCTCTTAAGTTTCATGGCATTTACATCACCCACCAACATGACATTTGCATCACACTGCATCAACATCCTTCATCCCTGACTCCTTCTGCTATCTCACCAAGGAATCTCCTGCTCTTTGTTCTCCCAGCTTATCCACTGTCTCCTGTCTGAGATGCTAGATAATCTGGCTCCCCCAAGGTGCTACACCCCCCCCCCCCCCCGCCAGCATCTTAGATAGGACGATAGAATAACAGTCCACATGCTGTGATAGAACAATTGAACATCAGTCCACATGCTGCTTGGGCTTCCATCTCCTCCCGTATCTGCTGTAACTCGGTTTACCACCTCCGCGGCTGCTGTGCCGGTGGGGGGCTGCTGGGAGTGTGTCTGACTGCGGGTGGGCTGTTGCTAGGGGGGGGACACCTCGGTCTGTCCATGTGGCTGCTCTGGTGAATCGTTTCCCTGGAGAGCTCTTCGTGGGGGTCTTCCATGCTGAGGGGCCCTAGCCAACAGCACTTGCTCGTCCACCACAACAAAAGCGGGTTTGACTCTGTCTATGCCAATTTTTTCCCTCCTACCCCCCAAGTCTAGCAAAAAATGCTTATCCCCTGTTTCCAGCACTCTGAATGGTCCATCATAGGGTGGGGGCAATGGAGGGCGGTGGGCGTCGTGTCTGACAAACACAAACTCCGTGCTCTTCAAAGTTTTAGGCACGAAAACACACGGAAAAACTGTGCTGGGCAGGGCCCGGCAGTGTGCCTGTGTTTGCGCTACGCTGCAAAAGCTGAGACGGGCAGCTGCCCGGCGCGGGATTATCTGGCAAAAATTCCCCGGGCAGCCGTAGTGGCTGCGCAAAAACGAGCTCTTGCAGGGGAAGCTTCCAGATCCTCTTTCAGCGCGGAGCACAACCCCAATAAAACCCACAGCAGCCTGTCTACCCAATTTGCATCCGTCAGTGAAGCCCTGAGTGCTGCCTTCAGCAATCTATGAAAACGCTTGCATAACCCATTGGCCTGTGGGTTGTGCGGTGAATTGTAACACCCTGGCTGCGGGCCATCGCGGACCAGTGTTCGGAAACAAATTGTGGGCCCCTGTCGGACGTAATGTCCGACGGGACTCCAAAACGCGCCACCCACAATTCTGTTAAAAAAGCGCGTGCTACATTCGCGGACGTGGTTGCCGCCAGCGGGGACCGCTTCTGGCCAGCGTGTGGTGTGGTCCACCCATTGTCCAGGAGAGGTGCGTGCACCCCTGTGAGATGGCGGGAGGGGGCCCACGAGGTCCACGTGAACATGGGTTGAACCTCTTAGCTGGAATACGAAACGGCTCCAAGGGAGCCTTCGTGTGTCTGTGTACTTTGGCTCGTTGGCAGGCCACGCAGGCTGAAGCCCACTCTTTCACTTGTTTGCGTAGGCTCGGCCACACAAACTTCTCTCCCACCATTTTTGACCGACCGCGCGTGTGTAACCCAGCTGAGAAAATGACTCTTTTTTTCTCAGATGTCAATTGTATTAAAGCAATTGTGGGATTTTATTTTGAAAAACCGACTATCTTGGGAAGAGGAAGTGCGATCTTCATCATCCAACTTTTAAATTTCCATTTCATGGTTCACGTGGGTGATTTGGGTCTTTCCATTCGTTAAGAGCGATATTAGCCCCGCCAGCTTCCGAGTAGAGGCAGCAAGCGCGCACTCGGAATTCAGTTTTTCACGATATGAGCACGGACAGAGAGAGGTTGTGAAGCGGTCTGATTCACACAGATAGCCTCTTCTCTTGGCGAGTTTCATTCAGAAAGATGCTATAAATTGGATCTAAACACTCTCCAAATGCTAATTTGCAACCTTTATTATCCTAAGGTTGACGGGAGCACGAGCATGAGGGGGCATTGTGGCCTGTGGTCCTTTGCTATGTTACACACTGAGACCTCATCTTGGTGATCAGATACATGCTAACGTTAGCGTTATGCTGAATGCTAGTCGCGAGTGGATTTTTCTGTTTAAAAGCATGGTGCTATTTGTGGTATCACTCGGGTATTGCTTTTGAAACTCTTGACCCCAATGCCATGTACTCATGTATCTGATTAGTGGAACCAGCAATATTGATACAATCTCTTGCCAGTGTTTATACGCACTGTGTAGGGGAGCGAAATGACCAAGTCATTTCTCACTAAAATTAAAAACCAAGCGAAGATGAGGGGCAGAGATTTTGCAGATGTCCTGAAATACATGATGTTACGGATGTCTGAGGCAATCAAAGAATCTGAAAATGATCAATCAGAGCAAGTTAAGTTACCTGATAACTTACCTGAAGCTTTCTTAGATGAACCTCAACCTCAGCCTTCTGCAGCTGAGCCCAGTATTCAAGGTGCACAGCCAACTAACCAGTCGAATCACACGGCGAGCAACCCCAGCTCAAAGTATGCCCACCATTTCTGCACATGATTTAAATCCCCCAGAAGTGCAACGTGTGGTAGTTGAGCACAGTGTAAAAAGGGAAGATTTTTCCGTGCAGCCGTTTTCACAAAAGCTCAGAGCTTTTTCTGGCAAAGACCTCCGACCAACTTATGAGCTAGATTATGATACTTGGCGCACCAGTGTAGAATTAATCTTGACTGATCCTGCTATGTCCAAACTGCAACAATCCCAAAAGATACGCACTGAAGAAGACCAAATTGCTGCCAAAAATTTCGGGATGAGACAACATTTGAGCAGTTCAGATGAAGATGAGGACAATATCACGCTAAACTCACTCCAAGAACCTCAAACAAGTTGCAGAATTCAAACGCAACTAGTAAAAACTAACTGCAGAACCAAAAGCTCAAAACTCACAAGGTACACTCAGTACAAAGCCAAAAGAGAAACGAAAGTCGGAGGTTCGAAGATGACCAGATACCGTCGTAGTTCCGTCCATAAATGATACCGGATGGAGACAATACTGAAAATGGTCACATTACAACTCAACCAATACTGGACAATGGACAGTCTTGGTTGCACATGCAACGGGACTGGCATGATTATTTAAGCGCGGGGGGTGTGGGGGGGAGAGTGTAACCCAGCTGAGGAAAATGGACTCTTTTTTTTCTCAGATGTCAATTGTATTAATACAATTGTGTGATTTTATTTTGAAAACCGACTATCTTGGGGAAGAGGAAGTGTGATCCTCATCATCCAACTTTTAAAATTTCCGTTTCATGGTCACGTTGGGTGATTTGGGTCTTTCCATTCGTTAAGAGCGATATTAGCCCCGCCTTCCGAGTAGAGGGGCAGGCAAGCGCGCACTCGGAATTCAGTCTTTCACGATATGAGCGCGGACGAGAGAGGTTGTGAAGTGGTCTGATTCACACAGATACCTCTTCTTGGCGAGTTTCATTCAGAAAGATGCTATAAATGGATCTAAACACTCTCCAAACGCTAATTTGCAACCTTTATTATCCTAAGTTGACGGGAGCACGAGCGTGAGGGGCATTGTGGCTGTGTCCTTTGCTGTGTTCACACTGAGACCTCATCTTGGTGAGTCAGATACATGCTAATGTTAGTGTTATGCTAATGCTAGTCGCAAGTGGATTTTTTCGGTTTAAAAGCAATGGAAAAGGCTATCTTTGTGTCTGTATGGTTTTCCTAAATGTGATTTCAGTTCCCAACAGTATGCTGAAGTACTTTTAGTTCATATGCACTATTCTGTCGAATGCAATGTGTAGTTTGATGCTAAAAGCACATGGTGTTGGTCTACTATGTAAATCCATAGGTTATGCTAAACCCAGTAGCTCAGACAGGGTTTTACTGATTTTAAAAGGGAATATTGGAAGTAATAGGACGGTATATTCTCTGGTTATGTGATAGATTAATTGTATTTCATTTCATGATTTACAAAGACAAGGTTGAAAGGGATTAATCATAATTTCATGGTTAAGTGATGTAGAGATAAACAGAGGAATTCATTTAATTGGTTACATGAAAAAAGGGTATTTCATGTGCTACCAGAGAGATTGTGAGAAAAAGAACACATGCATTTAAAATGTAAGATATTACTATATTGCTGGATTGTGATAATAGTAATATGAGAGAAGAATTTAAACACTAAGCTATGGTATTATATAAGAAGGGATTGGAAGACGAATTACTCTAGCTGTAAACAATAATACCATTATTGTCCGTGCAGGCTAGGTTTTTTTGGTTGCTGATCAAGAACCTTCTGGATCCTGGATTCTCTCCGAATGGAGATGGCGAGCCTGACCCGAGACTGAACCGAGATTGATCTGAGAGATCTAACCAAGATCTCGATTGAAGAGCACCCTTCCTCTCTCAGTGCCCAGGATTTAAGTCGGTAACAACCCAAGTCGCCGCTTTAAACCGAGGAAAAGAAACCTGAGTCTGGAGATACAAGATATCTTGACTGCGCTCAAACGACTAACCGAAAGGACAAACAAACAATGAGCTCAGTAGGACATCTTTGGAGGGTTATATTTTCATACCGCGCCGTTGTGTTTTGTATAAGTGATAAATTGTCTGTACATATTGGCTCACTTTTTCCCTAGAAAGTAACAAACCATTATTGCTCATTTTCTTGCCTCCAGCGATTTCATTCCACACTCACTCTTAATTCCCTATTGTAACCCTTACGTACCTAGACAAACTTGGTTATACACTTAATTAATTTCCCTTACCTAAATAACATAAGCCAAGGCGTTACATGCGCACTCCTGGGGCTGCCAGCCAGGAGTGTGAACGACTCAAACCACGCGGTCGGGTGGCGCCACGCAGCGGGGACCACCGGACGCGGGGACCCGTGGGAGACATCGCAGATTGGGGGCGGCGGGGGGCGCCATCCTGCAGCACCCTGCTCTCCTGCCTTAACCCATGTTGGTCCAGACTGGAGCATGCGCAACGTCATGCATCGCTAATCTGCCTCCCGCAGCCATGGCTGCGTAAATCTATTCCCACACAGACCGGGGCCACTACGACGTGCGAGAGGCAGTCCGCACTACATTCAGTTTACCCAGACACATGCTGAATATCGGTATGTAACCTCTGAGATCACGGCCAGCTGTCTCTGCTGCCAGCCCCGACCACGGTTCTGAAACCCTTGGCCATCACGAATGTTAGTGGCTTGTGGTCCACGAACGCGGTGAAGCTGTGCCCTTCCATCCAGAGCTGGAAGTGGCGTTATGGCCAGGTGAAGAGCCAGCAACTCTCTGTCGAACGCGCTGTATTTACGTTCGCTGTCGCGCACTAGTTCTGCTGAAAAAAAGCAAGCAGGCTGCCAAGTCCCAGCGACGCGCTGCTCCCATGACAGCCCCTATGGCCACGTCCTGAAGCGTCGGTGGTGAGCGCTATGGGGCCGTCAGGTCTGGATGTGCCAGCAGTGCAGCGTTTGCCAGGGCTGCCTTTAACTTCCGAGAACGCCCCACTATCGCTCCGGGGTCCACTTTCGACCCTATCCGAGGGTTTCTGTTTCTTGAGCGCAGCGTACAATGGTTGCATGAGCTGCGCTGTGCGGGGACGGAAACGGTTATAAAAGTTCACCATCCCCCAAAAATTCCTGCAGCGCTCTGACCCGTCTGAGGCTGGGGGAAAATCCCCCATGGCACGCACTTCGTCGGGCAGCGGGGACTCGCTCCTTCCAGAGAGGACGCGGCGGTGCCCCAAAAATCTCAATCTCCGTCACGCGAACTGGCATTTTGCCGGGTTGATTATTAACCCGTGCTCCTCCAACCTGCGGGAAAAACCGTCGTGAGGTGGGTTTGTGTTCATCTTGGACGTACGGGCTACCAGGACACAAACAGGAGATCACCGCAGCCCTGCATCCATCATGCGCTGGAACGTCTGTGCCGCTCCTTTTAACCGAAAGGCATGGCTTAGGAACTCAAATAGACCACTGTTTTAGGTATGTCCTCAGCGTGCAACTGGGACTTGGTGGTAACCGCGGACCAGGTCTATTTTGGAAAAATGCACGCTCCGGCGAGGTGAACGGAAAAAATCTTGTATGGTGGCGAATTGGGTAGCGGTCGTGCGCTGCTGGCGTTGTTCAACCTGTGGAAATCCCTGCACGGCTCGCCACGATCCCTCAGCCTTAGGGACCATGTTGTAGCGGGGATGTCCCATGGGCTGTTCGAGCGCCTGATGATGTCCAACCTTTCCAGGTGGCGAACTCCTCGCGCGCTATGGCCAGTTTAGCTGCATCCCAAGCGCCAAGGTCTTGCAAAAACCGGGTGGCCCGGTGGTGGTGATAAAATGCTCCACCCCGTGTTTTAGCCATGGCCGCGGAAAACGTCAGGACCGTGAGTGCTGGGAACTGAGTGAGCAGTGTGTGGAAACTTACCCGCCTGTAGCCTGTGACGTTGGCTTGTGCTGTTGGCTGGGTCACTCGAGCTATACATGGGAGAGAGTCAAAGGACAGTGCATTAACCAGGCACCTGTTAGCAACATCAACCAGTAAAACCATGTGCACACAGAAAATCAGCCCCCAGGATATGGTAATTTCAGTGCTGCTACGACAAAAGTGCACTCATATGTACAGCCTAATGTACATATGATGTTTGTCTAATGTTTGTCTAATGACAAACCCCTGGTTCACAGCTAAGCTCAGACAGATCAAGGAAGGAGAAGGAAGCAGCGCTGAAAAAGTGGAGACAGGGACTAGCTACAGGGAGGGTAAATACCGGTGTAACAGAGAGCTGAAGAGGGCCAAATCTCTATACTCAGAGAGACTCCTGCAGCAGTTCACTGCTAATGATTCGGCTTCCGTGTGGAGAGGACTGAGGCAGATCACCAACTATCGGCCTCAGGCTCCTAAAGGTCAGGTTGACAAAGCCCTTTGTCAGAGACTGTCCCCAACACTATGCCCGTTTTGACACCTCGTCATCTGTGTCCAAACTCCCCCCCTCCCTCCAGCTCCACAGCCCTCCACATTCCCTACTTCATCTTATGCACCCCCCTCCTCCACCTCCCCCTCCCCTTTTCATCAGTGAGCCAGGATGTGCTCAAACAGTTCGCCAGACTGAACCCGCGCAAGGCCCCCGGCCCAGACGGCGTGTCTCCCTCCACCCCTGAGACTCTGTGCGAAACAGCTGGCTCCTGTATTCACGACATTATTTAAACACCCTCCCTTAAGTTATGCCACGTGCCCACCCCTGCCTCCAAATCCTCCACCATCATCCCTCGTCCCCAAGAAGCCACGGATCACTGGACTTAATGACTACAGGACCTGTAGCGCTCACCTCAGTAGTCATGAAGTCCTTTGAGCGCCCTGGTCCTGTCCCCCCTCAAGTCCATCAACACCCCTCTCCTGGACCCGCTGCAGTTTGCCTACCGAGCCAAACAGGTCTGTAGACGATGCAGTCAACCTGCCCCACACTCCATCCTGCAGCACCTGGACCCTCCCGGGAACCTACGCCCAGGATCCTGTTTGTGGACTTCATGCTCCGCATTCAACACCATCCGCCCCGCTCTGCTCCGGGGACAAGCTGTCCCTGCTCAACGTGCCTGACCTCCCTCTGCAGGTGGATCATCGACTCCTGACGGACCGGAGGCAGCATGTGCGGCTGGGAAAGACTGTCTCAGACTATACTAGCATCAGCACTCGGATCACCCCAGGGCTGTGTTACTTTCCCCCCCTACTCTTCTCCCTTTACACCAACTCCTGCACCTCCAGCCACCAGTCCTGTCAAGTTGATCAGTTTGCGGACGACCACCACCCTCATCGGGCTCATCTCCAACGGCGACGAGTCGCCTACAGAGAGAGGTGGCCCAGCTGGCGTCCTGGTGCAGCAATAACAACCTGCAGCTGAACGCTCTGAAGACAGTGGAGATGATTGTAGACTTCAGGAAAGTCACTACTCCTCTGCCCCCCCTCACCCTCTCAGGCTCTCCCATCACCACTGCTGATTCCTTCCGCTTCCTAGGCACTACCATCACCAGGGACCTCAAATGGGAGCTGACCATCAGCTCACTCATCAAAAAAGCCCAGCAGAGGATGTTCTTCCTGCGGCAGCTGAGGAAGCTCAAGCTACCCACCAAGATGTTAGTGCAGTTCTACACAGCCATCATCGAGTCCTTCCTCACCACCTCCATAACCGTGTGGTACGCAGGAGCCACTGCCAGGGACAGACTAAGGCTGCAGCGCGTCGTGCGCACTGCTGAGAAGGTGATCGGCTGCAAGCTCCCATCTCTCCAGGATCTGTACATCTCCAGGACCCGGAGGCGTGCTGGCCGGATCATAGCCGATCCCTCACACCCTGGTCACGTACTGTTTGCCCCCCTCCCCTCTGGTAGAAGACTTCGGTCCATCCAGACTAAAACCTCCCGTCACATGAACAGCTTCTTCCCCTCTGCCATTAGACTGCTGAACACTAAGTGACTCTCGTGCACCATGTACAGCAGCTCAACCAGACTCATGTCAATCATCACTGTTTTCTTCCTGCATTACCGACTGCACTATATAGTTCTCCACAGTATCTGCTGCTGGCTAATATATATTTTAACTGTTGACCAGTATCACTTAATCTTATCCTACACTTTATTACATGTATAGTTTATTTCTCTTATCTTATCATGTTTAATGTTGCCAGCATTGTACCGAGACAAATTCCTAGTTTGTGTACTACATGAACAATGGCAATAAACCTGATTCTGATTCTGATTCTGAGCCGTGTAGAGATAAGAGCAGAGTCCTCTCACCAAAGGTCTTAATATCCGAGCCGTTTGCTGCCAACATCCCGGGGCCGCTAGATCCTGCCAGCCGGTCAGCGTAGGTCGGCCGGATGAAGCTCTTCTGTGCTCCGGTGTCCACGAGGGAACGCCTTCCCGAGCGTGCATCCGTCAAGTAGAGCAGCTTGTTCTCTTCACCGAGGGTCGCGGCTGCTACCGACCCCCGGCCTTGGCGTTTTCCCGAGCGCTTGAACTGGCACAGTGGCGCACATCTGCGTGCCTTCTCTCCGAAGCGGCGGTGGTAGAAACAGAGCATGTCTCTCTGGCGCTCCTTGGCCCCCGCTGCTGCTACCGTCGGTGGCTCCTCGCCTCCTCTGGTCGTCTCGCTGGGCTCTGCCACTGCCCGCGTTGACTGTGATCGCCCTGGTGGTGATGATGATCTGGTCTGCCTCCTGGGCTAGCGCACGGTAGTTGCGTGCGGGCCAGCCACGGCGAATTGGCCAGAACCGCTCTCGCCACTGTAGGAAGGTTCCGGAGGAAGAGGTGGGCAAACAGAAAGGGCTCGTCGTCCGTGCCCATTAACACCAGCATCTTCTCCATCAGGTCTACAGCTGAACCATCTCCTAACTCGGTCCGCGTCAGGAGCCTCTCCGCTCTCTCACAGTCCGAGAGCGTGTAGCGCTGGATGAGCGCAGCCTTGAGCGTCTCGTATTTGCTGCAGGCTGGTGGCTGATCAAGCAGGTTCACTACCTGCTGAGCTGTGCGGGCATCGAGCGCTGCGACCACATAGTAGAATCTGGTATCATCTGCCGTTACTCCCCGGAGGGCAAACTGGGCCTCAGTGAGGTGGAACCAAGAGCGCGGGTTGTGCTGCCAGAAATCCGGTAGCTTGACTGAAACCGCACACGCGTGGCTGGAGGTTCCAGTCCGGGCTGTCTGTGGGATGGCTGCCGCCTCGCTGTAGCTTCCTGACCGGGCCGGCTCCGGGGATCTTGCCTCGTGTTCCATAATACGTCTTGGGTCACCAGTGTGGAGTGTGTGAAATCAAAGGCAGATTCATTTCAGACGATTTATTACACACTCACATCCCTCAAGCACAGAACAGACTGAACATTTTAGCAGAAACTCTCCTCTTAAGTTTCATGGCATTTACATCACACACAACATGACATTTGCATCACACTGCATTCAACATCCTTCATCCCTGACTCCTTCCTGCTATCTCACCAGGAATCTCCTGCTCTTTGTTCTCCCAAGCTTATCCACTGTCTCCTGTCTGAGATGCTAGATAATCTGGCTCCCCCAAGGTGCTACAATATATTATTTTCCCAATACATTTCCCAGTATATTACATGTTTTAAATACATGGAATTATACAGTATATTGATGATACTGTAGAGGGTGCAAAGGAAAAGATGTGGAGGCGAGGCACGAGCGTAGGTCAGCACAGATTCTTTATTGACCCTCTAACATGAATACAGCCTGTTGACCCCAGCAGCAACACTGGGGCCCTCTTGGATAGTCTTGAGAGTAGAGAGTAGAGAGAGAGACCTGAGAGTGAAACAAGCTCTTTTATACCGTGATACAGACAGAGAGAATGCATGGCACATTAGCATATCAATTGTCATCTAATACACATTGGTCAATTCACATGATTAGCATGACATTGGTTGGCTCGAGGACGCATGCATACAGTCCCGTCTGACTGCTTCCTGTGGTTCCCTGTCTGCATGTAAATTGTCCTCTGCTTCTTCCAGCCCTGCTGCTGGGTGTGAAGAATGTTCCAGAGGAATGTCTCCCTGCTGTGTTTAGTGTCACCACACCAGCCCCCCCCCCCAAACACCCAGAAAGGGCTGTGACTCCCCCCCCACTGTCGTTTGGGCTCAAGTCTACGCCAGTGGAGGCTGCAGCGGGGGTGGGGGGGTGGGGGTTTGCCGCTCCAGTCGAACTGCCTGCTGGTGAGGAGTGTTGAAGGGCCTGTAAGTCTGTGGGGGGAAAAGGGGAGGGGTGGAAAAGCCGGTGGTTGTGAAAAAAAAAAAAAGAAAACTTACATCTCTGACTCTTCTCGCAGCTCGCCCTGCGAGGATGTGGGGAAGGCGGGCGGCCAAATTCCCCGAGGATGCATAGCAGCTGTGAAACAACTGTAGCTGTATGAGGGACTTGGCAGTGTGGCCGTAGATGCGGAAGGGACAGCAATTGGCTAAATCCCCGTTGTGTGCTTCGGCTGAGAAACCCATACCAACAATGGAGCTGGTTTGTCCCTGGTGCGTAGCGCACGCTGCAGCCACGTAGCTTCCAGTTGCACTGTCCTCATAATCCTGCAGTGTGCGCGCGTGGCTTCTGTGCGCGGAAGGTCCGTTGCCGAGAGGTGAGTCAGGGTCACGGAGCTTGATGGAAATCAACACAGTCGGCACCGATGGTCTTCCTTGTTCAGGCTGTTTCTGTGCATTGCTCGTGTTGCTGATCCTCGTGCTTCTTGGTCCCAGCGCTGCACTCTCCGTCCGGCCCTGGAGGTCGCCATCGTGGAGAGAGGACAAGGCGCGCGCACTCCCGTGTGGGTGCGAAGGATGTAGGCGATTCCCAGTCTCTGGAATCCACAGCGCAGTGAGAGGGAGAGATAGTCCATTTCACGTTAGGTCACCAATGTAGAGGGTGCAAAGGAAAGGATGTGGAGGCAAGGCACAAGCGTAGGTCAGCACAGATTCTTTATTGACCCTCTAACATGAATACAGCCTGTTGACCCCAGCGGCAACGCTGGGGCCCTCTTGGATAGTCTTGAGAGTAGAGAGTAGAGAGAGAGAGAGCTGAGAGTGAAACAAGCTCTTTTTTACCGTGATACAGACAGAGAGAATGCATGGCACATTAGCATATCAATTGTCATCTAATACACATCGGTCAATACACATGATTAGCATGACATTGGTTGGCTCGAGGACGCATGCATACAGTCCCGTCTGACTGCTTCCTGTGGTTCCCTGTCTGCATGTAAATTATCCTCTGCTTCTTCCAGCCCTGCTGCTGGGTGTGAAGAAAGTTCCAGAAGAATATCCCAGAGGAATGTCTCCCTGCTGTGTTTAGTGTCACCACAATACATATATTACACAATATATTATATATTCATGTAATATATTGCAATATATTGCAAAATATACAAATGATTGCCGCTTTCCATATATTGCAATATATTAAACATGAATGAATAATATATGTGTTTATATATCCCAAAATATATGTAATTTTATATTTATAAATATCCACCATCATGTATTGTGATTTATATGGGAAAATGTATTGGTAATATATGTAAAGATAAAGTGTCACATATATGTTCAATATATGGTAAATGTATTTTACATATATGGAAAATTATATGGAAACATAAATGAAATATATGTAAAGATATATGAGCAATATATGGTAGAATGGATTGTAAATGTATGTAACAATATATGGAAAAATATGTACATATATGTTTAATATATGGTAGAATATATTTTAAATATATGTGAAATTACAGTGGGGCAAAAAAGTATTTAGTCAGCCACCAATTGAGCAAGTTCTCCCGCTTAAAAGATGAGAGAGGTCTCCAATTTTCATCATAGGTATACCTCAACTATGAGAGACAAAATGAGAAAAAAAAATCCAGAAAATCACACTGAAGGATTTTTAATGAAT
Source organism: Pholidichthys leucotaenia (assembly GCA_020510985.1). Classification (NCBI taxonomy): domain Eukaryota; kingdom Metazoa; phylum Chordata; class Actinopteri; order Cichliformes; family Pholidichthyidae; genus Pholidichthys; species Pholidichthys leucotaenia. Next base: position 285,357,269 of record CM035848.1, on the reverse strand, counting down.
TAATTGGTAAATTCCTCGGTAAAATAAGTATTTGGTCACCTACAAACAAGCAAGATTTCTGGCTCTCACAGACATGTAACTTCTTCTTTAAGTGTTGAATATTTAGTAGTTCATAATGGTTCATACACATAAGTTGATAGTTATTACATATTGAAATACACGTGAAAACAAACACATATTATAAACATTTTAAAGTTAATCAGAAAGGCTATTCATAGCAGTAATTTAATTAAAATCCCAAGGGTGTTTTCCTTCAATGCAGTCATTAGACATTGTCCACTAGACGGCGCTGGTGCTGTACCTTTGGCCATGAAATGTTATTGTTCAAGCTGCAGACCGAAGAAGAAGAAATCAGTGCTAAGCGATGCAGTGCTATCAGAGAGACGGACGCATGTTAGCCAGCGGGAACAACAAATGTGTTGTAAATGGAGACGCAGCATTCTCCAGTAAAGCCAAATGAAGGTAAAGTTGGGTGTTTGGACATTCTTTCCTTATAACAACTGATGTTACAACTAAATCCACAACATATTTTTTGGTGCCGAAACGCGGGAAGCGGAAGCTGGGAAGCGGGAAAAGTGAAGAGAGAACGTTGTTGGGATTAAGCCGATAGCTGTAACAACACGGAGACGAAAGGAAAAAATGTCGGAGCGACTTCAAAGGCTAAAACAGAAACGGACCGTGCTGCGGACGTCCGTTACAAAGCTGCTGCAAATTATACAAGATGAAACAAGTAAGACTGATATAAACAGTGACCGTTTGCGGGAGCTGTTAGCCATGTTGTCACAGAAAGAGAAAGGCCTGCAAGACATTGAACCAGATATAGAGCAGGAGATCCCTTTGGACGAGTTAGATGCGGACATGGTGCGGACACTTGAGTATCAGGACAACACAAATTTATGGAGGATGCGGGCAGAGAGAGCGATTGAACGGGCTGCCTTACAGCAACAAGAACAAGCAAGAGACGCCACCGTATCAGCGAATCCACATCGGCTGAGTGACGCGAGTACACGGTCAAATACAAGCAGACCCTCGGTAAAGCTACCCAAGCTCTCAATAAACAAATACAACGGAGAAGTGTGCATGTGGCAGGAGTTTTGGGACCAATTCGAAAATGCAATTCACCAAAACCCAGATTTGAGCAAAACTGAAAAGTTCACTTACTTGAAGTCATATCTCATTGGGCCAGCTGCACGCGCCGTCGCAGGGCTGAAAGTAACTGACATGAACTATGATGCTGCAGTAGACATGCTTAAGCAAAGATTTGGAGCTCATTGTAAGTGCACACATGTCTAAGTTACTAAATCTAAGCCCAGTTAAAAGGTCCTCAGACATTGTTGCCTTGAGACAACTTTTTGATGACGTTGAAGTACAAATCAGAAGCTTAGAAGCTTTAGGAGTCATGTCAGACAGTTATGGAGATTTACTGTGCCCCATACTGTTCAAAATGATTCCTGATGATCTTGCCCTTGAGTACACCCGCAAAACAGATATAGGGCAAAAGTGGGATGTTGATGGCCTTGTAAAGTTTTTGCAACAAGAAGTTGAAAGCAGGGAGCGTGCTGCACATTTGACACAAATGAGAGAGAATCATAAAGATACACATGCAAATCAGAAACAGCACTGCAAACCAGATTCAAGCAGAGAAAGGTGGAAAGGACCTAATGTGCCCTCAGCTGCAGCCCTCCACACAGGCAGTTCGAATACACCATTTGTGCACAGTTGCATATTCTGTAACAGTACCAGTCACAAGTCAGAACAGTGCACTGAAGACACAGTCACAAGCAGGAAAGAAAAGCTAAAGAAAATGGGAAGGTGCTTCATATGCCTAAAACCCAGACATCTTGCTCGAGACTGTAGATCCAAAAATGTGACATGCACTGATTGTGGAAGGAGACACCATGCTGTTGTGTGTGACAAAAGTGAGCAACCAAAAGAAAGGACAGATGCTGCTGAAAACACGAGTGATGCAGTGGTCTCCTCAGTATTTCCATATGCAGCCAAACCAACCCCAGAAAAATGTGAAACAGTACTGTTGCAAACTGTGAGAGCAAGGATTGAAGGACCTGGAGGAAAGAAGATTGTGCGTTGCTTAATTGATGGAGGAAGCCAACGGAGTTTTGTCCATGAGAAACAAGTGAAGGATTTAAAACTGCCAATACTAAAACAAGAGACATTAAACCTTCACACGTTTGGCTCAAAAAACCCAGTGACCACAAAATGCAATGTCATAAAACTAGTCCTGGAGAATGTGAGAAACAAAGATCAGAAAATCGAGATTGAAGCTGTTCAAACCCCACAGCTTTGTACTGCAGTCATGAAAGTCCCCAGTGAACACATCCAACGGCAGCTGGAGAAAAAAGGGCTACCAGTAGCAGATGTGTCAGCGGGAGATAAAGATGGTTTGGAGCTATCAGTACTGATCGGAGCAGATTACTACTGGAGAGTAGTCACAGGTAAAACTGAGAGACTGTCAGACGCTTTGGTTGCCGTAGAAACCAGATTCGGCTGGGCAGTGCAAGGACCAGTTGTCATGTCCAGTGTGAATGAAGCAACATGTATGCACATTGGACTCAGTGAAGACTCAGTGGAGATCTCAAACCAGCTAAGAGCATTTTGGGAGATCGAGTCGCTGGGCATCACTACTAAAGGTGAGGAAACACCTGATGACAGGAAAGCCAAGGAGAGCTTTGACAGGTCAGTCAGATTCATTAATGAGAGATATGAAGTGGCGTTGCCATGGCGCCAAGACACACCCGAACTCTCAGACAACAAGAAGGTTGCACAAAAGAGGTTTGAAACCCTGAAAAGAAAGCTGAAATCTGACGTGACACTGTTCAAAAGGTACAACGATGTAATAGAGGATTACACAGAACAAGGAATATGTGAAGATGTGCCAGAGAGCAGTCATTCAGCAGAGACAGAGAATGTAACCTACTACTTACCTCATCATGCTGTAATCAGAGAGGACAAGGTAACTACCAAGTTAAGGGTAGTGTTTGATGCTTCGTCACATGAAGAAGGTTGTTCCTCTTTAAATGACTGTTTATTACCTGGCCCAAACCTGAATGCTGACCTCATGAGCATTTTGATCAGATTCAGACAAAATCCTGTAGCTTTCACAGCAGACATTACTAAAGCTTTCCTTCAGATATCTATAACTGAAAGTGACAGAGATGCTGTGAGATTTTTGTGGCTTACAGGACCCCCAGATGTTGAAGGCACCAACACGCGTATAATGAGAATGGCACGTGTTGTATTTGGAGTAACTTCAAGTCCATTTTTACTTGCAGCCACTATCAGACATCATCTGGAGAAATATGAAGCTGACCAACCAGACACAGTAAAACTAATGAGAGACTCACTTTATGTGGATGATCTGATCGCTAGCTCAAGTAACTCAGACGAGGCATACAGACTTACTACAGGAGCAAGAGAAATACTGGCTGCTGCCAACATGAACCTCTGTAAGTGGACAACAAACTCCCTTGAACTGAAAACCAAGTGGTCAAACAGCAAGTTTGATTTCACACAAGAAACAGAAACACATGGAGGTGTGTTGAAAGTACTTGGTTTGGTGTGGAGACCGGACACAGATGACTTTGCCTTTGACCTCAAACATTTGATGAACATTCTAAAAGGAAAAGAAAACACAAAGAGGAGTGTTTTGAGATCATCCGCCAGAATCTTTGATCCTATAGGGTTCCTAACGCCATTTACCATTCGAGTTAAATGTCTGTTTCAGGAAATGTGGCGACGGGGCCTGAGCTGGGACGACGAGCTGCCTCCAGACCTTTCACAGGCATGGCAGCAGTGGTGCATGGAGCTTCCTCAGATCCACCAAATAGTCATTCCGCGGTGGTATGGAACAGAAAAACTGTCAGATAAATCACAAGTTCTCCATGTCTTCACAGATGCAAGCGAAAGGGCGTATGGCGCAGTTGCGTATCTACAAGGACAAACAACAGAAGGAGAGACTGTTACTGCGCTCGTTGCATCCAAGTTAAGAGTGGCACCAATCAAAACAATCACACTGCCACGCTTGGAACTGATGGGAGCTGTGATTGGATCAAGGTTGGCAAATAACCTTTTGAAGGCACTGAATATGCAGATCACTCAACTCAGAATGTGGTCAGACTCCATGATAGTGATTCACTGGGTTCGCAGTTCATCAAGGAAATGGAAACAGTTTGTTGCCAACAGAGTGATGGAGATACAAACTTTGACACCACCAGAACTATGGACACATTGTAATGGAAAGGTGAACCCAGCTGATCTCACCACAAGAGGTCAGTCCGCATCAAGGTTGAAAGAGGAAAATCTCTGGTGGTCACGCCCATCATTTTTGAAAGAAAAGGAGCTTCAAACTACACCACCAGAAACAGCACAAGAAATACTATCAGAAGAAGAGGTTAAAGCTGAGCTAAAGGCAAGTCAAGTCGCAGTACATCTCAGTAACAGTGAAAGAGTGCAATCTGAACCATTGCTACAGCTGGACAAATACAGCAAACTACAGACCGTACTAAGAGTAACTGCATGGATTCAAAGATTTCTCCACAACTGTCATTCAAAGCAAAGACAAAGGGGAGAACTAACAGCAGAGGAAATGGCAAAGGCTGAAAAGGTATGGATACGTGAAGCGCAACTTAACAGTTTTGAAAGAGAAATAACAGAGTTGAAAACTGGAGGAAATGTGCACAAAGACTCAAAAATCAGAGACTTTAAACCCTTTCTAGATGAGCAAGGCTTAATCTGTGTAGGAGGAAGGCTGCATCAGTCAAACATGAGTTTCAATGAGCAGCACCCATGGTTGTTACCCTCAAATCACAGATTTGCACAACTTCTGATAAAATACAGTCACGAAAATGTCATGCATTCAGGCGTGAGAGACACTCTAGTTCATCTACGAGAGAAGTATTGGATTCCACGCGCGAGACAGTTAGTCAAAAAATGCATTTCAGACTGTACTATCTGTAAAAGATTCAAAGTAAAAGCAGCACAGCAAACAGCTGCACCTCTACCCAAAGACAGAGTTACTGAAGCACCGCCGTTTGAAGTCACAGGTGTTGACTTTGCAGGCCCACTGTTTGTAAAGTCCAAGAATTCTGCAGAGAAGGCGTACCTAGCACTTTTCACCTGTGCAGTTACACGTGCAGTGCACCTTGAACTAGTATCGAGTCTATCAACAGAAAGTTTCCTTTTGGCATTCAAGAGATTTATTTCACGGAGAGGACTTTGTAGAGTAATCTACTCGGACAATGCAAAAACGTTCAAGAGAGCAGATCAAGATCTAAAGGAACTGTGGAAGGCTATAAAAGAGCCAGAGCTGCTGGAATATTTTTCTGAAAAGGGAATCAAGTGGAAATTTATTGCAGAAAGAGCAGCTTGGTGGGGTGGTTTTTGGGAAAGGTTAGTGCGCTCTGTAAAGGGATGCCTCAAAGGAGTAATGGGCAGAGCATCTCTGAGCTTTGAAGAGTTAACTTCTCTGTTGACAGAAATAGAAGCCACTATTAACTCAAGACCACTCACATTTGTGTACAACGATTTACAAGAACCAGAACCTCTGACGCCAGCTCATTTCCTCATAGGGAAAAGACTTACCTCTTTACCACCAAAGCCATTTTCCACAACAGGTCAGATAGCAAATGCAAATAAAGAAAAGCTGACCCGAAGATGGAAATATCGCCATAGACTTGTCAAGGAATTTTGGAACAGATGGAGGAGGGAGTATTTGCTGGACCTCAGATCGGCTCACACTCGTCATACCCCAAATCCAACACAACTCAAACCAGGAGATTTGGTCCTCATTGGAGATGACAAGATACCACGTCAAACATGGAAAACAGGACTAATCATAGAGGTGTTCCCAGGGAGAGATGGACTAGTCAGATCCTGCGCTGTGCGCACTCCAACTGGGACGACGTTAAGAAGACCAGTTCAGCTACTATATCCTTCTTCTTGGGGGGGAGGGTGTTGAATATTTAGTAGTTCATAATGGTTCATACACATAAGTTGATAGTTATTACATATTGAAATACACGTGAAAACAAACAGATATTATAAACATTTTAAAGTTAATCAGAAAGGCTATTCATAGCAGTAATTTAATTAAAATCCCAAGGGTGTTTTCCTTCAATGCAGTCGTTAGACATTGTCCACTAGACGGCGCTGGTGCTGTACCTTTGGCCATGAAATGTTATTGTTCAAGCTGCAGACCGAAGAAGAAGAAGTCAGTGCTAAGCGATGCAGTGCTATCAGAGAGACGGACGCATGTTAGCCAGCGGGAACAACAAATGTGTTGTAAATTGAGACGCAGCATTCTCCAGTAAAGCCAAATGAAGGTAAAGTTGGGTGTTTGGACATTCTTTCCTTATAACAACTGATGTTACAGCTAAATCCACAACATTAAGAGGCTCCTCTGTCCTCCACTCGTTACCTGTATTAATGGCACCTGTTTGAACTCAGTATCAGTATAAAAGACACCTGTCCACAACCTCAAACAGTCAGACTCCAAACTCCACTATGGCCAAGACCAAAGAGCTGTCAAAGGACACCAGAAACAAAATTGTAGACTTGCACCAGGCTGGGAAGACTGAATCTGCAATAGGTAAGCAGCTTGGTGTGAAGAAATCAACTGTGGGAGCAATTATTGGAAAATGGAAGACATACAAGACCACTGATAATCTCCCTCGATCTGGGGCTCCACGCAAGATCTCACCCTGTAGGGTCAAAATGATCACGAGAATGGTGAGCAAAAATCCCAGAACCACACGGGGGGACCTAGTGAATGACCTGCAGAGAGCTGGGACCAAAGTAACAAAGGCTACCATCAGTAACACACTACGCCGCCAGGGACTCAAATCCTGCAGTGCCAGACGTGTCCCCCTGCTCAAGCCAGTACATGTCCAGGCCCGTCTGAAGTTTGCTAGAGAGCATTTGGATGATCCAGAAGAGGATTGGGAGAATGTCATATGGTCAGATGAAACCAAAATAGAACTTTTTGGTAAAAACTCAACTTGTCGTGTTTGGAGGAGAAAGAACACCATACCTACTGTGAAGCATGGGCATGGAAACATCATGCTTTGGGGCTATTTTTCTGCAAAGAGATCAGGACGACTGATCCGTGTAAAGGAAAGAATAAATGGGGCCATGTATCGTGAGATTTTGAGTGAAAACCTCCTTCCATCAGCAAGGGCACTGAAGATGAAACGTGGCTGGGTCTTTCAGCATGACAATGATCCCAAACACACTGCCCGGGCAATGAAGAAGTGGCTTCGTAAGAAGCATTTCAAGGTCCTGGAGTGGCCTAGCCAGTCTCCAGATCTCAACCCCATAGAAAATCTTTGGAGGGAGTTGAAAGACTGTGTTGCCCAGTGACAGCCCCAAAACATCACTGCTCTAGAGGAGATCTGCATGGAGGAATGGGCCAAAATACCAGCAACAGTGTGTGAAAACCTTGTGAAGACTTACAGAAAACGTTTGACCTCTGTCATTGCCAACAAAGGGTATATAACAAAGTATTGAGATGTGTTGGGAAAAAATTGTATATACTGTATGCATATAAACAGTTATCATTTTATTAATGATTCATGAAATGAAGATTGATATTCTTATATGTATGATGCTTTTTCTTATTAGTCATAAATACAACTTGTGCTTCTTATAATCACTGTTAGTGACTAAGCTGCATCACCCTTCTGTTTGTTCGTCTGATGTGTGATAAGAGTGTTGACATATATGCTGTATCAAGACTTGTCCCCTGTACACCCTGTGTGTGCAGGGGACATTGCATGAACAGAGTGTTCATACAATTTATCTCCTACACACACTTGAAGACATACGGAGCGTACTTTTTGCTTATGTGGTAATTCTGTTTGTTCTGCTTTTGCTGAGTTTATCACATACTCCATGTATATAAAGAAAGCAACTGCGGATTGTCCGGCAGTATTCAGCTCACCCTGTATGTGTGTTGATGCTCCTTGTACTGTACAAGTAAAAACTTCAAAGGCTCTGCGTGTCTTAAGTCTGATCTATGATTCAGTCTAATGCCTTTTTGTACTCTGTATTTGTGAGGTTATATTTCAGACTTCTGACATAGCTGGTGCCGAAACCCGGGACAGCTGAGATCCAGGTGGAGCGGGAAGGGATGTGTGTCCTGCAGGTTGAAAATTGGAAATCCGACTTGAGGGAACGCTGCCAGAGACTCTCCTTCTCCCGGCTCTAATCTGGTGACGGCTGTCCTTACTGATAGAGCCTAAAAAGTAAGTTACAAATTTTTCCCTTTTCAGATTGACTGTAGTAGACGTATATGAAGAATAATCGAGCCTCACAATTCACAATTTCCCATTTTTAAAGAACCACGGGTCAGCTGACGAGCAAGTAATGGTAGTATAAGGTGGCACCCTGTACTTTTCCTTGTGGTTAAAAACCGCTGCAGGAATGCAGTGGTCTTAGGAAGTAACGTGACGGCGATTCACGGTTACTGACCGGTCAGGTTTTCAAATAAAGAGGGGTGCAGGAGACAGTGTGACGGCGATTCACAACTGTTTGGTGGTCAGGTTTTAAAATAAGTAGGGTGAAGGAATTCACCCCAAATTGGGCAGTAAATAGTGTTGACAGTCGGCGTACTGTTCAACGTTCCTGACTACGGAACACACCCCAAAAATTGGGCGGTAATACGGTTACGGTGGGCGTACTGATAACGTTCCTGACCATCTAAAAATGGGGAATTGTGTTAGAAGACCAGATAGGCAGACGAATAAACAGAAGAAAAAACAGGACATAGCGCGCGCAGCTGTAAAAATTACAATAACAGACAAAATGAAAAGGGAAAAATAAAGGATCCAGAAAAATACTTAAATAAATGGAAAAAAGGATTTCTCATTCAAGCCCACGTTGAACGTGGATGAATGCCAGGCATTGTTAACAACCATTGAAAAGACGTCTAATAAACCTGTTAAAACAGGCAAACCCAGTGCGGAGCTCCAATGTGCCATCTTGTGGTCACAAGCGGCAGAGGCTTCCCAACGGAAAGCTGATGAAGCCAGAGAAAAGCAGAAACAAATGAAAACTCCACTATTGGAAAATCCACCCCCATACCCCAAACCGGGACCTAAGGCGGGCCTGTATTCCACTCTTTCACAAGAAGCCCAAGAGGTTGGGAAAAGGAGGAAGCAAATAAAATCATAATTAAATGGCAGCAAAACTGGATAACGTTAAAATGGACAATGAGAACGTTGTTTTATCTATTATCTATTCTGTATGTGTGTGTGTGTGTGTGTGTGTGTGTGTGTGTGTGTGTGTGTGTGTGGTTGATCTGTGAAGAAAGTGGTATGGGTACTTTTACAAAGTTTTTATTTTTTCAATTTAACTCTGTGGGGTCTTGATTAATGTTGCGTACGTGATAAACTGTTTACATATTTAAAAAAAAAAAAACAAAAAAAAAACAATTTTGACGCATTACTGACCTTTGTCCTTGACTGAAATATGACAGTGCACTTTATAGGGAAAAAAGGACTGACGTGTGACAATGTGACTACAGGCCATACTATGATCATATTATGATGTCATTTAATAATGCCTAATCACTGAAGATTTTATGTTTACCCTATATCACATGATTTAGAGCACAGAGGATCAAAACAGATTGATAATTAATGTGTCTGTGCATATGATCTGCCAGAGGCTGTGGATTATCAGACAAAGGTCTTGGAGAAAGAATCACTTTTTGAAGCCAAGTATGACTTTGTATGACATTGTAGATAACATAAGGTGTACTGATTCAAATGACTTTGACTTTACAAATGTAATGTTTATATGATTTTATACTGATATTACTCACCACATAATGGTGCGGTAACAATATATTTCAGAAATGTGACAGCAATGAGGGATGTGCTTCTCCTGATTCAGTGGTGGCCAAGCTGGGACGGGGTGAACTACATTGCACTCCATAATTTACCAAGGAATGTATGAAATAGGGACATTCCTTGTAAAACATTAAATCGAATTCTAAATTAGGCAAAACGTCCGCCTTTCCTTTGACTGAAAGAATGTGACACAATATTTCAAATTCAACCCATCTGTGTTCAACTGGACAAACTGATCTTATTTATCAATGCTGAAGCATATCAAAAATGCACAGATAGTTATTTTGTTTTTCTTAAATGAAATTTGTAAACTATTTCAAGAGATGTCACAAAAAGAAGCTATAATTATTGAGATATTAAGCCTCCATGTACCAAAACAGAGGGTATCAAAGAAATTAATTAGCAAATTAATTAGCAAATAATTAGCAATCCCCAGAAAAATAGATAATGCATAAAAATTATCAATAAATGCAATTTTATTTACATAAGTGCTTTTCATTTCATTTTCTGTAGTGCCCAGGATAAACATATGGCTGCAGTTATAACTCAAATACAGGCTGGGCAATACAGACCACCTTTTTATTATTTATGGGATAATACAAATAATAAGATCATGCCCTCTATTATCCTACACATTTCCCATATTGTGGAGGAGGGGGCGAACAGCAACTCTCTCCCTCTCTCTACTTAGCAAAGGAAGAAGCGAGCGATAGGCTTGCTCTGTAAAAACAGAAGCGTGCTTATGCTGTAACGGTGTTGTCTGGGGTTAACTTATCTGTATTCTGTACAGATAGTAAATATGCTTATAGCACATGCCACCTGCATAACGCTACTCACTGTGCTGCTATTGGTCTTTTAGGAACTGTCAGTCTTATTAATAATGTTGATGTTTTAAAAGACTGTCAAAATAATATGGACCTTCCTCCTGTTTCATGTGTAAATAATTAGATATACATTTGGCTTGTCTGATGAAAATTTGCTCTGCCACCCACATTATACAGATGAGCTGTCCTGGTGGCACATGGCCAACCATGTGCCAACAGGAGGAAATCAATGATGAGGATGTTGGAAAAAACTGTCCTAATATTTTGAAAGAAGTAACAAAAACATGCCAAAAGTGCATCATTTGTTTATAAAATAATGCTCAAGGAGCAATGGAAAGCTACAATATTGCTTGGTGTTGATTGACACCTCCACAAAGTGGACAGGAATTCATCACACATCCCCAGCAAATGCCGCATCTGTGTGTGTGACAGGATTATCACCTTTTGAATGTGTTTTTTCGCCATCCTTATGTATTACCTGACCTCTCACCACTAACCACACCTAACAAATACACAGATCTTGGTGAACATCTCAGAAAGAAACGGATCAACCTGGAGACTATGTCCCACTCCCACTGCAGTACGTATTGCTGAATGACCATCTCGGATTCACCTTTCACACGCTAAAAGACTACAGGTGCCTGTAAGTGAACTAACTAACTTGTTTCCCTGAGTAAGTCCAGTACAAAGGGGGCATGTCCTTTTAAGGACAAGGCCGTCTCAACCCTGGTGAAGAAAGAAGCCCGGAGGGGTACTCTCTCAGGTGGAAGCATGGCACCAAAACTATTGATGACTCTGTGCTCAGCACTTCTCCTGGCAGTGGGGTGGTAATCTCTTTCTGATTCAAGGACAAGGAACCCACGAAGCACGGACAATGAACAATACGCATAACCTATGGTACCAGACAATGGTGGTTTCGGTGAGAGGACTGGGAATCGATACTTCTTGCTATGTGTGTTCATTGCTACCCCATTTACACAAGACTGCAATACCCATGATTGACTACAATACCCATGATCCCTGTTCCACTGAGTGAAGAGAAAACGCCCGGAGCGACAATAGCGATGAACTCTCGTCTCAGTCTGTTTAATACAAGCAATAATGTTGGACATTGGTTGGTGGGGAATTTGTCAGAAAGGTATCTTAATAGATTTAATGTCACTATTACTGATTACACTGGGTCTAATATTAGAATATTTAATATTATTGGGATTGGAACTTCTTTGCTTGCAGTTAAGAAGCATTTAATGAAAGTAAATCCTACACTGTTTACTTCACCAATCTGCTTTCACAAAAATTGTAGTAAAAACAGTTTCAACCTGGGTATTTCACAAAGATGCAATGATACTAAGGAAGTGACCTGTGAAGTGTCATATTATGATTCTGTCTGTAGAAATGTATTTCACTTTCCCTATATTGCTGCTGGAAAATTCACCTTAAAGAGGAAAAATTGTACTTTTAACTGTAGCAATAATCCTACTGTTTTTTGGCCAAATGATGTTGGGTATGGATTCTTGGAAAAACCAATGGGTACTCTTTTTCCAATGTATGGCAGTGCTCTAGCTATACGCCACATGAATGCTTAATAATGTCAATGTAGGAAATCTTTTGAAGTTACATTATACTGATAATTGCATATGATTAAAAAGATTAATAAAATAATAAACAGGAGGAAAATGTTGGGAAAAAATTGTATATACTGTATGCATATAAACAGTTATCATTTTATTAATGATTCATGAAATGAAGATTGATATTCTTATATGTATGATGCTTTTTCTTATTAGTCATAAACACAACTTGTGCTTCTTATAATCACTGTTAGTGACTAAGCTGCATCACCCTTCTGTTTATTCATCTGATGTGTGATAAGAGTGTTGACATATATGCTGTATCAAGACTTGTCCCCTGTACACCCTGTGTGTGCAGGGGACATTGCATGAACAGAGTGTTCATACAATTTATCTCCTACACACACTTGAAGACATACGGAGCGTACTTTTTGCTTATGTGGTAATTCTGTTTGTTCTGCTTTTGCTGAGTTTATCACATACTCCATGTATATAAAGAAAGCAACTGCGGATTGTCCGGCAGTATTCAGCTCACCCTGTATGTGTGTTGATGCTCCTTGTACTGTACAAGTAAAAACTTCAAAGGCTCTGCGTGTCTTAAGTCTGATCTATGATTCAGTCTAATGCCTTTTTGTACTCTGTATTTGTGAGGTTATATTTCAGACTTCTGACAAGATGAACTTTTGTTATTGACCAAATACTTATTTTACCGAGGAATTTACCAATTAATTCATTAAAAATCCTTCATTGTGATTTTCTGGATTTTTTTTTCTCATTTTGTCTCTCATAGTTGAAATATACCTATGATGAAAATTGGAGACCTCTCTCATCTTTTAAGTGGGAGAACGTGCACAATTGGTGGCTGACTAAATACTTTTTTGCCCCACTGTATATGGAAATGTGATATATATATATATATATATATACAGTACAGTATATATACGTATATACAGTATATATACAGTATATATACTTATACTGTATATATATATATATATATATACAGTATATATATATATATACAGTATATATATATATATATATATATATATATATATATATATATATATATATATATATATATATATATATATATATATGAGCAAATCTTTATATTATGGCACGCATTTAGGGCGCATATATAGTATGCATGTATGGTATGCATTTTCCCTCACATATATTCAGTAGGCATGACGGTGCATACTCTGGAAGCTTCACGTCTAAACGGCCAAGAAGACCTGACCCGGCGGAGACCTCGGGAGGTGTGAAGTGGTTTCTTGAGAGACCAGAAGTCAGAGAGAATGTCCCAGCAGGAGCCCCCGAGGCTGAGGAGTTGAGAGACAATAGAAACGCCAAGGAGCCTCGGGAGCTATATGTTTACTGAAGGACTGTGGGCTGGGGATGTGATATTTGATGTTGGGGGTTTTGTGTCTCTGGAGAGTATAAGAGCTGTGATGAATGATTGTTCTCTCTCTTTTGCTGAGATACTTTGCTTGATAGAGGATGTAGACTCACAATAAACCTTTCCTGAGAAATAAACTCAGTCTCGTTTGTGAAAGCATCCTCTACACTGGTGACCTACGACAAACCATGGCCGGTGATGGCGAGCTTTCCGCGCCGGACTCTTCAGGGGCCAACCGGGTTAACGCAGCTACCGCACTACAGCTGCCCGATTTCTGGCAACATAACCCGCGCTCCTGGTTTACCACTGTGGAGGCGCAGTTCCACCTTCGGGGAATCTCAGCGGACGCAATGAGGTTCTACCATGTCGTCGCGAAGCTGGACAGCCTCACAGTGCAGCGGGTGGAGAGCCTGACCAACCACCCGCCCCAAGACGACAAGTATGGTGCACTGAAAGCCGCCCTCATTCGAGCCTTCACTCCTTCGAGCCTTCACTCCTTCGCTGGGAGAGCGAGCAGAGAAGCTCCTGGCGCTGACAGAAGGGGAAGCAGACAGGCCGGCAGATCTGATGGCGAAGATGATGAGCCTGAGAGGCGAAGATGACGACAGCTTTATCTTCGCCCACCTCTTTCTCAGAACGCTACCGCCAGCAGTGAGAGTCACCCTGGCCAGCTCACAGCTACTCAACAACCGTGACTACCACGAGCTGGGCCAGGAGGCGCAGCGGCTCATTGACGCCAATAGACGGCACGCAGCCATGACGGCAGCAGCAGAGCTGAACGCACCCCCGCGAGACGAGGGGAGACCAGAGGCTGCAGCACCGGATCCACTGACGTTGGCAGCGGCAGAGGCCAGGAGAAGCGGAGCTGACAACACCCTCTGTTTCTACCATCGATGCTTCGCCGAGAGAGCGCGCAGATGCGCCCCACCGTGCCGATACCAGCGCCAGGGAAACGCCAAGACCGAGAGCCGGTAGCAGCTGCGACTCTCGGCACGAAGAACAAGCTGCTTTTCGTGACAGACGCAAATTCAGGGAAAGAATTCCTGGTGGACACAGGCTCCCAGCTAAGTTTTGTCAAGCCTGCCTACGCGGACATGCTGACGCCTGCCAGCGGATCCCTGGTGTTAGCGGCGAATGGCTCCACGATCAAAACCTGTGGGGAGAAGACGCTCCTCCTATCCCTCCACGGCCGCACCTTCGAGTGGACCTTCGTCGTAGCCGCAGTTAGCAACAACATGCTAGGTGCTGACTTTTTATGCTCAAACAGTTTATTAGTTGATCTTGCTAATAGACGTATTGTAAATGCACTGTCTTTCTACTCTATCTCCTGCACAGTTCGGGTGGCCCTGCCTTCTGCACATCCCAATGTCACAGCTGCGGGTGGTAAGTTTCATGCACTACTCAATCAGTTTCCAACACTCACGGTCCCAACATTTTCAGCATCAGTTGCCAAACACGGGGTCGAGCATTTCATAACTACCTCTGGCCCCCCTGTTTTTGCAAAAGCTCGGCGCTTGGACCCAGCTAAACTGGCCATCGCGCGCGAGGAATTCGCCAACTTGGAAAAACTGGGCATTGTTAGACGCTCGAACAGCTCTTGGTCATTACCCCTGCACATGGTGCCCAAGGCTGACGGCTCGTGGCACCCTTGCGGTGATTTCCGCAGATTAAATAATGCTTCAGCACACGACCGCTACCCGATTCCGCACATCCAGGATTTTTCGGCACATTTGGCGGGGGCGCGCATCTTTTCCAAAATAGATTTGGTGCGCGGTTATCACCAAGTCCCAGTCCGCGCGCAAGACATACCCAAAACGGCAGTTATAACCCCTTTCGGGCTCTTCGAGTTTTTGCGCATGCCTTTCGGCCTCAAAGGCGCCGCGCAGACGTTCCAACGCATGATAGATGCAGTACTGCGCGGCCTCCCTTTCGTGTTCGCTTATTTGGATGATATTTTGGAAGCCAGTACATCCGAAGTCGAACACGAACGCCACCTCACAGCCGTTTTTCAGAGGCTGACAGAACACGGGCTGATAATTAACCCAGCGAAATGCCAGTTCGGGGCAGCGCAAATCAATTTTTTGGGGCACCGCGTGTCTCCAGAGGGCGCGGTCCCGCTGCCTGATAAAGTGCGCGCGATAATGGATTTCCCCCAATCGCAGACAGTTAAGGCACTGCAAGAATTTTTGGGGATGGTCAATTTCTATAACCGCTTCCTCCCCAACGCGGCACGGCTCATGCACCCATTGTACGCGGCACTAAAGAAGCAAAAACCTGCATCTAAGGTCGAGTGGTCCCCGGACCGGGAGCGCGCTTTCTCCCAAGTCAAATCAGCCCTCGCGAACGCTGCGTTATTGGCACACCCGGTGCCAGCAGCTCGCATGGCGCTAACCACGGACGCTTCCGACGTGGCAGTGGGGGCGGTTGTCGAGCAACTGGTAGCAAGGAGCTGGCAACCACTTGCGTTTTTCAGCAAAACATTGCGGGATAACGAGCGTAAATACAGCGCATTTGATAGGGAGCTTTTAGCCCTGCATTTGGCCATCCGCCACTTCCAGTTCTAGTTGGAAGGGCGCCGTTTCACCGCGTTTGTAGACCACAAACCATTAACATTTGCAATGGCCAAAATTTCAGAGCCTTGGTCGGGCCGACAACAGAGACAGCTGGCTGCGATTTCGGAGTTTACCACCGACATTCAACACGTGGCGGGCAAACACAATGTTGTGGCAGATTGTCTCTCGCGCGCAGTTGCACTGCCAGGCCCCCAGGGGGCAGACTCGGCGGCTGTAGACTCGGGCCAGGCTTGCGGCGCGGAAGCGCTCACGGCCCCGGTCTGCATTGGGTTAGATTATGCAGCCATGGCCGCCGAGCAGGTTAACGATGCAGACGTGCGCGCGCTCCAGTCTGGGCCAACAGGGCTAAGGCTGGAGCACAGGGTGCATCAAAGAGGTATGCCCCCCCTAATCTGCGATATCTCCACGGGGCGCCCCCGCCCCGTGGTCCCAGCTGCATGGCGTCACCGCGTTTTTGACTTAATACATTCGCTGGCACATCCGGGCGTTCGCGCGTTGATCAAAATGATGGGAGAGAAGTTTGTTTGGCCGGGGCTGCGTAAACAGGTCAAAGAATGGGCTGCAGCCTGCGCAGCGTGTCAAAGAGCAAAGGTACACAAGCACACGCGGGCCCCTCTAGAACCTTTTCACATCCCAGCCAAACGCTTCGACCACGTGCATGTCGACTTGGTGGGACCCCTCCTGCTGTCACAGGGGTTCACACACCTTCTAACTATGGTGGACCGCACTACGCGCTGGCCAGAGGCGATTCCCCTGGCATCAACCACAGCAGCAGACGTTGCGCGCGCTTTTTTAACGGCTTGGGTCGCGCGCTTTGGAGTCCCGTCAGACATAACATCTGACAGAGGACCCCAATTTGTTTCCGAGCTCTGGTCATCCATGGCACTCAGCCTGGGGGTGAAAATTCATCGCACAACTGCGTATAACCCCCAGGCCAACGGTTTGTGCGAACGCTTTCACCGGTCATTGAAAGCAGCCCTCAGAGTGGCTCTCACGGTCACAAATTGGGTTGATAAGCTTCCATGGGTTTTATTAGGGTTGCGTTCAGCACCTAAAGAAGATTTGCAAGCCTCTCCGGCCGAGCTAGTCTTCGCCCGACCTCTCCGGTTACCGGGAGAATTCCTTCCTGAGAACCCCGCACCAGATCGCCCCCCCGCTCAGCTGCTGCAGAGCGACGCGGGATCAAACACCCTCCCCGGCCCAGTTCATCACAGTTTTCCACGCGTTTTTGTGCCTAAAGCCTTAAAGAATGCAGAATTCGTCTTTGTTAGACACGACGCACAGAGGTTAGGTTTAAGACCACCTTATGATGGACCGTTCAGAGTGTTAGAAACCGGGGAAAAGTATTTTTTGCTCGATTTGGGAGACAGGAGGGAATTAGTCTGCATTAACAGACTCAAACCCGCTTTTGTGTTAGCTGATGAACAAGTGCAGGTAGCCAGGGCCCCCCGTCGGGGCAGGCCACCGGGGAGACACTCTGCTAAGTTTTCACGACGATGTGCTAATGACTCTGATCCACAGATGCAAGAGACAGCCACAGGCAGAGCGAGACCTGCTCACAGCAGGTATGGCAGGAGGTTGAAGCCCAAGCAGTTTGATGTGTGATATGTTGTGCCAAAATTTTTTTTTCATTTTCGTTATGTGTAACATGTCATGATTCTATGCATCTGGGGTGTAAGTTGTCCTTATTTAGACGTTTGGGGGGGGGGGTTATATGGCGCGCATTTAGGGCCCATATATAGTATGCATGTATGGTATGCATTTTCCCTCACATATGTTCAGTAGGCATGACGGTGCATACTCTGGGAACTTCACGTCTAAACGGCCAAGAAGTCCTGACCCGGCGGAGACCTCGGGAGGTGTGAAGTGGTTTCTTGAAAGAAGGGAAGTCAGAGAGAATGTCCCAGCAGGAGCCCCGGAGGCTGAAGAGTTGAAAGACAATAGGGACGCCAAGGAGCCTCGGAAGCTATATGTTTACTGAAGGACTGTGGGCTGGGAATGTAATATTTGATGTTGGGGGGTTTTGTGTCTCTGGAGAGTATAAGAGCTGTGTTGAATGATTGTTCTCGCTTTTTTGTTGAGATACTTGCTTGATAGAGGATGTAGACTCTCAATAAACCTTTCCTGAGAAATAAACTCAGTCTCGTTTGTGAAGGCATCCTCTACAATGGAAACTTAATGTAGGACTATTAAATGATGAGAAAATGAAAGAAAGAATAAAGTTAAACATAAATGAGTATATCGAGGAGAATGATAATGGAGAAGTGGACCCAACAATACTATGGGACGCACTAAAAGCCGTGTTAAGAGGTAAATTAATTGTTGAATCAGGAAAAGCAAAAAAGTCTAAACTGGAATCATATGAACAAAGATGTGAGAGACTGAGGGAATTAGAACGTAAACATCAAAACACAAATGACCCAAAAATATATCAAGAAATTAAGGAAGAAAAAATAAAGATAAAAGAAATACAAATAGATGAAATTGAAAGGAAAAATAGATACTTAAAACAAAAATATTATGAAACGGGGCCAAAAGCCACAAAACTGCTGGCAAAACGGTTAGGAAAACAACAAACAGTGAATAATATAAATAAGATTAAGGACCCCATCACAAATAAATCCACAGTTACCCCAGAAAACATCGAAGAAATATTCCATAAATTCTATCAAGAACTATACTCGCAACCTGAAGAGACAAATGTTAAGGATATTAAAAAATTTCTAAACATATTGGACTTGCCATCAATAGGAAACCAACAAAATGAAAAGCTAACAGCAGAAATAACAACACAAGAGATTAAAGATGTGATTAAGTCACTAAAAAATGGTAAATCACCAGGTAGTGACAGATACCCATCTGAGTTTTATAAACTGTTTATAGAAGAACTCACGCCACAGCTCCTAAAGTCATTTAATTGGACATTAAACAACAACAAAATACCTCCATCATGGAACGAAGCCATTATTTCAGTTATTTTAAAGCCAGGGAAAGATAGGGAACAATGCGGAAACTATAGGCCAATCTCTTTTTTAAATGTGGATTATAAAATATATACAACAATTATCTGTAAACGAATAAAGACATTCTTGACGGAATTGATAGAGGATGATCAAACTGGTTTCATAGAGGGATGCCAAACACATGATAATATCAGGAGAACAATACACATAATTAATCAAATACATAAAGAAAAGAAAAGCGCAGTAATAATGAGTTTAGACGCAGAAAAAGCATTTGATAGGGTTAATTGGATGTTCCTATATAATGTGATGGAACGCTTTGGATTTAACAAAAAGTCAGTGCAATGCATAAAGACACTGTATCAAAAACCTGTGGCAAGAATCAAGATAAACGGTAGCTTAACAGACAAAGTAAATCTACAAAGATCAACTAGGCAAGGATGCTGCCTATCGCCCACCTTGTTTGCTCTGTTCAGAGAGCCACTGGCTCAAGCGATGCGACAAAATAAGAAATTAAAAGGTGTAACAATAAAGGGAGCGGAACACAAGATTGGGCTGTTTGCAGACGATATTATAGTTTACCTTGAACAACCAGATGAATCAATAATGGAAATGATGGACTTGATTGAAAATTTTGGAAAATTATCAGGATACAAGATAAACATAACAAAAACACAAATACTGACATTCCACTATAACCCTTTAAACCAGATAACTGATAAGATCAAACTAAACTGGAAACAAAAAGAAATAAAATACCTTGGAGTGAACATACCTAAAGATTTAAGCAAAATCTATAAAGCAAACTATGATAGATTAGAACAAGAAATAAAAAAAGATATTGATAGATGGTCAATCTTAAACATGGATCTGAATTCAAAAATTAAGACAGTCAAAATCAGTATACAACCTAGACTGCTTTACCTCTTCCAGGCTCTACCAACAGAGATTCCTGGTGCCCAGTTCTCAAAGTGGGACAGGATGATATTGAGATTTGTTTGGGGAGGTAAAACGCCAAGAGTGAAATATAAAACTCTCCAATTGCCAAAAGAGAAAGGAGGCATGGGCCTACTGAGTCTAAAGGAATATTACTACTCAGCACAAATAAGATATATCATATGTTGGTGCGACGGAGGATACGAGGCAAAATGGAAAGAAATGGAAAAGGAAATTGAGGGACTCCCAGTACAAAGCATAATAGGAGATAAGGATGCATATAAGCAAATCAAACAAATAGACCCAATCACTAAATTTACTTTGGAACTGTGGTATAAAATAGTACAAAAGTATAATATAAAGGAGGACATAAAACTATTGAAATGGGTAGCATCTGACAGTCAGTTTGAACTGGCAAAGCAAGATAGGGGATACAAAAATCTGGTGAACAAGGGAATCACAGCATGGGGCAATATGGGAAAAAAGATTTCGGGAGTTTTGTAAACATGAGAAGAAAATTTAAACTAGAAAAATCTGAATTCTTCAGATATCTGCAGATGAGAGATTATTATATGAGGAAGATTAGACATAACCTCCACACAGATGTGAGCGAGATTATACAATTCATTTTAAGCTCGTATGCAGGAAATAAGAATTATTTCAAAGCTATATCAGAAACTTACGGCAAACAAACATTCAAGTAACTATATAAAGGAGAAATGGGAGAAAGAACTAAATTTAAATATAACAGAAGAAAACTGGCAAGAAATATGGAAAACACAACACACATCAACAAGTTCAAGGACATGGAGGGAACTTGGATGGAAAAATCTGATTTGCTATTTCATTACACTGTGGTGAACACTCAATCGACCTGTTGGACCGGTTCTGTGACTCGCATTTTAGGTCAGAACAAAGGCAGGAAGCTTAGCCTTGTTATGCAAGGCTGGAGACTGTGGGGGGTTGATTAAAGGATGCTTGGGAGACAGTGGAAGTGATATCATGAAGGGAAATGCATTGTGACTGTCTTTATTATGCAAGGTGGTGAAATGCATTGTGACTGTCTTTATTATGCAAGGTGGTCTGTGGGACATGTGATCTATGAGGTGTGAAGTCCCTGGTATTTAAGGACGAGAGTTTACTGTTTCATTCTCTCTTTTCTGCTTTGAAATGATGGAGATGTGAATAAAGCTGACTCTGAGAAAGAACGCTGCCTCGTCATTTTCACATCTTCCACACTGGTGACCCCGAGACGTATCATGGAAGAAAGAAATTCCCCCGGGCCAGCTGCGTCAGGAGCCCCCAGCCAAGCGAACGCCGCTACAGTCCAGTTACTGGACTTCTGGCAGAACAATCCGCGCTCCTGGTTCAACGCAGTTGAGGCGCAGTTCAACCTCCGGGGGATATCGGTAGATGTCACGAAATTCTACCACATAGTCGCAAAGCTGGACAACAACACGGCCCAGCATGTGGAGAGCCTGATCGACCAGCCACCGGAGAGCGACAAATACGACGCGTTGAAGGCTGCACTCATCCAGCAATTCACCCCCTTGGCGGAGGAGCGAGCAGAGAGGCTCCTGGCGCTGACGGAGGGGGAAAACGACATGCCCGCGAGCCTGATGGAGAAGTTGTTGAGGTTGAAAGACTCTGACAATGATCACTTCATTTTCACCCACCTCTTCCTCAGGACTCTACCGTCAGCAGCGAGAGCGGTTCTGGCCAGTTCACCACTGTTGGCCCTACGGGACTACCGCGCGCTGGGCCGAGAGGCGCAGCGGATTGTCAACGCCACCAAGCGGCGCGCAGCCACGGCCGCTGCAGCGGAACTCGGCGCGACGACCGCAGACGACAGGAGGCCAGAGACAGCGGTGCCAGACTCACCGACAACGGCGGCGGCAAGGGCCAGGGAGCCTGGACCGGACGTCTTTTGTTTCTACCATCACTGCTTTGCAGAGAGGGCACGCAAGTGTGTACTGCCGTGCCAGTACGGGCGTTCAGGAAATGCCAAGACCGGGGGTTGGTAGCAGCCGCGGCCCTCGGGGAAGAGAACAAGCTGCTCTACTTGTCGGACGCACGCTCCGGGAGGCAGTTCCTTGTCGACACAGGCTCCCAGTTGAGTTTCATCACTCCTTCCTACGCGGACAGACTGGCGGGTTCTGGAGGTCCCCTGGTGACAGTGGCGAACGGCTCGGAGATTAAGACCTTTGGTGAGAAGACTCTGCTTCTCTCTCTACACGGCCGTGCATATGAGTGGACTTTTGTTGTAGCAACAGTAAATTTCAATATGCTGGTGGCTGATTTTTTGTGCTCACATGGGTTGTTGGTTGATCTCGCTAACAGGCGCCTGGTTAATGCATTTTCTTTTGATTCTGTCCCATGTGCAGCGCGAGTGGCCCCGCCTACAGCACAAGCCAACGTCACAACAGCAGGCGGTAAGTTCCACACACTGCTCACTCAGTTCCCAGCACTCACGGTTCCCATATTTTCGGCAACAGTCGCTAAGCACGGGGTGGAGCATTTTATTACCACTACCGGACCGCCCGTTTTTGCAAAAGCTCGGCGCTTGGACGCAGTTAAACTGGCCATAGCGCGCGAGGAGTTTGCCAATCTGGAGAGGTTGGGCATTATCCGACGTTCAAACAGTCCGTGGGCTTCCCCCCTACATATGGTCCCGAAAGCTGACGGATCATGGCGCCCTTGCGGGGATTTTCGCAGGTTAAACAACGCTACAGCGCACGACCGCTACCCAATCCCACATATCCAAGATTTCTCGGTTCATTTGGCAGGGGCGCGCATTTTTTCTAAAATAGACTTGGTCCGCGGTTACCACCAAGTCCCAGTGCGCGCTGAGGACATACCCAAAACAGCGGTAATAACTCCGTTTGGTTTATTCGAGTTTTTACGCATGCCATTCGGACTTAAAGGGGCTGCTCAGACGTTCCAACGCATGATGGATGCAGTGCTTCGCGATCTCCCTTTCGTGTTCGTCTACCTGGACGATATTTTAGTAGCCAGCGTGTCCGAAGACGAACATGAAAAACACCTGGCCACAGGTGGTACACTGATTCATGTTGAAAATGTAGTTGGTCTGAAAAGGGAATTCCGGGGCAGGAAACTTATTTGATGTGACACTGTTCAAAAGAAAATGTATGCTAATTGATCTGCCACAATATGCAAGCCTCTATGCATGCATACCTCCAAGATCCAGTGTGGAGGATTGAAAATGTAATGGCAAAGTACATTTCAATTGTCAAGATTGTCAACAATAAATCTTATTTGTGTTATGCAGATTTTTGTCTTCATTGTATTTTCTTTAGGGTGTGTATACAGTTAGGCCCAAAAATATTTGGACAGTGACACAAGTTTTGTTATTTTAGCTGTTTACGAAAACATCTTCAGGATACAATTATATAATCAATATGGGCTTAAAGTGCAGACTCTCAGCTGTAATTTGAGAGTATTCACATCCAAATTGGAGCAAGGGTTTAGGAATTACAGCTCTTTAATACATAGCCGCCTCTTTTTCAAGGGACCAAAAGTAATTGGACAATTGACTCAGAAGGCAAAAAAAAAAATAACAAGGCTGCATGGGCTCTTCCCTCATTAACCTGTCATCAATTAAGCAGTTAAAAGGTCTGGAGTTGATTCCAGGTGTGGCGTTTGCATTTGGAAGCTGGTGCTGTGAACACACAACATGCGGTCAAAGGAGCTCTCAATGGAGGTGAAACAAACCATCCTGAGGCTGAAAAAAAAGAAGAAATCCATCAGAGAGATAGCAGAAATGTTAGGAGTGGCCAAATCAACAGTTTGGTACATTCTGAGGAAAAAAAGAGTGCACTGGTGAGCTTGGGAACTCAAAAAGGCCTGGACATCCACGGAAGACAACAGTGGTGGATGATCACAGAATCCTTTCCATGGTGAAGAACAACCCCTTCACAACATCCACTCAAGTGAAGAACACTCTCCAGGAAGTAGGTGTATCAGTATCTAAGTCTACCATAAAGAGAAGACTTCATGAGAGTAAATACAAAGGATTCACCACAAGGTGCAAACCATGAATCAGTCTCAAAAATAGAAAGGCCAGAATTGACTTTGCCAAAAAACACCTGAAGAAGCCAGCCCAGTTCTGGAACAGTATTCTTTGGACAGATGAGACTAAGATCAACCTGTACTAGAATGATGGGAAGAAGAAAGTTTGGAGAAGAATTGGAACAGCTCATGATCCAAAGCACTACATCTTCTGTAAAACATGGTGGAGGCAGTGTGATGGCATGGGCATGCATGCTTCCAATGGCACTGGGACACTTGTGTTTATTGATGATGTGACAAAAGACAGAAGCAGCCGGATGAATTCTGAAGTGTATAGGGATATACTTTCTGCTCAGATTCAGCCAAATGCAGCAAAGTTGATTGGACGGCGCTTCACCAATGATCCAAAACATACTGCAAAAGCAACCCAGGAGTTTTTCAAAGCAACGAAGTGGAATATTCTGCAATGGCCGAGTCAATCACCAGGTCTCAACCAAATCGAGCATGCATTTCACTTGCTCAAGACAAAACTTAAGGCAGAAAGACCCACAAACAAGCAACAACTGAAGACAGCTGGAGTAAAGGCCTGGCAAAGCATCACAAAGGAGGAAACCCAGCGTTTGGTGATGTCCATGGGTTCCAGACTTCAGGCAGTCATTGCCTGCAAAGGATTCTCAACAAAATATTGAAAAGTAACATTTTACTTAGGGTTATGTTTATTTATCCAATTACTTTTGAGCCCCTGAAATGAGGAGCGTTTGTATAAAAATTGCTACAATTCCTACATGTTTAATCATATATTTTTGTTCAACCCCTTGAATTAAACCTTAAAGTCTGCACTTCAGTTCCGTTGTAGTTGTTTCATTTCAAATCCAATGTGGTGGCATGCAGAGCCCAAATCATGAAGATTGTGTCACTGTCCAAATATTTCTAGGCCTAACTGTATATACAGTATATGTGGCACACTATATATTGCAGTATGTTGTAGCATATAAAGATAGCATATAAAGACATATATATATGCCTTTATATGTAGACATATACAGTATATATATATATATATATATATATGTGTGTCTATATGTAGCATATAAAGACACACACACACATATATATATACAGTATATATGGCACACTATATATTGCAGTATGTTGTAGTATATAAAGACAGACTATTACATGTAAAAATACAGTGCCCTGATTGCAATACATTTTTTTATATTTATCAATACACATATACGGTATGGTCTATGCTTACATTGCAATATATTGGAAAATATAAATACTAAATCTCATATATGAGAATATATTGCTTAATGTATTGCATGATATTTTCCTATATACTGCAATATATTTTTGTTTCATCGGGGGTTATAATCCATAAGTTGATTATGACGATTATAATATTGTCTATAATTGTATTAAACATACCAAAAGCATTTACTTATTATCATTACAATTATTATTAGATGTTGGTATTATTGTCATTTGTGTGGGGGCATGGTGTGGGAGTTCACCCAGAGAAGGCAGCTGGGGAAGGGGGGAACAATGGACTGAAAGAGGAGGTGTCACCGGGGGGCTCAGACGTTACAGTAAGGACTATGCACCCCCCAGGGAGAGGAGTAACTGCCAGAGCCGCTGGAAGAGTAAAGGGTGTGAGAGCGGCGCCGGCGTTTTGTCATGTTAATGTGCCACATAGGTCTTTGTTTAAATAACGATGTATTATGGTCGGAAGTTCTGGGTCTCAATCCATGGTATTAAAGATATAAAAGAGGAATACACAGAGACCCGGGATATCTTTTACTGTACAAGATGTTGGAGAAGGAATAAAGTTCATGTGTCGTCCAGCTCGTTGCCTTGCCTGCCTCCTTTCTCCACATTGGTGACCCTAAGACGTGCCATGGAAAGCGAGCCGAGCACCGCCCCAAAGACTACCTTGAGGGAGAGCACCAGCACCGCGTGCACTGTCTCAGTCCAGCTCCCAGAATTCTGGCTTCACAACCCAGCCACGTGGTTCTTGCACATAGAAACCCAGTTTGGACTCTGCAGGATAACAACGGATGATACCAAGTATTACTATGTGGTTGCTGCACTGGATGCGCGCGCCAAGCAACAGGTGACGAGCCTGCTCCAGGAGCTGCCGGTCCAAGGAAAATATGAGGCGCTCAAGAGGATGCTTCTCCAGTGCTACACCCTTTCTGACAGTGAGAGGGCAGAGAGACTCCCAACGCATTCGGAGTTAGGTGACAGATCAGCAGTGGAGCTCATGGAGAGCATGTTGGCGCTGAGGGGGAAGGACGATGAATCTTTCTTGTTTGCCCACTTGTTCCTCAGAAACCTACCAGCTATAGCAAGGGCGATCCTAGCCAACTTGCTGTGGCTGGTTGCTAAGAACCACTGTGCCCTGGCGCAGGAAGCGGACCGCATCATTTTGACGACCAGAACTCTCAGCGTGCAGGCAGTGGCACCGGCATCCATGAGGGACTCCAGCGAGGTCAAGGAACTGTTGGTGGTAGCCGGGACGGACACCAGGAGACGAAGGAATGGGGTGATCTGTTTTTATCATCGCCATTTCGGCTTGAATGCCCAATGCTGTCTGTCGCCATGCCAATTCAAGAAGCCGGGAAGACGGCATGTTTGGAATTCAGTTGCAGCTGCAACCGATGGTGACAGGAACAGACTGCTTTATGTCACGGACACATGTTCGGGGAGATGGTTTTTAGTGGACTCTGGCTCCCAGAAAAGCCTCATCCTGCCAGTCAACGCAGACAGGGTGGCAGGAGGCAGCGGTCCCGAGCTCATGGCCGCCAACGGATCCACCATCAGGACATTTGCCAAGCGGACACTGGTGATATGCTTACACTGATGCAACTTTCAGTGGGACTTTGTGGTAGCTGCATATTCCGCCCCCATTTTTATGTGCTTATGGGTTGTTAGTCGATGTTGCTAATAGGAGATTAGTGGATGCTGTCTCTTTTACCTCACTGCCCTGTACAGCTCGGGGAGCTGGGTCGACAACACTGGCTAACCTTATAGTTCCAGGTGGTAAGTACCAACATTTGCTCACACAGTTCCCAGCACTCACGGTCCCGACTTTTTCGGCTATGATAACAAAACACAGGGTCGAACACTTCATAACAATAAAAGGCCCGCCAGTGGTCGCGCAACCTCGCCGCTTGGATGCAACTAAAATGGCCAGCGCATGAGAGGAGTTTGCCAACTTAGAGCAGCTGGGCATCGTCCGGTGCTCCAAC
Source organism: Pholidichthys leucotaenia (assembly GCA_020510985.1). Classification (NCBI taxonomy): domain Eukaryota; kingdom Metazoa; phylum Chordata; class Actinopteri; order Cichliformes; family Pholidichthyidae; genus Pholidichthys; species Pholidichthys leucotaenia. Next base: position 285,329,851 of record CM035848.1, on the reverse strand, counting down.
AGCCCATGGGCATCCCTGCTACACATGGTGCCTAAAGCCGACGGGTCGTGGCGACCGTGTGGCGATTTCCGGCGCTTGAATAACACCAGGGAACACGATCGTTAGCTCATTCCGCACATCCAGGATTTTTACATGCACCAGGGCACGTGTTTTTTTGAAAGTGGATCTGGTCCGCGGATACCATCAGGTCCCGGTGTGTGTGGAAGACGTTCCGAAAACAGCGGTAATAACTCCTTTCGGCCTTTTTGAGTTTTTACGTATGCCGTTCGGATTAAGAGGCTCAGCGCAGACCTTCCAGAGGATGATGGATGCAGTGCTTCGCAACTTGTCCTTTGTTTTCGTCTGCTTAGACGACATTCTGGTAACTAGCGCGTCCGAGGAGGAGCACATCGCCCATCTCAAGATGGTTTTCCAGAGGTTGGAAGCACACAGGATTTTAGTGAACCCGGCGAAGTGCCAGTTCGGTATGCCCGTGATTGATTTTTTGGGCTACTGCATTTCGCCGGAGGGCGCAATGCCACTACCGAATCAGGGGTGCGCCGTGTCAGACTTTCCACATCCGCAGACCGTAAGGGCCCTGCAGGAGTTTTTGGGGATGGTCAATTTTTAGAACTGTTTCCTTCCCTTGGCAGCCCAGCTGATGCAGCTGTTGTATAACACACTAAAAAAAAGAAGCCTGCAGAAAACATCGACTGGACTCCCGAGCGAGTCCAGGCTTTCACGAACGCCAAAACAGTGCTTGCAGATGCCGCGCTGCTAGCTCATCCGGATCCATCGGCACGGATAGCGCTCACTACGGATGCGTCTGATGTTGCCATAGGAGCAATGGTAGAGCAGTGTGTCTCTGGTTCGTGGCAGCCGCTTGCATTCTTCAGTCGGACTTTGTGCGACAGCGAATGCAAATACCGCACGTGCGACAGAGAGTTGTTGGCTTTACATCTTGCGACGCACCATTTCCAGTTTTGGCTAGAAGGGCGCAAGTTCATTGCATTCGTGGACCATAAGCCACTGACATACGCGATGTCCAAGGTCTCGGAACCGTGGTTGGCCTGGCAGCAACGGCATTTGGCTGTGATCTCGGAATTTACAACTGACATTCAACACGTTGCCTTTAAGCTCAATGTCGTCTATTGTCTGTAGCGCGCATTAGTCTCCCCGGTCTACATGGGAATAGATTTCCCTGTGATAGCCATGGAGCAAGCCGGGGACGCGGACATTTGCGTGCTCCAGTCTGTGCCTACTGGGTTAAGGCTGGAAGAGCAGGGTGGTGCAAGAAGGTTGCCCTCCCTTGCTCTGCGACGTCTCCACTGGCCGCCTGCGCCTGGTGATTCTGAGCTCTTTGCTCCATTGCGTTTTTGAGTTGGTCCACTCCCTTTCGCATCCGGGACTGTGCGCTTCGGTGAAGCTAGTGGGGGTGAAATTTTTCTGGCCGCGCTTGCGCAAGGACATGAACAAGTGGGCTGCAGCTTGCGTTGCGTGCCAGTGGGCCAAAGTGCACAAGCACACCAGAGCCCCCCTCGAACCGTTCCAAATCCCGGCCAGGAGGTTTGACCACATCCACATGGATTTGGTGGGACCCCTCCTGCCATTGCAAGGTTTCACGCACCTTTTAAGAATTGTGGACCGCACCACGCTCTGACCTGAAGTTGACCCGCTGGCCTCTACCACGTCCGCAGAAGTGGCTCGTGCTTTTTTGTCGGCTTGGGTTGCATGGTTCGGATCCCCGTCAGATACCACTTCCGACAGGGGTCCACAATTCGTCTCAGAACTCTGGTTCGCGATGGCCCAGAGCCTGGGGGTCAAAATTCACTGCACTACCGCGTATAACCCCCAAGCTAACGGGTTATGCAAGCGTTTTCATAGGTCGCTTAAAGCAGCACTCAGAGCTTCACTCACGGACACAAATTGGGTCGACTGCCTGCCCTGGATTCTTTTAGGGTTGTGCTCTGCACCTCAGGAGGATTTGGCAGCTTCCCCGGCCGAACTTTTTTTTCTCAGCCGCTGCGGATCCCCGGAGAGATTTTACCGGAAAACCCCATGCCCGGGACCAAGCTGACCGTGCAATTTTTGCACAGTACAGAGGCTTTTAACGTACTGGGCCCAGCCTACTATTGTCTTCCCTGCACCTTCATCTCAAAAAGCTTGCAGAATGCCAGTTTTGTTTTTGTCAGACATGATGCGCACTGGACCCTGCTGCGCCCACCGGACTGTTCAGGGTGTTGGAACCTGGGGCGAAGCATTTTATGTTAGACTTGGGGGGACGTAGGGAGACCGTCTGCATCCACAGGCTGAAACCCGCTTTTGTATTGGCAGACGAGCAGGTGGTGTTGGCCCAAGCTCCCCGGCGCGGACGCCCACCGTTGGTGGCTCCACAAGTTGGTGATCCCTTGGCAGGGACCTGTGCTTGTGTAGCTGATGTGTTTTCTCCCCCTCCCTTTTTCCCTCCACAGACTGACATGCTCTCCTGTACACCTCGCTAGCAGGGCGGTTCGACTGGATCGGCGACCCCCCGCTGCAGCTGCTATGGGTGCCGGCTCAAGCCCAAAGGACAGGGGGTTAGTGCCCCTTCTGGGTGTTTGGGGAGGGGGGGCTGTGTGGGGGCATGGTGTGGGAGTTCTCCACCCAGAGAAGGCAGCTGGGGAAGGGGGGAACAATGAACTGAAAGAGGAGGTGTTACCGGGCAGTATCAGATGGGACATTGAGGACTATGCACCCACCAGGGAGAGGAGGAACTTCTGGAGCCGCTGGAAGAGTAAAGGGTGTGAGAGTGGCGCCAGCGTTATGTCATGTTAATGTGCCACACAGGTCTTTGTCTAGACCAGGGGTCGGCAACCTGCGGCTCCGGAGCCGCATGCGGCTCTTTCATCCCTCTGCTGCGGCTCCCTGTGGCTTTGGAAAATAAATAATGAGTATTTAATTATAATGTATTTTATTTTAGTTCATTTGTTTTTAAAATGTAATTCTAAATTTCAAGATTATGGTGATCTTGTAAAATCTAAAAAAAAAACGTGTTTAATCACCGTCAGCGAAAATCAACACGATTACATAAGCGCTCGGCGCTTCCCCGGAAGTCGTCTCCCGTGATAGTCCGGATGTGTTGTGTTCAAGCTACTGCTGTATTGCAGTAGCTTGACAGCCCTGCGATTGGATAGTTGCAAACGATTGGACCAATCAAATGGCTCGTTGTATGCTTTTTCAAAGATTCATGGCGGCGTGTTCTCAGGGATGTGATTTTCTGCTAATTCGCCGAATGCCGCTTTATTTTATCTTCCAGGAAGATAAAGTACGTTAAGTATGTTAGCGGTTTGTGGTCCACGAACGCAGTGAAGCTGCGCCCTTTCAGGCAGGACTGGAAGTGGCGTATGGCCACTTCTGGTAAACGGTATGGCCAGGTGGAGAGTCATTATTAACTCTCTGTTACTGGCGGTGAACAACGGCTGTATGAGCTGGGCTGGCGCGAGGGAGGAAACGGTAATAAAAGTTAACCATCCCCTTTTATGATTCCAAACAGTTTGAAATTGACAGTGCACAGTGGACATTGACTCATAACTTTTGAATATTTCTAAGACTTAGCTACATCAGTGATTGTGCAAAATGAACTGCTCAAGTCTCAATGGAGACTGAAACTGGTGATCTGAAATGAATGCTGAAATTATAAAAAGTAATGGTATGTTGGAATTTTATTTCTATTATGGAACAGATAAAATTAACTGATTTTGATTTGATCAAGTGTTAAAGCATGTGATGGATAATGCTTGTTGGAATATTTTAGGAATGCTATCTTCTTGGAACATAAGTCAATATTATACATTAATAAGTGGCATTCAGCTGTTTGTTTTATGTCATTTAAGCACAGTTCTGGTACTTAAAAATCATAAAAACCCTGTGTAGCGGGTTGATTCAACCCCCCACAACACAGAGACAGAACACAGGGACAGTCAGCTCGCACTCCTTGGTTTTTCCCGCTGCACTACTGAGATGTAATGTGCCATGCATGTATTGTGATGTAATGTGCCATGCATGTATAGTGTTCATGCGTCCTGGCCTTACTGTGACCTAGAGGCTGAGATCAATATGTAGATGTGCCTTGTAACCTCTTTGTCCTGCAAGCCAGAGCAGAGGCTGCATCTGTCTATTGTTATGTAGGTCTTACAAATGCAAATGTCTCATGCCTGTTCTGCAGTCCCTTTGATCAGACCAACTGCTGTGAATCTGCTTTGATGTATTGTTTGAGTTTGGTATAAATACTGCACAGGTTCTGTAACACATCCTCTCTTTCTCACTCCTGCATCTACTGCGAGACACACACACTGTGTGGCTTCTCTTCTCTGAGAGCCTGAGGACATCACCTCAGCCCGCAGCACGAGGGCTGGGGAGGTGTTCCGATGAAGGCGGGTGATAATAAAGCTATTTAAAAATCCAACGCTGCCTTTATTTTATCATCCTCTTACTGGTGACCCCTTGAAGATGCACACGCTTTGTGCGACGCAGCCTTCTGATTTGGACGGCCACGCTGGCGAACCGACGCTGAACCAACGCTTCCGCCCTCCCAAGAGAGTAGACGCTTTTTTCTTCTCTCCTGCTCTGACTTTTTCCTCCCCTCCTAACTACTGGATCCCAGCTTGCTGTTGTCTGTCTGCGTCTAACTGCGACCGCCGAAAAGAAATTATGGAGTTAATAAGCTGGGCTTTGAACACAATTGACACTATTTTTTCAACAAGGAAAAGTGCTCCGGGGGAAGCTGTCTGCCCCGCTGGAACGGCTCCAGTGGGCTATTTACGTGACACAGGTAATTGGAGAATGCTGTGTCTCACTAATCTCTCTATCGAAGATATTGAAGATTTGTTTATCTTCGTAATATTGGTGAACGGGATCTTTCTGATTGGGACTGGAATTGTCCTGGTTTACTGCAAATTGCTGAAGATGGATTCAACCTATCAAAATGCTGGCCAGGCGAGGTGCATCCATCAAATTGAAAAACTGGAGAAGACCCTGATAGCGACTACTGGAGAACTGTCTCGTAAGGTGGATTACATCATGATTTCGCTTAGGTCTTTCCACGATGGATTTAAAGCCCCGCAATGAATGAAGGATTAAGTACTGAATCTACAGAAGAAATATAAGTCTTCTCTGTGATCAGTCCTATTTGGCTCATTCCCCATGAAAATTCCTCCTGGCTGTCTGCAAACTGTGTTTTCAAAATCATCGAGCACAAGGCCTTGGACAGCCAGCTGCACAGCGCCAGATAAGGACTGGGCGCCAGCCAGACAAAACATCTCTGCCAAGAGTCCTTGGTGTCTCTCTTATTATCATTAACACTGCTCAACACCGCACACACACTGATCCATGAACTGAATAAAGATATACACTGCTCTCTTGTGTCTCGTGAATCCTGTGTAGCGAATGTATGTGCAGAGAGCTTTTTTTTTCCTTGATCTCCTAATATTGATTAATTATGTAACCAGTATTTTGAATCAATGATTTTTTTGCTCCTTCCTATTGTATTATCCTTATGCTACCTGTACCCTCCTGCTGATAGGCGCGTTTCAGATGCGCCGCGGCACGGAAATGCAGGTTCATTACTGTGTCAAGTCAAATTCTCTCGTATGTTATCAGTGATCTGTTAATGTACTTGGCAATAAATCTTTTTCTGATTCTGAAAAAAAACACGCTGCCAGCGAACACAGCAGCCTGACGAGCTGCTCTCCCTTCGGCTTCAGGGAGACCTCGACGCGGAGCCAACACAGGCGAGCCGTTCCCCGGACATCACCCACGACCGGGAAAATCTGCAGAAAACGTCATGGCGCGACCCTTGCCTCAGATCGGGACGTCCACGCTGGACCAGCCGAGGGACACAGAACGTTTTCTCCCTCTCACCGCTACTCCCCCCTCTCAGTGATCCATCTCATCTACCCGAGCCTGAGGAAGAGAGATCGTCTATTCCCTCCCACTGCTCCAATGCATCTGCACGAGCCTGAGGGACAAAAGATCATCTATTTCCTCTCACCGCTCCAACGCACCATGGCCAATCTGCAGCCACAGCTCAACCTGGATTTTATCGGCGCCGTCTGCGCCGATCTCCGCCAAGATTCTGCACCCTGACTCGCCACTCCAGCGGCCCACCCAAGCACGGAACCCCCGCGCGTACACCGGGGAGTTACGAGGACGGCACACCACGCACGAGACAATAATGGCTTCACTGACCGCCTTCCTTCTGCTGCACACTGGCCCTTCAGGCTTGCTTGTACACCGGAGGCCCGCAGCTTGTTCACTGGATTTTATGGTCTTAGCCACGGCACACAAGGGGAATTCAGCCGTCAGCTGTTCCTGGGGGGCTTTGGGGTTGCTCCTGCACCTAAAGCCAATACACCAGTCCCTCTGCTTTTGTTTCTTTTTTTTTTTCTTACAGCCGCTCCTGCTTTTCTTCATGGCCACGGGAGGAGTCAGAGACAAATTTTTCTTCTTCTGATCTCCGCATGTTCAGACGGGACATCGCGGAGCAGCAAACACTTTTGGCGCGACAACACAGAGACAGAACACAGAGACAGTCAGCTCGCACTCCTTGGTTTTTCCCGCTGCACTACTGAGATGTAATGTGCCATGCATGTATTGTGATGCAATGTGCCATTCATGTATTGTGATGTAATGTGCCATTCATTTATAGTGTTCATGCGTCCTGTCCTTACTGTGACCTAGAGGCTGAGATCAATATGTAGATGTGCCTTGTAACCTCTTTGTCCTGCAAGCCAGAGCAGAGGCTGCATCTGCCTATTGTTATGTAGGTCTTACAAATGCAAATGTCTCATGCCTGTTCTGCAGTCCCTTTGATCAGACCAACTGCTGTGAATCTGCTTTGATGTATTGTTTGAGTTTGGTATAAATACTGCACAGGTTCTATAACACATCCTCTCATTCACTCACTGTTCAACTGCTGCTGCTGGACACACAGACTCTTGTGTCCTCCTTCTCTGAGAGCCGTGGGCTTGCTCCCGGCGCGCATGCACGGCGCCGGGAGTGGAGCTCATGACGGCTGGATGATATGATTAAACTCTCCTTAAAACCTACAGCATCGCTGCTTATTATTTTTTATCATCCGCTGCACCAGGAGCTTCGGGGGGCTTTGCCCCCCTTGCCCCCCCACCCCACCGGGGCTGTGCCCCGGACCCTGCTGGGGGACTATGTCCCCCAGACCCCCTGCTGAATTTTCAGATAATTTCCCCAACCCCAAATCACATCGCTGGTTCGTGTTGGAATTCTGAGCTTTCGGTATTGTTTTCAGCGGAATTATGAGATTTTTATCGAAGGATCAGGAGTCATCAGTGCTAGAAATAGCACTCTCCTTTCAACCCAAAGTCAACCTTCAACCCAATGTCTTTTTTTTTTCGGAGTTCAAAATGTTTTTGTTGCATGCAGAAATGTAATTTTGTTTTCTCTGCAGGAGTTCCCTGATTTCATAAATGCAACACATTATAGTTTGTTTATACATAGCATAAAGAGAAAAAAAAGTTATATGCAGTGTTATTTCATTTTAAGTGTCAAAAGGGTTTTTGTGGCTCCCAGTGTTTTCTTTTCTGTGGGAAACGGGTCCAAATGGCTCTTTGAGTGGTAAAGGTTGCTGACCCCTGGTCTAGACAATGATGTATTATGGTTGGAAGCTCTGGGTCTCAATGCATGGTATTAAAGATATAAAAGAGGAATGCACAGAGACCCGGGATGTCTTTTATTGTACAAGATGTTGGAGAAGGAATAAAGTTCATATGTCGTCTAGCTCATTGCCTCGCCTGTTTCCTTTCTCCACACTATAAACTATTATTGTTGTATTATTTCTATTACATAATTTAATTATAAGATGCATTATATATTATGGTATTGTATAATTTGTAATTATGGGATGGATAATGATAGTACTGGGTATGGAGAAGGGGTCGTTGGCTTCTTCCCACTCCTTTTGAACAAGGCATTTTTTTTAATGTTTATTTTTTTGGTTTTGATTCCTTGTTTTTATTTTTTGTCTTGATGTTCAAATAAATCAATCAATAAATAAAGAAGTGAAGCTTTTGTCCCTTAATGGTAACAACGTAACGATTTAGGCTACGCAGTGCAAAAATAGAGCAAGATTGGTGTGGCTGCCAAATCGGTACCCGGAACAAGATCGGTATCCCGCACGTGTAAAGTACTTCACTCGACATACACGCGTGCCTAACGCCGTTACACCGTGACAAATGTATTTAATTTACAACTGAATAGATATGGTTTTGAATAACTTGCAGATTTTTATTAAGCACTTGGTCACGTCTTCAACATACAAATGTATAATTTTTAAACAATGATGCTGGGTACCGATCTTGTTCCGGGTACCGATAAGGCAACCACAGGCCCTGGGCGTGAAAAATATCGATTCCCTTTTTTTCCCCCGGAAGTCAGACTTTAGGTGACGCAAGCGCACTGGACACAGCTCACTTCCTGCCAAAATGGCGGCGCGCAGGGGCTTATCCTGTCTGTGGAGGACTTCCAGCTTGTTGCTGCACAGACACGCAGCTCCGCTCCATGCTGCCGTCCGAACGCAGAGCTCTGTTAGCGGGGACCTGCTGCCTCGGACCTCGCTCTCCAGCCCCCTGTGGGCGGCGCAGACTAGCCCGGTGCCCGTGGAGGAGGAGCGGCGGCGGCACGCAGCCGTGGTCAGCGCCGTGAACCAGCGCCTCTCCCGGCAGGACTTCGGCCGATTGTTCGCCGTGGTGCACTTCGCCGGCCGCCAGTGGAAGGTCACGGACGAAGACTTAATCCTGATCGAAAACCACATCGAGGCGGAGTGCGGGGACAGAATCCGCATGGAGAAGGTGCTGCTCGTGGGCGCGGAGGACTTCACCCTGGTGGGCAGGCCCCTGCTGGGGAAGGAGCTGGTCCGGGTGGAGGCCACCGTGATCGAAAAGACCGAGTCTTGGCCCAAGGTCCACATGCGCTTCTGGAGGAGACACCGGTTCCAGCGCAAAAGGATCATCATCCAGCCGCAGACGGTGCTGAGGATCAACGGCATCCAGCTGGCCCCCACGCTGACATGAGTTCGGACCGCGGCTCCGTGGGGGACTCCAGAGCTGGGGACTCGGTCACAGTTCAGAATCCTGCCCTAAATGAACTGGCACACGTTCAGTGAAAATGTTGGTGTCGTGATGGGGTGTAAATACGTCTGCAGCGTTTCTCCACAATCAGCTTTTTAAAATCAACTGTAACTTGCGCCCAAATGGACGATTATGAACATTGGTTTGTTCTGCTTCAGGTTCCCGTGAGCTGATTGGCCCACAGAGGAAGACAATATTAAAAAAAAAGCTGTGCATTATGAGAATAAAGTTGATTTTTCCGAGGAAAAAATGTCCAGATTTGTTGTTTTTCACAATTTTGACATCATTTACTAATGCAAAAGATTCTTAAAATAATTATTCAGTTGTGCAGCCACATGATTGTGTAGAGTCCAGCAGCCCTGAGCCGAGGATGATGGGAGCTGGAAATGACACGAACTACACATTTTAATGGGGGTTTTTTTCTCTAAAGACCCTATTTTGACATTTTCCCACCTCCAAATGCAAAACATTTTTAAATCATTTTAGGGTGCTCTAATATTCCTTTGTAGGTTTCATTTAAACTACATTAAAAATGAACCTTTATCAAAAAGGGGGAAAAATAGAATCTCACAAATTCACAAGATTAAAAAGTATCAGCTTGATGTTAAAGTCTCATTTACCGGACCGTCCCAAATCCCAGTTCTGGGCCTTTGAATATTTGGGAGAAAAGTCCCGAGCACAAATGCAAATATTCCGTCCCGTCTCCTTTTCTCAGTCAGTAAAACTGATTCATGATCAATGTTTTGCAGAATTGGTTTTTTTTCCTTGTGTAATCTGCCTTTTTCTACATAATTTGCAGGTTTTTCTCCATACATTTGCAGCTTTTCTTGTAAATTTTGACCTTGTAAATTCACATTTTTAATTTAAAATACATATTTTTTTTCTTGTAATTTTTACGGTTGCTTTTCCTTTGTGGTATTAATGGGCACGTCTCTGCGTCTCAGTGCACAATGAAAAAAAAGCTGCATTTCTGGTCTTCCAGTACAGACACAGCCGTAAACAGAAAGCCAAAGGAGTGTTTGATTGGTTTAGAATGAGATTGACATGTCATTCGACCAATAAGAGCCTTGATTTGGGGTTCTAAACCTTGAATAACCAATGAAAGCTTTGGGATCAGTCCACCAAGGTCTCCGCCTTTGACCGCCACCTAATCCACATAGCACCGGACCCCCATGATCCCTCCTGCAGGTGGTGAGCCCACTGGAGGGCGGACCCATGCAACTTCTTCGGGCTGAGCCTGGCCGGGTCCCATGGGTGGAAACCTGGCCACCAGACGCTAGCCTTTGAGCCCCTCCCCCAGGCCTGGCTCCAGGGTGGGGCCCCGGTAACCCCATACCGGGCAGGGTACACTGAATCCTTGATATAGAATTTATCATGAGAGTCTGTTGGATCGTTCTTAGTCTGGCCCTTCACCCAGGACCAGTTTGTCTTGGGTGACCCTATCAGAGGCAAATTGCCCCAGACAACATAATGTAGCTCCTGGGATCGCTGGGGCACGCAAACTCCCCCACCACGATAAAGTGACGATCCATGTGGGGGGATTCTCTGTAGGATTGCTGGACTCACCCTCAGAGATAGGGTGAGGAGCTCAGTCATCCGGGAGAAGCTCAGAGTAGAACCGCTGCTCCTCCACATTGAAAGGAGTCAGTTGAGGTGGTATGGGCATCTGATTAGGATGCCTCCCACTTGAGGTGTTTCAGGCACGTCCCACTGGGAGAAGACCCTGGGGCAGACCCAGAACTCGCTGGAGAGACTGTCTCCCAGCTGGTCTGGGAACGCCTTGGTATCCTCTCTGAAGAGCTGGAGCAGGTGGCTGGGGAGAGGGAAGTCTGGGCTTCTCTGCTTGAACTGCTGCCTCCGCGACCCGGACCTCCGGAAAAGCGGTAGATGAATGGATGGAATAACCAATGATCGAAAACCTAGCAAGGAGGACCTGCCCATCAACGACCGCGAATACAACGAGCCAATTGAAGCCGAGTAATCTGACGATGGACGTGTTGTTTAGCCAATCAATTTCTGACTTCAATGATACCCTACATGCACTTGTTCCGTGTTTATATTTCCGGTAAAATGCCATGCGTTCCCGTGCGTAAAATCTCTTGACTCAGCCGCTGTGTGACGCGCAGTCCTTTGTGATGCTGTGCGGAAGCGTCAGGGTAACATTAGCCATTATTTTACTTGTTTTGAAAAACGGTTCTCACATTAATTGTGACATCTGTCAAATTTTACGACTTCATTTACAACTTTTTATGACATGTATATTACATACATTTGTAAGATTTTTCTCCAAATTTGCCTTTTTTTTCCTGTAAATTTGGAATTTAATTTGATTAAAACAGCAGCACATCTGACAGAGATCCAGGCAACTGAACATTTGGCAGCAGCTCCAATATTCACATGAATACGTCTGCAAATACTGGAGGGCACTGGGAGAATGTATACCTCTGCCAAGGCTCCATCACTTCCTCCCTCCCTCCGTCCAAATGCCCCTCGTCCATCTGTACGTTGATATAGGGCCTTGGCGGAGGTATGCACTCTTGGATCGCCTCCAAAATGTAATGGGTTCATCCGTACCCCAAGGGCCACCTCTCGCGCAAATTTCATCAAAATCCGTCCGGTAGTTTTTGTGTAATCCTGCTAAAAGACAAACTGCTTTGATCATATCTGAGAAAAAAAAATCAGTCATGTGATGTCACAAATTTATAAGAAACCTAACCTTAAAAAAAAAAAAGAAAAATTAAGGAAAACACAAATTCATAAGGAAAAAGGAGCGTATTCATTATTTAAAAAAAATAAATTTACAAGAAATGCTACAAATTCATTTTTTTAAAGCTGCAAATGTAACATGAAAATGTTCATGATTTATTGGAAAAGTCACATTTCTGAATGAAAAACAGTCCAGTGAAGAAAAAAAAAAGCTCTGCTGAACATTCAGACATTTGCTCTGGATTGTTCCCGAATATTCAACCCCCCAAAACTGGTATTCAGGCCCTAATAAAACGTGAGCGGAGGCTTGCCGAGTCCATCCTGAATCCCAGTCCACGAGAGTCATTTTCTAGCGCTAAACGTTAACTTGGGGCCAACGATTTAGGAAGGAACTGCAGCACCAGAGGAGCGAAGAGTTTGGATGAGGAACCCAGACTGGTGCACGTTAGCATCGCTCACCAACACACACTGGCCCTCATTTATCAGGACGGAGAAATCGGGGCACATTTGGGTGTCAATACGATTGTACGAAAAAGGTCTAGGTGGTGTTCATGAAACCGCGTCTGCTCACTCTCATCGTATGACTGTTCACTCATAAAATCTCACAGATGGATCTGAGCATCATTTGAATTCCACGCCCACGTCTTGTAAGCCAGAAGTTACAACACAGTGGAAGAAAAAAAATGGCAAAAGAGAAACTTCTGTCATAGAAACTTGACATAAGAGAAGTGAAAAAAACTAAACTGGTGTCGTGTGGCAACATCAAAAGTCTCATTCAGTACAAAAGAACAGTGTTTTGGTGGAGACGGAGGCTGCAGCACCTCTGGTTTGGCCAGCTGAGGGTTCGAATGTAAATCTGTAGACACCACTTATTTGTGTATTGGGGTCGTATTACCTATATCGTCACAATTCTTCATATCGTGGGAAAAAAGCGGTCAGACTTAACGCAGAGGAGCGAGTCTGCCTTTATCAGTTCAGTGAATCAAGTTTTTCCACTAAGTGTTGTTCACTTGGCCATTTTAAAGCATGAACAAGAATTTATGACTTGCATTATAAAAGAGCAGAAAGAAGTGTGGTCTCTGGGACGGCTGTGCGCTCTGCCGCCCGGCATCATCCTGCAGACGAGCACGGGGGAAATAAAGATCAGTTCCACATGTTCTGGAGCGCATCACATCTGCGGTCTTCAGCTCTGCTGCAGTTTAGCAGCAGTGTTAACAAAAAAATCTTGTTACCCGACATAGCACACATCTTTGTCAAATAAATACTTTTTAGAACATTAATTTAGCGTAGTAGCTACTCACCCTACAATGCAAAGATATTAATACAGCCCATATATAAAAATAACTAATAAAACTTGAAAAACCCTGAGCTCAATCACAACCATAAAAATATCTCAGAAGCTGAAAGATTAATTCAGTTTTCTCTATTTCATCAAATAACTAGTTTTTTTTGTCTGCTTAAATCAGTTTTATTTGCCACAGTGATAAACGTGTAAAGAAAGTTTATAATTAGTAACAGCAGCCTCATTAATCGTTAAAACTCTCATCTGGATACAACAAGCCAAACGTGTGAAAGGCCGCACTGCTCAATAATCTAAAATGATCCTCCCAGCAGCCAGCTTCCTGCTGCACGGCGCTTATCCAGAGACGTGAACATTTGTGCAGCGCACACGAGCTCGGCACCGTCGTGAGATCTGAGTGTCCGACGATCACGGCCAGACAATCTCTGCTCTGAAATGATCCCACGACCACGTTTCCGTCTCACACGCGGCTGATAAATGAGGGCCAGTGGCGGCTCAGGTCGAACTGTACGACCTACAGAGATGATCTGGGGAAAAAAACCAAAACACAGAACACAAAAATATCCTCGTCTGCCGCAGGTTCAGAGCAGCAACAAATGATCACAGACAAAAGGATGTGAAAGAATGTTCAGTTTTATTAGTGAAACCTGACTGCATCGACTCCGGGAACAGCAGCGCTGTTCAGAGGAGCGACCTGAAGGCACTGTTGAACGTCTCTGCTCAGTGTAAAACATATGCTGAAGTGGTGTTTAAATTAAGGAGCGTGTCCAACAGGCAAAGAAAGGTTGATGGAACAAAGCAGAAAAAATGTTGCTGTCAAATGTTCTACAGGTGGAAGTGAAGAGTGTTAATAAACAGAAAATTAACAAAAAAACCCAAACTAATGAACTGTGATGACAAAAATGAAACCCTTGAACTGCTAAAACCTTCCCTTTTGTCCACCAATAAACTTGCCCCATAAAAAAAAAAAACGTTCTGCATATCTCATCAGTCCCATTTCCACTGCAGGAACTGGGAACCAAGATAGGGAAACGTTCGGAAACTCATAGGGGCTGGAACTTCTGTGCGGCCCCAAACAACTTGTTGCTAGGGTTTTGTATTGACTCAGCACTGACTGATAGAATTTTGTGTCACAACGTGAACAGAAGTGAAGAAGAAGGACCAAAACAAGCCATCAGAAGACGAACTAATGCCGCCAAGACAGACCAACTAGGCAACATATTCATGCCGTGTAGGCACTCCATACAAGCAGCGGGGCATTAGTGTTTGTTCCGTAACTGACCGCTGAGGGGCACGGTGGACAGATGAGTGCAAGTGCGTCCCGCTATGGATCCACACTACCGCCCAACGGCTGCTGCCTTCCCCACGTTCTGTGTTCAGGCAGCCTTAATATGTAGCGATGTAGTCATCAATCTTGGCAAAAACAGGTGATTATTTTATCACAGCGAATTTCTGCTTTCAGGATAATTGCCATTATCCTCTTATGAGTGAAGTTGCATTCAGACCAGACATGAAGTATGACTTTTTTTTTTTTTTTTAAAAACATGGCACGATTACATATGAAGTCAATTTAAACTTGCGAATACATGCAAATTCACATCCAATCAAGTTCTGCAGCTGCTTTCTACCTGCTATGGAAATCCCAAAATCGTTATCATGTTTATGTTATCTGGTGGGGCTTACAGCTGGGAAAATGTCACTCCCTCCTCCAAAAACTGCACTTAGAAGATTATTGTTTATATTACAGTACTAGCCTGCTAGTCCTCGTTAGCACATCGGTAGCAGGATACAAACGTCTAACACTCAGTCAGGTCCAGAGTTCCAGTCATCTGTCTGCAGGTGAGTGAAAGTCTCATTCTCCAATGACCAACTTCAACGACCACATTTGCAACCAACTCCCTTGGATGCAAATGTGCGAACTGGTGTGTTTACACTGACATTATACACAATCGCACCGTGGGAAAAATTCACTTAGTGTTTGGTCTGAACGCACCTTGAGTGTAAACAGTGTTCCAACAAAATGTACCGTAAAATGACTGCAATATGTCTTCAAGAATTTTTCAAAAGTTTTAGGCATATTTGGATGATTATTGCAATAATATTGTTAATTATAATTATTTTGGCCAGGATAATTGTGAGATGAAATTTTCATATCGTCCCATTGCTACTGTATAGTCACCGTTGTGCTCCGCAATCAATGAACAATGGAAGCAAGTCGGTATGACGCACTCCATCCTCCATTTCTGTATGATTTCAACACATTTTAAACAGTGCAGCTTGTTTACGTTGCCACACTGCGTCACAGCTGAAACTGTCCAACCATTACATAGATGATTCCAACCCCCACAATGGAGACACAATGCCTGAGCGGCTCAGATGCAGCAGCGACCCTTACAAAAGTTCCCGTCCCCAGGTTTTACCCATAGTTCCTTTTGATAGAAATTTGGCTCTAGTGACCAACAACAGATGTGCTGTTTACACGTTTAAACCCTGCAACCCTCAGTGCACCAGTCATTTTCATTAGCTTATCATTAAATGCTCCAAATTTAAGAAACTTTTTTTTCCAAACCAGCTTCACAGCGAAGTTCACCACAGTGTCATACCCAAGCTATAAAATGCGATTGGCAATACTGAGGTGAACAGTGCAACATTTCACCACCCAAAGAGATTGACAGAAAATAATCTGATTCAATAAATCAAGGCAGACTGAGCACAATCTCCTCCTATCACAGTAATTTTTAAAACAATATCTCTAGTACAATCTTCAAAAGTCCAATCAGAATAGTCCATAAGATTGACTCCTCTTCCTGAACATTTTCCTCTGCAGCCTGAGCCGATTTTGACTCCTTCTGGAAATCTTCTGAGGAGTACGAGCCCTTGTCAAACGGGTCCTGTGGCACAGTCTGGTCGTAGAACACTCGCATTTCAAATTCGCTCTCCTGGTGTGATGGGTGGCCGTAGATACCGATGCCCACAGGCCTTGCAAAGTCCCCCGGCACCACCACCATGTCGTGGCCGCAGGTGGCCGACTGGAGCTTGTAGGTGTCGAAGCTCGGGCGCAGGGTTTTGTCAGATACGTACAGGTCAGCGTCCCCCTTGAGGCTTTGCATGTGCAGGATGATCCTCCCGTCGTGGTTGAGGCGTAGGTAGCTGTAGTTCCCGGCCCCGATGTGGCCCTGAACCACATGGAGCAGCACCCACTCTTCGGGGACGTTGTCATCCTCCAAGGGGCCCATAAAGCTTTTGGCCTGGGACAGCAAGAGGGCGACAACCAGCGCGCTGTAGTTGAGCGTCATAGTGAAGGCATCTGTCAGTCCGTGTCCAGACAGCCTGAAAACACACAGACACATCAGGTTTACCTGCTACAGCCAAACGGAGAAGAAAACCAAAAACACGCCACCCAATCTGGGAATCCAGTCCAGCCTCCATTTAGCTGGTGTCAAAAGCAGCTGTTTGGAAATCAGAGGCACAAAAAAGCTACAGTGAGCTGCAGGCCGGCTGTCTCCACCAGGTGGATGGCAGATTCTGTCAGGCTGTTTTTATGTTGAAGAAATCCCTTTTTTTGTATTTTCTGCTAGAGGATGGGAAAATATAACCAGAAAACTTAGAGCAGGGGTGTCAAAGAATCAAAGAGATGGCCAAAACTGAAAACTTGATCAAAGATGAAGGCCAAACAGGATGACGTTTATTTAAAAAAAGAGAAGAAAATTCCCCCAGACATCTTATAGAATGCAAAACAAACCAGTCACAGATAATAAACTAGAGGGCACTCAGACAGCGCATACTTCCGCCAAGGCTCCCTCCCTCCCTCCGTCCTCCCCTCCGTCCCTTTGTCTGTCCATTGTGAGATGGGGCCTTGGTGGAGGTATGCACTCACGGATCACCTCCAACATGTGACGAGTTCATCTCTGGGCCAAGGGCCAGCTCTGGTGAAAATGTCCTCCAAATCCATCTGTGCATTTTTGCGTGATCCTGCTAACAGAGAAACGGCAGCAAAAACAACTAGAAAAGCACTCAGAGAGCACAGACCTCCGGCAAGCAGCTCATTTCCTCCAAATGACATCGTTAGAAATGCAGCCGTTTCCTGAATGCAACATTTCTGCATTTGATATGGATGAAAAATACTAATTCAAGTTTCCTTCTATAAGATTTATTGAAATAACAAATAAACGGTATTAGGTAACTTAGCTACCGAAATTCTGGTGTACCAGCAAACGTAAAATTTAACCAAGTTGATATACTGATTTTTCCTAAAAATTCCTGGATCCAGGCAATGATTCGGACCACCACAAAAATGTAATCATCAAAATGTAATCATCTGTTCCCCGTTCCATTACACACCTTTCCTGAAAATTTAATCAAAACCCGTTCATAAATTTTGGTGTAATATTGCTAAGAGACAGACAAAGCAAAAGTGATCAGCTGCCAAAAACTGACCACCAGGTGCCATATTGTAGTTATGGGGTTATATTAGCCACAAAATATATTTCAACAGGTAAACAGTACTGAGTTAGGTATAATAAGGTATATTTAACACTTATGATGCATTTTGAACCAGAAACAAACTTGATGTTGTCATGACCCGAGCGCCGATCTCGTCCGCGCTCGGGCTATGCATCATCTCTGCCGGCCTTGACAGCTGTGGATTACATTCTGGCTCCACCGGGCTCTTATTGTGACAGCGCTCGGTGGGGTTTCCGGCTGTCAAGATCGATCAGCTGTTCGGCATCACAGCTCGTTAGCTGCTGGCTTTATTAGCCGGCGCTGACAGCTGGTGGATGCTGGAGTATCGTCAAACATTCCTCGTCCGTGTCAGGTTCGTGTTCTTGTTCATGCCATAGTTAAGGTCGTAGTGGCTGGGCTTAGCCCTACGATCCCTTGTACTTAGTAGTGTGTGTTTTTGCCCACAGCGGCTCATAGTTTTGTGTTATTGTCTTGTGTTCTTGTAAATTAAACATCACGCAAAACTCACTGGTGACTTTTGGCGTCTTATGGTGGCCTGCGAGGCTCACCGCGTGACAGATGTAGGATTTAAAGCAATTAAAATAATGCAGTCACAAGGTTACATGGAAAAATACATGGATTTACTGGATGTATACATGCAGACACTGTATAAATACATATTCTGTGTGTCAACAATGGACAATTACAGTGTACTTTTTGGCACGACACCGGCAAAAACAACCTCCTCCTCTTGGCGGAGGTAATAAAAATGAAACATTGTCCAGTGCTGTGTGTTTACATATTGTGTGAGTAACGTGCCTCGCAAGACATCCTTAGCTTGTCTGCTGGTGTTATGCTGAGAACTGCTCGCTTGCCGAGAACTGCATCCCATCATCGCAAGCAGGTGTTTAGTGTAAGTCCAAGTCAGTACAACTATATACTTTGAAAAAAATGATTACCTTTTTTACCGACAATGCATAAATGCAGTCTTGACTTTGAAGATTGGAAAACGTGGAGTTGGATCATTATGATTTCTAACCCTCTTTGAAACACTAAAACATCTGGCGAATAAACATAATTTAAAGATAATTTACAAGAGGTAATAATTTTTACTTCTAAAAATGCACAAATGGTTACAAGCCTGGCTGTAGTGTTATATTTTATAGTTTTGGTGGATGGGATGCAATTCTCGGCAAGCGAGCAATTCTCAGCACAACACCAGTACTGTGTTCCTTGTGCCATTACACAGCTTTTGTCATAAACTCCCCGTGCGCTTTTCCACAGCACACGGAGGAGGAGAAGGAAGGATGGCCTTAAACGCGGGGTTACACCAAACACACATTTATTGACACAAAACAGTTCACAAATAAAGACTAACAGGTAGGTATCGATGTAAACAAAAAGGCTGACGCAAACGCGAACAGCGGGCAGACCACTGTGTACCGTGGCCACAGGAAAATAAGGCACTAACAAATGCGCTCAGGACAGCGAGGAAGACTCTAGGAAGCTCAACTGACTCAAGAGGAAGCAAACTGGGCAACAGCCTAAGCGTAGCAGTAGAGCTGCAGAGAGAAACGCTACCAGATGAGCGTAGCAGCAGTACCGCACAGAGAAACGCTAAACAATTTACTCACGAGCAGGAACAGTCCAAAAAGTCCCAATTCTCCCAGCGAGTACAAACCATAAGTCCTTCAATGACGTGACGGTCATACGACGGAGAACGATCGTGTGACTCGTATAATGGTCCAGCGGTGTTTGACTAGCAAAGAGCTGCTTAAGTACAAACACCACTGGCCAAACAAATTTGGAACACCTGGGCGAGGCGCGGGAAAGATAATTACCGGGGCAAACAGCTGACTGTCAAAGAGAGGGGGGCATGATCGGACCGGCGAATGTTAGACTGCGCCCACCAGAAAGTGGGTCAAACGGCAGCCTAATGATCGCCAACCAGGAGCAGCGGCCACAAGCACAGAAACAAGACACAGGAGAGAAATCAAAACACAACATAAGACCAAGAATGATCAGAACCAAGCCCACAGGAGAACACAGGCTCGGTTCATGACACCGTTCCTGAAAATGTCATCAAAATCGGCTCATAAACCGCAGTTTGCTTGCTTTTTGTTGGCGTCTTCAGATGAAATAATGTCAACCATCACATACTGTGTATGGGTGGGGAGGTGAACGTAACTCTGTGGACCAGGGCTGTGAGGCATGACGATATACTGTATATTGGGATAACCATATAAAAATGTCTATCGTTTCATGGAATACTCTCATTTATACCATGATTTAAAATGCATATACTCCCCTTTATTCAGTAAAGTTCCTCACCACTACTTGTCAGTGCCCCGTCTCTCTCACGTAGTGTGAGAGTGCATCGGAACAGGTGTGATGGGTGGCTAGGCTTCAGTCCAGTGGATGCTAATGCTAACACCAAACTAATGGTTCAGATAGCTGCTACTCCTGTTTGCCAGGGATGTGGGACTGTTTGCCATCGTGCTGCATCAGAGGATAGTTCGCTAACCTCGTTTTAATAGGAGGTAAGTAACGTTAACACCATGTCTAATTATGAAATGCTAAATGACGATGCTAAGTTGTGCTAACTGGAAACTAGCAGACCATCATTTCTTTGGTTTAAATTACTGCTGAGTTTCTTAGTTTTGTCTGAAAAAAAAATGTATTAAAATAGCTGCATAAGTGCATGATGGTGTCACATACACACAAAATAAATAATACATACATTAAAACTGGTCGAGGAGCAAGTTGGCTCTTAAATGTAATTTATCTGATTTCTAATCACTTTAATTAGTCAAGTAGTGATAATGAATTGGCTGCACGGTGGCGCAGTGGTTTAGCACTGTCACAGCACAGTTTTACCCTCGGCCGGGGGATCGCGGGGATCATGAGATCGTGGGTTCGATCCCAGCCCCCGACCAACAGTGAGCTGTGCGGAGTTTGCATGTTCTCCCCGTGCTGCGCGGGTTTACTCTGGGATTTCTCCGGTTTCCTCCCGCACACCAAAAACATGTAGGTTTAGGGCGCTCGCGCACGCAGCGACCAGCAGCCGGTGGCTTGTCACCAGACTGCAGACCAAGTCTACCTACGGGTACAAATAAGTAACAAAAAAAAAAAAAAAAAGAATAAAGTTAAAGTCATCACATGTATTTTATTACATTACCTTGTCTTTGACTTTCAGATCATGACCAATCTGAAATATTTTTACTAAGAAGCAAACAGGTTAAATCAGGGCAGAATGGCTGCAGGTCGACACTTGAAGAGTTCTTTTGCAAAAACAGATAAGTCCAATTGGTTTAATATTGAGAAAAACAACATTTTCATCTGTAGGTTTATAGGTGTTAGTATTTCCAATTCAGCTTCTAAGACATGGTCACTTGAAATATGAGTATCTCAGACATAATAAAGCAAAAAATCAAACATCATCTCAGTTACTTTTTGGCAATTTATTAGTACTTTTTTCCTGCAAAAACAGGTAAGTTCACAAGCCATTCTTTTGCAAAAACAGATGAGTCCTGAAAACCATGCTATTTTGTCTGGAACATACTTGAATGTCTATAAGCATCAATGTAGTATGATTGACACACTGATTTGGGCATATCCACTCAGTAAAATAGTATAATATAGCTATAATAAAGCCATAATTCAAGATTCAAAGATTTTATTGTCAATACTACTATACGTACAGGACATACAGGAGAACTGAAATGGCGTTTCTCTCTCTCTTCATTGGTGTGCACAGTATAAAAAGAAAAGGAATAAGGCTGGAAAAAAAAGAAAACAACAACAGAGGTCTAATATACAATATGTACAGTAATGCAACCCGTGGTGCAAATGGCGACAAGAAAGACCCAGACCTCCCATAGTGCAAAACTGAGATAAAGGATTAACGATGATAAAACCCAGCACCCTACTGGTGAACACATCACTGGTTCATCTGCTTCATCAAAATTATCCATATTTGACATAAAATGCAACAAAACTTAAAAAAAACAAAACCTGGCAGGGAAACCCCTCACAGCAGGCAGGTGCTGTGTTGGAAATGCTCACTCCTTCCCCATCTAGTGTCCTATATAGTGAATGTGCAGCCAGTGGAGCAGTGAGACAAGAGCTTCACATCACAACATAAACTACCTGAAGCTATTTATACTTCATAATTCAGCAAAAATGATTTAATACATGTTTACTACAAATTACATGCAGGTATTCATTTTTTTAAACCACCGTTAGTCTCTTACATTTTACAGTCTCACATGATGACGTCATTAACCGTGCCGCGAAAACAAGCCCAGTAGTGTCTGAAAGTGGTTAATTTTATTGTTATATTGAGTTTACTGTATAGTCCACTATATCTAAAGTCACTATACAGTGAGTAGGGAGTGAGTGAGTGAACATTCCGAACACAGCCAGGGAAATCAGTCAGAGCGAGCAGACCAGGAAGGCAGCCAAGATGAGTCACGTGACCCAAATACCAAGCGCTGATTTGTTCTGTGGAGTTATCAGCTTTTGTTAAAAAACAACAACAACAAAAAAAAACCTCCAGGCGTTTATCGGCTTCTGGAAAACAAAAACAAAAACAGAAAAACCCTGAATTTGTAGCGTCTATAACATAGGACATATCGAATTTTGAGAAAAAAATTATTTGAACTTCTACAGTATAAGTAGGTA
Source organism: Pholidichthys leucotaenia (assembly GCA_020510985.1). Lineage (NCBI taxonomy): Eukaryota > Metazoa > Chordata > Actinopteri > Cichliformes > Pholidichthyidae > Pholidichthys > Pholidichthys leucotaenia. The sequence goes on along the minus strand of CM035848.1, from coordinate 285,307,603 downwards.
ATGTGAACAGTTGTTTGATGTAAAGAGGGAAATTTTCTTGGAAGTGGCGTTTTTCGACGTTTTCTCTCCAAAAAACTCCTGCATGCACATTGTGATCCAGATCACCATCTGTTCCCTGTGCCATTACACAACGTTCCTGAAAAGTTCATCAAAATCTGTCCACAACTTTTTGAATTATGTTGCTAACAGGCAGACAAACCAACAAACGCCACTAAAAACATGACTTCCTCCCTTTAGCGGAGGTAAAAAAAAGAAAAAAAGAAAAGACCAATAAAACACCCCTATTGTGTGGAAATATTTTTACACAATAAGCACAGAAAACTTTGTTCCCCAAGAGCAAAACTGATCCTTTTCATTAGCATCTAATGTTAACAATATGGTGGATGTGCAAATATTTTATATATTTGTTTTCATAAACTGTAATATCATTTCGCTTTATATGACTGAAGATTATTATGTGGTTTTCCGTGAGTGGGAATTGCTTGAAATTAGTGTAATAGCATTTTTGGGAACAAGCTTAACCAATAAGGGACAACTCCCTGTTTCAGAATTAGTGTGGTCAGCTAAGATCAAGCAGACTGCAGGTTAGTGGCTTCAGCAAAACTGCATCACTAATCAATGACATTAAAGCAGGGATGGGCTGCCAAGGGCTCAGTCCATAAGAAATCACCCAAAGGGTCCCAGGTCACCCTCTCTGGTGCTCTTGAATAAAAAGGTGCAAAATACCACATATCATGTCTGCATTCATTTTTAAATGACAGCTTTTTCCCTCCACCAAGGAGGTGATGCTTTCATCCCTGTTGCTTGGTTTGTCCGTCAGCTGGATGACACAAAAACTACTGGATGGATTTGGATGAAACTTTTACCAGAGGTGGTCCCTGGCCTAGAGAGGAACCCGATTACATGTTGGTGATGATGTGAGAACGCAAACCTCTGCCAAGAGTCTTAGCTTCTCACAGTGTGTTAGCAAGAACACGCCAAAGCTACTGGACACAGTTTGAAGCAATTTTCGCCACCGGGGGCTCTGAGCCTACACACGAACCCATTACATTTTGGAGGTGATCCATGATGGACGGAAGGTGCCTTGGCAGAGGTATGCGCTGTCTGAATGCTTTCCTAGTTGATTTTTTAAAATTTATTTTTAGCTTTTTGGACGAACAAGCCTTTTGGTCAGACTTCTGACATTAACAGCTTTTTGATATGGCAGGTAGAGCTTTGAAACTCTGTGACTCAAGCCAACATTTCCTTTAGAATTTAAAACTGACGTCAGAACGGGTGTATTTTATGACCCTTTTTCCGCTTCGCCAACATTCACATCCCTATCTGACCGTGTGGACAGTTAGGCATCATCTTCATATCTTTGCCATGTGGTCTTGGATATCTGAAGATAATCTGACAAAAGTTTTAGCTGACTGCTGTGCTCTTGCTGTCATGCCACGTGACTGCAAATCACAGCCTTTGCAATTAAAAAATAGTTTTTATCAGAGGTGGGTAGTAAGTAGTCATATTTACTCAAGTACATGTACTTGAGTACTTTTCTCACCAAATTTTACTTATCCAAGTAGTTTTACTGTGGGATACTTTCTACTCCTGAGTACATTTTTAGAGGGGAAAAAAGGGACTTTTGCTCAAGTAGATGTGGTCATACTCTCCAAATTACTTTAGATTTCACTGGGCAGAGATGTGCTTGTTTACAAGGGGGGGGGGCTGAAAAGTTCACAGGCTGAAAGATTCATAGTGGTCAAATGTGATTTATTTTTCAACTGCAGGGATCCAAGTGCTGCAACACTGAAGGAAGAAGTGTGTGGACCGAAGGGGAGACTATGATGGAAAATAAGCATTAAGCTGATTCTCACCAGAAATGACTGCATCTTTGGTCATTTTAATAAATACTAGTGCATACCCATGCATGCCCGTAGAAACCAAGTATAAGCAAGTATTTCTGCATGCCCGTTGCTGAAGGGTCTCCTCCTGTCTCAGACGGCTGTGTTGTTCACAGTCATGCCTGTGGCGTACTGCTGGAACCTGAGGTGTTTCATCTTCACGGCATCTTTTCTGACGTGCAGCAGTTCTCCTCATTCTACTGCTCTCCATCTGGTGGGTCTTCTTCTTTGTTCAGACCACTGGTTGAGGGATAGGTGCGTCGTAATTCCAGTTAATGGGCACAATCCCAAAAATAGATCTGAGCAAAAAGTGGCTTTCCACCGTGTTCAGGAAGGCCCTGCATGCCCGTAGAAACGAAGAAACCGGAGCACCCGGAGAAAATCAGCGCTTTGCTTGGCATTTTACACATTTGTAGTGCAGACTGGCATTCTTCAAGGTTACACATTTTTACTGTGTCAGCACCTCTTTTTAAAAACGACATTGCTGAGAAAGCGACGCTTTTGCTTAGTTTCTTCATCTTGAGCAACAATACGAAGACTGCTTGATCTGGCAACTCTGCTCGCGGCAACGTAGAATTGGCCATGGCTGCAGAAATCTGTTGTGCAGAAAACACAAACGTGCTGTAAAGACTGGCCCCGTGACTTATTCACCTTGCCAATTTTGAGCCACATGACATCATAAAGACACATTAGTCTATGTGCCGTCATATAGACATCATATGACGGCATCGCGAGTCCTATGATGCCTGAGTTCGTAGGCCGTCCTATGATGTCCTATAAACGTGACAGACACACACACGGAGATTTCTTGCTTTAATAGAGTGACAGAATCTTTCAGTGAAATCTCTGTTAATGGAATTGTTCTTCTATTCAGGCTCAGCTGCAAAAGAACAAGAAACAAACTTACACATTTATGAGAAAAACCTCACAAATTTTTGAGAAGCAAAGCTGCAAATTTATGAGAGAAAATGTTGTACATTTTTATTTTAAAAAAAGTTGCAATTTTTTTATGAGGAAAAGTTACAAATTTATGATGAAAAAAGTTATAACTTTGAGAAGAAAAAAATGCAAATTTACGAGGAACAAGTTTCAAATTTAAGAAAGAAAAAGGTTCTAATTTATGAGGAAAAAGTTACACATTTACATGAAAAATTAAATTTTTTTCAAAACACTCACAAATGCAAAGAAAAAAGCAGCATATTTAAAAGAAAAATATTTGAAAAGTACTAGGAAAAAAATTTTAAGCATGAAAATAAAGTCTGAAATGTAAAAGCAAAAAGTCTTAAATTTATTAACAAAAAAAAATGAGCAAATTTGCATCCTGAAAATCATAAATTTGCATATAAAATATTGTACATTTACAAGAAAAAAGGTTCAAAAGTTTCTGGCTGCTCTTCCCACCTCTGATTTTCCTCATATTGTAACATTAAAGACAACTGATCATTCAGCGAGTTTTTAATTGCTCTCTAATGGATTTCTCTGAAAATAAAATTGTTTCTAATCAACAAAAACTGCAAGAAGCAGCAGGTAGACAGCAAAAGAGGGAGACCTGTGATCAGTGAACTGACATGTGGGCAGTCCATCGATGACTTCCTGCAGCTGCGTGAAACCTGAGACGAGCCACGGCGTGACCAACTGTGAGCCCCTCAGAGCAGTTAAATATAAACGTGTGGATCCTCAGGCCAGCAGTTTTGGACTGGATGCTACACCAGTGTTCTTCAGCCTTTCCTGAGCCACAGCACCCTTCTTATATTGAAAAAAAATCCTGTGGCACCCCACCAACCCACAATGTTATAAAATGACCCATTGTAGCCTATTACAGCATATGTAATGACAATTTAGTCTTGTAACTGGACCTGGAACAATAACAAACTCTGGAAGACAACACATTTTTAATAGTAAATTTTAGGGCTGGGAATCATCAATCATTTCCAGAATCGATTCAGTTCTTGAGGTTATGAATCGATTCAATTCCAATTTGATCCAATCCCAATTTGCTCAGGGAAATTACCACTTTAATAGCTATTTTACTTCCATCCATTTTCTACCACTTTTCCAGGGGTCCGGGTCGCGGAGGCAGCAGCTCAAGCAGAGAAGCCCAGCCTTGCCTCTCCCCGGCCACCTGCTCCAGCTCTTCAGACAGGATACCAAGACGTTCCCAGGACAGCTATTTTACTTGCAAGGCAAAAAAATTCTTAGGCTACGGTCACACTGCAGGTTTTAATGCTCAATTCCAATTTTTTTGCACAAACGTGATCCATATCTGATTTTTTTTTAATGACAGTCTGAACAGCACAGGTCCGATTTTTTCCACACCAGACCACTTTCATATGTGGTCCTAATTCGGATGCGTATCTGATATTTTCCAAAGCGACCTCAGTCTGAACGGCCATGTCACATTTCATCTGGCTTTTTCCTCACTGAAGTGAGCCAGACGCTACAATTCTGCGGTGGAGGATGCAGCAAGCATGGCAGACACAGCTGATTTGTGCTCTCTTTTTAATCAATCTCATTCCCTTTATCATATCACTGCATTGTAATTTTGTCGGCACAACTTCAAAATTTGGGGGGGGGGGGCTGAAACCGTCAGACAAGCAGGCGCACAGTAATGGCACATTGACAGCCCTTTTTAGTGGATGCTGCAACTTTCTTTTTCCCTGTAAACAGCACACCATGAGTCCTGGCTGCTGTAATACCTAAAACGTCAAGTTAATACTGATATGACTGTGGAGCGGAATGGCCAGATACGGGATACAGGAGAGGGGCGTCTGTGGCAGCTTCTCCTTCCTGTGCGGGACCGGTGTTACGCCGCTGGTACGAGCCGTGCTGTTTAGGGTGCAAGCCACTGACAACGTCAGTGGGTGAGAGCCCTATTGTAATCACTAGGATTATTTATTATTAACCTTATTTATACTGGTAATCCCATTGAGACACGGGGTCTCATTTTCAAGAGAGCTGTTGAATGGATCAGTTCTGTTAAAGCAGAGCTGACCACAGCGGTCATCTGTCGCGTAAAGGAATGAAGCTGGTCTCATGCTTATTTTGTGCGTAATCATTTCTGAATGATTTTAACATTTTACTTTGCTGCACTGCATCAAGGTGAAGAAGTTCTGTCCCCTTCAGCTGTACGAGCCTCACATTTACTTCCGTAAACACAACGCTGTGTCTGACGTTACGTTTTCTTCTGCACATGCAGGTCACTTCAGAGCTGGAGACCGTTCACACTGGACTCTGATGGGATTCACATTTAAATTATAATGTGAACGCCCACACACACACAAAAATCAGATCTTGGCAAAAAATCGGAATTAAGCATTAAGACCTGCAGTGTGACCGCAGCCTAAGAGACGTAATGCTGCAAATTGTACCAGGAATACTCCAACTTCAGGGTTTTTGCTGGTAATATTTCTAAGAAAAAAAAAAAAAAAAAGAGTCACACAAGAGCCAATTAAAAAAGCAAGAACTGAGCCGCAGGTTTACCACCTCTGACATATATATTTTGGTTAAGAAAATAAATGACTATCACTCCACGAGCACGCAGGCGAACAACACGAGTGATCAGAGTTTGGGTGCTCTCGTGACATTTCAGCCAGCAGAGCAGAAAACTACAAGAAACTGGTTAAAAAAAATCAGGAGAAAAACCTCAAACCTTTAAGACAAAAGTCATTACTCAAGTATTTTTTAAGTGGGTGCTTTTGTGCTCTTATTCAACTTGACTTGTAATTTTATAGATGTCTACATTTAATTATTAATTTCACAAGACAACACTGCTTTTACACAAGTGCAGTTTCTGGCTACTATACCCACACCTCTGATCGTATAATTTAAGTACGTGAGTTAATTACTACAGTATAATGAATGTTTTTTCCCTTCAAGTGTCATGTGTTTTCTCATTTTTACACATGCTTTACATTCACCACCCCCCGCCCCTGGAAAAAAATAGGTTACCACCACGCCAAAGTCTTTAAGCCAGAGGAAACACTGACATTTGTTTGTAAAGTATCACATAAATAACTGACCCCAAATCAGTTACAATAATGCACTTTTTATCATTTAACTTATGATTTCACAAAGTGCTAACAAGTGCTTTCTTTAGTGCCAAGGGTGTGTAGAGTCAAGTTAACAACATCACCATGAAGTTCACAGACGACACTGCAGTGCTAAGAAGAATCACTGGCGGGGACGAAGCGGCCTACAGGAGAGAGGAGGCCGGTCTGGTGTCATGGCGTGAGGACAACAACCTCACCCTCAACATGGACAAGACAAAGGAAATGATAGTGGACACAAGGAAGGAGACCTCGTCACCCACTGTTCATCCCGGAGCTCTAGTGGGGAGGGTGAGCAGGAGGGCTGCAACGATTACTCGAATAATTCAATTACAAAAAATTTTCAATTCAAAATTTATGTGTCGACATGCACATAGCACTTCCGGTCTACATGGCCTTCTTCTGGTGCGATCTTCTTCCAGTCACGCTACCCAAACAAAACGCAGATTTGTTTAACAGCGCCATGTCAGAGCAGCATAGTGACGGGCCGGCAAAGATTAAGAAAATTAAAAAAAAAAAAAACACGACAAAAGTATCTCAAGTCTGGAATCATTTCAAGCTCAAATTGAAGGAAAACATTGTGCAGAGAGTATACGGTAAAGCCAAGCAGCGAGCTAGCGTGCTACAATGTCGGATGTTACAGTGTCTGGGCAGAAAACATCCCACATCATGCACAGTCAGCACACCTGAGACAAGGTACGTGATTGAGATTTTAAATTAAGATAAATAGAATGTAGTCAGCTTCGCTAATTATGCTTATATGACGAAAAAAAAACCACATAACCACCGCCGTTAGCATCCGGATGCTAATGGCTAGTGAACGGAACTTTATGGTGTAACGTACTGTTTAAAGTTATGTTCTATGCAATAAACATTGCAATAAGCATTGCAATAAATGTGTACCTGTGTTATTGAGTGTTTGGTACAATTACTACTGCTACTACTGTTTAATGTAGTGCTAGCATTCTAGGCTAGGTTCCATACCTATAGCCACTGCTATCACTATGCCTCGGTGAAGGAGGCATACAGTAATCAGTGAATGTGTGTGTGTGTATGTCTGTTATCAGCTTTTCAGCTCGCCCGGTCAAAATTAAGTGCAACTCAAGGCTTGTATCATTGTATGACCATATTTTCTCGACTCTTAATTTGCCAAAATTTTGAGGTAAGCCTTTGTTTTCGAAATAAACACAAATTTAACTCATTTTTAACGTCAATGGAGCCAGTGGAAAAGGTATTGTAATAACTGTGCTGGGCCATTAGAGGTGACGACTTTTTTAAAGCACAACACAGCACGTTTTTTTTACAGCATGTTGAGCTGAACTGTTATAAAATAGCGGTTACTGAAAAAAACAAAACATGTATCCAGCAACTACACAATTTATTCATCACACTGATTGTTTTCACACTGATTTTGCAGTTTAGTTTTGCAGAGGAAGGACAATGTAAAACTTGTTAAAAACTTGCTAAAAACTACAAGTCCCAACATTCAGTGAACTTTGCATGCACCCGGAAACTCCCGCCAGAGGAAAGCACTGAGCAATCCGCCAATACTGGGTGAACAAATGTCCGTCTTTTTGCCCGTCTGTTTTCTTCCTCTGCCACTAAACAGCAAAAGCTCCTGTTCGTCTTGTCACTGTATTCACGCACCTCCATCGCTTCTACCATCTAAAAGGTCTGCCACTGTGCTCTTCTTCTGTGTTTGGATTGCAGCGGTTCAAATCAGTTTGGTGGCTCTTGGCTACCGCCGACAGTATGGGCATGTGAACTGCAGATTATTTTCACTACGCATGCATGTACTCCAAAACTACTCAATGGATTTGGATGAAACTTTTACCAGAGGTGGTCTTTGGGCTAGAGAGGAACCCATAACATTCTGGTGATGACCTGAAGAATGCATACCTCCGCCAGGGCTCTGGCACTGAGGCATCAGCACCTTGGTGCTTTCATTTATACAGTAATAACTTCTTTCCGGAAATGTGTACATCTTTAGTTATTTTAGTTAATAATTTTCTTCCATTAAAATCTGTGTTGAAATAATTGCTCTTCTACTCTGAAGTTTTTTTTTAAATTTATACTGCCTTATACTTACTCAAGTCATTTCTTTGTCGACTCTTCTTACCTGTACTTGGGTAGCTAATATCATAAAAGTAACTTTACTTTTAGGTGAGTAAAGTTTTTGGCTCCTCTACCTCCTCTGTTTAACACTAGAACACTGTTGATAAGCTAACACATGCTAACTAAAGCAAAGCTAGCAGAACAACGACTGCTACCAACACAACCCACGGACAATGTCACCTAGATAATGAACACAAACGGGCTTGACTTTGGTCAACTACGGTAACATGCACAACAGTCTAGAGTGAGGGCTCAGTAATTAACCACCATGTTGCTAAGCTAGCTAGTACAGTGTTGCTACCGAGCAAGCTAGACGTGCTTGGCTTCAGACAGGTTAAAGCCTCTCACAGATGACTTTAAATGTGGTAACTGGGTTATATTTCGTCTATCAAAAGCACCAACAGACGCCTGACTCGGGATTCGGTCCACTTACACAGCTGTCGTGGTTTCCTGTGCAGCATCTTCAGCTCGAGACAGCAGGAAGAACAAAGTTCACCTCCATCACTTCCTCCTCCTTCCGCTGGCAGAGAGCCGCTGACGCCCCCTACAGACACCATCACGCAAGACCGGATCAAAACGAAGAGCGGATGTTCCGCCCCGAGAAGTTTTGTTTGGGTTGATTTCACGGGACTTTGGTAGAAGGGGTGAGCTTGCTTGGACCACAGAAGATCTGGGATTAGAGATGCATGTTCTGACATTTAATTACTGGAGGCCTACATACCAATGCATTAAAAAAAAATATTGTGGAAAATTTTCCATTTAAAAAAAAACTTAAATCCAAAAATGAACTTTTCACATATTTAGCATTCCTATTTCAAGTCTTTAAAAAAAAAAAAATAATTTTGATTATAGCTTAAGAAAATCAGAAATCTAGTATCTCAAACTAATAGAATATTCCCCAAGATCAATCCTAAATAAGGATTTAATAAGGATTCAACAATGTCCAACTTCAGGCCAGCCAGGCTAGTTGGCTGGTCAGTTAAACTAATAATATGTTCAATGGACCATTTTGTAGCAGTGTTGGTGCTGTGGGCTGGTACTAAGTCATGCTGGAAAAATAAATCAGCATCTCCATAAAACTTGTCAGCAGATGGAAGCATGAAGTGCTCTAAAATTTCCTGGTAGACAGCAGTGTTGACTTTGGACTTGATCAAACACAGTGGATCAACGTCAGCAGATGGCATGGCACCTCAAACCATTGCACAGGACTTTAAACACCTTGGATTCTGTACTTCACCACTCTTTCACCAAACTCCAAATGAAATGCAAAATTAGTTTTTGTCAGAAAAGAGGACTTTGGACCACTGAGCAACAGTGCAGTTATTTTTCTCTTCATCCCAGTTAAGACACTTCCAATGTTGTCTCTGGTTCAGGAGTGATTTGATATCAGGAACTCAACAGTTGTAGCCCCTTTGCTGAAGACAAATGTGTGTGGTGGTTCTTGATGCACGGACACCAGACCCAGCCCACTCCTTATGAAGTTCCCCCAGATCTTGAATCATCTTTTCTTGATAACTGTCTCAAGGCAATGGTCATCCCTGTTGCTCGTGCATCTTTTTCTACCACACTTGTCTCTTCCAGTCATCTTCTGATTAATCTGCTTTGATACAGCACTCTGAACAGTCAGGCTTTTCAGCAGTGACCTTCTGTGGCTTACCCTCATTGCGGAGTGTGTCCATGAATGTCCTCTGGATAACTGTCAAATCAGTAGTTTTTTACCATGATTATAATAATTTGAGATATCAGATTTCTGATTTTCATAAGCTTAAAACATAATAATCAAAATTAATGCAACCAGATCATCAATTATTATTATTAGCTCATTCCGGCCTGTTGAAATCAACCCAAGTGCTAAGATCTCCTGACTATTGACCTTTACCTTGAGCACAGCATATATGCAGAACCACTTGAGGATCATTGTGCATGGAATGTGATGATCATTGAGTAATTGGCTAAGAGGCTGTAAAATATGACAGTTGTAGATGTTGAGTGTTCCTGCCCAAATGCCAATAAAATGTGCTTCAAATTGCCCTCTGATCTTATGATGGCCTGTAGCCAAGTTTATTATCCTGAAGAAGGGGTCGGCAAACTCAACTGTGGAAAGAGCCATTTTTTGTAAGCGGACTCTGCATGGACCTACAGAATGTTTGAACCTGAAAATGGCATCATTCCATATCAAATCACCTACAGTAGATAGGTCCCGTGTCACTCTCCAATTCACTCGGGGGGATATTACATGTTTCTGTATTAATTTTAAAATTACAGCTTCCAGAATTTTTATTTCTTTTGGTTAAACAAGCCAAGTCTGCTACAGACAGGCAGATTCTAAACCACAACGCACTATATACACTGTACTGTTCACTTGTTTTACCACATCTGCTTTATTGTGTTGAAATCTGGTGTAACACCTACAAAAGCACCCTACCGAAATTACACTACTCACAAAAAGTTAGGGATATTCGACTTTCGGGTGAAATTTCAGGATGCATCTAAAATGCACTATATCCTTTACAGGTGAACTTAATTTGACCTTCTCCAACCTTTTGAACGGACATCTCCAACTGTTCAGTGTTTCGATATTTTTTGCATAACTTGCTGTTCTCTAACAATGTGCTTAACGGCAAAATTCACAACAGGTGTTAGATCCACGAATCGACCAAGACATTTTCTGGTTCAATTAGAATTGGTATTTAAACAGTCCTCTACATCCTGCTGTTCACATTTTGACATCATGAGACCAAGACAACACCTAACAATTGGTCAACAGTGTGGGGAGCGTGAAATAACGAAGCTGAATTGGTTCTTAATTCAGGTTTTATTCATGCACTTCATCCCCAGCCTTCTCTCAAGAACACAAGAGAGTGAGCTGCATCAGACCTTCACATTTATACATTTCACACAAAGGGAGAATCACATATCCCTGTCAAAATCCCCTATTGACATTAACTCCCCCTCCGGTCTCTCAGTCCTCCACCTGTCTCCTAGGAGGTCGGGAAGTCCTTTCAGTCCCTTATCGCCGTACCTCCGTCCTCTTGTTGTTAACCGCAGGTGGTCCAGACATATTGTTCCATTCAGGATGTGAAGTCAATCCACACATGCAATCTCCAGCATCCCCTTTATGCTTATGCATATGTGGGCCAAAATACATGGGCCACAACCCCCCCCCCCCCAAACGTCGAAGAATGGACAATATATTAAAATTCAGAGAACATGTTGATATCAACAGCACAGTCTATACCACATGACCACATCAAAAATCAGTGATAACATCAATAGCATAGTCTATACCACATGATCACATCAAACATCAAACAGTCAGTCCGTACGCCATCTGGGCTTCAACCGTCTTCTGAATCTGCTGTAGGCAGGTCTCGGCGTCCCTGCGGCGCCGTCCTGCAAAGAATCTGCTGACTGCGGAAGAGAGTGGTTATTTGATCCCTGCGGGGGCTCCGGGACGCGTTCCCTGGGGGGTCTGCCACGTTGAGGTGCCCTCGCTACCCGTACAGACTCATCGTTCATCACAAAAGCAGGCTTTAGTCTGTCAATACTGACTGTCTCTTTTCTGTCTCCCAAATCTAGCACAAAATGCTTATCACCTGTCTCCAGCACCCTATATGGCCCATCATATGGCGGTCGGAGGGTTGGTCTTAGAGCCTCGTGCCTGACAAAAACGAACTCAGCATTTTTCAAAGCTTTGGGAACGAAAACACGCGGAAAAGTGTGATGAACGGGGCCCGGGAGCATGTCCGCTCCCGTGCCGATCGGTGGTCCAAGAGCCGGGAGGCGTCCCGGTTCCAGATGCTCTGGTAGAAACTCACCGGGCAGCCTGAGAGGTTGTGCAAAAACTAACTCCGCTGGGGAGGCATTTAAATCCTCCTTAGGCGCAGAACGCAACCCTAATAAAACCCATGGTAGTTTGTTTACCCAGTCTGCATCCGTAAGCGATGCTCTGAGGGCTGCCTTCAAAGACCTATGAAAATGTTCACATAAACCATTAGCCTGAGGGTGATAAGCGGTAGTGCGGTGAATTTTCGCTCCTAAGCTGCTGGCCATCACTGACCACAGCTCAGAGACAAATTGAGGCCCTCTGTCGGACGTAATATCCGACGGGACCCCGAAACGCGCTACCCAGGCCGTCAAAAAAACGCGAGCCACTTCTGCGGCCGTGGTCGATGCCAGTGGGACCACTTCCGGCCAGCGTGTGGTTCGGTCCGCCATTGTCAAAAGATGTGTGAACCCCTGCGACGACGGTAGGGGGCCCACGGGGTCGACGTGCACATGATCGAATCTTTTGGCCGGAATGTGAAACGGTTCTAAAGGGGCTCTTGTATGCTTATGAATTTTGGCCCGCTGACAAGCCATGCAGGTCCTTGCCCACTCTTTCACGTGCTTGCGCAGGCTCGGCCAAACAAACTTCTCTGCTACCATTTTCACCGAAGCGCGCACCCCTGGGTGTGCCAGGGAGTGGACCGAGTCAAAAACGCGGCAGCGTCAGGCGGCCAGAACTACCGGGCGTTGTCAGCCGGTGGACACATCACAGATTAGGGGGGGCATACCGGTTTGCAAACACCTGCTCTCCAGCCTTAACCCTGTTGGTCCAGACTGGAGCGCGCGCACGTCCGCATCTCTGCCCTGCTCCGCTGCCATGGCTGCGTAATCTATCCCCACGTGAACCGGGGTCGCGTGCGCTTCCGCACTGCTATTTTGCTTCGCGGCTGCCGTAGTATAATCGGCCCCTGCGTGCGCCGGTGCTGTGGCCGCGCGAGAGAGGCAGTCTGCTACTATGTTGAGTTTACCTGCTACGTGCTGAATATCAGTGGTAAATTCCGAAATTGCGGCCAGCTGCCTCTGCTGCCAGCCCGACCACGGATCTGAAATTTTGGACATCGCGAAAGTGAGCGGCTTATAGTCAACAAAAGCGGTGAAACGCCGGCCTTCCAGCCAGAACTGGGAATGGCGGATGGCCAAATGGAGCGCTAACAGCTCCCTGTCAAACGTGCTGTATTTCCGCTCAGCTTCGCTCAAGGATTTGCTGAAGAATGCTAGCGGCTGCCAAACACCGGCAACGTGCTGCTCTATAACTGCCCCTATGGCTAAATCTGATGCGTTGGTAGTTAGCGCGATGCGGGCCGATGGGTCCGGATGAGCTAGAAGCGCGGCTTCAGCCAAGGCTTTTTTGACCTCCGTGAACGCGCGCTCCCGCTCCGGGGACCACTCGATTGTATTGGAGGGTTTTTGCTTTCTGTGCGTGGCGTATAATGGCTGCATGAGCTGCGCTGCGTGGGGTAGGAAACGGTTATAAAAATTTACCATTCCTAAAAATTCCTGCAATGATTTGACCGTTTGTGGTCGGGGAAAATCTGCTACTGCGCGCACCTTATCTGGCAGCGGAACTGCCCCTTCTGGGGACACGCGGTGGCCCAAAAAATCGATCTGTGAAACGTCAAACTGGCACTTGGCTGGATTAATTATTAAGCTGTGCTCTCCCAACCTCCGAAAAACCGCAGTGAGGTGTTTTTCGTGTTCTTCTTCTGAAGTACTGGCGACCAAAATGTCGTCGAGGTAAACGAACACGAATGGAAGATCACGTAACACAGCATCCATCATGCGTTGGAATGTTTGTGCGGCGCCTTTGAGGCCAAACGGCATGCGCAAAAACTCAAAAAGTCCAAAAGGGGTTATAACCGCTGTTTTAGGAATGTCCTCCAGCCGGACTGGAACCTGATGGTAGCCACGAACCAAGTCTATTTTATATGCGCGCCCCCACTAAATGCACAGAAAAATCCTGTATGTGTGGGATGGGGTAGCGATCGTGTGCCGTGGCGTTGTTTAGCCTGCGGTAATCGCCGCAAGGTCTCCAGGAGCCGTCGGCTTTCGGGACCATATGCAGCGGCGAAGCCCATGGGCTTTTCGAATGGCGAATAATGCCCAGCCTCTCTAGGCTGGCGAACTTCTCGCGCGCCATGGAGAGTTTAGCAGCATCCAGGCGCCGAGCTTTCGCGAAGACAGGGGGGGCAGTTGTAGTGATAAAATGCTCCACCCCGTGTTTCGCAACTGTTGCCAAAAATGTGGGAACCGTGAGTGCTGGAAACTGGGTGAGGATTGTGTTAAACTTACCGCCTGCTGTGGTGACGTTGGTCTGCACTGGTGGTGGGGACACTCGAGCTGCACAGGGAATAGAATAAAAAGAGAGTGCATTTACCAGCCGCCTATTGGCAAGATCAACTAACAAACCGTGTGAGCACAGAAAATCAGCACCTAACATGTTGAAACTCACCGCCGCTATGACAAAAGTCCATTCATAAGTGTGGCCATGCAAGGACAGAGACAAAGTCCTTTCCCCGTAGGTGTTGATGCTCGAGCCGTTCGCCGCCGTTGCCCCGTTTCCACGGGGACCAGCCACCCGGTCAGCATAGGTTGGGGTGATGAAACTCACTTGGGCTCCGGTGTCTATAAGGAACTGCCGCCCGGAGCTCGTATCTGTGATGTAGAGCAGCTTATTTCTTTCACCGAGAGCCGAAGCTGCTAACGATTCTCGGTCCTGCCGTTTCCCGACTTCTTGAAGTTGCACGGCGGCACACACCTGTGCGCCCTCTTTGTGAACTGCCGATGATAAAAACAGAGATCCTCTCCTCCGCTGTGTTGGGGCCGCGCCTCTGCCGCTAGGCCATCACCTCCGCCGCGTCGGGGCCGCGCCGCTGCCATTGTTGGTGGGCTTGGCTCGGCTGTCTCTGGCTCGTCGCTGCCTCGGGTCGCCGCCGCGGTCGTCTGCTCGCCGCAGGAGCTGAGGAGCCTCTGCGCCTCTTGGGCCAGCTCACGGAAATCCTGCTGGGTGTCACAACGCATGCTGGACAGCGTTCCTCTCATGTGCATCGGGAGGTTAGTCAGGAAGATGTACTTTAAGAGGAAATCATCGTTGTCTGACCCCCTCAGCTGCAGCATGTCTTCCATCAGGGCGACTGGCCTGTGTCCTCCTTGGTTGAGCATAGCCAGGAGCCTCCTAACCCTCTCTTTGGCTGAGGGCGTGAAACACTTGGTGAGGGCAGCCTTCAATCTGCCGTATTTGTCTTCGGCGGGTGGCTGCTGTACCAAGCTCCGCACGCATCAAGCTGTGCGGTTGTCGAGTCTAGCGATGACGTGGTAGAACTTCGTGTCATCCGCCGTTATACCTGCGAGCGTGAACTGTGCCTCCGCCTGGAGGAACCACGAGTCTGGGTTGTCCTGCCAGAATTCCGGCAGTTTGACGGCGATGGCGCTCGCTAGGGCAGACTCCAATGAGTCCTGATCGTGGAGAGCATTTCCAAGCATTCTCACACGTCACTGGTCACCAATGTGGGGAGCGTGAAATAACTAAGCTGAATTGGTTCTTAATTCAGGTTTTATTCAAGCACTTCATCCCCAGCCTTCTCTCAAGAACACAAGAGAGTGAGCTGCATCAGACCTTCACATTTATACATTTCACACAAAGGGAGAATCACATATCCCTGTCAAAATCCCCTATTGACATTAACTCCCCCTCCAGTCTCTCAGTCCTCCACCTGTCCCCCAGGAGGTCGGGAAGTCCTTTCAGTCCCTTATCGCCGTACCTCCGTCCTCTTGTTGTTAACTGCAGGTGGTCCAGACATATTGTTCCATTCAGGACGTGAAGTCAATCCACACATGCAATCTCCAGCATCCCCTTTATGCTTATGCATATGTGGGCCAAAATACATGGGCCACAAACAGTACCTCATTATTGGGAGGCTTCAAACAGGATGTTCTCAGAGGGAGGTGGCCACTGTGCTTAGAGTATCACAGAGTGTCATCAGCAGATTGCAACAGAGATACAGAGAGACTGGAAGAGTCACAGAAAGGCATAGAAATGGACATCCTTTGGCCACATGCAACACTGATGATCGCTTCATTGTGAACAGTGCCCTGCAGAATCGGATGATGAATGCCACTCAACTTCAGCACATTTAATGGAGGTGAGAGGCACCCAAGTGTCATGTCAGACCATTCAAAACCATTTACATCAGTGTGATCTGCGTGCTAGACGACCTGCAAGGGTACCTGACCACACCAGGCACAGACATCATCATTTGCATGGGACAGGGAGCATTTACGCTGGACAAGGGACCAGTGGGCCTCAGTGCTGTTCTCTGATGAAAGTCGATTCACATTGAGCAGAAATGATAGCAGCCAACAATGTTGGAGACGTCAAGGAGAGCGCTATGCATCAGCCACTGTTGTCACCAGATGAGCCTTTGGTGGTGTTACAGTCTGGTAGGTGTGTCTAGTAAATACAGAGCTGCCCTACACCTTGTGAATGGTACAGTGACAAGCCGATACTACCTGAATAACATCATTATTCCAGTCATTGTATCCCTGCATGAACAACATAGGCCTAATTTCATTGTCATGGATGACAATGCTCCAGCTCTTCGAGGCCGCATCATTAGGGAATAGCTTCTGGAGGCTGGGGTACCTCAAATGGAGTGGCCTGTACTTTCCCCAGACCTGAATCCTATAGAAAACTTATGGGATCAGCGGAGTTGCTGTGTAGAGGCTCGTAACCCTGCACCCCACAACCTCAATGACCTGAGGGCTGCCTTCAAGAAGAGTGGAATGCCATGCCTCAGCAGACAATAAATCGACTTGTGAACAGCATGAAACGTCATTGACAAGCTGCAGTTGATGCTCAAGGGCACATGACAAGTTATTGAAATGTGACATTTTTTGTTGTGGTATACCCACCACTGTTGTTGGCTTTTGTTTCAATAAAGATAAGCCTTTATTAGTCCCATAATGGGGAAATTCCATTGTTTGTTCTGATTCAATTGGGGAAATTGAGATGAGGAGATGAATCCTGAATCACCATTGCATGCTTCTACTTAAATGCCCTACTTTCATGATATATCACTGTAGCGAGAACTTTTACATTTTCCATAAATTTCACCTGAAAATCAAATATCTCTAACTTTTTGTTAGTGTATTTACAGTACAAAAGAGAGCAATACTGATGAGAATCAGCATCTCCAAGTGCAAGTCCATGGTCCTCAGTTGGAAAAAGGTTGGGGACAAGCTCCTGCCCCAAGTGGAGGAGTTTAAGTATCTTAGGGTCTTATTCACGAATGAGGGAAGAATGGAGCGAGAGATTGACTGATGGATCGGAGCAGCATCTGCAGTGATGTGGATGTTGTACTGGTCTGTTGTGGTAAAGAGGGAGCTAAGCTCTAAGGCAAAGCTGTTGATTTACCAGTCAATTTACGTTCCTACCCTCACCTATGGTCATGAGCTTTGGGTAATGACCGAAAGAACAAGATCACAGATATAAGTGGCTGAAATGAGCTTTCTTCATAGGATTGCTGGACTCACCCTAAGAGATAGGGTGAGGATCTCAGTCATCCGGGAGAGGCTCAGAGTAGAACCGCTGCTCCTCCACATTGAAAGGAGCCAGCTGATACAGAGTGAAGTACGTGGCAGTAGGTGGTGGTAATGCACCTGTAAACTGGTTGCCAACCGCCAATCAAATCTAAAAGAAGAAGAAGAGGTGGTCTGGGCATCTGATCAGGATGCCTCCTGGACGCCTCCCACTTGAGGTGTTTTGGGCATGTCCCTCTGGGAGGACACCCAGGACTCGGTGGAGAGACTATGTCTCCCAGCTGGTCTGGGAACGCCTTGGTATCCTCTCTGAAGAGCTGGAGCAGGTGGCTGGGGAGAGAGAAGTCTGGGCTTTTCTGCTTGAACTGCTGCCTCCGTGACCCAGACTTCTGGAAAAGTGGTAGATGGATGGATAGATGGATGGATGGAAGAGAGCAATACAAATTGTAAACAATGTAGGCTACTATAATCACACTGTTTTGTTCTTAAAGTTAAAATCATTGAACTCTATGGATCTGGTGAAATCAAAAACCTTACAAATACTTTATAAAGCAACAAGTAATTGACTCCCTGGCAGCACACAGATGTTGTTTCTGGAGAGAGGGAGAGCATGATTTGAGAGGAAGATTTAATTTAAACGTTCCTTGTTTTTGCACCACGCAGCAAGTTTGTGCATTTTGGTTTGTGGAGTGATTTTGCTCAATGGTTTGGATGAGGACAGTAAAGAGTAATAATGCCATCCAATTTAGGAAAAAGTACAAAAAAATCATTCTTGAAAGGTACAGAACTGAGGAAGGGAATCATTTTGTTCCCTAATGAGAAAAAAATAATGATATCCATTGTTCATGTGTTTTTTTTTTTTTTTTCTCATTTTGGATCGGTCTGTATAGTTGGCAGCTTGTTTTCATTTAAGTATCAAGAACAATATGGAAGGGTAGGACTTAAAGCTTTTGCTGCTTCCTGCTCTTTTTTGGGCACACACCCCCCCAAAAAAAAGATCACTTTACATTGTTACTTTATATCTTTTGATATATTTGCTAAATTGTAGAGGAGCTTGGCAATGAAGAGGCGATTTGATTTATAAGCAAAGTTTTAATGTTCAGCTCTTCTAGCAAGTCTCATCTGGTGCAGAGAGCGGCAGAAGGGAAAAGAGGCAGAATTTCGCCAACTCACTGATTATATACATGCACACAACAAAAGACATGCATAACAAAGGCTGACATCCCTCATTATCTTAATCCTCCCATTGTCTTGGTATTTCCTCTCCTCGTCTTGGGAGGTGATGGTAATTCCTCTCCTCGCCTTGGGGGGTGAGGGTGGCTGGTCCGGTCTCCCCCGCCACGTCCGGGAACGTCTTTGTTCTTCACTCGGCGGGTGAGATTCCTTTGTCCTTTCAGAGGTGTGAAGTTCCTTACATATGTAATCACCAAACATTTCCACATGCTCTAACATATGTAGGTTATGGAATATATGGTTAATATAGACCACAGGCCCCCCAAACAACTAAGAAAGGACAACAGAAAGGTTCACAGTCTAGGATAGTTATTACGACATACTACGTGTTACAGCTGTTGCCACGGAAGAAACTTTCCAGCAGCCATGCTCCTAAGAGAGTTCAGTGGTAAACATAGCAGCATAGTAAAATCATAAGTCAGTCCTAAACTGTTGCAGCACAATTAGTGAATAATTGTGGAGTGGTTGGTGTCAGTCCCTGTGCTGTCTGGGTTTAATTCTTCTCCCAAAACTGCTGTAGGTTGGTTTAGGCGTCCTGCTGGGACCTTCTTGTGAGGAATCTGCAGTGTGGGAAGGAGAGAGGTTATTTGTTCCCTGCCTGGGGGCTGAGTCTTTTCTCTTGGGGGGTCTACCTCGCCGAGGTGCTCTCGCCAACTGTGCAGGTTCGTCTTTCAACAAGAAGGCAGGTTTAAGTCTGTCAGTGCTGACTGTTTCTTTTCTATCCCCATAATCAAGCACAAAGTGTTTATCACCATGTTCCAGCACTCTGAATGGCCCATCAGATGCTGGGCGTAAAGTTGGTTTTAGAGCTTCATGCTTAACAAAAACGAACTCAGAGTTTTTTAAAGCTTGAGGGACAAAAACCCGTGGGAAGGAGTGATGAGCTGGACCGGGGAGAGAGTTCGGTCCGTTGCTGCCTAAAAACCTTGGGACTGGAAGGCGCCCCGGCTCTGGGTTCTCTGGCAAAAATTCACCTGGGAGCCTGAGAGGTTGTGCAAAAACTAATTCTGCGGGAGAGGCGTCTAGATCCTCTTTAGGTGCAGCACGCAACCCCAATAAAACCCAGGGAAGTTTATTTACCCAATTTGTGTCCGTTAGTGAGGCTCTGAGGGCAGCCTTTAGAGACCTGTGAAAACGCTCACATAACCCATTAGCCTGAGGGTGATAAGCGGTGGTGCGATGAATTGTTGCCCCTAAGCTGTTGGACATGGCTGACCAGAGCTCTGAGACAAATTGAGGCCCCCTATCGGACGTGATGTCCGATGGGACGCCGAAACGTGCCACCCAGTTTGTCAAAAAAAACGCGAGCGACTTCCTCCGCTGTGGTTGCTGCTAGAGGGACTGCCTCTGGCCAGAGTGTGGTGCGGTCTATCATTGTTAACAGGTGTGTGAAACCTTGGGAGGAAGGTAGTGGCCCCACAAGATCGACATGAACGTGGTCGAACCTTCTAGCAGGGATTGGAAAAGGCTCCAGAGGGGCTTTTGTGTGTCTGTGTATTTTGGCGCGTTGACAAGAAATGCAAGTTTTTGCCCATTCTTTTACGTTTTTGCGCAGGCCTGGCCACACAAACTTTTCGGCGACCATTTTAACCGAGGCGCGCACACCTGGGTGCGCGAGGGAGTGAACTGCGTCAAAAATGCGGCGGCGCCATGTAGCTGGTACTAACGGGCGAGGTCGGCCGGTTGAAACATCGCATATTAGGGGGGGCACGCCGTCGCGTAAACCCTTTTTCTCCAGCCTTAACCCTGTTGGTCCAGACAGGAGTGCGCGCACGTCCGCGTCACTGTTTTGTTCCTCTGCCATGGCTGCATAGTCTATCCCTTCATGGATAGGTGCTGCATAGGTGTCTGCGTTAGTGAAGAGTTCTGCTGCTGAGGCAGTATAATCTGTCTCCCCGCGCTCTGGTGGTGCCACAGCGCGAGAGACAGTCCGCTACTACGTTAAGTTTGCCTGCCACGTGTCGAATGTCTGTGGTGAACTCTGAAATCGCAGCTAGCTGTCTTTGTTGCCTGCCTGACCATGGTTCTGAAATTTTAGCCATAGCAAAGGTGAGCGGTTTATGGTCTACAAAAGCCGTGAAACTCCGCCCTTCTAACCAGAACTGGAAGTGGCGGATGGATAAATGAAGCGCCAGCAGCTCTCTGTCAAAAGTGCTGTATTTGCGTTCAGTTTGGTTTAACGATTTGCTAAAGAATGCTAAAGGTTGCCAGACCCCGCTGACAAGTTGTTCTACAACTGCCCCTATAGCTAGGTCTGAAGCATCTGTGGTTAGTGCAATGCGGGCCAAGGGATCTGGATGAACTAACAATGTGGCGTTAGCTAGGGCGTTTTTTACTTCCGCGAAAGCGCGTTCGCGCTCCGGGGTCCATTCGACCGCGTTGGAAGCTTTCTTTTTTTTGAGCGTGTCATATAGGGGTTGCATGAGCTGAGCTGCGTGAGGGAGGAAGCGGTTGTAAAAATTAACCATCCCTAAAAATTCCTGTAGCGATTTGACCGTTTGTGGCCGTGGAAAACCCTCTATCGCATGAACTTTGTCTGGAAGTGGAACTGCCCCCTTCGGAGAGACTTTGTGTCCTAAAAAATCAATTTGCGATACGCCGAATTTGCATTTGGCTGGATTGATTATTAGCCCGTGCTCTTCTAGCCTCTGAAAAACCGTAGTGAGGTGCTGCTCGTGTTCTTCCTCAGACGAGCTGGCTACCAGCATGTCGTCGAGGTAGACGAAAACAAAGGGGAGGTCGCGTAGGACCGCGTCCATCATTCGTTGAAAAGTTTGAGCAGCGCCTTTGAGGCCGAAAGGCATTCGCAGGAATTCAAAAAGGCCGAAAGGGGTTATTACCGCTGTTTTAGGAACGTCTTCTGCTCGGACTGGGACTTGGTGATAACCGCGGACTAAGACTATTTTTGAAAAAATGCGCGCACCCGCTAGATGTAGTGAAAAATCTTGAATGTGAGGGATTGGGTAACGGTCATGCGCTGTAGCGTTGTTTAGTCTGCGGTAATCTCCACACGGTCTCCTAGAACCGTCGGATTTCGGAACCATGTGAAGTGGTGAGGCCCAGGGGCTCTTCGAGCGTCTAACAATGCCCAGTTTTTCAAGAGTTGTAAACTCGTCCCGTGCTATGTTGAGCTTGGCCGCGTCTAAGCGGCGCGCTTTGGCAAAAACGGGAGGTCCCGTTGTGGGAATGAAGTGTTCAACCCCGTGTTTAGCCACAGTGGCTGAGAATTTGGGGATTGTGAGTGCTGGAAATTGGGTGAGGAGTTGCTCAAACTTACCTCCTGCCGTGGTGACGTTGGCCTGCACAGGTGGTGGAGAAACTCGAGCTGAGCATGGAATAGAAGCAAAAGACAGTGCATTAACCAGGCGCCTATTTGCTAGATCCACTAATAACCCATGTGCACACAAAAAATCTGCGCCTAACAAGTTAAAACTCACCGCCGCTACAACAAATGTCCATCTGTAGCTGCGGCCGTGGATGAGGAGGTGTAGGCTCTTTTCGCCGAACGTGTCGATGTTAGAGCCGGTGGCTGCCACTGCTCCGTTGCCCCGGGTGCCCATGGCTCGATCTGCGTGGGAGGGCATGACGAAACTCAGCTGAGCTCCTGTGTCGATGAGGAACTGCTTGCCTGTGTGTCCATCCGTCACGTACAACAGCTTATTTTTCTCGCCGAGAACCGCTGCTGTTAACGGCTCTCGGCTTTGGCGTTTCCCGACATCGTAAATTTGCAGGGGGGAACGCATTTGCGGGCCTTCTCGGCGAAGCGGTGGTGATAATAACAGACGTCGCTCTGTCTGTTACGTTTTGGCCGCGTCGCTGTCACCGTGGCCTGGGTCTGCTCCGTGGGTTGTGGCTCCTCGTGGCTTGGGGCGTCAGCTTTGAGGTCTGCGGATGCTGCTGTGGGTGTCAGCTCCTTGCAGGCGTTGACGAGCCGATGACCTTCGCTGGCCAGTGTGCGGAAGTCTTGGTGGGTGTTGCACTTCATGCTGGCGAGTGTCCCCCTCATGTGTGGCGGCAGCGTGCTGAGGAAAATAAACTGGAAGAGGAAGTTGTCATTGTCCTCTTCCTTGAGCTGCAGCAAATCCTCCATGAGGGCCTTCGGATTGCCCCCTCTGTGGTCGTAGACCGCCAGGATCTTCTCGGCTCTTTCTTCCGCTGATGGGACGTAGTTCGCCACGATGGTCGCTTTGAGCGTCTCGTATTTGTCCCGGGCCGGTGGTCGCCAGATCATGCTCCGCACACACTTCGAAGTGGCGGAGTCGAGTTTGGAGACGATATGATAAAACTTAGTATCGTCGGCCGTGATGCCTGCCAGTATAAATTGGGCTTCAGCCTGCTGAAACCAAGAGGCGGGGTCCTCTTGCCAGAAGTCTGGCAGCTTGACAGCGACGGCGTTCGTGCACACCGTCACTGCTGTGCCCGCCGGGTGAGAGTGCCTTGCCTCGGCTCTCACGGCGGTGCTGGTGCTCGGTTGAGCCCTCTCAACCTCTTCTGCCGGGGGGAACAGCTGTCCGTCTGCTCCCTCGTCTGCGTGGCTGCTGGCGTCTGCCTGAGTCGCCACGGATGAGTCGCTTGTGGGAGAACGCCTCCGGTCCATACTCGCGTCAAGGTCACCAGTGTAGAGGAGCTTGGCAATGAAGAGGCGATTTGATTTATAAGCAAAGTTTTAATGTTCAGCTCTTCTAACAAGTCTCATCTGGTGCAGAGAGTGGCAGAAGGGAAAAGAGGCAGAATTTCGCCAACTCACTGATTATATACAAGCACACAACAAAAGACATGCATAACAAAGGCTGACATCCCTCATTATCTTAATCCCCCCATTGTCTTGGTATTTCCTCTCCTCGTCTTGGGAGGTGATGGTAATTCCTCTCCTCGCCTTGGGGGGTGAGGGTGGCTGGTCCGGTCTCCCCCGCCGCGTCCGGGAACGTCTTTGTTCTTCACTCGGCGGGTGAGATTCCTTTGTCCTTTCAGAGGTGTGAAGTTCCTTACATATGTAATCGCCAAACATTTCCACATGCTCTAACATATGTAGGTTATGGAATATATGGTTGTGGGGTGATTTTGTTCAATGGTTTGGATGAGGACAGTAAACAGTAATAATGCCATCCAATTTAGGAAAAAGTACAAAAAAAATCATTCTTGAAAGGTACAGAACCGAGGAAGGGAATCATTTTGTTCCCTAATGAGAAAAAAATAATGATATCCCTTGTTCATGCGTTTTTTTTTTTTTTTTTCTCATTTTGGATCGGTCTGTATAGTTGGCAGCTTGTTTTCATTTAAGTATCAAGAACAATATTGAAGGGTAGGACTTAAAGCTTTTGCTGCTTCCTGCTCTTTTTTGGCCCCCCCCCCAAAAAAAAAGATCACTTTACATTGTTACTTTATATCTTTTGATATATTTGCTAAATATTCTTTTTTTTTTTTTAAATAACCTGTGACTTTTTTGTCCAAAATAAATAAAGACCAGGCAAGTATTATCTTGGAAAGCACTACACAGGATGACAAAACTGTGGAAGTCCAGTCTCAAAGCTCGCCTGAAGCGTTCGACTATTTGTGGTAACACTTGAGTCTGTACTGCTGTATGGAGCAGAGACCTGGACACTGACCTCACGGCGGGAACGGGCTTTAGGTGGTACCTCCACCAGAATGCTCAGGGTCGCTTTAAATGTCTCTTGGAGAGATCGCATGAGGAATGTGGATCTTTATGCAGAACTACCTCGGGTGTCCACCAGAATCAGAGAAAGAAGGCTGAAGCTGGCTGGACATTGTGCAAGATATGATGATATGGCAGCCAACCCACTTCGACTTTGGGCTGCACGGTGGCGCAGTGGTTAGCACTGCAGCAGCACAGTTTACCCTTGGCCGGGGGATTGTGGGGATCGTGGGATCGTGGGTTCGATCCCAGCCCCCGACCAACAGTGATCTGTGTGGAGTTTGCATGTTCTCCCCGTGTTGCGTGGGTTTACTCCGGGATTTCTCCGGTTTCCTCCCACATGCCAAAGACATGCATGTTAGGTTAATTGGCTGTTCTAAATTGTCCCTAGATATCTGTTTCCTATAGGCCCTTAGAATAGAGGGTTAGTATTAATGAAAGCGCTTTGAGTGGTCTTTGTGACTAGAAAAGCGCTATATAAGTGCAGGTTAGTTAGTTAGTTAGACTTTGGGAACCCACACAGGGTAGTAAAAGGAGGAGTGGAAATCAAGCTGATTATGTGACAACACTGCTGAGAGACACGGGCCTACATGACACTCAAGAACTTGGCAGCAGCGTACTGGATCTGGAGATGTGGAAACATTTATCATGGGACCCAAGGTGGCGGTGGATAACAGTGTTGTTGCCGTGTCTTGGCACTAGTAGCATGCTCTGCTCCTCTCTAGTGTGAGTTTTTCATTTTTTTTTAACTGCCTGTAATCATTTGTCACAGATATCATGTCCATTTTTGGCTTTTTCTGCATTTTTCCTGTCTTCTTGTGTTTGCTTTCATCAAAAGTCACTTAAAACTTTTGGGCCGGCCTCAGCCTCCTGTCTGTGCTTGGGTGAGTTACTCATTTCTATTTGACCTCACTGAAGACAACTAGGGTCAAAGGTTAAGGATTTGTGTTGTAAGCTAGTCTCTATAATAATCTTTTGAATTTGGATGCAGTCCACTAAAGAATAGCCCACAGTGTCCTCCACACTTTAAATGGAATTCAAACCACACCTGAATGGATCACAGATGAGCTGAGGATGAGCGAATTCTCTGCCGAGTAAAAGCAGGTGTAGGTTTAAAAGTGGGACTAATTAGGTATAACTAATTAGTCTGAGGGATTAATTCTGCAATAAAAAACTATTTTTTTCCAATGTTAAAATCCTGCCTGCCCTGATAAGCTTTTAGGTTCACAACAGTCTAGTTTTCATTTTTAGATTATCTGAGGCGACTAAGGCAGGTGAGAGTCTCGCGCCTGTGCACAGAGCGTGGGGACATAGTGTGCCCAAAATCCGCCTGCTGTTACAGGGCCCACTCTCACCAACTTCCAAAAACCAATGTGAAATGTGGACTCGTCAGACCACAGCACACATTTCCACTTTGTGTCAGTCCATCTCTGATGAGTCCGGGCCCAGAGTAATCGGCACCATTTCTGGGTGCTGGTGATAGATGGCCTTCGCGTTGCGTGGTAGCGTTTTAACTTGCACTTGTGGCGACACACTGTTAACAATGGTTTTCTTGAGGGTTCCTGAGCCCACGTGCTAATATCCTTTACAGAATGATGTTGGTTTTTAATGCAGTGCCGCCTTAGGGATCGTGGGCCATGGGCATTCAATGTTGCAGAAACTTCTCCAGGTTCCCTGAGTCTTTTGGAGGTATTAAGAGTGTAGATGAAGAAAATTCCTGAATTCCTTGGAAGTGTACACTGAGATACACTGTTCTTAAACTGTTAGGACTATTTGCCCACACAATCGTTCAAAGCGGTGACCCTCAGCCCATCCTTGCCTGTTAACGGCTGAGCCTTTCGGGGATGCTGCTTTTATACCCAATCATGACACTCACCTGTTTCCAGTTAAGCTGCTCACCTGTGGAATGTTCCAAAAAGGGGCTTTCAGCAGTCCTCAGCTTTTCCCAGTCTTCTCTTGCCCCGTCGCAGCTTTTTTGTTACAGGCATCAAATTCAAAAGGGTGAATATTTGGGGGGAAAAACAAAGTTTATCAGTTTGAACATTAAATATCTTGTCTTTGTATTCAATTGAATATAGGATTAAAAGTATTTGCAAATCATTATATTGTTTTTATTTACATTTTACATGACATCCCAACTTCATTGGAATTGGTGCTTGTAACATTGATGGCTAATTAGCTAGAAAAATGTGCCACTTTTTAACAAAACATTTACAGCTTTCCATAAGCTTGCATCTTTTTTACTCAGAAATTTGTGACATTTTTTCCCATGTAATTTTCTATTATTTATTTTTGTTGTAAACACAGAGAGTCACTTTTTATGAACCAAAGAGCCACAGACTGCAGACCCCTGTCCTAAGATGTAAATATGGCGTTCTGTATGTACATTTAAAATGGTACTATGCAACAGTTTTACCTTCAGACAACCCAAAATCATCTGGATGGTGCGCCAGCCTTTGAGCAGGTGAATGTCACGCCCACATAGCCTGAGTGGCTTTATCCGCTCAATAACAAACCGCCCTGTGGCTGGCTAATGGAGCTCAAGCTGTCAAACAGTCTGCTTGAAAAGTCATTCAGAGCTTTCATTCCAGAGGCTGCTGTGCCTTTGTGGCACCATTCCAGACTGGTGTACCAGTTTGGGTACACCTGTGTTCAGAGGTAGTGAAGATGAGACGAGCTCCGTCCGTCAGGGGTAAGCTGGTGCCGTGGAGTGACCTGGACAAGGACTACACTTTAGATACACTTTTTTGATAAAACTATTAATTAAAAAAAATGATAAATGTCACTGGCGTTTTCAGATCTTAATTTTGTCGCTCTGTCAAACTCCGGGCAGATCAGTGGGTGACTGAACTGATCTGTTCAATGGTTGCTGCTCATTCTTTGTTTTAACGGACAGGGTTGTAAAATGCACGGACAGTTTACATAATTACCGTCATTTTCGGCACTGAATAGCTTTCAGATTTATATTTTCATTAAAAAAATATTTTAATTAATACAGGACAAGTATATACATTATGCATTCATTCATTTTTTCAGTGAGCAGACGAAGATAGACAGCGTGTACGTGTGCATGCCTGCACCAAGGAGCTTTTAAGCTGCGTCACAATTTAAACAACTTGTTTGCACTTATTTAATGGGGCTGTGTGCGCATGTGTTGCTTTCCATGCCCAGCAGGCGCAGCAGAATGTTTTGGGTTTTTTTTCCCCAGTCGGGGGCTGTGATGTGAGAAAAGAGACCTCCAGGATCACATGGTGCATGTTAACGCGAGACAAACTGGAATGCATGAACGTCTCACGGGGAGACTGTCCTGCACCGAACCCAAGTCTCCCACAGCTTTTGTTCCAGGACAGGCTGATCTTGGCTCAGCAGCAGCTGCCCACATTCCTTTCCACTGTGTCGCTGTGCTGACAGTGACACCTGCTTCATGACACATTTATCTTCAAATGTAATCTGCTGTTTTTAAGGACAGTGCAAGCTGATAAACACTGATATCAGTGTAAACTTGCCAGATTGTAGCCAGTGGCCAACTTCCATTTGTTGTCTGTGGGTTACAATTTCACCTTATGCTGAACACCAAGCTAGAGGGTGGGAAATACCATTTTTTCACACGTTTTTTGGTTTGACCTGCCGGGTGGGGCGGGTGCTCTACCACAAGGCCAGCACTGGTGTCAGCCAAGCTGAGGTGGGAAATGACCCACATCGCTTGCAGGGTCAATAATCTCACGTGAGCCTATTTGGACAACGGAGGCGACCCGGATCCTCCTGGGTTTGTCTGGACTGCCGGGGTACTTTGAAAGGGGCCACAGTGCGACTACAGGTGATGCAGGCTCAGCCAGGCTGCAGGGGAGGTGATGTTCACCCGGTCAAAGGCTGATGCACCATCAAAATCCCTTTGGAAACGTTATTTGACAGTGAAAGTATTCCATGGTGTTGTTTCAAGTTCTCCTAATCCTCAAGCCGTGTCTGCTCAGGTAAGAGGCAATTCAAAAACAAAACACACGCCGCTCCGTTCACACCTCACCCAAACTTGGCATTTACTGATTCACATTTGTTTCTGGAAACCTTTTTTCCACTTTAATGAACACCAACTGTAATTTTCACCCCCTCCTAAAAAGAAATAAAAGCAAACAACCTAGTAAATGTTGCAGGAGTTGGGTGTCCCAACAACAGGTTGAAGGACTTGGCTGGTAAATTTAAAAAAAACAAAAAAAAAAACCCCACATCAAATTGTAAATTCTATATAGATATACTCGTTCAACAAGTCTGTATAATCTGTGACATTAGATACATTTAGATATTCATGTGGAAGTCATCTCTGATCACCACTTCTTCAGTGTTAAAATATTTAACTTGCAAACCAGTTGACTGGTTTAAGGCTTCCAAGTCAGAGCGGATCCGTCCGGACCGGGCCTTGCCAGACTCACCGGATGAGGCGTTTCCTGATTCAGAAAGAAAAGGCCCCATGAATAGTGTTGTGATCTTTCCCCCCTCCTCAAAATACTAGGTTATTATGACATTTATTTAAATAAATCAGTGCGTGTGATGTCTTATAAAACCCCCACTTCATCTCGCTTCAGGTAGTGGGATAAAAATCTGGATTAACGGTACTCATAGACGAACACAACAAGAGGGATCTGAGGGTGGAAATGGGTGTCGGGATGATTTTCATTCATTCTTTTATAGGAGCACCCCCCATCCCCCTCCAAAAAAGCTTGCATTACACAGCTTACAATGTAGTACCATGCTAGTGCTGCTCGCCTCAGTCTAACCCTTCAGTAGCAATGGCGGCTCAGTGCTGCTGGAAACTACCAAAGGTGCTACCGTAACCAACCCCGTTCTGCCCCGGGGGACTTCTGCTCCTACCCCATCTCAACGTCTGCAAGGGGGGGGAGGAAGAGGAGGCGTGAACTGAAAAACACGGCGACAGAGAATTAATCTTTACAGAAAACTAAACAAGGAAACAAAAGCCATCTCAATGCAGACAGAATGAGCAAGAGGACGTGGGCAGGAGGGCGGGGGTTCACAGTTTTCTCAGCTACAACGCAGAGGTGGATGATGGTCGGTGTACGGGGGCGTGAGACTGTTAGAGGGTGGCGGGGTGAAGTCACCTGCGATCTGAGGGAGGACAGAATGGGGCTAAAACTACATTCCTGGTCCAACTAAAAAACAAAAAAAGAAGTTTGCTTGTTAACATAAAAGAGTCTCTTTGCGTTTTCAACACTGTTAAATTCTTGGCTTTTGTCTTTTATTTCATAGAGTTTCTTTACAGAAATGAAGCCTGCTGCGAAGTGCGCTCTGCTCTCCCGCTCCGGTCTGTAGGGGGCAGCTATTATAAGCTGGGAGATCCGCGCAGAAGGGAAAAGGAGGGGGAGGGGGATGGAGGTGGCGGCGGTGCCGGCCACTCAGACTGGAGGTGCCTTGCGGCGCAGTAGATACTGGTGGATGTCATCGGCGTCGCGCTTCAGCCACGCCGCGTTGAGGAGGATGTTCTCGCAGCACTGCTGCACCGTGCGCTCGGCTGCCGGTGCCGGGTGACTCTCAAAGAAGCTCTGCAGGAACAGAGGAGGGATGCTTAGCACACAATAACCTAGCTGAGCGTGCACACACGCTCTGATCATCAGGGTATCTGCACATGCAAAGAAGTTACAACTTAAAGCTTATTTAAGATCGTTTTAGGAGAACTTGATCAAATCCAAGACCTCACATTTGTGAAATGGCAAAAATCACAATTAAACTCGTCCATTTTTTTAAAAACCAGAACTGACATTACAGAAAGTTTTATAAGTCCTCCATTCAGCTCAGTTTTTACTTCCTCAAGACTGTGGTTGCCATTGGATAATCAAGTCATTCAAGTAGCTGAATCTAGCCCCATCACTACAAAGCCACAACGTAACAGGAAAAAGGGACTAATTTACAAGAAAAACGTGGCAAATTTATGAGAAAAACGTCATTAATTTGAGAGAAAATGTGGAAAATTAGTAGAAAAGTCAAACTGAAGAGAAAAACACTGTGAAATTTAAAGTGTCAAATGTACAAGAACAATGTTCCTTATTTAAGAGAAAAAGTTTTAATTCAACAAGGAAAAAAAAATCAAAAACTTGTCAGGAAAAAACCCTCAGATTTTGTTGGACATAAATTTATGTGAGAAAAAAGTGACACATTTGCAAGAAAATGTCACTAACTTAAGAAAAACGTTGAAAGTTAAAAAGAAAATAAGCAGAAATTTATGAGAAGACTGAAATTTGAGGAAAAAGTCACAAATTTATGAAAGAAATTGCAATGAGAAAAATATGACAAAGTTGCAAGAAAAACCGCTGCTCATTTCAGAGAAAAACTGAAGTTACCAAGAAAACGTGACGTTAAAGAGCTGATGAGCAAAGCCATCACGGGTAAGATGGAAAAATGGCTGAAAGAGACAATTTTGTTATTGAGGCGCGTTTCCAATTAAATTTGGATCAATGATCTGAGGCCATGAGCGGCGCACGTGAACCCAGCTGAGCAGCGAAGACAGTTTCATGAAACGGCTGCAGTCAACGGTCACTATGCTGACCTCTTGTGGTCAAAAACTATCGATGCTCAGAAGCAACTTCCAGAAAAAACTTTTTATTCCCCTGACTAACAGTTTTGTTTTAAATATGATCCACATGACATTTGTCCAACTGTAAACGACAGCAGAACTCTATCCCTGAAAATGGACGTCTTTCAGACAAGCAGGGAGAGTTTTGAAAAACATTCTCACCTTCACTTCAGTGGCCATTTTATCGACAGCAAATCCATCGACTGTGAGCTGCGGACAGAGGAGCGGGACAAACGTGAGCTCAGAGAGTGGGAAACAAGTTACCGGACTGTAATTTTAATAACAAAAACAAACTACAAAAACTGCATTTCCTGCAGAGCTGCTGTGTCAGTGCTGACAGCTGAAAATGCTTTTCAGAAATACTTGCAGTGATATGCTGGTTTAAAGTAGCTTTAAAAGGTTAAAAAAGCTGAAGAATGCACACTTCTCAAGTGTCGTGCTTAACAGCATTGACACAATAAACATTTGGACAAAGTGTCCATGACCTGACGTGAGCATCGGGCCAAATGCCTCGGAGGAGCAGCCGTTCCCATTAAATGTAGACAGACAGACGGGTGACCAGTCATTTCATGAGCTCGTTTTGGCTTCGCCGGCGTAGGTCACAGATGTGCTCGGGCTCTCAAACTGGCTCAGGTCCTGCGCCTTTTTATGATGTCATGCAATATGATTGGCTGTACAGTTGTTTTGATGATGTAGCGCATTGTGATTGGCTGTCTGTCCGTTCAAGCATTCATATTTGTAGTTTTCTGACAATTAAATTCTTTCACTATAAACATTTTCTTTTGTCTTCATAATGATCAGAACTCGACTTGTTTCCATCTTTTTTTTCATAATTTACAAATAAATGCTGATTATCTGTCTATGGCCTTATCCACACATACAGTAGTGTGAAAAAGTGTTAGTCCCCTTCCTGATTTCTCATTTTTTTGTATGTCTGTCACACTTAAATGTTTCAGATCATCAAACAAATTTAAATATGAGACAAAGATAACACAAGTAAACACAAAATGCAGTTTTAAACGAAGGTGTTTATGATTAAGGGGAAAAAAAAATCCAAACCTACATGGCCCTGTGTGAAAAAGTGATTGCCCCCTAAACCTAATAACTGGTTGGGCCACCCTTAGCAGCAACAACTGTAATCAAGCATTTGCAATAACTGGCAATGAGTCTTTTACAGTGCTGTGGAGGAATTGTGTCCCACTCATCTTTGCAAAATTGTTGTAATTCAGCCATACTGGAGGGTTTTCGAGCATGAACCGCATTTTTAAGGTCATGCCACAGCATCTCAATCAGATTCAGGTCAGGACTTTGACTAGGCCACTTCAAAGTCTTCATTTTGTTATTCTTAAGCCATTCAGAGGTGGACTTGCTGGTGTGTTTTGGATCATTGGCCTGCTGCAGAACCCAAGTGCGCTTCAGCTTGAGGTCGCAAGCAGATGGCCGGACATTCTCCTTCAGGATTTTTTGGTAGAAAGCAGAATTCATGGTTCCATTTACCACAGCAAGTCTTCCAGGTCCTGAAGCAGCAAAACAGCCCCAGACCATCACACTACCACCACCATATTTTACTGTTGGTATTTTTTTTTTTTTTGTTGTTGTTACTTATTTGTACCCGTAGGTAGACTTGGTTTGCAGTCTGGTGACAAGCCACCGGCTGCTGGTCGCTGCGTGCGCGAGCGCCCTAAACCTACATGTTTTTGGTGTGCGGGAGGAAACCGAAGAAATCCCGGAGTAAACCCGCGCAACACGGGGAGAACATGCAAACTCCACACAGCTCACTGTTGGTCGGGGGCTGGGATCGAACCCACGATCTCATGATCCCCACGATCCCCCGGCCGAGGGTAAAACTGTGCTGCCACAGTGCTAAACCACTGCGCCACCGTGCAGCAGAATGCACGGTGCATGCACCGGTATGATGTTCCTTTTCTGAAATACTGTGTTACTTTTGCGCCAGATGTAATGGGAGACACACCTTCCAAAAAGTTCATCTTTTATCCCGTCAGTTCACACAGTATTTTCCCAAAAGTCTTGGGGATCATCAAAATGTTTTCTGGCAAAAGTGGGACAAGCCTTTATGTTCTTTTTGCTCAGCAGTTGTTTTCGTCTTGGAACTCTGCCATGCAGGCCATTTTTGCTCAGTCTCTTTCTTATGGTGGAGTCATGAACACTGAGCTTAACTGAGGCAGGTGAGGCCTGCAGTTCTTTGGATGTTGTTGTGGGGTCTTTTGTGACCTCTTGGATGAGTCGTCGCTGCGCTCTTGGGGTAAATTTAGTCAGCCAGCCACTCCTGGGAAGGTTCACCACTGTTTCATGTTTTCACCATTTGTAGATAATGGCTCTCACTGTGGTTCACTGGAGTCCCAAAGCTTTAGAAACAGACCTTTTAGAAGCTTTATAACCTCTTCCAGACTGATGTATCTTAATTACTTTGTTTCTCATTTGTTCCTGAATTTCTTTGGATTGCAGCATGATGTCTAGCTTTTGAGGATCTTTTTGTCTACTTCACTTTGTCAGGCAGGTCCTATTTAAGTTATGGCAGTAATCACACCTGGGTTTGGCTAGAGAAATTGAACTCACCTTTCCAAAGATGTGACAAACCACAGTTAATTTATGCTTTAACCGGGGGGGGGGGGGGTGTCACTTTTTCACACAGGGCCATGTAGGTTTGGATTTTTTTTCCCCCCTTAATAATAAACACCTTCACTTAAAACTGCATTTTGTGTTTATTTGTCTCATATTTAAATTTGTTTGATGATCTGAAACATTTAAGTGTGACAAACACCACTGTATACACATGCATATTTTTTTTTTTAAAACACAGCTGTTTATACTTAGTTTTCACCTTTTATTCACACTTAAAACAGTTTTTGAGCTTTAAAATGACTTTTTGAAAACCCTCCTTCCAAGGTGAAGACTTGCACTGACCTCGTCAACAACGTTTGTACGCTGGATAACTCGTCATGGTGTTTTTCCATGGAAAGGTTGGGCCAAGGTTGTCCTGCTATTTTAGCTGTTAATGGGACTTTTCACATGTTTGCACATACTAGTGAATCTCTGTAACCTAGAATATTGTGAAAAAGTTAATTTTTTCAGTATATTTCAAAAAGATAAACTTTCCTATATTCAATATTGATTGCACAGAAGTTGCAAATTTCATATATTTTCTGTAAGGAACTGTTGAAAATATTAGCAAATCAATGATTAACCATATTAACCACAGTAAAATGCTCATATCACCCTGAATCAATAATTATTGCTGCAAGTTTCAAATCATTGTTTAAGTTCAAATGCTGATTATAGTACTGCGTGAATGTTTAGGAAACATGTTTGAGGGTTTAATTGGGGTTTTAGATATATTTTAATTGGTTTTATTATTAAAAGATACAAATGAAAACACCACAAGTTCTGATGATCATAGAGAAATAAAGTGTACAATACAAATCTTAACTCTAACATTATTATTATTAACAGCCAACCATAGTGTGCGACACCATGAAAAGGCGCAGGAGCCAATCTGATTTGAGAACCTGAGCACATCTGTGACCTACACTGGAATGAGCTAAAAGTCAACCAAGGATTCTGTTCCCTTCCAGGTCATCACTGTGGTAATCTGTGGTGAAGAAGTGATTCGACAGCTAAACATGAGAAACTGGGAGCATTTTTCTTTACCTTAATGAGCCGTGCTATGAGAAAGCCTCCCTGGTAACGGTTATAAAGTTCCTCCCAGTTATCTTTGATAAACTTCCAGGCTGCTTTACGGCCTTGTTTGCTGCTTCCTGCCACTCCCCCGATCACTGACACTGTGTCCTGGGGACGAACTTCTTCCTGTTGGGGACAAGATCCACAAAAAAAACTGAGCCACTGTCACAGTTATCTATGATTATTTCTACGTGACTCAACTTGTGCCACTGTTAAAAGCCAAAATGTAGCAGTTTTGCAGTGCCTAACTGTTGACCTCCATTATAATGTTCAAGGTACACAGACCCTCCATCTATGAGCACTGGTTACCTTTATATGTTACAGTCTGCTACCATCTCATCAGGGAAAAACAGGATGTGGAGGTGTCCCACTGACACTTTGCTACAAATTTACAAGCTCATCAAGTGAGTTGGACAACAGCAAACTGAGGTGTGAATGAAGCTTAATTCATGTCATTTCCTGTGTGCTGATGGAATCAAAAAGAAAAAAAACCCTGCAAGGATGCAGTAGTGAAAGTGATGTGTACCGAAAGAGCAAAGGTGAGAACTTTCTGGATGAGGTCAGGGGCAGAGATTGCGCCGAGCACTCTCTCGATGCGATTCTTCTCCTCCTGCATGTCTGCTTGCTTGTGAAGCTGAGAAAACAGAAGAAAAAGATGGCACCAGAGAGGAAAAGATTGATTAATGTCAAATATCCACAGACACCTCCTGCTGGAACAATCTAAGCCTGATAAATGTCAGGTTCAGGTGCAATTACCTGAACTTCTGGTCTAAATGTGTCATATGATAACCTTGTTTTACCTTCAGCATGGTATCCAGTGTAGTACTGTCTCCATGCTTCAGCACTGTTAGATACACCTGTAGAAACAGACAAAACAGCACTCCAGCACTCGTCTTCCACAACAGCTTCACAACACAAACTGAATTTATACATAAAAAAAAGTGGTCAGATGTGGAACTGACAGGATATTACACCTTCTAAAAATGTACTGTAGTCCTATAGCCAACACCTGGATGCGTTTGATTTAAGGTGGACTAAACGTCCCCAGTGATGACACTTTATAAAGTCCTGCCGTACAGTGGCATCAACGAGCGACACGGTCAACGTGACAAATGGCTGGAACCAACTGACCAACGTCAGTGGAAAATTAGTCACCAGTCCTGTCGTTATGACCCGTTCACAGCCAAAATGAATGAATAAAAGTTTTGGTACTAAAAAGCAATCCAAAAGACATAATTCATACATTATAGAAACATTTTTAATCGAATCAGAGCAGTACGATCATAGGAAATAAAACAATGGCATACCTATGCCAAACAAGGAGCTGCAGTTACAAACTCAACCATCACTAATTAAAAAACCCTACAGTTGTTCATTCTAGCGATATTAAGGAGTGAGCTTCTTCTTATACACTTTAAACTAGTAGTCCCCAACCAACAGGTCACAGACTGGTATTCGGTCACTGAGGAAAAACATTATTCTGTTCCTCTGTACTGACAATGGAAGTGTTCTATTTTGAAAACTCACCAGATATTCTCTTCCCACCTGACTTCTTGCCTGTTGTGTCAGCATGGTCTTGACACGTAATCATTTCAGTAGCTAGTGTGATGCTCAAAACATGTAAGTTAGCTAGGCTAAATGATTAAAAAAACAGTCATCAACAGAGAGTTTGAGCATTACTCTCCGACCACAAAAGACCCGCGCCCTGCCAAGGAGTTCACCCAAGCCCCCTCGCGAAAACTTTTTTGTACGTGTCACTAGGTCTGTGAGGCAACAAAGGTTTGGGACGACCACAGTTTTAAACCACTGGGAACCTGTGTGGGCCTGGGGATTCATCACTATGCATTCAAGCAGTTACCTTTACATTGTCTTTCCCCTCTATGGCGTTCCCATGAGACTTTTGTTTTACTCTGATAATCTTGGGAGTAGGGTTGGGCGATATAGCTCAAAAAAATGTACACAATACTGATAAACTATAAAGACGACACACTTGGGATGCTAGCTGACAACTTTATGAACAACCACCACGTTCCAGAACAACCACTGAAGAACATATCCGCTAGCTCCACTTCCACTCGCTTTCACAATAAAAGCCTTGTGGATAATAGCATAACAAACATTTGATAAATGACACAGTTAACACTCCGACAGGCAGTGAAAAGTAAGCTAGGAGCAGGAAGACAAAAGAAGAGGAAAACAGCAGCCTTGTGTGTAGCAGAATGGAATGTATGCACTCTGTTGGACAGAACAACATCACAGCACCCAGAAAGACAGACCGCGCTTGTGGCCCTGAAAATGAACAGGTACAATGTAGACACAGCTGCACTTAGTGAAACAAGATTGCCTGGATATGACAGCTTGGAAGACCATGGGTACATCTTCTTCTGGAGTGGGAAATCAACTCAAGAAAGGAGAGAAGCAGGAGTGGGCTTTGCAGTTAGAAAGGAGAAAGCAGCAATGCTTGATGAGGAACCGGTGCCAATCAGTGACAGGATAATGACTATGTGACTCCCACTACAGCAGAAGATGTATGCCACACTCATCAGTGTATATGCCCCAATGATGACCAACATAGAGGAGGCGAAGGAAGAGTTCTACAGTGATTTCCGTGAGACTATCAGGCGTGTACCGACTGATGACAGGCTGATACTCGTTGAAGATTTTAATGCCAGAGTTGGTTCAGACACTGAGAAATGGAAAGGAGTGCTAGGCAGTCATGGAGTAGGCAAGTGCAATGCTAATGGAGAACTTCTACTTGTACTATGTTCAGAGTACAACTTGTGATAACCAACACTCTATTTAAGCACAAGGACACACACAAGAACACATGGATGCACCGGCACTTGATAGACTACATCATAGTAAGGCAGAGAGACATAAGGGATGTATTGGACACCAGAGCATGAGAGGTATGGACTGTGGTACTGATCATGTTATGCTGAGATCTAAATTAAAGATTTGCGGACGAAAACAGCACTGCAGGACAGGTGCAAAGCCACCACGGAAGCTAAACACTAGTGCACTGAAAGGCCAAAAGAAGCAGGAAGAACTTACACAGGAAATGGATGAAAACTTGAAAGACTGGGACAGCAATAACTCAGAGAATGACACAGAAGAGAAATGGGCAACACTGAAGGATACGGTGTATCAGACTGCGAGTGATGTATTAGGCCACCCTGAGAGGAAACATCAAGATTGGTTTGATGAGCACGATGAACATCTGAAGAAACTACTAGAAGCGAGGAATACAGCTAGGCAGGAAAACCTACAGTGTAACACAAGGTCGAAGAAGAAGAAATACTCAAAAGGCTCAGAGTGAGCTACAGAAGTACACCAGAGAGATGAAGTCCAACTGGTGGGATGAAAAAGCGGAGGAACTTCAAACTGCAGCAGACAGGAAGGACATGAAAACATTCTTCACAGGTTTGAGAGAAATCTACGGCCCTAAACCAAGAGGACTGATCCAACTTAAAGGCTATGGATGGTGAAACGGTTTTGCAGGAGAAAGACAAGATCCTGGACAGATTTGCAGACCACTTTGACCAACTACTAAACAACCCTGGAAATCTCACTGAAGAGGCTAAAGAAGCTCTAGTGCAGCGACCAGCTGTATCAAGTCTGGATGAACCACCAAATCTTGATGAACTGATGGCAGCTATCAGGACAACACAGGATGGTAAAGCTCCAGGAAGGGATGGAATTCCAGTAGAAGTGTGGAAATTTGGTGGTGTTCAGCTGACCAACTGCCTGCACAAGCTCATCCAAGAGATATGGGATGCCCAGAAAGTACCTCAAGACTGGAAGGATGCAAGTATTGTGCCTTTGTTCAAGAAAGGCGACAGGAAAGATTGTGGAAATTACCGAGGTACAGTTAGGCCCAAAAATATTTGGACAGTGACACAAGTTTTGTTATTTTAGCTGTTTACGAAAGCATATTCAGGATACAATTATATAATCAATATGGGCTTAAAGTGCAGACTCTCAGCTGCAATTTGAGAGTATTCACATCCAAATTGGAGCAAGGGTTTAGGAATTACAGCTCTTTAATATGTAGCTGCCTCTTTTTCAAGGGACCAAAAGTAATTGGACAATCGACTCAAAAGGCTGCAAAAAAAAAACAACAACAACAAAAAAAAACCAAGGCTGCATGGGCTCTTCCCTTGTTAACCTGTCATCAATTAAGCAGTTAAAAGGTCTGAAATTGATTCCAGGTGTGGCGTTTGCATTTTGAAGCTGTTGCTGTGAACACACAACATGCGTCAAAGGAGCTCTCAATGGAGGTGAAACAGACCATCCTGAGGCTGAAAAAAAAGAAGAAATCCATCAGAGAGATAGCAGAAATGTTAGGAGTGGCCAAATCAACAGTTTGGTACATTCTGAGAAAAAAAAGAGTGCACTGGTGAGCTTGGGAACTCAAAAAGGCCTGGACGTCCACGGAAGACAACAGTGGTGGATGATCGCAGAATCCTTTCCATGGTGAAGAACAACCCCTTCACAACATCCACTCAAGTGAAGAACACTCTCCAGGAAGTAGGTGTATCAGTATCTAAGTCTACCATAAAGAGAAGACTTCATGAGAGTAAATACAAAGGATTCACCACAAGGTGCAATCCATTAACCACTTGCGCTCCGTTGTTCCGCGGGCGGGCAAGTCTCTGCGTCCTATGACGCATGAGGGCGCGCGAGAGCATGACACATGATGGTGGTGATGGTGATGTAGTAGCGTCCAAGCGCCACTCAAAAAAAAACTGCAGAGACAGCCGCGAACAGAGTAGTTCATCTGATTGACCTCTCATTCGACTAATAAGAGCCTTGAATTGGGTTTCTGAAACCTTGAAGAACCAATGAATGAAAATCTAGGAAGGAGGACCCGCCTACTGTGAACGCAGGAGCCAATTGAAGCACAGAAATTCTGGCTGGGTGAAGCGATATTTACTGCTGCAGAAGGACTCTGTACGAATCTCCTACAGACCCAGGCTCACCCAGCAGCATGGAGAACACCCACAAGTGGGACCTGCACTCATTCCAGCAGAATAGACGGAGGCCGACGACAAAAGTCGTAAATCATTCACCAAAACGGCAATAATGGAATTATATTGATCGGGATCCACGAGCGGAGCAGCGTCGCGTTCGTCTGACGCATGGGAAGAGCTGTTCGCCACGACTCTGCTGCTTTGAAGAGGTAAGGTGTTATAAGCTAAATTATTATTTATCCCTGAAAACTGTAATCCAAAAATGACTTTTGACCGATCGGTAAATTACAACTGTACTGCGCACGAAATACGAAGTGCGTGCACCACGATAAATGGTTCATTTGCCGTGTTCGGACCGTGAACGCCCCCCCACCCCGCTGCAGAAAAGGAGCGGGGGGGGGGGGGGGGCACGGTCCGAACGCTCCCCGGTCCGCGGGGGGGAAGCATATCAGTCTATTCCATCATGTAGCGATGGCCCTCTTCTGTAGCGAGGGGGGGGGGGGGGGGTTCACGGTCCGTTCACGGTTTCCCCCCCCCACACACACACACAGTAGCGGGGGGGGGGGGGGGGAGCCGCTGTGAAAACATGCAAGGAAAAAAAAAAAAAGTGTATTCCGTCATGTAGCGAGGGCCGAATTTGGTCCTTGGTAGCGGGGGGGGGGGGGGGAACGACCCCCCGCCCACACACACACACACACAGACACAGCCCTGAGTGTGACCTTTCATTAGAGCCTAAAATGAAGATTCTACATTGAATTATTCAAAAGTTACAGACGTTTTTCCAAACTGTGCCATTTGGCACAATTTGGCACAGTTCCATAACGCCTGGGAACAGCCTGAGAACAAAGCTGTGTAAAATATTCATTTTTGGTGGTATTGTTACCAAATTTGGATCTCAGCTGGATAACACTTGGTTCTACATTTCTGTTGCATTTTCCAGCCGGATCGGACAGCTGTGTGTTATTTACAAGCATTTGTATCCAAAAAAACACTGTGTCCAATTTTTTTTTCTTCAAGTTCAGTATGTTTAGATGACTGTAACTCAGTGGCCGGAGCACGTAGAGAGATTATGTTTTTTTTGCCAAAAAATTCAAAGTGTTTTCTTTTAAATGAGACCAACCCCATGAAGATGCTGCAAAGGGTTGAATAACAGCTTTCGATTTACTTTGGGCACGTTATTTTTGGGCATTTTTAGGAAAATTGCCCGGAGTGCAAGTGGTTAATCAGCCTCAAAAATAGAAAGGCCAGAATTGACTTTGCCAAAAAGCACCTGAAGAAGCCAGCCCAGTTCTGGAACAGCATTCTTTGGACAGATGAGACTAAGATCAACCTGTACCAGAATGGTACACCAAAGTTCAAACCACCAAAGTTCCAGTTATCAACATCATTACCAGAAGAGATCAGCATTGGTACAGAGCCACTAGTCAACTGCAAGACTTTCAAGTGTCTAGGGCAGGGGTGTCAAACTCATTCCATGGAGGGCCAAGACCCCTCATGTTTTACTTCCACCCAGTGTCTTCAGCAGGTGTTTTCACTGATCAGCAATCAGTGGGAAGAAATTCAGTGAAATCACCTGGTGAAGACACTGGGTGGAGGTAAAACCTGCAGGGTCTTGGCCCTCCATGGAATGAGTTTGACACCCTTGGTCTAGGGAGTACTGTTTCAGAGAATGCTAGGCTGGAGGATGAACTATCTCTCAGAATGGGAAGAGCAAGCACTGTGTTTGGGGACAGACTGTGGAACAATTGACATGTGTCTATTCGTGTGAAATGCAAAGTGTACAGAGTGACAGTACTGGCTACTCTATTGTATGGTGCTGAAACTTGGGACTGTCTACAGAGTGCAGGTAAAGAAACTGCACGCGTACATGATGAGACACCTTCGAGCCATAATGAACATTTCATGGAAAGACAAGATAACCAACATAGAAGTGTTGAAACAAGCTGGTCTACCATCAATGGAGGACACGCTAATACAGATGAACCTGAGATGGCTCGGACATGTTGAGAGGATGGACCACCAGCGTCTCCCTCGGCAGTTACTCTACTCACAGTTATGCGAGGGCAAATGCAATCAGGGTACACCAAGGCTCAGATTTAAAGACACTGTAAAAAGAAACTTGAAGAAGCTGGATAGACAGGAGTTCCTGGCAGCGGAAGGCTAAGGACAGAGCTGCATGGAGGAATCTGATCAGATCTAAATGAAACAGTCATTGTCGTCCATGACAGACTGCTATGATGATGATGATATATACAATATGTTGCATCTGAAACTGAACAATCTCCCTGTCTTTTTTTTTTTTTTGCAGTCATATTCAAACCCAAGTAAGTCTAACAGCATGAACAGAAATAGAAACACGTGTTCAAATAAACCCTGAGCTTAAAGGTAGAACGTTAACGGTTAAACAAAGGCTGACATATCAATGGAACTACATGTTCTCGAGCTTTCATTTTGAGTAATACTTTGACCCCCCATTAACCAATAGTCCACTGCCCTTCACTCGCTGCCTTGAGCAACTGGTGAGCTGATGTGCCCCTTTTTGTGAGGTAGTCTGCAAGTTGTTCTTTTGTGCTCTGTCACAGTATTTGTTCAACTTTCTGCGTCTGAATAAGCTCTTTGATGCTACTAATCTCCAAACACAATATTTTCTCAGTGACTGACTTTGTGGATTTTAGTGCATCAGTTCACGAATGGCTGTCTGTTATGCTGATGATTGGAGGGGCATGCTAGCATGTAGCTAGAAAAAGTGCACTGTCAACTCCCTCAGACATAACCAGGGTTTCACCAGCTAGCGTACTTCTCACTACTCTTTTTACTCTCTCTGACTGCCAAGAAAGAGGTGCAAACTTTCCCTTTTCTCCCATGAGAACAATGAAATGTCCTTGAGTGCCTCCATCAGACAGGTTTCCAAATGCATCACTAAACACTATTATCTTTAGTGCATTGTCTTTGCCAAAATGTGTGAAGTTTAGCACAACCTTCTTTGACTTGAGCTTGCACACTATTCTGTTTGCTTCATGGATGATGTGTACAGTTGCATCTTTCAGTGCTGATGCCAGGTTACTAGCATCAAACATCACATCTGGTCTACTCTGCCCAGCAACCCAGAGAATCTGACCAACCTTTGATGACCCGAGTTGATCTTTTTCCTCCTCACAGAGAGACGAATCCTGTTGGGACTGCTCGTGATGGGTCAGTGTGCATGGGCTGCATGCAATGAATGAATATATTTCTTCTGGTGCATTTGTACCTTTCTATCCAGAGTCAAAGTCTACTCCCACTTAAGTGTTTGTATGCCTCACGCCCAACTTGAAAAACAGATTTCAGGTGAAGTATGACTGTTGTGGAAAATTTTTGTGCCCCACCACATGAAATCATCTACATGACAGGCGGGTACCCCAGACACGGTGCAGTCTTGGTCTAACCAATAGAAAACAACCAGATCAACCTTTGACAGTTGTTTCTTTCACTCTGTTGTACCAGTACAATTATGCATCTGCTAAGCCATACACACTTTTTGAGCTTCCATAACATTCCATTACAATTGGCTTCAGGAGGTGGTCTAACGTAAATGTCATGTGACACCTCCAATCCCTGAAGGACTGCTGATTTTATATCCACAGAATGAAGTGACCATTGTTTTTGACCAATAACTGCTGTCAGTAG
Organism: Pholidichthys leucotaenia; assembly: GCA_020510985.1. NCBI lineage: Eukaryota > Metazoa > Chordata > Actinopteri > Cichliformes > Pholidichthyidae > Pholidichthys > Pholidichthys leucotaenia. The sequence continues at coordinate 285,264,395 of CM035848.1, read as the reverse complement.
TCGTAAGGACTCTGAAGCACAGGTGAGGGAGTCCTTTTGCAGCTCACACATCTTCATCTCCTCAGAACCTCTCGCCACCAGCCGAGCTTTAGGCACCAATCCTGAGATGGTTTCTTTGAGAGGACACACCCACCTTGCTGAAATACACTTTTCTCCCTCATTCTTAACTTCTACAAACACATTGCTATCTCTTCAGCATTTTATTTCCTCTTGTTTGGCTTTGTCAAAAGATAACTCATTAGCTACAAACACATCTTCATTAGTGTTAACATCAGTGACAGTGGGTTCCATCTCCAGACTCTGTACCTGTGTTAGATCAACAGACGTGTTACCAGCTAGACGATCAAGCTCCATGAAAAGCCAATTGTACCAATTGTTGTATTTCCCTGTTGCTGTGCCACATGTCCCTAAACCTTGGCTGTGTGTTTAACCCCACCGTCTTATGTCTGTGTATTTCAAACCTGATCCATTTTCAAACAAACACCGGATGTTTCATCTGTGTTTGTTTCTCTGATAGGCATCTCTGGTCGTGTTTCATGAGTCTCTCTGTCACCATTCGTGGAAAGTGAAGTCCCACTCTGAACTCCAGTAGCTTCTTCAGTGTATTGGGGCTGAAGCAAATTTTCTTGAACCTCCGTTTTGTTTTCTGTGTTCTCCATGTTTTCAGCAGTTCCTGTCATTCCTTGTTTTTCACCAATGTCTGCTTTCTGGATTTCCATTTGTTGTCTGATGTTCACCACTTTTAGGATTCACTTTTCTCAGTCTGAGATGATGCACTCTTATGCAGGTGTCGAACAAACACCGCTGCACCATCCTGGCCAACAACTGCTGGCCCTTTCCACTCTGGACAGTCCACTCTTAATTCTGTCTCTCCAGAAGTCCATTGCTCCACAGGCTGTAGGCAGCTGTTCTTAAATTCCATGTTGAAATTCTCTGCCATATCTCTCACTTCATCATTACTGAACTCTCCTCCATTGTCACTAAATAATTTCTGTGGTGGACCGTGGACACTCACCCACACGTGAATGAAGTGCTTCACTATTTCTGAGGCCTTTTTGTAGTGAGAATGCTGCCTGCACTGGAAAGTGTGAATTTGGGATGCAAGTTGTCAATTAATTCATTAACTGATAATTGATTCACCTTATTGATTGATTAATGATTAACCTGTTGCACTCCGGGATACCGCGGGCGGTCACGTCTCTGCATCCTAGTGCGTCTCAGTGAGCACTGAAAAAAAAAGAAGCTGCATTTCCGTTCTTCCAGTACAGAGACAGCCGCGAACAGAAAGCCAAAGGAGTGTTTGATTGGTTTAGATTTGATTGACCTCTCATTCGACTATTAGGAGCCTTGAATTGGGTTTCTGAAACCTTGAAGAACCAATGACTGAAATCCTAGCAAGAAGGACCTGCCTACCAACGACCGCGAATACAACGAGCCAATTGAAGCAGAGAAGTTCGACGATTGAAACGTGTCCGTCCCGTGCGTAAAATCTGTTTTGTCTAAGCCGCTGGGTGACTCACATTGAGACCTGTGTGTAACGGTAGCGTTCGCCACTCTCAGCCGTTAGCCAGTCTTTTTTTATTACTACTGTTCTTATTTGTTTTGAAAAATCGTTCGCAAAAACCGCAATCATGGAAGCGGAGATGGTTTGACCGGGTCGGGTGACCAGAACCACGAGTCCGTAACAACCGGACCAGCTTCATGTTCGTCTGACAATGAGGAACAGATGTTCACCAACGACACTGCCGTTGTGGACAGGTAAGTGTTATAAGCTAAATTATTCTTTATCAATGAAAATAGTAATAAAAATGACTTTTGACCGATCGGTAATTACAACGGTCCGTTTTTTGTGTGCCGAGCTCCTCTGTAGCGGGGGGGGGGGGGGGGGGAGTTGTTACCCTCTACATTGCAGATATTTTAGTATAATTTTTATTGCACTGTAGGTTATTTTTTCTTGTAAAAAAAAAGGCCACACAGTTTTTACGTTACATGCTTCTTTGTGTGTGGGGGGCTTGTTTGTTCATTCATTCATTCATTCATGAAAGAATAACCCCCCCCACACACACACACACAGCCCTGAGTGTCACCTTTCATTAGAGCCCAAGATGAAGCTTCTATGTTGAAGCATTCAAAAGTTATAGACTTTTTTCCAAACTGTGCAATTTGGCACAATTCAAAAACGCCTGGCAACCTGAGAAAAAAGCTGTTTAATATATTCATTTTTTGTGGTATTGTTACAAAATTTTGACCTCAGCTTGATAACACTTGGTTCTACATTTCTGTTGCATTTTCCAGCCAGTATCTGACAGCTGTGTGCTATTTGCAAGCATTTGTATCTAAAAAAAACACCCAGGCGAACTTTATTTTCTTCAGATTCAGTATGTTTAGATGACTGTTACTCAGTGGCAGGAGCACTTAGAGAGATTATGACTGTTTTGCCAAAAATTCTAAGTGTTTTCTTTTAAATGAGACCAACCCCATGAAGATGCTGCAAAGGGTTGAAGAACAGCTTTAGATTTACTTTGGGTATGTTATTTTTAGGCGTTTTTAGGGAAACTGACCAGAGTGCAAGGGGTTAATTGATAAGCGGCATTTTTCCTGAGAATCTGAATTTCCCTCGGTACAATACAGTCTATCTTTAACATATAAAAAGTTGCTGTTTTTTCATATACTGAATAGAACATGAACATTAGATTTCTCAATGATTTATTGTACTATTTGCATTTTTTTTTACTACAATGGCATTTTTATAGTTTAACAAATTTTGCACTGTATAGTGTGTACTATGTGCTGATACATCTCAGTAAATTACAAATGTTATGATTTTTTATTTATTTTAAAAACTACTACCAATATCATTCATTCATTCATTCATTCCTTCATTCATCTTCTTCCGCTTAATCCATTTCGGGTCGCGAGGGGGGCTGGAGCCTATCCCAGCATCTTTTGGGCAAGAGGCAGGGTACACCCTGGACAGATCACCAGTCCATCGCAGGGCTCACACAGAGAGACAGACAACCATTCACTCTCACAGTCATACCTAAGGACAATTTAGAATCCCCAGTTTGATGCCAATTAACCTAACTTGCATGTTTTTGGCATGTGGGAGGAAACCGGAGAAATCCCGGAGTAAACCCAAGCAGACACGGGGACAACATGCAAACTCCACACAGATCACTGTTGGTCGAGGGCTGGGATCGAACCCAGGATCCCCCGGGCAAGGGTGAGTTGCTGTGCTGCCGCAGCGCTAACCACTCCGCCACCGTGCCGACCAATATCATAAAAATCTTATTAAAAAAATTTAAAAAATCTTTTTTATATTAAAAAAACTTTTCACGTTCCAATTTACTACTAGACTGTTTTAACAAGAAAATTAACTGTGAGCTGCTTTATCTGTTGCATGTGAAACATTATCACAGTACCCTGGAAATCCAGGCAGACCCAGTACGATCTGGGCTCCTCTGTTGTCTGTTACTTCAGTGGTGGCAACTTGAGTCCAGTCTGCTTTGCCGCCTAGTGGCAGGTTGAAGGGAGGCAGATCGTGGAGCCTGCTGCAGTCCATTTTGCCGCCCTGTTGATCTGGTGGGTGGACATTGGAGCGTGCCATTAGAACTTGCTGTGGTTCTCCGACATCACCCGGAAGGGCGAGTTTTTCACTCTGCACAGCACATGTGCTCTGGGGGCTTAGCATCTTTTTCTGCTTTTTTGATTGAAATGCAGCAGTGGGTGACCGCATGCACCTCCACCGGGATGGCAAGGCCACTACATTTCATAGAATAAGCTCCCATTGAAAAGGACTGCAGAGTTATCAATTAATAATCGACTACATTCTTATCGACAATTAATCAAGAGTCAATTAATCATTAACATCCCATATATACTGTATATATATACAGTGGGGCAAAACGTATTTAGTCAGCCACCAATTGTGCAAGTTCTCCCACTTAAAAGATGAGAGAGGTCTCCAATTTTCATCATAGGTATACCTCAACTATGAGAGACAAAATGAAAAAAAAAAAAATCGAGAAAATCACATTGTCTGATTTTTAAAGAATTTATTTGCAAATTATGGTGGAAATTAAGTATTTGGTCACCTACAAACAAGCAAGATTTCTGGCTCTCACAGACCTGTAACTTCTTCTTTAAGAGGCTCCTCTGTCCTCCACTCGTTACCTGTATTAATGGCACCTGTTTGAACTCGTTATCAGTATAAAAGACACCTGTCCACAACCTCAAACAGTCAGACTCCAAACTCCACTATGGCCAAGACCAAAGAGCTGTCAAAGGATACCAGAAACAAAATTGTAGACCTGCACCAGGCTGGGAAGACTGAATCTGCAATAGGTAAGCAGCTTGGTGTGAAGAAATCAACTGTGGGAGCAATTATTAGAAAACGGAAGACATACAAGACCACTGATAATCTCCCTCCATCTGGGGCTCCACGCAAGATCTCACCCCGTGGGGTCAAAATGATCACGAGAACGGTGAGCAAAAATCTCAGAACCACACGGGGGTACCTAGTGAATGACCTGCAGAGAGCTGGGACCAAAGTAACAAAGGCTACCATCAGTAACACACTACGCTGCCAGGGATTCAAATCCTGCAATGCCAGACGTGTCTCCCTGCTTAAGCCAGTACATGTCCAGGCCCGTCTGAAGTTTGCCAGAGAGCATTTGGATGATCCAGAAGAGGATTGGGAGAATGTCATATGGTCAGATGAAACCAAAATAGAACTTTTTGGTAAAAACTCAACTTGTCATGTTTGGAGGAGAAAGAATGCTGAGTTGCATCCAAAGAAAGAATGATGTTTCCACCCCCATGCTTTGGGGCTGTTTTTCTGCAAAGGGACCAGGACGACTGATCCATGTAAAGGAAAGAATGAATGGGGCCATGTATTGTGAGATTTTGAGTGAAAACCTCCTTCCATCAGCAAGGGCATTGAAGATGAAACGTGGTTGGGTCTTTCAGCATGACAATGATCCCAAACACACCGCCCAGGTAATGAAGGGGTGGCTTCGTCAGAAGCATTTCAAGGTCCTGGAGTGGCCTAGCCAGTCTTCAGATCTCAACCCCATAGAAAATCTTTGGAGGGAGTTGAAAGTCCATGTTGCCCAGCGACAGCCCCAAAACATCACTGCTCTAGAGGAGATCTGCATGGAGGAATGGGCCAAAATACCAGCAACAGTGTGTGAAAATCTTGCGAAGTCTTACAGAAAACGTTTGACCTCTGTCATTGCCAACAAAGGGTATATAACAAAGTACTGAGATGAACTTTTGTTACTGACCAAATACTTATTTTCCACCATAATTTGCAAATAAATTCTTTAAAAATCAGGCAATGTGATTTTCTGGATTTTTTTTTCTCTCATAGTTGAGGTATACCTATGATGAAAATTGGAGACCTCTCTCATCTTTTAAGTGGGAGAACTTGCACAATTGGTAGCTGACTAAATACTTTTTTGCCCCACTGTATATTCCTTTTACTTATGAAAAAGCTGAACAGTAAAATAAAATGAAAACTTATGTCAGAGAAAATTCTTCACAACAATATGTAACTGAGCAAAGTGTCTTTTTTCCTTTGTTTAATTAACAGAACTCCCATTATCAAGTCATCAGGTTTATCCACATGGGTAGAAATGTTTCAGTTTACCACACATAGTTAATACTTGGTGGGTGACACAAATATAATTTGTCACCTATTTTTTTTTTCAATTATATTTTTATTGGTGATCTTGGTCAGATTGTTTACATTGAGAGCAGTACTTTATTACAAAGGAAAGGTAAATAAAAAAAATAATACACAAGAAAATGCCCTCGATTAATCTTCCCATAAGTTTTTTTTTTTCCAGTATAAAAAATAACATATAAACAAATAAACTGAACAGTGGACAAGTGGTATTAAATTTTTTCGGTTTTGCTCTTTTCTTCCCTTCAATGGGATAGATTACTTAAAGTCTCTCCTTTGATTTCCTGTATATTGGGTCCATTTAAGCCAGTATTTATTAAATTTATCTCTTTGTAGCCTTAGAGACATGGTAATCCTTTCCATCATAAATATCTGGTATACCATATCATGTAAATCCTGAATTTTTGGTATGTCTGTTTGGAGCCATTTTCTCGTTAAGACTTTCTTTGCTGACAATAGTACAATTCTCATTAAATATTTATCTGCAAATGAGGCTATGTTAGGAATTTCCAAACCTAAGAACATGTACAGGAAGTCAAAGGGGACATGGGTAGAGAAAACCTTTTCCAGGCACTTATGTGTGTCTTTCCAAAATGGGGTAACTTTTGGGCAGGCCCAGAATACATGATAATGATTAGCCTCTTCATTTCCACATAGTCTCCAACAACCGGTACCGTACCTAAATTTTGGTGTTTTTTTGGACTGGGGTGATAAAGAAACGAATTAAATTTTTCCATCCAAATTCCTTCCAAATAGTTGAATAAGTAGTTTTCCATTGCACTGTACATACTGGTTCCCAGTCACTATCATCTATTGCTGATCCTATTTCTTTTTCCCATTTCTTCTTAATATATAGGGTATTGGTGGATTTGTTTGCTTGAAGTCCCTGATAAAATCTTGCTATAATTTTCTGAACAGTAGTAGTGCTAAAGGCCATTTGAAATATATTTAGAATTTTATTATCCTCCTTATCAGTCTTGGTCCTTATAATTTCATTATATCTATGTCTCAACTGTAGGTACCTAAAAAAGTCTTGGTTATTTAGCCCCTTTTTTGATTTAAGGGTTTGGAAGTCTGCTAGCTCCCCCTTGTGGTTAAATGTGAAGTATGAAGTGAGCCCCATTGACGTCCATTTTTGAAATCTTGTGTCATTACGGTTTGGTAAAAATTCTGTGTCGTAAGCGCACCATCTTAACATCATTTCAGTCTTGGTTAGTTTGTTCTCTTTACTTACGTCATTCCAAATCTTAAAAGTGAATTTTAGCCAGGGATTATCCGGGTCTTTCAAATGTGATTGCAATTTCCTGTCTGCTATCATTGCTTGTATAGGAGGGCCTTTAGTGGCTTTTTCCTCTATATCTTTCCACCTAGATTTGAACATTGGATCACATAAGCAAACCAATGGTCTTAATTGGGCAGAGTAGTAGTAGTCCCTCATACATGGCAAAGATAAGCCACCTCTGTCCTTTGGCAGTTGTAATGTACTGTATCTTATTCGAGGTTTTTTCCCAAGCCATATATAGCGGGAAATCAACTTGTCCCATTCTACAAATTGTTGTTTTGACACTTCAATTGGGAGAGTTTGGAAAAGGTAAAGTAATCGGGGTAAAATGTTTATTTTTATTGATTCTATTCTATTAATTAGTCCTAAAGTTGGTATTAGACTCCATTTTCTTAAATCCGATTTTATTTTGGAATTTAATGGGCCATAATTCTTTTCAAACAACTTTCCAGTGTCTCTACTTAATATCACGCCAAGATATTTCATGGAGTCTTTGTCCCATTTAAAATCGTATTTATTTTTTAACTCCATTGAGGGTTGGTAATTTAAGGTCATAATTTGTGTTTTTTCAATATTTAATTTGTAACCTGAAAGTGATCCAAACTGCTCTAATAGCTCCATCAATCTAGGTAGAGATTTATTTGGTTGACCTAAATAAATTAGGACATCGTCTGCAAAAAGTGATATCTTCTGAATGTCCCCATGTATATCAATTCCCTCAATTAAATTATCTTGTCTAATGTATTGGCTAAGCGGTTCAATAAATAAAGTGAATAAAATTGGTGAAAGGGGGCAGCCCTGGCGACATGATCTTTCAAGTGAGACTGGTTTTGAAAGACTACCATTTATTTTTATTTTGGCTGTTGGTTTGTGGTAAATTGCCTGGATGGCCTTAATGATTATATGATGAAATCCAAATTTATTCAAAACTTTGTAAAGAAATGCCCATCTCACTGAGTCAAATGCTTTTTTAGCATCTAAACCCATAAGCAATGCCTCAATCTTATTTTTTTTAATATGGTGTATAACGTGAAGGGTCCTTCTAATACTGTCTTGGGTCTGCCTCTGGAGGATAAAACCAGTTTGATCATGATTAATAAGTCTGGGTATAATATTGTCAAGTCGCTTTGCTATTATGGACGTGTATATTTTGTAGTCTAAGTTTAAGACTGATATTGGTCGATACTGGCTACAATTCAATTTATCTTTTCCCTCTTTTGGGATGACAGTGATAATCACTTCTTTCCATGAGGGAGGTGGATCCCCTCCCTTCAACACCCAGTTACACACTTCCCTCAGTCTTGGAATTAATTCCTCCCTGTACGTCTTATACCATTCACCAGAGTAACCGTCTGGGCCAGGGCTTTTATGTGGTTTTAGTCTTGTAATTGCATCATTGATTTCTTTATTTGTGATTTCTTTTATTAGGTTACTGTTCTCCTGTTCAGTGACACTGGGGAGATTTAGTGAACTTAAAAAGATTTCAATGTGGTCACCATTGTTTAATTTAGGCTGTGAGTAAAGGTCTTTATAATAGGTTACAAAACTCTCCTGAATTTCTGTAATATCATCATGTGTGATCCCAGTTTTGGGGTTTTTTATTCTATAAATTGTGTTATCAGCCTGTTGTTTTCTTAGTTTAAAAGCTAGTCATTTCGTTGACTTCCCTCCAGCCTCATAATAATTTTGTTTAAGATAGATGAGCTTTTTTTGCGTTTCATCAGAATATATGTTATCAATTTCTTTTTGTAATCTTTTAATTTCATATTGTTTGTCATTGTTTAAAGTAATTTTGTGTTGTCTTTGTAGTTCCTTAAGATCCATTTGTAATTTTTCGAGTTTTTCTTTTTTTTGTTTTTTAATGAAAGAGGTGCTGGCAATAATTTTGCCTCTCATAACCGCTTTAAAAGCATCCCATAAAATGGATGGTGACACTTCCCCATTATCATTTTCCTTAAAGTATTCATCAATTTCTTCTTTTAATTTCTCTTTCATTTTTGAATCATTCAAAATATTGGAATTAAGTTTCCAAGTTGTGGTTTTGCGAGTATCATTCATACAGATAGATAAATATATTGGTGAGTGATCTGACAGATCAATTGTGCCAATATCACTTGTTTTAATCTTATATCTGTCTTTATTAAATGTGAAGAAGTAATCAATTCTCGAATATGTAGAATGGGGGGCAGAAAAATGTGTATAATCGCGTCCAGAAGGGTTAAAATCTCTCCAGATATCGATAATTCCGGTTTCACTCATGATACTGTTTATTTTCTTTATTATTGATTTTTTTTGTGCTAGATCATTCTTAGAACTGTCCAGTTTTGACAACTGTACATTCATGTCCCCTCCACATATCAACATTCCTTCAGTTTCAGATACCATCATTTCGAACATCTGTTTATAAAAATTCCAATTACTTCCTGGTGGTGCGTATATGTTGAGAATAGTTACTAATGAGCCATCAATTTTTCCTTTTACCTATATATCGCCCCTCTTTATCCTTCTTGTCAGATAAATATTCAAAACAAATCTGTTGTGAAATGAGAATTGCAACACCTCTACGGTGGCCAAGTTTGTATGATGATCCATAGACATACTTATAAAAACCTCGTTTAAGCTTTTTGAGTTCTTGGTCTAATACATGCGTTTCTTGCAGAAGGGCCACAGGTATCTTTTCTTTTTTGAGTTTGGAGAGTATTTTGGACCTTTTTTGTGGGCTGATAATTCCATTTACATTAAAGGAGATGACATTGATAGTCTGATTGTTGGCTATAATTTGTTTTTCTTTTTCTCTTCCTTAATAAACATAAGTATACCACTTGTCCAAACAGTGCTGCTCTGAACTGCAGCCAAACAAAACAGTAACAAACATTTGAGGAAATAAACCAGGATTTCCGTTTGTGGGGTTTAAAGAAAAACAAACCCTGTAAGACCTGATGTTGTGAGTCTTTAAGAGGGTAAGCCACTTGCGTCAGGGTGGGCCCTCTAGTGAAGCGTCCATCGTCACGCCTTTCCTCCATATTATGCCTGAACAGCCATTTCCCGGCAGCTGATTTAGATTGGCAATAAGTCTTAGGTTTCACTCATTTCTCGTGTTTAGTTATTGTATTATCTCTTAATAGAAAAACCATGTATATAAAAAAAAATTAATAAAATAATAATAATAATAAAAAAAAAAAAACCCACGGATAAGTCATTATTAAATCAGATTACCTGTAACTGGGTTATAAATTGAACAGCAGATTTATATTGGCGTTTTTACATGGATTCCCTTCTGTATTGTTGCAGTTTCTCCTTTATTGATGACGGTCCAGTCTGACCCGGATCCAGCAGTGTGCGTCGTTCTCCTCTTGTACTTCCTTTAGTGGTCCACGCTGTTTTCTGAATCCGTGCCATCAGTGTCTCCGGTGGTTTGTAGACAGTGACTGGGAATCCTCTGTCAAACATGTCTTTAGTTGCATCTTCAGCGGTGTTATAAAGTTTTGTTTCGTCTGGGTAGAACACTCGGAGTTTAGCTGGAAACGGGGTCTAGAAACGTACCCCTCGTTGTTTTAGGATCTTTTTAGCCTCTGCGTATGTCTGTCTCTGCTTAAGGACGTCAGGTGCATAATCGTGATCAAGGTTAATCTGTTTGCCCTTCCACTGGAATCCCCTCATTTGCCAAGTTTTCCTGAGCACCTCTTCCTTGCTCTTGTAACTGGTAAAGCGTGCAATGATGGATCGAGGTGGTGCTCCGGCTGGGGGAACTGCCGCTAGGGCACGGTGTGCGCGTTCAATATGCAAGTCCAGTGTCGAGGGCAGTTGGAGCTTTTCCCTCAGAAGATTTTCAACAAAATCTATCATAGTCGGAGCACCTTTCTCTTCGTTTTCAATCACACCATATATCCGTACATTATTTCTACGAGAACGCCCCTCCTGGTCGGTGATTTGGGCCTGTAGCTTAGACTGGAGTTTCACGAGCTCTGTAATCACCTCCTCTATTGTTTCCACTCGTTCCTCCGTTTCCAAAATGCGTCCCTCCGCTGTTTCGAGTCTTGCATTAATCTTGCTGATTTCTGCTTTAACTTCATTCGACTGTTGCATATTTTCTTTCCTGAAGTCCCTGATTTCCATCAGTATCACCTTCAAATCAATGCTGTCGTCTTCCTCCATTTTGCTGGCACCAGCACTAGCCAAACCGACGCTGTCGTCGTTAGCTTCAGTTTCTTCGGTATCAAACTCCGTAGTTTCAGCCTGTTTCTTGGTTTTTGACTTGCCTTTTACCATTGCCCTTTTAGTTGATCGTCTTGAGCTGGTAGTTCTATAGGTTTTCGCGTTTTAAGGGCTTTTTCAATATGACCATGCCAGGAGCAGAGGTTCTATGCTGTTGCCTTCATGGCGTGCCTTGTCACCTATTTTTGTATTTTTTATGTCTACATTTCATCAGCTCTTTATTTGGTGAGCCGCTTACTCTTATTTTGAAGGGTTCCAAGACTGGACAGGAGCTCTTATTTTTAAAGTTTGTCTGCTAAGTGAGCAGTTACCTGCAGAGTTCAGTCTTGATGTTTTTATCTTCTCCTTCTCCCGTTTCCTGTGCTAAAGGTGAGCCGCCTACGTTTATTCTGTTATCTTCCTTTTCATCTCTGCTCGCTGCAGTATAGATTCCTCTCTGAGTACGCAGGAGGCGGGGCAGCCATGCAGCCCAGCTGCAGACAGACCGGTGTTCTGACATTTTGCCCAGAACACCTGTCATGTTGCAGCAGCGGTGCATATTAACGTGACAGATATTCGAATATGTATGATACAACTATCATATGTATCGCAGGTGGCCAAATGTACCGACACAACAAATATATCTGGTATATTGCCCAGCCCTAGTTGGGAGCGTAATTTATATAACGACTTTTAAAATGAACTGAAGACCAAACTGATGTTTTTCTAATAAAAATGTCTTCAACCCCTCTGAATTAGCAATTCATAGCTGCTATAGTGTTACAAACTTGTTTCTGGTCAGTATTTACTGGGTTTGTTTCTATATTCATCAATTTTAGAAGACAAAAGTGACTTTTTTCTTATCAAAAAAGTATTTAGGGTAGTTCTGACTGCGTTTTAATGAAGTTTGCCTTAGAAGGACTGGATTTATGAGCTAGCTTCACCACTCTTAATTTGAAACATTTCAAATTTGTTTTGTTTAATCAACAGCTGTGTGTGAGAGAGATACAGTAAGTAAGGGTAATGGGTAATGCATTCCCACAAAAACTCATTATCGTCATTTCTGTCGAAGAATAAATTAAAGCTCCACCTCCATCTTCTTTTATCATTTAAACAAATAAATGAAACGTAGGCACGTTTGAGTTAAACTGAAGTTTGTACTCTGACATAATCAGGCTTTCCAACAGTCGCTGCTCTGACCACAGAGGATCACAACCTTGACAACCAGAAAAAACTTTTTAAAATCCATAATAACTGCGTATCTGTTACTCATTACCAAATACTGTATGTGAAGGGATTTAAACTAGAAATGTTTGATCTCATGTTCTTGTAGGCTTCGACATGAAATTCTGAAAACAGCATGAAAGTAGGTCAGCATTACAACACAGTCCAGTCCAAATGTACAGTTACAAGGATTTGTTTTGCATTGTTGCGTTATAAATATGTGGGAATATTATTTTATAACCCAAGCCTGAACAAGCATCCTTACATACCAAGCAAAGACAGGTCCAAAGTTCAAACATTTCTCCCCACTTTCCACATTTGAACTTGCTGTATTGTTGTCATGTTTTTTCTGTTGTGAACACAGCATATACTGTATATATATATATATATATATATATATATATATATATATATATATATATATATATATATATATATATATATACATACATATATATACATACACACACATACACACACACTACCGTTCAAAAGTTTGGGGTCACTTAGAAATTTCCTTATTTTTCAAAGAAAAACACTTTTTTTCAATGAAGATAACTTTAAACTAATCAGAAATACACGCTATACATTGCTAATGTGGTAAATGACTATTCTTGCTGCAAATGTCTGGTTTTTGGTGCAATATCTACATAGGTGTATCGAGGCCCATTTCCAGCAACTATCACTCCAGTGTTCTAATGGTACAATGTGTTTGCTCATTGTGTCAGAAGGCTAATGGAGGATTAGAAAACCCTTGTGCAAACATGTTAGGTCTGCAATGCTGTAATTGCTGCAAATGGAGGATTCTTTGACAAAAGCAAAGTTTGAAGGAAAAAAATTATTATTTCAAATACAAATCATTATTTCTAACCTTGTCAATGTCTTGACTATATTTTCTATTCATTTTACAACTCACGGTGGTAAATAAGTGTGACTTTTCATGGAAAACACAAAATAATTGTCTGGGTGACCCCAAACTTGTCAACGGTAGTGTATATATATATATAAACTCCAACTACTGACTTCATCAACTCCTCATGCTGATGTATGAGCACCGAGAATGGACCAGCCCAAAAGGTGGAAGTGGCTTCTCCTTACCGGGCTCCTCAGGTCTGCAGGGAGGATATGCTTGCCCTCCACATGGTCCTTAAATCTCCGCTGGGCCTCCTCTAGCGTGGGCTTGTGTCCCGCCTTGCCCAGTTTGCCAAGAACCAGTCCTCTCAACAGGGCGTCCAGGTGACCTGCACAGCACACGTGCACGGTTTTACAGGGCCAGCTAAAGTGTGAACGTTTCCTTTCTACAGTCACACTAAAGTAAACACAGGTCTCCAAAATGTTCTAAAGCTATATAAATTCAATCATTACTTTATTAAGACTTTAAAGTGACATGCCGCAAAAAAAACAACCATTTTTTTCCTCAACATGTCTGTAACATGTTCTTTATGACTTACAAGACATATCAAGAGTGAAATCACTCAAATGTCTCATTTTTTTTTTTTTTATTTGCTGTGAAGTGTCACTGCAGCCCCGCCCCCTGCAAAAAGGCGAGCTGAGACGGAACATTTTTGGTGACGTAACCATTTGTGGTGCTGGCACGTGGGTAGTGTTGAGCCAATCAGGACTCTCTACCCTAACTGATGTTATCCTCCAGGCTAGTTAGCATTTTTTTTAAACAACCTGCTGTGAAAACATGACCCACATTAAGATGGGTTCTACCATTAAACTGCTTTTAAGGCCTGATGCAGTTTCAGTCATGATCCTGGGTCACTGTGCATACAACTGTGCATGTCCTTCAACCGCCAAGTCTTTAGCACGGGATTTATTCTGATAATGTAGTGCTAGCTACTATTAGCCTTGTGATATGTGGTTGGGCCTCGAAATCACCAATTCTGGTGCTTTTTTTTTTGGGAGGGGGGTTGAAATGATTGACATGAAACGGTTAGACAACGAAAAGTTTTTTGTAAAAAAAATGGGGGCATAAAATACCATTTTAGACCATGTAGATTTGTTTTAGAGGGGATTTACAGCAGGGAAAATAAGCACTGATAAGTATTGAACATGTCAACATGTTTCTCATGAAGCATCTTTCTGATGGAGCTTTGACCTGAGATTTTCACCAGATATCAGTCACAACCCAAGTAAACCATACAGACATTCTGTCAGAAATTATACAGTAACTATTTATTTTCATCATTTACAATCATTTTTGTGAGAAAAAAAATATTTTGTTCGAAAAAATATACTGAAATTAACAAAAAAATCAGTATCAGACGTTATTATAACCGCTGCCCTTTTTCTCTCCACACTGAGCGATGGACCCCCCCAGTGGTGGCCTGCCACTCAAGTGTCGCTCCAGGGGCTTTGGCTTTCAAAGCGACCAGCACGCCTCATAGATTTATAACCAAGGAGGTTTTTTCACACTGAAATAGATTAGATTATTTGTTTATTTGACAGGGACAGTGCAATAAACACAGACAATTAGTCAATGACAATCAATCTGATGTGTTGCACAAAGAGTGTATAGCTATTAGCTAATTTGCAACTCTTGTCCCTGGATGGGCTTTAGAAAGGAGAAACAAGTAAAAAGTAAAAAAAGTAAAAAATAAAAAAAAAAGTAAAAAGTAAAAAAGGATAAGGAATACATCCAGGAAGGATAAGGAATACATCCCTAAAATGGTGCTTAGCTTTGCAGAATTATGAAAAAAAAAAAATCAATGTGGAGCAGCTCAAATAAAACCTTTTTAAATCCAGGTTTGTGCTGCTCCAAGCCTGTGCAACATTTTCTTAGTTGTAGGCTGATCCTTTTCTAAGAGTTTTGACTGAAAACTCCTTATCAAATATACTAAACAGTTGTCAGTAAGTCCAACTTTTTTTTAATTACCTGCAATGTACACAGGTTATTTACTTATGACTCAACCAGTACAAGATGTTGTGTTGTAAATGGCACATTATTGTGAAGTGCAGTGACGTGCACTTCCCGTCACGTCACTGCACCGCCCTATATAAGGCAGAGGGCATCCATATTGTGGCCTCTTTGACCGGTGCCCTCTGCCAGCTGTCTGCTGTGTAACCGCTGTTCACATCCATCAGTAAATCTGTGTTCGCCAAGTCATCTGGCCTCATCCTTCAGGTATTTTACCATACATAACATTTGGCGATCGAGGATTAACTAATGGAGGCGTGTATTACACCACTTCACCCCTTTCTCGAGCTCCCGGGTGAACTGCCGGTGCCTTGGCCCATGTGGTTTGAGGCTTTCTAGACGTACATCACCGCGCTGGACCTCGGTAAGCTTGACAAGTTAAGAGCATGTGCGCTACTTGTTCACAACCTGGGTATTGAGGGCCAGTGAGTCCTGCGCACACTCGGAGCTTCAGACTCTTTTGAAGACATTGTGGAACTGCTAGCCAACCATTTCCACACCCCAGATAGCGTGACTATCTGGAGGATTAGTTTTTGGCAGCAACATCAGCAAGCAGGTGAACCTATTCATCAGTTTGTCGCCGACTTGAGGCAACTAGCTAGTGAGTGTCGCTTTGGGCCGTTGGAAGATGAAATAGGACGTTACCAGCTCGTGGTGCACACATGCAACGCTGCATTGTAGGCTAGGCTACTCACGGTGCCCAGTGACTTAATATTAGCCAGAGCAGTCGAACTAGCTCTTCAGCTGGAGGCTGCAGACAAGCTAGCTTTGGAGCTAACCTGGTGCCAGTCACAGCGGCCGCCGGAGCCTCCTGCTGTGGCAAATGTTGCGGCCTCGGATAGCTTGGACAATGATACTGCGGAAGCCAACACTGCCAGTCGAAGGTCTGCCCCGGGAAAACCCCTGTGCAAGGGTTGTGAGTCTGCAACATACCGCAATAAGGCTAAGGACTGCCCGGCTAGGGGAAAACGTTGTAGCAGATGTGGACGCTTGAACTATCATGCTAGAGTGTGCCATCTATCTGAACCGGAGAGCTCACGGAAGAAATCACTCCGCCCGCCCTGACGACCATCCATATACAGTGTCCTCCGGCACAAACAGGTACACGTTTTGCACAGTGGAACTGGACGGCATGGAGGTACCGCTGCTGCTCAACACGGGAGCGGAGGGGTCGTTGCTGAATTGGGCCACGGTGAGAAATTTCCCCCAACTACATGATTAGAGGCAACCCGGCGCCGTTGTATGGTTATGGAGGTGGCAGGCTGTGCACGGTTGGGACTTTGGAGTTAACGGTCCGGCACAAGTCTGCGAAGATGGTTGACTTCACGTTCCACGTGATGGTGTGAGGCGATAACATCATGGGCTGTGATTTGTTTTGCGGACTGGGTTTCACCATAAAAGACAACGCTGGGAACGAATGGTCAGGTTGTGGCCAGTGGAACCCTCTGGTTCCGGTGGCCGATGAGGACGCTGTGTGGGATGAAGAGCTAATGGACACCACAGCGGACTGCAACCTTTTTGCTGAACTGCTGCAGCTTGTCTCACCCCACATAACCAAGGAACCAAGGCTAGTATAATATTTATTTCAATGTGATTCTGGTGTCATTTTTAGAATTTAGAAAAATATTACAATGACGTCATGTTCACCCATAGTATTATAACACACAGTATTATTGTGTTATAACAGGATTTTTTTCCCCAGGGGCCTTAAAACTCGTACGTCTAACATGCAAACTCTTCGTGGGTGAAGAATGTTACACTTGCGACCTCTTGCTTGCATGTCCAACATCCTCCGTACGTGCTTACGTGCTCTAAATATTTGGAAGAAACACACACGTGACAACTGGCCCAAAATCTGCAAGCAAACAAGCTGTAGCAGCCTGTACGGCCTCTTGTGACCGAGGCTTTCATGAGCAAGCTCACATACCCCACACATCTGCATATCAGTAGCCCCTAAGGAGAACTGATCAACGTAAAATGGCTGGGAAAAAATAAGGCCACCTACCCAAAAATGGAACCCCTCATTAGATGTACAAGTCTGAAGTGAATCCAATCAGAAATGTAGAAACTATAGTGGTGACAACAGGAAATTATCCCTCCCCCAGATACAGGGGGCAGCTCAGTGGTGCAGTGGTTAGCACTGTGGCAGCACAGTAAGAAGGTCACGGGATCGATCCCACCTCCCGACCATCAGTGACCCTTCTGCGGGGGTTAAAGAAAAAAAGAAAAAAAAAAAAAAAAAACAGAAAAAAAACCCTGAGCCTGAACTTTTTCTGGGGGCAGGGTCACAGGGGTGGGGACACACACACACACACGATTTTCCTT
Source organism: Pholidichthys leucotaenia (assembly GCA_020510985.1). Classification (NCBI taxonomy): domain Eukaryota; kingdom Metazoa; phylum Chordata; class Actinopteri; order Cichliformes; family Pholidichthyidae; genus Pholidichthys; species Pholidichthys leucotaenia. The sequence goes on along the minus strand of CM035848.1, from coordinate 285,246,761 downwards.
GAAACTAGCTAGTAACAGCTGCCATACCCACTGATAAATTCAGACTACATTATGGTGGACTGTTTGAAACAGCAATACCAAGGAAGGTCAGTAGGTAGCAGGGCTGTGCGAAATGGCAGAAAATTCATATCACAATACAAGTCATCTTATATCACGATAACGATATATATCACAATATACATTTTCTGTAAATTCTACAGTTTAGATAGTCATATCAAAAGGACCATCTCTTGTTTTTACATGTACCATTTTCCCTGATAATTTTGCAGTGTTACAAAATAGTTTTTTAATGTGCATTTGAGACTTGATTCTCATAAATTTCAGGTTTTTCTTCTAAATCATATATGAATAAAAAGTAAACATCAAGAAGTTAAATATTTCCTGAGCCAGAAGAGAAAACCAAAAAAGAAACAAAAAAACCCCAAAAAACCATAACACAAAAAAATGTCTGAAAATGAGAAAATTACCCATGGCTGTCACCTACAGATATAAATTAGCTGTTAGTTTAAATCAGTGAAAATTTACGTGTAGACCTGCAGCCTGCCATTCTGGCCTGATTTAACCTGTTTGCTTCTTAGGTGTACCCTGTATCTCACCCAAAGATGCTGGTAGGCTCCTATCCTAGCATCCACCGGACTGAAGCCTAGCCAGCCACCACACCTGTTCAGCTGCACGCAATCGTGCACTGCAGGGAAGAGACGGGGCACTGACAAGTAGAGGTGAAGCAGGAACTTTACTGAATAAATGGGGGTATGGGGATTTTAAATATGATATAAACAATAGAGTATTCTATGAAACGATAGACGCTTTTATATCGTCATCCGATATATATCGTAATATCCCACAGCCCTAGTAGGTAGTACTCCATCTCATTCTAATATGGTGCAAACATCTAACATTTAGGATGCTGTTGCTATCAAGTTATATAAATTATGTACAGAATGACCGACAATCTATAACATGAAATTTATGAATAAGGGTATGTGAAACTAAGTTAAGTGAACTAATTCACTGGTGGAATAAGATTTGATTAGCAACCATTCAGTAAAGGCTACATGGAAAAGGCCATTGAGTTACTATTTTTTAATGGAATGTGCAACATTTGCACCATGTATTTTTCACAACAAATTGTAAACATCAACAGTGAACTGTATACAATACTCTAAATTGCATTATTTTGAACACAACGTGCAGAAACAAGCTTGTGGTTCTCTAATTTTTTTACACCGGCTACCAAAAGGCGTACCACAGTCTCTGCCCATTTCTTCGATCCACGCCCAGCGCCATTTGTTTTTAAGTCTTGTCAATTCGGACATCGTCCCCAGGCTTCAAAAACTTACTCTCCACCTTACAGAATGTATGAAAGGTTTGTGTATGATGAAGGATGAAACTGTCCGTATTCTGAGCAAGGCTGGGGAACCATGCTCATGTTCTAAGTTTATTTAGGTTATTTTCTGTATTTTCCCCACCTCAGCTTAGTTTGGTTTTTGCATTTGTGTTCATGCTCGTGTCTTTAATTATGTTCTCTTGAGTTTGCTATTTGTTTCTGTTTGCTATGTTTATCTTCTGAGTTCTGTCTTGTTATCTTAGTCTTAGTTTAGTCATTATAGTCCTGTTTATTAGTATGTTTTCATGGTCACATTTATGTTTTGTTTTAGTCTGTCTTGGATCAGGAGATGAATCGGGCCCTGACCCCGCTTTCAGCTCACGTTTAAATTCTCTTTATTAATATTATCATGTTTTCGGTTTTGCCTGGGTTTTATTGTCACAGTCATGACTGTTTGATTTTGATGATTTGTATTCTCATGGTTATGTTATCATGTTTATTCCTGTCATGCTTTGAATTTGGGCTTTTGTTTTGATAGTGTATTTTGTTTACTTCCAGTTTTACTTTATGGGCTTTTGCTTCGTTGATTATTCACAGCTGCTTTTGATTTTCTGATTGTTCACGAGTGTTATCTGATTTTCTGCTCTATACAGACATGCTGCACTTTGCCCTCAGTGCGGCGATCTACTGTGTTACTGTTTGGTTGTCTGTCTCTCTGTGTTGGCCCTGCGATGGACTGGCGATCTGTCCAGGGTGGACCCTGCCTCTCACCCAAAGATGCTGGGATAGGCTCCAGCCCCCCCGCGACCCAAAAAGGATTAAGCAGAAGAAGATGGATTACACACACACACACATACATCTGTTTCGGTTATTTGCTGGTGATTTTACCTAAATAATTCATTCAACATCATCTGTAGCGGACATAATACAGTTTTTGTACCAACATGCATATCGAGTATCAAGATACTGAATAACTACAGTTGAAACCAGAGGTTTACATACAATGTATAAAAAGACATAACCTTTTTTCTCGCCGACATTAAATCAGACTAAACGTTTCCTGTTTTAGGTCAGTTGGGATAACCAAAATTATTTCTATTTGCTAAATGCCAAAATAATGAGAGAATTTTTGTTATTACTTTCTTCAAAGTCAAACGTTCACATACACTTCCTTACTATTTGGTAGCATTGCCTTTAAACTGTGTGACTTGGGTCAGACATTTTGGGCATCCTCCCACAAGCTTCTCACAATAGTTTGCTTGAATTTTGGTCCGTTCCTCCTGACAGAACTGGTGGAACTGGGTCAGGTTTGTAGGCTGCCTTGCTGCACACGTCTTGTCAAATTGGCCCACAAATTTTCTATTAGACTGTGACCAGGGCTTTGTGATGGCCACTCCAAAACACCGACTTTGTTGTCCTTAACCCACTTTGTAACCAATTTGGTGGTATTCTTAGGGTCACTGTCCATTTGGAAGACCCATTTGCACCCAAGTGTCAACTTGCTGGCTCCCTCCAAATGTAACGATGGTCAAACAGTTCAATTTTAGTCTCATCAGACCACAGGACACGTCTCCAGAAGTTAAGGTTTTTGTTTTTGGTCTGGTATTGATGCACACATTTCGCACCAAAACACATTCATCTCTGCGACACAGAACCCGTCTCCTTCCTGAGCAGTATGATGCCTGGACATTGACAATGGTGTTTATACTTGTGTATAATCGTTTGAACAGATGAACGTGGCACCTTCAGGCATCTGGAAATTGTACCCAAGGATGAACCAGACTTACGGAGGTCCACGATTCTCTTCCTGATATCTTGGCTCATTTCTTTTGATTTTCCCATGAAGCAGTGCGTTTGAGGTGTGCCTTAAAATATTGCAGTTAGGTTAATTGACAGCATTTGAGTTATCAGAAGCTTCCAAAGCCATGACATCATCATCTGTGCTTTCCTTAAATTGTTTAAAGACATAGTATCTTAGTGTATGTAAACTTCTGACTTTGAAGAAAGGAATAATAAAAAAAAAAATCTCTCTCTCATTATTCTGGCAATTTAGCAAATAGAAATAATTTTGGTAATCCCAACTGACCTACAATGAGAAAAGTTTAGTCTGATTCAATGTCAGTGAGAAAAAAAAAGGTTGTCTTTTCATATGGTGTACGTAAACTTCTGGTTTCAACTGTATATTGGGATATGATTTTTTTTGTTCATATTGCACAGCCCTAGTATACATTAAATGTGGATACAGAAGAAGGCTAAAACCCACAAAACCCCCACAGCTTTGCATTTAAAAGGGCCTTTAAAATTTTTGACATGGAGAAAATGCATGAAAATTTCTTGTTCAGTCATGAAACTAACGTCCTAGCAACGTCATGTATGCTAATGAGGAAATGATTCTCCATGAGTGAATCCCGTGATCATCGCTCAGATCTGGCTCACCTTCCCCTGGTTTGCTGTCCCAGCCAAGCTTGAGGCCAACGGGGGCGAAGAGTTCGCGAATGAATTCCTGGATCTCCTCATGGAAGTCTGTGTGGGACAGCAGCGAAGACAACACTCCCAGGTTGCAGCTGAGGTCACTCCACACCGTGTAGTTGGGCTCGAGAACAAACGCCTCCATCAGCTTCAGCACCTCCACCGTGCTTATCATACCTGCACGAGACTGAGCGTAACAAATAATTAACTGGGCCCTCCAACACTGGCAGAAAATGGCACTTTTACCAAACATGACCATATGCAATTTTTCAAAATAAAAGCAGCTGAAATTTTAAAGATTGCCTGCCATTTAGTAAGAAAAAACCACCTTTCTCTTGCTGTTCATGGGGTACTTAAAGCTATAGGAAAATTAATGTACAAGGCTTTTTAAGACAGTTATGGCAACTTGATCAAATCTAAGACTTGGGAAGACCTGGGAAAGTCTGTCACCCCTTTATAATTAGCTGTCGCTAGTTCTTTATCAGAACTGAAATTACTCAGGATTCTGGGTCATCACTCTTGCTCACAACCTCAAAATCAATGCTGCCACTACAGCATGAAGGTACTGAAGCAAAATGCCTGAAACTAGATTTACTGCCACACTCGTCACAACTTTACAGGAAAAAAAGGAACCTATGTACAAGAAAAAAGTAACAAATTTATGAAAAAATTTAAAAGAAAAAATACTTGAGATAAAAAGTTGCAGGATAACAAGTAAAAAAAAAAGTCAAATCCACAAAACAAAGCCAAATTTATCAGAAACAGATTTATGAGGAAAAAAAAACTTAGAAAAGTGACAAATTTACAAGAAAAATGTCACCAATTTAAGAGAACAAGATGCATGTCAACAAGACCACTGAGGTGAGTGCAATATCCTCCACCTGTTTTCTGTGAAGATCTTAATGTCAATGAAGGAGAGCAGTTTTCAACTTCTCCATCCAATTAATGGGGCAGAACCAAACTATAGCCCCTTTCAGAGTATGGTCTGGATTTCCTGTTGTCTGACTGGGTTACCTGCGCTACTTTACACGGGCTAAATGACTCTGCAATCGACGTGGGTCATCACCCACCTCACCTTGGTGGACATTTGAACAGGAAACACAAATGCGAGATGACGTGTCATTGTCACCACATCACAGCACACAACAGAGTGGAAATTAATCTGAAGGCTGACTCATTATTCTGACAGAGCTCTCTATAAATGCACGAAATCTCTGTGTGTCTGTCTGTTCCATATCTCTTGAACCATTCGTCAGACTAGCCTCGGATTTTATGTGCTTTGCTGAGGTTACGAGGGTGTGCATTCCCAAGTATGGAGTCAGTCAAAATATGTAATTTTTATCAATAAAAGTTTAGCCACCACTCTGTCACCACTGTCTCTTCCTGCCTTTCAGTGTGTGCAGGGTGTCGGATTGAGTCCATGCTGATTGGATAATACGCGGCATCACGACCATGCTGATTGGATAATACATGGCATGACGACCAGTCAGTCACCACAGCGTTTTGCAAACAAAAAAAGGAAGTGAAAAGTGACTTGACAAGAAAGAGAGAATAGTGAAGATGTAACGCTTAAAAAAAATTATACTGTAATGTTGCCGTGATTGCGTACATCTAAAGAATAATTCGGGGAATGCCAGCAGGGACCCGGGGTCTGCCTTCTCCAACACAGCGGGCAGAATGCAGTCTTTGCATTGAAGCAAGCCCAGCCCGCCCGGTCAGTGGTACAGTGGGGCAAAAAAGTATTTAGTCAGCCACCAGTTGTGCAAGTTCTCCCACTTAAAAGATGAGAGAGGTCTCCAATTTTCATCATAGGTATACCTCAACTATGAGAGACAAAATGAGAAAAAAAAATCCAGAAAATCACATTGAAGGATTTTTAATGAATTAATTGGTAAATTCCTCGGTAAAATAAGTATTTGGTCACCTACAAACAAGCAAGATTTCTGGCTCTCACAGACCTGTAACTTCTTCTTTAAGAGGCCCCTCTGTCCTCCACTTGTTACCTGTATTAATGGCACCTGTTTGAACTCGTTATCAGTATGAAAGACACCTGTCCACAACCTCAAATAGTCAGACTCCAAACTCCACTATGGCCAAGACCAAAGAGCTGTCAAAGGACACCAGAAACAAAATTGTAGACCTGCACCAGGCTGGGAAGATTGAATCTGCAATAGGTAAGCAGCTTGGTGTGAAGAAATCAACTGTAGGAGCAATTATTAGAAAATGGAAGACATACAAGACCACTGATAATCTTCCTCGATCTGGGGCTCCACGCAAGATCTCACCCCGTGGGGTCAAAATCATCACGAGAACGGTGAGCAAAAATCCCAGAACCACATGGGGGGACCTAGTGAATGACCTGCAGACAGCTGGGACCAAAGTAACAAAGGCTACATCAGAAACACACTACGTCGCCAGGGACTCAAATCCTGCAGTGCCAGACGTGTTCCCCTGCTTAAGCCAGTACATGTCCAGGCCCGTCTCAAGTTTGCTAGAGAGCATTTGGATGATCCAGAAGAGGATTGGGAGAATGTCATATGGTCAGATGAAACCAAAATAGAACTTTTTGGTAAAAACTCAACTTGTCGTGTTTGGAGGAGAAAGAACACCATACCTACTGTGAAGCATGGGAGTGGAAACATCATACTTTGGGGCTGTTTTTCTGCAAAGGGACCAGGACGACTGATCCGTGTAAAGGAAAGAATGAATGGGGCCATGTATCGTAAGATTTTGAGTGAAAACCTCCTTCCACCAGCAAGGGCATTGAAGATGAAATGTGGCTGGGTCTTTCAGCATGACAATGATCCCAAACACACCGCCCGGGCAACGAAGGAGTGGCTTCGTAAGAAGCATTGCAAGGTCCTGGAGTGGCCTAGCCAGTCTCCAGATCTCAACCCCATAGAAAATCTTTGGAGGGAGTTGAAAGTCTGTGTTGCCCAGCGACAGCCCCAAAACATCACTGCTCTAGAGGAGATCTGCATGGAGGAATGGGCCAAAATACCAGCAACAGTGTGTGAAAATCTTGTGAAGACTTACAGAAAACGTTTGACCTCTGTCATTGCCAACAAAGGGTATATAACAAAGTATTGAGATGAACTTTTGTTATTGACCAAATACTTATTTTACCGAGGAATTTACCAATTAATTCATTAAAAATTCTTCAATGTGATTTTCCGGATTTTTTTTTTTTATTTTGTCTTTCATAGTTGAGGTATACCTATGATGAAAATTGGAGACCTCGCTCATCTTTTAAGTGGGAGAACTTGCACAATTGGTGGCTGACTAAATACTTATTTACCCCACTGTAGATGGGAGTCCCTTTGCAAGTACCACGACTCGCTGTCGCTGATAGCACTCCTCTCGGTGTGCTCGCACCTCTATCTAAAAATTAAAAGTTAATAATTGTGGAGCAGAATGCCCAGATCAACTGCATATCATATGCGGCCACATGCATGGTTTGACTAAACGACGGAAGTCACCAAACTGGACAAAAAAGATAATCAAATAACAAAAATAATTTTTATTTAAATATTTACTGACAAATGGGCAAGAATGATACAACAGTTGCAGCCAAACAGATAATTCTGTTGTGTATAATACCGGTTTTGCACTTACTAGTGCATTGCCTGTAGAACCAAATATTCCTGTCCGAAACAGGTTTCCCAGTCAGGCTTTCCAGGCCCAAATGTAGGCTGTGTTTGAAAGTGGAATACACAGAGTTGTAGCCTGTATGTAGTCAATCACATGTTAGACTTTGACAAATATAAAAGGGACTAAATGGCATTAAGATTTATTTGACTGTGTGAATATTAATTACAGAATACCTAAATAATGAAAATGAATGGGACATCCAATATTAGCGACTGTTTCAGATCCTTGTTTATTTGTTTGCCAGATCACTTATTTGTCTGATCTTTTATCACTTATATTCACAATAGTGTATCTTGCATTTTGGGGAATGGGAGTTGTCCCCAAGGTATATAATTCCTGCAAAACTAATCCAATCAGAGCCAAATTAGAATATATGCATCATTAGTGTATATTAGACCCTGGTACCCCGTTTCAAAAAATTTGGAACAAAACTGTTGGAGGAGTTGATTTTACAAGAGGGTATATTATTAACTGAAGTGAAACAGGACACCATAAGCCTGGAGCTATAATTCCTGCAAAAATCATCCAATCTGAGCCAAACTGCAAAATGTGCATCATCGTATACATCAAACCCCATTATTAACTTTCAAAACAATCGGGGGAGAAAAAACCTGAAGGAGTTGATTTCACAAAAATGGGACAGACAGATGGACGGACGGACAGACGGACTGCTCCATAACATAATCCCCCTTTGGCCTTTGACCGATGGGGGTAAAAATTTGTGAGAAAAAAATTTAGATTTATGAAGAAAAAATGAAATCTACAACATAAAATTTACATATTTATGAAAAAAGTCAAAATTTTTAAGAAAAAAAGTGAAATATAGGACAAAAATGTTAAGAAAAAATGTAAGCTTACAAGAAAAAAAAAAACTAAAAATTGAGGAAAAGTCTCATTCTTGTGGAAAAAGCCATAAATGTAAAAGAAGAAAAAAAGTTGCAATTGACAAAATGCAATAAAATGCAGTTAATTTAGTTCTCTGCATTTATAGCTTGTAACTGGAGCTGTGTGTTTAAGAGAAAAAGCTGCAAGTAGGCCAGAAAATGGTTAAAATTTTGACCAGGGAGAAAAAGAAATCACACAAATTCACATGGAAAAAGTAAAAAATTTAAGAGAAAATAGTGAAAAATGTACAAGGAAAATACCACTAAGTTAGTCACAATTCATTTCACTTCCCAATATGTCAAAATGTAGAAATAAACTACAAATTCACTGAAAATGAGGACTTCATCCCACATCCCAAAAAAACAGCTATTAGATTTATAATCTCTGGGGTATTTTTACACCCTCTGAAAGGCAGATTTCAAGAGTGTAATTTTTGTAACTTAGATTTTTATTCATTTTTCATCATATATAATGCATTCAGATCACATTCTACATTTAAAAAACAAAGGGGTTAGGGTAGGGAAAAATAAAAAAAAATAAACAAAATAAAAATAAAAAATAAAAAATAAAAGGGGGGGGGGACAAATGTTGGAGCATCAAGTTTTTAGTTTCCATCTCTTAATTCTTCTGGTTTTTTCAGTGTCTTTGGTTATTCTTTCAATTTCTGCCTCGTTGTTGCACTTTGTAGTGTGTCCATTTCCGCCATTTTTTCTCCCATATTCCTTCTTGCATTCTTCGTCGATATGTTAGTTTTTCCATCATACGTATGTCCTCAACAATGTCAGTCCATTGTTCTTGGTCAAGAGTGTAATTTTTAACGATAATTACGGGCTTAGTTTTGGCTCAACAAATGTAAGACTTTTCAAGGATTGGCAGACCAAGTTCAGTTTAATATGAGAATAAATCAATCCAGCTGTTCTGCTTTAAAAGGAAGAATGCCAAGAATTCAATAAAGACAGGTTTGTGATGGGACGTTATCGACATCACGAACTGCAATAAATCTTCTGAAAAATTACAAACATCTCATAAAGTTACAGACTGTGCAAAACAACACAGGAAGGTGGGACATGGCATTTTCTTGTGTTGACTCAGAGACCCGGGGGCGGGGGGCGGGGGGGGGGGGGGGTACGGCCAGAGGAATTTTTTTTTTTTTTATTAAGTCACCTGTTACAACACGGCCATACAACTGTCAGCAGCAGTGTTTTGTTCTTGAACTTTACACTGCATGTTTCCTACAGCTGGGATTTACTGTAACCTACATACAGTCAGAATTACACTTGAGGACAGAATTATGAGCCCCTCTATGAAAATGTCATTTTTTTCAAGTATTTCCCAAGTGCAGTCATACGGTGCAAAGAATTTTTAACACAGCTTTTCCAAACATTCTAGTTTTACTTTGAATACTTAACATTATTTCACTTTACTTCACACAGAAACAAAATTATTTCACAAAAACCACAAAACTGCTGACTGAGGTTTGTTTTTTACCCCCCAAAATCTCCACATATCCTTTTTTCATGATTCCTTCCACCTTGACAAGGTTTCCAGTTACAGATGGACAGAATAGGGGGGTGCCATATCATGTCGTTCCCGATAACACCAGCATGAATTTTGATACTGGTGTAAAATTGAGTATTGTGACATCCGGGATCTACTGCGTGACAATGTCACACTGCTACATTGCCGCCGAAATGGCTAAACAAACATGGTGAGGGAAGCTACTGCTCCAAAGCTGGAACATCTGCACCCAGTTGAGTGGAAATATTTAAGTTTTAAGGCTGTTTCAGACTGCTGCCATGTTAACAAAAAAGGTGCAGCAATGTGGATAATCTGCCTGCAGTTTTTCTGCACGTCAACAACACCACTGGAGCAGTGTTAACGTCCGACGATGTGCTACTTGAAGTGTCTGTAGTTGTACTTTCGCTCCGTTCGGGCTGCTTCATCTTGATTTTATTCAACCACCCAAAGAGGGAAAAAAACAAACAAACAAACAAAAACATCCGTTAAGTACACCGAGAGCCAAAAAGCACCAGGAGAGGTCTGTGTAATGATAGCTACAACGCAGGTCAAGTAATTCAGCATCAAACCCGGCATCTGTGTGTACTCGAGAGGTAACAGTTTATATTATTTTCTTGTACATTTGATACAGAACAAAAAAATATTTTTTACCTAAATCTGAGCTGCTGTTTATAAACTGGAGAAATAAGATTTTTTTTTTTTTTCCTGAATAGCCATCCATCTTCTACCACTTAAAGCGTACCTGTGGTGGTCGTGAAAAAAAAGATATTATATTGAGCCCCTGTCTCACGTTCTAGTTCAAGTTTAAGTTGAAATTCACGTTCAAAGCAATTTGATATAAATCCATTGCTGATCTGCTGGTTCAGCTATGTCAGCAAAACATGGGTACAGCCATACTAGCGGCTACAGGGACTTCCAGGACGCTTCCTGTGATGTAATTTCGTTGACACCGCGATCTGGATCAGTATTGGCTGAGCCTCGAGTACCTGGATGTGGAGCGGCTTCGGGGATATTCAAATTCAAACGTTTATTTCAAACTCAGGATTCATATTAAATGCAGAACTAAAACGAGTAGAAAATAAATAAATAAATGTTTAAATTCGGCGAGCCGTCTTTTCTGATCTGAGCTCGTAAATGACGATAATTTGAACACTGCGATCTGAGTACCCGGATGTGCGGCGGCTTTGGGGATATTCAAATTCAAACGTTTATTTCAAACTCAGGATTCATATTAAATGCAGAACTAAAACGAGTAGAAAATAAATAAATAAATGTTTAAATTCGGCGAGCCGTCTTTTCTGATCTGAGCTCGTAAATGACGATAATTCGAAAACTGCGATCTGAGTACCCGGATGTGCGGCGGCTTCGGGGATATTAAAATTCAAACGTTTATTTCAAACTCAGGATTCATATTAAATGCAGAACTAAAACGAGTAGAAAATAAATAAATAAATGCTTAAATTCAGCGGCTTGTCTCATCTGATCTCGGAAGATGATTCTAAAACTATCTACAGAGCAGCAGACACTCGTTGCTCTTTTAAAAACAAAAACATACAATGCGATATGGATATCGCAACATGGCGGAATGTAAAGCCTTTGGATGTCTGATTAATAAGCGAAAAAAACAAAGGAACACTTTTTTTGTGTACCCAAACCCAGCTCACCTTGTCAGAAGATCGGAGCGGAAACAGGGCACAGACGAATAATTTCAGATGAAATTGCGTTGTGTGTGAGGACCACTTCGTCACTTTAACCCTCAGAAGACCTTTCTGGCTCAAACCTGTAGCCATGTTGGACAAATTCTTCCTCAGAGTCCGACAATTCAGCCATAATAGAATAAAAACACTCACAACAGCACCCTAGTCTCTCATACAGGCGGAGCATTGACTGTTGAGTATCAACGAAGTGACGTCACATCCGCATGTGTCATGGCTGCGCCCACAGTTTTCATTGGCTGCCCATGGCCAAGGTCCTACTTGAATATATGTCTGGTGGTATATGGCTGGCAAAAATTATTTACCAAAATAAGAAATACTTTTTCATAATGTTTTCAAGTCAAATGCATCTTCACGACCACCACAGGTACGCTTTAATTCTCTTTGGGTTGCAGGTGGCTGGAGCCTATCCCAGCATCTTTGGGTGAGAGGCAGGGTCCACCCTGGACAGATCGCCAGTCCATTGCAGGGCCAACAGAGAGACAGACAATCATTCACTCTCACATTCAGACCTAAGGACAATTTAGAATCCCCAGTTGATGCCAATTAACCTAACCTGCATGTCTTTGGCATGTGGGAGGAAACCCGAGTACCCGGAGTAAACCCACACAGACATGGGAGAACATGCAAACTCCACACAGAAGGGTCACCGATGGTCTGGGGGTGGGATTGATCCCGTGACCTTCTTGCTGTGCTGCCACAGTGCTAACCATTGTTCCACCGAGCTGCCCTTCTTCCTGAATATGTTGAAGGTAAATAACGCTGGCCTGTGAAACTGTCCTTTTTGCATACATTTAGAAGAAACAAAACTTGTATTCTGTAATATCGTGAATAACACTGTTACTGTGAATATTCACAGAAATATTGTGATATCATTTTTAGACTATACTGCCCACCCCTAGCGCAGAAGCATCCCGCATAATACTCCCACCACCATGTGTCACTGTGGGGATGGTGTTCACTGGGTTGTACACCTCCCTTCTTTCTCTAAACATCAGCAGTGTCTGCGTGGCCAGAGAGCTCTAGTTTCATGAACTTCTGATTAAAGGATGATCTACCAGTATGCATAATCTCTCTCCAGGTTGTCCTTTGTATATTTCAGTCCGGCTTGAAGGCGTCTCTTCTGCAGAAGTGGAGTTTTTCTTGGTCTGCAACCTCGCAGTTCACTCCTGTGCAGGGTTCCAGTGACTGTCTTCTTTGAGACAAGAATTCCTGACTTGGCTAGGTCATTCACTCATGTCTTGGCGGCAGTTCTGAGGTCTTTGAGCACATCTCTCACTAGTTTTCTTTCCAGAGTCTTTGAAATCTTTCACTTCCTACCTCTGCCAAGCTTGTTCTGTACTGTATGGATCTCTTCAAATTTCTTGATACTTCTCACTCAGAGGTTGCACTACACTCTTTTGCTGTCATTTTGACAGAGTTGTAAAAATGCTGTCATAATCTATTACTACCCGCCATTTGAAGTAGATCACCTTCAGTGTAATCTGTCAAAATGACAGCTTTCAGACTTTTCTGTCACTATTAAAAAATCTGTCAATGAAGGACAATTTTTAGTTAATGCAACTTTTGTTCTCACTACAGTTGTTGACACTTGGAAATACTGCGATAACTTTGTATAGCCATCTCCTGCTTTGCGAGACTCAATTCTTTCTGTCAAATCTAAACTGATTTCTTTTGTTTTTGGGATGATGCTTTCTCAAGTGACAGTTCTAACCCTTGCAAAAGTTTTTATACTGTGTGTAAAATGGAAGATAACCCACAGTTTTAACTTGATTTTACAAGCTTTGAGCATTATAAAGTAAAAGCACATCAATGCACAGCACGAGCCGCGCCGGCCCAGCCTCCCTCAGCCGTCCTTCCTGGGGTGGTTGCCTGGCTGTCCTGGGGCTTGCTGGCTTTGGGACATTTGTGCTTTGTGGGGGTTGGTGGTGTTGTCGTGCTTGCTCGAGGTTTCCCTGGGGGGAAAGGGGGAGGTGTTGTTGTGACCTGCCACCCTCTTTGTATGTTTCTCGGCAAACCACTCACACACTCACTTTGCACGCGCTCTCATACACACACACACACACACACACACGTCTCTCTGTTCTTTTACAGGTGCAGATGCCAGACTCGTGACGAGACCTTTTCAGAAGAAAAAACAGTTTGTCTTTTGTTTGTTTCAGTTGTGTTATTTTGTTTTTTTCTCTTTGTTCCTCTCTCCCACCCCCACCCCTCCCCATTCCCCAAAGTATTAAAAGTTATTACAAGGAGTCTATAAATAATATATAAAGCTCCTTTTAGCAAAGTAAATCTGTTTGGCACAACAGGGGAAGCAGAGTTCTGTTGTGCTTACCGAGCTGCTTGACAAAACAAGGGGAAAATTACCCCTATGAACTGGGACACCCCTTCAGGGCTGCATGACATCATTAGTAGTCGCTGATGGATTTAACTTAAACGGACTCTACCTGTTTTCACCAGAAAAAAGAAGAGAAAGAAAAAGAAAACTGATGAGGAAAAGAGTCTCATCGTAAGGAGAAAAATGTCTCAAATTTACATGAACAATTCTAATCAGAAGAAAAAAAAATCAGAAATTTACTAGAAAGAAAGCTGTAAATTCACAGAGAAAAATTTGGATCCCCCAGTGGGAGCCTGGGGGCCATGTTTGACACCTCTGGACCAGCACATTAAAATACATTTTAAGGGGGTTTACTTCCATGAAATAGCTGCATATCACAGATAGACAAATGTTCACCTGAGGAGAAGCTTCAGTTGTTCTTTGCAGCAACATATCTAAGTGCAGTCACTTTTTCTCTGTCATACGAAAACTTAAACTTGCACGACGACGCACAGTAAACGGGAGCTTCTTGTTTTAAAAATAATTTAACCACAGAGGTAGGAGCTGATGTGGGGGGAGCACAGGGATTAGCTACTCACCAATGGGATCAGTGGCAACAGGGGATCAGTGGCAATTGCCCCGGTGATCTGACTGCTGAGAGCGGACACAGGTGTGTTCTGCCATTTCTCCAGACGGGCCACAAAATTAACTTGCCGTGGACGGAATCTGGCTCCACTCCGACCTCTGTACAGGAGAAGCCACCATTCACCGCGGCATTTCTTCTCACCGGGCTGCGGCATGAACTGCGGCAGAATGGGAGACCGACCCACAGAACAGACCATCCACAGCTTCTCCTTTACTGGGCTGGCAGCAGAGCCAGACTACGTCCACAGTGACAGAGGACCAATGAGCACACACTGTGTGCAGATAGTGATTATGGGAGTTGAAGGTTTGTAGTCTCACATTGCGATAGGTTTATCATTTTAGATGCTGTTTGAGAAAACTACAACTTGCCAAAGTTCCTAGTGGGAGTCGCTGTCTTACCGACCACTGCTGAAATCCACCCGCCATTGGCAGGTTGGTGGGTGTTAAGGTGGATTTATGCACCCACATCACGTCGACACCATTACCGACGTCCGTCGCCAACGCAGTGATCAGCAATTTTTTGTGTGTTGGGTGAAATGCATTGTTCCGTTGCCAAAACATGTTTCAGTCGATGTGTAGAGTGATTAATGTTTGTTGTGTTTTTCTTTAATAAATAGCAACGGACAAGAGCAGATTGTGATGGAGCTGGAACTAATAAATGTTAAGAAAAAGCAACTTTTCATACGATCGTTGCACAGAGAAAAGGAGAAGTCGAGAAAATGGTGCATGCGACCACCGCCACTGCTGTTATTTGACAATCTCACTACTGGGGTTACGACGAGCCACAAAATGTTCTGCATGTGCTTAACGTCCTCAATATTCTTTTGAATTTGGACCGTCGTTTAACCGACTTGCCTTGGAAGTTGTGCCTCCGTGAACAGGCAGAGCGGAGTAGCGGCGAGAACCAGGAAATGTGAAGGTGGAGATAAAGTGGACCAATCACAGCTTTTACGGCCTTCGTCACCGACGTGCACCTCTCCTTCTCTGCAGAGATGCACATCAGGGGGCGCAACAGGAATGTAGGTCACTGCGTAACTTAATCCTTTTATTAGTCCTACAATGGGGAAATTACAGGGCATCAACCTGGACGGATGAGACAGCCACGGTGCACAGCCAATCCCTTCACCACGCACACACACGCGCGCACACACACACCCCCAGGGCCACTTTAGAGTCTCCAATTAACCTAACTTGCATGTTTACTTGCGCTTTAATGTCAAGCCCTGCATACAAACATAGTACTTTGTCCTAAGATTTCGGCATCTCAGTAGCTGGATCCCATGTTCTTTTGATACATCTGTATTTTGAGTCGGGCAAAAAATAAAATAGGCACGAACTTGACCCGGATTTCTTCTTTTAACCTCTTGTTTACATCAGTAGGTGGAGAACTTCCTTGCTAGTGTGACAAGCACATATGTTTCAGCTGATTACACCTAAACATGAACAAAACAAGGAAGTGACTGGATTTTGAGTGTTTCATTGCGCAGCAGCAGGGTGGTTGTGTCTGCCTCACCAAGGAGAAGAGGTCGTTCTGGAGGCCCAGTCTGTCCACAGGCGGCAGGGTGAGGTCTCTGATACCAGGAAGCAGACTCTCCAGCATGGGCGAGCTGTACTGGATGCGATAAAATCCCACGGTGCCAGGGTTAATCTGCAAACATGAGAAAGACAAGACTCACACTGTGGTAAAGTTGCTTTGTTTTTGTTTTCTTTTTTTAAAAGAACCATTTCGAGGTCACTGAGGCCTGTTAGGATAGCATAAATAAGAGCAACTGCACCATAACTAATATAAATGCACTGGTTTTTAGTTCAAGTTAGGGCTGGGCGATTATCTGAAATACAACCGAAAGCAACTCTTATATGTAACTCTATACAACTCTTATACATAAAACCGACATCATCTTACTTATGTTTCTTTGCCGGTTTTTCCTGTTGTGTGCGTGTGTATATGAGAACTTTCACGTCCTTCCCCTTAAACATGTCTCCTATACAAATGGACGCGTGACTCTGTAACCCTGAAGGAATGCAGTCATTGCTGTCTGGAAGCTGCAGAACATGGCTGAGAAACTGAAATGGTGTGTACCAAAAAGGAATGTGGTATTTGTCAACATAGTATGAGATGACTGACTTTTTCATTTCATCTGGGGATGCTGGGAGGAGGCAAGCGGGGTGCATAGAGGCTGACGCAGAGTGAGCTGAGGCTGGGTTGCCGTTTGCCGTCCACGTCATCGCAACTGTTTTGCAGTGGGGGTGGACAACAGGGTGGACTAGCTAAGACTGTATTTAGGAGCCCAATCAGAGTGTCCTTGAGCAAGACAATGAACCCCACCAGTTGCTTCTGGTGGGTCAGGCCAGCGCCTTGCATGGAAGCTCCGCTGCCATCAGTGTGTGAATGGATGGATAGCATGACCTGTAATCATCCAGAGGTGAGTAAAATGTGCTATAAAAGTGAATGCCATTTATCATTTACCATGTTACGCTCATTTATGGCTGAATCACCGCAGTGATATATTCATTAATGCCACACGCTTGTGGCTTAATTATGAGCCTCATTGGTGAACTATAAGGGAGAAGAAATGAAGAGAAAAAAAAATATCTGAAACCGACTTAAAACCTTCCGTTAACCGTGATATTGCTTTAACCCCTTGCACTCCGGGCAATTTTCCTAAAAATGCCAAAAAATAACGTGCCCAAAGTAAATCGAAAGCTGTTCTTCAACCCTTTGCAGCATCTTCATGGGGTTGGTCTCATTTAAAAGAAAACACTTTGAATTTTTTGGCAAAAAAAACCATAATCTCTCTATGTGCTCCGGCCACTGAGTTACAGTCATCTAAACATACTGAACTTGAAGAAAATAAATTTGGCCACGGTGTTTTTTTGGATACAAATGCTTGCAAATAACACACAGCTGTCCGATCCAGCTGGAAAATGCAACAGAAATGTAGAACCAAGTGTTATCAAGCTGAGATCCAAATTTGGTAACAATACCACAAAAAATGAATATTTTACACAGCTTTGTTCTCAGGCTGTTCCCAGGCGTTTTGGAACTGTGCCAAATGGCACAGTTTGGAAAAACGTCTGTAACTTTTGAATAGTTCAATGTAGAAGCTTCATTTTGGGCTCTAATGAAAAGTCACATTAAGGGCTGTGTCTGTGTGTGTGTGTGTACAGAGGATGGCCATCGCTACATGAAGGAATAGACTCATATGCTTCCCCCCCTCATATGCTTCCCCGGACCGTGAACGCCCCCCCCCCCGCTCCTCTTCTGCAGCGGGGGGGGGGGGTGTTTCACGGTCTGAACACGGCTAATGAACCGTTTATCGCGGCGCACGCACTTTGTACTTCGTGCACCGTACAGCTGTAATTTACCGATCGGTCAAAAGTCATTTTTGGATTACAGTTTTCAGGGAGAAATAATAATTTAGCTTATAACACCTTACCTCTTCACAGCAGCAGAGTCCTGGCGAACTTCTCTTCCCCACTGTCAGACGAACGCGACGCTGGTCCGCTCGTGGATCCCGGTCAAAATATAATTCCATTATTGCCGTTTTGGCGAATGATTTACGACTTTTGTCGTCGGCCTCCGTCGGTCTATGATGACGGAAGAGAATCCTAAACGTCTATTCTGCTGGAATGAGTGCAGGTCCCACTTGTGGGTGTTCTCCATGCTGCTGGGTCTGTAGCAGGTTCGTCCAGCGTCTTTTTTTTTTTCATCAGCTGCAACAGTAAATCTCTCTTCACCCAGCCCGAACTTCTGTGCTTCAATTGGCTCCTGCATTCACAGTAGGTGGGTCCTCCTTCCTAGGTTTTCATTCATTGGTTCTTCAAGGTTTCAGAAACCCAATTCAAGGCTCTTATTAGTCGAATGAGAGGTCAATCAGATGAACTAATCTGTTCGCGGCTGTGTCTGCAGCTTTTTTTTTTCGGTGGCGCTTGGAGGCCACACCACCTACATCACCATCATCAGTATCTCTATCATGCGTCATGCGTCCGAGCGCGCACGAGTGCGCTCTCGTGCGCCCTAGGACGCAGAGACTTGCCCGCCCGCGGAACAACGGAGCGCAAGTGGTTAAGGTCAAATCGCCCAGCCCTAGTTCACAAGGTCCCATTCACATAAAAAAAAATGTCAATTGGTTCTGTCCTTCTAAAATGCTTTCTTGGGTCCTATGATTACCTTAAAAATATCAAAACCTCCTTTAGAAATATCTGTATTGCTTGATTTGCTGCTGTTCCCTTTTGTGTATAAATGCCAGCTGTACTGAGACAATCCATTAGCGGACCAAGTGTAAGTTGGTAGTCAGTGTTAGTGGTTAGCTTAGTAGCTTACTTTTGATTAGCCTTTACCCAGGGAGAAAAAAACAAAAACAACTTTGCCCAATCAGGTGATCACCTCTACTGATCTTTCTTCCTCTGATGAACTTTGGTTAACAGGTTGGCACCAGATTGATCCCAAGTCTCTTCTTAATTCCAGGCTAAACCCATGTCTGCTATAGCACAGCTCCATAAGAAAACTAAAAGCCACATCTCAATTTCACTCTGATTATCTCTAGTAAACTGAAGCCGTCCTTGCTGGTGTCTGGGACAGCTGCAGTAGGACCTCACCTTAATCCACTGGTCTGGGCTGACACCATCCAGCGTGACAGTCGTCTCTGGTCTGTCCAGCAGAACTCTGAGCTTGGTGCACTTGGGGTCCTCGCTGGTACAAATACTAATGGGGACCATCCAGGTGGGGCAGTCCTCACCTGTCCAAGATGAATGTCAAACAGCCAATGAGAGAACACCACAGGAAGGTGTCAGTTTAACATAAAAACAAAGCAAAAGCATAACTGATTTTGTTATTTTTGGCAAATGTGATGTATTTTGGTCAGTTCCTGCAATAATCCCTCACCATTGTGTGGTCCACTGGCACAGAACTTCTTCTGAGATATCTTGAGGATGCGGTCATCGCCTTGCTATAAATAACAATCTGATCAGTGTGTACAAGTAACAACACAGCAAAGCCACTGCTGAAGAATAAATACTTGTCATTTCTGCTAATTTAGTTCAACTGGCACCAGTTTGCAGACTATAAAAAAGTCCTGGTAATTGTACAACTACCCATATGTGACACATAAATAAACAGCCACTGTGACTGCTTGTATTAGCTTACTCTCCACAAGTTTTACAAATAAACCATATGATCGAACAGCCTGCATCCATTGAGTCTCACCTGTTCTTGGTCAATTGCTATTATTGGGAAGCCCATTTGCTTGGTCCATGAGTCCATCACTGCTGCAATGGGTTTCCCACTGGCCTGTTCCAGACAGTCCCACAGGTCCTCTATGGAAGACCCACAATCAAGAGTAATGATAGAGGAATTAAATATGTAAGTGTGCTATATTTCGAGGGTAAATAGGTGTTTTTACCTGTTGATGCATTTTTATGTTGGAACTTCAAAAGATAGGCATTCATTCCTTTCCTAAAGTCCTACAAAGGCAATATGAGTTGAACAAGATGCACAACTGGGAAATAAATCTAAGCTACGAGTCAACAAACCAACCTCATCCCCGATGTAGTTGTGCAACATGCGGATCACTGATGCCCCTTTGCTGTAAGAGATGGCGTCAAAGATTTCATCTACCTCTGATGGATGGCCCACATTCACCTGCAGCACACAACACAAGGAGATAAAGATGTTGAATCTGAAGGAACCGTCTGTTTTACTGAACAGCGTGTCAGCGTAATGACAACACAGTCAGTGTTAACATGGCAAAGTTAGCAAAGCATGATATAAAATGGGTGACACAATACTGGCCAACAATAATATAGGAAGTCCTTGTTTGTAATACACCTTTTTTCTTGTATCACTGTGTAAATTGGTGGTGGCTAAAATTACTATTACTTGGTACTGAGTGGAACTTCTGGAAACTCAGGTTTTGGTGACACCTTGTGGTTGATAAGTCAACAGCAGTCCCATTGACTTTGATTAGGTCTGCAGATTTCACTGCTGCCATACCAGGGTTATGTACACTACTATTAAGAGAGCTAGCCAGCTGGCATTATCTGATTTTTGGCTGTTTTTTGGTTTCATTAGCAACAGTGAAGCCACAGTAAGCTAGCTAGCTCTGCTTCAGCACCACTGCATAAATCTAACAAAGGACAGTTTGTAAGGTTAGAAAATAAAGTAAATCCAATTAATAATAAGTTTCAAACAAGCTCATCACTTAGCAATAGCCATTATTATCCATATGGTTTGATTCTACAAATCAATGAAAATGCAAAATATAATAAATATGGGTATTATTAACAAAATGGATTATTTGACAAAATACTGCATTATGTGATGGAGTAGAGTTCTGCTTTATTTTCTGTTTGATATCACTGCAGTGTACTGTTAACATTGGTGACCAATGAACTCCAGATTTCTGTTAACTAGCCTGGTTGCATACTGGCAAAGGAGAGGAGTGGAAGGAAGAGAGGCAGTCATGCAAATACAGACGTGGACAAAATTGTTGGTACCCCTCTGTTAATGAAAGAAAAAAACACAATGGTCACAGAAATAACTTGAATCTGACAAAAGTGGTAATAAATAAAAATTCTATGAAAATTAACCAATGAAAATCAGACAATGCCTTTGAATTGTGGTTCAACAGAATTATTTAAAAAAAATAAACTCATGAAACAGGCCTGGACAAAAATGATGGTACCCCTAGAAAAGATTGAAAATAATGTGACCATAGGGACATGTTCAACCAAGATGTGTCCTCTAATTAACATCACAGGTGTCTACAAACTTGTAATCAGTCAATCAGCCTATTTAAAGGGTGACTAGTAGTCACTGTGCTGTTTGGTGACATGGTGTGTACCACACTAAACATGGACCAGAGGAAGCAAAGGACAGAGTTGTCTCAGGAGATTAGAAAGAAAATTATAGACAAGCATGATAAAGGTAAAGACTAAAAGACCATCTCCAAGCAGCTTGATGTTCCTGTGACTACAGTTGCACACATTATTCAGAAATTTAAGATCCACGGGACTGTAGCCAACCTCCCTGGACGTGGCCGCAGGAGGAGACGGATAATACGAATGGTAACAAAAGAGCCCAGAACAACCTCTAAACACATTCATGGTGAACTCCAAGGTCAAGGTACATCAGTGTCAGATCGTACCATCCGTTGTTGTTTGAGCCAAAGTGGACTTCATGGGAGACGACCAAGGAGGACACCACTGTTGAAAACAAACCATAAAAAAGCCAGACTGGAATTTGCCAAACTGCATGTTGACAAGCCACAAAGCTTCTGGGAGAATGTCCTATGGACAGACGAGACAAAACTGGAACTTTTTGGCAAGGCGCATCAGCTCTATGTTCACAGACGCAAAAATGAAGCATACCAAGAAAAGAACACTGTCCCTACTGTGAAACATGGAGGTTCTGTTATGTTCTGGGGCTGCTTTGCTGCATCTGGCACAAGGTGTCATGAATGTGTGCAGGGTACAATGAAATCTCAAGACTATCAAGGTATTCTAGAGAGAAATGTGCTGCCCAGTGTCAAACAGCTTGGTCTCAGTCACAGGTCATGGGTCTTGCAACAGGATAATGACCCAAAACACACAGCTAAAAACACCCAAGAATGGCTAAGAGCCAAACATTGGACTATTCTAAAATGGCCTTCTATGAGCCCTGATCTAAATCCTATTGAACATCTGTGGAAGGAGCTGAAACATGCCGTCTGGAGAAGGCACCCTTCAAACCTGAGACAACTGGAGCAGTTTGCTCATGAGGAGAGGGCCAAAATACCTGCTGAGAGGTGCAGAAGTCTCACTGACAGTTACAGAAATCGTTTGATTGCAGTGATTGCCGCAAAAAGTTGTGCAACAAAATATTAAGTTAAGGGTACCATCATTTTTGTCCAGGCCTGTTTCATGAGTTTGTTTTTTAAAATAATTCTGTTGAAGCACAATTCAAAAGCATTGTCTGATTTTCATTGGTTAATTTTCATAGAATTTTTATTTATTACCACTTTTGTCAGATTCAAGTTATTTCTGTGACCATTGTGGGTTTTTCTTTCATTAACAGAGGGGTACCAACAATTTTGTCCACGTCTGTATGCTGAGCTGACGTCTGTTCTCAA
The DNA here is from genome assembly GCA_020510985.1 of Pholidichthys leucotaenia. Taxonomy (NCBI): domain Eukaryota; kingdom Metazoa; phylum Chordata; class Actinopteri; order Cichliformes; family Pholidichthyidae; genus Pholidichthys; species Pholidichthys leucotaenia. The sequence goes on along the minus strand of CM035848.1, from coordinate 285,224,129 downwards.
ACAAATCTGTCCACTCGCTGTTGGAGACAATCAAAAAAGTCTCAAGTTTTAAATACAGCACAACATGATTAATCATATAATTAACATACTGTACATCAAAGCTTTACATACACTTCATAGAAGACTGAGTAAAAGTAGTGACATAAAGGGATAAGGACCTGTACTTATATAGCGCTTTTTCTAGTCTCAAAGACCACTCAAAGCGCTTCACTAGTACTAACCCTCTACTTTAAGGGCTTATAGGAGACAGATATCTAGGGACAATTTAGAACAACCAATTAACCTAACATGCAAGTCTTTGGATTGTGGGAGGAAACTGGAGCCCCTGGAGTAAACCCACGCAGCACAGGGAGAACACGCAAACTCCACAGAGAAAGTTTCCTACCCCTGCCAGCCTGGGGATTCAAATCTGGAACCTTTTAGCTGTTAGGCAACAGTGCTAACCACTGCACCACCGTGCTGCCCGGTGGACATCAACAGGGCCTGACAATAGCACCAGCCTGACAGCCAAATGATGACTAAATTAACCAGCCTGTGACTGACTCACTCTAACGGGCCACTTTGGTAAGTGGGATATTCTGTGATACATGTAGCTTAAACAAAAGACAAATTAAGTAATAAACCCCAGAAAAATGCAGCAAATTTATCATAAAGTCCCCATTTTCTGACAAAAAAGGTCACAAAAAAAGCAAGATGCAAACTTTAGAAACATGAATTTAGGAGTGAAATTCCAAATTCATAATTTCATGTTGCATTTTTTTGATAAAATGTAACAAATTTACTATAATTTATTTGTAAGAAAAAAATGACTGGCAAGAAAAAAACAATTTTACAGGAACAGTGTCACAATTTTGTGTTAAATGAAAAGGTGCACTGTGCAGGAAAAAAAGCCACAAATATACATGAAAAAGCTGTAAACTTACAGGTAAAAAACACCCTCAAGTTTATCTGTTGAGAGAGAGAGGGAGAGAGAGCGAGCATGTGCACACATTCAAGAAAGAATTTTAAAGACAGAGCAACATGACAGAGCGACATCAGCGGGGTCTGGAGAAACCTCAAAACCATCTCGGGGCTCCAGAATACCTCCCCCCAGGCCACAGGGGGCAGGGAGTGGGCGAACAATCTGAATCTGTTTTTCAATAGGTTTGACCAACCGCCCTCCCCCCTGACTGCACAACAACCACTGCTGCCTCTAAATACATCAAGTCCTGCTGCCCACTCCCCACTCCACCAACACTCCCCCACTCCCAACACACAGCCCCCCATCCTGACCTTGACCAGGACCCAGGTGAGGACGGAGCTGAGGAAGATCAAGGCGAGGAAGGTGTCGGGACCGGACGGCATCAGCGCAAAGCTCCTCAAGCCCTGTGCAGACCAGCTGTGTGGGATTGTGACATACATCTTCAACATGAGCCTGAAGCTGGGGAGGGTACCACAGCTGTGGAAAACATCTTGTGTGGTACCTGTACCAAAAACTTCCCACCCCAAAGACCTGAACAGCTACAGACCGGTGGCCTTGACATCCCACTTGATGAAGACCCTGGAGAGACTGCTCCTTGCTCACCTCCGCCCCCTGGTGGAACCAGCGATGGATCCACTCCAGTTCGCCTACCAGCATGGCATTGGGGTGGAGGATGCGGTGATCTTCCTCCTTCACCGTTCTCTGTCCCACCTGGAGAAGCCCGGGAATGTGGTGAGGATCATGTTCTTTGACTTCTCCAGTGCTTTCAACACCATCCAACCGATGATCCTGAAGGACAAGCTGCTGTGCGCAGGGGTGGACCAGCACCTGTCATCATGGATCCTGGACTACCTCACGAACCGGCCTCAGTTTGTGAGAACCCGGGACTATGTGTCCGACACGATCATCGGTAGCACGGGGGCCCCCCAGGGAACGGTGTTGGCTCCCTTCCTGTTCACTCTTTATACTGCGGACTTCTCACACAACACAACACACTGCCATCTACAGAAGTTCTCTGATGACTCTGCGATCGTTGGCCTCATCTCCAACGGAGATGAAGCTGAGTACAGAGGGCTTATCCAGGACTTCGTGGACTGGTGCCATCGGAGCTGCCTCCAGATCAACGCGAGGAAAACCAAGGAGCTGGTGGTGGACTGCCGCAGGCATGGGCAGCCCCTCACAGCACCAGTAAATATACAGGGAACAGACATTGAGATGGTGACATCCTATAAGTACCTGGGTGTTCATCTGAACAATAAACTAGACTGGTCACAGTCACACAATACTGACGCACTCTACAAGAAAGGACAGCGCAGGCTGTTCCTACTGAGGAGGCTCAGGTCTTTTGGTGTACAAGGGGCGCTGCTGAAGACATTCTATGACACGGTGGTGGCATCAGCCATCACTTTTGGAGTGGTCTGCTGGGGCAGTGGCATTACCGCAGCCGATAGGAAGAGACTGAACAAACTGATCAAGAAAGCTAGCTCTGTCCTGGGGCAGCGCCTTGATCCGGTGGAGGAGATAGGAGAGAGAAGGACGGTGGCTTAACTGTCATCTCTGCTGGAGTCCGAGTTCCACCCTATGCAGGACACACTGAATGCACTGAGGAGCTCATTTAGCAGCAGACTACATCATCCTAGATGCACAACAGAGAGGTTTCGCAGGTCCTTCCTACCAACGGCTGTCAGACTGTACAACCTAAGCAGGGCTGCTCGCAGAGATAGCAAAAAGACGTAACAACCTAATAGTTTTTTGAATGCAAAAGATGCAATAGACTTACACAATGGTCCCCTCCGGTATACAACTAGGAAAATACCGGTAGCTACGGAGGATGAGAATATGTATGGGTACATACAGTAATCATACCATGTAGGATAACTAAGTAGACGGTTGTGCTGTTTCATCCCATCTAGCAACAATGCTCTTCACTGTGTGTTTATATATTTACATATTTATTCCATCTAGCTACAATGCTCCGCACTGGGTGTGTTTATATTTATATATCTATATATTTATTCCATCTAGCTACAATGCTCCGCACTGTGTGTTTATATACTCATATATTTATTCCATCCAGCTACAATGCTCTGCACTGTGTGTCTGTGTGTATAGATATATATTTATAGTAATATGTACATATGTATATTAGCTGCTCTTGCTTGCTTGCTTTTTTCTTGCCTTCTGATTGTTGCTCTGAGTGTTGCTATCCCTGTGCTGTTGCAATCCTGGAATTTCCCCATTGTGGGACTAATAAAGGCTTATCTTATCTTAAAGATTTGCTTATTACTAATGCTATTCCGTAGACAAGTGAAAATGTTGAGTGTAAGAGAGTGTAGTAATGAGAAAGTAAACTCCGTTCCTGCCAGATGTGGACTTCTACAAACAGACATCAAGACTTTTGTAAAGTGACTGAGCTCACCTCTATAGGATGGCTGCTGTCAAGTGCATCGAGGTCCAGAGCGCGGGTGTAGTCAGCCGATACAAACTGTGTCCAGATGTCGTACTCTGGGAAGCAGTGGTCCACACACAGATACTCAATCCAAGATGCAAATCCCTCATTCAGCCACAGATGGGTCCACCATTCCTGGCCACAGGAAAATGCAAAACGATGACAGTGTCCTCCATGACCAGTAAAAGAGCTGCTTTCCTCACAATCATCTTCAATATAACAATAATGATGCATCTGATTTATCTAGCATTTTTCATGGACACTCAAGACGTCTTACAGTGGATAGATTATACATTCACTCCACAGACAATGGCAATGGTAAGCTACTTCTGTAGCCACAGCTGCCCTGGGGCAGACTGACGGAAACGTGGCTGCCAATCCGCACCAACGGCCTCTCCGACCACTACTGAACATTTATACACACTCATAGCCAGTGTCATGGACACTGGAGGCAAGGTGGGTGAAGTGTCTTGCCCAGGGACACAACAGCAGGATGGCTGGGGAGAGAAGGATTCAAACCGCCAACTCTCTGGTTATTGGACGCCCTGCTCTATCTCCTGAGCCACTGCCACCCCTATATAACAGAGATATAAAAGGTAAATTGTGTTTTCTTGGGTTTTTAATCTCATGAAATATAGCCATCGGGTAGATATTTACTGTTAAAATATTAAAACACTCACTTAAAGAAATAGAAACCTGTCATTATTTTGCTAAACTTGCTAAACTTAAAGAAACAAGCAGAATGGACAACTTCTTTTCAGATGTCACCAACCACCAAGATCCACTTTCAGTTCGGGCTGCATTTGTTTTTCTAACAAATGCAGCCCGATTGCCTCCTTATTTGTGGTTCTACAGGACATGAAATGCTCCATCTAATATCCATAATTCAAAACATGGACAGTAAGTCAAAAATATTTTACTAGTTTGACCCTGTAAATGTAATAATATTGGAATAAAATCGAATTGGGGCAGCACGGTGGCAGAGTGGTTAGCACTGTGGCAGCACAGCAACTCACCCTTGGCTGGGGGATCCTGGGTTCGATCCCAGCCCCCGACCAACAGAGGTCTGTGTGGAGTTTGCATGTTCTCCCCGTGTCTGCGTGGGTTTACTCCGGGATTTCTCCGGTTTCCTCCCTCATGCCAAAAACATGCAAGTTAGGTTAATTGAATCAAAACTGGGGATTCTAAATTGTCCTTAGGTATGACTGTGAGAGTGAATGGTTGTCTGTCTCTCTGTGTTGGCCCTGTGATGGACTGGCGATCTGTCCAGGGTGTACCCTGCCTCTTGCCCAAAGATGCTGGGATAGGCTCCAGCCCCCCCGCGACCCGAAAAGGATTAAGCGGAAGATGAATGAATGGATGAATGAATGAAATTACATTTTTCAGAATTGAAAATCGCCATATTGGTTGTGACATCACTGGGTTGGTTACATGCAGCCATGGTCATTAAAGCAGGTTTTGGTACTTTTGGCAGTGTGGGCAGGCACAAAGTCCTGCTGGGAAATGAAATCCGCATCTCCATAAAGCTCGTCAGCAGAGGGAAGCATGAAGTGCTCTAAAATGTCCTGGTAGACAGCCTGCTGACTTTGGACTTGATACTGGACTGGAGAGGCACAGAATCCAAGTTGCTTGAGGTCCAGTGTGAAGTTTCCACAGTCAGTGATAATTTGGGGAGCCATGTCATCTGCTGGTGTTGGTCCCTCTGCTGACAAGCTTTGTGGAGATGCCGATTCTGTTTTCCAGCAGGATTTGGCCCCTAACCACACTGCCATTAATGACCATGGCATCACTGTGTTGACTGGCCAGCAAATTCTCCTGACCTAAACTCCATAGAGAATCTATGGAGTATTGTCAAGACTATGAGATGAGAGACACCAGACCCAACAATGCAGACGAGCTGAAGGCCACCATCAAAGCAACCTGGGCCTGCATATGGGCGGTAGTGGCTCAGGAGGTAGAGCAGGTCATCCAATAACTAGAGCTGGCGGTTCGAATCTTGCTCTCCACAGACATCCCTGGACAAGACACTTCACCCACCTTGCCTCCAGTGTCCATCACTGGCTATGAATTGTGTAAATGTTCGGTGGTGGTCAGAGAGGCCGCTGGTGTGGATTGGCAGCCATGTTTCTGTCAATCTGCCCGAGGGCAGCTGTGCTACAGTAGTAGCTTACCACTACCAATGTCTGTCTGGAGTGAATGAATAATGGACTCACTGTAAGTGCTTTGAGATGTCACTTGACATGTAAAGCGCCATATAAATCTAATCCATTATTATCATCATCATAACATCTTAGCAGTGCCACAGGCTGATCATCTTCATGCTCCGCCACACTGATGCAGTAATTCATGAAAAGGAGCACCAAGTATTGAGAATGTACATGGACATACTTTCACTTGGCCAACATTTCTATTAAAAATCCATCCATCCATCCCCACTTTTCTGGAGGTCCAGGTTGTGGAGGCAGCAGGTCAAGCAGAGAAGCCAAGACTTCCCTTTTCCCAGCCACTTGCTCCAGCTCTTCTGAGAGAATGCCAAAGCATTCCCAGACCAGCTGGGAGACAGTCTCTCCAGTGAGTCCTGGGTCTGCCCCGGGGTCTCCTCCCAGTGGGACGTGCCCAAAACACCTCAGTTTTCTCCTTCAGATGTGGAGGAGCAGCGGTTCTACTCTTGAGTCTCTCCTGGATGACTGAGCTTCTCACCCAATCTCTAAGGGTGAGTCCAGCAATCCTACAGAGAAAGCTCATTTCAGGAGCTGGTATCCATGATCTCATTCTTTCGGTCATTACGCAAAGCTCATGACTGTAGGTGAGGGTAGGAATGTAGACTGAGCGGTAAACTGACAGCTTTGCTTTAGAACTCAGCTCCCTCTTCACAACAGACCAGTACAACGTCCACATCACTGCAGATGCTGCTACCATCCATCCGTCCATTTCTCTTTCTGTTCTCCCCTCATTCATGAATAAGACTGCAAGATACTTAAACTCCTCCACTTGGGGCAAGAGCTTGTCCCCAACCTGGAGAGGACAAGCCACCCTTTTCTGTGTGAGAACCATGGAGTCGGACTTGGGAGGTGCTGATTCTCATCCCAACCACTTCACTCTCAGCAGCAAACCATCCCAGTAAGACCTGTAGGTCATTGCTGGATGAAGCCAACAGGACATCATCTGCAAACAGCAGTGATGAGATCCTGTGGTCACCGAGCATGACACCCTCTCTTCCTTGGCTGCGTCTAGAAAGCTTGTCCATAAAAATTATGAACAGGATCGGTGACAAAAGGGCAGCCCTGGCGGAGTCCAACTCTCACTAAAAACGAGTCCGACTGAGTGTTGGCAATGCAAACCAAACTCTCACAACGGTTGTATAGGGACTGGATAGCTCGTAACAACAAGCCTGATACACCATACTCCCAAAGTAGTGTATGAGGAAGGAGAGACACAAATTTAGGCATTCAGACTGGTGAAAATTTGAACATTTATAGAAAAAGCTGCAAATTCATGAAAATGTAATAATAACAACAATAATAATGGATTACATTTGAATCGATGAATTCAAAAAGGGCCCAAGTCCCCACTGAAAAAGTGTGGACTGGGGCCCTTTTTGAATTCACAGATTCATTTATATGACGCTTTACATGTCAAGTGACATAAATAATAAATTTATTTATAGAGCACTTTTCACAGACAGTCACAAAGTGCTTAACATGGTAAAAAACAAAATAAAAACACAGGCACATAAAACAGTAAAAAAAAAACAAAGTAGACAGTAAAAGCACATAAAAATACAATCAACACATAGTTTAATTAAAAAGCCAGGCTAAAAAGGTGGGTCTTTAGTTGCTTCTTAAATACACCAATGGAAGGTGCAGATCTAAGTTCAAAAGGCAAGGAGTTCCACAGTCTGGGAGCAACAGCAGCAAAGGCTCTATTGTCTTTGGTTCTGAGCCTAGTGCTAGGGACTACCAATGGATTCTGATGAGAAGACCTGAGAGACCTGCTGGGCTGGTGTAGAGAGAGCAGGTCACTAATATAAAAAGGCACCTCTTCATGAATGGCTTTGTAAGTAAGAACAAGAACTTTAAAATCAATTCTATAATTTACAGGAAGCCAATGCAAGGAGGCCAAAACAGGAGTGATGTGACAGAATCTACTGGACCTAGTTAGTAATCTTGCAGCAGCGTTCTGGACTAACTGTAGGCGATGTAAAGAGGATTTGCTAAGACATGTGAAAAGAGCATTACAGCAGTCCAAACGTGAAGAAACAAAGAAAGAAAACAGAAAAAAAAAGAAAGAAACAAATAATGATTTCTAACTGACTGTAGGAAACCATCTTTGAGAGACATCTCAAAGCACTTACAGTGAGTCCATTATTCACTCACTTTAGACAGACATTAGTAGTGGTAAGCTACTACTGTAGCCACAGCTGCCCTGGGGCAGACTGATGGAGACGTGGCCGCCAATCCACACATTTATACACATTCATACTCAGTGTCATGGACACTGGAGGTGAGGTGGGTAAAGTGTCTTGCCCAGGGACACAATGCCAAGATGGCTGGTGAGAGCAGGATTCCAACTGCCAACCTTCTACTTATTGGACGACCCGCTCTACCTCCTGAGCTACTGCCGCCCATGTAGGAAAAAAGCTGCAAATTTTAAAATATAATGGAGGTCTGTATCTGGTCCCTGGGCCTTGATGGTGACACCCGTGTCCTACACAAAGAGTCTGCCTTACTGCCATCTCCATCTTAAACCATTCTGCTTTGAATACGGTGACACCGCTGCTGAAAAGTTACCATAGTGACCAAGTTTCCAAACCACTGGTGGGCGAGCTCGTGTCCAACTACCAGTGCCACCCACTGCTTGGTGGACGAGCAAGAGTTCTTCGGGTCAATTAGCAGTGCCGTCTCCCTAGAAAGCAGAAAGTTGAGGTTAAAGTGGGCTGAAGGTCGACTGCCTGAAACAGTTTTTTCCTTCTGTCTGGGGTAATGAGCTGCTGTGCTGTTTATTAGGAAAACCTACAGAGCTGGCTGAGCATGGCAGATAGATGTAGCCTGCTGCCATATACTAATCACATACCAGCTGATTACCTAACAGGTGGCGGCACAGTCAGCTAACCACAAAGCTATTAAAAAGCCATTAGTTTCATCAGCCACAAGAGCAATGGGGGGGTTCAGAAAGAAAGGAAGAAAAAGGAAAAAGGCATTTTTCTCAATGAGACCTAAACCTGCACATCTGTTCAAGGTTATTAGGCTCAAATTTATTTGCATAATTGCTAAAATGTCCAGAAGGGGAAAACACACCCAAGAAACGTGTCATATTACTTGTCAAAAACAGAAGCACTGGAAACCCTTAGTATTTTGCTCAATTACCAACCTATGGGACTGCTAAAATCAATCTCTTTCAGGTTTTAATGGTCCTACTCATTATAAAATGATGTGTTAATGGTTGTAACCTTAACCCCCATATCTCACAGAGCAGAGAATGCTGGTGAACATGGTGATGTGGGGGTTTCGTCAGGGTTCACAAAAGGTTGCCAAACAGTTCAGTTTTTAAGGTCCCAAACAAGTTTTTTTTTGTTTGCTGGAATTTCAGCACCTTCCCCGACGGAACTGGTGGAATGACTCAGGTCTGTAGGTGGCCTTGCTCACTTTTCAGCTCTGCCAACAAATTTTCTATGAGACTGAGATCAGGCCTTTGTGACGGCCACTCCAAAGCATTGACTTTGTTGTTCTTAAGCCAGTTTACTAATGTGGTGGTATGCTTTGGGTCATTGTCCATTCTGAAGACCCATTTATGCCCAAGCTTTAACTTCCTGGCTGATGTCTTGAGATGCTGCTTCAATAGTTCCACATAATGTTTTTTCCTCATGATACCATCTATTTTGTGAAGTCCACCAGTTCCTCCTGCAGCAAAACACCCCCACAACATCATGCTGCCACCCCTGTATTTCACATTTGGGATGATATTCGCAGGCTTGTAAGCTCCTCCCCTTTTCCTCCAAATGTAACAATGGTTATTATGGCCAAACAGTCCGCAGGACATGTCTCCAATAAGGTCTTTGTCCCTGTGTGCATTTGCAAACTGTAATCTGGCTTTTTTTATGTTGGTTCTGGAGTAATGGCTTCTTCCTCACCCAATGGCCTTTCAGCCCATGTCGGTATAGGACTCGTTTCACTGTGGATAATGACACTTTTATCAGCTTCAGCCAGCATCTTCACAGTGGCCCTCATTTATCAAAAGTGTGTAGAAATCAGTGTACATTCAGGTGTAGAAATGATCCTCCAGCAAGGTCCACGTGGTATTTATGAATCCATGTGTATCTGGTCAATCTTGTAATACACTGATCACTCACTGATATATCTGACAGTTGGAAAACTATCGTAATTTAAATACCCTGCCCACGTGTGACTCCCAACATTTACAACACAGTAAATAAGAGATTAAATTATAAGAGAAGTGAAACATAATAAAGTGTTTCCCCTACCATTATATTACCAAAATGGCACCCTCTGCCCCCCTTTGAAGGTCAAGTTAGTTTGGTTTAATTTTATTTTCTACATAGCACCAGATCACAACAGAAGTAGGGACTACCTTTCCTATAGAACAGCTCTATACCTTATTCCTTCATTAAACAGACTAAATAGCCTTACGTTATTTACCTTATTTACACAACGGCATATACCTTTTCCTCTGCTCTTTTAATGCACAAAGTGGAGTGCCACTCCTGACGTGTGTGCACACACACACACACACACGCACGCGCGCACACTCCCACCACAGACAGAGAGCACCTTGGAAAATATGTCACGTCAAGCACCTGAGATGCAGCCAAAAATATCTGCACTTTTTAAAACGCTCCCAGCGTGGTGAAGATGGCAACACTCGATCTTGTGCGAGCAGCAGCCAGAGAAGCTCTCCTGCTACGGGTCCAAGTGTGGCCTTTCATGTCAACTGTTTTTTTTCCCCTTTTCTTTTTTGGAGGGTGCTGTCATGGAAAAGAGGGGCAGAGCGGTCAGGCCACCATCTCAGTGGCCATCCTGCCCAAGACTAGCCATTTTCCTTAAGACCACACCGGGGAATATATAGTAGCCAGCTGCAGTGCTGCATGTCCACTGAGTCTGTTTTTTTTCCACTCTGAGCCTCTATTTTTTGTTCATTTTATATATAGTCCAACCGTATAATCCAGGCAGATCAGAAACATTCTCTGCAGTGAGTGTATTTGTCACTGCACAGGTAACGAGTAAGAATAAGTGGATGGATGCAGTTCGCCACAGATTTCATCTGGCCATTGGTGAGGTGTTAAACATACGGTCCGTGGGCCCAAACCTGCCCGTGGGACGTGAAAAGATAGGCTGTAACTGCCATTCCCAATGTCTACACTAGGGGTCACACTGTTTCATTAAGAGTCGCAGACTTTTTTATTATTTGATTTATTTAACCTTTATTTGTACAGGGGAGGTTCATTGAGAGGCAACCTCTCTTTTTCAAGGATGCCCTGTTCACATTCACACCAGGAAGCTGCCCAGTACAACCACAGCCTGACCTATGGCCACTGAGCAGCTCCATTGGAGCAGTTGGGGTTAAGGGCCTTGAGGCTAAAAAGGGTAGGGAAACACTGCTATGTCCTCCATCCCACCCAGACCTGATCCTGCTTTTAACAGGATGGTGTTACAGTGGTTAGCACCGTTGCCTAACAGCTAGAAGGTTCCAGGTTCGAATCCACAGGCTGGTAGGGATACGAACCTTTCTGTGTGGAGTTTGCATGTTCTCCCTGTGCTGCGTGGGTTTACTCCAGGAGCTCCGGTTTCCTCCCACAAGCCAAAGACATGCATGTTAGGTTATTTGGTCATTGTCCCTAGGCATCCATCTCCTATAGGCCCTTAAGAATACACCGGATTCCAAATTATTATGCAAAAAGGATTTTTGTGTCATAAACTTTCAATGTTTTGTTTTTCAATTAAACTCATGGATGGTATTGTGTCTCAGGGCTCTTTAGATCACTGATATCAATCTCAGACACCTGTCATAATTAGTTTGCCAGGTGAGCCCAATTAAAGGAAAACTACTTAAGAAGGATGTTCCACATCATTAAGCATGCCACAGGTTTCAAACAATATGGGAAAGAAAAAGGATCTCTCTGCTGCTGAAAAGCATCAAATAGTGCAGTGCTTTGGAGAAGGTTTTAAAACATCAGATATTTCACGAAAACTTAAGTGTGACCATTGTACTGTGAAGAAATCCGTGGCTGATTCAGAGCACAGACAGGTTCGTGCAGATAAAGACATAACAAATTCACTGGATTAAGACAGCAGCTGCTAAAATGCCATTACAAAGTAGCAAACAGTCATTTGAAGCTGCTGGTGCCTCTGGAGTCCCACAAACCTTAAAAGTGTAGGATCCTCCAGAGGCTTGCAGTTGTGCATAAACCTACTATTTGGCCACCCCTAACCAATGCTCACAAGCAGAAACGGTTGCAGTGGGCCCAGAAATACATCAAACAGTCTTGTTTACTGATGAGTGCCGTGCAACCCTGGATGGTCCAGATGGATCGAGTAGTGGATGGTTGGTGGATGGCCACCATGTCCCAACAAGGCTGCGCTGTCAGCAAGGAGGTGGCGGAGTCATGTTTTGGGCTGGAATCATGGGGAGAGAGCTGGTAGGCCGTTTAGGGTCCCTGAAGGTGTGAAAATGACCTCGGCAAAGTATATAGAGTTTCTGACTGACCACTTTCTTCCATGGTACAAAAAGAAGAGCCATGCCTTCCGTAGAAAAGTTATCTTCATGTATGACAATGCACAATCTCATGCTGCAAAGAATACCTCTGTGTCATTGGCTGCTATGGGCATAAAAGGAGAGAAACTCAAGGCGTGGCCCCCATCCTCCCCTGACCTCAACCCTATTAAGAACCTTTGGAGCATCCTCAAGCAAAAGATCTATGAGGGTGGGAGGCAGTTCACATCAAAACAGCAGCTGTGGGAGGCTATTCTGACACCTTGCAAAGAAATTAAGCAGAAAACTGTCCAAAAACTCACAAGTTCAATGGATGCAAGAATTGTGAAGGTTATATCAAAGAAGGGGTCCTATGTTAACATGTAACTTGGCCTGTGAAGATGTTTTAGGTTGAAAGAGCTTTTGATTTCTGTAAATATGACCTCCTTATGCTGCAAATTTAACAAATGACCATTTTCAGTTCTTTACAACCAATAAAAGTTTTGAAACTCTGTTGTGCATAATAATTTGGAACAGTGCATTTTGAGTTTTTTTTCATTTTTGTAAAAAAAGTTATCATTTGGAGGTTTGTTCAATAAAATTTCAACTATGCTGTAACGGTTGATGACTTGAAAATTATACTGTCATTTGCATCGACTATTTAGGAAAATATATTTTGGAACACGGTGTAGAGGGTTAGTACTAGTGAAGTGCTTTGAGCAGTCTTTGAGACTAGAAAAAAGCTCTATATAAGTACTTTATATAGTAGTTAATTAACTTGTTTCATTTGTTTATTTTCGGTAAAATGCTTCCACACTTTGGGAAGTTTTGGCCTCTTCGTCATGAGATGTAAAAGCATCCTATGATCATGTCCAGATTGATAAATACCGATCTTTGCTTTGCAATGATCATATGACCACTTCTCTGTCTTATGCACATTTGATAAATGAGGGCCAAGGTGTTTTACTTTTTTCTGGGGTTGATACGCACATTTCGTACCAAAACACGTTCATTTCTGGGACACAGAACTCATTTCCTTTCTGAGCGGCATGATGGCTGGACATTCCCATGGTGTTTATACTTTGGTATAATTGTCAGAACACATAAATGTAGCCCCTTCAGGCATCTGTAAATTGTACCTATGGATGAATCAGACTTGTGGAGGTCTTCCTGATATTAGTGGATGTAAACTTCTGACTTTGAAGAAAGTAATAAAAAAATTCTCAAAATTATTTAGCAAATAGAAATAATTTTGGTAATCCCATCTGACCCCAAACAGGAAAAGATTAGTCTGGTTTAATGTCAGACAGTGAAAAAAAAAAGGTTATGTCTTTTTATAGTGTATGTAAACTTCTGGTTTCAACTGTAAGTGGCCTGACTTTTGACCTTGAGCACAACTCTGATGCAGACCCACCTGAGGATCATTGTGAGTGAGTTTGGTGAGCATCGAAGCAAGTTCCTCGGAGGAATAGCAATTCCCATGAAATGTAGATGCCACATCATTGCATTAGCTCCTTTCAGCTTTGTCGGGATGAACTAAAAACCATTTGATTCTTCAGTCCATTTGGTGGTGCTAGGGGTGGGGCAAAAGATTTAACCAATATTTGACTCTCGTGATGATGGACTGATCCCTAAACGCACATATCTTTCATTAACTATATATAAAATATATGGTACTGCAATACTTGGGGAACCATAGTATCCTGATAGCTGCATTGTGACCAAAGTATTGCGATGTGTCATATTGTGAGGTCCCTTCCTAGTCTCAACCCGAACACATACTGTATGTCCTTGAGCATGTTAAAACTCTAGCTTACCTGTAAGTAACAAGGCCCCAGTTTTCCATGGCACCTGAAGGAGAAAGAACTGTTGTGTTTCACTATCGCTTTACAAATTTTGATTCAAACTTATGAATGTATGATTTAACGTTACCAGCAGCAAAATCAGCAATAGCTATGAGATCAATTTTAGGCAATGGATAAGGAACATTGAAGTAGTCTTTGTAGAAAGGTAAGGTCTTGGCTGCGACCTAGGAAAAAAAAGACAAGACAATAAAATAAAGTCAATAAAAATCTGTCTGTGCTCGAGGTTATGGTCAATTTCTATTTTCAGTGACTTTAAGCACCCTTGGCTTTATGGCTGTAACACTTTCACAGCAAAAGGAAAAGCATTTAATGAATTCCCAGTCTAGTTAGCAGCACTTATTTTGGCTTCCTGAAGTGAATTCCACTAACATGCTCACCTCCAGTGCAAATTTCCCTTGTTCTGCCTTTCCAACTGGTGTGTAGACGCGTACCATTACACCGTCTGATGACTGGCTCTCCACATAGTCGTACTCACCAATGACAAAAGCTACAAGGTATGTGGACATGATGGGTGTGGTGGCAAACTTCACTTCCACAAGATTTTCATCATCTGGGCATGGCTTTCGATCAATAGCATTCTGGAGAGAAGACGGAGTCAAACACACAAACAGGGTAGAAACAGATTACAACCAGTAAAGATGAACAAAGCTGTGCTGTAGATGGTACCAGTTCTTTAAAATGTGCTATTTTTGTCCACAGTCAGAATGTACATGTTAGGTTAGTTTCATCTTTGAAATCGATAGCGGTATTTCTACACATACAGATTTTACAGGGGTGGGCAGTGAAAGCTCATGACATTTTCATCAGTTGAAGTTAATGGTACAATCAGATTACTACTAAATAATTCCCCCACTTTCCTTTTGAGGGTCCAGGTGTTGGCAGCGATTAAGGGTGTGCTTTGACTTCTGCCAAGTGACAAAAAAGTGAAATGGCTCTCTGCTCCTCTGTCAGCAGGTGGCAGAGATGTTCACAAGTAATTTTTTGCAAGCCCAATTCAAGTTTCAAGACTCGAAGCTCAAGTCCAAGTCAGGTCTTAAGCCACTTTACGGTTGTAATTTCTAAGGAATTTAAACTATGTACCACATCATCCTTTATCTATTGGCATTTAGTAACAGAGGTGGTCAGCAGATGGATATCTTTACTTTAAATAGGCTGATGAAATTCAATAAAAGCAGTGAAAGTTTCTGTTATACATTTAACATCCGCCCCCCCCCAAACTGACCGTTCTTTTCTTGAGAAATATTCATGTTTCGTGGATCCAATTATCTGTGTTGTTTTAACACAGCAAATCACCTGACTTTTATTCCTCAAGGAAATTCAGTGCTTTGGATGTTTCTGACAAAAACATTGGAAATAAAAGCTGCTCACAAGTGCAAAATCCTGAGATCACGTAAAGTCTCAAGTCCAAAACTTAAGTGCGACTGGAGTCCAAGTTTCAGACTCAAGTCCCCAGCTCTGGCAGGTGGCCTGCAGTGGCTCACACTCGTATTGTTTTTTGTTTAGTATGGTTCCATCCTGTGCTGACAGCTGAGAAAGTTGCTGTTAGCGCCACTCCCAACCATCTTTGTGTGATGGGAGGGTGGAGCACAGGCTTCCCACAGAGAAGGTCATTGCTTACAAGGTGAGCTGCTATTTCTCTTGGGGGAGGGAGGGGGGGCTCATTTCCTTAAAGCCCATCTTAAGGTTAATTTCAGCATGATACAATTTGGAGCGGTAACCCCTGATCAGGCTTGTGTTTTCACTACAGGCTGTGTGGCAGGATGGTGGCAGCTGTCATGCTACATGTCCACTGGTTCTGTCATTTTTCTGCTTCCCATTAATTGTATAATGGAAACGCAAAGGAAAGCATTTGGGTCCGGACCGGTGAAAACTGGACTGCGGTGTGCCGAGTCGCCCGTGAGTTCCCCTACAGCTCAATTGCATAAACATTACGATGGGTCATGATTTTTTTTCCCATATGGTTTTGCACCAGAGACAGCGTTCTCGTCCTGAACTTTTAAACCAGTGGTTTTTGATGTCAAATAATGACAGATTCATTAACTGAACCTACTATTTCTTGGGCGAAGTGATGTTAGAAACACTTTTCGCTGTTTTGTTTTAAATATATGGAGACCAACGACCCCATATTGCCCGGTAGCAGCCAGGAACTGAAGACCGCCCATGAACGGACCCGTTGACCAATCCATTGAACCAGCCAGATGGAGGAGAAGATGAGAGGGGAGGGGAGAGAAGCAGATCTGTACATTACCTGTTTACCTGTTGTTGTGAAGACATGAAGGAGAAATTAATAACCGCTGTTTCAGACAACCCAATACTATATGACCACAGTCCTTGCCATCATATAGAAACAACATACAAAGGAACGAGGCGTGGACAGCAGTGAACATGGGCTCATTCAGCCGAAGCTCACAAACCAGGCGGTCAAATTCGCCATGCAATGTGCGGGGTCTGTAGGACTGGGTGAACCCAAAACTGGCGGCAACAACAACGACAAAGTAATCGCCTTTTGTAGCACAAATATACCAGCACTATTGTAACCCATGGACTACAGATGGAAATTAGCCACTGGCTACAATCTGGCAAGTTTACAATGATTTGATATCAAATGTTCATTAACTTGCACTGTCCTTAAAAACAGGAATTATTAAAAGCAAACATCAGTGTGGCTGTGGTTAATAATGACTGTTCCAGTATTTCCTCCCGCACTGCTCTGACTCCACCTATTCGAGAACTCTACCGGCCCCACACCCCCTGCCTGCACTTCATTGGTTCCGGTGACTGATTCCTTCTGGGAAAAATCCGGACCAGTGGACATGTACCATCATTCAGCAGGCTCTGTGCATTTAAAAAAAAATAATTTAAACTTTGTAGTTAATAGTTCAAGTCAGAGTAGTAACAAAATGTGTATAGAACTCGTTAATCTGTTCATTAAATTGAGGATATTTTCCAACTGAATAGCTGAAACTGCTGTTTCATTGTCAAATGTGCGGAAACTGATCCTCAGCCTATTCAGCTGAAGTCACTGAACAGTACACAGGATCCAGCCGCATGAAAGCCAAAGCCCCGTGAAGGCACTAGGCTGTGGTGGAGGGCACCCATTAGCGTGGAGGAGAAAAAAAGTGATGAGATATGGGTAACATGCACATCACAGTGACCCGTGTTTCATTTGGGTGGAAAATGGCGCCGCATCATGAAAACGCTAAGGTGTTTTGAACAAACCATGTCAGACATTTTCAATCCTCCAGAAGTGCTGTCAACGTGAAAAAAGACATGTCACCTTTAATGGACTCCTTATTCCATGCAGAATGTGCACTTCAAAAAGAAGCTCGTGAACTTCACAAAGCAGCTCAAAGTATGAAGAAAAAGGTACTTAGAACATTTTGCTTACTGTCTTACACTTGTTTAAACTAGTGATGTATGGATACAGCTTTTTTTAATGCCTGACCTGATATTTTTTGGTACCCACTGATACAGATGCAAAACCAATTTGCAGCTTGTGGCCTGAATAAATTCATCGTACTCTTTTCCTTGGTATTTCTGCAAGTGTTTAGAGTTTTTTTTATATATACTGTACATTCTGTCGTGCTATATAAGTGAATGCCATTTACCATTTATTAAGCATATAAATTCAGAGCTCCGGAAAAGCGGTAGATGGATGGATGGATAAATTCACATTTATCTCTTTTTTTTTTGTAACTTAGATTTTTATTCATTTTTCATCATACATATTACATTCAGATCACAGTCTACATTTAAAAAAAGGAGCTAGAGTAAGAAAGAAAAAAAAGAAAAAGGGGGGGGGGGACAAATGTTGGAGCATCAAGTTTTTAGTTTCCATCTCTTAATTCTTCTGGTTTTTCCAGTGTCTTTGGTTATTCTTTCAATTTCTGTCTCGTTGCTGCACTTTGTAGTGTGTCCATTTCCGCCATTTTTTTTCATATAGTCCTTCTTGCATTCTTTGTTGATATGTTAGTTTTTCCATCAGACGTATATCCTCAACAATGTCAGTCCATTGTTCTTGGTCAGGAAGAACTTCTGATCGCCATTTTTTTGTGATTGTTTTTTTACATGCAATCAACAAGATTTTAACCAGATATCTGTCCTCAGCCTGTATAACACTGTCTCTTTTAAGATCACATAAGTACATCAGGTTACAGTTCATTGGTATATTATATCCTAATATCCTCTGTATTGTCACATGTATAGATTTCCAGAATGATAAGATTTTGCAGCATTTCCAAAACATATGTGAGTGGTCTGCATTTTGAGCCCCACAGCCCCTCCAGCATAAAGATTGGGTATTTGTATATTTTCTTTGAATCTGTGGTGTAATGAAAAAGCGAATCAGGTTTTTCCATCCAAATTCCCTCCATGTCCTTGAATTTGTTGATGTGTGTTGTGTTTTCCATATTTCCTGCCAGCTTTCTTCTGTTATGCTTAAATTTAGCTCTTTCTCCCATTTCTCCTTTATATAGTTACTTGAATGTTTGTTTGCCATAAGTTTCTGATATAGCTTTGAAATAATTCTTATTTTATTTCCTGCATACGAGCTTAAAATGAATTGTATAATCTCGCTCACATCTGTGTGGAGGTTATGCCTAATCTTCTTCATATAATAGTCTGCAGATATCTGAAGAATTCCGATTTTTCTAGTTTAAATTTTCTTCTGATGTTTACAAAGCTCCCGAGATCTTTTTTTCCGATATTGCCCCATGCTGTGATTCCCTTGTTCACCAGATTTTTGTATCCCCCATCTTTCTTTGCCGGTTCAAACTGACTGTCAAATGCTACCCATTTCAATAGTTTTATGTCTTCCCTTATATTATACTTTTGTACTATTTTATACCACAGTTCCAAAGTAAATTTAGTGATTGGGTCTATTTGTTTGATTTGCTTATATGCATCTTTATCTCCTATTATGCTTTGTACTGGGAGTCCCTCAATTTCCTTTTCCATTTCTTTCCATTTTGCCTCATATCCTCCGTCGCACCAACATATGATATATCTTATTTGTGCTGAGTAGTAATATTCCTTTAGACTCGGTAGGCCCATGCCTCCTTTCTCTTTTGGTAACTGGAGAGTTTTATATTTCACTCTTGGTTTTTTACCTCCCCAAACAAATCTCGATATCATCCTGTCCCACTTTGAGAACTGGGCACCTGGAATCTCTGCTGGTAGAGCCTGGAAGAGGTAATCTAGGTTGTATGCTGATTTTGACTGTCTCAATTTTTGAATTCAGATCCATATTTAAGATTGACCATCTATCAATATCTTTTTTTATTTCTTGTTCCAACCTATCATAGTTTGCTTTATAGATTTTGCTTAGATCTTCAGGTATGCTCACTCCAAGGTATTTTATTTCTTTTTGTTTCCAGTTTAGTTTGATCTTATCAGTTATCTGGTTTAGAGGGTTATAGTGGAATGTCAGTATTTGTGTTTTTGTTATGTTTATCTTGTATCCTGATAATTTTCCAAAATTTTCTATCAAGTTCATCATTTCCATTATTGATTCATCTGGTTGTTCAAGGTAAACTATAATATCGTCTGCAAATAGCCCAATCTTGTGTTCTGCTCCCTTTATTGTTACACCTTTTAATTTCTTATTTTGTCATATCGCTTGAGCCAGTGGCTCTATGAACAGAGCAAACAAGGTGGGCGATAGGCAGCATCCCTGCCTGGTTGATCTTTGTATATTTACTTTGTCTGTTAAGCTACCGTTTATCTTGATTCTTGCCACAGGTTCTTGATATAGCGTCCTTATGCATTGTACTGATTTTTCGTTAAATCCAAAGCGTTCCAGCACACTATATAGGAATTTCCAGTTAACCCTATCAAATGCTTTTTCTGCGTCTAAACTCATTATTACTGCGCTTTTCTTTTCTTTATGTATTTGATTAATTATATGTATTGTTCTCCTGATATTGTCATGTGTTTGGCGTCCCTCTATGAAACCAGTTTGATCATCTTCTATCAATTCCGTCAAGAATGTCTTTATTCATTTACATATAATTGTTGTATATATTTTATAATCCACATTTAATAAAGAGATTGGCCTATAGTTTCCACATTGTTCTCTATCTTTCCCTGGCTTTAAAATAACTGAAATAATGGCTTCGTTCCATGATAGAGGTATTTTGTTGTTGTTCAGTGTCCAATTAAATGACTTTAGGAGCTGTGGCGTGAGTTCTTCTATAAACAGTTTATAAAACTCAGAGGGGTACCCATCACTACCTGGTGATTTACCATTTTTAAGTGACTTAATCACATCTCTAATCTCTTGTGTTGTTATTTCTGCTGTTAGCTTTTCATTTTGTTGATTTCCTATTGATGGTAAGTCCAATGTGCATAGAAATTTTTTAATGTCCTTAGTATTTGTTTCTTCAGGTTGCGAGTATAGTTCTTGATAGAAATTATGGAATATTTCTTCGATGTTTTCTGGGTTAACTGTGGTTTTATTTGTGATGGGGTCTTTAATCTTATATACATTGTTCACTGTTTGTTGTTTTCTTAACCGTTTTGCCAGCAGTTTTGTGACTTTTGGCCCCGTTTCATAATATTTTTGCTTTAGATATCTATTTTTCCTTTCAATTTCATCTATTTGTGCTTCTTTTATCTTTATTTTTTCTTCTTTAATTTCTTGGTATATTTTTGGGTCATTTGTGCTTTGATGTTTACGTTCTAGTTCCCTCAGTCTCTCACATCTTTGTTCATATGTTTCCGGTTTAGACTTATTTGCTTTTCCTGTTTCAACAATTAATTTACCTCTTAACACGGCTTTTAGTGCATCCCATAGTATTGTTGGGTCCACTTCTTCATTGTCATTCTCTTGGATATACTCGTTTATGTTTACTTTTATTCTTTCTTTCATTTTCTCATCATTTAATAGTCCTACATTGAGTTTCCATGTTGTTTGTCGTTTTCTATTGTTTAAATATATTTCCATGTATATAGGATTATGATCTGATATTTCTGCCCCTCCAATCCGACAATTTCTCACCCTGTGTCTGTCACCTTCATTCATAAGGAAGTAATCTATTCTAGAGTGTACTTTATGGACTGCTGAATAATGTGTATAGTCTTTTTCGAGTGGGTGCAGGTCCCTCCATATGTCTACCATACCCATTTCTGCCAGTGAGGTTCTTATGAACTTTGTTACATGTTTTTTTGTCTTCTTAACACTTGTTGTGTCAACTTCATGATCCATGACGGCATTTAAGTCTCCTCCACAAATTAGGACTCCTTCACTGTGTGTTGCTATGAGATCAAACAGTTGTTGAAAAAAACCCTTGTCACTTTCTGGTGGGGCATAGATGTTCACTAATGTGATTTGCATACCATCTATTCTTCCCTTTATTATTACATACCTGCCTTCTTTATCCTGGATTTCTTGTTCACATTCAAATTGTATTTTATTTGAAATTAGTATCATAACCCCCCTTTTAGTTCCTCCCTTAAATGAACTGTAGCAGGAGTTCTTATAGCCAAATCTCTTTAGTTTCTCATGTTCTGTCTTGCTCAAATGTGTCTCTTGCATAAATATAATTTTGGCTTTTTCCTTCTTGAATTTTCTTATTATTCTTTCCCTTTTAACAGGTGAGTTCAGACCATTCACGTTTAGTGTCATTATCTTAAGATTTTTACCCATAATCATGTTTTTCCATTTTTTTAACTTGTGCTCCTAACCCCTTTAACAACAAAACTAACACATATTTATATAAAAACACATTAACAAATCTCGTCCTCCGTACTTTGGGCCTTTCTTCTGCCCATTGGTCCCTGTTGGTGGGTGGAGGGAATGTCCTCACAGAGTGAAGGGCCCTCCCTAGACCTGTATTTACTATCCAAGTAATAGTCATTAGTCTAGAAACGTCCAACAAAAATCACTTAAACCTCTCCTAGCCGTTTGTTTCTCTTTTACCTTGTCTTCTTGGCCTTCATTTCTTCTGTGTCTTTCTTAATCTTTGTTATAATCTAGGCTTTCAGTTGAAGGCCTTGCAGCTTTTCCTGGGCCCGCTGCGCCACGTCTCTCCCCCGTCTTCTGCCGCTCACTTGTCTCCACTCCGGCTGTCGTGATGCGTTCAGTGTCGCCGCTGCTCCAGCTCCTTCCTCGGGTACGCTCACCACAAAGCCTCGCTCCGTCAAGTCCCACGCTGCCTCTCTGGCCGTGTTGTACGTTTTTACGCCGTCATCCCAATGAATCCTCATCTTCGTTAGTGGTGTTTGGAATCTAATTTTTTTCTTTTTCAGCGTTTTTTTTAATGTTGGCATATTTCTTTCGCTGCTGCACAATTTCTGCCGGGTAGTCATGATCAAAGAATATCTGTTTGTCGCCGATTCGTATCTTTTTTTCCCACGCTTGTGTCAGGATTCTTTCCTTTATGTCATATTTCAGAAAGTTCACCACAACTGACCTGGGTGTAGAGTTTGGATTTGGGTTCTGTGCCGAGGCTCTGTGCGCTCGTTGAATCTGCAGATCCGCTTCACCGGGCAGCTCCAGCTCTTTTTTTAAGAAATGATCCATGAATTTCGTCATCGAGTTGCCTTCAATGCCCTCCGGGATCCCGAAGATGCGTATATTGCTCCGTCTGGACCTGCTCTCCAGGTCGGTTATTTTTTCCTGCATCCTCTGTGTTTGCGTCGTCAGGGTCTGCAGCCGCTCGCTTGCCTCGGTCTTCCAGTCTTCCAACTCCGAATTTCGGGACTGTGCTTCTGTCATACACGCCCGTTGAGAGCGCAGCTCCTCCATGTTTTCTGTTAGCCTGCGCTCCATTTCTCTTCGGAGGCCTATAATTTCCTCCTTCATCTCTTTTTTCAGCTCTTCCTTAAGAGCCGCTAAATCCTGTTGGAGTTGCCGCTTAAAGTCTTCCAAGTCTTTTTTTAATTCTTTACCTAAATTGGCGATGCCAGTGTTCATAGCCTCGAGTTTGGCGTCCTCCATTTTCTCTGCTGTAGTTGTCTCGTTTCCCTGGGCCTCGTGCACAGCGATTTCTCCTGTGTTGTTGAAGAGGGATTTCTCAGTTTTACCCTGCTTTTGTCCGTGTGCCCGGCTTCTTCGTGTTTTCATCCCTTGGTTTATTGGTTCATTTATGTCGAGTTGGCCATTTACCAATGATTTTTAATCCGACTAGGGAGAGCTCTCTTTTTAAGCGTTATGTCTCTCCGCCATCTTCCCGGAAGTCCACATTTATCTCTATTTTAATACAAATAATAATAATAAAGCATGTTAAGCTGTAACATTTATATATGAATGCAGTAGGACAGACTTTTCTTCCTTCTTGGTTCCCCCTCTCTACGCCCGTCTGTCATGGCCCAGCCTGATTCATGCTACACCTCTGCTGTCCGCAAACGTGTTACCGGAAACCTTGTGTGACAAAATTTACGTCATCGTCTCCACTCTGCTAGTGCCCGCAGTGCTCGACCGCGTGCAGCCCAAATTTTGTGACCGCGCCGCCTGCCCACGACCTGAACGCGTTGAAAAGCACATGCGCAAGACTGAACGTCCCATTCACGAGGTGACGATATCGACACAGCATACATCAGTAGACGAAGAAGACAACGAGGCGGAAAACGAGAGTAAAAATATACATGAATCATACATACATACTTTTTTTCACAGCGCCAGCAGCATCTTCGTGGAAAAGAAGTGAAAACCGGGAAGTCAAACAGCAGAAATAGACTCTATACTTGAAGAGAAACTTTGTGAAGAAGTCCGCTGTTTCTTCGTTGGTGAAAATCCTGGCACGTCAGCGCCTTGGCGCTACCTATCGGGCGGGAGTGAAACTACAAATGATGGTTGTGCGCATGCGTCAGCCGCTTGGCATGGGTAGATGAAAAAAAGTGAGCATGAGCGGCGCCGTGTGCGTGCCAGGCTCGTCCAAAGCATACGCGGACCACAGCGGACTAGAGGGAAATGGAGCATGAAGCAGACTTACTGTTGGGCGGTGCTGTAGGCAAACGTAACGTATTTAAGTGCCAGCCCGCACCTGCGGCCTACTTCCTTCCGCCTTTCTGGGTAGTTGCTCGCTGGTCTGTGAGGTCCTTTGGTGCGCTCCTCTCAGTAAAAAACGAGGTGAGTTTCCACATTTTGTGCTCTGTTGACAACGGCCATCTGGGTTGATGTTTCTGCGGTGTTTGCAGCTCGCTGGCTGTGAGCCCTGTCGTGGGGTGACGTTGCTCCGTTCGGGTCAGCTCTCTCTTGTTAAGGTAGGCAGTTTAAGTCGCTGAGCACCATTGTGTGCTGTGGGTGTTTATTAAGCGATTTTTCTGCTTCCAAGAGTTTTTTGTGCCGTCGTGGACGAGTCGCTGTACCTCCCACGCCCAACCGTGCGGGCGAATCATCGTGCTTCAGTATGGATCCATCCATCCATCCATCTTCTTCCGCTTAATCCTTTTTGGGTCGCGGGGGGGCTGCTCCCGATTGTCTTTCATTAGCAGTCTGATGTTGCCTTAATGGAGAGGTTAACTGGAGTTTCCCTCCCCTCTGTCCAAGAACTTTGTCAGAGCCGTTGTAGGAGCAGGGCACTGAACGCCGTCAAGGACCGTTCTCACCCTCTGCACAAACACTTTGAATTGCTGCCATCTGGCAAACGATTCCGGAGCATCAGAGGCAGAACCACCAGACTGATCAACAGCTTCCTTCCACAGGCTGTTAGGATGCTGAACAGTTGAGCTGGAATCTTTCATACTGCACCTTATGGACATTATGTATATTTATACATATTATAGTTCTAGTTAGTTTCAAGTAGCCTTTTTGACTCACTCAGCCACTTTAATTGGTATTTTATACATAGGTAGTTATCACTTTAAACTGTAATAAGGTAATATTACTGTAATAACTAAACGTGTCTTAGGGATGTGTGAATGGCTGTGTTGGGGTGGGGGGTGAGTGAGTCTGTTTTAAATTATGCTCTTTTTACATATATGGCTGCCTAGAGAAACATAATTTCATTTTGCCTGCACTACAGTTGTATGTACAGCAACATGACAATAAAGGTTGATTTGATTTGAAACTGTTTTTTTGCTTTAGGTGATCAGCGCTGCCGTGTGCAACTCGTTTTAATGGCCGCCACTCGCTTCTGGAAGTGCTGTCTTGTCTGTACTCTCAACACTGCTGTTTGTTCTGTTTAGACAGCTCGTCTGTTGTGACAGATGATCTTGTTTGATCTGGTGTCGTTCACCCTCAGCTTTTTGACTTGTCTGTCTTAATTTGTACACGCTTGTTGTCCTTTTTTTAATCTATTTATAAGGACACAAGAAAATCAGAACATCATCCAGTGCTTTGTTTTATCCCATTAATTGGGTTTATTTTATTTGTTGTATATTTGTCTTACACATTTGTCCTCTTCAATTGTTAACAACTTTGTTTTTATTGCCCTGAGTTTTAGGTTTTATGGTGTAACATGAACTAGATAGTTAAAACTCATTGTTGGCAACAAGTTATGGTTTTAATTAACTTATGATTGTTTCCCTTTTTTAATTAATAAAAACGATTGTTATTAATGAAATCACATTTATGGCTCCATGTGTGTAACGAACTTGTGTGACCTTTTAGGTCTTGGGAAGAAAAAAACTATTTGCTGGGGTGAAATTCCCCAGGTGGCGTCGTGCTTTATGTTAAAAATCCACTGAGTGGAGGGCAATTACCAAGCCCCAACTGGCGATGTCCAACCAGAGGATTCGAACTCCCAACCTCCAGCTTCAGAGTGCAGCACTCCTGTGTACCTGTGTCGCCAATAGAGTCAACCCACTAGGCAAGCCAAGTAGGAATGCTTTTCATTGACTCTGCTACATCAGCAGAAAACTGTTAACAGCTGAAAGGTCACCGTGATCATTTTCATACCGCCAACCTGCAGCATTAATATACAGTAACTGGTTAAAATTTAGATTAATCATTAGAATAACTGCAGTATGGACACCAATGTCAAATAACGCCTAATAAACTTTCGCAGTTTTTAAAATGGTCAAATTGCAAAGAACAATCTGGACTCTGTGAAAACATCATATGAAAAATAAATTGGGCTTCAGGTGTGCTGGCAATGGAGTAGGTGTGTGCGTTGCTGGCTCCTGCTATATTTTTTTTTCTTTACTTTTTAAACCCTATTTTGCTGTAAGCTGTTAATGTTTTGGACATTTAATACATGCAGAATCTGTTTTGAAATATGTCCAAAACAAGAAAGCAGACTGAAAAGGAGGCAGCAGGGAACAATATTAACACCAGCTTAGCTGAGGATGCTAGTCTCAGCCTTAACCCTGCACTTGTTGCCTTGCTAGAGCAACACAGAATGTCCATAGCTGCTGACTTCAAAGCTTCATTTGAACTTATTAATGGTAAGCTGGATAAAATTCAAGCAGATGTGGCGAACCAGGAGCAACGCATTGGCGACCTTGAAAACAACGCGGAGGACGTCAGCCAGCGCCTAGCGGCGCTTGAAGTTACATGCGAGTCAATACAGGAGGAGAACAAACTTTTGAAAAACAAACTTTCTGACCTGGAGGGAAGAAGCAGGAGGCTGAATATTCGTCTGGTGGGTCTGCCGGAGTCCTTTGATGTGGGTCCACGGCCATCTGAATTTTTTTCTCGGCTGTTGGTGGACGTCTTTGGCGCACAAACTTTGCCATCTCCCCCAGAGCTGGATAGAGCCCACCGCAGCCTCATGCTCAAGCCGGGTCCGAATGGGAAGCCGCGCACTGTCATTATTTGTTTCCACCGGTTTCGGACCAAAGACTTGGTGATGAGAGAAGCGCGGAGACGCCGTGGGACTTTGGAATATCGTGGGCATAAACTTCAGTTCTACGAGGATTATAACGCCGACGTTCAGAAGCAACGAGCCGAATATAAGGAGGTTATGTCCGAGTTGTACAAGAGAGGTTTTCGTCCTTCTCTTCTTTTCCCTGCCAGGCTCCGGATAACTCTTCCAGACGGCAAAAACCAGTGGCTGGCGTCCGTCTCAGAGGCCACCCGCTTCATGCAAACTATGGAGAGAAACCAGCAATTTTCGCCTTGAACTGGACATTTCTGGGTTGACCAGCTGCCGCGCTGGGCTGCTTGTTACTTCATTGAAGCTGCACTGACTGGACATTGATGCATTTTCAGATGTTTAAAAACAAGGTAAAATTGGCTCCCTATACGTTGTTGTTTACTTAATTCTTTTTTTTAAATTTTATCTTATTTTTTTTTTTTTTTAGGGTAAAACGTTCATATTATGCAGGATTGAAGCCAGTTGTATGGGAGCATTCTGTTAGGATGAAAATAGAGCAGGAGATGGAGCGGTTGCTGTTTTTTTGCAACCGGCTGGAGTGTTGTTATAGGTTTGGTTGTTGGATTTTTTTATTTATTTATTTTTTTTTTAATTTTTATTTTTTAATTTATTTTTTTTTTGTTTTGTTTTTTTTGTTATGGTTTTATTTACACCCCCCTTACCCCTTCCTTTTTTTTTTTTTTACCCGTACCTCACTTTACTCTTCTTTGGGCTACACAACATAATATATAAATTTTACTCTTTGAATGAATAGTAATCTTACTTTGGTAAGCTGGAATGTGAAGGGGTTGAACCATCCAATTAAACGAAAGAGAGTCATGTCACGTCTAAAGCAATTTAAGCCTGGGGTATTGTTTTTGCAGGAAACCCATTTGCAGGATTCCGACCACTTGCGTTTGTCAAAATGTTGGTCAGGACAATTTTTTCATTCAAATTTTAAAGCTAAGGCCAGGGGCGCTGCTATTCTTATTGATCGAAATATCCCATTTATTCCCTCTAATGTTGTATCAGATAAAAATGGACGATTTGTAATAGTATCAGGTAAACTTGGTGATAAACATGTCACTTTGGCTAATCTGTATGCACCGAATTTTGATGATGTGCACTTTTTTCGCAACCTTTTTTCGCAACTTCTAGACTTAAATACTCATTCTCTAATTCTTGGGGGTGACTTTAATTTGTATATGGATCCGATCTTAGATCGCTCATCTTCAAAACCTGCTAGTCTTAATAAATCTGCAACTTATGTTAAGTCTTTTCTTGAGGAATATAGCCTTACAGATCCTTGGCGTTTTTTACATCCTAACGGCAGGGACTATTCTTTTTTCTCTCACGTACACCATACTTATACCAGAATAGATTATTTTTTTGTTGACAATTTATTAATTAATAACCTTTGCTCTTGCAGTTATGATAGCATCTCGGTTTCTGATCATGCCCCTCTTGTACTTAAAATGATCCTCCATGGATGTGACTCCATGAGAAAGCATTGGAGATTGGATCCATTATTACTTACAGATGAAAAATTGGTTGTGAATATTTCTTCTAAAATTAATTTTTTTTTGAAAGAAAATAAAACTCCTGGTATGTCAAATAAAACGATATGGGAGGCCATGAAGGCATTTCTTAGGGGGGAATTTATTTCATTGGCAGCATTTAAAAGACGATCCTTAATACAGGAACAGAAGGTTATTTTAGATCAAATCCTGGACATTGACAGACAATATGCTCAATCTCCATCACCCGCTCTGTACAAGGAACGTATGACATTACAAACTAAATTTAATTTACTTTCTACTCGACAAATTGAAGGTTGTTTAATAAGGAACAAGAGTGAATTTTATGAACATGGCGAAAAAACCAGTAAACTTCTAGCTAATCAACTACGTGGTATTAGAGCTAAGCAAATTATTACTGGAGTTAGGACAGATAAAGGAGAGGTGACATCTGACCAACAAGCGATTAATGATATTTTCAGGTCATTTTATTCCAAATTATATACCTCAGAATATACAACAAACTTAAAGGGTTTGGAAATTTTTTTTGATTCTATTGATATTCCTTCGATTTCTTCAGAATCTCGGCAAATTTTAGAAGCTCCCATCACAAAAGAAGAAATTCAGCTGGCAATATCATCCATGCAATCAGGAAAATCACCAGGACCTGATGGGTTTTCCGCTGATTTTTTCAAAAAATTCTCTGATGACCTCGCCCCTTTCCTTTGTCAAGTTTTTACAGAGTCGCTTGACTCTGGTACACTTCCTCCTTCATGCTATCAGGCCTGTATCACTGTGTTGCTTAAAAAGGATAAGGATCCTGTTGATTGTGCTTCTTACAGGCCTATTTCCTTGTTAAATACCGATGTTAAAATTTTGTCAAAGTTGTTAGCTTCAAGGTTGGAAAAGATTCTTCCTTTTATAATTTCACAGGACCAAACCGGTTTCATTAAAAATCGCCATTCTTTTTTTAACTTGCGGCGGTTGTTTAATATTATTTATACTCCTCACCACAACATACCTGAATGTCTTATTAGTTTGGACGCTGAAAAGGCATTCGATAGGGTTGAGTGGGAGTATTTGTTTTTTACTTTGGAGAGGTTCGGTTTTGGTCCTTCCTTCTGTTCCTGGATTAAACTTCTCTATGCTAGTCCTTTAGCTTCAGTGTTAACTAATTGTCGCTATTCTGACTATTTTAGACTTTACCGTGGTACGAGGCAAGGCTGTCCTTTGAGCCCGTTGCTCTTTGCCTTGGCAGTTGAGCCGTTAGCTATTGCAATCCGTGGGAGCCGGGACTTTCTAGGCATTCGTAGGGGTGGCATTGAGCATAGGGTTTCACTCTATGCTGATGATCTTTTATTATTTCTCTCCAACCCACTTACTTCATTACCCGCTATACTTAATATTTTGGATAGTTTTAGTAGGTTTTCTGGTTATAAAATTAATCTTAATAAGAGTGAACTGTTTCTGATTAATGAAAAGATTCAAGTTCAGGATTTTGAACATTTTCCTTTCAAGGTTGTTATTGATCATTTTAATTATCTTGGGATATGTGTCACTAAACAATTTAATTACTTGTTTAAAAATAATTTTCTCCCCTTACTTGACCAGTGCAAGTTAATACTTTCCAAATGGTCCCCATTATCCTTGTCTTTAATTGGCAGAATCAATTCTGTAAAAATGATGTTACTTCCAAAGTTTTTATATTTGTTTCAATGTCTCCCCATTTTTATTCCTAAATCCTTTTTTAAGTCCTTGGACTCTCTGATTACCTCATTTATTTGGAATGGTAAACATCCGAGATTGAGGAAAGTTTTTCTTCAAAGACCCAAATCAGTAGGTGGCATGGCTCTGCCTAACTTTCAATATTACTACTGGGCAGCAAATATCAGGTGCATGTTATATTGGAAACATTTTTATCTGGAACCCAAATCACCTATTTGGATCCTTATGGAGTCACATGTGGACAATCAAACTTCCCTACCGGCAATTTTAGGTTCACCACTTCCCCTTGCTTTGTCTACACTGGGTAATAATAAAGTAGTTCGTCAGTCTCTTAGAATTTGGTCTCAATTCAGGAAAAATTTCGGTCTTCAGTTTTTTTCCATTAGAAGTCCAATTGCCGCAAATCATTTATTTACCCCATCAACTATTGATAGTGCATTTCATATATGGCACAGAAAAGGTTTAAAATCTTTTGCGGATTTATATTTTGATGGTCAATTTGCAAGTTTTTCTCAACTTTCCACCAAATTCGACATCACTTCTACACACTTTTTCCGCTTCCTCCAGGTCAGACATTATGTGCAAACCATGACAAAACAATTCCCTCAAAAACCTTCTGATAATCCTCTAGATGATTTTTTATTAGTTAAACCAACTTCTAAGGGGGTAATGTCAGTTTTATATAATTTAATTTCAAATTTACAATCTTCTTCTCTGGCCGCTATCAAATTGAACTGGGAACAAGATCTTAATTTTACTTTTACTGATGAACTGTGGGACTCTATTCTTGGCCAGGTTCACACTGTATCAATGTGTGCTCGTCACGCTCTTATTCAATTTAAGATTGTACACCGGATGCACCTGTCCAAGGTTAAGTTAGCACGCATTTACTCGGATATAGACCCAACTTGTGAAAAGTGTGGTAGCGCTCCTGGCACTTTGCTTCACATGTATTGGTCCTGCCCTGCATTGATGAATTTTTGGCATTCTGTTTTTATCACTATGTCTGAAGTCCTGCAATATCAAATTAAACCTGATCCATTATGCGCCATTTTTGGTGTGGCTCCAGAACTTGTCTTGCCAAGTTCCAAATTAAAAGTATTCAAATTTTCATTATTATTGGCCAGACGTGCTGTATTACTGAAGTGGAAAGACTCTTCGCCCCCTTCACATTTACAGTGGATAAAAGATATAATGTCCTGTTTGGATTTAGAAAAAATCAGATATACAGTCTGTGGCTCTGAAAACAAATTCTATAAATTATGGCGCCCGTTTCTTGATTTCTTTGAAAGACCCACGATTATAGTTTCTGAGTAGCCCATATCCCCTTTACCCCAACCCCACTTCACACACATAATTTTTCTTTGTATTTTTTTTATTGTTTATTTAAAGGTTTTTGTGCTTTGAAGCATTTACATTTGTTGGCTTTAAGTTCTAGTTTTTTACTGTTTGGTTGAAACAAAAATGAAAATTTCTAATACTTTGTATTGTATTGATACTTCAATTAATAATAATAAAAAGACCTTTGAAAGAAAAATAAATTTAACATGTAATTATGACAAAATACCTCGGGAGAAATGTATGCTGTATTACACCTGAACACGACATAAAAAAAACTTTTTCTTTTAGAATACGTTAACGTCCTACAGCTCACTTCACAATCACAGCCATCGGACAGATGGAAGCTTCTCCTTAATCACCTGGTTTAAAATTACTTCAGAGTGTTTTCATCTTCCACAACTATCACAAAGATCTTTTCTATAGCAAGAGTGTTCACTGTCAGTCTAGAAGCTTTTATGAAGTGGTAAATATGCCGAATATATAAAATCACTCATCTATTTGTCCAAGTCTTTCATTTATTTTTAATGTTTGTTTGCAGTGATATTTAGTTTTCATTCATTTTTAATCCTAAAAAATGGCCGTTAACATCTCGTCTCTCACACTACAGCTTTGACATGCAGCCGCTCAGACACACAGCATGACAGGCTGTGGAGCGAGGGAGACTTTTACAGAATGTTGAGCAATTTTAAGTGTTTTAATGGATCAGCTCATATTTACTTATTGCTCCCTGACACAATCCAGTCATTTTGGATCAAACCCAATACTACATATCGGATCGGCCCATCTCTAATTTAAACAAAAAAATCTTTGTAAGCTTGCCTGTGGGTAAACAAGAACATTGGATATTTAATAAAAAAAAAAAAAAAAGAAGACTGAAACAGGCAATATCTGTGGCGCAGTCTGTGTGTGACTGACAAAAAGCTACATGGATTATTTTCTTGCTCTGTGTTTTATTAGTAGTGGAGCTAATATTAGAGGAAGTTTATTGTGTCATTAAGAGCATAAGTCATGTGATGAAGATAATTCTGCAACAAACAGGCTCGACTACAACAAAGGTCAGAAGCTCAGCACAAACAACCGAGTACCACCCATCATACAAATAATCATAATTTTATCTGTACTTCAGAGGCCACTGCATAGTTACACACAATACATTTCTATAAGCATCTGAACACAAAAGGGAAAGAGAGACGGACCCTTTGGTTCTGTTGCATTACGGCCTGCAGTACGCAATTACCATTGTGCTGCGATACCCTGCATTACCCAATACCACGATGTCAGTCACAAAATCACTTCTCATTAATGAATAACAGAATACATTCATATTTACTCAGAGAGATGTTGCTTCACAGTCACTGTTCAGATGAGCCCCGTTAGCCTGGAGGGTTGCTGCTCCTCTAAACCAGATCATGCTCTCTGATGCACTTAAGCTGGGAGGACTTGGGCTTGGACTGGTTAAAATGCCAGATTAAAACCAATCTGACGGTGGCCCAACAACTACAGGTGGGGAAGGCAGCTAATCAGTGTACTCGAGCAAAAGTAGCGTTACCTGATGCACGCAAGTAAAAGCAGTCACCACAAGCGCTACTTGAGAGAGCAAATTATAAAATTATGGCTGTGTTTGGAATGTTCACCCCCCCCTTGCTACATAGTGGACTATACAGTAAACTCAATATAACAATAAAATTATCAGCTATCAGACACTGTGGGGCTTGTTTTTGCGGTACTGTTAATGATGTCATCATGGCGAGACAGTAAAACATAACAGGCTAACGGTGGTAAAAAAAAAAAAAATAATGCCCGCATGTAATTTGTCGTAAATATGTATTAAATCATTTTTGCTGAATTAATAAATATAAATACCTTAAGGTAGTTAACGTTGTGATGTGAAGCTCTCCTCTCACTGCTCTGTTGGCTGCGCATTGCATTATGGGATATATTGGCTAATGTAGTTGTTAAACACTACTTTTGAAAATGCATTGTGGGATATTTTGAGTGGACTATATAGTGAATGAAATTTCCAGTTAAGATTTCGAACAGCACTACAACATGGCTGATTCACTATATAGTCCACTATCTGGGCAACGAGTGAACATTTCAAACACAGTTTTATATCCAATGTGTGTGTGTGTGTGTGTGTAGTATGCGTGCTCGCAAATTTGCTAAATTTTTCTCATGCATTTTCTCATAAATTTGACATTTTCTTGTATATCTGAAACTTTATTCTTATAAAATTTGCTTATAAGAACTTTTTTAATACAGTTCAGAAATTCTTTTAAATGTATTATTTTAGCATAAATATGACTTTATCCCCTTGCTCTCCGGTCAATTTCCCTAAAAACGCCAAAAAATAACGTGCCCAAAGTAAATCTAAAGCTGTTCTTCAACCCTTTGCAGCATCTTCATGGGGTTGGTCTCATTTAAAAGAAAACACTTTGAATTTTTTGGCAAAACAGTCATAATCTCTCTAAGTGCTCCGGCCACTGAGTTACAGTCATCTAAACATAGTGAACTTGAAGAAAATAAATTTGTCCTGGGTGTTTTTTTTGGATACAAATGCTTGCAAATAACACACAGCTTCAGATCCGGGCTGGAAAATGCAACAGAAATGTAGAACCAAGTGTTATCCAGCTGAGATCCAAATTTTGTAACAATACCACAAAAAATGAATATATTACACAGCTTTTCCTCAGGTAGTTCCCAGGCGTTTTTGAACTGTGCCAAATTGTGCCAAATGGCACAGTTTGGAAAAACGTCTGTAACTTTTGAATGATTCAATATAGAAGCTTGATCTTGGGCTCTAATGAAAGGTGACACTCAGGGCTGTGTGTGTGTGTGTGGGGGGGGGGTTGCCCCCCCCCCGCTACAGAGGACGGACATCAGCCATCGCTACATGACGGAATACACTCATGTGGCGATCGCGGCGCAGTCACCGCGGCTCCCCCCCCCCCCCTCGCTACAGAAGAGTAGCGGGGGGAGGGGTTTCCATGGTCTGGACGCGGCGAATGAACCGTGTACCACGGCGCACGGACTTTGGACTTCGTGCGCCGCACAGTTGTAATTTACCGATCGGTCAAAAGTCATTTTTTGATTACAATTTTCAGGGATAAAGAATAATTTAGCTTATAACACCTTACCTCTTCACAGCAGCGCCCTGGCGAACTTCTCTTCCTCATTGTCAGACGAACGCGACGCTGGTCCCTTGTTACGGACTCGTGGTTCTGGTCTCGCGACCCGGTTCCATTATATTATAATTCCATTATTGCGGTTTTGCGCTTCCATGATTGCGGTTTTGGCGAATGATTTATGACCTTCGTCGTCGGCCTCCGTCGGTCTATGATGACCATGGAAGAGAATCCTAAACGTCTATTCTGCTGGAATAAAAAAAAAAAAAGCACCGCCTGTGCTGAACAGGCCGATGCGCGAATGGCGGTCCCTGTCACACAGGTTGCACTTGTGGGTGGTCTCCGTGCTGCTGGGTCTGTGGCAGGTTCTTCCTGCGGGTCCTTTTTTCATCTGCTGCAGCAGTCAGTCTCTCTCCACCCAGCCTTACACAAAACAGCTCGCGAACTTCTGTGCTTCAATTGGCTCGCTGCATTCACAGCGTTGGTAGGCGGGTCCTTCTTGCTAGGTTTTCAGTCATTGGTTCTTCAAGGTTTCAGAAACCCAATTCAAGGCTCTTATTAGTCGAATGAGAGGTCAATCATATCTGATCTGTTCGCGGCTGTGTCTGTAGTGGGAGAACGGAAATGAAGTTTTTTTTTTTTCAGTGCGCTCTGGGACGCAGAGACGTGCCTGTCCTCGGTACACCGGAGTGCAAGAGGTTAATGATGCCAAGTTTTTGATAAAATGCCACTTTTTACTTATAAATTTGCAATGTTTCCTCATAAATTCAACCATTGTTTTCTTCCCCTCATAAAAGCTGCAAGTTTTTCTTAAATTAGTTTTTTATTCTCATAAATTTCTTGTATATTTGAGGCCATATTCTCATAAATTTGTAAGTCCCCCCCCCCCAACCTTAGTACAGCTTTGTAAAAGAGTTACTCAAATACATGAACTTAAGTAAACACAACTAAAGAGCCGAACATTTAGCCAGAGGAAGAATTTGCAATGACTGACTGCCCCGTTATGTAAGCTGTGGCAAGAAAAGAGAGAGAAGAGAAAGGAGGGGACACACACACACACACACACACACACACACACACACACACACACACACACAGAGGACACATTTGGCAGCAGACGGTGACTGGAGCAGTGTGAGGTCTGAGGACTCTCAGCAGGGGGAGTGAACATATGACACGTACCATATTTGACAAGGCTACTCGGTCCTTGGGAACTACCAGCGTAATGTCGAAGGTGGCTTTGATGGCCGGCTCGTCCCAACAGGGGAAAGCTCTGCGAGCGTCCGTGGCCTAAAGGGACAGTGGACAGGGAGAAGGAGAAACAGACAGTGAAATTTGGATGTAGGCAAGAACATATTTTTGTTCAGGTGCAGCCGAGTTGGACTGCAGTTAAGGCACAGCAACAGATTACATCTCAAGTGTCTCTACTGGCTGTTGTCACACCACATTTGTCTTTTTTAAATCTGAGACATTAGCACTGGACACACAAAAGAGCAAACGCATGGGCAGAGCATGATGACCATAAATCAAATCCTCACGGAGATTTTATAGGGGCAGGCTACAAGTAGGGGTGTGCCAAATTGTACTGTTCATGATAAAACCAGTATAATTTTTGATATTGGTGTAAAAATTAATATTGTTTTATCTGGGGTCTACTGCGTGATGACATGTTGCCATAGAAACAGCAAAACAAACATGGCGTGGGAAGCTGCCGCATCTGCATCTAGTTGTTTGGAAATATTTAAGTTTTAAAGCAGTTTCAGACTGCTGCCATGTTGAAAAACAAAACCAAAACTGTGCAGCAATGTGGATAATCTGCCCACATTTTTTTACCCCGAACGTCAACATCACTCCGGAGCAGC
The DNA here is from genome assembly GCA_020510985.1 of Pholidichthys leucotaenia. Lineage (NCBI taxonomy): Eukaryota > Metazoa > Chordata > Actinopteri > Cichliformes > Pholidichthyidae > Pholidichthys > Pholidichthys leucotaenia. Next base: position 285,187,841 of record CM035848.1, on the reverse strand, counting down.
GTTAACATGCGATGGCCATGGTATCTGGAGTTCTATTTTTGTTCCATTTCGGCAGCTTCAGCTTGAGTTTATTCAACCACAAGAGCAAGTACAGAAGGTTCACCACAAGGTGCAAACCAGTGAGGGTGCATCCCAGTTCACCGCTTCACCTTAGCCCTTAGCCCTACCCCTCCATTCTGCATGAATGTGCCAAGGGTAGGGCTAAGGCGAAGGGGTGAACTGGGCCTGCAGTAAAGGCCTGGCAAAGCATCACAAAGGAGGAAACCCAGTGTTTTGTGATGTCCATGGGTTCCAGACTTCAGGCAGTCCTTGCCTACAAAGGATTCTCAACAAGGTATTAAAAATGAACATTTTATTGATGGTAATTTGTTCCATTACTTTTGAGCACCTGAAATAAGGAAACCTTGTTTAAAAATGGTTGCAATTCCTCTTGACTATAGCTCCAATTTGGATGTGAATACCCTCAAATTAAAGCTGAGAGTCTGCGCTTTAAGACCACATTGATTATATAACTGTATCTTGAATATGTTTGGGTAACAACTAAAATAATAACAAAACTTGGGTCACTGTTCCAATGCTTTCAGAGGGGAGTGCACATTGTAAAAATCCTTATTAAACTTTTTATTGTCATGATTTACTGATGCAAAAATATTAGAGTAGTAGGTGGAACCGCATCAAACCAACATCCTTGATATTTCATTTCCATATTCCCTTTCAGACGTCAGAGGACACCGACTCACTGCTGTTCTGCTGTGTGAGCAGTCCCATAGTCACAATCTTAGCAGGACACACTGCAATTGGGCATTTTTATCTTTGCCACATAAGCCGTTTTTTTCTAAGCTAATCTATTCATCATGCTGCTGCAGGATGTTTAGCATTCTTTTAAATACAATCCCCTAAAGAATGGTCTTACCTATAGGCTCAAAGTGCTCTATTGTTGACTTCTACCTGTGGTATTTTACATGTCTGACTGCATGCATAGTAATCAGGGAACTGTTTCAGAAATGTCAACCAAAGAATACTTTTACTGCTTTGAGCTACCAACTAAACATACTTTTCATTAGAGAAGAACAGAAGATTCAAATCTGATATTTTGCTCAAAAAGTCTCACATCCCTGGCAAACAGAAGTAGTGGTTATATGACCAAAACATCAGCTTGCAGTTAGCTGCTAACCACCAGAACCCACCACTGCACACACCTGGAGCACTGCGGGGGCGAGGCGGGGCGGAGACAAGTAGAAATGGGGCACGTGTCTTTTAAATCCCGATATAAACGACACAGTTTGATATGAAACGGTAGACATTTTTTATCGTGTCACTGATATATATCGTCATATCACACAGTCCTAGTTTGTAGTGCAAGGCTTGCGTCCATTCATGACCACAGAGCAGCTGGAGTTTGGGTAGGCGGCACGTGTGACGTACAGATTAATACTGACTTACTCTTTCCCAGAATGAGTAATGTCTTGAGGTTTTACCGGTATGTTAATATACAATTATTTTATGCGTGTGTGGGTGTATATACACTAAAGTCCATAGTGGTCAAACTTGACAAAATGTGGTGTATTTTTCAACCCAGTCTCCCCTTCGGTCCACACATATCTTCCATCGGTGGTGCAGTGCTTGTATCCCTGTGGCTGAAAAATGAACCACATGTGGTCAAATCTGACCACTACAAACCTTTCAGCGCCCCTCATATACCTGTACTGAAGTGTACACAATGAATCATGACTCTTCATACATCTTGAAAAACCCAGCCAGAGAGATGACACCACAGCTAGCTATCGGCATCTTTTTTAGTTTATAGGCAAGTGGCAACCAATGCCAAGTCACAGAAATCCACCTTGTGACTACGACAGAATGGGAAACAAAAAGACTTTCAGGGTTACTGGGCTTTTGCATGGCAGCGTTAAGTTGCACCCCCCAGCCCTTTCCAAATCAATACACCTAGGGGAAATATTGCAAAGATTTTGCGCCATTTTCACTGTTCATAAATGAAACAGTTTTAAAATAAATGTGAACATTTAAATCTTTACCAGTTTGTTCAGGTACAAATGCTCTCTAATAGCAGCCAGCAGCAAATCCTGTCTCCAAACCAATAAACTGCACCATTATCACAATATTATTACACTTTTATTAATCCCAGAGGGAAATTACAGGGCATCCACCTGGATGAATGAGGCAGCCACGGTGCAGCGCCAGTCCCTTCACCATTCACACCTAGGGCCACTTTAGAGTCTCCAGTGAACCTAACCTGCACGCTTTTGGACTGTGGGAGGAAACCCACACAGACACAGGGAGAACATGCAAACTCCACACAGAAGGGTCACCGATGGTCAGGGGGTGGGATGGAACCCATGACCTTCCGACTGTGCCGCCACAGTGCTAACCACTGTTCCACCGAGCTGCCCGATTAGTAATATCATCAATATCATGCTTTCACTCTTACTGCCACAACCCCTACTACAGCATTTTGCTGCTAGACGGTACACAGCACACATACTTTTTCCCACTGCCATAATTACTGCAGACAACTATAACAATAATTTGATAATGACACATGAACAGTTTCAATGAGAAGCAACTGTTACAGCTAATCAGTTGGAAGCCATTTTTTTTAAATGCAAAGACTGTATTCAGACCACCAGTTATTTATTTAGCGAATGCAAAGTCCTTAAGCCAAGCAGTTGCCTCCTGGTTTGCTGTATGGAGGGTGTGTAATCCTCCTTCCAGTCTTTGGAGCGGGCAAGCCTCTATGATGTGTTCCATAGTTTGCTCCTCTCCACATGCGCACAGTGGGCTAGGGCTACTGCCCCATCTGTGAAGGCTGGCCAAGCAGGGGCCATGTCCAGTCCTGAAGCGATTGAGTGTAGACCACTGTCTCCTTGGGAGGTTGGTGCCCGGGACCTGTTGGTTGGGGTTTATCACCAGCTGTTTGTTTGGGACCTCCTTGGTTTCCCATTCCTCTTGCCAAGCTGTCTGGATGGTAAAGTCAGCTGGGGGAGGGTTTTTCCAAATCGGCCGTCTGGATGAAAGTCGGGCAGTGGGTGGGGTGTAGATATCTGCATGGATTGGTAAGTGAGGAAAATCTTTAACTTTTTGGAGCATCCTTTGAGTTAATGCTGCTCGCCGGATGTGTGGAGGGGCTATGTTTGACAGTACAGAGAGCCAGGGGAGTGGTGTTGAGCGGATTGTTCCAGTTATAGTTCTCATGGTTGAGTTGAGCTGGGTGTCTACAAGGTGTGTGTAAGATGACCTGGACCAGACAGGGGCACAATATTCTGCTACAGAGTATGAAAGGGCCAGTGCTGAGGTGCGCAGGGTGGAGACTGCCGCCCCCCATTTTGCACCAGCGAGCTTGCAGAGCAGGTTGTTTCGTACTTTCACCTTAGCAGCCGTCCCCTTTAGATGTTCCTTGAAGGATAAGGTCCTATCAAGGGTCACTCCAAGATAAGTTGGATTTGGGGCATGCTTAAGCTTGAGTCCGCTCAGGTGGATGTTTAGTTCTCTGGCAGCTTTTGCATTGTGGAGATGAAATACACTGGAGACGGTTTTTGCTGGGCTTGGTTTTAGGCGCCAGATTTTGCAGAACTGGTCCAGTTTAGCAAGATCTTCCGTGAGCACCCGTTCCAGTGGTTCAAAGTCTGGTGCTTGGAATGCCAAACAGATGTCGTCTGCATAGATGAATTTGCGGGATTTTGTAGTAGGCAGGTCGTTTATGTAGAGGTTGAACAGAGTTGGAGCTAGAACTGAGCCTTGTGGGAGTCCGTTTTTCTGCATTCTCCATGCACTTGTGTTCTGACTGAGGTGGACTCTGAACCTTCGGTTGGTCAGCAGGGTTTTTATAATTGCTGTTGCCCAAGCAGGGATCGCCTTTATAAGTTTCAGGAGGAGGCCTTTGTGCCAGACCGTATCATAGGCGGCTGTAAGATCGAGAAACACAGCCCCTGTCTTCAGTCTGCTCTCGAAGCCATTTTCAATGAAGGTGGTTAGGGCCAGTACTTGTTCTCCTGTACTGCGGTCCTTGCGGAAACCTGCTTGATCCACACTTAGAATATCCTCTATTTCTGGGGAAATGCGTTGCAGTATTAGGCGCTCCATGATTTTGTAAGGAACGCTGAGTAGGGAGATTGGGCGGTAGCTTGCTGGTAGTTTGTGGTCTTTGCCAGGTTTTTGGGATGGCAATGACCTTTGCTGTCCGCCATTTCTTTGGGATCGAGTTCGTTTGTGTGATCCTTGTGTAGAATTGTGTCAACCAGGTTAGGGCTCGGGGGGCCAAGATTCTTCATGAATTCTGGGAAGATGTTATCGTATCCTGCTGCCTTTCCACATTTCAGGCCCTGTAGGACTTTCTCCAGTTCAGCAGCCTCGAAGGGTTCAGGGTTCGTTTCCTCTACAGGCATTTTTTGGTGTTTTTTTTTAGCTCAGTTGTAACTGCTCTTCTGGTGTCTTTGTCTTGGGGTGCTTTGGCGATAGTCAGTAGGTGGGATGCAACTTGGTTGGGTGTGACGGATGCTCGGCTTTGGCTAGGGGGCTTCTGTGCAGCTCCTAGGCGACGGATGAGGCTCCAACATTTCCTGCTAGAGTGGGTAAAGCTCCGGTCAGCAACTGTCTCCTCCCATTTCTTTCGCCGGGCTGTATTTAGCGATCAATGAGATGGTCTGCTATCTCTGGGTCCCCTGATGTTTGATAGGATTGTAGGAGGGCAGCACTTTCTCCGTCCCAAACATGGGACATAGAGGGGTCGGTAGCCTCGTGGGATTGCAGTATGGGCAGCCTTGAAGATTGCGCTGCAGAAGCGGTTGTATGCTTCATCTACAGTGATGGTGTGGAGTGGGATGGTAACAATGCTCCGGTCCAGAGTTTCACTGAATTTCTTCCAGTTGGCTTTGCGGAAGTTCCAGCGCATCTTCCTTGGGCTGTATATGACTGGAAGTTGTAGGCCAATGTGTACAAGCAGGGGCCGGTGTTGGCTGTGTGGAAAATCATCAAGAATGAGGATCTGTGTAGGATATGGCTCCCCATTCAAAGAGCTGACCCAACACAGGTCAGGAGAATAGTCCTTCTTCCACCTAGCAGAGTGGAAGGTTCCTCTTTGTTTGGGGTCGTATATCAAAGCGAGGTCATTTCTGGATGCCCAGTCTGAAAGTGCCTCCCCATCACTGTCCACTGCTGGGTACCCCCAGTCAGGGTGATGGCTGTTAAAGTCCCCCACATAGATGGCAGGGTGGGGTAGGGTGGGTAAGACCTGCAGATCCCAGTTGGCATTAGGGGGCTTGTACACATTGACAATATGGAAGCCACCAATGATTATGGTGTCTGAGAAATGTGTTGTTATCAGGTGATTTGCTTCAACTATGTCAGAACGCACATAGGTGGCACGTCCATGTTTAGCATGTAGAACATAGCACAGGAGGTCAAAGCCTCTGATGGTGAAGCGGCCAGCTTCCTCTGTGCCAATATGAGTCTCTTGGAGGCAGATTACATCAATCGAATGTTGGAAGGTGAGGACTTCGATAAGGCTTCGCTTGGCTGCAGATAGGCCTTCAACGTTTAGTTGTAATATGCGAAGGGCAGATCCTACCACAAAGTGCTCTTGGGGCTGTTTGCTTTCGGCTTTAGGACTTTAAGAAGAATCCACCACCAGTTACAGATGTCCACTACCATTCAACAGCAACAACATAAAACCACGACCAAGGACCAACTATCCGGACTAACCTAGATTTGTTACAACACGAGCAACTGAAGTATTAAGAACTACACTAAAATCTTCCAGAACTAATTTTCCAGAGGACCTTCACTCACCTCAAACTGTGTGACAGCAGCATAGCGGACCTCTCCAGCAGGGTTCGTATATTTACTCCTATAGAATCCCTTCATTTTGTCGTTGAGCTCCCCAACAAAGTCAATCTTCAACGTGCCAGAGCCTGGAGGAATGTGCAGAGAGCGCTGCCTTACTGGTTCAGTCACAACCAAAAAGTGGAGGGCAAATCTGCCGTTCTCGCTCTTATTTTGCTAGTTGATGTTAAAATGCTTCTTACCTTTTTGTAGTGCGCTCGGAAATGACAGGGTGACTTTCTCATCCTCATTTTGATAGTTAAATCCTGTTGCATTGATTTCTTAAAAAGAAAAAAAAAAAAGCACAAGAAGAAACTTGTCAAGTGTTTTCATACAACAATTCAGACGATATATAAAAAGTGTACACACCCTGTTAAAATGCCAGGTATAGGCTATGTATAAGAGACAATGGTAAACCCTTTCCAACCTTTATGTGACCAAACATGTAAAACTAAACTGAAAAAATATATATACTGTACATGTGTGTGTGTGGGTGTGTGTGTGGGTGTGTGGATTACAATAAACTGGTTGCACAAGTGTGCACATCATTAAAAAAAATTAATAGCTGAGGCACCTTTTGATTTAATTACAGCCACTCTGTCTTTTTGGATCGGAGTCTATCAGTGTGCCACATCTCGACTTGGTAACATCTGCCTACTCCTTCCCAAAGTGCTTCACAGGTTTAAAACTAGCACAGCATCTCTTGTGCACAACACAACATCCTGGCATTTTAACAGGCGTGCGTACAATTTTCATATCTGCTAACCAACTGCTCCAAAACGTTCCCATTGATTTAAAAAAGATGGCCCTCACCTTCTCCTCCCTGTGGTGCAAATGAAGCGGTGATGATGTCGATGTCGGCACAGTTCATTACAATCTGATTTGTGGCTTGTGTAACCTGTAAATATTGACATGAAAACAGCTTAACTTTGATTTGTTTTAAACTCCTACATGTCAAAGGATGGATTAAATTTCAATAAAGTACATTCGACACCTCCATGGAACATATAACTGGACATGATTACATTAATCTATTGATAGAAATGATTTTTGTATCAACAGTGTGACTTTTGCTGACCCTGCGTGTCAGCAAATGCACCCACTCCATGTTAGATAAAAGTTAAAGCAGTTGAAGGGCAAAGGTGTTCCCAGATATAGAACGAGCAGGCAAATCAAAGCACAAAGCAAAACGGGGAAAACAAAGGACTTCTATCTTGTGGCGTGAACGCAGTGGACGTGGCTGCCGAACGAGAAGGAAACGCAGCTTTACACTTGGATGCAGCGCAGTTATGGGGAGCAGCCATAGTGACAGTTTGGGGCGTTGCTGGTTGTAAGACGCTGCTGTTTGCAAATTTTTTTTGAGGCTGACAAAGCAGTAGCAATTATAAAACGAGCTGGGTCAACGGCACAGTGCCACATTGTTCGAGTTCCTTCCAGTCTATTGTAAACTATGTTCAAACCATAGGAAAACTGGATGGAACAAGTTTTACATGCTGCAGTTAAACACACAATTTTGACTCAACAAATTCAGTATCAGGGAATGGCAAAGTCCGCAGGAAAACATTAAGACTGATCTCAACACTAAATGTAGTTGTAGATGTTTGAATACGCTTCATTTAAACGATTTTTGCAAAGCAATTTATCATTTTCTTGTACTGTAATAATTCTGACTATTTTGCTTCCTGTTGGATATCAGTTTAGCTTGATGAGATACACTGCTGCGTATGAATGCATGCGACTTTAAGAATGTTATTAATCACTTCAAAGGTGCCCTGTGTAATATTCAGCACAATCTAGCAGTCAGACTTCCAAACTTAACCATGGGAAGAACCTGCAGAAGTCTGACATCAAATCTGGAAAGACATTACGGCGGTACAAGATGGCCCCTTAAACAGAGAAGGATCCTCTTCCTGTGTATGTATATATATATATATACTGTATATATATATATAAACTTTTCTTGAAGTACAGAAAATGCTTTACTTGAGAGCAATACAACAATGAAAACAAAGCTTAGTATGATGCATTAAATTTCAGATTTCATACTAAGGCTGAATTATTCTGTGTTGAGCCTACACCACTGTCACCATTCATGTGCTGTTCTTTAATTTAACTCCACCTAAAAGGGTTTCTCTGCCAGTGTATAGCGATGTCTTCTATGCACTTCTTGCATTTTTTAAATTCAACAATGGCTACAGATGAGCAGACTGTGTTAAGAGTTGGAGTGACTAAACGCTGAACAGCAGCAACATCTATGACATTAGCTGCAACTCAAAAAAGGGAAGACATCAGAGGGTATGATGTGTACAACTACTGAGGCGCAGCCACCGCCATTTGACAATCTTTGTAATGGGGTGAGGACGAGTCACACAAATGTTTATATCTGTGGACTTTCTCTGTTAATCTCGCTCCGATTTTCACCCGTTGCTTATTAAACTTGCTTTGGAAATGGCGCAACGATGAAGGATCAGAGTAAGATTATCAAGAGGGCTGGCTCTGTAACTGGTCTCAGACCGGAGACCTTTGAGACAGTGGTGGAGAGGAGAACACTAAATAAACTGCGATCCATCATGGACAATCCTGATCACCCCCCTCCACCACACACTGGACAGACAGCCAAGCACTTTCTCCAGTAGACTACTACAGCTTCACCGCCGAATGGCCAGGTACAGGAAATCCTTCCTGCCACATGCAATTTCACTGTAAAATAACTCACTATGATGTTGTATTCTGGTCACAGCTATGCTGCCACACTGCACCTTACAGACCAACTGGTACCTCACATTTCACTCTGCTCCTGATAGTCCTTCTTTGTGCAGTGGGATGATTCATGTGTTTATATGGGTCATCATATATTAAGCTATGACGTATATAGGTTTTATAGTCGTGTTAGTGTTTTACTTTCCACAGGTAATCCCTTTGTCTGTCATGTGTGTGTTTCTGTGTTTGGTTGTCTACTGTCATGCTGCTGTTACACTGTAATCTCCCAGTTTGGGATCAATAAAGTACATCTATCTAGTGCAGTGGTTAGCACTGCGGCAGCACAGGGATTGTGGGGATCGTGGGATCGTGGGTTCGATCCCAGCCCCCGACCAACAGTGATCTGTGTGGAGTTTGCATGTTCTCCCCGTGTTGCGTGGGTTTACTCCGGGATTTCTCCGGTTTCCTCCCACATGCCAAAGACATGCATGTTAGGTTAATTGGCTGTTCTAAATTGTCCCTAGATATCTGTTTCCTATAGGCCCTTAGAATAGAGGGTTAGTATTAATGAAAGCGCTTTGAGTGGTCTTTGTGACTAGAAAAGCGCTATATAAGTGCAGGTTAGTTAGTAGTTAGTTAGCTATGAAGCAGGAAATACGCTGGAGAACCCGAAGCAGAGCAGTGACAGCTGCTGAGGTGCATCATGAGAACAGATAGCTGGGAGGTGCACGTTACATCAGGTTACACACTGCTGCTTTAACATGGAACTATAAATTGGACTTTATGATAATGTACCTTTAATGAGAAACAAAAATCTCATCCAGAGCATTAGAATAGAATAGAATCGAATAGACTTTGTCATTGTACAGTTGTACAGCACATCGAAATTGTGGATGCTCCATCAGGCTACTGCACAATCAAGTAAATGAGAAGAATTTGAAATAAAAGAGTTACAGAACACACAATTAACCCATACTGAGGTAAAGGTAAAAGTCAAAATACAAACAGCCCATAGGTATGTACACCGGTACCGTCGTGGCTTCGTGGGTGGAACTATGTACATAAAGAGTGCGGAGCGCAGAACACATAATAGAGTAAAATGGCCCAAGGATTATGGAAAATATGTACAGTAATGATTTCACGGATGGGTCAATATACACGAAAGTGAGGAGTGCAACGACAGGCGAGTTATAGTGATAATTAAAAGGTCCTCAGTTCTGTGCATGTAATGAACTTGCAGTACTTCACAAAGGATGCAAATAAATAAGCAAAGAGTACGGAGCAGTTTTTGCTAACTGGATGATTTAAAACAGCGACAGCTTTACAGAATCTCCACACAGCACATCAAGCGTGCAAAACCAACTTTGGCCGCACGCATCTGTGCCAAATAACGAGGGCCCTGCCTGCACTGGGTCAATAACGCGTTTACAACGTGGCGCAGGTGTGGGCGCAGTCAGAGGACAGGTGTGTGCGCCTGCTTCACGCGCTCAGCACCAGCTTTATGGCTTGGGCTCCTGAGCTCTATGTCTAAGGCTGGTTATACAGTAACCAAACTACAAAGCACGCCCACTTTTATAACTAGCTTGGCTACTAGGTCAACTGAGAGCGCTTCCTTTCCCCAGACGAAAGCAAACGTTAAAACGCCCATTCGTGTTCAAAGGGCTATTTGTTTACGGTCGTGGAAAGTGGTAAATGAATGAGAGGGCAGGTGTGGGAGGGGGCGACACCATGTTGCCATGATTTAGCAAACATTAGCCGGGAGGCAGCCTGGCTAGTGAACGGCTTCCGTGACCCCACATTAAGGGCACAAGCGGGCCACATACGCGTACTGTTATTTTTGCCACTGTAGTCGTGGTCGTTGACGTACGCTAAACGTCTCGCAGAATCGTATGAAATCCGCTGCCAGCGGGCTATCGTCCCTCCTATGAGGCTAAGCTAACATCGGGGGTGCATGTCTGCTGCTGTGCAGGGGACTGCTGACCTGACTGGCGCCGATCAGCGTGGAGTTAACCGCGGAAATACACAGGGAATATTTTTCCATTCAGGAACAACTCATCTGGCCTGTCCGAGCCCATGAGAACGACCAGCAGATGACATCAAGCAAACAACGACTACTGGGCTAGCGGCTGATATTAGCTTTTTCCGACATTAGCCAGCCAGATACGTTAGCGTCACATATTACATAATACGATCCCCACTATGTGCACACACTGTGTACGTAGAACGGTACATACCTCCACCAGCGCCTCCAGCTTGCCCTCAAAAGTGAAGTCGATCAAGTCGGGCTTCAGACTCAGGCCGTAGTTGACCGGGTAGACGTCAGTCGGTAACCGTACGAAGGGCCTCCTCTCGGGCATGCTTCCTCTATTTCGGCTGGCTGCGCTAACCGAGACGGTAGTTTTTGCTCTAAGTTTTATTATTACGGAGCTAACTAAGACAGACCTCGACAGTGAGGGTGGACTGTAGGTTATGACTCTATGTGCAAGTGACAGCGAAACCGTGCGGCCCAGGAGAACCAGCATACGCTCTGAACACTGTCAGCCACAGCTCTGCTCTCTGCTCTGTACGCAGTCCAAACAACCCCACTCACTACTTCACAGTCCCTGCTACGTCATTACGTACGTACGTGACAACACACACACACAAGGGTCAACGCCACTCATTTGTGCCACTCAGTGTATTTTAACTGCCCGTGACATCGTAGACATACATATGCACAATTTCACATGAATGTGAAACTTTTTTCCTCAAATATTCACCATTTTTTCCTCATGAATTTGCAACTTTTCCTCGTAAATTTCAGTTTTTTTCCCCACATAAATGTCATTTTCACAACCTAAATGTGCAAGTTTTTAAAGTTTGACTTTTTAAAAAACTTATTACCTTTCCTCATACTAGTGCATACCTGTGCATGTCCGTAGGCGTTGTTATACATAGGACATCATAGGACATCATGCAGAGATCATAGGAACATCATAGGAACATCATATGACATTTCACACATAAGGAGTCATATACATAGGAACATCATAGGACATAATGCAGAGATCATAGGAACATCATAGGACATCATGCAGAGATCATAGGAACATCATAGGAACATCATAGGAACATCATAGGACATCATGCAGAGATCATAGGAACATCATAGAAACATCATAGGACATTTCACACATAAGGAGTCATATACATAGGAACATCATAGGACATCATGCAGAGATCATAGGAACATCATCGGCGGTCCTATGATCTTTGGCCGTGTCACACTGACAGACACACACACTGACAGAGATTTCTTGAATTTATAGAGTGATATCTGAGACTTTTCTTAGCAGTGTGCTTTCACTGGGTAAATTTTCAAAAAAAAATATAAATTTGCAGTGCTTTTCTCATAAAATGCAACCTTGTTCTAAATTTGTATTTTCTGATAACATGATTTTTTACATAAAACTACACCTTCTTATTCATCAATTTCAAATGTTTTTCTCATAAATCTGAACTTTTTTGCCATAAATTTGATTTTTTGCATGTATTTGTGTTTTATTCTCATAAAATTATTTTTGTTGTATACTTGAGACTTTATTCTCATAAATTTTTCTTTTTTTCTCATGAATTTGTTATTTTTTTCCATTAATTTGCAACTAAACCCAAGCAGCAAAAAAAAAAAAATAAAAAAATATCAGCACTTGTTCTTCCCCACCTCAGGTAACTAGTTACTTTTACTCAAGTACATATACTCAAGTAACTTCTTTTAGATTTGATTGGTGGTTGGCAACCAGCTTACAGGTGCATTACTGCCACTGACTTGATTATCATCACTCTATACCTTTTTCTCCACAAGCATATTCAGCAAGCTTGCTTAAAAGTCATCACTCTATATCTTTGCTCTTCTTCTTTTTTAATCTCTTATCTGCGTCTCATCCCATTCTTCTTCTTCTTCTTCTTCTTCTTCTTCTTCTTTTAGACTTGATTGGCAGTTGATCCACCAGCCCATGATGTCCTTGAACTTAAAGATCCCCCACTTAACAAGTCCTCAACTGCTTCCCATTGTAGCCCCTTAATGCCAAGATATTTTTCTGCTGCTTTCACAATGATTTTGATTTTTTCTGTTTTCTTGGAAGTCTGCGCAGTGCAGTTTATCACATCTACCACAAATAAGACAAAATTAGTTTCCTTCAAAACCAGAGTATCTTCCTTAATTCTACTGCATGCACTGCAAGTCTGCACACTTTCGCTGTTAGAGTCCCACTTTTTAAGCTGGCACCTTTTTTACAGCTTCTGCATATGTTAGTCCCTGGGAGACTTTTATCTGCTGAATTTCTGCTGCTGTTTTGCTGGCTTCACAGCCTCATTATGCAGAGCTACGTTCCCCACCACAGTTACAGCACTTTAATTTGGCTCCTCTTCCACACTTGCCATATTCATGTTCACCGGAGCATCTGGCACATCGTTGTCTACCTTTGCATATCGCTGCTACATGACCAAACTTTTGATATTTGAAACATCTGAGTGGAAGAGGAATGTAAAGTCTGACTTCATAGCTCATGTAGCCAATATACACCTTACTTAGCAGTCTTGTTTCATCAAATTTTAACATTACTGACAGACTATCACATTTTTCGCCATTTCTATTAGCTTTCAATCTCCGTACCTCTGGCACTTTTGCTCCAGTTAAGTTCCTCATTATTTCATCGGTTGAGACAGCTGTTGAAATGCCCAACATCACTCCTCTCATTGCCTTAATTCCTTCCAATACTGAACACTGCACATTTCTTCCCTCCATCTTAGTGACTGATTGCTTTTCCTTGTTGAACACTATCTTTACATGCAACCAGCAATGAACCACGACGAAGAACCCTTGCATTTAAAACGTCTCCAAGTAACCCATTAATTGCATTTGAGAGCTTAATTGGGTTCCACTCACGAAACGATGCCCCTTCCTGAGTGAGTTTAATGACTACTTTCCACTCCTTCTGTTCATTCTGGGATCGTTCATCCTCAGATTCCTCAGCACTTGGTAACGGTCTTGATTGAGTTTCTTGACGTCTACGTTTGTTTCTTTTAGACTCCACTGTGCTCCAAACTTCCCCTTCCTCATCTTCCTCGCTTACCACCTCCATTCCTCCTAGTTGAATTTGTGTCCTGGTCGAATCGCCTTCTTCTTCTTCAGCAGAGAGTTGCCGCCTCTTCAAGCCGTGGCTGAGCCCCCATTGAAAAAAATATTTTTTGACCTTGTAATTATTACATTGTTTCTTTTTTAAAAATTTTGTGTAGAAATGTAATTTCAGTGTTTTTATTTAAAATCCATTCATCCATCTTCTACCACTTTCTGGAGGTCCGGGTCATGGAGGCAGCAGCTCAAGTGGAGAAGCCAAGACATCTCTCTCCCCAACCACCTGCTCCAGCTCTTCTGAGAGGATGCCAAAGCGTTCCCAGGCCAGCTGGGAGATATAGTCTCTCCAGCATGTCCTGGGTCTGCCCCGGGTTCTCCTTTCAGTGGGACATGCCCAAAATACCTCAAATGGGAGGTGTCCAGGAGCATCCGGATCAGATACCCAAACCACCTCAACTGGCTTCTTTCAATGTGGAGGAGCAGCGATTCTACTCTGAGCCTCTCCCAGATGATGGAACTCCTCACCCCATCGCTAAGCCTGAGTCCAGCAATCCTACAGAGAAAGCTCATTTCAGCAGCTTCTATCCGCGATCTCATTCTTTCAGTCATTACCCAAAGTTCGTGACCATAGGTGAGGGTAGGAATGTAGATTGAGCGGTAAATCAACAGCTTTGCCTTAGAGCTCAGCTCCCTCTTCACCACAACAGACCGGTCAATCTCTTGCTCCATTCTCACCTCACCCATGAATAAGATCCCAAGATACTTAGACTCTTCCACTTGGGTCAGGAGCTTGTTTCCACCCCAAAGAGAACAATCCAGTCTTTTCTGGCTGAGAACCATAGATTCAGACTTGGAGGTGCTGATTCTCATCCCGGCCACTTCACATGCAGCAGCAAACCGTTCCAGTAAGACCCGTAGGTCATTGCTCAATGAAGCCAGCAGGACGATATCAAGCAGCAGAGATTTAAGATAGCACTTTTAATTTGATGTTTTAATTGATGTTTGATAGTAATTTTGTGTACTTCTTTCTTTAAAAAAATATTACTTTTAAACAGAGGAAAGTAATTTATTGACCTTACAAAGGTAAGTAAAAGTTACTTATTTTGTGGGAGTGAGAGGGTTGATGGGAAATGGGAAATATCTGAAAATAAATGTGTTTTCCTTAGTTAGACTCTCAGTTTAACGTGTGTTAGTGCTGTGCATATGTCAAAGCTGTTTCTATTGCAATATTTAACTTTTTATCTTTGTTACCACCATTAGTGAGCATGGGATGTTGGAGATACACCCCCCTTCTGCACTGTGAAACACACGCTGCCCCCTGGTGGCTCGTAAAAGACAAATGTAGTGTAGAAGCTTCACTTGTCAATAGATTGAGTAATCAAATGGCAGATATTTTGCACTATGTGTTTCTTCATATGGCTTGATAGCATTTGTGTATATTGCCATGGAGAAAATGGCTGTGCATGTGCTAAATGCATTAATATTTATTTATGCAGCGGAAGTGTCATTGAGAGGCAACCTCTCTTTTTCAAGGATGCCCTGTTCCCATTTGCACAATTACACCTGGAAGCTTCCCAGTACAACCACAGACTGACCTGTGGTCACTGAGCAACTCCACTGGAGCAGTTGGGGTTAAGGGCCTTGTTCAAGTGCAACACAGTGGGGTTAAGGAGGGTGGGGCAAACACTGTTATGTCATCTGTCCCACCCAGATCTGATCCTGCCGATCCAGGGTTTGAACCTATCAGCCTCCAGTCACCAGTCCACATCCCTAACCATTAGGCTACCACTGTCCTAATGGTAACGGTAGTCTAATCTTATCATTACTAACTTAGAGGTGAAGTATATTCATATATGATAATCCATCCATCCATCCATCCATCTTCTTCCGCTTAATCCTTAAAAATACTTAATTATTTCAGAGCTAAAACCTAGAAAATTAACACTGAAAATAAATATTAATTTTTTTGATTTTCAAAAATTTTTTATTCGGCAATAAACACAGAAAATGACAAAAACATGTAAAACACATAAAAACACGAATGGGTGTAGGCTGAAGCTAATGCTTATATAATGCCTACCCTGTTACAATTTAAAAATCCATAACAAAAAAAATTAAGTTATATCAAAAATCAACAAAGAAAATCAAATAGAATAGGTTAGACAAAAAACAAACAAATAAAACCTTTAAATTATTTCAAATTTAACTCCTAGTATTAACAATAAACTTAATATACTATCTTCAATATAAATAATGATGCTCCTAATATGCCATTTGATATTTATAATATATACAATAAGCATACTGTACTATCTTCAGTATGAACTATATCAGTAATACTCACAATATGCCATTCTCACTATACACACTATACGTATATGCCACAAATACAATTGTCATAGTTTGGGCTTGAGCAAAGGGTCAAGCCCACACTTTATGTTCACTTATTGTTTTTCTGTGATCCTGTATGATTATTTTTTGCATTTATTGCCCTCTGTGTTCCTCTGAGTCCCCTGTCATTGTCTTCTATGTCATCCCTCGTCTGGTCCTGGGTCTGTGTGCATATCTGTTTACCTATTGTTCCAGCTCCTCACGTTTCCCATATCAGTAGCCCCGGCCGTCTCTGTGTTACTCCTGCATTTTTGCCCTGTATGTTCATTGTCATGTTTCACGTGCGTTCCCTGTTGGTGTCTGTCTGTGCAGCCCTGCCCATCCTGTGTTCCTCACCTGTAATCACTTCCTTGCTGTCCTTGAGTGTGCCCACCTGTTCTGTGTTGTGTTAATTTTTCCCCTGTCTATTTATTCTGTGCGCCGTCTGTGTCTAGTGTGGTGTCGTCCGTCTATATTCCCTGCCGCTAACCCAGTATCCTGTATATCCCCGTAAGTTACGTTACTCATTATATCTCTAGTTGTTTACAGCCCTCGTGCTGTTAATTTGTTTCCCTTTATTTTTCTGTTCATTAATAAATAATCATGGTACGCCTGAGTTCTGCCTGTTATCTGAGTCCATCACCTGCACCTACTGGAGGTAGACATGACAGTACGACGCCACCGAACACGGACTCAGCCGGTACAGACTTCAGTGCATTTGGTTTGGATGAGAATGAATGCTGGGCAGCTCTCAGCTGGGAGGAGGAGGAACATTTTGGGGTTGACATGATCTGTGACTGTGTGTCCGAGGCCCTTTCCTCTCGCAGACCAAAGGAGGCTTTGGAGTATTTGGACATTGCGGAGGAGGCGATCCAGGAGTATCTCAGCCTGCGGAGAAAACCGGCGTTTGTTGGATTCCTTGTCTCTATGCTGAAACTCCAACGCGAGCTCCGCAGGCAGGTGGGAGATGCGACCTCCAGGTCTGAACCAGTACCAATGACAGAGCATCCTCTGGTTTCGGCATTATGGGACCCAGTGCTGTCTGTAAGACGTTCCTTGGCATCGTTATGTACGTCTCCTTGCTCTGCTCGAGCCTCAGCTCCTCACCGATCGTCCACTCCCGCGTCCACCTCCAGCTTCCCAGCCCCTGTGCCAGCCTCTCCAGTCCCACAGAGTGTTCCAGCCCCGGAGGGCTCTCCCACATTGACCTCCACAGCAGTAATGGAGACTACCGAGCAGGAGGAATGCAGGCAGGCAGAGTCCGCAAGGATAGACCTTTTACTGAAGTGTAAACCCCGGTTCACACCAGAACTTGTTTGTCCCCCTTGTGAAGACCAACACATTTTAAGGGTCGCTGTGGGGGCGCGAACTCTGAGGAAACACTGCTCCTGCCGGCGTTCTGCCGCTACTCCTTCAGTGCCCTCAGCTTCAGATCCACAGAATGTCCCAGCTCCTTTTCAGCTTTTTTCAAAGTGCTTGCTGATACTGGATGGGAACAGACTGGTCATGGAGGTGCCTGCTGTCCCCAAAGCTCCTGTGCCAGCTCCACATCGCTCCCCAGTACCACCACCAGCACAGCCTGTGAAGAAGCCTGCAGCACAGCCCAGCTGCAGCTCCCATCTGCTTCTGGCCTCCCTCCGCCGGGCTCCACTGTTGGTTCCTGTACTGACCAGTCCTTCATCTCCCCCATGTTCAAGCTTCCTGCATCAGGAACTGAGGTGCATGCCACAGCTCCAGCTGACTCAGAGGTGCACGCTCTAGTTCCTGTAGTTCATCCTTAGGCGGCCACACCAGCAGCAGTGGACCAGGAGCTCAGGCAAGTACTTTTCTTTAATTTATAACATCTTTATCAGTTAAGTCTTGACTAGCTGCTGGTGATTGTAATGACGCCTCACTTGCCCCTCGCATCTCTCCTTCATCCGAGGTGATAGTAGCGAGGACGGCTCTCCAGACGCCCGGGCCGGACGTTCTTGCACCTCAGGAGCTGTTGCCAGAGGTCAACACACCCCAGCGTTCAGCTCCTGAGGTCAGGAGACCTCCACCTGACGCCCAAGAGGTCAGGGGACCTCCACCCGTTGTCCTAGTGCCCTGTATGTTCATTGTCACGTTTCATGTGCTTTCTCTGTTGGTGTTTGTCTGTGCAGCCCTGCCCATCCTGTGTTCCTCACCCGTAATCACTTCCTTGCTGTCCTTGAGTGTGCCCACCTGTTCTGTGTTGTGTTAATTATTCCCCTGTCTATTTATTCTGTGCACTGTCTGTGTCTAGTGTGGTGTCGTCCGTCTATATTCCCTGCCGCTAACCCAGTATCCTGTATATCCCTGTAAGTTACATTATTCATTATATCTTTAGTTGTTTGCAGCCCTCGTGCTGTTAATTTGTTTCCCTTTATTTTTCTGTTCATTAATAAATAATCATGGTACGCCTGAGTTCTGCCTGTTATCTGAGTCGATCACCTGCACCTACGGGAGGTAGACATGACAACAATATCACACAATAAACCATCTTCAGTAGGAATCCATGACAACAATGCAATATAACGCTTTCAATATAGAGTATATACAAGACATTATATACCACAAATTAATGCAATAACACCCAACACAGAACTTATGACCTCAACACTTATAATATGCCATTTTCATTTAAGGTTTTGGGGAACTAAGGAGAACTGAGTAAAAATTACTACCAAAGCATAAGTAATTTTTTTTTAATCTAAAAAAGGGTTTAATCTAAAAAATAAAGAAAGTTCTTAATAAAGTTTACTGGAATATATTAGTAAACTAGAAAAGCACTCGGAGAGCGCAGACCTCTGCCAAGTACCTCTGTTTCCTCTAATATTGGGATTTTCCCCAAATATAATAGTGCTACATTTATTTTATCTATATTTTCAGATTCCTTGACCATCAAAACATACCTTTAGCAATTGGATTGACATTGATCTCTTTATTAGTTCAGTAGTTATTGACAAAAATCACTTTTTTGGTAATGGCAGTTTTCTTGTGGGTGTAGCTCCATAGCTTTGGAAGATACAACAAATCCATTGGCACATTACTGATTCCTCAGTGTCTTGGCTATATTTTGGTGTTTGTTGTATGTTTATATCTTAATTTGTTAGCTTACAGTGATGAAAATTCCAAGGATCCCCTATTATTTCCTGTTCTGGATCACAGTATCCGGATCTTTTGCAGGATCCGGATCAGTCTTTGATATTTCCTAGAACCTATTGGGATCTTATCCTGTACTTTTTTGGCAAGCGTCCTGACCATTTATTGTAGAGTTATATACACATATGCTAAAAATGGCCCTATCTCGCAATGATAAAGAATCCTTTAAAAAATTCCAGGATCCAGACGGTGATCCGGATCACTCCCAAAATCTAATCATTTCTTCCTTGTCCCATTTGGAACTTGTCCTGAAAATTTTGTCAAAATCTGTTCATAACTTTTTGAGTTATGTTGGTAACAGACAGACAGACAGACAAACAAACAGACAAACAAACCCTGGTAAAAACATAACCTCCTTGGCGGAGGTAAATATTTTTTTGATATAAGTAAACTTTACTTAAGAAAAACCTCAGTAACTTTTATTAGAAATTCTAAGCAAGTGAGGTGAGAATGGAGTGAGAGATTGACAGACGGATCAGAGCAGCATCTGCAGTGATGTGGCCATTGTACCAGTCTGTTGTGGTGAAGAGGGAGCTGAGCTCTCAGGCAAAGCTGTTGATTTACTGCTAGGCCTATGTTCCTACCCTCACCTATGGTCATGAACTTTGGGTAAAGACCGAAAGAATGAGATCGCAGATACAAGCAGCTGAAATGAGCTTTCTCCGTGGGATTGCTGGACTCACCCTTAGAGACAGGGTGAGGAGCTCAGTCATCCGGGAGAGGCTCAGAGTAGAATAGCTGTTTCTCCACAGCGAAAGGAGCCAGCTGAGGTGGTTTGAGCATCTGATCAGGATGCCTCCTGCCTCCCACTTGAGGTGTTTCAAGTATGTCCCACTAGGAGAAGACCCTGGAGCAGACCCAGGACATGCTGGAGAGACTACGTTTCCCAGCTGGCCTGGGAATGTCTTGGTATCCTCTCTGGAGAGCTGGAGCAGGTGGCTGGGGAGAGGGAAGTCTGGGCTTCTTTGCTTGAGCTGCTGCCTCCGCGACCCAGACCTCCAGAAAAGTGGTAGAAAATGGATAGATGGAAGTGTAAATATTATATATATATATATATATATATATATATATACAGTATATATATATATATACAGTATATATATATATATATATATATATATATATATATATATATATATATATATATATATATATATATATATATATATATATATATATATATATATATATATATACTGTATATATACTGTATATATACTGTATATACTGTATATATTTTAAGTAAATGCTACTCCAAACTGTTTTCATTGTATTGAGGGAAATAGGTTGAAAGGTGCATGGTGTATCCTCTGGGCAGAGGAAAAAAGACAAGGAGACTTTGTGGTGGAATGAGAAGGAACAAAAAAGTATTCAACGGAAGAGGATGGCAAAGAAAATGTGGGATAGTCAGGGAGATGAAGAAAGTAGCAAAGGGCAACACGTATAGTGAGTGGTATGAATGCTGGACACTAAGGAAGGAGATAAGGACTTGTATCAATTGGCTAGACAGAGAGCAGCAGGTTAGGTTGATTAAGGACAGAGAGGGTAATGTACTAACTAGTGACAAGAGTGTGCTGAGGTAGGAGGAGTATTCTGAGGAGCTGATGGATGAAGGAAAGGAAGTGAAGTAGGAAGTGTAGACGATTAGGTGCAAATGAAGGCAGCTATGAAAAAGATGAAGAGTGGAAAGGGAGTTGGTCCAGATGACATGCCTGTGGTGGTACAGCGGTGCTTGAAAGTTTGTGAACCCATTAGAATCATTAAGGTGTGTAGCATGTGACCCAAAAGCAGACATGGGAGGAAGTGATAAATGAAGCGAACAGTAATCTTTATTGCAATAATTGTGCAGGATAATGTGCAAAAGATATACAGTAACTCGAGGATCTGGCAACCTTATAAGGAGAGAGCAGAGGGACAGGTAAGTATAACTGAAGCAGTATGATGAGATTTTAAAGTTCGTTTCTTTGTGCTTACTCTTCAGCAGGGGAGAGCAGCCGGGGGCAAGTGAAGGACCTCTACGCTGGGGAAGCAGGTTGCCAGGGAGAACGGTGCTGAGATGCTGCAGGGAAGTTTCCAGGTCATTGACGTGGACAGGCTGGCTGGGCCTGAGTGCTGGGGAGTGAGAGTAAAGAGCAGTGGAGATAACGGTGGTAAGTCAACTCACCTGGGGAAATGAGGGTATGCACATTCAGAGAATATTCAAAGTCCAGTTTGTAAGGCTATTTCCAGAGTCCAGAAGCAGGCAGGGGTCAGGGCACGGTAGGCTAGATTCAGGCTGACAGATAATTCCAATTCAGCAGGCAGTCTCTTGGTCTAGGACAAGCAAAAGATCAAAAACACGACAAGGCAGAATAATATCATGAAGCTGAGCTCAGAGCAAGATACAGGCTGTGTGCAGGCTAACGTCACCAGGCAGGTGAAGGGAGAGCGCTGTAGGAACCATGAAATGAAGAGACTGAATGATTTCTCAGTATTGGTTTATTTCATCTCACGTCCTACAGCTCCTCTCTCAGTCAGGGAATGAAGAGGGCGAGCTGCGGTAAACCACATACCTTTATACTCTCACATCAAACACAAATCACATTCACATCAAACACAGAATTACATTCACATTTAATCCTCCCATTGTCCTCTCGGCTTCTCTGTCTGACCCCAGGAGTCAGACAGTCCCTTCAGGTCCACTCCCAGATCTTCTCACTTCTTCTCCAGTCCGCAGGGGGGCCAGACTCAATGTCCGTTTGAGGCGTGATGTCAATACACACTGCAAGCTCAAAGTTCCCTCATGTCTGGGTCTCTGCCAAGGAATATGTGAGCTACATAATGTTACGCCACATCACTCCCCCCGAAATGCCCAAGAACGGACATACACCAACATTACTCTAACCGTTATACACATTATGTCAAGAATGGACACACACACCGACTTCATGTCAATAATGGGCAGTCATACACATTATGCCCTTACATCACCCCCCCCCCCCTTTGCAGGATCTACAGCACAATTTACATGGGTTGATCAAAATACACATCACTCTGCCCGTTGCTTAGGCTTCAATCTCCTCCCGAATCTGCTGAACACAGGCTTTGCAGCCTGTGTTGCGCCGTCCTGCGGTGCGCCTGTGGAATGAGGGGGGGAAGGGTTATTTACCCCCTGCTGGGGAACTAGGGGCTGTTCCCTGGGAGGCCTGGGCGTCGAGGTGCCTGCTCCCTGCCTGTTCCCTGCCGCGTCGAGGCGCCCCTGCCGGCCGTACAGGTTCGTCACGTAACACAAAAGCAGGCTTTAATCTGTCAACACTGATTGTTTCTTTCCTGCCCCCCAAGTCCAGCACAAAATATTTCTCCCCGGTTTCCAGCACTTGAAACGGACCGTCGTAAGGTGGGCGGAGGTGCTGCATGGGCTGGCAGGAATTCTCCTGGCAGCCTGAGAGGTTGAGTAAAAACTAATTCAGCAGGTGAGGCATCTAAATCCTCTTTGGGTGCCGAACGCAACCCCAATAAAACCCATGGTAGTTTGTTTACCCAATCTGTATCCGTGAGCGACGCTCTGAGGGCTGCCTTCAACGACCTGTGAAAACGCTCGCATAAACCGTTGGCCTGTGGGTGATAAGCGGTGGTGCGATGGGCTGTTGCCCCTAAGCCGCTGGCCATTGCTGACCACAGCTCTGACACGAACTGCGGACCCCTATCGGACGTAATGTCCGACGGGACTCCGAACCGCGCTACCCAGGCTGTTAAAAAAACGCGAGTCACCTCTGCTGCTGTGGTAGACTGCAATGGGACTACTTCCGGCCAACGCGTGGTCCGGTCCACCATTGTCAGGAGATGTGTGAACCCTTGCGAGGGCGGCAGGGGTCCCACTAGATCTACGTGCACATGATCAAACCTCTTAGCCGGAATGTGGAAAGGTTCTAAAGGGCCTTTTGTGTGCCTGTGAACTTTGGCCCGCTGGCAGGACATGCAGGCTCTCGCCCACTCCTTCACGTGCTTGCGCAGGTTCGGCCAAACAAACTTCTCTGCTACCATTTTCACTGAAGCGCGTACTCCCGGGTGTGCTAGGGAGTGCACCGCATCAAAAACGCGACGGCGCCATGTGGCCGGTACCACTGGGCGAGGTCGCCCGGTGGATACATCGCAAATAAGCGGGGGTGAACCGGTTTGTAAACTTATGTTCTCCAGCCTTAACCCTGTTGGTCCAGGCAGGAGCACGCGCACGTCTGTGTCCTCGCCCTGCTCCGCTGCCATGGCTGCGTAATCTATCCCTACGTGCATCGGAGACGCGTGCGCGTCCGCGCTGTCACCGCGCTCCGCGTCTGCGGCGTTACAGCCCCCATCCGCGCAGACAGGCGCTGTTACCGCTCGCGAGAGGCAGTCTGCCACCACATTAAATTTACCGGCTACGTGTTGTATATCGGTGGTGAATTCTGAAATTGTGGCCAGCTGCCTCTGCTGTCGGCCTGACCATGGTTCTGAGATTTTGGACATTGCAAAGGTTAGCGGCTTGTGGTCGACAAACGTGGTGAAACGCCGCCCTTCCAACCAGAACTGAAAATGGCGAATGGCCAGGTGGAGCGCTAGCAGTTCCCTGTCAAACGCGTTATATTTTCGCTCAGCATCGCGTAGGGATCTGCTGAAAAAAGCGAGTGGCTGCCAAGCCCCGGCGACTTGCTGTTCCACCACGGCTCCTATGGCCACATCTGACGCGTCTGTGGTTAGCGCTATTCGGGCTGCCGGGTCTGGGTGAGCCAGCAGTGCTGCATCTGCTAGTGCTGCCTTAACCTCCGTGAATGCGCGCTCCCGCTCCGGGGACCACTCAATCGCATTGGAGGGCTTCTGTTTTTTTAGCGCGGCGTACAACGGTTGCATGAGCTGCGCCGCGTGAGGTATGGAACGGTTGTAAAAATTTACCATACCTAAAAATTCTTGCAACGCTTTTACCGTTTGTGGCTGGGGAAACTCAGCCACTGCGCGTACTTTGGAGGGCAGCGGAACTGCACCCTCTGGGGAGACGCGGTGCCCTAAAAAATCGATCTGCGCTGCGCCAAAATGGCACTTGGCTGGGTTGATTATCAACCCATGCGCTCCCAACCTCTGAAAAACAGTTCTGAGGTGACTTTCGTGTTCCTCCTCAGAGGCGCTGGTGACCAAAATATCATCTAAGTAGACAAAAACAAAAGAGAGGTCGCGCAAAACGGCATCCATCATGCGTTGGAAGGTTTGCGCAGCGCCTTTAAGGCCAAAAGGCATGCGTAAAAATTGAAAAAGCCCGAAAGGGGTTATTACCGCTGTCTTGGGAATGTCCTCTGGTCGGACCGGGACCTGATGATAACCGCAGACCAGGTCTATTTTAGAAAAAATGTGCGCCTTGGCCAAATGCACCGAAAAATCTTGGATATGCGGAATTGGGTAGCGGTCCTGCGCTGTGGCATTGTTTAACCTGCGATAATCGCCGCACGGTCTCCACGAGCCGTCCGCCTTCGGGACCATATGGAGGGGGGAAGCCCAAGCGGACTTCGAGCGGCGAATTATGCCCAACCTTTCCAGGTTGGCGAACTCCTCACGCGCAATGGAGAGCTTAGCTGCATCCAAGCGCCGAGCCTTAGCAAAAACTGGTGGGCCACTTGTGGTTATAAAGTGCTCCACCCCGTGCTTCGCCACCTTAGCTGAAAACGTGGGAACTGTGAGTGCTGGGAACTGGTTTAGGAGAGTGTGGAACTTACCTCCTGCTGCGGCGGCGTTGGCCTGTACTGACGGCGGGGACACTCGCGCTGCACAGGGAATAGAACAAAAAGAGAGTGCATTAACCAAGCATCTATTAGCCAGATCTACCAACAAGCCATGTGAGCACAAAAAGTCGGTGCCTAACATGTTGAAACTCACCGCCGCTACTATGAAGGTCCATTCATAGATGCGGCCGTGCAAGGACAGGCGCAGAGTTCTTTCGCCAAAAGTCTTGATCAACGAGCCGTTTGCGGCTGTTGCCCCATCTCCACGGGGACCGGCCACCCGGTCTGCGTAGGTTGCGGTGATGAAACTCCTCTGTGCCCCGGTGTCAACGAGGAATTGCCGTCCGGAGCTCGCGTCTGTCAGGTACAGCAGCTTGTTCCGTTCGCCGAGGGTCGAAGCCGCTAACGACCCCCGGCTCTTGCGTTTCCCTGCTTCCTGAAGTTGCATGGCGGGACGCATCTGTGTGCCTTGTGCGCGAAGCGTCGATGGTAGAAACACAGCTCGTCCCCTCCTCTGCTTCGGGACCGCGCTGCCGCTGTTGTCGGCGGGGTCGGTTCTGCTGCCACCGGTTCTCCATCGCCCCTGGCCGCCGTGCCGAGGTCTGCTGCTGCCGCTGCCATCTCCTGCTCGCCGCATGCGTCCAGGAGCCGCTCCGCTTCCATGGCCAGCGCACGGAAGTCCTGCTGGTCCACACACCTCATGCTGGACAGGGAGCCTCTCATGTGCGCTGGAAGAGTCCTTAAGAAGATGTGTTTAAATAAAAATGCATCGTTGTCTGCCCCGATCATCTGCAGCATGTCCTCCATGAGGACGGTCGGCCTGCGTCCTCCTCTGTCGCGCAGGTCCAGAAGTGTTCTGGCCCTCACCTTGGCTGATGGCACAAAACTCCGAATGAGGGCGGCTTTCAAGGCATCGTATCTGCCAGCAGCGGGCGGCTGCTGCACCAGGCTCCGCACACACCGGGCTGTGCGGCTGTCGAGTCTTGCGATGACATTATGAAACTTAATGTCATCTGCTGATACCCCGTTGAGCATGAACCACGACTCCACGTGTTGGAGCCATGAGTGCGGGTCCTCTTGCCAGAACTCGGGGAGTTTAATTGAGTTTACGGCGGTGCGGGCGGTCTCCGGTGAATCAGGTTCGGAGAGACGATCTCCGAGCCTTTCCATATTTCTCACGTGTGGGTCACCAATGTAGGAACCATGAAATGAAGAGACTGAATGATTTCTCAGTATTGGTTTATTTCATCTCACGTCCTACAGCTCCTCTCTCAGTCAGGGAATGAAGAGGGCGAGCTGCGGTAAACCACATACCTTTATACTCTCACATCAAACACGAATCACATTCACATCAAACACAGAATTACATTCACATTTAATCCTCCCATTGTCCTCTCGGCTTCTCTGTCTGACTCCTGGGGTCAGACAGTCCCTTCAGGTCCACTCCCAGATCTTCTCACTTCTTCTCCAGTCCGCAGGGGGGCCAGACTCAATGTCCGTTTGAGGCATGATGTCAATACACACTGCGAGCTCAAAGTTCCCTCATGTCTGGGTCTCTGCCAAGGAATATGTGAGTTACATAATGTTACGCCACAAGCGCCCTATTTAAAGGGCCTCCTCTTATTAACAACAGGTGATGAACAAGGCTGCAGGGAGTGAGGTTAATCAAAGGGAGAGAGCGGCAGGGAGACCGAGCATACACAGAGACCATTACAGTACTCCCCCCTCAACGGATGCCTCCTGGTGTCATCCTAGGCTTATCGGGGTGGTGTTCATAAAAGGTCCTGATGAGAGCATCATCCATAATGAATGACTTGGGGATCCACGATCTCTCCTCAGGACCATAGCCCTTCCAGTCCACCAGGATCTGTATGCCGTGACCCCGGTGATGAGCATCAGTGATGAGGTTGACAGCTTAAACCAGGCCTCTGTCAACCATCTTGGGTGGTGGCGGGGGTTTGGATGGTGGGCAGAGGGAAGTGGCAATCACCGGTTTGACCTGAGAAGTGTGGAAAACAGGGTTGATGTTGAGAAAGGGAGGAAGGCTGAGTCGAACAGAAACAGGGTTAATGACAGCAGAAATGGTGAAAGGGCCAACAAAACAAGGAGACAGCTTCTTACAGTCTGATTTCAGGGGAAAGTTCTTAGTAGACACCCATACCTTGTCGCCAACTGAATGCACGGGGGCAGGGGTCCTCCTCCGTTTGACCCATTTCACAGTCTCCTCCCTAGATCAGAGCAGTGCTGCCTTGGTGTCTTGCAGGCATCACTTATGAGGCCTGATGGCATCCACCCAAATAGACTTGGTGCACGTGTTTTAAGAGACAATCTATTATATTCCATTCGGTGTTTTTTGGTACAGTGACTGGGACTTGGCGTGTTTACTCGCTCTGAAGCTTCTGGGTTTGCCAAACTGCCCTTTTTTGGTTCTGTTCCCACTTCTTGTATCAATCCCATTAATTCAGGTGGTCTTTACCGTTTGGATCAGCCTTTGATTTATAATCCTACAGAGACTGTGTCTGTCTCCCGTTGCCCTAAATATTGTAACCCAGGACAAATACAACATTACTTGAAAAACACACGCACTTCTGCAGCTCCTCCTCATTCACCACCCTTCAACTTTGCCCCTGTCTCCTCCCTTAGAGAACCTTTTTCTGTTTCCTCCAAAGTTAATAAAAAAGTTAATAAAAACAGAATGCATAAACATCCCAAATTGATTAAACAAATTATTGGTAAAATTCAAATCCAACCTCAAGTCCCTAAAATTAATAAATTGGCTTCTGTTCCTCCCCAAAATTTAAATATTAAATGTGGTCTATTAAATATTAGGTCTCTAACTTCTAAGTCTCTTCTGGTTCATGATCTATTAATCGATCATCAGATCGATCTATTATCCCTCACAGAGACCTGGCTTGGGCAAGATGATTTTGTTGGTCTGAATGAATCAACTCCCTCTGGGTATTTAAACTGTCATAACCCCAGAGGTTCTGGTCATGGTGGTGGAGTGGCAGCAATTTTCCATTCTAAATTACTAGTTAATGTTAAGCAAAAATTATGTTTTAATTCCTTTGAAGGTTTGGTCCTCAGTGTGGGGTTTGTTGGCAATCTTGGCTTGAACCCAGTTTTCTCTGCCATAGTTTATCGTCCTCCCTCGGCCTATTCAGAGTTTCTATCTGAATTTGCTGAATTTTTAGCTGATTTAGTGTTGAAATCTGATAGAATAATTATTGTAGGGGACTTTAATATACATGTTGATGTAGAGAGTGATTGTCTTAATAAGGCATTTAATTCAATTTTGGACTCAATGGGGTTTTCCCAGAAAGTAAAAAATTCTACCCATCATTTCCACCATACATTGGACCTTGTTCTGACTTATGGTATAGATATCGAAAATCTGGTAGTGTCCCCTCATAATCCTGTACTGTCTGACCATTGTCTGTTAATTTTTGATTTCATTATCTCTGATCACTTGTTTCCTAAAGAAAAATACTACTCCAGCAGATATCTTTCTGATGACATTGTTGCCAAGTTTTTGCAGATTGTCTCCTCTATGCCATGGGTCATCACAACAGAAACAACAGAAATAATAGATGGAGTGTCTGCTCCATTTGTGATTGATGGCATGGTTGATAGTGTTACAGTCTCTCTGCATCAGACTCTAGATTTGGTAGCTCCTTTAAAAAAGAAAAAGTCTAACCAGAGATTTCTAACCCCTTGGTTTAACTCAGAAACTCGTGGCTTCAAACAGAAAACTCGTCAATTGGAAAGGAAATGGCATTCAACTAATTCAGATGAATTTTACTTAGCGTGGAGAAATCATTTCCTAATCTATAAAAAATCTCTTAGAAAAGCTAGATCAAGCTATTATTCTGCATTAATAGAAGCGAACAAGAATAACCCCAGGTTTCTCTTCAACACTATAGCCAGGCTTACAAAGAGCCAGGACTTGATCAATCCTCGCATCCCCCCTGAGCTTTCTAGTCAGGACTTTCTGAACTTTTTCAGTCTTAAAATGTTATCTATTAGAGATGAAATCAGTCAGAATCTTCCTACCGTAAACTCAAGTACATTAACTTCTACAGCTCCCTCAGTTGATAGCTGCTTAGATAAGTTTACTCCAATCGACCTCTTAGAGTTGGATAAAATGATTTCCTCATCTAAGTCTTCATGTTGACTTTTAGACCCTATTCCTTCTAGGTTATTTAAAATCATCTTCCCACTTATTGGTAGCCGTATTCTTCTTATAATTAATTCCTCTTTAACTCTGGGTTATGTACCACTGGCTTTTAAAACTGCTGTAATTAAACCCTTACTCAAAAAACAGACTCTCGATCCAGGAGTTTTGGCCAATTATCGACCAATCTCTAATTTGCCTTTCATTTCACAAATCTTGGAAAGAGTCGTCGCTGCGCAATTAACTGACCATTTGCAGGGAGTTGGTTTGTTTGAGGTGTTTCAATCTGGGTTCAGAGCTAATCACAGCACTGAAAGCTCAATCAAGCTCCTCTCCTGTGGAACCAGCTGCCAATCTGGATTCGGGAGTCAGACTCGATCTCTGTTTTTAAGAATAGGGCTAAAACCTTCCTTTTTGATATAGCCTACAATTAGGGAGGGATCATGTGTTTCTGAACCCTCCCTTAGTTATGCTGCTAATAGGTTTAGTCAGCCGGAGGACCTCCAATAATGCACTGGGCCTCACTCCTTTCTTCACTCTCAATGAAATATATTTTTTTGCTGGTCATTAACATTTGTTTGTTCTCTCCCATAGATTGAGTCCCCATCGTGCTGTTTGCTCTCTACATGTCTGTTCTTTTCATCTTCTCTGTCCCCTCACCCCCCAGCCAGTCGCAGCAGATGACTGCCCCTCCCTGAGCCTGGTTCTGCTGGAGGTTTCTTCCTGTTAAAAGGGAGTTTTTCCTCTCCACCGTCGCCAAGTGCTTGCTCACAGGGGATCGCCTGATTGCTGGAGTCTTTCTGCAACTGTGGGGGTTCCCCCTACAGTTGATAGTGTATATAAATAAAGTTGAATTGAATTGAATTGAATTGAAACTGCCTTAGTGAAGGTCACTAATGACCTCCTGATCACATCTGATAATGGATTTGTCTCTGTTCTTGTTCTTTTAGATCTCAGTGCAGCCTTTGACACTATCGATCATGCCATTCTACTTGATAGATTAGAACACTTTGCTGGACTAAATGGAACTCTGTTGCAGTGGTTTAGATCTTATTTGTCCGATAGATTTCAGTTTGTTCACATTAATGATGAAGTTTCTTCCAACTCTAGGCTCAGTCACGGAGTTCCACAGGGATCTGTGTTGGGCCCTACTCTTTTTAGTTTATACATGCTTCCGTTAGGCAATATCATCAGAAAGCACTGTATACATTTTCACTGTTACGCAGACGACACACAACTATACCTGTCAATGAAGCCCGATGATTGCAATCAATTAGCCAAGTTAGATGCCTGTCTTAAGGACATCAAAGCTTGGATGACTTGTAATTTTCTACTATTATAGATCCGATGGAGGAGATAGGAGAGAGAAGGACGGTGGCTAAACTGTCATCTCTGCTGGAGTCCGAGTTCCACCCTATGCAGGACATACTGGATGCACTGAGGAGCTCATTTAGCAGCAGACTACATCATCCCAGGTGCACAACCGAGAGGTTTCGTAGGTCCTTCCTACCAACGGCTGTCAGACTGTACAACCTAAGCAGGGCTGCTCGCAGAGATAGCAAAAAGACGTAACAAACTAATAGTTTTTTTGAATGCAAAAGATGCAATAGACTTACACTATGGTCCTCTCCGGCATACAACTAGGAACATACCGGTCGCTATGGAGGGTGAGAATATGTATGGGCACATAATCATACCATGTAAGATAACTAAATAGACGGTTATGCTGTTTCATTCCATCTAGCAACAATGCTCTGCACTGTGTGTGTTTATATATTTACATATTTATTCCATCTAGCTACAATGCTCAGCACTGGGTGTGTTTATATTTATATATCTATATATTTATTCCATCTAGCTACAATGCTCCGCACTGTGTTTTTATATATCTACATATTATTCCATCTAGCTACATTGCTCCGCACTGTGTGTGTTTATATACTTGCATATTTATTCCACCTAGCTGCAATGCTCCGTACTGTGGGTGTTTATATATTTACATATTTATTCCATCTAGCTACAATGCTCTGCACTGTGTTCATATATTCATATATTTATTCCATCCAGCTACAATGCTCTGCACTGTGTGTCTGTGTGTGTGTGTGTATATATACAGTATATTTTATAGTAATATGTACATATGTATATTAGCTGCTCTTGCTTGCTTGTTTTTTGTTTTTTTGTTTTTTTTGCCTTCTGATTGTTGCTCTGAGTGTTGCTATCCCTGTGCTGTTGCAATCCTGGAATTTCCCCGTTGTGGGACTAATAAAGGCTTATCTTATCTTATCTTATCTTATCTTATTAAACTCTGATAAGACTGAAGTAATTCTTGTTGGCCCAAAACATCTTAGAAATTCCTTCTCAAATTATGCCCTTAATTTAGATGCCGCCACTCTCACTTTGAATAGTTCTGTGAGGAACCTTGGAGTTATTTTTGATCAAGATTTTGACATGATTGCTTGACCCAGGAGACAGACACTGATACGAGTAGAGTAGTTTGACAATTATTTATTAACTCAAGGTGTTGTTTATGTGTGTGGATGTGTGGGTGAGTGCAATGCTGGTAGACAGCTGGAGCTGAGCGAGTCCCGCTGCGACCTGGCAACCCTGGAAACACACAAGCACAGGGGTTAATGCAGCTCGCAGCAAAGGTGGTATTACGATGTGTGCTGCTTACTTGCAGGTGCCGCTGAGAGACTCCTGTCCGCTCTGTGACTTGGCGTGGCAAGGTGAGCGTGGAGCTTGGCGTCGTGACGATGAGGTGGAAATCTGAGGAGGAGGAGAAGCCCCGTAGCCAGGGGAGACAAGTCCACCGCCAGGGAGGTCTACCTGTGCACAGGGGAGAATACTTTGACAAGGTAAGGCAGGGGTGTCAAACTCATTCCATGGAGGGCCAAGACCCTGCAGGTTTTAATTCCACCCAGTCTCTTCAGCAGGTGTTTTCACTGATCAGCAATCAGTGGGAAGAAATTCAGAGAAAACACCTGTTGAAGCCACTGGGTGGAGGTAAAACCTGCAGGGTCCTGGCCCTCCATGGAATGAGTTTGACACCTGTGAGGTAAGGCTTGCTGAGGCTTATGTGACGAGGCTTGACGATGAGGCTTTGCAGAAGCTCTGGCTTGAGGCCGTGTCCGTGACGCGTTGCGTAACGATGAAGACAGACGACTCCGTGCTGAGCAGTCAGTGACACCAGCTTTTAAAGCCAGTTGGTTATTGGCGGCAGGTGTGTGCGCAGCTGGGGCTGATGATGGCCCAGTGGCCGCCATGACAGATTTGTCCTTTAATTCACATATTAAAATTGTTTCTAAGACTGCCTTCTATCATCTGCGCAATATTGCCAAGATCAGGAGCATCTTGTCTCTAAATGATGCTGAGAAACTGATTCACGCCTTTGTCAGCTCTCGATTAGACTACTGTAATTCGTTATTATCTGGTTGTCCTAAAGTATCCTTAAAAAATCTTCAGTTGATTCAAAATGCTGCTGCTCGGGTTTTAACTGGTTCTAGAAAAAGACATCATATCTTCCCGGTTCTGTCCTCCCTTCATTGGCTTCCCATAGAATTTAGAATCAAGTTTAAAATCCTTCTTCTTACTTTCAAAGCTCTTAATAATCAGGCCCCCCAATACTATATATAAAAGATCTGATATTACCTTACCATCATAATAGAGCATTACTGTCACACGTGGCTCTAGGGAGCCATGCAATAAGAGAGCCAAGGGCGAGCCAGTCAGTTGTGATGTTTATTAGTGACAGGGGTAAGGGATGAGGAAAGCACAAATGCTCATACATAGTAACATACACGAGCAGTACAGCACCAGAGTTAACAATTGGCACCGGGCGAAGGGGTAACAGCATGAAAACTCACAGCGGGTACACTCACGGGTTTAGCAGCCAGAGAACTGGCACTGGCATAGGGCTCCAGTACTCAGATACTCATATAAGGTGATACACCCAAGTGATACAATAAGCAGTAGCGGGCTAGCACCGGACAAGGGGGTACAGAGGCACAACAGCTCCTTACAGGGTAACACTTACAGGTAATACTGCAGATGAGTCAAGGGCTGGAACCGGACGAAGGGACTCCAGCCTAGCAGTGCTTATGTCGCAGCCCCGGATGATCGAAGCTGCTCCTCTTTATACTCATTAGCAGCGCCCCAGCTGATGAGGACTAATTGGCCCCAGCCGTCCCGTGACACTGACAGCTGGGAACCAGCTGAGGCGCTGCCCAATGAGAGGCAGGGATAAAAGGAGCATGGGCTGAGCGCCGAGCCGGCGTCTCACCCCATGGTGACAATTACGCTCCCAAAATGCTGGCTTACTTGTGGTGCCCAGAATCTCCAAAAGTACAGTGGGAGGCAGAGCCTTCTGCTACCAAGCTCCTTCTCTCTGGAACCAGTTACCACTCTGGGTCCGGGAGTCAGACTCGGTCTCTGTTTTTAAGAAGAGGGTAAAATCCTTCTTTTTTAATATAGCTTAGGTTTAAGGAGGGATTTTGTGTCTTTTATTCCCACATTTGTTCTGTTGTTATTTGATCCATACTGCTGGTTGACCTCCAATAATGTACTTGGCACCTTACTATCATGTTCTTTATGTCTGCCCTCTCCATCCTCCCTATCCCCTCACCCCCAGCCAGTCGCAGCAGATGACTGCCTCTCCCTGAGCCTGGTTCTGCTAGAGGTTTCTTCCTGCCAAATGGGAGTTTTTCCTCTCCACTGTCGCTTAGTGCTTGCTCATAGGGGATCATCTGATTGCTGGGTTTTTCTGAGACTATGGGGTTTTTCTCTGCACTCTGGCACCATGAGACGGCCTCTGTTGTGATGTGGCGCAGTATAAATAAAGCTGAATTGAATTGAATTGCCAGAATTGGTGACATCTGGCCAAGTGGTCGGCGACACTGGGGACGACAATCTCTTTCTCTGTGATGGACAGGAGGGGAGGGTTATGCCCCAGAGATGCCTCGAAGGGAGAAACACCGGTGGCAGCAGACATGGCAGTGTTGTGGGCGTACTCCACCCAGGGCAGGTAGGTACTCCATGACGCAGGGTCGGATGTGGTGACGCACCGCAGGAATGGCTCCAGTTCCTGGTTGGCCCGCTGGCACTACCCATTGGATTGTGGATAGTAACCAGAGGACAAACTGACCATGGCCCAGTTGGACTTGCAGAATGCCCTCCCCACCTGCAAGATGAACTGGGGCCCACAATCCGAGACAATGTCACCCGGGATATGATGTAGCCTGACGACGTGGTTGGTGAGCAGGTTAGCTGTCTGCAAGGCCAATGGTAACTTGCGCAGGGGGACAAAATGCACTGCCTTGGAAAACCTGTCCACAATCATCAGAAAACGATGAAGCCATTAGAAGGTGGTAACCTGGTGACAAAATCCAGAGCAACATTGGACCAGGGACGACTGGGGATAGGGAGGGGATAGAGTAACCCGGCAGGGGTGGTGGTGAGGGACTTGTCTGCAGAGCACTGAGGGCATGGACATCACAGTCCATAGTCAGCCACCAAAACTTGCAGTGAAGGGAGGACAGGGTCCTGGCTACCCCTGGATGGCAGGAAAACTTGGCGGCATGAAGCCAGTGAATGACCTCCCCCTTGACAGCAGCAGACACAAGCAGGTGACCAGGTGGACCGCCCTCAGGGTCTGGGTTGTTGACCTGAGCCTCTCTCACCTTACATTCAGTGTCCCAGGTGAGGGCTCCTATGATGGCAGATATCGGGATGATCGTCTCCTCACCCAGCGGCGTAGAGTCGGGGGAAAATTGCCTGTGGAGGGCATCAGGCTTGGTGTTCTTGGAGCTGGGCCTGTATGTTAGGGTGAAGTGGAACTGGCCAAAGAATAGCACCCACCTGGCCTGACATAAACTGAGTTGCTTGGCTGTCCTGATGTATTCAAAGTTCTTATGATCAGTCCATACTAGGAACAGCTGAGCAGAACCCTCCAGTCAGTGGCACCACTCCTCCAGTGCTAACTTAATTGCCAGCAGCTCTCGGTTACCGATGTTGTAATTTCTCTCGGTGGGGAATAGGCACCAAGAGAAAAACACACAAAGGTGGATCTTATTATCGGTGGCCGAGCGCTGGGAGAGGACTGTCCCTACCCCAATGTCTGAGGCATCCACCTCCACAATGAATCAGAATCAGAATCAGAATCAGAATCAGAATCAGGTTTATTGCCATTGTTCATGTAGTACACAAACTAGGAATTTGTCTCGGTACAATGCTGCAACATTAAACATGATAAGATAAGAGAAATAAACTATACATGTAATAAAGTGTAGGATAAGATTAAGTGATACTGGTCAACAGTTAAAATATATATTAGCCAGCAGCAGATACTGTGGAGAACTATATAGTGCAGTCGGTAATGCAGGAAGAAAACAGTGATGATTGACATGAGTCTGGTTGAGCTGCTGTACATGGTGCACGAGAGTCACTTAGTGTTCAGCAGTCTAATGGCAGAGGGGAAGAAGCTGTTCATGTGACGGGAGGTTTTAGTCTGGATGGACCGAAGTCTTCTACCAGAGGGGAGGGGGGCAAACAGTACGTGACCAGGGTGTGAGGGATCGGCTATGATCCGGCCAGCACGCCTCCGGGTCCTGGAGATGTACAGATCCTGGAGAGATGGGAGCTTGCAGCCGATCACCTTCTCAGCAGTGCGCACGACACGCTGCAGCCTTAGTCTGTCCCTGGCAGTGGCTCCTGCGTACCACACGGTTATGGAGGTGGTGAGGATGGACTCGATGATGGCTGTGTAGAACTGCACTAACATCTTGGTGGGTAGCTTGAGCTTCCTCAGCTGCCGCAGGAAGAACATCCTCTGCTGGGCTTTTTTGATGAGTGAGCTGATGGTCAGCTCCCATTTGAGGTCCCTGGTGATGGTAGTGCCTAGGAAGCGGAAGGAATCAGCAGTGGTGATGGGAGAGCCTGAGAGGGTGAGGGGGGGGCAGAGGAGTAGTGACTTTCCTGAAGTCTACAATCATCTCCACTGTCTTCAGAGCGTTCAGCTGCAGGTTGTTATTGCTGCACCAGGACGCCAGCTGGGCCACCTCTCTCCTGTAGGCGGACTCGTCGCCGTTGGAGATGAGCCCGATGAGGGTGGTGTCGTCCGCAAACTTGATCAACTTGACAGACTGGTGGCTGGAGGTGCAGGAGTTGGTGTAAAGGGAGAAGAGTAGGGGGGAAAGTACACAGCCCTGGGGTGATCCGGTGCTGATGCTAGTATAGTCTGAGACAGTCTTTCCCAGCCGCACATGCTGCCTCCGGTCCGTCAGGAAGTCGATGATCCACCTGCAGAGGGAGTCAGGCACGTTGAGCAGGGACAGCTTGTCCCGGAGCAGAGCGGGGCGGATGGTGTTGAATGCGGAGCTGAAGTCCACAAACAGGATCCTGGCGTAGGTTCCCGGGGAGTCCAGGTGCTGCAGGATGGAGTGGAGGGCCAGGTTGACTGCATCGTCTACAGACCTGTTGGCTCGGTAGGCAAACTGCAGCGGGTCCAGGAGAGGGGTGGTGATGGACTTGAGGTGGGACAGGACCAGGCGCTCAAAGGACTTCATGACTACAGAGGTGAGCGCTACAGGTCTGTAGTCATTAAGTCCAGTGATCCGTGGCTTCTTGGGGACAGGGATGATGGTGGAGGATTTGAGGCAGGACGGCACGTGGCATAACTTAAGGGAGGTGTTAAAAATGTCTGTGAATACAGGAGCCAGCTGTTTCGCACAGAGTCTCAGGGTGGAGGGAGACACGCCGTCTGGGCCGGGGGGCCTTGCGCGGGTTCAGTCTGGAGAACTGTTTGAGCACATCCTGCTCACTGATGATAAGGGGAGGGGGGGAGGAGGGGGGGGGGGGTGCCTTAAATGAAGTAGGGAATGTGGAGGCTGTGGAGCTGGAGGGAGGGGGGGAGTTGGACACAGATGACGAGGTGTCAAAACGGGCATAGTGTTGGGACAGTCTCTGACAAAGGGCTTTGTCATCCTGACCTTTAGGAGCCTTAGGTCGATAGTTGGTGATTTGCCTCAGTCCTCTCCACACGGAAGCCGAATCATTAGCAGTGAACTGCTGCTGGAGTCTCTCTGAGTATAGAGATTTAGCCCTCTTCAGCTCTCTGTTAAACCGGTATTTAACCTTCCTGTAGCAGTCCCTGTCTCCACTTTTCAGCGCTGCTTCCTTCTCCTTCCTGATCTGTCTGAGCTTAGCTGTGAACCAGGGTTTGTCATTAGAGTAACTCACCCTGGTGCGTGATGGAAGAATGTTCTCTTCACAAAAGTGGATATATGAGTTCACAGTGTCCGTGTACTCATCCAGATCATGCGTGGCTCCTTTAAGCATGCCCCAGTCAGATATTTCCATGCACGTTTCCAGCTTCTCCTCAGCATCACTGGTCCGTATCTTCGTAGTGCTCACAACAGGTTTAGTGAGCTTCAATCTCTGTCTGTATGTGGGAATGAGGTGAACCATCACGTGATCAGATAATCCCAGCGCAGCTCGAGGGACAGCGCGATATGCGTCTTTCACTGTGGTGTAACAGTGATCCAGTGTGTGAATGAACTGCCGTTCCGGGTCGGGCTGAGTGAGGATGGGTGCATCTTTGAATTTGGCCTCGTCTGAACTTATGGCCTCATCTGACCAGACGAAGGGAGATTTGGTTGATGTCAGACAGGTCAAGGGAGAGGCTACAGAGCTGTAATTCCTGATGAACATCCTGTAGAAGTTGGCAAAACCCAGAAAATGTTGGAGATGCTTCCTGGAGGAAGGTATGGACCAATTAGTGACTGCCTGCACTTTCTTGGGGTCAAGTTTGTTCTGGCCATCAGAAATAATGAAGCCCAGGAACGAGGTAGTAGTGATGTGGAACTCACATTTCTCTGCCTTCACAAACAGCTGGTTCCCCAGGAGCCATTGGAGCACCCTCCACACGTGGACCTTGTGTTCTGCCAGGGTACGAGAAAAAAAACCAGAATGTCATCCAAATATACAAAGACAAAGGTACCCAGAAAGTCTCACAAGACATCATTAATTAGGTGCTGGAATACCGTTGGGGCATTAGTGAGGCCAAAGGGCATAACCAGATACTCGAAATGGCCAGTAGGGATATGGAATGCTGTCTTCCATTTGCCTCCTTTCCAGATTTGAACCAGATGATAAGCATTCTGAGGTCCAGCTTAACCACTTGCTCTCCGTTGTTCCGCGGGCGGGCAAGTCTCTGCGTCCTAGGGCGCATGAGGGCGCACGAGAGCGCACGCGTGCGCCCTCGTGCGCATGCCGCATGATAAGGATATTGATGGTGGTGGTGTAGGTGGTGTGGCCTCCAAGCGCCACTGAAAAAAAAATCTGCAAACACAGCCGCGAACAGATTAGTTCATCTGATTGACCTCTCATTCAACTAATAAGAGCCTTGAATTGGGTTTCTGAAACCTTGAAGAACCAATGAATGAAAACCTAGGAAGGAGGACCCGCCTCCCAACGCTTTGAATGCAGTGAGCCAATTGAAGCAGAGAAGTTCGTGAGCTGTTTTTTTTTTAAGGCTGGGTGAAGACTGGCTGCTGCAGCGGATCAAAAAAGGACACAGGAAGAGCTCCACAGACCCAGCAGCATGGAGACCATCCACAAATGCAACCTGTGTGACAGGGAGTGCCATTCGTGGATCGGTATGTTCGGCCACAGGCGGTGCTTATTTTGTATTGGTTCCAGCAGAGTAGACGTTATGATTTCTTCCATGGTCATTATAGACCGACGGAGGCTGACGACGAAGGCTGAGTGAAACACACGCCTTCGCCAGTCTTTTTTTAATTACTACTGTTATTTGTTTTGAAAAATCGTTCGCCAAAAACCGCAATCATGGAACACAAAACCGCAATAATGGAATTATGTTTTGATTGAGTCGCGAGACCAGAACCAGAGCGGACCAGCGTCGCGTTCGTCTGACAATGAGGAAGACAAGTTCGCCAAGACTCCGCTGTGAAGAGGTAAGGTGTTATAAGCTAAATTATTCTCTATCCCTGAAAATTGTAATCCAAAATGACTTTTGACCGATCAGTAAATTACAGCTGTGCGGTTCACGAAGTCTGAAGTTCGTGTGCCGCGGTACAAGGGGTTGCTCGCAGTGTACAGGCTGTGAACGCCCCCCCACCCCGGCTATTCTTCTGCAGCGAGGGGGGGGGGGCCGCGGTGACTGCACTGCTGTCCTACATCACCACATAAGGCTAATCCGTTGTGTAGCGATGGCTAAAGTCCATCCTCTGTAGCGAGCGGGGGGGGGGGAGACAACCCCCCCCCCCCACACACACAGTGGCGAGGGGGGGGGGCGCTGTGACAGCGTTGCTGTGGAAACATGCAACGAGTGTAATCTGTCATGTAGCGAGGGCCGAACTCTGTCCTTGATAGCGGGGGGGGACGACCCCCCCCCACACACACACACAGACACAGCCCTGAGTGTAACCTTTCCTTTGAGCCTAAAATGAAGCTTCTACATTGAATCATTCAAAAGTTACAGACGTTTTTACAAACTGTGCCATTTGGCACAATTTGGCACAGTTCCAAAATGCCTGGGAACAGCCTGAGAACAAAACTGTGTAAAATATTCATTTTTTGTGGTATTGTTACCAAATTTGGATCTCAGCTGGATAACACTTGGTTCTACATTTCTGTTGCATTTTCCATCCGGATCGGACAGCTGTGTGTTATTTACAAGCATTTGTATCCAAAAAAACACTGTGTCCAAATTTTTTTTCTTCAAGTTCAGTATGTTTAGATGACTGTAACTCAGTGGCCGGAGCACGTAGAGAGATTATGTTTTTTTTGCCAAAAAATTCAAAGTGTTTTCTTTTAAATGAGACCAACCCCATGAAGATGCTGCAAAGGGTTGAAGATCAGCTTTCGATTTACTTTGGGCACATTATTTTTTGGCATTTTTAGGAAAATTGCCCGGAGTGCAAGTGGTTAAAGTAGATGATGGAACCCTGGAGTTGATCAAAGGCAGAGTTAATTAGAAGCAGTGCATATTTGTCCTTGACAGTAATGTTATCAAGTTCCCGAAAATCGATACATGGGCGGAGTGACCCATCATTCTTACCCATGAAGAAGAACCTGGCTCCCACAGCAGATGATAAAGGGTGAATGATACCAGTGCTCATGGACTCTTTAATATATTTATCCATCGCCTCTCTCTCAGGGGCAGACAAGCTACACAGGCAGGTGGAAGGTAATCGCACCCCCGTTGGAGCTTGATGGCACTGTCATAGGGTCGGTGAGGAGGAAGGGACAACGCTTTGGTCTTACTGAAGACGGGCGCCATTCAGAATCTGAATGAACTGGACTGAAGATCCATTCTGAGCTTCATTCAGAAAGATGCTATAAATGGATCTAAACACTCTCCAAACGCTAATTTGCAACCTTTATTATCTTAAGTTGACGGGAGCACGAGCTTGAGAGGCCGTGAAGCGGTGACTTTTGCTGTGTTCACACTGAGACCTCATCTTGGTGAGTCAGATACATGCTAATGTTATGCTAATGCTAGCGCTATGCTAATGCTAATCGCGAGTGGATTTTTTCCTGTTTAAAAGCAATGGAAAAGGCTGTCTTTGTGTCTCTATGGTTTTCCTAAATGTGATTTCAGTTCCCAACAGTATGCTGAAGTACTTTTAGTTCTTATGCACTATTTCTGTCAAATGAAATGTGTAGGTTGATGCTAAAAGCACATGGTGTCGGTCCCCTAAGTAAAAGCATAGGTTGTGCTAAACCCAGTAGCTCAGACCGGATTTAGCTGATTTTTAAAAGGGAATATTGGAAGTGATGGGACAGTATATTCCCTGGTTATGTGATAACTTAATTGTATTTCATTTCATGATTTACAGAGACAAGGTTAGAGAGGATTAATCATAATTTCATGGTTAAATGATGTAGAGATGAACAGAGGAATTCATTTAATTGGTTACATGAAAAAAAGGGTATTTCATGTGCTACCAGAGAGATTGTGAGAAAAGAACACGTGCATGTAAGATGTGAAATGTAAGATATTACTATATTGCTGGATTGTAATAATAGTAATATAAGAGGAGAATTTAAACACTAAGCTATGGTGTTATATAAGAAGGGATTGGAAAACGAATTACTCTAGCTGTAAACAATAATATTATTGTTGTGCAGGATAGGTTTTTTTTGGTTGCCGATCAAGAACCTTCTGGATCCTGGATTCTCTTCGAATGGAGATGGCGAGCCTGACCCGAGACTGAACCGAGATTGACCTGAGATCTAACCAGGATCTCGATTGAAGAGCATCCCTCCTCTCTCCAGTGCCCAGGATTCAAAGTGGTAACAACCCTAGTCGCCGCTTAAGAAAAGGAAAAGAAACCTGAGTCTGGAGATACAAGATATCTTGACTGGTCAAACGACTAACCCGAAAGGACAAACAAACACTGAGCTCAGTAGGACATCTTTGGGGTTTTATTTCATACCGGCCGTTGTATATTTGTATAGTGGTAAATTGTCTGTATATATTGCTCACTTTTTCCCTATAAATAACAACCATTATTGCTCATTTCTTGCCTCCAGCTATTTCATTCCACACTCACTTTAATTCCCTATTGTAACCCTTACGAACCTAGCAACTGGTCTACACTTAATTATTTCCCTTTCCTAATTAACATAAGGCAAGAGTTACAATAAGAAGTGGCGAGCCAGCCAGAAGCCTTTTTCTTCTTTTCCTTACGTTATTTCAAGCCTATACGTACCCAAAATGGATATTGTTGAACGTGAATCTGTGAAAATTCCAAATGCAGTGATAGTGAGTGAAATCGTTGGAGATGAGCAACTTGATGAAGTGACTGAGTTTTTGAAACGGTATGGATCGATTTCAAGAGTCATAAAAGTGGCAGATAGTAAGTCTGAGTTTTCCCAGAGTGCTATTTTTGAGTATCATTCGGGTACTGCTTTTGAAACTCTTGACCCATTGCCATGTACTCATGTATCTGATAGTGGAGCCAGCTATATGATACAGTTTCTTGCCAGTGTTTACACGCACCGTGTAGGGAACGATAAGACCAAGTCATATCTCACTAACGTTAAAAACCTAGCGAAGATGAATGGCAGAGATTTTGCAGATGTCCTGAAAGACATGATATCACAGCTTTCTGAGCTAATCAAAGAATCTGAAAATGATCAATCAGAGCAAGTTAAGTTACCTGATAACTTACCTGAAGTTTTCTTAGATGAACCTCAACCTCAGCCTTCTGCAGCTGAGCCCAGTATTCAAGGTGCACAGCCAACTAACCAGTCGAATCGCACTGCAAGCATCCCAGCTCAAAGTATGCCCACCATTTCTGCACATGATTTAAATTCCCCAGAAGTGCAGCGTGTGGTAGTTGAGCACATTGTAAAAAGGGAAGATTTTTCCGTGCAGCCGTTTTCACAAAAGCTCGGAGCTTTTTCTAGCAAAGACCTCCAACCAACTTATGAGCTAGATTATGACACTTGGCGCTCCAGTGTAGAATTAATCTTGACTGATCCTGCTATGTCCAAATTGCAGCAATCCTGAAAGATCATTGAGTCTCTTTTACCCCCAGCAGCTGATGTAGTCAAGTACTTGAACCCCAACAGCTCACCATCAGAATACCTTCAGCTGTTAGATTCTGCTTATGGTACAGTTCAAGATGGCGGAGAGCTTTACGCCAGGTTTATTGACACCTTCCAAAATACAGGTGAGAAACCCTCGTCATATCTACAACGTCTTCATGTAGCTTTGACTCACACTGTGAAGCGTGGTGGTGCTTCAAGCCAGGATTTTGACAGGCTGCTTGTCACGCAGTTTTGTCGAGGTTGTTGGGATGATTCCTTTTTAACTGCACTCCAGTTAAAACAAAAACGAACAAGTCCCCCAACTTTTCCTGATTTGCTTCTCTTGCTACGCACTGAAGAAGACCAAATTGCTGCCAAAAACTTGAAGATGAGACAACATTTGAGCAGTTCAAAACAAAAAGTGATCTCCCACGTGCAAACTGTGCAATGCAGTTCAGATGAAGATGAGGACAATATCACCCTAAACTCACTCCAAGAACTCTCAAAACAAGTTGCAGAAATTCAAACGCTACTAGTAAAACTAACTGCAGAACCAAAAGCTCAAAACTCACAAAGTACACTCAGTACCAAGCCAAAAGAGAAACGAAAGTCGGAGGTTCGAAGACGACCAGATACTGTCGTAGTTCCGCCCATAAATGATACCGGATGGAGACAATACTGAAAATGGTCACATTACAACTCAACCAATACTGACGATGGACAGTCTTGGTTGCACATGCAACGGGACGTGCATGATATTTAGCACGGGAGAGTGTAACCCAGCTGAGAAAATGACCCTTTTTTTTTTCTCAGATGTCAATTGTATTAATACAATTGTGTGATTTTATTTTGAAAACCAACTATCTTGGGGAAGAGGAAGTGCGATCCTCGTCATCCAACTTTTAAATTTCCGTTTCATGGTCATGTTGGGTGATCTGGGTCTTTCCATTCATTAAGAGCGATATTAGCTGTAATGACGAGGCGCACACACACCGAGTGTCAGTCAGAACTTTTACTTGTCACTGCAACTTCAACCAACAACTAACCACACAGTGGCTCATGTACAACTCCTTTTATACTCAGGTCATGGCCAGGGTCATACTGCCCTCTTGTGGTGACTCTATAGGAACTTCACATATCAATACATCTCCCTTTTTTTTTTCAAGTAAAGGTCATGTCCAACTATAAACTTTTTCTCAAATTTCAATAACCCAAATAACTCCATTTCTTTTTACATCTTTGTCAACCTTGTACACTGAATCACAACTTTAACATTTCTCTGTTTACAACTCAACATCAACACATTTTTTTTTTTTTCATTCATCTCAGTACTCCTTACATTTCCTCAATCAATCTTTTCGGTTTCACAATTTGCCTTTGTGAGCATCTCTTTTGTGTCACCTCAGTCTGTTCGTTAGTGTCTGTCTCTATGTTCTGGTTCTCAGCCATTTCTGGTTGTTCGGTTTGGCTGGGAATTGGCATGTCGCTTGTTTCACTGTCTGTGACTCTCATTTTTGTCTGAGGCACTTTCAGTAAGTGACGTCGGTTTCGCCTCATTGTTTTCCCATGCTCTGTGATGACTTCATATGATCTGGGAGTTGTTTCCTTGACCACTTTTGCCAGCGGTCCCCATTCTCCATCACATCTCACTCACACAATGTCCTCATGTGCAAGTGGTCTCAGAGGTCGTGCTGTTCTGTTGTACAGTT
This sequence comes from Pholidichthys leucotaenia, assembly GCA_020510985.1. NCBI lineage: Eukaryota > Metazoa > Chordata > Actinopteri > Cichliformes > Pholidichthyidae > Pholidichthys > Pholidichthys leucotaenia. The sequence continues at coordinate 285,143,492 of CM035848.1, read as the reverse complement.
CAGTTTGCCTCTCATCGCGCCTCACATCTCTCTTTTCCATCACCTGAGATGCTGATGGAAGTCGCGTTCTGAGTTTCCGGTTCATGAGCATTTCTGCTGGTGAAAGTCCATTCTCTAGTGGTGATGCTCGGTAATTCAGGATCGCCAGATGTGGGTCTTCTGCATTGTCTGCAGCCTTTTTCAGTATGCGCTTCACTATTTGCACCCCTTTCTCTGCTAACCCATTCGACTGTGGGTACAGAGGGCTTGAGGTCACGTGCTTGAACCCATATGTGTCTGCAAAGTCTTTGAAGCACTGACTCGTGAATTGTGGTCCGTTATCGCTTACAACAGTCATTGGAATTCCATGGCGTGCGAACATTGTCTTTGTATGTGCAATCACTCTTTCTGCTGTTGTGTCACTCAACCCTGCAAACTCTGGGTAGGTGGAATGATAGTCCATGACTAACAGATAGTCCTTGCCCTTAAGCTGAAATAGATCCATGCCCACTTTTCTCCATGGCCCTTGAGGCTTCTCATGGGGCCTCATAGGCTCCTTTGGCTGTTGATACCTGTGGCGCTGGCAAGTCTCACAGCGCTGCACATATGCCTCAATGTCCTTGTGCATGCTGGGCCAATACAAAACATCACGTGCACGTCTTTTGCACTTTTCAATACCCAAATGCCCCTCATGCACTAATTTAACCATTTCTGATCTCATGGAGGTAGGTATGACTATCCTTGTACCCTTTAACAGAACCCCATCTAACACAGACAGTTCACCTTTAAAGTGTTGGTAAGGCTTGTCAATCATAACCTGTCCTGGCTGATGTATCTGTTCCATTACTCTTTTTAGTTTCTCATCTTTTTGTGTTTCTTTCACTATCTTCATCCATTTTGCATCTGACACTGGCATGTGTGCCTTAATAGAGTCTACATGTATTTGCACAGCTTCCTCTGTTGTGCTGCTGGTGTTGCACAAGTTAGCCCTACTCAGCGCATCGGCTACAATTAGTTGCTTGCCTGGTGTAAACTCAAATTTCAAGTCATATTTCTGTAATCTTAACATTAGACGCTGGATGCGCGGCGGTGCGTCACCCAGTGGCTTCTGTGAGATAGCAATCAGTGGTTTGTGGTCTGTTTCTAGTATTACTGACCGTCCATACACATATTCGTGAAACTTCTCACATCCAAACACTGCACCTAGAGTCTCTTTCTCTATTTGCGCGTAATTTTTTTCTGCGCTTGTCATGGTGCGCGATGCGTATGCGACTGGATACCACTCTGTGTCATGTTTTTGCAATAGCACAGCTCCTAGGCCGGCTTTGGACGCATCTGTGGACACTTTTAGCAGTTTGTCCTGATCATAGAATTTTAACACTGGCTCCTTTATTAGACTGCTTTTGAGCCACTCCCATTCTCTGGCATGCTCTGCCATCCACTTCCACATTGTATTGGTCTCTAACAAGCTTCTAAGAGCTATTGTGTTAGCTGATAAATTTGGGATAAATTTCCCCATGTAATTGACTAGCCCTAAGGCTCTTTGCAAGTCAATTTTGTCCTGCGGTACTGGCAGCTCTGCTATGGCCCGCACTTTTTCCGGATCTGGTTGCACGCCTGCCCCAGATAACTTCTCTCCCAGGTATGTAATCTCCTGTACCCCAAATTGGCACTTACTCTTATTCAGTTTCATACCTGACTTTTGCGCCTGTGTGAGAACTCTAGCCAACCTTTCGTCGTGCTCCTCTTTTGTTTTTCCCCAGACTACCACGTCATCAAGAAAAACTCCCACCCCTTCTATTCCGTCAAACAATTGCTGCACAGTTCTATGGAAAATTTCAGGGGCTGAGCTAATCCCGAACGGCATTCGTAGAAAGCAATGCCTTCCGAATGGCGTATTAAATGTGCACAATTTAGCGCTTTCCTCGTCGAGCACTATTTGGTAAAACCCAGATTTGGCATCTAATTTTGTGAAGTAACTTGCTCCACTCATTGTGCTGGTTATGTCAGATTTTGTTGGTAGCCTGTAATGCTCCCGCTGTATTACTTTATTTAGATCTTTCGGATCTATGCACAATCTCAAATCTCCATTTGGCTTCTCCACTATAACTAGGGAGTTAACCCATTCAGTTGGTTCTTCTATTTTTCTGACCACTCCGTCTGCTATCAGTGAGTCTAGTGTTTCTCTCAGCCTCTTTTTAAGAGCTATTGGCACTTTTCTTGCTGGATGTATGACTGGCTCTGCATTCTCTTTCAGCCTAATTTTTTGTTTGCCTGGTAGGCGGCCTATTCCTTTGAACACCTCTTTGTATTCTTTCACCCAGTCAGTGTGTTTGTGCCTACTTGTTGTAGCCTCTGTATTTTCTCGTGCTGTCACCTTGTCTGTATCAATGACATTCACCCTCTTGATCAGACCTAGCTGATCGCATGTTTTTAAACCCAAAATTGCTTGTCTATTTCCATCAACAAGTACAAACAATGCATTCACTGTCTTATCTTTGTTTGACAGTGTAACCCTGCACATTCCCTTAGTGGGTATTGGCTTATCGTCATATGTTCTCAGATTAATCTTTTTATCTCTTATTTTCGGTTTGTTTTTCAGTCTTTTAAAATCTTTCATTGGCAGGCTGTTTACCTGCGCACCTGTGTCGAGCTTCAGTGACATGTCCGTGCCATTCATCTCCAAGCACACTATCCATTCGTCAGCGCTCGTCTCTCCCTCGATGGCGTCCACGTAAAACTGATCCTCTTCGCTGTCGCTCTTTTTCTCCACGAGTTGCACCCTCTTCTTTGAGAAGCAAGTCTTTGCGAAGTGATTTTTTCCGCCACACTTGCGACATTCCTTCCCGAATGCTGGACACTGCTTCGGCGCATGTTGCATTCCACACCGCTCACAGTTCCCGCGCGCGCGCTTTGCATCTCTTTTCCTTACATACAACGTTCCTTTCGGCTTCGCACGCTGCACTGCATCGACCTCAGCAGTCTCTCTTTCCTTGCTGCTAAAAGTCTTTAATTGTGCCTTTGCACTCTCAGACGCTTGGCAAATCTGTATCGCTTTCTCCAGCGTTAAGTTAGTCTCTTTCAGTAATTGCATCCGCAATTTGTTGTCTTGGACCCCAATTACAATTTGGTCCCGTATCATTGACTCACTCAATGTTCCAAAGTTGCATGACTGACATTTCAACCATAGGTCTGTGACATACAGCTCGATGGACTCTGACTCTTTCTGAAGTCTTTTTCTGAACACATACCTCTTGTACGTTTCATTCTTTCTCGGTGTGCAATAATCGTCGAACTTCTTCATTACGACGTCGAATTTGCCTTTTTCTTCTTCCGTGAAGACGAATGTGTTGAACACATCTAGCGCAGCTCGTCCTGCTACTGTTAGCAGTAATGCTATCTTCCTCTCCTCGTCACGGAGACCGATAGCTAGCGAATAAAGTTCAAAACTTTGTTTGAATGCTTTCCAGTTCTCGTTGACGTTACCGGTCAACTTTAACTCGTCCGGCTGTCGAAGAGCGTTCATCTTCGCCGTCGGTTCGTATCTTTTATCCTGGTACCATGTAATGACGAGGCGCACACACACCGAGTGTCAGAACTTTTACTTGTCACTGCAACTTCAACCAACAACTAACCACACAGTGGCTCATGTACAACTCCTTTTATACTCAGGTCATGGCCAGGGTCATACTGCCCTCTTGTGGTGATTCTATAGGAACTTCACATATCAATACATTAGCCCCGCCTTCCGAGTAAAGGCAGCAAGCGCGCACTCGGAATTCGGTCTTTCACAATATGAGAGCGGACGAGAGAGAGGCTGTGAGCGATCTGGTTCACACTGATACCTCTTCTTGGTGAGTTTCATTCAGAAAGATGCTATAAATGGATCTAAACACTCTCCAAACACTAATTTGCAACCTTTATTATCTTAAGTTGACGGGAGCACGAGCTTGAGAGGTCGTGAAGCGGTGACTTTTGCTGTGTTCACACTGAGACCTCATCTTGGTGAGTCAGATACATGCTAATGTTATGCTAATGTTAGCGCTATGCTAATGCTAATCGCGAGTGGATTTTTTCCTGTTTAAAAGCAATGGAAAAGGCTGTCTTTGTGTCTGAATGGTTTTCCTAAATGTGATTTCAGTTCCCAACAGTATGCTGAAGTACTTTTAGTTCTTATGCACTATTTCTGTCAAATGAAATGTGTAGGTTGATGCTAAAAGCACATGGTGTCGGTCCCCTATGTAAAAGCATAGGTTATGCTAAACCCAGTAGCTCAGACCGGATTTAGCTGATTTTTAAAAGGGAATATTGGAAGTGATGGGACAGTATATTCCCTGGTTATGTGATAACTTAATTGTATTTCATTTCATGATTTACAGAGACAAGGTTAGAGAGGATTAATCATAATTTCATGGTTAAATGATGTAGAGATGAACAGAGGAATTCATTTAATTGGTTACATGGAAAAAAAAGGGTATTTCATGTGCTACCAGAGAGATTGTGAGAAAAGAACACATGCATGTAAGATGTGAAATGTAAGATATTACTATATTGCTGGATTGTAATAATAGTAATATGAGAGGAGAATTTAAACACTAAGCTATGGTGTTATATAAGAAGGGATTGGAAAACGAATTACTCTATAGCTGTAAACAACAATATTATTATTGTTGTTGTGCAGGCTAGGTTTTTTTGGTTGCCGATCAAGAACCTTCTGGATCCTGGATTCTCTCCAAATGGAGATGGCGAGCCTGACCCGAGACTGAACCGAGATTGACCTGAGATCTAACCAGGATCTCGATTGAAGAGCATCCCTCCTTTCTCCAGTGCCCAGGATTCAAAGTGGTAACAACCCTAGTCGCCGCTTAAGAAAAGGAAAAGAAACCTGAGTCTGGAGATACAAGATATCTTGACTGGTCAAACGACTAACCCGAAAGGACAAACAAACACTGAGCTCAGTAGGACATCTTTGGGGTTTTATTTCATACCGGCCATTGTATATTTGTATAGTGGTAAATTGTCTGTATATATTGCTCACTTTTTCCCTATAAATAACAACCATTATTGCTCATTTCTTGCCTCCAGCTATTTCATTCCACACTCACTTTAATTCCCTATTGTAACCCTTACGAACCTAGCAACTGGTCTACACTTAATTATTTCCCTTACCTAATTAACATAAGGCAAGGGTTACATATGGGCAAAGTGGAAACAGGGATTACAAAAATTCTAGGTCATCATGATGGTTCCCAGAGGACAGCATGGTTATGGGCACAGTGTAGAGGCTGGGTTAATCATCTCAGACTGGATGCAGAGAGTAAACAGAGAAGGACAATAGGTATTGAGATGAGAGAGATTATGGTGAGGTAGCAGGAAGAAGTAGTGGGGGAGAAGGGTTGAATGTATTGTGATGTGAGATGTCATGCAGATGTGAGATGGGCCGTTGACATAAAAGGAGAGACCCTGGTGTAGTGTGATATGCTTTTTCTGTGTATGACTGATGTGAGAGTGAATAAAGTTGTCTGCTGCATAAATCTGCCTCTGTTATTTACACTCTCCACAACAGTTTGCTTCAAGACCTGATACATATGTAGGCCAGACAGGGCGACTGCACCCACCGGTTGCTGACGCTTCTTAAAGGGAATTTTTTAATCAGGTTGCCAGACTCTCTGAAATAAAGTTCTGTTCAGCCCTGGAGTCAATCAGAGCTGAGCTGACATGCTCGGTGTGCCAGAACAATAATCATATGGGTAAGGTGAAATGTGTTCGCAGGGATCCGAAAGTATTGCCTGCTAGTCCCTCTACTGCCACTAACGGGCAGTGTCTTTTCCCTTTGCAGAAAATTGAGCTGCCGAGTGACCCGCTTGCCCACAATAGAGACACAACCCTGCCTCACGATGTCGCTACACTTTGGCTTAAGGAAGCTTAAACCAGCCTATGGCCTTAGGTTCCGGTGAGTCGGGTGGCGAGAGGGAGAGGAGCTGTGGATGGGGTGGAGAAGGACAAGCTAGAGGCCAAGAGCTGGACCATCGTTTCCTTGAGCGTTCTCGTAGCCTTTTGTCCAGCTTAATGATGAGGGAGATGAGTGCATCGAGTGACTTGGGTTCCTCCCAAAGGCGGGCAAGCACATCACGGAGAGTTGAGTTTAGGCTGTGGGTGAATGCTGAGCGTAGCGCAATGTCATCCCAGCTGCGAGAACCTGGAAATCGGTGGAGTGCTTGGCTGCTGATCTAGCCCCCTGGTGAATAGTCATGAGCCGGAAGGATGCTGTTCCCTCCCACTCAGAATGGTCAAATGCGTGGGTAAACTCTTCTGTATAATGGTTGTAGATGTAGGTGTTATAATTTGCCCCTGGATTATGGCTTGAGCCCACGAAAAAGCGCGCTCATCAAGAAACCCTGTAAGATAAGCAATCCGACTGCGGTCGGAGGGGAAATCATCTGCGGCATGGTCAAACACGAGCTGGCATTGCAAGAAGAACCCACTGGCACCCCCCAACCGACCATTATTGCGGAGTAGGGAATGACTTGACTGGGAGGGAGAGCTAGCTGTAGCAGCAGGGAACCATGGTCTCAAGCTGGGTCATGCGTTTGGTAAACTTAACTTGATTCAAAAAGACCTGGTTCTGATAATTGACCTGATCAAACCCTTGTTCAAGAGACCGAGCTGGTCTTTAATCGCTTTCATCCTATGTCCACTGGGTCAGTTTTGCTGGTGACGTACTGTTAAGGTGTATAGCGTGTGACCCAAAAGTAGACACAGGAGGAAGCGATAATTGAAGTGAACAATAATCTTTATTACAATAATTGTGCAGGATAATGTGCAAAAGATGATAACTTGAGGATCTAGCAACCCTATAAGGAGTGAGCAGAGGGACAGGTAAGTATAACTGAAGCAGTATGATGAGATTTTAAAGTCTGTTTCTTTGTGCTTACTCTTCAGCAGGGGAGAGCAGCCGGGGACAGGTGAAGGACCTCCATGCTGAGGAAGCAGGTTGCCAGGGAGAACGGTGCTGAGATGCTGCAGGGAAGTTTCCAGGGCATTGTCGTGGACAGGCTGGCCAGGCCTGAGTGCTGGGGAGTGATGTCACGACTTGCCCTCGGGGCAGAAAGGGAGACCCAAACGCTGGCTATGAGTTTCTAAATGTTTAATCAAAAAACACAAAATATAACAAAGGCACAAAAACTTACAATTCAGGATTACAAAGAGATAAGCAGCGCTGAGGCTGAGACGTGAAATGTATGTCAGGTAGACAAAGTAGATTACAAGCGTGGGACACATGCCGGGAAACAGTGATGACTAGACCTGAGATTCATGTCTGGAGACACAATGAAGGACACCGCCCCAAGCTGCAAGACAGTGTCCCTTAAATAGGACACAGAGAATAAACAAATGATTAACAGATGTAGGGAACAGGAGAGAGGATAATTAACTCAAAATGATAACAGCTGTGACAGACTGCGAACTTGAGCTAAAGAGGAAGTAAACAAAAGCGAGTGTCAAAATAAAAGCACCGACTGGGAATGAATGGCAAAGGTAACTATAAATATGAAATGATTACAAAAAAGATTCAAACCAAAGGGTAAACAAGGAGAAAATAATGATTCATCGAGGCAAGGATGAGATAACATACACTACCAAGAACTGCTAACAATACAATACTAATGACTACCAGTGTACCAAAGGAAACAGAAAATGGAGGTGAAATAAGGCTCAAATATAAACACAGGAAGATACAATATAAAATACAAGATGGTCCAAAAAACACATAAAAATAATGCACAAGACTATAGTGACCAAACTGAGATATGATGACAGGACTACCCAAAAACAAACAGAACCAAAGAGCAAACTCAGATAACATCATCCAGACAAAACCATACACAAATACAAAATAAGACCAAGATGAGGAAAGTACAGAAAATAATCAGAAATGATTGAAAGCATGAGCACGGTTCTCCCACCATGCTCCACATCATGACAAGTGAGAGTGAAGAGCAGTGGAGATAACGGTGGTAAGTCAACTTACTTGGGGAAATGAGGGTGTGCACAGTCAGAGAATATCCAAGTCCAGTTTATAAGGCTACTTCCAGAGTCCAGAAGCAAGCAGAGATCAGGGCATGGTAGGCTAGACTCAGGCTGACAGATAATTCCAATTCAGCAGGCAGTCTCTTGGTCTAGGACAAGAAAAAGATCAAAAACACGACAAGGCAGAATAATGTCATGAAGCTGAGCTCAGAGCAAGATACAGGCTGTGTGCAGGCTAACTGTGGTGTACCAATATGGTGCTGGGTGTACTGGGGGTGGCAGCCCTGCCTTTCCGGTTCCGTTGTCACTCCGGGGTATAAAGGGCTAGGGCGGAAGAGCCCTTCCTCTTTCGCCGTCGACCCCTTGGCCTGTATGGAGCACCTTGTTGTTTGTGGTTCTATATAATAAAGTACATTCAACTATTCCTTCAGCCTCTTCCTTGGTCACCCAAGTTATGGACATAACATTTGGCGAATAGGAGAAAGGTATGGAGAGAGCTGTTACTACATTTCGGCCGTTTTTGGAGGTTCCGGGCTATCTGCCCGTCCCCTGGGCAAGGTGGTTCGTGGCCTTCCAGAAATATCTGGTGGCCCTTAACCTCGGGTGAGCTTGAGAAACTGCGTGCGAGAGCTATACTGGTCCATAATCTTGGCATGGAGGGTCAAAGAATCCTTGGCACATTATGAGGGGCCGATACTTTTGAAGACGTGGTTGGGCTAATAATTTCGGCTAATAATAGGGCTAATAATTTCGCGCTCCGGAAAACACTATAGTCCGGAGGATCCAGTTTCAGCAGCGCCACCAGCGGACAGTAGAGTCAGTGCAGCGCTACGTTGCAGACCTACGTCAACTGGTGGGGGAGTGCCAATTTGGAGCCCTGGAGGAAGAGATGGTCCGTGATCAACTACACATTCTTTGTTCTGCAGCATGATCAAGGCTCCTGACTTACCTGGGTGAACTAACGTTAGCCACGGCAATTGAGATGGCGCAGCAGTTTGAGGCAGTGGGAAAATTGTCAAAAGACCTCGGTGACAGAAGCACATCTGGGCACGATGAACCACGTTTAAACGCGCTGGCTGTGGACTTGGACAGCGAAGACGGCACGGGTGAAGAGGAATACGGCGCCACTGTAAAAATTAGGTCCGCACTGGATACACCAAGATGTTATGGCTGTGGGTCCACCAGGCACCGATACAAGGCAAGAGAGTGTCTGGCGAAGAGCAAACACTGTGGCAAGTGTGGTCTGCTGCACCATTTTGCCAGGGTCTGCAAGAATTTTGAGCGAGGGGACCGAAGACAGAAGACGGACTTCCCTGCAGCGACTCCTACGGTTATTCATACCATCTCCCCAAGCACAGATGGATGAATCTACTGCAACGTTTTGCTAGACGGCTCAGAAGTACATTGATGGTAGACACAGGAGCAGTAACTTCGGTATTGAGCTGGTCCACTGTGAGGAGTCTGTTCCCACATCACCATGTGAGCGACCTGTCGATGCCCTATTTTGGCTATGGAGGAATCAAGTTGGCCATCGTGGGTTCACTGGAGTTGATGGCGAGGTACAAGTCGGCGATAGGGATTACCTGTGGAAAGTAAAACTAACATGACTATAAAACCTACATACATCATAGCTTAATATATGATGACCCGTATAAACACATGAATCATCCCATTGCACAAAAAGGACTATCAGGAGCAGAGTGAAATGTGAGGTTGTGGAGGAATAAGATCAGGCGAGATACAACGAGGACACATGCATACAGTCCCGTCTGACTGCCTCCTGTGGCTCTTTGTCCGTCTGTGCATTGTCCTCTGTATGCTAATTGTCTTCTGTTTCCTCCAGCCCCGCTGAGTGTGAATAAGAGTCAATCTGCATTGTGCTGGGTCACCACAGGGCTCCCCCCAGAATACTCAGAAGGGGCTGTGACCCCCCCCCCCCCCCCCCGTCGTTTGGGCTCCAGCTCCGGTAGAACTGTCCTGCTGTAGAGGAGTGCCGGAGGGCATGTCAGTCCGTGGCGGGTGTGTGTGTGTGTGTGTGTGTGTGTGTGTGTGTGTGTGGAAAAGACAGTGTGCTCTGCTCCGAGTTCCAGCACGTTGAATGGCCGTGGATCATGGGCGCCGGGGCCGGTGCGCGTCATGCATAATGGAACAAGACGGCGATCGGCCGGCTTTAGGGAGTGAGGTTCCGGAAGAGCACTGTGGCGGAGGAGGGGGAGTAAGTGAGTGCCGGCCCGGGACGTCAAAGGTGTGTGGGCCGTGCTAAAATTGCGTGTGGTTCCGCGATGGTGAGGGACTTTCCCGGTAAACCTGGCGGTGATCCACAGCGGCTGTGAAAAAAAATTAAGTCTCTGACTTCTCTCGTTGCTCGGTCCTGCGAGGATGTGGTGAAGGCGAGCGGCCAAATTCCACGAGGATGCGTAATGGCTGTGAAACAACTGCAGCTGTGTGAGGGACCTGGCAGTGTGGCTTTAGGGGCGGACACAGCCCTAAAGCCCTCGGGGACAGCAATCGGCAAGACTCCTGTTGTGTGCCGTGGCTGAGAAACCCATACAAAGTCCTGTGTGCGGGCTGCACGTCTGCTTCAGGTGCATGAGCAGCCCTGAAGGTTCTGAGGATAGCGAATGGCCGTGTTTCTCGGGCATGTGCAGCGGTGGAGGATGCTTTATCAGTCTGTGGAGCTGGTTTGTCCCTGTGCACGGCGCGCGCTTGGCGCAGTGACCACATAGCTGGCAGTTGCACTGTCCTTGTAATCCTGTGGTGTTTGTGCAGGGCTTCTGTGCGCGGGAGGTCAGCTGTCATGAGTTGAGTCAGATTCGGGGACCTTGGTGGAAATCAATGCAGTCGGTGCCGATGTCCTTCCCCGTTCAGGCTGCTTCCGTCGGCTCGGTCATGTCGCCGTTCATGGTGCGTGTTGTTCCCAGCGCTGCCTGCTCCGGAGGGCGCGCTCCGGTGTGGATGAAGAGGTTGCAGGCATTCTCTGGTCCTCTGGGGTCCACAGTGCGGTGAGAGGGAGCAGACGGTCATTCTCTCTCGTCAGGTCACCAGTGTGGAGGGAAAAGATCAGGCGAGGGGCGTACCATGACACGTCGGGTCACCATTGTGGAGGAATAAGATCAGGCGAGATGCGACGAGCTGGAAGGTTGCAAAGGTTTTATTTTCCTCCAACATAATGAGACGCACTTGTAGCGCTGTGCGCTACAGTGGTCTACTGTGCTACTGAGACATGTCACACAAGCTCTTTTATGCAGTGATACAGGAAGAGAGAATGCATGGCACATTAGCATCACAGTCAATACACATGATTAGCATGACATTGGTTGGCTCAAGGACACATGCACACAGTCCCGTCTGACTGCCTCCTGTGGCTCTTTGTCCGTCTGTGCATTGTCCTCTGTATGCTAATTGTCTTCTGTTTCCTCCAGCCCTGCTGAGTGTGAATAAGAGTCAACCTGCATTGTGCTGGGTCACCACAAGGTACCACTAGTCTGTAAGGTGCAGTGTGGCAGCATTGTTATGACCAGAATACAACATCATAGTGAGTTATTGTACAGTGAAATTGCATGTGGCAGGAAAGATTTCCTGTAACTGGCCGTTCGACAGCGAACCTGTAGTAGTCTACTGGAGAAAGTGCTTCGCTGTCTGTCCAGTGTGTGGTGGAGGGGGTGATCAGGATTGTCCACGATGGATCGCAGTTTATTTAGTATTCTCCTCTCCACCACAGTCTCAAAGGTCTCCGGTCTGAGACCAATTACAGAGCCAGCCCTCTTGATAATCTTGTCAAGTCTGTTGGTGTCTCTGGCCCTGATACTGCTACCCCAACATACAGCAGCAAAGAAGATGGCGCTGGCGACAACGGTCTGGTAGAAAAGCTCCAGCATCCTGCTGCACACATTGAAGGATCTCAGCTTCCTCAGGAAGTAGAGTCTGCTCATCCCCTTCTTGTGCACAGCATCGGTGTTGGATCTCCAGTCCAACCCGCTGCTGATCCTGACACCCAGATATTTGTAATCCTCAACCACTCCCCCCCCCCCCCCCTCAATCTGCAGTGGCTGAGAAGGTGTCTCCCTCTTCCTGAAGTCAATCACCATCTCTCTGGTCTTGCTGATATTCAACCTCAGGTGATTCTGCTCCGTCTACTCCACAAATCTGTCTACCAGTGCCCTGTACTCCCCCTCCTCTCCTTCTCTTATACACCCCACAACAGCTGAGTCGTCAGAGAATTTCTGCAGGTGGCATGACTCTGTGTTGTACTGAAAGTCAGTGGTGTATAAGGTAAAGAGAAAAAGAGAGAGCACAGTCCCCTGTGGAGCTCCCGTATCACTAGCCACCACTCCAGACGAGACATTGCCCACCCGGACAAACTGTGGTCTGCCTGTCAGGTAGTCAGTAATCCAGGAGATTACAGAGCTGTCAACCCCCATCACCCGCAGCTTCTCACCCAACAGCAGTGGCTGGATGGTGTTAAAGGCACTGGAGAAATTAAAAAAAGTGGTTCTCACAGTGTCTCCTCCACCATCCAGGTGCAGATGAGTTCGTTGCAGCAGGTAGATGACAGCATCTTCAACTCCTAAATGGGGCTGATATGCAAACTGCAGAGGGTCCAGCCACATCTTCACCTGTGGCCTCAGGTGGGCTAAGACCAGTCTCTCCAGGACCTTCATCACATGAGATGTGAGGGCAACTGGTCGATAGTAGTTCAGGTCCGATGGAGATGACTTCTTGGGGACAGAAACCAGGCAGGATGTTTTCCACAGCACCGGTACTCTCTCCAGATTCAGGCTCAGGTTGTACAGGTGCTTCAGTACCGGAGCTAGTTGGTTGGCACAGGTCCTCAGGGTCCTTATGGAGATGCCATCAGGGCCCGCCGCTTGCGTCCTGACCAGCGCTGTAAGTTCATCTGTTTTATTTCCCAGCAATCGCACGTTCCCGGTGATGACCATCGGTACAGCCGGCTTATGCTTCCCCCTCCTCCTCCTCACCTTCACTCCAGCCCTTCACCTGCAGCGTCTCCTCTTCAGTTTAACCGGGATGAGGGGCTTCACTGCCGGCTGCAGTGCTCCAGGCACCGACCTCCTCAGTGCAATCAGCTCTTCACGTGTGTAAACAATGCGTCCGCCCCCACCTCTGTTGATCTCCATTGCCCAAGGAAGAGAAAAGAAAAGAAAAACTAGAGAAAGACCGGGCTAAAATAGAGAAAAAGTTGGTCCAGTCTTAATCTGAGTATTCCTACAGAGCCCTGGTTAATAAGAGACACACTATATACAGGAATAAACAGATAGAAACACAAAGACACAAGAGAGTTGCTGCTGGTACAGCCGCCCTGCTTCTGGTGCCATAAAAAAAAAAATGATGATGGCGAGCATCCATTTTGTGGTGACTGCCACCGGGTCGAACATCATGGGGTGTGATATGTTCTATGGCCTGGGGTTCACAATCACCAGCGGCATCGGAGAGGAGTGGTTGGTCTGCGGATTATGGGACCGACCTGCTCTGGATGTGGAGGACAACGCGGTTTGGGACAGTGACTGGCCTGGTATTTTGGGAGGTGTGCAGGACTGACATTGTGGAGCGCCATCTCGGGAGGGTTCCGATGCCAGTGTCCAAGTTACCCTAGATGTGGGAACTTGACGGCACAGCGGAACGCCTGGGATGGCTGAAGGAGCCAAGACGCCAGCTCCCTCGACTTCCGGAGTTTGTCCTGGTGATGCCATGAAGCGAAGAGCTGCGGGGTCTGTGCTGGAGTTTGAAATGAAAGAGAGTGGGGCAGGACCGACTGGCGTGATTTTACAACGCGCCAGCCAACGACACTGGAGACCAAGGAGAACTCCGGACAGTGATGAGGTTCGACCCAGGGCGGGAGGCCGGTTACAACATGGTGGTCATTGGAAGCCCAATTGAGCTCCTCTGCGCATCGGTGAAGAAGTCCAGCCCAGAGTAGAAGTTCGGGTGAGGGGCATGCATGAGAAAAGAAAGCGACGAGATGACCAGGGGTGGATGCGGGTGATGGCTGCACGAGAGGACGGCTACTTGAGATTGTCTGATGAATCATGGAGACACCCTAATGAGCTGTGGCGTGGGGATGAAAAGAGACGCTGGTCCCCAGAAAAGAAGAGGCGAAGGCACTCTGGGAGGGATCCGCCTGACTCCCATAGGGACTGTAAGGTGACTGTGGGGGGGAGGGTGCTATTGGCATGGTGTGGTGGAGTTAGTAGTATACCATTTTACCCCAAAGTCATGATGTTAATATGTACCCGTTGCATTTTGCCCTGTATGTGTGTGTGCATGTATATATATATATATATGTGTGTGTGTGTGTGTGTGTGTGTGTGTGTGTGTGTGTGTGTGTGTGAGAGAGAATCCCCAGCACTGGTTATATTATGTTCATAGTGTGTTGTTTGTGTGAATTGCCCAGGTTGTGGGGTGGGTGTGTTGGGGTGGGGGGCTGGCAACAAATGGGAAATGTACATATTGTAATGTCGATGCTGTGTTAAGGGGGCGGGGATTCTCCCAGCATGCTTGTGCCTTGGAGGATTCAAAGAGTGTTATTATTTGTGTGCTCTAAGTGTTATTGCTGTGTCATTATAACTGTGTTATAATGGCACAGCAGTGTTATAAGACCAGTTAGAGCAGTGATTAATCATGTGTTTGTGTCACCATAAGTGAGATGGGGGTCTGTGTGAATGACCTCCCCTCCTGTCTGTGTTGAGTGGTGTGTCTAAATAAAGCCTGTTCGTCACAGTCATCTCTCCTTTCTTGTGTGAACCCTCATAACGTCACACTGGTGTCAGAAGTGGGATATGGAGCAGATGGAAGACAGAATCAGAGCAGAGATTCAGCAGCTGGATCGGTTCATCGCTCAGCTGGGAATGGACGACAGAGCTGGTACATTGACCCCCGGAGTTGCTCGCCGGGATGAATGGAGCAGTGGACCCGACGGGACCAGCATACCCCACCTTCTGCCTTTCTCAAGGCAAGGCGGGCTAAGCAGAGTAGGTCAGCCCCGCTTCCCGCCCTTTTCAGGGTAGGACGGGCCGGCGATCGACCAAGAGGCGACCGTCCCACCAATCCGCCAGCGGGCCAAACTTCCCTGCTTTAACGGCGAAACCCTGCTGGACGACTATCTGGTCCAGGTTGAGCTGGCTGCTGCGTTGAACGGCTGGCCACCCGAAGAGACCGCCATGCAGGTCGCGCTGGCCCTGGAGGGAAGGGCTCTCCACATGCTGTCCGATCTCTGGCCTGAGGAACGTCGCAGCTGGCCAGCGCTACAAGGAGCACTCTGGAGGCAGTTTGGGGGAGCAGCCAATGCTGGGCACGCCCAGGAACAGCTGACCAACCACCGGCGAGGCAGCCGAGACAGCCTGGGAGCCTACGCAGCGGACATATGGCTGCTGACACGGTGTGGCTACCTGGATTTCGTGCCGGGGGCAGTGGAGAAGCTCGCCCTCCAGAACTTCATCCGGGGGCTCCACCCAGCCCAGCTCCAGAGCCACATCCGGATTCACGCCGCGAGCAGCTGGGAGACGGCTGTGGCAGAAGCGGAGTGGGTGGGACCGCTAATGGATTGTGCAGCTGATGTGTTGGCACCGAGGCAGGGAGCTTTCCAGGCCACAGCTGAGAGCAAGGAGGAGGAGGAGGAACTGCGCTGGACCACAGCAGCGCTGCCAAGAAGAAGATGGCCGTGGCGGCGCGAGGAAGGGTGCTTCCGCTGCGGGGAGCCAGGACACATCGCGCGATACTGCCCAGCACCCACCCCGTGACAAACCGGCCCCTCGCCAACGTTAAACTAGAGCAAGGTGGCATGGACAGGGACCTGCCGCCTCCCACAGACATTTTCCCCGATAAACTGTCACCATGTGTGGGCCGAATTGGACAATCACCAGGGATGTACCTATAGTGCAGTTTGGACAACATGCCGATCTGGGCCCTGGTCGACACCGGTTAACCATCTCCCTGGTCCGACCCGGGGTGTTGCCAGGTACGGACGAGGCAGAACTGCAGGGGTGGGAACCCACCGGGTGCTGCGTCACCACAGCCACCGGTGAGCGCGCCAGACTGGGAGGGCGGCGAGTTCTTGTGGTGGGGGTGGCCGGCCAGAACACAAACCACCCGTTCTGGCTGGCTGACATTCAAGACCCCTGCATTATTGGACTCGATCTGCTCACAGCATGGGGGGCAAAAATTGACACTGCCAGATCGTCCCTCCTGCTGGGGGCTCGGACCATCACGCTCTGCAGCAGGGCCCAGAGGAGGAACCCGGGGGCCTGTGTGATCAAGGGGCCACCAGGACGGACCAAACCGGGTGGGTCATTGCAAGAACTGAACACAACGGCACCACCAGCATGAGCAGAGGGAGCGCAATCACCAATAGAGACAGCAAGGGGGAGGGCCACAGTGGAGCAAGTCAGTGTGTCAGCAGAAACACAGCAGGCGGTCGAGGAATTGTTCTAGCAGAGCTGCAGTGGACTGGAATCAGGACAGAGGCGCCAGCTGCGGGAGCTGTTGGACTGCTACATTGACGTCTTCACTGCCAAGAATGAGGAGTGCACGCGAACCAGCTTGGTGCAGCACAAGATCAACACCGGTGAGACCAGACCGATCCAGCTCCGCCCCCACCGTCTGCCTTTTTCAAGGCGGATGGCGGCAGAACAAAAAATATGGGAAATGCTGGAGGTGGATGTTATTGAGCCCTCCAGCAGCCCCTGGGCGGTGCCAGTGGTTCTGGTTAGGAAGAAGGATGGCTCGTGGCGGTTCTGTGTGGATTACCGGCGCCTGAATGACGTCACCTGCAAGGATTCCTACCCCCTGCCCCGCATCGATGACACACTGGATTACATCATCAGCTCCAGCTGGTTCAGCTCGCTGGACCTCCGCAGTGGCTATTGGCAGGTAGAGCTGTCGCCTGAGGCCCGCCAGAAAACAGCCTTCTCCTTCGGGCAGGGACTGTATCAGTTCAAGGTGATGCCGTTTGGACTTTGCAATGCCCCGGCCACCTTTGAACGTCTGATGGAGCGAGTGTTGGCTCACGTGCCCCGGAGCCGCTGCATTGTTTACCTGGATGACCTGCTGGTTCATGCAGCTGACTTTGATGGCGCCCTGTCCAACCTCTGGGAGGTATTGGATGCCATCCAACAGACCGAGCTGTGGCTACACCCGCAGAAATGCCACTTATTCTGGCGGGAGACCACCTTCCTGGGCCACGTTGTCAGCGCAGCGGGAGTCGCCACCGATCCAGAGAAAGTGGCAGCGGTGAAAAACTGGCCCGTGCCGCGGGATGTGGGACAGTTACAGAGTTTTCTTGGACTGGCCTCGTATTATAGGAGATTTGTGAAAGACTTCACCACCATTGCCAGCCCGCTGCATCAGCTGACACAGAAGGGCCGTGCGTTTCAGTGGAGTGAGAGCTGTGTTGCTGCTTTTTCTCGGCTTTGCTCAGCGCTCATCGGAGCCCCCATCCTGCAGTATCCCGACCTGAACTGCCCTTTCATCGTGGACACGGACGCCAGCAACCAGGGCATCGGGGCGATGTTATTCCAGAGGGAGAACACGGAGAGCAGGCAGTTGCTTTTTTCAGCCGCACTCTCAGCAGAGGTGAAAAGAATTATTGCGTTACTCGCAGAGAGCTGTTGGCTCTCATCCAGGGGCTTTGCCATTTTCACCCGTATGTGTACGGGGGGGCGGGGGTTCTAGCTCAGGACGGATCATGCTTCCCTGACCTGGCTGCTGAACTTTAAGGAGCCGAATGGACAGTTGGCGAGATGGCTGGAGGCACTGCAAGATTATGATTTTCTGATTGTGCATCGGGCAGGCCGCCTCCATGCCAATGCTGACGCACTGTCTCAGCATTCCTGTGCTGCGGAGGACTGTCGGCACTGCCAGCGGGCAGAGGATCGAGACCAAGCCGTCCCACAGGCTGCTGCTCTCTGGACCGCTGTGAGCAGGAATAACACAGCGGCACACAGCTCCTCCTCGGATAACCTGTCAACTCTCCCCAGCGATGACGTCACAGAGGCCCTCAGTGTGCAGCAGCTGCAGAGCGAGCAGGACAGAGATCCGGTCATCTCCCAGGTTCGGCAGTGGCTGGATGAGGGCCAGCGGCCCGCCTGGGAGGCTGTGTCTGCACTGGACCCAGAGACCCAGGCCCTACACTCCCAGTGGGCCAATCTCCGCTGTCACGAGGGTGTTGTGTATCGACAGTGGCAGACTCCAGCTGGGCAGTGGCATGTCTGGCAGCTGCTGGTTCCCCGGCGGCTCTGGCCCAACGTACTCCAGCTGGTCCACGGGGCGGTGGGGGCGGGCCACTTCAGGGTGACAAAGACTCTGCAGCGTCTTCGGGCCCGGTTCTACTGGCCTGGATGTCGCCAGGATGTAGAGCTCCATGTCCATCACTGCGACACCTGCATGGCTTAGAAAGGGCCGATTCAGCAATCCCACGTCCCCTTGCAGCAGTACCGGGTGGGAGCACCGATGGAGCGGGTAGGAGTGGACATTCTGTTCCCTTTCCCGACCACGGACCGGGGGAACTGCTACGTGCTGGTCGCAATGGATTACTTCACCAAATGGCCAGAGGCGTACGCAGTGCCTGATCAGAGCGCCGCCACCACAGCATCAAAAATGGTGGACAAGATGTTTTGTCGGTTTGGCGCACCGGAGGAGCTGCACAGCGATCAGGGACGGAACTTTGAGGCAGAGGTCTTCGGGGAGGTCTGCAGGCGGCTGGGCATCCGGAAGACCCGGATCACCCCGTTGCATCCACAGAGCAACGGCCTGGTCGAACGGTTCAACGAGACCCTTACCACCCAGCTCGCTGTCCTAGTAGACCAGCGACAGCGAGACTGGGACCTGCATCTGCCCTTTGTTCTGTGGGTGTACCAGATGGCAGCACAGGAATCCACCCGGTGCACTCCTGCAGCGTTGATGTTTGGACACGAGCTGCGCACACCGGTGGATTTGGTGTCCCCCCCCCCCCCCCCCGGAGCCAGAGGTGGAGGGCAAACTGGGGTTGGATTATTTGTTTTGCTTGAAAGAACATCACACGGTGCACGGACTGGCTCGGGAGGCCCTGGTAGCGGTGGGGAGCTGGCAGAAGCGGGCATATGACTCCTGCTGCCAGGGGAGGGACTTCGCACCAGGAAATCGAGTCTGGGTTTTCTGCCCGGAGCGAAAAAGGAGACTGTCACCAAAACTGCCGAGCCATTGGTTGGCACCATGCAAGGTCCTACAGCGACTGTTGGATGTAGTGTACAGGGTGAGGCTGCAGAAAAGGGACCCTGTGGTGCTCCACTGTGACCGTTTCACCCTGTACCAGCCATCTGCCCTGTGGGTGGTCGAGCCGGAGGCTTCATCCCGACCACATACTCTGGCCGAGGCACAGATGGACACTAGTGGGCCTGTATGTACTGGTCGCCAACAACGGCGGCTGCCCCAACACCTGGACGGATTCGTGTTAGACTTTTGAGCTGGACTTTATTATTCTGGGGACAGAAACCAGTTCGGGGGGGAGGGCAGTGTAACATCGGGGCTGTGTTAAGGGGGTAGGGACTCTCTGGGCATGCCTGTGCCGCAGAGGATTCAAAGAGTGTTATTATTCGTGTGCTCTAAGCGTTATTGCTGCGTCATTATAACTGCGTTATAATGGCACTGCAGTGTTATAAGACCAGTTAGATCAGTGATTGATCATGTGTTTGTGTCACCATTAGTGAGACAGGGGTCTGTGTGAATGACATCCCCTCCATTCTGTGTTGAGTGGTGTGTATAAATAAAGCCTGTTTGCCACAGTCCTCTCTCCTTTCTTGTGTGAACCCTCATAACCTCACAATATTAACTGTTGGCGTTATTGAGCTGTACTGTTAGAAAAGTTTTGATTGTGTATATACGTATGTTCTGGAATTGTTTTGGTTTTAGGAGCACGGCATTTTGTTTTATGGACTGTATAATTTCAAAGATGGTAGAATAACCCATCTAGCTGTGTCGAGGTGGGTCGGCAGTCTACCTGGCCCCCTCTAGTTTATGTTGTGTGAATGGATAGGCCTGTATATACATATGTGTTATTGATTTTAGTGTATGAGTCGGGTATAAATTTGGGAGGGCCTAATTGGTGTGTTTGGCATTTTTCTATGGGGGGGGGGATATGGTGTACCAATATGGTGCTGGGTACACCCTGGGTGTACTGGGGGTGACGGCCCCGCCTTCCTGGTTCTGTCATCACTCCGGGGTATAAAGGGCTAGGGCGGAAGAGCCCTTCCTCTTTCCCCATTGACCCCTTGGTCTGTACGGAGCACCTTGTTGTTTGTGGTTCTGTATAATAAAGTACGTTCAACTATTCCTTCAGCCTCTTCCTTGGTCACCCAAGTAATGGACATAACACTAATGTCACCAGGCAGAGTGAAGTGAGAGCACCCTATTTAAAGGGCCTCCTCTGATCTGATTAACAGCAGGTGATGAACGAGGCTGCAGGGAGTGAGCTTAATTAGAGAAAGAGGCAGGGAGACCAAGCACACACAGAGACCATTACAAGAATTTTCTACATTTCGTCATAAATCACTGATTCTTGAGACAAAACTGGATTTAAAAAAAAATATTGATGCTCAGATAAATTAAACAACATGTATCTACCAAGGACTAGGCTACCTAACTTTGCTTTGATACACCCTACCACCCCTTTTCTTTTTTTTAAAAAAATGTGTTCTTTGCTTTTCCATCACCTGCTTTGTGTCAATACCATTAGACACCAAAAATACACATTAATTTTCATTAACATTATGCCAGATCCATGGGCGGCGTTAGGTCATTTTTTAGGGGTGCTGCAGCACCCCTAAATTTAAACTCAGCACCCCTAAAAATTGGAGTGAGAAAAGTTGTGATTATAAAATTTTAGTTTGTCTTTGACAGTCTGAAATAACATCCAAAACATATTCAGTAGTTTCTGTTTTAAACTTTTTAAAAACGAAAATGAAAACACCCCTGCCACGCAAATGGCATGGTCCCTGCTCTCACTTCTCTCCCCTGTACCTGCGCTCTGGAGCCCTGCCTGGCTGCAACACACACACACCCACACCCACACCCACACACACACAGACATGTTGTGTGGTAGATCCAGTAAGTAGCTCAAAAGATGTTGTTTACCCGTCATTACCAGTATTTTGTAATAATTACTACTTCTCATTTTGCTCCACCAAACCATAGATTACTTTTCATACTGTTAGGAAGAATTTAGCTAAGACAGCTAATAGTCAACCACTGTGCACTGTTTGAATTTGAGAGAAAGAAGCTGTTGTTTTGGCATGGGGGGGGGGGGTGAAAAGTTCATAGGCTGAAAAGTTCATATGTAGTGGTCAAATTTGACCATATGGGGTTTATTTTTCAACCACAGGGAGCCATGCACTGCAACACAGATGGAAGAAGTGTGTGGACCGAAGGGAAAATTTGACCATTATGAACTTTTCAGCCCCCCTTGTAAGCAGAATGTTAAATCCAAGCTGTCACTGTTTTTATGTATCATCACCTACCATGTTCACTAACTAGAAGCCAGGGTGGAGTTGTATGAAAGATGATAACTCTAACAAAATAATGTGTGTGTGTGTGGCTGCCAGTTCTCCATCATCCTCATTGATGATAGTAAAGTTTTTTTTCACAGAAAAGAGCCAGGTTCAGTTGAGAGTCTGAGGTCAAAATGATGTGACTTCACTGTCCACAGTAGGTGAGCAGATTTCCTGGAAACATTTCAGGACGGTTCATAATGAACTCTGGCTGGCTTGTTCTGAAACGTGTGAAGCTATAGTAATAGACAGTATAAACAAACTATGAGAAATGTTTGTATGTTTTATCTAATTACTGATGTAGGTGACATAATGCACGGCTCAGGAGACGCACACACACAGGCTCAGAGTAGCTCAAATAGCTTTATTGACAACAGGAGTGTATGAATGTGTGTCTGCGAGATGTGAATGTGTTGGTGGCGGCGTCTGCTTCGGGCACAGAGGCAGGAGACCGTACAGCCGGACAACCCTATGGGAAAAGCACAGGGAGAAGGGTGACGGGCACACACCAACACAGGAGATATATAAGTAAGAGCGGAGCTTACTTGGAACGGGCGGATGACTGGCACAGCAAGGAACGAGGTCCGGTAGACAGCCACCTGGAGAGCCCGGTGCAGCAGCGAGGAACAGGCGATGGAGAGGAATAGTCCGCCGCTGGGAAATCCACCTGTGCACAGGGGAGCAGACTTGGAGAAGAAAAAGGTAAGATCTTCTTACCGCAATGTTCGCTGAGAATGAGACGGGACTCACAGCAATGCGTAGTGAAGTCTGACGGCTTCAGGCCGAAGCCCAGGGCGAGGCGGCTTAAATCCCTCGCCGCTGATGACGTGCAGGTGTGCGTGCAGCTGGCGCCGCTGATGAGCGGCGCGGCGTGACAGTACTCCCCCTTCTAGCAGCGCCTCCTGGCGATGGCTTCTCTGGGTGCGCTCGGTGGAATTCAGCGATGAGCGATGGGTCCAACACAAACGACGAGGGTACCCACTGCCGATGTTCAGGCCCATAGCCCTCCCAGTCCACCAAGTACTGCAACCCACGACCCCAGCGCCGGGAGTCCAGGATGGAGGAGACAGGCCAGGCCGGATGGCCACCAATCATCCGGGGCACGGGTTGCGCAGCAGGAGGAGGGCAAAGGGGGTCGGAGACTGCCAGCTTCACCTTGGACACGTGGAAGGTGGGGTGGCTGCGGAGGGAGGGGGGAATGGCTACACGCACAGCCACCGGGTTGATGATCCTGGTGATGGGGTATGGGCCCATAAAGCGCTGTGCCAGCTTCCTCCTCTCGCCCTTTAAAATCACGTCCTGGGTTGACACATAGACTTGCTGACCAACTCTGTACGCCGGGGCAGGTCTTCTGTGCTGGTCCGCCACGGCTCTGTTGCGCTCCGCCGTGCGTAAAAGCGCATTGCGCGCTGACGCCCAGATGGAGCGGAACTGCCTGAGATGCGCCCGTACTGAGGGGACAGTTACCTCACTCTCCTGTGCCGGGAGCAGCGGGGGGTCGTACCCCAGGGACGCCTTAAAGGGGGACATCCCTGTAGCAGAAGAGCGAGCGGTGTTGTGGGCGTATTCAACCCAGGCGAGGTGGTTACTCCAGGACGTTGGTTTGGATGCCGTGACGCAGCGGAGCGCAGCCTCCAGCTCCTGATTGGTCCGCTCACACTGCCCGTTGGTTTGGGGGTGATGGCCGGAGGAGAGGCTCACCTTGGCTCCCAGGGCGTTGCAGAACGACCTCCAAACCTCTGAAGCAAATTGGGGCCCCCGGTCCGAGACCACGTCCACCGGAATCCCATGCAGCCTGACCACGTGCTGGATTAGGAGGTCCACCGTCTCCAGGGCAGTTGGGAGACCTCGCAGGGGGACGAAGTGTGCCGCCTTGGAGAAGCGGTCCACGATGGTCAGGATGGTGTCGAAGGTGTTTGAGACAGGGAGTCCGGTGACGAAATCCAGGGCGATATGCGACCAGGGCCTGCCAGGGACGGGCAGAGGCTGGAGCAAACCCGCTGGAGGGGCATTTCCTGATTTGCTGGTGGCACACACTGGGCAGGCCCGGGCGTAGCGGGCAGCGTCCCTCCGCAGGCCCGGCCACCAGAAGGACTGCTGGAGGAGGTCAATCATCCGGGAGGAGCCAGGGTGGCAGGTGAGCTTGGATGTGTGCAACCAGTGGATGACCTCCCCCCGAACCGTGGATGGCACGAACAGCCTCCCCTCCGGTCCGCCGCCAGGGTCAGGTTCCACTTCCTGCGCCTTCCGGATCTTGCTTTCAATATCCCAGGTGACGGCTCCCACGACGCACGACCTGGGTAGGATGGAGTGGACCGTGTCCTCCGATTCCTCAGGGGCGAATTGCCTGGAGAGGGCATCGGGCAGGCCGTTCTTGGAGCCAGGCCGGAAGGTGATGTTAAACCGGAACCTGGCAAAGAACAGGGACCAACGCGCCTGGCGAGCGTTCAGACGCTTGGCAGATCTCAAGTACTCCCAAGTTCTTGTGGTCCGTCAGGACCACGAACGGCTGGTCCGCCCCCTCCAGCCAGTGACGCCACTCCTGCAGCGCGAGCTTGATGGCGAGGAGCTCTCTGTCCCCCACGTCGTAATTGCGTTCCGCCGGGGACAAGCGCCGGGAGAAGAAGGCGCAGGGCCGTTTGTCTCCATCATCTGGCGACCGCTGGGATAGGACCGCCCCCACTCCTGTGTCCGAAGCGTCCACTTCTACGATGCACTGCAGCGCAGGGTTGACTTGGCTAAGGACCCGGGAGGAGGAGAACTCCGCCTTCAGCGCCTGAAAAGCAGCCGCGGCCTCTTCGGTCCACCAAAACGGGACCTTAGGGGACGTGAGGCGGGTCAGCGGGCCAGCGATGGTGCCAAAATTAGGAACAAAGCGGTGGTAGAAATTTGCAAACCCAATAAATTGCTGCACCTGTTTTCTTGATGCAGGTGTGGGCCACTCCACCACCGCTTTCACCTTCCCTGGGTCCGGACGCACCTGGTCGTGGGAGATGATGAACCCGAGGAAGGATGTCGTCCTAGCGTAGAACTCGCATTTCTCAGCCTTCACATACAGCCGATTCTCCAACAGTCTTTGAAGGACCCGCCTCACATGGACCCGGTGCTCGTCCCTGGATTTGGAGAAGATGAGAATGTCATCCAGGTAGACGAACACAAAAAGGCCAATGAAATCCCAGAGGACGTCATTAATGAGGCACTGAAAGACAGCTGGAGCGTTGGTCAGCCCGAACGGCATCACAAGGTACTCAAAGTGGCCGTTCGGGGTACGGAAGGCTGTCTTCCACTCATCTCCCTCCCGGATCCGGACGAGGTGGTATGCGCTGCGTAGATCCAGCTTGGTGAACCAGGTCGCCCCCTGGAGGGAGTGGAAGGCGGTGTCCATGAGGGGCAGGGTATAGCGATCCTTCTCCATGATGTCGTTTAGGGCGCGAAAGTCGATGCACGGACGGAGGGAACCGTCCTTCTTGCCCACGAAGAAGAATCCTGCCCCCACGGGTGATGACGAGGGTCGGATTGTCCCAGCACTCAGTGATTCCTTGAGGTAAGCGTTCATGGTCTCCTTCTCCGGCGCCGACAGGCTGTAGAGTCGCCCAGAGGGTAAGGGTGCCCCCTGGCGGATGTTTATAGCACAGTCATAGGGTCTATGTGGAGGAAGAGACATCGCCTTGGACTTGCTGAATACCATACCCAGGTCGTGAAACTCAGATGGCACCAGGGACAGGTCCGGGGGTGCAGCGTCCGTGGATGATGGGGAAGAGGACGGAGAGCAAGCAGCGGACTGTAGACAGGTGCCCATGCAGAATGTACTCCATGCCGACACCCCGGCGGACTTCCAATCCAAAACGGGGTTGTGGAGGCGTAGCCAGGGATACCCCAGGATGACGGGCAACACAGAGTTGGGCAGGACGTAGAGGGTTATCTCCTCCCGGTAGTTTCCAGAGATGATAACCGGAACGGGAACGGTCTGGTGTGTTACTCTCCCCAGGGAGACACGGGAGAGGTTGACCAGGGAGATAGGGGTCTTTAATGCCAGGCAGCGGATGCCCAATCGGGTTGCCAGGCTTTGTGAAATGAAACTGCCCTCCGCGCCCGAATCCACCAGTGCGTGAGTGAGATGCCCAGTGGAGTTGTGACAAAATCGGACGGGCAGCTTCAATTGGGTGAGGGGACTTAACCGATTGATGTCCGCGAGGCCCCCTACAGTGACTCGCGGACCCCGCCGTTTGGCTTCTGTGGACAAAGCTCTACCGTGTGTTGACTGTCCCCGCAATATATGCAGAGATTCAACTCACGGCGGCGTTGTCTCTCCGCCGGGGAGAGCTTTGTCCCGCCCGTCACCATCGGCTCCGACTCCTCGGGGCGCGATGGTGGCGGCGTCGCCAGGGGGCGAGCTTGGGACAGGCGCGATGAGGCTCCACGAGGGCGAGAAGAAGACGACTTCCGCCCCGAGGAGCGCTCGCGCAGCCTGTTATCCAAACTGATCGCTAGGGATGTTAGCTCCGCTAGAGTCTCCGGGATATCCCACCCAGCCAGTTCATCCCTCAGATCATCGTTGAGACTGCGGAGGAAAAGGCCACAGAGGGAGCGTTCCTCCCAGCCCAATTCCTCCGCCGCTACCCGGAAGTCGACCGCGTAGTCCGCTGCCAACCGGCTTCCCTGCTGGAGGCTGAGAAGCCGATCGACCTGGACCGTCTCGGTACGAGAGTGGTCAAAGACCTCCAGGAAGCGTCTCACGAATTGGTCATACGTGAGGGTGGCATAACTGGGCCTCGCCATAACGGCGTAGGTCCAGGTTAATGCTCGCCCCTCCAGGAGATTCCCGATATAACCAATTCGGCTATGATCCGAAGGAAAGTCTCCGGGCACACGGTGGAACACGGACTCACATTGCATTATGAACCCCCGCGCTCCGCCGAGCTTACCGCTAAAGCGGGCGGGGGTTGGAATGGGCGTGAGCCGAGTCGGTGCTGCCGGAGCCTGCTGGACGGCCACTGGAGCAACAGGAGCCGCGCCACCCTGACGAGCCGGGGGGAACGGCTGTTGGGGGTCCAAGCGGTCCAATCGGTTAGTTATATTAATCAATTGATTGAGTATCACCTGTTGCTGATAAGCTATCTGATCCACTCGAGCCTCGAGAGTAGTAAGCCGGTGTGCGAGCCCGCCGTCTGCCGAGCCCGCCGTCTGCCGAGCCGCTCTGCTGAAGCCGTACTGACATAATGCACGGCTCAGGAGACGCACACACACAGGCTCAGAGTAGCTCAAATAGCTTTATTGACAACAGGAGTGTATGAATGTGTGTCTGCGAGATGTGAATGTGTTGGTGGCGGCGTCTGCTTCGGGCACAGAGGCAGGAGACCGTACAGCTGGACAACCCTATGGGAAAAGCACAGGGAGAAGGGTGACGGGCACACACCAACACAGGAGATATATAAGTAAGAGCGGAGCTTACTTGGAACGGGCGGATGACTGGCACAGCAAGGAACGAGGTCCGGTAGACAGCCACCTGGAGAGCCCGGTGCAGCAGCGAGGAACAGGCGATGGAGAGGAATAGTCCGCCGCCGGGAAATCCACCTGTGCACAGGGGAGCAGACTTGGAGAAGAAAAAGGTAAGATCTTCTTACCGCAATGTTTGCTGAGAATGAGACGGGACTCACAGCAATGCGTAGTGAAGTCTGACGGCTTCAGGCCGAAGCCCAGGGTGAGGCGGCTTAAATCCCTCGCCGCTGATGACGTGCAGGTGTGCGTGCAGCTGGCGCCGCTGATGAGTGGCGCGGCGTGACAGTAGGAAATGATTCCAGTTTTTATTTATATATTTTAAACCCACAAAGGAGAATACAGCTTCTCCTGTAAAAGGAATTTCTGATTTTAAAATGATTGTGTTCATAACCCCAACAATATAATGATCATTCTATCTGCTGTAAAACATCTTTAGAATGACATGCTTGTGTGTGCCTTTAGAGCATATCTTTAAAAATATGTAAATGGTCTCCATAACATCAAGAAAAGATTATCAGTGTCTCTTTTCAATCTAAATTATTCACATTTTTGTGACAAGACATACTGATCTCAACTCTCATGCTCTGAATTTCACTGATTCAGTTCAATTCTATTTATTTTCTGGTTGATCACAATATACTGTATTTGCTCATATATCCACTTTTGTGAGGAGAGCATTCTTCCATCGCGCACCAGGGTGAGTTACTCCAACGACAAGCCCTGGTTCACAGCTAAGCTCAGACAGATCAGAAAGGAGAAGGAAGCAGCGCTGAAAAGTGGAGACAGGGACTGCTACAAGGAGGCCAAATACCGGTTTAGGAGAGAGCTGAGGAGAGCTAAATCTGTGTATTCTGAGAGACTCCAGCAACAGTTCACTGCTAACGACTCTGCTTCTGTGTGGAGAGGACTGAGGCAAATCACCAACTATCGGCCTCAGGCTTCTAAAGGACAGGATGACAAAGCCCTTTGTCAAAGACTGTCCCAACACTATGCCCGTTTTGACACCTCGTCAGCTGTGTCCAACTCCCCCCTCCCCCCAGCACCACTGCCTCCATGGTCCCCACTTCATCAAAGGCAGCCCCCCCCCCCGCCCTTGCCATCAGTGAGCAGGACGTGCACAGACAGTTCTCCAGACTGAACCCGCGCAAGGCCCCCGGGCCAGACGGTGTGTCTCCCTCCACCCTGAGACACTGTGTGGAGGAGCTGACTCCTGTCTTCACAGACATTTTTAACACCTCCCTGAAGTCATGCCACGAGCCGGCCTGCCTCAAAACCTCTACCATCGTCCCTGTCCCCAAGAAGCCACGGATCACTGGACTTAACGACTACAGACCTGTAGCGCTCACCTCTGTAGTCATGAAGTCCTTTGAGCGCCTGGTCCTGCCCCACCTCAAGACCATCACCACTTCCCTCCTGGACCCGCTGCAGTTTGCCTACAGAGCCAACAGGTCTGTGGACGACGCAGTCAACCTGTCCCTCCACTCCATCCTGCAGCACCTGGACTCCCCGGGAACCTACGTCAGGATCCTGTTTGTGGACTTCAGCTCTGCATTCAATACCATCCGCCCCGCTCTGCTCCAGGACAAGCTGTCCCTGCTCAATGTGCCTGACTCCCTCTGCAGGTGGATCACCGACTTCCTGACGGACCGGAGGCAGCATGTGCGGCTGGGAAAGACTGTCTCAGACTCTGTTAGCATCAGCACCGGATCACCCCAGGGCTGTGTACTTTCCCCCCTGCTCTTCTCCCTGTACACCAACTCCTGCACCTCCAGCCACCAGTCTGTCAAGCTGATCAAGTTTGCGGACGACACCACCCTCATCGGGCTCATCTCCAACGGCGACGAGTCCATCTACAGGAGAGAGGTGGCCCAGCTGGCGTCCTGGTGCAGCCACAACAACCTGCAGCTGAACGCTCTGAAGACAGTGGAGATGATCGTGGACTTCAGAAAAGTCACAGCCCCTCTGCCCCCCCTTACCCTCACAGACTGTCCCATCACCACTGCGGATTCCTTCCGCTTCCTGGGCACCACCATCACCTGGGACCTCAAGTGGGAGCCGACCATCAGCTCCCTCATCAAAAAGGCCCAGCAGAGGATGTTCTTCCTGCGGCAGCTGAGGAAGCTCAAGCTACCCACCAAGATGTTGGTGCAGTTCTACACAGCCATCATCGAGTCCATCCTCACCACCTCTATCACCGTGTGGTACGCAGGAGCCACCGCCAGGGACAGACTAAGACTGCAGCGCGTTGTGCGCGCTGCTGAGAAGGTG
Source organism: Pholidichthys leucotaenia (assembly GCA_020510985.1). Classification (NCBI taxonomy): domain Eukaryota; kingdom Metazoa; phylum Chordata; class Actinopteri; order Cichliformes; family Pholidichthyidae; genus Pholidichthys; species Pholidichthys leucotaenia. Next base: position 285,114,183 of record CM035848.1, on the reverse strand, counting down.
ATCGGCTGCAAGCTCCCATCCCTCCAGGACCTGTACATCTCCAGGACCCGGAGGCGTGCAGGTCGGATCATAGCCGACCCTTCACACCCTGGACACGCACTGTTTGCCCCCTTCCCCTCAGGCAGAAGACTTCGGTCCATTCAGACTAAAACCTCCCGCTACATGAACAGCTTCTTCCCCTCTGCAATCAGACTGCTGAACACTAAGTGACTTATTAGACTCTCGTGCACTATGTACAGCAGCTCAACCAGACTCATGATATTATCACTGTTTTCTTTTTGCACTACCGACTGCACTATGTGGAACTCCACAATATCTGCTGCTTGTTAATATATTTAAAAATTGCATAGATTAGTATTACTTATTCATATTCTACCTTTTATTGCATGCATAGTTTTTTATTTTTACCTTTAGTGCTACTCCATGTTTAATGTTGCAGCATTGCACCGAGACAAATTCCTAGTTTGTGTACTACATGAACAATGGCAATAAATCTCATTCTGATTCTGATTTGTGTTTGATTGTCAATAAAAAAAAGGGAAAAGAGGAGGATGGAGAAGGAGAGAGTGAAGGAAGAACCAGGTAAGATAATAATAATAATAATAATAACAATAATAATAATAATAATAATAATAATAATAATAATAATAATAATAATAATCCCAAACTGTATTAGGATATACAGGTTGATTTTTGTGCATGTGTGCATGTAAAAAGGGTGGGTGTGTGGAGGTGGTGGAGCTCATTGGGTGCTCAGCACCCCTAAAGCTCTGATCCTAGAACTGCCCCTGGCCAGATCTACAAAAACTATACCAAAGTCACGTTTTTACCTAGACTGACAGAACCTAGAAGAAAGTTACTTCCAATGTGCATATATTTTTATATAGTGAAAGTTTTCCTCTGTGCTTTTTTAATTGGACTGTATATTAGAATATTAACTTTAACCTCAACAGCAACCAAAATGATTTTTACATTTGAAAACCCAATATCATGATAGGAGACAGATTATATTTTTACATATGACCAACAATCCTCCACAAAATAATAGCTATCATAATGAAAAATGATCAAAATATGAATCTGACAGAGGTGACATGGACCTGACGGAGTTGACGTATATCTGATGGAGTTGTCAAAAACTTGAATTTGTAGTCATTTTAACTCTGAAATAGACTGAATCAGTCAGTTACAACTTTAAAGCAATCATTTAGTATGTTTATAAAGATTTTATTTAAGATTTACAGGTGCATCTCAATAAATCAGAATGTCATTGAAAAGTTGATTTATTTCAATAATTCAATTCAAAAAGTGAATCTCATATATTATATAGATTCATTACACATAGTGATATATTTCAAGTGTTTATTTCTTTTAATTTTGATGGTTATGGCTTGCAGCAAATGAAAACCCCAAATTCAGTTTCTCAAAAGATTAGAATATTATATAAAATTAATTTAAAAAAAAGATTTTTAATAGAAATGTTGGTCAGTTGAAAAGTATGCCCATGTACACACTCAATACTTTTGTCGGGGGTCCTTTTGCATAATTACTGCATCAATGCAGCATGGCATGGAGGTGATCAGCCTGTGTTATTGCTGAGGTGTTATGGAAGCCCAAGTTGCTTTGATGGCAGCCTTCAGCTTGTCTGCATTATTGGGTCTGGTGTCTCATCTTCCTCTTGACAATACTCCATAGATTCTCTATGGGATTTAAGTCAGGAGAGTTTAAGATAAGATAAGATAAGATAAGCCTTTATTAGTCCCACAGTGGGAAAATTCCAGGATTACAACAGCACAGGGATAGCAACACTCAGATCAATAATTAAGAAGATATGAAAAATATAAATAAGAGCAGTGGATATACATACACATAAATATATAAATATATATACAAAGTGTGGAGCATTGTAGCAAGATGGAATAAACAGCATCACCATCTACTTAGTTATCCTACATAGTATGAATATGTACCCATACATATTGTCACCCTCCATAGCGACTGATATTGTCCTAGTTGTATACTGGAGCGGACCATTTGTGTAAGTCTGTTGCGTGTTTTGCATTCAATACTATTAGGTCGTCACGTTTTTTTTGCTATCTCTGTGAGCAGCCCTGCTTAGGTTATACAGTCTGACAGCCGTAGGTAGGAGGGACCTGCGAAACCTCTTGGTTGCGCACCTCAGATGATGTAGTCTACTGCTAAATGAGCTCCTCAGTGCGTTCAATATGTCCTGCATAGGGTGGGACTCGGACTCCAGCAGAGATGACAGTTTAGCCACCATCCTTCATTCACTCTGGATCCTCCAACCCCCGCACTCTGTTCTCCACCATCAACAAACTCCTCAAACCCCAGGACATCATTTCATCATCCTTCACTCCTGAAAAATGCAATAGCTTTCTATCATTTTTCCATTCCAAAATTGACAATATTCACAACCAGCTTGCCTCCTCCTCGGACCATCACCCCTGACTCAGAACCCACTTTTTCCTCCACCCATAGATAAACAGCTCTCCCTTTTCTCACCCATAACCACTGATGAACTTTCCGAAATACTCTCCAGCATGAAATCATCTACATGTCCCCTGGACCCCATCCCCTCCCCCCTTATCAAAGCCTGTCTCACCCCTCTTGCCCCCCTTATCATCGACACCATCAATTCCTCCCTCACCACTGGCACTGTCCCCCCATCACTTAAGATTGCTGCCATCACCCCCCTCCTTAAGAAACCTGGTCTGGACTCTGACAACCCCAACAATTTCAGACCTATCTCCAACCTCCCATTTCTGGCTAAAATATTGGTAAAAGCTGTCGCCACCCAACTCAAGAAACACCTCCTCTCCAACAAATTCTACGAAACATTTCAATCTGGATTCCGTTCTCATCACAGCACTGAAACCGCCCTCCTCAGGGTCACCAATGACCTCCTGCTCGCCTCTGACTCTGGCTCCCTCACCATTCTTCTCCTCCTCGATCTCAGCGCTGCTTTTGATACCATCAATCATTCCATCCTGCTCCGTCGTCTGCTTTCTATTGGCATCACTGACTCCGCCCTCTCTTGGTTCACCTCCTACCTGTCTGAGAGATTCCAGTACATCTCCATCAACAATCACAAATCACGCACCACCCCCGTCTCACACGGTGTCCCTCAAGGCTCTGTGCTCGGTCCAACCCTTTTCACTCTCTACATGTTTCCGCTTGGTCACGTCATTCATCAACATGGTCTTCACTTTCACTGCTACGCTGACGACACCCAGCTGTACATCTCCTCTAAATCCATCACCCCCGCCATTCTCTCCACCATCACCAACTGCCTCACAGACATAAAAATCTGGATGACTAACAACTTTCTCAAGCTAAACAGCAATAAAACAGAAATCATCATTTTTGGACCAAAATCTCTTTTCCCCTCTTCCCAGAACTTTTCATTCCAAATCGATGGTCACTCAGTCACCCCCTCCCCCCTGGCCAGAAACCTCGGCATTATCATGGACCCCACCCTCTCCTTCAAATCTCACATCAACCATATCACCAAAACATCATTTTTTCATCTTCGTAATATTGCACGCCTCTGTCCCACCCTCTCCCCCTCTGCTGCTGAAATACTCATCCACGCCTTCATCACCTCCAGACTTGATTACTGTAACAGCATTCTGTATGGACTTCCTTCCACCATCCTCCAAAAACTACAGTATGTCCAAAACTCAGCCGCCCGCCTACTTACTCACTCCCGCTCCAGAGACCACATCACTCCTCTCCTCCGTCAGCTCCACTGGCTCCCCATTCAACAGCGCATCAACTTCAAGATCCTCCTCATCACCTATAAAGCTCTTCATAACCTCGCCCCCTCATACTTAACTGACCTTCTGTCTCGTCATTCCCCCACTCGTCTCCTCCGCTCTGCTGACGCTCACCTTCTTACCCCCATCACCAAGACAAAATTCCGCACCCTGGGTGATAGATCATTTGCCATTGCCGCACCAACCCTCTGGAATTCCTTGCCCCTTCACATCCGGTCTGCCAACACACTTGCTTCTTTCAAAAGTCAACTCAAAACCCATCTTTTCAAATCTACCTATGAAAACTGACTGCCTCTTCTACCTATGTGTACCTACCTTGTCTGTTTACCCGTTCTCTGTATGTTTGTCCCTATGCTGCTTTGTAAAGCGTCTTTGAGTATTTAGAAAAGCGCTATTTAAGACTGATGTATTATTATTATTATTATTATTATTATTATCCTTCTCTCTCCTATCTCCTCCACTGGGTTAAGGCATTGCCCCAGGACAGATCTAGCTTTCTTGATCAGTTTGTTCAGTCTCTTCCTATCGGCTGCTGTAATGCTGTTGCCCCAGCAGACCACACCAAAAGTGATGGCTGATGCCACCACCGTGTCGCAGAATGTCTTCAGCAGAGCCTCTTGTACACCAAAAGACCTGAGCTTCCTCAGTAGGAACAGCCTACGCTGTCCCTTGTAGAGTGAGTCGGTATTGTGTGACCAGTCTAGTTTATTGTTCAGATGAACACCCAGGTATTTGTAGGATGTCACCATCTCAACGTGTGTTCCCTGTATGTTTACTGGTGCTGTGAGGGGTTGTCCTTGTCTGCGGCAGTCCACCACCAGCTCCTTAGTTTTCCTCGCGTTGATCTGGAGGCAGTTCCGATGGCACCAGTTCACGAAGTCCTGGATAAGTCCTCTGTACTCAGCTTCATCTCCGTTGGAGATGAGGCTGACGATCACAAAGTCGTCAGAGAACTTCTGTAGATGGCAGTGTGTTGTGTTGTGTGAGAAGTCCGCAGTATAAAGGGTGAACAGGAAGGGAGCCAAAACTGCTCCCTGGGGGGCCCCTGTGCTACCGATGATCGTGTCAGACACACAATCTCGGGTTCTCACAAACTGTGGCCGGTTAGTGAGGTAGTCCAGGATCCATGATGACAGGTGCTGGTCCACCCCTGTGCACAGCAGCTTGTCCTTCAGGATCATCGGTTGAATGGTGTTGAAAGCACTGGAGAAGTCAAAGAACATGATCCTCACCGCATTCCTGGGCTTCTCCAGGTGGGACAGAGAACGGTGAAGGAGGAAGATCACTGCATCCTCCACCTCAATGCCATGCTGGTAGGCGAACTGGAGTGGATCCATTGCTGGTCCCACCAGGAGGCGGAGGTGAGCAAGGAGCAGTCTCTCCAGGGTCTTCATCATGTGAGACATCAGGGCCACTGGTCTGTAGCTGTTCAGATCTTTGGGGTGGGAAGTCTTTGGTACAGAAACCACACAAGATGTTTTCCACAACTGTGGTACCCTCCCCAGCTTCAGGCTCAGGTTGAAGATGTGCTCCACAATCCCACACAGCTGGTCTGTACAGGACTTGAGGAGCTTCGCGCTGATGCCGTTCGGTCCCGAGGCCTTCCTCGCCTTGATCTTCCTCAGCTCCGTCCTCACCTGGGTCTTAGTGAGGGTCAGGTTGGGGGGCTGTGTGCTAGGAGTGGGGGGGGGTGTTGGTGGAGTGGGGTGTGGACGGCAGGTCTTGATGACTTTAGAGGCAGCAATGGTTGTTGTGCAGTCGGGGGGGAGGGCGATTGGTCAAACCTATTAAAAAACAGGTTCAGATTGTTCGCCCACTCCCTGCCCCCCGTGGCCTGGGGGGAGGTATTCTGGAGCCCAGAGATGGTTTTAAGGTTTCTCCAGACCCCGCTAATGTCGCTCTGTTGCAGCTTGTCCTCCAACTTCTTCCTGAAGCTGTCCTTGCCTTCTCTGATCTTCCTCCTCAGCTCCCTCTGTACGGACTTCAGCATCTCCCATTTTCCCATCTCTCATTTTGGGCGCATGCGCACGCAGTGACCGGCAGCTGGTGAAAAAGTCTGTCGTCTGTGTGTCTGTTTTTAGGCACTTTAATGTGTTTTTAACGAAATTCTCTGTGTCGTTTCTGTCCTGGAATGTTTGTGGACTGTATGGCGAAGAGCTCCTTGGTTCCATCAATATGGATGTCCTCCCCATTTTTGCACTGCTGTTTCTTTCACACCGGGACTGTGTCTCTGAGGTGAGCGCGATTGTGATCATGCCGGGCAGAATACATTATTCCAGGGACATGTTGCTGCATTTAAAAATGGATAATGCAGCGTCTGTGTTTGAGTCTGTGCCGCGACTGCCAGACTTTATTTTAAGAGACGTTCATGGACACAGCGGTGAAAAGAGAGACAAGAGAAGGAGGCGAGGAAAGCGTGGAGGCGTGAAATTACGCCTGAGGAAACGTCAGTTTGGTAACATTCCTCTTCCTTCTATGATTTTGGGGAACATACAATCTCTGAGGAACAAGGTGGATGAAATTCAAGGGAATGTACACTACCAAAAGGACTTTAAGAACTGCTGTGTCATGGCTTACACCGAGACTTGGCTTACTGCGCATGACCGGGACGCGGACCTGTGGATTGACGGCTTTGGAGCCCCACTGCGCTCGGATCGGCAGGAAGAGGTAATGAGAAAACGTCAGGGGGGCGGCGTATGTTTATATATTAATAAGCAGTACTGCACATCTGTCACGGTCAGAGAGCGCATCTGTACACCCGGTGTGGAGCTTCTGTCCGTATCGCTACGTCCCTTTTATTTGCCTTGCGAGTTCCCCCAACTTTTCATCACAACTGTGTACATACACCCGAGGGCAGACGCTGACTCCGCCTCCAGCACCGTCTTTGATGTGGTGCAGTGGCTGCAGTCAATTTCTCCAGAGGCGCCAAACTTCATTCTTGGGGATTTTAACCATGTTTCTTTAAGGGCCAAATGTCACGTAATTTTTTTTTTCTAAATGACAACGAATTTTGATAAAATACACATAGCTTAAACCAAATATTCATACCGGACACCATATCACCCACCCGTATTTACATAATTGCACAAAATACACCAGGCGAAGGCCCCGCCTTGCTCACTGGCTTGTGACAGCCAATCCAGACCGCGGCTATGATTTTGACGTCATAAATTTCACCCTGGCTGCCCTGCCTATCCACATTCACACTTATCAGCATTGGACAATCATAACGGAAAGTGACAGCGATTGTGAACAAATTAGTTTAGTTTTGTCTTTTTTTGTCTTTTCTTTTTGTCTTTTTTTTGTCAGTGGTTCAGACAGTGACAGAGGCATAGAACCTTACAGGTTCAAACCGTCCGAGACGGAATCAGATGCTTTGTCTGATGACAACAGTTCCGACGATGACCAGAGAGCAGAACCAGTGGAAAATGTCATTGAATTGGACATTAATCGCCTCCAGAATTGGGAAGCCGAAGGGGGTCTGTCGAGGGCGCCCCATAAATATTGATTTTTCGGAAGCCATTATTATTACAGTGGAGGAGAGCCGCTGCTGTCAAGAAATTGACCAGATGAATATGAGAATGGAGGCGCATACATGTCAAGAGAGACGTTTTCGCCGTATTTTAATACGGGGAAAATGCAATTTTAGCAAATACGGGCGTATTGCCATTTCTGTACGCCCAAAAGAAAAATATATGGGAAAAAAAATTATTGAGTGTGTTGAGGAACACGTCGTGTGTGTGAGACCCCAACAGCTAGGGTGCTGGCAGATGGCTCAGTGGGAGCTATTCTCACTACATTGAGAAGTGTGGACTCAATCATTAGGCTGATGGCCGCCCTGGGCAGATCGCTCAGCGGGAGCTATTCTCACTACTGTTACAAGTCATCAGGCTGATGGCCTCACACTTTCAGCTGTCCTGCGGCTGTGGAACAGAAAGGAATCGCCTTCCAAATCCAGAATTCTGCTTTTTTTATTTTGAGCCGGACGCTGAGTTGTGTTGTTATTGTCAAATATCCATGAATCCTTAAAATATTTGACAATAACAACACGAATTACATTTAAAACATTTCCCAGAAAAGTGTCCCTTATTACCCCGCCGTCCCTTATAGCCGTGTTTTACGGTATTAAAATAGGGTGAAAACGTATCACTTGACAGGTATGAAAACATTTCCCAGAAAAGTGTCCCTTATTACCCCGCCGTCCCTTATAGCCCCATTTTACGGTATTAAAATACGGCGAAAATGTATCACTTGACAGGTATGAAAACATTTCCCAGAAAAGTGTCCCTTATTACCCCGCTGTCCCTTATAGCCCCGTTTTACGGTATTAAAATACGGCGAAAACGTATCACTTGACAGGTATGAAAACATTTCCCAGAAAAGTGTCCCTTATTACCCAGTTGTCCCTTATAGCCCCGTTTTAAGGTATGGGTGAAATATCCAATTTTTTCTTTCTTGTTGCTCACTTCAATCTTCCAGTCTCCATATAAACAATCAATCGGGATACCCCAAGCATCAAACTAAGGTACAATCAATTTCGTCACTTCCGCCTTCTTCCCCAGGCGATTCCGGGGGCCGTGAGTAGGAACGTCAGGCCAAGTGCGGCAGTTTTAAATTAACGAATATTCCGGCATTACTGAAGCATATGCACCAAGACCCGAACGGATCGGTTCCCTTTTATATCTAGTTTCAAGACATTTTAAGGACCCTGTTACGTGACATTTGGCCTTTAAAGAAGAACACTTAAAAACTTTTATCAGAATGTCTCCTGCCCAACCAGGCGAAAAAAGACATTGGACCTGTGCTATGGATCCATAGAGAGGGCCTATAAATCACTTCCCCTTCCTCCTTTAGGATCCTCAGATCACAACTGTGTACATTTGCTGCCCACGTATAAAACTGAAGAGGCAAGGTGGAGACCAGAGACATAGTGTGTGGACAGAAGATTCAGTGCACTGCCTCCAGGAATGCTTTAACTGTACAGACTGGGAGATGTTCACACTGTCCTGCGGGGATGATTTGGACTCTTTGGTGGACGTCACATGCTCATACATGGCTTTCTGTAAAAATACGATTGTTCCACGTAAACGTGTCAAAATATATCCCAACAACAAGCCATGGGTTACAAAATCAGTTAAATCCTGCTTACAGAGGAAAGCACTTGCCTTTAATCAGGGGGTTGTTTCTGAGCTACAGGTTGCCACAAAAGAGCTGAAGTCCGAAATTTTAAGAGCAAAACAGAATTATGAATCAGAATTGGAAAGTAAGATGGCAACAAAGAAACTTGGTTCAGCCTGGGCCAGTATGGAAGCTATTGCAGGCCTTCAGAGCACAGAGCGCAGTAATTGTGTGTTTTTAGATGGTTTTAATTCAGACACAGAGCTGGCTAATGCTCTTAATTGTTTTTATGGTCGTTTTGACTCCTTTGATTTTAGCACTGAAACCCAAGATTTGAAACAGAAACTCAAAGACAATCAGCACTTTAATATTGAGGTGCGGGATATTAAAAGGGAGTTCTGTGCTGTAAAAGTGAACAAAAGTCAGGGCCCTGATAATTTATGTGGGACCTTGGCAAAGTCCTGTGCATATGAACTGAGTCCTGTATTTCATTACATTTTCAATAAGTCCTTACAGACACAACATGTGCCTAAGATCTGGAAAGAAACCGTGGTTGTTCCCGTTCCAAAATCCAGCTGTCCTAAAACGGTAAATGACTTTAGACCAGTTGCTTTGACTTCAATTTTAATGAAAATTTTTGAAAAACTGGTCAGATGTGAGGTTCTAAAGCAGACTGAGCATGCATTGGATCCTCTGCAGTTTGCCTATAGGCCTCACAGAGGAGTGGAGGATGCCACTGTCACTCTGTTTAACATGCTTTTTAAACATCTGGATTTTAATGGGACACACGTCAGGCTTTTATTTGTGGACTTTTCCTCCGTCTTTAATACAATCCAACCTCATATTTTAGTTGAAAGGCTCCTGCAACAATTTGATTTGAGCAAAAATCTGGTGGGTTGGATTCTGGATTTCTTAACCAACAGGACGCAGAGAGTAAGGGTCAATGGTACATTGTCTGACCTAAAGTGCTCTTCTACTGGCTCTCCTCAGGGGTGTGTGTTGTCACCACTACTCTTCATCCTGTACACAAACATGTGTCGGAGCAGACATGACAACAGACACATTATAAAGTATGCTGATGATTCAGTTATTGTCAGTCTCCTCCAGGATGGTGAGAGTGTCCACGGCCCAGTAGTTGATGATTTTGTTCACTGGTGTGAGGATTCCTACCTGCAGCTGAATACGACAAAAACTAAAGATATGCTTATTGACTTTAGGAGGAAAACTCCCAGGCACAAAGTCACCGTACTAAAAGGCCAGACCACCGAATGTGTACAATCCTACAAATATCTTGGGACGATTATTGATAGTAATTTAAACTTTGAAGAGAACTGTGAAAGGGTGTGCAAAAAGGGTCAGTAACATTTGCATTGCTTGAGGAAACTTGCACGCTTCCAAATTAAACGAACCATAATGACAATGTTTTATCGGGCTTTTATTGAATCTGTTTTTGTCACGCGCGGCTCTAGGGAGCCACGCAATAAGAGCCAAGGGCGAGCCAGTGAGTCGTGATGTTTTATTAAAGGTGAGGGATGAGGGATGAGGAGAGCACAGATACTCATACAGAAGTACACTCACAGGTTGCACAGCGCAGGAGCAGGGAGCTCGTACCGGACATAGGGATAACAAGGTGTACATACTCACAGCGGGTTACAATCACAGGAATGCTGTAAGGGGAGTAGAGGCTGACACCAGACGAAGGGGCTTCAGCCTAGCAGTGCTTATGTCGCAGCCCCGAGTCATCGAGGCTGCTCCTATTTATTCTCATTGGCAGCGCCCCAGCTGATGAGGATTAATTGGCCCCAGCCGTCCGTAATGCTGCCAGCTGGGAGCCTGCTGAGACGCTGCTCAATGAGAAGCAGGGGTGAAGGGAAACATGGGCTGAGCGCTGAGACGGCATCTCACCCCATGGTGACAGAGCCTCCCCCTCAAGGTCGGGCTCCTGAACGACCAGGAACATCCCAGCCGCCCCCCCCCCCCTCCCCACCTAGGGTGGGTGGAGGGGAGGCAGGACCGGAGGGGAAGAAGCGAAGGGAAGGACAACACCAAAAGAATGACAAAAACGGATAACGCAATTACAGAGTATGGATAACAAAATAAACACTACTCCATAATGCACAGACAAAACTAAGAGCAGGACAAGAGTGATAAAAAAAAAGAAGACGCTGAGTACAAGTGATAAATAGCAAAAACAATACACAACGCTAAATAGAACAAGAGGTGATCACAGAGCATGGCTGAAAAAAAAAACCCCAAAACACATTACTCCATGAAACAAAAACAGGCTAAGACCAGGACAAGAATAATGGGAATGACGAGCACCGGTAAGTAAAAAGATAACAGAACACACGGCGCCAAATGCAAGGAAGGACACCTAGGAGAAAAAACGGTGATAGGGTAACAGGACAACAATAAGGTAAAAAAGCTGAGCATGGTCAAAAAGGGGAAAACCCAATACACAGCACCAAATAAATATATACACAGTCACCCAGAGGAGTGAAGGTGACTGGGACAAACGGACAATTACAGAGTATGGTTGGACGGGAACAAAACACATAACTCTATAACGACAAGGCTAAGAACAAGGCACAAAGAAGGAACATGCTGAGTACGGATAATGAAAAACAGCACACAGCACTATGAATATATATTCACACAGTCACCTAAAGGAGTGAAAGTGACTGGGGCAAACGGACAATTACAGAGTATGGTTTGATGGGAAACCAAACACATAACTCTATAACGCACAGACAGGGCTAAAAAAAAACAAGGCACAAAAAGGAAAATGCTGAGTACGGGAAATGGAAAACACACAGCACTATGAATATATATCCACCAACAGGACAAAATATTACACCCGAGTGACCTTAATAATGATAAAAGAAAAGCGACACCCGAGGAATATGGCAGGCAGAGTCCAAAATGGCCGAGGTGGCTCCGGAGGTCTCCCCGCCCATTGTCCAGTTGGCGAACCGGGGAAAGGGAAATGTTCGGACGGCGAACTCCGGACCCAGATCCCAGGAACCCAGTCCACCGGCAGCCGAACCAAGCCACCCAGAGGCAAACACAGATCATCGGGGGGAACCAGATCACCGAACCGAAAGTCTTGCGGGTCGGGTCGTCGACCCGCATCACTCAACCACCAGGACCGTTGAGACGGACGAAGGGTCAGAGCGGGTCCCGGTGGAAGAGGCACAGGGGAGAGCCGATGATGAGGGCGACGAGCGTCAGGCCGCAGGGAAGCGGCCACCTCCTCACCAGACCTGGACAACACTGGGGCAGCACCCACGTCGGACCCCGATCGGGCCTTAGGCGAACCCACGTCGGACACCGCTGGTGCAGCACCCATGTCGGACCCCGATTGGGTCTCGGGCAAACCCACGTTGGACGCCGCTGGAGCAGCACCCACATTGGACCCCGATTGGGTCTCGGGCGAACCCACGTTGGACACCGCACCAGAACCGACCTCCAATGTTGAACCTGGACCCTCCAGCACCACGAGGAACAGCAACTCCTCGCCGGTGACCCTGGAAGAAGGCTCAGAAGAGAAAACAGAACCGGGATCAGGATCACCGGCAGCGCCAGAACCCGGCGAGACAAGCTCAGACACAGCGGGCGGCTGCACCCGGCTCGTCTCCCCTAGAGACAGGCTAAAGTGCTCAAAGGTATAAAGGGAGAAAAGAAAGGAGAGCACTCGCCTGATCTCGGGTTCTGACGCCGTCCAGGACTGCGAAGATCCAGGATCCGTCGTCAGGAGGTCGTTGTCAGGCTCCCATCCAGCCGCCTCGGGCCCCGCAGCCAGCACGATGGTCAGCGCAGCTTGAGGTTCCTCCAGCTCCGGTGACCCCGCCGACGATCCACTCGACGGGAAGCCAGAAGAATCTCGTCCCACTGGACTGAACCGCTCCTCCGTGGAGACCCGGGGACGCTTAGTCGTCGGCGCAGACTCCACGCAGCAGTCAGTCTCCCTCCTCCGTCCGCAACGTAGCTGCGGAACCACAGGCCCTCTCCTTATCCCACCGCATTGACCCGGAGCCGGGGATCGCTCGGCGGAGAGAGACACAGAGGATGCGGGATTAGGAACACAGGTTACAGCAGGTGGGGGGAGTGCAGGGAGCTGCGAACCCTGAACTCCTCCTCCAGGAATGTGACAGAGCAAATCATTAAGCAGATGTGAAAAAACTATGACTTGCCTGCCTCCTGGAGGTTGAATATCGCCTGCTGTGGTGGATACTGCTTCTTCCTCTCCCCGCCCGGCGATAATGGAGGACCCCCCGGGAAATCGTCTGAGGATCGCTCGCGTTGTCTCCAGCAGAGAGCTCACCAGGCCGGAAGTCCAGGCACACACAGCAGTCAGGAAGCGCGTCGAGGAGGAGGGGAAAACAGCCGGGGTGAGCCAGCCCGAATGTCCAAGAATGACAGCGGGGGAATGAGGCTCAGGGAACGAGGCTGTGAAAACTCCACGCTGACGAGACGAAGAGGTGACAGCTGCGTGGGAGGAACGGTCCTGGCGGCAGCCCAGAACTGGATCCGGACGAGGTTCGTGCAGAGGTGACTCGGCGATGTGACGACGGCTATTCCCAGGGGACGAAGCGAGGGGGGAACCCAGGAATCGCCGCTCCTGATCGGAGATCGAGGCGAGGAAGGCGTCGAGCACGGGAAAGCTTCGTAGCCCTGGAGTCCTCTCCACCAATCTCACTGCCGCCGCCACATGCCTGAAGATGGTGACAGGACACACAGTGGAGCTCGTGACAGCCACTCGGCCCCAGACATAACTGCTGTCAGCTGCGGCTCCTTGAAGGGAATCCCGAGTGACGTGGCGCAGGTCGGGGGAAGCCGTCTGGTTGGTGCGAACTCCCGGACTGGAATGGCAGCAGGAACGGGATCCCGAAGCGGGGGGCAACGTCATCCACTTCGGCTTCCTGCCGGGATTTCCATCCAACCCGCGGAGCTTCTCTCGCTGTGTACCTGTGGCGTCTATCCTGGCACTGTCCTCGAGATGGAACACAGAATGAGGGTAACAGTCCAGGAGTTCCTCAGCACGGCCCGGATGCCAGCGTCTTGCGTTGGAGGCGTCGTGCAGGGTGAAGAGCGTCCCGTCGACAGCCCCCGAGATGGACCTCAGCTCGTCGCCCTGGCGCCGGGAGTAACTCCTGGGAAACGGCATGCTAGCAGCGCTGACACCCGGACAGAAAGGTACAATTCCACAGCGACTCACGGCCGCCGGTAACTCGTCTGGCTGCGACATACTGTCACGCGCGGCTCTAGGGAGCCACGCAATAAGAGTCAAGGGCGAGCCAGTGAGTCGTGATGTTTTATTAAAGGTGAGGGATGAGGGATGAGGAGAGCACAGATACTCATACAGAAGTACACTCACAGGTTGCACAGCGCAGGAGCAGGGAGCTCGTACCGGACATAGGGATAACAAGGTGTACATACTCACAGCGGGTTACAATCACAGGAATGCTGTAAGGGGAGTAGAGGCTGACACCAGACGAAGGGGCTTCAGCCTAGCAGTGCTTATGTTGCAGCCCCGAGTCATCGAGGCTGCTCCTATTTATTCTCATTGGCAGCGCCCCAGCTGATGAGGATTAATTGGCCCCAGCCGTCCGTAATGCTGCCAGCTGGGAGCCTGCTGAGACGCTGCTCAATGAGAAGCAGGGGTTAAGGGAAACATGGGCTGAGCGCTGAGACGGCATCTCACCCCATGGTGACAGTTTTATCTTTTTCTTTAGTATCATGGTTTGGTCAGATAAAACTGAAACAGAGGAAATCCTTGAATCAGGTAGTTAGATGGTCCAGTCGTTTGCTTGGTGAGTCACAGCTGAGTCTGACATCCCTGTACACCAGACAAGTACGGAGGATGGCTACCTCCATTTTAAATGATGACTCCCACGCTTTGCACTGCAACTTTCAGCTTCTTCCCTCATGACGGAGGTTTGCTGTCCCAAAAAGTAAAACCCAGCGCTACAAAAACAGCTTTGTTCCTGCTGCTGTCAAAGAGTTGAACAAGTTGTAACAATATATTGCACATAACTTAGGTACCTATTTATTAACTCCATTTTATATTTACTTATTTTTGTAGGATTTTATTTGGGTTCTAAATATTTTATTGGGTTTTAGACCTTTGAGTTTTTAACCTCTTTGACTAGTTTTTAACTTTTTAATATGACCCTTCTCTCTTACCTCTGGTTTTTCTCTCATCTCTTTGTCTTTATACCCTGATTGATGGAGCCTTGAGTATTTTTATCATGTTTATAGTCAGCTTCATGTTTGCCTGTGTTTGTGGTTATGTTGAATGTAATTGTGGCTTGTAAATATGGATGTCACCAGACTGCAAAACAAATCTACCTACGGGTACAAATAAAGTAACCTGAACCTGAACCTGAACCTGATCTCCCTGTTCCCTGACCTGAAGATCCTCTTCTTCTCTCTCAGAAATGTTTTTATCTCAGGGTTGATCCAGGGTTTGTTGTTCGAGCAACACCGTATGGTCTTGGTGGGTACAGTGTTGTCCACACAGAAGCCGATGTAGTCTGTGATGGTGTGAGTGAGGCCATCGATGTCCTCACCATGTGGATCCCAGAGCTGCTCCCAGGCAGTGGTTTCAAAACAGTCCTTTAGCGCGTCCATTGCCTCCTCAGACCATAACTTCACCGTGCGCATGACCGGAGGTTGTCTGTGTACTAGGGGTTTGTACACCAGCAGGAGATGAACCAAGTTGTGATCCGATCTCCTGAGTGGAGGGAGTGGTGATGAGGTGTACGCCTTCTTAGTATTTGCATAAAATAAGTCCAGTGTTTTATTGTCTCTAGTGTGGCATGTGACATACTGGGTGAGCGTGGGTAGAATGGGGGACAGTGAAATATGGTTGAAATCACCTGAGATGAGGAGAAGAGCATCTGGGTGTTCTGTCTGCAGCCTGCCAGTTACTGAGTGGATGACGTCACGCGCTGTCCCAGCATTCGCTGTTGGATTTGCATAAATAACAATGCAGATCACGTGTGAGTATTCCCTCGGGAGATATGTAGGCCGCATGCTAACAGCTAGCAACTCAATGTCTTTGCTACAGTGCTGTTCCTTAACCGTGATATGTCCCGGTCTGCACCAGCTGTTATTGACATACATTATCACTCCTCCGCCCCTTGCCTTCCCACTGTCTGGTGTCCGGTCTGCCCGTATTGCGTGGAAACCCTCCAGTTTGATGTTAGCATCTGTTGCTAGTTCTGTTAGCCACGTCTCGGTATACAACATCAAGCTAATCTCTCTGAAGACGCTCTCGTAGTGGGAGATAGCCGCTAGCTCATCAGTCTTACTGAGTAGCGATCAAACATTCCCCATAATAACGGCTGGGAGGACGGGTCTGTACCTTATATTCCTTGCCCGCCATCTTACTCCAGCTCGACATCCACACCGTTTCCGTCTTATTTCTCCCGGTATGTCGAGTTTTTGCGTTAGCATCGTGGGCCGGTTAAGTGCTAACAGCTGGTCTCTATTGTACTGCCTCCTGCAAGAAACAGTGGCTCCGTCCGCTGGCTCAAGAGACATTTGGGTGATCTACGTGTTCGGATGGAATAAAGATGATGCTGGATCAGAAAGATTGGCAAGAGAGCCAGATAGTAAATAGAAATAGGCAGAAATTGATCCGCTGTTGCAAAAAGGCAGTCAACTCGTGTGGCGCCGGAAGTTTGCTGGCTAATCAAGCACAGTGATACCATGGCCAATAAACCAGGTATTTGTACTTTTGGCAGTGTGGGCAGGTGCCAAGACCTGCTGGAAAATGAAATCAGCATCTCCATAAAGCTTGTCAGCAGAGGGAAGCATGAAGTGCCCTAAAATTTCCTGTTAGATGACTGCACAGACATTGGACTTGATTAAACACAGTGGAAAAACACCAGCAGATGGCATGGCTCCACATATCATCATTGACTGTGGAAACTTCACACTGGACCTCAAGCAACTTGGATTCCATGCCTGTTCACTCTTCCTCCAGACTCTGAGACCTTGATTTCCAAGTGACAGGACTTGGCATTTGATTTGGGGAGCCATGTCATCTGCTGGCGTTAGTCCACTGTGTTTTATCAAGTCCAAAGTCAATGCAGCTGTCTACCAGGACGTTTTAGAGCACTTCATGCTTCCCTCTGCTGACAAGGTTTATGGAGATGCTGATTTCATTTTCCAGCAGGACTTGGCACCTGCCCACACTGCTGCCAAAAGTACCAAAACCTGGTTTAATGACTATGGTATCACCATATTTTACTGGAGAGCAAACTCTCCTGACCTAAACCCCATACAGAATCTATGAAGTATCGTCAACAGGGAGATGAGACACCAGACCCAACAATGCAGACGAGCTGAAGGCCACTATCAAAGCAACCTGGGCCTTCATAACACCTCAGCAGTAACACAGGCTGATCACCTTCATGCCATGCCATAGTGATGCAGTATTAATTCATGGAAAAGGAGCCCCGACCAAGTATTGAGTGTGTGCATGGAAATACTTTGTCGGCCAGCATTTCTATGAAAAAAAAAAATCAATTTTTTAACATTGATCTTATGTAATATTCTAATTTTTTGAGAAACTGATTTTTGGGTTTTCATGAGCTATAAGCCATAACCATCAAAATTAAAAGAAATAAACACTTGAAATATATCACTCTGTGTGTCATGAATCTATATAAAATATGAGTTTCATTTTATGAATTGAATTACTGAAATAAATCAACTTTTTGATGATATTCTAATTTAGTGAGATGCACGTGTACATTACGACAAATGATTTATAGTCTCTGATTTATCTGCTATGGTAAAATCTTAGATTATTCTTCTTTTGTGTAATTGTGTCTTGCTTTTTAGTGGCCATAGGTGTAGGATTACAAAAGAAATTTTGGACTTTGTATTTGTTTTTCTTAAATAGTGACTGATAATGTGACACTGACTTTAGACCAGAGGTTGACATAATGTCGGACCCAGGGAACACACACACACAGGCTCAAGTGCAATACAATAATCTTTATTGGTTTACCAGCAGGTGTGTGGGTGTGTGGGTGCGTGTATGCGGTATGTGAGTGTTTTGTGGGTGAATGGGCTGCAGCCGGGGGTGAGACAGAGCGCCGTACAGCCTGGCAACCCTAGAGACAGAGCCAAGCACAGATATTAGATTCAGCCGTGTTATTATGAATGGGAAACTAACAGGGCTTACTTGCAGATGTTCTGGTGATGGCGTCGGTTTGGGCTTTCGGCCTCCTGCCAGGGAGACAGCGTCTGTTGAGCACACCCGGTGAAGCGCTGTGATGCGCGGTGTGGTGAGAGGAGCAATTCCGCCGCCGCGAGGGAGAGAACCGCCGCCAAAGGGATCCACCTGTGCACAGGGTAGATCCTGGGAGAAAAGGTAAGTTGGAATGTTGAGCTTACGTGCCAACGGAGAGTCCAACGATGATGTGCAGGGCTGAGAGGAATCAGGGCGTGCGCGGGACAAAGAGCGTAGCAAAGCAGACGGCTCTGTGCCGAAGCTCCAGGCAGAGCGGGCTATATAGCCCGGGGCTGATTACCCACAGGTGTGCGCGCAGCTGAGGCAGGTGACAGCCCAGAGTGAGTTGTAACAGAGGTTGCATTAACTGAAAATTGTCTGTCATTGACAGATTTCTTGAGCAGTGGCAGACAAATCTGAAGGCTGTCAATCATTTTGACAGATGACACTGAGCATAAATCATTGTAACTTACTTCAGCTGGGGATTCTAAATTGTCCTGAGGTATGAATGTGAGACTGAATGGTTGTCTGTCTCTCTGTGTTGGCCCTGCGATGGACTGGTGATTTGTCCAGGGTGTACCCTGCCTTTTGCCAAAAGATGCTGGGATAGGCTCCAGCCCCATGCAACCCAAAAAGGATTAAGTGGAAGAGGATGGATGGATAATTTGCAATGCTAAATGTCTGGTCATAATAGATTATGACCTGCAATTCTGTCTGTCAAAATGATAGCTAACAAGAAAGTGTAGCACAACCTCTGCTTTAGATATTGTTTTTGTTGGTCAAATGTAAAATGTCCCTGTGCTGCCATTAACCAGCAACATGCCAGCTTTGCGCCCAGCTATTCCCCAAAAGACACAACTTATACAGGCACAAAGCATTGGAGAAGTCATTTATTTGAATGAGGGAACAAAGTGTTAGAATAGAATAGAATAGAATAGGCTTACTGGTTCCAAGGTTGTCATAGCCAGGAGCGGCACTGGGGTTAAGCTCCCAGTGCTCATAAAATGCTCCTTACGGCGTGCGTCTCGAAAAGCCTCTGACAACTAAGTCCAACTCCTAGCCTGCCCGTGTGGTTTAGTCTCTAAGCCCGGCGGAACTGCTTTTACTAATAGGAGAAGGGGCGAGGGCGGATCTCTGGTGCCTTAAAACCAGATGCTTTGGGTAGATGGTGGCTCGTCAACCTGGGAAGGTAGCCCATCTAGGGGAAGGTAAACCCTGATTTCAAACCTCCGCTGCCTTGCGGCACACCCGGTCACAGGAAAGGCTTCGGGAGTCAACCCTGAGGAAAAATCCGGAGTCGGAGCCCCTAAGGCAGTTCTCTGTTGTGCTCAACATCGTTCTGGCAGCTCCTGCGACGGCGCTGGTGCCAAACTGTAGCAGCCCTGCTGTTCCTTTGGATTCATCAGTGACGTGGAGAGGGGGGGCATGCTGCATGGGCAACATCTTGTCCTCCATATCTTCCTGCCTAGGCTTGAATCCTACCAATGCCCAACGCTGGAAGGTAGAACACCGGATCACTGGAGAGGACACTCCAGCTTCGCCTTTGGCATAGACAAAACAAGGGGAATGACAGTTACCGGTCATAAGCCACCGCTCAATTGGCATAGAGCGCGGCGCCAGGGGTTGTTCCCGACGGTGGGAGGGATCATCGGATCTCACTGGACAGCTACCGCCCGCCTCAAGCTGGGCAGCCCCCAGCCAATAAGGTGATGTCCCGCCACAGCTTGCTTTCCTCATTGGGTGCATGGGGATGAGGAGAAGTCCGAACAGCAGGCTGAGAACCTTTGCACCAGGCAAGACAAAAAAACAAAAGAGACCAACTCTAAAACTGGGAACTTGGAACGTCCGCACTATGATGACAGGACTCGCTGCTAACCTCAAGGACATCAACGACACCAGGAAGACTGCCATCATCAATAATGAGCTGAAGAGACTGGGAGTGGATATCGTCACTCTCCAGGAAACACGGTTGGCTGACGCAGGCACACTGAGAGAGAAGGACTACACGTTCTACTGGCAGGGAAAGAGCAGTGACGAACACAGGGAACACGGAGTGGGCTTCGCAGTGAAGAACACCTTGCTGAAGATGGTGGAACTGGGCAGCAATGGCTCTGCACGACTCCTCACCCTCCGCCTCAATACCACTCAAGGCCCAGTCACCCTCGTCAGTGTATATTCCCCAACACTGACAGCCACACCAGAGGCAAAAGATGAGTTCTACGAGAATCTCGCAACAACTGTCAGGATCATCCCCAACTCTGAACAACTCATTCTCCTTGGAGACTTCAATGCCAGTGTGGGTGCTGACCACGACTCCTGGCCCTCCTCTCTTGGACCATTTGGCGTGGGCAGAATGAATGACAACGGACAGCGGCTGCTCGAGTTCTGCGCATATCACGATCTGTGCATCACAAACTCGTTCTTCAAGACCAAGCCCCAACACAAGGTTTCCTGGCGACATCCGCGCTCAAAGCACTGGCACCAGCTGGACTCGATCCTGACCAGGCGCACCTCACTGAAGAACATGCTAATCACCCGTTTGTTCCAGAGTGCAGATTGCGACACAGACCATTCATTGGTGTGTTGCAAGGTCAAGCTGCAGCTGAAGAAATTCTATCATGCTAGACAGCCTGGAAAGGCACGGATTGACACCAGCAAGATGGCCCAACCAGAACTTGTTGAGCAGTTTGCCTCCACCTTTGAGAAGGAACTTGGTGTACCACAAGAAGGAGAATCTGCAAAGCAGAAGTGGGAAGAGCTGCGAAACACCATCCACCGCACAGCCTTGGCTACCTTTGGGAGGAAGACCTCGAAGTCACAGGACTGGTTTGATGCCAAGTTGACTGAGATGACCCCCGTCATTGAAGCCAAGCACTCAGCACTTGCTGAGTACAAGAAGTACCCAAACGAGAAGAATCTCCAGATTCTCAGGGCTGCGAGAAGCAAAGTTCAGCAGACTGCTCGGCGCTGTGCCAACGAGTACTGGACTCAGCTCAGCCAAGACATTCAAACCGCTGCCATAACAGAGAACATCCGTGGTATGTACGATGGCATCAAGAAAGCACTTGGTCCGGCTCAGAGCAAGACGGCCCCCCTCAAATCCTCCACTGGGGAGATGATCACAGAAAAGAACAAGCAGATGGAGAGATGGGTGGAACACTACTCCGACCTCTACTCCAGACAGAACACCGTGACACCGTCAGCCCTTGATGCCATCGACTGCCTGCCATCCATGGACGAACTTGACGCCGAGCCAACCATCGACGAACTCAGCAAGGCCATTGATAGCTTGGCCGCTGGCAAGGCACCCGGCAACGACGGCATACCCCCCGACCTGATCAAGCACTGCAAGACCGCCCTACTGCTGCCATTGCATGACGTCCTCTGCCAGTGCTGGAAGGAAGGTACCGTACCACAGGACATGAGGGATGCCAAAATCATCACCCTCTACAAAAACAAAGGGGAGAGAAGCGACTGCAACAACTACAGGGGCATCTCCCTCCTCAGCGTTGTTGGTAAAGTCTACGCACGAGTTGTTCTCGTTCGTCTACAGAAGCTTGCTGAACGTGTCTACCCCGAGTCTCAGTGTGGCTTCCGCGCTGAGCGATCAACGGTAGACATGATATTCTCCATCCGCCAACTCCAGGAGAAATGCAGAGAACAGAACATGCCCCTGTACGTCGCCTTCATCGACCTCACCAAAGCGTTCGATCTGGTCAGCAGAGAGGGCCTTTTCAAGATCCTGCCAAAGATAGGATGCCCACCAAAGTTGCAAAGCCTCATCGAATCGTTTCACACCAACATGCAGGGGATAGTGCAGCATGACAGCAATGTCTCAGAGCCATTCAACATACGCAATAGAGTGAAACAGGGCTGTGTACTTGCACCAGCCCTCTTTGGGATTTTCTTTGCTATGCTCCTGAGGCATGCCTTCAGCACAGCAACAGAGGGAATCTACCTGCACACAAGATCTGATGGCAGGCTTTTCAACCTCGCCCGCCTGAAAGCCAGAACCAAAGTACGCGAGGCTCTAATCAGAGACATGCTGTTCGCAGATGATGCTGCAGTCGCAACCCACACACAGCACGAGCTTCAGACCCTGATGGACCGCTTCTCCCAGGCATGCAAGGACTTCGGGCTTACCATCAGCCTGAAGAAGACTAACGTCTTGGCGCAAGGCACGGAAGCACCACCAACCATCACCATTGATGACTACGAGTTGAAGGTCGTGAATCAGTTCACGTACCTGGGGTCCACGATCAGCAACAACCTCTCCCTTGATACAGAGATCGACAAGAGGATTGGAAAATCAGCCTTCACACTCGCTCGCCTCACCACACGAGTGTGGGAGAATCCCAAACTCTCTGTCAAGACGAAGATGGCAGTGTACAACGCCTGCATCATCAGCACACTGCTCTATGGGAGTGAGACGTGGACAACATACGCCCGGCAGGAAAAGAGACTGAACTTCTTCCAATTGCGCTGCATTCGCCACATCCTGGACATATCCTGGCAGGACAAAGTGCCCAACACAGAAGTTCTGTCCCGCGCCGGCCTTCCCTCCATGTTCACTCTACTCAGGCAGTGCAGGCTCCGCTGGCTAGGCCACGTTCACCGTATGGAGGATGGCAGAATCCCCAAAGACGTCCTCTATGGAGAACTGGCAACTGGCAGGAGAGACGTTGGCTGCCCACAGCTGCGCTTTAGAGACGTCTGCAAGAGAGACATGAAGGCCCTGGAGATCAACACAGAGCGCTGGGAGGACCTTGCAATGGACCACTCCAAATGGAGAGGCACCCTGACCAGACAGCTCAAGGTGGGTGAAGAGAGACTGACTGCTGCAGCAGATGAAAAAAGGACCCGCAGGAAGAACCGCCACAGCTCCAGCAGCATGGAGACCACCCACAAGTGCGACCTGTGTGACAGGGACTGCCATTCGCGCATCGGCCTGTTCAGCCACAGGCGGTGCTGTTCCAGCAGAGTAGACGTTTAGGATTCTCTTCCATGGTCATCATAGACCGACGGAGGCCGACGACGATTGTACAGTTGTACAGTACAACAAAACTGTGGGTGCTCCACCAGGCTACTGCGCAATTAAATATGAGAGAAGGATGAGAGAAAACACAGTTACAGAACACACGATTAAACACACAACTGAAATAAAAAAATAGCCCAGGATTACGGAAATATACACAGGTATGGTAGTGGCTTCATGGATGGGTCAATATAGTACATGAAAGTGTGGAGTGCAAAGACAGGAGTGTTATTGTGATAATTAAAAGGTCCTCAGTCCTGTGCATGTGAGCGTTGTGGAGGGAGGGGGATGGACCTCTGGCTGTTTGCAGTCCGGATGGCCCAGGGGAAGAAACTGTTTGTCAGTTTGGAGGTGTGGGACCTGATTGATCTGAACCGTTGTCCAGAGGGAAGCAGGTCAAACAGGTGGTAGGCGGGATGTGAGAGAGCTCCTGTGATGGCCTTGATCTTTCTGAGACAGGAGGATCTGAAGATATCTTCCAGGGAGGGCAGAGGGCTGCCAATGATTTTTTAGGTGGTGTTGATGACCCTCTGCACAGTCTTCCTGTTCTCAGCCGTGGAGCCGACGTACCACACACCCAGACAGTAGGTGAGCACGCTCTCCACTGATCAGCAATAGAAGGTCAGCAGTAGCTTCTGGTCCAAGTTGTTCTTCCTCAGGACATGGAGGAAGTGCAGCTGCTGCTGGACTTCCTTCACCAGGGCCTTGGTATTGAAAACAGACAATGTGCTACCAGAAATTACCAAAGCCACTGACAGAAGGCGCAAAGTGCAGCACAAATTTGTGCTTTAGCTCAGTTGTTATAGTGCCAGTCAGTTGCAGAAGAAAGAGTAAAGCAAGTTAAGGATATGAGTGAGAAAAAAACAGGAAGAGAAAGAACTGGAAGCATTGGGAGAGAGAATCAAGAAACAGACTCAAACAAATACCATAATACCACCAGATCAAGATGATCTAAACAAAGTAAAGAAAAAACAAAGTACAAATATTCTTTATGTGTATAAGAATCTGGTAAAAATTTCAAAGCTGTCATCCGTTGTCAACATGTAATTTTTGCAGTGTGAAAATTGCTCACCTTTGACAAAAATTAAAATGTTATTTTAATTACACATTGTGGCTAAAGTTTTATGGCTGTAATGCTGTCCACTGTATGGGCATGTTAAAAAGAACCAGGCTGTCATGTCCACTGTGTAACTGCTGCAGCGCACAAATGAGTTAATGCGAGCCCAAAATGCAGGTGAAGTAAATGTGTTTGTTAACAAAAGAACACAACACAAAAATGTCCAATGAAATGCACTCTGACACACAAAGTAACGGATGACTGAGCTCAGTTGGTAGGAGGAGGAGGAGTGTGTGTGTGGAGTGTGTGTGTGTATGCTGAATGATGCATGTGAGCGCATGTATGTGTGTGCGTATGTAAGTGAGAATGGATATACTGTATGTGTGTGTGCATGTATGTGTATATGTTGAAACACAAAAGGTGATGGCAACAGCTGGTGAATGCCTGGCAGGAAGAGGAGGAGGTGTGGCTGTAGACTGGCAGGGAGCCCAGGCTCAGAGGCTCCAATAACCTGCCAGCTAGGAATAATTCACAACAATTAAGAAACTACAGGGGTTGAGACATCAACCCCGTTCATGACACAGACAATATAATAAAAACATTTTAAGCACTCATTGTTGAGTCCTTATCCTGCACCAGGGCTCCAAATTTACAGCACATTTTTGAAAAATTGGCTTTCAGACAGTTTTTGGAGTTTTATTGCAAAGTAAGGAAAGCAGATAGGTCCATGTTGTCCTCAGAAATGAAAAATTCAGGAAAAATTTGGCTAAAACAAAGCATTCAAGGCCTGTGTTGGCAATAGAATGTTGTACATGCGTCTTCAAACTTGGATGAAAATGCATTTTTCAAAAAATGAAAAAAATACTGCAAAATTTAAATGGTCATTGACATAATGTTCGGCTCAGGAGACGCACACACACAGGCTCAGAGTAGTTCAAACTGTTTATTAACAACAGGGATGTTTGGGTGCGTGTCTGCGGAATGTTAATGTGTTGGTGGTGGCGTCTGCTTCGGACCCAGAGGCAGGAGACCGTTCAGCCGGCAACCCTATGGGAGAAATCAGACACAGGGTGATGAGCACACACCAACACAGGAGGAGAATAGGCGAGGGAGAGAAGCTTACTTGTTAGGACAGATGACTGGCGCTTCAAGGATGGAAGCCCGGGAGACAGCCACCTGCAGGGCTCGGTGCAGCAGCGAGGAGAGACGAGGGACGGGATTGTCCGCCACCGAGGAATCCACCTGTGCACAGGGGAGCAGACTGGAGAGATGAGGTAAGTGATTTTCTTACCGGTGACGAGGATGCTGAAGAGAATGTGGTAGAAGCCCATGGAAGGGAAATGAAGTCTACGGCTTCAGACCGAAGCTCAGGGCGAGGCGGCCTATATTCCTCGCCGCTGATGACTGACAGGTGTGTGAGCAGGTGGCGCCGTTGATGAGCGGCGCGGTGTGACAGTACTCCCCCCTCTAGCAGCGCCTCCTGGCGATGGCTTATCCGGGTGCGCTCGGTGGAAGTCCGCGATGAGCGATGGGTCCAACACAAACGACGGGGGCACCCACTGTCGATGCTCGGGCCCATAGCCCTCCCAGTCCACCAAGTATTGCAACCCACGACCCCGGCGCCGGGAGTCCAGGATGGAGGAGACGGACCAGGCCGAATGGCCACCAACCATCCGGGGTGCGGGTTGCGCTGCAGGAGGAGGGCAAAGGGGGTCGGTAACTGCCAGCTTCACCTTCGACACGTGGAAAGTGGGATGGACGCGGAGGGAGGGGGGAATAGCCACGCGCACAGCCACCGGGTTGATGATCCGGGTGATGGGAAAGGGACCCATGAAGCGCTGTGCCAGCTTTCTCCTCTCGCCTTTTAGGGTGACGTCCTGGGTGGAAACGTAGACAAGTTGCCCAACTCTGTACGCCGGGGCAGGTCTTCTACGCCGGTCCGCCACGGTCCTGTTGCGCTCCGCTGTGCGTAAAAGCGCATGACGCGCGGCGGCCCAGGTGGAGCGGAACTGCCTCACGTGCGCCCTAACTGACGGGACAGTTACCTCGCTCTCCTGCGCTGGAAGCAGCGGGGGGTCGTAACCCAGGGACGCCTTGAAGGGGGACATCCCCGTTGCAGAAGAGCGGGCGGTGTTGTGGGCGTACTCCACCCAGGCGAGATGGTTGCTCCATGACGTCGGCTTGGATCTTGCAACACAGCGGAGCGCAGCCTCCAGCTCCTGATTGGTCCTCTCACACTGCCCGTTAGACTGGGGGTGATGGCCGGAGGAGAGGCTCACCTTGGCTCCGATGGCGTTGCAAAAGGACCTCCAAACCTCGGATGAAAATTGGGGACCCCGGTCCGAGACCACGTCCACCGGAATCCCGTGCAGCCTGACCACGTGTTGGATGAGGAGGCCCGCCGTCTCCAGGGCGGTAGGGAGACCTCGCAGGGGGACGAAGTGTGCCGCCTTGGAGAAACGGTCCACGATGGTCAGGATGGTGTTAAAGGAGCTGGAAACGGGGAGTCCGGTGACGAAATCCAGTGCGATATGCGACCAGGGCCTGCCGGGGACGGGCAGAGGCTGGAGCAGACCTGCTGGAGGGGCATTTCCCGACTTGCTGGTGGCACAGACTGGGCAAGCCCGGGCGTAGCGGGCTGCATCCCTCCGCAGGCCTGGCCACCAAAAAGACCGTTGGAGGAGGCTGATCATCCGGGAGGTGCCGGAATGACAGGTGAGCCGGGAGGTGTGGAGCCAGTGGATGACCTCTCCTCGGACCGCAGATGGGACGAACAGTCTTCCCTCCGGTCCGCCGCCAGGATCAGGTTCCACCTCCTGTGCCTTCCGGATCTTTGCCTCGATATCCCACGAGATGGCTCCCACGACGCACGACCTGGGCAGGATGGAGTGGGGCGTCTCCTCCGATTCCACGGGAGTGAACTGCCTAGAGAGGGCGTCAGGCAGGCCGTTCTTAGAGCCAGGCCTGAAGGTGATAGAAAATTGGAACCTGGCGAAGAACAGAGACCAGCGCGCCTGGCGGGCATTCAGGCGCTTGGCAGATCGTAAATACTCCAAGTTCTTGTGGTCCGTAAGGACCACAAACGGCAGGTTCGCCCCCTCTAGCCAGTGGCGCCACTCCTGCAGGGCGAGCTTGATGGCCAAGAGCTCTCTGTCCCCCACATCGTAGTTCTTCTCCACCAGGGACAAGCGCCGGGAGAAGAAGGCGCACGGTCGTTTGGCGCCATCGTCCGGTGACCGCTGGGACAGCACTGCTCCCACTCCCGTGTCCGAAGCGTCTACCTCGACGATGCACTGCAGCGCGGGGTCGACCTGGCGAAGGACCCGGGAGGAGGAGAATTCCGCCTTCAGCGCCTCAAAGGCGGCAGCGACCTCTTCGGTCCACCGGAACGGGACCTTCGGGGACGTGAGGCGGGTCAGTGGTCCAACGATGGTACTGAAGTTGGGGACAAAGCGGCGGTAGAAATTGGCGAAGCCAACAAATTGCTGCACCTGCTTCCGGGATGCAGGTGTAGGCCATTCCACCACCGCCTTTACCTTCTCTGGGTCAGGGAGCACCTTATTGTGGGCGATGATGAACCCCAGGAAGGACGTACTCCTGGCGTAAAATTCACACTTTTCTGCCTTTACGTACAGACGATTCTCCAGCAGCCTTTGGAGGACCCGCCTCACGTGGCATGTGCGGCTGGGAAAGACTGTCTCAGACTATACTAGCATCAGCACCGGATCACCCCAGGGCTGTGTACTTTCCCCCCTACTCTTCTCCCTTTACACCAACTCCTGCACCTCCAGCCACCAGTCTGTCAAGTTGATCAAGTTTGCGGACGACACCACCCTCATCGGGCTCATCTCCAACGGCGACGAGTCCGCCTACAGGAGAGAGGTGGCCCAGCTGGCGTCCTGGTGCGACAATAACAACCTGCAGCTGAACGCTCTGAAGACAGTGGAGATGATTGTAGACTTCAGGAAAGTCACAACCCCTCTGCCCCCCGTCACCCTCTCAGGCTCTCCCATCACCACTGCTGATTCCTTCCGCTTCCTAGGCACTACCATCACCAGGGACCTCAAATGGGAGCTGACCATCAGCTCACTCATCAAAAAAGCCCAGCAGAGGATGTTCTTCCTGCGGCAGCTGAGGAAGCTCAAGCTACCCACCAAGATGTTAGTGCAGTTCTACACAGCCATCATCGAGTCCATCCTCACCACCTCCATAACCGTGTGGTACGCAGGAGCCACTGCCAGGGACAGACTAAGGCTGCAGCGCGTTGTGCGCACTGCTGAGAAGGTGATCGGCTGCAAGCTCCCATCTCTCCAGGATCTGTACATCTCCAGGACCCGGAGGCGTGCTGGCCGGATCATAGCCGATCCCTCACACCCTGGTCACGTACTGTTTGCCCCCCTCCCCTCTGGTAGAAGACTTCGGTCCATCCAGACTAAAACCTCCCGTCACATGAACAGCTTCTTCCCCTCTGCCATTAGACTGCTGAACACTAAGTGACTCTCGTGCACCATGTACAGCAGCTCAACCAGACTCATGTTAATCATCACTGTTTTCTTCCTGCATTACCGACTGCACTATATAGTTCTCCACAGTATCTGCTGCTGGCTAATATATATTTTAACTGTTGACCAGTATCACTTAATCTTATCCTACACTTTATTACATGTATAGTTTATTTCTCTTATCTTATCATGTTTAATGTTGCAGCACTGTACCGAGACAAATTCCTAGTTTGTGTACTACATGAACAATGGCAATAAACCTGATTCTGATTCTGATTCTGATCTGGTGCTCATCCCTGGACTTGGAGAAGATGAGAATATCGTCCAGGTAGACGAACACGAAAAGGCCAATGAAGTCCCGGAGGACGTCATTAATGAGGCGCTGGAAGACTGCAGGAGCGTTGGTCAACCCGAACGGCATCACCAGGTATTCAAAGTGGCCGTTCGGGGTACGGAAGGCCGTTTTCCACTCATCTCCCTCCCGGATCCGGACGAGGTGGTAAGCGCTGCGTAGGTCCAGCTTGGTGAACCAGGTCGCCCCCTGGAGGGAGTGGAAAGCAGTGTCCATGAGAGGCAGGGTGTAACGGTCCTTCTCCGTGATATTATTGAGGGCCCGGTAGTCGATACAAGGGCGGAGGGACCCATCCTTTTTTCCCACGAAGAAGAACCCTGCCCCCACGGGTGACGATGATGGGCGGATTATCCCGGCGTTTAATGACTCCTTCAGATATGTGTTCATCGTCTCCTTCTCCGGCGCTGACAGGCTGTAGAGCCGACCAGAAGGTAACGGCGCCCCCTGGCGGAGGTTGATGGCACAGTCGTAGGGCCGATGAGGGGGAAGAGACATAGCTTTCGCTTTACTGAACACCATACCCAGGTCGTGAAACTCCGGAGGCACCAGGGACAGGTCCGGGGGTGCAGCGTCCGTTGCGGGGGGAGGAGCGGACGGCGAGCAGGCAGCGGACTGGAGGCAGGTGCCCAGGCAAAATGTACTCCATGCCGATACCCCAGCTGATCTCCAATCCAGGACCGGATTGTGAAGGCGGAGCCAGGGATACCCCAGGATGACGGGCGACACAGAGTTGGGAAGGACGTAAAAGGTCATCTCCTCCCGGTGGTTTCCCGAGATGATGACCGGTAGGGGGACAGTTTGATGTGTCACTCTCCCAAGGGTGGCACGGGAGAGGTGGACTAGGGAGATGGGAGTGTTGAGTGCCTGGCAGCGGATGCCCAATCGGGTTGCCAGGCTTTGTGAAATGAAGCTGCCTTCATTTCATTTCACCCACCAGTGCGTGGGTGAGGTGCCCAGTGGGGTTATGGCAGAAACGGATGGGCAGCTTCAATTGGGTGAGTGATCCTAACCGATTGACATCCGCGAGGCTTCCAACAGTGACTCGCGGACCCCACCGACTGGCTTTCCATGGACAATGCTCCACGGTGTGTTGGTCGCCTCCGCAATACATGCAGAGGCCCAACTCACGGCGGCGTTGTTTCTCCACAGGGGAAAGTTTAGTCCAGCCCGTCACCATCGGCTCCGACTCCTCGGGGCACGATGCTGGCGGCGCCGCCAGGGGGCGAGCTTGGAACAGGTGCGGCGAGACTCCACGAGGGCAAGAAGAAGAAGACTTCCGCCCTGAGGAGCGCTCGCGCAGCCTGTTATCCAAACTTACCGCTAAGGACGTCAGCTCCGCTAGCGTCCCAGGGATATCCCGACCAGCCAGTTCATCCCTCAGATCACTATTGAGGCTGCGGAGGAACAGGCCACAGAGGGAGCGTTCCTCCCAGCCCAATTCCTCCGCCGCTACCCGGAAGTCGACCGAGTGGTCCGCTGCCGACCGGCTTCCCTGCTGGAGAGCGAGAAGCCGATCAACCTGGACCGTTTCGGTTTGAGAATGGTCAAAGACCTCCAGAAAGCGCCTCACGAATTGATCATAGGTGAGGGTGGCATAACTGGGCCTCGCCATTACGGCGTAGGTCCAAGTTAACGCACGCCCCTCCAGAAGATTCCCTATGTAACCAATTCGGCTGTAATCCGAGGGAAAATCTCCGGGCACACGGTGGAACACGGACTCACACTGCATAATGAATCCCCGCGCTCCGCCGAGCTTACCGCTAAAGCGGGCGGGGGTCGGAATCGGTGTGAGCCGAACCGGTGCCACTGGAGCCGGCTGGACGTCCGCTGGAACAGCAGGAGCCGCGCCACCCTGGCGAGTCGGGAGGAACGGCTGTTGGGGGTCCAAGCGGTTCAATCGGTTAGTTAATTCTAATAATTGATTAAGAACCACCTGTTGCTGATAAACAATCTGATCCACCCGAGCCTCGAGGATGGTAAACCGGTGTGCGAGCCCGCCGTCTGCCGAGCCGCTCTGCTGAAGCCGTACTGACATAACGTTCGGCTCAGGAGACGCACACACACAGGCTCAGAGTAGTTCAAACTGTTTATTAACAACAGGGATGTTTGGGTGCGTGTCTGCGGAATGTTAATGTGTTGGTGGTGGCGTCTGCTTCGGACCCAGAGCAGGAGACCGTTCAGCCGGCAACCCTATGGGAGAAATCAGACACAGGGTGATGAGCACACACCAACACAGGAGGAGAATAGGCGAGGGAGAGAAGCTTACTTGTTAGGACAGATGACTGGCGCTTCAAGGATGGAAGCCCGGGAGACAGCCACCTGCAGGGCTCGGTGCAGCAGCGAGGAGAGACGAGGGACGGGATTGTCCGCCGCCGAGGAATCCACCTGTGCACAGGGGAGCAGACTGGAGAGATGAGGTAAGTGATTTTCTTACCGGTGACGAGGATGCTGAAGAGAATGTGGTAGAAGCCCATGGAAGGGAAATGAAGTCTACGGCTTCAGACCGAAGCTCAGGGCGAGGCGGCCTATATTCCTCGCCGCTGATGACTGACAGGTGTGTGAGCAGGTGGCGCCGTTGATGAGCGGCGCGGCGTGACAGTACTCCCCCCTCTAGCAGCGCCTCCTGGCGATGGCTTATCCGGGTGCGCTCGGTGGAAGTCCGCGATGAGCGATGGGTCCAACACAAACGACGGGGACACCCACTGTCGATGCTCGGGCCCATAGCCCTCCCAGTCCACCAAGTATTGCAACCCACGACCCCGGCGCCGGGAGTCCAGGATGGAGGAGACGGACCAGGCCGGATGGCCACCAACCATCCGGGGTGCGGGTTGCGCTGCAGGAGGAGGGCAAAGGGGGTCGGTAACTGCCAGCTTCACCTTCGACACGTGGAAAGTGGGATGGACGCGGAGGGAGGGGGGAATAGCCACGCGCACAGCCACCGGGTTGATGATCCGGGTGATGGGAAAGGGACCCATGAAGCGCTGTGCCAGCTTTCTCCTCTCGCCTTTTAGGGTGACGTCCTGGGTGGAAACGTAGACAAGTTGCCCAACTCTGTACGCCGGGGCAGGTCTTCTACGCCGGTCCGCCACGGTCCTGTTGCGCTCCGCTGTGTGTAAAAGCGCATGACGCGCGGCGGCCCAGGTGGAGCGGAACTGCCTCACGTGCGCCCTAACTGACGGGACAGTTACCTCGCTCTCCTGCGCTGGAAGCAGCGGGGGGTCGTAACCCAGGGACGCCTTGAAGGGGGACATCCCCGTTGCAGAAGAGCAGGCGGTGTTGTGGGCGTACTCCACCCAGGCGAGATGGTTGCTCCATGACGTCGGCTTGGATCTTGCAACACAGCGGAGCGCAGCCTCCAGCTCCTGATTGGTCCTCTCACACTGCCCGTTAGACTGGGGGTGATGGCCGGAGGAGAGGCTCACCTTGGCTCCGATGGCGTTGCAAAAGGACCTCCAAACCTCGGATGAAAATTGGGGACCCCGGTCCGAGACCACGTCCACCGGAATCCCGTGCAGCCTGACCACGTGTTGGATGAGGAGGCCCGCCGTCTCCAGGGCGGTAGGGAGACCTCGCAGGGGGACGAAGTGTGCCGCCTTGGAGAAACGGTCCACGATGGTCAGGATGGTGTTAAAGGAGCTGGAAACGGGGAGTCCGGTGATGAAATCCAGTGCGATATGCGACCAGGGCCTGCCGGGGACGGGCAGAGGCTGGAGCAGACCCGCTGGAGGGGCATTTCCCGACTTGCTGGTGGCACAGACTGGGCAAGCCCGGGCGTAGCGGGCTGCATCCCTCCGCAGGCCTGGCCACCAAAAAGACCGTTGGAGGAGGCTGATCATCCGGGAGGTGCCGGGATGACAGGTGAGCCGGGAGGTGTGGAGCCAGTGGATGACCTCTCCTCGGACCGCAGATGGGACGAACAGTCTTCCCTCCGGTCCGCCGCCAGGATCAGGTTCCACCTCCTGTGCCTTCTGGATCTTTGCCTCGATATCCCACGAGATGGCTCCCACGACGCACGACCTGGGCAGGATGGAGTGGGGCGTCTCCTCCGATTCCACGGGAGTGAACTGCCTAGAGAGGGCGTCAGGCAGGCCGTTCTTAGAGCCAGGCCTGAAGGTGATAGAAAATTGGAACCTGGCGAAGAACAGAGACCAGCGCGCCTGGCGGGCATTCAGGCGCTTGGCAGATCGTAAATACTCCAAGTTCTTGTGGTCCGTAAGGACCACAAACGGCAGGTTCGCCCCCTCTAGCCAGTGGCGCCACTCCTGCAGGGCGAGCTTGATGGCCAAGAGCTCTCTGTCCCCCACATCGTAGTTCCTCTCCACCAGGGACAAGCGCCGGGAGAAGAAGGCGCACGGTCGTTTGGCGCCATCGTCCGGTGACCGCTGGGACAGCACTGCTCCCACTCCCGTGTCCGAAGCGTCTACCTCGACGATGCACTGCAGCGCGGGGTCGACCTGGCGAAGGACCCGGGAGGAGGAGAATTCCGCCTTCAGCGCCTCAAAGGTGGCAGCGACCTCTTCTGTCCACCGGAACGGGACCTTCGGGGACGTGAGGCGGGTCAGTGGTCCAACGATGGTACTGAAGTTGGGGACAAAGCGGCGGTAGAAATTGGCGAAGCCAACAAATTGCTGCACCTGCTTCCGGGATGCAGGTGTAGGCCATTCCACCACCGCCTTTACCTTCTCTGGGTCAGGGAGCACCTTATTGTGGGCGATGATGAACCCCAGGAAGGACGTACTCCTGGCGTAAAATTCACACTTTTCTGCCTTTACGTACAGACGATTCTCCAGCAGCCTTTGGAGGACCCGCCTCACGTGGACCTGGTGCTCATCCCTGGACTTGGAGAAGATGAGAATATCGTCCAGGTAGACGAACACGAAAAGGCCAATGAAGTCCCGGAGGACGTCATTAATGAGGCGCTGGAAGACTGCAGGAGCGTTGGTCAACCCGAACGGCATCACCAGGTATTCAAAGTGGCCGTTCGGGGTACGGAAGGCCGTTTTCCACTCATCTCCCTCCCGGATCCGGACGAGGTGGTAAGCGCTGCGTAGGTCCAGCTTGGTGAACCAGGTCGCCCCCTGGAGGGAGTGGAAAGCAGTGTCCATGAGAGGCAGGGTGTAACGGTCCTTCTCCGTGATATTATTGAGGGCCCGGTAGTCGATACAAGGGCGGAGGGACCCATCCTTTTTTCCCACGAAGAAGAACCCTGCCCCCACGGGTGACGATGATGGGCGGATTATCCCGGCGTTTAATGACTCCTTCAGATATGTGTTCATCGTCTCCTTCTCCGGCGCTGACAGGCTGTAGAGCCGACCAGAAGGTAACGGCGCCCCCTGGCGGAGGTTGATGGCACAGTCGTAGGGCCGATGAGGGGGAAGAGACATAGCTTTCGCTTTACTGAACACCATACCCAGGTCGTGAAACTCCGGAGGCACCAGGGACAGGTCCGGGGGTGCAGCGTCCGTTGCGGGGGGAGGAGCGGACGGCGAGCAGGCAGCGGACTGGAGGCAGGTGCCCAGGCAAAATGTACTCCATGCCGATACCCCAGCTGATCTCCAATCCAGGACCGGATTGTGAAGGCGGAGCCAGGGATACCCCAGGATGACGGGCGACACAGAGTTGGGAAGGACGTAAAAGGTCATCTCCTCCCGGTGGTTTCCCGAGATGATGACCGGTAGGGGGACAGTTTGATGTGTCACTCTCCCAAGGGTGGCACGGGAGAGGTGGACTAGGGAGATGGGAGTGTTGAGTGCCTGGCAGCGGATGCCCAATCGGGTTGCCAGGCTTTGTGAAATGAAGCTGCCTTCTGCGCCCGAATCCACCAGTGCGTGGGTGAGGTGCCCAGTGGAGTTATGGCAGAAACGGATGGGCAGCTTCAATTGGGTGAGTGATCCTAACCGATTGACATCCGCGAGGCTTCCAACAGTGACTCGCGGACCCCACCGACTGGCTTTCCATGGACAATGCTCCACGGTGTGTTGGTCGCCTCCGCAATACATGCAGAGGCCCAACTCACGGCGGCGTTGTTTCTCCACAGGGGAAAGTTTAGTCCAGCCCGTCACCATCGGCTCCGACTCCTCGGGGCACGATGCTGGCGGCGCCGCCAGGGGGCGAGCTTGGAACAGGTGCGGCGAGACTCCACGAGGGCAAGAAGAAGAAGACTTCCGCCCCGAGGAGCGCTCGCGCAGCCTGTTATCCAAACTTACCGCTAAGGACGTCAGCTCCGCTAGCGTCCCAGGGATATCCCGACCAGCCAGTTCATCCCTCAGATCACTATTGAGGCTGCGGAGGAACAGGCCACAGAGGGAGCGTTCCTCCCAGCCCAATTCCTCCGCCGCTACCCGGAAGTCGACCGAGTGGTCCGCTGCCGACCGGCTTCCCTGCTGGAGAGCGAGAAGCCGATCGACCTGGACCGTTTCGGTTTGAGAATGGTCAAAGACCTCCAGAAAGCGCCTCACGAATTGATCATAGGTGAGGGTGGCATAACTGGGCCTCGCCATTACGGCGTAGGTCCAAGTTAACGCACGCCCCTCCAGAAGATTCCCTATGTAACCAATTCGGCTGTGATCCGAGGGAAAATCTCCGGGCACACGGTGGAACACGGACTCACACTGCATAATGAACCCCCGCGCTCCGCCGAGCTTACCGCTAAAGCGGGCGGGGGTCGGAATCGGTGTGAGCCGAACCGGTGCCACTGGAGCCGGCTGGACGGCCGCTGGAACAGCAGGAGCCGCGCCACCCTGGCGAGTCGGGAGGAACGGCTGTTGGGGGTCCAAGCGGTTCAATCGGTTAGTTAATTCTAATAATTGATTAAGAACCACCTGTTGCTGATAAACAATCTGATCCACCCGAGCCTCGAGGATGGTAAACCGGTGTGCGAGCCCGCCGTCTGCCGAGCCGCTCTGCTGAAGCCGTACTGACATAACGTTCGGCTCAGGAGACGCACACACACAGGCTCAGAGTAGTTCAAACTGTTTATTAACAACAGGGATGTTTGGGTGCGTGTCTGCGGAATGTTAATGTGTTGGTGGTGGCGTCTGCTTCGGACCCAGAGCAGGAGACCGTTCAGCCGGCAACCCTATGGGAGAAATCAGACACAGGGTGATGAGCACACACCAACACAGGAGGAGAATAGGCGAGGGAGAGAAGCTTACTTGTTAGGACAGATGACTGGCGCTTCAAGGATGGAAGCCCGGGAGACAGCCACCTGCAGGGCTCGGTGCAGCAGCGAGGGGAGACGAGGGACGGGATTGTCCGCCGCCGAGGAATCCACCTGTGCACAGGGGAGCAGACTGGAGAGATGAGGTAAGTGATTTTCTTACCGGTGACGAGGATGCTGAAGAGAATGTGGTAGAAGCCCATGGAAGGGAAATGAAGTCTACGGCTTCAGACCGAAGCTCAGGGCGAGGCGGCCTATATTCCTCGCCGCTGATGACTGACAGGTGTGTGAGCAGGTGGCGCCGTTGATGAGCGGCGCGGCGTGACAGTCATATCTCACAAACTGCAGCATAGATTGACCAAAAGTTTTGCACATGTGCATTACTGCAGGTTGTACTACATCTAAGAATTTTTTTCAATTGTTTCTGAGATGGTGACCTGGGAACCACTGGTTGATTTAGCATGGAATGACCCTCATGCTACTTTTACATGAGTGCAGTTTCTGTCTACTCAGTGTATATCAAAAAGTACTTCACAAAATGTGTTCACTGAGTATCTACATCTCAAGGTTTGTGGAGGAGTGGAAAAGAATTTTCTTCAACACCTTGAGAGAAAATTACTTCCTATTGTTTAAAAAACCTTTTAAACCACAAAACTGTAAAGAGTGTTTTTTTGTGTGGGGGTGTGTGTGGGTGTAAAATCAAAGCATGTTCTACTATTGTAAAATTTTTTACAATCCACCTTATTCCTAGCCCCCATTATGGGCGCAACTTCCGGTACTAGTTTAGAACGTGTGGTTGTCACCGAAACGGGACACTTTTCCTTGTTAAAAAACAATGACTATGGCATCAAAATGTCATGTGCTGGCGAGCGCTCGCCCCCTCTTTCCTGCTTACTGGCTTCCTCAACAGACGCGCCTGTTGATTCCTGCTGGGCCAGCGTTTATAAGGAAGCAATCTTCAGTGATTCAACGCTGGCTTGTTTGGGTTGCTGCAGACGAAGTGGTACGTCTTCGGGAATTTGGTGCGCTTGCCAGCCTGTTGCTCCACCTCTAGTCAGCCCTCCTTCTCCACCCGGTCAGACCTCTTCATCATACCCGACCGGCCGTTCTTACCTGCTGGTTCATCTCCTTCGCTGGGTTCTGGGCCGGTCTCTCCTCATCCCTCATGTGAATGGTACTATTTGCTTCCCCATTATTTCTCCATTCCTCCCTAACCAGTCTCGTCTGTCCTCCGCAGGGCTCCTGCTTATCTGGCGAGTGACTGGCATTTTCCTCAAGATAGCAGTTTTTGAAAATTCTAATAAAAGGTCAAACATTCTTTGTGTGTTCTCTTGGTGATTGCACGTTGCACTCAGGTTGCTTGTCCAGCCAATATGAGAGAAAGAGCCAGCCAGAGTCACAACCTGGCAGGTGCATCATCACCAACTGAGCGCTCCGTGTTCCACCGCCTCGACGCTACAGAGAGGCAGGTGGCTGAGCACACTCAGCTGCTGCAGACAATTACAGCTGAGTGTCCTTTCTGATCAATTGGGCCGTGCGGCTGTCCTTCCACACCTGCTCCGTACACAGGGGAGGTGGGGAAATGCAAGGAATTCTTATGTCAGATTCGGCTTTATTTCGAGCAGGTGCAGGGGGAGTTTCTGGATGACATTTCTAAAATTCACCAATTTACTCTTCTGCTTCGGGGCCGTGCTCTTAGTTGGGCGCGGGCTGTTATCGATAGTCAGAGTGCTTCACCACCCACGTTTGACCAATTTGATCCCAGTTTTCCCGCACCTTCGACCGTTCTGAGAGTGAAGGGAATATTATGAGTCGCCTGATGTCGCTCTGCCAGGGCAGCCGGTCTGTGGCCAACTTCTCGGTGGAGTTCTGGGTCGAGGCAGCAGATTCGCGGTGGAACGAAGTTGCACAGCACAGCGTGTTCCTCCACAGACTGAATCCTCAGCTTCGTAATGACCTGGCGGTTCATGCCGTTCCTGCCACCTTGGACGGCCTGATAGATCATGCGGTCGGGCTAGATAATCAATACCGTGAGCGCGCTCGGGAGCGCGGTGCCTCCTCTCGCCCATTCGCAACACGCTCACTCCCGGCGCCTACTGACCTAAGCGAGCCCGACTCCGTCACCGAGCCTGTGGAGCTCAGCTCTGCTCTCCTTCCGCGGGCAGAGGCTGAGCGGCGGCGGTGGATCGGGGTGTGTGCCTATTGTGGTTCACTGAAGCACAAGTTAGACACATACTGCCTGCAGCCAAAAGAATTTGCCCGTCAGTAGCTGCGGGGGGTCTGGCGGGCGGGACTCAATTCAATCCCCCTGGTAATTTCTCCATTTTGGCCCTGATTCAGCTACCTGGGGTCGAGAGGAGGGTCTCCGCCCTAATTGACTCCGGGGCGGAGGGTAATTTTGTCTCTTCTACGCTGGTGCACAAGATGGGGATTACGAGAGTTAAAATGCCAGCTCCCCATTCCGTGCGTACCCTTTCTGGCCAAATGGTGGCGTCCGTTACCCATTGCACGGCACAGTTATCTGTCCTGTTGTTCGGTAACCACCGGGAGAAGCAGACTTTTTACGTGTTTCCATGAGCTTCTCACGCGGTGGTACTTGGCTATCCATGGCTCTGGAGGCGTAATCCAATTATTAATTGGGCCCAAAATTCCATCACCTCCTGGAGTTCCAATTGTTTGGCTACGTATCTAAATTTGGCCAAGTGTTCGCCGTGCCTTCCCGTCTCCTCTCCTCAGGTTGAGCCGCCGGACCTCAGCCTCGTACCCGAAGTCTGTCATGACCTTGGGGAGGTCTTCAGCAAGTCTCTAGCGTTAGTGCTTCCCCCGCATTGCTCGTATGACTGTGCCATCAACCTCCTTCCGGGTGTGAGGCTGCTGTCCAGCAAACTCTATAGTATTTCTGGAGAGAGAGGTGATGGAAAGGTACATTAAGGACTTGTTGAACACCGGCCTTATTTGGCCTTCCTCGGCTCCCCTTGGGGAGGGATTTTTCTTTGTGGGCAAGAAGGACGGGTCTCTACGTCTGTGCATTGACTACCGGGAACTTAACATCATCACTGTCAAAGATAAATACCCTTTGCCCCGATGAACTCCGCTTTTCAGCTCCTGCAGCGTTCACGTGTATTCTCTAAGCTCGACCTTCGTAACACATACTATCTAGTTAGAATACGCGAGGGGGGTGAGTGGAAAACAGCGTTTAAAACACATCCGGGGCAATTTGAGTATTTGGTTATGCCTTTTGGATTAATTAACGCCCCGGCTGTTTTCCAGCGTTTAATTAACGACATCCTCTGTGATATACTTAATCGGTTTGTTTTCGTCTATTTAGTCGACATTCTGATTTTTCTTGCACACCAGAGGAGCACGAGACCCATGTTAGAGCCGTGTTACAGTGGCTCTTAGAGAACCAACTGTACGTCAAGGCTGAGAAGTGTGAATTTTCCACATCTTCCATTTCTTTCCTTGGCTTTATCATAGCGGAGGGAGAGCTGAGTGCCGACCTGGCCAAGGTGAAGGCTGTGCTAGATTGGCCAACTCCCCACTCCCGCAAGGAGCTGCAACGCTTCTTGGGGTTTGTGAATTTTCATCACAGGTTTATTCGAAACTATAGTGGGATCGTACAGCCTTTAACACAGCTGACCTCAGTTAAGGTGCCATTTTTATAGACCGAGGCAGCTGAGCAGGCCTTTAACAAATTAAAGGGCCTGTTCGCTGACAAATCCATCTTGGCTCAGGTCTATCCTCAGCTCCAATTCACCCTGGAGGTGGACGCTTCAGAAACGGGGGTGGGCGCTGTTCTGTCCCAGTGTTCTTCCCTGGACTTGAAGCTCCGCCCGTGTGCGTACTTCTCTCGGCAGCTCACCCCAGCTGAGAGGAATTATGACGTCGGGGGTCGCAAGCTGTTGGCCATTAAGTTAGCATTTGAGGAATGGAGACACTGGCTGGAGGAAGCGGCTCACCCGGTAGTCGTGTGGACCGACCACAAGAACTTGGAGTATCTGCGGTTGGCCCGCCGGCTTAATCCTAGGCAGGCTCGCTGGGCCTTATTTTTCCAGCACTTTAATTTTACTGTCACTTATAGGCCCGGCTCCTATAACGGGAAACCTGATGCTCTCTCCAGACAGTTCAGTCAGGACTTTGCTGACCCGCCTTCCCGCTGCCAGCCCATTCTTCCGCCTTTGTGCGTCCTGGGAACCCTCACCTGGGAGATTGAGAATAGAGTCCACCAGGCCCAGTCCTCAGAGTCTGAACCAGCGGGATGTCCATGCCGCCCTCCACAGCGAAGTCATCTAGTGAGGGCACACCGGATGTTTTGCCTGCCACCTGGGGGTGGTGCGGACCATCAACATCATTAGACGAGCGTTTTGGTGGCCCACGTTGTGGTGGGATGTGAAGGAGTATGTGAAGGCCTGTCAGATGTGTGCCCGAAATAAGTCTTCCTCCACCCCTCCCGCTGGCCTTCTTCACCCCCTCCCCGTCCCCAGCCGGCCTTGGTCCCATATCGCCATGGATTTTGTCACTGGTCTTCCCCCTTCCCATGGCAATACAGTGATTCTGACCATCGTTGACAGGTTCTCTAAGGCCGTACACCTGGTTCCCCTCCCCAAGCTGCCATCCGCCTCCAAGACAGCAGAACTCCTATCCTACCACGTCATCAGGTTATATGGGATTCCTATGGACATTGTGTCTGACCGGAGTCCGCAGTTCACATCACGGGTTTGGAAGTCCTTCTGGAACTGCCTTGGTACCACCGTCAGCCTCACCTCCGGCTAACAGCCCGAGAGCAATGGGCAGGCTGAGCATGCCAACCAGTCCCTGGAGGCCGCCCTTCGTTGTGTAGCAGCCGACGACCCCGCTTCATGGAGCTCCCACCTAACCTGGGTGGAATATTCATTAAATTCCAGTCTCTTCAGCCACTGGCCGCTCACCTTTTGAGACGTCTGTGGGTTACACCCCCCCCCCCCACTCTCCATGGTGGAGAGAGAGGTTGCGGTGCCGTCAATGGGGGCCCATTTTCATTGCTGCCACCGGGCCTGGAGATCCACCAGAGCGGCTTTTCTCCACTCCACCGAGCATAATCAGCGCTACGCTGACCGCAAGAGGATCCCGGCGCCGAACTACAAGACTGGACAGCAGGTCTGGGTGGCCACGGACCAGGTCCCACTTAAGGCTGAGTGTCAGAAGCTCACTCCCCAGTTTGTTGGCCCCTTCCCCGTCACAAGTAACATCGGCGACTCTGCTGTCTGGCTTCAGCTCCCATGGGCGCTCCGCACGCACCCCACCTTCCACATCTCCAAGGTGAAGCCTCTCTCTTCCAGCCCTCTCTGCTCTCCCCCAAAGCCACTTCCTCCTCGCAGGGTCTTTAAGGGACACGTCACGCATATTGTGAAGGAGATCCTGGATGTACGTTGTCGGGGCCGAGGGTTCCAGTATTTGGTCCACTGGTGAGGGCTATGGCCCGGAGCATCGGTTATGGGTCCTGTGGTCTAAGTTCCACGACAAAGGGATGGTCCGGGATTACCATCGGGCCCACCCAAACAAGCCTGGGCAACCGCCAGGAGGCGTTCCTTGAGAGGGGGGCACTGTCATATGCTGGAGAGCGCTCACCCTCTCCTTCCTGCTCACTGGCTTCCTCATCAGATGCACCTGCTGATTCCTGCGGGGCCAGCGTTTATAAGGAAGCAATCTTCAGTGATTCAACGCTGGCTTGTTTGGGTTGCTGCAGACGAAGGGTTGCGTCTTCGGGGATTTGGTGCACTCGCCAGCCTGTTGCTCCACCTCTAGTCAGCCCTCCTTCTCCTCCCGTTCAGATCTCTTCATCATATCTGACCAGCAGTTCTTACCTGCTGGTTCATTTCCTTCGCTGGGTTCTATGCCGGTCTCTCTTCATCCCTCATGTGAGTAGTACTATTTGCTTCCCCACTATTTCTCCATTCCTCCTTAACCAGTCTCGTCTGTCCTCTGCAGGGCTCCTGCTTATCTGGCGAGTGACTGGTGTTTTCCTCAAGATAGCGGTTTTTGAAAATTCTAATAAAAGGTCAAATGTTCTTTGTGTGTTCTCTTGGTGATTGCACGTTGCACTCAGGTTGCTTGTCCAGCCAATATGACACAAAAATGCGGGAACATGGCCTTTTGCACCTCAAAAACAGTAGTATAATCATACCACTTCCCACGACTATGGAGGGATGAGAAGATGACCTTAAAAATTGGCCTGGCAGACAGTAGCTCCGTTTGTTAGCGCCGCTGCTAAGATGCTAATGCTCTAAACAAATAAAAGCTCTGAGATATATCAATGTCTCCACCGCAATAAAGTCGGATGCATTTTGTTAAAAGATGTTGAACATAATCAGATTTACCTCAGAGCAGATGTAGAATCTAGTCAGAGCCACAAAGAACCACAACACTGTGCTTGGGTCTTTTAATGTCGGGGCAAAGCAGACAGCTACAGCTGTTCGTTTTACCACAAAATTAAAATGCTCATGCTGCTGTCATGCCCTGAATGCTTGTTGTTTAACTTAACATGTGCAGACCTTTTCTAATAATTGTTCAAAATTTTATTGATCTATATTTTGTGATAATTTAAAAATTAATGCATGCTGAAGCTGCTAATCTATATCATTCCAAGGCTGTGCAACAAATGCAAAAAACCCCTAAAAAACTATTTGATATTTTTTCTTAAATCGTTAAGCCTTAGGAAGCAAACTGTTATTATTTTTTATTTATTGTTTTACTTAATGCAATGATCTGTGATATTTTTACAAGTAAAAACATAATGTGCTCTTGTGTCTGTCCTGTGTCTGAACCACTGATCACACCAACAGTCCTTGTTAGTTTTCAGTGCATGATCTACGCATTGCCGGTGAGAAGCCTCCATTTATAGAGTCTATGGCACAACCACGAACACCAGCAACAAGTACCAGAACTACGCCAAAGCATTCAAAAAATACAAAAAAAAATGCTGATATTAGCTGCCACTTGAGTGCAAAACAGGTATGTGGACTATACATTAAAATGAATTTGAAAAACTTTTAAAAACGCTATTTTAAATGCCCCACTACTCCACATCAGTGGTTCCAAGGTTGTCATAGCCAGGAGCGGCATTGGGGTTAAGCTCCCAGTGCTCATAAAATGCTCCTTATGGCGTGCGTCTCGAAAAGCCTCTGACAACTAAGTCCAACTCCTAGCCTGCCCATGTGGTTTAGTCTCTAAGCCCCGGGCGAAACTGCTTTACGAATAGGAGAAGGGGCTGAGGGCGGATCTCTGGCGCCCTTAAAACCAGATGCTTTGGGTAGATGGTGGCTCGTCAACCTGGGAAGTTAGCCCATCAAGGGGAAGGTAAACCCCTGATTTCAAACCTCCGCTGCCCTTGCGGCCATACACCGGTCACGGGGAAGGGCTTCGGGAGTCAACCCTGAGGAAAAAATCCTGGAGTCGGAGCCCTAAGGCAGTTCTATGTTGTGCTCACATCGTTCTGGCAGCTCTGCAACGGCGCTGGTGCCAAACTGTAGCAGCCCTGCTGTTCCTTTGGATTAATCAGTGATGTGGAGAGGGGGGACATGCTGCATGGGC
This sequence comes from Pholidichthys leucotaenia, assembly GCA_020510985.1. Taxonomy (NCBI): domain Eukaryota; kingdom Metazoa; phylum Chordata; class Actinopteri; order Cichliformes; family Pholidichthyidae; genus Pholidichthys; species Pholidichthys leucotaenia. The sequence goes on along the minus strand of CM035848.1, from coordinate 285,070,344 downwards.
AACATCTTATCCTCCATATCTTCCTGCCCAGGCTTGAATCCTACCAACGCCCAACGCTGGAAGGTAGAACACCGGATCACTGGAGAGGACACTCCAGCTTCGCCTTTGGCGTAGACAAAACACGGGGAATGACAGTTACCGGTCATAAGCCACCGCTCAATTGCCGTAGAGCTCGGCGCCAGGGGTTATTCCCGACGGTGGGAGGGATCATCGGATCTCACTGGACAGCTACCGCCCGCCTCAAGCTGGGCAGCCCCCAGCCAATAAGGTGATGTCCCGCCACAGCTTGCTTTCCTCATTGGGTGCATGGGGATGAGGAGAAGTCCGAACAGCAGGCTGAGAACTTTCGCACCAGGCAAGACAATAAAACAAAAGAGACCAACTCTAAAACTGGGAACTTGGAACGTCCGCACTATGATGACAGGACTCGCTACTAACCTCAAGGACATCAACGACACCAGGAAGACTGCCATCATCAATAATGAGCTGAAGAGACTGGGAGTGGATATCGCCACTCTCCAGGAAACACGGTTGGCTGACGCAGGCACACTGAGAGAGAAGGACTACACGTTCTACTGGCAGGGAAAGGGCAGTGACGAACACAGGGAACACGGAGTGGGCTTTGCAGTGAAGAACACCTTGCTGAAGATGGTGGAACCGAGCAGCACTGGCTCTGCACGACTCCTCACCCTCCGCCTGAACACCACTCAAGGCCCAGTCACCCTCGTCAGTGTGTATGCCCCAACACTGACAGCCACACCAGAGGCAAAAGACGAGTTCTACGAGAATCTCGCAACAACTGTCAGGATCGTCCCCAACTCTGAACAACTCATTCTCCTTGGAGACTTCAATGCCAGAGTGGGTGCTGACCACGACTCCTGGCCCTCCTGTCTTGGACCTTTTGGCGTGGGCAGAATGAATGACAACGGACAGCGGCTGCTCGAGTTCTGCACATATCACGATCTGTGCATCACAAACCCGTTCTTCAAGACCAAGCCCCAACACAAGGTTTCCTGGCAACATCCACGCTCAAAGCACTGGCACCAGCTGGACTTGATCCTGACCAGGCGCACCTCACTGAAGAACGTGCTAATCACCCGTTCGTTCCAGAGTGCAGATTGCGACACAGACCATTCATTGGTGTGTTGCAAGGTCAAGCTGCAGCTGAAGAAATTCTATCGTGCTAGACAACCTGGAAAGGCACGGATTGACACCAGCAAGATGCTCAACCAGAACTTGTTGAGCAGTTTGCCTCCACCTTTGAGAAGGAACTTGGTGTACCACAAGAAGGAGAATCTGCAAAGCAGAAGTGGGAAGAGCTGCGAAACAAGCATCCACACGCACAGCCTTGGCTACCTTTGGGAGGAAGACCTCGAAGTCACAGGACTGGTTTGATGCCAAGTTGACTGAGATGACCCCCGTCATTGAAGCCAAGCGCTCAGCACTTGCTGAGTACAAGAAGTACCCAAACGAGAAGAATCTCCAGATTCTCAGGGCTGCGAGAAAGCAAAGTTCAGCAGACTGCTCGGGCGCTTGTGCCAACGAGTACTGGACTCAGCTCAGCCAAGACATTCAAACCGCTGCCATAACAGGGAACATCCGTGGTATGTACGATGGCATCAAGAAAGCACTTGGTCCGGCTCAGAGCAAGACGGCCCCCCTCAAATCCTCCTCTGGGGAGATGATCACAGAAAAGAACAAGCAGATGGAGAGATGGGTGGAACACCTCTACACCAGACAGAACACCGTGACACTGTCAGCCCTTGATGCCATCGACTGCCTGCCATCCATGGACGAACTTGACGCCGAGCCAACCATCGACGAACTCAGCAAGGCCATTGATAGCTTGGCCGCTGCAAGGCACCCGGCAACGACGGCATACCCCAACACGGTGCACGGTGGGCTGTACGGTGGTGCAGTGGTTTAGCACTGTGGCAGCACAGTTTTACCCTCGGCCGGGGGATCGCGGGGATCATGAGATCGTGGGTTCGATCCCAGCCCCCGACCAACAGTGAGCTGTGTGGAGTTTGCATGTTCTCCCCGTGTTGCGTGGGTTTACTCCGGGTTTTCTCCGGTTTCCTCCCGCATACCAAAAACATGTAGGTTTAGGGCGCTCGCGCACGCAGCGACCGGCAGCCAGTGGCTTGTCACCAGACTGCAAACCAAATCTACCTACGGGTACAAATAAGTAACAAAAAAAAAAAAAAAAAAAAAACCCGACCTGATCAAGCACTGCAAGACCGCCCTACTGCTGCCATTGCATGACGTCCTCTGCCAGTGTTGGAAGGAAGGTGCCGTACCACAGGACATGAGGGACGCCAAGATCATCACCCTCTACAAAAACAAGGGGGAGAGAAGCGACTGCAACAACTACAGGGGCATCTCCCTCCTCAGCGTTGTTGGCAAAGTCTACGCACGAGTTGTTCTCGTTCGTCTACAGAAGCTTGCCGAACGTGTCTACCCCGAGTCTCAGTGTGGCTTCCGCGCTGAGCGATCGACGGTAGACATGATATTCTCCATCCGCCAACTCCAGGAGAAATGCAGAGAACAGAACATGCCCTGTACGTCGCCTTCATCGACCTCACCAAAGCGTTCGATCTGGTCAGCAGAGAGGGCCTTTTCAAGATCCTGCCAAAGATAGGATGCCCACCAAAGTTGCAAAGCCTTCATTGAATCGTTTCCACACCAACATGCAGGGGATAGTGCAGCACGATGGCAACGTCTCAGAGCCTTTCAACATACGCAGCGGAGTGAAACAGGGCTGTGTACTTGCGCCAACCCTCTTTGGATTTTCTTTGCTATGCTCCTGAGGCATGCCTTCAGCACAGCAACAGAGGGAATCTACCTGCACACAAGATCTGATGGCAGGCTTTTCAACCTCGCCCCGCCTGAAAGCCAGAACCAAAGTACGCGAGGCTCTAATCAGAGACCATGCTGTTCGCAGACGACGCTGCAGTCGCAACCCACACACAGCAGGAGCTTCAGACCCTTATGGACCGCTTCTCCCAGGCATGCAAGGACTTCGGGCTTACCATCAGCCTGAAGAAGACTAACGTCTTGGCGCAAGGCACGGAAGCACCACCAACCATCACCATTGACGACTACGAGCTGGAGGTCGTGAATCAGTTCACGTACCTGGGGTCCACGATCAGCAACAACCTCTCCCTTGATACAGAGATCAACAAGAGGATTGGAAAATCAGCCTTCACACTCGCTCGCCTCACCACATGAGTGTGGGAGAATCCCAAACTCTCTGTCATGACGAAGATGGCAGTGTACAACGCCTGCGTCATCAGCACACTGCTCTATGGGAGTGAGACGTGGACAACATACGCCCGGCAGGAAAAGAGACTGAACTCCTTCCACTTGCGCTGCATTCGCCACATCCTGGACATATCCTGGCAGGACAAAGTGCCCAACACAGAAGTTCTGTCCCACGCCGGCCTTCCCTCCATGTTCACTCTACTCAGACAGCGCAGGCTCCGCTGGCTAGGCCACGTTCACCGTATAGAGGATTGCAGAATCCCCAAAGACGTCCTCTATGGAGAACTGGCGACTGGCAAGAGAGACGTTGGCCGCCCACAGCTGCGTTTTAGAGACGTCTGCAAGAGAGACATGAAGGCCCTGGAGATCAACACAGAGCGCTGGGAGGACCTTGCAACGGACCGCTCCAAATGGAGAGGCACCCTGACCAGACAGCTCAAGGCGTGTGAAGAGAGACTGACTGCTGCTGTAGATGAAAAAAGGACCCGCAGGAAGAACCGCTACAGACCCAGCAGCACAGAGACCACCCACAAGCGCGACCTGTGTGACAGGGACTGCCATTCGCGCATCGGCCTGTTCAGCCACAGGCGGTGCTGTTCCAGCAGAGTAGACGTTTAGGATTCTCTTCCATGGTCATCATAGACCGACGGAGGCCGACAAGTACTACTCCACTCTTGCTGACTGATTTAACACTACTTCAGCCGAAACTGGAAGTTCCACCCATAATCGTTTCTACAGCGGCACCCCCAGGAATAAGGTGAATATCATGCACCGACAGCTGTCATCCAGCTAGCTGCGGTCGTGGTCATCTTTGCCATTGTTCTCTGTGTGTGTGTGTGTGTGTGTGTGTGTGTGTGCTGGATTTCCAGTGAGGTTACTCCGTTCATGGTATCTGAGTGATCCTTGACTGCTGTGTTTTTAGAGAAGTTTGGACTACTTCTGCAGTCTTTTGTCCAGTAGTAGCATTAGCCATCGGATTCTGCTGCTCCTTCCGGATTATGGGGAGGATCCAATACATCTATGCAAACCTCCGCAGCCTCATCACTGACTTCATACCGGACTCTGTTGCTGTTATTAAATCTCTTCAACTCTTGTGCCTGGGCGGCACGGTGGAGGAGTGGTTAGCACTGCGGCAGCACAGTAACTCACCTTTGGCCGGGAGATCCTGGGTTCGATCCCAGCCCCCGACCAACAGTGATCTGTGCGGAGTTTGCATGTTCTCCCCGTGTCTGAGTGGGTTTACTCCGGGATTTCTCCGGTGTCCTCCCACATGCCAAAAACATGCAAGTTAGGTTAATTGGCATCAAACTGGGGATTCTAAATTGTCCTTAGGTATGACTGTGAGAGTGAATGGTTGTCCGTCTCTCTGTGTTGGCCCTGCGATGGACTGGCGATCTGTCCAGGGTGTACCCTGCCTCTCGCCCAAAGATGCTGGGATAGGCTCCAGCCCCCCCCGTGACCCAAAAAGTATTAACCCCTTGCACTCTGGTCAATTTCCCTAAAAACGCCAAAAAATAATGTACCCAAAGTAAATCAAAAGCTGTTCTTCAACCCTTTGCAGCATCTTCATGAGGTTGGTCTCATTTAAAAGAAAACACTTTGAATTTTTTGGCAAAACAGTCATAATCTCTCTAAGTGCTCCGGCCACTGAGTAACAGTCATCTAAACACACTGAACTTGAAGAAAATAAATTTCGCCTGGGTGTTTTTTTGGACACAAATGCTTGCAAATAACACACAGCTGTCAGATCCGGGCTTGAAAATGCAACAGAAATGTAGAACCAAGTGTTATCCAGCTGAGGTCAAAATTTTGTAACAATACCACAAAAAATGAATATATTACACAGCTTTCTTCACAGGTTGTTCCCAGGCGTTTTTGAACTGTGCCAAATTGTGCCAAATGGCACAGTTTGGAAAAACGTCTGTAGCTTTTGAATGATTCAATATAGAAGCTTGATGTTGGGCTCTAATGAAAGGTGACATTCAGGGCTGTATGTGTGTGTGTGGGGGGGTTGTTTATTCATTCATGAATGAATGAATGAACAAACAAGCCCCCACACACAAAGAAGCATGCCACGTAAAAAATGTGTGGCTTTTTTTTACAAAAAAAAAAAATAACCTACAGTGCACTAAAAATTATACTAAAATATCTGTAATGTAGAAGATAACTCCCACCCCCCTCCCCCGCTACAGAGGACGGACATCGCCCGGTGCACCGCAGTCACGGTGCGCCGCGGTCTACTACGCACAGTTGTAATTTACCGATCAGTCAAAAGTCATTTTTGATTACAATTTTCAGGGATAAAGAATAATTTAGCTTATAACACTTACCTGTCCACAACAGCAGTGTCACTGTCGAACTTCTCTTCCTCATTGTCAGACGAACATGACGCTGGTCTGCTTGTTACGGACTCATGGTTCTGGTCACGCGACCTGGTCAAACCATAATTCCATTATTGCGGTTTTGCGCTTCCATGATTATGGTTTTGGCGAACGATTCTTCAAAACAAATAAGAACAGTAGTAAGAAAAGAAGACTGGCGAACGTGTGTGTGTCACCCAGCGGCTAAAACAAAACAGATTTTGCAAGGGAGGCACGCTTTCGAACTACTGTGCTTCAATTGGCTCGCTGTATTCGCAGCCATTGGTAGGCGGGTCCTTCTTGCTAGGTTTTCAGTCATTGGTTCTTCAAGGTTTCAGAAACCCAATTCAAGGCTCTTATTAGTCGAATGAGAGGTCAATCACATCTAAACCAATCAAAGCACTCCTTTGGCTTTCTGTTCGCGGCTGTGTCTGTAGTGGAAGAACGGAAATGCAGCTTTTTTTTTTTTCAGCGCCTCCTAGGACGCACAGTGTGCACAGTGTGCGTCCTAGGACGCCCTCGTGCGCCCTAGGACGCAGAGATGTGTCTGCCCGCGGTACACCGAAGTGCAAGAGGTTAAGCAGAAGAAGATGAATGAACTCCTGTGCCGCCCCCGCTATATTCACCGTGGCTCCCAACGCAATTTTATTTATTCCAGTTCACCCATTCCCTACATACTATCAGTGAGGCATCTGGGAACTGTGTTGTCATCACAACAAACATGACGTGCCCACCAGACAGCTCCGCCTACTGCACTGTGTTGACTGCACCTCTCCAATCCGCTCAGCCTCACCTATGGACAACTTGCTAACATTTATGTTGCTCAATGTGCGCTTCCTCAACAATAAACTTCTACTTATTCATGACATCATTTTGGAACACATGATTGACATCCTCTGCTTAACAGGGATTTGACAGAAAAAGCAGGACTTTTTTGCAATAAATCAGGCCACTCCATCAGGCTATGTTTATTTACAGAAACCTCGCGCTAAGGACGGTGGCGGAGGACTGGCTGTCATCCATCATGCCGACATCAGGATTAAAGAGGTCCCCATACCTACTACCACCACATTTGAGGGAGTTGTGTTTACGCTGGCTGGGAGTTCTCAGTTTCAGTCTGTCGTCATTTACCGCCCTCCTAAGGCTCCTGCTGGTTTCCTGTCTGAGCTATCTGAGCTCCTCACCGCTCATGCCCTGTCTCCTTCCAAACTTCTGCTTGGGGATTTTAATATCCACGTTGACACCAGTAGCTGCAAATTCACTTCTGAGTTCCTGTCACTATTGGAATGTTTTCACTTCAGGGAACATGTGCAGGGCTCCACCCACAGCAAATGCCATACCTTAGACCTGGTATGTTCCACTGGCATCCCTCTCACCAACCTAAAGTGTATGGACCTAGCTGTTTCTAACCACCATGCAATCATCTTCAGTGCTCCGGGTTCTTTGCCCAGGCAGCGACCTTTGCGGTCCATAACGTTCAGAAATATTAAGACTGTGAGTGTACCAGCATTGTCCACTCTGATCTCTGGCTGCTTTTCTACAGATTCTTCCATTTCTATACCCGAGGACATAGTAGCCTGCTACAATACTGACCTATCCCTTAGCCTAGACTCTCTTGCCCTGCTAAAGACCTGGACTGTCACATCCACTCATCCTGTTTCCTGATTTACCAATGAACTTCACGCCATGAAAGCCACTGGTCAGAAGCTGGAGAGGCTTTACAAAAAAAATGGCTTCACCATCCACCAGTTGGTTTTTAAAGAGCATGTTAAGTCATACAAGGATGCTCTCTTCCCAGCCAGCACCCAATACTACTCCACTGTTATTGGCTCCCAATAATTTCTCCACAATAAACAAATTTCTTGCCCCCGCACTCCCCCCCCCCCCGCGCGCTATATGTTCTGTCATATTGACCGGACAATCAGCCTAAATGTGCAACACCAAGAGAAACACACACAAAGTACATTTGACTGTTCATTGATTTTCAAAAGGAGCGAATTTGAGGTAAAACAATTACTCGCCAGAGGCACAACAACCTGCAGAGGGAGAGACAAGAACTGATTAGGGAGAGGAATGGAGGAGGATTTGGAAATCCAAATTACACTACTTACGTGGAAGGGAGAGAGAGACCGGCTCAGAACCCAGCGAAGGAGATGAACCAGCAGGTCGGAACTGCTGGGAATGGGAATGATGAGCTGTGTCTGACCGGGTGGAGTGGAGGAACTGCAGCGGATGAAGCAACAGGCTGGTGAGTGCACCGAGACCCCTGGAGACGCACCACTTCGTTGGCAGCAACCTGGAGAAGGAGGGGGAGAGAGACGTGTCAGGTAAATAATCATCTAACACAGAAGAGCTTACAAGTTAGATACAATCTGCTCAAGGCAGTATACCCAAACGAGCCAGCATTGAATCATTGAAGAGCGCTTCCTTATAAACGCTGGCTCAGCAGAATCAGCAGGTGCGTCAGATGAGGTAATCACAGGACAGCAGAGAAACACGATGGTGGGGGTGAGCCCTCACCAGGACATGACATGTTCCCCCTTTCCTTTTTCACCCTAGTTAATGCTACTCTGATTAATGAGTTTGTAACAAAGGCTAAGGCCTCCACATGCTCCACTGACCCTATGCCCACAGTTCTGGTCAAAGCCTGCCTTCCTTCCATCAGTTCATGCATTTTAAACATTGTGAATCCATCACTTCAGTCTGGCTCTGTACTCCAGCCTCAAAACTGCCTCTGTCACTTCCATCCTAAAAAAGATTGGTCTGGACCCTGCCGACTTCAACAACTATTGGCCTATCTCCAACCTCCCTTTTATTAGTGAAAGAATAATTTCATTTTCTTCTATATGATTCTGTATTATTATTCTCTCATCTTTTATGTCTGATGTATTTTTGGTGTGTTGTATGAGCCATCATTGTCTATGTGATTTTCATGTCCCAGAGCCTTGAATGGATGTGCGTGCGAATGGATGTGCAGGCATGTGTGGATAGGTCAGCAGAGACGTAAAAGATGACCTGGGATAATCTCTTTGTTATATTAACCTGCTCTGCTAGGTTTCTGTGACCAGGAATGTGCTAAAACCCCCAGTTCTATAGATCAGATTTACAGACACTTATGGCCCTTTTCCACTAGTACTCACTCAGCCCTACTCACTTTGACTTGGCTTTATTTGACTTGGTTCGCTTCTGTTTCCATTGCAGCTGGGTACGCCTGGGGTGGGTGGGACTTTTTTATAGCAAGGCGGCGCTACACTCCCGTGACGTAAAACACGCGACCCAAGCAAAACATAACATGGCGGCTGTACAAGGAGACTCCTTGGTCTCTGGCTTTTTGTCACTGTAAAGGCCAAAAAGGACCGCCAGATAAGGGGACAGGCAGCGAGACGAAACACTCTAGAAAAGTACTGGAGCGTCTGGGAAGCCATAGAGTGGAAGACGTGAGGATATGAACTAGATCACATATGACGGTAAGCTAATGATCGCTAATGCTGGTTTGCTTTAAGTCCGTCGTACTACATTGTAATGTCTGCAAGTTATCGCTATTAGGTACTAAAATATGTATGCTGTGTGTGTGTGTTTCAGATGGCTCTCTTGTGGGAAAATTACCGCTTCAAACCGTCGGTCTGGGCGTTCAACACAGGCTCTCACTGATGTCACCCCAGCTTCACAAACGGTCAGTGGTTATAGAACTTAAGAATGTCTGTAGAAATGTTTAGCTTCCTGTGCAACAAATTGCTCTGATCTGCATGAAAATCATGGACAGACTGTTGAGACATCATGTCATGTAGCTGCTCCAGCAGCACTGAGTCTGTGGTGGTGTCATGGCAAAAACTGTTCAGCTGACACAACTTGATCGCCAGGTTGTAGTTATGGGGTTATATTAGCCACAAAATATATATTTCAAAAGGTAAACAGTACTGAGTTAGGTATAATAAGATATATATGACAATTATGATGCATTTTAGGCCAAAACAAACTTGATCTAGGATTAAAAGCAATTAAAATAATGCAGTCACAAGGTTACATAGAAAATACATGATTTATAAGATACATGTAGATACTGTAGAAATATATATTCTCTGCATCAACAATATGTGTATTCATGTAGTATTGCACTGGGAATTTTGACAATCAACCTTTGGAATTTTGGCAGATGTGTCTCTTTTGTTTTATATGTGAAGGTTGCCACCAAGTGACAAATTAAATACTAAAAGATTGGAAAAGCTAAGAACAATCCAGCAGTTTGAGAAATCACTTTTGGTTTGGTGTAAGTCTTCCAACAGAATTATGAACCATAAAGCAGTTTGTGTTAAAATGTTAAATCTCATTAAACCCTAACTCATGGGTGTCCAATCATGTGCCATGGAGGGCCAAGACCCTGCAGGTTTTCTCTTCTACCCAGTCTCTTCAGCAGGTGTTTTCACTGATCAGCAGTCAGTGGGAGAAATTCAGTGGAATCTGCTGATGAAGACACTGGTTGGAGGTAAAGCCTGCAGGGTCTTGGCCCTCCGTGGCACATGATTGGACACCACTGCCTTAACCCATTATTAGAAAATACAGATGCTAATATGGCCCAGAATTCCTCCATATACTGGTACTCTCACTGAAGTGTGCAGTGTCTTCTGCACTGGCACATTCAACAATACAGCCTTCAGTAAATAAAATAATTGTTTTGGTTACTTTTTCTTAAAAATGAGCCATTATTTTCAAAGTCTCTGATAAATGGTTTGTACTGTTGACTCTTTTCCCACCGGTGCCTTAACAGACAAAACAGAAAATCATGATGCAAACACATAAGTCACTAAATTGTTTATTACAATCAGCAGCAAATTCCAGATTATTCAGAATGTGCAAAATTCAAACTGCAAAAAAACCCCAAAACAACAACTTAGAATGGGTCACACACACCGGCCACGCTGCCTCACTCAGAAGCAACTGGATGTGCTTGTCACGGTGGCCCTCACGAGCCACCATAAGACGCCAGCAGTCACCAGTGAGCTGCAGTGATGTTTATTGGGGAGTGAAGGAACAGGGAAAAATACACACGACAGTGCAGGTAGGATAATCACAAGGAACTTACAGTATATGATGAAAGAATGGCGTCTGAGCTGGGAGACGCCCGAAGCATCAGACGATGAGAACTTCACGGAGATTAACAGAAGGTATAACAGACGAAGTCTAACAGACCGTATCATAACAGAAGGTATCATAACAGAAGGTATCATAACAGAGACTGCTGCATCGGGGTGCATTCAGCACCCGCTTTTAACACCGGTCACTAATGACCCTGAATGCAGCACAGCTGTTGACTTTGACAGCAGGGAGCTCCACCGGGCGCTGTCACCCACTGCTGTCAAAGCCTGGAAATGATGATATAGGATCCAAGTGCGGACGGAACCGGCACTCGGGTTGTAACAGTACCTCCCCCTCGAGGCCAAGCTCCTGAATGGCCAAATAACACCCAAGCCCCCCACCCCACCCCCCCTAGGGTGGGTGGATGGGGCGCCGGCTGGAGGGAGAGAGTCAAACAGGAAAAAAACCCACATAATACTCCATAACGAGTGGATAACGCAAAGACAGGACCCAAAAGGCAATACACACATCCACAGTTTCAAAACAGAACATGGGTATTGGACCAAGGGGAAGAAAAACACAAATTACAGGCTAAGGGGAAAAAGGTGAGATACAGTATCACAGAAATCAGGCCCCCTGCACATCCCAAAAGTTTACAGACATGACCACTAAAGAAAAACCCGGGATGACTGCAGTCCTGGCTCTGAGGCATGGAGGCTGAAAGTTCGGGGGGCCGCCCAGCATCAAACGGCCACAATGCAGGCAGGGGGGAAAAGGACAGTTCGGGCGGCCTACCCCAGTCCCATGCCCGGAAACAGTAAATTTCGGGCAGCCGGACCCGGTCGCCAAACAGGAAGTCCAATGGGTCGGGCGGCCGGCCCAGAGAGCCAAACGGGCGTGACAGTCCTTCAGGCGGCCGACCCGCATTGCTTGACCACCAGGACTGTAGGGGGGAAGTAGCCGGCGGTCTCGCTGGAGAAGGGGAAGATGAGGGAGAACTGGGCGGAGCGTTCGGAACCCCAACGGCCCCAGGTGGAGATGGGTTGCGCTCCTCAGGAGAACGAGGAGGGTGACAATGGTGATGAGGATAGTGGAGATGAGCCCGTCCAGTATCCGGCGGCAGGAGATCTGCAGCTCCCTCACCGAACCTGGAAACTGCTGGTGCCGCACCCTCGTCGGACCCCTTGCAGTTGCTCCCGCGAAGGACCCCGATTGGGTAGGCGCTGCACCAGGACCGACCTCCAACCCCGAACCCGGAACCTCTGGCACAGCGGGCGAATTAAGATACGCGCCGACGACCCTGGGAGAAGGCTCGGGAGAGAGAAAAGAACCGGGATCAGGCTCACCGGCAGCGCCAGAACCCGGCGAGACAAGCTCGGATGTAGTGGGTGGCCGCACCCGGCTCGCCTCCCCAAGAGATAGGCAAAAATGCTCTAAGATGGAGTAAAGAAAGACAAAACAGAGCACTTGCCTGATCTCGAGTTCTGACGCTGTCCAGGACTTCGACGATCCGGGCTCTGACGGCAGGAGGTCGTTTTCAGGCTCCCACTCAGCTACGGTGGGCTCTGCAGCTGGCATGATGGTGCGCGCAGCTCCTGGATCCTCCGGTACCGAAGCCCACACCGACGGCCAGCACGGCGTGGTGGCAGGGGACCCTTGAGCCACTGGACCAGACCGCTCGTCCGTGGAGACCCGGGGACGCTTCCTCGTAGGCGCAGGTTCCATGCTGCAGTCTGCCCCCCTCCTCCGCCCACGACGTGGCTGCGGAACCGGAACCAGGCTCTCCAGAACCGCAGGCCCCCTCCTCATCCAGCGATGTTGGCCTGGCGTCGAGGACCGCTCAGCGGAGGGAGACACAGAGGATGCGGGGTTAATAATTTCAGCCACAGCAGGTGGTGGGAGCTCGGGGAGCTGCGAACCCCGAACTCCACTTCCAGGAGTCTGGCAGAGCAAATCACAATAACGAGAGTGTGAATGAACTTGGACTTGCCTGTCTCCTGAAGGCTGAGTGGTGCCTGCTGTGGCGGACGTTGCTCCTCCCTTTCCCCGCCAGATGGTGGCAGAGGACCCCCTGGGAGGACGACGGGAACCGCTCGAGAAGTTTTCGGGACGGGACTCGCCGAAACGGGACTCCCGAAACACACAGCAGCCGGGATAGGTGACGAGGAGGAGGGGGCGACAGCTGTGATGAGCCGGGCACGGGACGCTGACAGGAGAGCGGAAGAAGATGGCCCGGGGGGAGAGACTGCGGGAATTCCCCTCTGATGAAGTGCAGGGGTGGCAGCTGTGTGGGGGGTTGAGCCCTTGCTGCGGCCCGGAACAGGATCTGGATGGGGTTCTCGCTGAGGTTGACCAGGCGGATGAACAGCAGAGCGAGCAGCTGTCACTCGGCCTCGGATCTTAACAGCAGTCAGCTGCAGCTCCTCCGGGGGAATTCCGAGTGACGTCATGCCCGATGGGGAAAGACCTCTGGATGGTGCGAACTCCCGGGCCGGAACGGAGGCAGGAGCAGGATCCCGAAGCGAGGGGTGACATCTCCTCCTCTTCGGCTTCCTGCCGGGATTTCCCTCCAACCCACGGAGTATTTCACGCTGTACGGCGATGTCCTTTCTCCTCGCGCTGACTTCAGGGTGGTCGGTGTAGCGAGGAAGATTGTCCAGGAGGACCTCAGCGTAGTCTAAGTGCCAGCGCATTTGGTTTGGGTCATCGTAGAGGCTAGCGGTGAAGAGCGTCCCGTCGACGTACTCCAGGGCGCTGGCTAGCTCATTACCCAGGTGCCGAGCACGGCTCCTGGAAGACGGCATGCTCCCAGAGTTGACACCCAGACTGGGAAGAACAAAGTCCAATACTGCAAAAACTCACGGTGAATAGCGTCTCGGCGTGACGCCCCTCTCCGGATGTTCTGGCAGCAGTCTACTGTCACGGTGGCCCTCACGAGCCACCATAAGACGCCAGCAGTCACCAGTGAGTTGCAGTGATGTTTATTGGGGAGTGAAGGAACAGGGAAAAATACACACGACAGTGCAGGTAGGATAATCACAAGGAACTTACAATATATGATGAAAGAACGGTGTCTGAGCCGGGAGACGCCCGAACCATCAGATGATGAGAACTTCACGGAGATTAACAGAAGGTATAACAGACAAAGTCTAACAGACCGTATTATAACAGAAGGTATCATAACAGAAGGTATCATAACAGAGACTGCTGCATCAGGGTGCATTCAGCGCCCGCTTTTAACACCGGTCACTAATGACCCCGAATGCAGCACAGCTGTTGACTTTGACAGCGGGGAGCTCCACCGGGCGCTGTCACAATAAGAGCCCGGGGCGCTAGAAGGAACCCACTGCTGTCAAAGCATGGAAATGATGATATAGGATCCGAGTGCGGACGGAACCAGCACTCGGGTTGTAACAGTGCTGCTCAGGCTGGTCCCAGTTCAGCAAATCTTCAGCCTACATCTCTGTAAATAGTGACGCACAGTCTGGTTTGGGTGGATCGTTTTCCTCTTGCCTGGACGAAAGACAGAAATGGGTGGTGGTTAATTAAAGCAAGTTTAAAAGATATTTATGAAATACACTTGTTGCTAAAAGCCAGTGGTGGAATGTGACAAAAAAGTGCTTCGTTGTTGTATTTAACCTCAATTTTCATGTAGCTGCGCTTCAGTAAAGTAGGTTTTACAAGGGCTGGGTTACGTTTAAAATCATTTGTTTTTACTGTGGCCTCAGCAATCAGAATGAATTAATACATTCAGTTGAATGGAATCTAGTACTTTAACTGAGGGTGTGCATCACCGAGTGTGGAGTTGCTCAGTCAAAATATGGAATTTTTATCAATAAAAGTTTAGCCACCGCTCTGTCACTGCTGTGTCTCTTCTTGCCCTGGCTTCAAGTGTGGGCGGTGTTGTGTACTTGTATTGTTAAAATTTAAAAGGATGCACTACAATGGGTCTCAAATATTTGTAATTTGTCCTGCTATTATAATACTGCATTAGTTTATTGATGATAGACTATAAACTACACATATAAACTAAATTATATTGATGACTGAGCAACTCCCATTCCCCAAAGTGCAACATACAATTATGAATATAACTCACAAAGGATCACACAAGTGATCTGACAAAAAAATAAATACATTAACAAGCAGTTTATTTTACAGTTGATGTGCCATTCATTTTCAATTATTCTGTAATTAATATTCACACAATCAAATCTCAGTTCAGTCCCTTTTATTCATCCATCCATCCATCTTCTACCGCTTTTCCGGAGGTCTGGGTCGCGGAGGCAGCAGTTCAAGCAGAGAAGCCCAGACTTTCCTCTCCCCAGCCACCTGCTCCAGCTCTTCAGAGAGGATACCAAGGCGTTCCCAGACCAGCTGGGAGACATACTTGTACCTTTGACTTGGTGCTAATTTTTTTATGATATTTCAATAAAAAGAACAGAAAGCTTACAAAAAGATTTCTTTTTTGGTCTAGTTAAAAATTACATTACCTTTACAATGGTTGACCCTCAGCATCATTTTGATCAGACTAGGCAATGGAATTTCTATGTAATTATACTGTTTTATAATTCAGTGTTATAACAGACAAACCACACTTTCCAAAACAATTCCATTTTATTATATACAAAATATTAAAATAAAAAAAAACTTTGCAACACAACATGAAGGTTAATCGACATTTTATACACGCCGACCACTGAGTGCTGAGGCTCGGTAGAATTAATCCGTCTCTGCCAGCTGTGGGTCAGGAAGGTTCGGTTGAATAATCCGTGCGGGCTGTCGCGGCGGACGCGTGGGATAATTCTACAAGGAAAATGCACACAATAAAATACAGCACGAAATATATACATAAAAGACAATAGTTTTTAACAAGAATACATAAGCTTATTTCAGCGTATTGTTCACATGAATAATTACAATAAAAGCTTGAGTCCGCAGTGTGCTGCAATAAAGCAGCGATCCATCCACAAATGAACAGCTTTTTTATTGCATAAATAAACTGAGCGTCTTACCGAATATATTTGCGAAAAAACGCACAATAAAAAAAAATTAAAACTCACCGTTAAAGGACTCTGATGTCGAGACCTCCCGGTATATTTTTTCATTCCGGGCGGCTCCGTCTAACTCGCGCTGAATACGTTCGTCTGACAATGCAGTCAGCAGACACTGCAGCTCCTTACTGGTCCATGGAACACCCTTATTGCGCGAAGCCATTTTTGATAGAGAATAAATGAAAATAGCACAGCAATACACTGAAAAGGAACCGCCAACAGTGGTTGCGTGCTGAGTAAAGGCGGTCGTGAAGATTCTTTTTTTTTTTTTTTTCAAAAACTTTATTGAGAAGGTCGTGAAGATTTGGTAGATGAGGAGGAGGAGAGGGGCGGTTACAACCTGACCAATCAGCGCCGGTTACGACCTGACCAGTCAGCGGCGACCAGTCTGTTAACGTCACAACACGGCACAGCTCAGCACTGCTGTACCCTGCCCTGCAGCGGGGCTGAGAATCGCGGCTGTTAAACCGTGTTGGGGCTTGTGGAAAAGCGTACAATGCGTGCTGAGCCGTCCCATGTCGCGCTAAAGCGTGCTAGTGGAAAAGGCCCTTTTGTGTGTTTTTACAGATATGTTGTGGAGAATGTGGAAATAACGAGGCTGAGTTTATCTCACGAGTCAGGTTTATTTCATTCTCCAACATCATCAAAAACAGAAAGAGAAAGAATCCCCCAACATCTGTCCCTTTTATACCCCAGGACATCAAAGCACACAGTCACATTGTCTTTTAATCCCAAGTCACAATGCGTCTTCTTCCAGGTCTTCTCACCTCCACCTAAAGTCACTGGTGGTCAGGAAATCCCTCAAGGTCATCTCTTTGCATACAAAAGGCCACATTTCACATCCTCCTGTTATCTCCTAGGAGGTTCAGTCCTTTTGTTCCTCTGAGACGTGAAGCATACAATAAGCATACAGTAATATACATGTGAAGCATATGAAACCCACATATGTGTCCCACATGACCCCCCCCCCCCCAAACGTCTAAGATGGAACAACGTAATAACAGTCTGCATGTCATAATAAAATCACTACACATCAGTCCACATGCTGCTTGGGCCGCAGTCTTCTCCCGTATCTGCTGTAAGCAGGTTTTACCACCTCCTCGGCGCCCTCCTGCTGGGGAGCTGCTGTCTGAGGATGAGAACTGTTAGTCAATCTCTGTGGGTGTTCTGGGGAATGCTCTCTAGGGGGTCTGCCGCGCTGAGGAGCCTTAGCCAACTGCACACCTTCGTCAGCCACCACAAAAGCGGGTTTGAGCCTGTTTATTCCAATTATTTCTTTTCTGCCCCCCAAATCTAGCAAAAAATGCTTATCCCCTGTTTCCAGCACTCTATATGGTCCATCATAAGGTGGTCGTAATGGTGGGCGATGGGCATCGTGTCTGACAAAAACAAACTCCGCATTTTTTAAAGCCTTAGGCACAAAAACGCGCGGAAAACTGTGGTGAACGGGGCCAGGTAGTGTGCTCGAGTCCGTGCTACTCTGTAACCGCTGAGCTGGGGAGCACTCTGGCACCGGATTATCTGGGAGAAATTCCCCGGGCAGCCGAAGTGGCTGTGCGAAAACTAGCTCAGCTGGGGAGGCTTCTAAATCCTCTTTAGGTGCAGAACGCAACCCCAATAAAACCCATGGTAGCCTGTCCACCCAATTTGCATCTGTAAGCGACACTCTGAGGGCCGCCTTCAATGACCTGTGAAAACGTTCGCATAACCCGTTAGCCTGCGGATTGTACGCGGTCGTGCGGTGGATCGTTGCCCGCAGGCTGCGGGCCATCGCTGACCAAAGTTCGGAAACAAATTGAGGGCCTCTGTCGGATGTAATGTCCGACGGGACTCCAAAACGCGCTACCCATGCCGTTAAAAACGTGCGCGCCACCTCCTCGGCTGTGGTTGACAACAGTGGGACCACTTCCGGCCAGCGCGTGGTGCAGTCAACCATTGTCAGAAGATGTGTGCACCCCTGTGAGGGCGGGAGGGGGCCTACGAGGTCCACATGAACATGATCAAACCTCTTAGCCGGAATGTGAAACGGCTCCAAGGGAGCTCTCGTGTGTCTGTGTACCTTGGCTCGTTGACAAGCCATGCAGGCTGCCGCCCACTCTCTGACTTGTCTGCGCAGGCTCGGCCATACAAATTTCTCTCCCACCATTTTGACCGACGCGCGCACTCCCGGGTGCGCCAGAGAATGGATCGAGTCAAAAACAAGCGGCGCCATGTGGCCGGTACCATAGGACGCGGTCGCCCAGTGGAGACATCGCAGATTAGGGGGGGGGCATACCGTCTTGCAGCACCCTGTTCTCCAGCCTTAACCCTGTTGGTCCAGACTGGAGCGCGCGCACATCCGCGTCGTTAACCTGATCCGCGGCCATGGCTGCATAATCTATCCCTACGCGGACTGGGGCCGCGCACACTTCTGCGTCGCTAACCTGATCCGCGGCCATGGCTGCAAAATCTACCCCTACGCGGGCTGGAGCCGCCACGGCGCGCGAGAGGCAGTCTGCCACTACATTAAGTTTACCCGCCACATGCTGGATATCGGTAGTAAACTCTGAGATCGCGGCCAGCTGTCTCTGCTGCCGGCCCGACCAAGGTTCTGAAATCTTGGCCATCGCGAAAGTCAGCGGCTTGTGGTCAACGAACGCGGTGAAACGGCGTCCCTCCAGCCAGAACTGGAAGTGGCGAATGGCCAAGTGGAGAGCTAACAACTCCTTGTTGAATGCGCTTTTTTTTCCTTCACTATCGCGCAAGGTCCTGCTGAAAAAGGCAAGCGGTTGCCAGGCTCCGGCTACATACTGTTCCACGACCGCCCCTATGGCCACATCTGACGTGTCAGTAGTGAGCGCCATGCGGGCCGTTGGGACTGGATGTGCTAACAACGCAGTGTTTGCCAGGGCTGTTTTGACTTCAGAGAATGCGTGCTCTCGCTCCGGAGACCATTCGATTTTATTTGTGGGTTTTTGTTTTTTTAGTGCAGCATACAATGGTTGCATGAGCTGCGCTGCGCGGGAGAGGAAACGGTTATAAAAATTCACCATTCCCAAAAACTCCTGTAATGCTTTGACCGTTTGTGGCTGGGGAAAATTTGTTACTGCGCGCACTTTGTCAGGCAGAGGAACCGCTCCTTCTGGAGAGACGCGATGCCCCAAAAAATCAATCTGCGTCACCCCGAACTGACACTTCACTGGGTTGATTATTAACCCGTGCTCTGCCAACCTCTGGAAAACTGCCGTGAGGTGGTTTTCGTGTTCGTCTTCGGACGCGCTGGCTACCAATATGTCGTCCAGGTAGACGAACACGAAGGGGAGATCGCGCAACACCGCGTCCATCATACGTTGGAACGTCTGCGCCGCGCCTTTAAGCCCAAATGGCATGCGCAAAAACTCGAATAGCCCGAACGGAGTTATTACCACTGTTTTGGGTATGTCCTTAGCGCGCATTGGGACCTGGTGGTAACCGCGTACCAAGTCTATCTTAGAAAAAACACGCGCCCCCCGCCAAATGAACTGAAAAATCTTGGATGTGCGGGATCGGGTAGCGGTCGTGCGCTGTAGCGTTGTTCAACCAGCTTTCGGGACCATGTGAAGCGGTGAAGCCCATGGGCTTTTCGAACGCCTGATGATGCCCAACTTTTCCAGGTTGGCGAACTCCTCGCGCGCTATGGTCAGTTTAGCTGAATCCAAGCGCCAAGCTTTTGCAAAAACAGGCGGTCCGGTGGTAGTAATAAAATGTTCCACCCCGTGTTTAGCCATGGTCGCCGAAAATGTTGGGACCGTGAGTGCTGGGAACTGAGTGAGGAGTGTGTGGAACTTACCACTTGCAGCTGTGACGTTGGCTTGTGCTGTTGGCGGGGCCACTCGAGCTGTACAGGGAATAGAATAAAAAGAGAGTGCATTAACCAGGCGTCTGTTAGCAAGATCAACCAACAAACCATGTGAGCACAAAAAATCAGCCCCTAACATGTTGAAATTGACTGCAGCTATGACGAAAGTCCACTCGAATGTACGGCCGTGTAAAGACAGAAGCAGAGTCCTCTCACCGAAGGTCTTAATCGCCGAGCCGTTCGCTGCTGACACCCCAGGACCACTGGAAGGCGCCAGCCGGTCAGTGGAGGAAGGTGTGATGAAACTCAGCTGGGAGCCTGTGTCCACGAGGAAATGCCTCCCCGAGCGCGTATCCCTCAAGTAGAGCAGCTTGTTCTCCTCTCCGAGGGCCGCAGCTGCTACCGACCCCCGGTCTTGGCGTTTCCCGAGCGCTTGAAATGGCACGGTGGGATACATTTGCGTGCCCTCTTTGGAAGCGGCGATGGTAGAAACAAAGGACGTCGTCTGCTCCGTGTTTCTTGGCCCCTGCCGTCGCCGTCGTTGGTGAGTCTGGTACTGCAGCCTCTGGCCCCCTGCCATCTCCGGACGTTGCGCCGAGCTCCGCTGCCGCGGCCGTGACCGTGCACCGTTTATTGGCGTTGACGAGTCGCTGCGCCTCCTGGCCCAGCTCGCGGTAGTCTCATTCGGCCATCAGTGGTGAACTGGCCAGGGTCACTCTCACCGCTGACGGTAGGGTCCTGAGGAAAAGGTGGGTGAAGATGAAGTGATCATCGTCAGAGTCTTTCAACCTCAACAGCTTCTCCATCAGGTCCGCAGGCCTGTCGCTTTCAAATCCAGTCAGCGCCAGGAGCCCCTCTGCTCGCTCCTCCACCGAGGGGGTGAAGTAACGGATGAGTGCAGCCTTCAACACGCTGTACTTGTCGCTGTCCGGCGGCTGGTTGATCAGGCTCTCCACCCGCTGGGCTGTGTGGTTGTCCAGCTTTGCAACTACATGGTAGAACTTTGTGTCGTCTACCGAAATCCTCCGGAGGTTGAACTGCGCCTCGACCGCGTTAAACTAGGAGCACGGATTGTTTTGCCAGAAGTCTGGTAGCTGAACTGTGGCTGCATTCGTTTGGCTGGCTCCTGACGAGTCTGGCTCGGGAGAATTTCCTCCAGTCATGATACGTCTTAGGGTCACCAGTGTGGAGAATGTGGAAATAACGAGGCTGAGTTTATCTCACGAGTCAGGTTTATTTCATTCTCCAACATCATCAAAAACAGAAAGAGAAAGAATCCCCCAACATCTGTCCCTTTTATACCCCAGGACATCAAAGCACAGAGTAGTAGTAGTAGTAGATTAGTTTATTTGACAGGGACAGTGCAATAAACATAGACAATTTATCAAAGACAATCAATCTGATGTGTTGCACATAGAGTCACATTGTCTTTTAATCCCAAGTCACAATGCGTCTTCTTCCAGGTCTTCTCACCTCCACCTAAAGTCACTGGTGGTCAGGAAATCCCTCAAGGTCATCTCTTTGCATACAAAAGGCCGCATTTCACATCCTCCTGTTATCTCCTAGGAGGTTCAGTCCTTTTGTTCCTCTGAGACGTGAAGCATACAATAAGCATACAGTAATATACATGTGAAGCATATGAAACCCACATATGTGTCCCACAATGTACACATAAACAAAAAAACACAGCACTTGTCACAAATAAAAAAATTAAAAATAAAATACCCAAAATATATTTACAAAATTTACAGTTCTCTAGTGTCCTTTCCAGGTGATCAATTGGACCACCTCTAGTAGTTAATCTGATTTGGGCTTCGGCTCGCCATCCAGATCTGGAGGATCCACGTGCTGGTCAAACCAGGCCAAAAAAGAAACCTGACCTACAGGATAGGCCAGAACACAGGCTTAAGCTATGCTCTATAGCTTATTACAAAATATGTTCAAGTTGTACACAAATAATAACTTTAAACACCTTTAAACCACAGATGTAATATTCACCATTAAATACATTCAGTGGGAAGTGAAATGAAACCTTTTGCTAACCATTACAGCTTTAACAAAGAACCTCCTCCTGTGTAAAACCTAGCTGGAATTAGCATTGGAGGTTAGCATGTTAAGTTAGCGATTAGCGTTCCACATACACACTGAATGGATAGCACTCACCATGCTAATCAACACATTCGTCATGGGATTCCCGCGCTCAACGGCGTTAACAGCCTTTGGATCCAAATCTTAAAATTTAACAAACGGGGTATTAGAATTTGATAGTACAGCAATGTCTTATTGTGGGTATTAGTTTTGGCTTACCAATCTCAAGTTTTATCCAAGACAAAGACTGCTATCAGCATGCTAGCTCACCGTCTCCGTAAGGGAACGCGCTCTCTCGGTCGATGTCTGCTGCGACTGACAGTGTTCTGCGGATTACACCAAGACCGAGCGAGAAAGCGCGTAACCCCATTGGCTGGCGTGACCCCATTGGCTGTTGCTACCAAACAAAAGACGCAGCCATTGGTTGCTCAAAATACCAAATAAAAACATCTGGAACTTTATCAAAACTCCCCAGAAAATGTTCCCTACTGTTTTATGAATATATATTTATTTAAATATTCATCTTTAAATTATTTACTCCCATTGTGAAATGGGTGTTTTTCTCTTCAGAAGCGGCATCAATATTCATTTTTCCATTCGCGCTTTTAACACTGGGTTACAAGCGTCTCTGTGGGGCTTCTGGCTGTCAGAGCCGAGCTCAGCAGTGACAGCTGACGTTGATTTGATTCAGCTGATAACGCCTCATCAGCTGATTAATTATCTTGCCCTATTTAAGGGAGCAGCTTCTGTCACTCGGGGCTGCGACCTCGCATTATCCAGACTGGATTCCCTACGTCCGAAGCCAGTTCCCCTCGGTATTCGCATGTAAGTGTTGTATCCTTGTCTCCCATCAGTCTTCCTATTTCTCAGTTTATCGTTGGTGTGTCCTAGTCTTAGTCTTTATTTGTGTTGTGCCCCACGTGGCTCATTATTTTGTATCGTTGTTCCTTTCCTTTAATAAATACGCAAACTCACTGGTTGCCTATAGCGTCTCATTAGTGGTCCGCCAGGACCGCGCCATGACAGCAACTGGTCATTTACTTTAGCCAACTCAAAAAGTATAAATTATGCTAAGATCTTGGTATAATACATTTATCCCATTGAAAGGTGTTATTTAAATGAATACATTTACTGGAACTGAAACAGATACAGTCATGTGAAAAAATTAGGACACCCTGTACAGTATAAGCCTGTGTTTTTTTTAACATATTTGGACATATGAATATTTAATATCAATGTTAAAAATAGTGGGAGATTCATGTAATACAACTAAACAATTAAACATTAATTAAAGACTTTTTTTTTTCAAAATTTCTGTAAAATGTAATGCTGTGGTGCACATGTGTAGTTTCACGGGCTCACATGTATATGACTGTTCATATGCTCTTATGTATATTCCTGTGTGTTTATTTTGGCTTCAAGTCTGAAGAGGAACAAAAGGTCTGGACCTCCTAGGGAGATGAGGAGGATGTGAGTGTTGGCTTTGTGATATGCAAAGAGATGGACATGAAGGATTTCCTGACCACCGGGGTTTGGGTGAAAGAGATAGGAACTGCAGGGGGGATGCATTGTGTTTGGGATTTAAAGACAATGGGATTTTGTGCTTTGATGTCAGGGGTAAAAGACTGGCAGATTTTGGGGGTTCTGCCTCTTTTCTGATTTGTATGTTGGAGAGTGTGTTGAGAATAAAATGGAACTTGAGAAATAACTCAGCCTCATCCTTTCCACACATCTCCACACTGGTGACCTTAAGACGTATTATGGCCGTTGACGATTCTCCTGCACCGGACTCATCAGGAGCCAGCCAGGCTAATGCAGCTACCACAGTCCAGCTACCTGATTTCTGGCAGCATAGCCCACGCTCCTGGTTTAATGCAGCCGAGGCACAGTTCCATCTTCGGAGAGTTTCGGCAGACGCCACGAAATTCTACCATGTGGTTGCAAAGCTGGACAGCCACACAGCCCAGCGAGTAGAGAGCCTGATTAACCACCCGCCAGACGACGACAAGTATGGCACATTGAAGGCTGCTCTCATCCGTTTTTTCACCCCCTCGCTGGGAGAGCAAGCAGAGAAGCTCCTGGCGTTGACTGAGGGCAAGGTCGAGAGACCTGCAGACCTGATGGCAAAGATGCTGAGTTTGAGAGACTCCGAAGATGATAGTTTTATCTTCGCCCACCTTTTCCTCAGGACACTACCGTCAGCGGTGAGAGTTACCCTGGCCAGTTCACAGCTGCTGGCCCACCGAGACTACTGGATATGACAATCTTTATGTGATTTTACATGTCATCTTATATATATGTTTGGAGTATTTCTTCCTTTAATTTTTGTTTAAATTGTCCAAGCATTGTACATGATTTTAATTCAGGTCCAAAATCGTTCCATAATCTGACTCCTTGCACTGAAACACAATGTTGCTTGGTGGTAGTTCTCACTGAAGGTTTTTGAAATATACATGTTCCTCTGAAATGATATTGTTTCTCCCTTATTTGGAACAACTTTTGGATATTTGCGGGCAGTGATAGATTCTTCACTTTAAACATTATTACTGCAGTTTTAAAGTCAACCAGATCTTTCAACTTGAGAGCTTTTAATTTAAGAAAAAGTGGGTTTGTTGGTTCCCTGTAAGCAGCTTTGTTTATTATTCTAATAGCTCTCTTCTGAAGCATAAAGACTGGATATATGTTTGTTTTATATGTATTTCCCCATACTTCAGTACAATATGTCATGCATGGGAGTATTAATGAATGATACAAGGTATATAGTGTGGGTTGATTCAGCAAATATTTCACTCTGTGTAGTATTGCAATTGATTTGGATATTTTACCTTTAATATAATTAATATGTGACTTCCAACACAGTTTATTATCAATTATTACACCAAGAAATTTAGTTTCGGATACCCTTTCAATCTCTACACCATTTACACTGAGTTTAGATACTAAGTTGTTGTGATGAAAACTATAAATTTTGTCTTACTTAAATTGAGCGTTAAGTTGTTTGAATCAAACCACAGTTTAAGCTTTCCTAATTCCTTTCCGAGTGTATCCAAAAGTTGTTCCAAATTGCTTCCACTGCACAATAGATTAGTGTCATTGGCAAACAATATTAAGTCCATTTTTTCTGAAACGTTACATATTGAATAACAATGGCCCCAAAACTGAACCCTGTGGGACTCCACAAGTAACCTTCAGTAACTGTGAGTTTTTATTACCAACACATACATACTGATATCTATTCTTTAAGCAACTACACAACCAGGACAGTGCTACCCCTCTAATACCACAATTTTGTAGTTTCTTTAATAATAAATTATGATCCACTGTATCAAATGCTTTTTTAAGATCCAGGAATACCCCAACTGAATACTCTTTATTTTCAACGGCAGTTGATATTTTTTCTATAAATTCCATTAGAGCAAATGCAGTTGTCCTCTTGTGTCTGAACCCATATTGCTGCTCACACAATAAATTATTCTTCAGTATGAAGTTGTCAGTTCTCTCATAGAATATTTGTAGCATACCCCCCCGAATGAAGGATGACACTTTACTGATGATTTTTTAGGTTTAATGGCAGTAAACCCTCAAATTCACCGTAAGAGCTGGGAACCACACAGAAAAACATTGTATTAGCTAAAGTCCATACTATTACAACTGTTAGCTGAAAATAACCTTAACTCTTGGCAATAAATTCTACAAAATATACATACATGTTAACACAAAAATTCAAATTGTCATATTTACATATTAAACATACCTTGTGCCTCTATCAAGGGGGCTGCTAATAACAAATACGTGTTATTTTGTCACAACCTTTTCTTCCCCGTCTTTTGCCGCCGTTAGTTTGCTCATGCTAACGGTTATAACCGGAAGTTCCTTCAAAATAAAAGCACCGAATATCAAACAGGAAACTAACCGTAACTGATAGTACATAAAAGTAATAAGCTCCAAAATAAAATATAAGCAAATGAAGAAATGTACATAGGGTTATTTACACTCCCACCAAAATTATGAGTATTTGGGTTCCATAAGAACATCAACAAATAATTTTCTCAAGCAAAAGAACCCATATAAAGAGGTCGCCTTAAGAACTTTCTAACAACAAGACCAGTTTTTGTACTGGACGCTCTACAACTGATAGCTTACTAGAGCGTTGACCTTTGTTATTTAGTCTCTTTTCTCCAAGCGAAATCTTTGCTCTTCGCACAAGTCCATCTTTTCCACTAACAGTCTCTAAAACTCTTGCAAGTCTCCATTCACCTCTGGGCGCTAGTTCATCCATGTCTAACACAACATCACCTACTTTTAGATTCCTTTTTGGTGAATGCCATTTTTGCCTTGAAATGATGTTGTGAACATATTCCCGTCTCCAGCGGCTCCAGAACTGCTCTGCAAGGAACTGCACGCGGCGCCATCTCTTTTTGCCATATAGGTCCTCCTTTGGAAACGTGCCAGGTGGGGGCAACGGTGCGTTGGATTTCATGTGGAGCAGGTGATTGGGCGTAAGTGGTTCTAAGCTGTCAGGGTTGTTCAAGTTATCTATAGTTAGGGGTCTGCTATTGACTATAGTCATGGCTTCATAGAATAGAGTCCTTAATGAAGCATCATTGAGTCTACCATGAGCAAGTGACAGAGTGGTATTCAGTACACTTCTGACAGTCTTTATCTGACGCTCCCACACTCCCCCTGCATGACTGGAGTGGGGTGCATTCATCACAAAGTCACATTGTCTTTCGGATAAGTAAGTACTTAGTTTCTGAGTGTCTAGTTCATTTAAGGCTGCTTTAAACTCATTTTGAGCGCCAACAAAGTTTGTTCCCTGGTCACATTGGATTCGTCTGACTGCACCTCTGATTGAAATGAAACACCTTAATGCGTTAATGAATGCATCAGTAGACAAGTCCTCTAATAGCTTGATATGGATGGCACGAGAGCAAAAGCAAGTAAATAAGAGTCCATGCCGTTTGTGTTGTTTCCTTCCTTCTGTTGTCACAAACGGACCAAAACAGTCCATGCCGCAGTGTGTGAAGGGAGGAGAGGGCTCTAAGCGCTGTGGAGGTAGGTCACTCATCCTCTGACCCTCTGGAGCTTTGCGGAGTCTGCGGCAGGTCACACACTGACCGATGTATGAAGCAACTGTTTTACTCATTCCTGGAATCCAGTAGCCACTAGATCTGATTTCATTTATGGTAAATCCCTTTCCTTGGTGTTTTACCTTGTTATGACAGTGAGATATTATGAGCTTAGCTGCACAGTGATCCTTTGGGATCACGATTGGATGTTTGAAGGTGTCACTTGTTGGTGAATGTCGAAGTCTCCCTCCCACCTTGAGGAGACCATCTGTGTCCATGAAAATGTCCAGTTTAAACAGTTTGTTGTGACGTGGGAGCTGTTTTCCTTTGTTCAACAGTTTTATTTCCTGTTCGTATGCTTGATGCTGCACATCACAAATGATCACAAGTTCAGCATTTTCCTGTTCACTCACTGTAGCTGGTGCATTTGACTTGATATGTTTAGCCCTTCTTATAAGATGTGCTACAGCTTTGATTGCTCTGGACCATGGCGAGAACTTACTTAGACGTTCAGCAAGACTCGCAGTGTTTGTGACTTTAGTTAACATTGTCTGTACTTTTCTGACTTCTGGATCTCCTATGGATAGATACGGCTCAACAGTTTGTGGTGTGGGCAGTTCATTTTTCCACAAAAAGGTGGGGCCAGTGAACCAGCTAGACTTAATTAACTCATTGACAGTTAGACACCTTGAAGCACTGTCGGCTGGGTTCACTTCTGATGGCACGTAAAACCATTGCTGAGGGCTTGTACTTTGTCTAATCTTTTGGACCCTGTTAGCTACAAAAGTGTGGAAACGACGTGCATCATTATTTATGTAGCCCAGTACCACCTTTGAGTCAGTCCAGAAATATTCTTTCACGTCATAACACAGTTCTTCCCGTAACATGTTACTGACTGAGACTGAAACTACAGCTGCTGTGAGTTCAAGTCTGGGGATCGTGGTGAGTTTAGTAGGAGAAACTCGCGCTTTTGCTATTACCAAAGAGCAGTGAATCTCATCTTTAGCGTTTTTAGCTCTCAGATAGCTACATTGTCCATATCCACTTGAGCTCGCATCTGAAAAGTGGTGCAACTCTATTTCTTTAGGCTCACCAAAACTAGCAGGTAGATAACAACGAGGTATGTTTAATTTTTCTAGATTTACAAAGTCACTTTGCCAACTCTCCCACCTTGGCTTGAGTGTGTTCAGTAGGGGGTCGTCCCATCCGATACCGTGTTGGCACATTTCTTGCAAGATTCTCTTTCCGTTCAGTACATATGGCGCTAAGAATCCAAGCGGGTCATATATTGACGCAACAGTGGACAGAATGCCTCTGCGTGTGGCTGGCTGTACTTTTAGTGTGTTGTCAAACTTGAAACAGTCCTTTTCAATGTTCCATTGGATGCCTAGTGCTCTTTCTTGTGGCATGTCTTTGAATGTTAAGTCCCTTGTGTTTGTGTTTACAGCACATTCAGATGGAGGGATACTTCGCAAAACAGTGAGATCATTAGAAATGAACTTGTGAAGACGGAGGTTACCTTTGCTGCAGATTTCTCTGGCCTCTTGTGCCAACTGTATTGCTCCTTCCACTGTGTTTGTGCTTGTAACTCCATCATCGACATAAAAGTCTTTCTCCATGAACTGTGAACCTGCTGGGTACAAGACACAGTGCTCTTTGGCCAAATATTTCAGTCCGTAATTTGCACAGCCTGGAGACGATGCCACACCGAAAAGGTGTACCTTCATTCTGTAGGTTTGAGGTTGTGTGCTTGTATCACCGTTTTTCCACCAGAGGAAACGCAGATAGTCCCTGTCCCCTTCATCGACATGAAACTGATGGAACATTTTTTCTATATCGCACATTAAAGCAATAGAATGCTGCCTAAACCTCAAGAGAATGCCAGTCAAATTGTTTATTAAGTCGGGCCCTTGGAGGAGATGATCATTGAGACTTGTTCCGTTGTGTTTAGCTGAACAGTCGAATACGACACGCAGTTTTGTGGGCTTTTTGGGATGGTAAATCCCGTGGTGCGGGATGTACCATTGTTCACCTTGTATTCCTTCGTTATGTACTTCTTCGATGTCTCCTCTTTCAATTATGTCATTCATGTATGCAACATAGTCCCTTTTGTATTTCTCATCCTTGTTGAACTTTCGTTTTAAGTGTTCGAGTCTAATTTCTGCAAGCCTTTTGTTGTCTGGTAAGTGTGGCCTTTGTTTGAGTGGAAGAGGCATCTCACAGTATCCTTGTGCGTTTTTCTTTATTCCTTCCTTGAGTTTGTCTAGAAAAATGAGATCCTCTTGTGAGACTATTTTGTCGCTTGCCTTTGCATCCTTAAAATCAGACTCAAGAACTTTGATAACATCCATTGGTGTTACAGGAGGTAGTTCTTTTACCATGACTCTGTGGCACAGACTTGTTTCAGTTTCATTTGACTCTGATGTGGAGCCACCGACAATGCTCCACCCCAGCTCTGTCTGGATTGCAAATGGCTCATTGTCCTTTCCAAGTAGAACCTGTTTTGGAGCTAGAGTTCTGGAACAGTTAAATCCAATGAGTAGTCCAACATCACAGCTCAGAAGAGGAGGTATCTTATCAACAATCTCTGACAGATGGGGCCATTGCTTTGCAGTTTCGTTCGTGGGTATGTTGTCATAATTAAACGGAATATAGTCCTTTGTGTAAGAGGGCGGAAGGTCAATACAAACATCTGAGTTGTAACCTCTCACACGTAACCCTGGTACTCTCTGACTTTTGACTGTCATGTGAACTCCCAGCATTGTGGTTAGTTTTAGATTAACTGGATGAGAGTCTGCTTGTAACTGGTTAGTTACCTCTTCACTAACAAATGTATTGTCACTTTGTGTGTCTAATAAAGCATACACTAACTGCTCTTTAGAAGGTCTCTGGGTAGTGGAAACCCACACAGGAACAATCATGGAGGTACTACCTGATTGACCCACCTTTGTGACGTTCAGAGCTGTGACTGCCATAGTATCATTTTCTGTGGTTGGTGTAATGTTTGTGGAGCTCTGAGGTCTTTCATTTGCCTTGTGATTCTCATTGTGCAAACAAGTGGGGTGTCGTCCTTTGCAAGTGTCACATGTGTGGCGATGACGACAGTCTTTGGCATTGTGGCCCACCTTTAAGCACCCGTAGCACAGTTTATTGTCCTTTACAAATGTCCGTTTGTCATCTAGTGACTTTTCTGAGAAGCTTGGGCACTTTGACAACTGATGCCTTTCATCTTTGCAGAACATGCAGGGTACCTTTAGCTTTGTGTCATTTAACTTTGCTTTATCTGCATGTGCTGTAGCTTGTGTTGTAAAGACTTGGGTTGCAAATCTGTTTGGTTTAATCTCTTTTGCATGTCCTTTTTCCAGAGATGAACTGCATGAATGGAGTGCATAGGAAGAAGTCACAGGATTACATGCAATTTCTGCCTCGAGTGCTACAAACTCTGCAAAATCCTTGAAAGAGGGGAAATCTTTACCTTCCATGAGAGCAACTGTGACCTGACGATTCCAACGTGTTGCGAGCCATTCTGGAACCTTTTGCAATAACTTTTGGTTTTCCTCACAGTCACTCAGTATCTCTAAGCCCTTTACATGTGGTGTTGCTTGGAGACAGGTTGTGAGAAAATCAGAAAATGTCCGTAAACCTTCTGCATCCTTTGAGTGGATTTTAGGCCACTTCGACAGTTTGTCTCTGAATGCCTTTTGAACAACAAAAGGCTGACCATACCGTTGGTCAAGCCTTTTCCAGGCATCTTTGTATGCCTCTTCGTCGCTACGATAAAATGTGCCCTCAAGGCATTTAAGTGCTGGGCCAGTAATATACCTTTTTAACAAGTGCAGTTTATCAGCAGGAGATATACCTTTGTAGTCTATCAGTGAGCTGAAGGACGCCTTCCATTCGATATAGGTGATGGGATCTCCGCTGAACACGATAGGCACTGGCACTGGGATTCTGTTTACAGCTATGCTGTCTTGGATAGCTTTAGCCAGCTGGGAAATGTCTGTGGGAGGCGATGGAGAAACAACTTGAGAGTGTGGTTGTTGCATAGAATAGTTGACAGGAAGGGATGCATATTGTTGCATGAGCGGGTGGTATGAACCTGTGGAGAGCAATGGGGCTGGTTGTGCAAAGCTTTGGTTGACAGGAGAAGTCCCATTGTTCTGTAACATACATTGACTGTCCGTATCAACTTTCAATTCCTTGTCATAAATCTCTAATTTTGCACGTGCAACTTGCCTTTCCTTTTCTGCTTGTAAGCGCTCTAGTTCAAACTTTTGTGCATCCAATTCTCTCCTGTATTTCTCTTCCATTTCTCTTAATTTTTCCCTTTGTTTGATTTCCTCTTGTGTGATTTTATACTGAGCTTCCTTAGCAGCTAATTCTGCAGCTGCATCAATTCTTTTGGCAGCGATGCTCGCTTCAGAGTGATAACTGGACTGTGATGAAGTGCCAAAAATGGACTTAGCATGGTCATAAGTTAAGAGTTGATGGAGGCGCTGCTTTTCTCTATCTGCATCATATTCATCTATGGCTGCTAAACGCTCTGAAATTATTTTCATAATGTCTTTTGTCACAGATTCACAGGAGTCCATTTTACGCCTTATGACATGGGATGGTGCATTATGCTCTCTTAGTTCACTGTATGCTTTTGTCATGTCATTTACTGTCCTTTCAATATCATCAGCCATTTCTGCTAACTGTGAATCTGACAGATCACTTTTGAGGTCTGCTCTGTAAATTCTGACCTGACCTTTCCAATGTTCATAGATAGTTAACAGCCTTTTCTCTCTTTTAGTCTGTTCATCCTTCTGATATAACAGCATTTTCTCTGTAGGCACACTAGGCCTTTCTGATCGCCTTGGTAACGTTTCATTAACTGTTTCCTCTCGTTGTTCCTTTTCATTTATCTGTTCTGATTTATTATCTTCCATTTTGAGAGCAATTGCTTGTCACCGTATCCTTAGACCGTTGCTGCAGCTCGCTGCTCCGCGTCGTTTCCGTGCCGTTCCTTGAAATCGCGGGCAGCTCGTTGTAGCATGTTGGGTGAAGCGTCTCCTCTTGGCTTCGATCAGGCGACAGGCTTTCACTTCTCCCGGAGGTAAGCTCTTACTGTAGCATACCCCCCCGAATGAAGGATGACACTTTACTGATGATTTTTTAGGTTTAATGGCAGTAAACCCTCAAATTCACCGTAAGAGCTGGGAACCACACAGAAAAACATTGTATAAGCTAAAGTCCATACTCTTACAACTGTTAGCTGAAAATAACCTTAACTCTTGGCAATAAATTCTACAAAATATACATACATGTTAACACAAAAATTCAAATTGTCATATTTACATATTAAACATACCTTGTGCCTCTATCAAGGGGGCTGCTAATAACAAATACGTTTTATTTTGTCACAACCTTTTCTTCCCCGTCTTTTGCCGCCGTTAGTTTGCTCACGCTAACGGTTATAACCGGAAGTTCCTTCAAAATAAAAGCACCGAATATCAAACAGGAAGCTAACCGTAACTGCTAGTACATAAAAGTAATAAGCTCCAAAATAAAATATAAGCAAATGAAGAAATGTACATAGGGTTATTTACAATATTTTTTCAAGTATCTTGGAAAATTGCGGCAATAGTGAAATTGGTCTATAGTTTGAGAATTCCCCTCTGTCACCCGTCTTGTATATCGGAATTACTTTAGCTATTTTCATTGCATTGGGAAATATACCTGTTTGGAGAGACAGGTTACAGATATATGTCAGTGGTTTCACTAAGCATTCAATAATAGTTTTGACTAAGAGCATGTCAATACCATCACAGTCCGTAGATGTTTTACTTTTAAACGATTTAACAATTTCAATGACCTCTCGCTCGTCTGTGTTCTTTATGAAAATGGACTCTTTTATAGCAGTGTTTTTGCTTATTGTATCACCTGTAGGCGCCGTAATGGGTATTTCTCGAGCCAAATTAGGACCAATGTTAACAAAAAAGTTATTAAATTCATCTGCAGGTGAAGCTGCATTCACACTCTGAGTCGTTTTATTATTTTTTGAAAAATCGGTTGGGTAGCTTGTATTTCTGTTTTTATTTCCAAGAATACTGATAAGTATTGTCCATGTATTTTTAATATTGTCTCTGTTTTTCTCCAGTTCTTTACTGTAATAGTCTCTTTTACTACATCTTATTATATATGTTAACTTATTTTTGTATGTTTTATACCGCTGCTCTGCTTCTTTCGTCCTTTTCTTTAGGAAAGCTTTATATAATTTTTCTTTTTACACGCCTTTTGTAATCCTTTGGTTAACCATGGCTTATCGGCAAATTTATGTTTAAGCTTTTTCTTTACTAATGGACATTTTTTTTCATAAAGAGTGGTTACAATGTTTATAAATGTGTCATAGGCTTCATTTACATCTGATACATAGACTTCTGTCCAGTCTTGCTTCAGCAAGTCCTCTTTAAAAGAACTGATTGCATTTTGTGATTTGTATCTGAACGATTTTGAAGTTTTTTCTGTATTGGCCCCCGTGTGGCCACGGATAAGTGCAAAGGTTGGCAAGTGGTCACTTATATCATTTATCAATAATCCACTTTCTATTTTCTTATCAATAATATTAACAAACAGGTTGTCAATAAGTGTAGCAGTGTGAACTGTGATTCTACTGGGATGTGTTATTGTGGGATATAGACTCATGCTGTACATAGAGTTCATGAACTCTGTAATTACATTTTGTTGATATGGATTTAGTAGATCAATATTGAAATCTCCACAAATTACTACCATTTTCTTACTAGTAATATTATTGTACAGCTCGACTAATTTATCTCTGAATGTCTCAATGCAAGTTCCCGGCGTTCTATATATACAACTTATAATTAGATTTTTTGTTTTATCTTGGTCAGTCTCAACAGTAACACATTCCAAAATCCCTGGTAGTGCAAAGGACATTCCATTTACAAGCTTACACCTATACAGGTCATCAATATACAGTGCAACACCACCACCCTTTTTTTGAGATCTGTTAATATGAAACATCTGATATCCCTCTATTGCCATCAGGGGAGCCTGCTCTTCATTAAGCCAAGTTTCAGAGACTGCGATAGCTGTAAATTTTCTGTCTAGCTGTTTAAATAGTCCTGAATCTGTGGAAAGTTTTTGTTAAGACTTCTGCTGTTGAAGTGTATTATTGATAGTTTACCATCTAGTTGCACTTGACTTTTGAATTGCTTTTCAGTGTAATATTCACAATGGTTATGAATATTATTGAAAAAGTGGTTATCAGGATCAATATCATTCTCCATCTCTTGTAGTTTATGTTCAGCATAATGGCATATTTTCAGAGTTTGAGTTTCCTCACTCTGTGTCAAATGACTTCCTCCAACTGGGGATAATTGATGTCTACTCAAGTCAGTCATAAGTTTTTTTTGTTTGTTTTGTTTATTTATTTATTTTTTTAAAGTACATTGACATGGTATGTCGAAAGAACTATTCTTGCCGTGTGTGTGGATATGGATTATCATTGTCTCTTAATTTTCTTAATCAGTGTTCATCTGTATTTATTTAAGTCAGTAACATCTCTGATCATTATGCTCTTTGCTTGCTCAGGTGTTCCATTTAGTTTGATCCAAACTCTACAATTTCTTGTCCATGTTGCCTGTATCTTATTTTGTCTTTTCAGCATCCGTGCTTGCCGTGCTATTTCAGCATTAGTTTTTGTTAGGTGTTCATTTAGGTAAACTTCTGTTTCCCGGAGCTTTCTGGCCTGCCTCAGTATGTCATTCTTTACCCTTCTGTTCACAAAGCACATCACAATTGATTTCTTTGTTTTATTATCTTTTCTGGGTAAAGCATGACAGGCTGAAATTGCATTTGCTTCGACCTTTATATCTCTATCAAGGAACTGAAGCACCTGGTTTTCCAGCGAGACTGATTCACTTGTGGGAGCATCCTCACCTCTCAGTCCTGTTGTAGCATGAGCGTATGATTGATATTTGATGTCTAGTCCACTTATAATTAGATCACCCATACGAGAACATTGTTCAAGATCCTCGACGCGTTGCTCCAAGTCCGTAATTTTTTTGTCTTTTTCCTGAATTGTTAATTTTAATTCTCGGACTTCTTCCATTAGGCCTAATATTTTGGCCTGCTGGCTAACCATTTTGGTCACTTCTTCTGACAAGAAGTTCAGAGATTTTTTGATCTCTTCCATTTCCTCCTTCTTTGGTGGCATTTTTACCGACCTGTGGATAGTAAAACAATCTCTGCTGGTGTCGCCGGTATCTGATCCGACCGACCTCGAATCCAGCTGGGCCTCAGCTAGCCCCCTCCGCTGCTAGTCCCACTGCTTACCGCCGCCGTAACTGAGCTCCTGTCCAGCCAGGGTACCGGCAGCTCCTCCACCGAGTCCCGCCGCACACCGCCGCTGTAGCCGAGCTCCGATCCTGCTTCTGTCCGGCTGGGGTCCCGGTAGATCCTCCGCTGAGCCTTGCCACCTATCGCTGTCTGCCTCAGTAGTTCCTCCGCTGAGCCCCGCCGCTGTAACTGGGCTCCGACTCAGGCTGTTGTCTGGCTGGGGCCCCGGTGGTACTCCACTGGTCCCCGTTTTCCACCACCGCTGCACCCGAACTCCGATCCGGCTCCCGTCCAACTGTTGCCTCGGTTAGTTCCTCCGGCGAGCCCCAATAACCGGGGACAGAGTTGCTTCGTGTCGGTGTTAGGTGCTACGACTAGCGTTAGCTTAGCAAACGCTTCGGGTAAAGCGTAGCAGCGAACCCCAAAAAGAAACGCTAATCAGTTTACTCACAGAGCCCAGTGAAAGGCGAATAAAGGGGTATTTCAACCAAGGTGGAAATTCAGCCCGTGCGTGTGCATCACAAATGCCGATCGCTGTTGGTTAGTTATTTTAGTGGCAAAATCAGCAACTTTGTCTCAGCACTGAAAAAATGTGACCATCCCGGCCGCCATGTTGAGAATTTTTGTTCTCATGTGTTCATTCAGGGACTGCGAAAAAATAAGGATGTCATCAAGGTAGACAAAGATGAACACACCCAGAAAATCCGGCACCACACGAGTCGGCTGCCTTTTGCAACAGCGGCTCAATTTGGAGTCTTTTTTTCCTTCCTGGAATTTCCCCATTGTGGGACTAATAAAGGCTTATCTTAAAATCCCTCAGCACATCATTGATTAACCGCTGGAACACAGCGGGGGCGTTGGTCAGCCCGAACGGCATGACCAAATACTCAAAATGACCGCTGGGGGTCCGAAACCCCGTCTTCCACTCATTGCCTTCCCGGATGCAAACCAGATGGTAAGCATTCCGCAGATCCAGCTTAGTGAAGTAGGAGGCCCCCTGGAGGGAATCAAATCCCGAATTAACAAGAGGCAGGGTGTATTTATCCTTGATGGTGATGTTATTCAGTTCTATGAAGTCAATGCATGGCCTTAGCGAACCGTCCTTCTTTCCCACAAAAAAAAAAAAACCGCCCCCACCACCGAGGATGACGGCTGTATTATGCCGGAGGCCAATGATTCTTTAATATAAGCCTCCATGGCTTCCCGCTCTGGAGGTGACAGGCTGTAGAGACGACTCGATGGTAGCGGGGCTCCGGCACGGAGGTTGATGGCACAATCATAAGGGAGGTGAGGGGGAAGGGAAAGGGCCTGGGTCTTACTGAACACGGCGCAAAAGTCATGATACTCCGGGGGCACCTTGAACAGATCGGGGGAAGGGATGGTGGAAACAGTCAGAGGCAGTGACGGCGAGCAAGCAGCTGATTGAAGACACGCGCCGAGACAGAACAAACACCACGATAATATACTCCCAGAGTGCCAGTCAATGGAGGGATTGTGAAGCCGTAACCATGGATACCCAAGAATAACCGGGGAGGAGGAAACCGGCAACACAAAGAACTTCAGTTCCTCCCGATGGTTTCCAGATGTAATGACGGCCACTGGGGGGGGGGGGGGGGTGCTGGGATACAGTAACGAGGGGGGCTTTGGACAGAGCGATAAGTCTCAAAGTAACCTTGAGCGATAGGCAGGGGATGCCCAACCGGGTTGCCAGTTCCCCAGAGATGAAGTTCTGCTCAGCCCCTGAATCTTATCAGTGCATGCATCCCTATTTCAGTATGTTTGTGAATGAAACGAATAGGGAGATGTAAACTATATAGGGGATTAGTTGAAGGCACATCCGTGAGTCCCCCTACTGCGACACACGGACTCCCCCTTTTGGCCACTCAGGACATGACACTACCTCATGCTCCTCGCTCCTGCAGTATAGACACAACCCCAACTCACTGCGGTGCTGTTTCTCCGCCGAAGAAAGCCTGGGTTGCCTAGCTGACGTGAGTTCCGGGGAATCTGAGGAAGGCAGGGCCAATAGAGAGGGCCGTGGGGAATGACGAGATTGGGCACCCGAGCGACCAGAGGACCTACATTCCACTGCCTGTTCCCTTAACCTGTTATTGAGGCTGATGGCCAAGGAGATTAACTCAGAAAGCCTACCCGCCTTCTCCAAGGAAGCCAACTCGTCCTGCAGGCTAGGAGTGAGACTCTTAATGAAAATATTGCACAGTGAAGCATCTTCCCACCCGACCTCTGTAGCAACTACCCGGAAGTCGACAGCGTAATCTGCCGCAGATTGAGTTCCCTGCCTAAGGTTAAGGTGCCTAGAGGTAAGCACACCATCACGGTCAGAATGGTCAAATACTTCTTCAGAATGGTCAAATACTTCTTCACTAACAAACTGTGCATAAGTCATGCTGGAATAATTCCCCCTAGCCATGACGGCGTAGGCCCAAGCTAGAGCTCGCCCCTCTAACAAATTAATAACATAGCCTATCTGGCTGTGATCTGTGGGAAAATCCACTGGTACCCGCTGAAACACAATCTCACACTGCATAATGAACCCCCCCCCCCCCCCCAGCTTTCCACCAAAACAGGTGGGAGTGGGGATGGGAGTTAGCCGAGAAGAAAACCTGTACCCGGGTAGGTGGCTAGCGGGAGCCGAGGAGCTACTAGGAAACAACGGAGCCGGTGGAAGTGTCTGCGGGCTAGTCAAACGATCCAGCCGGTCCGTTAGCCAGGTTAGCTGATTCAAAATAATTTACTGTTGATAAGCTAACTGATCTACTCGGGTCTTGAGGATGTTAACCTTGCGCGTCAGTGCACTGTCAGCTGGGTCATTTTGGTGCGGAGTCGTACTGACATGGTTTGTTGACTCAGAGAGCAGACTCGGAGACCAAAGTAGATACAATTATCTTTATTGTGCTAAAGAGGAGTGCGTGAATGTGTGAGTGTGTGTTCTTGCTGCAGCTGGGGGTGAGCAGAACGCCGTTCAACTTGGCAACCCTAGGGACAAACAGAAGCAGGATGATTAGTGGCTTCACAGCTGGAAATGTGCTGGTTAATCTGCAGCTTACTGTTTGTAGAGATTGTAGCATCATCTCACTTTGGCTCAGCAATAATTATTCTTCTGCTTAAAGACATTTTGTTTCACCCAGGAGTAAGACAATAAAGAATGGATTTTCTTCCTCCAGGCCACAGCTGAAATCCCATTCCTTTGTTAAAACCAGCCTAAGGAATTCCCCCTATGTCCGGCTTTGGTTTTATTGCCCCCATAAACATGGAGACATGGAGACCTGGCCACACAGATCCACAACTCAGTTAATTTCCTTAAACTCTGGGACATGCTGGATTTAACCAGTGAATTTTAAAGTACATTATTACAAACTCAATTCTAAACCTTCCCTTCTTTTCAGGACTATGAAAAGCAAATGGACTCTGATGTTTTTAATGTGGAAAATCAATAATATGTGTGAAATGCATTAATCTGATTTTATATATATACGCATGTTAAAAATGTTTAAATGAATGTTTATTCCTGCATGTTGATTTAGAAGCACTGCTTATAAGATACACTAAGGTTAGTTTAGTTATACATAAGTGTGTAACAGTATATTCCAATGTATTTAAAATTGTGTGTATTCCTGTGGACTGATATCACATTTCACCAGTCTTCATGGAACCCCAGCTTCTTCATCCCATTGGTCCCTTGTAGGCTGTTTGTTATTGGACTAAAAGTTCATCGAGCCCGCCCACGAAGGACGCTCATTGGCTGAGATTCCGGTCAACCCGGAAGCCCGCAAAAGCTCAACAGAACTTATAAAAAGGAGGGAGACCCCTGCTTCGCCCCTTCCCTTTTTTCTCTTCGCTCTGATTCATCTTTTTTCGACGTCTCTCTCTATTGTCTATTGTCTACACACAGCAAGTAAGAGCAAGGAAGAACAAAGACTTCTAACACGTGTTGCTTTTCTGAACACAGAGCAGATAACTCGTAATTTGTTTATGTAACTTTGTATTTTAATGTCTTTTTCTTTTTCTCTTAAATGCCTAGGAATTCCTATTTCTTTGAGCTCAATTCTTAATCGGAGTTAAACTCCAATTTTTATTTATCTCTTTTTCTTTGTTAAACTTTCTGTAAAATCACCGTTTGTTTAACTTTAATGTAAGTTTTAATCTTGACTTTATTTTTATAATATTTTTCTTGACCAATCACACACCAGAAGCTATTATTTTATCTAAAGTCCGAAAGTTTTTTTTTCTAATTTGAGATCTGATTAGATCTAATTATTCTCGAAGACCTCTGGAGCCGCTTGTCTACAAGGAGAAAACGCGCAGCTCTGTTCATCACACGCTGAAGAAACGTCGGCACCATCTGGCTCCGATCCACGTTACTGTGGGTCATACAGCCGAAATCCAGCCTTCGACCGCTTGACTTTAAAGGTCGAAATGTGGACCATGAAATATCTGCGGGCAGATATTTCCCCTAACGTCCACGAAATCTTGGGCTGAGGATGACGCCGAACGAGGAATCACGTGAGCTGCAACTTTAATTCATCTGCTGAATTAAACGTCTGAGGTTCGGTAATAATTTGTATATCTAATCAGATGCAAATTAAGAAACTATTAACATAACTCTTCTTTTCATTAAAATTCCGTTTTTATTTTCTTAAGATTAATCCAGGACTTTTCATATAATTAGTAAACTTTCTCCATAAATTTGCATTGTTTCATAATCTGTTAACTGAAACTGATAGAAATTCATTTCCCAGTTTAACCCTGGTTCCGAAAATATTGACATTGTTAATCTATCATTTACAAGATTGATTTTATGATTAATGAAATTACTGCAATGTCTGTTAATCATTTCCTTTAATAAATATGTGAAAATGAGACAAGTTGTTGAGAATTTATTTCATTCTGAGTCTGTTCAAGCACAGGTATCGAATTCACGAAAAAAATTCTTGAGACTGATTATTAGTTAATTTATTGAGTGATTACACAGGTATAAAGTGAAATTAAAGATTAAATTGCTTCTTAGAGATAGAAGCTGGTGCCCCACGAGTGTTACTGATTTTTCTGATGTATATGAAATGAGATTTGATCTCAGATTCCAATACATCAATATAAATTAAATAATTCATACCTGATCATATTTATTAAAATTCCATATTTCCTTCTACAGTATTATGGTGTGTCCCACGTGAGAGCCTGGTTGAACTTGACTCACTCAGAATGAAAGAAATTAATACATAAGCTGTGTGTGATTTTGGTCGATTTTTAACTCACAAAGGTGGTTCATTTGTCTGCAGCCAGTCTATTGTCTTTCTCTGTGTCACGAGGGGAAGGGGGTGAATTTGCCCCCCTGATTACTGCTGTGTGTGTGTCTGCTGACCAAGAGAAAGAGGGGGTGAAGAGACCCCACTCTAGTCAGTTTTTAGGTTTTTTTTTTTGTTCAATGCATGCTTAAGAAGCGTGATTACACGCTGAATAATTAAAATAGGCCTGGGAACAAAATAGCGAAGAAATCCTATTTGTTTTCCCCGTTATTTCAACACCCCGCAGGCGAAGCAAACCCTTGGGGGATTTAATTAAATTAACCATTGTATAAACTTGTTGAATAAAGTTTAGGGAGACCGAAGTTTTCCCGCCTTTGGAAAGCAAGGCGTGGTTTTATGGACTGAAGCTTGAGCTGTATTAACGTGGCACGTGCACGCTCAGTCGCGCACGTGACCGTCAAGCTGTGCACAAAAAACTGCGCATGTGTAGATCAGCCAAGCGACGCTAT
The DNA here is from genome assembly GCA_020510985.1 of Pholidichthys leucotaenia. NCBI lineage: Eukaryota > Metazoa > Chordata > Actinopteri > Cichliformes > Pholidichthyidae > Pholidichthys > Pholidichthys leucotaenia. The sequence continues at coordinate 285,029,497 of CM035848.1, read as the reverse complement.
CTTAAGTCTAGGTAAAGTTTCCTGTAGCCGCCATTTTGAGTAGAAATCCTTGACTCCTTGAGTGACGTCATTGGGTTTCCTCTTCCGGAAGTGCAGACGAAAACTGCCTCCATCTTGTGGTGAAACATAGGGACTGCAATTTTTATTTAAACTTCTAATCTTTAAAGACAAGTTATAACCAAATTAAGTGTTCAAAGTAACTTCAAAGCAATTCATATTATTCGGAATAAACTAAATTTAACACTAATCCAAACTTTTATGCCAAGAACAAAAGGAAAAGGACCTGTTGGCTTCTGAAAGTTTTTCTCAGTGGTGAAACCCTCACTCACTGCATAGATACCTATAGCAGGAACATTTACAAACACCCCATATCGTATTTAATCACTTATGTAACCACATATTATAATCTTTCAAGCTAAAAGCAAACATATTTACACACTTTTAAGCAAAAAGTTGCAAACTTTGAGGCTATATGTGTGCTTTTTTTGCTGTTTTTTAAATGTGATATGGTGTGATTCCTTTCCCACAGAAACTCAGTTTTAGTTTAAGGATTCTAATGCTGATGTTTACTCAAGAGTAACATTAAAGTAGGATTAAATCTGTGCATTTTGACAAATTTACAGACTTACTGAATATCTATAATTTTTCTTCTTTCTCAAATTTAGGAAGCCACATTAAGCAATTAACACTTAAGCGAAGCTCTAGGTGTTATTTAAACTCATTGTGTCATTTCTGGATTCATGTTTTCTCTACAGGAAAAGAAAAACATTTAACCAACCTGCATAATTTAAAATTTTTTCCAGGATTTAAAAGAAAAAAAAAAGTCAGAAAGGTGCAAACATTGATTATTCTGTAAATAAGAAATTTATAGATAACAATCAAGACAGATCACTATTGACTTCAATCTTAAGAAATCCTTGGATACCAAATATTCAAACAATTCACTTGTTTCTAATTTGTAAATATTTTAAACATTTAATGCTTCAAATGAAAATAGGCTTTAACAAATAAAACCAAAGGAAAGCCTTAACTTTAAAAGAAAGTGGAAACTTATAATCTTAAATCTTTAAAGCATTTAGCCTCTTTTGTTTTTGTATTTCTTTTGTAAATAAAATCCTCACTTTCAAAGTGACATTCTGCAAAATCCCAAAGCCAGTTATTGATGACAAATTCCAATACTAGACTTTGAAAATCAAAGGAAGGAAGTCAATCCACACAATTGAAATTTCAGTTTTGTTTTGTGAAACAAATTCAATCCAATTTCAATTCAACTTTATTTATCAACATACAGTTTCAACAAACGAATTAATTGAAGTATCTCTACATTTCGAAATAATTTCAAAATTCTATTTCCCATCCTGCAAGCCTACAAGTTGAAACAAATTCTAAAGGAACTTTCAACTATCACGGTTGTAAAATAAAACACTCACGGTTAAACCTTGTTGAACACATTTAAGAATAATCAACAAGTTGAATTTTTTTTTTTTTTTTTAAGGCTAAATAACAACAACGGTCAAACATGACGAGTCAACAGACAACCGACCGATTTACCAAACTGAATGACCTTCAAACAACATTGGAAGCATGGACTTCTAATTTAATTTCTAGCTTCACAACACGGGATATAGATAGAGATAGAAGCTGGTGCCCCATGAGTGTTATTAATTTTTCTGATGTATATGAAATGAGATTTGATCTCAGATTCCAATACATCAATATAAATTAAATAATTCATACTTGATCATATTTATTAAAATTCCATATTTCCTTCTACAAGATGTAATGATGCTCAGGTTAGCACCGCGGCTATGGCCAGGAGGACAGTGTCCACAGAGCCCGTTGCAGCATGTAGATGGTGGAGGTGTAGTTCATGAGAGGGTGAGGTTCAGTCCGCTGCCAGGTAGGACAGGGTCCACTGCCATGGAGCTCCACCTGTGCACAGGGGACTGATATGGAGATGGTGAGGGAAGGCTGAGGCTTACTTGCGTGGTGGAGAGTTTCCTTCCAAGCGCAGGCAGGTTGTAGGTGGACAGCAGGGAAGCAGTCAGGCTGAGGCTACGATGTCTGGAGATGAGGGCGTGCGAGGTCTTCATAGAGTAAGACAGACAACTCCGCACCGTCTTCCAGGGCAGCGTGGATTATATAGCCCCAGCCGTGATGAGAAACAGGTGTGTGCACAGCTGGAGAGGATAATCACAACCAAGCAGGCCATCACAAAAAGTATCTAATCTTGCTCCACAGTACCCATCCGATCGTCTCCATATTCACCACTCCTCTCGGAACCTTTGGTCTGCTGACCTAGGGCTCCTCTCCATTCCCCGTACTTGCAGGAGGACCTTTGGGAACAGGGCCTTCAGTGTGGCAGCTCCTACCCTGTGGAACTTGCTCCCTCTGACAGTTCGCCAAGCACCAACCTTGGAGTCTTTTATATCCAGGCTGAAAAGACACTTGTTCCTGCATGCTTTTCCTGGCTAACTTGTTTGATATTTGTCTGTGTCTATTATTTGTTTGTTTGTTTGGAAAGGGACCTTGGGTTTCTTGAAAGGCAAGTTTATTTGTATAGCACATTTCGTGTACAAGACAATTCAAAGTGCTTTATATAAAAACATTAAAGCATTACAGCACGTTGCAAAAGGAATAGCAAAACTAAAAAGTAAATTAAACAGAAACAAAAGCAAGCTAAAATAGAATACAACAGAAATAAAAGTTACAGTACAAAGACGCTATATAAAACAAAACTCTTATTATTTTTACTAACTAGGCATTTTCTTGAAGTCAAAATTGCTAAGTCAGTAAGCCAACTCTAATCTGTTGGTTTATTCTAGGCCAATTTTATTCTTCCTAATGTACATGAATTATTTATATTTTTGTTATTCTTAACAGTAACTTACAATTATTTTGAGGCGGCATGCAAAAATAAGCAGTGATGCTGTGGTTTTAAGCAGGTTTTATTAATCATACCGCCGTCACGGGAACTCGGCTCCAGCCATAGCGTGAGCAGGCTGAAGCCGAATTCCTCAGGCTCTCAGTGAAGAGGGGACACAAAATCTGTGTCCTGCAGCAGGGTTGAAGTCAGGTTGAGAGAGAGAGATTGCGTTACAGAGTTGCACCTTAAATACTTGATCATAACAATACATCAAAGAGACGTACCCCACAGTTTAGAATGATCAAAGGGACAACAGAACAGGCAGGAGGTATTTGCATTTGTAAGACATACATCACAATGGGCAGATTAGCTAGACCTCGCTCCAAGTGTCAGACAAAGAGGCTAACCAGCACATCTACATATTGATCTGAGTCTCTAGGTCACAGTAAGGGCAAAATGCATGAACACTTTAACTTCAAGGCTGTAAACTCAGCGTGCAGCGGAACAAACCCCAGGAGTGCGAGCTGACTGTCTCTGTGTTCTGTTTGTGTGTTGTGGGGGGTTTAATCAAACCGCTACACTGCTCCCCCCCAAGAGGGAAACGGTAGGGGACCGTGACCTCGATGTTGCAGTCTGGGCAGTGAGCAGGGAAAAGCTCTGTGCAGGAGGGGGGGGGGGGGGTAGTCGCACCAAAAGTGTTTGCTGCTCCGCGATGTGAATACCATGCATGAAAGGCAACGATTAACATCACATAGGTGAGACAGAAGAAACTCGTCTACCTGTAGACATTAATACACCAAAGCACATCTACATATGTAAGATGCTCAGAAAAAGCACAGTAAGGACAAGCCATATGCACACTATACCGAATGGCGCATTACATCACAATACATGCCTGTTTGCATCACAAATACATGAATGGCACATTGCATCTCAGTAGTGTAGCAGGAAAACAGAGAAAAGAGGGCTGAGTGTCCTTAGTCTGTTGTGGGGTTAAAACGAACCGCCACACACGCTCCCCCCCAGAGGACGCGGCAGGGGGTCGCGACCTCGATAATCCATCTGTGTGAGCGAGCTGTGGGAGAAGCTCGCTGCAGGCGGAGGGGGAGGGAGGGGAGGGGTAGTAAGTGCCGGCAGGAGCTGTGAAATCGTCCTGAGCCGTGCAAAAATTGCTTGTGGGTCCGCAATGTCGAAGGGCTGGTCCCGTTGAACGTGCAGCGGTCCACAAGAAGAAAAATTAGTCTCTGACTCCTCTCGTGGCCATGAAGAAAAGCAGGAGCGGCTGTAAGAGAAAAAGTAAACAAAGCATAGGGACTGTTGGCTTTGGGTGCTGAAGCAACCCCAAAGCTCCTGGGAACAGCTGACGGCTGAAATCCCGTTGTGCCGTGGCTAAGACCATTAAAAAATCCAGTGGCGAGCTGCGTGCTTGCTTCAGGTGAACGAGCAACCCTGAAGGTTCTGTGGGCAGCGGCGGAGGACGATGGCGGTCTGTGGTGTGGCTGAGACTGTTAACAAATCCTTCCAGTATGCTGCATGCGTGCCTCAGGTGAGCGAGCAGCCCTGAAAGGCAGCGGCGAAGGAGGAAGGCAGTCTGTGGAGCCATTACTTGTCCCATGCGTGATGCGCCGTCCTTGTAACTCCCCGATGCGTGCGCGGGGGTTCAGTGCGTGGGTGGGCCGCTGGAGTGGTGAGTCAGGGTGCAGAAACTTGGCGGAGATCAGCGCAGACGGCGCCAATAAAATCCAGGTTGAGCTGTGGCTGTAGATTGGCCATGGTGCGTTGGAGCGGTGAGAGGAAATAGACGATCTTTAGTCCCTCAGGCCCGTGCAGATACGTTGGAGCGGCGGGAGGGAATAGACGATCTTATGTTCCTCAGGCTCATGCAGCTGCGTTGGAGCGGTGTGAGGAAGTAGACGATCTCCGTCCCTCGGGCTCGTGGAGGCGCGTTGGAGCGGTGCGAGGCAATAGACGATCTTTGTGCCCCGGGCTCGTGCAGCTGCGTTGGAGCGGTGAGAGGGAGGAGACGATCGTTGTCGCTCGTGCGGCCATGGTGCGTTCAGTTCCACGCGCTGCGCTCCCCGTCGGCCCTGGAGGTTGCCGTCGTGGAGAGGACGAGGTGCGTGCGCTCTCTGTGAGAGCGGCCGGTCCAGCGTGGTTGTGCAGATCTCACCATGAAACGTTGCTGCAGCTTTCCCGGTCGTGGGTGGTCTCCGGAGGGTTTCAACCTGGAAACTCTGCGTCGAAATCTCCCTGAAGCAGAAGGGAGCTGTTGCGTTCGCTGGCAGCATGTTCGTTTCAGCGTCGGGTCACTGCAGTGGTCCAGACCAGAAGTTGCTTTGCACAAAGCGTGTGCTTTCAGGCGGGGTCACCAACGCAGCTGTGTGGCTGTCCAGCTCGGAAGGTTGCTTTCGCACAAAACGTGTGCGTGTTCGAGGGGTCACCAGTGAGGTGGCATGCAAAAATAAGCAGTGATGCTGTGGTTTTAAGCAGGTTTTATTAATCATACCGCCGTCACGGGAACTCGGCTCCAGCCATAACGTGAGCAGGCTGAAGCCGAATTCCTCAGGCTCTCAGTGAAGAGGGGACACAAAATCTGTGTCCTGCAGCAGGGTTGAAGTCAGGTTGAGAGAGAGAGATTGCGTTACAGAGTTGCACCTTAAATACTTGATCATAACAATACATCAAAGAGACGTACCCCACAGTTTAGAATGATCAAAGGGACAACAGAACAGGCAGGAGGTATTTGCATTTGTAAGACATACATCACAATGGGCAGATTAGCTAGACCTCGCTCCAAGTGTCAGACAAAGAGGCTAACCAGCACATCTACATATTGATCTGAGTCTCTAGGTCACAGTAAGGGCAAAATGCATGAACACTTTAACTTCAAGGCTGTAAACTCAGCGTGCAGCGGAACAAACCCCAGGAGTGCGAGCTGACTGTCTCTGTGTTCTGTTTGTGTGTTGTGGGGGGTTTAATCAAACCGCTACAATTTATTCATAAATAAATTTTTTATTTATTTTTATTCAACCTTTATTTATACAGGGTAGTTCCATTGAGAGACAACCTCTCTTTTTCAAGATGCCCTGTTCACCCTCACCACTCACCCTATCAACAATATACGTATAAGTTTCACCTTAAAATAATGCTTCCTCGAGCACACGCTTGAGACACTCAAAGTGAAGAGACACTCGCGGAGCGGAGAGACACTCGCAGAGCGGAGTGAAACTTATATATTGTTGATTTACTTACAATAGAATGCTCAAACACAAAAAATTGTCTACAAGCATGATGGGCACTGAACTGATAAACATGGACTCTGAGCAACATAAAGCAATTTCTCTGTTGCTTTCTCAGACTGCGGGTTGAACGTCCATAAGCAGTGCTCCACAGTCGTTCCAGACTTTTTTTTTTTTCTTTCTGACTGTTGCCAGCCAGATCTTCGACATGTCAAGCCAAGCGTGCACTTTGAGCGATATCATAGCGTGATTAATACATATGTCAGCTCTATCAAGTGTTGTGGGATGTGTCTGGTGCGTGTGTTTGGATGGGGCAGCTCGGTGCGTGGACGTGAGTGAGTGGGAGCGTTTGCGCAGCCGAGGCACCCCCCCCCCCCGGTGTGTGTGGAATGACCTCGAGAGCGAACGGTGTGTGTGATTTGGTGCGGATGAGTAGAAAGAGCGAGGCGACCGGAGCAGGTAGAATTTGTTGCTGACAACAGTGCGGTATATAAATAAAGCCCCAACGCTTCAGCAAAACGGCCTGTGCTTCTGTGTACCACTCGGGAGTTGACCGCGGAGGAAGATAGATCTCCCCTGCGTCCCAAAACCACGGTTAGGAGACGAAAGGCAGGAACGGTCAACACAAGCGTGCGATCACAGACATGTCTCATGCGCGCGCTTTGAGCGATATTGTGCTATTATCACAGCGTGATTAATACATATGTCAGCTTTATCAGGCATGCGCTATAGCGCGTGATCACAGACACTCAGAGTGACGGAAATGTGGCTGCCAATCCACGCCAACAGCCTCTCCGGCCACCACCGAGCATTTAAACATTTTTACACATTCATACCCAGTGTTATAGGCACTGGAGGCAATGCGGGTGAAGTGTCTTGCCCAGGGACACAACGGCAGGATATCTGGGGAGAGCGTGATGCGAACCGCCAACCATCGGGTTATTAGACGACCTGCTCTACCTGCTGAGCCGCTGCCGCCCCACTTTTTCCTCAACTTTCCCTCTTTAGGAAAGCTATGGAGGCTTACCCCGCTCTCTTTATTTCCCTTTGATTGGAAATTACATCCAAAAGCCACGCAATGTGGCATTTTCACTGACAAATGGCAGTAGTTAGGAGCTTCGCTTCTTGGCTTGTATAAGACAGAAAAAACGGCTGCAACCATTCTACGTCACTACCCAGAATGCATTGCGACGTAAACAAAAATGGCAATTTACATCGTAATAAAGTTTTTTAAAAATATATAAAACTGGGAATTATTTTCAAAAAAATTATATTATAGTTATGTTACTAACATAAAAATAAAGCATATAGAGCTAATGAGCCAATATAATCGGAGTTCCTTTTAAGTCTCATGGCATTTCTCCACACACAACATGACATTTGCAACACACTTCATTCAACCCCCTACGTCCTTGACTCCTTCCTGCTATTTCGCCAGGAACCCCCTGAGTATTGTTCTCCCATGTTTATCCACTGTCTCTTGTCTGAGATGCTAAATAATCTGGCTCCCCCAAGGTGCTAAACTCCCCCCCCCCCCAGCATCTTAGATAGAACAATAGAATAACAGTCCACATGCTGTGATAGAACAATAGAATATCAGTCCACATGCTGCTTGGGCTTCCGTCTCCTCCCGTATCTGCTGTAACTGGGGTTTACCGCCTCCGGGGCGCTGCTGTGCCGGTGGGGGGCTGCTGGGAGTGTGTCTGACTGCGGGTGAGCTGTGACTGGGGGGGGGGGGGCACTTCGGTCTGTCCGTGTGGCTGCTCTGGTGAATCGTTTCCCTGGGGAGCTCTCCATGGGGGTCTTCCACGCCGAGGGGCACTAGCCAACAGCACTTGCTCGTCCGCCACAACGAAAGCGGGTTTGAGTCTGTCTATGCCAATTCTCTCCCTTCTACCTCCCAAGCCTAGCAAAAAATGCTTATCCCCTGTTTCCAACACTCTGAACGGTCCATCATAGGGTGGGCGCAATGGAGGGCAGTGGGCGTCGTGTCTGACAAACACGAACTCCGCGCTCTTCAAAGTTTTAGGCACGAAAACACGCGGAAAACTGTGGTGGGCAGGGCCCGGCAGCGTGCCTGTGTTTGCGCTATGCTGCAAAAGCTGAGACGGGCAGCTGCCCGGCGTGGGATTATCTGGCAGAAATTCCCCGGGCAGCCGTAGTGGCTGCGCAAAAACGAGCTCTGCCGGGGAAGCTTCCAGATCCTCTTTCGGCGCGGAGCGCAACCCCAATAAAACCCACGGTAGCCTGTCTACCCAATTTGCATCTGTCAATGAAGCCCTGAGTGCTGCTTTCAGTGATCTATGAAAATGCTCACATAACCCATTGGCCTGTGGGTTGTACACGGTTGTGCGGTGAATTGTAACACCCAGGCTGCGGGCCATCGCGGACCAGAGGTCGGAAACAAATTGAAGGGACTCCAAAACGCGCCACCCATGCTGTTAAAAAAGCGCGCGCTACGTCTGCGGACGTGGTTGCCACCAGCGGGACCGCTTCTGGCCAGCGCGTGGTGCGGTCCACCACTGTCAGGAGGTGCGTGCACCCCTGTGATGGCGGGAGGGGGCCCACGAGGTCCACGTGAACATGGTCGAACCTCTTAGCCGGAATACGAAAAGGCTCCAAGGGAGCCTTCGTGTGTCTGTGTACCTTGGCTCGTTGGCACGCCACGCAGGCTGCAGCCCACTCTTTCACTTGTTTGCGTAGGCTCGGCCACACAAACTTCTCTCCCACCATTTTGACCAACGCGCACACTCCTGGGTGCACCAGAGTGTGAACCGACTCAAACACGCGGCGGCGCCACACGACTGGGACCACCGGACGCGGGCGACCCGTGGAGACATCGCAGATGGGGGGGGGCGCCATCTTGCAGCACTCTGCTCTCCAGCCTTAATCCTGTTGGTCCAGACCGGAGCGCGCGCACGTCTGCATCGCTAATCTGCTCCGCGGCTATGGCTGTGTAATCTATCCCCACGCAGACCAGGGCCACCACGGCGCATGAGAGGCAGTCCGCCACCATATTCAGTTTACCCAACGCATGTTGAATATCGGTAGTAAACTCTGAGATCGCGGCCAGCTGTCTCTGCTGCCGGCCCGACCACGGTTCTGAAACCTTGGCCATCGCGAATGTTAGCGGCTTGTGGTCTACGAACGCGGTGAAGCTGCGCCCTTCCAGCCAGAACTGGAAGTGGCGTATGGCCAGGTGGAGAGCCAGCAACTCTCTGTTGAACGCGCTGTATTTACATTCACTGTCGCGCAAAGTTCTGCTGAAAAAGGCGAGCGGCTGCCAAGCCCCGGCGACGCGCTCCTCCACAACAGCCCTTATGGCCACGTCTGAAGCGTCGGTAGTGAGCGCTATGCGGGCCTCCGGGTCCGGATGCGCCAGCAGTGCGGAGTTTGCCAGGGCTGCTTTAACTTCCGAGAACGCCCGCTCTCGCTCCGGGGTCCATTCGACCCTATCCACGAGTTTCTGTTTCTTGAGCGCGGCGTACAATGGTTGCATGAGCTGCGCCGCGCGGGGAAGGAAACGGTTATAAAAGTTCACCATACCCCAAAATTCCTGCAGCGCCCTGACCGTCTGAGGCCGGGGAAAATCCGCCACGGCGCACACTTTGTCGGGCAGCGGGATCGCTCAATCCGGAGAGACGCGGTGCCACAAAAAATCAATCTCCGTCACGCCGAACTGGCATTTCATAGGGTTGATTGTGCTCGTGCTCCTCCAACCTCCGGAAAACCGTCGTGAGGTGGGTTTCGTGTTTGTCTTCGGACGCACTGGCTACCAGGATATCGTTCAGGTAGACGAACACGAACGGGAGATCACGCAGCACTGCATTCATCATGCGCTGGAACGTCTGTGCCGCTCCTTTTAACCTGAATGGCATGCGCAGGAACTCGAATAGACCAAACGGAGTTATTACCGCTGTTTTGGGTATGTCCTCAGCGCGCACTGGGACTTGGTGGGAACCACAGACTAGGTCTATTTTGGAAAAAAATGCGTGCTCCAGCAAGGTGAATGGAAAAATCCTGTATGTGGGGAATTAGGTAGCGGTCGTGCGCTGTGGCATTGTTCAACCTGCGGAAATCCCTGCATGGTCACCACGATCCCTGAGCCTTAGGGACCATGTGTAGCGGGGATGCCCATGGGCTGTTCGAGCGCCTGATGATGCCCAACCTTTCCAGGCTGGCGAACTCCTCACGCGCAATGGCCAATTTAGCTGCGTCCAAGCGCCGAGGTCTTGCAAAAACGGGCGGCCCGGTGGTGGTGATAAAGTGCTCCACCCCGTGTTTAGCGATGGCCGCGGAAAACGTCGGGACCGTGAGTGCTGGGAACTGAGTGAGCAGTGTGTGGAACATACCACCTGTAGCTGTGACGTTGGCTTGTGCTGCTGGCTGGGTCACTTGAGCTATACAGGGGAGAGAGTCAAAGGACAGTGCATTAACCAGGCACCTGTTAGCAACATCAACCAGTAAACCATGTGCACACAGAAAATCAGCCCCCAGGATATGGTAATTCAGTGCTGCTACGACAAAAGTCCACTCATATGTACGGCCGTGTAGAGATAAGAGCAGAGTCCTCTCACCAAAGGTCTTAATATCTGAGCCGTTTGCTGCCAACATCTCGGGGCCGCTAGGTCCTGCCAGCTGGTCAGCGTAGGTCGGCAGGATGAAACTCTTCTGGGCTCCGGTGTCCACAAGGAAACGCCTCCCCGAGCATGCATCCGTCAAGTAGAGCAGCTTGTTCTCTTCACCGAGGGTCGCAGCTGCTACCGACCCCTGGCCTTGGTGTTTCCCGAGCGCTTGAATTGGCACGGGGCGCACATCTGCGTGCCTTCTCTCCGAAGCAGCGGTGGTAGAAACAGAGCGTGTCTGTCTGGCGCTCCTTGGCCCCCGCTGCTGCTACCGTCGGTGGCTCCTCGCCTCCTCTGGTCGTCTCGCTGGGCTCTGCCGCTGCCGCGTTGACTGTGATCGCCCTGGTGGTGAGGATGATCCGGTCTGCCTCCTGGGCTAGCACACGGTAGTCACACGCGGCCAGCAACGGCGAATTGGCCAGAACCGCTCTCGCCTCTGTTGGAAGGTTCCGGAGGAAGAGGTGGGCAAACAGAAAGTGTCCATCGCCCGTGCCCATTAACGCCAGCATCTTCTCCATCAGGTCTATGGCCGAACCATCTCCTAACTCGGTCCGCATCAGGAGCCTCTTCGCTCTCTTACAGTCCGAGAGCGTGTAGCGCTGGATGAGCACAGCCTTGAGCGCCTCATATTTGCTTCTGGCTGGTGGCTGATCGAGCAGGCTCGCTACCTGCTGAACTGTGCGGGAGTCGAGTGCTGCGACCACATGGTAGAATCTGGTGTCGTCTGCTGTTACTTCCCGGAGGGCGAACTGGGCCTCGGTGAGGTGGAACCAAGAGCGCGGGTTGTGCTGCCAGAAATCCGGTAGCTTGACTGAAACCGCACACGCGTGGCTGGAGGTTCCAGTCCGGGCTGTCTGTGGGATGGCTGCCGCCTCGCTGTAGCTTCCTGACCGGGCCGGCTCCGGGGATCTTGCCTCGTGTTCCATAATACGTCTTGGGTCACCAGTGTGGAGTGTGTAAGTGAAGAGGCAGATTCATTTCAGACGCTTTACTACACACTCACATCTCACAAGCAAAGAACAGACTCAACATTTCAACAGGCACTCTCCTCTTAAGTCTCATGGCATTTCTCCACACACAACATGACATTTGCATCACACTGCATTCAACCCCCTACGTCCTTGACTCCTTCCTGCTATCTTGCCAGGAACCCCCTGAGTATTGTTCTCCCATGTTTATCCACTGTGTCTTGTCTGAGATGCTAAATAATCTGGCTCCCCCAAGGTGCTAAATTAGCAGCATAACTAAGGGAGGGTTCAGAAACACATGATCCCTCCCTAATTGTAGGCTATATCAAAAAGGAAGGTTTTAACCCTATTCTTAAAAACAGAGATCAAGTCTGACTCCTGAATCCAGATTGGCAGCTGGTTCCACAGGAGAGGAGCTTGATAACTGAAGGCTCTGCCTCCCATTGTACTTTTGGAGATTCTAGGTATTACAAGTAATCCTGCATTTTGGGAGCGTAGTGCTCTGTTAGGATAATATGGTATGTAACCCAGCTGAGAAAATGACCCCTTTTTTTCCCTCAGATGTCAATTGTATTAATACAGTTGTGTGATTTTATTTTGAAAAACGATTATTTTGGGAAGAGGAAGTGTGATCCTCATTATCCAACTTTTAAATTCCCATTTCATGGTCACGTTGGGCGATTGTGGTCTTTTCATTCGTTAAGAGCGATATTAGCCCCACCTTCCGAGCAGAGGCAGCAGGGGCGCACTCGGTTTTCGGTCTTTTACGATCTGAGAGCGGACGAGAGAGGCTGTGGACGGTCTGGTTCACATTGATACCTCTTCTTGGTGAGTTTAATTTAGAAAGATGCTGTAAATGAATCTAAACACTGTCCAAACACTAATTTGAAACCTTTATTATCCTAAGTTGATGGGAGCACGAGCTTGAGAGGCCGTGAGGCTGTGGCTTTTGCTGTGTTTACACTGATACCTCATCTTGGTGAGTGAAAACCGAGTGTGTACTAAACATACATGCTAATGCTAATCGCGAGTGGATTTTTTCTGTTTAAAAGCAATGGAAAAGGCTATTTTTGTGTCTGTATGGTTTTCCTAAATGTGATTTCACTTCCCAATAGTATGCTGAAGTACTTTTAGTTCTTATGCACTATTTCTGTCAAATGTAATGTGCAGTTTGATGCTAAAAGCACATTGTGTTGGTCTCCTATGTAAATTCATAGGTTATGCTAAACCCAGTAGCTCAGACAGGGTTTTACTGATTTTAAAAGGGAATATTGGAAGTAATGGGACAGTATATTCCCTTGTTATGTGATAAATTAATTGCAATTCATTTCATGATTTACAAAGACAAGGTTAAAAAGGATTAATCATAATTTCATGGTTAAATGATGTAGAGATAAAAAAGAGAAATTCATTTAATTGGTTACATGAGAAAAAAAGTATTTCATGTACTACCAGAGAGATTTTGAGAAAACATGCATGTAAGGTGTGAAATGTGAATTGTAAGATCTTACTATATTACTGGATTGTAACAATAGTAACATGAGAGAAGAATTTAAACACTAAGCTATAGTGTTATATAAGAAGAGATTGGAAAACGAATTACTCTAGCTGTAAACAATAATACCATTATTGTTGTGCAGGCTAGGTTTTTTTGGTTGCCGATTAAGAACCTTCTGGATCCTGGATTCTCTCCGAATGGAGATGGCGAGCCTGACTCGAGACCTGAACCGAGACTGAACCGAGACTGAACTGAGATCTGACCAAGATCTCGATTGAAGAACATCCTTCCTCTCTCCAGTGCACAACATTCGAAGTGGTAACAACTCAAGCTGCCGCTTTAAAAGAGGAAAAGAAACCTGAGTCTGGAGATACAAGATATCTTGACTGGTCAAACGACTAAACCAAAAGGACAAACAAACACTGAGCTCAGTAGGACATTTTTGGGGTTTTATTTCATTCCGGCCGTTGTTATATTTGTATAGTTGTAAATTGTTTGTATATATTGTTCGCTTTATCTCTACAAATAACAACCATTATTGCTCATTTCTTGCCTCCAGCTATTTCATTCCACACTCATTTTAATTCCCTATTGTAACCCTTATGGACCTAGCAACTGGTCTACACTTAATAATTTCCCTTACCTAATTAACATAAGGCAAGGGTTACAGGTAGTATCAGATCTTTTAAATAAAAAGGAGCCTGATTGTTTAGAGCTTTGTAAGTAAGAAGAAGGATTTTAAACTTAATTCTAAACTCTATGGGAAGCCAATGAAGGGAGGCCAGAACCGGAGAGATATGATCTCTCATTCTCATTCTGTGATTTCCCAGTTACTGTAATTTCCCAGTTTGGGATCAGTAAAGTACATCTATCTATCTAGTACCTGTTAAAACTCTTGCTGCAGCATTTTGGATCAGCTGAAGACTTTTTAAAGATGTTTTAGGACAACCTGATAATAAAGAATTACAATAATCTAATCTTGAGCTAACAAAAGCGTGGATCAGTTTCTCAGCATCACTCTGAGACAAGATGCTCCTAATCTTGGCAATATTACGCAAATGATAAAAGGCAGTCTTAGAAACAAATTTAATATGTGAATTGAAGGACAGATCTTGATCAAAAATAATTCCAAGGTTCCTCACAGAGCTATTAAGAGAAAGAGTAACCGCATCCAAACTGAAAGTTTGATTTGGACAGGTATTTCTAAGGTTTTTTGGACCAACAAGAATGACTTCAGTCTTATCTGAATTTAATAGCAGGAAATTACAAGTCATCCAAGCTTTGATTTCCTTAAGACAGGCTCCTAACTTGGCTAATTGATTACTAACATCTGGCTTCACTGACAGGTATAATTGTGTGTCATCTGCATAACAATGAAAATGTATAAAGTGCTTTCTAATAATGAGATGAGATGAGATTCAACTTTATTGTCATTACACATGTATGAATACAAGGTAACGAAACGTGACTTGGCATTTGGGCACGCTCTGCAGAGCGCATCCAAGGCCGGGGCAGCCGCTAGGCGCCAGTCATAAAGAAGAAAAGAAAAAAGAAAAGAAATGATATGACACAATAGGCAAGAGAAAAAAACATGTTTTATCAAATTGACGCTTAATGGGTAAGCGAAATTTTGATTGCAGGCAAAAAAACCCTCAATGCATATTTAGCAGTAGTGGACAATCACACAGCAGAGGGAGGGAGAGCAGTGTGTGTATATTTGCATGTCATTGTGTAGTGTAAATGTAACAGTTGTTAGTGAGCAGCAGAGGGCGCCTCCTGGCAGTGGATAGATGTTATAATCATGTGACTTATAAACAAGTCCAGAGTTCAGAGTCTATCTCTCTTTCTCTCTTGCTTGCAGAAGGCACATGGGCATTGTCCTTGAGAGTCCAATCCGCTGACGACAACAACTGATTGTTGATTGTATGGGTAGACATAAGAGCCGGTTCTTCCGCTAATCTCAGTCAGGAGGAATGTAAACACAGGGCAAACAAGGTCAAATCAAATCAAATCAGCACAGTGCACTCAGAGAGTAGAATTTTGTCCTCACCCGTGTAATTCTGTGCTTCCATTATATATGCAGGCTTAAACTGTTTTTCCATAGAGAGCACAGGGCTTTCAGATGTATTCCTTCACTGAATCACTGTCATTCAGTTCACCGTTTGCCGCTACTCGTGCCCTCCCCAACTGGTCGAATTTGATGAAGGAGCTGGCTGGGTCCGCTTGATCCGCTCTCTCACCTTCCTTCAATTTCTGATGCATCAGGGAACTCCACAGCCAAAAATAGAAGTCCTGAGATCATAGCCAATAATATTGCCATAGACGCATGGATTCCAATGTCCATGAGTCTCTCGTAGGTTCCAATTCTTGGGCTCCCCCTTGGCCCAATTCTTGTTGAAAATAGTGACAATAGCACATTTAAGCCACTTCCAAATCCATAATTTCCGTTTAGATTAAGATTCAGCAGAAGAAGCCTAGCACAGATCCTTGTGGAACTCCATGACTGAGCTTTGAGTTGACAGAAAAGTCATTACAGTGATCCCTCGCTACTTCGCGCTTCACCTTTCGCGCCCTCAGTGCATCGCGGATTTTTCAAAAATATTCATCAAAAATTCAAAATTGAGAAATAATGGGCGGGCGCTAGCAGAAGGCAGGGAGACTACATTAGACCATCAGGTAATCAACACGGAGAGCCGCACAGCTCAAAAAATCCACCTCTCTGTTCGCTGTTCTCGTGTTGGCTCGGCTCGGAAATCTCGCAAGCTGATTGGCCGAGACGTTTCACCCACCTCCTCTCCCTGCCGAGCGCCCATGAAGGAAGGAAGACCGCATTCATTGCTCTTTATCGCTCGTGTTACTTTTAGTCTCGCCGCGTGGAACTTTTTGCTGTTCTCTTGTGCCATTTTGTGCGAAATAGTCTTCCCGTCGAGCCACTACGCCGCCTCCTGCAGCTGCCCTCGACGATCCTGCGCCTCCAGCACCTGACGATGAGGCGTCACCTGAGGAGCAGTAAAGCTCTCATTAACCTGTGCAGTAAATCATTTTCATCTTGAGTTACGTATCTTGTTATAAGAATAAAAGAGTTCTAAAAACATATTTATGTAGACTTTATTTACATCTACGTATGTATGTACACGTACACACACACACACACGTATCATATGAGAGAGAGAGAGTGAGCGAATGAACGTACGTATTATTTATGGATGACGTCATTAGGGGTGACGCTACTTCGCGGTTTTTCACTTTTCGCGGTCGGTTCTGGAACCCACTAACCGCGATAAGTGAGGGATCACTGTATTGACATGAACAAACTGGAACCTATCAAATAAATAAGACCTAAACCACTGCAACGAAGTTCCATTAAGTCCAACATAGTGTTCTAATCTGTCAAGTAGAATATTATATCTTGACTGGTATAATATTGTACTTACATACAATATTATATGTAAGTATAATATTATACTTACATATAATGTAAGTATAATACTTACTGTTTTAACAGTAATACTCACTGTTTTAACAGTGTTCTGTTAAAACAGAACACTGTTCTGTTTTAACAGTGATAAAACAGAAGTCCTTTTAGTCGGTTCAAAATCCACCATTTCAAAGTCAAACAATATCACCATCACTATTGATAATACTACTGTTTCCCCTTCCCCTCAAGTCAAAAACCTTGGGGTAATCCTGGACACCACCCTCTCCTACAAATCCCATATCAATAATGTCACCCGGTCAGCATTTTTTCATTTACGTAACATCAACCGTCTCCGTCCCTCCCTCACCCCTGCCAGCACCGCTATCCTGGTCCATTCTCTTGTTACCTCCCGTCTGGATTATTGTAACTCTCTTCTTTCTGGTCTCCCCCTCAAAACGCTTAAAAAACTTCAACTGGTTCAGAACGCTGCCGCCCGGATCATTACTAGAACTCCATTCACCCATCATATCACCCCGGTTCTGCAGCACCTCCATTGGCTTCCCATCAAACACCGCATTGACTATAAAATCATCCTTCTCACTTACAAAGCCCTCCATGACCTCGCCCCCCCATACTTGGCTGCACTCCTCTCCGTTCATATACCATCCAGAACTCTTAGATCATCAAATACCATCAATCTCATTGTCCCTTCTGCATGTGTGACAGAGATCATCCTGCGCAGTTCGCCCCACATGGGACACGAACCCGCGACCTCTCAGTCAACTACACAGTTCGAGCATGGGAGACACAGCACGATCGCGCTGAGCTAAAGGTCCGACCGATAGCTCAGCGCTACCGATACTGTATGAGGCTTTTCGGGAGGGAGGTTTACTAACGTTCTACGCCGAACAGTGCTAGTTGGCATCCGTTACACTCTCCCCCTTAAACCTCACTCCCATCCCGGGTTCACGGCACCATTGTGACAGAGATCATCCTGCGCAGTTCGCCCCACACGGGACACGAACCCACGACCTCTCAGTCAACTACACAGTTTGAGCATGGGAGACACAGCACGATCGCGCTGAGCTAAAGGTCCGACCGATAGCTCAGCGCTACCGATACTGTATGAGGCTTTTCGGGAGGGAGGTTTACTAACGTTCTACGCCGAACAGTGCTAGTTGGCATCCGTTACACACGTATGACCACCATGGGCCTTCGATCATTCAGTTGCACCGCCCCCCACCTCTGGAACTCCCTCCCACCGGACCTCAGGAATTTAAATTCACTCTCCACCTTCAAATCTCATCTCAAGACTTTTTTGTTTACTAAGGCTTATTCTCTGTGATTTTCTGTACTTGTGATGTGTTTTTAAATGTTTTATTCTTTGTTTTTATTGTACGGCGTCCTTGAGTGTCTTGAAAGGCGCCTCAAATAAAATGTATTATTATTATTATTATTATGATCGACAGTGTCAAAAGCTGCACTAAGGTCTAAAAGGACAAGTACAGAAACTAGTACATTATCAGATGCAATGAGGAGGTCATTAGTGACCTTCGCTAAGGCTGTTTCGGTACTATGATGGATTCTAAACCCAGATTGAAACTCTTCAAGTAAACCATTTCCTTGCAGGTGGTCAAATAATTGCGTAGCAACAACTCTTTCTAGGATTTTTGAAATGAAAGGGAGATTAGAGATTGGTCTATAGTTAGCTAAAGCTCCTGGATCTAGCGTTGGCTTTTTGAGTAAGGGTTTAATTACAGCAGTTTTAAAAGCCTGCGGTACATGGCCTAAAGTTAATGAAGAATTGATTATATGAAGAATAAAGCTACCAATAAGTGGGAAGACTTCTTTAAATAACCTGGTAGGAATAGGGTCTAAAAGACAAGTTGAAGGTTTGGATGAGGAAACTATTTTGTCTAACTCACAAAGGTCAATTGGAGTAAACTCATCAAGACAGACATCAGTTGAAGGAGTTGTAGTAGTTACTGTATTTAAGTTAACGGTGGGAAGAATCTGATTGATTTTATCTCTGATGGATGAAATTTTATTATTGAAAAAGTTCATAAAGTCCTGACTAGTAAGCTCTAAGGGAATGCTAGGATTGACAGAATCCTGACTCTTTGTCAACCTGGCTACAGTACTGAAAAGAAACCTGGGATTATTCTTGTTCTCTTCTGTTAATGCAGAGCAATAACTCGTTCTAGCTTTTCTAAGAGATTTTTTATAAATTAAAAGATGATTTCTCCAAGCTAAATAGATTTCATCTAAATTAGTGGAGCGCCATTTTCTTTCTAATTGACGAGTCTTCTGTTTTAAGCTACGAGGAGTTAGAACTCCTTAAGTTAGAACTCCTTAACCAAGGAGTTAGAAATCTCTGATTAGACTTTTTCTTTTTTAAGGGGTCCACCAAGTCTAGAGTCTGATGCAGAGAAGCTGTAACACTATCTACCATGCTATCAATTACAGAAGGAGCAAGCTGTCTATAGCTTATTTCCGTTGTGTTGACACATGGCATAGAGGAAACAATCTGCATAATTTTGGTAACAGCATCATCTGAGAGGCATCTACTGTAGTAATATTTTTCTTCAGGAGCCAAATAGTCAGAAATAGTAAAATCAAAGGTTAACAGACAATGGTCTGACAGTACAGGATTATGAGGAGACACTACCAGATTTTCTATTTCTACGCTATATGTCAGAACAAGGTCCAACGTATGGTGGAGATAATGAGTAGAATTTCCTACTTTCTGAGAAAACCCATTCGAGTCTAATATTGAATTAAATGCCACATTAAGGCAGTCACTATCTACATCTACATGTATATTAAAGTCCCCTACTATAATTATTCTATCTGATTTCAGCACTAAATCAGCTAAGAATTCAGCAAATTCGGATAAAAATTCTGAGTAGGTTGATGGAGGACGATAAACTATGGCAAATAAAATTGGGTTTAGCCTAAAATTGCTAAAGTGCCCAATACTGAGGACCATTAATCAGTCAGTTTAATTCTTGCTGGGTCACAAACTGTCCAGATGCATACCTGTGCTTGAAATCACATTTAATTTTTTGCTGAAAGGATATATGTTAGAAGGGTAGTATTTATATGTACGATTCACTGTGCTCACTCTGAGACACTATGGGACACTATGGAATGGTGGGTGGGACAGCACTGTGTACATCTGTGTTGTTTGAGGCTGGTTTTGATGTATGAACATCAATGTATGCTAGGATGGATGGGTGTTAATGTTGATATGTACAAAATACAGTTAATTGTTTACTTGGGGTCTTAAATGTGGTAATTTGTATATAATTCACATGGGTGTATTTATGGAAAAGAGGAGATGGAATTAATAAAATAAGTGTTCACTTCTTCCTTCTCCCTTTCGAACACTGTATACTGTTACTTTATTGCATTTGTCATTTGTTTTGTTTTTGTTATACTTTTTTGTTCGAAATAAAGTATCTATCTATCTATCTATCTATCTATCTATCTATCTAAATCCAGCTGTGGCTGTTGAGACGAGAGTATTTCCACTTTACGTCCAGCCGTGGCTGTTCAGATAGCATAGACCAGGGATGGGCAGTGAGGGCCATTCCACTGCAGATTTTCTGTTCCATTCAGTATCTTCAGCAGGTGTTTGCACTGATGAGCTTCAAGGATTGCTAATTAGAGAAAGCAACTGCTGAAGAGACTGAGTGGAACAGAAAACCGGCAGTGGAATGGCCCCACAAAGGGAAGATTTACAAGATGGTAGTGAGACCTGCTATGATGTATGGTTTGGAGACGGTGGTGCTGACAAAAAGACAGGAGTTGGAGCTGGAGGTGGCAGAGTTAAAGATGCTAAGATTTTCATTGGGATTGAATAGAAGGGAGAAAACTAGAAATGAGTATAGGAGAGGGACAGCTCAGGTTGAGTGGTTTGGAGATAAAGTAAGAGAGGCAAGGCTGAGATGGTTTGGAAATATATCCATGTCCAAACCACCTCAGCCTTGCCTCTCTTACTTTATCTCAGACAGCTGACAATGTGATCCACTGAAGTTAAAACACATTTACTTGCTGCCTGGATAAAGATTATTCAAAACTGGATTTTGATTTCCAAAAGGAATTTGAGGGACTGGATCATGTCTCTGTCACAGCAGACATTTGGACTGTGGATAATGGAAATTTTTTTTGGATCACTGCACATCAGATTAAGTACATATCATAAAGGTAAGATGAACATGGACAGCTTTATGCAGTATTGCCAACTCTCACTCCAAAATGAGGAAATTATTGGCAATATCATGTTGATTTTCTTCAGATTTTCCCACAATAAGAGCTCTCAAAGCAGGATAAAGCAGACTGAACATGTTCTAAAAGCTCTGTCTGAAAGTGTTTTCAGCCTGAAATTAAGTCCGTAATGTAATCCATTAATTAAATTATCTTGCTATATGTGCAAGATGATTTAAGTATGCATTTAAAAGTAACATGAAAGTTACTTTTCCAAGTAACTAGTTACTTTAATCATGCAGTAATTGGTAAAGTAACTCAATTACTTTTGAGAAGAAGTAACTAGTAACTGTAATTAGTTTCTATTTTTTAGTAACTTGCCCAAGACTGGTCATTTGTTAGAACATTACCATTTCTGTCCTTAATCAGCCTAACCTGCTGTACATCCTTTCCAGCTTGATCTCTCTGTCTAGCCAATCGATACAAGTCCTTTTCTCCTTCCTTAGTGTCCAGCCTCTCATTCAACTTACTATATGCCTTTGCCTTTGCCACCTCTCTTCTTTGCCATGTGCCTAGATTCCAAATACTCCTGTCTACTTTCTTCATCTCCCTGACTATCCCATTTTTTCTTTGTGAACGTCTTCCGTTGAATACTTTCCCTTACCCCCTCATTCCACCACCAAGTCTTCTTGTCTTCCTTCCTCTGTCCACTGGATACACTGTTATGAAGGGGTTAATAACAGTGTGATGACGCAGCCTGCTGGTAATGTCATCACGCCAGTGTCATCACCCGCAGCTCACGGGCACCCACCTCAGCTGCGCGCACACCTGCTCCTCGTTAGTGCGTAGCTATTTATTCCATCCTGCCCTGAGCTGCAGCCTGGAGCCGTCTGTCTCCCTGCGTACTCAACTCTCAGCAGCATCCTATCCTCCAGGCCTGCTGACTCCTCATCACGGCACGTAAGCTGTTTATTATTACCTTACCTTCTCCTGTCAGCCTTCCCCTGTGCACAGGTGGATCTCCTGGCGGCGGACTCACTCCCCTTTGTCTCGCCGCTCCTCTGCCTCGCCGCTTCATCCCGGACGCACAGCAGGACGCTGTCTCCCAGGCTTGGGACCTTGCCAACGCCAGTCACCGCAGTACTACAAGTAAGCACAGAACTTGGTCACTCTCCTGTGTGGTTGCCCAGCTAATCCCTGTTCTCCTCTCTCTCATAGGGTTGCCTGGCCGCACGGTGTGCTGCTCTGTCCTGACCTGCATCCTCCACCCTCATTACACACTGATCCCTCACACACGCATTCATACACATCACTCTGTTGTTTAATAAAGCTTTCAAATCTGCCTGAGCCTGCGTGCGTGTTTCCTGGGCCGAACAATATGTCAGTACGGCTCCAGCAAAGCGGCCCAGCGGACAGCGGGCTTGCACACCGTTTTTCCACCCTCGAGGCTCGGGTGGATATGATTGCTCACCAACAGCAGGCTATTCTGAATCAATTAACCACCATTACTAACCGGTTAGACTGCCTGGACCCTCCGCGGGCTTTCCCTCCGGGTCCTCTCGGCGCTGCGGCTCCGGTCGGCTCCTCGGCTGGCCAGCCTAGCTCGGGAGCGCCAACCCGTCTCACACCCATTCCAACCCCCGCTCGCTTCAACGGGAAACTCGGTGGAGCGAAGGGGTTTATCTTGCAGTGTGAGTCGGTGTTTCTGCGCGTTCCCAGGGATTCAGACCATAGCCGAATCGGGTACATGGCTAATCTCCTCGAGGGGAGAGCATTAGCTTGGGCTTATGCCGTAATGACGAAGCCCAGCTACACAAACCTCTCGTATGACCGGTTCGTGCGAGATTTTTTAGAAGACTTTGACCATTCCCGTCTCGACAGCGTCCTCGCTGATCGGCTCCTTAGTCTCCAACAGGGGAGCCGGTCAGCTGCGGAATACGCTGTCGACTTCCGGGTGGCAGCGGAGGAGGTGGGCTGGGGAGAGGCTTCTCTCTGCAGTATCTTCCTCCGTAGCCTCAGTTCTGGTCTGAGGGATGAGCTGGCCACTCGGGATCTCCCAGGGCGACTCTCTGAGTTGAACTCGCTCACTATTAGCCTGGACAACAGGCTACGTGAGCGGGCTGTGGAGCGGAAGTCTGCCAGCCGCTCACGCGGAGCTTCCCTCCGCCCAGCTCAGTCTCGCCCCCTGGCCTTACCAGCTCTGGAGTCCGCCAATGAACCAGAGGCCATGGCTATCGGGCGCACTAGGCTCCCTCTAGCGGAGAGACAACGCCGGCAGGAACGGGGTCTCTGCATGTATTGCGGAGATGACGAGCATCCCATGGAGCTGTGCCCGGTTAAGCCAAACGGGGAGGTCCGCGAGTCACAGTAGGGGGCCTCGCGGACTCTAACCGTCCAAATCCCCTATCATCATGCACATTGCCCATACGTTTCTGCCACAACTCCACCGGGCACTCCACTCACGCACTGGTGGATTCTGGGGCAGAGCAGAGTTTTATCTCTAAGAGCCTGGCAACCCGTTTGGGCATACCCTGCCAACTGCTGCCTAACCCCCTTAACTTGGTCACGCTCCCTTGCTCTTCTCTGGGAACAGTTACGCATCGTACCAAGCCAGTGCCCATCATCGTCTCCGGCAACCACCGGGAGGATCTGACCCTCTACGTCCTGCCCTCCTCGTCGGACCGTGTCATTCTGGGCTACCCCTGGCTGCGGCTGCATAATCCTGTCCTGGAGCACCTTCTGCCTGGGCACCTGCCTCCAGTCGGCGGCTTGTGCTCCAACCTCCCCTCCACCGGCGCCGGTCTCCGAACCCCCGGACCTGACTCTAGTGCCGCAGGAGTTCCATGACTTGGGGTAGCATTCAGCAAATCCAGAGCCTTGTCCCTTCCTCCGCATCGACCATATGACTGTGCGATCAACATCTGCCCGGGGGCCCCCCTGCCGTCTGGCCGTCTGTACAGTCTCTCTGCACCGGAACACGAGGCGATGGACACCTATATTAAGGAGTCAATCAGCGCTGGGATCATCCGCCCCTCCTCGTCCCCGCTTGGCGCGGGTTTCTTCTTTGTGGGTAAGAAGGACGGGTCCCTACGCCCCTGCATCGACTTCAGAGCGTTGAATGATATCACCATTAAAGACCACTACACACTACCTCTCATGGACACTGCTTTCCACTCCCTCCAGGGGGCGACCTGGTTCACCAAGCTTGACCTCCGCAGCGCTTACCATCTCGTTAGGATCCGGGAGGGAGACGAATGGAAGACGGCCTTTAGGACACCCAGCGGCCACTTCGAATATCTCATGATGCCGTTCGGGCTCACCAACGCACCTGCCGTCTTCCAGCGTCTCATTAACGATGTTCTTCGGGACTTCCTGGGAGTATTCGTCTTTGTGTATCTTGATGACATACTCATCTTCTCCAAGTCATGGGAGGAGCACCAGGCCCATATGAGGTGGGTCCTGCAACGGCTGCTGGAGAATCGCTTGTACATTAAAGCTGAGAAGTGCGAATTCTACGCCCGGACCACCTCCTTCCTGGGGTTCGTCATCTCACATAATCAGATCCTCCTCGACCCCGCTAAGGTTAAAGCGGTGGTCGAGTGGCCCACGCCTACCTCCAGGAAGCAGGTGCAGCAGTTTATTGGATTCTCAAACTTCTACCGGCGCTTTATTCCTAACTTCGGCGCCATCGTCTCCCCCCGACCCGCCTCACGTCATCGAAGGTGCCCTTCCAGTGGTCAGAGGAAGCGGCCACCGCCTTCAAGACTCTCCAGGCGGAGTTCTCGTCCTCCCGGGTCCTGACCCAGGTTGATCCCGCGCTTCAGTGTCTGGTGGAGGTCGACGCGTCCGACACAGGGGTGGGGGCGGTGCTCTCCCAGCGCTCACCGGTGGATGGTGTCAAGCGGCCCTGCGCCTTCTTCTCCCGGCGGCTATCGGCGGCAGAGCGCAATTATGACGTCGGCGACAGGGAGCTCCTTGCCGTCAAGCTCGCGCTACAGGAGTGGCGTCACTGGTTAGAGGGGGCAGCCCAGCCCTTTGTGGTCTGGATGGACCATAAAAACCTCGAGTACTTGAGGTCAGCGAGGAGCCTGAATGCCCGCCAGGCGCGCTGGTCTCTATTTTTTGCTTGCTTCCATTTCACCATCACGTACCATCCAGGCTCGAAGAATGGGTTGCCCGACGCCCTGTCCAGACAATTTGCCCCTGAGGGTCCGGAGAAATCCGAACATACCATCCTGCCCAATTCGTGCGTCGTGGGGGCGATCGCCTGGTCCATCAAAGACAAGATTCTGAGGGCTCAGGAGACGGAGACGGATCCTGGTGGGGGGCCGGAGGGGAGGCTCTTTGTTCCTTTGGCAGTTCGAGGTGAAGTGAGCCACTGGGCCCATACCTCCAAACTCTCCTGTCACCCTGGCATCACCCGCCTGGTGAGTTTGCTGCAACGCTCGTTTTGGTGGCCGGGTCTCCAGAAAGACGTGACCAACTATGTCCGGGCCTGTCCCCAGTGCGCTACCGGCAAATCCCAGAACTCTCCACCTGCTGGTCTACTCCAGCCCCTGCCGGTCCCGGGCAGGCCCTGGTCACACATCGCCTTAGACTTCGTCACCAGTCTCCCTGTCTCTAACACCTTTGACACGGTCCTGACTATTGTGGACAGATTCTCCAAAGCCGCCCATTTTGTGCCTCTTCAGGGTCTCCCTTCGGCACGTGAGACGGCTGACCTCCTGGTCCAACATGTCGTCAGGCTGCATGGGATCCCGCTGGACGTGGTCTTGGACCGGGGCCCGCAGTTCGTTTCCCAGGTTTGGAGGAGCTTTTGCAACGCTTTGGGGCCACGGTGAGTCTCTCCTCTGGTTACCACCCCCAGTCCAACGGGCAGTGCGAGCGCACAAATCAGGAGTTGGAGGCCGCCCTGCACTGCGTGACATCCTCAAACCCTTCATCCTGGAGCTCCTACCTGACCTGGGTGGAATACGCCCATAACTGAGCCCGGTCCTCTGCTACTGGGGTGTCGCCCTTTGAAGCGTCCTTGGGGTACGACCCTCCCTTGTTTCCCGAGCAGGAGGGTGAGCTAGCTGTCCCTTCCATCCAGGCGCACATCAGGCGCTGCCGGAGTGTGTGGACCAAGACCAAGAACGCGCTTTTACGCACAGCGGCGCGCAACAGCTCCACCGCCAATCGCCACAGAAGGCCGGCTCCTGCCTACCAGGTGGGTCAGCGGGTTTGGCTCTCGTCCCAGGACATTAACCTTAAGGGTGAGAAGAAGAAGTTGGCGCCGTGATTTCTTGGCCCCTTCGTGATTTCTAGGATCATCAACCCGGTGGCTGTGCGTTTGGCCCTCCCCCCCTCCCTACGTGTGTGTCCCACTTTCCACGTTTCTAAAATCAAGCCTGTCCTTTCCAATTCACTCTGCCCCCCTCCTTGGTCTCCTCCTGCGCCTAGGATGATCGACGGTGACCCGGCGTGGGGTGTTACTGCCATCCTGGACTCCCGGCGCCGGGGTCGTGGGCTGCAATATCTGGTGGATTGGGAAGGTTATGGCCCGGAGTGGAGATCCTGGGTGCGCTCTTCGTGGGTGTTGGATCGGGACCTCATCGCGGAGTTTCATCGGACGCACCCAGGTAAGCCAGCGCCAGGAGGCGCTGGTGGGGGGGGGGGTACTGTCATCACCCGCAGCTCACGGGCACCCACTTCAGCTCGTTAGTGCGCAGCTATTTATTCCATCCTGCCCTGAGCTGCAGCCTGGAGCCGTCTGTCTCCCTGCGTACTCAACTCTCAGCAGCATCCTATCCTCCAGGCCTGCTGACTCCTCATCACGGCACGTAAGCTGTTTATTATTACCTTACCTTCTCCTGTCAGCCTTCCCCTGTGCACAGGTGGATCTCCCGGCGGCGGACTCACTCCCCTTCGTCTCGCCGCTCCTCTGCCTCGCCACTTCATCCCGGACGCACAGCAGGACGCTGTCTCCCAGGCTTGGGACCTTGCCAACGCCAGTCACCGCAGTACTACAAGTAAGCACAGAACTTGGTCACTCTCCTGTGTGGTTGCCCAGCTAAACCCTGTTCTCCTCTCTCTCATAGGGTTGCCTGGCCGCATGGCGTGCTGCTCTGTCCTGACCTGCATCCTCCACCCTCATTACACACTGATCCCTCACACACGCATTCATACACATCAGTCTGTTGTTTAATAAAACTTTCAAATCTGCCTGAACCTGCGTGCGTGTTTCCTGGGCCGAACAATATGTCAGCCAGCCTATATAGGGAGAAAGTCGGCCATCCTAGATCTCTCTCTGCTCCAGGCTACACAGAGCATAGCCCAACAGTAGACCTGCACTATACTATTAACAGTTTGTGTAATAAAGTTCATGTTCCGAATCAGTATCACTCTCCATTGGTAATTCCGGGTTTCAAGGCATAACATTTGGCGACGAGAGTTAAACCATAGAGGCGTGCCTGAGGCCACTACGACCGTTTCTGGAAAACCCTGGTGATCCGCCTGTTCCGTGGCTGTGCTGGCTTCATGCTTTCACCACCTATATATTGGCAATGGGCCTGGATGAACTAGACAAGGTACGGAAACGAGCTCTGTTAATTCACTATCTGGGCATGGAAGGCCAACGCATTTTCTGCATGCTAGGACCAATGGACTTGTTCGCTGATGCTGTTGAACTGCTAGCTAGCAACTTCACTACACCTATCAACGTGTTGGTGCAGCGCATTAGAGTCCGCCAATGGCGACAGAGAATTGGTAAAACTACGCAACAATTTGTTACAGACCTTTATCACACTAGCTAGCATGTGCAGGTTTGGTTTAGTGGAAGATGAAATGACGCGGGGTCAGCTGGTCAAGCACACTAGCAACCCGCAGCTGCAGGCGAAGATGCTAACGGTGCCAAACAACATGACGCTAGCTAAACTGTCAAGCTAGCATTCCAGCTAGAGTCCGCCAACAGGTTAGCATCAGAGCTAACCATTTTATCATTTTCTTGCTTTGCAGAAAAACCCGGATGAGTCCCCAGTGTTACCTTTTTATTCCAGACTTTAAAAATGTCCCTTAACCATGGTAGAGAGACTCTGGTTTATTTGGCTTGAGGTCGGTAACTATCCTTCTCATCTGGGCAATCCACAAAGCCGAAGGAGATGGAGGACTGGCAGTCGCAGAACAGTACCTTTATTCTTCTGAGCAGATGGCAAACATGTACAGAGCTATCCCTTTGTTGATATTTTCACACTTGGGTCTGCATTTATGCATTTATAGAGCTAAATTATCACCTTAAAGGAACAACTGGCTATATCCTGGTGCACTTCCTTACTTCTGCCCGCTCTCACCCCACAACAGCATACATGCACCACGTTACCCACAATGCAAGATGCAGTTCCGGTAACACAATGCTCCTAGCCTTGCTTCCCTTCCATCTGGTTTCTTGAACACACAGTATATCTACCTTTCTTCTCTCCATCATATCAGCCAAGTCTCTGCCTTTACCAGTCATAGTCCCTACATTTAAAGTCCCTATGCTCACCTCCACACTTCTACTTTTCCCTTTCTCTCTCTCCCTCCTAACACGCCTTCCCTCTCTCCTCCTCCTCGATCTTCGACCAACAGTAGCCCAATTTCCACCGGCACCATGTTGGTTAACAGCACTGGTGGCGGTCGTTGTTGACCTGGGCCTCGACTGATCCGGTATGAAAGTTTCATTCGTCATGATCTGCATGTTTGATTTGGCAAAGGTTTTACATCGGATGCCCTTCCTGAAACAACCTTCCCCATTTATCTGGGCTTGGGACCAGCACAAGGAGTACACTGGCTTGTGCACCCCCTGTAGCTGGGTTACATGCAAATAACCAATTATGCAAATTAGGCGATGATGTCATTTAGCGACTTTTAGGACAGCCAATAGCTACTTTCCTTCCTGAGGAATTAGCAACACTTCTTGCAGGTTTCTGTGCTGTTGTCTTGGGGGAGAGGCAGCACTAGTCAGTGTCCTTGGGCGGGATGTGGGTGGTGTTGTGTCCATAATTAAAAGTAATAACGAGATACTAGTGACTCGGTGAACAGGGCTTTAATACAGGATGCAACTATATACAAAAGGCTTACGGCACTCGCCTGCATGCCAGGTGGCTCCCACGACGAAAGAGGCTGCAGACTCCTCTTCCACCCACCTCCTTTATCCCCCGAGTGGCATCACCACCGGAAACCGGCAGTTAGCCACCCTGGTCTAACCCACATCCAACCCGGTCGCCATCTTATCACTACCAGCCATTTCCATATCTAACATCCTCCCCCCCTTAAAAAAATGTTAAGCATACAAACAACCCACCCTAATTTGTCTCCTGAGTCACACTCTAAAATGGAAGAAAACATGTACAGAAATAAACAAACTCCTATCCATCCACACAACTAAGGCTGGGGGGCCGGGTACACTGCCAGCGCCTCCTACACGGCTAGGCGGATTATTCTGCCGCCAGAGAAAAACAGCCCAGTAAAATAAAACAAAGCCGTGTTCCTAACTCCAAAATAACCCCATGAACAGCAATGTACAAAACACCACATACAAAATCAGAGCATACAAATACGTGCTACTGGCGGCCCCCCACCCCAAATCCCACCCCACAAAGGGCATTTATGGTATAAAACTACACAGGGTATTCAATAAAATTATCCAAATCAACCATGGTGGGCTCAGGTTTGCCACATACTGTTAACAACCAACAAGCAACCCCCCTCTGGCTATTAAATTACAGGATGCGAACCCTCAAATCCATTCATTCATCTTCTTCCGGGGGGGGGGGGGGGGGGGCTGGAGCCTATCCCAGCATCTTTGGGCGAGAGGCAGGGTACACCTTGGACAGATCGCCAGTCCATCACATCCAGTTCACAACAAAACATGTTATCATACCTCCTGTTCTCCTTTTCTTTTTTTTTTTTTTAACAAATTTACCAGGGCACCAAACAGCAATAACTACACACACAGGACTAGGGCAAAACACAATAAACACACACACACAAAACCCTCAGTCCTTGGACGGATCTCTCTCCAGGCATCTCCGTCTCTTAACCTCAGGGTTCCTGCTGCGCCGTCTCCTCTCCGCCACTGGCAGCCGCAGATCCCTCGGATGTCTTCAGGTGTAGATGGACCTATGCCGGTGTGCTGCCATCCAGTCGGATGGAGGTTCCACCTGGAACCTTCTCTGGTCGTCCCGCTGCTCGCGTGGACTGTGATCCCGTTGTACTCGAGCATCAACCTTGGTCAGTGAGGGAGCCCTCTTCCTCTTATCTGGATCACTATTCCTGTGACTGGCCTCCGTCACCGAGCTCTCTGGCTCGCGGGTCCGTTTCAGTCTCCTCTTGGCAGGCCGTCGCTGGGAGCGCTTTACAACCACCACACTCTGCGGTCTCGCCCCTTTTTCTCCCGGCGTGAGCACCTCATCCTTTTGAGCCTCATCGGAGGTCCTGGCGTGCTGTCCGGCACCCTCGTCCAGGGCAGCCTGCATAATGGTATTGGGTCCATCCCGAGACGGCTCTGTGTGGTGCCAAATGTGCTCTCCCTCTAAAACTTTGTCCAGCCAGTCTGAATCCCACACCTCAGCACCCTCCCCCACTGGAACAGGCCGGCCCTAAAGTCCACATCTGGACCATTCTTCACCCGACACGCTAAATATGGAGAACCCAAGGCTGTAAAACAGGTTACACCCCATAATGTTGACTCCGGACGCTGAAACGTTGATGCAGACTCTGGGTGCCACACTCTCCTTATATCGGGCCTCCATCTCCACATAGCCCAAAATCAGGTTCAGGTTCAGGTTACTTTATTTGTACCCGTAGGTAGATTTGTTTTGCAGTCTGGTGACATCCATATTTACAAACCACAATTACATTCAACATGAACACAAACACAGGCACACATGTAGCTGACTATAAACATGATAAAAGTCCTCAAGGCTCCACCAATCAGGACATAGGACAAAGAGATAAGAGAAAAAAAAACCCCAAAGAGATAAGAGAGAAGGGTCATATTAAAAAGTTAAAGACTAGTCAAAGAGGTTAAAAACTCAAAAGTCTAAAACCCAATAAAAGATTTAGAACCCAAATAAAAAACCTACAAAAATAAGTAAATATAAAATAAAATTAATAAATAGGTAACTAAATTATGTGCAATATATTGTTACATCTTGTTCAACTCTTTAACAGCAGCAGGAACAAAGCTGTTTTTGTAGCGCTGGGTTTTACTTTTTGGGACAGCAAACCTCCGTCTGGAGGGAAGAAGCTGAAAGTTGCAGTGCAAAGGGTGGGAGTCATCATTTAAAATGGAGGTAGCAATCCTCTGTACCTGTCTGGTGTACAGGGATGTCAGGCTCAGCTGTGACTCACCAAGCAAACGACTGGACCATCTAACTACCTGATCCAAGGATTTCCTCTGTTTCCGTTTTATCTGACCAAACCATGACACTGAGTTTCGTTCGTCGGCCTCCGTCGGTCTATGATGACCATGGAAGAGAATCCTAAACGTCTACTCTGCTGGAACAGCACCGCCTGTGGCTGAACAGGCCGATGCGCGAATGACAGTCCCTGTCACACAGGTCACACT
Organism: Pholidichthys leucotaenia; assembly: GCA_020510985.1. Classification (NCBI taxonomy): domain Eukaryota; kingdom Metazoa; phylum Chordata; class Actinopteri; order Cichliformes; family Pholidichthyidae; genus Pholidichthys; species Pholidichthys leucotaenia. The sequence goes on along the minus strand of CM035848.1, from coordinate 284,998,086 downwards.
TGTGGGTGGTCTCCGTGCTGCTGGGTCTGTGGCGGTTCTTCCTGCGGGTCCTTTTTTCATCTGCTGCAGCAGTCAGTCTCTCTTCACCCGCCTTGAGCTGTCTGGTCAGGGTGCCTCTCCATTTGGAGCGGTCCGTTGCAAGGTCCTCCCAGCGCTCTGTGTTGATATCCAGGGCCTTCATGTCTCTCTTGCAGACGTCTCTAAAGCGCAGCTGTGGGCGGCCAACGTCTCTCCTGCCAGTTGCCAGTTCTCCATAGAGGACGTCTTTGGGGATTCTGCCATCCTCCATACGGTGAACGTGGCCTAGCCAGTGGAGCCTGCGCTGCCTGAGTAGAGTGAACATGGAGGGAAGGCCGGCGCGGGACAGAACTTCTGTGTTGGGCACTTTGTCCTGCCAGGATATGTCCAGGATGTGGCGAATGCAGCGCAAGTGGAAGGAGTTCAGTCTATTTTCCTGCCGGGCGTATGTTGTCCACGTCTCACTCCCATAGAGCAGTGTGCTGATGACGCAGGCGTTGTACACTGCCATCTTCGTCTTGACAGAGAGTTTGGGATTCTCCCACACTCGTGTGGTGAGGCGAGCGAGTGTGAAGGCTGATTTTCCAATCCTCTTGTTGATCTCTGTATCAAGGGAGAGGTTGTTGCTGATCGTGGACCCCAGGTACGTGAACTGATTCACGACCTCCAGCTTGTAGTCATCAATGGTGATGGTTGGTGGTGCTTCTGTGCCTTGCGCCAAGACGTTAGTCTTCTTCAGGCTGATGGTAAGCCCGAAGTCCTTGCATGCCTGGGAGAAGCGGTCCATCAGGGTCTGAAGCTCCTGCTGTGTGTGGGTTGCGACTGCAGCGTCGTCTGCGAACAGCATGTCTCTGATTAGAGCCTTGCGTACTTTGGTTCTGGCTTTCAGGCGGGCGAGGTTGAAAAGCCTGCCGTCAGATCTTGTGTGCAGGTAGATTCCCTCTGTTGCTGTGCTGAAGGCATGCCTCAGGAGCATAGCAAAGAAAATCCCAAAGAGGGCTGGCGCAAGTACACAGCCCTGTTTCACTCCACTGCGTATGTTGAATGGCTCTGAGACGTTGCCATCGTGCTGCACTATCCCCTGCATGTTGGTGTGAAACGATTCGATGAGGCTTTGCAACTTTGGTGGGCATCCTATCTTTGGCAGGATCTTGAAAAGGCCCTCTCTGCTGACCAGATCGAACGCTTTGGTGAGGTCGATGAAGGCGACGTACAGAGGCATGTTCTGTTCTCTGCATTTCTCCTGGAGTTGGCGGATGGAGAATATCATGTCTACCGTCGATCGCTCAGCGCGGAAGCCACACTGAGACTCGGGGTAGACACGTTCGGCAAGCTTCTGTAGACGAACGAGAACAACTCGTGCGTAGACTTTGCCAACAACGCTGAGGAGGGAAATGCCCCTGTAGTTGTTGCAGTCGCTTCTCTCCCTTTGTTTTTGTAGAGGGTGATGATCTTGGCGTCCCTCATGTCCTGTGGTACGGCACCTTCCTTCCAGCACTGGCAGAGGACGTCATGCAATGGCAGCAGTAGGGCGGTCTTGCAGTGCTTGATCAGGTCAGGGGGTATGCCGTCGTTGCCGGGTGCCTTGCCAGCGGCCAAGCTATCAATGGCCTTACTGAGTTCGTCGATGGTTGGCTCGGCGTCAAGTTCGTCCATGGATGGCAGGCAGTCGATGGCATCAAGGGCTGACGGTGTCACGGTGTTCTGTCTAGAGTAGAGGTCGGAGTAGTGTTCCACCCATCTCTCCATCTGCTTGTTCTTCTCTGTGATCATCTCCCCAGTGGAAGATTTGAGGGGGGCCGTCTTGCTCTGAGCCGGACCAAGTGCTTTCTTGATGCCATCGTACATACCACGGATGTTCCCTGTTATGGCAGCGGTTTGAATGTCTTGGCTGAGCTGAGTCCAGTACTCGTTGGCACAGCGCCGAGCAGTCTGCTGAACTTTGCTTCTCGCAGCCCTGAGAATCTGGAGATTCTTCTCGTTTGGGTACTTCTTGTACTCAGCAAGTGCTGAGCGCTTGGCTTCAATGACGGGGGTCATCTCGGTCAACTTGGCATCAAACCATTCCTGTGACTTCGAGGTCTTCCTCCCAAAGGTAGCCAAGGCTGTGCGGTAGATGGTGTTTCGCAGCTCTTCCCACTTCTGCTTTGCAGATTCTCCTCCTTGTGGTACACCAAGTTCCTTCTCAAAGGTGGAGGCAAACTGCTCAACAAGTTCTGGTTGGGCCATCTTGCTGGTGTCAATCCGTGCCTTTCCAGGTTGTCTAGCACGATGGAATTTCTTCAGCTGCAGCTTGACCTTGCAACACACCAATGAATGGTCTGTGTCGCAATCTGCACTCTGGAACGAACGGGTGATTAGCACGTTCTTCAGTGAGGTGCGCCTGGTCAGGATCAAGTCTAGCTGGTGCCAGTGCTTTGAGCGCGGATGTTGCCAGGAAACCTTGTGTTGGGGCTTGGTCTTGAAGAACGAGTTTGTGATGCACAGATCGTGATATGTGCAGAACTCGAGCAGCCGCTGTCCGTTGTCGTTCATTCTGCCCACGCCAAAAGGTCCAAGACAGGAGGGCCAGGAGTCGTGGTCAGCACCCACTCTGGCATTGAATTCTCCAAGGAGAATGAGTTGTTCAGAGTTGGGGATGATCCTGACAGTTGTTGCGAGATTCTCGTAGAACTCGTCTTTTGCCTCTGGTGTGGCTGTCTGTGTTGGGGCATACACACTGACGAGGGTGACTGGGCCTTCAGTGGTGTTCAGGCGGAGGGTGAGGAGTCGTGCAGAGCCAGTGCTGCCCGGTTCCACCATCTTCAGCAAAGTGTTCTTCACTGCGAAGCCCACTCCGTGTTCCCTGTGTTCGTCACTGCCCTTTCCCTGCCAGTAGAACGTGTAGTCCTTCTCTCTCAGTGTGCCTGCATCAGCTAACCATGTTTCCTGGAGAGTGGCGATATCCACTCCCAGTCTCTTCAGCTCATTATTGATGATGGCAGTCTTCCTGGTGTCGTTGATGTCCTTGAGGTTAGCAGCGAGTCCTGTCATCATAGTGCAGACGTTCCAAGTTCCCAGTTTTAGAGTTGGTCTCTTTTGTTTTATTGTCTTGCCTGGTGCGAAGGCTCTCAGCCTGCTGTTTGGATTTCTCCTTATCCCCATGCACCCAATGAGGAAAGCAAGCTGTGGCGGGACAACACCTTATTGGCTGGGGGCTGCCCAGCTTGAGGCGGGCGGTAGCTGTCCAGTGAGATCTGATGATCCCTCCCACCGTCGGGAACAACCCCTGGCGCCACGCTCTACGCCAATTGAGCAGTGGCTTATAACCGGTAACTGTCATTCCCCGTGTTTTGTCTACGCCAAAGGCGAAGCTGGAGTGTCCTCTCCAGTGATCCGGTGTTCTACCTTCCAGCGTTGGGCGTTGGTAGGATTCAAGCCTGGGCAGGAAGATATGGAGGACAAGATGTTGCCCATGTAGCATGTCCCCCCTCTCCACGTCACTGATGAATCCAAAGGAACAGCAGGGCTGCTACAGTTTGGCACCAGCGCCATTGCAGGAGCTGCCAGAACGATGTTGAGCACAACATAGAACTGCCTTAGGGGCTCCGACTCCGGATTTTTCCTCAGGGTTGACTCCCGAAGCCTTTCCCGTGACCGAGTATGCCGCAAGGCAGCAGAGGTTTGAAATCAGGGTTTACCTTCCCCTAGATGGGCTACCTTCCCAGGTTGATGAGCCACCATCTACCCGAAGCATCTGGTTTTAAGGCGCCAGAGATCCGCCCTCGCCCCTTCTCCTATTAGTAAAAGCAGTTCCGCCGGGCTTAGAGACTAAACCACACAGGCAGGCTAGGAGTTGGACTTAGTTGTCAGAGGCTTTTCGAGACGCACACCATAAGGAGCATTTTATGAGCACTGGGAGCTTAACCCCAGTGCCGCTCCTGGCTATGACAACCTTGGAACCATGACACTAAAGAAAAGGATAAAACAGATTCAATAAAAGCCCGATAAAACATTGTCATTATGGTTTGGTCAGTTTGGAAGCGTGCAAGTTTCCTTAAACAATGCAAATGTTGCTGACCCTTTTTGCACACCCTTTCACAGTTCTCTTCAAAGTTTAAATTACTATCAATAATCGGCCCAAGATATTTGTAGGATTGTACACATTCAGTGGTCTGGCCTTTTAGTACAGTGACTTCGTGCCTGGGAGTTTTCCTCCTAAAGTCAATAATCATATCTTTAGTTTTTGTCGTATTCAGCTGCAGGTAGGAATCCTCACACCAGTAAACAAAATCATCAACTACTGGGCCGTGGCCACTCTCACCATCCTGGAGGAGACTGACAACAACTGAATCATCAGCATGTGTCTGTTGTCATGTCTGCTCCGACACATGTTTGTGTACAGGATGAAGAGTAGTGGTGACAACCCCCCCCCCCCCCCGAGGAGAGCCAGTAGAAGAACACTTTTGGTCAGACAATGTATCATTGACCCTTACTCTCTGTGTCCTGTTGGTTAAAAAATCCAGAATCCAACCCACCAGATTATTACTCAAATCAAATTGTTGCAGGAGCCTTTCAACTAAAATAGGAGGTTGGATTGTATTAAAGGCGGAAGAAAAGTCCACAAATAAAAGCCTGGCGTGTGTCTCATTAAAATCCAGATGTTTAAAAAGCATGTTAAACAGAGTGACAGTGGCATCCTCCACTCCTCTGTGAGGCTTATAGGCAAACTGCAGAGGATCCAATGCATGCCCAGTCTGCTTTAGGACCTCAAATCTGACCAGTTTTTCAAAAATTTTCATTAAAAGTGAAGTCAAAGTAACTGGTCTAAAGTCATTTACCGCTTTAGGACAGCTGGATTTTGGAACGGGGACAACCACAGCATCTTTCCAGATCTTAGGCACATGTTGTGTCTGTAAGGACTTATATTGAAAATGCAGTGAAACACCGGACTCAGTTCATGTGCACAGGACTTTACCAAGCGCCCACATGTATTATCAGGGCCCTGACTTTTGTTCACTTTTACAGCACAGAACGCCCTTTTAACGTCCTGCACCTCAATATTAAAGTGCTGATTGTCTTTGAGTTTCTGTTTCAAATCTTGGGTTTCTGTGCTAAAATCAAAGGAATCAAAACAACCATAAAAACAATTAAGCGTATTAGCCAGCTCTGAGTCTGAGTTAAAACCATCTAAAAACACACGATTACTGTGGTCTGTGCTCTGAAGGCCTGCAATAGTTTTCATACTGGCCCAGGCTGAACCAAGCTTCTTTGTTGCCATCTTGCTTTCCAACTCTGATTTATAATTCTGTTTTGCTCTTAAAATTTCGGCCTTCAGCTCTTTTGTGGCAACCTGCAGCTCAGAAACAGACCCCTGTTTAAAGGCAAGTGCTTTCCACTGTAAGCAGGATTTAACTGATTTTGTAACCCATGGCTTGTTGTTGGGATATATTTTGACACGTTTACGTGGAATGATCATGTCTCTGCAGAAAGCCATGAGCATGTCACGTCCACTAAAGAGTCCAAACCTTCTCCGCAGGCAAGTGTGAACACCTCCCAGTCTGTACAGTTATGAATGAATGAATGAATGAATGAATCTTTATTTCGGATAGATTAAAAGTAAAGATTAAAAAAGAAACAGAATAATATAACAAAGGGGGAAAGAAAATCCAACAAGGTCAAATTAGACAATAACTCCTCTGATTATACAGTTCAACATAAGTTATCCAAAATGGGTGATGGCTGAAGTCGCATCTTATATTGTCCACCCATATTCCATCCAAGAATTCAAAAGAAAAACAAAACAAGAGCGATTACAATTCAGAACATAGCTAAGACAAAATGTGACAAAAAAACTAAGCAACAACACAACACAGACTGGATATGACAATCCTTATGTGATTTTACATGTCATCTTGTATATATATTTGGAGTATTTCTTCCTTTAGTTTTTGATTAAATTGTCCAAGCGTTGTACATGATTTTAATTCAGGTCCAAAATCGTTCCATAATCTGACTCCTTGCACTGAAACACAGTGTTGCTTGGTGGTAGTTCTCACTGAAGGTTTTTGAAATATACAGTACATGTTCCTCTGAAATGATATTGTTTCTCCCTTATTTGGAACAACTTTTGGATATTTGCGGGCAGTGATAGATTCTTCACTTTAAACATTATTACTGCAGTTTTAAAGTCAACCAGATCTTTCAACTTGAGAGCTTTAAATTTAAGAAAAAGTAGGTTTGTTGGTTCCCTGTAAGCAGCTTTGTTTATTATTCTAATAGCTCTCTTCTGAAGCATAAAGACTGGAATATACAGTTAGGCCCAGAAATTTTTGGACAGTGACACAATCTTCATGATTTGGGCTCTGCATGCCACCACATTGGATTTGAAATGAAACAACTACAACGGAATTGAAGTGCAGACTTTAAGGTTTAATTCAAGGGGTTGAACAAAAATATATGATTAAACATGTAGGAATTGTAGCTATTTTTATACAAACACTCCTCATTTCAGGGGCTCAAAAGTAATTGGACAAATAAACATAACCCTAAGTAAAATGTTACTTTTCAATATTTTGTTGAGAATCCTTTGCAGGCAATGACTGCCTGAAGTCTGGAACCCGTGGACATCACCAAACGCTGGGTTTCCTCCTTTGTGATGCTTTGCCAGGCCTTTACCGCAGCTGTCTTCAGTTGTTGCTTGTTTGTGGGTCTTTCTGCCTTAAGTTTTGTCTTGAACAAGTGAAATGCATGCTTGATTGGGTTGAGATCTGGTGATTGACTCGGCCATTGCAGAATATTCTACTTCTTTGCTTTAAAAAACTCCTGGGTTGCTTTTGCAGTATGTTTTGGATCATTGGTGAAGCACCGTCCAATCAACTTTGCTGCATTTGGCTGAATCTGAGCAGAAAGTATATCCCTATACACTTCAGAATTCATCCGGCTGCTTCTGTCTTTTGTCACATCATCAATAAACACAAGTGACCCAGTGCCATTGGAAGCCATGCATGCCCATGCCGTCACACTGCCTCCACCATGTTTTACAGAAGATGTAGTGCTTTGGATCATGAGCTGTTCCAATTCTTCTCCAAACTTTCTTCTTCCCATCATTCTGGTACAGGTTGATCTTAGTCTCATCTGTCCAAAGAATGCTGTTCCAGAACTGGGCTGGCTTCTTCAGGTGTTTTTTGGCAAAGTCAATTCTGGCCTTTCTATTTTTGAGGCTGATTAATGGTTTACACCTTGTGGTGAATCCTTTGTATTTACTCTCATGAAGTCTTCTCTTTATGGTAGACTTAGATACTGATACATCTACTTCCTGGAGAGTGTTCTTCACTTGAGTGGATGTTGTGAAGGGGTTGTGAAAGGATTCTGCGATCATCCACCACTGTTGTTTTCCGTGGACGTCCAGGCCTTTTTGAGTTCCCAAGCTCACCAGTGCACTCTTTTTTCTCAGAATGTACCAAACTGTTGATTTGGCCACTCCTAACATTTCTGCTATCTCTCTGATGGATTTCTTCTTTTTTTTCAGCCTCAGGATGGTCTGTTTCACCTCCATTGAGAGCTCCTTTGACCGCATGTTGTGTGTTCACAGCAACAGCTTCCAAATGCAAACGCCACACCTGGAATCGACTCCAGACCTTTTAACTGCTTAATTGATGACAGGTTAACGAGGGAAGAGCCCATGCAGCCTTGTTATTTTTTTTTTTGCAGCCTTCTGAGTCAATTGTAATACATAGTTACATAGTAATATTACATAGTACATTAGTCAATTCTAATACATAGTCCTCTTTTTCAAGGAATTTTGGTACCTTGAAAAAGAGGCGGCTATGTATTAAAGAGCTGTAATTCCTAAATCCTTGCTCCAATTTCGATGTGAATACTCTCAAATTACAGCTGAGAGTCTGCACTTTAAGCCCATATTGATTATATAATTGTATCCTGAATACGTTTTCGTAAACAGCTAAAATAACAAAACTTGTGTCACTGTCCAAATATTTTTGGGCCTAACTGCATGTTTGTTTTATATGTATTTCCCCATACTTCAGTACAATATGTCATGTATGGGAGTATTAATGAATGATACAAAGTATATAGTGTGGGTTGATTCAGCAAATATTTCACTCTGTGTAGTATTGCAATTGATTTAGATATTTTACCTTTAATATAATTAATATGTGATTTCCAACACAGTTTATTATCAATTATTACTCCAAGAAATTTAGTTTCGGATACCCTTTCAATCTCTACACCATTTACGCTGAGTTTAGATACTAAGTTGTTGTGATGGTTGTTAAAAACTATAAATTTTGTCTTACTTAAATTGAGCGTTAATTTGTTTGAATCAAACCACAGTTTAAGCTTTCCTAATTCCTTTCCGAGTGTATCCAAAAGTTGTTCCAAATTGCTTCCACTGCATAATAAATTAGTGTCATCGGCAAACAATATTAAATCCATTTTTTCTGAAACTTTACATATATCATTTATATACATATTGAATAACAATGGCCCCAAAACTGAACCCTGTGGGACTCCACAAGTAACCTTCAGTAACTGTGAGTTTTTGTTACCAACACATACATACTGATATCTATTCTTTAAGTAACTACATAACCAGGAAAGTGCTACTCCCCTAATACCACAATTTAGTAGTTTCTTTAATAATAAATTATGATCCACTGTATCAAATGCTTTTTTAAGATCCAGGAATACCCCAACTGAATACTCTTTATTTTCAACGGCAGTTGATATTTTTTCTATAAATTCCATTAGAGCAAATGCAGTTGTCCTCGTGTCTGAACCCATATTGCTACTCACACAATAAATTATTCTTCAATATGAAGTTGTCAGTTCTCTCACAGAATATTTTTTCAAGTATCTTGGAAAATTGCGGCAATATTGAAATTGGTCTATAGTTTGAGAATTCCCCTCTGTCACCCGTCTTGTATATCGGAATTACTTTAGTTATTTTCATTGCATTGGGAAATATACCTGTTTGGAGAGACAGGTTACAGATATACGTCAGTGGTTTCACTAAGCATTCAATAATAGTTTTGACTAAGAGCATGTCAATACCATCACAGTCCATAGATGTTTTACTTTTAAACGATTTAACAATTTCAATGACCTCTCTCTCGTCTGTGTTCTTTATGAAAATGGAGTCTTTTATAGCAGTGTTTTTGCTTATTGTATCACCTGTAGGTGCCGTAAAGGGTATTTCTCAAGCCAAATTAGGACCAATGTTAACAAAAAAGTTATTAAATTCATCTGCAGGTGAAACTGCATTCACACTCTGAGTCGTTTTATTATTTTTTGAAAAACTGGTTGGGTAGCTTGTATTTCTGTTTTTATTTCCAAGAATATTGATAAGTATTGTCCATGTATTTTTAATATTGTCTCTGTTTTTCTCCAGTTCTTTACTGTAATAGTCTCTTTTACTACATCTTATTATATATGTTAACTTATTTTTGTATGTTTTATACCGCTGCTCTGCTTCTTTTGTCCTTTTCTTTAGGAAAGCTTTATATTGTGGGCGACACACATTGTGGGCTCACGTTGCCACAGAGACAGGACTGCATGTGTATTGAGGGCGTCACGTTTGCAAGGACAGAGGACTCAAATCTGCAGGAGATAACAAGGAAGTGTGAGATTTGTCTCTTTGTCCCACAGAAGATGCCCCGGAGAGGTTTCCGGTTCATCAGGAAATGAGAGACAATGGTGAAGCTTCAAAGGGATGCTTTGTGACTTCAAAGGGATGCTTTGTGACTATATGTTTACTGAAGACACCTTGTGACTTGGATTCTGATGCTGGAAACATATAAAAGGGTGTTGAGATATGATTCTGTCTCTTTCCTGCTTTGAGAATGCTACAAGCTGTGTTCTATCGAATAAAGCTGGTTTACAACTAAACTCAACCTCGTCATTTGAGCACATCTTCTACACTGGTGACCTACGATGAAAAATGAGCAGACAGAATTCTCCCGAGCGGGGCTCGGCGGAAGCCAGCCTGATGGCCGCCTCCACGATCTGGCTGCCCGATTTCTGGCAGCACAGCCCGCGCTCATGGTTTAGCGCAGTCGAGGCGCAGTTCAACCTCCGGAGAATCTCCAACGACGGCACAAGATTCTACCACGTGGTAGCGAAGCTGGACAGCAACACGGTCCAGAGAGTGCAGGATCTGGTTAACCATCCACCAGACAGCGACAAGTACAGCGCATTGAAGGACGCGCTGATCAGCCATTTCACCCCCTCAGTCTAGCAACGAGCAGAGGGGCTCCTGGCGTTGACGGAGGCAGAAAACGATAGACCTGCGGACCTGATGGTGAAGATGCTGAAGCTCAAAGACTCTGAGGATGGCGAATTCATTTTCGCCCACCTTTTCCTTCGAACCCTGCCACCAGCAGTGAGAGTGGCCCTGGCAGAGTCGCCCCGATTGGCCAGGCGAGACTACCATGGGTTGAGCAAAGAGGCGCAGCGGTTGGTCGACGCCCACAAGCGGAACGCGGTTTCGGCCGCGGCGGCCAGCCCGGGAACGGCATCCAGAGACAGCGACGGGAGCCAGACGACGCAGAGCGGAGGACGGCCCATGCTTCTACCACCGCCGTTTTGCAGAGAGAGCGCACAGGTGCGTCCCACCGTGCAACTTTAAGCGCCAGGGAAACGCCAAGACCGAGGGCCGGTAGCAGCTGCGACCCTCGGCAACGAGAACAGGCTGCTTTACCTGACGGATGCACGCTCGGGGAAACAGTTCCTCGTGGACACGGGCTCTCAGCTGAGTTTCGTCACACCCACCTACGCGGAACGGCTGATGCCTTCTAAAGCTCCCTGGATGTCAGTGTCAGCAGCGAACGGCTCCATGATTAAAACGTTCGGTGAGAGGACCATGCTCCTGTCCTTACAGGGCCGTTCATTTGAGTGGACATTTATTGTAGCAGCAGTCAGTTTCAACATGTTTGGGGCTGATTTTTTGTGCTCACATGGTTTATTGGTTGACCTTGCTAATAGACGTCTGATTAATGCACTGTCCTTTCATTCTATTCCCTGCACAGCTCGGGTGGCCCCGCCGACTGCACATGCCAGCGTCTCAGCTGCGGGTGGTAAGTTTCACACATTGCTTGCTCACTTCCCAGCACTCACGGTCCCCACGTTTTCGGCGAAGGTGGCTAAGCATGGGGTGGAGCATTTCATAACAACCACCGGCCCTCCTGTTTTTGCAAAGGCTCGGCGCTTGGACCCAGCTAAACTGGCCATCGCGCGCAAGGAGTTCACTAATCTGGAGAAACTGGGCATTGTTAGACGCTCCAAGAGCTCTTGGGCTTCCCCGTTATACATGGTCCCAAAGGCCGACGGCTCGTGGAGACCTTGCGGTGATTTCTGCAGGTTGAACAACGTTTCAGCTCATGACCGCTACCCGATTCCGCACATTCAGGATTTTTCTGTTCATTTGGCGGGGGCGCGCATTTTTTCTAAAATAGACTTGGTGCCCGGTTACCACCAGGTGCCAGTGCGCGCGCAAGATGTACCCAAAACAGCGGTCATAACTCCTTTCGGCCTTTTTGAGTTTCTGCGCATGCCTTTTGGCCTCAAGGGGGCCGCGCAGACTTTCCAACGCATGATGGATGCAGTTTCACGCGACCTTCCTTTCGTGTTCGTTTATTTGGACGATATTTTGGTAGCCAGCGCGTCCGAGGGCGAACATGAAAAACACCTCACAGCAGTTTTCCGGAGGCTGGCAGAGCACGGGTTAATAGTTAACCCAGCGAAGTGCCAGTTTGGGGTGGCGCAGATTGATTTTTTGGGACATCGCGTTTCGGCAGAAGGAGCGGTTCCTCTTCCAAATAAAATGCGTGCCATAACGGATTTTCCGCAACTTCAAACAGTCAAGGCGCTTCAGGAGTTTCTAGGGATGGTTAATTTTTACAACCGGTTCCTCCCAAGCGCAGCACGACTCATGCAGCCATTGTACACCGCGTTAAAAAAACAAAAGCCCGCAAATAAAGTTGAATGGTCTCCGGAGCGGGAGCGCGCTTTTGCCCAGGTCAAATCAGCCCTGGCAAACGCAGTTTTGTTAGCGCACCCAGTTCCAACGGCCCGCATGGCGCTCACCACTGACGCTTCCGATGTAGCGGTGGGGGCGGTAGTTGAACAGTTTGTGGCAGGTACCTGGCAACCCCTCGCGTTTTTCAGCAGGACTTTGCGCGATAGTGAACAGAAATACAGTGCGTTTGACAGGGAGCTTTTGGCCCTACACTTGGCCATCCGTCATTTTCAGTTCTGGTTAGAGGGGTGACGTTTCACCGCGTTTGTGGATCATAAACCGCTAACGTTTGCGATGGCCAAAATTTCAGAACCCTGGTCAGGCCGGCAACAAAGGCAACTAGCCGCAATATCGGAGTTCACTACTGATATTCAGCATGTCGCGGGTAAACACAATGTTGTGGCAGACTGCCTCTCGCGCGCGGTAGCACCACCAAGCCCCATAGGGGCAGACTCTGTAGCCGTGGCCGCGGGCCCGGGCAGCGACGCGGGAGCGCACGCAGCCCCGGTCTGTGTTGGGTTAGATTATGCAGCCATGGCTGTGGAGCAGGTTAACGACGCGGATGTGCGCGCGCTCCAGTCTGGACCAACAGGGTTAAGGCTGGAGCACAGGGTGCAGCAAAATGGTATGCCCCCACTAATCTGCAATGTCTCCACGGGACGGCCCCGCCCCGTGGTGCCAGCCGCGTGGCGTCGCCGCGTTTTTGACTCGGTCCATTCTCTCGCGCACCCGGGGGTGCGCGCATCGATTAAATTGGTGGGGGAGAAATTTGTTTGGCCCGGGTTGCGCAAACAGGTCAAGGAATGGGCGGCAGCCTGCGTAGCGTGTCAGCGAGCCAAAATACACAGACACACTAAGGCCCCGTTAGAACCTTTTCACATCCCCGCTAAGCGTTTTGATCACGTGCATGTTGACTTGGTCGGCCCGCTTCCCTTATCACACGGGCACACACATCTTTTGACGATGGTGGATCGCACCACGCGCTGGCCAGAGGCGATTCCTCTGACATCAACCACAGCGGAAGAAGTTGCGCAAGCTTTTTTAGCAGCGTGGGTTGCGCGTTTCGGTGTACCGTCGGACATAACGTCCGACAGGGGTCCGCAATTTATTTCCGAGCTGTGGTCATCGATGGCCCGCAGCTTGGGGGTGAAGATTCATCGCACCACCGCGTATAACCCCCAGGCTAATGGTTTATGCGAACGCTTTCACAGGTCATTGAAAGCAGCCCTCAGAGCGTCGCTAACGGATACAAATTGGGTGGACAAACTTCCATGGGTTTTATTGGGGTTGCGTTCTGCACCTAAGGAAGATTTGCATGCTTCCCCGGCGGAATTAGTTTTTGCACAACCGCTCCGTTTGCCGGGGGAATTCCTTCCCGATAATCCCGCACCAAATGGCCCCCCTGCTCAGCCGTGGCAGAGCGACGCAGGAGCAAACACGCTCCCTGGCCCGGTCCATTACAGTTTACCACACATTTTTGTGTCAAAGGCTTTAAAAAATGCAGAGTTTGTTTTTGTTAAACATGATGCTCAGCGTCCAAGTTTGCGGCCGTTTTATGACGGACCGTTCCGAGTGCTGGAGACCGGGCAGAAGCATTTTCTGCTAGATTTAGGGGGCAGAAGGGAGTTGATTTGCATAAACAGGCTCAAACCCGCCTTTGTTTTGGCTGACGATGAAGTGCAGCTCGCGAGGCCCCCCCGCCGTGGCAGGCCGCCGAGAGGACATTCTCCAAAGTCTTCACAGAAAGGTGCTAACAGCTTTAATCCACAGGTGCAGAGAGATGTTGCAGGTGCAGCCAAGCCAGGTTGCAGCAGATTCGGCAGAAAGTTAAAACCTAGGCAGTTGGTGGATTGATTAGCGATGTATGGAGTGTTTTGTGTTTTTCTTTTTTTATGGCATGCAGGTTTTGCCTTACTAGACGTTTGGGGGGGGGGGGTATTGTGGGCGACACACATTGTGGGCTCACGTTGCCACAGAGACAGGACTGCATGTGTATTGAGGGCGTCACGTCTGCAAGGACAGAGGACTCGAATCTGCAGGAGATAACAAGGAAGTGTGAGATTTGTCTCTTTGTCCCACAGAAGATGCCCCGGAGAGGTTTCTGGTTCATCAGGAAATGAGAGACAATGGTGAAGCTTCAAAGGGATGCTTTGTGACTTCAAAGGGATGCTTTGTGACTGTATGTTTACTGAAGACACCTTGTGACTTGGATTCTGATGCTGGAAACATATAAAAGGGTGTTGAGATATGATTCTGTCTCTTTCCTGCTTTGAGAATGCTAGAAGCTGTGTTCTATCGAATAAAGCTGGTTTACGACTAAACTCAGCCTCGTCATTTGAGCACATCTTCTACAATATAATAAATTTTTCTTTTTACACGCCTTTTGTAATCCTTTGGTTAACCATGGCTTATTGACAAATTTATGTTTAAGCTTTTTCTTTACTAATGGACAATTTTTTTCATAAAGAGTGGTTACAATGTTCATAAATGTGTCATAGGCTTCATTTACATCTGATACATAGACTTTTGTCCAGTCTTGCTTCAGCAAGTCTTCTTTAAAAGAACTGATTGCATTTTGTGATTTGTATCTGAATGATTTTAAAAAAAATTTCTGTATTGGCCCCCGTGTGGCCATGGATAAGTGCAAAGGTTGGCAAGTGGTCACTTATATCATTTATCAATAATCCACTTTCTATTTTCTTATCAATAATATTAACAAACAGGTTGTCAATAAGTGTAGCAGTGTGAACTGTGATTCTACTGGGATGTGTTATTGTGGGATATAGACTCATGCTGTACATAGATTTCATGAACTCTGTAATTACATTTTGTTGATATGGATTTAGTAAATCAGTATTGAAATCTCCACAAATTACTACCATTTTCTTACTAGTAATATTATTGTACAGCTCGACTAATTTATCTCTGAATGTCTCAATGCAAGTTCCCGGCGTTCTATATATAGAACTTATAATCAGATTTTTTGTTTTATCTTGGTCAGTCTCAACAGTAACACATTCCAAAATCCCTGGTAGTGCAAAGGACATTCCATTTACAAGCTTACACCTATACAGGTCATCAATATACAGTGCAACACCACCACACTTTTTTTGAGATCTGTTAATATGAAACATCTGATTTCCCTCTATTGCCATCAGAGGAGCCTGCTCTTCATTAAGCCAAGTTTCAGAGACTGCGATAGCTGTAAATTTTCTGTCTAGCTGTTTTAAATAGTCCTGAATCTGTGGAAAGTTTTTGTTAAGACTTCTACTGTTGAAGTGTATTATTGATAGTTTACCATCTAGTTGCACTTGACTTTTGAATTGCTTTTCAGTGTAATATTCACAATGATTATGAATATTATTGAAAAAGTGGTTATCAGGATCAATATCATTCTCCATCTCTTGTAGTTTATGTTCAGCATAATGGCATATTTTCAGAGTTTGAATTTCCTCACTTTGTGTCAAATGACTTCCTCCAACTGGGGATAATTGATGTCTACTCAAGTCAGTCATAAGTTTTTTTGTTTGTTTTGTTTAGTTTTTTTTTTTAAAAGTACATTGACATGGTATGTCAAAAGAACTATTCTTGCCGTGTGTGTGAATATGGATTATTATAGTCTCTTAATTTTCTTAATCAGTGTTCATCTATATTTATTTAAGTCAGTAAGATCTCTGATTATCATACTCTTTGCTTCCTCAGGTGTTCCATTTAGTTTGATCCAAACTCTACAATTTCTTGTCCATGTTGCCTGTATCTTATTTTGTCTTTTCAGCATCCGTGCTTGCCGTGCTATTTCAGCATTAGTTTTTGTTAGATGTTCATTTAGGTAAACTTCTGTTCCCCGTAGCTTTCTGGCCTGCCTCAGTATGTCATTCTTTATCCTTCTGTTCACAAAGCGCATCACAATTGATTTCTTTGTTTTATTATCCTTTCTGGGTAAAGCATGACAGGCTGAAATTGCATTTGCTTCAACCTTTATATTTCTACTTTCAAGGAACTGAAGCACCTGGTTTTCCAGGGAGACTGATTCACTCAGGGGAGCTTCCTCACCTCTCATTCCTGCTGTAGCATGAGCATATGATTGATATTTAATGTCTAGTCCACTTATAATTAGATCATCCATACGAGAACATTGCTCAAGATCCTCGACGCGTCGCTCCAAGTCTGCAATTTTTTTGTCTTTTTTCCTTTAATTGTTAATTTTAATTCTCGGACTTCTTCCATTAGCACTAATATTTTAGCCTGCTGGACTAGCCACTTTGGTCAGTTCTTCTGACAATGAAGTTCAGAGATTTTTTGATCTCTTCCATTTCCTCCTTCTTTGGTGGCATTTTTTACTGACCTGTTGATAGTAAAACAATCTCTGCTGGTGTTGCTGGTATCCGATCCGACCGACCTCGAATCCAGCTGGGCCTCAGCTAGCTCCCTCCGCTGCTAGTCCCGCTGCAGTTGAGCTCCTGTCCAGCCGGGGGGTACCGGCAGCTCCTCCCACCGAGGTCCCGCCGCCCACCGCTGCTGTAGTTGAGCTCCGATCCTGCTCCTGTCCAGCTGGGGTCCCAGTAGTTTCCTCCGCTGAGCCCCGCCACCTACCGCCGTCTTCCTCAGTAGTTCCTCTGCCGAGCCCCGCCGCTGTAACTGGGTTCCGATTCCGGCTCTTATCCGGCTGGGGCCCTGGTGGTCCTCCACTGGTCCCCATCTCCTACCACCGCTGTACTTGTACTCTGATCCGGCTCCCGTCCAACTGTTGCCTCGGTTAGTTCCTCCGGCAAGCCCCAATCACCTGGGACAGAGTCGCTTCTTTATGTTGGTGTTAGGTGCTACGACTAGCTATGGCGTTAGCTATAGCGTTAGCTTAGCAAACACTTCAGGTAAAGCGTAGCAGCGAACCACGAAAGAGAAACGCTAATCAGTTTACTCACAGAGCCGGTGAAAGGCGAATAAAGGGGTATTTCTACTTCAAAAGCTGGTTCAACCAAGGTGGAAATTCAGCCTGTGTGTGTGCGTCACAAATGTTGATCAGATATTCGCTGTTGGTTAGTTATTTTAGTGGCAAAATCAGCAACTTTGTCTCAGCACTGAAAAAGTGTGGACCATCCCGGCCGCCATCTTCTGTGAAGATAACAGTTAAAGCATTCCTGGAGGCAGTGCACTGAATCCTCTGTCCACACGTCTATGTCTCTGGTCTTCACCTTGCCTCTTTTGAGAGCAGTTTATATGTGGGCAGCCAAATGTACACAGTTGTGATCTGAGGATCCTAAAGGAGGAAGGGGAAGAGATTTAAAGGCCCTCTCTATGGATCCGTAGCACAGATCCAATGACTTTTTTCGCCTGGTTGGGCAGGAGACATACTGATAAAAGTTTTTAAGTGTCTTCTTTAGAGACACATGGTTAAAATCCCCAAGTATAAAATTTGGAGCCTCTGGGGAAATCAACTGGAACTGCTGTACCACATCAAAGACGGTGCTAGAGGTGGAGGCAGCATCTGCCCTCGGGTGAATGTACACAGTCGTTATAAAAAGTTGGGGGAACTCGCGGGGCAGACAAAAGGGGCGTAGTGACACGGACAGAAGCTCCACATCTGGTGTACAGATGCGCTCTTTGACCGTGACAGATGTACAGTACCGTTTATTAATATACGAACATACGCCGCCCCCCTGACGTTTCCGCGTTACCTGTTCCTGCCAATCCGAGCGAAGTGGGGCTCCAAAGCCGTCAATCCACAGGTCTGCATCCCGGTCATGTGCCGTAAGCCACGTCTCCATGTAAGCCATGACACAGCAGTTCTTGAAATCTTCTGATATCGGACATTCCTGGATTTCATCCACTTTATTTCTCAGGGATTGTATGTTCCCCGTGTTCGTGGCTGGGCGACTTAATCAGTGCAATCTGAGCCACGATCTCCCCCGCTACAAACAGTTTATTAATGCCCCACCAGAGGATTAAACACACTGGATCACTGTTACACCACAGTGAAAGACGCATATCGCGCTGTCCCTCGAGCTGCGCTGGATTATCTGATCACGTGATGGTCACCTCTTCCCACATACAGACAGAGATTGAAGCTCACTAAACCTGATTGTGAGCACTACGAAGATACGGCCAGTGATGCTGAGAGAAGCTGGAAAAGTGCATGAAATATCTGACTGGGGGATGCTTAAAAGGAGCCCGCATGATCTGGATGAGTACACGGACACCTGTGAACTCATATATCCACTTTTGTGAAGAGAACATTCTTCCATCACGCACCAGGGTGAGTTCCTCTAATGACAAAAACCCTGGTTCACAGCTAAGCTCAGACAGATCAGGAAGGAGAAGGAAGCAGCGCTGAAAAGTGGAGACAGGGACTGCTACAGGGAGGTTAAATACCGGTTTAACAGAGAGCTGAAGAGGGCTAAATCTGTGTACTCAGAGAGACTCCAGCAGCAGTTCACTGCTAATGATTCGGCTTCCGTGTGGAGAGGACTGAGGCAGATCACCAACTATCGGCCTCAGGCTCCTAAAGGTCAGGATGACAAAGCCCTTTGTCAGAGACTGTCCCAACACTATGCCCGTTTTGACACCTCGTCATCTGTGTCCAACTCCCCCCCTCCCTCCAGCTCCACAGCCTCCACATTCCCTACTTCATTTAAGGCACCCCCCCCACCTCCCCCCCTCCCCTTATCATCAGTGAGCAGGATGTGCTCAAACAGTTCTCCAGACTGAACCCGCGCAAGGCCCCCGGCCCAGACGGCGTGTCTCCCTCCACCCTGAGACTCTGTGCGAAACAGCTGGCTCCTGTATTCACAGACATTTTTAACACCTCCCTTAAGTTATGCCACGTGCCGTCCTGCCTCAAATCCTCCACCATCATCCCTGTCCCCAAGAAGCCACGGATCACTGGACTTAATGACTACAGACCTGTAGCGCTCACCTCTGTAGTCATGAAGTCCTTTGAGCGCCTGGTCCTGTCCCACCTCAAGTCCATCACCACCCCTCTCCTGGACCCGCTGCAGTTTGCCTACCGAGCCAACAGGTCTGTAGACGATGCAGTCAACCTGGCCCTCCACTCCATCCTGCAGCACCTGGACTCCCCGGGAACCTACGCCAGGATCCTGTTTGTGGACTTCAGCTCCGCATTCAACACCATCCGCCCCGCTCTGCTCCGGGACAAGCTGTCCCTGCTCAACGTGCCTGACTCCCTCTGCAGGTGGATCATCGACTTCCTGACGGACCGGAGGCAGCATGTGCGGCTGGGAAAGACTGTCTCAGACTATACTAGCATCAGCACCGGATCACCCCAGGGCTGTGTACTTTCCCCCCTACTCTTCTCCCTTTACACAGCTCCTGCACCTCCAGCCACGCAGTCTGTCAAGTTGATCAAGTTTGCGACGACACCACCCTCTTCGGGCTCATCTCCAACGCGGACGAGTCCGCCTACAGGAGAGAGGTGGCCCAGCTGCGTCTGGTGCGCAATAACTACCTGCAGCTGACGCTCTGAAGACAGTGGAGATGATTGTAACTTCAGAAAGTCACTCTCCTCTGCCCCCCCTCTCCCTCTCAGGCTCTCCCATCACCACGCTGATTCCTTCCGCTTCCTAGGCATCTACCATCACCAGGACATGCAAATGGGAGCTGACCATCAGCTCTCTCATCAAAAAGCCCAGCAGAGATGTTCTTCCGCGGCAGCTGAGGAAGCTCAAGCTACCCACCAAGATGTTAGTCAGTTCTACACAGCCATCATCGAGTCCATCCCACCACCTCCATAATCCGGTGTACGCAGGAGCCACTGCCAGGGACAGGACTAAGGCTGGCAGCGCGTCGTGCGCACTGCTGAAGAGGTGATCGGCTGCAAGCTCCCATCTCTCCAGGATCTGTACATCTCCAGGGACCCGAGGCGTGCTGGCCGGATCATAGCCGATCCCTCACACCCGGGTCATGTACTGTTTGCCCCCCGTCCCTCTGGTAGAAGACCTTCGGTCCATCCAGACTAAACCTCCGTCACATGAACAGCTTCTTCGCCCTCTGCCATTAGACTGCTGAACACTAAGTGACTCTCGTGCACCATGTACAGCAGCTCAACCAGACTCATGTCAATCATCACTGTTTTTCTTCCTTGCATTACCGACTGCACTATATAGTTCTCCACAGTATCTGCTGCTGGCTAATATATATTTTAACTATGACCAGTAACACTTAATCTTATCCTAACACTTTATTACATGTATAGTTTATTTCTCTTATCTTATCATGTTTAATGTTGCAGCATTGTACCGAGACAATTTCCTAGTTTGTGTACTACATGAACAATGGCAATAAACCTGATTCTGATTCTGATTCTGATTCTGATTCCCATAATAATGGAAGGAAGAGGAATGCGGTTAAGCGACGCCTCTTCAGATTAATCTTAACACCTCCACGCTCTCCGTGTTTCCTCTTCTTGTCTCTCTTTTCATCGCTGTGTCCACGAAAATTTCTTAAAATAAAGTCCGGCAGTGCGGCACAGTCTCAAACACAGAGCTGCATTATCCATGTTTAAAGCAGTAACATGTCTCCTGGGAATACTTGTATTCTTTCCTGCATGATCGGATCGCGCATACCTCCAAGACAAAGAGCCAGTAAGAAAGAAATGACAGTGCAAAAACAAGAAGGAAATCCAAACTGAATGGAACCAGGGAGCTCTTTGTAATATAGTCCCACAACATTCTAGGACAAAAACGGCAACAGAGAAATACGTTAAAACACATTAAAGTGCATAAAAACAGAGACACAGACGTCAAACTTTTTTCACCCGCTGCAGGTCGCTGCGTGCGCATGCGCCCAAAATGCCCAACCTGTTCAGTCCATATCCAAAATACTCTCTGTATTGCCTCCTAATCTGCTGGTGGGGAAACAGTCTCTCCATGGTCGTCAGGTTCAGGACGGAAATAACCGCTCCAGTGTCCACCAACAGTGGAACCTCGACGCCATCTAGCGTAACAGTGCAACCGATCCTCCTCGTCGTCTCTGGGGAGACGGTATGCATGACTGTCGGAGTCTTCTGTACAGCACCTGGTTCACCCCTACAGCTCCTGCGTATGAAGTTAGCGCACATCCTGGCAAAATGGTTCAACACATCATACTTGCCACAACGCTTTCCTTTCGCCGGGCACACCCTGGACTTATAGCGGTGCTCAGTGGACCCACATCCATAACATTTTGGTGTACCTGGGGTGGACCTTATCTTGACCACGGAGGCAAAATCATCCTCTCCCCATTCGCCATCACAAGGATCCAGGATCAGTACCTCAGCGCGAGACTCACCCTCGTCCAGAGAAGCCCCTTCAGTAAGGCCTCTCACGATGGTCTCTGCCGCCTCAAACTGTTGGGCAAGCTCAATAGTTGCAGCTAACGCCAACTCTCCTGGGTGTGTTAGCAACCTGGACCGGGCCGCTGGGCTGCGGATGTGCTCTGCCAGCTGGTCCCGAATCATCTCGTCCTCCAGGGGTCCAAACTTGCATTCCCTCGCCAGCTCACGGAGGTCCGCCAAGAATCTTCTAACTGGCTCTCCCGACCACTGGCGGCGCTGTTGAAACTGAATGCATCTGACCATGACGTTTTCTGGCGCTCTAAAATAACGTGCCATTAGCTCCACTACTCCCTCAAAGCTATCAGCACCTCCAAGGTTCTCTAGGATCCTCTGCCCTTCCATTCCCAAATTATGGACCAACACAGCTCTCACTCGGAGCTTCTCCATCTCGCCCAGGTTTAAGACAACGAGATAGTTGGTAAAGGCAGCAAACCAACGAGGCCACGGCACGGGCGGTTCGCCCGGGGTCCTCCAAAACCGTCCGAAAGCTGGCAATTGGATTGCTCCATTACCGCTTTTACCTCGTCGCTAAATGTAGTATCTGTGGGGAGCTGTGAAATGATGAAAGCGATATGTGATTTTATAAATCAAGTCTTAATATCAGCTTCACTTCCCTAACAAGTCTCATCTCGGTGCAGAAGCTGAATAAGAGGTCGAGCGCAGTCAGACCTTCATACTTATACCCACACTCAACAAAAGACATTGATATCAAAGCCGACATCCCACATTAACATAATACCCCCCTCCATTGTCCTCCGTCTCCTCCACCTGACCCTGGTGGTCAGGGAGTTCGATCCGGTCTCCACCCGCCTGGCGACTCCATCTGTTCTTTGATCCTCGCTGGCGGTTGAGACCTCTTGTCCTGTTCTGAGGCGTGAGGTCATTCCACATATGTAATCACTAAACATTCTAATATGTCTATACATATGTAGGTATGGAATATATGATAATATAAGCCACAGCCCCCCCCCCCCCCAAACGGACTAAGAAAAGGACAATCAAATTAAGTTTACAGTTTAAGATAATCTCTATGACATATTATACTGTTAAACCTCTTGACAGGGGAAAACAAGGAAAATCTTTCCAGCAGTCATGCTCCTGTAGAAAATTCAAGTGCGTAACAACAACAGTATAGTAATATCACAAATCAGCCTTAAAACTGTCACAGCACAATCTGATAACATAGTTAACAACTCTTTGTCAATTTGCATCAGTCCCTGTGCCGTCTGGGTTTTAATCTTCTCCTGAATCTGCTGTAGGTCCGCTTTGGCGTCCTGGTGGGACCCTCCTGTAAGGAATCTGCTGCTTGGGGAGGAGAGTGGTTATTTGTTCCCTGCAGGGGGGCTGAGTTTTTTTTCTTGGGGGGTCTACCCCGCCGAGGTGCTCTCGCCACCCGTGCAGGTTTGTCACTCAACAAGAAGGCAGGTTTAAGTCTGTCAATGCTGGACTGTTTCTTTTCTGTCCCCTAATCAAGCACAAAATGCTTATCACCAGGTTCCAGCACTCTGAATGGTCCGTCGTTATGGTGGACGGAGGGTTGATTTTAAAGCTCGTGTCTAACAAAAACGAACTCGGCGTTTTTTTTAAGCTTGGGGGACAAAAACCCGTGGGAAAAGAGTGATGTGCCGGTCCGGGGAGCGGTCCGGTTCCGGTACTGCCTAAGGGCCTCGGGGCTGGAAGATGCCCAGGCTCTGGATGCTCTGGTAAAAACTCACCTGGGAGTCTGAGAGGTTGTGCAAAAACTAATTCTGCTGGGGAGGCGTCTAGATCCTCTTTAGGCGCAGAACGCAACCCCAATAAAACCCAGGGAAGTTTATTCACCCAGTCTGCATCGTTAGTGAGGCCCTGAGGGCAGCCTTTAAAGATCTGTGAAAACGCTCGCATAACCCATTAGCCTGAGGGTGATATGCGGTGGTGCGGTGAATTGTCGCCCCTAAGCTGCTGGCCATGGCTGACCACAGCTCTGAGACAAATTGAGGCCCCCTATCGGACGTGATGTCCGATGGGACGCCGAAACGTGCCACCCAGTTTGTTAAAAAACGCGAGCGACTTCCGCAGCTGTGGTTGACGCCAAAGGGACCGCCTCCGGCCAGCGCGTAGTACGGTCTATCATTGTTAACAGGTGTGTGAAACCTTGAGACGAAGGTAGTGGTCCCACGAGGTCGACATGAACGTGGTCAAACCTTCTGGCTGGGATTCGAAAAGGCTCTAGAGGAGCTTTTGTGTGTTTGTGTATTTTGGCGCGCTGACAAGACATGCAAGTTTTTGCCATTCCTTTACATTTTTGCGCAGGCCCGGCCAAACAAACTTTTCCGCGACCATTTTAACCGAGGCGCGCACCCCTGGGTGCGCGAGGGAGTGAACCGAGTCAAAAATGCGGCGGCGCCATGCAGTTGGGACTACCGGGCGAGGTCGGCCGGTTGACACGTCGCAGATTAGGGGGGGCACACCGTCACGTAAACCCCTTTCCTCCAGTCTTAACCCTGTTGGTCCAGACAGGAGCGCGCGCACGTCCACGTCACTGCTTTGTTCCTCTGCCATGGCTGCGTAATCTATCCCTACGTGAATTGGGGCCACGTTACGCGTCCGCATTGGCGAAGAGTTCTGCAGCTGAGGTAGTATAATCTGTCTCCTCGTGCTCTGGCGAATGTCACCAGCGCAGAGAGAGGCAGTCTGCTACCACGTTTAAGTTTGCCTGCCACATGTCGAAATGTTCTGTGGTGGAACTCTGAAATTGCAGCTAGCTGTCTTTGTTGCCTGCCTGACATGGTTCTGAAATTTTAGCCATCGCAAAAGTGAGCGGTATGTGGTCTACAAAAGCCGTTGAAGCGCCGCCCCTTCTAACCAGAACTGGATAGTGGCGGATGGATAAATGAAGGCGCTAGCAGCTCCCTGTCAAAAGTGCTGTATTTGCACTCGGTTTGGTTAAAGATTGCTAAAAATGCTAAAGGTTGCCAGGTCTCCGCCAACATGTTGTTCCACGACTGCCCCTATGGCCAGGTCTGAAGCGTCTGTGGTGTTACGCTATGCGGGCGAGGGATCGGGGTGAACCAACAATGTGGCGTTCGCTAGAGCACTTTTTACTTCCGCGAAGGCGCGTTCGCGCTGGGGGTCCATTCAACCGTGTTGGAAGGCTTTTGTTTTCTGAGCGCGGCATACAGGGGCTGCATGAGTTGAGCTGCACGGGGAAGGAAACGGTTGTAAAAATTCACCATTCCAAAAATTCTTGCAGCGATTTGACCGTTTGTGGTCGTGGAAAATTTTTTTACCGCGCGGACTTTGTCTGGCAATGGGACTGCCCCCTTCGGTGAAACTCTGTGTCCCAAAAAATCAATTTGTGACACGCCGAATTTGCATTTGGCTGGGTTGATTATTAACCGTGCTCTTCTAGTCTCTGAAAAACTGTAGTGAGGTGTTGTTCGTGTTCTTCCTCTGACGGGCTGGCTACCAGCATATCGTCGAGGTAGACGAACACGAAGGGGAGGTCACGTAATACCGCGTCCCATCATATGCTGAAAGGTTTGAGCAGCGCCTTTGAGGACCGAACGGCATCCGCAAAAATTCAAAAAGACCAAAAGGGGTTATTACAGCCGTTTTAGGAATGTCTTCCGCTCGAACGGGGGACTTGGTGATAGCCGCGGACCAGGTCTATTTTAGAAAAAATGCGCGCACCCGCCAGATGTAGTGAAAAATCTTGGATGTGAGGAATTGGGTAGCGGTCATGCGCTGTCGCATTGTTTAATCTGCGGTATAATCGCCGCAAGGTCTCCAAGAACCATCGGTTTTCGGGACCATGTGGAGTGGCGATGCCCAGGGGCTTTTCGAGCGTCTGATAATGCCTAGTTTTTCCAGGGTGGTAAACTCGTCCCGTGCTATGGCGAGCTTGGTCGCGTCTAAGTGCCGAGCTTTGGCAAACACGGGTGGGCCTGCTGTGGGGATGAAGTGTTCAACCCAGTGTTTCGCTACTGTTGCTGAAAATTTGGGAACTGTGAGTGCTGGAAATTGGGGTGAGGAGTTGGTCAAACTTACCTCCTGCTGTTGTGACGCTGGCCTGCACGGTGGTGGAGAGACTCGAGCTGAGCAGGGGATAGAAGAAAATGACAGTGCATTAACAAGCGTCTATTTGCTAGATCGACTAACAACCATGTGCACACAAAAAATCAGCGCCCAACAAGTAAAACTCACCGCCGCTACAATAAATGTCCATCTATAGTTGCGGCCGTGGATGCAAAGAGGCAGGTTCCTTTCACCGAAAGTGTCGATGATCGAGCCGTTGGCTGCCATCGCTCCATTTCCCTGGGGACCATGGCCCGGTCTGCGTGGGAAGGGGTGATAAAGCTCAGCTCGAGCTCCGGTGTCGATAAGGAACTGTCTCCCGGTGTGTCCGTCAGTCACATAAAGCAGCTTATTTGTCTCGCCGAGAGCCGCAGCTGTTAATGGTTCTCGGCTTTGGCGTTTCCCGAATTTTTGAATTTGCAGGGGGGCACGCATTTGTACGCCCTCTCGGCGAAACGGTGGTGGTAATAGCAGAGGTCGTTCCGCCTGCTGCGCCTTGGTCGTGTTGCCGCCATGGTGGGCGGGCTCTGCTCGGTTGTCTGTGGTCTCCGCTGCTCTGGGCTTCCGCGCTGAGATCTGCAGATGCTGCTGTGGCCATCTGTTCGCCGCAGGCGTTGATGAGCCGCTGCGCTTCTCGGGCCAGCACGTGGAAGTCCTGCTGGGTGCTGCACCGCATGTTGACCAGTGTCCCTCTCATGTGTGGCGGCAGAGTGCTGAGGAAGATGTGTTGGAAGAAGAAGTTGTCGTTGTCCTCTTCCTTAAGCTGCAGCATGTCCTCCATGAGGGCCTTGGGTCTGCATCCTCTGTGGCCGTAGATCGCCAGGATCTTCTCTGCTCTCTCCTCGGCTGAGGGATGAAGTTCTCAACGATGGTCACCTTAAGTTCTCTGTATTTGTCATGGGCGGGTGGTTGTTGGATTATGCTCCGCGCGCATCTTGACGTGGCAGCGTCGAGTTTGGCGATGATGTGATAAAATTTCGTCTCGTCCGCCGTTATGCCCGCCAGTGCAAAACTGAGCCTCAGCTTGCTGGAACCACGAGCTCGGGTCGTTTTGCCAGAATTCTGGCAGCTTGACGGTGACGCCGCTTGTGTGGGCCGTCCCTGATGTGTCCGCCGGGTGAGAGCGCTCTTCTTCTGCTCATCACGGCGGAGCTGGGGATGGTGCTCGATTGAGCCTCTCTGTGGATTCTGCCATGGGGAAGTCTCCTCATCCGTTCCCCTGTCTGCATGGGCGCCGGCGCTTGCCTGGGTCGCCTCTGATGAGTTAATCGCGGAGACGAGAACGTCTCTGTTCCATCCTCACGTCTGGTCACAGTGTAGGGAGCTTGAAATGATGAAGCGATGTGATTTTATAAATCAAAGTATAGTATCAGCTTCACTCCCTAAACAAGTCTCATCTCGGTGCAGAAGCAGAATAAGAGGTCTGAGCGCAGTCAGACCTTCATACTTATACCCACACTCAACAAAGACATTGCATATCAAAGCCGACATCCCGCATTAACATAATCCCCCCTCCATTGTCCTCCGTCTTCTCCACCTGACCCTGGTGGTCAGGGAGTTTGATCCGGTCTCCACCGCTGCCGACTCCGTCTGTTCTTTGATCCTCGCTGGCGGTTGAGACCTCTTGTCCTATTCTGAGGCGTGAGGTCATTCCACATATGTAATCACTAAACATTCTAATATGTCTATACATATGTAGGTATGGAATATATGATTAATATAAGCCACAGTATTCATAATTATGAGGAATAACGAGACACTAGTGACTCGGTGAACAGGGCTTTAATACAGGATGCAACTATATACAAAAAGCTTACGGTACTTGCCTGCATGCCAGGTGGCTCCACGATGAAGAGACAGAGCCTCTTCACCCACCTCCTTTATCCCCGAGTGGCGTCACCACCAGAAACCGGCAGTTAGCCACCCCAGTCTAACTCACGTCCAACCGGCCGCCATCTTACACTACCAGCCATTTCCATATCTAACAGGTGGGCCAATTACATCCTGGCATTTGAAGCATGAGGGAAATGGCAGAATTTTTGCCAGAAACTGTAAACAATGAAAGTTTTTTTTTTGTGGAAAAAAATGGCTAAGATACCATTTTAGACAATGAAAATTTGTTCTCAAATGATTTATGCCTACTACAGTTTGTCTTTAAACTATCCTATTTTCTTCGTGCTGTGAAAAGTATTTGCCCTTCCTGATTTCTTATATTTTTGCATATTTGTCACCCTTAAATGTTTCAGATCATCAAACAAATTTTAATATTAAACGGAGTTAATCCAAGTAAATACAGAATGCAGTTTTTTAAAAAAAAAATGACAATTTAATTTATTAAGGGAAAACAGCTGTCCCAAACCTATCAGGCCCGACGAGAAAAAGTTATCCCATTATGAAAGATTTATTTTGAAAGGGGTAGCCGGAAGTTGTTGACAGTTGACATTTCTGGCAAGATGGCGCTGCCCATGAGGAGGACGTTGGTAGCCCTTCACAGAGCGGCATGTAACAGTGTTATGGTACTGTAACATTTATTAACATATTTCGCCATTAAAACATTTACGGTGAAGAAGCTGGGTATTTGTATTGCTTCTTGTGTATAGCCTACATAACTGTTTCAGGCAGTGGCTTAGGCTAATCGTTAGCTAACAGCCTGGGCGTGTAGCCTGTTGTCATGGAGAAAATGAATGATTATTGAACAAGGCTTGAGACTACCTGCTAAAGTTAGTGTCAAACTAGACTTCACTCGCCGATGTTATTTTATCGATACATAAGGATTTTTACATGAAAAGATTTGATGAATACGTTTGTAAACATTAACCTCAGACGCCTAGCGGCACGGCGAGGTATCAACAAACGACGATTTCAATGCATTTCTATGGTAATGTTAGCTAAATTTGCACAATGAAAATGTCGAAATGGTGCGCAATTGGCTCATGTAGCCATCACCATCTTATGAAAGATGGTGATAGCAATCAGAAATACAAGTTTCTTTTATAGATAGATAGATGTACTTTATTGAACCATCCATCCATCCATCCATCTTCTTCCGCTTAATCATTTTCGGGTCGCGGGGGGTTGAACCAAACTGGAGATACAGTGTAACAGCAGCATGACAGTAGACAACCAAACAACAGAAACACAACATGACAGACAAAGGGATTACCCGTGGAAAGTAAAAAACTAACACGACTATAGAACCTGTATACACCATAGCTTAATATATGATGACCCGTATAAACACATGAATCATCCCATTGCACAAAGAAGGACTATCAGGAGCAGAGTGAAATGTGAGGTACCAGTTAGTCTGTAAGGTGCAGTGTGGCAGCATGTTATGACCAGAATACAAACATCATAGTGAGTTTATTGTACAGTGAAATTGCACGTGGCAGGAAAGATTTCCTGTACCTGGCCGTTCGCCAGCGAAGCTGTAGTAGTCTACTGGAGAAAGTGCTTCGCTGTCTGTCCAGTGTGTGGTGGAGGGGGTGATCAGGATTGTCCATGATGGATCACAGTTTATTTAGTGTTCTCCTCTCCACCACAGTCTCAAAGGTCTCCGGTCTGAAACCAATTACAGAGCCAGCCCTCTTGATAATCTTGTCAAGTCTGTTGGTGTCTCTGGCCCTGATACTGCTACCCCAACAGACAGCAGCAAAGAAGATGGCGTTGGTGACAACGGTCTGGTAGAAAAGCTCCAGCATCCTGCTGCACACGTTGAAGGATCTCAGCTTCCTCAGGAAGTAGAGTCTGCTCATCCCCTTGTTGTGCACAGCATCAGTGTTGGATCTCCAGTCCAACCCGCTGCTGATCCTGACACCCAGATATTTGTAGTCCTCAACCACCCCCACATCCTCCCCCCTAATCTGCAGTGGCTGAGAAGGCGTCTTCCTCTTCCTGAAGTCAATTACCATCTCTCTGGTCTTGCTGACATTCAGCCTCAGGTGATTCTGCTCTGTCCACTCCACAAATCTGTCTACCAGTGCCCTGTACTCCCCCTCCTCTCCTCCTCTTATACACCCCACAACAGCTGAGTCATCAGAATTTCTGCAGGTGGCATGACTCAGTGTTGTACTGAAAGTCAGTGGTGTATAAGGTAAAGAGAAAAGCTGAGAGCACAGTCCCCTGTGGAGCTCCCGTATCACTAACCACCACATCAGACAAGACATTGCCTAGCCGGACAAACTGTGGTCTGCCTGTCAGGTAGTCAGTAATCCAGGAGATCACAGAGCTGTCAACCCCCATCACCCGCAGCTTCTCACCCAGCAGCAGTGGCTGGATGGTGTTAAGGGCACTGGAGAAATCAAAAAAAGTGATTCTCACAGTGTCTCCTCCACCATCCAGGTGCAGATGAGTTCGTTGCAGCAGGTAGATGACAGCATCTTCAACTCCTAAGTGGGGCTGATATGCAAACTGCAGAGGGTCCAGCCAAGTCTCCACCTGCCGGCTCAGGAGGGCTAAGCCCAGTCCTCATCCAGGACCTTCATCAACATGAGATGTGAGGACAACTGGTCGGTAGTCATTCAGGTCCCAATGGAGACGATTTCTTGGGAACAGGGGAAACCAGGCAGGACTGTCTTCCACAGCATCCGTACTCTCTCCCAGACTCGGCTCAGGTGTACAGGTGTTTCTGTACCGGAGCTAGTTGGTTTGGCACAGGTCCTCAGGGGTCCTGTGTGATGGCCATCAGGGCCCGCCCACCTTCCGCTGACGGAGTCTCTCCAGCTGTTTCTCCACTGGTCTGTAGTCACCGTGAAGTGAGGGAGGGGCCTGGTGCCCTCTGAGGAGGAGGAGGAGGGGGGAGATGGAGAGAGGTTCTGAACAGGAGGGTGGGGTGGAGGGGGTGATGTGGGGGCCTGGCTGTGTTGTTGGGGTGACGACTATGAGTTGCACCTATTAAAACCTCTTCCACTCTGGTCAATTTCCTAAAAACGCCTAAAAATAAACATGCCCAAAGTAAATCAAAAGCTGTTCTTAACCTTTGCAGCATCTTCAAGGGGTTGGTCTCATTTAAAAGAAAACACTGAATTTTTGCTAAGCAGTCATAATCTCTCTAAGTGCTCCGGCCACTGAGTAACAATCATCTAACATACTGAAATTTGAAGAAAATAAAGTTTCCGTGGGTGTTTTTTTTTAGATACAAATGCTTGCAAATAACATACAGCTGTCAGATACTGGCTGGAAAACAACAAAATGTGAACCAAGTGTTTCCAAGCTCAGGTCAAAATTTTGTAACAATACCACAAAAATGAATATATTACACAGCTTTTTCTCAGGTTGTAACAAGGCGTTCTTGAACTGTGCCAAACTGTGTTCCAGAGTTCACTATCTCAGCAGTTTGCAACAGTCAAACCAATGGTTAATAACCCAGACATACACAGCACAGTTCCTGTTTTTTTTTAACAGGCAAAAATAGCCTACAGTCTAAGAAAAATTATGCTA
Source organism: Pholidichthys leucotaenia (assembly GCA_020510985.1). NCBI lineage: Eukaryota > Metazoa > Chordata > Actinopteri > Cichliformes > Pholidichthyidae > Pholidichthys > Pholidichthys leucotaenia. The sequence continues at coordinate 284,967,229 of CM035848.1, read as the reverse complement.
AAAATTAATACATTTCACTAAAGTATACACAAAAACAACCCCTCTCCCCCCTCCAGTTTTTCCCAGAGTTCACTATCTCACCAGTTTACACAGATACAGGTCAACTGGACCCCTGACCAAGTGCGCACCCCAAGTGGACCACGGAATCCAGTCTGTACATGTACAGGTGCATTCTCCATCCAGTGATTTATAAATGCTGCCCCAGATGAAAACCAGTCTGTGGGACTATAATGCTCTGAATGGGGCTTTAGAAAATTATGAATCACTTTGTAAATCATTGGATTGAAAATGTACAGATTGAATACCGAGGTGCACCTGGGGTGCTCACAATAGTGTGCTCACATGGTCAGGGCTCCATTTCACCAGATCACCTTTACACAGTAAAACAAAGGCATAATAACCCAGACATACATAGCACAGTTCCTTTTTTTTACAGGAAAAATAGCCTACAGTGAAATAAAAATTATACTAAAAAATTATTACATTTTTCTGCAATATACACAGTAACAAATAACGCCCCCCCCCCCCCCACACACACACGGCGCACACAAAAACTTGTCGCCATGCAGGACCCTTGTAATTACCGCGACTGGTCAAAAGTTATTTTTATTACTATTTTTATTGATAAAGAATAATTTAGATTATAAGACTTACCTGTCCACAACCGCACTGTCGCTGGTACTGTCTGCTGGCGTCTGACGATCGTCAGCTATTCCGTTGTTGCAACCTCCAATTGTTCTTTTACTGATTCGTCGTCCCGGTCACCCGACCCGGTCAAGCCATCTACGCTTTCATGCACGCCCTTTCAGTTTAATTTGTGAACCATTTTTCAAAACAAGTAAAATAATGGCTAATGTTACCCTGACCCTTCTGCACAGCATCACAAAGGACTGCGCGTCACACAGCGGCTGAGTCAAAAGAGACTTTACGCGTGGGAATGCATGGCATTTTACTGGAAATATAAACACGGAACAAGTGCATGTAGGGTATCATTGAAGTCAGAAATTGATTGGCTAAACGACATGTCCATCGTCAGATTACTCAGCTTCAATTGGCTCGTTGTATTCGTGGTCGTTGATGGGCAGGTCCTTCTTGCTAGGTTTTTGATCATTGGTTATTCAAGGTTTAAAAACCCAAATCAAGGCTCTTATTGGTCGAATGAGATGTCAGTCTCATTCTAAACCAATCAAACACTCCTTTGGCTTTCTGTTTACGGCTGTGTCTGTACTGGAAGACCAGAAATACAGCTTTTTTTTCCATTGCGCACTGAGATGCAGAGACGTGCCCGTCTGTGGCATCACAGAGTGGGAGAGGTTAAAAAACAGATTCAGTTCCTCAGCCCTCTCTTGGCTCCCAGATGGCTGCCCGACTCTCCCCTTGCACCCAGTTATTTGTTTCATTCCCTCCCACACATCTTTAGTGTTGTTTTGCCTGAGTTTATCTTCCAGCTTCCTCCTATAATTAATTGTCCTTGCACCTCCTCAGCATCTCTCTCAGCTCATGCTGCACTCCCCCCAGCTTCTCCTTGTCTCCAGCCCTAAAAGCTCTCTTCTTTTTGTTCAGAAGTGCTTTCAGGTCACTCGTGACCCATGGTCCGTTGTTGGAGAAGCAGTGTACAGTCTGAGCTGGCATGGTTATGTCTTCACAGAATCTAATGTGTTCTGTGATGCAGTCGGTCATATTGTCTATGTCCACCCCATGTGGTTCACAGAGTACGCTCCAGTCTGTCATCCCAAGGCAGTCCTGCAGTGCATCAGCAGCCTCCTGTGTTCATCTCCTCACAGTCCGTGTATACGCAGGTTACCTTTGCACAAGGGGAACGTACTTGGGTGTTAACATGACATGCAGTGATCTGATTTACCAATGGGGGGCAGAGCTGTGGCACTATATGCATCTCTGCATCTCTTTTAACATCGGCCAGCACAGATTACCGAAAGGGGATTTTGTGGGCTGCTTTTTTATGAGTTGGCTGAGGGATGATATGATCCACGTCTCCGTCTGTTCTAACCACTTTATAACTTTATAACAGGTATGTCTGGTTACCAAACTGTGACTCTTATTTATCATTAAAAGTAACTTGCTTACATGTAAAGTTAATGTGAACATGCGAAAAACACCCAAATTTGCTAAGGCTCGCCAGTGTGACGTCACGTTTACAAAAGTGACCAAGTGCATTGTGGGAAGGGTAGACCAACGGTAGTTCGCTGAGATTACTTCTGCACTTAGCGTCACAAAAAAAGCAGATATGGGGAAGTATTGCGGTGTTGTAAATTGCAATAGTCCTTCTCACAACCACCATGGAAAAAAGATAAATGACGGAATAGGCTTTTATCGTTTTCCAGCATGGAAGAAAAAAAGCAGAGCCGGCCCACGTTTCGGATATAACAGAGGCGACACATGGCCTGGATTGCAGCCATGAGAAGACCCAACATAACTTTCAACCACATTCCTTTATCGATGGTAGTGTGTTCAAAGCATTTTCATAAAGGTGCGTTACGATTTACTGTAATGGGTTTGCATTAGCAGAGAAACGTGTGGGCTCAGTTGGAATATTCATTCCAATTTGAACCACTAATAATCCTCAGAGTAAACATATCAACACTGCAGTTAAACGAGTTTAAAAATAAGACTCAACTGCTGACAAACGGACCGACGCTCTGTAGAGCTGAAACGGAATGTCGGGATTAATGAGTGTAAACAAACAGTGTCTCCCATACAGGAGATGGGAGGTGGTTTTTCCTGTGAGCTCCGGTGGATACATTTTGCAAACCTAAACATGACAGCTTTTTGGGGATTTCCACAGCAGGTACAATTTATTTTCTATTATTAAAGTGTTCTGCCAATGTACAGCGCAGCTGGCGCATCTATTCATAGTTACAAATATCAATAAATATTGTTTCTGGCCACTCTGTTGGATCATTCTTCCACATACTGGCTGGTAGACTGTAGGGACACTTTTAGAGATCAGAAATTTAAAGTTTTTGATCATATCTGCTCTGATCTTGCGGTGAAAGCTCATGTTGATGTTCCGTATTGTTTCAGTGATAAACGTTGGTTTTTCTCACCTACCCGCTCTCCTGAGTTTGCGCGTTCACGTGCAAGTATGCAGATGTGTAGACAGCCCTATTTAATACACTGCATCAAAGGTTGTAAAAGTTAATCAAGTAATACTCACTTGGGCAGTTTTGTGAACATTTTTGGTGCATATTATTAAAGAAATGCCAATCCAGCTTTTGTGGTCAACGAACTGCTACTGGTATCTTAGCTCCGATATGTACTGATACAGTAATGAGCCAGACCTATATAGGATAAACATATGTCTATACGAAGTGTTTACCAATAATGAAGAGCTGAGAATCTGATAAAACCTTTTCAGATCTACTGAAGCCTGTTGCAACTGTGGCGTAGGTGTATAGTGGGGTCGACCTTTGATCGGAGTGTTGGTGGTTCCTGCCCTGCTCTCACCATCATGCTTACACCAGTTTACTGGTTAGCACTGTGGCAGCACAGTAAGAAGGTCACAAGTTTGATCCCACCCCCTGACCATCGGTGACCCTTCTGTGTGGAGTTTGCGTGTTCTCCCGTGTCTGCGTGGGTTTTCCCCAGGGACTCCGGTTTCCTCCCACAGGCCAAAGACATGCAGATTAGGTTAACTGGCATCAAACTGGGGATTCTAAATTGCCCTTAGGTATGAATGTGAGAGTGAATGGTTGTCTGTCTCTCTGTCTTGGCCCTGCGATGGACTGGTGATCTGTCCAGGGTGTGTGCTGCCTCTTGCCCAAAGATGCTGGGATAGGCTCTAGCCCCCCCGCGACCCGAAAAGGATTAAATGGTTGAAGATGGATGGATGAATGGATGGATGAAATGGAATTTAGAATTAAAATTAAGAGGTTAGCCTTAGGACGTGGGAGAGAGTAAGGTTAAAAAGGTGATCGATATTAATTAAAAGATTAAAACAAATGCCTCATATTTCCGGAACTGTAGCCTGCTGCCTTTAAGGTATGGCATTAGTAGAACGTACTGGCCAATCAGATTCAAGCTGTATCTGTAGCAAGTATTCTGTGGGTACCAGTTCTGTACCCACAGCTACTGCCTAAAATTAAAGGTCCCATTCGCAAAAAAAATGTGCTTTTGTAGGTTTTAACCTCCTGATATGCATATGTTGGTCACATAATAATCAATGAATCAAAACGATCACTTCTTTTAAAAACAAACAGCCTTTATAGTGATTCTGGCTTCGACCAGCCACTGTCACTCTTCTGAGTTTTTACCTTGGTTGGGCAGTCAGAGTCAGTAACACAGCCAGGGCTTGGCATTAATGTTTTAGCTCACTAGCCACTGCGGCTACTAGCCACTCAGTCTTTCCACTAGCCACAATTTTGTGGTTGGAAAATTATGTTTAAGATGATCAAATTTGTCTATCGCATGCTAAAATGTACTTGAACTAAATTTATAACTTTCATACATGTAAATGCCCCTTACACATCCATAAAAATGGCAACAGAAACACTGTTTAATTAGTTATGAACAGCAGTAAATACTGTAAAACAGTAGAGAAAAATATTTGCAATGTGAGAGGGAAGTACAGGTAGATTTGGGGTCTGTCCCAGTTCTCATTTGTACCCTTACCTAACCCTTTCCCTTCGCCTCCCCCGACCCCGTGGCCCTTTAGGGCTTAAAATAACCCCATGAAATGGGACAGTCTTTCAGGACTGACGTGTGCACTCAGGTCCTGCTGAAAACGGGTAGATAAACATCCCCAGCATTTGTCATTTATTGCAGCCCTGCTGTCATAAACAGGTGACGGCGATGGTCGGATATTTTCTGATTGGCTGAAAGTGTTTTTATTGTTAATAAAATCGAGTGTTGTAGTTTCGTAGTCTCACATTGCGATGGGTTTAGTATTAAAATTGCCATTTAAGAAAACTGCAGCCCACCAAAGTGGCTGGTGGGAGTGGCTGTCTTACTGCCCACTGGTGAAATCTACCCACCGTTGGGTGTTAATGTCAACCCTGAATACGGCGTTAGGAGCTTGCCACAGCGGGGCGGAGTGACTTCACTTCTACTGGAGTTCTTGTTCATCTGCACTTGACCATATATGTTGTTCTTTGACATTATTTTAGCTTGTATATTTTCTCGAACCGAGACCCAAGGCGGCTAGGTAAAGCTAGCAGTTTAGCCACTCATTCATGAATGTTTCTCTGCTCATTGTACTCCAGGAACTGGTCATATCTTATTGACCACTGAAACCACACACCCCTGCCCATCACTGACACTTTATTTTATTCATCCTTTAAGACAAATTTACATTAGTTGGCTCAGGTTTGATCTGACATAGGAGATCGCCAGCTAAGATTAGCAATAGTGATGTAAGAGGGAGAGTGGAGTTAAATGCAGTCTCAGGGATTTAAAGAGACATGCACTGAAACGAGGCATTCTGAGAAAGGCTGCAAAAAATGATTCACAACGATGCTGCAATAAATAAATAATTTAAGGCAGTTTGACCAAAATATGTTTCAGGCATTTGGTTAAGACCTGAGGGAGCTGTCAAAATGTGGGAAAAGGGCAGAGAATGGGACCTTTAAAAGAACAAACTACTCCTTATTTTGAAGACGTTGCTTGGGCTTCATCAAGCAACCTTTGGCCGAAATTAAACAGTGTTTAACTTTTTAATATGAAATAAGGAAAACCTAAATGTACAGTAAAATTATTGTTTATTGTAACTTTGTAAACAATCTTTAAAACGAGCAACACTTTAATTTCACATAAAACTGCCCTCCATTATCACAGAAATGTAACTGTATAATCCCAGTAAGTGCAAAGTCTTACCTGTATTTTTATTTTTCCTTCTGTCTGTATGCCAGTGGTTTATTGATGAAAGTTAGCAATGTCAGCAACAGGTCGGGAAACTTGAATTTGCATAGATCGGACTCTGGATCGCTGACTTGTTTTCTTATACCAACTTGGTTATTGGAGTCTTATTGGAACCCATATCAATATTAAATTGGTGCATCCCTACATGTTTTATACATTCTTCACTCCTCCTATGGTGGGATGAAAATGAATACACTGCATTTCTTAAATGCTTAATCATTTTGGGTCAGAGGGGCAGCTCTTAGGTTTTCACCGTGGATCTTTTTGCTGTGAGGTGTCAGAACTAATCACTACAGTTTACTGACAATAAATACAGTGTGGTTCACTTTTTGCCTTAACATTGTTTTTTCTTACATTCATGTACTAGTTATATATCAGTAGAATAGATGTTAATGTAAATAAGCATACTCTTCTTTTTGTAATCATTTTTTTACGCAAAATGAGGCAGTCTACTGCAATTATTAATTAAAAGCCAATTAAGTCCCTAATTAACTCAAATGAACATTAAACTTTGTTGATATAGCATAATGGCCACTGACTCTGCAGGCTGATGTTTTGTCTTTTCTTTGGCCTTCTCTCAGCACGCCAGTGGAACTCTGGATGCACGGAGTCCTGCCCCGCTTTTCCAGCCAGTTAGGACAAAGAAGCGCTTCTTCATCCCTCCAGCAGTGGGAATGAAAGGGAAGAAGGAAAACAACCCAGAGGCAAAGGCCCGAGCTGCAGGCATCGTCTTCACGCAGGAGATCATGGAGCGGCCCATCAACATTTCATGTACAGGTAAAAATGACCTGACATGTTCATATGAATGTGTGCGTTTTCTCAATGCTTTTCAGCCGCGGTGCCTTGTGGGAGATTGTTCAGGATGCCATTGGAAATTATCTAATACCTCTGTCAAACTGCACTTGGTGAGCTGGCGTATCAAGTTTCATGTCTTCACATTGCCGATGCCATACGAACGCAATGTGAGCCTGGAAGCTGGTAATGCTGGCCGCTTCCCATTAGAGAGTCACCGGCATTTTTACAGGTCTTTTATCGCCCCGTGTCAAACTCAGCACAGATTAGTGGTTGACTGGAATATATCGATCTATATAGCCAAATGCCCCCTCATGGATCGTCACCTTATCGTGGTGGGGGGGGGGTTTGCGTGCCCCAGTGATCCCAGGAGCTATGTTGTCCGGGGCAATTTGCCTCTGATAGGGTCTCCCAAGACAAACTGGTCCTGGGTGAAGGGCCAGACTAAGAACGATCCAACAGACTCTCATGAATTGTATATCAAGGATTCAGTGTACCCCGCCCGGTATGGGGTTACCGGGGCCCCACCCTGGAGCCAGGCCTGGGGGAGGGGCTCGAAGGCTAGCGTCTGGTGGCCGGGTTTCCACCCATGGGACCCGGCCAGGCTCAGCCCGAAGGAGTTACATGGGTCCGCCCTCCAGTGGGCTCACCACCTGCAGGAGGGATCATGGGGGTCCGGTGCTATGTGGATCAGGTGGCGGTCAAAGGCGGAGACCTTGGCGGACTGATCCCAAGCTTTCTAAACTGGCTTTTGGTACGTGGAGTGTCACCTCTCTGGTGGGGAAGGAGCCTGAGCTGGTGTACGAGGTTGAGAGATACCAGCTAGATATAGTCAGCCTCACCTCAACACACAGCTCCAGTTCCGGAACCAGTCTCCTGGAGAGGGGCTAGAGCTTGGCCTTTTCTGGTGTTGCCCCGGGCGAGAGGCGACGAGCAGGGGTGGGTATTCTTGTATCGCCCCACCTTGCTGCCTCTATGTTGGAGTTTTCCCCGGTGGACAAAAGGGTTGCTTCCCTGCGTCTTCGGGTTGGGAAACGGGTCCTGACCATCATTTGTGCCTATGCACCAAATGATGTTTCAGAGTACCCACCCTTTTTGGAGTCTGTGACTGGGGTGCTGGAGGGTGCTCCTCTTGGAGACTCTATTGTCCTACTGGGGGACTTCAATGCGCACGTGGGCAACAACAGTGAAACCTGGAGGGGGGTGATTGGGAGGAACGGCCTGCCCGATCTGAACCCGAGTGGTGTTCAGTTATTGGACTTCTGTGCTAACCACAGTCTGTCCATAACGAACACCATGTTCAAGCATAAGGGTGTCCATATGTGCACCTGGCACCAGGACACCCTAGGTCGCAGGTCGATGATCGATTTTGTTATCGTGTCATCAGACCTGCGACCGTATGTCTTGGACACCCGAGTAAAGAGAGGTGCAGAGCTGTCAACTGATCACCACCTGGTGGTGAGTTGGATCCGATGGCAGGGGAGGAAGCCATTCAGACCTGGTAGACCCAAACGTATAGTGAGGGTGTGCTGGGAGCGTCTGGCTGAGGCCCCTGTCCGGGAGGTCTTCAACTCCCACCTCTGGAAGAACTTCAACCACATTCCGAGGGAGTCTGGAGACATGGAGTCTGAATGGGCCATGTTCTCCACCTCTGTTGTTGAAGCGGCGGCCCAGAGCTGCGGCCGCAAGGTGGTCGGTGCATCTCGTGGTGGCAACCCCCGAACCAAGTGGTGGACACCAGTGGTGAGGGGGGCCATTAAGCTGAAGAAGGAGTCCTATCAAGCTTGGTTGGCTTGTGGGACTCCCGAAGCAGCTGAGGTGTACCGGCAGGCCAAGCGGAGTGCAGTTCGGGTGGTTGCTGAAGCAAAAACCCGGGTATGGGAGGAGTTCGGTGAGGCCATGGAACAAGACTTTCGGTCGGCCTCAAAGAGATTCTGGCAAACTGTCCGGTGGCTCAGGAGGGGAAAGCAGCTCCCCGTCCACACTGTGTATGGTGCGGATGGGACACTGTTGACTTCGACTGGGGACATCGTCGGGCGGTGGAAGGAATACTTCAAGGATCTCCTCAATCCCACTGATACGCCTTCCACAGAGGAAGCAGGGTTTGGGGACGAGGGGGACGACTCGCCTATCACAGGGGCCGAGGTCGCCAAGGTGGTTAAAAATCTCCTTGGTGGCCGGGCCCCAGGGGTGGACGAGATTCGCCCCGAGTACCTCAAGGCCCTGGATGTTGTTGGGTTGTCATGGTTGACACGCCTCTGCAATATTGCGTGGAGGTCGGGGGCAGTGCCTTTGGCATGGCAAACCGGGGTGGTGGTTCCTCTCTTTAAAAAAGGGGACCGGAGGGTGTGCTCCAACTTTAGAGGGATCACACTCCTCAGCCTCCCTGGGAAGGTCTATGCCAAGGTACTGGAGAGGAGAGTCCGGCCGTTGGTCGAACCTCGGATTCAGGAGGAGCAATGTGGTTTTCGTCCTGGCCGTGGCACATCGGACCAGCTCTTTACCCTCTCGAGAATTCTCGAGGGTTCGTGGGAGTTTGCCCAACCAGTTTACATGTGTTTTGTGGACTTGGAGAAGGCATTTGACCGCGTCCCTCGTGGATTTTTGTGGGGGGTGCTTCGGGAGTATGGGGTATCGGGCTTGTTGTTACGAGCTATTTGGTCTCTGTACGACCGTTGTGAGAGTTTGGTTCGTATTGCCAACACTCGGTCGGAGTCATTCCCAGTGAGAGTTGGACTCTGCCAGGGCTGCCCTTTGTCACCGATCCTGTTCATAATTTTTATGGACAGGATTTCTAGGCGCAGCCAGGGAATGGAGGGTGTCATGCTTGGTGACCACAGGATCTCATCTCTGTTTTTTGCAGATGATGTTGTCCTGTTGGCTTCATCCAGCAATAACCTACAGCTCTTGCTGGGACGGTTTGCCGCTGAGTGTGAAGCGGCTGGGATGAGAATCAGCACCTCCAAGTCCGAGTCCATTTTCCTCAGCCAGAAAAAGGTGGATTGTCCTCTCCGGGTTGGGGACAGGCTCCTGCCCCAAGTGGAGGAGTTTAAGTATCTTGGGGTCTTGTTCACGAGTGAGGGGAGAATGGAGCGAGAGATTGACAGACGGATTGGAGCAGCATCTGCAGTGATGCGGACGTTGTACCGGTCTATTGTGGTGAAGAGGGAGCTTAGTTCTAAGGCAAAGCTGTCGATTTATCAGTCAATCTACGTTCCTACTCTCACCTATGGTCATGAGCTTTGGGTAATGACCGAAAGAACGAGATCGTGGATACAAGCTGCTGAAATGAGCTTTCTCCGTAGGATTGCTGGACTCACCCTCAGAGATAGGGTGAGGAGCTCAGTCATCTGGGAGAGGCTCAGAGTAGAACCGCTGCTCCTCCACATTGAAAGGAGTCAGTTGAGGTGGTATGGGCATCTGATTAGGATGCCTCCTGGACGCCTCCCACTTGAGGTGTTTCAGGCACGTCCCAGTGGGAGGAGACCCCGGGGCAGACCCAGGACTCGGTGGAGAGACTATGTCTCCCAGCTGGTCTGGAAACGCCTTGGTATCCCCTCTGAAGAGCTGGAGCAGGTGGCTGGGGAGAGGGAAGTCTGGGCTTCTCTGCTTGAACTGCTGCCTCCGTGACCCGGACCTCCGGAAAAGTGGTAGAAGATGGATGGATGGATGGATGGATATATAGCCAAATAGTTGCTGCTTGTTTCAATGGGCAGGGTTGCAGAATACACCCAATATTTTACATAATTGCTGTATTTTTTTGTCATATCGGTACTGAATAGCCATCATATTTACAAGAAGAGACACTGTGTGTGTGTGTGTGTGTGTGTGTGTGTGTGTGTGTGTGTGTGTGTGTGTGGGTGGGTGGGTGGGTGGGGCCAGAATCCCACCCAGGTCATTGTGTGGTGCTGTTCTTGTTCAGTCAAACAGCTGCGGTGGGTTGATTAATTTCATGCCTGCTGTCTTTAACAGCGGGAATCTTGGACCCCTACATCCCTCCAGAGGGCGACGCACGACACACCTCTCTATCTAAAGAAGGCCTGAAGCAACGAACGGAGCAGATCAAACAGAGTGCTGCCTCGCAGCTGGCGTAAGATCGCTTCACTGCCTCTGCATGTTGTAACTATGGTGGCAAGAAAAAATATTGGAACCTTTTGGAATTTCATGGTTTTCTGCATTAAATTTGTCATCAGATGTGATCTGATCTTCATTTAAGTCAAGGGTATGGACAAATATAATGTGCCTAAAATAATAACAGAAAAAAATTCTGATCTTTCATGTCTTTATGGAGAACCATAATCATCCCCTCAATGATTGCAAGCTGGCCAGGCCCTGACACAGCAAAGCAGGCCCAAGTCATGATGTTTCATCCGCCATACTTTACGTTTGGGATGATATTTTCATGGTGATGCGCATTGCCCTTTTTACGTCAGATGTAGAGCTGCATGTTCTTTCCATGTAGTTCAGTCTTAGTTTCATCAGTCCACAAAACATTTTGCCATTACCCCTGTGGAGGGGCATTGTGGTCTTTTGCAAACTTCAGGCATGCAGCATTGTTCATTGTTCAGTGTTTTACATACTGTAGGCTCATGAACACAGATGTTAGCCAGTTCTAATTAGGGATGGGCAATATGGCCTAAAATGATATCATGATATTTCTGTGAATTTTCACGATAATGATATTTTTATAGAAAAGGTTTTTTTTCCTTTTAAATTTATGTAAAAAGGACAGTTTCGCAGGCCAGCGTTATTTACCTTCAACATATTCAGGAAAAACAAAAATTTATTTCTCCAGTTTATAAACAGCAGCTCAGATTTAGTTTAAAATATTTTTTGTTCTGTATCAAATATTACAAAAAACAATATAAACCGTTACACCTTAAGTAAATGGCATTCACTTATAAAGTGCTTTTATCCAGAGCGCTTTACAGATTTAGCTGTCTACCCATTCACACACTGATGATGGCAGAGCTGCCATGCAGGGTGCTGGCCTGACCCACCAGGAGCAACTTGGGCTTCAGTGTCTTGCCCAAGGACACCTGGACATGCAGACCACGGGGAGTGCAGGAATCGAACCGCTGACCCTCCTATCGGAGATTGGCCACACTCTACACCTGCTCCACAGCTGCCCCAGTGCACACAGATGTCGGGTTTTATGCTGAATGACTTTACCTGCATTGTAACTCTGATTGCATGGACTTCTGCTGGGGCTTTTTGGCTCTCGTCGCGCTGAACGGATGTGTTTGGTTTTTTTTCTCTTCGGGTGGTTGAATAAAATCAAGATGAAGCAGCCAAAACAGAATGAAAATACAGAAACTTCGAGCGGAACATTGTCTAACGCTAACACCGTTCCAGCGGTGGTGTTACCATGCGGAAAAAAACCCAGGCAGGTTATTCACATTGCCGCACCGTTTTTTTTTTTTTTTTTTAACATGGCAGCAGTCTGAAAGTGAAACTGAAACTTAAACATTTCCACTGAACTGGATGCAGACAGAGCAGCACCTTCCCGTGCCATGTTTGTTTTGCCGTCATGCGTAACTTTGTCAGCAGCGTAACGGTGTGACGTCACTACACAGCAGGCCCCAAATATTGCAATATTCATTTTTACACTGGTATCAACATTTACACTGGTGTTATTGTGGACAATACGATATGGCACACCCCTGGTTCCAATGATGCCTTCACATCTTTGGCTGTCAATCAGGGTTGTTTTTTTTTATCTCATTGATGGGTCTTCGTTGTGCTCTTGGTGTCAGATTGACTGGGCACTAGGGATGAGCCCGTACCACTTTTTCAAGACCGATACCAATGCTGTGACTTTGAGTATCAGCCAATACTGATCCAAACCCGATACTGTCTCTCTTAATTAAAACAGCAAAAGTACAGAACATACCTCGTAATGACTGGTTGCATTTTGTACACATATAAAAACAGAAATCTAAAAGTCAAAGAATATATTACATATTTGATTCAGTTCAGCAACACTGCTGCTTTTTTTTATTTTAAACTTTGCAACATTGGCAGCATTTCACTGGTCAGCACCATGTAAACGTGCATTCTGAAGCTTAGTGCTAGTTTATGCAAGACTTTAAAGCTGCGTATTTAAGTAAACATTCAGATGAAATTGAAAGTGCCACTTTATGCTGTAGATCTGAAAATAAAGGAACTAACCCTTTAAGTTGTATTTTTGTCATCCATTGTTATTATTATAAGTACTCTCCTGGTCCTCGGTTTATTTAGTAGTGTTTATGATATTATTCTCTGTCCATTCTTAGTTTTTAGGTTTGCTCTTATTTTGAAGTCATTCCTGTTCCATTTCATGTTCATGTAGCCTTGCACCCTGTGGGATTAATACTGTCTACAAAATACAAACTAAATGCAAAAAGAAGAATTTGCTAATTATGTTTCTGTCACCTACCTTTCATCAACCCTAGACTCTCCCTGGAAAGGTAGCGCTCCAGTCTGGTTTTCACTTTCAGTTTCACTCTTTTTAGGTTTCATTTTTAGCGTCCACTCCCGAGCTGGAAAGCTGCACTGCAGCAGCTGCTGCTGCGCGACACTCGTCCTCCTGCTTGGTTCTTGACAGAATTCAGCATACTCCTTTGCCGTGATACTTTTGCAGGTGTTTTATCAAGTTGGTGGTGTAAAATTGTAAATGCTGCTCCCACACAGCAACATACTGAGGTGAGTCCCACAGACAGGCGCCAGTGATGTGACACTCGTTGCCTTTGTTTTGGCTGAGAACGTAATCACGTCTTCCTTTTATTGTCATTTATGTATCGGATCGGTAAATTACTTTTATTCCTTACCGATACCGATCCAGACACCGATACGGCGGATGGGATCAGCTCATCCCTACTGGGCACCCACTTCTTGGTAGAGTAGCCACAGCCCCAGAGTGACACATTTGTAGATCATTTGCCTAACTGTAGACTGATGAATTTCTAAAGTCTCTGAAATCACTTTGTAACCCTTTCCAGCTTTATGTAAATCAACAAATCTTGATCTCAGATCCTCTGAAAGCTCTTTTTGGAGAGGCATGACTCATAAGCGTATTCTTCTTGTATGGAGCAAACTCCAAAAGTTTGAGTGGTTTTTGTTTGAGTAGCTCTAGTCCACACCTCCAAACTAATTTTCTGAATTAGGTATGCATTCAGGTATGCCAACAACTGACTCCAATTAGCTTTTCTGAGGTCAGTAACTAAAAGGTTCACATACTTTTTCCACCAGCACTAAGGATTTTTATGGCGGTTCTCAATAAAGACATGAAAGATCAGATTTTTTTTTTGTATTATTTTGGGCACATTGTTTGTCAATACCCTTGATAGGGCTGTGCTCTATGATGATGTAGGATGACGAGCTGAAACGTCTGTTTCTTTAGATAAAACCTTTCTTTATATCAGGATTAAAAATACACATACCCCCATTTCTTAAGCAAAGCTCCTCACACACTACTTGTCAGCGCCCCGCCTCTCCCCTGCAGTCCGCACGCCACAACAAGTGTGTGTGTGGGTGGGCGGCCAGACTTCATTTTGGTGGTTAGCACAGCAGCTAACTCTAAGCTGATGTTTTGGTCAAATAGCTACTTGTTTGCCAGGGATGTGGGACTGTTTCCCTTCGTGCTGCATCAGAGACAATAGTCCTCTAACCCCATTTTAATTGGAGGTAGGTAACGTTAACACCATCTCACTCTAATTATCAAACAGCAAATTCTAAATGACTCTGCTACGTTGTCGCTAATAGGAAACATTATAGCGTATCAGGCCATTTCTTTGGTTTAAATGGCAGCTCGGTGGGCAGCGGTTAGCACTGTGGCAGCACAGTAAGAAGGTCATGGTTCGATCCCACCCCCTGACCATCAGTGACCCTTCTGTGTGGAGTTTGCATGTTCTCCCCGTATCTGCGTGGGTTTACTGCGGGTACTCCGGTTTCCTCCCACAGGCCAAAAACATGCAGGTTAGGTTAATTGGAGACTCTAAAGTGGCCCTAGGTGTGAATGGTGAAGGGATTGGCGGCGCACCGTGGCTGCCTCATCCATCCACGTGGATGCCCTGAATTGCCCTCTGGGATTCATAAAAGTACACAAAATCCAAAATCCATCCATCCATCCATCTTCTTCTGCTTAATCCTTTTTGGGTCACGGGGGGGGGGGGGGGGGGGCTGGAGCCTATCCCAGCATCTTTGGGCGAGAGGCAGGGTACACCCTGGACAGATTGCCAGGCCATTGCAGGGCCAACACAGACAGACAGACAACCATTCACTCTCACAGTCATACCTAAGGACAATTAAAATCCCCAGTTTGATGCCAGTTAACCTAACTTGCATGTTTTTGGCCTGTGGGAGGAAACCGGAGAAATCCCGGAGTAAACCCTCGCAGACACAGGGAGAACATGCAAACTCCACACAGATCACTGTTGGTCGGGGGCTGGGATCGAACCCAGAACCCAAAAATACAAACTAAATTACTGCTGAGTTTTTAGTTTTGTCTGAAATTTTTTTTTTAGAGTTGCAAAAGTGCATGATAGCGGGACATGCACACAAAATAAATAATAAATAAATGAAAATGTGTTGGAAGAGCAAGTTGACTCTTAATGTAATTTACTTGATTTCTAATCATTTTAATTAGTAGCGATAATAAAGTTGAAGTCATCACATGTTTTTTATTGCCTTTTGTGCCTTTTGTGCCTTTGATTTTCAAATCATGGCCAATCTGAAATATTTTTGCAAACAGGTTAAATCAGGCCAGAATGGCAGTCTTCAGGCTGTAGATCTGCAGTTAAATTTTCACTCATTTATTTGTTTCAAAGACTTGTATTTATTGATAATTTTGCAGGCATGATGTTTAATAAAGATAACTGCACCAAAGTAAACTAACAGCTGCTTCATATCTGTAGATGACAGTGATGGGAAGTTTCTCATTTTCAGACTTGACATTTTTTTATGTTATTGCTGTTCTCCTCTGGCTCAGGAAATATTTAACTTATTTATTTTTACTCTTTATTCATATGATGTGATTTAGACGAAAAACCTCAGATTTTTGAGAATCAAATCTCAAATGCACATTAAAAAATATTTTATAACACTGCAAAATTATGAGGGGAAAAGGTGCATAAAATTAATGACGGATGAATTTGTACACTTGATTTTTTTTTCAGTATGTAATTTAAATTTAAAAAAACAGATGGTCCCATTTATGTGATTATTATATCTAAAATATATATCATGATATATGTATATCTCGTTATCGGGATGTAAGATTACTTATATCAGGATATGAAATTTTGGTCATATCACACAGCCCAAACCCTCGACTTAGATGAAGCTCAGATCACATTTTATGACAAATTAATGAAGAAAACCATGAAATTTCAAAAGGTTCACATACTTCTTCTTGTCAGTGTACACCAGTGTTTTTATTATCAAAAGCGTGAATGTTGCAGGTGTAACCATGTCTGTAGTAAACAGAATCTTATCTTTTCATTACGTGTGTGAATTCAATCCACAATCTCTGATAACCCTCAGTGACCTATGAGTGCATTTTATGCACTTTTCCGTCTTCATTTTTTGACCATTGTGGCTGTGTTTATGCATATGAGATGAATTTTGGCAAGATTATGTATTTTTACTTGATCTTATTTTCTGCTCAGCTCCAACGGTAAGTCTAAAATACACTGTGTACAAGCAATTTTTACTGTTAAGCACAAAAAAGGTTCCACTGAAATCCATTCGAACTGCAATTTTTATCACACTGCCATTAAAGCACAATACATACATTTTATTATATGTGGGCGTCAATCTGGGCTTTTGCCTTGGAATTGATCGTTTTTACTACTTTCCACCAGATGGCATCATTTTGACCATATTTGGTAGGGGTGTTGGAAAAAAATCGATTCACATGAGAATCTAGATTCTCATTTTACACGATTCAGAATTGATTCACAAAAATGAAGAATTGATTCTTAAATTTTTATTATCATCATTATTATTATTATTATTATTATTTTTTGCGGTGGTGCCGGGGTCCCGTCACGGGACACATATTGCCGGTTCAGAATACGCAATTACACATTGACGCTGCCGATGAAGGAGAACCATGCAGAGTAGCTTCCTAGCTAGCAACCGGATGAAACCGTTGGAATAAAGAAAAGTGGAGCAGCAAGAAATTCAGCCAGTCCTATCTTCAGTGAAGGCAAGTGTGTGGGCACGTTTTTGTTTCTACAGCATTCCGGGAAAGAAAGCGCTAGACATGTACATGTACACATGCAACATGTAAAGTTTGCAAAACAAAAGTCAAGTACTTTTCTAACACCACAAACGCCGGGGCTCACATTAACCAGCATCACCCAGCTGAAAGAGGTGGAAAAAGTTCCAAGTCCTCTTGTTGAACAACCACACTGCACCACTTTAACAAACTCCCAGCAAATTCTGATTGGGCCAAAAAAAAATAAATAAATCATGAAATCCTGTAACAGCACTTTATTTTGTTTTATTACTTTAATTTGGGTTTTTTTTAAGTCTCCAAAGAACTTAGATACTTAAGTTTATATTTGTGCAGCTTTAAAGGTCTGATGACACGTTTTTGACATTTTCTAGCATGTTGTGTAAACCCAAAAGTCATTGTCTATGATCAATATAATATTTACAACCACGCCTGCATAAACTAGTTATCATCAAAAAACCGCAGCTGCTGACTGGACTGTGGTGCCGCCCACCGAATGAAGGGTGGCACCACCATGATGTAATCAACGGAACGGACTCCAGTGTTGTTGACTAGAATGACAGCAGCTTTGTAGCTCACGGTGTCTGTGGTTTCTTATTTTAATTTTACGGCTATGCCTTTACGTTGTGTCGCAGGCTTAGATAAATGGCAGTCTGTGAAAGACCACATCACACGCTTCAGCTCCAACTGTCATAAGCCTCCTGGTGCGCTTCTTATGCGCCTTTAGGCAGGAGGAGCGCATGGAGGAGGGGAAGGATTAATGGATTTACGCACAGCTTTGACTTACTTTCTGTGATTGCATGCTGACATCTCGCCCGTCTGGCCACATCCCCTCTATCATTATCACCAGCTGATTCAAACTCCCGCTGATCATGTTTCCCGGTCCTCGCCCAGGTGCTTCTCATCACACCATCACCAGCAGTGCGTATACTTATTGGCAGCCATTTGCCAGTAACGCACTGCTGGTCAATAGTATTGTCATCTCTGCTGTTAGTCTGCCATTATTTTCAGCACTCTCATGACGTTAGTCACTTCATGTTCGCCGTGGTTCTCATGCGTCCTTGAAGCGATGTCGGCTCTGGGTTGCACCTGTGGCTAACACGTCTCCTCTCATTCGTTCTCTGGGCGATGCCGGCCCCCGAACGCCATCAGTAAGTGTGTTTGTGTTTTTTTGTACGTCTTCACCTTTTTGGGAATTGTCTGTCTTTCTGTATTAAATGTGCTGTGGTGAACCCTGCACGTAAGTCCTCGTTATTTCATGCTCCCTCTCCGTGCCCTGTGTAAGCGCGCACGGAGAGGGAGGATTTATGCCTAAATAACAAGGATTTACACGAGGATTTAAGCGCAGGATTCACCACAGCACATCTATTGAACATAAAAACTGATCCCAAAAGGTGGAGACTTACAACAAATACACAGAAACACAAACAGTTGGCGTTTGGGGCCGACATCGCCCAGCGAACATGGAGAGGAGACGTGTTAACCACGGTTGCACCCCAGAGCCGACATTGCTACAAGGGACGCAACAGAACCACGGCTGTGTGGAGTGGCTAACACTTCCTGATAGTGTTGGCAATATTGGCTGGCTGACAACATGGCAGATGATGCACAGAAACCATGAACAGCTGACTGTCACTGAGTCTGACTCGCTAGGCACAGTGCCCGCTTGGCACGGCTCAAACCTATACAGTTTGATGCCCCCAGATTCTTCATTGTCATCCCATTCTTCTGAACTATAATCGTCTGAAGATTGGACAACACAAATCAATTCCAGACTGCATGTGCTGGAACCACTGTCTATGTTTTCAACCGCTTCCATCCTGTGTGTACCAAGGGCAGCCAAGCGCTGTGTTCTGTCGATGACGCTACAACATGGCCGGGGGTTTTTCCAGCCACTGACGCAATTGGTGACATGGTGCTCATGAAAATGTCAGATATTCGCATGAAAAAAAGCCTGTTTGACTTAGAACTGCACAGACCAACCTATTTCGTCTTATTGTATTATGTGTTGAAAAATTAGAAGAAGTCAAGAATGTGTCATCAGACCTTTAAAATGAATGCTACTTATCTCATGCATCAATTGTATTCAGTTCTTATCAAATTTGTTCATTGCATTAAGTTACTGTATAGGTAATTACACTGACTGCATACAGTCAGGTAGCACTGCTGTTTAAATGGATGTTCAAAGTATTTGTGGTAGAATTTACTTTGGTTTTTTAATGAATAGCCTATATTTCTAGAATGCTGAAGGGCGACCAAACCTACACACTGTGGAAAAGCTGTTAGCAATCATGATGCTGAAAAGGAAAAATTTCAAAGTTTATTTCACTTGTGTACAATTTCATTTTTGAAACTCACAAGTTTTCAAGAAATAAAAAAAGCAGGTAATAATAATGATAATAATAATAATGCATCAGATTTATATTGCGCTTTATCATAGACACTCAAAGACGCTTTACAAGTAGATACATTATTCATTCACTCCAGACAGACAATGGTAGTGGCAAGCTACTACTGTAGCCACAGCTGCCCTGGGGCAGGCTGACGGAAACGTGGTTGCCAATCCGCGCCAACGGCCTCTCTGGCCACCACCGAACATTTATACATTTATACACATTCATACCCAGTGTTATGGACACTGAAGGCAATGTGGGTGAAGTGTCTTGCCCAGGGACACAACGGCAGGATATCTGGGGAGAGCGGGATTCGAACCGCCAACCGTTGGGTTATTAGACGACCTGCTCTACCTCCTGAGCCACTGCCGCCCCAATTATTAACCTGCACCTACTTTTTTTCATTTAACAGTATTTTATTGCAAATCAGTTGATGTAATTTTTTTAAACCTATAACCCCCCAAAACATCAACACACTGCACTCTGCTTTCAAGCTGACTTCAGTATTTTCTGCAGTGCAGTGGACTTTTTTTTCCTGAGATTAGTGGGTTTTTATACTGAACTGAGAGCCAAATACAAAGCGAAAATCATTTAGAATTGAAAAGCGATTCTGGATGGAATCATAACCCCCCCAAAATCGGAATTGAATTGAATCGTCTGACTTCTAAAGGTTCACAGCCCTAATATTAGGCATCTGGAGAAAAACCATGCCATTTCCACTAGATGGCACTGTCACAGTTCCCCCGTTGCTGCTCAGCTTTGACACATCAGCCTGTAATAAACACAAAAAAATTTACATGTAGTATACTGACAATAATTAACTTTTTTCTGTTTTTTTTTCCATCTAAAAACATGGTTGCATCATGACAAAAATATGGCATTTAAAGGGTTTAAATCTTTTAAAAATTAATGAATATTTGATATCAATAGCTTGGTCAGGTGAAGGTGAAAAATTAGCTCAGTCAAAGTGGAATATAATTTTTTTATAGCTACCTTATGAAAAGTACATTTTTTTGTGATTAGCAGTACAGTATGAGTGTGATTTAAGGTGGACTCACACAACGTCTGGACCGACGTTTACTGACATTTTGTCAAATGTCTGGCTCCACTGACAAAAGTTGGAAAAAATTAATGATGGTTGGCGTTCGTTGTCGAACGCCGGTAAACTTCACGTTTGTTGAAAATTTTCAACATGCTGAAAATTTACCAACGTATGGAAATGAACGCTGGTGAAAGTTGTGCCCAGTTTGTAAAAGTTCCTGAGCGCTGGGCTAAGTTGTGCAGAGCTAGCCTAAGCTGGCCTTAGTTGGGCCAACGTTGACTGAAACGCTGGTGGAAGCAGATACTGTTAGACAAAACTCTAAACTTTTTCTTGCTTCAGTGAAAATGTAGGACTTACCTGTTAGGTCTCTGAAATGACTGGGCAGGAGGCAAGTCTCCATGCAGCCAACTCAAACTTTATTACAAAACTGGGGTTTATATACAGCGAGGGCCGTGCCCGCCTGACGTCACCCAGTGGGTGGGCACGGCTTCACATACTGTACATTCTCATACACAACATTCCTCCCCCTTAGAAAATGGGAAATCATACACACACCATTGTAAACCTCCCAAATTTAGAATCTGGATCATGCACTAAAAACATGGGGAATAATATATTGTAATAAAGTATCCTATTAGATTCACACAAAGAACAACTAAAATGGACCATGTCTCTTTAAAATGTATAAAATAATCCCATATTACTCACATTCTCACCCACATGCACACCAGCAATCAATGCCTACAAAACACACACACACACACACACACACACACACACACACACACACACACACACACACACACACACACACACACACACACAGATATTTACACAAGAAAGAAGTTATTTTAGGTAACACCAATGTCTCTGGGCAGCCACCATTTTCTAATCTGCCACGGAGGACCTGGACAGCCCCACGGCATCTGTGCACCTGGTCGCCGTCTACCCCTAGGGTCGAAGCCCCCCTCCCTGGCGTAAATGTCTTTACCCGCCATTCGGTGCTTCTTCCCTCTGGGCCCGCCACGCTGCTGTTCGATGCGCCGCCTCTCCGTGCCTGACCAGCTGCTCCCTACCGCCTCGCGCACCGTCATCATGGCTCCGTACACTCCGGCTCCCAGTGGCTGCACTTCAGAAAAACCCGAAGCTCACTCCTTGGTGTCTCTTGCTGCCTCGGGCACCTCGTTACAGCACCCAACACCCTCTACCAAGGCGTCCCGCTGCTCTGCCTTCACAACCAGCTGCTGCTGCTCACCTCCGGGGCTCACAACGTCACCCTCGCTGGGCTCGTTCTCCGACCCTGGCTACTCGCCGCTGCATCCCACGCTCTCGGTCCCAGTGCTCCACTGCGCTGTCACCGTGTCCAGCTGCGGCTGTTCCCCCTCTGGGCATTCAGCGTCAAGCCCGTCGGCTCCACTGTCCGACCCGGGCACCTCAACACTATTTTTGGCACCCTCGCTCCAGGTGTCCCTCTGCGTTGCCTCTGTCTTGCAGCTGTTGACCTTCCCTGGAGCCCTCGGCCTGCATGGTTCTGCTCTCCCGCTGTTTAGCTTCCAACAGCGGGGCTGACTCTTGCCGCGCCTCCTCTCTGCCATCCTCGCACACCGTGACGTCCGACCCGTCAGTGCTGTGGTCCCGCACCAGACTGGGCTCTATGGCTGGTTCGCTGTCTTCAGCGGCCGTGGACTTTCCCACACTTTGTCCCAGCCCCTCCTCCTGGCAGCTCTCCCTAAGAGCGTGGAGTGGGCGCTCCGGTGTCGGTGCTTTCCATAAAACCCCCGCCGGTGTTGGTCTCACCTAACCCGGCCTCTCTCTCCTCCTACTCCGGCTCTGACTGCTCAAGGGGTGAAGGCAGTCCTGATGCTTGCTCTTCCTCCATTTCGTCGTCACTCTCCGGGTCCCATTAGCTCTCAGTGTCCCATTCACTCTCTGTCGCCCTCACTGTCAACACTTTGCTCTTCAGCTGCCACCACATCCACAAAGCCCGTGCGAACTGGCTCTGGGCCACCGACCATTTGTCCGCCGATCTCTAGAGTGAATCCCAGCTCCGTGAGCAAGTCCCACCCCATGACATTTTCACCCTGGCATGCCACCTGGAACCGGAACGCTGGAAGAGATTTCTTGCCGTACTGCATTTCCAACGTGATGCTTCTGCCGGTACCAGAGCTCTTGTCATCCGGTAGCTCCACTGCATCTGGTCGCCGGGGGGGTGAGCCTCCAAACCATGGCCTCACTCACGATGGACCACGTGGCGGCGGTGGCTATCAACATGGGCACATCCATGCCGTCCAGCTTCACAGCCCAGTGCGGTCCTGACCAACCTTCAGGGTGCACAATGTATACGCCGTCCCCGTTGTCGTCAGTGGCCAGGGACTCCCCCACATGTGGTCCCGGTTCTGCCTCGAGGTACAGCTTGGCGCCCGTAGCCTTGTTTTGGTGCAAAACTAGCCTGTCAGCTAACCTGTCCATTGACTTCGACTGAGCCGTTAGCTTTCCCAAGCTAACTAGCTCCGTCGTCCCTAGCGCCAAAAGATCCTTCACTCGCAGCTCCCCAGCCCTCAACTGCTCCGTGAAGTGTGCTGCCATACGCACGACGGCCTCCTCGTAGTACTCTTTCATGCCCAGCGAGTTGAGGATCCTCCATCCCTCCGTGCCAAGGTTATGGGCCAGGATCACCCAGCGCTGTCTCCCATTGAGCCAAGGGAGACCCAGATCTCTGATGTATTCCTTGAACTCTTGTCTCCACTCCGACCAAGAGTTCACCGGCTCACCAGGGCTCTCCAGAAACGGAAGTGATTGTCGAGGTATCACGCACGCGCCCATTTTCACCTCGTCACCAAATGTTACGTCTGTAAAATGACTGGGCAGGAGGCGAGTCTTCATGCAGCCAACTCGAACTTTATTACAGAACTGGGGTTTATATACAGCGAGGACTGTGCCCGCCTCACGTCACCCAGTGGGTGGGCACGGCTTCACATACACACACATTCTCATACACATGACCCTACCTAACAGCAAAAGCTCAGAGTGATGTACAGTAGTGTGAAAAAGTGTTTGCCCCTTTCCTGATTTCTCATTTTTTTGTATGTTTGTCACACTTAAATGTTTCTGATCATCAAACAAATTTAAATAGACAGAGATACCACAAGTAAACACAAAATGCAGTTTTTAAATGAAGGTGTTTATTATTAAGGGTAAAAAAAAAATCCAAACCTACATGGCCCTGTGTGAAAAAGTGCCCCCCCCCCCACCGCTGAGTTCAATTTCTCCAGCCACACCCAGGCCTGATTACTGCCACACCTGTTCTCAATCAAGAAATCACTTAAATAGCGCCTGTTCGTAATGGCGCCGGAAGCAGGGCGGCCGTACCAGCAGCAACTCTCTCGTGTCTTTGTGTTTCTATCTGCTTATTCCTATATATAGTGTGTCTCTTATTAACCAGGGCTTGATAGGAAGATTCGGACTAATGACTGGACCAAGTTTTTCTATTTTAGCCTGGTTTTTCTCTTAGTTTTTCCTCTTCCTCGGGCAATGGAGATCAACGGGGGGGGGGGACGCATTGTTTACACACACGACCAGCTGATTGAGCTGAGGAGGCCAGGGCTGCTGCCCGGAGCAAAGCCACTCATCCCGGATGAGCTAAAGAGGAGACGCTGGGGGCGAACGGCTGGAACTAAGGTGAGGAGGAGGAAGCATAAGCCGGCTGTACCGATGGTCATCACCGGGAACGTGCGATCGCTCGGAAACAAAACGGATGAGCTTACAGCGCTGGTCAGGATGCAAAAGGAATATCGTGAGTGTAGTATCATGTGTTTCACAGAGATGTGGTTACACTCACAGATCCTGGATGTTAACGTAGCGATACCTGACTTCAGGACTATCCGGGGGGACAGAGACGTGATAAGTAGTGGGGAAAAGAGGGGAGGAGGAGTGGCACTTTTTGTGAATGAAAAGTGGTGTAATCCTGGACACGTTTATTTGAAGGAAAAGTGCTGCAGCCCGGACATTGAACTGTTGGCTGTTAGTATGAGACCTTATTATATGCAATGAGAAATGACGTGTGCCTTGGCAATTATCGTCTACGTCCCTACATCAGCTGACGCAGCGGTGGCCTGTGACATCATCAGCTTCACTGCGGCCACATTACTGGAGAAGCACCCGGACACATTTATGGCCTTCACAGGTGATTTTAATCATATCTCAGTGGGAAAAACACTACCAAAGTTTGACCAGTTGGTTGACTGTCCCACCAGAGAAAACAAACACTGGATTTACTGTATGCCAATGTCAGAAATGCATATAGTGCCACAGCTCTACCCCCCATTGGCAAATCAGATCACTGCATGTCATGTTAACACCCAAGTACGTCCCCCTTATGCAAAGGCAACATGCTTATAGACGGACTGTGAGGAGGTGGACACAGGAGGCTGCTGATGCACTGCAGGACTGCTTTGGGACGACAGACTGGGGCGTACGCTGTGAACCACATGGGGTGGACATAGACAATATGACTGACTGCATCACAGAATACATTAGATTCTGTGAAGATATGACCATGCCAGCTCGGACTGTACACTGCTTCTCCAGCAACAGACCATGGGTCACGAGTGACCTGAAAGCACTTCTGAACAAAAAGAAGAGAGCTTTTAGGGCCGGAGACAAGGAGAAGCTGAGGGGAGTGCAGCATGAGCTGAGAGAGATGCTGAGGAGGTGCAAGGGCAATTATAGGAGGAAGTTAGAGAATAAACTCAGGCAAAACAACACTAAAGATGTGTGGGAGGGAATGAAACAAATAACTGGGTGCAAGGGGAGAGTCGGGCAGCCATCTGGAAGCCAGGAGAGGGCTGAGGAACTGAATCTGTTTTTTAATAGGTTCAACTCACAGTCTGTCACCCCAGCAACACAACCAGACCCCCTCCCACCCTCCTGTGCAACACTTCCCTTCCCCCCCCCCCCCCCCCCCCTCGGGGGACACCAGGCCCCTCCCTCACGTCACTGTGACTACAGACCAGGTTAAGAAACAGCTGGAGAGACTCCGTCAGCGGAAGACGGCGGGCCCTGATGGCATCTCCACAAGGACCCTGAGGACCTGTGCCAACCAACTAGCTCCGGTACAGAAGCACCTGTACAACCTGAGCCTGAGTCTGGAGAGAGTACCGGTGCTGTGGAAGACATCCTGCCTGGTTCCTGTCCCCAAGAAGTCATCTCCATCAGACCTGAATGACTACCGACCAGTTGTCCTCACATCTCATGTGATGAAGGTCCTGGAGAGACTGGTCTTAGCCCACCTGAGGCCGCAGGTGAAGACGTGGCTGGACCCTCTGCAGTTTACATATCAGCCCCATTTAGGAGTTGAAGATGCTGTCATCTATCTGCTGCAATGAGCCCATCTGCACCTGGATGGCGGAGGAGAAACTGTGAGAATCACTTTTTTTGATTTCTCCAGTGCCTTTAACACCATCCAGCCACTGCTGCTGGGTGAGAAGCTGCAGGTGATGGGGGTTGACAGCTCTGTGATCTCCTGGATTACTGACTACCTGACAGGCAGACCACAGTTTGTCCGGCTAGGCAGTGTCTTGTCTGATGTGGTGGTTAGTGATACGGGAGCTCCACAGGGGACTGTGCTCTCTCCTTTTCTCTTTACCTTATACACCACTGACTTTCAGTACAACACTGAGTCATGCCACCTGCAGAAATTTTCTGACAACTCAGCTGTTGTGAGGTGTATAAGAGGAGGAGAGGAGGGGGAGTACAGAGCACTGGTAGACAGATTTGTGGAGTGGCCAGAGCAGAATCACCTGAGGTTGAATGTCAGCAAGACCAGAAAGATGGTGATTGACTTCAGGGAGAGGAGGACGCCTTCTCAGCCACTGCAGATTAGGGGGGAGGATGTGGAAGTGGTTGAGGACTACAAATATCTGGGTGTCAGGATCAGCATTGGGCTGGACTGGAGATCCAACACCAGTGCTGCGCACAAGAAGGGGATGAGCAGACTCTACTTCCTGAGGAAGCTGAGATCCTTCAATGTGTGCAGCAGGATGCTGGAGCTTTTCTACCAGACCGTTGTCGCCAGCGCCATCTTCTTTGCTGCTGTCTGTTGGGGTAGCAGTATCAGGGCCAGAGATACCAACAGACTTGACAAGATTATCAAGAGGGCTGGCTCTGTAGTTGGTCTCAGACTGGAGACCTTTGAGACAGTGGGGGAGAGGAGAACACTAAATGAACTGCGATCCATCTTGGACAATCCTGATCACCCCCTCACCACACACTGGACAGACAGCGAAGCACTTTCTCCAGTAGACTACTACAGCTTCGCTGTCGAACGGCCAGGTACTGGAAATCTTTCCTGCTGCATGCCATTTCACTGTACAATAACTCACTATGACGTTGTATTCTGGTCATAACCATGCTGCCACACTGCACCTTACAGACTAACTGGTACCTCACATTTCACTCTACTCCTGATAGTCCTGTATTGTGCAGCGGGTATTATTCACGTGTTTATACAGGTCATCATATAGTCAGCTATGATGCATATAGGCTTTTATAATAGTGTTAGTTTTACTTTCCATGAATCCATTTGTCTGTCATGCATGTGTTTCTGTCGTTTGGTTGTCTACTGTCATGCTGCTGTTACACTGTAATTTCCCAGTTTGGGATTAATAAAGTCCATCCATCCATCCATCTCATTCAGTCTCTCGCTCAAAAAAAAAAGAAAAAAGTCCTAGCAGGAATAATAACAAACTTAAAATTATCCAGGGACACTGACAGTGTATGCACAAGAAGGGAGACAGGGAGAGGTGTACAGTCAAAAAGCAGGTCCAGAATGCCAGGAAACCTCCACAAATGCTGACCTTCATACGAGTGTTGCCTGATGCTGACCTCAGCTGACCTACGCTGAGTGTTCTTTTGCTTAAGTTGACCTAAGTTGGCAACCGCTGCACATAGGCTAGCCTAAGTTGGCAACAGTTTGCTGCCGCCAGCAGAAAATGAATACAACGCTGATAAATGCTGCCAAACACTTGCAAATATTCATCAAAGTTGGTGTGCGCTGGATTTAAAAAAAAATCCTGCTTGTGAACATAATTTAGTAATAACTTTTAATAGAAATAATATGTGGACTCATTTCTCTCATTTTCAAATTGTTGGTAAACGTCAGTCCAGACGTTGCACTATGAATCCACCTTAACATTTGAAGGATCCTTGAGGGGTTAATAAGCTTAATTTATGTTTTTATGTTTCAGGATTCGTAAAATAAAAGAGCACGACTCTACATTCACAACGAAGAATTTTGCAGAGCGAGCTCAGGAAATTTTCATCGAGGCTCACAACGCCCTGACTCGGTAAGAAACTGAACTTGTGTCTCACCACACAGTCGTTTGTTGTACGTGTAAGAGGAGACGCCTCAGTTCTGCTCATTAAAAAAATGTTGATAATCATTTGGAAAGATTAAAAATATAAAGCAGCTGATGAGAAATGCGTTTAACCTCTTCGTGTCAGCTCAAACTCTGGTGCAGGACAAAGAGATGAAAGTGATCTTTTTTTTCCAGGTTCAACAAAGACAAACTTCACTCCTTGGTGACAGAAAGGTGTTATCCTGTAAGTTCTGTTAAATATCATCATTAAATCATTTGTTTTCATAACCCAAATAAAAGAAGTAGGGGCTTTATGGAAAATGGGGGAAAAAACTGATTCTTAAATTGGCTTACACAAGCTACTTCTGTTTACTTGAATAACTTAAAAAAAAGTTTTAATGTGAATTTTAAGTATTTTAATTCTGTATGCTGCCTTTATGTGTCTGTTTTCATTTTGCTGGTTTGTTGGTCCGATGTTTCTTTTATTGTATGTAAAGTACTTTGTAAACTTTGCCTTTAAAAAGTGCTATATTAAAAGTGCTATATATATTTATTATTAGTAATTAATACTGATTAACAGTAATGACCTTGGATTTTTTTTTTGTCAGTTATTTAATTTAATATTCATCCATTCCTGAATTTCAGGCCTGCAACTTATTACCCAAAAAGATGGGACTTGAAGCATTTGCTACTTTGTAATGTTGCAGTTCCTTGTCACAACACTTAAAAATGCTCGAGCTGTGATAGAAGTGATAAAGTATTTCAGATGATAATTTGTCCCATTCAGCAGTACAGGCTCATTGCATTTTTCATTTCAAAATTCCCCACACTTTCTCTGTTGAGGACAGGTCAGGACTTCAGGTAGGCCAGTCCAGTACCTGTACCCTCTTCCTCCACAGCTATGCCTTTGTGATAAATGCAGAATGTGTTTTCATTGTCTTGTTGAAAAAAATGCATGAAAAGATGTCATATTAAAGGCAGCATATGCTGCTCTAAAATTTCCATATCCTTCTCTGCATTAATGTTGTCATCACAGAATTGTAGATTTCTTTTGCCAAGGGCACTGACACAACACCATATCATGACTGATTGTTGTTTTTGGACTTTTGGCTGATAAGTCTGGATTTATCCTCGTTGTCTTTGGTCTGGAGTAGAGAAATCACCCCAGATTGATTGAAACGTGCAATGATGTTATGCACTGTAGAGGGAGAAATATTCTTTAGAATCTTTCTCTGAGGAACATTCATCTTTTTCAACATTTTGGTATTTTTTTCCACACATTTGTTAACAAGCTGGAAATCCTGTGCCCATCTCTGCTCCTCAAAGCCTTTCATGAATATTAATTTTGTATCAAATCATGATTGCAGTCACTTGTTGACATGTGTTAATTCACTTTTAACCTCACTGCTAGCCCTAAATGGATTGCTTCATCTTTTTTTCTATTGTGTTGCAGGCCTGAAATGCAGGAATTCATGTATATTAACAAATTAAATAATGTTGACCAGAAAAAAACCCATGAAAGTCAAAAGTAAATTTAAGAATCACATCTGCATTTTCATCCCCCCCCCCCCCCCCCCGCTCTCTCTCTCTCTCAAATGTTTTTATTTGGGGTTGTATAAAAGCTTCAGCTTCCACTTATCTCATCAGTCCTCTGCTCTGTCTTCAGGAGATGACAAGGGGCAACCGCTACAAGACAATCTGCTGGAGGTTCATCGAGTCCCTGGAACCGCCTCGAGTGGTCCATGCCCGCTGCCCGGACATGGTTGCCAAAGGCAACCTGTATGGCCAGGTGACCGTCCGCATGCACTCTAGACAGGTATGACTAATGTGCTGCTGCACTGTTGTCCAAACATGATGAATCATGAGGTTACTTTTGCCTTATGTGATACAATAGTGTTCAGCAGTTCTAATTTTATTGGCACTTTAATACCTGAAAGTCTGTAGCAAGGTTCACGTTTTTGTTACATTTTCTGCATTTGGTTCAGTTAAGTTTGGTTTAAGCAATGTGGGGTACTAAATCCTGTTGTCATGATGACGTTCATGTAGTTAGCACAGACTGTGGTAGTGTAGCAACCATGTCAGGGCTTCCGCTGGCAACATTTCTGCGTTGTGGCCCGCCATGCCAAAAACAAAGCTGCCACACTAAGAAAAAATAGAGGTGCAAACTTTAAACTCAGAAGCCTTGTTTAAGCAATAGCAGGTTCAATGAAATAATCTACATACCTGAGACTGGAAAATTTGTTTTATTACTATTATGCCCAATTACGCCTAATGTCACTATTTTGCATCATTTATACAGCGGAGAAAATACATATTGAACACAAACATTTTTCTCATTAAACATATTTCTGATGGAGCACTGACCTGAGATTTTCACCAGATATCAGTAACAACCCAAGTAATCCATACATACAAAGAAATCAAGGCAGCTGTAGCTCAAGTAAGTTCATTTTGTCTTCTTTTAATTATTTACCTTTTGTTCTTATTAAAGACAAAAATAGATGTTTTTACCTTCTTTACATGTTTCAACTGTTCACTGCAGCCTAAAATAAATAAATCAAGGCAACTGTGTTCACAAAACGAGTTATATTTAATAAAATGGAATGACACAGGGAATAAGTATTGAACACATGAAGAAAAAGTGGTGCAAAAAGCCATAGAAAGCCAAGAAACCAACTGAAATCCATCAGAATTTAGGAAGCCATCCCATCCCCTATTAGTGCAAATTAATTTCAACTGGTTAAGTTCTGACTGATAGCCTTTAAAAAGGTCTGTGAATATCAGATTGTCACACCACAAAGAACTCATGATGGGTAGAAGCAAAGAGCTCTCTCTAGACCTTCACAACCTTATTGTTGCAAAAGATAATGATGGCATTGGTTACAGGTGCATTTCTAAACTGCTGAATGTTCCAGTGAGCACTGTTGTCGCCATCATTCAGAAGTGGAAAGACATCATTTTACCATAAACAACCACGACCAGAGCTCCTCGCAAGATTTCTGATAGGGATGAGAATCCTCTGCGGATCCGAGGAATTCCTCGGATTTGATCATGTCTAGGGTCATTCTCGTGAATCGTCTAAATTTGAGGAGAATTTTTTTTTTTTTGGGGGGGGGGGGGGTCTGTTATGAGCGGCGAGTCGTATTTTCGATCGGCTGCTCAAATCCACCGTGCAGAACGCGCTACCCAGCGAGATCAGTAATGTAATTTAACAAGGCCACAGATTGGCTGATACTTATTGAAGCAACCAATCGACGATTTTGTTATTCCTTTGTCATATCCCACACGCGGAGCGAAATGCAAATGGCGGACAATTCAATCAACCGAGTTTTCCCGATTTCGTGAAAATGGTGAACCTAAAACTCAGGAAAGACAACAAATCAAGAAGACAAAGGGATAAGGAACAAGTTTCGTTGGGAATGGCTCCAAAAAACTGTGTCAATGACTGTAAAGATCGGTAAAAATACCGAAGTTGTGGTTGAAAAAATGTCCGACTTCATAGCGAAATGCGAAGTACCAGGGAAAGCCCAGTGTGTTTATTGTAACGATTTCTTGAGTTATGGATCTCGTGGTTGTGTTGCCTTAGTTGAACATTGTTCAAAACAGAAACATCTCAAAATTGTGGCTACGAGGAGATCGAATTACTCGCTCGTGCTGCGTTCAAAACGATCGATGGACACGGTTAAATTCTGATGCCAGTCAAAGTTCATCACAATTGGCCCCGATTACAGCAATTAGTGATCGTTAGACACATTCCGAGGTAAGATTTTTTTCTCGTTATAAGTAATGTACTTGAGAATTTTCATGTAATGAATTTGTTATGAAATAGCACGTGTAAGTTGTGACGTCATGCCTGTTTTGAAACACTAATTGATAATTTGAAACACTAATTAAACATCTTTTAGGTTTTACTTACTTTCTTAGATTATCTTTCAAATATTAAAATATACTAATATGCAACTTTTTTATATTCCTAGTAACACTAACAAATGCACACATTAATAAATCAAAATGCTTGCAGAATGTCAGTATATTTTAATAAATGGGTGATGGACTTGGTGATGGAATTTTGTTAATATTTATAATTTATTTTACTTGGTTAAATTATTTTGTCTGTTCTAGAACTATGTAAATGTAATTCTGTGTCAGTTCTAGGGGCGGCTGTGGCGCAGGTGTAGTGTGACCGACTACTGATCGGAGGGTCATGGGTTCGATTCCCACTCTGTCTGAAGTCTGCATGCCAAAGTGTCCTTGAGCAAGACACTGAACCCCCAGTTGCTCCTGGTGGCCAGGCTAGTGCCTGTGTGTGTATGGCGGCTCTGCCGCCATCAGTGTGTGAATGTGTGCGTGAATGGGTGGATAGCAGGATCTGTAAAGCGCTTTGGTCATCCAGAGATGAGAAAAAGCGCTATATAAGTGAACACCATTTACCATTCTAAACATATTAAATAGTAGTAAAATATAATTTAGTATTATTACATCAACATACCATTCAGATATCATAAATTTACACGTGATGCAGCAGCAGATTAAAAAGGTAAACTATAAATGCATTTGTACTTACTTCTAACTTTAAATATAAGACCACATTTGAGCATTCTAAAACACCAGATTTCGTTAGCTTCTGGGGGGCATTGCCCCCCAGACCACCCACAAAGGCTCCGCCTTGGATCCGGCTTGGGGGTCGCAGGCCTAACTAAGACCCCCGGCTTAGTTTCCTCCTTTTTTCCCAAACCCCATTCTCATCCCTGGATAGAGGAGTCAAAAGAATTATCAGAATTATCCAGGAGCCAAAGACCACTCATGGAGAGGTCTAGAAAGACCTGGAGTTAGCAGGTACTGCTGTTTCAAAGAAAACAATAAGTAATGCACTCAACCGACATAGGCTGTATGCCCGCTTACCTCGCAAGACTCCATTGCTGAAGAAAAAGCATGTTGAAGCTTGTTTAAAGTTTGCTGCACAACAACAACAACTCCTACACTGAGTCTGTCCTTTTCTACATCAAATGCTGTGTTGAAAATGTGACAGTCACCAAACACATCTGGGTCTTTGCAAACTGCAAACCCTGGATGACCAGTGAAGTCCAGGCTCTGATCAGAGCCTGCAACTCAGCCTTCAGACAGAGGAATAGCTCTCTGTACAGCACTGCTAGAGCTTACCTGAGGAGAGGCATAAAACTTGCTAAAAACGGCTATAGGAGGAAGGTGGAGGGCTTCCTCACAGACAACAACCCCCAACACAGTGTTTCCTCTGGCTTAAAGACCTTGGCGCGGTGGCAACATATTTTTCCCGGGGGGGGGGGGGGGGTGTCAGAAAATACACAACACTATTATTACTGGAATATGTTAAGTTCATACTATTTATTTATTTTAATTTTACACAGTAACTTTGGATTTGGAACCATCTAAATACCAATAGACAGTGCAACCGCTATGCACTGTGAGGTGGAGGCTCATTTCAAAAAGGTCTGGCAATACGCACTCTAATGCGCATTACGCATTGTTTAATGATATTTCAGTGGCGTGTTTTGAAATCGCACAGCTCCGGAGCTCATGAGGAAACAGGATGTGCTGGGATCTTCCAGCCATCCATCCATCTTCCTCCGCTTAATCCTTTTCAGGTCGCGGGGGGGCTGGAGCCTATCCCAGCATCTTTGGGCGAGAGGCAGAGTACACCCTGGACAGATCGTCACTCCATCACAGGGCCAACACAGAGAGACAGACAACCATTCACTCTCACAGTCATACCTAAGGATAATTTAGAATCCCCAGTTTGAGGCCAATTAACCTAACTTGCATGTTTTTGGCATATGGGAGGAAACTGGAGAAATCCTGGAGTAAACCCACGCAGACACGGGGATAAAATGCAAACTCCACACAGATCACTGTTGGTGGGGGGCTGGGATCGAACCCAGGATCCCCCGGCCAAGGGTGAGTTGCTGTGCTGCCGCAGTGCTAACCACTCTGCCACCGCGCTGGGATCTTCTTTGATTTTAATGGAGAGTTGTAACAGTCATGATATAATCGCCTGTCATTTTTATACGATGACCACACTCTAGGATTTTTTTTATTCCATCTATACTCTCATTTTTAATTGCGGACTTACTTGGACTCTATAGATTAGACATGATTGTATGTTTTTTTTTAGGGGACTGAAGGAGCATGTGTGCGTTTCATTGTGATGTGCAGTGCACAGGGGAGGCCTGTCAGTCTGAAGATTTTTATTCCATCCACATTTTTGTTTTCATTACAGACTTATTAGGCATTAATGTATTTATTTTTAGGGGAATAAATGAACGAACAAGGAGTGTGCAGCATTTTACTTTTCACTGTAACTCCCCAGAGAGACAGGAAATAACATCCACATCTGCCTTGCATTGCGCCCCGGGTTTCCAGCCGGGCCAAAGCCACCCACACCATGCCTAGGGTCGTGCGGTTCTCCCCCAGCAAGCTCCCCGACTGCCACCCGTGAGCTCCCTCACCTAAGTATGGATTTGGGGTCAAGGGGTCAAGGTTAAAGTTCAAAGTTAACATTGCAGTTGCACTGTGGTAAATGCTACATTTACTATTACTATAAAACGAGTAAAGCTAGGGCCACAAAACCTGGTATACAAGTTCACCTTGGAATCTTGACCTCTGACTATGGGCTTGAGGTCAAAAGGTCAAAGGTCAAGGTTAGCATTCCATTTGCACGATTACTATAAAATGAATAAAGCTAGGGCCACCAATCCTGGTCCACGTGTTCAGCTTGGGATCCTGAGCTCTGACTATGGGTTTGGGGTCAAAAGGTCAGTGGTCAAGGTTAACATTCCTTATGCCTTATTACTGTACAACGAGTAAAGTTAGGGTCACCAATGGGAATGTTAATGATTGACTTTCCAGTAATTGTCTTAAGAATTTTGTTGACTAAATTAAATTAGTTTTCAATTAATTGATAACTCAGCAGTCCTTTTCAATGGTAGCTTATTCTATGAAATGTAGTGGTGTCGCCGTCCAGGCGGGGGCGCACGTGGTCACCCACTGCCACATTTCAACCGAACAAGCAGAAGAAGACTCTGAGCCCCCAGAATGCATGTGCTGTGCAGAACGAAAAAACTCACCCTTCCGGGTTACGTCAGAAAATCACAAGTTCCAACGGCACATTCCAGTGTCCACCCACCTATTTCTAATCAACAGGACGGTGAAACGGACTGCAACAAGGAAAAACATTACATGAGCGCAAAAAACTATCCCCGCTGCCTTCAACCTAATTCAATTCAACCTGCTGCTAGACAGGAAAGCGGACCGGACTCAAGTTCCCACTGAGGTAACAGACAGCAGAGGGAGCCCAAAGTGTACTGGGTTTGCCTGGATTGCTGGGGTACTGTGATAATGTTTAACATGCAACAGATGAAGCAGCTCACAATTTATTTTCCTGTTAAGCATCAGGTTGTGGGGGTGTTTTGCTTCAGCGGGGACTGGCACACTTCACAAAATAGATGGCATCATAAGCAAGAGCATTATGTGGAAATATTGAAGCAAGATCTCAAGACATCAGCCAGGAAGTTAAAGCCTGGGCGCAAATGGTTCTGCCAAATGGACACTGACTATAATCATACCACCAAATTAGTTACAAAGTGGCTTAAGGACAACAAAGTCAATGTTTTGGAGTGGCCAACACAAAGTCTTGATCTCAGCCCCATAGAAAATTTGTGGGCAGAGCTGAAAAGATGTGTGTGAGCAAGACGGTCTACAAACCTGACTCAGTTACACCAGTTCTGTCAGGAGGAATGGACCAGAATTCCAGCAAACTATTGTGAGAAGCTTGTGGAAGGATACCCAAAAAGTTTGACCCAAGTCATACAGTTTAAAGGCAATATTATCAAATAGTAAGGTGAAATAAACATCAAAGATGCTTTGCTCATCTCATCCTTTGACATTCTGTCCGGTTTGCAATTTCTGTAAGGACTTTGTGGTGTAACACCCTTCTCCAAGTGCTATAGAGCACCCAGTCAGAATGTGGTTCAGGGTGGAAGGGGTCATACTGCACAACTTACAGGAAAACAGTCTACCAGTGCATCTCAGTAAATTAGAACATGAAAGTTTTTTTTTAGTACACCTGTGCTACAGGGGGCGGCTGTGGCGCAGATATAGTGTAGCCGACTACTGATTGGAGGGTCAGGGGTTCGATTCCCGCTCTGTCTGCAGTCTGCATGTTGAAGTGTCCTTGAGCAAGGCACTGAACCCCCAGTTGCTCCTGGTGGGTCAGGCCAGCACCTGTGGATGGCAGCTCCGCCGCCATCAGTGTGTGAATGTGTGTGTGAATGGGTGGATAACAGGATCTGTAAAGCGCTTTGGTCATCTAGAGATGAGAAAAAGTGCTGTGTAAGTGAACACCATTTACCACAACTAAAAAAGATCAATTTTATGATACTGGTGATAGTTTTTAAAATAAATAAAAAATCATGACATTTGCAATTTACTGAGACTAGTGCATGCTTGTAGAAAGCAAGTATTCCTGTCTGAAACAGGTAGCCCAATCAGGCTTTACAGGCTCAAATGTAGGCTGTGTTTGAAAGTGGAATACAAAGAGGTGTAGCCTATACAGTATCTCACAAAAGTGAGTACACCCCTCTCATTTTTTGTAAATATTTTATTATATCTTTTCATGGGACGACACTGAAGATTTGACTCTTTGATGCAATGTAGTCAGTGTACAGCTTGTATAACAGTGCAAATTTGCTGTCCCCTCAAAATAACTCACCACACTGTAGCCCATGTATTTTTGCCTACATATGCATAAGCATTAAGGGGATGCTGGAGATTGCATGTGTGGATTGACTTCACGTCCTGAATGGAACAATATGTCTGGACCACCTGCGGTTAACAACAAGAGGACAGAGGTACGGCGACAAGGGACTGAAAGGACTTCCCGACCTCCTGGGAGACAGGTGGAGGACTGAGAGACTGGAGGGGGAGTTAATGTCAATAGGGGGTTTTGACAGGGATATGTGATTCTTCCTTTGTGTGAGAGGTATAAATGTGAAGGTCTGATGCAGCTCTTCCTCTTTTGTTCTTGAGAGAAGGCTGGGGATGAAGTGCTTGAATAAAACCTGAATTAAGAACCAATTCAGCTTCGTTATTTCACGCTCCCCACATTGGTGACCAGTGACGTGTGAGAATGCCTGGAAATGCTCTCCACGATCAGGACTCATTGGAGTCTGCCCTAGCGAGCGCCATCGCCATCAAACTGCCGGAATTCTGGCAGGACAACCCAGACTCCTGGTTCCTCCAGGCGGAGGCACAGTTCACGCTCGCAGGCATAACGGCGGATGACACTAAGTTCTACCATGTCATCGCTAGACTCGACAACCGCACAGCTCGATGCGTGCGGAGCTTGGTGCAGCAGCCACCCGCCGAAGACAAATACGGCAGATTGAAGGCTGCCCTCACCAAGTGTTTCACGCCCTCAGCCGAAGAGAGGGTTAGGAGGCTCCTGGCTATGCTCAACCAAGGAGATCACAGGCCAGTCGCCCTGATGGAGGACATGCTGCAGCTGAGGGGGTCAGACGACGACGATTTCCTCTTTAAGTACATCTTCCTGACTAACCTCCCGATGCACATGAGAGGAACGCTGTCCAGCATGCGTTGTGACACCCAGCAGGATTTCCGTGACCTGGCCCAAGAGGCGCAGAGGCTCCTCAGCTCCTGCGGCGAGCAGGCAACCGCGGTGGCGACCTGAGGCAGCGACGAGCCGGAGACAGCCGAGCCGAGCCTACCATCGATGGCAGCGGCGCGGCCCCGACGCGGCGGAGGTGATGGCCCAGCGGCAGAGGCGCGGCCCCGACGCAGCGGAGGAGAGGATCTCTGCTTTTATCATCAGCGGTTCGCAGAGAGGGCGCACAGGTGTGTGCCACCGTGCAACTTCAAGAAGTCGGGAAACGGCAGGACCGAGAATCGTTAGCAGCTTCGGCTCTCGGCGAAAGAAATAAGCTGCTCTACATCACAGATACGAGCTCCGGGCGGCAGTTCCTTATAGACACCGGAGCCCAAGTGAGTTTCATCACTCCAACCTATGCTGACCGGGTGGCTGGCCCCCGTGGAAACGGGGCAACGGCGGCGAACGGCTCTAGCATCAACACCTACGGGGAAAGGACTTTGTCTCTGTCCTTACATGGCCGCACTTATGAATGGACTTTTGTCATAGCGGCGGTGAGTTTCAACATGTTAGGTGCTGATTTTCTGTGCTCACATGGTTTGTTAGTTGATCTTGCCAATAGGCGGCTGGTAAATGCACTCTCTTTTTACTCTATTCCCTGTGCAGCTCGAGTGTCCCCGCCACCAGTGCAGACCAACGTCGCCACAGCAGGTGGTAAGTTTAACACAATACTCACCCAGTTTCCAGCACTCACGGTTCCCACATTTTCGGCAACAGTTGCGAAACACGGGGTGGAGCATTTTATCACTACAGCGGGCCCCCCCATCTTCGCGAAAGCTCAGCGCCTGGACGCTGCTAAACTCTCCATGGCGCGCGAGGAGTTCGCCAGCCTAGAGAGGCTGGGCATTATTTGCCGTTCAAAAAGCCCATGGGCTTCGCCGCTGCATATGGTCCCGAAAGCCGACGGCTCCTGGAGACCTTGCGGCGATTACCGCAGGCTAAACAACGCCACGGCACACGATCGCTACCCCATCCCACACATCCAGGATTTTTCAGTGCATTTAGCGGGGGCGCGCATTTTTTCTAAAATAGACCTGGTTCGCGGCTACCATCAGGTTCCAGTCCGGCCGGAGGACATTCCTAAAACAGCGGTTATAACCCCTTTTGGACTTTTTGACTTTTTGCGCATGCCGTTTGGCCTCAAAGGTGCTGCACAAACATTCCATCGCATGATGTATGCCGTGTTACGCGATCTCCCATTCGTGTTCGTTTACCTCGACGACATTTTGGTCACCAGTACTTCAGAGGAAGAACATGAAAAACACCTCACTGCGGTTTTTCGGAGGTTGGGAGAGCACGGCTTAATAATTAATCCAGCCAAGTGCCAGTTTGACGTTTCACAGATCGATTTTTTTGGGCCACCGCGTGTCCCCAGAAGGGGCAGTTCTGCTGCCGGATAAGGTGCGCGCAGTAGCAGATTTTCCCCGACCACAAACAGTCAAATCATTGCAGGAATTTTTAGGAATGGTAAATTTTTATAACCGTTTCCTACCCCACGCAGCGCAGCTCATGCAGCCATTATACGCCGCGCCCAGAAAGCAAAAACCCTCCAATACAATCGAGTGGTCCCCGGAGCGGGAGCACGCGTTCACGGAGGTAAAAAAAGCCTTGGCTGAAGCCGCGCTTCTAGCTCATCCGGACCCATCGGCCCGCATCGCGCTAACTACCGACGCATCAGATTTGGCCATAGGGGCAGTTATAGAGCAGCACGTTGCCGGTGTTTGGCAGCCGCTAGCATTCTTCAGCAAATTCTTGAGCGAAGCTGAGCAGAAATACAGCACGTTTGACAGGGAGCTGTTAGCGCTCCATTTGGTCATCCGCCATTTCCAGTTCTGGCTGGAAGGTCGGCGTTTCACCGCTTTTGTTGACCATAAGCTGCTCACTTTCGCGATGTCCAAAATTTCAGATCCGTGGTCGGGCCGGCAGCAGAGGCAGCTGGCTGCAATTTCGGAATTTACCACTGATATTCAGCACGTAGCGGGTAAACTCAACGTAGTAGCAGACTGCCTCTCTCGCGCGGCCACAGCACCGGCGTTCGCAGGGGCAGATTATACTACGGCAGCCGCGAAGCAAAATATCAGTGCGGAAGCGCACGCGGCCCCAGTCCACGTGGGGATAGATTACGCAGCCATGGCAGTGGAGCAGGGCAGAGATGCGGACGTGCGCGCGCTCCAGTCTGGACCAACAGGGTTAAGGCTGGAGAGCAGGTGTTTGCAAGCCGGTACGCCCCCCCTAATCTGTGATGTGTCAACCGGGCGGCCACGCCCGGTAGTTCCGGCTGCGTTGCGCCGCCGCGTTTTTGACTCGGTTCACTCCCTGGCACACCCAGGGGTGCGCGCTTCTGTGAAAATGGTAGCGGAGAAGTTTGTTTGGCCGTGCCTGCGCAAGCACATTAAAGAGTGGGCAAGGACCTGCATGGCTTGTCAGCGGGCCAAAATTCATAAGCACACAAGAGCCCCTTTAGAACTGTTCCACATTCCGGCCAAGAGATTCGATCACGTGCACGTCGACCTCGTGGGCCCCCTACCGTCGTCGCAGGGGTTCACACATCTTTTGACAATGGTGGACCGAACCACACACTGGCCGGAAGTGGTCCCACTGGCATCGACCACGGCCGCAGAGGTGGCTTGCGTTTTTTTGACGGCCTGGGTAGCGCGTTTCGGGGTCCCGTCAGATATTACGTCCG
This sequence comes from Pholidichthys leucotaenia, assembly GCA_020510985.1. Taxonomy (NCBI): domain Eukaryota; kingdom Metazoa; phylum Chordata; class Actinopteri; order Cichliformes; family Pholidichthyidae; genus Pholidichthys; species Pholidichthys leucotaenia. Next base: position 284,927,171 of record CM035848.1, on the reverse strand, counting down.
ACAGAGGGCCTCAATTTGTCTCTGAGCTGTGGTCAGCGATGGCCAGCAGCTTAGGAGCGAAAATTCACGCACGCGCACTATAGACCGCTTATCACCCTCAGGCTAATGGGTTGTGCGAGCGTTTCATAGGTCTTTGAAGGCAGCCCTCAGAGCGTCGCTTACGGATGCAGATTGGGTAAACAAACTACCATGGGTTTTATTAGGGTTGCGTTCTGCGCCTAAGGAGGATTTAAATGCCTCCCCAGCGGAGTTGGTTTTTGCACAACCTCTCAGGCTGCCCGGTGAGTTTCTACCAGAGCATCTGGAACCGGGACGTCTCCGCTCTTGACCACCGATCAGCACGGGAGCGGACATTGCTCCCGGGCCCCGTTCATCACACTTTTCCACGCGTTTTTGTTCCCGAAGCTTTAAAAAATGCTGAGTTCGTTTTTGTCAGGCACGAGGCTCTGCGACCAACCCTCCGACCGCCATATGATGGGCCATATAGGGTGCTGGAGACAGGTGATAAGCATTTTGTGCTAGATTTGGGAGACAGAAAAGAGACAGTCAGTATTGACAGACTAAAGCCTGCTTTTGTGATGAACGACGAGTCTGTACGGGTAGCGAGGGCACCTCGGCGTGGCAGACTCCCCAGGGAACGTGTCCCGGAGCCCCTGCAGGGATCAAATAACCACTCTCTTCCTCAGTCAGCAGATTCTTTGCAGGACGGCGCCGCAGGGACGCCGAGACCTGCTTACAGCAGATTCGGAAGACGGTTGAAGCCCAGACGGCGTACAGACTGACTGTTTGATGTGATCATGTGGTATAGACTATGCTATTGATATTATCACTGTTTTTTGATGTGGTCATGTGGTATAGACTGTGCTGTTGATATTAACATGTTCTCTGAATTTTAATATATTGTCCATTCTTCGACGTTTGGGGGGGGGGGGGGGTTATGTAGCCCATGTATTTTTGCCTACATATGCATAAGCATTAAGCGGATGCTGGAGATTGCATGTGTGGATTGACTTCACGTCCTGAATGGAACAATATGTCTGGGCCACCTGTGGTTAACAACAAGAGGATGGAGGTACGGCGACAAGGGACTGAAAGGACTTCCCGACCTCCTGGGAGACAGGTGGAGGACTGAGAGACTGGAGGGGGAGTTAATAGGGGGTTTTGACAGGGATATGTGATTCTTCCTTTGTGTGAGAGGTATAAATGTGAAGGTCTGATGCAGCTCTTCCTCTTTTGTTCTTGAGAGAAGGCTGGGGATGAAGTGCTTGAATAAAACCTGAATTAAGAACCAATTCAGCTTCGTTATTTCACGCTCCCCACACACACAGCCATTAATGTCTAAACTGCTGGCAACAAAAGTGAGTACACCCCTAAGTGAAAATGTCCAAATTGTGCCCAATTAGCCATTTTTCCTCCCCGGTGTCATGTGACTCGTTAGTGTTACAAGGTCTCAGGTGTGAATAGAGAGCAGGTGTGTTAAATTTGGTGTTATCACTCTCACACTCATACTGGTACTGGAAGTTCAACATGACACCTCATGGCAAAAAACTCTCTGAGGATCTGAAAAAAAAAAAAAAAGAATTGTTGCTCTACATAAAGATGGCCTAGGCTATAAGAAGACTGCCAACACCCTGAAACTGAGCTGCAGCATAGTGGCCAAGACCATACAGTGGTTTAACAGGACAGATTCCACTCAGAACAGGCCTCACCATGGTCATCCAAAGAAGTTGAGTGCACGTGCTCAGCTTCATATCCAGAGGTTGTCTTTTGAAAATAGACGTATGAGTGCTGCCAGCATTGCTGCAGAGGTTGAAGGGGTGGGAGGGTCAGCCTGTCAGTGCTCAGACCATACGCCGCGCACTGCATCAAAACTGGTCTGTATGGCTGTCATCCCAGAAGGAAACCCCTTTTAAAGATGATGCACAAGAAAGCCTGCAGTATGCTGAAGACAAGCAGAGCTAAGGACATGATTACTGGACCCATGTCCTGTGGTCTGATGAGACCAAGATAAACTTTTTGGTTCAGCAAGCGTGTGTGGTGGCAACCAGGTGAGGAGTACAAAAACAAATGTGTCTTGCCTCCAGTCAAAGCATGGTGGGTGGAAGTGTCATGGTTTGGGGCTGCATGAGTGCTGCCGGCTCTGAGGAGCTACAGTTCATTGAGGGAACCTTGAATGGCAACATGTACTGTGACACACTAAAGCAGAGCATGATCCCCTTCCTTTGGAAACTGGGCCACAGGGCAGTATTCCAACATGATAACAACCCCAAACACACCTCCAAGACGACCACTTGCCTTGCTAAAAGTAACTGAGGGTAAAGGTGATGGGACTGGTCAAGCATGTCTCCAGACCTAAACCCTATTGAGCATCTGTGGGGCATCCTCAACGGAAGGTGGAGGAGCACTCCTCGTTATGGAGGAGTGGAAGAGGATCCAGTGGCAACCTGGTGAAGCTTAGTGAACTCCATACCCAAGAGAGTTAAGGAGTGTTGGAAAATTATGGTGGCCACACAAAATATTGACACATTAATTGTTGCTAGCCGTTTAGACATTAATGGCTGTGTGTTGATTTATTTTGAGGGGACAGCAAATTTACACTGGTATACAAGCATGTACACTGACTACTTTATATTGTATCAAAGTGTCATATCTTCAGTGTTGCTCCATGAAAGATATAATAAAATACAGTGATCCCTCACTTATCGCGGTTAATGGGTTCCAGAACCGACCGCAAAAAGTGACAAAAAACCGCGAAGTAGCGTCACCACCCTAATGACGTCACCCATAAATAATACGTACGTTCATTCTCTCACTCTCTCTCTCTCATATGATACGTGTGTGTGTGTGTGTGTGTGTGTGTGTGTGTGTGTAAGTGTACATACATACGTAGATGTAAATAAAGTGTACATAACTATGTTTGTAGAACTCTTTTATTCTTATAACAAGATACGTAACTCAAGATGAAGATGATTTACTGCACAGGTTAATGAGAGCTTTACTGCTCCTCAGGTGACGCCTCATCGTCAGGTGCTAGAGGCGCAGGATCGTCGAGGGCAGCTTCCGATAGAGCTGGAGAAGCTGCAGGAGGCGGCGTAGTGGCTCGACGGGAAGACTATTTCGCACAAAATGGCACAAGAGAACAGCAAAAAGTTCCACGCGGCGAGACTAAGCAACACGAGCGATAAAGAGCAATGAATGCGGTCTTCCTTGGCTGGGTGGGCGCTCGGCAGGGAGAGAAGCTGGGTAAAACATCTCGGCCAATCAGCTTGCGGGGTGAAACGTCTCGGCCAATCAGCTTGCGAGATTCTCGAGCCGAGCCAACACGAGAACAGCGAACAGAGAGGGTGGATTTTGAGTATGTGCGGGCTCTCCGTGTTGATACCTGATGTTCTAATGTAGTCTCCTGCCTTCTGCTAGCGCCCGCCCATTATTTCTCAATTTTGAATTTTTGATGAATATTTTTGAAAATCGCCAATGCACTGAGGGCCGCCGAACGGTGAAGCGCGAAGTAGCGAAGGATCACTGTATTTTACAAAATGTGAGGGGTGTACTCACTTTCGTGCAATACTGTATATAGGCAATCACACGTTAGACTTTGACAAATATGAAAGGGACTCCCACCTTTCGTCCCCTGGTGAAGGTGAGTTGCTGTCTGCTGCCGCAGTGCTTACCACTCCGCCACCGCGCTGCCCTTAGTTTATAGTCTATCATCAATCAAACTCATGCAGTACTATAACAGGACACGTACAAATATTTGAGACCCCATTGTAGTGGCATCCTTTTATATTTTAGCAATATTATATGTACAAAAAAATAACAAACATTTTTTTTGTGTTTGTAATTCGTACTACTTTATTGATCCCCCAGAGGGATATTCAGGCATCCACCTGGATGGATGAGGCAGCCACGGTACGGCACCAATCCCTTTACCATTCACACCCAGGGCCACTTTAGAGTCTCCAATTAACCCCAACTTGCATGTTTTTTATACACAGCAGAATGACCCATTTGGCTGCAACTGTTGCATTAGTGTTGCCCATTTTGTCTGTAAATATTTAAATAAAAATGATTTATTTTGTTATTTGGGCATTTTTGCATCTTGTCGTTTAGTCAAAGCGTGCATATGTGTCCGCATATGAGATGCAGTTGATCTGGCCATTCCACTGCACAATGAAGCAGCAGTCGGGACTGCTGTCTACCACTGACCGGGCAGGCTGGGTGTGCCTCCCCGTGAACGGTCGTGAAGCGCCCAGTCGGACACTGGTGTTAGAGAAGCAGCACCTGAACCGGCGGATCGCAGTCTTTTGCAGGGAGCCAAGCCCAGCCTGCTCGGTTAACGGGAGACTCGGCTGCTGCTTTACCCATGTACCAGTGATGTCCTTTGCGGCACCACGGGTCCCCACCAGTGCCCCCCCCCCCCAATGCACCTGCGCATCTCGTGTTTTCCATGCCGAATTATCCATTAGACCTACGCAATCACAGCAACTTTATGGTATAATTTTTTAAGCATTAAATCTTAAGTATTATCTTTTTCTAGTCAAATTTGTTGCTTTTTGCTTCCTTGTTTTGCTCATGGAGCACTGTGGTTTCTGATGCCGTAATGAAACGTATTATTCATTCAGTACGGGGTCAATCCAAAACTCCGCCCACACTTCCAGAAGCCTAGGCATGAGACAGAGCAGTGCCTAAACTTTTATTGATAAGAATTACATATTTTGACTGAGCGGCTCCATACTCAGGGATGCACGTCCTCGTAACCTCAGCAAAGCACTTATAAAATCTTTGTATGTGAAGCACTGTGGTGACTGACTGGTCGTGATGCCATGTATTATCCAATCAGCATGGTTGTGATGCTGCGTATTATCCAGTCAGCATGGCCGTGATGCTGCGTATTATCCAATCAGCATGGCCGTGATGCAGCGTATTATCCAATCAGCATGGAGTCAATCTGAAACCCTGCGCACACTTCTTGAAGCCAGGGCATGAAGAGACAGAGCGGTGGCCAAACTTTTATTGATAAAAATTACATATTTTGACTGAACGACTCCATACTCGGGTATGCACACCCTTGTAACCTCAACAAAGCACTTATAAAATCTGAGGTTAGTCTGAGGAACAGTTTGGGAGATATCTGAGGAACAGGCAGACACACACACAGATTTGGTGCATTTATAGATAGGTAGATGTACCAGCACATAGTATACACTATACAGTGCAAAATTTGTGAACTTCAAAAAATGCCAATGTCTGAAGTTAAAAAAAATGCAAATGGTACAATAAATAATTGAGGAATACGATGTTCATGTTTTATTCAGTATATGAAAAAACAGCAACTTTTTATATGTTTAAGATAGACCGTATTGTACCGACGGAAATTCAGATTCTCAGGAAAAATGCAGGTTATCAATTAATCGTTAATCGATCAATAAGGTGAATCAATTAATGAACTAGAAAAGCACTCGGAGAGCGCAGACCTCCGCCAAGCGCCACATTTCCCCCCCATACGGTGTTTGTGTGTAGGTTTTCAGATTCCTTGACCATGAAAACATATGACTAGCAATTGGATTCACAATGATAGGATTAGTGGTTCAGTAGTAAAAGCATTACCTCCTTGGCGGAGGTAATAAACTGAAGTGTTGGTGTTGTGTCCATCTCCTGCATCTGCAAAGTGCCAGGCTGCGACCTGTCAAGGCATACCTCATGCCTCCCTTATTGGGGGGGCTTTCACACCTGTACTGACCTCATGCCCCCCCTTATTGGGGGGGGGGCTTTCACACCTGTACTGAGTACTTAAAAACTGTATTTATCGGCAGATGAAAGAAAACTGAAGCAAAAACCCAAACAAACAAACAAAAACCTAAGCAAACCAGCAACTGCAAACATGAACTATTTCAAACATATTTATTATTGAAATGTACACTTATATGGACCCAATGTTGAGCCATAACTTTTTGGTAATGTGAAAATAATAAGCCAAGTAGCGCAAAAAAAATTGAGTGCTCTTGCTGTCAGGAAACAATGTTGGCACCAAATCACTGAAGTGATCTGCCACCAATGGGGGTAGATTGTGCTCTGCCACAAAATGACAAAACATCCCTTCTGCTAGTGATGCATTGGATTTGGAAGGCGTCGGTTCTGTCACTGGCTGAAAATGTTCATCCATCGATCGAATGTGGCTACACAGTTTTTGTGGTGCTGTGTAGCAAAGTGCGACTTCAGGTCGAAAATCCCTGATGCAGTCACTTTTAGCATTAGAGTCACACATATCAGGCGGAGCATTACTGGCGCTGGGATTCCTCTCTGTTCCGGAGCTGCAGGAGAAAAGAAGGTGCGATAATGGTTGGCGTGGGTTTTATTGGGTTTGCGCTCCGCGGAAAAAAGAGGATTTGGAAGCCTCCCCCGGCAGAGAGCTGGTTTTTGCGCAGCCCCTATGGCTGGCCGGGGAATTTCTGCCAAATAATCCGGCGCCGGACAGCTGCCCGTCTCAGCTTTTGCAGCATAGCGCAAACACAGGCACTGTGGCGGGCCCTGCCCACCACCGTTTTCCGCGTGCTTTTGTGCCTAAAACTTTGAAGAAGGCGGAGTTTGTGTTCATCAGACACGATGACCAGCGCCCTCTATTGCCCCTGCACACATGCTGAAAATGGCCGTATCTCACAATGTTAAAGAATCATTTAAAAAATTCCTGTATCCAGACGGTGTTCCGGATCATCCCCAAAATTTAATCAGTTCTTCCTAGTACCATTTCCAACAAGGCCTGAAAGTTTCATCGAAATCCGTCCAAAACTTTTTGAGTTATCTTGCTAACCAACAGACAAACAGACAGACAGACAAACAGACAGACAAACGCTGGCAAAAACATAACCTCCTCCTGGCCTTCGGCCTGGCGGAGGTAATTAATGGATAACTTGCATCCCTAGTCACCAAACTTGGTACACAGGTGAACCTGGGGATCCTGACCTCAGGATCATGGGGTTGGGGTCAAGGTCAAGGTTTACATTCTCTATGCCTTATTACTGTACAATGAGTAAAGTTAGGGTCACCAAACTTGGTACACAGGTTCACCCTGTGACCCTGAAGTGTGACTACTATTTTGGGATCGCAAGGTCAAAGGTCAACATCAAAATGGCTTATAAACTATATCTCGACAACAAAGAAAGCTAGGGTCACCAACTTGCCTACACAGTTCATCTTGGGATCCTGACCTCTGACTACAGGTTTGGGGTCAAAAGGTTAAAGGTCAAGGTTAGAATTTCTTATGCCTTATTACTGTACAATGAGTAAAGCTAGGGTCACCAAACTTGGTACACAGGTTCACTTCGGGATCCTGACCTCTGACTATGGGTTTGCAGTCAACTATGGGTTATATACTTTGTTGTATATTCGTGGATGATGGGCTTATCATAATTTTGTTCTGCCACAGTATTCTATTGAAAAGTTGAAACTTGCTCCCCGTCAGTAAGTATTGGGATCGTCAAAGAAAATGGAGGCAGGGAATATTGCAGTCGTCTCAGAGTGCTCTTGTTTATTTAGTTTTAATTCAATTCAATTCAATTCAACTTTATTTATATAGCGCCATTTCACAACAACAGTCATCTCATAGCACTATCAACTGTAGGGAGGACCCCCACAGTTGCAGAAAGACCCCAGCAATCAGGCGATCCCCTGTGAGCAAGCACTTGGCGACGGTGGAGAGAAAAACTCCCTTTTAACAGGAAGAAACCTCCAGCAGAACCAGGGCTCAGGGAGGGGCAGTCATCTGCTGCGACTGGCTGGGGGGTGAGGGGATAGAGGAAGAAGAAAAGAACAGACATGTAGAGAGCAAACAGCACGATGGGGACTCCAATCTAAGGGAGAGAACAAAACAAATGTTAATGACCAGCAAAAAAAAAATATTTCATAGAGAGTGAGGAAAGGAGTGAGGCCCAGTGCATTACTGGAGGTCCCCCGGCTGACTAAACCTATTAGCAGCATAACTAAGGGAGGGTTCAGAAAACACATGATCCCTCCCTAATTGTAGGCTATATCAAAAAGGTAGGTTTTAGCCCTATTCTCTAAAAACAGAGATCGAGTCTGACTCCCGAATCCAGATTGGCAGCTGATTCCACAGGAGAGGAGCTTGATAACTGAAGGCTCTGCCTCCCATTGTACTTTTGGAGATTCTAGGTATTACAAGTAAACCTGCATTTTGGGAGCGTAGTGCTCTGTTAGGATGAACGGTAGTATCAGATCTTTTAAATAAAAAGGAGCCTGATTGTTTAGAGCTTTGTAAGTAAGAAGAAGGATTTTAAACTTAATTCTAAACTCTATGGGAAGCCAATGAAGGGAGGCCAGAACCGGAGAGATATGATCTCTCTTTCTAGTACCTGTTTAAACTCTTGCAGCAGCATTTTGGATCAGCTGAAGACTTTTTAAAGATGTTTTAGGACAACCCTGATAATAAAGAATTACAATAATCTAATCTCGAGCTAACAAAAGCGGTGGATCAGCTTCTCAGCATCACTCTGAGACAAGATGCTCCTAATCTTGGCAATATTACGCAAATGATAGAAGGCAGTCTTAGAAACAAATTTAATATGTGAATTGAAGGACAAATCCTGATAGTCATAGTCTGACTTAAATGTCATTTATTTTCAGTCATAATTTAGTTATCTTAACCATTTCAGTTTTAGTCTAGTTTTAGTCAACTAAATGGCGTAAGAATTTACTTGACTAAATTATATAAAGGGTAATGAATTTTTAGGGTCCATCCCAATTCTCATTTGTACCCCTACCCCTTAGCCCTTGAAATAAAAGTCCAAGGGGTCAATATGTGCATTATAACTTACACGTCACAATGGATCTACAAAGGCACAAAACAGTCACACAGTAGTGGCTGCAGCTCAAAAATATAGTAGGGCTATCGCGATAACCACAATTATGTAATACTGCGCTATGGACAAGTCTACCGCGGAGGATAGCGAGCAACCACAACAACCGCGATGTTCACTTTTTTGGTGTGTGTGGCTAAATTTCGTCGTTCACTTATGTGCCTCTATTGATTAATGAATAAATTGTTAAATGTGTGCATGTTTTTATTGTCAAGAGACATGTTTGCACCCGGGTACTGACGGCGGCGCCAAGCACCCAGCACTGTGAGAAGCACCATAGAACCGGGTGCTGGTGGCGCTCAGTAATGTGTGGGGCACTCTCTCTCTCCAGAGTGGACTCCAGCAGGCAGCTAGTGGTAGAGGTTTTTGGACAACTCCTTGCTAAATACAGCCGTGACAGTAAGCACTGAAAGTGCACAAAGCGTGTTATTTCTTTCTGAGCAGAGTGTGAGCTCTGAGAGCGAAACAACTACTATGCGTAAGTGCATGCTTGTTTGAATGTGATTTTTCGGACAGCGGCAAAAATACAAAAATCACGGAGACAAGAGCCATGCAGGTTCCTCCTGTACAGAGGCTGTCCTGTTTAAATAAGCTATATGTCACTGCAGTCTCCAGTCCACACACGCCGTAGTATACCGGAGTTCCCGCCACTGCTTTATGAAAATGATCTTTTTTTTAAACAGAATCAGCAGTTCATGCCCAGTAAGACCGGAGCGCCGCACAATTGTCATACACGCACATAAAGTTGAGAGCAGAGTTGCAGCGAGTTTCTCACAGCTTCCATCGTTTGCCACATAAGTTATGAACACTGTTTAAATTACGAGACCACAGGGTCCTAAAAACATTTGCAATAATACTGCATATCGCGGTGTTGAACTGTCCACCATCACCGCAGGGGAAATTCCTCTACCGCGACAGTCCTATATAGTATTTCAGTTTATAATAAAAACAACTTGTCAAGATCTAGAAATTATTTTAAATTTACACACATTTCCACATTGGTCTTCAATCCTAATTGGTCCAAACAAACTGAACAGACTCAGCATACCATACAAACTAGCAGGTCAGTTTTGGCCCAAGGGGCCATGTATTTGACACCCCTGGACTACACCATAAAAATACATATTTAAAGGGCTTATTTCATCTCAGAAGAAGCTTCATTTGTTGACTTTTTATCCCCCACCGGACGAAGCCCAAAGGGGGATTATATTATGGGTCTGTCCGTCCGTCCGTCTGTCTGTCTGTCCCACCTTTGTGAAATTAACTCCTCCTACAGTTTTGTTTCGATTGTTTTGAAACTTGGTACCATAGTTCAATATAGTCTGATGGTGCGCATATTGCAATTTTACTCTCATCGGAGGATCTTGATGTCAAAGGTCAGAGGTCAGATTTTCCCTAAATCTTCTAAACACAATAACTACTGAAAGAAATTATGTAGGCTTTTCAAATCGATACAGTAGTTATCTCTAATACACATCTTGGATGATTTACACCCTGACCTAACTATGGGTTTGGGGTCAAGGGGTCAAAGTTAAAAGTTAGCATTGTAGTTGTACTATGGTAAATGCTACATTTACTATCTCTCTATAAATGCACAAAGTCTCCGTCTGTGTGTGTGTCTGTCTGTCTGTTCCACGTTTATCTCTTGAACCGTTCTTGTGACTGACCTAAGGTTTTATACATGTTTTGCTGAGGTTACGAGGGTGTGCATCCCCGAGTATGGAGTCGCTCAGTCAAAATATGTACAGTGCATCCGGAAAGTATTCACAGCGCTTCACTTTTTTCACAGTTTATGTTACAGTCTTATTCCACAAGGGATTAAATTCATTTTTTTCCCCTCAAAATTCTACACACAGTACCCCATAATGACAATGTGAAAAAAGTTATCTTGAGATTTTTGCAAATGTATTAAAAATAAAAAACTAAGAAATCACATGTACATAAGTATTCACAGCCTTTGCCATGAAGCTTGAAATTGAGCTCAGGTGCATCCTGTTTCCACTGATCATCCTTGAGATGTTTCTACAGCTTAATTGGAGTCCACCTGTGGTAAATTCAGTTGATTGGACTTGATTTGGAAAGGCACACACCTGTCTATAGAAATTCCCACAGTTGACAGTGCATATCAGAGCACAAACCAAGCATGAAGTCAAAGGAATTGTCTGTAAACTTCCAAGACAGGATTGTCTCGAGGCACAAACCTGGGGAAGGATACAGATATATGTCTGCTGCTTTGAAGGTCCCAATGAGTACAGTGGCCTCCAACATCCGTAAACGGAAGAAGTTTGTATCCACCAGGCCTCTTCCTAGAGCTGGCTGGCTGTCTAAACTGAGTGATCGGGGGAGAAGGGCCTTAGTCGTGGAGGTGACCAAGAACCTGAACGTCACTCTGTCAGAGCTCCAGCGTTCCTCTGTGGACAGAGGAAAACCTTCCAGATGGACAACCATCTCTGCAGCAATCCACCAATCAGGCCTATATGGTAGAGGGGCCAGACAGAAGCCACTCCCAGGGTGCCCGCGATGTCTAAAAAAGTCTAAAATTACACATTTTCAATTTTAGGCCTAAAAAAGTCTAAAATACAGGGATATTTTGCACTGTGAGTCTAAAATTGAGTTTGAGTAATTTAAGACCTACGTTTCAATGCAAAATATCGATAAAGGATTAATGTTTTTTTTTTAAAGTATTGTTCTTATGTCTTTTCCACACGGCCATTACGAGCTCAGATCCATTACGAGCCATTACGAGCTCAGATCACACGAGACGGCCCGCTGAATTTAAGCATTTATTTATTTATTTTCTACTCGTTTCAGTTCTGCATTTAATATGAACCCTGAGTTTGAAATAAACGTTTGAATTTAAATTTGAATATCCCGGAAGCCGCTATACATCCGGGTACTCCAGGCTCAGCCAATATTGATCCAGATCGCATAGTTTTAGAATCATCGGCCATTACGAGCTCAGATCACACGAGACGGCACGCTGAATTTAAGCATTTATTTATTTATTTTCTGCTCGTTTCAGTTCTGCATTTAATATGAACCCTGAGTTTGAAATAAACGTTTGAATTTAAATTTGAATATCCCGGAAGCCGCTGCACATCCGGGTGCTCCAGGCTCAGCCAATATTGATCCAGATCGCATAGTTTTAGAAACATCGGCCATTACGAGCTTAGATCACACGAGACGGCACGCTGAATTTAAGCATTTATTTATTTATTTTCTGCTCGTTTCAGTTCTGCATTTAATATGAACCCTGAGTTTGAAATAAACGTTTGAATTTGAATATCCCAAAAGCCGTTGCACATCCGGGTATCCAGGCTCAGCCAATATTGAGCACCAGAAGTCGCATTAATGGTAAGAAATACTCATCATTGATTAGCAACAGCATAACAATGTTATTAAAAAGAATTCAGAGACTTATTGTACTTTAAAAGTGTTGAAATTACATAAAATGCACACATTTACTTGTATTTTTAGTTTTAAACATATTGTATGGCTCTCACGGAATTACATTTAAAAATATGTGGTGTTCATGGCTCTCTCAGCCAAAAAGGTTCCCGACCCCTGTTCTACATGAAATGTTGCTGTTAGTGGAACGCACAATAAAACTACAGATGTGAAACGGAAATGTACTGTCATCACAGGATGCTGGAGCAAGCATTTTGGCTCTGGTCTGAATGAGCTGTGTGCGCGAGCAAGGCGGGAATAGTTGTGAAGTAACGTGCGAATGGCAGGAGAGAAAGCTAGCAGGACAAAACTAAAAAGATGGGCAAATGTAAATTTAATGACAGTTGGCTCTCAAGAGATGACTTTGCAGACTGGCTCAAACGCGTTCCCAACGACGACACTGAGGCGTACTGCACGTTGTGCAAAAGAACACTTAAACTCGGGACCCTGGGCGTCAGGGCACTGGAGTCACACATCAAAGCTAGCAAACACCAGGAATCAGCAAATGCAGCACGCAACTCTCATGGAATTGCTCAGTTCTGTTCGGTTGCAAGCAGCACGTCAAGAAATAATACAAATGATATTCGCGATCTAATGGGCTCGACTGAAACGATGAAGGCAGAAGTTCTGTGGGCGCTTAACACCGTGGCTAAACACCAGTCATACAGAGCTAATGATGACATCGGGGAACTGTTTCAAGCAATGTTTCCCGACTCGACAGTAGCCAAAACATTCCAATGCGGGAGAGACAAGACCGCCTATATCATCCGATTTGGAGTAGCAGAGTTAGTCAAGAAAGATTGTATCTCAAAGGTTTGCACACAGGCTTGTTTGCGACTACGTTGCAATACATGGGGGCGTTACCAGGGTTCCACTTACACCTGACTTAATGAAATCTGTCATGGCTGCCAGGTCACGGTACCGTGTGCATTTGGACGAAGAGAGGAAGAGGAAGGAGGCAGAGACACAAGGGAAGAAAAGGGCACACGCGTAGGAGCAGTTACAAGACCTGAAAGTCAAGAGGGACAGTCTGCATACAGTCATTGAGAGCCTGGGCAAAGATGCAGATGAGTTGGCAGAGCAAGCAGAGGGCAAGGCTGGGAGCAAAATGGCACAGCTCCTCTCAAAATCAAATGCTCTGAGGAGGGCTGCTAAAGACAGACTCTCCCAGCTTAAGGTTCTGGAGGACGCAATTGCCACCAAAAGTGCAGAGCTTAGAAGCATGTAAAATAATGAAAATAATGGGTGTATATATGTTCGTTTCATTGACAATAAACGTCAATTGACCGCAATCTGGGTTTGTTCTTTCTTTTTTTAATACTTCGTGAAGGTCGTAAATTTAATCCATGATGGTCTAAAAAAGTCTAAAATTGCATTTGTTAAAACCTGCAGACACCATGCACTCCTTAGTAAAATCCACATGGCAGCCCGCCTGGAGTTTGCCAAAAAGCACCTGAAGGACTCTCAGACCATGAGAAACAAAATTCTCTGGTCTGATGAGACAAAGATTGAACTCTTTAGCGTGAATGCCAGGCATCATGTTTGGAGGAAACCAGGCACTGCTCATAACCATGCCAATGGTGGTGGCAGCATCATGCTGTGGGGATGTTTTTCAGCGGCAGGAATTGGGAGACTAGTCAGAATAGAGGGAAAGATGAATGCCGCAATGTACAGAGACATCCTGGATGAAAAACTGCTCCAGAGTGCTCTTGACCTCAGACTGGGGTGACGGTTCATCTTTCAACAGGACAATGATCCTAAGCACACAGCCAAGATATCAAAGGAGTGGCTTCAGGACAACTCTGTGAATGTCCTTGAGTGGCCCAGCCAGAGCCCAGACTTGAATCCAATTGAAGATCTTTGGAGAGATCTGAAAATGGCTGTGCACCGAGGCTTCCCATCCAACTTGATGGTGCTGCAAAGAGGAATGGGCGAAATTGCCCAAAGATAGGTGTGCCAAGCTTGTGGCATCATATTCAAAAAGACTTGAAGCTGTAATTGCTGCCAAAGGTGCATCAAGAAAGTATTGAGCAAAGGCTGTGAATACTTATGTACATGTGATTTCTTAGTTTTTTTATTTTTAATAAATTTGCAAAAATCTCAAAAAACCTTTTTTCACGTTGTCATTATGGGGTATTGTGTGTAGAATTTTGAGGAAAAAATGCATTTAATCCCTTTTGGAATGAGGCTGTAACATAACAAAATGTGGAAAAAGTGAAGCGCTGTGAATACTTTCTGGATGCACTGTAATTATTATCAAAAAAGGTTTTCACTTCCACCGCTGTTCTTATTATTCTGATGTAGTGCCGTCACTAGTCCACATGGGGTCGTAGTAGTCATTCATTGTAGGGATGGGCGATCCCAGCATTTTTCTTTTCGATACGATACCATTAATTTATGGGACTTTTTTCTTCAGTGCCGATACTGATACTTTTTGCCTATTAAAGGAAAATCACATGATTGCAGTTTCATTAACAACAACAACCTTTATTGCAAGAGCAATATGAATAAAACTCATGAACATAAATAAATACTTGAAAGAAATGCTTTTAAAATGATAATAAAATAGAACAATGAGCAAGGTAAATAAAATGAAATATAATTCGATTATAGTAAAAATAATTTAGACTTAAAATGAATGCAAAATTAATTGAATTTCTTAATTTGGTGAAGATTCTCAGTCATCTAGGTGGGTAAGTATGCTGTATGAAAGCTCAGTCAAGTCAACTGGATTCAAGTATTTTTTTACTTCTGAAATGTTTCACCATTCATACAAATTCTATGGTAATACCATATATGTGTATTTTTTTCACAATGCAGTTTTTATTTTTATTATTTATTGATTTATTTTAACTGCCATTGCCTCCCGATCCATGAATGCTAGGTGGACGAGAGATCATCTCTGCTCAACCGAGATGATTCTCCCCTCCAAAAACCACGGCGGGGGGCGTGACCGACCTGGCAGAGCTGACTATCTTAGGTCGGTCAACAGCTGATGTGACACGTCAGGAACGTCAGATAAGATAAGATAAGCCTTTATTAGTCCCACAATGGGGAAATTCCAGGATTGCAACAGCACAGGGATAGCAACACTCAGGGCAACAATCAGAAGGCAAGAAAAAAACAAGAACAGCTAGTGTACATCTGTACATATTACTATAAATATATATATATATATATATATATATACATACAGTATATATACAGTATATATATATAGACACACAGTGCGGAGCATTGTGGTTGGTGAATGTGCAGCAGAAAGTCTAAGCTCCCTCTCCCTCCGCGGGTGCGGCGGGCCAGCTGGATGTCTTTGGGCATGATGGTGGTGATCCTCTTGGCGTGGATGGCGCACAGGTTGGTGTCCACGAAGAGACCCACCAGGTAGGCCTCGCTGGCCTCCTGCAGAGCCATGACGGCGGAGCTCTGGAAGCGCAGGTCGGTCTTGAAGTCCTGAGCGATCTCCCTCACCAGGCGCTGGAAGGGCAGCCTACGGATGAGCAGCTCCGTGGATTTCTGGTAGCGACGGATCTCTCTCAGAGCCACGGTACCGGGCCTGTAACGGTGAGGCTTCTTCACTCCGCCGGTGGCCGGAGTGCTTTTTTCGAGCAGCCTTGGTGGCCAGCTGCTTCCTGGGGGGCTTTTTCCTCCAGTAGATTTACGGGCAGTCTGCTTGGTTCTTGCCATCGCTTTTTATTATTCTGTCTTATATTTCTTGCACGCCGCCTAAACTCCAGCCCGGCACCTGCGTCGTTTTCGCCACAGTTTCTCGGCATGTCGAGCTTCTCCGTTAGCACCGGGTGGCGGTTGGAGCTAGCTAGCCAGCTAGCTAGCTCTTCCCTGCTGTATCGTCCCCCGCTGCAAACAGTGGCTCTGTCCGCCGACTCAGGAGACCCTTGGGGCGATCTGTGTGTCCGTGATATATATATAGAGTGAAAGGTGTAGAAAGAAGAAGGAAGATAAGAAAAAGGCAGTTGCAAAAGGCAGCCAACTCGTGTGGCGCCGCCGGTTCGGCGGAACCGGAACCGGAAAAAAAAAAAAGGAAAAAAAAATAAAAATAAAAAAATAAGATGATGTTGTTGATTTATTCATCGTTTAAAATAACATTGTATCAAAAAATACAACATATATTAAAAACAATGGGATAACACAAAAAAGTGCACACACTTATTTCCATTTTGGACACCAACAACAACAACCACCACCCCGACAGGTCCCGTTATATGAAAAAATATGTGTGTTTAGCTCTCTGTGTGTGTATGTGTTGCACCAATGCTACAAACCCGCCATCATAAGGTAGCTGTAAGTTAGAAACCCGTTCACTAAGTTACACATAGGTTCAAAGAGCATTGCTCATATACTTCTTCTGCCGCCCGTGACGCTGCTCAGCTCACTCTGCTCTGCACCGGAGTCAGTGACTGCTTGACTGGAGGCTGCCAGTGCATGGTGCATGGCCTTTGGCTCTGACATAATCACGTGACATGGTAGACCATCTCTAAAACATGCCTGGGCTGGTTTTTCACCAGTTTTCACAAATAAATTTAATGCCTAAAACTCTCAAAAGTGAAAACAAATTGCAGGTTTTGTATTAACACAGTGGTATTGCGATATTTAAAAAAGTATCGACTCCAAAATATTGACCAGCTGGTATCAAAGTATTGATACTTGAGTATCGATACGCCCATCCCTAGACGGGAGACCCGACTGCTGCTTCACCTGTGTGGGTACAACTGTCCTTTGCAGGACCACGAGCCCCCCCTTCCGCGTGAGTATCTACAAATTAAAAACTTAATAATAATACGGCCATGATTGTGGAGCGGAATGGCCAGATGAACTGCATATCATATGCGGACACATATACACGCTTTGACTAAACGACGACCGTGACCAAACAGGACACAAATACACCCAAATAACAAAATAAATCATTTTATTTAAATATTTACAGACAAATGGGCAACACTGATGAAACAGTTGCAGCCAAATGGGTCATTCTGCTGTGTATAATAATGTTTGATGTTTTGTACTTATAATATTGCTAAAATATAAAAGGATGCACTAGAAGGGGTCTCAAATATTTGTAAACATGTCCTCTTATAGTACTGCATAAGTTTATTGACGATAGACTATAAACTAAAACAATTATAAAGGTGACTGAACAGCTCCTATTCCCCAAAGTACAAGATACAACACTTAGGAATATAAGTCATAAAAGATCACACAAATAAGTGATCTGACAAAAAACATAAACAAGCGGTTAAGCAGTCGCTAATATTGGATGTCCCACTTATTTTCAATTATTCTGTAATTAATATTTACACAATCAAATAAATTTCAGTTCAGTCCCTTTCATATTTGACCCTTTTGTGTGGAGTTTGCATGTTCTCCCCGTGTCTGTGTGGGTTTACCCCGGATACTCCAGTTTCCTCCCACAGGCCAAAAACATGCAAGTTAGGTTAATTGGAGACTCTAAAGTCGCCCTACATGTGAATGTATGTGTGAATGGTGAAGGGATTGGCACCATACCGTGGCTGCCTCATCCATCCATGTGAATGACCTGAATTTCCCTCTGGGATTAATAAAGTATGCAAAATACAAAAAAAAAATTGTCAAAGTCTAACATCTGTGATTGCCTGCATATAGGCTACACCTCTGTATTCCACTTTCAAACACAGCCTACATTTGGGCCTGTAAAGCCTGATTGGCCTACCTGTTTCAGACAGGAATACTTGCTTTCTGTGGGCATGCAGTAGTTACTATAAAACAAGTAAAGCTAGGGCCACCACACCTGGTATACAGGTTCACCTTGGAATTCTTACCTCTATATTCATATTCAACATATTCAAAGGTTTTATTGTCAATACTACCATACGTGCAAGACATACAGGAGAACTGAAATTTGACTTGACATTGGGCGCGCTCTGTAAGCGCATCCCACAGCCGCGGCAGCCATGAAGGCGCCAGTCATAGAGGGTAAAGAAGGGAATGGGGGGGGGGGTGACACAATGGGCAGAGAGAAAAAAGCATTGTTAATCAAAATAAAGCTCATTTTATGACCAAAATTGTGATTACATAGAAAAAAAAACTCTCTAATGCACAATTAGCAGACAATATAGATCACACAATAGCAAAGCAGCGAGAGAGACCAGTGTGTGTAGTCAGCATATGATCCTTATGAATGCAGTGTGTGGATGTGTCAGTTGCTAGTGAACAGCAGAGGGCACCCCCTGGCAACGAATCATGTGTTCTACACAGATAAGCATGTCCAGAGTCTATCTCTCCTCGTGCATGCAGATGGCAGAGTTCTGTGAGACACAAGATAACGCTGTCCTTGAAGAGCTCGGTCTGCTGAAACAACAGCAATTGTTTGTCGATTGTTTGGGTTAAGAGAAGCCAGCCGCCTCTTCCACCTTATCTTCATCGAGGAGGAATGTAAACAGGGCACCAAAAACAAGGTCAAATCTGCACAGTGCACTCAGAGCATAGAATTTTCCTTTCTCATGCGATTCTGTGCTTCATAATTTCCACAGGCTTAAAAACATTCCCTGGAGAGCACTAGCGACTCGAGATGTATTCCACCATCTGAATCAGTTACCATTCAGTTCACCATGCCGCTATTCGTGCACTCCCCAACTGGTCGAATTTGATGAAGGAGCTTTGCCTGGGTCCGCATTTTGAACAGCTCTCCCGCCTTCCTCAATTTCTGATACATCAGGAAACTCCAAAGCCAAAGTAGAAGTCCTGTGATCATAGCCAATAGATGTCTTCTGCATCTCCAGTCGAATCACACAGACACATGAGTTCCCAATGTCCATGAGTCTCCCCCCTTGGGTTCCCCCCCTAACCCGATCTTCTTTTAAGTGGTGTCAATCGCATTTAAGCCGCTTTCCAGATCCATAATTTACGTTTGGATTAAGATTCAGCCAGAAGAAGAGCGACAAAAACACAGACAAAAACGCAACATTGCAAGCTGGGATCAGAAGGGAGTAGGATTAGGAGGGAGAGGAGGGAGAAAAGCGTCTGCTCTCTCTGAATGCCGGAAGAAGAAGAAGACCCCAAGAAGACCCCTTTTGACCCCAAACCCTCTATGGGTTTGGGGTCAAAAAGTCAAAGGTTAGGATTAACATTCCCTATACCTTATTGCTGTTCGAGTAAAGTTAAGGTCACCAAACTTGGTACACAGGTTCACCCTGTGACCCTGAACTGTGACTTTGGTTTTGGGATTGCAAAGTCAAAGGTCAACATCATAATGGCTTATAAACTATATCGCAACAACAAATAAAGCTAGGGTCACCAACTTGCTACACGGGTTCACCTTGGGATCCTGACCTCTGACTATGGGTTTGGGGTCAAAAGGTCAAAGGTCAAGGTTAGAATTCCATTTGTACTATTACTATAAAAGTAAAGCTAGGGCCCCCAAACCTGGAGCACAGGTTCACCTTGAAATCCTGAGCTCTGACGATGGCTTTGGGGTCCAAAGGTCAAGGTTAGCATTCCACTTGCACTATTACTATAAAACAAGTAAAACTAGGGCCACCAAACCTGGTACCCAGGTTCACCTTAGGATCCTGACCTCAGACTATGGGTTTGGGGTCAAAAGGTCTATGTTAACATTCCCTATGCCTTATTACTCTACAACGAATAAAATTAGGGTCACCAAACTCTGTACACAGGTTCACCCTGTGACCCTGAAGTGTGACTATGGTTTGAGGATTTGGGATATAAACTATATCTCAACAACAAAGAATGCTAGGATCACCAAATGTGCTACACAGGTTCACTCTGAGACCAGTACCTCTGACTACAGGTTTGGGGTCCAAAGGTCAAGGTTGCCACTCCCTATGCTCTCATACTATAGGATGTGTAAAGCCCTATAGGGTCACCAAACATGCTACACAGGTTCACCTTGGGATCTTGCCCTACAACTATGGGTTGTATATTTTGTTGTATATTCGTGGGTGATTGGCTTATCATAATGTGGTTCTGCCACAGTAATTTTATTGAAAAATTGAAAACTGCTCTGTCGGTAAGTATTGGAGACTTCAAAGAAAACGGAGATGGGGGATATTGTACTCACCTCAGAGTGCTCTTGTTTTCTCTGTCATAAGAAAAAAACATTTTTTTGTGCAACTGCAGACAATATTGCTCCAGTGATCCGATCACTGAAAGCGGGACGATCACTGAAAGCAGGAGCCGGTGTGTGCTGCCTGCATTATACCTGTCGGTTTGTTTCCCCATGGAGCTTGCTCTTTCTCTGACTCCTCATCCAGAGTCCGGCCACACAATGAACCCAAAATGATGCAGTTGGGCTCCACTGTGGGCCCAGTACAGGAAAAGCCACGGATGGTCTCCACTGTGGGTCGGTCTCCCATCCTGCCCCTGTTTTGTCACCGCAGCCCGACAGGGAGAAATGTGTGGTTAGTGACAGGCAACAGAGCACAATCTCTGCTCTGGATATATCCAGGATTTTTTCTTTTTTTATTTATCCACCCTCCCACCCATCCACCACTTTTCTGGAGATCTGGATCATGGAGGCAGCAGTTCTTGCAGAGAAGCCCAGACCTCCCTCTCCCCAGCCATCTGTTCCAGCTCTTCAGAGAAGATAGCAAGGCGTTCCCAGACCAGCTGGGAGACACAGTCTCTCCAGCGAGTCCTGGGTCTACCTCGGGGTCTCCTCCCAGTGGGAAGTCCCCAAAACACCTCAAGTGAGAGGCGTCCAGGAGGCATCCTGATCAGATGCCTAAACCACCTCAACTGGCTCCTTTCAATGTGGAGGAGCATCGGTTCTCCTCTGAACCTCTCCCAGATGGCTGAGTGCCTCACCCTGTCTCTGAGGGTGAGTCCATCAATCCTACGGAGAAAACTTATTTCAGCCGCTTGTATCCGTGATCTCATTCTTTCGGTCATTACCCAAAGCTTATGATCGTAGGTGAGGGTAGGAATGTAGATTGACCAGTAAACTGACAGCTTTGCCTTAGAGCTCAGCTTCCTCTTCACCATGACAGACCATTATAACGTCCGCATCACTGCAGATGCATCTCCGATCCGTCTGTCAATCTCTGGCTCCATTCTCCCCTCACTCGTGAGTAAGACCCCGAGATACTTAAACTCCTCCACTTGGGGCAGGAGCTTGTCCCCAGCCCAGAGAGGACAATTCAACTTTTTCCAGCTGAGGAACATGGGCTCGAACTTCAAGGTGCTGATTCTCATCCTAGCTGCTTCACACTCAGCAGCAAACTGTCCCAGTAAAACCTGTAGGTCATTGCTGGGTGAAGCCAGCAGGACAATATCATCTGCAAACAGCAGAGATGGGATCTTGTGGTCACCAAGCATGACACCCTCCATTCCTCGGCTGTGCCTAGCAATCCTGTCCATAAAAGTTATGAACAGGATTGGTGACAAAGGGCAGCCCTGGTGGAGTCCAGCTGTCATTGGGAATGAGACCGACCGAGTGTTGGCAATACAAACCAAACTCTCACAATGGTCGTATAGAGACAAGATAGCTCATAACAACAAGCCCAATACCCCATATTCCTGAAGCACCCCCTACAAAAACAAAACGAAACACGAGGGACGCAGTTGAATCTCCTCTCCAAATAAACAAAAGACATGTAAACTGGTTGGGCGAACTCCCATGAACCCTCGAGGATTCTTGAGAGGGTAAAGAGCTGGTCCGATGTGCCACGGCCAGGACGAAAACCACATTGCTCCTCCTGAATCCAAGGTCTGACCAACGGCCGGACTCTCCTCTCCAGTACCTTGGCATAGACCTTCCCAGGGAGGCTGAGGAGTGTGATCCCTCTAAAGGGGGGATACAAGAAAACCCATCCCTGCTTGCCACCTCTTGCACGGAGCAGCTCCAGTAAGGCTCCAGCCTCTCTCCAGGAGACTGGTTCCGGAACCAGAGCTGTGTGTTGAGGTGAGGCTGACCATATCTAGCCGGTATCTCTTGACCTTGTGCACCAGTTCAGGCTCCTTTCCCACCAGAGAGGTGACATTCCATGTCCCAAAAGCCAGTTAAGGAAGCTTGGGATCAGACCGCCAAGGTCTCTGCCTTCAACAGCCACCTGAGCCACATAGCACCAGATCCCCATGGTCCCTCCTGCAGGTGGTGAGCCCAGTGGAGGCTCACCACCATAGCAAGCTCAAATGAACACACACGTTAGTAAGCAATCCCAAAGCCACTTATAATAAGCAGATCTGGCAACCCAAGGTTCTCATCGTCAATCATTTTCTGCCTCTCTGAAAACATTAATTTTTCTCTTTTTCTCACAAAGTAAACCCATAAAACATTAAAAACACACACGAACAAGCACGTGAACGACTGTACAGACAAACTGCAGTTATTTATTTGATGTATTTGTTTTATTTTATTATAATTTGAGGTCATTTTATCATGTATATATTTTTAAGGATTATTTTACTTTGTTTTAGACCTTTTTTAGATTATGTCTAAAGGTACTTGAACTATCACATTAGAGTTTATCCTTGTGATATTAGCACTATCTACCTGTGTTTTTAAGGTTAACCCTTACTGTACCGATGCTCACTTGAGATGTTAAGATCTCACGCGGTATTTGCTAAATCAATGCTCACTGTGGTGTAATGAAGATCTTACATTGATTATTTGCGCATCTATCAGGTCCACTTACGCAGTGGAAATGCGCATTCCTGTTATGGGCTGAACCAGGACTGCCAAGCCTCTACCTCGTCTAAAACCTGATTTAGACATTGCGGTATCAAACGCTTGGTTTACAACTATTTTACGTGTATTGTCAAACCCACCAGGACTCGAACCAGGTGTCTATTTACCAATTAAATTTACTCACTATGATCCGCCTGCGGGTTAACTCCGTCATTCACCAGCTCCCAGCGTCTCAGGACCGTGCCTCCACTTCCACAAAAACCAGATCGTTGGTCCCAGTTGGGGGAGGGCTTCTCCACAGCTGTGCACAACTGTCCGTGGTCTGAAAACGCTGGAAATGGAGAGATATATGGAGTCCCTGTGGTTCGGGTGCCAAGTATGTTAGAAAATTTTTTTAAGACCTTCAGTCAAAAACCAGGCTGGATCAAAGTTTCAGCAAATTTAATTGCAGTGATCGGTGGAAGACAATACAGAGTAGAGCTCTCACAGACTGCTGCAGTGCACTGGCTTAACTAACAGAGTGATTCTGGCTATATATATCCAAGGGGCTGTCGGGGTGAGGTCACTTCTTGATAAGTTCATTCATGACTCAGTGTGATAAGATTTGCTGAGCTTCTTGCATGACTAAGATTGTATCTGCTGAATCCATGCAGAAAACACTAGTGGATAAGCTGTACAGTCAGTGATAGAACTAACATAGAATTTTTCCATCAGCAAGCCAGTAAAATACTGGGAGAATATAGTCTGGTCAGATGAGACCAAAATTGAACTTTTTGGATGCCACAGCACACAGCATGTTTGGAGGAGAAATGGCACTGCACATCAGCCCCAAAACACCCTACCAACAGTGAAGTTTGGAAGTACGGGCATCAAGGTGTGGGGGTGTTTTTCAGCACATGGTAAAGGCAGACTTCATATTGTAGAAGTTACGGAAAAACAGACAGGATACGTGTAAGTCTGTCTGGAAAAACTTTATTTACATTTTTTCACTTCCTGCTTTTATCTCCATCCAAAACGGAAAAACTCCGCCTTCACATTAAAACTCCACCTTCACATTAAAAGATCCAATTTTGTGTGTGAGACCAACAACTAATATCACCACACAGGCCCCCCCAGAACACACAAATAACAACATAAATAAACATGCTGACAAAAAACAAACAAACAGCATGAACAAAAATCCAAAAGAAAATAACTCAAGAAAACCTCTTAGGCAACCTAATTACCCTGCCCCGACGACTGCACTGCACAGTCCTAGGGGGCACAACTGTAACTGGAGCAGAAACAACCTCAGGCGCAGGGTTGGGAGGGCGCCCCCGCCGAGCCGGGCGGGCTAACTCAACCTCATTGTCACAAAGAACATGCGCAGGCTTCAAACGATCCACCGAAATCCGATCCTGGCCAGTCCCCAACTCAACCAAAAAATCCTTATGGCCTGTTTCTAACACCCGAAAAGGGCCATCATAAGGTGCCTGCAGGGGAGAACGATGGGCATCGTGCCGGACAAAAACATATTTAGCCGACCTAAGGCTGTCAGGGACGTAAGACTGAGGAAGGCAGTGGTGCGCAGCCACAGGAACAAAAGCCCTAGCTTCCTCTCGACACTTAGGCCTCTTAACCATACTGGGACCTAACCCTGGACTGGTAGGAAGAAACTCCCCTGGAACCCTCAAGGTCTGGCCAAGGACCAACTCAGCAGAAGAGGAATGCAGGTCTTCCTTGGGGGCTGAACGCAAACCCAACAAAACCCACGGTAATCTGTCCACCCATCCATTATCCACCAATGACGCGGCGAAGGGCCCGCTTTCATAGTCCGATGAAACCGCTCGCATAGCCCATTAGCTTGTGGATGGTATGCTGTGGTCCGATGAAGTTTAACCCCCAAACTACCAGCTACTTCATTCCAAAGTGCAGAGGTAAATTGCGGGCCCCCTGTCAGAGGTAACGTCCAAGGGGACACCCAAAACGGGACACCCAAGAGAAGATAAATGCTGGGCAACATCAGATGCTGTAGTTGATGTCAGGGGAACCACTCCGGCCATCGCGTAGTCCGGGGTCCACCATAGTGAAGAGGTGAGTAAAACCGCGAGGACGAGGGAAGAGGTCCAACTAGGTCCACCTGAACATGATCAAAACGTCGCTCCGGAATCCAAAAAGCTCCAGTGGAGCCTTTATGTGGCGCTGCACCTTAGCACGGCTGACATGCCACACAGGTTGTCGTCCAAGTCTTTCACATCCTTTCTAAGACACCCGGCCATACAAACTTGGTGCTCACCAACTTGGACCGAAGCCTTAACCCCCGGATGCGACAAAGAATGAACAGCGGCAAAAACACGACGACGCCAAAGCCACAGGCACCAGAGGTCGCGGTTTTCCCAGTGTAGGTATCACACAGGGGGGGAAGGGGAGTGGCGCCACTGTCTTGAAAGCAGACATCCTCCAACTGCAAACTGGACTCCGTGGAACGAAGCACCTGCACCTCCGGGTCCAACAACTGATCGGCAGCCATCTCAGCATAGTCCATGCCCAAATGAACAGTAGGCAACTGGTGCACGAGAAAGACAGTCCGCCACCAAGTTGGTCTTACCAGCCACATGCTGAATGTCTGAGCTGAACTCGGAAATGGCCGAAAGCTGGCCGTTGTTGCCGAGCTGACCAAGGTTCAGTGGACTTTGGCCATGGCAAACGTGAGAGGTTTTATGGTCCACAAAAGCGGTGAATTTACGGCCCTCCAAAAGAAACCTGAAATGCCTTGTCGCCAAGAAAAGGGCCACAGCTCCCTGTCAAAGGTGCTGTACTTCCTTTCTGACCTTGCGTAACTGTCTACTAAAAAAGGCCAGAGGTTCCCAGGAATTGCCCACCCACTGCTCACAAACTGCTCCGACAGCATAATCAGATGCGTCAGTGGTAAGAGCAATGGCGGCCGTGGGGATCTGGATGAGCCAACAAGGCAGCATCAGCCAGTGCAGCTTTAGCCCCATCAAAAGCAACATAACCTCTCATGAGTCCACTCAATGTCCTGATTACCCCTCTTACCCTTCAAGGCCTCATATAGCGGGACGCATAATATGGGCAGCATGAGGTATAAAACGGTTATAAAAATTAACCATGCCCAAAAACTCCTGCAGGGGCTTGACAGAAGAGGGGCGTGGAAAAGCTAAAACTGCTTCGACTTTAGCCGGGAGGGGCACGGCACCCTGCTGGGATACCTTGTGCCCAAGAACTCAAGTTCTGAGAGCCCAAACTGACACTTCACGGATTCACTATCAGTCCATGTCACAAGAGAACGTCTGAAAAGCTGGCGAAGGTGCAACACATGTTCCTCCACCGTAGCGCTCGCCACCAGTATATCGTCCAGATATACAAATAAAAAAGGGCATGTCCCGCAACACAGAGTCCATAAGCCTTTGAAACGTCTGCGCAGCACCCTTAATGCCGAACGGCATCCTCAAGAACTCGAAACAGTCCAAATGAGTGATCACCGCTGTCTTGGGGACGTCCTGGGGATGGACAGGCACCTGATGATAACCACGCACTAAATCCACTTTAGAAAAAATGACTGTCCCTGCCAGACGTGAAGAAAAATCCTGGATATGGGGGACTGGGTACCTGTCGTTGGTAGTAGCGTTGTTAAGGCGCCTAAAATCTCCACAAGGACGCCAACCCCCATCTGACTTAGGGACCATGTGGAGGGGAGAAGCCCACGGACTGTCGGAACGGCGCACAATACCCAGCCGCTCCATATTGGCAAACTCATCTCTAGCAATGGCCAACTTAGCAGCATCCAGACGGCGTGCACGAGCAAAAACAGGTGGACCCACAGTAGTAATATAATGCTCAACCCCATGCTTAACTACTCCCGCAGAAAACGTAGGCACAGTGAAAGCAGGAAACTCAGAGAGAAGGCGCTGGTATCTGTCTCCTGAGGCGAGCATGTTAGCAAGCAGTGGACCAGCCCCACCCAGTGTACATGGATAAAAATCAAAAGACACAGCATCAATCAAACATCTGTTAGCTACGTCAACCAACAGTCTGTAAGCACACAAAAAATCTGCGCCAAGAATAGGAACTGCTACAGATGCTACCACAAAGTCCCAACTAAATTTACGGCCGTTAAAACACACAGTAATGAACCTGGTGCCAAAGGTGCGAATAGGAGTACCATTAGCAGCGTCCAGTGGAGGTCCATGTTCATATTCCATGACGTCAGCCGAAGAGGGGGGGAACGATGCTCCGCTGCGCTCCCGAATCCACCAAAAAAACGACGTCCAGCTGCGCAGTCCTCAATAAAAAGCAGCTTATTGCTGGTGCCGGTGCACGCAGCTGCTAGCGAGCACCGGCCTTCTCGTTTCCCTGTGGCTGGAAAGAGCACGGTGGAATACAGCGCCGAGCCTTCGGTCCAAAACGGCGGTGATAAAAACACATGCTGCTCTCTTTCTTACGGCGATCCGATACTGCGGCCACACCCACCAAGACTTCTCCATCAGACTGCCCAGGCGGCAATGCATGCACCGACAAATGACGAGAAGCCAGCCAAAGCCTGTCCGCTTCTCCAGCCAAACCCCGATAATCCTTAGTACAAATGAGGGGCGAGCTGGCCAGGACAGTGCGCACTGGAGGCGGAAGCTGACGCAGAAACAGGTGGATAAACAGAAATGAACTGTCTCCTGAACCAAGAAGTGCCAACATATTCTCCATCAGCTCAGAAGGTTTGCTGTCCCCCAAACCAGTCATAGACAGAAGACGATCAGCGCGCTCTATATCAGAGAGTTGGTACAGCTGCAGTAGAGCCCTCTTCAGAGTGACGTACCTGTCAGCGAGAGGCGGGTCCCGGAGCAGTCCCATCAAACGACGAGTAGTGGCAGAATCCAAAGCTGCGACCACATGGAAATACTTCGTGTCATCTGTGGTTATTCCGCGCAGATGGAACTGAGCCTCGACATGCTGAAACCAGGGCTCCGGGTCGTGCTGCCAAAAGTCCGGTAATTTAATTGTAGCCGCAAAAACAGCTGGTACGGGAACCGCAGTGGATACAGACGCCGTGGCGGCGATATCAGAAGAAGTCGCTTGATTAAACATTCTTCAAATGTCGGGGTCACCAATGTAGAAGTTACGGAAAAACAGACAGGATACGTGTAAGTCTGTCTGGAAAAACTTTATTTACATTTTTTCACTTCCTGCTTTTATCTCCATCCAAAACGGAAAAACTCCGCCTTCACATTAAAACTCCACCTTCACATTAAAAGATCCAATTTTGTGTGTGAGACCAACAACTAATATCACCACAATATTATTGAAGGAAAGATGAATGAACAAATGTACAGATACATCTTTGATAAGAACCTGTTGCCATCTGCCAAGATGCTGAAGATGAAATGAGGGTGGGCATTTCAGCAAGACAATAATCCCAAACACACAGCCAAGGAAACTCTCAACTGGCTCCAGAGAAGGAAAATAAAGCTGCTAGAATGGCCCAGTCAGTCACCTGTCCTGAATCCAATTGAAAATCTCTGGAACGAACTGAAAATCAGAGTTCTTAGAAGACACCCACGGAACCTTCGAGATTTGAAAAGAGTTTGTGTGGAAGAATGGGCTAAAATCATTCCTGAGCAATGGCTGCATCTAGTTTCTCCATACAGGAGGCATCTGAAAGCTATTATTACCAACAAAGACTTTTCTACTAAATATCAGATGAATTTCATCAAGCGTGTTCAATACTTATTCCCTGTGTCATCCCACTTTATTAAGTATAACTTGTTTTGTGCCAGCTGCCTTGATTTCTTTGTATGTATGGATTATTTGGGTTGTTACTGATATCTGGTGAAAATCTCAGGTCAATGGCTCCATCAGAAATGTGTTTAATGAGAAAAATGTTGACATGTTCAATACTTATTTTCCCCGCTCTGTGTGTGTGTGTCCGACTAATGAAAAACACACACTCAGCTTTTGTTTTCGGTTAAATGACAGTTAAATACAAACTATTTGAAGGCACAGCAGACAGAGGTTTTCCCTGCACAGAGAAGAAAAGGGTGTGTGTGGGTTTAAAATTCAGCAGATCATCCTCCTTTTCAATTTAACTACTGGACTGCAGTGGGACCAATTCCAACATTCATCATTAATTAATTATGACAGGATATTTTTAATTAATTTTTTTTAACCTCCTTCACTCTCAATCTTTAATAGAATGATTCAAAATGAAAGTATCCCGACAGTTGTTTTGAGTTGTTGCATTCAGCAGAGCAGATTAATAGACCTCGGCTGAGATGAGCAGCTCCTCTTTCTCAGTTTAAAATACAAGTTCAGATGAATGATGATATAACTAAAGGAAATGTTACAACTTTGTCAAAATCATGGACAAAGAGAAAGACTGGCATAATGTCTGAGTTGTAGCTTGTAGCTCTCATGTGTGTGTAATAGGGCTGTAACGATTACTCAAATAATTCGAATAATTTGGTTACAAAAAATTCTCGATCCAAAATTTATGCGTCAATGTGTCGTTTAATGTAGCACTTCTGGTCTATATGACCTTCTTCCAGTCACACTACCTAAACAAAATGCAGATTTGTTTAATGGCGCCATGGTAGAGTGGCATAATGACAGGCTGGCAACGGTAAATAAAATTTAAAAAAAATGCCAAAAGTATCTCAAGTCTGGAATCATTTCAAGCTCAAATTAAAGGAAAACATTGTGCAGTGTGTATATGGTAAAGCCGAGTGGGGAGCTAGCGTGCTACAATGTCGGATGTTACAGTGTCTTGGCAGAAAGCATCCCACATCATGCACAGCCAGCGCACCTGAGACAAGGTAAGTGATTGAGATTAGCTACGCTAATTATGCTTATATGACCAAAGAACATATAACACTTAGTGTCAAAATCATTTCACTTTTCCTCCTTCAAAGTGCAGGATCTATGACTAGGTCCACTCACAGCCCACAAGGCTAATTGTTGCTAGCGCTGCATTAAACAGAATAAATTCTGTGATAAAAAGACTTACTGGTTGAAGGACATGCCCAGTTGTATGCAGGGTAGCCCAGGATAATAATTGAAACTGCATCGGTCCTTCAAAGCAGTTTATTGGTAAAACCCATTTTGATTTGGGTCAAGTTTTCAAGCAGCTGTCCAAAAATACTAACTGGTCCTGGAGGCTAACTTCAGTCAGCCCAGAGATAGTTCTTCATCCTAATTGGCTCAACACTACGGACCTGGTATAGAGATGTCACCAAAAATGCTCCATTTAAACTTGCCTTTTTCCAAGGGGAGGAGCTTAACTGAAATTTCACAGCATAGGGATGTGATTTTTCCGCTAATTCGCGGAATTCCGCTTTTTTTATCTTCCAAAAATTTTCAGACCAGATGGCGGCGCGTGCACAACACGAGGCGCAGCGTCTCTTCAGATTTTGTGGATTAGCAGCGATATTTCTGCTCATTTCGGGTCTGTTCGTTTAGAACAGCTTCGCTTTTATATCCTACACCCGAATTGAACTTTTGGATATTGGATTACAAAATAACAACCTTTTTATCAGCAACCTACGTTTCATCCCGACTCGATTTTAAATGATGACTCCCACCCTTTGCACTGCAACTTTCAGCTTCTTCCCTCCAGACGGAGGTTTGCTGTCCCAAAAAGCAAAACCCAGCGCTACAAAAACAGCTTTGTCCCTGCTGCTGTCAAAGAGTTGAACAAGCTATAAAATTATATTGTACATATTTTATATTTACCTATTTTGTAAGATGTGTGCCTGTGTTTGTGTCTATGTTGAATGTAATTAGTGGCTTGTAAATATGGATGTCACCAGACTGCAAAACAAATCTACCTACGGGTACAAATAAAGTAACCTGAACCTGAACCTGATCCCTGAGCTCTGGAGAACACCCGACGCTAGGTAAGCTACCCAGCCGACCAGAAGTGCTCGCAGGCGGCGTAGAAACAAAGGCGGGGGAAGCGCGGAGGGCTAAGAGCTAAGCTAAAGCTAACACCGCACCGGCTTTCTCTACCCAGCATTTTCCTCGCTAATGTACGGTCAGTGGCGAACAGAATGGATGAGCTACGGCTTCGGATCACCAACAATAAGAAACTTATGAACTGCAATATCATGATTTTCACGGAAACTTGGCTACATAGTGGAGTACTTGTGTGGCGCCACGAGACGGCTTTTGTTGTGATGTGGCGCATTATAAATAAAGCTGAATTGAATTGAATTGAATTACTTGACGGTGCTGTCGAGCTGGCCGGACGTCACACTGTCCGGGCAGACAGAGCAGCAGTTGACTCCGGTAAGACCAGAGGTGGGGGAGTGTGCATTTATATTAACAAGGCTTGGTGCACGAACTCTGTCACTGTTGGGAGACACTGCTCAGCTAACCTGGAGTTTCTCATGGTTAAATGTAGACCTTTCTATCTGCCACAGGAGTTCACTTTTCACTTTTCTTCGTCTTGCCTGCTGAAGATGTTTTGGACTTCATTTAAAAAATATTTTTAATGCCACACGTGATGGATAATGCTTGTTGGAATATTTTAGGAATGCTATCTTCTTGGAACATAAGTCAATATTATACAGTAATAAGTGACATTCAGCTGTTTGTTTTATGTCATTTAAGCACAGTTCTGGTCCTTAAAAATCATAAAAACCCAGGAGCTTCGGGGGGCTTCGCCCCCCCTTGCCCCCCCCACCAGGGCTCTGCCTCGGACCTCGCTGGGGGACTGCATCCCTCAGACCCCATGCTAAATTTTCAGATAATTTCCCCAACCACAAATCACATCCCTAACAGCAAAAAAACACAGACATGACACATTTGAGTGATTTAACTCTTGATTTGTCTTGTAAGTCCTATCCAAACGTGTTAACAAGAAATAAAACATTGTTGGGTGAATGTCCCTTTAAGGAGCTTTACAGTGGTGTGAAAAAGTGTTTGCCCCTTCCTGGTTTCTCATTTTTTTGTATGTTTGTCACACTTAAATGTTTTAGATTATCAAACAAATTTAAATATTAGACAAAGATAACACAAGTAAACACAAAATGCAGTTTTTAAACGAAGGTGTTTATTATTAAGGGTTAAAAAAAAATCCAAACCTTTATGGCCCTGTGTGAAAAAGTGATTGCCCCCCCCCCCTTTAAAACATAAATTAAGTGTGGTTTATCACATCTTTGGAAAGCTGAGTTCAGTTTCTCAAGCCACACCAAGGCCTGATTACTGCCACACCTGTTCTCAATCGAGAAATCAAAGTGAAGTAGACCAAAAGATCCTCAAAAGCTAGACATCCTGTTGCGATCCAGAGAAATTCAGGAACAAATGAGAAACAAAGTAACTGAGATCTATCAGTCTGGAAAAGGTTATAAAGCCATTTCTAAAGCTTTGGGACACCAACGAACCACAGTGAGAGCCATTATCCACAAATGGTGAAAACATGGAACAATGAACCTTCCCAGGAGTCGCCGGCCAACCAAAATTACCCCAAGAGTGCAGTGACGACTCATCCAAGAGGTCACAGAAGACCCCACAACAACATCCAAAGAACTGCAAGCCTCACTTGCCTCAGTTAAGGTCAGTGTTCATGACTCCATCATAAGAAAGAGACTGGACTTCCGGTCATGGCCGCCACGTAGGAGGACGTGCTTCCCTCTACTCTGCTCCTAAAAATAAAAAAAATCGACAAATAACTCTCTCAATAGGAACAAAACTATCCCAGCGTTTGGGCGAGGATATGCCAGTAAAGCCTAAGGCTGGGAAATCAGGTGGAGGAAAAAGTGAACCGCCGAAACAGTCCAAATTAACGGACTTTTACATCCATGACGCAGCAGGAAAACCCCCAGCTATGGCGGAGGAAGCTAGTGGAGGAGCGGTGACTGCTGACGACGGCACAGGTGCGGTGCTTGCTGCCATTGGCTCAATGAGAGCAGACTTCTCTACTAAGTTTGACGGGATTATAGCAGCGATAGAGGGTTTGAGAAAAGAATTAAGCGACTGTATGGAACGTGTAACGCAGGTGGAGCTCTGAATTTCCAGCGCTGAGAATGACGTCACCAGCCTACAATTAAAGGTGCGCACATTGGAATTAAACAATAAACGTCTGGAAGATAATGTCCTGGATTTAGAATCCCGGTCGAGACGGAACAACCTGAGGCTGGTGGGTCTTCCTGAGGGTACGGAGGGGCGGGACTCATGTTCCTTTTTGGAAAAGTGGATCCCAGAAGCGCTGAACAACGTGGAGCTGCAGTCATCAGTCGTTCTGGAAAACGCCCACTGAATTGGCCCACAGAGAGATAATAAGGCAGCACCGAGGACGCTAATTATGAAGTTCCTCAACTACAGAGACAGGATGACTATCTCCAATGCGGCGCGGGCCAAAGGAGAAATTAAATACCAGGATCAGCAGGTGCGGTTCTACCCAGATTTGGCCACGGGAATCCAACAATTGAGGAAACGGTTTGACCCTGCCCGTAAAGAGCTGCACAACCTTGGGATTCGTCATGGAGTGATTTATCCTGCAAGACTGCTGGTCATGTATAAAGGGAGAACCCACACCTTCAAGACCCCAGAAGAGGCGCAGGAGCTCATCAAGAAGATCCAAGAAGAGACTGGTGGGAGCTAAGCATGAAGCATGAATAAGATATAAGGTAGAATATTTAAGCATTTGCACAGGCATCTGACTGATCTGAAGCAAATAGCAAGTTCACAAAATACAGATTGTATTGAATTAAAAAAAAATAATAATAATAAAAAAAAAACCCTATGATGTACAAAGTTGCTATAAAATTTTGGAGTTAAGCTGGAAAACTACAGAAGAGAGTTAATGTTATGTTATTAAAAGTAGTAGAGTCAGGGTGATTGAGAGGAGAAAGAAAGAGTGGTTTTGCCTGATCCTTGTGAGTGAGGAGCAGTCAATGGCTATAGCGGGAGACAGAATTTTTTTTTTTGATTTTGGGGGGATTACCACGAATGTGGGAAGGGGAAATTTGTTTGTGTGTAGTTTGTAGGATGAATGTTCAACCACTCATGTTTTTGCTTCTCTGTGTGAGCATGTTTACATTGCGAGGTAATCCCAAACTCCTTATTGATCATAGACCAAAGCGTTAATCTTAATTTAACTTCATGGAATTGCAGAGGTCTACAAAATTTAAAAAAAACTTAAACAAGTTATGAATAAAATAAAAGACATAGGTTCAAAAATTGTGTTTTTACAAGAAACTCATCTAATAGAGGAGGATGTAAAAAGAATTAAAAAAAGATGGCAGGGAAGTGTATTCACCTCATCATTTTCATCTCGAGCCAGGGGAGTTATGACTCTCATACACAAAACAGTCCCATTTCAAGTGAAAAATGTAATTGGAGACACATTAGGAAGATACCTAATCATTCAAGGATCTTTGTTATTAGAAAATATAAATCTGGTGAACCTATACGGTCCCAATATAGATGATCAAAACTTCTTTGCTAATTTATTTCTTATTTTATCATCACTTACAGGGCAGCATATAATAGCAGGGGATTTTAATTGTACATTGAATCCCAGCATAGATAGATCAACAGGTCTGGACTGTACGCACAATGGATGCAGGATGATCATTAATCATTTTATGAAAGAATTGAGATTGCTAGACATATGGAGAGAAATGAAACCGCAAGTTAAAGCCTACTCTTGTTATTCTAATACCTACAAGACATTCTCACGTATTGACTATTTTTTGATCTCAACAGAATTAAGGTCCAAGATTCAAAACTGTTTCTATGATAACATTGTGATCTCTGATCATGCACCCTGCTGTCTAATATATGTAGATAAGAAATTGACAAAGGAACCAGGTAGGTGGCAATTTCAGCATAAATGGCTTCAGCAGGAGGAATTTATTAAGTACATAGAAAAACAGATGAGTTCTTTGATATCAATACTACACAAACATCAGCATGTATAAAGTGGGAGGCTTTCAAAGCTTTTATTAGGGGGCATATTATTAGTTATACAGGTTCAAAATCTAAGAAGACTCGAGAGGAGAGAGTCCAATTGGAACATAAAATAAAAATTCTCCAAGAAAAAGTGTATGCAGGAAGTGACCCAAAGTTAGAGAATGAATTATTGATTCTGAGAGCTGAATATGACAAAAAAATCAGCGAATAGAGCTGCCTCGAGTCTTCTAAGATTGAAGCAATCTTTTTATGAACAAGGTGAAAAATTAGGGAAATTATTGGCATGGCAGATTAAACAATTAGAATTTAAAACACCAATTACCAGTATTATAAGTAACGGACAGGCAGTTGTAGATCCTTTAGAAATTAACAGTGCCTTTAGAGATTATTATGAAAAACTATATGACACAAAAAATGAAACTGACTTAACAAAACTAAATGGGTTTTTGGACGAATTATCTATACCTTGTATTCCAAATGAAAACAGGGAGATACTGGAGTCTAAAATTAGTCTAGAAGAAGTTGGGCTAGCCATTGATGATATGAAATCAGGAAAAAGTGCAGGACCAGATGGTCTTCCAGTTGACCTCTATAAAAAAATTAAGAATAAATTAATAAAACCTTTTTTGGAAATGGTTTTAGAAGCATTTCAAAATAGTAATTTACCATTATACATGAATAATGCCTTAATTATACTGTTGCCAAAACCAGGTAAACCCTCTAATAAATGTGAAAATATGAGACCAATAAGCCTATTAAATGCTGACCTTAAGATAATCTGCAAAATTTTAGCAAGACGGCTACAAGAAATATTACCAAATATTATTAACCGAGATCAGAATGGCTTTATAAAAGGAAGACAAGGCTTCCATAATGTAAGAAGACTATTTAATATTATCTATTCTAATAAAGAAGCACCGGATACAGCTCTCCTATCACTGGACGCCGAAAAGGCCTTTGATAGGGTCGAATGGCCCTTTCTTTTTGAAGTCCTACAAAGGTTTGGAATTGGAAATAATTTCATAAAATGGGTTCAGATAATATACAATAATGCTACAGCAGAAATCCTAACAAACAGCAATATTTCAAAATCAATAAAAATCAACAGAGGATGTCGACAAGGCTGTCCACTTTCACCTTTACTGTTTACTATGGCAATTGAACCTTTAGCGATGGCAGTACGTTTACATCCACAAATATATGGAATTAAAATAGGACCAACAGAACATAAAATCTCCCTGTATGCTGATGACATAATTTTGTTCATGTCGAATCTTAAAAAATCAATTCCGACTTTGTTGAATTTAATAAAGAATTTTGGGGAAATATCAGGATATAAAATAAATAAAACTAAATCTTCAATATTAATGCTAAATGAGACCCAGAGAAATCACCCAGGTCCTGAGGTAAATCAATTCAAAGTTGTAAATCAGTTTAAATATTTAGGAATTCAAATTTTGCCTAAGCTAGAATTAGTCGCCAGTGCCAACTATGAAGCCTTAATGATAGACATTAATGAGTTACTTCAGAGAGGGATGTCACTACCAATGTCGATGATTGGGAGAATTAATATACTTAAAAGTAATATCTTACCCAAGGTGCTTTGTTTATTTCAGTACATTCCTTTACCACCACCTTCAGATCTATTCTTAAGAATTAAAAAAAAGTTAGTGGAATTTATATGGAACAATAGGAGGGCTAGATTACGTCTGTCCTTACTATATTTACCATTTGATCGTGGAGGTCTGAAATGTCCAAACTTTATGTTATATTACTGGTCAGCACAACTGAGGTCTATGACATATTATTTTTCATCAAATGATCTCCCTCACCGGACTGAAATGGAATAATACAATTTACCTTTACCTCTTCCCATATTCATATACTCAGACTCGGCAAAAAAATTACAGAAGCAAGTTAAAAACCCATTTGTAAAGCATATGATCAAAATATGGTGTGAAACTAAAAAATATCTAAAAGATCCACACTTATTGTCACAGTTTTGCCCAATATGGGGTAATCAATATTTTAAACCAGGGAGAGCGGATGCTGTATTTAAAGTATGGAATTTAAAAGGGATTCAAAAGATTTGAGACTTATATTTGTCAGGTTCAGATAATATAATGTCTTTTGAAGAACTGAGGATCAAATTTAATCTTAATAGAACACATTTTTTTTAAATATCTTCAGCTTAGGAACTTCATTCGATCAAATCAAAATAATGCTCTCATCCGACCTACTTATTCATCCTTGGAAAAAATCTTGACAAAAGATAGTAAGAGAAAGGGTATTATTTCAGAGTTTTATAACTCATTGATATTATCCTCAAGTGAAAACTCACAGAAAAGACTGAATTATTGGAAAGAAGACCTGCAAACTGAAATTTCAGAGGAACAATGGGAATTGGCTTGTGCAGAAGCTCAAACCAAATCAATAAATGTACGTCTTAAATTGATACATTTTAAATGGTTAATGCGGATGTATGTTACACCGGTGGAGTTAAATAGATATAACAAAAACATACCAGATACGTGCACAAAATGTATGGAAAGTAAAGGAACCCTATTTCATTGTTTATGGGAATGTAGAAAAATTAGAATGTTTTGGGAAGAGGTAAGGGTAACAGTTGAAAAAATAATTTCAAAACAAATCATATTGAATCCTAAACTGTTTTTGTTGGGTCTTTATCCAGAAAAGCATAACTTTAACAAGAGTGAAAGAGCATTCATAGACCTCAGTTTGCTTAACGCCAAAAAATGTATTGCACTATTGTGGAAAAAGACTCATAGACCAGATGTGACTCAGTGGTTAAGACAGATGTTAACAAACCTTCCATTAGAAAGAATAACATACATATTGAACTCAAAAGAAATTGTGTTTGAGAATATATGGAGACCTTTCATTGATTATGTAAAGAACTTAAACATAACTTTTGAAGAAGAAGGTGAATGATGTGCGTGGACCTTGTAAATTCCAAATTGGTGAATGTACAGTATGTATACTTACGTAATGGATTGCCTAGACTAAATAGAGGAGCATTGTTGAAAACCTGCTTTTGTTAGTGGTTGTTGGTGTTTTTAGTATTTTTTTTTTTAATTATTTTAGTGTTAGTGTTTGATTGTTTGTGTTTTGTTTGTAAAAACGTTCAATAAAAATATTGTGGAAAAAAAAAGAAAGGGACTGGGCAAAAATGGCCTGCATGGCAGAGTTCTAAGACAAAAACCACTGCTGAGCAAAAAGAACATAAAGGCTCATCTCAGTTTTGTCAGAAAACATCTTGATGATCCCCAAGACTTTTGGGAAAATACTCTGTGAACTGATGAGACAAAAGTTGAACTATTTGGTAGGTGTGTGTCCCATTACATCTTGTGTAAAAGTAACACAGCATTTCAGAAAAGGAACATCATACCAACAGTAAAATATGTAAGTACTGTACATGATTGGTTGTACAGTTGAATGACAATAAGGGTGATTTAATTTAATTTTAATTTATATGGTGGTGGTAGTGTGATGGTCTGGGACTGTTTTACTGCTTCAGGACCTGGAAAACTTGCTGCGGCAAATGGAACCATGAATTCTGCTGTCTACCAAAAAATCCTGAAGGAGAGTGTCTGGCCATCTGTTCGTGACCTCAGGCTGAAGTACAATGATCCAAAATTGTGGGACAATGATCCAAAACACACCACCAGGTCCACCTCTGAATGGCTTAAGAAAAACAAAATGAAGACTTTGGAGCAGCCTAGTCAAAGTCCTGACCTGAATCCGATTAAGATGCTGTGGCATGACCTTAAAAAGGCGGTTCATGCTTGAAAACCCTCCAGTGTGGTTGAATTACAACAATTCTGCAAAGATGAGTGGGCCAAAATTCCTCCACAGCGCTGTAAAAGACTCATTGCCAGTTATCGCAAATGCTTGATTCTAATTGTTGATGCTGAGGGTGGCCCACCCAGTTATTAGGTTTAGGGGGCAATCACTTTTTCACATAGGGCCATGTAGGTTTGGATTTTTTTCCCTTAATAATAAACACCTTCATTTAAAAACTGCATTTTGTGTTTACTTGTGTTATCGTTGTCTAATATTTAAATTTGTTTGATGATCTGAAACATTTAAGTGTGACAGACATATAAAAAAAATGTGACTCGTGCTGGCAAAATGAGTCAGAATGCGCACCGCGTCATTACGAGATACAGGCATGAGAAGTCATAAATCATGACTCTTTGTTTGCTAGCAGCAAGTCCCGGGAAAACCCCCGTGAGTGCCTGGTATCATTGTAAAGCTTAGCAATCGTACTTTCTAAAAGTGCACATGTTTTGGCAGAAGACGTAACTCCCGACTGATCGAATGCGAGTTTTAAACCTAGCCAAAATATAAACAAATCGGCTTTTTCCGGGTCTCTTTTTGTGCACTTCCTACACATTAAATATCATTTTGAAGGTCTTTCAATGCAGAATATGGAAAAAAAAACGTTCCCTCAGTTTTGATGATTTCCTCAAAGTGACTCATTTTGCCAGCACTGGTCACAAATGAGAAATCAAGAAGGGGGCAAACACTTTCTCACACCACTGTATAACCACCGGAGTGTGTCTTTAAAGTATTATGTGATTTGACCTTGCCTTTTTTATTCTAGCCATCTCTTTTTACAACAACCAAATTTTGAAGTTAACCTTCATAAATAATCCAGAGTCAGAATCAGGATTCAGATGAATGAATGAACAGTTTTGGTACCACTTCTCCTTTCAGACTCTGGCCATCTATGACCGCTTTGGCAGACTGATGATGGGCAGCGAAGAGCAGCCGAAGGACGTCTTGGAATACCTGGTTATAGAACGGCACCTCACGAACCCCTATGGGCAATGGCGGTTACATGGAAAAATAGTTCCCTCCTGGGCTCCTGCCAAGGATCCAGTTATTAAGGTGAGTCTGTGTTCCACACTGCTGACATTTATCTTTTAGCAGGAAAAAGGCAGAGGTTCAAGGGTCTCTTCTCTGTCAAAAAGCAATTAAAACCCCTTTATTAAGTGGTCAGGTCATACTTCACTTTAATCAAAGCACTTACAAGGTGGATAATAAGGTAGGTATCGCAGGGTTTTGATCTACAGTAGCTCTCTTTGTTCTTTTACACAGTTTTTGTTTCCTTGCTCTTATACTGTATAATCTTGAATTTCTGCTTAATGTTTTCTTCGGAACAACATAGTAATAACTAGAAAAGCACTCGGAGAACGCAGCCCTCCGCCAAGCGCCAGAGTTCCCCCCATACAGTGTTTAACATCATAAATATTAATCCTACATTTATTTTGTCTAACTTTATAGATTCCTTGACCATGAAAAAAATGCCATTCACAAGTGGCATATATTAGCTATACTGTGATGCTTGTTTTTTGTTTTTTGTTTTTTTTTCCAGACGGTGATCCGGATCACCACCAAAATCTAATCATCTGTAGGATATCCCATTTCTGACAATCTGTGAAAATTTCATGAAAATCCGTCCATAACTTTTTGAGTTATCTTACTAACAAACAAACAAACAAACAGACAGACAAACCAACGCTGATGAAAACATAACTTCCTTGGCGGAAGTAATAATACATTTTATTTCTAGGCGCCTTTCAACCCCCAAGGTCACCTTACAAAGAGCATTAAAACATTAAAAACAGATTTAAAATGCAATAACAAAACTTAAGTAACAAACCAAGAACAATTAAAGGTAGATTATCAAAGAGAGTAAGCTTGTTTAAACAAATAAGTTTTGAGTCTGGATTTAAATAATGGAAGAGAGTCGGTGTTGCGAATGGCTGGTGGAAGTGAGTTCCAGAGCCAGGGAGCAGAGCGACTGAAGGCTGTATACCCCATAGTGATGAGGCGGGCAGAAGAAACAACGAGGAGAAGGGAAGAGGAGTACCTGAGAGAGCGGCTAGGGGTGATGATGTGGAGGAGTTCAGACAGGTATGGTGGGGCCAGGTTAAGAAGGGCTTTGAAGGTGAGGAGCAGTATCTTAAAGTTTATTCTGTCCTTTATTGGGAGCCAGTGAAGATGCTGAAGGACAGGGGTAATGTTTTCTATGGGTGGAGTATGAGTGATGATCCGGGCAGCAGCGTTCTGAAGGAGCTGTAGCTTGTGGAAGGATTTATTTGGGAGACCAAAGAGAAATGAGTTGCAGTAGTCAATGCGGGAAGTGACAAGGCTATGGATCAGGATGGCAGCAGTGTGTGGAGTGAGGGAGGGACGCAGTCGGTTAATGTTCCGAATATGAAAATAGGCGGACCAAGTAATATTATTGATATGAGACTGGAATGATAAAGTGCTGTCGAGGATGACACCCAGGCTCTTAACCTGAGGGGAAGGGCAAATGGGAGAGTTATTAACCCTTAAGCTGTGTGATTTCCTGTGCCGTAGTGGCAGAGTGCGGCACTGCGCCTATCAACTGATATGATGTGCAGAAACACTGCCCAGCTGTACTGAGGATTTGTACTGATCATGCCAGTTCACAAGGTGGCAGGCACGCGTTGGAGGACTCATGGATGACACGTAATACACCAAAGAGGAACAAATCCTTCTTCTTCTTCGTCGTCTTTGAGATTACAAAACAAAATGGTGGGACCCATCGTTGTGGACAGACGCAATCGCAGACTGAGGAGCAAATTCGGAGGATTTGGTCCCGAATTTGCCAACTATGATTCTAAAAAGAAATTATATAGCTTATGAAGGTAGACGTTTACATGTTCTTATAACACCAGGAGCGTGAAGCTCGTTGATTTGACCTGCCGGCGCCGGAGCACCATGTGACTGGAGAGCAATCACCGGTTGCATGTCGTCATATAAGAGAAATTGCCACGGAATTAAAGCGAAATTAAGGTGGAATAATCAATAACAGTTTGTGGATGTAGAAGAGAAAGCTAAAATGACCGGGAGAGGACAAAATAGCGACCAGAATGACGCAAAAGGACGCCAGTAAGTGATGAATGTCTTTGTTTGTTTGTATGCAAATTAGATGTGTAAATTTACTCCTGTCTGAAACTTTAGATCATATTCTACATCTTTCTAATTGACAGTAAGCCATTATCTCTTACCACTTATAAGTTATAGCCTTGGAAAGTTGTGACATCTGATCTGAATATTTTCTTGAAAAAAATCTTTACCACTGTTGACCACTAGGGGTTATGTCGCAGCTTGGCGACATGCACAGTTTAACAGTGGGGAAACTGGGGGGATTAATGAAACCTGGACCTTAATGAAACATGGTGTTTCATTAAGATCCAGAATGGGCTCCAGACCTGATTTATAATGTGTGTCGAGTTCTCTTTGTCATCTATTTAGCCATTTGATAGGGGACCCAGATTTACAGTGTATTTCTAAGTTAAAGAAGTATAGATCATAGAACCTCGGCACATTTTAAACTAAGGTTCTTATTGTACAATAGGTCTTGCACCAGATTTTCTGTTGGAGCTAAACAGTGTAGACATTATTAAGATTATGAGATAGGAAAACCAGTTTAATCTTGTTTTGTCCAATTTTAGATGTCAGTGACCCTGGTAGGTGTTCAGCGGTGTTATTTCTATAGAAGGACCAAGTGTATGATCCAGAGGAATGTTTGTTTCTTATGTACTAAATTATGCTGTGGATCAGGAGGCCGAGGAGCCTCCACTTCAGAATTGTCTCAGAGCTTATATTCTGCCTTCAGTGACCTGATGTTCTTTGTGCTGTGGGACTCTCCATCACAATGGAGGTGTTCAAAGATGGAGTGCATGATTGATTGAAAGTGTTCCTTCTGTTCTGTTGTGCGTTGTAGAATGTAACATTGATAACAACTTCAGTTGCTCTCAAAAGTATTCAACTCACATTGCAATTTATTTTCCAAAATTAAAAAACTGTGAGCTGTTTGCCACACAACAAATCTAACATTTAAATGGATCAACTACTGACTTATTTACAGTTGCAGTCAAAATTATTCTACCCCCACTGCAAATGAGGTTTATTGGCAAAATGTTCAAACTAGCGGCTGTTTGCAATAAACAAATCAAACAAGAACAATTTAAATAACTCGATGCAACCAATATTACAAGTGGTTTCTCAAAATTCAACATGTAATACGACATCTAATGACAACTGCAGTCTCAAAATTATTCATCCCCTTCATTACAAGCATCTTCAGTACGTAGTAGA
Organism: Pholidichthys leucotaenia; assembly: GCA_020510985.1. Lineage (NCBI taxonomy): Eukaryota > Metazoa > Chordata > Actinopteri > Cichliformes > Pholidichthyidae > Pholidichthys > Pholidichthys leucotaenia. Next base: position 284,884,145 of record CM035848.1, on the reverse strand, counting down.
GCACCCTTTTGCTGTTATGACGTGTTGCAAACGTGATGCCCAGCCAGACACCAGCTTCTGGCAGCATTCCTGAGGAATCTTAGTCCATTCCTCATGGGCAAAGCCTCTAGTTCACTAATATTCTTTGGTTTGCATGCTGCAACTGCCTTTTCAAATTTCACCAGAGATTTTCAATAAGAATGTGTGCTGTTATGAGGAATTCTATTCAGGAGGTTGATTAATTTTGAGACTGTAGTAGTTATTGAAAGAAGGATTTGGTGTTGGAATTTGATAAAATCCTTGGAATGTTAGTTTTATTTAACTATTTAAGCTGTTCTTGTGTAATTTGGTTATTGCAAACACCTGAAAAAAAAATGCCAATAAACCTAAAATGCAATGGAGGTTGAATGATTTTGATTGCAACTTTAAATGTTTTTGTTTGATGTTGAGTAATTGTGAGAGCACCTTTATGAAGTTAAATGCCAAAAAAAAGACTGGTCATATGAATCACAAGGTCCTCTTGTGGTGGGGAGTCCATGCTCTAAAAAAGATCATAAAACTAAATGGGGTTGCTGTGTGGACCAAACTCGGTCCACACACCCGGGTAAATTGTCATGAAGGGCATCTGGCGTAAAATATTTGCCAAATCAAACATGTGGATCCTGACGAATGAGACTCGCATAACAAATCGGTTGATGCCTGGGTTAAAAACAACCGCCACTGGTGCTGCTAACTGACAGAGTGCCATGGAAATTGGCCTATTGTTGGTCAAAGATTGAAGAGGAGAGGGGGAAGGTGTATTTGGAGGCAGAGGCAGAAAAAGAGGGCCAGAAATGTGGAGGGTGAGAGTAGGGACTTTAAATGTAGGGACTATGACTGGTAAAGGCAGAGTTGGCTGATATGATAGAGAGAAGAAAGGCAGATATAATGTGTGTTCAAGAAACCAGATGGAAGAGAAGCAAAGTTAGGAGCATTAGAGGTGGATTTAAACTGTTCTACCATGGTGTAGATAGGAAGAGAAATGGAGTAGGAATAATCTTGAAGGAAGAGTATGTGGAGAGTGTTCAGGAGGTAAAGAGGGAGTTGGACAGAATTATGAGTTTGAAGCTAGAAGTCAAAGGTGTGATGTAGAATGTTGTCAGTGCGTATGCCCCACAAGTTGGATGTCAGAAGAGGAAGAGGAATTCTGGAGTAAGTTGGATGAAGTGGTAGAGAGTTTTCCCAGGGGGGAGAGAGTGGTGATTGGAGCGGACTTTAATGGACATGTAGGTGAAGGAAACAGAGGTGATGAGGAGGTCCTGGGTAGGTATGATCTTGAGGAGAGGCATGTGGAAGAGCAGATAGTTGTGGATTTTGCTAAAAGGATGGAAATGACTGTGGTGAACACATACTTCAAGAAGAGAGAGGAACATGGGGTGACTTACAAGAGTGGAGGAAGGTGCACACAGGTGGACTGCATCTTATGTAGAAGGAGAAATCTGAAAGTGATGGAAGACTGTAAGGTGGTGCCAGGGGACAATGTAGCTAGTCAGCATTGGATGGTAGTCTGTAGGATGACTTTGGAAAGCAAAAAGAAGGAAGTGAAGGCAGAGCCAAAGAATAAATGGGGAAAGTTACAGAAGGAAGAAGTTTGCACAAAGTTCAGGAAAGAGTTGATACATGATGTGGGTGGTAGGGAAGAATGGGAAAGTACAGTAAAAGTATTGAGGGAAATGAGTCGAAAGGTATGTGGTGTATCCAGTGGACAGAGGAAAGAAGACAAGGAGACTTTGTGGTGGAATGAGGAGGTACAAGAAAGTATTCAAAGGAAGAGGTTGGTAAAGAAAAAGTGGGATAGTCAGGGAGATGAAGAAAGTAGACAGGAGTATTTGGAATTTAGATGCATGGCAAAGCGAGAGGGGGCAAAGGAAAAGGCATATAGTGAGTTGTATGAGAGGCTGGACACTAACCCAGGATTTATACCGACTCCAGATGCAGTCCGTTGCAGATGCAGTACGGATGGACCCTTGCATTCATCCCTACCAACTCCGTTTGTGTTTTGCAGCGGCATGGGTCAGAACAGAGTTCAAAATACAAGATCACACGAGATCTTGAGAAAGACCCGAGAGTGACCGAGATGAACCGATTGTGATCATGTGATAACAACAAGGAAGTGTGATGTAGCGGCGTTCCACCTGGATTTTTGTGCTCTCTATAAAACGTAACTAGCCCATTAATTTTAATTCTATGAAGCGTTTGTATGTCAAGTTTTTACCTTTTCTGACACAGTGGTGGAGGAGTAGACCTCAGAAAATAATGGACGATCCTTAAATTGTTTTTAATGAACAAACAGCTATTAAATACCGTGAGATACTGTGGCATTTCCTTGCAGATTGGATCTGGCATCTGTGAAAAATAGACTCATTGCCTTTCATTAACAAACCGAATTTGACGAGCTGGATTCGTTCCGCAGTGGTCTGGACCAGGTGGGGATTAGAAAATCGACAAGAGTGGGAACTATTTGCTGCGGAGGCCGGTTCACAGTCATAACATACTGCATCCGGAGTCAGTGTAAATCCTGGGTAAGGCTGCGGTCACACTGCAGGTCTCAGTGCTCAATTCCAATTTTTTGCCGAGAGCCATTTTTTTTTTTGTGTGTGTGTGGGCATTCACATTATAATTTAAATGCGACCCCCATCAGACTCCAGTGTGAACGGTGTACAGCTATGAAGTGACCCGCATGCACAGAAGAAAACATAACGTCAGACACAGCGTTGTGTTTACGGAAGTAAATATGAGCCGTGAACGATTGAGGGGGACATAACTTCTTCACCTTGATGCAGCACAGCAAAATAAAATGTTAAAATCATTCAGAAATGATTATGCACAAAATAAATGAGACCAGCTTCATTCCTTTACACACCAGATGGCAGCTGTGATCAGCTCTGCTTCAACAGAACTGATCTATTAAACAGCTCTCTTGAAAACGAGACCCCGTGTCTCAATGGCATTACCTGTATAAATTAAGGTTAATAATAAGCAAACAGCACGGTTAGTACTAGTGGCGTAACACCAGTCCTGCACAGGAAGGAGAAGCCACAAGAGACTCCCCTCTCCTGGACTGTGTGTCCTCGTATCCCCCTATCTGACCATTCCGCTCCACAGTCATGTTGGTATTAACTTTACATTTTAGATATTACAGCAGCCAGGACTCACGGTGTGCTGCTTACAGGGAAAAAGGAATGTTCAGCGTCCAGTAAATGTGCCATTACTGTGCGCCTATAATGTCTGATGGTTTCGGCTCTGAACCCCCCCTTCCCGAAATGTTTAAGTTGTTGTGCAGTTGGAACCGACAAAATTACAATCCAGTGGTAAAGGGAAGATGATTGGTTAAAAAGAGAGCACAAATCAGCTGTGTCTCCCATGCTGGCTGCATCCTCCACTGCAGAATTGTTACGTCTGGCTCACTTCAGTGAGGAAAAAGTCGGATAAAATGTGACATGAACTGACATGATCTGAGTCCACATTGAAATACTGTATGATTGTATATTTTTTCATATATTTCTGCAAAGTGTGGTTAGTCTGAGTAAATAACTGCATATATTCCTGTATATATTTGCATCCTTTTATAGAAACATGGACAGACTGTAATTTACTGTACATACTCTGTTGTCATTGAATCCTTATTTAAATCCTCCACCTGAACAACGAGAGCAAGTTTTTAGCCAAAGTCAAATTCCTTGTATGTGTTGTGCATACTTGGCCAATAAAGCTGATTCTGATTCTGATTCTGACATGGCCGTTCAGACTGAGGTCGCTTCGGAAAATATCAGATCCAAATTAGGACCACATATGAAAGTGGCCTGGGTCTGGTGTGAAAAAACCGGATGAGTGCTGTTCAGACTGTCATTAAAAAATCAGATATGGGTCACGTGCAAAAAAGTCAGAATTGAGCATTAAAACTTGCAGTGTGAACGTAGCCTAAGGAAGGAGAAAAGGACTTGTATCGATTGGCTAGACAGATTGAACTGAGCTTTTATATTTTAGCAATGTTATAAGTACCGATGTGGTGGCCTAGAGGTAGAGTATCCACCCCACAACCGGGAGGTCAGGGTTCAAGTGCCGGCCGGGTCATGACAAAGACCATATAAAAGTGGATCTTCCTGCCGTCCAGCTTGGTGCTCAGGAAGAATGGAGGAGGGAATTGTGGGCAGCAGTGGCTCAGAAGGTAGAGCGGGTCGTCCAATAACCAGAGGGTTGGTGGTTTGAATCCCGCTCTCCCCAGCCATCCTGCCGCTGTGTGCCTGGGCAAGACATTTTACCCACCTTACCTCCAGTGTCCATGACACTGGGTATGAATGTGTATAAATGTTGAGTAGTGGTCGGAGAGGCTGTTGGCGGGGATTGGCAGCCACGTTTCCATCAGTCTGCCCCAGGGCAGCTGTGGCTACAGAAGTAGCTTTCCACTACCATTGTCTGTCTATGGAGTGAATGAATAATGGATTTTCATTGTAAAGCACTTTGGGTTTCTTGAAAGGTGCTATATAAATGCCAACCATTATTATTGTTATTACAAAACACCCAGCATTATTATACACAGCAGACAGAGCCGTTTGGCTGCAACCGGTGCATCAGTGTTGCCCATTTGTCAGTAAATATTTAAATAAAATGGTCACGGTTGTTGTTTAGTCAAAGCGTCCATATGTGGCCGCATATGATATGCAATGATCTGGCCATTCCGCTACAGAATCATGGCAGTATTATTATTAACTTTTAATTTTTAGTAGTCCGGAGTAGTCCAGAATTTTACTCATGTATATTTTTCCATAATCCTTGGGCCATTTTATTCACTCGTGTGTCCAATTGTGTGTTCGGCACTCGGCACTTTTATGTACATTGTTTCATCCATGAACTCACTACCATACCTGTGTATATTTCCATAATCCTGGACCATTTTTGTTTCAGTTGTTTGTTTAATCGTGTGTTCTGTATCTGTGTTTTATCTAATCCTTCTCTCTTTATTGCACAGTAGCCTGGTGGAGCACCCACAATTCCATTGTGCTGCACAACTGTACAGTGACAATAAAGCCTGTTCTAGTCTATTCTATTCTATTTTTTTAAATTTTAGCTAGCTGTGTGAGCACACAGATAGGAGTGCCATTGGGGACTTGCGGTCCTGCAGAGGACAGTGGTGGCACACAGGTGAAGCAACAACTGAGACTGCCATCTACTGCTGACTGGGCAGGCTGGGCTTGCCTCCCCGGGAAGGACCGCGGTCGGCCGATCCAGCTGCTGCTTCTCCTGGTGTGTTCTATGTTGGATCCACCGGTGTTCTTTGCCAGACCCTGAGTCCCCGCCGGCACTCTTCCCAGTGTACTCGCGTGCCTCACGTCCTCCACATATGCCGAATTATCCTTTAAACCTACACAATCATGGCAGTATTATAGTATATTTTTTTAAGCATGAAATCTTCAGTATTATCTTTTTTCTGGTCAAATTTGTTGCTTTTCACTTCCTTGTTTTGTTCACGGAGCACTCTGGTGACTGGTTGTGATGCCGCGTATTATCCAATCAGTACGGAGTCAATCCAAAACCCTGCCTATACTTTCAGAAGCCAGGGCATGAGGAGACAGAGCAGTGGCTAAACCTTTATTGATAAAAATTACATATTTTGACTGAACAACTCCATACTTGGGGATGTACACCCTCGTAACCTCAGCAAAGCACTTATAAAATGTGAGGTCAATCTCACGAACGGTTTGAGAGATATCTGAGGAACACACACACATTTATAGATGATGAATAGTAATCAAGAAACCTTGTTTGATTTTACATTATTCCACTGCCTTTTAGTTGGGTATCCCATTTTAACCCTGAAGATGAATTACTGTGTGATGGAACAGATGGGACTTTTATCAACTTTCTGTATGAAGATTTCATGAATTAGTCAGGGACCTAAAAATGCTAATGCAATTTTGTTCTGCCTTTCTTCCAGACGGTGATGATTCCTGGCCCAGAACTGAAGCCATGGCAAGAATTTGATGACCTCAACTATGAGGTTCCTAAACCAGCAGCAGTCCAGTGGTATAAATGAGATCACCAGGTGACAGCATCAGTAGTACTGTTGATCTTTGGCTGCACTTGGTTAGAGTTTGCCCACTTTGGCAGGAAATGAGACTCATTTGTGTCTGAAGAGGGAAGAACTGAGCTACTTGAAGCTACAGGGGACTTTTTGTCCTGAAGCTGTAAGGGAAGCAGTCTAGAACAGTGAGAGCTCTTTTCACGACCACAGTTTTATGAGATTGATTTAACATGAACGTACTATAACAAATAAAATGCACAGATCTACAGAAACTGAATGGTTTATTTCTCTCACAATATATTCCACAGCAACCTCAGCAAATACAAAAAAAAAGACGTCTCCAACCCCACCGATATACTACTGACAGACGACACTCATGCACACAGGCAGCAGAGCTTACATAACAAGGTCACTCCATTGACAAAAACAACTTGAATTTCCTTAAAAACTGAGTCTGCAGCTTCATGATAAAAGTGATAAACACCATTGATAATTTCACATAAAGACTGCAGTATAGGAAAGCAGTGTCTTTACAGAAAGCTGTTGGTGTGTTAAATGTCTTTGTTTTTCAACATGACACTGTTTTAAACACCTGATATTTCTGAGTAATGGATCAGAACACGTGAGTAATGAGCAAACAAATAATAAATTCAGAAAAATCACTGGGTAGCGATACAGTGGTGCTGTAAAGTTTGTGAACCCTTTAGTATTTTCTACATTCCTTCATAAATGTGACCCAGAACATCATCAGGTTTTCACACAAGTCCTAAAAGTAGCTAAAGAACCCAGTTAAATAAATGAGACAGATATTTTACTTTGTCATTTATTTATTGGGGAAAATGATCCAGCATTTCATATTTGTGAGTGGCAAAAGTTTGTGAACCTTTGATTTCAGTATCTGGTGTGACTCCCTTTTGCAGCAAAAACTGCAACTCAACGTTTCAGGTAATTTTTGATAAGTCCTGCACATCGGCTTGGAGGAATTTTAGCCCATTCTGCCAGACGAGGAATGCATGATAGTAGAATTTTTGCTGATAGCCCATTTGCCGATAGTTTAAAACTAGTTTTTCCGATTACCAATATACAGTCATGTGAAAAAATTAGGACATCCTGTATAAGCTTCTCTCTGTCTGTCTGTCTGTCTGTCTGTGTGTGTGTGTGTGTGTGTGTGTGTGTGTGTGTGTGTGTGTGTGTGTGTGTGTGTGTGTGTGTGTGTGTGTGTGTGTGTGTGTGTGTGTGTGGGATGCTCCACAGAGGATGCTCTACCAACTGAGCCACCAGAGTGGTGGCTCAGTTAGTAGAGCATCCGCCCCACACCCGGGAGGCAGGGGTTCAAATCCCGGCCGGGTCATGCCGAAGACCATATAAAAGTGGAACTTCCTGCTGTCCAGCTTGGTGCTCAGCAATAATGGAATGGAGGAGGGAAATTTGTGGCGGCGCCTTGCATGGCAGCGGCCCTCTGATTCTGCACTTGGGGTGTGTGTGATTAACACAGTAGATGGGTAAAACACAATCTCGTTCTACTGTACATGATTGGTTGTACAGTTGAATGACAATAAGGGTGATTAATTAAAAAAGTGTGTGTGTGTGTGTTTTAACATACAGTGGGGCAAAAAATTATTTAGTCAGCCACCAATTGTGCAAGTTCTCCCACTTAAAAGATGAGAGAGGTCTCCAATTTTCATCATAGGTATACCTCAACTATGAGAGACAAAATGAGAAAAAAAATCCAGAAAATCACATTGAAGGATTTTTAATGAATTAATTGGTAAATTCCTCGGTAAAATAAGTATTTGGTCACCTACAAACAAGCAAGATTTCTGGCTCTCACAGACCTGTAACTTCTTTTTTAAGAGGCTCCTCTGTCCTCCACTCGTTACCTGTATTAATGGCACCTGTTTGAACTTGTTATCAGTATAAAAGACACCTGTCCACAACCTCAAACAGTCAGACTCCAAACTCCACTATGGCCAAGACCAAAGAGCTGTCAAAGGACACCAGAAACAAAATTGAAGACCTGCACCAGGCTGGGAAGACTGAATCTGCAATAGGTAAGCAGCTTGATGTGAAGAAATCAACTGTGGGAACAATTATTAGAAAATGGAAGACATACAAGACCACTGATAATCTCCCTCGATCTGGGGCTCCACACAAGATCTCACCCCGTGGGGGTCAAAATTATCACGAGAACGGTGAGCAAAAATCCCAGAACCACATGGGGGACCTAGTGAATGACCTGCAGAGAGCTGGGACCAAAGTAACAAAGGCTACATCAGACACTACGCCGCCAGGGACTCAAATCCTGCAGTGCCAGACGTGTCCCCCTGCTTAAGCCAGTACATGTCCAGGCCCATCTGAAGTTTGCTAGAGAGCATTTGGATGATCCAGAAGAGGATTGGGAGAATGTCATATGGTCAGATGAAACCAAAATAGAACTTTTTGGTAAAAACTCAACTTGTCGTGTTTGGAGGAGAAAGAGCACCATACCTACTGCGAAGCATGGGGGTGGAAACATCATACTTTGGGGCTGTTTTTCTGCAAAGGGACCAGGACGACTGATCCGTGTAAAGGAAAGAATGAATGGGGCCATGTATCGTGAGATTTTTGAGTGAAAACCTCCTTCCACCAGCAAGGGCATTGAAGATGAAACGTGGCTGGGTCTTTCAGCATGACAATGATCCCAAACACACCGCCCGGGCAACGAAGGAGTGGCTTCGTAAGAAGCATTTCAAGGTCCTGGAGTGGCCTAGCCAGTCTCCAGATCTCAACCCCATAGAAAATCTTTGGAGGGAGTTGAAAGTCCGTGTTGCCCAGCGACAGTCCCAAAACATCACTGCTCTAGAGGAGATCTGCATGGAGGAATGGGCCAAAACACCAGCAACAGTGTGTGAAAACCTTGTGAAGACTTACAGAAAACGTTTGACCTCTGTCATTGCCAACAAAGGGTATATAACAAAGTATTGAGATGAACTTTTGTTATTGACCAAATACTTATTTTACCAAGGAATTTACCAATTAATTCATTAAAAATCCTTCAATGTGATTTTCTGGATTTTTTTTTTCTTATTTTGTCTCTCGTAGTTGAGGTATACCTATGATGAAAATTGAAGACCTCTCTCATCTTTTAAGTGAGAGAACTTGCACAGTTGGTGGCTGACTAAATACTTTTTTACCCCACTGTATTTGGATCTATGGATATTTAATATCAACGTTAAAAAATACTGGGAGATTCATGTAATACAACTAAGCAATTAAAAATGAATTAAAGACTTTTTTCAAATTTTCTGTAAAATGTAATTCTAAACAAATAGTGAGGAATAAATTAGGACACCCCCCCATCTTTTTTAGGACACCCCCACATTCATTCCCACTTACAATGGCTAAAATAAATGTTAAAAAATGCAAATAAAAAAACAAGGTTAGACATAGATATGTGAACATTTCTTAATAAAGAACTGAATATTTAAAGGAGTGTCCTAATTTTTTCACGATTGCACATTTTTTCCCCCATCTATTTACATCATCTTTGCTTTACAATGATGATTGCTGTTTCAAGATGGCGGCGCGCGGTTGTGCAGCGGCTCTTTGCTCCCTATTTTTGTGTGTATGTATGCTGTTTTTGGATATTGGACCGTGTGAAGCTGGATCTCATTTGTGTACAGTCGTACTGAGCTGATAAACACTGGACTTCAACAAAAGTCTGCTGTTACAGCAGTTTTCGAGAACTTCTCAATTTCGTTGCATTGTTTATTAACAATGGAATGACAATAAAGGCACTTTGACTTTGACTTTGATTAACTGGAATATAAAGACACATTCCCCAAGGAAAAGAATAAGACAACTACCTCAGCGTAATATAAATATAAATATGTATTTTCAGAAAAATAGGGGAGGGGGGCTCTGTAGCCCTTTATAATATTAAATATACACAGTCCAGTGTCTTATCTCCTCATGTTGCACACTTCATGTTGGTTAAAACCGGGTCTGCTGCTTGTCAATAGCTGCTAGTCCATAGCTGAGTGCTGTGTCCTAGCATCACCTCTTGACAGTCTACTGTAATATTCTATCAGCTGTAAATATTAATTTTTGCCAATGGGCGATAGTTTTAAACACTCTATTGGCTGATACCGATAGCATTCCAATTATATCGTGCATCCCTACTCTGGAAAGACCAGTTTCAACTCTGGGATGTTGGTGGGTTCCCATCACATGAACTGCTCACTTCAGGTCCTTCAACAACATCTCAATTGGATTAAGGTCAGGACATTGACTTGGTCATTCCAAAACATCAACTTTATTCTTCTTTAACCATTCTTTGGTTGAACGGCTTGTGTGATTAGGATCGTTGTCTTGCTGCATGACCCATTTCCTCTTGAGATTCAGTTCATGGACAAATGTCCTGACATTTTCTTTAGTACATTACTCACAAAAATTTAGGGATATTCGGCTTTCTGGTGAAATTTCAGGATGCACCTAAAATGCAATATAACCTTTACAGATGAACTTAATTTGACCTTCTCTAACCTTCTGAATGCACATGTTCAACTATTCAGTGTTTCAGTACTTTTTGCATAACTTGCTGTTCTCTAACAAGGTGCTTAACGGTAAAATTCATAACAGGGGTTTGATCCATGAATTGACCAATAAATTTTCTGCTTCAATTAGAATTGGTATTTAAACAGTCCTCTTCATCATGCTGTTCACATTTTGACATCATGAGACCAAGATGACACCTAACAATTGATCAACAATACCTTGCCACTGCGAGGCTTAAAACAGGATGTTCTCAGAGGGAAGTGGCCAGTGAGCTCAGAATGTCATCAGCAGTTTGCAGCAGAGAGACTGGAAGTCACAGAAGGGCATAGAAGTGGACGTCCTTTGGCCACATCCCACGCTGATGACCACTTCCCTGTGAACAGTGCCCTGCAGAACCAGATGATGAATGCCACTCAACTCCAGGCACATTTAAGGGAAGTGAGAAGCACCCAAGTGTCACGTCAGAAACATTCAAGATGTTTACATCAGTTTGGTCTGCCTGCTAGACAACCTGCAAGGGTACCTGACCACACCATCAGGTGCAGGCGTCATCATTTGCATGGGCCAGGGAGTGTTTACGCTGGACAAGGGACCAGTGGGAGTCAGTGCTGTTCTCTGACGAAAGTTGATTCATGTTGAGCAGAAATGATGGCCGCCAACGATGTTGGAGATGTCAAGGAGAGAGCTATGCATCAGCCACTGTTGTCACCAAACAAGCCTTTGGTGGTGGCGGTGTTACAGTCTGGGCAGGTGTGTCTAGTCAATACAGAACTGCCCTACACCTTGTGAATGGTACAGTGACAAGCCGATACTACCTGAATAACACTATTAATCCAGTCATTGTGCCCCTGCATGAACAACATGGCTTAATTTCATCTTCATGGCTGACAATGCTCCACCTCATCGAGGTCACATCATTAGGGAACAGCTGCTGGAGGCTGGGGTACCTCAAATGGAGTGGCCTGCACTTTCTCCAGACCTGAATCCTGTAGAAAACCTATGGGATCAGCTGAGTCACTGTGTAGAGGCTCGTAACTCTGCACCCCACAACCTCAATGATCTGAGGGCCGCCCTTCAAGAAGAGTGGAATGCCATGCTTCAGCAGACAATAAGTCGACTTGTAAACAGCATGTGACGCCATTGTCAAGCTGTAATTGATGCTCAAGGGCACATGACAAGTTATTGAGACACTGACATTTTTTGTTGTGGTATACCCACCACTGTTGTTGGCTTTTGTTTCAGTAAATTGAGATGAGGAAATCACCATTGCATGCTTCTACTTAAATGCCCTACTTTCATGATATATCAGTGTAGCGTGAACTTTTTACATTTTCCATAAATTTCATCTGAAAGCCAAATATCCCTCACTTTTTCTGAGTAGTGTATTTGCTGGTATAATTCAGAATTTATTGTTCCATCAATGATGGCAAGCCATCCTGGAACAGATGCAGCAAAACATGCCTAATGCATAAGGTTATTATGCTGGAATTCACTGTCTTCCTTTCTCCAAACATAATACTTCTCATTCAAACCAAAAAGTTTATTTAGGTCTCATCCATCCACAAGACATTTCTCCAACAGCCTTCACGCTTGTCCATGTGATCTTTAGCAAACTGCAGCTGAGCAGCAGTGTTCTTTTTGGAGAGCAGTGGCTTTCTCCTTGCAACCCCTGCCATGCACACCATTGCTGTTCAATGCTCTCCTAATGGTGGGCTCATGAACATTAACATTAGCCAATGCAAGAAAGGCCTTCAGTTGTTTAGAAGTTACCCTGGGGTCCTTTGTGACCTCTCTGACTATTACACGCCTTTCTCTTAGTGATCTTAGTTGGTCGAAAAACTCCTAGGGAGGGTAACAATAGGATTAAATTCCCTCCATTTGTGCACAATCTGTCTTACTGTGGATTGGTGGAGCCCAAACTCTTTAGAGATGGTTTTGTAAACTTTTCCAGCCTGATGAGCATCAACAACCCTTTTTCTGAGGTCCTCAGAAATCTCCTTTGTTCGTGCCATGATAGAAACATGTGTCGACACCTTGATAGATCTTTAAGTGATTCCTCAAAGAAAACAGGTGCCCACTCACACCTAACTGTCATCCCATTGACTGAAATAACCTGACTCTAATTTCACCTTCAAATTACCTGCTAACCCTTGAGGTTCATAAACTTTTGCCACTCACAGATATGTAATATCGGATCATTTTCCTCAATAGATAAATGAAAAAAGTAAAATTTTTGTCTCATTTATTTAACAGGGTTCTCTCCATCTTCTTTTAGGACTTGTGTGAAAATCTGAGTATGTTTTGGGTCATATTTATACAGAAAATTCTAAAGTTACATAAATTCTAAAGTTACATAAATTCTCAAACACCACTATACATGAGATGCATATGAATAATTCATAATTAAATTTAAAAAATACTTTTTTTCTCTAAGTAACAGGAATGCTTACTGTAGGGTTTAATTGCTGTCCGTTGCGATCACAACACATGGTGTCCTGTCATTTTCTGATTGTCCCAGCTTCACCCCCCTGCTGCCCTTTACACTTAGTCCCAGACTGTGTAGTTTCCTGGCATCAATTTTGTCATGTGTCATACAGTCGTGAAAAAATTTGGACACCCATTAAATATTCAGCTCTTTAAGAAATGTTCACACATCAATGGCTAATCTTGTTTTTATTTGTATTTTTTTTTTTTCATTTCAAGTGGGAATACATGTGGGGGTGTCCTAATTTATTCTCACCATTTTCTAGAGTTACATTTTACAGAAAATTTTAAAAAGTCTTTTCTTCAGTTTTAATTGTATTACTTTAATCTTTCAGTATTAAAGTTGATATTAAATGCCCATATGTCCAAATGTGTAAAAAACAAACAAAAAAACCAAAGGCTAAGACAGGGTGTCCTAATTTTTTCCATGACGATAGATATACTTGTAAAGCTTCCCCCACCCACCCCTTACACAAAAGTCTGTTGTTTTTTTTTCTTACAGCTCCTTAAAGGTGAACTACACAGTATTTTCATGAAAAAATTTTAAAAAAATCAACAGAATATTTATAAGGGTGCAGAATCAAAGTCTTGATATTCTTCAAAAAATAATATATTGATGACAAAAAACAAAACACTTTTAAAAATGTTCCTGGATCCGAAATGATCATAGCAAATGGAGGTGCCATATTCTGTCCATTATAATGGTTGACAGCACTGCCAACGTTGTGATAGAAAGATACACAAACAGTTGTTTGTTGTATTTATTGTAATCATATAATTAAGCGATGAAACGTTACCAGCCTGGCAGCTAGCCATGTCCTTCCTACTGCTTATATACACTCCTGATTAAAATCTTAAGACTGGGGAAAAACTAAAAGTGTTCATATTTTCCACTGGCGGATAATAACCAGGTTGTAAGCAGAGATTCAAAATGCAAAAATAAGAAACAGGAGCAAGAGAAAAAAATAGAAAGTAGACAATTTATTGAAAATTGCATTTAAACCCAACCAGGCTGTTGATCAGCTGATTGAATGTTTAAGACCGTAGCCCAGAAAAACCCAACCCATCTTCACCACATGGAGCAACGTTCCCACCAGCCTCCTGGAAACATATCAAGCATGCCTAAAAGAATTTTTGAAGTGGTCAAGAAGAACAGTGGGGCTACTCACTTCAGAGTCCTTTTTTGACACTTTTGAGTTCTATTTTGGGGGCTTTCTGGGCTATGGTCTTAAACTTTTGATGAGCTGATGAACAGCCTGTTACAGTTTAAATGCGATTTTCAATAAGTTGTCTACTCTCTATTTTTTATCCCCCGCTGGTCGAAGTCCAAAGGGGTTGAAGACATAAAAATACATAAAAATGATTGACAGAAATTATAGAGCCACCTACTACTTACAGGAAGTACTGCACCAAATGGATTACTTTATTATTCACGCAGCGCTTGCCGCGACAACGGGAAATTTTCTGAGCCAGCTAGGTACGACGGGCGCCGGGGTCCACGGTTGCACGGGGGGCGAGGGCCCGCTTACAGCTGCTTGTAGCTTTTAATATTTTTTTTTTTCTTCTTCTCCATCTAAGATCTCATTTTTGGGGTAGTCAACGTGCACGAAAACTCATCATTTTTTGCAGGGACCTCAAGACTGGCAAAAAATGTAATATTTTGGAGGAAATATGAATGACCCCACAAAAATGGCTCTACAGTGTCACCTAACGTGAAGTCAGTGGGGAGTGGCACACGCTTACTTTCACGTAGAGAGATCAAAATCATATGAGATGTTTATCATGTCAAGACATACAAAAAACTCCATAGAAGTGATGGTCTACACCCAACAGGAAGTCAGCCATTTTGCGCGGAGGGCGAGGGTCCGCTTACAGCAGCTTGCAGCTTTAATTTTTATTTATTTTTTATTTTAGTATACTTCATTAATCCCCAGAGGGAAATTACAGGGCATCCATCTGGATGGATGAGGCAGCCAATGTGTGGCGCCAATCCCTTCACCATTCACACATTCACACCTGGGGTCACTTTGGAGTCTCCAGTTAATCTAACTTGCATGTTTTTGGCCTGTAGCAGGAAACCAGAGTACCCGGGGTAAACCCACACAGACACAGGGATAACATGCAAACTCCACACAGAAGGGTCACTGATGGTCAGGGGGTGGGATTGAACCCACGATTTGTGGAGGGTGGAACTGATCCCTTGACCTTCTTGCTGTGCTGCCACAGTGCTAATCACTGCGCCACCGAGCTGCCCAAAATGAGTAAAGCTAGGGCCACCAAACCAGGTATACAGGTTCCCATTGGGATAGTGACCTCTAACTATGGGCTTGGGGTCAAAGGTCAAGGTTAGCATTTCTTATGCCTTACTACTGTACAGCAAGTAAAGCTAGGGCCACCAAACCTGGTACACAGATTCACCTTTGGAGCCTGACCTCTGACAATGGGTTTGAGGTCAAAAGGTCAAAGGTCAAGGTTAACATTTCTTATGCCTTATTACTGTACTATATTTCAACAACAAAAGAAAGCTAGGGTCACCAAATTTGCTACACAGGTTCACCTTGGGATCCTGACCTCTAACTATGGGTTTGGGGTCAAAGGTCAAGGTTGACACTCCCTATGATTTCTTACTATAGAACGTGTAAAGCTCTCTAGGGTCACCATACTTGCTGCAGGGGTTCACCTTGGGATCTGGACCTACAACTATGGGTTGTATATTTGTGGATGATGGGTTTATCATAATTTGGTTCTGCCACAGTAATTATATTCAAAAGTTGAAAATTGCTCTCCGTCAGTAAGTATTGGGGTCTTCAAAAAAAAAAAACAGAGGCAGGGGATATTGCACTTGCCTCAGAGTGCTCTTGTTGTCTGTTGCTCCTGTTTCTTCTTTATGCATTTTGAAGCTCTACTTACAACCTAGTTATGATCCACCAGTGCAAAATACGAATACTTGTAGTTTTCCTGCGGTCTTAAGATTTTGATCAGGAGCGTATGCAGTTAGGTACATATACAGTATATGGACCTATCTGTATATCTATGACTGGTAAGGATGTCACAGGTGGGTACAGCTAATAGGATGACTGACTTAGTGTCACATTTCTCTATTAACCAGTTGGGCCAAGCCTAAGTGTGACACCTACTGGCCAGGAGGTCAGAATGTTGCCTATATCACCTTTAAGAAAAGCTGTCTTTAAATTCCCGAAGCAGCTGGTTCTCAGCCTGCTCATTCATATAAATGAGCCTTTAATCTGATTTTATAAAGATTTTCTGAGTGGACCAGTCACAGTCAGGGTGCATTTGTGTTGCTAACTTAGAGAACTAAAGGTGGGGCTTGTTGGTTTGTGAGGTCATTAAAGCTAGGACATGCAAACTGCTCATTTCTTTGAGCGAGTGACTAAATAAAGACATTGGTTCTCCTTTTTTTTTTTTTTTTCCCTTGAAAGACAAAAGTAAAATAGAAAGATGTCTTTTTTTTTGTCTTTCAAAGGAAAAAAAAAAAAAAGGATAAATAATTGAAAGAAGACAAAATGAACCTGTTTGACGTATGACATTGGTTCTCATTCATGAAATCTGTGACTAGATTTATGCGTAAATCACCTTGGTACTAAAAACCTCTGGATTCATGAACACTGCGTAAAACCCTGATTTGTTCGTAGCCATGTTTGTAGGTTCATTAATGCCGTTCATTCATAAACAGAACACGTTCTACCGTAAATCACTGTCCATAAACTACCATTGAAAGAGGAGTGGAGAGGTGCATCCTGTCGATCAGATGACATAGCGCAAGTAAAGAATAGAAAGAAGAACTTCTCAAAGGCTGCAACTGAAGTCATCTTGAGTGATTTAGAGGTGAGAGAAAAACATTCTTCTGTCAGTAATGATGTGACTGGTACAAGAACGGACTGGAGGGAGGTGACAGATGCTACAGGAGAAAAAGAAAAAGCTGGAAGTGCATCACAGCTGCAACTTTTTTTTTTTTTAAAGGGAGCTTTCTTTAAAAATCTTCTACTGTTCAGTCCTCCACTGAGTTGGCAGCAAACTCAGAAGGTAACTTATTTTATTATAGTCCTGAATCGAGACACATTCTGACAGCCATCACTCAAAAGTTTGGGTCACGTGGGCCTCATTTATGCAAAGCAGTATCTTGATTAAATAAGTGGGAACAGAAAACTAGAATTGTAATTTTAAGCTCAATAATTAAACTATAAATAAATGAGTGATGCCATATTTGTGACCAAGGGGATGGGCCAAGCCCAACTGGAGGCGTCCAACCAGGAGTTCAAACTCACAACCTCCCGCTCCAGAGTCCAGTGTTCTGCATGTGTCACCATGTGGGAATGCTTTGTTTGTTGACTGTTGCATATCAATGTGCTTTTTAACTTGTTTTAACAAACTATGCAGAGGGAGAGAATTTGGAGAACTATTTTCCAAAATGAGAAGTCTTTTAAAAAGTTTAGGTCTACTGAATGTTTGTGTTTAATCGTCTTATATTTATTTAGATATTCTGTTGGGTGTGTGTGGTCATTTAAAAGTGGGGACAGTTGAGAAATGATCATTAAGTGATCAATGTACTCATTTAATTTGGATACTTAAGAATGGTTGTAGCCCATAGAGCGATTCTATCTGTCTATCTATTCACACTCACAAAAAAGTTAGGGATATTCGGCTTTTGGGTGAAATTTCAGAATGCACCTAAACCGCACTATAACCTTTTCAGGTGAACTTAATTTGACCTTCTCTAACCTTGTGAATGCATATGTCCTACTGTTCAATATTTCAGTACATTTTGCATAACTTGCTGTTCTCTAACAAGGTGCTTAATGGCACAATTCACAACAGGTGTTTAATCCATGAATTGACCAATACATTTTGTGCTTTAATTAGAATTGGTATTTGCAGTTTCATGAAATGGTCAGTCAGGAAGCAACTCATACCAGCTTGGACGTCGCCTGGGTTAACAAAGTCAGGAGTTCCTGGCAGCGGAAGGTGAAGGACAGAGCTGCGTGGAGGAATCTGATCAGACCTAAATGAAACAGTCATTGTCGCTCCCGACAGACTACTATGATGATGATGATGATGATGATGATGATGATTTAAACAGTCCTCTTCATCATGAGACCAAGACAACACCTAACAACTGATCAACAGTACCTCACTATTGTGAAGCTTCAAAGAGGGTGTTCTCAGAGGGAAGTGGCTACTGAGCTTAGAGTGTCATCAGCAAGTTGCAACAGAGATGCAGAAAGACTGGAAGAGTCACAGAAAGGCATAGAAGTGGACGTCCTTTGGCCACATCCCATGCTGATGACCGCTTCATTGTGAACAGTGCCCTGTAGAACCAGGTGATGAATGCCTCTCAACTCCAGGCACATTTAAGAGAGGTAAGAGACACCCAAGTGTCACGTCAGACCATTGCAAACCGTTTACATCAGCGGGGTCTGTGTGCTCGACAACCTGCAAGGGTACCTGACCACACCACCAGGCACAGGCATCATCGTCTTGCCTGGGCCAGGGAGCATTTACGCTGGACAAGGGACCAGCGGGCCTCAATGCTGTTCTCTGATATATATACAGTGGGGCAAAAAAGTATTTAGCAGCCACCAATTGTGCAAGTTCTCCCACTTAAAAGATGAGAGAGGTCTCCAATTTTCATCATAGGTATATCTCAACTATGAGAGACAAAATGAGAAAAAAAAAATCCAGAAAATCACAGTCCCTTTGCAGAAAAACAGCCCCAAAGCATGATGTTTCCACCCCCATGATTCACAGTAGGTATGGTGTTCTTTCTTCTCCAAACACGACAAGTTGAGTTTTTACCAAAAAGTTCTATTTTGGTTTCATCTGACCATATGACATTCTCCCAGTCCTCTTCTGGATCATCCAAATGCTCTCTAGCAAACTTCAGATGGGCCTGGACATGTACTGGCTTAAGCAGGGGGACACGTCTGGCACTGCAGGATTTGAGTCCCTGGCGACGTAGTGTGTTACTGATGGTAGCCTTTGTTACTTTGGTCCCATCTCTCTGCAGGTCATTCACTAAGTCCCCCTGTGTGGTTCTGGGATTTTTGCTCACTGTTCTCGTGATTATTTTGACCCCACGGGGTGAGATCTTGCGTGGAGCCCCAGATCGAGGGAGATTATCAGTGGTCTTGTATGTCTTCCATTTTCTAATAATTGCTCCCACAGTTGATTTCTTCACACCAAGCTGCTTACCTATTGCAGATTCAGTCTTTCCAGCCTGGTGCAGGTCTACAATTTTGTTTCTGGTGTCCTTTGACAGCTCTTTGGTCTTGGCCATAGTGGAGTTTGGAGTCTGACTGTTTGAGGTTGTGGACAGGTGTCTTTTATACTGATAATGAGTTCAAACAGGTGCCGTTAAAGACGGGCTCCTCCTTTAACAGAGGAGCCTGTTAAAGAAGAAGTTACAGGTCTGTGAGAGCCAGAAATCTTGCTTGTTTGTAGGTGACCAAATACTTATTTTCCACCATAATTTGCAAATAAATTCTTTAAAAATCAGACAATGTGATTTTCTGGATTTTTTTTTCTCATTTTGTCTCTCATAGTTGAGGTATACCTATGATGAAAATTTGAGACCTCTCTCATCTTTTAAGTGGGAGAACTTGCACAATTGGTGGCTGACTAAATACTTTTTTGCCCCACTGTATATATATACAGTGGATATAAAAAGTGTACACACCCCTTTTCAAATGCCAGGTTTTTGTTGTAAAAAAAAATGAGACCAAGATAAATCATTTCAAAACTTTTTTCTACCATTAATGTGACCTATAACCTGTACAACCCAACTGAAAAACAAACTGAAATCTTTTAAGAGGAAAAATGAAAAATAAAATACTTACAATAACCTGTTTGCATAGCGGGCAGCTCAGTGAAGCAGTGGTTAGCACAGTGGCAACACTGTAAGAAGGTCACGGGATCGATTGCACCCCTGACCATCGGTGACCCTTCTGTGTGGAGTTGGCATGTTCTCCGTGTGTTTGCGTGGGTTTACCCCGGGTACTCTGGTTTCCTCCCACAGGCCAAAAACATGCAAATTAGGTTAATTGGAGACTCTAAAGTGGCCCTAGGTGTGATTGTGTGTGTGAATGGTGAAGGGATTGGCGCTGTACCGTGGCTGCCTCATCCATCCAAGTGGATGCCCTGAATTTCCCTCTGGAGATTAATAAAGTAATAAATAAATAAATGTGCACACCCTTAAACTAATACTTTGTTGTAACACCTTTGGCTTTTATTGCAGCACTCAGTCTTTTTGGGTAGGAGTCTTATCATGTGGCACATCTTGATGTGGCAATATTTGCCCACTCTTCTTTGCAAAAATGCTGCAAATCTGTCAGATTGTGAGGGCATCTCCTGCACAGCCCTCTTCAGATCACCCCACAGATGTTTGATCGGATTCAGGTCTGGACTCTGGCTGGGCCATTCCAAACCTTAATCTTCTTCTGGTGAAGTCATTCTTTTTTCAATTTGGATGTGTGCTTTGGGTCATTGTCGTGCTGAAAGATGAAGTTCCTCTTCATCTTCATCTTTCTAGCAGAAGCCTGAAGGCTTTGTGCCAACACTGACTGGTATTTGGAACTATTCATAATTCCCTTGACTTTGAATTTACCTTGACTAAGGCCCCAGTTCCAGCTGAAGGAAAACAGCCCCAGTAGGTATGGTGTTCTTTTGGTGATGAGCAGTGTTGTGTTTGTGCCAAATATACCTTTTGGAATTATGGCCAAAAAGTTCAACTTTGGTTTCATCAGACCATAACACATTTTCCAACATGTGTTTGAGAGATTTGAGATGTGTTTTTGCAAAATGTAGCCGGGCTTGGATGTTTTTCTTCGTAAGACAAGGCTTCCGTCTTGCCACCCTAGACGGGAGATTGTTGTCACTTGCACTAAACTTGCCAGAAATGCCCGCAGCTTCTTCAATGTTGCTGTCGACCTCTCGGCAGCCTCCCTGACTAGTTTTCTTCTTGTCTTTTCATCAATTTTAGAGGGACGTCCAGTTCTTGGTAATGTTACTGTTGTCCCATATTTTCTCCACTTGATGATGACTGTCTTCACTGTGTTCCATGGTATATTTGATGCCTTGGAAATTCTTTCGTGCCCTTCTCCTGACTGATACCTTTGAACAATGAGATCCATCTGATGCTTTGGAAGCTCTCTGCGGACCATGGCTTGTGCTGTAAGATGTGACTACAAAAATGTCAGGAAAAGCCTACTAGAACAGCTGAACTTTATTTGAGGTTAATCAGAGGCACTTTAAATGGCGGCAGGTGTGTGCCGACTCCCATTTAACATGAGTTTGAATGTGACTGGCTAATTCTGAATACAACCACATTCCCAGTTATAACAGGGTGTGCATATTTATGCCAACAGGTTATTGTAGGTTTTTTATTTTTCCCCTTCAAAGGTTTCAGTTTGTTTTTCAATTGGGTTGTACAGGTTATAGGTCACATTAATGGTGGAAAAAGTTTTGAAATGGTTTATCTTGGTCTCATTTTTTTACATCACAAAAACCTGGCATTTGAACAGGGGTATGTAGACTTTTTATAGCCACTCTGTGTGTGTGTGTGTGTGTGTGTGTGTGTGTGTGTGTGTGTGTGTGTGTGTGTGTGTGTGAAGGCATTTTAAATAAAACATGACGGATTTTTTTAAGGTGCACTTGGGCTGTTCAGCTTTCATATTTTTATTTAACATGTAGTCTAAACAACAGATAGGATATTAAGTAGATTTAATTAACTCACCCACATTTTTAAGAAACCTAAAGTTTAAATATATGAATTGCTGATTAAGGTAGTGTAAATGCATTATAGGCTACTTTTAGTCACATTTAAAATGCGTTTTAAAGGCGTTTGATGTGAACATGAAACAGAACAGGTTAAGGTTAATTAAGGTGGAAATTTGTGGTAATTACAAGCAATATTTATGTGCATTTATATTTGCACAAGCTCTACCAGTGGTAAGAGGCAAGAGATTTTGTTGGTATTTATGAAAAGTCTGAAACTACTAACCTTTTGGTGAACGCAGAAATGGGTAAATTTCACTCGAAGAACACTTTATGCACAAATCCTTTCTGCTTATGTTTCATGAATGAGAACCACTGTGTATATATCTTTGTGCGATGTGAATATGAATATTTTAATGGTATACAGAGCTGTGAAAATGTATTTTCTCCCTTCCTGATTTCTTACATTTTTGCATATTTGTCAAACTTAAATGTTTCAGATGAAACAGATTATAATATTAGGCAAAGATAACCCAAGTAAATACAAAATGCAGTTTGTAAATGATGACTTCATTTATGAATGGGGAAAAAAAGCTACCCAAACCTGCCCTATGTGAAAAACTAATTGCCCTGTAAACCTGGTTGTGCCACCCTTGGTGACAACAACTGCAGTTAAGCAGTAACTGGCAACAAGTCTTTTATATCAATGATCCTGGTTACATGATCACAATAAACCAGTTACTGGAAATCATCATTTAAAAACTGCATTTTGTATTAACTTAGGTTAAAAATATAAGAAATCAAAAATGGGGCAAATACTTTTTCACAGCACTGTATACGTGACCCATGGACATATTATGCGGTTAAAACCAACAAAAAGAATATATGCACAAAATGGGACCTTTAAGTCATTTAAGTAATATGCAGATCAGATTTTGGCTTTTGGATTTTGTTCTCAGTCTTGCCTTATTGGAGACATACAGAATGATTAACGCATCAAAACCTACTTCATTCTTTTCAAAAATAAACTATTTTCCCTCTTCCTCCAAAACAAACCCTAACTTTCTCAGGTCATATTTTACAATATACAAGGATTTTAGAGAATGGACTCAAATAGGCTAAAGGTTTAGATTGAAAGTTTATAGTGATTTATGGTTTTTTTTTTTTCAAATTTTGTTTCATTTTTTAAAGATTCTCAACGTAGACAATTTTACAAGTTAAAGAGAACATTGAACACTTTTGTTTAGTCAGGAAGTTCAATAGTTGGAACAGACTTGCATTGTTTTGTCAATATTTTTTTTTAAAATAACTTCCACTGAATTATCAACAACGTTTATGAGAACATATAATACAAATATATCTAACATCTTCTGTGTGCTGTTTTAACATTATACTCATACCGTCTTGCTTTGTAAGCACTGTGGACTTGAGTTCAGATCTTATATTCAGCCATGGATCTAACATACATTCACTACAAGCATAAGAACTGTCACCTCAAAACATACAAAGACACAAAAACATTTTAATTCAAATGGGGGCAGAGTCACTAAGAAAAGGGTTTTCATCTAACTGAACGAGAGGCCCTCATTCTGTGTATTCCTGTCAATCATTGCTGAATTATTCATGTGAACAATAAGTCTGATATATGTGCTTCAGTAAAAATAAATAGTTTTAGTCACGTGTGCACAGTTTGCCCAATTATTCACTTCCAATCATCTTCCAGTTATCAACTCTACCACCTTGGGCAAGAGAAAACGGAATCCTTGAAACACCAGTTAAGATGTTTGGCTTTACCAGTGCCTATATCATTTATTCATAATGTATGATCAAAGAAGTTCATGTTGTCCCATCAAAGAGGTGCCACCAAAATAGTTTCATAGAGTCCACATTCCACTGAACTGCAAGGGTCAAAGGTGAATGCCGGTGAGGTTTATCTCACAAGTCAGGAGGGAAGATGAGGGCCTCAGCAGCACACTCGGCATCGTCCTCTTCGTCTTCCTCTGGAATGTTCTCAGGCTCCCATGTAAAGACATCAGAAGCATTGTCCGTAAACGAGCCAGATGGGCTCCGTACCATCTCCCAAGGACAGAGTGCGTCTCGGCGTCCCAGGGCTAAGTTTGATTTAGGTTCCTCTGTCTGCTGTGAGGCCTCATCTGCAGCAGTCTCTTCTGTAATGATTGGCCCCTGGCTCTCTATGACATCTTTCTCACTAACGGGGATATCAACGTTGTCTTGACCTTCATCTGCTGCGTGGCTAGTTTGGTTTGTTGGAATTTTCGGCTCCTCTGTGTCCCATGGGCAAACCTCTGCCCGAGTGCTCTCTTGTTTTGTGAGAACTTTAGCTTCTTCACCCTCCCATGGACAAACATCTCCTCTAATGCCGTCTTGCTTTTTGGCAACTTTTGTGTCTTCTGTCTCCCACGGACAAACGCTTGCTTGAGAACTATCTTGTTTTTTGAGCATTTTTGGCTCTTCTGTCTCCCACGGACAAAGTTTTGCCCTTACACTATCTTGCTTTTTCAAAACCTGTGGTGCATCTTCCTGAGAACTCCCCTGTCTCTGTAGATTATCTGCTGCTTCTGTTACTTCCATTTTTGCTACCTCTACTTCTGTTTCCCATGGGCAAACATTTGTTCGAGTTGTATCTTGCTGGACATGACTTGAAGATATTTTGAGCATCTTTGATTTTTCTGATTCCTCTGTCATCCAAGGACAAACATTTTCTCTTACTTGGTCTTGCCTAACTTGACTTGAAGAGATTTGGGGGGTCTCTGGTTTTTCTGATTCATCAATTTCCCATGGACAAACATCTACTGGTATTTTTAATTGGTCTGATGTCCCGTCCGTCCCCTCAGCCAAAATTGAGTCACCTTCTTCTAAGTCCTCACTTTTTTCTTGATCACTTTCCCAGGGACAAATATGTACTTTGATGGGCATTTGTGGAACAGAGTCTGTATTTGTTGGTTCTGAGCTTCCATCCTCCCATGGGCAAACATCTTCCAGGATTTTAGGAGGATCAGGGAAATCCCATGGACATCTTGCTGCTGTCTTGGCTGCTTGTATTCCCCAACCTAGGCTAGGTGGTGTAGTGTGTTGCTGTAGCTCAGTTGATGCACTAGGATAGATGGCAGCTTTTATGGCTTCTTGTCGAAAGGGCACCTTCAGAGATCCCTTGCTTTCCAAAGGATTTAAGTTTTCGTATACACCTTCAGCCTTCTGCTGAACATCCCATGGACAAATATTAGCATATTCATTATCCTGTCTAGTCTGGGGAGTTTCTCCAATCTCCCAGGGACACACTTCTGCGACACACTTTAAAGACTGTTCTGGCTTTGAATCTTTAGACAGAGTAGTATATGAAATAACGGGAATGTCTTGTGATTCTAGTGGACGTACTTCAGCTTGTATCCTTCCTTGGGTCTTCACATCCCCTTGTTCTTGAGACTCCCAGGGACAGACATTAGATCTTTCAGAAACCTGAGGTTCCCATGGGCACACATCTGCTTTAATGCTCTGCTGTTTCTTTGGCCCCTCTCCTTGCTGGGAAGCTACAACTCCATCCCACGGGCACACGTCTGATTGAGAAACATTACGGGTTGGTGTGATTCGATAACTGCCTCTTCTGTGAGTCGAAGGAGTTCTGGAACTGCTGGCAGTCTCCCAAGAACTTATGCTGCGTTTGCTGCTCTGTCTTGATAAAAGCACATTTTCATAGGTGCCATCTCTTTGTGTGTCATCTACATCATAAGGGTGGATGGAAGATTTTACAACTACAAGCCTTCGAGGGCTTCTATCAGAGGAATCCCCTGAAGACAACCTGACTGCATTTTGCTTTACAAGACATGGCTTTCCCTCTACAGTTGTCATGCTTCTTTTCTGCAGTGGCTTCTTTTCCACACTTGCACGTCTACTAGATCCTCCAGACCTTGGTGTTGTAGAAGCACTGTCCTGGCCTTTTTGTGAAACAGAATCCTCTCTATTTAGACTTCCATCCTTACTGGATCTGCTACTTGCATCCATGGATCCCATTAATGCTTTCACAGAAAGCCACTTATTGGTAGTGGTGCGGAAGGAGAAGACACGTTGGTCCTTTACAACCTTTGGTCTCGGAGAGCCTGGTGCACTTGCAGATACAGTACCCTGCAGTTTGTTGGACTCAGTTTCACCATGTAGTCCTTTGTCCACAGAAGGCTCCTTTTGTACAGGTGGTAAATGGTCCCAGGGACAGATAAGTGCCAGTGGAGACGGCGGCCTTATTTCTTCACTATTATCAGAATTTGCATAAGTGACATGCTTCTGGTTCTTGTCAACAGGCTGCTCTTGCTCCACCTCCCAGGGGCAAACCTCAGCCTTGTCAAAAGACTCTGACTGTAGAGCGCTCCTGGTCTGCTCACCTATGGAAATGCTCTGTCTCGACTTTACCGTGCTGGCTCTGCTAAGCTTAGGTATGTTTTCCATAGAATGAGCAGTAGTTGAGGATAGGCTCCAAGACTTATGAAGCCTACTGTGATCAGGGTGCAGGAGATTTGTGTCAACTGTCAGATTCTGGGCACTTGCTGACTTACAGACTCCTGGTGGAATATCCAAGGAGTCTGTCTCAGATCGCTGGGATGATCTCTTCACAGAATTGGCCTTTAGCATTGAGCTATGCAAGAAGGAGTCTCTTTGTCTGACATATTGATGATCACTTTGGGACTTCCGTATAGATGGTGATGGGGACTTCCGTATAGAAGGTGATGGGGACTTCATTGAACTTCTGTAACTGATACTGACAGTGTCTGGAGTCCTTCTGAAAGAGTCAGAATGATTTTCACTTTTACAACGGAAGGATCCATCTTTCTCCTCACGGCTGCACTGCCGGCTCATAGATTCTGGAATTTCAGCAATGCGTCTAATAATGGATCTCCCTATAGCACATCGAGAACTTCGCTTTTTTGGGAGGTGGGGGTTGTTTGCAGTCATCTTCTTTGTCTTGTGGACTTCTAACTGGGTGTATAACTTCTTCAGTTCATCCTGATGTATATGAAGAATGAAGAAGATAAATGATGGCATAATGGACATGGTTGAAATGATTGAGGAGAGGAAGACAGGAGAGTAACAAGTCAGAGGAGAGGCAGAAGAAATTTTAATGTAAGAACACAATTTAGGATAAGAAAAGGATAAATGGCGGACAAAGGTCATACAACATGTTCACACTGTCTTTTAGTAATTTTTCTATTTATAATTTGATTTATATATTTTTTTAAGATTTGTTTAAATTGGTTAAAATCACAAGATTTATTTTTGCCTTTGGGCTGTTCCCTTTTGGGGTCGCCACAGTGTATCATCACCTCATATCATGATGATTTGACATGTGAATTATCACAAGATTTATATTTCATTTATTTTCTTGTTTAAATGTAATCTTTGGTACTTCCTCATTTTGTAAATTAAGCCCCAATGCAAAGTGATAACATCTTTCTGAGGGGACAAGAGGGTTTACCCGAAAGTCATCTGGGTCCACACTGTGCTCACTCCAAGCAGAGTGAAAACTGCTGTTCAGGTAGGAGCCAGAACGCCGCAGGTCCACTTCATCTTCATACACTTCTGCAGCAATCTCTTCTTTCACAGGCTTAGACATGTAGAGGAACTGTAGAACACATGCATATGTAATTGTAGAATCCACAGGTTACAGCATTTGATTTGTTTCTGAAAAGTGGCCAAGATATTTCAGAACAGACAACCTGTACTAAAAGGGAATGATTCTGAGCTAGTTTTGAACAAAAATGAAGTTAAAGTAGCCAAGTTATAAAATAAACTTGCTTGCCACCATTACTAATTTTTTCATCTTTCATCTCAGAAAGTTGTGACCGCTCTGTTAAATTTTTTTCTTTGTTGAGGAAAATTGGTTTTATGTGTTTTGTTTGTTTGCAATTATATATATATATATGTGGAGAGCGTGAAAAGATGAGGCTGAGTTTATTTCTCAATTCAGGTTTATTAATCATTCACGTATCTCCAACATCCTCTCAAACAGAAAAGAGACCCTTCCTCTCACATCTGTCCCTTTTATACCTGGGACATCAAAGTACAGAGTCACATTGTCTTTAATCCCAAGACACAATACATAACCCCCAGGTCTTCTCCTCTCCCCCAAAACCCTGGTGGTCAGGAAGCCTCTCAAGGCCATCTCAAAAGGTCACATTTCACATCCTCCTGTCATCCCCAGGAGGTCCAGACTTATTGTTCATTCTGAGACGTGGGCAACAGTAATATACATATGCAGCCTAAGCAACTCAAATATGTGTGCCACATGGACCCCCCCCCCCCCAAACGTCCAAAATGAAACAATACAACACAGTCTGCACATTATGGTAAAATCACAAACATCAGTCCAAGTGCTGTTTGGGTTTCAATCGTCTTCCGAACTTGCTGTAAGCGGGCTTTACCACTCCCGTGGCGCCATCCTGCTGTGAATCTGCTACCTGAGGATGACAACTGTTAGTCAAACCCTGTGGGGGCTCTGGGGCATGCTCCCTGGGAGGTCTGCCGCGTCGAGGAGCTCTCGCCAACGGCACAGCCTCGTCAGCCATCACAAAAGCAGGTTTGAGTCTGTCAACGCCAATTGTTTCCCTCCTGCCTCCCAAATCTAGCAAAAAATGCTTATCACCTGTTTCCAGCACTCTATATGGGCCATCATAAGGAGGTCGCAGGGCTGGGCATTGAGCATCGTGTCTGACAAAAACAAACTCGGCATTTTTTAAAGCCTTAGGTACAAAAACGCGCGGAAAAGCGTGATGAACGGGGCCCGGAAGCGTGCTCGCTCCCATGTTGCTCAGCAACCGCTGAGCAGGCGGGCACTCCGGCGCAGGATTATCTGGGAGAAACTCCCCCGGCAGCCAAAGCGGCTGTGCAAACACCAACTCAGCTGGGGAGGCTTTTAAATCCTCTTTAGGTGCAGAACGCAACCCCAATAAAACCCATGGTAGTCTGTTTACCCAATTTGCATCCGTAAGCGACGCTCTGAGGGCTGCTTTCAATGACCTATAGAAACGTTCGCATAAACCATTAGCCTGGGGGTGGTACACGGCAGTGCGGTGAATCGTTACCCCAGGCTGCGGGCCATCACCGACCAAAGCTCAGAAACAAATTGAGGACCTCTGTCGGATGTAATATCCGACAGAACTCCAAAACGCGCTACCCAAGCCGTTAAAAACGCACGCGCCACCTCCTCGGCTGTGGTTGATGCCAGTGGGACCACTTCAGGCCAGCGCGTGGTGCGGTCCACCATCGTCAAAAGATGCGTGCACCCCTGTGACGGCGGGAGGGGGCCTACGAGGTCGACGAGCACATGATCAAACCTCTTAGCCGGGATGTGAAACGGCTCTAAGGGGGCTTTCGTGTGTTTGTGTATTTTGGCCCGCTGGCAAGCCATGCAGGCTCTTGCCCACTCCTTAACGTGTTTGCGCAGGCTCGGCCACACAAACTTCTCTCCTACCATTTTGACCGACGCGCACACCCCCGGGTGCGCCAGAGAGTGAATGGAGTCAAAAACACGGCGGCGCCACGCGGTCGGGACCACCGGGCGCAGTTGCCGCGGCCAAGGCTGCATAATCTATCCCCACGCAGACTGGGGCCGCACGTACTTCCACGCCGCTATTTTGTTCCGCGGCCATGGCAGTATAATCTACCCCTGCGCGGACTGGAGCAGTTACGGCGCACGAGAGACAGTCTGCCACTACATTAAGTTTACCTGCTACGTGTTGAATATCGGTAGTAAACTCTGAAATTGCAGCCAGCTGCCTCTGCTGCCGGCCCGACCACGGTTCTGAAACCTTGGCCATCACGAAAGTCAGCGGCTTGTGGTCGACAAACGCGGTGAAACGCCGACCTTCCAACCAGAACGAAGTGGCGAATGGCTAAGTGGACCGCCAACAACTCCCTGTCGAACGCGCTGTATTTTCGCTCGGCATCGCACAAGGTCCTGCTGAAAAAGGCAAGCGGCTGCCAAGCCCCGGCCACATGTTGCTCTGCAACCGCCCCTATGGCCACATCTGATGCATCAGTAGTGAGCGCTATGCGGGCCATTGGGTCTGGATGTGCCAACATCGCAGCGTCTGCAAGAGCTGCTTTAACCTCCGAGAAAGCGCGTTCCCGCTCCGGGGACCATTCAATTGCATTTGTGGGTTTTTGTTTTTTTAGCGCGGCATACAATGGTTGCATGAGCTGCGCTGCGCGGGGGAGGAAACGGTTATAAAAATTCACCATTCCCAAAAACTCCTGTAATGCTTTGACCGTTTGTGGTTGGGGAAAATTTGTTACTGCGCGCACTTTGTTGGGCAGCGGGACCGCTCCTTCTGGAGAGACGTGGTGCCCCAAAAAAATCAATCTGCGTCACCCCGAACTGACACTTCGCTGGGTTGATTATTAACCTGTGATCTCCCAACCTCCGGAAAACTGCCGTGAGGTGTTTTTCGTGTTCCTCTTCGGACGCGCTGGCTACCAAAATATCGTCCAGATAGACGAACACAAAAGGGAGATCGCGCAACACCGCATCCATCATGCGTTGGAACGTCTGCGCGGCGCCTTTAAGCCCAAACGGCATGCGCAAAAACTCAAAAAGGCCAAACGGAGTTATTACCGCTGTTTTGGGTATGTCCTCAGCGCGTACTGGGACTTGATGGTACCCGCGGACCAAGTCTATTTTAGAAAAAATGCGCGCCCCCGCCAGATGAACGGAAAAATCTTGAATATGGGGGATTGGGTAGCGGTCGTACGCTGTAGCGTTGTTCAACCTGCGGAAATCACCGCAAGGTCGCCATGAGCCGTCCGCTTTAGGGACCATGTGGAGCGGGGAAGCCCATGGGCTCTTCGAACGCTGGATGATGCCCAACTTTTCAAGGTTGGCAAACTCCTCGCGCGCTATGGACAGTTTAGCTGCATCCAAGCGCCGAGCTTTTGCAAAAACGGGGGGACCAGCGGTAGTAATAAAATGCTCCACTCCGTGTTTAGCGACGGCTGCTGAAAATGTGGGAACTGTGAGTGCTGGAAACTGAGTGAGGAGGGTGTGGAACTTACCGCCTGCCGTAGCGACGTTGGCTTGTGCTGTGGGCGGGGTCACTCAAGCTGCACAAGGGATAGAGTAAAACGAGAGTGCATTAACCAAGCGTCTATTAGGAAGATCAACCAACAGCCCGTGTGAGCACAGAAAATCAGCACCTAACATGTTGAAACTCACCGCAGCTATAATAAAAGTCCACTCATATGTACGGCCGTGCAGGGACAGAAGCAGAGTCCTTTCACCGAAGGTCTTATTGCTCGAGCCGTTCGCCGCTGATGCTCCGTGACTCCCGGGGCCTGCCAGCCGGTCAGCGTAGGTTGGAGTGATGAAACTCACTTGGGAGCCCGTGTCCACGAGGAATTGTCTCCCAGAATGCGCATCCGTCAAGTAGAGCAGCTTGTTCTGTTCACCGAGGGCCGCAGCTGCTACCGACTCCCGGTTCTGGCGTTTCCCGAGCTCTTGAACTGACACAGTAGAATACACTTGCGTGCCCTCTCTGCGAAGCGGTGATGGTAAAAACAGAGGTCGTCTCCTCCGCAATGTTTGATCTTCACCGCCGCTGTTGCCGGTGGTTCTGCCTACGCAGCCTCTGGCCCCCTGCCATTCCCGGCCGTCGCGCCGAGGTCTGTCGCTGCTGCGGTGGCCGTGTACCGTCTGCTGGCGTTGAGAATCCGCTGTGCCTCTCGGGCCAGCGCGCGGAAGTCCCGCTGGGCCACAAACTGTGAAACTGCCAGGTTCACCCTCGTCTCCGACGGTAGGGTTCTCAGGAAAATGTGGGCGAAATCGTCGTCGTCTGAGCCTCTCAGCCTCAGCATGTCTTCCATCAGGTCGACAGGCGTGCTTTCTCCCAAGTCGTTCAGGGCCAGGAGTCGCTCAGCTCTCTCCTGGGCTGAGGGAGTGAAACGCTGGATAAGCGCAGCCTTCAACCCGCCGTATTTGTCGCCAGCGGGTGGGCGCTGCACCAGGCTCTGCACATGTCGAGCTGTGCGGTTGTCGAGCTTGGCAATAACGTGGTAGAATTTCGTGTCATCTGCCGTTATTCCCCCGAGAACGAACTGAGCCTCGGCCAAGAGGAACCAGGAGTCCGGGTTGTCCTGCCAGAATTCTGGTAGTTTGGCTGAGACTGCGTTTGCCCGGCTGGTTCCTGACGAGTCCGGTTCGGGGGAATCGTTTCTGCCCATGATACGTCATAAGGTCACCAGTGTGGAGAGCGTGAAAAGATGAGGCTGCGTTTATTTCTCAATTCAGGTTTATTAATCATTCACGTATCTCCAACATCCTCTCAAACAGAAAAGAGACCCTTCCTCCCACATCTGTCCCTTTTATACCTGTGTAGCATCATCGTCTCCTCAAACCAAGACAGAAGATCACTTCTCTCCAGTTTACAGGAATTTCATTTTATTCCTTATACAGGAATACTACTTTTCTGCATGTTACAGGAATATCACTGGCCTTTATGTCGACTCATGCAGGCCTCTTCCAGGCCTGACCAAAGATGCTTGCTTTCCCAGGACCCCAATGTAAACAGTTGCCTCTTGCAGAGATTGTAAGGATCAGAATTTGCTTTTAAAGGCTCAAAGGAACATAAAACTCAAGAGACCAGACCTCCAACGTGAACACTGCATTTGGATAACGTATCTTTTCACAGGAAACCAATGTCTTAAATGAGTCATAAACCACTTAATCTGACGGGTTTATAGCCCATGATACTATCCAGGTTTTCTCCCAGATATCATGGACCTAAAGGAAATCATCTACAGCTCAACAGTACCTCCTAGTGGATACCTACAAAATGTGTTTTCAGTATGTAAGATGACTTTTAATTTGTTCTAAACATTAAGTTTCTTTCAGCTTATCCTCTGGATCCTAAGGACACTGAAAATCATCCCTCTTTTATCACCAACCATGGTTTGCTGCATGGTTTGCTACATTTTGATCTCTGTTATTCAAACAAATGTAATATTGGAGTAATGGTATAAATGCATGATCACCAAATATTAGCCAAGTCATTTAATTTAGTTAGATTTTATATTGAGCACCTAATTTCATAAGAACTGACTGAGTGTTGATTTTCCCTCTGCAATTTCATGGGATGGTGTCTTCGTTTGATTGGCTGCTCTCAAACAAAGAAATGTTCTCGCATTGGATGGCAGGCCATTTCAAACTGCTTCTGAAAAAGTCGATTGGTCAGTCTTGCGATCGACATCATCAGTTTTATGACCCGGCGAGGTAACTTTAAAAGAGAGAAGTTAGATTTGAGTTTTTTAGAAGTAAGATCAGACAAAAAAAAGACAGACAAAGAGAAGTAAGGGCAAGATTAGCAAGAAGTAAAGTAAAGATTAGTAACAAGAACATCAAGATAGAGAACGGTGAGAGAATTAAGAATTAGAAACACAGAAAGAAGAAAGAAAGAGATTTTGAGAAAGATTAGGAACTAAATTAAGATTAGAGAAGCAGAATAGTAATCTAGATCTCAGAAGAAGATTTCATTCCACCGTTTCAAGGCCCTGTGAAGTTTTATTCTGTTCTTTGTGAAGTTTGTCAAGTCTTTCTGGTTACTGAGGAGAAACCACTTTTCTTTAGAGCTCGGTTTTTTTTTAGAGAATCAAATTCTCAAACTTTTTCCTTCACCTCAGAAGCCATTCTTATCCTAGTAAATGTTTTTCTAATATTTTTTTTTTCTATGACTTTTCACGCCATTAAAGTGGACCTTTAATTTGCCTAGTTTAAAGTGAACAGAGACTGAGAAGATTTTCCTTCAGTTTTTTTGGTCTATCCCGCTACAAGAGACCTCAAATTTGGACTCTTTTTCAAGGACTTTTCACGCCGCCCTGAGACAAACCATCCACGGCTGCAACTGTCTCCTTGAAGGGCCCCCCAGCTGAGTTATCACCTCCACGGCTGTGAGGACAGCAGCCGCTTCCTCCGACGTCCTAACTTCAAAACCCAGCGGTACCGACCTGCGGAAACGTGGACCTACAGCTGTTGTGTGAGTGAAACTCTTATTTCTCCTATCTCCTGGGTTAAAACGTGATGTCCTAACAATTAAATTACAATTGAATATGGCCCATATTTCAGGGCTCAATTAGTCTCTCAGCCACAGGATAAAACTATAAACTGAAGGAAAACTCTTAGTCATTTTTAAGTAACTGCCCTTAAATTTTTGTAGATTAATTCAGAAGTCATTTTTAGATAATTAGCTTTGTGGTCTATATTAACCATATATTCCATAACCTACATATGTTGAAGCATGTGGAAATGTTTGGTAATTACATATGTAAAGGACTTCACACCTCTGAAAGGACAAAGGGCTCTCACCCGCCGAGTGAAGAACAAAGACGTTCCCGGACGCGGCGGAGGAGACCGGAGGAGCCACCCTCACCCCCCAAGGCGAGGAGAGGAAATACCAAGACACTGGGGGGATTAAGATAATGAGGGATGTCAGCCTTTGTTATGCATGTCTTTTGTTGTGTGCCAGTATAAAGTCAGTGAGCTGGATACTTTCTGTCTCTTTTTCCCTTCTGCCACTCTGCACCAGATGAGACTTGTTAGAAGAGCTGATTATGCTGATTATTAAACTTGGTTTATAAATCAAATCGCCTCTTCATTTCCAAGCTCTTCTACATTGGTGACCCCTGACGCGAGTATGGACCTGAGGCATACCCCCGCAATCGACTCATCCGTGGCGACCCATGCAGATGAGGGAACAGATGGACAACTGTTCCCCCCGGCAGAAGAGATTGAGAGGGCTCAACCGAGCACCAGCACCGCCGTGAGAGCCGAGACAAGGCACTCTCACCCGGCGGGCACAGCAGTGATGGTGTGCACGAATGCCGTCGCTGTCCAGCTGCCAGACTTCTGGCAAGAAGACCCCGCCTCTTGGTTTCAGCAGGCTGAAGCCCAGTTTACACTGGCGGGCATCACGGCTGACGATACCAAATTTTACCATATCGTCTCCAAACTCGACACCGCCACTTCGAAGTGTGTGCGGAGCATGATCCGGCGGCCACCGGCCCGGGACAAATATGAGACGCTCAAAGCAACCATCGTGGTGAACTACGTCCCATCAGCGGAAGAGAGAGCTGAGAGGATCCTGGCGGTCTACGGCCACAGAGGGTGCAAACCGAAGGCCCTCATGGAGGATTTACTACAGCTCAAAGAAGAGGACAATGACAACTTCCTCTTCCAGTTTATATTCCTCAGCACACTACCGCCACACATGAGAGGGACACTCGCCAGCATGAAATGCAACAACCACCAAGACTTGCGCGCACTGGCCAACGAAGCTCATCGGCTCGTCAACGCCTGCAAGGAGCTGACACCCACAGCAGCATCCGCAGACCTCAAAGCTGACGCCCCGAGCCACAAGGAGCCACAACCCACTGAGCAGACCCAGCCCACGGTGACAGCGACACGGCCAAAACTTAGCAGACAGAGCGACGCCTGTTATTATCACCACCGCTTCGCCGAGAAGGCCCACAAATGCGTTCCCCCCTGCAAATTTGCGATTTCGGGAAAACGCCAAAGCTGAGAGCCGTTAACGGCAGCGGTTCTCGGCGAGAAGAATAAGCTGTTGTACGTGACGGATGGACACACCGGCAAGCGGTTCCTCATCGACACAGGAGCCCAGCTGAGTTTTGTCATGTCCTCCCACGCAGATCGAGCCACGGGCACCCGGGGCAACGGAGCCGTGGCAGCCAACGGCTCTAGCATCGACACGTTCGGCGAAAAGAGCCTGCACCTCCTCATCCACGGCCGCAGCTACAGATGGACATTTGTTGTAGCGGCGGTGAGTTTTAACTTATTAGGCGCAGATTTTTTGTGTGCACATGGGTTATTAATAGATCTAGCAAATAGGCGCCTGGTTAATGCACTGTCCTTTGCTTCTATTCCATGCTCAGCCCGAGTTTCTCCACCACCTGTGCAGGCCAACGTCACCACGGCAGGAGGTAAGTTTGAGCAACTCCTCACCCAATTTCCAGCACTCACAATTCCCAAATTCTCAGCCACTGTGGCTAAACACGGGGTTGAACACTTCATTCCCACAACGGGACCTCCCGTTTTTGCCAAAGCGCGTCGCTTAGACGCGGCCAAGCTCAACATAGCACGGGACGAGTTTACAACTCTTGAAAAATTGGGCATTGTTAGACGCTCGAAGAGCCCCTGGGCCTCACCACTTCACATGGTTCCGAAATCCGACGGTTCTTGGAGACCGTGCAGAGATTACCGCAGATTAAACAACGCTACAGCGCATGACCGTTACCCAATACCTCACATTCAAGATTTTTCACTACATCTGGCGGGTGCGCGCATTTTTTCAAAAATAGACTTAGTCCGCGGTTATCACCAAGTCCCAGTCCGAGCAGAAGACATTCCTAAAACAGCGGTAATAACCCCTTTCGGCCTTTTTGAATTTCTGCGAATGCCTTTCGGCCTCAATGGTGCTGCTCAAACTTTTCAACGAATGATGGACGCGGTCCTACGCAACCTTCCTTTTGTCTTCGTCTACCTCGACGACATGCTGGTAGCCAGCTCGTCTGAGGAAGAACACGAGCAGCACCTCACTACGGTTTTTCAGAGGCTAGAAGAGCACGGGCTAATAATCAGTCCAGCCAAATGCAAATTCGGCGTGTCTCAAATTGATTTTTTTAGGACACAAAGTCTCTCCGAAGGGGGCAGTTCCACTTCCAGACAAAGTTCACGCGATAGAAAGTTTCCCACGGCCACCAACGGTCAAATCGCTACAGGAATTTTTAGGGATGGTTAATTTTTACAACCGCTTCCTCCCCCACGCAGCTCAGCTAATGCAGCCCCTATATGATGTGCTCAAAAAAAAGAAGGCTTCCAACGCGGTCGAATGGACCCCGGAGCACGAACGTGCTTTCGCGGAAGTAAAAAGCGCCCTAGCTAACGCCACATTGTTAGTTCACCCAGATCCCTTGGCCCGCATCGCGCTAACCACAGACGCTTCAGACCTAGCTATAGGGGCAGTTGTAGAACAACTTGTCAGCGGGGTCTGGCAACCTTTAGCATTCTTTACCAAATCGCTAAACCAAACTGAGCGTAAATACAGCACTTTTGACAGAGAGCTGCTGGCGCTTCATTTATCCATCCGCCACTTCCAGTTCTGGTTAGAAGGGTGGAGTTTCACGGCTTTTGTAGACCATAAACCGCTCACCTTTGCTATGGCTAAAATTTCAGAACCATGGTCAGGCAGGCAACAAAGACAGTTAGCTGCGATTTCAGAGTTCACTACAGACATTCGACACGTGGCAGGCAAACTTAACGTAGTAGCAGACTGTCTCTCTCGTGCTGTGACACCACCAGAGCGTGGGGAGACAGATTATACTGCCTCAGCAGCAGAACTCTTCACTAACGCAGACACCTACGCAGCACCTATCCATGCAGGGATAGATTATGCAGCCATGGCGGAGGAACAAAGCGGTGACATGGACGTGCGCGCACTCCTGTCTGGACCAACAGGGTTAAGGCTGGAGAAAAGGGGTTTACGCGACGGCGTACCCCCCCTAATATGCGATATTTCAACCGGCCGACCTCGCCCGTTAGTACCAGCTACATGGTGCCGCCGTATTTTCGACACAATTCACTCCCTCGCGCACCCAGGTGTGCACGCCTCGGTTAAAATGGTCGCTGAAAAGTTTGTGTGGCCGGGCCTGCGCAAAAACGTAAAAGAATGGGCAAAAACTTGCATTTCTTGTCAACGCGCCAAAATACACAGACACACAAAAGCCCCTCTGGAGCCTTTTCCAATCCCTGCTAGAAGGTTCGACCACGTTCATGTCGACCTCGTGGGGCCACTACCTTCCTCCCAAGGTTTCACACACCTGCTAACAATGATAGACTGCACCACACGCTGGCCAGAGGCAGTCCCTCTAGCGGCAACCACAGCGGAGGAAGTCGCTCGCGTTTTTTTTTGACAAACTGGGTGGCACGTTTCGGCGTCCCATCGGACATCACGTCCGATAGGGGGCCTCAATTTGTCTCAGAGCTCTGGTCAGCCATGTCCAACAGCTTAGGGGCAACAATTCATCGCATCACCGCTTATCACCCTCAGGCTAATGGGTTATGCGAGCGTTTTCACAGGTCTTTAAAGGCTGCCCTCAGAGCCTCACTAACGGACACAAATTGGGTAAATAAACTTCCCTGAGTTTTATTGGGGTTGTGTGCTGCACCTAAAGAGGATCTAGACGCCTCCCCCGCAGAATTAGTCTTTGCACAACCTCTCAGACTTCCAGGTGAATTTTTACCAGAGAATCCAGAGCCAGGGCACCTTCCAGTCCCAAGGTTTTTAGGCAGCAACGGACCGGGCTCTCTCCCCGGTCCAGCTCATCACTCCTTCCCACGGGTTTTTGTCCCTCAAGCTTTAAAAAACGCTGAGTTCGTTTTTGTTAAGCATGAAGCTTTAAAACCAACTTTCCGCCCAGCATACGATGGGCCATTCAGAGTGCTGGAACATGGTGATAAACACTTTGTCCTTGATTTTGGGGATAGAAAAGAAACAGTCAGCACTGACAGACTTAAACCTGCCTTCTTGTTGAAAGACGAGCCTGCACAGTTGGCGAGAGCACCTCGGCGGGGTAGACCCCCCAAGAGAAAAGACTCAGCCCCCAGGCAGGGAACAGTTAACCTCTCTCCTTCCCACACTGCAGATTCCTCACAAGAAGGTCCCAGCAGGACGCCTAAACCAATCTACAGCAGTTTTGGGAGAAGATTAAAACCCAGACAGCACAGGGACTGATACAAACCACTCCACAATTGTTCACTAATTGTGCTGCAACAGTTTAGGACTGACTTATGATTTTACTATGCTGTTATGATTACCACTGAACTCTCTTAGGAGCATGGCTGCTGGAAAGTTTCTTCCGTGGCAACAGATGTAACACTTAGTATGTCATAATAACTATCTTAGACTGTGAACCTCTCTGTTGTCCTTTCTTAGTTGTTTGGGGGGGCTGTGGTCTATATTAACCATATATTCCATAACCTACATATGTTGAAGCATGTGGAAATGTTTGGTAATTACATATGTAAAGGACTTCACACCTCTGAAAGGACAAAGGGCTCTCACCCGCCGAGTGAAGAACAAAGACGTTCCCGGAC
Source organism: Pholidichthys leucotaenia (assembly GCA_020510985.1). NCBI lineage: Eukaryota > Metazoa > Chordata > Actinopteri > Cichliformes > Pholidichthyidae > Pholidichthys > Pholidichthys leucotaenia. Next base: position 284,845,194 of record CM035848.1, on the reverse strand, counting down.
GCGGCGGAGGAGACCGGAGGAGCCACCCTCACCCCCCAAGGTGAGGAGAGGAAATACCAAGACAATGGGGGGATTAAGATAATGAGGGATATCAGCCTTTGTTATGCATGTCTTTTGTTGCGTGCCAGTATAAAGTCAGTGAGCTGGAGACTTTCTGTCTCTTTTTCCCTTCTGCCACACTCTGCACCAGATGAGACTTGTTAGAAGAGCTGATTATGCTGATTATTAAACTTGGTTTATAAATCCAATCACCTCTTCATTTCCAAGCTCTTCTACAGCTTATGAATTTTCCCCCATACAATTGCGTTGTTTTCAGCCTCATTTACCTTTGAAACATAAGTCTGGTTCCTCCTTGGTTCTACAGAGGTGTAACGCTGGATTTTATGTTCAGGAATCCAATATCAGTTGATGTGATATCTTACGCTGTTATTTGAATCTGTTTATCCATCATTTGAATGCCATGCCATGTAAACTGAATGAGTTTAATAAAAGGGTGAATTAGAGAAGTTGAAGTGTTTTTCCTTTCGCATATACATGTTTCCTAATCACGGCAGGACAAGAACTCACTGAAACTTTGAGACTGATTCATTAAGTAATTGAAGGTACAAAATTAAATAAAATTAAAGTTAATATTATTGTCCGTTAGGACTGGTGCCCCTTTTACGAGTGCTTTTATTTAATTTAGCGGGTGTAGAAGTGATGGTTTAACTCCGCCCCCTTTCACACCCACTATTAAATAAAATAAATAATTCCTGTACCTTATGACAAATAATTTTATAGGCAATTCACACGACACCTGGGACATCAAAGTACAGAGTCACATTGTCTTTAATCCCAAGACACAATATATAACCCCCAGGTCTTCTCCTCTCCCCCAAAACCCTGGTGGTCAGGAAGCCTCTCAAGGCCATCTCAAAAGGTCACATTTCACATCCTCCTGTCATCCCCAGGAGGTCCAGACTTATTGTTCATTCTGAGACGTGGGCAACAGTAATATACATATGCAGCCTAAGCAACTCAAATATGTGTGCGACAAATATGTGTGTGGAGGGATAGAATCAGGTGAGGTACAATGGGCTGGAAGGGCTGGAAGGTTGCAGAGTTTTATTTCCTCCATCATAATGAGACACACTTGTAGCGCTGTGCGCTACAGTGCTGTACTGTGCTATGCTGTGTGTTGTGTTGCGCTGTTGAGGCATGTATAGCAAGCTCTTTTATACATGTTATACAAACAGAGAGAATGCATGGCACATTAGCATATTGATATACATATCAGTCAATACATATGATTCGCGTGACCAACTGGCGCCCGGACGTCTCCTCCTTAATCCGGGGATGTATAAACAATAGTCCATTGTTCTGGTTGTCTCCCCCAGGGGTTCTCTGTATGTGAATGGTCCTCTGCTTCTTCCGGACCTTTTGAGTGTGAGGATGAATGTCCCTGTAGATTGTGGTGGGTCTCCACAGGGCTCCCCCACAGAACACTCATAAGGGGCTGTGACCCCCCCCCGCCCGTCGTTTGGCTCCAGCTCCGGTATAACTGTTGGAGGGCATGTCAGTCCGTGGGGGGGACGGGGGAGGGGTGGAAAGGACAGTGTGCTCTGCTCCGAGTTCCAGCACGTTGAACGGCCGTGGATCGTGGGTGCCAGGGCCAGTGTGCAGTCATCCGTAATGGAATCAGACGGCGATTGGCCAGCTTTAGGGAGTGAGGTGCAGGAAGAGCGCTGTGGAGGGGGGGGGGAGTAAGTGTGTGCCGGTCTGGGACGTAAAAGGTCTGGGCTGCGCAAAAATTGCGTGTGGATCCGCGATGGTGAGGGACTTTCCCATTAAACCTGGCGGTGATCCACAGTGGCTGTGAAAAAAAAGTTATGTCTCTGACTCCTCTCGCGGCTTGATCCAGCGAAGATGTGGGGAAGGTGAGCGGCCAAATTCCCCGAGGATGCATGGCGGCTATGAAGCAACTGCAGCTGTGTGAGGGACCTGGCGGTTTGGCTTTTAGGTGCAGAAGCAGCCCTAAAGCCATCAGGGACAGCAATCAGCTAAATTCCCCTTGTGCGTCATGGCTGAGAAACCCATACAAAGTCTTGTGTGTGGGCTGCACGTCTGCTTCAGGTGCGTGAGCAGCCCTGAATGTTCCAAGGGTGGCGATTGGCTGTGTTTCTCGGGCATGTGCAGCGGCGGAGGACGCTGTATCAGTCTGTGGATCCGGTTTTGTCCCGTGCGTGGTGCGCGCTTGGGGCAGTGACCACATAACTGGCAGTTGCGCTGTCCTCATAATCCTGCGGTGTGCGTGCGGGGCTTCGTTGTCGCGAGCTGAGTCAGGGTCGGGGAGCTTGGTGGAAATCAACGCAGACAGCGTTGATGTCCTTCCCCATTCAGGCTGCTTCCTTCGGTTCGCTTGTGTCACCGTTCATGGTGTGCGTCGGTCCAAGCGCTGCCCGTTCCAGGGAGCGCGCTCCGGTGAGGATGAAGAGGTTGCAGGTGTTTTCTGGTTCTCTGGGATCCACAGTGCGGTGAGAGGGAGCAGACGGTCATTCTCTCTCGTCAGGTCACCAGTGTGGAGGGAAAAGATCAGGCAAGGGGCGCACCATGAGTCGTCGGGTCACCAGTGTGGAGGGATAGAATCAGGTGAGGTATGACGAGCTGGAAGGTTGCAGAGTTTTATTTCCTCCATCAAAATGAGACACACTTGTAGCACTGTGTTCTACAGTGCTGTACTGTGCTGTGCTGTGTGTCGTGTTGCGCTGTTGAGGCATGTATAGCAAGCTCTTTTATACATGTTATACAAACAGAGAGAATGCATGGCACATTAGCATAATGATATACATATCAGTCAATACATATGATTAGCCTGATCAATTGGCGCCCGGACGTCTCCTCCTTAATCCGGGGATGAATAAACAATAGTCCATTGTTCTGGTTGTCCCCCCAGGGGTTCTCTTTCTGTATGTGAATGGTCCTCTGCTTCTTCCGGACCTTTTGAGTGTGAGGATGAATGTCCCTGTAGATTGTGGTGGGTAACCACAATATATTTTTTTACGTTTGTGATTTAAAAAAAACATCTGTCTTTGTTAAATTTTCACCTATTTCAATTTAATTACACCCCATAACTTGCGCTCACTCATAACGATTCACACATGGGGGGAGTGGGGGTCTTCCTCCACCCCTGCTGCTCTCCTTTCTGCCATGGCTTGAAGTCTGGTTGGTGACCTGGGATGTTGTGTTGGTGTCGTCCCCAGGGCTCTACGAGTCTACTGGACAGCACCTTGGGATACGTCTGCGGGGTTGTATGAATGAATGGGTTCAGGAGTGGAAGATGGATGAGTGAGTGAGTGCCACTCTATATGTTTCCTGGCAAACCACACCCACGCATATACTCTCTTGCGCATGCAAGTGCGCGCGCGCGCACACACACACACACACACACACATGTCTCTCTGTTCTCTTTCAGGTGCAGATATCAGGCTCGTGATGAGATTTCCTCAGAAGCAGAAATTGTTGTTTTCTCTGTTCTTTTCTTTCCTTTCCCCCTTCCCACCCCCTCACCTTCCCACTCCTTCCGACCACCTTATATCTTTTCAGTTCCTTCCTCCACTCCCCCCCATAAGGTCCGTCATAAGTAAAACAATTTAAATAAAGTATTAAAGTTATAACATAGCAAGAGGAGTCTATAAATACTATTTATATACAGCATATATCAAATATGAGCAAAGCTCCTTTTGGCAAAGTAAATCTGTTTGGCACAAAAAGAGAAGCAGATATCTGTTCTGCTTACCAAGCTGCTGCAGAGCACAGGGTTTTAAAAAGAAATCCACCTATTTTTGTAACTTCGCCTGTATTTTTTATTTTTAATTATAAAATTGATTTTGCAATTCTATAAATAAATAAATATATAAAATATACAGTTGAAACCAGAAGTTTATATACAGTACATTGTATAAAAAGAAACAAAACCCTTTCTTCCTCACTGTCTGACATTAAATTAGACTAAACTTTCCCTATTTTAGGTCAGTTAGGATTACTAAAACTTGGTAGTCCTAAGTTTACGTTCCTAAAAACGTCCCATTTGGTAAATAATTTTTATATTTGCAAAATGATTTTTTTAGAGAATTTTTTTATTACTTTTTTCAAAGTCAGAAGTTTACATACATTTCCTTAGTATTTGGTAGCATTTCCTTTAAACTGTATGACTTGGGTCAAATGTTTTGGGTGTCCTACACGTTTCTCACAATATTTTGCTGGAATTTTAGCCCGTTCCTCCTGACAGAACTGGTGGAACCGAGTCAGGTTTGTAGGCTGCCTTGCTCACACATCTTATCAGCTTTGTCCACAAATTTTCTATGGGATTGAGATCAGCGCTTTGTGATGGCCACTCCAAAACACTGACTTAGTTGTCCTTAAGCCACTTTGTAACTAATTTGGTGGTATGTTTTGGGTCATTGTCCATTTGGAAAACCCATTTGCCCCAAACTTTTAACTTCCTGGCTGGTGTCTTAAAGTGTTGCTTCAATATTTCCACATAATGTTCTTTCCTCATGATACCATCTATTTGTCAAGTGCACCAGTCCCTCCTGCAGCAAAATACCCCCACAACATGATGCTGCCACCCCTGTATTTCACATTTTGGATGGTTTCTCAAGCTTACAAGCTTCTCCCTTTTTCCTCCAAATGTAACAATGGTCATAATGGTCAAACAGTTCAATTTCAGCTTCATCAGACTGCAGGACATGTCTCCAGGTTCCACAATTTCGTTGTACTTTACAACTGTACAATGACAATAAAGCCTATTCTAGTCTATTCTGTTCTGTGTGCATTTTCAAACTGTAATCTGTCTTTTTTATGTTGCTTTTGGAGTAATGGCTTCTTCCTCGTTGAGTGGCCTTTCAGACCATGTTGGTACAGGACTCGTTTCACCGTGGCTAATGACATTGTTACGGCCCCACTCCAGAAGAAGTGGGTCCTGGGGTTGTTCATCTTTTCTTATGTTGTAGGTGGAGCTGTAAAGGACCACCCCTGGCCAAGGGGTTTCCTATATAAGCCACATCTGTGCACCTGTCAGCAGCTTTTGCTCCCACTGGCACCCCTGCTGCAGCTTCTGCTCCTGTGAGGCTGGTTGCCTTCCTGCTGCACCCATTCTTTGGTCCCTGATGAGCAGCTCTGTTCTTGTTGAGGTGGGTTGCTTCCCCACTGCTCCTGTTTCTGTTCCTGTTGCTGCTTCTGGGTTTGGGCACATGTTCGGGGCTGGGCCGGCTGTGTCTGCTTGTTCTGCCTGAGGCTCGCGGTTCCTGTTGGGGCTTGCTGCTGCTGCTGCTGCTGCTGCTGTTGCCGCCACGTGTGCTCAAGCTCCAGCCTGAAGCATACAGTCACTGGGTTGGCTAGTGACTGCCTGAAGTCTCACCTCATGCACCCAACACACACGCACCACTAATATTTACAGACCCATTTATTTTCTTTAAATAAACTTTTGGTTAATTGGCACCTCCGTGTGGTCTCCCTTTTTGTCCAGCCTTGAGCCAGGTTGTGACAACACTCTTTTACCAGCTTCAGCCAGCATCTTCACAAGGTCTTTTGTTTTTGTTCTGGGGTTGATATGCACATTTCACACTAAAACATGTTCATCTCTGGGACACAGAACCCATCTCCCTCCTGAGCGGTATGATGGCTGGACATTTCCATGGTGTTTATACTTGCAAGCACAAGTCAAACACAGTGATACCATGGTCAATAAACCAGGTTTTGGTACTTTTGGCAGTGTGGGCAGGGGCCAAGTCCTGCTGGAAAATGAAATCAGCATCTCCATAAAGCATGTCAGTGGAGGGAAGCATAAAGTGCTCCAAAAATTTCCTGGTAGACAGCTGTGCTCACTTTACAATTCAATTCAATTCAATTCAATTCAACTTTATTTATATAGCGCCATTTCACAACAACAGTCATCTCATAGCACTATCAACTGTAGGGGGGAACCCCCACAGTTGCAGAAAGACCCCAGCAATCAGGCGATCCCCTGTGAGCAAGCACTTGGTGACGGTGGAGAGGAAAAACTCCTTTAACAGGAAGAAACCTCCAGCAGAACCAGGCTCAGGGAGGGGCAGTCATCTGCTGCGACTGGCTGGGGGGTGAGGGGATAGAGAAGAAGAAAAGAACAGACATGTAGAGAGCAAACAGCACGATGGGGACTCAATCTATGGGAGAGAACAAACAAATGTTAATGACCAGCAAAAAAAAATATTTCATTGAGAGTGAGGAAAGGAGTGAGGCCCAGTGCATTACTGGAGGTCCCCCGGCTGACTAAACCTATTAGCAGCATAACTAAGGGAGGGTTCAGAAACACATGATCCCTCCCTAATTGTAGGCTATATCAAAAAGGTAGGTTTTAGCCCTATTCTTAAAAACAGAGATCGAGTCTGACTCCCAAATCCAGATTGGCAAAAGTACAATGGGAGGCTCTGCCTCCCATTGTACTTTTGGAGATTCTAGGTATTACAAGTAATCCTGCATTTTGGGAGCGTAATGCTCTGTTAGGATAATACGGTAGTATCAGATCTTTTAAATAAAAAGGGGCCTGATTGTTTAGAGCTTTGTAAGTAAGAAGAAGGATTTTAAACTTAATTCTAAACTCTATGGGAAGCCAATGAAGGGAGGCCAGAACCGGAGTGATATGATCTCTCTTTCTAGTACCTGTTAAAACTCTTGCTGCAGCATTTTGGATCAGCTGAAGACTTTTTAAAGATGTTTTAGGACAGCCTGATAATAAAGAATTACAATAATCTAATCTCGAGCTAACAAAAGCGTGGATCAGTTTCTCAGCATCACTCTGAGACAAGATGCTCCTAATCTTGGCATATTACGCAAATGATAGAAGGCAGTCTTAGAAACAAATTTAATATGTGAATTGAAGGACAGATCCTGATCAAAAATAATTCCAAGGTTCCTCACAGAGCTATTAAGAGAAAGAGTAACCTCATCCAAACTGAAAGTTTGATTTGGAAAGGAATTTCTAAGGTTTTTTGGACCAACAGGAATGACTTCAGTCTTACACTTGATAAAACACAGGGGACCACCAGCAGATGGCATGGCAACCCAAATCATGAGTGACTGTGGAAACTTCACACTGGACCTTAAGCAACTTGGATTCTGTGCCTCTCCACTCTTCCTCCAGACTCTGGGACCTTGATTTCCAAATGACAGGACTTGGCACCTGATTTGGAGAGCCATGTCATCTGCTGGTGTTAGTTCACTGTGTTTTATTTAGTCCAAAGTCAATGCAGTCGTCAACCAGGAAATTTTAGAGCACTTCATGCTTCCCTCTGCTGACAAGCTTTATGGAGATGCTGATTTCATTTTCCAGCAGGACTTAGCACCTGCCCACACTGCCAAAAGTACCAATACCTGGTTTAATGACCATGGTATCACTGTGCTCAACTGGCTAGCAAACTCTCCTGACCTAAACCCCATAGAACATGTATGCAGGATTGTCAAGAGGATTATCAAGGCAACCTAGGCCTCCATAACATCTCAGCAGTACTACAGGCTGATCACCTCCACGACACACCACACTGATGCAGTAATTCATGCTAAAGGAGCCCTGACCAAGTATTGAGTGTGTACATGCACATACTTTTCAATCAGCCAACATTTCTATTAAAAATCCATTTCTAAAATTAATTTTATGTAATCTAATTTTTTGAGAAACTGAATTTGGGGTTTAAATTAGCTGTAAGCCATAACCATCAAAATTAAAAGAAATAAACACTTGAAATATATATCACTCTGTGTGTCATGAATCTACAGTGGTGTGAAAAAGTATTTGCCCCCTTCCTGATTTCTCATTTTTTTGTATGTCACACTTAAATGTTTCAGATCATCAAACAAATTTAAATATTAGACAAAGATAACACAAGTAAACACAAAATGCAGTTTTTAAGTGAAGGTGTTTATTATTAAGGGGGAAAAAAAAATCCAAACCTACATGGCCCTGTGTGAAAAAGTGATTGTCCCCTCAACCTAATAACTGCTTGGGCCACCCTTAGCAGCAACAACTGCAATCAAGCATTTGCGATAACTGGCAATGAGTCTTTTACAGCACTGTGGAGGAATTTTGGCCCACTCATCTTTGCAGAATTGCAGAATATTAATTCAGCTACATTGGAGGGTTTTTGAGCATGAACCGCCTTTTTAAGGTCATGCCACAGTATCTCAATTGGATTCAGGTCAGGACTTTGACTAGGCCACTCCAAAGTCTTCATTTTGTTTTTCTTAAGCCATTCAGAGGTGGACTTGCTGGTGTATTTTGGATCATTGTCCTGCTGCAGAACCCGTATGCTTCAGCTTAAGGTCACGAACAGATGGCCGGACATTCTCCTTCAGGATTTTTTGGTAGACAACAGAATTCATGGTTCCATTTACCACAGCAAGTCTTCCAGGTCCTGAAGCAGAAAAACAGCTCCAGACCATCACACTACCGCCACGATATTTTACTGTTGGTATGATGTTCCTTTTCTGAAATGCTGTGTTACTTTTATGCCGGATGTAATGGGACACACACCTTCCAAAAAGTTGAACTTTGTCTCGTCAGTCCACGGAGTATTTTCCCAAAAGTCTTGAGGATCATCAAGATGTTTTCTGGCAAAACCGAGATGAGCCTTTATGTTCTTTTTGCTCAGCAGTGGTTTTTGTCTTGGAACTCTGCCATGCAGGCCATTTTTGCCCAGTGTCTTTCTTATGGTGGAGTCATGAACACTGACCTTAACTGAAGCAAGTGAGGCTTGCAGTTCTTTGGATGTTGTTGTGGGGTCTTCTGTGACCTCTTGGATGAGTTGCTGCTGCACTCTTGTGGTAATTTTGGTTGGCCGGCCACTCCTGGGAAGGGTCACCACTGCTCCATGTTTTCACCATTTGTGGATAATGGCTCTCACTGTAGTTCACTGGATTCCCAAAGCTTTAGAAATGGCTTTATAACCTTTACCAGACTGATATATCTCAGTTACTTTGTTTCTCATTTGTTCCTGAATTTCTTTGGATCGCAGCATGATGTCTAGCTTTTGAGGATCTTTTGGTCTTCTTCACATTGTCAGGCAAGTCCTATTTAAGTGATTTCTTGATTGAGAACAGGTGTGGCAGTAATCAGGTCTGGGTGTGGGTAGAGAAATTGAACTTAGCTTTCCAAAGATGTGATAAACCACAGTTAATTTATGTTTTAATGGGGGGCAATCACTTTTTCACACAGGGCCATGTAGGTCTGGATTTTTTTTACCCTTAATAATAAACACCTTCATTTAAAAACTGCATTTTGTGTTTACTTGTGTTATCTTTGTCTAATATTTAAATTTGTTTGATGATCTGAAACATTTAAGTGTGACAAACATACAAAAAAAATGAGAAATCAGGAAGGGGGCAAACACTTTTTCACACCACTGTATGCAATATGAGTTTCACTTTTTGAATTGAATTATTGAAATAAATAAACTTTTCAATGACATTCTAATTTGTTGAGATGCACCTGTAATTGTTTGAACAGACGAATGTGGCCCATTCAGGCATCTGGAAATTGTACTCAAGGACGAACCACCCTTGCAGAGGTCCACAACTCTCTTCCTTATAATAGTGTATGTAAACTTCTGACTTTGAAGAAAGTAAAAAATAAAATCTTTTAAAAATTATTTAGCAAATATAAAAATGATTTAGCAAATAGAAATAATTTTGGTCATCCTAACTGACCTAAAACAGGAAAATATTAGTCTGATTTAATGTCAGACAGTGAGGAAAAAACAAGGTTATGTATCCTTTTATACAGTGTATGTAAACTTCTTTATTTTTGTCACTTATTTTGTAATGTTTTCTTTTTTATTATAATTTTTACTTTTTTAAATTTGTGACATTTTGTAAATTTGTATTGCTATATGTTAAATTTCCTCCTTTTTTTCCTAAATTTGTGACTTTTTCCCTTTTCCCCTTAAATGTTCTCACATGTTCTGTTTTTTTTTTTACAAACACTCCCTCACAAATTTGTGACGTTATTGTTTAATTATTTGTTCCAAACCATAGAACCACTGGTGATAAACCAAAGAACTGCATGTTGTGAACTCCAGTTCTAAAGATAGCAACAAAAAAGTTTCAAAGATGCACTTCGCTCCAAACAACAGTTTCTGTTAATGCTGACAAAAAACAGGACGTCAAACATTTTTAAATTCTACTTTTGACCTGCTTGATTCCAGTTATAGCAGCTTTTCACTTGCTTAAGGCTGAAAAGCTTGAGATGTGCTTGTGACTTTCACTGGTGTGACTCACTCCGATGTCGGCAGATACCCGGTAATGATAGGGAATGCTGACAGGAAGAATATAATTTTTTCATCCACTTTTCTGTTTTTCATTGACTTTTTTCCTCCCAGCATATAAAGTGCATTGTAGACCATCTAAATGCCTTTATCAGAGCAGTAATACTAAATGACTGACACCATGCAATGACTTATTTAGCGACAGCACTGCAAAGTCATTGCTTTGACAGGGATGGCTGTAATAATCTCAGTGGATTAGTTTCCCATTTCATTCATGTCTTTTCCACTTTGGCACAAATGCATTTTGTCCCAGTGGATTAATATTCCATCACATATAATACACTCCATATTCAGTATAAATTCCAGATTGTACAATACAAAAGTGACTAATGGGAAGGATTATTGCAGACTGGTAAATTAGATACTTTTTAAAATTTTAATACAAGCCCCAATTTCAATGAAGTTGGGATGTTGTGTAAAATATAAACTAAATCAGAATACAATGATTCTGTCCATTTGAATCCACTACAAAGACAAGATATTTATTGTTCAAACTGATAAACTTTGTTTTTTTTTAGTTTGAATTTCATGCCTGCAACACATTCCAAAAAAGCCAGGACAGGGTCATGTTTACCACTGTGTTACATCACCTTCCCTTTTAACAACATTCAATAAGCATTTAGGAACTCCATCCATCCATCTTCTTCCGCTTAATCCTTTTTGGGTCGCGGGGGGTGGGGGGTGGGTGGGGGCTGCATAGAGATGGAATTCTTCCTCATTCTTGCTTGATGCACGACTTCAGTTGCTCAACAATCCGGGGTCTCCGTTGTCGTATTTTGAGCTTCAAAATACGTATGTGTGGCTTCATAATGCGCCACACATTTTCAGTGGGAGACAGGTCTGGACTACAGGCAGACCAGTCTAGTACCCACACTCTATGAAGTCATGCTGTTGTAACACGTGCAGAATATGGCTTGGCATTGTCGTGCTGTAATAAGCAACATCTGAAAAAGACGTTGCTTGGATGGCAGCATATGTTGTTCCAAAACCTGTACGTACCATTCAGCATTAATGGTACCTTCAAAGATGTGCAAGTTACTCATGCCATGGGCACTAACACCCCCCCCCCCCCCCATACCACCACAGATGCTGGCTTTTGAACTTTGAACTGATAACACTCAGGATGGTTCTTTTCCTCTTTAGCCTGGAGGACACAACAGACATGATTCCCAAAAACAATTTGAAATGTGGACTTGTCAGACCACGGCACACTTTTCACTTTGCATCAGTCCATCTCAGATGAGCTCAGAGCAACCAGAGGCGTTTTTGGGTGTTGTTGATACATGACTTTGGCTTTGCATGGTAGAGTTTTAACTTGCACTGGTAGGTGTAGTGGCAAATTGTGTTAACTGACAACGTTTTTCCTTTGTGTTCCTGAGCCCACGTGGCAATATCCTTTACAGAATGATGCCAGTTTTTAATGCAGTGCTTTCCTGAGAGATCGAAATTCACAGATTCAGTTTTTCTTCCTTGCCGAATACATGCAGAAATTTCTCCAGATTGTCTGACTCTTTTGTTGATATTATGGACTATAGATGATGAAATCGGTAAATTCCTTGCAATTGTACGTTTAAAATGCAGTTGTTCACAAAATGGTGAACCTCACCCCATCCCGAGCCTTTCAGGGATGATCCTTTTATATCCAATCATGACACTCTCCTGTTTCCAATTAACCTATTCACCTGTGGAATGTTCCAAAAAGGTGTTTTTTGAGCAATCCTCAACTTTCCCAGTCCTTTCTTGGTCCTGTCCCAGTATTTTTGGACCATGTGGCAGGCATCAAATTCAAAATGAGTGAATATTTGCAAACAAAACAAAAAACAATAAAGTTTATCAGTTTGAACACTTAGATTTACTAACATGCTGCGCTATCGCAAAACCCTGTTTTGATGTTAAAAAACTACTGTTGAGATTTACTAAAGGGCGCAGGGCAAAGTTAGCGATGGAAAGGCATAGACTATGTTAGTTTTGCACCTAGCCTCACTGCATATGAATCTGTAGGAGTTGTCATGTCAAAGCGCAAATTTGAGGGAGGGGAGTATTTAAATGACTGGTGCAAGGTGATTTACTCAGGTTTGCGGTTTTGTGTACCCCACCCGGTATGGGATTACTGGGGCCCCACCCTGGAGCCAGGCACGGGAGAGGGGTTCGATGGCTAGCGTCTAGTGGCCGGGTTTCCACCCATGGGATCCGGCCAGGCTCAGCCCGAAGGAGTTACTTTACATGGGTCCACCCTCCAATGGGCTCACCACCTGCAGGAGGGATCATGGGGGTCCGGTATTATGTGGATCAGGTGGCAGTCAAAGGCCTTCTCTGGAGTTGCCCCGAGCAAGAGGCGACGAGCAGGGGTGGGTATTCTTGTATCCCCCCACCTTGCTGCCTCTATATTGGAGTTTTCCCCGGTGGACGAAAGGGTTGCTTCCCTGCACCTTCGGGTTGGGAAACGGGTCCTGACTATCATTTGTGCCTATGCACCAAATGGTTCAGAGTACCCACCCTTTTTGGAGTCTGTGACTGGGGTGCTGGAGGGTGCTCCTCTTGGAGACTCCATTGTCCTACTGGGGGACTTCAATGTGCACGTGGGCAACGACAGTGAAACCTGGAATGGGTGATTGGGAGGAACGGCCTGCCCGATCTGAACCCAAGTGGTGTTCAGTTATTGGACTTCTGTGCTAACCACAGTTTGTCCATAATGAACACCATGTTCAAGCATAAGGGTGTCCATATGTGCACCTGGCACCAGGACACCCTAGGTCGCAGGTCGATGATCGATTTTGTTATCGTGTCATCAGATCTGTGACCATATGTCTTGGACACTCGGGTAAAGAGAGGTGCAGAGCTGTCAACTGATCACCACCTGGTGGTGAGTTGGATCCGATGGCAGGGGAGGATGCCATTCAGATCTGGTAGACCCAGATGTATAGTGAGAGTGTGCTGGGAATGTCTGGCTGAGGCCCCTGTCCGGGAGGTCTTCAACTCCCACTTCCGGAAGAACTTCAACCACATTCCGAGGGAGTCTGGAGACATGGAGTCTGAATGGGCCATGTTCTCCACCTCTATTGTTGAAGCAGCGGCCCAGAGTTGCGGCCGCAACGTGGTCGGTGCATCTCATGGTGGCAACTCCTGAACCAAGTGGTGGACACCAGTGGTGAGGGGGGCCATTAAGCTGAAGAAGGAGTCCTATCAGGCTTAGTTGGCTTGTGGGACTCCCGAAGCAGCTGAGGCGTACCGGCAGCACAAGCGGAGTGCAGCTCGGGTGGTTGCTGAAGCAAAAACTCGGGTATGGGAGGAGTTCAGGGAGGCCATGGAACAAGACTTTCGGTCAGCCTTGAAGAGATTCTGGCAAACTGTCCGGCGGCTCAGTAGGGGGAAGTAGCTCCCTGTCCACACTGTGTATGGTGTGGATGGGGCGCTGTTGACTTCGACTGGGGATGTCGTCGGGCGGTGGAAGGAATACTTTGAGGATCTCCTCAATCCCACTGATACGCCTTCCACGGAGGAAGCAGGGCTTGTGGACGAGGGGGATGACTCACCTATCACAGGGACTGAGGTTGCCAAGGTGGTTAAAAATCTCTTTGGTGGCCGGGCCCCGGGGGTGGACGAGATTCGCCCTGAGTACCTCAAGGCTCTGGATGTTGTAGGGCTGTCATGGTTGACACGCCTCTGCAACACTGCGTGGAGGTCAGGGGCAGTGCCTTTGGCATGGCAAACCGGGGTGGTGGTTCCTCTCTCCATTAAAGGGGATCGGAGGGTGTGCTCCAGCTTTAGAGGGATCACACTCCTCAGCCTCCCTGGGAAGGTCTATGCCAAGGTACTGGAGAGGAGAGTCCGGCCGTTGGTCAAACCTCGGATTCAGGAGGAACAATGTTGTTTTCATTCTGGCCGTGGCACATCGGACCAGTTCTTTACCCTCTCGAGAATTCTCGAGGGTTCGTGGGAGTTTGCCCAAACAGTTTACATGTGTTTTGTTGACTTGGAGAAGGCATTCAACCGCATCCCTCGTGGTTTTTTGTGGGGGGTGCTTTGGGAGTATGGGGTATTGGGCTTGTTGTTACGAGCTATTCGGTCTCTGTATGACCGTTGTGAGAGTTTGGTTCGTATTGCCAACACTCGATCGGACTCATTCCCATTGAGAGTTGGACTCCGCCAGGGCTGCCCTTTGTCACCGATCCTGTTCATAATTTTTATGGGCAGGATTTCTAGGCGCAGCCAGGGAATGGAGGGTGTCATGCTTGGTGACCACAGGATCTAATCTCTGTTTGCAGATGATGTTGTCCTGTTGCCTTCATTTTCATTTTCAATTGCCACTGTCTTGGTTTACGTTCTCCTTGTCTCCACCACAGCCCTGCGCTGCTCTGGTGCACAATATCTAAGTTTTCTCCCTCGTTTGTATTTTGTGTTAGAACACCTGCTGAACTTTATGTTTGTTGCTTTTTTCAATAAATTACCCAAACTCACAGTCCAGCACGTGGGTCTCCTCTTCCTGCACCGTAGGGTATTCATGACAGAAGACAGCAGCCAGTAGAGACCCAGCTGCTGTGAGTTTGGTAAAATTTATTTTTTTTTTGCTGTTTCGTTACCCTCAGCGACGGCAAAATCTCGTTGGTTTTCTTTCCACATCGGGATTACCATGTCTCTCACCCTGGAGGTGTCCACCTTCAGACTGGACGAAGTGGAGCGTTGGTCAGTTTGTGTTCTGGAGGATATTTTATCGCAGGCTCAGGCCTCCTGTACTCCCGAGGCAACCCAAGAGTGTCTGGAGGGTGCGGCACAGGTGCTGGAAGAATGCCCCAGCCTGTGGGATCACCCGGAGCTAACAAACCTACTCCTCTCCATATTTCTCCCTCAGTTTATGAGTGATGAGCTGGGGAAGTCAGCTCCGATGCCTACGTCCTCGCCAACGAAGAGCAAGTGCTCACACAAAAGAAAACCTCCAGCCTCTCACCGCTCTCCGGTGGCAGTTCCGCCTCCTCCTCCCGAGCCTTGGCCAGCTCCATCGGCCGAGGAGCCGGAGGAGCGCAGACAGGTTATACTGGCAGAAAGTGACCTCCTCTTGGAAGTTAAACCATGGCTCCACCCGGATTTGGCTCAGGAGCTGGAGAAGATTTCACTGAGGGACCCGGAGTTTGAGCCGACGAGTGGGCGTCCCCTGACTCCGGAGCCTCTCCCTCTCCATCACAAACATACATCTCCGCCTCCCGCTTCTCGTTGTCGTTCAAGGAAATCCCACCAGAGGAACGCTCAAACTTCTCAATAGGTAGCTTCTCCTACGTTGGGATGGAAGTCTCCTTCAGCAGTGCACCTTCCAAGTTCGTCTTCTTCAGCCGAATTGTCAGCCTTCTTCCCCTCTGCTACTGTTGTTCCTTGCTTCCCCTCGATGCCTCCTCCTGCTGCTGTGATCCAAATTGTTTTTTCCCCGGCTTTGCCCAAAATCATGTCGGCAGGGGCAGTTCCTCCACGTTCCTCAGAGGGGCCCACGACCATTGAAGTCACGGAGAGGGTCGACCTCCCACCAGCTACAGCAGTTAACATCATGCCCCGGGAATACAGGCAAGTGAATTTTCATTCTCTATTACCTACGATTGAATTATCTTGCCTGATTCCTGGTGGTGAGGCTCAGTCCTCGCAGTCCTGTGAGCTCTCACCACCTGACGTGGCTAACAACTTATCACCTGCTCTCTCCGTGTCTCCTCCTCTGCCCCTTGAGTGTATGCCGGCCCCTGGATTGAGCAGCCGGACGTTGGAGGAGCCTGCGGCCCTGGAAGACCTGGTTCCAGCCCCGCAGCCATGCTCTGGATGGAAGGTGAGCGCGGAAACCCAGCCGATGCCTGTGCCGATGCAAGAGCGGCCCCAGGCCCCAGCTGAGCAGGATTCAGCCACAGCAGGAAATTCACCTCCTGTCACCATGCAGAGCAAGCCACCTGCGTGGGTCACCTCGTGGGGAGGCCCCAGGACTGAGCTGACCACCATACCTGCTGACGGAGCCCCCACAGCCGAGCTGGAGTTGAACCCCCAGAGGGCTGGGTCCGTAGAACAGCTACCTGGATTGTTGGAGTCCTGGACGGCGGTGAAGCTTGAGAGCAAGCAAGTGCACTCCTTTGTCTCTGTCCCTCTTTTGGAGAAATCTTGCCTGGCTCTAGGTGGGGAGATCCAAGTGCTGCTGTCAGCTGCACCTGAGCTCACCTCGCCGGGCTCCACTGCCACCAGTGACCCTGACCCTATGTCTGTGTATCTCCTGTCCGAGTTTTTCCCCAGGGTCACCGAGGATATTCCACCTGTGCCAGATGTCTCCATGGGTCCAGGCTCACTGCCCAAAATCATCATGGGTCCAGCTCCTCCCGCCGAGGTCATCGCAGGCGCTCCGCCCCAGTCCGGGACCTTCGTGGGTGCTGCTTCCCCTCCAGCTGAGGTCCTTGAAGGTGCTCCTTCCCTTCCAGTGGAGGCCGTCGCGGGTGCTCCGTTCCAGCCTGGGGCCTCCGAGGGTGCAGCATTGGCCCAGTCCGGGCCCTCCGTGGGTGTTGCTTCCTTTCCTGCTGAGGTCATTGCGGGTGCTCTGTCCCAGCCCGGGGCCTTCGAGGGTGCAGCTATGTCCCAGTCCGGGATCACCGCGGGTGCAGTCTTGCTCCAGCCAGGGGCCACCAAAGTTGCTGCTGTGCTCCAGCCCGAAGCCACCAAGGGTGCATCTTTGGTCAGGTCCAGGCCCACCGAGGGTGCAGCCTTGCACCAGCCCAAAGCCACCGAGGTTGCTGCTGTGCTCCAGCCAGGAGCCACTGAGGGTGCAGCTTTGGCTAAGTCTGGGTTCACCGAGGGTGCAGCATCGATCCAGTCTGGACCCACCGTGGGTGCAGCTATGTCCCAGTCTGGACCCACCGCGGGTGCAGCTCCGCTCCAGCTTGGGGCCACCGAGGGTGCAGCTCCGCTCCATCCTGAGGCCACTGAGGGTGCAGCTCCGCTCCATCCTGGGGCCAATGAGGGTGTAGCTCCGCTCTAGCCCGGAGCCACCGCGGGTGCAGCTCTGCTCCAGCCCAGAGCCACCGCAGGTGCAGCTCCTCTCCAGCCCGGAGTTACCGCGGATGCAGCTCCGCTCCAGCCTGGAGCCACCGTGGGTGCAACTTCACTCCAGTCCGGAGCCACCGCAGGTGCAACCCTGCTCCAGTTTGGAGCCACCGAGGGTGCAACTGTGTCCCAGTGTGGGACCTCCGAGGGCGATGCTGATCAGTCCGTGGGCGTTGTGGTCCCCTCTCCCTTGCCAGACACCGTCGTGGTGCCCCATCTTCTGCCTGATGTTGTCGGGGTTCCCCCTACTCCTCTTCCGTCCTCACCTCTGGTCACCCCGGTTGGGCAGCCACCCCCTGGACCACCATCTCTGTTGTGGTGGCTGAAGACCTCTGGCCGACCACCTGACAGCCGTTGCTGTTGGGTTGGGTGGTTCACATTCTCCGGCAGACCACCTGACTCTTACCATCTTGCCGTCTGTCAGGCCTGAGACTTCGGCCTACCATCAGAACTGCCCTGTTCTTTGGTCTAGGGGGCCGGGGTGCCCAGCTCCGCGCAGGTCTTGAGCAGGATTTTGTTTTTTGATTTTTCCTCAGTCTGTGCCTTGCTGGGATGCTTCCTGAGAGCCTTTTTTGCTTCTTTTGGTTTGGTTCGTTCCCTCCGTGCCAGCCCCCCCCCCCCCGTGGGGTTGTTTTCTTGTTGGGGTGGGATTTCTGTGTGTGGGGGACTTTTTCTTTTGATATTACCCTGGGGTGTCTAGTATCCATCAGTTGGGGGGGGGGGGAGTGGTGTAGCCAGGAGGGGGGCTGAACCCCAACCACCACCACCATTCTGAATGCCCGGGGTGTTCGCCTGGGGCAAAGCTTTAGCTTCAGCCCCATGTCAACTACAGCCTCTTGTCAACTACAGATTTCTTACCATTTTCCACCTACGTTCATTATAGTTTGTTTATTGTATTTTGAGTTGTCTGTCTCCATTTTTTTTGTCACATCATTATGTTTGTATTCTGTTGTGTTCTTTCTCTTGGGGTTGACAGCTGTCAGTGGCTTTCTGGGGGTTTTGCTCAGTGTGGGCATGGTCCTGCCAGCTGTCAGCCCCGATGGCTTCCTCATTATCCCCAGCTGGTCCAAATTTTACATCATTGCTTTCTCCTGTCTGCTCAGAGACCCACACTGGTCATTAATTATGTTAAGGGTTTTGATCCCTATTTAAGGGGAGTAATTTTCATTTTCAGTTGCCGCTGTCTTGACTCTACAAGCTAGTCCTCGTCTCCACCAGAGCTCTGCTCTGCAGCACAATATCTGTAAGTTTTCTCCCTCGTTTGTATTTTGTGTTAGAGCACCGTGTTGAAATTTAGGTTTGTTGCTTTTTTTCAATAAATTACCCAAACTCACAGTCCAGTGCGTGGGTCTCCCCTTCCTGCCCCGTAGGTCATTCATGACATAAACTAGACATCAACCAAGAGGATTTTTTTAAAATTTTGTTTATGTATAGCCTACTACTACTACTAATAATAATTTATTTCATTTATACCGCACTTTACATTTCAGGGCAAAATGTCAAAGTGCTACACAAATAGGATTAAGAACAAGAATACAGTGATCCCTCGCTACTTCGCGTTTCACCTTTCGCGCCCTCAGTGCATCGCGGATTTTTCAAAAATATTCATCAAAAATTCAAAATTGAGAAAAAATGGCACGAAAGTTGCCCGGGCGCTAGCAGAAGGCAGGGAGACTACATTAGAACATCAGGTATCAACACGGAGAGCCCGCACAACTCAAAATCCACCTCTCTGACCACCGCTCCACTCTTCTCCGCCCACCTCTTCACCGCTCGGGAATCTCGCAAGCTGATTGGCCGAGACGTTTTACCCAGCTTCTCTCCCTGCTGAGCACCCATACCCAGCGAAGGAAGACCGCATTCATTGTTCTTCATCGCTCGTGTTGCTTAGTGGCACTTTTTGCTGTTCTCTTGTGCCTTTTTGTGCAAAATAAGATAAGATAAGATAAGATAAGATAAGCCTTTATTAGTCCCACAACGGGGAAATTCCAGGATTGCAACAGCACAGGGATAGCAACACTCAGAGCAACAATCAGAAGGCAAGAAAAAAAACAAGCCAGCAAGAGCAGCTAATATACATATGTACATATTACTATAAGATATATATATACACACACACACACAGACACACAGTGCAGAGCATTGTAGCTGGATGGAATAAATATACGAATATATGAACACAGTGCAGAGCATTGTAGCTAGATGGAATAAATATGTAAATATATAAACACCCACAGTACGGAGCATTGCAGCTAGGTGGAATAAATATGCAAGTATATAAACACACACAGTGCGGAGCAATGTAGCTAGATGGAATAATATGTAGATATATAAAAACACAGTGCGGAGCATTGTAGCTAGATGGAATAAATATATAGATATATATAGTGCAGAGCATTGTAGCTGGATGGAATAAATATATGAATATATGAACACACAGTGCAGAGCATTGTAGCTAGATGGAATAAATATGTAAATATAAATATAAACACACCCAGTGCTGAGCATTGTAGCTAGATGGAATAAATATGTAAATATATAAACACACACAGTGCAGAGCATTGTTGCTAGATGGGATGAAACAGCATAACCGACTACTTAGTTATCCTACATGGAATGATTATGTGCCCATACATATTCTCACCCTCCATAGCGACCGGTATGTTCCTAGATGTATGCCGGAGGGGACCATTGTGTAAGTCTATTGCATCTTTTGCATTCAAAAACTATTAGTTTGTCACGTCTTTTTGCTATCTCTGCGAGCAGCCCTGCTTAGGTTGTACAGTCTGACAGCCGTTGGTAGGAAGGACCTACGAAACCTCTCGGTTGTGCACCTGGGATGATGTAGTCTGCTGCTAAATGAGCTCCTCAGTGCATCCAGTATGTCCTGCATAGGGTGGAACTCGGACTCCAGCAGAGATGACAGTTTAGCCACCGTCCTTCTCTCTCCTATCTCCTCCATCGGATCAAGGCGCTGCCCCAGGACAGAGCTAGCTTTCTTAATCAGTTTGTTCAGTCTCTTCTATTGGCTGCAGTAATGCCACAGCCCCAGCAGACCACTCCAAAGTGATGGCTGATGCCACCACCGTGTCATAGAATGACTTCAGCAGCGCCCCTTGTACACCAAAAGACCTGAGTCTCCTCAGCAGGAACAGCCTGCGCTGTCCCTTCTTGTAGAGTGCGTCAGTATTGTGTGACCAGTCTAGTTTATTGTTCAGATGAACACCCAGGTACTTATAGGATGTCACCATCTCGATGTCTGTTCCCTGTATATTTACTGGTGCTGTGAGGGGCTGCCCATGCCTGCGGCAGTCCACCACCAGCTCCTTAGTTTTCCTCGCGTTGATCTGGAGGCAGTTCCGATGGCACCAGTCCACGAAGTCCTGGATAAGCCCTCTGTACTCAGCTTCATCTCCGTTGGAGATGAGACCAATGATCGCAGAGTCATCAGAGAACTTCTGTAGATGGCAGTGTGTTGTGTTGTGTGAGAAGTCCGCAGTATAAAGAGTGAACAGGAAGGGAGCCAGCACCGTTCCCTGGGGGGCCCCCGTGCTACTGATGATCGTGTCGGAAACACAGTCCCGGGTTCTCACAAACTGAGGCCGGTTCGTGAGGTAGTCCAGGATCCATGATGACAGGTGCTGGTCCACCCCTGCGCGCAGCAGCTTGTCCTTCAGGATCATCGGTTGATGGTGTTGAAAGCACTGGAGAAGTCAAAGAACATGATCCTCACCATATTCCCGGGCTTCTCCAGGTGGGACAGAGAATGGTGAAGGAGGAAGATCACCGCATCCTCCACCCCAATGCCATGCTGGTAGCGAACTGGAGTGGATCCATCGCTGGTTCCACCAGGGGGCGGAGATGAGCAAGGAGCAGTCTCTCCAGGGTCTTCATCAAGTGGGACGTCAAGGCCACCGGTCTGTAGCTGTTCAGGGCTTTGGGGTGGGAAGTTTTTGGTACAGGTACCACACAAGATGTTTTCCACAGCTGTGGTACCCTCCACAGTTTCAGGCTCATGTTGAAGATATACGTCACAATCCCACACAGCTGGTCTGCACAGGACTTGAGGAGCTTTGCACTGATGCCGTCCGGTCCCGACGCTTTCCTCGCCTTGATCTTCCTCAGCTCCGTCCTCACCTGGGTCTTGGTCAGGGTCAGGATGGGGGGCTGTGTGTTGGGAGTAGGGGGGGTGTCGGTGGAGTGGGGAGTGGGCAGCAGGACTTGATTTCTTAGAGGCAGCAGTGGTTGTTGTGCAGACAGGGGGGAGGGCGGTTGGTCAAATCTATTGAAAAACAGATTCAGGTTGTTCGCCCACTCCCTGCCCCCCGTGGCCTGGGGGGGAGGTTTCTGGAGCCCGAGATGGTTTGAGGTTTTCTCCAGACCCCGCTGATGTCGCTCTGTTGCAGCTTGTCCCTCCATCTTCTTCCTGAAGCTGTCCTTGCCTTCTCTGATCTTTCTCCTCAGCTCCCTCTGTACGGACTTCAGCATCTCCCTGTTCCCCGACCTGAAGATCCTCTTCTTCTCTCTCAGAAGTGTTTTTTATCTCAGGGTTGATCCAGGGTTTGTTGTTTGAGTGACGCCGTATGGTCTTGGTGGGAACTGATTTGTCCACACAGAAGCTGAGGTAGCCCGTGAAGGTGTGAATGAGGCCATCGATGTCCTCACCATGTGGATCGCAGAGCTGCTTCCAGGCGGTGGCTTCAAAACAGTCCTTTAGAGTGTCCATTGTCTCCTCAGACCATAACTCCACAGTGTGCATGGCCGGAGGTTGTCTGTGCACTAGGGGTTTGTACACCGGCCGGAGATGAACCAAGTTGTGATCCGATCTCCCGAGTGGGGGAAGTTGTGATGAGGTGTACGCCTCCTTAGTGTTTGCGTAGAATAAATCCAGTGTTTTATTGTCTCTAGTGTGGCATGTGACATACTGGGTGAACGTGGGTAGAATGGGAGACAGTGAAACGTGGTTGAAATCGCCTGAGATGAGGAGAAGAGCATCTGGGTGTTCTGTCTGCAGCCTGCTGGTTACTGAATGGATGACGTCACGCGCTGTCCCAGCGTTCGCCGTCGGATTTGCATAAACAACAATGCAGATCACGTGTGAGTGTTCTCTCGGGAGATATGTAGGCCTCATGCTAACAGCTAGCAACTCAAAGTATAAATAGTGCTTGTGACGCCCTTGGGGGGGGGGTGACGCTACTTTGCGGTTTTTCACTTTTCGCGGTCGGTTCTGGTCCCCATTAAACGCGATAAGTTAGGGATCACTGTAAAAGCAAATGTTCAGAGCTAGTACATACGATGACACACCAGGACATTAAAAAGCTTTCCTAAACAATGAATTTGTATCCATAAAATAGGATAGCCCTTCCTACCTGGAGTGGTCAAAAAGAGCACGTCCTCTGATATTGCAACATCGTAGTAACTCAGTGACAGCAGTCTTTGCTGTGGCAGTCCAAGAAATAAGTGGAATTGTGAGTATTTAATTCTATTATGTTCCAGACTTCAGAAAACATATAACACACATATTTATGAAAAGTCATGGACTGGGAGACCTATAGATTTTGTTAAAAGAATGTTATTCACATAATAAAACCACAGAGTTTCCATCAGACCATCCTGACGATTCTTGTGTCTTGCTCTGCCGAATTTGCGCACTCGCTAATTTGTACTGCCTTAGTAAATCTGCCCCTAAATAGCTTGTCTTTGTAGTGTATTCAACAGAGGTTGACAAGAATTTGCAATCACTGTGTTCTGTTTTTATTTACTTTTTACATAACTCAAACTTCACTGAAATTGCGGTTTGTATAATCTCACCCTAATTCTTATATTCTTACATTCGTTCCATGACGATGTATTAAATTATTCCCAATAGTTTATTCTTTTCATTTCACATTTCTATTGGTTGCACAACTTCTAGCAGTATAGTGTATGATAGAGTTTTGTCCAGTCATATTTCAGCCATCATGTGTTGCCTGGGCCAAATAAATCTGCCTGGAGGCCTTCAAGAGTCCAACACTGCAGCTATCTGTTCATTGAAATGATTGGTAATGAGACTCTTGCTTTAGCCAATCAGATTTCGAGTTTGCTACCTGGGCTCACATGCAGGTGTATGATGGCATTGGCATTTTCATGTCCATTGACTGGATGGTTATCTTACATGCTTTAAAAAAAAAAATAAAATGGCATAACCAGCACTGTTTAGGATTGAGAGACAAAAAATGATTTCCATAGTGTACAATCAATAGTCAAAGAGTTCTGTCCTGGGGGGAAAAAACTCTCATTGGTCCTGCTACTGAGAATACAAAGGTTGCACCTGATTGGTTGACACATACAGTGGAGTAAAAAAGTATTTAGTCAGCCACCAATTGTGCAAGTTCTCCCACTTAAAAGATGAGAGAGGTCTCCAATTTTCATCATAGGTATACCTCAACTATGAGAGACAAATAAGCCAACAAAAAAAAATCCAGAAAATCACATTGAAGGATTTTTAATGAATTAATTGGTAAATTCCTTGGTAAAATAAGTATTTGGTCAATAACAAAAGTTCATCTCAGTACTTTGTTATACAGTGATCCCTCGCTACTTCGCGCTTCACCTTTCGCGCCCTCAGTGCGTCGCGGATTTTTCAAAAATATTCATCAAAAATTCAAAATTGAGAAATAATGGGCGGGCGCTAGCAGAAGGCAGGGAGACTACATTAGACCATCAGGTATCAACACTGAGAGCCCCACCTCTCTGTTCGCTGTTCTCGTGTTGGCTCGGCTCGGGAATCTCGCAAGCTGATTGGCCGAGACGTTTCACCCAGCTTCTGTCCCTGCCGAGCGCCAATGCAGCGAAGGAAGACCGCATTCATTGCTCTTTATCGCTCGTGTTGCTTAGTCTCGCCGCGTGGAACTTTTTGCTGTTCTCTTGTGCCATTTTGTGCGAAATAGTCTTCCCGTCGAGCCACTACGCCGCCTCCTGCAGCTTCTCCAGCTCTATCGGAAGCTGCCCTCGACGATCCTGCGCTTCTAGCACCTGACGATGAGGCGTCACCTGAGGAGCAGTAAAGCTCTCATTAACCTGTGCAGTAAATCATCTTCATCTTGAGTTACGTATCTTGTTATAAGAATAAAAGAGTCTAAAAACATATTTATGTACACTTTATTTACATCTACGTATGTATGTACACTTACACACACACACACACGTATCACACGAGAGAGAGAGTGAGAGAATGAACATACGTATTATTTATGGGTGACGTCATTAGGGGTGACGCTACTTCGCGGTTTTTCACTTTTCGCGGTCGGTTCTGGAACCCATTAACCGCAATAAGTGAGGGATCACTGTATACCCTTTGTTGGCAATGACAGAGGTCAAACGTTTTCTGTAAGTTTTCACAAGGTTTTCACACACTGTTGCTGGTATTTTGGCCCATTCCTCCATGCAGATCTCCTCTAGAGCAATGATGTTTTGGGGCTGTCGCTGGGCAACACAGACTTTCAACTCCCTCCAAAGATTTTCTATGGGGTTGAGATCTGGAGACTGGCTAGGCCACTCCAGGACCTTGAAATGCTTCTTACGAAGCCACTCCTTCGTTGCCCGGGCGTGTGTTAGGATCACTGTCATGCTGAAAGACCCAGCCACGTTTAATCTTCAATGCCTTGCTGGTGGAAGGAGGTTTTCACTCAAAATCTCACGATACATGGCCCCATTCATTCTTTCCTTTACACGGATCAGTCGTCCTGGTCCCTTTGCAGAAAAACAGCCCCAAAGTATGATGTTTTCACCCCCATGCTTCACAGTAGGTATGGTGTTCTTTCTCCTCCAAACACGACAAGTTGAGTTTTTACCAAAAAGTTCTATTTTGGTTTCATCTGACCATATGACATTCTCCCAATCCTCTTTTGGATCATCCAGATGCTCTCTAGCAAACTTCAGACGGGCCTGGACATGTACTGGCTTAAGCAGGGGGACACGTCTGGCACTGCAGGATTTGAGTCCCTGGCGGCGTAGTGTGTGTCTGATGTAGCCTTTGTTACTTTGGTCCCAGCTCTCTGCAGGTCATTCACTAGGTCCCCCCATGTGGTTCTGGGATTTTTGCTCACCGTTGTCGTGATAATTTTGACCCCACGGGGTGAGATCTTGCGTGGAGCCCTAGATCGAGGGAGATTATCAGTGGTCTTGTATGTCTTCCATTTTCTAATAATTGCTCCCACAGTTGATTTCTTCACACCAAGCTGCTTACCTATTGCAGATTCAGTCTTCCCAGCCTGGTGCAGGTCTACAATTTTGTTTCTGGTGCCTTTGACAGCTCTTTGATCTTGGCCATAGTGGAGTTTGGAGTCTGACTGTTTGAGGTTGTGGACAGGTGTCTTTTATACTGATAACGAGTTCAAACAGGTGCCATTAATACAAGTAACGAGTGGAGGACAGAGGAGCCTCTTAAAGAGGAAGTTACAGGTCTGTGAGAGCCAGAAATCTTGCTTGTTTGTAGGTGACCAAATACTTATTTTACCAAGGAATTTACCAATTAATTCATTAAAAATCCTTCAATGTGATTTTCTGGATTTTTTTTTTTTCTCATTTTGTCTCTTCATAGTTGAGGTATACCTATGATGAAAATTGGAGACCTCTCTCATCTTTTAAGTGGGAGAACTTGCACAATTGATGGCTGACTAAATACTTTTTTGCCCCACTGTATATGCCAACACATGGGCGGTCTTTCAGCAGATTTTAGTTACTGGACATCAATCATGAGTAATCTTTGACAACTTTAAAACAAACCAGCAAAAAGTATTTCTAACAACATTTTAGGAAAGAAGCAGTATAGTAGGTGCAGTTAATGAATCCACTGTTGATTTGACATCAATAACTGCTGGTTTAAACATTCACATCCTGGGTAACTGACATCCCTAAACCACCAACCATGAGTGGCTTCTCCAGCCCGAAGCCCACCAAACCACACCGCTGGGAGCGCAGCGAGACACCAAAGCACACCCGCACACCCGCAAGCAGCGACGCCCCTGACAACCCCTGGAGAGCTCCTCAACTTCAGGAAAAATAAAAATATGGCTTGATTAATGCTGCTGCTGAAGTGATGGGAGAAGAGACAAAAAGTGAGATTCATAAAACAACTGCCGTCACTGCCCCAGTGGACAAGATGTGAGCAATGTAGCCCGCACTGTACCCTGGTGAGTAAACTGTACAGTTACAATCAAAATTATTCACCCCCCCGCCCCCCACAAATTAGGTTTTTTGGCAAAATGTACAAACTAGGAGCTGTTTGCAATAAACAAATCAAGAAATAACAATTCAAATAGCTCAACACAACTAGTATTACAAGATGTTTCTCCAAATGCATCACAAAATGCTACTTTTAATGACTACTACAGTCTCAAAATTATTCAACCCTTCATGACAAGCATCTTTAGTACTATAGTAGAGCACCCTTCTGCTGTTATGACCTGCTGCAAACATGATGCATATCGAGACACCAGCAGGAATCTTAGTCCATTCCTCTTGGGCAAAGGGTCCAGTTCACTAATATTCTTGGGTTTGCATGCTGCAACCACCATTTTCAAATCCCACCAGAGAATTTCATTCAGTTTCAAATCAGGTGACTGTGATGGCTACTCTAGTGTCTTCCAGGACTTTTTTTAAATTTTCATTTTATTTATTTAACCTTTATTTATACAGGGAAGTTCCATTGAGAGGCAACCTCTCTTTTTCAAAGGGTGCCCTGTTCACATTCACACACTCACACCTGGAAGCAGCCCAGTACAACCACAGATTGACCTGTGGCCACTGAGCAGCTCCACTGGAGCAGTTGGGGATTAGGGCCTTGCTCAAGGGCACCACAGTGGGGTTTGGGGGGTGGGGCAAACACTGCTATGTTATCTGTCCCAAGCTTCAGCTTCCTTACAGACAGCATGACATTTTTTTCTCCAGGATTTCCTGATACTTGATTTAGTCTAGCTTGCCCTCCACACACTGCAGGTTTCCAGTGCTAAAGGAAGTATAACAGCCCCAGAGCATCACTGAGCCACCACCATGCTTCACTGTAGGCAGGATGCTCTTTTCAGGGTATGCTTCATTCTTTCTCCTCCGGACATACTGTTGATCCATAGATAACCTGAAAAGTTCCAGTTTTGTTTCATCGCTCCACAGAACAAAATCCAAAAACCTCTTTGACTTATTTATATAGTTTTGAACAAACTGGAGATGGCTTTTCTTGTGCTTTTGGGTCAGTAGTGGTGTACTTCTTGGAGTTCGAGCATGGAGCCCTTCAGTGTTTAGTATGCACCTTAGTGTGAAAACTGAAATCTCAGTGCTTACTGCCACCAAGTCTTGCTGCAGGTCTTTTGCAGTCAGTTGAGGCTTTTTGACCACCTGCCTCCTCAGGACTCTGGTGGCAGATTCAGGTTCAGGTTCAGGTTCAGGTTACTTTATTTGTACCCGTAGGTAGATTTGTTTTGCAGTTGGTGACATCCATATTTACAAGCCACTAATTACATTCAACATAGACACAAACACAGGCACACATCTTACAAAATAGGTAAATATAGAATATGTACAATATAATTTTATAGCTTGTTCAACTCTTTGACAGCAGCAGGGACAAAGCTGTTTTTGTAGTGCTGGGTTCTACTTTTTGGGACAGCAAACCTCCGTCTGGAGGGAAGAAGCTGAAAGTTGCAGTGCAAAGGGTGGGAGTCATCATTTAAAATCGAGTCGGCCATCCTCTGTACTTGTTTGGCGTACAGGGATGCCAGGCTCAGCTGTGACTCACCAAGCAAACGACTGGACCATCTGACTACCTGATCCAAGGATTTCCTCTGTTTCAGTTTTATCTGACCAAACCATGACATTAAAGAAAAGGATAAAACAGATTCAATAAAAGCCGATAAAACATAGTCATTATGGGTCGGTCATTTGGAAGCGTGCAAGTTTCCTCAAACAATGCAAATTTTGCTGACCCTTTTTGCACACCCTTTCACAGTTCACCTCAAAGTTCAATCCACTATCAATAATCGTCCCAAGATATTTGTACGATTGTACACATTCGGTGGTCTGGCCTTTTAGTATGGTGACTTTGTGCCTGGGAGTTTTCCTCCTAAAGTCAATAATCATATCTTTCGTTTTTGTTGTATTCAGCTGCAGGTAGGAATCCTCACACCAGTGAACAAAGTCATCAACTACTGGGCCGTGGCCACTCTCACCATCCTGGAGGAGACTGACAATGACTGAGTCATCAGCGTACTTTATAATGTGTCTGTTGTCATGTCTACTCCGACACATGTTTGTGTACAGGATGAAGAGTAGTGGTGACAACACACACCCCTGAGGGGAGCCAGTAGAAGAGCACTTTAGGTCAGACAATGTGCCATTGACCCTTACTCTCTGCGTCCTGTTGGTTAAGAAATCCAGAATCCAACCCACCAGATTATTGCTTAAATCAAATTGTTGCAGGAGCCTTTCACTAAAATATGAGGTTGGATTGTATTAAAGGCAGAAGAAAAGTCCACAAATAAAAGCCTGGCGTGTGTCCCATTAAAATCCAGATGTTTAAAAAGCATGTCAAACAGAGTGACAGTGGCATCCTCCACTCCTCTGTGAGGCCTATAGGCAAACTGCAGAGGATCCAATGCATGTTCAGTCTGCCTTAGGACCTCACATCTGACCAGTTTTTCAAAAATTTTCATTAAAATTGAAGTCAAAGCAACTGGTCTAAAGTCATTTACCGTTTTAGGACAGCTGGATTTTGGAACGGGACACAACCACGGCTTCTTCCAGATCTTAGGCACATGTTGTGTCTGTAAGGACTTATTGAAAATGTAATGAAATATAGGACTCAGTTCATGTGCACAGGACTTACCAAGCGCCCACATATATTATCAGGGCCCTGACTTTTGTTCACTTTTACAGCGCGGAACTCCCTTTCAACATCCTGCATCTCAATATTAAAGTGCTGATTGTCTTTGAGTTTCTGTTTCAAATCTTGGATTTCTGTGCTAAAATCAAAGGAGTCAAAACGACCATAAAAACAATTAAGAGCATTAGCCAGCTCTGTGTCTGAATTAAAACCATCTAAAAACACACGATTACTGCGCTCTGTGCTCTGAAGGCCTGCAATAGTTTTCATACTGGCCCAGGCCGAACCCAGTTTATTTGCTGCCATCTTGCTTTCCAATTCTGATTTATAATTCTGTTTTGCTCTTAAAATTTCAGCCTTCAGCTCCTTGGTGGCAACCTGTAGTTCAGAAACAGACCCCTGTTTAAAGGCAAGAGCTTTCCTCTGTAAGCAGGATTTAACTGATTTAGTAACCCATGGTTTGTTGTTGGGGTATATTTTGACACGTTTATGTGGAACAATCTTATTTTGACAGTAAGCCATGTATGAGCATGTGAGCTCAGCCAGAGAGTCCAAGTCATCCCCGCAGGCCATTATGAACATCTTCCAGTCTGTACAGTCAAAGCATTCCTGGAGGATGTGCTCTGAATCTTCTGTCCACACATCAATGTCTCTCATCTCCACCTTGCCTCTTCTGAGAGCAGTTTTATATGTGGGCAGCAAATGAACACAGTTGTGATCTGATGATCCTAAAGGAGGAAGGGGGAGTGATTTATAGGCCCTCTCTATGGATCCATAGCACAGGTCCAATGTCTTTTTTCGCCTGGTTGGGCAGGAGACATACTGATGAAAGTTTTTAAGTGTCTTCTTTAAAGAAACATGGTTAAAATCCCCAAGAATGAAGTTTGGCGCCTCTGGAGGGATTGACTGCAGCCGCTGCACCACGTCAGAGATGGTGCTGGAGGCGGAGTCAGCGTCTGCCCTCGGGTGAATGTACACAGTTGTGATGAAAAGTTGGGGAAACTCTCGAGGCAAATAAAAGGGGCGTAGTGACACAGACAGCAGCTCCACATCGGGTGTACAGATGCGCTCTCTGACCGTGACAGATGTGCAGTACTGCTTATTAATGTATAAACATACTCCGCCCCCCTGACGTTTCCCCGTTACCTCTTCCTGCCGATCCGAGCGCAGCGGGGCTCCAAAGCTGTCAATCCACAGCTCTGCATCTCGATCATGCGCAGTAAGCCAAGATTCAGTGAAAGCCATGACGCAGCAGTTCTTAAAATCCTTCTGGTAACGTACATTGCCTTGAATTTCCTCCACCTTGTTTCTCACAGACTGTGCATTCCCAAAAATGATCGAAGGAAGAGGAATGTTACCAAACTGACGTCTCCTAAGGCGCAATTTCACACCTCCACGTCTTCCACGCTTCCTTCTGCCGTCTTTCTTTTCACCGCTGTGTCCGTCTCTCAAAATAAAGTCCGGCAGCTGAAATTTGGGCGCAATCAGAGACTCTGCACCAGCTGTGTTAAAGCGCAGCAACACGTCCCTGGAATATTGTATTCTGCCCGCTATTCTGCTCGCCATGGAGCCGAACGCGTTTACCTCAGAGACAAAGAGCCACAGCACAGATAGCAGCAGTGCGAGATATGAGAGGAAATCCATGTTATGGATGCCAGGGAGCTCTTTGCCATATATTCCACAAACGCTCCAGGGCAGAAACGACACAGAGGATTTTCTAAAAACGTAAAAAAGTACAAAAAACACACACACGCACACACGCACTATATCATCAGCTGCAGGTCGCTGCGTGCGCATGCGCCCAAAATGCCATTGATAGCTTCCTCTTTCTGCCATGTCCAGGTAGTGTAGCCACAGTTCCTTTAACTTTAAATTTGTGAACTGTGCTTCCAACTGTATCTAAGAGCATTCAGTGCCTTTGCCATCTTTCTGTATCCTTTTCCTTGTTTGTGCAAGGCAATGATCTCTTCTCTGAACTTTCTTGGACAATTCTCTTGACTTAGCCATATTTCTAACATGCAATCAAACGTCACCATCAACAGTCCAGGTATTTGAGGTGTTCTATCTCAAGCACACCTCGTGCAGCTAATGAAGCCCTTGACTGGTTGCATCAGGTGTGCTTGAGATCACAGCTGATTTGCAAATGTGCGCTCTTATGAAGAATTCTATTCAGGAGGTTGAATAATTTTGAGATTGCAGTAGTCATTGAAATTAGGATTTCGTGTTGAATTTGGATAAAATCCTTGTAATATTAGTTTTATTTTACTGTTTGAACTGTTTTTGTGTAATTTGTTAATTGCAAATGCCCAAAAAACTTTACATTTTGCCAGTAAACCTAAAATGCAATGGGGGTTCAACAATTTTGATTGCAACTGTATTTTATTTACATTTTTTTATGTTTTTGTCATTTTATTATGTAAATATTGATGCTTTTGCTTGCGATGGTGTGCATGATGCAGAGCAGCTATAGTGGAGGGAGACAATAATGTAATGCAATGCCTTGATATGTTGTGTTTTTTTTGTATAGATGGTTTCAGTGGGGTCATGGTGATGGTATTGAGAGGTGGATTAAGTCAGATGGAAAATCTCTGAAGGCCAGTGGGTCAAATGCACAGCTTGCCACTGCCATAATATTTTAACATCAAAATAACTGTTTGCAGGAGCTCTTCCTTCACACACTACTGTAAGGAGTCAAATTGAAAACACTACTGTTGACCAAGCACATGGGGATTACAGATTCCCATAGGTCAAAGGTTTTGTCTAACCCACACTGCAAAACATTTAAATCAGCAGCTGGTGATGTCAAATAAATACAGATTCAGCAACTAAACCACTTATACAGTGCTGTGAAAAAGGTTTTCTTAAATTTATATCATTGCATATTTGTCACACTTAAATGTTTCAGATAATCAAAGAAATTTTAATATTATACAAAGATGTGAGTAAATACAAAACGCAATTTTTAAATGATGATTTCATTTATTAAGGGAAAAAAGAAATCCAAACCTACGTAACCCTATGTGAAAAAGTAATTGCCCTCCTTATGATGAATAAGGGGGGGGGCAGTACATTATGAATTAATTGTGATTAACCACATTTTTTGGAAAGCTGAGTTCAATTTCACTAGCCACACCCAGGCCTGATTACTGCTAGACCTGTTGAATTAAGAAATCACTTAAATAGAACCTGTCTGACAGCGAAGTTGGCTAAAAGATCTCAAAAAGCAAGACATCATGCCACAATCTAAAGAAATGGCAAAGATGGCATCTGTGGGAGAGTTCAAAGGAATAAACCACAAAGGCTCATCTCATATTTGCCAAAAAACAAAACAAAACAACATTTTGATGATCCACAAGACTTATGGGAAAATATTCTGTGGACTGAGAAGACAAAAGCTGAACTTTTTGGAAGGTGTGTGTCCTGTTACATCTGGCATAAAACTAACAGCATTTCATAAAAACAATGTAATACCAGTATAATACACACTTCCTTTCCCCATTTCCCATCCTGTTGGGTCCTTCATGGGTAAAATAATTTAAGTATTAAAAATTATTACAGGAGGAGTTTATAACAATATACAGTACATAGATAGGTACTGTATAAAGCTCCTTTTGGCAAAGTAAATCTGTTTTGGCACAATAAGGGTAACGGATCTCTGTTCTGCTTACCTAGCTGCCTGACACGACGGGGACGGGGACGGGTGGGGGGCAATATAATACCAGCAGTTAAACATAGTGGTGGCAGTGTGATGGTCTAGGGCTGGTTTGCTGCTTTAGGATTTGGACAACTTGCTGTAATTGATGGAACCATGAATTCTGCATCAGTTTGTGACCTCAAACTCAAGTCCTTCAATGTGGCTGAATTTAAACAATTCTACAAAGAAGAGTGGGCCAAAATTCCTCAACAGCAATATTCAGTGGTGTGAAAAAATGTTTGCCTCCTTCCTGATTTCTCTTTTTTTGTGTTTGTCACACTTAAATGTTTCAGATCATCAAACAAATTTAAATATTAGACAAAGATAACACAAGTAAACATAAAATGCAGTTTTTAAATGAAAGTGTTTATTATTAAGGGTAAAAAAATCCAAACCTACATTGCCCTGTGTGAAAAAGTGATTGCAACCCCCCCCCCCCACCACCACCACCACCGTTAAAACATAAATTAACTGTGGTTTGTCACATCTTTGGAAAGCTGAGTTCAATTTCTCTAGCCACACCCAGGCCTGATTACTGCCACACCTGTTTTCAGTCAAGAAATCACTTAAATAGGACCTGCCTGACAAAGTGAAGTAAACCAAAAGATCCTCAAAAGCTAGACATGATACTGCCATCCAAAGAAATTCAGGAACAAATGAGAAACAAAGTAACTGAGATCTATCAGTCTGGAAAAGGTTATAAAGCCATTTCTAAAGCTTTGGGAATCCAGCAAACCACAGTGAGAGCCATTATCCACAAATGGTGAAAACATGGAACAGTGGTGAATCTTAACAGGAGTGGCCAGCCGACCAAAATTACCCCAAGAGTGCAGCGATGACACATCCAAGAGGTCACAAAAGACCCCACAACAACATCCAAAGAACTGCAGGCCTCACTTGCCTTAGTTAAGGTCAGTATTCATGACTCCACCATAAGAAAGAGACTGGGCAAAATGGCCTACATGGCAGAGTTCCATGACGAAAACCACTACTGAGCAAAAAGTACATAAAGGCTCGCCTCAGTTTTGCCAGAAAACATCTTGATGATCCCCAAGACTTTTGGGAAAATATTCTGTGGACTGACGAGACAAAAGTTGAACTTTTAGGAAGGTGTGTGTCCCATTACATCTAGCATAAAAGTAACAGCATTTCAGAAAAGGAACATCATACCAACAGTAAAATATAGTGTTGGTAGTGTGATGGTCTGGAGCTGTTTTGCTGCTTCAGGCCTGGAAGACTTGCTGTGGTAAATGGAACCATGAATTCTGCTGTCTACCAGAAAATCCTGAAGGAGAATGTCCGGCCATCTGTTCGT
This sequence comes from Pholidichthys leucotaenia, assembly GCA_020510985.1. NCBI lineage: Eukaryota > Metazoa > Chordata > Actinopteri > Cichliformes > Pholidichthyidae > Pholidichthys > Pholidichthys leucotaenia. The sequence continues at coordinate 284,810,941 of CM035848.1, read as the reverse complement.
GACCTGAAGGTGAAGCACACTTGGGTTCTGCAGCAGGGCAATGATCCAAAACAAACCAGTAAGTCCACCTCTGAATGGCTTAAGAAAAACAAATTGAAGACTGGAGTGGCCTAGTCAAAGTCCTGACCTGAATCCGACTGAACTGCTGTGGCATGATCTTAAAAAGGCGGTTCATGCTCGAAAATCCTCCCATGTAGCTGAATTACAACAATTCTGCAAAGATGAGTGGGCCAAAATTCCTCCACAGCACTGTAAAAGACTTATTGCCAGTTATCGCAAACGCTTGATTACAGTTGTTGCTGCTAAGGGTGGCCCAACCAGTTGTTAGGTTTAGGGCGCAATCACTTTTTCACACAGGGCCATGTAGGTTTGGATTTTTTTCCTTAATAATAAACAACTTCATCTGTAAACTGCATTTTGTGTTTATTTGTATTATCTTTGTCTAATATTTAAATTTGTTTGATGATCTGAAACATTTAAGTGTGACAAACATACAAAAAAAATGAAAAATCAGGAAGGGGGCAAACACTTTTTCACATCACTGTAAAATAGTCATTGCCTGTTGTAGCAAACACTTGATTGCAGTTATTTCCACTAACATGGGCACAACCTATTAGGTTTAGGGGGCAATTACTTTTTTCCATATAGAGCCAGCTAGGTTTGGACAGCTTCTTTCTCTTAATACAGTTGAAACAATATGTTTACATACACTGTATGAAAACACACATAACCTTTTCCCCCCCTCACTGTCTGACATTAAATCAGACTAAACTTTTCCTGTTTTAGGTAAGTTAAGATTACCAAATTATTTATCTCTCTCTCTCTCTCTCTTTTTTTTTTTTTTAGAATTTTTATTTTTTTTAAATTACTTTCTTCAGTCAGAAGTTCACGTACATTTCCTTAGTATTTGGTAGTATTGCCTTTAAACTCCACTCCACACTCCTCCACCATCATCCCTGTCCCCAAGAAGCCACGGATCACTGGACTTAATGACTACAGACCTGTAGCGCTCACCTCTGTAGTCATGAAGTCCTTTGAGCGCCTGGTCCTGTCCCACCTCAAGTCCATCACCACCCCTCTCCTGGACCCGCTGCAGTTTGCCTATCGAGCCAACAGGTCTGTAGACGATGCAGTCAACCTGGCCCTCCACTCCATCCTGCAGCACCTGGACTCCCCGGGAACCTACGCCAGGATCCTGTTTGTGGACTTCAGCTCCGCATTCAACACCATCCGCCCCGCTCTGCTCCGGGACAAGCTGTCCCTGCTCAACGTGCCTGACTCCCTCTGCAGGTGGATCATCGACTTCCTGACGGACCGGAGGCAGCATGTGCGGCTGGGAAAGACTGTCTCAGACTATACTAGCATCAGCACCGGATCACCCCAGGGCTGTGTACTTTCCCCCCTACTCTTCTCCCTTTACACCAACTCCTGCACCTCCAGCCACCAGTCTGTCAAGTTGATCAAGTTTGCGGACGACACCACCCTCATCGGGCTCATCTCCAACGGCGACGAGTCCGCCTACAGGAGAGAGGTGGCCCAGCTGGCGTCCTGGTGCAGCAATAACAACCTGCAGCTGAACGCTCTGAAGACAGTGGAGATGATTGTAGACTTCAGGAAAGTCACTACTCCTCTGCCCCCCCTCACCCTCTCAGGCTCTCCCATCACCACTGCTGATTCCTTCCGCTTCCTAGGCACTACCATCACCAGGGACCTCAAATGGGAGCTGACCATCAGCTCACTCATCAAAAAAGCCCAGCAGAGGATGTTCTTCCTGCGGCAGCTGAGGAAGCTCAAGCTACCCACCAAGATGTTAGTGCAGTTCTACACAGCCATCATCGAGTCCATCCTCACCACCTCCATAACCGTGTGGTACGCAGGAGCCACTGCCAGGGACAGACTAAGGCTGCAGCGCGTCGTGCGCACTGCTGAGAAGGTGATCGGCTGCAAGCTCCCATCTCTCCAGGATCTGTACATCTCCAGGACCCGGAGGCGTGCTGGCCGGATCATAGCCGATCCCTCACACCCTGGTCACGTACTGTTTGCCCCCCTCCCCTCTGGTAGAAGACTTCGGTCCATCCAGACTAAAACCTCCCGTCACATGAACAGCTTCTTCCCCTCTGCCATCAGACTGCTGAACACTAAGTGACTTATTGACTCTCGTGCACCATGTACAGCAGCTCAACCAGACTCATGTCAATCATCACTGTTTTCTTCCTGCATTACCGACTGCACTATATAGTTCTCCACAGTATCTGCTGCTGGCTAATATATATTTTAACTGTTGACCAGTATCACTTAATCTTATCCTACACTTTATTACATGTATAGTTTTTTTCTCTTATCTTATCATGTTTAATGTTGCAGCATTGCACCGAGACAAATTCCTAGTTTGTGTACTACATGAACAATGGCAATAAACCTGATTCTGATTCTGATTCTGATTCTGAAACTGTATGACTTGGGTCAAACGTTTTGGGTATCCTACAAGCTTCTCACAATAGTTCACTGGAATTTTGGCCCATTCCTCCTGACAGAACTGGTGGAACTGAATCAGGTTTGTAGGCTGCCTTGGTCACACACCTTATCAGCTCTGCCCTCAAATTTTCTATGGGATTAACATCAGGGCTTTGTGATAGCCACTCCAAAACATTGACTTTGTTGTGCTGAAGCCACTTTGTAACTGATTTGGTGGTATGCTTGAGGTCATTGTCGACATAATGTTCTTTCCTCATGATGCCATCTATTTTGTGACATGCACCAGTCTCTCTTGCAGCAAAACACCCCCATAACCTGATGCTGCCACCCCCCCACACTTCACATTTGGAATGGTGTTCTCAGGCAAATGTAATGATGGTCATTACAGCCAAACAGTTCAATTCTAGTTTAATCAGACCACAGGACATGTTTCCATAAATTAAAGTCTTTGCAAACTGTAATCTGGCTTTTTTATGTGGCTTTTGGAGTAATGGTTTCTTCGCTACTTAGTGGCCTTTCAATCCATGTCAGTACAGGACAAGCTTTGCTGTGGATAATGACACTCTTTTACTAGCTTCAGTCAGCATCTTCAGAAGGTCTTTTGCTTTTGTTCTGGGGTTGATACAGACATTTCACACCAAAACATGTTCATTTCGGACACAGAACCTGTCTCCTTCCTCAGCAGTATGATGCCTGGACATTCCCGTGGTGTTTATTATTGTGTATAATTGTTTGAACAGATGAACGTGGCACCTTCAGGCATCTGGAAATTGTACCCAAGGATGAACCAGACTTGTTGAGGTCCACAATTCTTTTCCTGATATCTTAGCTGATTTCTTTTGATCTTTCCATGATGTCACACAAGGAAGCAGTGTGTTTGAGGTGTGCCTTAAAATACATCCACAGGTGTGCCTCCAAGTAGAAAAAACACCTCAAATGTTAAAAATTAAATTAGAAGCTTTCAAAATCATGACATCATCATCTGGGCTTTCCCAAACTGTTTAAAGGCATAGTAATCTTAGTGTATTGTAAACTTCTGACTTTGAAGAAATAAAATATTCTCTTAAAAAAATTCTAAAAAAAAAAAATAGGAATAGTTTTGTTAATCCCAAATGACCTGAAACAGTAAAAGTTTAGTCTGTTAATGCCAGACAGTGAGAAAAAAAAGGTTGCGTCTTTTTATACAGTGTACTGTATGTAAACTTCTGGCTTCATCTGTAAAAGAAATCATCAATTAAAAACTGCATTTTATATTCACTCGGGTTATTTTTGCCTCATATTACAATTTGTTTGATGATCTGAAGCATTTAAGTGTGACAAATATGCAAGAATATACGAAATCAGGAAGACGACATACTTTTTCATGGCACTGTACATACAGTATCTCGCCTCAGGTGTGTTCAGAAACACTTTTCATCCCCCGTCTTTCCTGGTTGGACGTCCAATCAAGAGCAGCTCCTCATTTGTGTGAGGGCTGGAGACAGGCTAGGAGAGCTGTCCATCATTTATCATTACTTTGATCATTACTTTACATTTATCATTAATATCCCTTACAGAGACTTGGCTAGGGCAAGAGGATTATGTTAGTTTAAATGAATCAACTCCCTCCGGTTATTTAAACTGTCAAAATCCCAGAAGTTCTGGTCGTGGAGGAGGAGTAGCGACAATTTACCATTCCAAATTACTAGTTAATGTAAAACAAAAAACATGTTATAATTCCTTTGAGGGCCTGGTCCTCAGTATTGGGCACTTTAGCAATTTTAGGCAAAACCCAATTTTATTTGCCATAGTTTATCTTCCTCCATCAACCTACTCAGAATTTTTATCCGAATTTGCTGAATTCTTAGTTGATTTAGTGCTGAAATCAGATAGAATAATTATAGTAGGGGACTTTAATATACATGTAGCTGTAGATAGTGATTGCCTTAATGTGGCATTTAATTCAATATTAGACTTGATGGGGTTTTCTCAGAAAGTAGGAAATTCTACTCATTATCTCCACCATACGTTGGACCTTGTTCTGATATATGGCATAGAAATAGAAAATCTGGTAGTGTCTCCTCATAACCCTGTACTGTCAGTCCATTGTCTGTTAACCTTTGATTTTACTATTTCTGACTATTTGGCTCCTAAAGAAAAATATTACTTCAGTAGATGCCTCTCAGATGATGTTGTTACCAAATTTATGCAGATTGTTTTCTCTATGCCATGTGTCAACACAACGGAAATAAACTATGGAGAGCTTGCTCCTTCTGTAATTGATAGCATGGTAGATAGTGTTACAGCTTCTCTGCATCAGACTCTAGACATGGTGGCCCCCTTAAAAAAGAAAAATTCTAATCAGAGATTTCTAACTCCTTGGTTCAACACAGAAACTCATAGCTTAAAACAGAAGACTCGTCAATTAGAAAGAAAATGGCGCTCCACTAATTTAGATGAAATCTATTTAGCTTGGAGAAATCATCTTTTAATTTATAAAAAAATCTCTTAGAAAAGCTAGAACGAGTTATTATTCTGCATTAATAGAAGAGAACAAGAATAATCCCAGGTTTCTTTTCAGCACTGTAGCCAGGTTGACAAAGAGTCAGGACTCTGTCAATCCTAGCATTCCCTTAGAGCTTACTAGTCAGGACTTGATGAACTTTTTCAATAATAAAATTTCATCCATCAGAGATAAAATCAATCAGATTCTTCCCACCGTTAACTTAAATACAGTAACTACTACAACTCCTTCAATTGATATCTATCTTGATGAGTTTACTCCAATTGACTTTTAGAGTTAGACAAAATAGTTTCCTCATCCAAGCCTTCAACTTGTCTTTTAGACCCTATTCCTACCAGGTTATTTTAAAGAAGTCTTCCCACTTATTGGTAGCTTTATTCTTCATATAATCAATTCTTCATTAACTTTAGGCCATGTACCGCAGGCTTTTAAAACGGCTGTAATTAAACCCTTATTCAAAAAGCCAACGCTGGATCCAGGCGCTTTAGCTAACTATAGACCAATATCTAATCTCCCTTTGATTTCAAAAAATCTTAGAGTTGTTGCTACGCAATTATTTGACCACCTGCAGGGAAATGGTTTACTTCAAGAGTTTCAATCTGGGTTTAGAATCCATCATAGTACTGAAACAGCCTTAGCGAAGGTCACTAACAACCTCCTCATCGCATCTGATAATGGACTTGTTTCTGTACTTGTCCTTTTAGACCTTAGTGCAGCTTTTGATACTATTGATCATAATATTCTACTTGATAGATTAGAACACTATGTTGGACTTAATGGAACTTCGTTGCAGTGGTTTAGATCTTATTTATCTGATAGGTTCCAGTTTGTTTATGTCAATAATGAGTTTTCTTTCAACTCAAAGCTCAGTCATGGAGTTCCACAGGGATCTGTGCTAGGCCCTACTCTTTTTAGTTTATATATGCTTCCGTTAGGCAACATTATTATAAAGCACTGTACACATTTTCATTGTTATGCAGATGACACACAATTATACCTGTCAATGAAGTCAGATGATAGTAATCAATTAGCCAAGTTGGAAGCCTGTCTTAAGGAAATCAAAGCTTGGATGTCTTGTAATTTTCTGCTATTAAATTCAGATAAGACTGAAGTCATTCTTGTTGGTCCAAAAAACCTTAGAAATACCTTTCCAAATCAAACTTTCAGTTTGGATGCGGTTACTCTTTCTCTTAATAGCTCTGTGAGGAACCTTGGAATTATTTTTGATCAAGATCTGTCTTTCAATTCACATATTAAATTTGTTTCTAAGACTGCCTTCTATCATTTGCGTAATATTGCCAAGATTAGGAGCATGTTGTCTCAGAGTGATGCTGAGAAACTGATCCACGCTTTTGTTAGCTCTAGATTAGACTATTGTAATTCTTTATTATCAGGTTGTCCTAAAACATCTTTAAAAAGTCTTCAGCTAATCCAAAATGCTGCACCAAGAGTTTTAACAGGTACTAGAAAGAGAGATCATATCTTTCTAGGTTCTTGCCTCCCTTCATTGGCTTCCCATAGAGTTTAGAATTAAGTTTAAAATCCTTCTTCTTACTTACAAAGATCTAAACAATGAGGCCCCTTTTTATTTAAAAGATCTGATACTACCGTATTATCCTAACAGAGCATTACGCTCCCAAAATGCAGGATTACTTGTAATACCTAGAATCTCCAAAAGTACAATGGGAGGCAGAGCCTTCAGTTATCAAGCTCCTCTCCTGTAGAATCAGCTGCCAATCTGGATTCGGGAGTCAGACCCAATCTCTGTTTTTAAGAATAGGGTTAAAACCTTCCTTTTTGACATAGCCTACAATTAGGGAGGGATCATGTGCTTCTGAACCCTCCCTTAGTTATGCTGCTAATAGGTTTAGTCAGCCGGGGGACCTCCAATAATGCACTGGGCCTCACTCCTTTCTTCTCTCTCAATTAATTTTTTTTTTTTTTTTGCTGGTCATTAACATCTGTTTGTTCTCTCCCATAGATTGAGTCCCCATCGTGCTGTTTGCTCTCTACATGTCTGTTCTTTTCTTCTTCTCGATCCCCTCACCCCCCAGCCAGTCGCAGCAGATGACTGCCCCTCCCTGAGCCTGGTTCTGCTGGAGGTTTTCTTCCTGTTAAAAGGGAGTTTTTCCTCTCCACCGCCGCCAAGTGCTTGCTCACAGGGGATCGCCTGATTGCTGGGGTCTTTCTGCAACTGTGGGGGTTTCCCCTACAGTTGAAAGTGCTATGAGATGACTGTTGTTGTGAAATGGCGCTGTATAAATAAAGTTGAATTGAATTGAACTGACTTTCTGTCTTGCTCGTGATCCACCACATTGCCACTGTTGTTTACGTCTGCCTGTCTTGTACCTGCCTTGCAAATTTTGGTTCAGTTTAAAAATAAGTGGGTATAAACACATCCTGGTTAGGAAAGCACCAAAGATGTGAGAGGCTGTAGCCAGAACAGGAATGAGAAAGGAGCCTTCTCAGTGTGACAAAGCTAATAAAGAGTACCTTGGGAATAAAGAGCAGGGCGAGAGTCACGGTGATAGTGACGTGAGTGTGCGTGAAAGACAGCAGTAGCATCCAATCAGGATGGAGAGATGGAAAAGTGAACCTGGGGGAGGCAGAAAGCACAACTTCTGTGAGTGTAGGACAGAAAAAAGGTTACCATGCTGCAATGAAAAGCACTGTCATTAAACATTCAGACACAGATTTTGCTTGCTGTTTACCGGAACACATGGAACATAGAGGAAAGAAGGAGTTCATTGTGGATGGCGATGCCCATGTAGCGAGGTTCGTGGAAGGCCGAGGGGACGGGCCTGACGGCGGTCCACAGGGAACTGCCCCAGCACAGGAACAGAAGCTCAGCTGGGATAGGATATAATAATGAAGTAAGCGCTGACCAGGATAAACTACACAACAATACACTTACACTACTCACAAAAACTTAGGGATATTTGGCTTTTGGGTGAAACTTATGGTAAATGTTAAAATTTCATGTTACAGTGATATTAATGGGCTTACTTCTAAAAGCTTTAAGTAGCTTACTTGGGATGACCCGTTCACACGCCAAATTAATGTGAAAAAAAGCCCATTGTATACTGCTATTCATGCTGTTGATAATTCATATTGTAACTCATGCATTTATGTTGTTGATAATGTGTGACGTGTGTGGGTGTTGGTGTGTGTGTGTAAATAAACTGTTAACTCACCAAAAAATATTATATCATGAAAGTAGGGCATTTAAGTAGAAGCATACAATGGTGATTTTCTCATCTCAATTTATTGAAGCAAAAGCCAACAACAGTGGTGGGTATACCACAGCAAAAAATGTCAGTGTCTCAATAACTTGTCATGGGCCCTTGACCATCAATTACAGCTTGACAATGACGTCTCCTGCTGTTCACAAGTCGACTTATTGTCTGCTGAGGCATGGCATTCCACTCTTTTTGAAGGGGGGCCCTCAGGTCATTGAGGTTGTGGGGTGCAGGGTTACGAGCCTCTACACGGTGACTCAGCTGATCCCATAGGTTTTCTATGGGATTCAGGTCTGGAGAAAGTGCAGGCCACTCCATTTGAGGTGCCCCAGCTTCCAGCAGCTGTTCCCTAATGATGCACCCTTGATGAGGTGGAGCATTGTTATCCATGAACATGAAACTGGGCCTTTGTTGTTCATGCAGAGGCACAATGACTGGATTAGTGATATTATTCAGGTAGTATCGGCTTGTTACTGAGCCATTTACAAGGTGTAGGGCAGTTCTGTATTGACTAGACACACCTGCCCAGACTGTAACACCACCACCACCAAAGGCTCATCTGGTGACAACAGTGGCTGATGCATAGCGCTCTCCTTGATGTCTCCAACATCATTGGAGGCCATCATTTCTGCTCAACATGAATCGACTTTCATCAGAGAACAGCACTGAGACTCACTGGCCCCTTGTCGAGCATAAATGCTCCCTGGCCCATGCAAGATGATGATGCCTGTGCCTGGTGGTGTGGTCAGGTACCCTTTGGAGGTCGTCTAGCACGCAGGCCACACTGATGTAAACAGTTTTGAATGATCTGATGTGACACTTAGGTGCCTCTCACCTCTCTTAAATGTGCCTGGAGTTGAGTGGCATTCATCATCCAGTTCCGCAGGGTACTGTTCACAATGAAGCGGTCATCAGCGTGGGATGTGGCCAGAGGACGTCCACTTCTGTACCTTTCTGTGACTCCTCCAGTCTCTCTGTATCTCTGTTGCAACCTGCTGATGACACTCTATGACGCTCTAAGCTCAGTGGCCACTTCCCTCTGAGAACATCCTGTTTGAAGCCTCGCAATGGCGAGGTACTCTTGATCAATTGTTAGGTGTCGTCTTGGTCTCATGATGTCAAAATGTGAACAGTATGATGAAGAGGACTGTTTAAATACCAATTCTAATTGAACCAGAACATTTATTGGTCAATTCCTGGATCAAGTTGTAAATTTTGCCATTAAGCACCTTGTTAGTGAACAGCAAGTTATGTAAAAAGTCCTGAAACACTTAACAGTTGGACATGTGCATTCAAAAGGTTAGAAAAGGTCAAATTAAGTTCACCTGTAAAGGTTATATTGCCTTTCAGGCTCATCCTGAAATTTCACCCGAAAGCCAAATATTTCAAACTTTTTGTGAGTTGTGTAGTTCATTCAGTCTTAACCTATAAGCCATAATCATCAAAATAAAAAGAAATAAACACTTGAAATATATCATTCTGTGTGTAATGAATCTAAACAATATACAAGTTTCACTTTTTGAATTGAACTACTGAAATAAATGAACTTTTTGATGATATTCTACTTTATTGAGATGCACCTGTATGGTATACTGGTGGAATCGGGTTTAAATCCCACACAGGTCTTAATCTTCTGAAGTACTACATGCTGTGACCTAACGTTTCTCACACCTTAGTAGAAAACCTGAAGCCTAAAGCTGATTGGAACCAGATGATCACTGCTTACAGCTCTATCTCAGGGTTGTTTCTGTGCTTATGAAATCCCAGGGACTGGTCCTGTGACTACAGTTTATAAAAAAGAGCTGTCAAATCCCTGATCACACTGATTTGTGTCAGAAAGGGAGCAATGCAAATGACCCCATGTCATGTCAGGAGAAAACTAACAAAACAGGACAAAATGACACAGTCAGTATATACAGTATCTGCTCATCTGTGGATTAGTGATCAAGCTGGAACCACATGAGGCTGCCATTTTTGTAGAAATGTTTGAACAATTTTATTCATTTAAAACATTTTTTTCTTAAAATAAATAAATTGTGAGACTAAAAAAGTGTTTCTATATGTAAAGTATCTCTTTCCATGCTGTGTTTTGGCTGCAACTCACCCACAGCCATCATGTAGTCCCAGCGGTCCAGGTAACACAGGTTGAAGCCCTGCCCATCTGACGTGGCGGTGGTGATGAACACTGGGATGTTTCTGTCCCGGTTCTGCAAGACACCCACTGTCCATGCACACAGGAACCAGCTGACGGTCATCAGCATTACTCCCAGAAACCTCAGCAAGTGAAGGCTGGACATATAGGGTACTCTCTGGGCTGTGCGTGACAGGAAGACCTTCAGGACCCTGCGCAGAAACAAAAATCAGGATGTTTTTGAAGCCTAAGACAAAATTAAATTTCACTTTAAGGATCTTAGAGTGATGTTTTGAAGGCTTTAGGTGGTAGCTTTCTTTTCCACAAACATAAAACATTGGTCGTCCTGCTTCAGGTTGTGCTAACCACAGTGCTAACCACTGCACCACTGTGCTGCAGTGGTTAACACTGTGGCAGCACAGCAACTCACCCTTGGCCATGGGATCTTGGGTTCAGTCCCACCCCCTGACCAATGGTGATCTTTCGGTGTGGAGTTTGCATGTTCTCCCCATGTCTGCGTGGGTTTACTTGGGATTTCTCCGGTTTCCTCCCACAGGGACCAAAAACATGCAGGCTAGGTTAACTGGCATCAGCTGGGGAGGTATGAATGTGAGTTGCCCCAGGCCACAGTTGTAAATAAGAATGTGTTCTTAATCTGTTCTGCCTGGTTAAATAAAAAAGGTGGGTTTGGATTTTGATTAGAATGTTCTTCTTCCAGCTCCTCCCTTTAGGGGTCTCCACAGCAGATCATCTGCCTCCATCTCACCCTATCCTCTGCATCTTCCTCTGTAACAGCAGCCCTCTCCATGTCCTCCTTCACTTCATCCATGAATCTTCTCTGTGGTCTTGCTTTTTCCTCCTGCCTGGCAGCTCCATCTTCAACATCATTTGTCCAATATAAGATAAGCCTTATTAGTCCCACAATGGGGAAATTCCACTATCCACTGTCCCTATCCACAATATCCACTATCCCTCCTCTGCACATGTCCAAACCATTTCAGCCTTGCCTCTCTTACTTTGTCTCCAAACCGCTCAACCTCAGCTGTCCCTCTGATATACTCATTTCTAATCTTGTTCCTCCTAACTAACTAACTAACTAACCTGCACTTATATAGCGCTTTTCTAGTCACAAAGACCACTCAAAGCGCTTTCATTAATACTAACCCTCTATTCTAAGGGCCTAGTCACTCCCAGTGAGAATCTTAGCATCTTCAACTCTACCACCTCCATCTGTCTCCTGTGTTTTTGTCACTACCACCGTCTCCAAACAATACATCATAGCAGGTCTCACTGCCATCTTGTAAATATTGCTTTTCACTCTAGCTGCTATCCTTTTGTCATGAATAACCCCTGACACTCGTCTCCACCCACTCCACCCTGCCTGCACTCTCTTCTTCACCGCTCTTGTGCATTTTCCATTGCTTTGGATGGTTGACACCAGGTATTTAAACTCATCTACTTTCACCACTTCTACTCCTTCCATCTTCACCATTACATCTGTCTCCCTCTAATTCACACTCATGTATTCTGTCTTGCTTGTACTGACTTTCAGTCCTCTTCTCCTCAGAGCATATCTCCATCTCTCCAGGTTCTCTTCCACCTGGTCCTTACTCTCACTACAGATCACGATGTCATCTGCAAACGTCATGGTCCATGGAGATTCCTGCCTGGCCTCGTCTGTCAGCCTGTCCATCACCATGGCAAACAAGAAGGGGCTCAGAGCCGATCCTTGATGTAACCCCACCCCCACCTTGAACCCATCTGTCACTCCTATAGCACACCTCACCACCGTCTCACTGTCCTCATACATGTCCTGCACAACCCTCACATACTTCTTTGCCACTCCTGACTTTCTCATACAGTACCACACTTCCTCTCTTGGCACCCTATCAGATGCTTTCTCTAGATCCACAAAAACACAGTGCAGCTCCTTCTGACCTTCTCTATACTTCTCCATCAGCACTCTGAGAGCAAACATTGCATCTGTAGTACTCTTTCTTGGCATGAAACCCTATTGCTGCTCACTAATTGTCACCCCTTCTCTTCATGTGGCTTCAACAACTTTTTCCCACATCTTCATAGCAGGGATGGTAACAGGAAATTCTGATTTCAGCTGAAATCTAATTTGGTTGATTGACTTATGGGGGGGCCGGGGGGGGGGCGCAGCCCCCCTGAAGCTGGGAGGTTTTCAGTAAAATAGAAGTAATTTAGACTGAAAAAAATGATAAAAAAAAATGAAATACTAGACTTAAATAAATCATTAAATTTAATGAAAAGTTAACTTACTTTTTCTTCAATGTTGTCTCACTGTCTTTAGTCCAACATATTTAACAGTTCTATAAGAGTTTATTACACTATTTACACTGGTCACCAAGTCACTTCTAATGTGAAACTTTCTTCCTTTTGGCAGCAAGCTGTGTCAGTCTCTGAACTTTGATCTTCATCTCCTTTTCTGGTTTCTTCAGAAACTGTCCGAGTGTTTCTGTTACCTCGTCGAACTTTGAGCCAATTTTCACCTTTACCGTCACTTTTCTCTCAAGCCAATTCCATCGGAACTTATTTTTGACACTTTTGTCTCTTTCTAGCACTGATGACTCCTGATCCTTCGATAAAAATCTCATAATTCCGCTGAAAACAATACCGAAAGCTCAGAATTCCAACACAAACCAGCGATGTGATTTGGGGTTGGGGAAATTATCTGAAAGTTTAGCAGGGGGTCTGGGGGACATAGTCCCCCAGCGGGGTCTGGGGCAGAGCCCCGGTGGGGGGGCAAGGGGGGTGAAGCCCCCCGAAGCTCCTGGGTTTTTATGATTTTTAAGTACCAGAACTGTGCTTAAATGCCACTTATTACTGTATAATATTGACTTATGTTCCAAGAAGATAACAATTCCTAAAATATTCCAACAAGCATTATCCATCACATGCTTTAACACTTGATCAAATCAAAATCAGTTAATTTTATCTATTCCATAACAGAAATAAAATTCCAACATACCATTACTTTTTATAATTTCAGCATTCATTTCGGATCACCAGTTTCAATCTCCATTGAGACTTGAGCAGTTCATTTTGCACAATCACTGATGTAGCCAAGTCTTAGAAATATTCAAAAGTTATGAGTCAATGTCCACTGTGCACTGTCAATTTCAAACTGTTTGGAATCATAAAAGTAATCTAACTAAATTGTTTTGCTATTTTTTTCTCCTCAACATCAATGTCAGGGCGCTGCAGGAGCTTTTGGGGATGGTTAACTTTTATAACCGTTTCCTCCCCCGCGTAGCCCAGCTCATACAGCCGTTGTACACCGCACTCAAGAAACGGAAACCGGCGGAGAGAGTCGACTGGGCTCCTGAGTGGAAGCAGGCGTTCTGAGGTTAAAACAGCTCTGGCAAACGCTGCACTACTGGCGCACCCAGACCCGGCGGCTCAGATAGCGCTCACTACCGACGCCTCGGACATGGGCATAGCGGCAGTCGTGGAGCAATGCATTGCCGGTTCTTGGCAGCCGCTTACCTTTTTCTGCAGGTCTTTGCACGACAGTGAGCGTAAATACAGCGTGTTCGACAGAGAGTTAATGGCTCTCCACCTGGCCATACGCAACTTCCAGTTCTGCCTGAAAGGGCGCACCTTCACTGCGTTCGTGGACCACAAGCCGCTAACGTACTTAACGTACTTTATCTTCCTGGAAGATAAAATAAAGCGGAATTCGGCGAATTAGCGGAAAAATCACATCCCTGAGAACACGCCGCCATGAATTTTTGACAAAGCATACAACGAGCCATTTGATTGGTCCAATCGTTTGCAACTATCCAATCGCAGGGCTGTTTACAATACAGCAGTAGCTTGAGTACATAACATCCGGGTTATCGCAGGAGACTTGACCCGGGGAAGCGCCGAGCGCTTATGTAATCGTGTTGATTTTCGCTAAAATCGGTAACAATAAGGGACCTTACCCCCTCTAAAATTTTCTGAACAGATTTAGACGATTCACAGAAATGATCAATTTGAAAATAAATCGGCGGAAATCCGTGGATCAGCGGAAAATTGCCATCCCTGTCATAGTGTGACTGATCAACTTTATGCCTCTGTAGTTACTACAGCTCTGAGCATCACGTTTGTTCTTGAAAATTGGTACCAAAACACTTCGTCTCCACTCCTCAGGCATCCTCTCACTCTCCAAGATTGTGTCAAACAATCTGGTTAAAAAGTCCACTGCCATTTCTCCTAAACATCTCCATACCTCCACAGGAATGTCATCTGGACCAACCTCCTTTCCATTCTTCATCCTTTTCAAAGCTGACCTCACTTCCGCCTTGCTAATCCTCGGGACTTCCTTGTTCACCATCTTTCCTTCATCCATTCTCCTCTCTCTCATTTTCTTCATTCATTAGCTCTTCAAAGTTCTCCTTCCACCTTTTCAACACACTCTCATCATTTGTTAGTATATTGCTATTTCTGTCCTTAATCAACCTAACCTGCTGCACATCCTTTCCAGCTCGATCTCTCTGTCTAGCCAATCGTTACAAGTCCTTTTCTCCTTCCTTAGTGTCCAGCCTCTCATACAACTCACTATATGCCTTTTACTTTTCCTTTGCCACCTCTCTCTTTGCCATGCGCCTAGATTCCAAATACTCCTGTCTACTTTCTTCATTTCCCTGACTATCACACTTTTTCTTTGCAAACCTCTTCCTTTGAATACTTTCCTGTACCTCCTCATTCCGCCACCAAGACTCCTTGTCTTCCTTCCTCTGTCCACTGGATACACCACATACCTTTCTACCCGTTTCCCTCAAAACCTTTGTTGTACTTTTCCAGTCATCTGGTAATTCTTCCCTACCACCAAGAGCCTGTATCAACTCCTTCCTGAACCCTGTGCGACCTTCTTCCTTCTGTGACTTTCCCCACTTAATCTTTGGCTCTGCCTTCACTGTTTTCCTCTTCTTGCTTTCCAAAGTCACCCTTACGACCACCATCCAATGCTGTCTAGCTACATTCTCTCCTGCCACCACCTTGCAGTCTCCTATCTCTTTCAGATTTCTCTTTCTGCATAAGATGTAGTCCACCTGTGTGCACCTTCCTCCATTCTTGTAAGTCACCCTATGTTCCTCTGTCTTCTTGAAATATGTGTTCACCACAGCCATTTCCATCCTTTCAGCAAAATCCACAACCATCTGTCCTACATTTCTCTCCGTAAGACCAAACCTACTTAGAACCTCCTCATCACCTCTATTCCCTTCACCTACATATCCATTAAAGTCTGCTCCAGTCAAAACTCTCTTCCCCCTGGGAACATGCTCTACCACTTCATTCAACTTACACCATGGTTGGCAGTGGTGGTCTAATGTTTCGGGATGTGGACTGGTGAGTGGAGGGTCGCAGGTTCAATCCCTGAACCGGCAGGATTAGATTTGAGTGGGATAGATAACATAGCAGTGTTTTCCTCACCCTCCTTAACCCCACTGTGGTGCCCGTGAGCAAAGCCATTAACCCCAGCTGCTCCAGTGGAGCTGCTCAGTGGCCACAGGTCAGTCTGTGGTTGTACTGGGGAGCTTTCTGGTGTGAATGTGTGAGTGTGAACAGGGTGTCCTTGAAAAAGAGAGGTTGCCTCTTCAGTGGAATTACCCTGTATAAATAAAGGGTAAATAAAAAAGAATTCCTCTTTCTCTTCTACCTGACATCCAACTTGCGGGACATACGCACTGACAACATTCTACATCACACCTTTGACTTCTAGCTTCAAACTCATGATTCTGTCTGACTCCCTCTTTACCTCCTGAACACTCTTCACATACTCTTCCTTCAAGAATACTCCTACTCCATTTCTATTCCTATCTACACCATGGTAGAACAGTTTAAATCCACCTCTAATGCTCCTAGCCTTGCTTCCCTTCCATCTGGTTTCTTGAACACACAGTATATCTACCGCAGAATACCACCGGAGTGGTGGCCTAGTTGATAGAGCATCTGCCCCACAACCAGGGAGGCTGGGGATTCAAGTCCTGGCCAGATCATACCAAAGACCATATAAAAATGGTACTTCCCACCTTCTAGCTTGGTGCTAAGTGTAATAGAATGGGGGAAGGAGAAGTTGCTTGTGGTGGCACCTTGCATGGCAGCGAACCCTCCGATTATACATGTGATTAACATTGTAGATAGGAGAAATGTAATTTTGTTCTACTGGACATGATTGGCTGTATGGATTGAATGACAATAGAGATGGCTTCTTTCCTCTCTCCATCATATCAGCCAACTCTCTGCCTTTACCAGTCATAGTTCCTACATTTAACATCTCTACTCTCACCTCCACACTTCTACCTTTCCTTTTCCCTCTCTCCCTCCTAACACGCCTTCTCCCTCTCCTCCTCCTCAATCTTCGACCAACAGTAGCCCAATTTCCACCAGTACCCTGTCAGTTAACAGCACCGGTGGCAGTCGTTGTTAACCCGGGCCTCGACCGATCTGATATGAAAATCTCATTCGTCATGGTCCACATGTTTGATTTGGCAAAGGTTTTATGTCTGATGCCTTTCCTGACACAACCCTCCCCATTTACCCGTGCTTGGGACCGGCACTAGGAGTACACTGGCTTGTGCACCCTCTGTGACTGGGTTCTAAAAAAACGGTAATGTGACTGGGCTTCAGCATGATAAAGTAATCCTGACTTGTTGGTTTAAAATTGTGACTGTGAAATTTAACAATTTACTAAAATGATACTGAATATTTTGTTTTAATTTTTTTAAGCTTTTACCCTTGTTAAAATTTAATAATTTTTATGCTGCATTTCAAAGCAAAAGTTGTGATTATTTTAAAAGTTTTTGAAGTTTTTCTCTGAGATTTTTGAGTTTAAGTGTGGTTAGCATCTAAAGGGCTTCTGATAGGTTACTCTTAGCAAAATAGAAATATTAAATAAAAGAAACCCTGAGGGAACAATTCACTTCCTGTTACTAAAAATATTATCTGTCCTTTTGCCAAGTGCTTCCTTTGACCCAAGGTGGTCTTTCAAATTACAGGTGAAATTTGTGGTCACTCCATCTGAACCCTGATGAATTAAGCAGGGTTTTACCTTGGAAAAATGTGACAAGTTAGAGCCAGACAAATCCACGCACCAGCTTACACAACTGTGTACAGAATCCTTCTTTGGTTATACCTATAAGCTGAATACTCTGCTTTTTTTTTTTTTTTTTTTACCTCCGCCAAGGAGGTAATGTTTTTACCGGGGTTTGTTTGTTTGTCTGTCTGTTACCAACATATTTATCCTTTTTTTTTTTTTTTTTTTTTTTTTCCTTTGAAAGACAAAAGTAAAATAGAAAGATGTCTTTACCTTCTTTACATGTTTCAACTGCACTGCAGCCTTCATCAGAAGAGTCAGCTGATTGCTGCCAGGTGACATTTATCAGCTGATTTTCATAGGCGGGGCCAGCTCAGCAGATCTGTCAGATCCGCCGAGCCGGCCCCGCCTCCCGCCGTCAGATGGTCTCTGGAGAATGTGGTCCCAGGTGTGAGAAAGCATAAAGGCCCCCTCATCTCGGTTCATGGTGTCTTTTCCCCGCTTTCTGATCTCTATTGCCTCCTTGATCCAACGTTTGTGTCTGTTGCTCTCCGATCCAATAATTTTTGTGTTGTCCCAGTCCATGATGTGATTATTTCTTTTGCAGTGGTCCGATATAGCTGATTTTAATGTTTCTTGTTCTGCTTTTTCTTTTTGTGATCTTGTGAGTCGTCCTTGCGTTTCCTTCTCACATTCCTTTTGGTGTTCTTTTTTTCTTGTGGTGAATAATCTTCCGGTTTCTCCAATGTAGGTTTTGTTACATGATCTGCATGATATTTCATATAATACATTGCATTTATTGTCTTGTTCTATTCTGTCCTTGGGGTGTACTAATAACTGTCTTAATTTTTTGTGTGGTTTGACTGCTGTGTTTATTTTGTATTTTTTCATGATCCTTTGAATTGGTTCCGTGATCCCTCGTATGTATGGTATAGTTATGGTTTCCTTGTTTTTGATTTCAGCTTTTGTTCTATGTCTTGTGTCCTGTTTATTTTCTTTGTTTTTGACTTGCTGTTTCCCTTTGTTTATGGCCCATACTGGATATTGGCAGCGTATAAGTGCATGTTTTATGTGGTTTTCCTCTTCCTGTCTGTCTTCTTGTTCCGTGATGATGGTGGCTCGTTCATATAATGTCCTGACGACTGATAGCTTGTGTGCTGTGGGGTGTTCCGATGTCCAAAGTAGGTATTGATCTGTGTGGGTTGGTTTCCTGTAGACTGTGATTTTTATGCTGCCATCCTCGTTGTGGTGGATTTTCATGTCCAGAAAGGCTATGGTGCCATTTTCCTCCTCTTCGTGTGTGAATTTTATGTTCCCCGTACTGTCTGTACTGTTCAGATGGTCAGTGAGTTCTTGTGTATGTCCTTTTCTTATTTTTTCCAGAATGTCATCTACGTATCTCTTCCAAAGGGTGGGTTTGCATATTGTGGGTGCTGTGTTGATGGCTTTATTTTCCAGATCCTCCATAAAAAAACTGCTCATGATGGCTGATAGTGGGTCTCCCATTGCAAATCCTTCTTTTTGTTTGTAGATTTTTCCTCTGAATTGAAAATAAGTGGATTTTGCAACAAACTGTAGTAATTTGGATATGTCATGGACTGTGAGGTTGGTGCGTCTTTTTAGGGTACTGTCCTTGTTGAGGCGTTCTTGCACTATATGTAGTGTGACGTCAATAGGAGTCTTTGTGAATAAAGAGATGACGTCATGTGAGATGAGGATCTCGTCTGATTCTATTTTTATGTCTTTGAGTTCTTGTGCCAGCTCTTTTGAATTTTTACAGTGAAAGTCTGATAGTCCAAGGAGGGGTTTGATGATTTCAGCTAGGGCTTTTGATAAGTTGTATGTGACTGATCCAATGCTGTCTATTATTGGCCGCAGTGGGATATCCTTTTTATGTATTTTCGGTGTTCCATAAATCCGAGGGGTGATGCTGGCTGTGGGGATCAGGTGATCATATGCGTCCTTTGTGATTTTATTGCTTTCTAATAGAGGTTTTAGAAGGGCTTTGAGCATTTTTTTCTTTTCTTCTGTCGGGTTTGTTTTAATGATTTCGTATGTGTTACTGTCTGCCAACATGGTTTCCATCTGTTTTTCGTATGTTTCCGTGTCCAAAATTACTGTTGTTCTGCCTTTATCTGCTGGGAGTATTGTGATCGTTTTATCTGTCTTGAGTGAGTTTAATGCTTTTTCTTCTTTTCTTGTAATGTTGCTTTGTGGTAATTTGGCCGTTTTGAGGATTCCTGCGACTGCGTTCCGGAGTGCTGCTTTTTCTCCTTGGTCCTGGATTTTTTCACATGCCAGTTCTGTTGCGAGGATGTATTCTTCATGGGGGATTCTGGCTGGTGTGATGGCGAAGTTCAGTCCTCTGTTCAGCACTGTTTTCTCCGTGTCCGTGAGTGTGCGTTGTGATAGGTTTTTGACCCACTTATCGTTCTTTTCCGTGTGTGTTTGTCTTCGTCCGTTCTTTCTTTCTGTGAGTTTTTTTAATTTTTTCAATTGGCGGTTTTTCGTTGTGATGAATTCTTGTTCGTGTGCGTGTTTCAGTTGTGAAACACGCACTGGCCACGCTGGGACCACATTCTCCAGAGACCATCTGACGGCGGGAGGCGGGGCCGGCTCGGCGGATCTGACAGATCTGCTGAGCTGGCCCTGCCTACGAAAATCAGCTGATAAATGTCACCTGGCAGCAATCAGCTGACTCTTCTGATGAAGGCTGCAGTGCAGTTGAAACATGTAAAGAAGGTAAAGACATCTTTCTATTTTACTTTTGTCTTTCAAAGGAAAAAAAAAAAAGGATAAATAATTGAAAGAAGACAAAATGAACCTGTTTGACGTGTTACCAACATAACTCAAAAAGTTATGAACGGATTTTGACGAAATTTTCAGGAAAGGTGTGTAATGACACGGGGAACAGATGATTAGATTTTGGTGATGATCTGAGAGTGCATACCTCCACCAAGGGCTTTGTTTGTATTTGTGCAGCAGGATTACACAAAAACTACTGGATGGATTTGGATGAAATTTTCACCAGAGGTGGTTCTTGGGCTACAGAGGAACCCTTTACATTTTGGTGATGATCTGGGAATGCATACCTCAGCCAACGCTCTTCTCACAGTGTGTCACCCACAATACTCCAAAACTAATGGACAGACTTTGATGCATTTTTCACCACAAGTAGTTCTAGGCCTACACACAAACCCATTACATTTTGGAGGTGATCCATGAGAGACTGAAGGAGACTTGGTGGAGGTATGCGCTCTCTGAGTGCTTTTCTAGTTTATATATAATTTTTTTATTGAGAGATTAAAGGAATGATACATGGTTGTATGCAGCAGAACTCTCATATTTTTTGTTTTTACAATCAGAACAGAACAGTGTCTCTGTATAAAGAAATAACTAAAGTATACAAGAGAAGGGAAAATAAAATTGGTTATAAATAAACAGACTCATAAACAAGCACATCGAAGCCTACTTATTTTATATACCTATATTTCTTATCTTATATACGTATATGTACCCATATGTAAACAGAGGGCCAATAGAAGAGATATCACAAAAAAGGGGGGGAAGGGGGAGGGAATTAGATAGTAAATGAAAAAATATTTGCAAATAGAGCTCAATCAAAAGATGGGGTTTTTAAAGAGTAAAAGTAATTGATGAAAGGGTTCCATTTTTCAAAAAAACTTCGCTGAGGAGCCTTTTACAGTCAGAGTTATCTTTTCAACCTTAAAAAAGGACATAACGTCCTTAAGCCACAAAGAGCAGGATGGAGGTTTAAGCGACTTCCAAAGGAGTGGGATACGACGTCTAGCTAGAAGGGAGGTAAAAGCAAGTAATTGTAATTGAGATGATGTTAATCGAATTGGAGCATGTGGGACTCCAAATATGGCAATCAAAGGGTCCATCTTAACTTTAATTGGTAGAACCTGGACAGAGTCATAAAGAAGTCACTCCAATATTTGTACAATCTGGGACAAAAAAAAGAACATGGACTCAAATTACAGGGTGAGGCTTGACATCTGTCACACTGGTCCCTTATATCAGGATAAATTCTTGATAGTCGAGACTTGGAGAGATGGACTCTATTCAATATCTTAAAGTGTATAAGCTGAAGCCGAGCACAAGGTGTAACTGAGAGTATGCCAAGGACGGCTTTATCCCACCACTGATCAGACAAAATGGTCCCAAGCTCCTGTTCCTGTGCAGTTTTATTTTTGACAACCAACTGAGTATCGAATGCCATAAGTGCATGATATAATTTAGAAATAAGCGATTTTTGATTAAGTTCAAGGGTCAAAAAGTCATCCCAAGGTTGATTAGCCGGGAGGCGAGGATAGCAGGAAAAAAGAGTTGGGGCACAGTGCCTAATTTGGAAATAGAGGAATAAATGGGATGTAGGTAAATTGAAATCGGAAGCTAAATCTGAAAAGCTGGCAAATAAACCATCCTTGTAAAGATCTCTGAAGGTTTTAATACCATGATTATGTCATTGATGAAAAGAGAAGTTGGTAAGTGAGGGTAAAAAAAGATGATTTTTAAGTATGGGCATCATACTAGAGGGTGATAAAAACTTGAAATGACGTCTAAACTGGAACCAAATTCTCAGAGTAGACAGTACCATTGGGTTCTTTGTGAAATTGGAGAGGTTAATGGGCAATGGAGAAGTGATTAAGGTGGCAGGTGAAGATGAAGAACAGGACTGAATCTCAAGTGTACACCATAATAGATCTGGAGAATGAAGCCAGTAATTCAATTTACTTATGTGTGCAGACCAGTAATATAAAATAAAATTGGGCAAGGCAGGACCACCATTTGTTGAAAATTTTTGTAATACTGATTTACTCAATTTGGGAGCTTTACCACTATACAGAAAAGAGGATATAAGCTGGTCTAGAGTTTTAAAAAAGGTTTTTGGCAAAAATAAAGGAATGCACTGGAATAAAAAGAGAAATCTGGGCAAAATATTAATCTTGACTGCATTAATTTTACCTATCAGTGGCAGAGGGAGAGAGCTCTATTTCTGTAAATCAGCCTTAACATGGGTCAGTAGAGGAACAAAATTAGCAGAATAAAGAGTGCATGTTATGTTGATCCCCAAGTATTTAAACCCTGAAGGACTAAGTTTGAAAGGAATGTCAGACTGATTAAGTCCTAGCACTAGGGTGTTTAATGGGTAACATTCGCTCTTAAGAAGATTAACCTTGTAGCCTGAGAAAGAACTGAATTGTTGCAACGGAGATAAAATGGGGGGAATATTAGTTGATGGATCAGACACATAAAAGAAGGTCGTAAGCATATAAAGATAGTTTAACTTCAAAACCAGATTGAAAAATTCCATGAAAAGAAGGAAGGGATCGTAATGTGATTGAGAGGGGCTCTATAGGGTGGTGCGGTGGCGCAGTGGTTAGCACTGTAGCAGCACAGCAACTCACCCTTGGCCATGGGATCCTGGGTTTGATCCTATCCCCTGACCAACAGTGATCTATATGGAGTTTGCATGTTCTCCCCATGTCTGCATGGGTTTACTCCGGGATTTCTCCGGTTTCCTCCCACAAGCCAAAAACATGCAGGTTAGGTTAACTGGAGACTCTAAAGTGACCCTAGGTGTGAATGTGTGTGTGAATGGTGAAGGGATAACGCTGTACTGTGGCTGCTTCATCCATCCAGGTGGATGCCCTGAATTTCCCCTCTGGGGATCAATAAAGTACACAAAATCAAAAATGAAAAAAAAATAGCCAAAGCAAAAAGGAGAGGAGAAAGGAGGCAGCCCTGCCTAGTTCCACGAGATAGTGTAAAATACTTAGATTGGGTATCATTTGTAACGGCACTGGCTTGGGGGGGAAGTATAGAGAAGCTTAATCCAAGACACAAAGTTCTCTCTGAAGCCAAACCTGCTGAGGACTGCAAAAAGATAGTTCCACTCGACTCGATCAAATCCTTTCTCTGCGTCAAGTGAAACTACAACCTCAGGAACAACAGAAGTGTCTGCAGAGAAAATTACATTAAAGAGGGTATGAACATTGAAAAATAGCTGTCGCCCCTTGATAAAGCCATTCTGCTCCTGCGATAAAATAGTAGAAAGAACTGTTTCCAGACGAGTAGCTAAGACCTTAGCCAGAATCTTAACGTCGACATTAAGGAGTGATAAAGGTCTGTAGGATGCACATGTTGTGGGATCCTTGTCCTTCTTAAAGAGGAGAAATATAGATGCCTGGGTTAGAGTATGAGGCAGTGAGCCACGATCTAAAGAGTCAATGTAAACGTTAAGCAGAAGAGGAGCCAATTTAAACACAATTTTTTTTTGAAGAAATCAACGGGGAACCCGTCTGGACCAGGAGCTTTATTATTTTGCATGGCTTTAACTGACTTAATAATTTCCTTTAAACTCACAGGTGCATCAAGCATCTCCGCGATAAGGGGGTCGACTGTAGGGGTATTTAAACTGTGGAGGAAGGAAGTCACTTCACTTGAATCTAATCATGACTCAGACTCATAGAGGGAGGAATAAAAAATTCATAAAACAATCATTAATAGATACCGGATCAGAAGTAAAATTACCAAAAGAATCCTTAATTTGAGGAATTAATCGAGAATTTGCCCACTGTTTCAACTGATGTGCCAAAAGCCTAGAAGGCTTTTCACCATATCCATAATAAGCTGCACAGGAACGTAATAAGAGGCGTTCTGCATCAGCTGTTGTGAGGAGATCCAGTTCTAGTTTCAAGTCTTGACATTTGCTTCATTAAACTCTGTGAAGGATTACTAATATTTTGTCCATCGATTTCTTGAATTTCAGCCAATAGTTCATTTAATTTAGCCTTTTGAGTTTTGTAGTGATGTGCTGAATAGGAAATAATATGACCACAAAAATAAGCTTTAAGTGATTCCCATAATAGTGAATGAGAGACTGAATCATTTTTGTTAACTGCTAAAAAGTCATCAATTGAGGAAATGATGAAAGCATTAAATGCATCATCAGGTAGTAACAAAGAGTTAAACCTCCAGACTGAAGCAAAACCAGGTTGATCTTTAAATCTAATATTAAGACTTAGAGGGGCGTGATCAGAGATTACAATTGGAAAATATTCAGAGGAGACCACCCTAGAGATTAAAGAACTATCAATAAAAAATAATCAATTTGAGAATAGGTTTGATGCACCTGAGAGAAGAAGGAATATGCCCTGGTTTGTGGGTTGAAAAACCTCCAGGGGTCGACAAACCCATTTTGGTGCATAAACTCAGATATTGATTTGACCCATGTAGACAGAGGAACTGACTGGGCCGATGCTGTGATCGCAAGAAGTTTCGAGACAATTTGCGCAATAATCCGAACAGCGACTGCTGTTGACTGAGTTTAAAACAAACTTTTCCACAGGTAGGTTTTTTTTTTTTGTAATTAATTCATCAACTGATTGTCTGTGTTTATCTTTCTTTTTTTGTACGAAGCTGGAGGAACTAGAGAACTACATTGATGAGTTCTATTACCGTTGCTGTGTCATGGAGCAGGTGAGTGTGTGTTCCGCCGCTGCTTCTGAGTCTAAACCACCGAGACCCACAGATTCACCAAAAATAACGCCCGAGAAATCACAGCAGGGCACCGAGATTAGTGACATCCTTTTCTCGCGCTGGTGGAGCTCCTTCATCAAGAGTTCCAGAGTTTGCGGGAGAGTTTAGAGTTCAGTCAAGCACAGCTCGTCTCTCTCGTAGAAGAAAATAACAGCCTGAAAAAGTCAGTAAACACACTAACCACGCGGCTTGGCGTTGTTGGGGGAGAAAACCGAAAAATTAAGGAAACAGTTCTCAGTTTACAGTCACGCAGCATGAGAGATAACCTTGTTTTTTCTGGAATTGTTGAAAAAAATAATGAAAATCCAGAACAGCTGGTCCGTGAATTTATCTCAACACAACTAAAACTATCCCCCGAAGTCACAAATTCAATTACTTTCCACCGAGTCCACCGAATTGGGATAAAAAATTCCCAGAATAAACGTCCCAGACCTATTGTTGCCAAATTTCAGCATTTTAAGCAAAAAAAAAATTGGTACAGAGGCAGGGTAGGCAGCTTAAAAACACCAATTATGGTCTAAATGATCAATTTCCACAGGAAATCTTGGAAAGGAGAAGGAAGCTTTTTCCAATTAGGAAACAAAACATCCAAGAAGGTAAACGAGCTATTGTTTCTGTGGATAGACTGTATATAGATGGCAAGCTGTTTATGGATGAAACTATAACGCCCTGGTTATTCTAGAGCCTATTCTGGTTTTTGTTGGGTTTTTTTTAGCTACAGGTGGAAAAAGAGTGCGATTGTGCGCAGGTCTCTTACACTTACTCGATCTTAGTTTAATTTGCTAACATTTGTCAAAATGTTTATTTCTTTGTTGTTGAAGTTGTTGTTTGTTTGTCTGTTGTAGTTAATTTTTCTGAAATTGTTAGGTCATTGTTGTATGTTATCTGCATTTTTTCACCACTTACTAACCTTTATATCCGTTTTTTCTCATACTTCTGGTTTATAGGAAATAACTTGAATACATGTACCCCATTTGCTTACAATTGTAGGCAAATGGCACAGAGACATCATGCGCGCACACCCAATTATATATGCGTAAGTGTGTATTTTACACACAACATATGTACACATACAGTGGGGTAAAAAAGTATTTAGTCAGCCACCAATTGTGCAAGTTCTCCCACTTAAAAGATGCGAGAGGTCTCCAATTTTCATCATAGGTATACCTCAACTATGAGAGACAAAATAAGAAAAAAAAATCCAGAAAATCACATTGAGGGATTTTTAATGAATTAATTGGTAAATTCCTTGGTAAGATAAGTATTTGGTCAATAACAAAAGTTCATCTCAATACTTTGTTATATACCCTTTGTTGGCAATGACAGGGGTCAAACGTTTTCTGTAAGTTTTCACAAGGTTTTCACACACTGTTGCTGGTATTTTGGCCCATTCCTCCATGCAGATCTCCTCTAGAGCAGTGATGTTTTGGGGCTGTCACTGGGCAACACGGACTTTCAACTCCCTCCAAAGATTTTCTATGGGGTTGAGATCTGGAGACTGGCTAGGCCACTCCAGGATCTTGAAATGCTTCTTACGAAGCCACTCCTTCATTGCCCGAGCGGTGTGTTTGGGATCATTGTCATGCTGAAAGACCCAGCCATGTTTCATCTTCAATGCCCTTGCTGGTGGAAGGAGGTTTTCACTCCAAATCTCACGATACATGGCCCCATTCATTCTTTCCTTTACACGGATCAGTCGTCCTGGTCCCTTTGCAGAAAAACAGCCCCAAAGTATGATGTTTCCACCGCCATGCTTCACAGTAGGTATGGTGTTCTTTCTCCTCCAAACACGACAAGTTGAGTTTTTACCAAAAAGTTCTATTTTGGTTTCATCTGACCATATGACATTCTCCCAATCCTCTTCTGGATCATCCAAATGCTCTCTAGCAAACTTCAGACGGGCCTGGACATGTACTGGCTTAAGCAGGGGGACACGTCTGGCACTGCAGGATTTGAGTTCCTGGCGGCGTAGTGTGTTTCTGATGTAGCCTTTGTTACTTTGGTCCCAGCTCTCTGCAGGTCATTCACTAGGTCCCCCTGTGTGGTTCTGGGATTTTTGCTCACCGTTCTCGTGATAATTTTGACCCCACGGGGTGAGATCTTGCGTGGAGCCCCAGATCGAGGGAAATTATCAGTGGTCTTGTATGTCTTCCATTTTCTAATAATTGCTCCCACAGTTGATTTCTTCACACCAAGCTGCTTACCTATTGCAGATTCAGTCTTCCCAGCCTGGTGCAGGTCTACAATTTTGTTTCTGGTGTCCTTTGACAGCTCTTTGGTCTTGGCCATAGTGGAGTTTGGAGTCTGACTGTTTGAGGTTGTGGACAGGTGTCTTTTATACTGATAACGAGTTCAAACAGGTGCCATTAATACAGGTAACGAGTGGAGGACAGAGGAGCCTCTTAAAGAAGAAGTTACAGGTCTGTGAGAGCCAGAAATCTTGCTTGTTTGTAGGTGACCAAATACTTATTTTACTGAACGATTTACCAATTAATTCATTAAAAATCCTTCAATGTGATTTTCTGGATTTTTTTTTCTCATTTTGTCTCTCATAGTTAAGGTATACCTATGATGAAAATTGGAGACCTCTCTCATCTTTTAAGTGGGAGAACTTGCACAATTGGTGGCTGACTAAATACTTTTTTGCCCCACTGTATATGCATACATTACAGACATATAATCACATAGGCACATTTATTTAGTCTTTAGTACATAACCAATTATTGAAAACATGTCCACATTTAGGAGCTCGGTGAGGCCATGGAACAAGACTTTCGGTCGGCTTCAAAGAGATTCTGGCAAACTGTTCGGCGGCTCAGGAGGGGAAAGCAGCTCCCCGTCCACACTGTGTATGGTGCGGATGGGACACTGTTGACTTCAACTGGGGATATCGTCGGGCGGTGGAAGGAATACTTCGAGGATCTCCTCAATCCCACTGATACGCCTTCCACAGAGGAAGCAGGGTTTGGGGACGAGGGGGATGACTCGCCTATCACAGGGGCTGCGGTCGCCAAGGTGGTTAAAAATCTCCTTGGTGGCCGGGCCCCGGGGGTGGACGAGATTCGCCCCGAGTACCTCAAGGCCCTGGATGTTGTTGGGTTGTCATGGTTGACACGCCTCTGCAACATTGCGTGGAGGTCGGGGGCAGTGCCTTTGGCATGGCAAACCGGGGTGGTGGTTCCTCTCTTCAAAAAAGGGGACCGGAGGGTGTGCTCCAACTTTAGAGGGATCACACTCCTCAGCCTCCCTGGGAAGGTCTATGCCAAGGTACTGGAGAGGAGAGTCCGGCCGTTGGTCGAACCTCGGATTCAGGAGGAGCAATGTGGTTTTCGTCCTGGCCATGGCACATCGGACCAGCTCTTTACCCTCTTGAGAATTCTTGAGGGTTCGTGGGAGTTTGCCCAACCAGTTTACATGTGTTTTGTGGACTTGGAGAAGGAATTTGACCGCGTCCCTCGTGGATTTTTGTGGGGGGTGCTTCAGGAGTATGGGGTATCGGGCTTGTTGTTACGAGCTATTCGGTCTCTGTACGACCGTTGTGAGAGTTTAGTTCGTATTGCCAACACTCGGTCGGAGTCATTCCCAGTGAGAGTTGGACTCCGCCAGGGCTGCCCTTTGTCACCGGTCCTGTTCATAATTTTTATGGACAGGATTTATAGGTGCAGCCAGGGAATGGAGGGTGTCATGCTTGGTGACCACAGGATCTCATCTCTGTTGTTTGCAGATGATGTTGTCCTGTTGGCTTCATCCAGCAATGACCTACAGCTCTTGCTGGGACGGTTTGCCGCTGAGTGTGAAGCGGCTGGGATGAGAATCAGCACCTCCAAGTCCGAGTCCATGGTCCTCAGCCGGAAAAAGGTGGATTGTCCTCTCCGGGTTGGGGACAGGCTCCTGCCCCAAGTGGAGGAGTTTAAGTATCTTGGGGTCTTGTTCACGAGTGAGGGGAAAATGGAGCGAGAGATCGACAGACGGATTGGAGCAGCATCTGCAGTGATGCGGACGTTGTACCGGTCTGTTGTGGTGAAGAGGGAGCTTAGTTCTAAGGCAAAGCTGTCGATTTACCAGTCAATCTACGTTCCTACTCTCACCTATGGTCACGAGCTTTGGGTAATGACCGAAAGAACGAGATCGCGGATACAAGCGGCTGAAATGAGCTTTCTCCGTAGGATTGCTGGACTCACCCTCAGAGATAGGGTGAGGAGCTCAGTCATCCGGGAGAGGCTCAGAGTAGAACCGCTGCTCCTCCACATTGAAAGGAGTCAGTTGAGGTGGTATGGGCATCTGATTAGGATGCCTCCTGGACGCCTCCCACTTGAGGTGTTTCAGGCACGTTCCACTGGGAGGAGACCCCGGGGCAGACCCAGGACTCGGTGGAGAGACTATGTCTCCCAGCTAGTCTGGGAACGCCTTGGTATCCCCTCTGAAGAGCTGGAGCAGGTGGCTGGGGAGAGGGAAGTCTGGGCTTCTCTGCTTGAACTGCTGCCTCCGCGACCCGGACCTCTGGAAAAGCGGTAGAAGATGGATGGATGGATGGATGTCCACATTTAAGTTTGTCACGTGGAACATACACTACCGTTCAAAAGTTTGGGGTCACTTTCCTTATTTTTGAAAGAAAAGCACTGTTCTTCAATGAAGATAACTTTAAACTAATCAGAAATACACTCTATACATTGCTAATGTGGTAAATGACTATTCTAGCTGCAAATGTCTGGTTTTTGGTGCAATATCTACATAGGTGTATAGAGGCCCATTTCCAGCAACTATCACTCCGGTGTTCTAATGGTACAATGTGTTTGCTCATTGCGTCAGAAGGCTAATGGATGATTAGAAAACCCTTGTGCAATCATGTTAGGTCTGCAATGCTGTAATTGCTGCAAATGGAGGATTCTTTGACGAAAGCAAAGTTTGGAGGAAAAAATTATTATTTCGAATACAAATCATTATTTCTCACCTTGTCAATGTCTTTACTATATTTTCTATTCATTTTACAACTCATGGTGGTAAATAAGTGTGACTTTTCATGGAAAACACAAAATAATTGTCTGTGTGACCCCAAACTTTTGAACGGTAGTGTACGTGGAATTGGTACCAGGGAGAAGAGGCTAAAAGTTTTTAATCGTCTGAAGGATCTACAGGCAGACTTTGTCTTATTGCAGGAGACACATGTTTCTAAGCCGTCTGTAGATGCGCTCACCTCCCCGGAATTCCCCCACATGTACTCAGCTGGCTTTAATTCTAAACAAAGGGGGTTAGCTATACTGGTAAACAGAAGAATATGCTTTGTTGTGAATAACATCATAACAGATACGGAAGGTAGATTTATAATACTAAAAATCTCAGTCCAAAATTTGGATCTATGTATTGCAAGCGTTTATGGCCCAAATGTTGACAACCCATCTTATTTTCACACTTTTTTCACTTCTCTTTCTGAGCACTTGGACACTACACTTATAATAGGAGGGAACTTCAACCTGGTATTAAATCCTGCAATCAACAGGTTCAGTACATTGGGGAATTACAGAAAATGGCAGGCTACTGGGACAGCAGTGGCTCAGGAGGTAGAGCAGGTCATCCAATAACCGGATGGTTGGCGGTTCGAATCTCGCTCTCCCCAGATATCCTGCCGTTGTGTCCCTGGGCAAGACACTTTACCCACCTTGCCTCCTGTGTCCATAACACAGGGTATGAATGTGTATAAATGTTTGGTTGTGGCCGGAGAGGCCGTTGGCGCGGATTGGCAGCCACGTTTCCGTCAGCCTGCCCCAGGGCAGCTGTGGCTACAGTAGTAGCTTGCCACTACCGTTGTCTGTCTGGAGTGAATGAATAATGTATCTACTTGTAAAGCGTCTTTGAGTGTCTATGATAAAGCGCTATATAAATCTGATGCATTATTATTATTATTATTATTATTACTCTCAAACAGTACATGAATGATTTTGGTCTTTGAGATGAATGGCGTTCTCTTCACCCAACCCTTTGGGAATACACTTTTTTTCATCAGTTCATAGTTCACATTCACGTCTAGATTTCTTTTTAGCCAGTAACTCTATTGTGAGGGACATCACAGACACTGAAATACAGTATGTTCAAATAAAGCTGTTAGTGATCACCATCCAGTATCTCTTACACTAGTAAATTGGAAAGCTACAAGGGAAACTAGGAGCTGGAAATGTAATATATCACTACTGAAAGACAAAGACTTTATTAACTACTTTAATAAAGAGTAGGGATCATATCTGGAATATAATGATGTGCCAGGAATATCCCCAGGTGTTCTTTGGGAAGCAGCAAAAGTGGTCATGCAAGGTAAAAAAAAAAATTTCTTACTGTTCATATAAGAATAAAAAAGAAAAAGCACTGGTACTGGACTTAGAACAGAAAATTAAATCACTGGAGACAACCTATGCCATTGCCCCACAGGAACAGACACGTAACAATCTGAGAAAATTAAAGCTGGAATTAAAAGAAATTACAAACAAAAGAGTACAGTTTTTAAGTCTCTAGACTCAAATATAAGTAAATTTTTATGGAAGGATAAACCATCACGGATTAGTATAAAAACCCTCCAAAAAGCAAAAGAGTGTGGAGGCTTAAATCTATCAAATTTTTTAAATTACTTTTTAGCCAATAGACTGCAGTTTGTTTCAAAATGGACCAAATCAACCCCACTGGGAAACCCATGGTTAGATGCTGAACAGGCTCTCTGTGGGTCGCTAAATATCTCAGATTTACCTTTTATAAGTCCCTGTATTAAATGCCATGACTGTTTTAAAAGTATTAATGTCAGCTCCTCTCTGACGGCTTGGTGGAAATTTTTAAAAATAACAGGGTCCTTCACTTGTCCCCTGTAAACTCACACCCATTTGGAATAATCCTGATATCTTGCAAAAAAGAGGACATTAAAATTTCCACTATGGCAAGAGAAGGGAATAAATAACTTAGAACATCTTATTCAAGGTGGAAATTTTATCCAATTTCAGGAACTAGTGTCACAGTACGACATCAGTGATAAAAAGTATTTTGAATATCAACAGCTTAGAATCTATAATAAAAGCAAGATTTAATCTTAATCAGACAGATTTAGAGGTACCAGTTAAGATGGCAGAGTTTCTAAGTCTTTGTTCCCCTAAATTGATATCGAAAATACATGGAATATTATCAAAGCTGCATGAGTCCGTATCTCTTCCAATATCAAAATGGGAGACAGACTTATCGATTAATAAGGAGGAAAGTTTCTGGACACAAATATGTTTAAACACTTTTAAGATGAATAAAAACTCTAACTTACAACTTATACAGTATAAAGTTCTACATAGAATTCATTACACAGGACAAAGGATGTTCAAAATGGGCCTGGGTTACACAAATATCTGCTCTCACCGCACCAGCAACGTCCTGGATAGCTATATGCATGCTATGTGGTCCTGTGCACCGGTTCAAAAGTTCTGGCAGAAGACATGTGAGGACTTGTAGGCATGGCTTGGGTATAGTGTTCCACCCTCACCCACACTTTGCATATTAGGTGAAATAAATATAGATGCAAGGATGTCACACATGGTTCTCACTGCCTTATGCATCGCAAAGAAAACTATCCTCATGAATTGGAAATCAAGAAATAACTTATGCATGACTTGTTATAATAACTTACTATTGGATTATATTAGCCTGGAGAGATTGTCAGCCTCCTCAAATAATCAATTGGCGGAATTCAATTCTCTCTGGTCCCCTCTTATTAATTCTATAATCTGAGGGGTGGCGGGTGGTGGCTCGCTCTCCTTGGCACCTCTGGCAGCTGGCTGTGCCCCGATCGCGGGTGTCTGGGGGGCCTGTTCCAGGGTGGCCATTTGTCTGACCCTGGGGGGTGGAGTTGGTTGGGGGGGCCGCGGGGTGGGCCGGGGGGGTTGAGCTGTGGCCCCTGACCAGCTGGCCTCACCTCTCGTGGGGGGGTCTGGGTCTGGCCCTGGGCCCCTGGTGCTGGGGGAGGGGCGTCCCCCCCCCCCGGGCCAGGGTCAGGTGTGCACCGGTGGTGCGGGTTGGCCCCGGTGCATCCTTGTGCGGCGGGGTCGTGTTTTCCCTGGGGCCCTGGCAGCACCCTGGGGTAGGTGCCTGCATCCTGGGTCGTCCTCCCCATCCACTGGGGTCTGCAGGTGTGTGTGTGTGTGTGTGTATGTGTGTGAGAGTGGGTGTGAGTGGGGGCTTGTGTATGAGCGGATGCGGAAATAGGTGTGCGTGTTGAGTGGGCAGGTGGGGCTATGTGTGGGTGTAGATGGGCATGTGTGATGGTGGGCGGGGGTACATTTGTGTATGGGTGTGGTTACCTGTGGGTGGATGTCTGGGGGCTGGAGGATGTGTGTATGGGTAGGATAACTTTGTTGGGTGGCAGGGGTTGGGCAGTCCATCTAGTGGCAAGGGGGCTGGCATTTCAGGGCCTGCTTGTCCCGGCCGCCCTGCTGTTGTGTTGCGAGGTGAGGCGCTTTGTCATATCGCCCCTGATGTCATTGGTGGCGGGTGTGTGTTGGTGCTTGGTGGTGGTTGGGGGGCCATTGGCGTGGGTTGATGGCCGTGTTTCCTTCAAGTTGTTCTGGGGTGGCTGTGGTTGCAGGGCAGCCTGCGGCTGTCGGTGTGCATCTGGGGTAGGTGGTCATGGGCCTGCGTGGGCGCTCGGGGGTGTCGCTTGGCATCTTGGGCGCCGTGTGGGTCCAGCCCATTGTTCACTATTGTGACTATTGTTGTCCATGTTTGTGTGTGTAAGATGAGTGGAAATTAATATGGCTGCCCCATCATGTTAGTGGTGCTGGGAGTGCCGAGGCACGATGCTGGTGGGTCCTGGGCTGCTTCCACTGGCAGCCCTCGCCCTGGATTGGGATGTGGGGGTAGTGGGTGGCCTCATGAACCAGTTTGCAAGTTGGCTTCTGGGGGAGGGGGGTGGTCTCGCTTACAGACTGCCTACCTCCCAGTCTTATTTCCCGCCTTCCCCCTCCACCTGACTCCGGGTGGAATATACATCTTCTTTGTTACATTTAGGGCTTTGGGTTGGAGATGTGCCACACTATATCGGCGAAGGGGATACCTTTGGTGCGCAGTGGGGCTGCACTCACCTCAATTTTAATTGCATTTTAGACACTGAGGGCTTGTGGGGATGGGGGCCCTGCTGCCCATTGCAGTGGCTAGCGGTGCTCCAATCACTATCCCCCCAATTTTAATTGCACTTTGATAGTCCACACATTTACACACAATTACATCATATAACTGACACCCACCCACCATGTTTTGTGTGGGAGGAGGGGGTGAGGGTCTTCTCCCAGCTCTGTTGCCCTGCTCCTGCTGGGGGCATGGGGGCCTGGTGGGGAGCCTGGGACCTATCATGTTGTCAAAATTCCAGGGTGCTACTGAATGTATAGATACAACCAAGGGAGTGAGAGGGGGGCTGAATATGAGTGTAAGTGAGAGTGAGGGGGTGATGAATGGAGGTGGTGATGGTGGGTCGGTTCTGTGCGGCACTTTGCATTTTTGGTGGCATCTCGGGGCGCCTGCGATGGTCTGCTGATTGGTCACTCAGGTGGACGCCGGGGGTGGGGGTCTGCTTCTGTGGCCTGCGCTGGTGGTCTCCCTGGTCACTGCAGGGAACTGGTGCGTGTTCAGGCTCGCTGCATCTGCTTCGCAGCCACCTTATGAAACAAGGGTGAATGAGGGGTGAGTTTGAATGGGTACAGGAGTGAGAGAGAATGGGTCAGTCTGGGTGAGTGAGAGGGCGTTGGTGCATATGGGTATGCATGGGAGCATGTGGGTGTGAAGGTATGGGGAGGGGTGTGTCTGTGAGTAGGGAGGTGCTGGGTTAAGGGGGGTAGTGCCTCTTGGCAACGTGGTCTCCCCTGGGCGGGGGGACTTCTTTGGGCATGGGGGTTCCCGTGGTGTGCGACAGAGGCGCTGGGGGCGGGCCCGCTGTGGGGGTGCCTGGGGGGGCTCGCACCGGGTGGCGCTGGCCAGTCTCTGCCCCGGTGGGTGAGGTCGCTGGCCTCCTGGTGCCTGGGGCCCGGGGACAGGCATTGGCCCCGCGGGGGGGATGGGGGTCGGGTGGGTCCGGGGGGGGGGGGGGGGCTCGCTGCGCCGGCCACCGAGCAGCCTGGCCTCCCTTGATCGTCCCTCCGGGGGCGGATGCCTGGCTTTCCTGGGGCTTGCTGACCTCGGACGTTTGTGCCCTGTGGGGGTTGGTGGCGTTGCCTTGCCTGCACGGGGTTCCCGGGGGGAGAGTTCTGCAACCGGCCCTCCGCTTCGTATGTTTCCTGACAAACCACTCACATGCACACACTTATTTTGCGCGCGTTCTCATATATATGTACGCAGACATACACGCACAAGTGTCTCTCCTTTAACAGGTGCGGAAACCAGACTCGTGTTGAGACATCTTTGGTGGAAGAAGCAGTTTGTCTTTTGTTTGTTTTAGTTGCTGGTTTGTTTGTTTTTTTGTCTGTTACCCTCCCTTTTCTTTCCCCCCCTCCACACACTTCCTTTCCCTTTTCCCCATCCTGTTGGGTCTTCCATGGGTAAAATAATTAAAATAAAGTATTAAAAATTATAACAGGAGGAGTTTACAGCAATATACAATACACAGTTAGGTACTGTATAAGCTCCTCTTGGCAAAATAAATCTGTTTTGGCACAATAAGGGTGACAGATCCCTGTTCTGTTTGCCTAGTTGCCTGACAGGACAAGAAAAAAAACAAAAACAAAACAAAGATAGTGATTTAGCCATAGAGAATTGTGTGAGGAAGCAAGAAGAAGAATGATCTAAAGATGGGTTTATAATGCAATTAAGTTCACCAGCTAGAATTAGGAAATGTTTGTCTAAGAAAGGGAGAGTACTAAATAATCTATTCATAAAGTCCAGACTGTCCAAATTAGGAGTGTAAATGTTAACCAATAAAACAGGAGTGTGAAATAAACCACCTGCAATAATCAGGTGTCTGCCATTTTTATCAGTTATTATTTTAGAAGTTGAGAAGGAAATTTTTTTATTAATTAAAATAGCTACTCCTCTGGCTTTTGAGCTGAAAAAAGAATGAAAGATATCACCTGCCCACAGGCATTTAAGTCTACAATGATCTGGATCACGGAGATGAGTTTCCTGAAGAAACACTATATCAGCTTTTAAGCGCTTAAGGTGGGAAAATACCTTTGACCGCTTGACCGGATTATTCAATCCTTTAACATTCCAACTTAAAAATCTAATTGAGGAACCACCTAACTTTTGCAAACTAACATACAGTACATCTAATTAAATATTTGGAGAGAAGGTAAATAAGGTAAATAAGAACGCCCCC
This sequence comes from Pholidichthys leucotaenia, assembly GCA_020510985.1. Taxonomy (NCBI): domain Eukaryota; kingdom Metazoa; phylum Chordata; class Actinopteri; order Cichliformes; family Pholidichthyidae; genus Pholidichthys; species Pholidichthys leucotaenia. Next base: position 284,774,659 of record CM035848.1, on the reverse strand, counting down.
CCCCCCAAAAAAAAAAGGAAGAAAGAAGAGGAAAAAAGGGGGGAAATTAAATAAAATAAAATACAGAGACATAACCCAAGTGACCCACCACCTGCCCCCCAGGTGCACTTAGTCTGTTCCCATCCCCATACGACGGAACAGCAGTGCTGACTCCAATAGGAGTCATCTCCAAAATAAGACGTACAGCTATATGCAACAAAAATTAAAACTACCAGAAAGAACACTGCAGAGCAAAACTGAAAATGATAACAATAAGGCACTGATATTAATAATAATAATGGTCACAATAATCAGTTCAAAGAAGTAAAAAAATAATGCCTGCAACAGTCTGTGAATAAAGTGAAAAGGAACCTGAACTAATATCAATCATTTAAGAGGTTATCATTGAAACATAATCCGAATTAAGAAAACAACTTGAAAAAACCTTACTGTATGCAAGAAAGAAAATATATAAATGTATGTAAATACTTATTTAACAAAACAAACATAACACAAGTATATTAATAATAATAAAAAGAAAAACAAAGTAAGATTTAGCTCCGTGAGGACAATATGCACAGAGCTGAGCAGTTTAAAAAAAAATAGAATTAAATCTTTAAGTCCTTCAGCATAATAGTAAAATATTTTAAGTGAACCGTATATAACTCACCCAATCCCTCGGATTACATGAACCAAAACAGCAGCATAATAAACCACCCAAGGTCTTGAGCTTATTTGATTATGGATTTTATATATTTTTTGGCTTCGTCCAGTGAAATGAAGTCACGCTGGATACCTTCATGGGTGATGTGCAGCCGAGCTGGGTGAAGAAGGCCAAATCTGACTCCCTCAATGCCCGTAACATGCGGCGAACATCGGTAAAAGCGGCGCAGTCTTAGCAATGTAATCCAGGAAGACAGAGATAGTCATGTTTCGGAGCTTGATTCGCTGAAGCTCTCTTGCTTTTGTGAGGATACGATCACAGTCAGAATAATAGTGGAGTCTCGCTACTATAGCTCGGGGCCGTTCACCTGGTCTGGGCTTGGGGAGAAGAGAATGGTGGAAGTGGTCCACGAGCGGCTCTTTCTCGAGGTCGAGGGCCTCCATCAGCAATTTTGACAGGTTAGCAGTGGATGTCGAGGCTGGGTTGTCTTCTGGGACACCGATAATACGTATATTGTTCTGTCGAGACCTAGACTCCAAATCATCGCACTTGCCCTCTAATTTTGCCATCATTTTAGTCATGCGCTCCATCTTAGCCTGAAGGGTAACCACGTCATCTGTACAGGTCGACAAGGACTGCTCCATCTCTGCTACAATACCCTTTAGCCCGGTGAGGCTCGCCTGCATGGTGGAAATGCTGGTAGGTAATTCATTCTTTAAAGCGAGCAACTCAGACTTAATGGAGGAGAGGTTGTCACCAAGGGCTGTCTGTAATTCGGTTTTGGAAATGGCAGCAATATCCTTGCGAAGAGCCGAGAGGATGTTGGTTTTAAGTGCGTCAACATCAATGGCGGCAGCAGCCAAAGGGGGCGAAGCAGGACAACCATAGGCCGAGGAGGTAAGCCTGCTTCATGCTACACCTCTGCTGTACATGCACAAGTAACCGGAAACCACGTGTGATGAAATTTAAATCATCGTCTCCACGCCGCTAGTGTCCGCAGTGCTCGACCACGGACGACTGCGTGCAGACCAAATTTTGTGACCGTGCCGCCTGCCCACGACCTGAATGCGTTGAAAAGCGCATGCGCAAGACTGAACGTCCCATTCACGAGGTGGCGATATCGACACAGCATACATCAGTACCCGAAGAAGACAACGAGGCGGAAAACGAGAATAAAAACATACATGAATCATACATACATTTTTTCACAGCGGCAGCAGCATCTTCATGGAAAAGGAGTGAAAACCAGGAAGTTTTGAAGAGAAACTTTGTGAAGAAGTCCACCGTTTCTTTGTTGGTGAAAATCGTGGCGTGTCAGCGCCTTTGCACTACTTATCGGGCAGGAGTGAAACTACAAATGATGGTTGTGGGCATGCGTCAACCGCTTGGCCTGGGTAGATGAAAAAAGTGAGGATGAGCAGCGCCACATGCGTGCCGGGCTCGTCCAAAGCATACGCGGACCACAGCGGACTAGAGGGAAATGTAGCATGAAGCAGGCTTTATCGTGGGCGATAGGCTGCAAATGCGGCTGAATAGTGTTCCCTCCTTTATTAAGCTTTGGAGGCATTACGATGGCAAAAAGAGGAAAAATAAATCACCACTGTTGCTCAACAAAAGACTTAGAAAAAGACTTGAACTGCAAAGATATCTGAAAAGTGCCGTAAAATTTTAGAAATACAATTGGTCTGCAGGAGCTCTCGAAAAAAGCCACCTACACCATGATGCACTAGACTGGAAGTCCTGAATACTCTGCTTTAATCAAGAAGTTGGTAAAACCTCTGGACAGAGGCACATTTCTGAGGTCAAATGAAAGCACCAAGGTGCACCTCGGTTCTTCTTCTGAACAAAAAGAAGAGAGCTTTTAGGGCTGGAGACAAGGAGAAGCTGAGGGGAGTGCAGCATGAGCTGAGAGAGGTGCTGAGGAGGTGCAAGGACAATTATAAGAGGAAGTTGGAAGATAAACTCAGGCAAAACAACACTAAAGATGTGTGGGAGGGAATGAAACAAATAACAGGGTGCAAGGGGAGAGTCGGGCAGCCATCTGGGAGCCAGGAGAGAGCTGAGGAACTGAATCTGTTTTTTAATAGGTTCAACTCACAGTCTGTCACCCGAGCAACACAACCAGACCCCAACGCACCCCTCCCCACCCACCCTCCTGTGCAGAACCTCTCTCCATCTCCCCCCTCCTCCTCCTCAGGGGGCACCAGGACCCTCCCTCACTTCACAGTGACTACAGATCAGGTGGAGAAACAGCTGGAGAGACTCCGTCAGCGGAAGGTTTTGGGCCCTGATGGCATCTCCGCAAGGACCCTGAGGACCTGTGCCAACCATCTCGCTCCGGTACTGAAACACCTGTACAACCTGAGCCTGAGTCTGGAGAGAGTACTGGTGCTGTGGAAGACATCCTACCTGGTTCCTGTCCCCAAGAAGTCATTTACATCGGATTTGAATGACAACCAACCAGTTGCCCTCACATCTCATGTGATGAAGGTCCTGGAGAGACTGGTCTTAGCCCACCTGAGGCCGCAGGTGAAGATGTGGCTGGACCCTCTGCAGTTTGCATATCAGCCCCATTTAGGAGTTGAAGATGCTGTCATCTACCTGCTGCAACAAGCCTATCTGCACCTGGATGGTGGAGGAGATACTGTGAGAATCACTTTTTTTGATTTCTTCAGTGCCTTTAACACCATCCAGCCACTGCTGCTGGGTGAGGAGCTGCGGGTAATGGGGGTTGACAGCTCTGTGATCTCCTGGATTACTGACTACCTGACAGGCAGACCACAGTTTGTCTGGCTGGGCAATGTCTTGTCTGGAGTGGTGGCTAGTGATATGGGAGCTCCACAGGGGACTGTGCTCTCTCCTTTTCTCTTTACCTTATACACCACTGACTCTCAGTACAACACTGGGTCATGCCACCTGCAGAAATTCTCTGATGACTCAGCTGTTGTGGGGTGTATAAGAGGAGGAGAGGAAGAGGAGTACAGGGTACTGGTAGACAGATTTGTGGAGTGGACGGAGCAGAATCACCTGAGGTTGAATGTCAGCAAGACCAGAGAGATGGTGATTGACTTCAGGAAGAGGAAGATGCCTTCTCAGCCACTGCAGACTAGGGGGGAGGATGTGGGAGTGGTTGAGGACTACAAATATCTGGGTGTCAGGATCAGCAGCGGGTTGGACTGGAGATCCAACACCGATGCTGCGCACAAGAAGGGGATGAGCAGACTCTACTTCCTGAGAAAGCTGAGATCCTTCAACAAGTGCAGCAGGATGCTGGAGCTTTTCTACCAGACCGTTGTCGCCAGCGCCATCTTCTTTGCTGCTGTCTGTTGGGGTAGCAGTATCAGGGCCAGAGACACCAACAGACTTGACAAGATTATCAAGAGGGCTGGCTCTGTAATTGGTCTCAGACCGGAGACCTTTGAGACTGTGGTGGAGAGGAGAACACTAAATAAACTGTGATCCATCATGGACAATCCTGATCACCCCCTCCACCACACACTAGATAGACAGCGAAGCACGTTCTCCAGTAGACTACTACAGCTTCGTTGTCGAACGGCCAGGTACAGGAAATCTTTCCTGCCACATGCAATTTCACTGTACAATAACTCACTATGATGTTGTATTCTGGTCATAGCTATGCTGCCACACTGCACCTTACAGACTAACTGGTACCTCACATTTTCACTCTGCTCCTGATAGTCCTTCTTTGTGCAATGGGATGATTCATGTGTTTATACGGGTCATCATATATTAAGCTATGATGTACATAGGTTTTATAGTCGTGTTAGTTTTACTTTCCATGGGTAATCCCTTTGTCTGTCATATGTGTGTTTCTGTTGTTTGGTTGTCTACTGTCATGCTGCTGTTACACTGTAATTTCCCAGTTTGGGATCAATAAAGTACATCTATCTATCTATACAAGCCTTTAGTTCCACTTAATTTTGACCGGGCAAGCTGAAAAGCTGGTAACAGACAGACACACACAACCATGCACATAACCACACACAGACACATTGAGTGATTACCGTATACCTCCGTTGCACCAAGGCATAACAATATCAAATATGAGCAGAGCTGCTTTTGGCAAAGTAAATGTGTTCAGCACAACAAGGCAATCAGATAACCGTTCTGCTTGCCAAGCTGCTGGAGAGGACAGGTTTTTTTTTACTGCCATCTCTTTTAAACATCTCCATACTTCAAAAGGTACAGTGCTTCTTGTGTTTTTGCATATTTGTCACACTTCAATGTTTTAAATCATCAAACAAATTGTACCTGGCCCTATGTGAAAAAAGTAATTTCTCCCCTTGTTACATCATGAACTAATTGTGATTAACTGCACTTTTTGGAAAGCTGAGTTCAATTTCATGAGCCACACCCAGGCCTTATTACTGCCAGACCTGCCAAATCAAGAAATCACTTAAATAAAACCTGTCTGACAAAGTGAACTTGGCTAAAAGCTCTCAAAAAGCAACACATCATGGGAGGGGGAGCGAATACTTTTTCACAGCACTGTATTGATGTTTGCTGGTTTTTTTTATATTGTATTTTACTGCACTACAGATGAGAGAAAACAGTTTTGATGCTCTATATGTCCTGTATAAATGGTAGAATTGGTAAAGTTATCTTGGACTTTGGCAGTGACCGCAGAATCCTGCTATTAAAGTGCTTCTGTTCTGCAAACTTGAAGGTGTCCCCTTTCTTCATTATACACTGACCTACCTGTACATCTTCAGTGTGACTGTGCCATAGACGATGGAGAAGCCAAGCATTCGAACCCAGCGCAGCAGAATACACCTGAAGGTGCTTGGCCTGAAGTACGATATGAAGACCTGAACAGAGGGAGGGAGAGACTGACTGAAACTAAAGTAGCAACATGTGATACACATACAGATGCATCTCAGTAAATTAGAATACCACCGAAGAGTTGACGTATTTCAATAATTCAATTCAAAGAGTGAAACTCCCATGTTACATAGATTCCTTACATACAGAGCGATATATTTCAAGGGTGTATTTCTTTTAATTCTGATGATTATAGCTTACAGCTCATGAAAACACTAAATTCAGTTTTTCAAAAAATTAGAAAATGACAAGAACAATTTAAAAAATATATATTTGTAAGAGAAATGTTGGCCAACTGAAGAGTGTAAGTTTGATGTTTATTTGAAAGGGACAATACATACTAATGAACATTAATACAAATGTAAGTATGCCAGATTTAGCAATACTATTAATTTGCATCTGTAGTGCCCCAGCGGGCCACAAAAACACAAACAAACAATCATACATGAGAAGAATATGCAAAAGTGCAAGAGTTAAGGTGTTACAAAACAAAACATTCAAATGTCACATGAGTTAAGTGCTGTGTATGCGTACACACACATGCGCCCAAGCACTTCAAAGCAACAACAAACAACAGCAACAAACAAGAGGCGGGGCATATGTGTGTGACACATGGGCACATACAGATATACTGTATATATGTGCATGCCGCAGAGCAACCACTAGTTATGGGTACAGTTTTGGTTGTTTAAAAGCCAGTTTTTACAATGAGTCTTAAAAGTGTTTAGTGTGGTACGTTTTGTGACTGCAGGTGGTATGTTATGTCAGATCTTGGTGCCCCTCACTAATAGCACAGATTGAGCAAATGTGCTGCATCAGTGGGGGACCTCACAGTCTCCTCTAGTGATTGCTCTGGTGGTTGTACCGGTGACAGTTCTCAGCTTAACACATTCTCCCAGGGTGGGGTGGGGGGTGCATAGCCATTTAATATTTTATAGATTGAACAGGCAAATTTGAGAGTTTTATAATTTTCAAAAGACAGAAGACTGTATTTCTTGTAAATGTGACAGCAATGATATGTGGAATCTTTCTTATCAAAGATTTTTATGGCTTTTTTGGATAAAGATTCAGTGGGTTTGATTATGGTTACACCAGTGAGTGACCAGTTGGTAAGACAGTAATTGATGTGTGAGAAGATCATTGTATGCAGGAACATTTTGGCCACACTAACTGTCAGCGATGGTCTAATTTGTTTAGCATGAAGCATGGGGCATGAAGTGCTCCAAAAAATTCCTGGTAGATGACTGAATTTGGACTTGATAAAAACCGAGTGGACCAACACCAGCAGATGACGTGGCTCCCCAACTCATCGCTGATTGTGGAAACTTCACACTGGACCTCAAGTAACTTGGATTTTGTGCCTCTCCACTCTTCTTCTAGACTCTGGGACCTTGATTTCCACATGACAGAACTTGGCACCTGATATGGAGAGCCGTGCCATCTGCTGGTGTTGATCAACTCTGTTTCAACAAGTTTAAGGTCAGCATAGCCATCTACCAGGAAATTTCAGAGCATTTCATGCTTCTCTCTACTGACAAGCTTGATGGAGATGCTGATTTCATTTTCCAGCAGGACATGGCACCTGTCCACACTGCCAAAAGTACCCTAACTTGGTTTAATGACCATGGTAGCACTGTGCTGCACTGGCCAGCAAACTCTCCTGACCTAAAGAGGTAAAGAGGAATATGAAGGACACCAGACCCAACAATGCAGATGAGCTGAAGACCGCTATCAAAGCAACCTGGGCTTCCACAACACCTCAACAGTACCACAGGCTGATTGCCGCCATGCTACACTGTAGTGATGCAGTAACCCATGCAAAAGGAGCCCTGACCAAGTATTGTGTACAAGGACATACTCTGCAGTTGGCCAACATTTCTATTAAAAATCCATTTTTTAAAAAATTGATCTTATGTAATATTCAAATTTTTTGAGAAAATGAATTATGGGTTTTCATTAACTGTAAGCCATCATCATCATCATCATCAAAATTAAAAGAAATAAACACTTGAAATATAGCACTCTGTGTGTAATGGCTCTATATTTGAAATTTGAAATTTATTTATTTGGATATACCCCTTGAGATGTAACGTCTCGTTTTCGAGGGGGTCCAACAAACAACACTTAACAAAAATCAAAATAGAATACATAAAATACAGGTATTAAATCAAAACAACACAACAAACAAAACATGTAACATCAGCTCAAACACACAAACATGTGGAATAATGCAGAAGATACATGTGCATATACATATATAACACACAAAATTATATGTAAATATAAACGCATATAAAACACACAAAATTAAATATAAATGCATCTCATAAGTAATGACTACAAACCTAAACTTATAATTATACAGTGACAGTCAGTTGAAACACACACAGACCATCTCAAAGTGAGTAGACAAATATTTTTTAAACAAACCAAAATAGGTTATTGCAAAAATATGAGATGGTAGACTATTCCAATCAGATGGAGCTTTAAACATAAAAGCTCTTTTACCAATTGATTTTTTTTTTTACAATAGGAATAACAAAATAAGGTTGAGAGGAGTCCCTGAAATTATAATTTGATGAAAACAGTATAAGATGTTCCTTCAAGTAGATAGGAAAATTAAAATGAAAACATTTAAAGATAAAAATGAGCCAATGTATTTGTCTTCTCACAATTAGAGATGGCCATTTCAGTAACTTGTACATAAAGCAATGATGAGTAAAAAAGGAACAGCCAAGAACAAATCGACAGTCTATTATAAGCTACATTAAGTGAAGTCAAGTTTGAGTTTGCTGCATTTTGATATACAATATCACAGTAGTCAAAAACAGGAAGTATTAGTCGAGAAGCAAGTTTCAAACGAGTTCTATGGGAGAAACACATACGGGAAAGATAAAGGTTAGTGATCCCAAAATCAATTTTTTTGAGAATATAATCAATATGTGATTTTTATGACAATTCAGGATCAAGCCAAATACCCAGATATTTAAATTTATCAACAATGACAAGTGCACTTCCATCTTTGGTATTTATAATAACAGGAGAAAATATCTCTTTCAGTTTTTGTTTGGTTCCAAATAACATAACACACGATTTTGTTTTATTAAGTACAAGTCGATTATGTTCAAACCATTCTTGTATTAAATTGAAATCTTTCTGTAAAGACTTTTGTACTCTAGTGCTATTTTTTTATCAGATTTATATATGACTGTATCATCAGCGTAAAGTTGTATATTACATTTATCTAAGATAGATGGTAAATTATTTATGTAAATAGTAAAAAGAAGTGGTCCTAAAGTTGAGCCTTGTGGCATACCTCTTTGCTGAACATGAAAATCAGATTGAATACCATTAATGACAACGCATTGTTTTCTGTTATGGAGATATGAGTTAAACCAGAGAACTGCATTCTGACAAAGGCCAATGACATAAAATTTATCCAGTAAGAAATAGTGATCTACAAGATCAAATGCTTTTGTTAGATCGATAAATGTAGCTCCAGTAATTTCACTTTTATCAGCAGCAGTATAAATATCATTAGTAAATTTGAGTATTATTGTGCTAGTAGAATAGTTGAACCGAAAGCCAGACTGAAATGAAGTTAGAATATTATTAATATTAAGATAGTGTGAGAGCTGATTATAAATTAATTTTTTCAAAAACCTTTGACAATGAACAAATAATTGAAATAGGTTGATAATTATCGGTATCAACTTTATCGCCTCCTTTATGCAGTGGAGCAATTCGCGCACATTTCCAAATGGTAGGAATCTCATAAGAGGACAAGGAGAGATTAAATAAGTCAGTAAGGGGATACATAAGTATATGAGAAGCTACTTTAATAAATCTGTTTTCAATTCCATCAAGTCCTGGGTTACTACTTAAATTTAAGTTATTAATTGCTTCATAGACTTCAACTGGCAAAATTTTTCTGAAAGAAAAGCATGCATGAGAAGGTTATATAATATGTGAGTTTCACGTTTTGAATTGAATTACTAAAATAAATTAACTTTTCAATGATATTCTAATTTATGCATCTGAATAACACACAACAACAACAGGTGTGTGTCAAAACTGAATATAGTGGATTTAAGAAATGTGTGCTTATGGTTAATTTTATTATCATTACCACCAGTACTAACTAGTGTAGTGCTTCTACAGCAAAGTAACAACACAATAGCACTGGTAGTACTTCTATATCTATTTCTGGTGAGGTTGGAAAGAAATGAGAGAGAAATGAGAGAGCCATGCTACGATGGATGTGTCGCATTAAGGCAGATGACGATGTCAGCTACAACAGTCTCTACAGTAGGCTTGGACTAGCCCCTGTGGAGCTCGACATGTGTTACTGATGCCTCCACTTGGCCATGTTCACAGAAGTAGTACTACTACCGGACGCATTGTAGATCTGCCAGTGGAGGGTCCCAACAAGAGAGGGCACCCACGTAAGCCCTGGGGAGAAACTGTTAAATGGTAAATGGTAAATGGCATTCACTTACATATATAGTGCTTTAAGCAAGACCTGACAGAATCGGGGTCTTACTGCCAGGGATGCCCTCGACAGAGACCTCTGGAGAAGAAAGCTACGGGCACATCGTGCAATGTCCGTCATGTCTTAGAATGTTAAGAGGATAGTAGTAGTAGTAAATGGTAAAAACTTATATAGCGCTTTTTACTCTTCTCTGGATGACCAAAGTGCTTTACATATCCTGCTATCCACCCATTCACACACACATTCACACACTGATGGTGGTGGAGCTGCCATGCACTGGTGCTGGCCTGACCCACCAGGAGCAACGGAGGGTTCAGTGTCTTGCTCAAGGACACGTCAACATGAAGACTGCAGACAGAGCGGAAATCGAACCACTGACCCTTTGATTAGTAGTTGGCTACGCTACACCTGCGCCACAGCCGCCCCGAACAGCTGCTACCACTCCTTCAAGTGTACAGGTGCCTTCAATGTTAATCAATGTACAACTACAGTGGATATAAAAAGTCTACACACCCCTGTTCAAATGCCAGGTTTTTGTGATGTAAAAAAAAATGAGAACAAGATTAATCATTTCAAAATTTTTTCCACCATTAATGTGACCTATAACCTGTACAACCCAATTGAAAAACAAACTGAAATCTTTTTAAGGGGAAAAATAAAACATAAAAAACTTACAATAACCTGGTTGCATAAATATGCACACCCTTAAACTAATACTTTGTTGCAGCACCTTTGGCTTTTATTACAGCACTCAGTCTTTTTGGGTAGGAGGCTATCAGCGTGGCACATCTTGATGTGGCAATATTTGCCCACTCTGGAAAACTGGTCTAAATCTGTCAGATTGCGAGGGCATCTCCTGTGCACAGCCCTCTTCAGATCACCTCACAAATGTTCGATCGGATTTAGGTCTGGACTCTGGCTGGGCCATTCCAAAACCTTAATCTTCTGGTGAAGCCAATCTTTTGCTGATTTGGATGTGTGCTTTGGGTCATTGTCGTGCTGAAAGATGAAGTTCCTTTTCATCTTCAGCTTTCTAGCAGAAGCCTGAAGGTTTTGTGCCAACACTGACTGGTATTTGGAACTGTTCATAATTCCCTCCACCTTGACTAAGGCCCCAGGTCCAGCTGAAGAAAAACAGCCCCAAAGCATGCTGCTGCCACCACCATGGCTCACTGTAGGTATGGTGTTCTTTTGGTAATGAGCAGTGTTGTGTTTGTGCCAAATATACCTTTTGGAATTGTAGCTAAATAGTTCAACCTTGGTTTCATCGAACCATAGCACATTTTCCCACATGCTTTTGGGAGATTTCAAATGCGTTTTGCAAAATGTAGCCGGGCTTGGATGTTTTCCTTCGTAAAATAAGGCTTCCGTCTTGCCACCCTAGATGGGAGATTGTTGTCACATGTACTAAACAGCCAGTACTTGCCAGAAATTCCTGCAGCTCCTTCAATGTTGTTGTTGACCTCTTGGCAGCCTCCCTGACCAGTTTTCTTCTCATCTTTTCATCAATTTTGAAGGGACGTCAAGTTCTTGGTAATGTCACTGTTGTGCCATATTTTCTCCACTTGATGATGACTGTCTTCACTGTGTTCCATGGTATATTTAATGCCTTGGAAATTCTTTCGTGCCCTTCTCCTGACTGATACCTTTGAACAATGAGATCCCTCTGATGCTTTGGAAGTTCTCTGTGGACCATGGCTTGCGCTGTAAGATGTGACTACAAAAATGTCAGGAAAAGCCTACTAGAACAGCTGAACTTTATTTGGGATTAATCAGAGGCTCTTTAAATGGTGGCAGGTGTGTGCTGACTCCCATTTAACATGAGTTTGAATGTGATTGGTTAATTCCGAACACAGCCCCATCCCCAGTTATAACAGGGTGTGCATATTTATGCAACCACGTTATTGTAAGTTTTTTTTATTTTCCCCCCTTGAAAAACTTCAGTTTGTTTTTCAATTGGGTTGTACAGGTGATAGGTCACATTAATGGTGGAAAAAGTTTTGAAATGATTTATCTTGGTCCCATTTTTTCACATCACAAAAACCTGGCATTTGAACAGGGGTGTGTAGACTTTTTTTTATATCCACTGTACATCAAAACTGACGATTCTTGCTACAGCTTTTATTTCTGGATTATAAGTAATACTTCTGAAACTTTTACTGGTAGCACTAACTATTAGCCAAAATCAGGGTTTGGCCACAGCCCAGCCACAGGGGGTGCACAAGCCAGTGTACTCCTAGGTAAATGGGGAGGGTTATGTCAGGAAGGGCATCCGACGTAAAACCTTTGCCAGATCAAACATGCAGATCATGACGAATGAGACTTTCATACCGGATCAGTTGAGGCCTGGGTTAACGACGACCGCTACCGGTGCTGTTAATTGGCAGGATGTTGGTGGAAATTGGGCTACTGTTGGTCGAAGATTGAGGAGTAGTAGAGGGAGAAGGTGTGTTAAGAGGGAGAGAAAGAAAAGGAAAGGTAGAAGTGTGGAGGTGAGAGTAGGGACTTTAAATGTAGGGACTATGACTGGTAAAGGCAGAGAGTTGGCTGATATGATGGAGAGAAGATATACTGTGTGTTCAAGAAACCAGATGGAAGGGAAGCAAGGCTAGGAGCGCTGGAGGTGGATTTAAACTGTTCTACCATGGTGTAGATAGGAAGAGAGATGGAGTAGAAGTAATCTTGAAGGAAGAGTATGTGAAGAGTGTTCAGGAGGTAAAGAGGGAGTCAGACAGAATCATGAGTTTGAAGCTAGAAGTCAAAGGTGTGATGTTGAATGTTGTCAGTGCGTATGCCCCACAAGTTGGATGCCAGGTAGAGGAAAAAGAGGAATTCTGGAGTAAGCTGGATGAAGTGTTAGAGAGTGTTCCCAGGGGGGAGACAGTGGTGATTGGAACGGACTTTAATGGGCATGTAGGTGAAGGGAACAGAGGTGATGAGGAGGTCCTGGTAGATATGATCTTAAGGAGACAAATGTGGAAGGACAGATGGTTGTGGATTTTGCTAAAAGGATGGAAATGGCTGTGTTGAACGCATACTTCAAGAAGAAAGAGGAACATCGGATGAATGTAGCTTGGCAGCATCAGATGATAGTCTGTAGGATGACTTTGGAAAGCAAGAAGAAGAGAGTGAAGGCAGTGCCAAAGATTAAGAGAGGGAAGTTACAGAAGGAGCGGTTGGAGAGGCTGTTGGCATGGATTGTCAGTCACGTTTCTGTCAGTCTGCCCCAGGGCAGCTGTGGCTACAGAGATACATAGATTACCACTGTTAATGTCTGTCTGGGGTGAATGAATAATGGACTCACTGTAAGCACTTTGAGATGTCACTTGACATGTAAAGCACCATATAAATCTAACGGAGGCATACAGTAATCGGTTAGTGCGTCTGTTTGTGGCTGTGTATCTGTCCAGCTGTCTGTCTGCCTCTCTGTTTCAGCTCGCCCAGTCAAAATTGAATGGAACTAAAGGCTTGTATGATTGTATCACCATATTTTCTCGACTTTTATTTTGCCAGAATTTTGAAATAACACTTTGTTTGTGAAATAAACACAAATTTAACTCACCATTTCTGTCAATGCCGCAGCAAAAAAAGGTATTGTAATAACTATCCTGGACCAGTAGAGGTTGGAGTCCCACTTTTTTATAGCTGCCCATGCTACCATGCCACAGGCACCGAGGCACAGCACCTTGGTGGTTTCATTATTATTATCCATCCATCTTCTACTGCTTTTCTGGAGGTCCGGGTCGGGGAGACAGCAGTTCAAGCAGAGAAGCCCAGACTTCCCTCTCAGGTAGGGAAGAATTACCAGATGACTGGGAAAGTACAGCAACAGTATTGAGGGAAACGGGTAGAAAGGTATGTGGTGTAGCCTGTGGACAGAGGAAGGAAGACAAGGAGACTTGGTGGCAGAATGAGGAGGTACAGGAAAGTATTCAAGGGAAGAGGCTGGCAAAGAAAAAGTGGGATAGTCATGGAGATGAAGAAAGTAGACAGGAGTATTTGGAATCTAGGTGCATGGCAAAGAGAGGAGTGGCAAAGGAAAAGGCATATAGTGAGTTGTATTAGAGGCTGGACACTATGGAAGGAGAAAAGGACTTGTATCAATTAGATCAGGGGTGTCCAACCATGTGCCATGGAGAGCCAAGACCCTGCAGGTTTTACCTCCAACCAGTGTCTTCAACAGCAGATTTCAGTGAACTTCTTCCCACTGATTGCTGATAAGTGAAAACACCTGCTGAAGAGACTGGGTAGAAGAGAAAACCTGCAGGGTCTTGGCTCTCCATGGCACATGGTTGGACACCCCTGAATTAGATAGACAGAGATTGAGCTGGAAAAGATGTGCAGCAGGTTAGGTTGATTAAGGAGAGAAATGGTAATGTATTAATGAGTGATGAATGTGTTGAAAAGGTGGAAGGAGTACTTTGAGGAGCTGATGAATAAAGAAAATGAGTGAGAGGAGGATGGATGAAGGAAAGATGGTGAACAAGGAAGTCCCAAGGATTAGCAAGGCAGAAGTGAGGGCAGCTCTGAAGAGGATGAAAAATGAAAAGGTGGTTGGACAGGACATCTATGGGGACAGTGAGATGGTGGTGAGGTGTGCTATAGGAGTGATGGATGGGTTCCAGGTGGGGATGGGATTACATCAGGAATCAGCTCTAAGCCCCTTCTTGTTTGCCATGGTGATGGACAGGCTGACAGATGAGGTCAGACAGGAGTCTCCGTGGACCATGATGTTTGCAGACGACATCGTTATCTGTAGTGAGAGTAGGGAGCAGGTGGAAGAGAACCTAGAGAGGTGGAGGTACGCTCTAGAGAGAAGAGGAATGAAAGTCAGTCGAAGCAAGACAGAATACATGAGTATGAATGAAAGGGAGGCAGGTGTTATGGTGAAGATGGAAGGAATAGAGGTAGTGAAGGTAGATGAGTTTAAATACGAGGGGTCAACCATCCAAAGTAATGGAAAATGCACAAGAGAGGTAAAGAAGGGAGTGCAGGCAGGGTGGAGTGGGTGGAGACAAGTGTCAGATGATCTGTGACAGAAAGATAGCAGCAAGAGTGAAATGGAAGATTTACAAGATGGTAGTGAGACCTGCTATGATGTATGGTTAGGAGACGGTGGCACTGACAAACAGACAGGAGGCGGAGTTGGAGGCGGCAGAGCTGAAGATGATAAGATTCTCATTGGGAATGACGAGGAGGGACAGGATTAGAGATGAGTCTATCAGAGGAACAGCTCAGGTTGAGCAGTTTGGAAACATTAAGAGAGGCAAGACTGAGATGGTTTGGACATGTGCAGAGGAGGAATAGTGGGTATATTGGACAAAGGATGTTGAAGATGGAGCTGCCAGGCAGGAGGAAAAGAGGAAGACGACAGAGAAGATTCATGGATGTAGTGAAGGAGGACATGGAGAGGGCTGGTGTTCCAGAGGAAGATGAAGGGATAGGGTGAGCTGGAGGCAGATGCTCAGCTGTGAAGACCCCTAAAGGGAGCAGCCGAAAGAACAAGAAGAAGAGTGCACACCATCATAATCTACTGCACAAAAGGGCATCACAGAAGGCCCATGATGATTTTTTTGCCACATGAAAGACAGCCAGTAAGGAACTTTTTCTTGTTTAAGTCACTCCAGAGGGTACTTGGTGGGCAGCATGATGGTGTAGTGGTTGGCACTATTGCCACACGGTAAGAAAACTGTGGGTTCAAATCCTCTAGCCAGCAGGGCTTATCTGTGTGCAGTTTGCATGTTCTCCCCATGTTTGCTTGGGTTTACTCTGGATGCTCCAGATTCCTCCCACATTCTAAAAACATGCAAGTTAGGTTAACTGGAGACTGAAGTGGCCCTAGGTGTGAAGGGACTGGCACCGCACTGTGGATGCCCTTGAATTTCTCTCTGGGGTGGTCGCCTTGCATCCCTCTGCGTCCGCCACTGGAAAGCAGTCATTTTCTTCTAGAGGACAATCCTCTTCTGCATGTTATAATACAGTAATTCTGATTTACTTGAATTCAAAACAGTGACCTCTGGGCCAACGATTTATATGATGCCAGGTGCACTCAAGTTAAGCCTGCACACCAGAACTACTGCGTTTAAATACATACTGTATATTAATTTAAACAGAGCTTAGAGTGAGTGAAATTTAAAGTTCCAGTGGCCAAACACACAACTCTATATAAACGATAATCATACATTCATTATAGTAGCCTGAGTGCTAACATGCTAATGAGTCAAATATTTGAAATGGTAAAAAAAAAGGAAATGGCGTTCACTTATACAGTGCTTTTTTTCTTATCCTGTTATCAACCCAATCACGCACACATGCACACGCTGATGATGGCAGAGCTGCCATGCAAGGCGCTGGCCTGACCGACCAGGACCGACCAGAGGACACTTCGACACGCAGACTGCAGAGAGAGCAGGAACTGAGCCACCGAGCCTCTGATCAGAGATCAACCACATTTTACACCTGCGCCACAACTGCAAGGTTTAATTTAAGTCCCCACATGCTCATTCTTTTTTGACGTGAGCCACACAGAAACATGCTCAATGCAAGGTTTTCTGTAAGATTCAAAGCCTAAGCCTGGTCTTGGGTGTGGTGTGTGTCTGTGGGATGGTCAGTAAGGAGCCTGACCTCTAGCAGGAAGTCTGTTTGTAGATGAAATAGTAAGAGTCACCAAAGGGAGATGAGAGCGTTTCCCCTGACCTTACATGTGGACTCTGGCTCTCAGAACTACAATCATCGACGTGGGCTGCAGGTCACCTCTGAATTTAATCAAACTTTGCCTGCACAGTTTTCTTTCATTCACACCTTCATATTCTACCTGCCCATTACTACAAAATACAATTTTCCCCACTTTGTTTATTCTCATCTAGCACACTGTCACTTGACGCTTTACTCATATAGAGTGCACACAAATTTGTAGTTCTCGGCTACGAAGGGGGTTTCGTGGGAAACCTTCTTTAGAGACTACCAAGCCTAATGTGTTTAACTGTGTTTCACTGCGTACAGTGTGTGTGAGACAACCGAAGCTTCTGAACAGGACAAAACTACAACTCTTGTGTACTAGAAGCACAGGTGGGTAGAGTACCCCAAAATTGTACTCAAGTAAAAATAGCATTACCTTCTGATATTAATTACTCAAGTGAAAGTAGTCACCAAAATATGAGTAACAAAGTGTCTACTGAAAAACTTACCTGTGCAGTAAGTAATGACATATTTGTGAGGTCGCTCTGTCTGCTATCGCCATTTTGAAGTGTCCTTGATCAAGACACTGAACCCCCAGTTGCTCCTGGTGAGTCAGGCCAGAGCTGGTGCATGGCAGCTCCGCCACCATCAGTGTGTGAATGGGTGGATAGCAGGATCTGTAAAGCGCTTTGGTCATCTAGAGATGAGAAAAAGCGCTATATAAGTGAACGCCATTTACCATAAATCAGAACTTCATTCTCCTAGACATCGCTGACTGTGGAAACTTAACACCTGACCTCAAGCAACTTGGATTCTGTGCCTCTCCACTCTTCCTACAGACTCTGGGACCTTGATTTCCAAATGAAATGACTTGGCACCTGATTTGGGGAGCCATGCCATCTGATGGTGTTGGTCTCCTGTGTTTTATCAAGTCCAAAGTCAGCTCAGCCGTCTACCAGGAAATTTTAGAGCACTTCATGCTTCCCTCTGCTGACAAGCTTTATGGAGAAGTTGATTTTATTTTCCAGCAGTACTTGGCACCTGCCCACACTGTCAAAAGTACCAATACCTGGTTCAATGACCATGGCATCGCTGTGTTTGATTGGCCAGCAAACTCTCCTGACCCAAACCCCATAGAGAATCTATGGAGTATTATCAAGAGGAAGATGAGAGACACCAGACCCAACAATGCAGACGAGCTGATGGCTGCTTTCAAAGTAACTTGGGCCTCTGTCATGGGCAGTGAGAGCGCGCCCCTCCCATCCTGCCTCACATTCACCAACTCATCACGGCACCTGAGGCAGAAGACATACCTGCACCCGCTCATCAGCCAGCATACTTAAGGAGGCTCTCTCCGCACAGTCAACGCTGGCTCATCTGGGTATACTGCCCACAAATAGGCAAGCAAGTCTAAGTTATAAGCGTGAACACACTGTGTCATTTTATTTCTCCTCTTTCCTCAGGTTGCTGCCACCGTTTAGGTGTGTCTCTTGAACTGCGTGCACTCTCCTGCCACATCTCACCGTCCTCAGCTTCCTACTCCACCCGGTCAGGCACCATCAGCTCATGTTTCCCCCTTACCCTACTGGTTCGTCTATTCCTCGCTGGGTCCTGCCGGTTCTCCCTGGATTTCCCAAGTAAGTGGCAGTTTGGCTCGCCCATTTCCCCTTACTCCATTCCTGTGCTCACAGCTCTCGTCTTCTCTCCACAGGGCCTTTCCTATGGCGAGTGACTGTTTCTGCAGCTGTGCTCTTTGGTTTTTGATATTTAATAAAATTTTCAAACACGCCCCACTGTGCGGTTCCTCCTGTGCTTTGGCATCGTGCACGTGTGCTGTCAAGCTTTGTTATTCATGACAGGCCTCCATTACACCTCAGCAGCGCCACAAGCTGATAGCCATCATGCTACGCTACACTGATGCAGTAATTAATCCAGAAAGAGCCCTGACCAAGTATTGAGTGTGTACATGGACATACTTTTCAGTTGGCCAACATTTCTATTAAAAATCAATTTTTAAAAAATTAATTTAATATAATCTAATTTTTTGAGAAACTGAATATTGGGTTTCCATGAGCTGTAAACCATAATGATTCAATTCAATTCAATTCAACTTTATTTATATAGCACCATTTCACAACAATAGTCATCTCATAGCACTTGCAACTGTAGGGGAAACCCCCACAATTGCAGAAAGACCCCAGCAATCAGATGATCCCCTGTGAGCAAGCGCTTGACGATGGTGAAGAGGAAAAACTCCCTTTAACAGGAAGAAACCTCTAGCAGAACCAGGCTCACGGAGGGGCAGTCATCTGCTGCGACTGGCTGGGGGGTGGGGGGATAGAGAAGAAGAAAAGAACAGACATGTAGAGAGCAAACAATAAAGGAGTGAAGCCCAGTACATTATTAGAGGTCCCCCAGCTGTCTAAATCTATTAGCAGCATAACTAATTTATAGTTTATAGTTTTATACTGCGGACTTCTCACACAAAACAACACACTGCAATCTACAGAAGTTCTCTGACGACTCTGCGATCGTCGGCCTCATCTCCAACGGAGATGAAGCTGAGTACAGAGGACTTATCCAGGACTTCATGGACTGGTGCCATCGGAACTGCCTCCAGATCAATGCGAGGAAAATTAAGGAGCTGGTGGTGGACTGCCGCAGGCAAGGACAACCCCTTACAGCACCAGTAAACATCCAGGGGACAGACATTGAGATGGTGACATCCTACAAGTACCTGGGTGTTCATCTGAACAATAAACTAGACTGGTCACACAATACTGACACACTCTACAAGAAGGGACAGCGCAGGCTGTTCCTACTGAGGAGGCTCAGGTCTTTTGGTGTACAAGGGGTGCTCCTGAAGACATTCTACGACACGGTGGTGGCATCAGCCATCACTTTTTGGAGTGGTCTGCTGGGGCAACGGCATTACAGCAGCCGATAGGAAGAGACTGAACAAACTGATCAAGAAAGCTAGCTCTGTCCTGGGGCAGCGCCTTGACCCAGTGGAGGAGATAAGAGAGAGAAGGATGGTGGCTAAACTGTCATCTCTGCTGGAGTCCGAGTCCCACCCTATGCAGGACATACTGAACGCACTAAAGAGCTCATTTAGCAGTAGACTACATCATCCTAGGTGTGCAACCGAGAGGTTTCGCAGGTCCTTCCTACCTACGGCTGTCAGACTTTATAACCTAAACAGGGCTGCTCACAGAGATAGCAAAAAAACGTGATGACCTAATAGTATTGAATGCAAAAGACGCAACAGGCTTACACAAATGGTCCCCTCCAGTATACAACTAGGACAATATCAGTCGCTACAGAGGGTGACAATATGTATGGGCACATATTCATACTATGTAGGATCACGAAGTAGACAGTTATGCTGTTCATTGGATCTAGCTACAATGCTCCGCACTGTGTATATATTTATATATTTATGTGTACATATGTATATTCACTGCTCTTATTTTCTTATCTTCTAAATTATTGCTCTGAGTGTTGCAATCCCTGTGCTGTTGCAATCCTGGAATTTCCCCATTGTGGGACTAATAAAGGATTATCTTATCTTATCTTATCTTATCTTATCTTAATGCTGCTAACAGATACATGTGTTCAGAGACACATGATTCCTCCCTAATTGTAGGCTATATAGAAAAGGAAGGTTTTAAAGGGCCTATATCATGCAAAATCGACTTTTTTGAGCTTTTAAGCATGTTATAATGTTAATTCCTCACCAAAAACACCCCCAAAGTGGTATTTTGCTCCATTCACGCATCTCTGAGTATTCCTCCTCAACCCTGCTCTCTGAGCTGCTGCTCCGCCCTGTCCCTGATAATGACTGGGTCCCCACGTTCATACGTATGAACGTGGGTGAGCTGCCCACTCCAGGAAGTGCCTGTGCTGCCAGCACCACCCCCAGGCTAACGCACACACCCACTTTCTCTGCGCAGCTAACGGAGCAGTGATCGGCAAAACTCTTTCACTTTAGCATTGACGCTGTGAAGAAGTAGTTCCTCTCGCACCTAATCTGCTCAGTGACAACAACTGTTTGCTTTTTTACGTAAGACAATGTCTTCTAAGTTTTCATGGGTGGAACCCAGCGACACGCTGCAGCAGCCGGCTCAGGGGTTATGTCATGAAATGGACAGCAGCCACAAGAAGGAGAGGCGGAGCCTCAGAGATCGAGGCATCTTACTTCGGGTTGGAAAAGTAGCTCGCGAAAATAACTCATATTTCATAAGAAATTCATTCTCCAATGTACCAAAGGTAATATACTATCACATACATGCATATAGTTTACTCTGAAAGGCTTAAAATAGCATGATATAGGCCCTTTAACCCTATTCTTAAAAACAGAGATCGAGTCTGACTCCCGAATCCAGATTGGTAACTGGTTCCACAGGAAAGGAGCTTGATAACTGAAGGCTCTGCCTCCCATTGCACTTTTGGAAATTCTAGGCATTACAAGTAATCCAGCATTTTGGGAGCGTAGTGCTCTGTTAGGATGATAGGGTAGTATCAGATCTTTTAAATAAAAAGGGGCCTGATTGTTAAGAGCTCTGTAAGTGAGAAGAAGGATTTTAAACTTACCCCTATGAGTGTGTATGTTGCTAAACTGCGACATACCCCCTAGTGGTCAAGAGTGGTAAATATTTTTTGTCAATAAAATAGTTCAGATTTCCAAGGCTATAACTTGAAAGTGGTAAGAGATAATGGCTTACTGTCAATTAGAGAGATGTAAAATATGATCCAAAGTTTCAGATAGGAATAAATTTACACATCTAATTTGCATAATGCCGCGGCACCTCTTTAAATTCCATAACTCAGTCAAAACTGGACTTTGGACATATTTACACATAAAATGGTTCAGTCTTTTGACACCGTTTTTTGTACAGAGGTACCTCATCATATTATCTTCAAAGTATATGAACAAGAAATCAGTACATTTAAAAAAAACTCAGAAATTTCTCACTTACTTTTGACAAAGTCAAAGTGAGAAGGCAGGTGCAGTGCCGCGCTCTGCCACTAGGGGCACGCAAATTCTCCCACTCAAAGGGTTAATTCTGAACTCTATGGGAAGCCATTGAAGGGAATCCAGAACAGGAGAGATATGATCTCTCTTTTTAGTACCTGCTAAAACTTGCAGCAGCATTTTGGATCAACTGAAGACTTTTTAAAGATATTTTAGGACAACCTGATAATAAAGAGTTACAATAATCTAATCTAGAGCTAACAAAAGCATGGATCAGTTTCTCAGCATCACTCTGAGACAAGATGCTCCTAATCTTGGCAATGGGGGGGCGGCGGTGGCACAGGTGTAGTGTGACCGACTACTTATCGGAGGGTCATGGGTTCGATTCCTGCTCTGTCTGCTGTCCACTTGTTGAAGTGTCCTTGAGCAAGACATTGAACCCCCAGTTGCTCCTGGTGGCCTGGTTAGTGCCTGTGTGTATGGCAGCTCTGCTGCTATCAGTGTGTGAATGGGAGGATAGCAGGATCTGTAAAGTGCTTTGGTCATCCTAGATGAGAAGAAAAGCGCTATATAAGTGAACGCCATTTACCATATTATGCAAATGATAGAAGGCAGTCTTAGAAACAAATTTAATATGTAAATTGAAAAACAGATCTTGATCAAAAATAAGTCCAACGTTCCTCACAGAACTATTAAGAGAAAGAGTAACCACATCCAAACTAAAAGTTTGGTTTGGAAAGGTATTTCTAAGGTTTTTTTGGACCGACAAAAATGACTTCAGTCTTATCTGAATTTAATAGCAGGAAATTACAAGTCATCCAAGCTTTGATTTCCTTAAGACAGGCTCCTAACTTGGCTAATTGATTACTATCATCGGGCTTCATTGACAGGTATAATTGTGTGTCATCTGCATAACAATGAAAATGTATACAGTGCTTTCTAATAATATTGCCTAATGGAAGCATATATAAACTAAAAAGAGTAGGACCTAGCACAGATCCCTGTGGAACTCCATGACTGAGCTTTGAGTTGGAAGAAAACTCATTATTGACATGAACAAACTGGAGCCTATCAGACAAATAAGATCTAAACCACTGCAACGAAGTTCCATTAAGTCCAACATAGTGTTCTAATCTATCAAGTAGAATATTATGGTTGATAGTATCAAAAGCTGCACTAAGGTCTAAAAGGACAAGTACAGAGACAAGTCCATTATCAGATGTGATAAGGAGGTCATTAGTGTCCTTCACTAAGGCTGTTTCAGTACTATGATGGATTCTGAACCCAGACTGAAACTCTTCAAATAAACCATTTCCCTGCAAGTAGTCAAATAGTTGTGTAGCAACAACTCTTTCTAAGATTTTTGAAATGAAAGGCAGATTAGAGATTGGTCAATAGTTGGCTACAACTCCTGGATCCAGCTTTGGCTTTTTGAGTAAGGGTTTAATTACAGCAGTTTTGAAAGCCTGCGGTACATGGCCTAATGTTAATGAAGGAATTGATTATTTGAAGAATAAAGCTACCAATAAATGGGAAGACTTTTTAAAATAACCTGGTAAGAATAGGGTCTAAAAGACAAGTTGAAGGCTTGGATGAGGAAATTATTTTATCTAACTCTAAAAGGTCAATTGGAGTAAACTTATCCAAACAGATATCAATTGAAGGAGTTGTAGTAGTTACTGTATTTGTTAACGGTGGGAAGAATCTGACTGATTTTATCTCTAATAGATGAAATTTTATGATTAAAAAAGTTCATGAAGTCCTGACTAGTAAGCTCTAAGGGAATGCAAGGATTGACAGAGTTCTGACTCTTTGTCAGCCTGGCAACAGTGCTGAAGAGAAACCTGGGATTATTCTTGTTCTCTTCTATTAATGCAGAGTAATAACTTGTTCTAGCTTTTCTAAGAGATTTTTTTATAAATTAAAAGATGATTTTTTCCAAGCTGAATAGATTTCATCTAAATTAGTGGAATGCCATTTTCTTTCTAATTGACGAGTCTTCTGTTTTAAGCTACAAGTTTCTGTGTTGAACCAGGGGGTTAGAAATCTCTGATTGGACTTTTTTCTTTTTTAAAGGGGCCACCATGTCTAGAGTCTGATACAGAGAAGCTGTAACACTATCTGCCATGCTATCAATTACAGAAGGAGCAAGCTCTCCATAGCTTATTTCCATTGTGTTGACACATGGCATAGAGGAGACAATCTGCATAAATTTAGAAACAACATCATTTGAAAGATATCTGCTGTAGTAAAATTTTTCTTTAGGAATCAAATAGTCAGAAATAGTAAAATCAAAGGTTAACAGACAATGATCTGACAGTACAGGGTTATGAGGAGACACTACCAGATTTTCTATTTCTGTGCCATATGTCAGAACAAGGTCCAATGTGTGGTGGAGATAAAGGGTAGAATTTTCTACTTTTTGAGAAAACCCCATCGAGTCTAATATTGAATTCAAATCAAATCAAATCAAATCAAACTTTATTGTCATATTGCTGTACATTCAACTGTAGTGCAGGCAAGATGAAATTGCGTTTCTCTCGGCATCCATATAGATAGAAGCAGCATGATTTAAGACACACTCACACATAGCTTCACCCCCCATCCCCCCCCCATCCATTCACACATCCCTGAGACATACTTGGGAAGAAACCCCCCCCCCCCAAAAATACAAATAATATACAAAATGTCCGTAGGTGCAGTAGTGTGTATGAAAGATTCCGGGTCAACTGTTCAGCATCCTGAGAGCTTGTGGAAGGAAGCTGTTGATCAGTCTGGTGGTTCTGCCTCTGATGCTCCGGAATCGTTTACCAGATGGAAGAAGTTCAAAGTGTTTAAGCAGAGGGTGAGAACGGTCCTTGACAATGTTCAGTGCCCTGCTCCTACAACGGTTCTGAAAAAGTTCTTGGACAGAGGGGAGGGAGACTCCATTTACCCTCTCAGCTCCCTTGACTATCCTCTGCAGGGCTTTTTTGTCTGACATACTGCAGCTGGAGTACCATGTAGCAATGCAGTACGTCAGAACACTCTCCACCACACCTCTGTAGAAGATCCTGAGGATGCAGATGGGGAGAGAGGCCTGTTTGAGTTTCCTCAAGAAGTGCAGTCTCTGCTGAGCCGCTTCCTGATCCCCAAGGAATTCTTGCTCCAGGTCAGGTCCTGCGAGATCTGCACTCCGAGGAACTTGATGTTCTCCACTCTCTCCACTAAACGGCCGCCGATGCTGAGGGGGACGTGTTCAGGCTGTGACTGCCGGAAGTCGATAATCATCTCCTTCATTTTGTCCACGTTGAGCACCAGATTGTTCTCTCTGCACCAGCCCTAAAGGTCTCTCACTTCTTCCCTGTACATTGATTTCTCATCCCTCTGAATAAGTCCCACCACCGTGGTGTCGTCTGCAAACTTAATAATCTGGTTCCCCTTGTGTCTGGATACACAGTCATGTGTTAGAAGTGTAAACAACAGTGGACTGAGTACACAGCCCTGAGGGGATCCGGTGCTCAGCGTGACAGAGTTGGAGATGTTGTTTCCAACCCGGACAGACTGAGGTCTCTCAGTCAGGAAATCCAGGATCCAGAGACATGTGGCGGTGTTCAGACCGAGAAGGAGTAATTTCTCCATCAGTCTCTGGGGAATAATGGTGTTGAATGCTGAACTGAAATCAATGTAGAGGAGTCTGGCGTAGGTGTCTTTCTGGTCCGGGTGGGTGATGACGAAGTGTAGGGTGGCGACTATAGCATCCTCCCTGGAGCGGTTTGAACGATATGCAAACTGGAGCGGGTCGTGTGATGCAGGGAGGCAGGCTGTAATGTGTGGTTTGACAAGCCGTTCAAAACACTTCATCACAATTGGTGTCAGTGCAACAGGACGATCGTCATTCAAACAGGACACAACTGGTTTCTTTGCCACCGGTACAATGATAGAGGTCTTGAAGCATCTGGGAACGATGGCCTGACTCAGGGAGATGTTATAAATGTCAGTCAGGACATCCGCCAACTCGCTCGAGCAGTCTCGGAGCACACGTCCCGGGATGTTGTCCGGACCTGCAGCTTTACATGGGTTGACTCTGGTTAGGGTCCTCTGTGTGTCTGCTGTGTTGATGATAAAAGCTGGTCCGACTGATGGTGGGGGTGGGCAAGCCCTCCCTCTGATTGTCGAGTTTGATGCTTCAAAACGTGCAAAGAATTCGTTAAGCCTGTCTGGAAGTGAAGCGTCGTCATCATCGACCCCCTGCCTAGACTTATAGCCCGTCAGTGTCCGAACTCCCTGCCACATCTGCTTGGTGTTCCTAGTGTCACAGAGGTGTCCCTGGATTTTCTCCGCATAGGCGCGCTTTGCCGCCTTAATTCCCTTTGAGAGCGCAGACCTGGCTGAGCGAAGGGCAATCCTGTCCTTCGCTCTGAAGGCTGCATCCCTGGCTGTAAGCAGCGAGCTCACCTCTGCAGTCATCCAGGGCTTATGGTTACCCCGCATAGTGATGGTCTTCACTGTAGTGACATCCTCTGTGCACTTCGCAATGTAGCTAGTGACCATTTCAGCATACTCCTCCACATCTGTCTTGTCTTCCTGAGAGGCTGCTATTTTGAAGACTTCCCAGTCTGTGTGCAGAAAACAGTCTTTCAGTGCAGAGGTTGCACTCTCTGGCCAAATTCTGATTTGTTTCACTGCTGGCCTGCTGCGCTTCAATAAAGGTTTGTAGGCAGGCAGCAGCATCACAGATATGTGGTCAGAAAGGCCGAGATGGGGGCGGGGTATCGCCTTATATGCATCTGTATTTGTGTACGCTAAGTCCAACATATTCTCTCCTCTGGTCTTAAAGTCTACACATTGTTTAAACTTGGGAAGCACAGTCTTTAAGCTGGTGTGGTTAAAATCCCCCGCAACCACTACAAAACTGTCCGGGTGTGAAGTTTGGATTTCACTAATCGCATTGTGCAGTTCCCCGAGTGCCTTCTTAGCATTAGCGTTAGCGCTTGGTGCTATGTAAACAATCGCTATGAACATGTTGCTGAATTCCCTCGGCAAATAATATGGCCAACAATTTACAATAAGGAACTCCGCCAACGGAGAGCAGTGTTTAGACACTAACGTGGCATTAATGCACCAGTTCTTGTTAACATAGATGCATAGCCCACCCCCCCGGCTCTTAACGGAGCTCGCCGTTTCTCTGTCGGCACGGAACATCGCCATATCTTCCAGTTGAATGGTCTCGTCAGGGATGTTGTGGTGGAGCCATGTCTCCGTAAACACAAGCACACAGCAGTCTCTCCACTCTCTCCGGGTTTCTCTCAGCAGACACAGCTCGTCCAGCTTGTTTTCGAGGGAGCGGACGTTAGAGAGAATGAACGATGGTACCGCTGGTCTGGAGGGGTTAGCCTTTAGCCTAGCATGGATCCCGGCCCTTTTTCCACGCTTTTGCTTGCGTTCGCGGCGCTTACGCCTCCTCCTCTCTTGGGTAGCTTCCAGCAGGGACTCCGCTAGAATTCCATGCTGGCGTAGAATGTCCAAATCACAACCGATCGCCGCGATTCTTGCAGCGTGCAGTACCTTGATGTTTAATAAGGTCTCATGGTTGCAAGTTTTATAGAATGTACGTCTGGGAAGATCAAAACACTCAAAACTCTCACATTCGCTGATGCCAAGAGGGGCCGCTGCGTCCATGCGCGCTGCTGCCATCTTACAAGATGTTATTAAGACAGTCACTATCAACATCTACATGTATATTAAAATCCCCTACTATAATTATTCTATCTGATTTCAGCACTAAATCAGCTAAGAATTCAGCAAATTTGGATAAAAACTCTGAGTAGGCTGAGGGAGGACAATAAACTATGGCAAAGAAAATTGCGTTTAACCAAAAATTGCTAACATGCACAATACTGAGGACCAGGCCCTAAAAATTAAATGATCAAAATTAAAGTATTATGTTCAGAACGGAGTATGTTCACCTCTCAGACTACCTGTGGCTCCCACATAAACATCGACTCTTACACCCACTCAGTCCTGGACCATATCAACACCACTATTGACAGTGTCACCACGGAAAGACAGATCACCACGTACCCAAATCAGAAGCTGTGGATGAACAGAGAAGTGCAGCTTCTGCTAAAGGCACGTAACAATGCCTTTAGATCTGGTGACGCACAGGCCTACAGTTCATCCAGGGCAGATCTGAAGAGGGGCATCAAGAAGGCCAAGCACAGCTACAAGCTGAAGGTGGAGGAACATTTTGGGGACTCTGACCCCCAACGCATGTGGCAGGGCATTCAAGCTATCTCTTATTATAAGCCCAGCAACTCCATACCTATAGCCATGACTGTGTCCTTTCTCAGTGAGCTAAATGACTTCTATGCTCGTTTTGACAAGGACAATAATGAAAAGAATATCAATTTCCCACCCTCTGACGACCTCCACCACCTCACACTCACCCACACCGACGTCCGTAACACACTGAGTCATATCAACGTACGTAAGGCTGCTGGCCCTGACGGCATTCCTGGGTGTGTGCTGAAGGCATGCACTGAGCAACTGGCAGGGGTCTTCATGGACATCTTCAACCTGTCCCTGGCCCAGGTGGTGGTACCAGCGTGCTTCAAGACCAATTCTATAGTACCAGTGCCGAAACATTCAACACCATTGTGACTAAATGACTATCGCCCTGTGGCACTGACGCCCATAGTCATGAAGTGCTTTGAGCGACTGGTCTTGGCACAGCTCAAAAAATGCCTCCCCCCTACACTGGACCCTCACCAGTTTGCCTACCGGAGCAATAGGAGTATAGAGGATGCGGTTTCTACAGCGCTGCACTGTGTACTCTCACATCTGGATGACAAGAACACCTACGCAAGAGTGCTGTTTGTTGACTTCAGCTCAGCATTCAACATAGTTATCCCCTCCAAGTTGATCACTAAACTTGGGGACCTGGAAATCAGTACCTCCACCTGCAACTGGATCATGGATTTTCTGACCAACAGACCCCAGCATGTTAGGTCAGGCCCCAACCGTTCTTCCATCATCACACTCAACACTGGTGTACCACAGGGCTGTGTGCTCAGCCCATTCCTCTACTCCCTCTTCACCCATGACTGCAGGCCTATGTATGGATCCAATTCCATCATAAAGTTCGCAGATGACACCACGGTGATCGGACTCATCAGGGACAACGATGAGTCAGATTACAGGGCAGAGGTTGAGCACTTGGCTACTTGGTGCGCTGACAATAACCTGCTCCTTAACACCAGCAAAACCAAGGAGCTCATAGTGGACTACAGGAAGGAGAGGGGAGAGACACATGACCCCATCCATATCAATGGCATAGCTGTTGAACATGTCCCCAGCTTCAAATTCCTGGGGACCCACATCTCGGAGGACCTGTCCTGGTCAGTTAACACCACCAGCCTGATCAAGAAGGCCCATCAGCGCCTCTTCTTCTTGAGGACACTGAAGAAGAACCATCTGTCAACTGACATCCTGGGCAACTTCTACCGCTGCGTGATAGAGAGCACCCTGACCAACTGTGTCACAGTCTGGTATGGGAGCTGCTCTGTCGCTGACCGTAAGGCGCTGCAGCGGGTGGTGAAAACCGCCCAACACATCACAGGGACTCCACTTCCAGTTATAGAGGACGTCTACAGGAAAAGATGTCTGCGCCGGGCACGCAGCATTCTTAGGGACTCCAACCATCCTGCTCATGGACTGTTCCAGCTTCTCCCCTCCGGAAGGCATTTCAGAAGCCTTCGAACTAGAACCAGCAGGTTTAGGAACAGTTTCTTTCCAACAGCTGTCACGTTATTGAACTTAGTTCCCCACTGAACCTCCACTTCTCTCCCCTTTAACACCCCCCTCCCCCCGTGCTTCCTCAAACTGTATACACATATATATCATATCTGCATATTGTCATTATATATTGATACATACTGCTCTTCTGTATATTATCATCCCATATTTAACTACATACTGTTTTTCTGCGTATTGCCACTCTGTATAGTTAGATTGTCTGCTACTTACCTCACTTCACCTGTACTTTGCTCTTCTGTAATTTATGCTAACTTATTCCCATCTCTTACCACCCTCACCTGTACATAACTGCCCACCTAACTTATTGTACATTATTTGCACATAACGGTACTCTTAACTTTCTGCACTGACCTATCTGCATATATTTGCTTAAATTGCACATACTGTCAATTACTGTATTTACTGCACTGCTGTCCTTTGTACTTCTGATTGGCTGCTAAACTGTGTTTCGTTACCTTGTATTCATACATGTGTAATGACAATAAAGTTGAATCTAATCTAATCTAATCTAAAATAAATAAACACTTTAAATATATCACTCTGTGTGTAAAGAACCTATGTAATATAGGAGTTTAATTTTTTGAAAATGAATTACTGAAATAAATCATCTTTTTGATGACATTCTAATTTACTGTGATGCACCTGTATATCAGCAGTCTGGGGGTGCCTCCTGCCTAATCAATTTACCTTATCAGTATTAACTGCTGTACAAGGGCTGAAAATCTATGGCTGGAACAAAGGGTTGTTATGAAAAATGTCGATGGTGACCCTCTTCCTCCACCACCACAACCACCACATCACACACACATACACACACATGCACACAGAGGCCCTCACCACATTCACCCTCCCACAAAGGGTCTATTATGTTATAATCCAGGGCCCTGTGCTGTGCAGTGATCTGTAAAGAGCTCTAATCTGTGACACTGTCAGTCGGCAGCCTTGCTGAGAAACTTACTGGGAAGTAGAGGAGCAGTGAGCCGAACAAGATTGTCTCCAGCAGCAGGAGGCCAGAAGCCCGGATCCTCTGGGGGGTGGGGGAGATGGGAAAAAAACACAACAGTTATGAAAAGCTGCAGCCAAACACACGTCAACCTGTTCACTACAAATCAGAAAATTCCTACTGGCTGAAACTTACTTTTAAACTTTGTGCTGGTATCAAGATAAGATTTTTTTCCTCTTTAGCAGAGAGGACCGATAGTACGCTCAAGCCTTGTTTCCACCAAGTGGCATAGTTTAGTTCAGCTCAGCACTGTACGATACAGAAAGCTAAACCCAGATCTGGCCTACATTTCTACTGTAGGGGGTACAGTAAATAACATGAGATTGTACTAGTGCAATAGAATGTAGCCCATCAACAAATTTAATGAAGAAGACTGTGACTTAGTAAACAGAGCTCAATAATACAGTATACGTAGCATCATCAGAGGAAAGCAGATGAACTTCCCTCCTCCCCCCATATTTCCACATTCTTTGGCCCACTGGTCCAGTGGATGCCCCCCCCCCCCCCCCGCCCGTGCAACCAGCCCTCCCTTCCACCCATCAGAAGCAAGGTTTTCTTGCAAGACACTAACAGGTTCTGAATACTTTTTGGATGAGTACTTTTCTTTCCTCCCTATTTTAAGGTGGACACATGGACCCACACCGACCTTCTCTGGACAAGGGAGAACTATTAACATGCCAGCAACTTGATTTGCAGGATGTGCCTGGACTGACCAGAGACAGCTAACTATACAGAACTTCTCCAGAGAGTCTGTTCGAATCAGAGTGACTGTTATAAAAGAAATGAAATGGATGTTCTTGTAACTCTAATTTTG
Organism: Pholidichthys leucotaenia; assembly: GCA_020510985.1. NCBI lineage: Eukaryota > Metazoa > Chordata > Actinopteri > Cichliformes > Pholidichthyidae > Pholidichthys > Pholidichthys leucotaenia. Next base: position 284,743,415 of record CM035848.1, on the reverse strand, counting down.
ATGTAGTGATAACACTTTTTGTGAATGAACTTATCTATTTGTTCAACTGTGCCTATGCTTTTGTGCATATGCTTTTGTTAACCACCTATGATGATCACAACCCATCATGGATGGACCTGCCAGGACCCATGATGATGAAGACCAAACCACATTCCTTTCTCTCATTTAATCAAAAATTGGAGGAAACATCCATCCATCCATCCATTACTGCTTTTCTGGGGTCTGGGTTACGGAAGCAGCAGTCCAAACAAAGACCCAGACCTCCCTCTCCCCACCCACCTGCTCCAGCTCTTCAGAGAGGATACCAAGGCATTCCCAGGCCAGCTGGGAGACATAGTCTCTCCCGCGCATCCTGGGTCTGTACCATGGTCTCCTATGGCCTGAAACACCTCAAGTGGGAGGCATCCTGATCAGATGCCCAAATCACCTCAACTGGCTCCTTTTGATGTGGAGGAGTAGTGGTTCTACTCTGAGCCTCTCCCGGATGACTGTGCTCTTTATCCTGTCTCTAAGGGTGAGTCTAGCAATCCTATAGAGAAAGCTCATTTCAGCTGCTTGTATCTGTGATCTCATTCTTTCAGTCATTACACAAAGGTTATGACCATAGGTGAGGGTAGGAACATAGATTGACCAGAAAATTGACAACTTTGTTTTAGAGCTCAGCTCCTTCTTCACCACAGCAGACCAGTACAACAGCCACATCACTGCAGATGCTACTCTGATCTGTCTGTCAATCTGCTGTCACATGCCAATAAGGCCTGAGATACTTGAACTCCTGTACTTGGGGCACGAGTTTGTCCCCGACCCAGAGAGGACAATACACCCTTTTCCGGACCATGGACTCAGACTTGGAGGTGCTGATTCTCATCTCAGCCGAGTCACACTCAGCAGGAAATTGTCCCATTAAGACCTGTACGGCATTACTTGATGAAGCCAACAGGACAACATCATCGGCAAACAGCAGAGACAAGATTCTGTGGTCACCAAACATGACACCCTCCATTCCTTAGCTGCACCTAGATATCCTGTCCACAAAAATTATAAACAGGATCTATTATGATCTGGACATTCTGTCCTTGCTTCCTGTGAGTTTTGAAATGTTTGCACAATTCTGTTATCACTAGTTTGTTGGGTTATCCTCAGTTCTTAGTTCAGTTATGTTTTCTCCCTGTTTTGGTTTATTTATGATTATTGTTTGCATTATTTGTCCTCTGTGTTCTCCAGTGTCCTTTGTCTGCACAGCCCCATCTGTCCTGTTTGTAGCTGCTCCCCTGTCATCTCCTAATAAGTCCCAGCTGTCTTATATTAGTTTAATTATCTGCTCCCTATATATATATATATATATACTGTATATATATATATATATATACAGTGGGGAAAAAAAGTATTTAGTCAGCCACCAATTGTGCAAGTTCTCCCACTTAAAAGATGAGAGAGGTCTCCAATTTTCATCGTAGGTATACCTCAACTATGAGAGACAAAATGAGAAAAAAAAATCCAGAAAATCACATTGAAGGATTTTTAATGAATTAATTGGTAAATTCCTCAGTAAAATAAGTATTTGGTCACCTACAAACAAGCAAGATTTCTGACTCTCACAGACCTGTAACTTCTTCTTTAAGAGGCTCCTCTGTCCTCCACTCGTTACCTGTATTAATGGCACCTGTTTGAACTTGTTATCAGTATAAAAGACACCTGTCCACAACCTCAAACAGTCAGACTCCAAACTCCACTATGGCCAAGACCAAAGAGCTGTCAAAGGACACCAGAAACAAAATTGTAGACCTGCACCAGGCTGGGAAGTCTGAATCTGCAATAGATAAGCAGCTTGGAGTGAAGAAATCAACTGTGGGAGCAATTATTAGAAAATGGAAGACATACAAGACCATTGATGATCTCCCTCGATCTGGGGCTCCATGCAAGATCTCACCCCATGGGGTCAAAATGATTGCGAGAACAGTGAGCAAAAATCCCAGAACCACACGGGGGGACCTAGTGAATGACCTGCAGAGAGCTGGGACCAAAGTAACAAAGGCTACCATCAGTAACACACTACGCCGCCAGGGACTCAATTCCTGCAGTGCCAGACGTGTCCCCCTGCTTAAGCCAGTACATGTCCAGGCCCGTCTGAAGTTTGCTAGAGAGCATTTGGATGATCCAGAAGAAGATTGGGAGAATGTCATATGGTCAGATTAAACCAAAATAGAACTTTATTATAAAAACTCAACTTGTCGTGTTTGGAGGAGAAAGAACACCATACCTACTGTGAAGCATGGGGGTGGAAACATCATGCTTTGGGGCTGTTTTTCTGCAAAGGGACCAGGACGACTGATCCGTGTAAAGGAAAGAATGAATGGGGCCATGTATCATGAAATTTTAAGTGAAAACCTCCTTCCATCAGCAAGGGCATTGAAGATGAAACGTGGCTGGGTCTTTCGGCATGACAATGATCCCAAACACACCGCCCGGGCAACGAAGGAATGGCTTCGTAAGAAGCATTTCAAGGTCCTGGAGTGCCCTAGCCAGTCTCCAGATCTCAACCCCATAGAAAATCTTTGGAGGGAGTTGAAAGTCTGTGTTGCCCAGCGACAGCCCCAAAACATCACTGCTCTAGAGGAGATCTGCATGGAGGAATGGGCCAAAATACCAGCAACAGTGTGTGAAAACCTTGTGAAAACTTACAGAAAACGTTTGACCTCTGTCATTGCCAACAAAGGGTATATAACAAAGTATTGAGATGAACTTTTGTTATTGACCAAATACTTATTTTACCAAGGAATTTACCAATTAATTCATTAAAGTCCTTCAATGTGATTTTCTGGATTTTTTTTTCTCATTTTGTCTCTCATAGTTGAGGTATACCTATGATGAAAATTGGAGACCTCTCTCATCTTTTAAGTGGGAGAACTTGCACAATTGGTGGCTGACTAAATACTTTTTTGCCCCACTGTATATATATGTCAGCCTGTGTTTCTGTTGTTGTGGCGTCACTTGTTGATTCTCTCTTTGGTCCCTCTTCATCTTCTCTTGTTTGTGTCATCAGTGAGTTATCTGTATAATTTGTGCTTGACAGCCCCTGAGCTGTTTTTTTAAAATTTGTTTCATGTTAATAAATCGTTGTTGCATTAAGTCCTGCCTGCTATCTTGGGACTCTCATTAAACACACAACTGCTTTCCAAAGCAGTTATTTGACAGGATCAGTGACAAAGGGCAACCCTGGTAGAGACCATCTCTCACTGGAAACACGTTCGTTTGGGTGTTGGCAATACAAACAAAACTCTTGCAATGGTTGTATAGAGACCAGATAGCTCATAGCAACAAGCCAGATACCCAATACCCCCAGAGCACCCTTTCATGAGACCACAAGGGATGCAATCGAATGCTTTCTCCAATAATAATAAATAATAATAATTTCGTTTTTGTATAGCTTTCAAGAAACCCAAGGTTGCTTTCCAAACAACAACAAAGCAAACAAATAACAGACACAGACAAACATAAAAGGAAAAGCCTGCAGGAACAAGTGTCTTTTCAGCCTGGATTTAAAAGACTCCAAGGTTGGTGCCTGGCGAACTGTCAGAGGGAGCAAGTTCCAGTTCTCCAAGCCCACAAAAGCCATGTAGACTGGTTAGGCATACTCCCACGAACCCTTGATGATTCTCAAGAGGGATCCTTCCGAGGACCTCTCCTGGTTCAACACCACCACATCACTGGCCAAGAAGGCTCAAACTCGCCTCTATTTCCTCCGCAAACTGAGGAGAGAACAAGTCCCACCCCCATCATGTGCTCAGTCTACTGGGGCATCACTGAGAGCATCCTCACCAGCTGCATCACGGTGTGGTACAGAAGCTGCACCGCCTCCTGCAGGAAGACTCTACAACACACAGTGAAAGCAGCCAGCAAGATCATTGGTGCCTTTCTGCCCCCCCTCTCGGACATCTACCATACCTGCCTCACCCGCCTCACCATCAGCATCGCAGATGACACCTCCCACCCCTCACACTCCCTCTTCAGCCCCCTGGCCTCGGGGAGAAGGTACCAGAGCCTCCGGGCCCGCTCCACAAGACTGCTAAACAGTTTTGTTCACCAAGTCATCAGAACCCTGAATTCCGCCCCCTCCTCCACCCCTGGACCGTAACATACATCGTAAACTACCTCAGCTGTTTGCACAGAAAGACTTGGCACACCAACAGTAATGCATCTGCTGCTGTATGCCTCTGCACCTTACTGCAACCATTTGCACAGATGCCATATCTGCTGCTGTCTGCTTTTGCAATACTGATCATGTGCAGTCCAATCTGTCCAAACTGTACAATTTGCCACAAGTGGTACATGTATGTAATGTAATAAACGATAACCAGGGCAATGACCATCCCCCCCCCCCACGTAGATTACGCTACTATTTCTATTATTTTCTCCCCAGAAATGCATTAATGCACAGTAGTCATCCTACTTCCTGTATTTACCTTTCCTGTTCTTGTGACAAAAAAATCTAACCAATAAGAACAGAGAATGTTCTGACATGTCTTGCGGGATTTAACGGGATGTAGTTTGGTCCACTTGAATTTTTGCCTGCATGAAAGGGAAGTGAAGCAAGGAGAAAATGATACAAAGTAACAAACTTATCAACTGATTCAGGCAAAAGTAAACAAATTCAGGTGTGAAAGCACCCTTAGTCTAGAACTAGGGCTTAATCCCTGTACAGGAAATCAGGCCTTCCTGTTTAAGGTCAGTTAAGATTACCAAAATTATTTCTATTTGCTAAATAATTTTCATATATTTGATACATTTTCTTCGAGATTTTTTTAAATACTTTTTTCAAAGTCTGAAGTATGCATACATACACCTGCAACCATAGCGGCTAACACGATCGATTGTACAATAACAAAAAACCACCACGATAAATTTTCTGGCCACAATAAGTCGCTGTTTACATGTGCGCGTTTCTTTACATACAGTAATCTTCCATTTCAGCCAGTCACGCTCCTTCTGTCCCTCTGTATGCTTCCCGTGGGAGGCGGAGCTTATGCTCACACTGCGGGGACAGCCAGAACAAGTGAACCAGCGAGCTGAAGAGTCTGCTCACAATTTAAAGTTTGTCTAGCCAACGTCTTGCCATTGTGCAAATGACTTCTACAACATGTAATTCCGATGTTAACTTGCCAACATTGGCTCAACGTATGTGTGCTGTTGGGGTACTTGAGATTGAGACTGAGATTCAACTTTATTGTCATTACACATAAGGTAACGAAACGTGACTTGGCATTTGGGCACGCTCTGCAGAGCGCATCCAAGGCCGGGGCAGCCGCTAGGCACCAGTCTTAAGAGATTGTTTATAGTCAACATGAAGCCATGTGCAAAGCTTCTAATATTAGAAGATTTACAGCAGGTTGTTAACTACTCAAGTATAAGTAACAGGAGTCAGAGTGAGAGGTTTCCTTGTTTAATCCTCTCAAACTGTCTTTGCACAGTTTGAGAGTTTCCCTGTTTCCCTGTTTCCCAGTTTCCCTGCTACTGTTGTAAGGTGAGAATCTTTATGAAATTATTTCTAGTTATGCATCTTTTAATATGATTAATGTGACTAATTATTCTATTCCTCTTTCATATTCTGTTCTTTTTGCATGTATTCCTCGGCTTTACTGTTGCTTTGGGTAATGGCACAACGCATGCACATATTTAACTGGACTGACTGTGCTGAAATTGTTTGACTGATCATGATAGGCTGCCTCGACCAAAAATGCCAGGGCTGATTTTTTTTTGTCCCAGTCAGCCCTGCATGTGGCTGATTATTGTAAGAAAAGCTTTGAAAAAAGTATGGAGGCACAGCGCTACCACATTGGAGAAAAAACTGGGGCTGATTCTCTTTACAAAAGACATGCAATTTTTGTAAAATGTTTTCTTGTTTTCATGATACAATTTCCTGTTATAATAAGATATTTTTTCTTGTTATAAAAATATATTTTCTCATATTTCTGAGAAAACTTTCTTGTGTCATGAACTGGGGTTGATGTTTCAAGGAAGGACGCTGGCCTCCAGTCATCTGATGAAATGAGATCCATCATGCTAGACAGACCGTCATGGCATGTCATCGCTGGTTGTTCTCGAGGAGACAACCATTGTTTGTTATTTCATCTTTCTTATCCTGAAGTTTCATCATACATTTTATGGATCAGAAAAAAATGTATCTGGCAAAGTCTGACGACATCCAACCTCTTCTGTTGTTAGTGACTGAGGACATGTGACCGCAGGATGTTTCCTCATTGGTCTGTTCATGGTGTTTACAAAACAAATACAATACCACGTGCTGTGACATTAGTGCCTTTGGCCTTTTTCCTTGTTTATGATGATCATGCCACCAAGGAGATTAGACGATTTTTGCCTTAGACGTTATTAGGGTTGATAAGTTTTGTATTCACCATGAATAATTCAGTTTTCACTTTCATTTTATTCAGACAAGCCATTTTTCTTTCAGTGTGTATAACAAATAGATACACATTGCCTGAAAGTTTCACTGGGATATCTTGAAAAATAAGGAAAACTACAAGGATTTTTATGAAAGAACAATAGATTTTCGGTCACAGGATTCTAATCAGTTTACCTTTAAGACAATAGGACTAATTAACAAACTTCAAATACTTGTTATGTCCTTATTAGTTAAGATATGTCAATGGTTTTGGTGTAATTTAAAATGATTTTTGATCTCTTTCCATTGGTGCCAGATGCATTGTAATTAATTGACTTTGAAAATGTTCTTCACATAGGCTCCCTAATTGTAGTGCAGTGTAACTGATGGAGCAGACACATTTTAACACATTGCATAAAGGCTCAGCGCTTTGAACAGCTACACTGTCATAGCTGCATTTAAACTCCATATGGTGGCCCCGCTGAGCCAAAAGATCTGACTCACCTTATTCCGACGGTGCCGATAGGCGACCAGCATGCTGACAAAGATGAGAAGCATGAAGACTCCCTGAACAGCCAGCACACAGGACCTGAGGACCCAGTCCTCCTGCACCCAGCAGGGGGCACCATCCTGGCAGCTCTTACAGCCTGGCCAGCATGGCAGACAGATGGGCATGTTTGGGTAACATGTACTGCTGCTGTCGCTCCTGTTCATGGTGCCTCCATCTGCATCATACACAGACAAATGCAACAAAGCTAAGCAAAGGCTCATTATACAGTAACAAAAAAAAAAATAAAAAATCTAAAAACTTGGTCAAAAATGGTTTCTCACTAATCACCAGTAGCAGCTTTAGTTAATGTACAACAAATAAGCTAATAGTATCTAATATCTAACTGATCAGGAGATGAGTAGGAGGTAACCTCTGGTTGAAGATAGATTTGATTAGATTAACAACAAAGTTCGATGGATCTCCTTCAATATGCTCATATTTATTAAGAAAGGAACAAAAATGTAAAAGGTGGTGTTCTACCTTTATTTTTCATTGTGACTGTTTAAAAGACAGATGTAGAACTTGGGTCTGAAAATGAAGTCATTAAAGATGTGGCTTAAACATCCTTTCTCTCTAATGACCAATACATGGCAATTTATGTGGCTATTTCAGAAGGTAGGACTAAGTTGACCTCATCCTCAGCTGTTAAATTACAATATTAGATTTTGGATATGGAGGAAGTAGCTGTTTATATGATTATTCATAGACTGATATCTATTTATTTCACTGTATTTATTTATTTAAGAATTTCTTGTTGAGAAGAAATGGATCGAATTAAACCAATTAGCTAAAGAAGGAAATACATCTTACAGAGCTGCAAGGAACAACATAAATTATAGGAGTAAACCTTATCGGGCTGTTTTGGGGGCCAGCATTACAGCTTTCCCATCTGTACACAAAAGTCAGCTTAGGTCCAAGTGATGTTTTGTCATGTGCAAAGCTCTTGTCAGATATCTGTGCAGCATCCCATTTTTGTGCAACATCAAAAAAAAAGAAAAAAGAAAAAAAAAAGATCCACGGACTACACAGAGTTGTTGCAGGAAGGTCTGTGTCTGTGGTGTCGTCATTGTCCAAGTACCATCCTGACCTTAGTTATTTAACCAGCTGTGGACAAATCTTCACTTACCCGAGTCCTGAGGAGGTATGTCCGGGTTGTAGTATCCCTCTTTACAACGGCAGCAGTATTGGCCCAGTCGAAAGCCACGGCCTGGAATTGGCATGCACTGCAAGAAACAGTATTCCATTTTTTGTATTCTGGGTTGAGCATTTCAAATAACTATAGTCTATGCTGCTATACGCTGCTCCTCAATTCTGCTTTGATTAGCTGCCTTTCATGGTGCTTTCTAAAGCTGGTGACAGTCAAGTATTAGTCAACTGAATTATCTTACCTCTTCTAATAAAAGGATTGTTAAAGGGAATGTGATTAAAAATTTCACTTTTTCAGTGCTTTTGAGCATCAATTTGGGTGTCTGGGTACTGGAATGGTGGCCTAGAGGTAGAGCATCCACCCCACAACCAACAGAGGAGGGAAATGTGGGCGGCAGTGGCTCAGGAGGTAGAGCGGGTCATCCAATAACCAGAGGGTTGGTGGTTCAAACCCCGCTCTCCCCAGACATCCTGCTGTTGTGTCCCTGGGCAAGACAATTTGCCCACCTTGCCTACAGCACACACACACACACATATACAGTATATATGTATATTGTGGAGGTAAAAGAACAGGCGAGATGCGACGAGCTGGAAGGGTGCAAGGTTTTATTTCCTCCAACATAATGAGACACACTTTGTAGCTCAGTGAGCTACTGTGTTGCTGATACATGTGTCACAAGCTCTTTTATCAGGTGACACAGACAGAGAGAATGCATGGCACATTAGCATAGCTATTGTCATCTAATACACATCGGTCAATTCACATGATTAGCATGACATTGGTTGGCTCGAGGACACATGCATACAGTCCCGTCTGACTGCCTCCTGTGGCTCTCTGTCTGTCTGTGAATTGTCCTCTGTATGTAAATTGTCCTCTGCTTCCTCCAGACCTGCTGAGTGTGAGAAGTGTTCATGCAGAGTGTGGTGGATCACCACAGGGCTCCCCCCGAACACTCAGAAAGGGGCTGTGACCCCCCGGGTCGTTTGAGCTCCGTCTGTGGGTGGGCGGGGGAGGGGTAGAAAAGACAGCTTACTCCGCTCCGAGCTCCAGCACGTTAAACGGCCGTGGGAGTGAGATACGGGAAGAGCGGTGTGGAGGAGGAGGGGGGTGAGTGAGTGCCAGCCCGGGACATCAAAAATGTCTGGGCCGCACAAAAATTGCGTGTGGATCCGCCATGGCGAGGGACTTTCCCGGTAAACCAGGGGCGGTGATCCATAGCAGCTGTGAAAAAAAATTAAGTTTCTGACTCCTCTCGCAGCTCGGTCCTGCGAGGATGTGGGGAAGGCAAACGGCCAAATTCCCCGAGGATGCGTAGCGGCTGTGAAACAACTGCAGCTGTGTGAGGGACCTGGCGGTTTGGCTTTAGGTGCAGACGCAGCCCTAAAGCCATCGGGGACAGAAATCAGCTAAATTCCCATTGTGCGCCGTGGCCAAGAAACCCATACAAAGTCCTGTGTGTGGGCTGCATGTCTGCTTCAAGTGCATGAGCAGCCCTGAAGGTTCCGAGGATGGCGATTGGCTGTGTTTCTCGGGCATGTGCAGTGGCGGAGGACGATGTATCAGTCTGTGGAGCCGGTTTGTTCCTTGTGTGTGGCGCGCACCTAGCGCAGTGACCACATAGCTGGAAGTTGCGCTGTCCTCGTAATCCTGTGGTTTGAGTGCAGGGCTTCTGTGTGCGGGAGGTCTGCTGTCAGGAGTGAGTCAGGGTCGGGGAGCTTGGTGGAAATCAACGCCAGCGCCGATGATCTTCCCTGTTCAGGCTGCTTCCTTCGGTTCGCTCGTGTCGCCGTTCATGGTGCGTGTCAGTCCCAGTGCTGCCCGCTCCAGAGAGCATGCTTCGGTGTGGATGAAGAGGATGCAGGCATTCTCTGGTCCTCTGGAATCCACAGCGTGGTGAGAGGGAGTAGACGGTCATTCTCTCTCGTCAGGTCACCAGTGTGGAGAAAATGGCATAGTCGAGTGACGCACCATGCACGTCCAGGGTCACCAATGTGGAGGTAAATAGAACAAACGAGATGTGACGAGCTGGAAGGGTACAAGGTTTTATTTCCTCCAACATAATAAGACACACTTTGTAGCTCAGTGAGCTACTGTGTTGCTGAGACGTGTCACAAGCTCTTTTATCCCGTGATACAGACAGAGAGGACGCATGGCACATTAGCATAGCTATTGTCCTCTAATACACGTTGGTCAATACACATGATTAGCATGACATTGGTTGGCTCGAGGACGCATGCATACAGTCCCGTCTGACTGCCTCCTGTGGCTCTCTGTCCGTCTGTGAATTGTCCTCTGCTTCCTCCAGACCTGCTGAGTGTGAGAAGTGTCCATGCAGAGGGTGGTGGGTGACCACAATGTAATATATATATATATACTATATATATATATATATATATATATATATATATATATATATATATATATATACACACACACACATACATACAGTTAGGCCCAGAAATATTTGGACAGTGACACAAGTTTTGTTATTTTAGCTGTTTACAAAAACATATTCAGGATACAATTATATAATCAATATGGGCTTAAAGTGCAGACTCTCAGCTGTAATTTGAGAGTATTCACATCCAAATTGGAGCAAGGGTTTAGGAATTACAGCTCTTTAATACGTAGCCACCTCTTTTTCAAGGGACCGAAAGTAATTGGACAATTGACTCAGAAGGCTGCAAAAAAAAAAAAAAAAACAAGGCTGCATGGGCTCTTCCCTCGTTAACCTGTCATCAATTAAGCAGTTAAAAGGTCTGGAGTTGATTCCAGGTGTGGCGTTTGCATTTGGAAGCTGTTGCTGTGAACACACAACATGTGGTCAAAGGAGCTCTCAATGGAGGTGAAACAGACCATCCTGAGGCTGAAAAAAAAGAAGAAATCCATCAGAGAGATAGCAGAAATGTTAGGAGTGGCCAAATCAACAGTTTGGTACAGTCTGAGAAAAAAGAGTGCACTGGTGAGCCTGGGAACTCAAAAAGGCCTGGACGTCCACGGAAGACAACAGTGGTTGATGATCATAGAATCCTTTCCTGTGAAGAACAACCCCTTCACAACACCCACTCAAGTGAAGAACACTCTCCAGGAAGTAGGTGTATCAGTATCTAAGTCTACCATAAAGAGAAGATTTCATGAGAGTAAATGCAAAGGATTCACCACAAGGTGCAAACCATGAATCAGCCTCAAAAATAGAAAGGCCAGAATTGACTTTGCCAAAAAACACCTGAAGAAGCCAGCCCAGTTCTGGAACAGCATTCTTTGGACAGATGAGACTAAGATCAACCTGTACCAGAATGATGGGAAGAAGAAAGTTTGGAGAAGAATTGGAACAGCTCATGATCCAAAGCACTACATCTTCTGTAAAACATACTGCAAAAGCAACCCAGGAGTTTTTTAAAGCAACGAAGTGGAATATTCTGCAATGGCCGAGTCAATCACCAGATCTCAACCCAATCAAGCATGCATTTCACTTGCTCAAGACAAAACTTAAGACAGAAAGACCCACAAACAAGCAACAACTGAAGACAGCTGCAGTAAAGGCCTGGCAAAGCATCACAAAGGAGGAAACCCAGCGTTTGGTGATGTCCATGGGTTCCAGACTTCAGGCAGTCATTGCCTGCAAAGGATTCTCAACAAAATATTGAAAAGTAACATTTTGCTTAGGGTTATGTTTATTTGTCCAATTACTTTTGAGCCCCTGAAATGAGGAGCGTTTGTATAAAAATAGCTACAATTCCTACATGTTTAATCATATATTTTTGTTCAGCCCCTTGAATTAAACCTTAAAGTCTGCACTTCAATTCCGTTGTAGTTGTTTCATTTCAAATCCAATGTGGTGGCATGCAGAGCCCAAATCATGAAGATCGTGTCACTGTCCAAATATTTCTGGGCCTAACTGTATATACAGTATATGTACACACTTGTGCTCTGTGGGGGTTAGTGGCATTGTTCTGCTTGCTCGGGGTTTCTGGGGGATGGGGGGGTGACCACCCACCCTCTTCGTATGTTCCCTGACAAACTACTCACATGCACATGTGACAGAGATCATCCTGCGCAGTTCGCCCCACACGGGACACGAACCCGCGACCTCTCAGTCAACTACACAGTTCGAGCATGGGAGACACAGCACGATCGCGCTGAGCTAAAGGTCCGACCGGTAGCTCAGCGCTACCGATACTGTATGAGGCTTTTCGGGAGGGAGGTTTTACTAACGTTCTACGCCGAACAGTGCTAGTTGGCATCCGTTACACACACACTTATTTTGCGCACGCTCTCATATACACGCACACACACATGTCCCTCCTTTAACAGGTGCGGATACCAGACTCGTGTTGAGACCTCTTCAGTCAAAGAAACAATCTGTCTTCTTCTGTTTGTTTCAGTTGTTAGTTTGTCTTCTTTGTCTGTTCCTCTCCCTTTTCTTTCCCCTTCCCCACCCCTCCTTTCTCCATTCCCCTCTGTCGGGTCCTTCATGGGTAAAACTATTTAAGTAAAGTATCAAAAGTTATTTCAAGAGGAGTTTATAAACAGTATACAGTACATATACAGTATATGTACTGTATAAAGCACCTTTTGGCAAAGTAAATCTGGCACAATAAGGGAAGCAGATTTCTGTTCTGCTCACCTAGCTGCCTGACAGGACAAGGGGGAAAAAACAACAAATAAACAAACAAAAAACAGAATAATTTGAAAATGAGTTAAAGCAGTAAAGTGGAATGAAATAAATTGTGATACAAACTGTGAACAGACATGCGAAAATATGATATCAACAATCAAAGAAATTATCTCAAAATATAAAATAACACTATCTAAGCACAAGAGAAAGCAGGATCTACCTTGGCCAAATGAAAAATTGTGGAATCTCATGAAAAAAAGAGATCTAGCTCTTAAAAATGGCTAAAAAAAAAAAAAAAAAACTGATTTAAGTACAGATAGACTGATTTTTAAAGCTTCAGAAATGAAGTCACCATGCAGCTCCGTAAAGCAAAAGCAAATTTCTTCTTAGACATAATCAAAAATGCAAAAGGGAACAACAAAGAACTCTGGACATGTATTGATAAACTCACAGGAAAAAAAAATGCAAAAAAGTGAAGTCATACAACTCAATCTGAATGGAAAACTTCACTCATATAGCTTAGATATAGCCAGCAATTTTAATGAGTATTTTATCAAATCGGTACAAGAACTGGGTCTGAATTTTACCCAAACATACCTGCACCAAATTAAAATAAATCAGGAAACTGATCTAAACCTTAAACCCACAAATGAGGTAAAGCTTAACAAAATTTTATTATCTCTATCAAGTTCCAGAGCTAAGGATATTCATGGACTAGACACTGTATTCTTGAAAAAAACATAAAAATATTTTAATAATTCCAATTACAGAACTAATAAATCAATCAATACATCAAAATATATTTCCTGATGCACTGAAACCTGCCATTGTAATCCCCATACACAAAGCTGGAGACAAACAGGAAATAAGTAATTATAGGCCGAAAAGTATACTTCCTGTTTTGTCAGAAGCCATTGAAAAGGTGGCAGTAGACAACTGGTAGAACATCTCAAATCTGCCCAGCTGCTGCATCCCATGCAGTTTGGTTTCAGGCCGAACCACTCAACGGAGAGTGCATGTTGTTACTTTATTGAAACAATTAAAGAAAATCTGGATGGGGGGTAGGAGCCATCTTTTTAGACTTACGTGAAGCCTTTGATACGGTCAATCACTCAGTACTTCTTTCTAAACTATCAGGATATAAACTGTCCATGAATACCATTAGCTGGTTAAAATCTTATCTATCTGGTCGCTACCAGTGTGTGTGCATAAACAATACTATATCTCAGTCAAAGGCATGCACCATGGGACTACCACAAGGTTCAATTTTAGGCCCACTGTTGTTTACTTTGTATATTAATGATTTGCCATCAGTATGTGAAAATGACACAAAAATTCAGATGTATGCAGATGACACAGTCATCTACACACATGGGAAGGATGTCAAACAAATGGCTGACAAGTTAATGATAGCAATGGGGAAAGTGTCAAAATGGCTTAATCATGCCTCACTCTGAACGTAGGGAAAGCAGCTACCACGTACTTTACCAACAAACAAAATCATCCGCACTATCTAACTATAACTGTAAATGGAGCAAATATAGAAAATGGAACAGAGTTTAAGTATTTGTTTGTCACATTAGAGGACACGCTCAGCTTTAAAAAGCACATAAAACGGATGAGCCACACTCTGAAATATAACCTTACAAATTTTTGTTGCATCAGAAACTCACTTACTCTAAAAGGATCAAAAACCTTTCTGAATGCCATGATTTTGACACATTTCTCCTATTGCATCTTATGCTGGTCACAAGCCAATAGTACGACTCTGAAACCCTTGGAATCCCTGTTTACACAATCCATCAAAATTCTGGATAAGAAGACACAACAGTATCACCATTGCGGTATACAGTGGTGTGAAAAAGTGTTTGCCCCCTTTCTGATTTCAATTCAATTCAATTCAAAAATTGAATTGAAATTGTTGCTATTGTTGGTAAATTGTTGCTACTCCTCCTCCACGACCAGAATTTCTGGGATGTTGATAGTCTGGATAACCAGAGGGAGTTGATTCATTTAAACCAACATAATCCTCTTGCCCTAACCAAGTCTCTGTAAGGAATATTAAATCAATCTGATGATCAATTAACAGATCATGGACTAGCAGAGACTTGGGAGTTAGAGACCTAATATTTAACGAACCACATTTAATTTTTAAATTATGAGGAGGAACAGAGGCCAAATCATTCAATTTAGAGGCTTCATGTTTGATTTGAGTTTTACCAACTTTTTGTTTAATCACTTTGGGATTCTTATACATTATATTTTTATTTACTTTGGAGGGAGCAGACAATGATTCTCTGATGGGGAAGACGGGCTAAGTTGAGGGGTGGCGGATGAAGAGGAGCTGCAGAGAGGCGTGTAAGACTGCGACTCTGCTTCCTGGTCCCAACTCTGAGTAGTCATTTCTCATTTTTTTGTATGTTTGTCACACTTAAATGTTTCAGATCATCACACAAATTTAAATATTAAACAAAGATAACACAAGTAAACACAAAATGCAGTTTTTAAATAAAGGTGTTTATTATTAAGGAAAAAAAGTCCAAACCTACATGGCCCTGTGTAAAAAAGTGATTGCCCCCTAAACCTAATAACTGGTTGGGCCACCCTTAGCAGCAACAACTGCAATCAAGTGTTTGCGATAACTGGCAGTGAGTCTTTTATAGTGCTGAGGAGGAATTTTGGTCCGCTCATCTTTGCAGAATTGCTGTAATTCAGCCACATTGGAGGGTTTTCGAGCATGAACCGCCTTTTAAAGGTCATGCCACAGCATCTCAATTGGATTCAGTTCAGTACTTTGACTAGGCCACTCCATCGTCTCATTTTGTTTTTCTTAAGCCATTCAGATTCAGCCATTCAGTGGACTTGCTGGTGTGTTTTGGATCATCGTTCTGCTGCAGAACCCAAGTGCGCTTCAGCTTGAGGTCACAAACAGATGGCTGGACATTCTCCTTCAGGATTTTTTGGTAGACAGCAGACTTCATGGTTCCATTTACCACAGCAAGTCTTCCAGGTCCTGAAGCAGCAAAACAGCCCCAGACCATCACACTACCACCACCATATTTTACTGCTGGTATGATGTTCCTTTTCTGAAATGCTGTGTTACTTTTACGCCAGATGTAATGGTACACACACCTTCCAAAAATTTCAACTTTTGTCTTGTCAGTCCACAGAGTATTTTCCCAAAAGTCTTGGGGGTCTTGTGGGGACTTTTGTGACCTCTTGGATGAGTCGTTGCTGCACTCTTGGGGTAATTTTGGTCGGCTGGCCACTCCTGGGAAGGTCCACCACTGTTCCATGCTTTCACCATTTGTGGATAATGGCTCTCACTGTGGTTCGCTAGAGTCCCAAAGCTTTAGAAATGGCTTTATAACCTTTTCAAGACTGATAGGTCTCAATTTCTTTGTTTCTTATTTGTTCCTGAATTTCTGTGGATCGCAGCATGATGTCTAGCTTTTGAGGATCTTTTGGTCTACTTCACTTTGTCAGGCAGGTCCCATTTAAGTGATTTCTTGATTGAGAACAGGTGTGGCAGTAATCAGGCCTGGGTGTGGCTAGAGAAATTAAACTCAGCTTTCCAAAGATGTGATAAACCACAGTTAATTTATGGTTTAACGGGGGGCAGTCACTTTTTCACACAGGGCCATTTAGGTTTGGATTTTTTTTTTACCCTTAATAATAAACCCCTTCATTTAAAAATTGCATTTTGTGTTTACTTGTGTTATCTTTGTCTAATATTTAAATTTGTTTGATCTGAAACATTTAAGTGTGACAAACATACAAAAAAAAATGCGAAATCAGGAAGGGGGCAAACACTTTTTCACATCACTATACTTGCTAAACAAAAGATGTTAAGCTTTGAAAATATGATCATCTATGCAAATATACGGTTGGTCTTTAAAATTATCCATAGTTCTGCACTCCCGCCCCTGAAGACTTTTGTGTACATGACTGAACAAAATACCAGAGTAACAAGGACTTCCTCTAGGTGGCATTGTTGCATCCCCCTACGTGAAACTGCTTTTGGGCAATCAGCATTCTCATACAAAGCTATAAGGGAATGGAAAAAGCTCCCTACTGCTTTGAAGATCATAACAAATTACAGAGACTTTACCATAGAGACTAAAAAATAGATTTTAAGTAACTAGTGCATTGCCCGTAGAATGCAAGTATTCCTGTCTGAAACAGATATCCCAATCAGGATTTACAGGCCCAAATGTAGGCTGTGTTTGAAAGTGGAATACAAAGAGGTGTAGCCTATATGTAGGCAATCACATGTTATTAGACTCTGGCAAATATAAAAGGAAGTAAATGGCACTAAGATTTATTTGATTGTGTGAGTATTAATTATAGAACACCTAAATATTAAAAATGAATGGGACATCTAATATTAGCGGCTATTTCAGATCCCTTGCTTGTTTGTCAGATCACTTATTTGTGTGATCTTTTATCACATATATTCAAGATAATAGTGTATCTTGCTCTTTGGGAATGGGAGTTGTTCAGTCATCATTATAATTATTTTAGTTTATTTGATATCACTGTTCAGTGATGGAGTTAAGTGTAATATTGAATTTCTTCTGTGTATCGTCAATAAACTCATGCAGTACTACAACAGGACACGTTTAGAAATATTTGACACCCATTGGCTCCTGCTTTACCCATGTGCCTGTGAAGGACTCCGATCCACCGGCTCAACTGCTGCTTCCCCGCCAGCTCCCCCCCCCCACACACGCATCTCGTGTTGTTCATGCCGAATTATCCATTAGACCTATGCAATCACGGCAACTTTATGGTATAATTTTTTGAGCATTAAACCTTCAGTCTATCTTCTGTCGCTATTTACTACGGGCAGCATTACTGTAAATGGACTGCTGTTGTTGTTTTTCCAGCCTTATTCCTTTTTGTTTTTTATATTGCGCACACCACTGAAGAGAGAGAGAAATGCCATTTCAGTTCTCCTGTATGTCATGTACATATATCTGCTGTTCTGATAAATATGCCAAAATGTCAGAACACCAGTGGATCTAATCAGCTGATCGCTGGAACCACAGAGCTCAGCTGTTTTCCATGATAAATCAGTCTCAGGACAAAAGCACACTCTGTGTATTATCTTTTTTTTTCCCATTTTGAAAATAACTTTTTTTTATCGCCATCTGTTAGCGTGCCTTTGAGCCAGGTCGTGTCTGGCCGCTGCTTCTCCCAGCATGTTCTGTGTTGATTTGTCAGACCCGCTCCCCACTGACGCTCTACCCAGTCTTCTCATGCACCTCATTCTCCACATATGGTGAATTATCCTTTAGACCTACGCAATTACGGCAACTTTATGGTACAGTTTTTTTAAGCATTAAATCTTCAGTATTACCTTTTTCTAGTCAAAATTGTCGTTTTTCATTTCCTTGTTTTGTCTAGGGAACACTGTGGTGACTGACAGGTTGTGATGCCGCGTATTATCCAATCAGCATGGAGTCAATCCGAAACCCCACCAACACTTCTTGAAGCCAGGGCATGAAGAGACACAGAGTGGTGAAAGAGAGGTGGCTAAACTTTTATTGATAAAAATTACATATTTTGACTGGGTGACTCCATACTTGGGGATGGACACCCTCGTAGCCTCAGGAAAACACATATAAAACCTTAGGTCAGTCTGAGGAATGGTTCAAGAGATAGGCGTGAAACAGACAGACACGCACAAACACACAGACAGAGACTTTGTGAATTTATAGATAGACCAAGCCTGCGAGCATTGACGCTCTCCCTTAAATGGGATTTGAAAGTGTACTCTTAAATTGTTTTTATGTGTGCCGTCTCTCATATCTTTTTACCTTTTAAACTTACTTCCTGCTTGTTTCAGGGTCAACAGTTTGTGAAACCCAACCTGAATTGTTTTCTATATGTGCTGTTTTTCTTTTAATAACTTCCTGCCTGCCTCAGACACTACAGATGGAAATTAGTGAGAACGCTATAATCTGGTATACGGCATCTTTACCCTGTGCTTAATGTTTTTTCTGTACATAGTTCCTGACAAATAGACCAATAAACTAAACTAAACTAAACTAAACTAAACTAAACCCACTGCTTCTGCTGTCACCCCTGTGTTAGTGCTGGCACGATCCCTAGTCTCTCTGTTTTTCCCCGAGATGCATGCAGCAGCTCCGGCAGTCTCCATGGTGCACAAGCCTGCTCCAGCTGTCCCCGAGGTGCATATCCCAGCTCCAGTGCTCCCTGAGGTGCACGCAGCAGCACCAGCAGTGCCCAAAGTGCACGAGTCTGCTCCAGCTGCCCCCGAGGTGCACGCCACAGCTCCAGCTGTCTTCGAGGTGAACACCACAGCTCCAGCTGTCTCCGAGGCGCACATCACAGCCACTATTGTCTCCGAGGTGCACGCCACAGTCACTGTTGTCTCCGAGGTGCACGCCACAGCTCTTGCTGTCTCTGAGGTGCACACAGCAGCTCCAGCAGTCTCCGAGGTGCACAAGCCTGCTCCAGCTGCCCCTGAGGTGCACATCCCAGCTCCAGCTCTCCCCAAGGCAGCCACCCCAGCAGCAGAGGACCAGGAGCTAAGGCAAGTTCTTTTCATTTCATTTGTAACATCACCATTAGAAGAGACTTGCCTACCTCCTGGTGATAGTGGTATCACCTCATTCATTCCCTGCCTGTCTCCCTTGTCTGAGGTGGCGGCATCATACGGGGGATTCCAGGTGTCTGGGCCGGATGCTCTTCAGGCCCAGCCGTCATCAGTTTCAGAGGCTGGTGCACCTCCACCCATCATTCCAGAGGTCATGGGATCTCCACCAGTCATTCCAGAGGTCGGGGGACCTCCACCCATCATTCCAGAGGTCAGGGGACTGCCACCCGTCATCGTTCCAGAGGTCAGGAGACCTCCACCCGTCATTGTTCCAGAGGGCCGTCCAAGCAGTCCTCTCCACCGCGGCTGTCTGAGCAGTCCACTCCACCTTTGATGCCTAGGGTTGCCGCTCCTCAGCTGCTGTTAGCCCCTGCACCAAAGGACCCTCAGGTATTGTCCTCAGAGCAAAAAGCTCCTAGATTGATAGCGCCGGAGCCCTTATGTTGTTGCCTCCAGAGCTACAAACCCATGTACTGGTAGCTCCAGAGTTAGAAACTCCTGTGTTATTAGCTCCTGAGCAAGAGACTCCAATGTTATCTTCTGAGTTTGGAACCCCCATGTTGTTTTCTTGTGAGCAAAAATCTCCTGTGTTGTTTTCTCAAGAGTTTAGGGCTCCCATATTGTTTCCCCCAGAGCAAGGAGCTCCTACATTGCTTTCCCCAGAGCAAAGAGCTCCCATATTGTTTTCCCCAGAGCAAAGAGCTCCCAGGTCTTCTCCTGAGTTTAGAGCCTCTATGTTATTATCCCCAGAACAAAGGACTCCTACTTTGTTTTCTTCTGAGCAAGAGGCTCTTATTTTGTTTTCTTTAGAGCAAGACGCTCCTATATTATTTTCTCCAGGGCAAAGAGTTCCCATGCTGTTTTCTCTGGAGTTTAAAACTCCCATGTCATTATCTCCTGAGGTAAAAGTTCCTGTGTTGTCACTATCCAGCCCAGTCTCACCAAAAAAAAAAAAAACAACACATCAAATTGCACATTTTGTCACTATAAGAGAACTCATACACAGACACCTAAAAAACATTTTTCACTTGCAGTAGATACGTGGTGTTTGCAGCTTTAAGAAAGATGTCTAATGGCAGCTTAACATTTGCCAGTTTGTGTTCCTGTCACTTTTATTGTCTTTCACCATTGAGCAACTACCCCACAACTTAATGCCTAACCCTAACCTCACAGGAACCTTTCATTAGTGGAGTCAAATTTGTTTATTCGTGGAGTGAAAATCAAACTAAATTGGAAAAAAATGAACAAAAAAGTCACTCACAGATGAGAGTGGGACTCGAACTGATGTGTCTTCATGTCGTTGCTCGAACGTTCATGTAATCAACCGTCCGCCATCCCTCTCCCACCAACCAAATAAGCGTTGGGAAACCAAAGTAAAAGAGGCGTTGTTTTGCGTATGCGCAGTGAGGACTGTTTAGGAGTGTTTTCAATTCAACTTTATTTATATAGCGCCATTTCACAACAACAGTCATCTCATAGTATTTTCAACTGTAGGGGAAACTCCCACAATTGCAGGAAGACCCCAGTAATCAGGCATCCCCTGTGAGCAAGCACATGGTAACAGTGGAGAGGAAAAAACTTCCTTTTGACAGGAAGAAACTTCTGGCAGAACCAGGCTCAGGGATGGGCAGTCATCTGCTGTGACTGGCTGGGGGGTGAGGAGATAGAGAAGAAGAAGAAAAGAACAGACATGTAGAGAGCAAACAGCACAACGGGGACTCAATCTATGGGAGAGAACAAGCAGATGTTAATGACCAGCAAAAATATTTCATTAAGAGTGAAGAAAGGAGTGAAGCCCAGTGCATTGTTGGAGGTCCCCCGGCTGTCTAAACCTATTAGCAGCATAACTAAGGGATGGTTCACGGGCACATGATCCCTCCCTAATTATAGGCAAAATCAAAAAGGAAGGTTTTAACCGTGTCCTTCAAAATAGATATTGAGTCTGACTCCCGAATCCAGATTGGAATTGGTTTTGCACATGCACAGTTAGTGAAGGCATGGTCCCAGGGAATCAGCTTGTAAATACGTACCAAGACACATTATTTTTTGATTGAACGTGCAAATGTATGATTTTAGAGGGGTGGAAAACATTTATTAGATACGTTTTTTACTGAGACTGGGTTGTCATTATCTAATGAGGTTAAAGTTCCTATGTTGTCATTATCTCCTGAGGTTAAAGTGCCTATGTTGTCACTTCCTGAGTTTAAAGGGTCCATGTTGTCACCTCCTGAGTTTGGGACCCCTGTGTTGTTTTCTCCAGAGCAAAAAGCTCCTCTGTTTTCTTCAGAGCAAGTGGCTCCAGTGTCATCCCCTAAGTTTGGAGGTTCTGTGTGTTCATTTCCAGAGTTTGAAGTTTCCATGTTATCATCTCCAGAGTTTAAAGTTTCCATGTCATCATCTCCAGAGTTTAAGGGTTCCATGTTATCATCTCCAGAGTTTAAGGGTTCCATGTTATCATTTCCAGAGTTAAGGGTTCCATATTATCATCTCCAGAGTTAAGGGTTCCATATTGTCATCTCCTGAGTTTAAAGATTTTATGATGTCAGCCCCTGAGCTTAAAATTTCCATGTTGTCATTAATTCAATTCAATTCAATTCAACTTTATTTATATAGCGCCATTTCACAACAACAGTCATCTCATAGCACTATCAACTGTAGGGGGAACCCCCACAGTTGCAGAAAGACCCCAGCAATCAGGCGATCCCCTGTGAGCAAGCACTTGGCGACGGTGGAGAGGAAAAACTCCCTTTTAACAGGAAGAAACCTCCAGCAGAACCAGGCTCAGGGAGGGGCAGTCATCTGCTGCGACTGGCTGGGGGGTGAGGGGACAGAGAAGATGAAAAGAACAGACATGTAGAGCGTAAACAGCACGATGGGGTCTCAGTCTATGGGAGAGAACAAACAGATGTTAATGACCGGCAAAAAAAAAATATTTCATTGAGAGTGAAGAAAGGAGTGAGGCCCAGTGCATTATTGGAGGTCCCCTGGCTGACTAAACCTATTAGCAGCATAACTAAGGGAGGGTTCAGAAACACATGATGCCTCTCTAATTTTAGGCTATATCAAAAAGGTAGGTTTTAGCCCTATTCTTAAAAACAGAGATCTCTCTTTCTAGTACCTGTTAAAACTCTTGCTGCAGCATTTTGGATCAGCTGAAGACTTTTTAAAGATGTTTTAGTACAGCCTGATAATAAAGAATTACAATAATCTAATCTCGAGCTAACAAAAGCGTGGATCACTTTCTCAGCATCACTCTGAGACAAGATGCTCCTAATCTTCGCAATATTACGCAAAAGATAGAAGGCAGTCTTAGAAACAAATTTAACATGAGATTGAGATTGAGATTGAGATTCAACTTTATTATCATTACACATGTATGAATACAAGGTAACGAAACGTGACTTGGCATTTGGGCACGCTCTGCAGAGCGCATCCAAGGCCGGGGCAGCCGCTAGGCGCCAGTCATAAAGAAGAAAGGAAAAAAAGAAAAAGAGAATGGATATGACACAGTAGGCGAGAGAAAAAAACATGTTTTATCAGAATGACACTCAGCAAGTGAGCGAAATTTTGATTGCAGGCAAAAAAAACCCTCAATGCACATTTAGCAGACATTTAGCAGGAGATCACACACAAAAGTTGAGAGGCAGTGTATTGTATGCATGTAATGTTGTATGCATTGTGTAGTGTAAATGTAACAGTTGTTAGTGAGCAGCAGAGGGCGCCTCCTGGCAGTGGATAGATGTTATAATCATGTGACTTATAAACAAGTCCAGAGTCCAGAGTCTATCTCTCTTGCTTGCAGAAGTTACATGGGCATTGTCCTTGAGGGTCCAATCCGCTGATACGACAACAACTGATTGTCGATTGTTTGGGTAGACATAAGAGCCAGTCCTTCCGCTTATCTCAATCAGGAGGAATGTAAACACGGGGCAAACAAGGTCAAATCAAATCAGCACAGTGCACTCAGAGAATAGAATTTGTCCTCACCCGTGTAATTCTGTGCTTCCATTATATGTGCAGGCTTAAACTGTTTTTCCATGGAGAGCACAGGGCTCCAGATGTATTCCTCCACTGAATCACTGTCATTCAGTTCACCGTTTGCCGCTACTCGTGCCCTCCCCAACTGGTCAAATTTGATGAAGGAGCTTGCCAGGTCCGCTTTGATCAGCTCTCTCACCTTCCTTCAATTTCTGATGCATCAGGAAACTCCACAGCCAAAAATAGAAGTCCTGAGATCATAACCAATAATGTTTCCACAGACGCATGAATTCCAATGTCCATGAGTCTCCTCGCAGGTTCCAATTCTTGGGCTCCCCCTTGGCCCAATTCTTGTTGAAAAATAGTGACAATAGCACATTTAAGCCGCTTCCAAATCCATAATTTCCGTTTAGATTAAGATTCAGCAGAAGAAGAGCGACTAAACACAGACAAAAACGCAACATTGCAAAAGCTGGGAATAGATCAGGAAGGCAGGAGAGGAGGGAAGAAAAATGCGACTGCTCTCTCTCAAGGCAAGAAAGAAAAAGACATGTGAATTGAAGGACAGATCTTGATCAAAAATAATTCCAAGGTTCCTCACAGAGCTATTAAGAGAAAGAGTAACCGCATCCAAACTGAAAGTTTGATTTGGAAAGGTATTTCTAAGTTTTTTTGGACCAACAAGAATGACTTCAGTCTTATCTGAATTTAATAGCAGGAAATTACAAGCCATCCAAGCTTTGATTTCCTTAAGACAGGCTTCTAACTTGGCTAATTGATTACTATCATCTGGCTTCATTGACAGGTATAATTGTGTGTCATCTGCATAACAATGAAAATGTATAAAGTGCTTTCTAATAATGTTGCCTAACGGAAGCATATAAAAACTAAAAAAAAGAGTAGGGCCTAGCACAGATCCCTGTGGAACTCCATGACTAAGCTTTGAGTTGAAAGAAAACTCATTATTTACATGAACAAACTGGAACCTATCAGATAAATAAGATCTAAACCACTGCAACGAAGTTCCATTAAGTCCAACATAGTGTTCTAATCTATCAAGTAGAATATTATGATCAGGGTTGTCATAGCCAGGAGCGGCACTGGGGTTAAGCTCCCAGTGCTCATAAAATGCTCCTTATGGCGTGCGTCTCGAAAAGCCTCTGACAACTAAGTCCAACTCCTAGCCTGCCCGTGTGGTTTAGTCTCTAAGCCCGGCGGAACCGCTTTTACTAATAGGAGAAGGGGCGAGGGCAGATCTCTGGCGCCTTAAAACCAGATGCTTCGGGTAGATGGTGGCTCGTCAACCTGGGAAGGTAGCCCATCTAGGGGAAGGTAAACCCTGATTTCAAACCTCTGCTGCCTTGCGGCATACCCAGTCACGGGAAAGGCTTCGGGAGTCAACCCTGCGGAAAAATCTGGAGTCAGAGCCCCTAAGGCAGTTCTATGTTATGCTCAACATCGTTCTGGCAGCTCCTGCAACGGCGCTGGTGCCAAACTGTAGCAGCCCTGCTGTTCCTTTGGATACATCAGTGACGTGGAGAGTGGGGACATGCTGCATGGGCAACATCTTGTCCTCCATATCTTCCTGCCCAGGCTTGAATCCTACCAATGCCCAACGCTGGAAGGTAGAACACCGGATCACTGGAGAGAACACTCCAGCTTCGCCATTGGCGTAGACAAAACACGGGGAATGACAGTTACCGGTTACAAGCCACTGCTCAATTGGCATAGACCGCGGCGCCAGGGGTTGTTCCCGACAGTGGGAGGGATCATCAGATCTCACCGGACAGCTACCGCCCGCCTCAAGCTGGGCAGCCCCCAGCCAATAAGGTGTTGTCCCGCCACAGCTTGCTTTCCTCATTGGGTGCATGGGGATAAGAAGAAGTCCGAACAGCAGGCTGAGAACCTTCGCACCAGGCAAGACAATAAAACAAAAGAGACCAACTCTAAAACTGGGAACTTGGAACGTCCGCACTATGATGACAGGACTCGCTGCTAACCTCAAGGACATCAACGACACCAGGAAGACCGCCATCATCAATAATGAGCTGAATAGACTGGGAGTGGATATCGCCACTCTCCAGGAAACACGGTTGGCTGACGCAGGCACACTGAGAGAGAAGGACTACACGTTCTACTGGCAGGGAAAGGGCAGTGACGAACACAGGGAACACGGAGTGGGCTTCGCAGTGAAGAACACCTTGCTGAAGATGGTGGAACCAGGCAGCACTGGCTCTGCACGACTCCTCACCTTCCGCCTGAACACCACTCAAGGCCCAGTCACCCTCGTCAGTGTGTATGCCCCAACACTGACAGCCACACCAGAGGCAAAAGACGAGTTCTACGAGAATCTCGCAACAACTGTCAGGATCATCCCCAACTCTGAACAACTCATTCTCCTTGGAGACTTCAATGCCAGAGTGGGTGCTGACCACGACTCCTGGCCCTCCTGTCTTGGACCTTTTGGCGTGGGCAGAATGAACGACAACGGACACCGGCTGCTTGAGTTCTGCACATATCACGATCTGTGCATCACAAACTCATTCTTCAAGACCAAGCCCCAACACAAGGTTTCCTGGCAACATCCGCGCTCAAAGCACTGGCACCAGCTGGACTTGATCCTGACCAGGCGCACCTCACTGAAGAACGTGCTAATCACCCGTTCGTTCCAGAGTGCAGATTGCGACACAGACCATTCATTGGTGTGTTGCAAGGTCAAGCTGCAGCTGAAGAAATTCCATCGTGCTAGACAACCTGGAAAGGCACGGATTGACACCAGCAAGATGGCCCAACCAGAACTTGTTGAGCAGTTTGCCTCCACCTTTGAGAAGGAACTTGGTGTACCACAAGAAGGAGAATCTGCAAAGCAGAAGTGGGAAGAGCTGCGAAACACCATCCACCGCACAGCCTTGGCTACCTTTGGGAGGAAGACCTCGAAGTCACAGGACTGGTTTGATGCCAAGTTGACCGAGATGACCCCCGTCATTGAAGCCAAGCGCTCAGCACTTGCTGAGTACAAGAAGTACCCAAACGAGAAGAATCTCCAGATTCTCAGGGCTGCGAGAAGCAAAGTTCAGCAGACTGCTCGGCGCTGTGCCAACGAGTACTGGACTCAGCTCAGCCAAGACATTCAAACTGCTGCCATAACAGGGAACATCCATGGTATGTACGATGGCATCAAGAAAGCACTTGGTC
This sequence comes from Pholidichthys leucotaenia, assembly GCA_020510985.1. Taxonomy (NCBI): domain Eukaryota; kingdom Metazoa; phylum Chordata; class Actinopteri; order Cichliformes; family Pholidichthyidae; genus Pholidichthys; species Pholidichthys leucotaenia. Next base: position 284,716,902 of record CM035848.1, on the reverse strand, counting down.
TGGCTCAGAGCAAGACGGCCCCCCTCAAATCTTTCACTGGGGAGATGATCACAGAAAAGAACAAGCAGATGGAGAGATGGGTGGAACACTACTCCGACCTCTACTCTAGACAGAACACCATGACACCGTCAGCCCTTGATGCCATCGACTGCCTGCCATCCATGGACGAACTTGACGCCGAGCCAACCATCAACGAACTCAGCAAGGCCATTGATAGCTTGGCCGCTGGCAAGGCACCCGGCAATGACGGCATACCCCCTGACCTGATCAAGCACTGCAAGACTGCCCTACTGCTGCCATTGCATGACGTCCTCCGCCAGTGCTGGAAGGAAGGTGCCGTACCACAGGACATGAGGGACGCCAAGATCATCACCCTCTACAAAAACAAAGGGGAGAGAAGCGACTGCAACAACTACAGGGGCATCTCCCTCCTCAGCATTGTTGGCAAAGTCTACGCACGAGTTGTTCTCGTTTGTCTACAGAAGCTTGCCGAACGTGTCTACCCTGAGTCTCAGTGTGGCTTCCGCCCTGAGCGATCGACGGCAGACATGATATTCTCCATCCGCCAACTCCAGGAGAAACGCAGAGAACAGAACATGCCTCTGTACATCGCCTTCATCGACCTCACCAAAGCGTTCGATCTGGTCAGCAGAGAGGGCCTTTTCAAGATCCTGCCAAAGATAGGATGCCCACCAAAGTTGCAAAGCCTCATCGAATCGTTTCACACCAACATGCAGGGGATAGTGCAGCAAGACGGCAACGTCTCAGAGCCATTCAACATACGCAGCGGAGTGAAACAGGGCTGTGTACTTGCGCCAACCCTCTTTGGGATTTTCTTTGCTATGCTCCTGAGGCATGCCTTCAGCACAGCAACAGAGGGAATCTACCTGCACACAAGATCTGACGGCAGGCTTTTCAACCTCGCCCGCCTGAAAGCCAGAACCAAAGTACGCGAGGCTCTAATCAGAGACATGCTGTTCGCAGACGACGCTGCAGTCGCAACCCACACACAGCAGGAGCTTCAGACCCTGATGGACTGCTTCTCCCAGGCATGCAAGGACTTCGGGCTTACCATCAGCCTGAAGAAGACTAACGTCTTGGCGCAAGGCACGGAAGCACCACCAACCATCACCATCGACGACTACAAGCTGGAGGTCGTGAATCAGTTCACGTACCTGGGGTCCACCATCAGCAACAACCTCTCCCTTGATACAGAGATCAACAAGAGGATTGGAAAATCAGCCTTCACACTCGCTCGCCTCACCACACGAGTGTGGGAGAATCCCAAACTCTCTGTCAAGACAAAGATGGCAGTGTACAACGCCTGCGTCATCAGCACACTGCTCTATGGGAGTGAGACGTGGACAACATACGCCCGGCAGGAAAAGAGACTGAACTCCTTCCACTTGCGCTGCATTCGCCACATCCTGGACATATCCTGGCAGGACAAAGTGCCCAACACAGAAGTTCTGTCCCGCGCTGGCCTTCCCTCCATGTTCACTCTACTCAGGCAGCGCAGGCTCCGCTGGCTAGGCCACGTTCACCGTATGGAGGATGGCAGAATCCCCAAAGACGTCCTCTACGGAGAACTTGCAACTGGCAGGACAGACGTTGGCCGCCCACAGCTGCACTTTAGAGACGTCTGCAAGAGAGACATGAAGGTCCTAGATATCAACACAGAGCGCTGGGAGGACCCTGCAACGGACCGCTCCAAATGGAGAGGCACCCTGACCAGACAGCTCAAGGCGGGTGAAGAGAGACTGACTGCTGCAGCAGATGAAAAAAGGACCCGCAGGAAGAACCGCCACAGACCCAGCGGCACGGAGACCACCCACAAGTGCGACCTGTGTGACAGGGACTGTCATTTGCGCATCGGCCTGTTCAGCCACAGGCGGTGCTGTTCCAGCAGAGTAGACGTTTAGGATTCTCTTCCATGGTCATCATAGACCGACGGAGGCCGACGATAAGTATCAAAAGCTGCACTAAGGTCTAAAAGGACAAGTACAGAAACAAGTCCATTATCAGATGCGATGAGGAGGTCGTTAGTGACCTTCGCTAAGGCTGTTTCAGTACTATGATGGATTCTAAACCCAGATTGAAACTCTTCAAGTAAACCATTTCCCTGCAGGTGGTCAAATAATTGCGTAGCAACAACTCTTTCTAAGATTTTTGAAATGAAAGGGAGATTAGAGATTGGTCTATAGTTAGCTAAAGCTCCAGGATCTAGCGTTGGCTTTTTGAGTAAGGGTTTAATTACAGCCGTTTTAAAAGCCTGCGGTACATGGCCTAAAGTTAATGAAGAATTGATTATATGAAGAATAAAGCTACCAATAAGTGGGAAGACTTCTTTAAATAACCTGGTAGAAATAGGGTCTAAAAGACAAGTTGAAGGTTTGGATGAGGAAACTATTTTGTCTAACTCATAAAGGTTGATTGGAGTCAACTCATCAAGACAGGCATCAATTGAAGGAGTTGTAGTAGTTAATGTATTTAAGTTAACTGTGGGAAGAATCTGATTGATTTTATCTCTGATGGATGAAATTTTATTATTGAAAAAATTCATAAAGTCCTGACTAGTAAGCTCTAAGCGAATGCTAGGATTGACAGAGTCCTGACTCTTTGTCAACCTGGCTACAGTACTGAAAAGAAACCTGGGATTATTCTTGTTCTCTTCTATTAATGCAGAGTAATAACTCGTTCTAGCTTTTCTAAGAGATTTTTTATAAATTAAAAGATGATTTCTCCAAGCTAAATAGATTTCATCTAAATTAGTGGAGCGCCATTTTCTTTCTAATTGACGAGTCTTCTGTTTTAAGCTACGAGTTTCTGTGTTGAACCAAGGAGTTAGAAATCTCTGATTAGACTTTTTCTTTTTTAAGGGGGCCACCAAGTCTAGACTCTGATGCAGAGAAGCTGTAACACTATCCACCATGTTATCAATTACAGAAGGAGCAAGCTGTCTATAGCTTATTTCCGTTGTGTTGACACATGGCATAGAGGAAACAATCTGCATAAATTTGGTACAGCATCATCTGAGAGGCATCTACTGTAATAATATTTTTCTTTAGGAACCAAATAATCAGAAATAGTAAAATCAAAGGTTAACAGACAATGGTCTGACAGTACAGGGTTATGAGGAGACACTACAAGATTTTGTATTTCTATGTCATATGTCAGAACAAGGTCCAACGTATGGTGGAGATAATGAGTTGAATTTCCTACTTTCTGAGAAAACCCAATCGAGTCTAATATTGAATTAAATGCCACATTAAGGCAGTCACTATCTACATCCACATGTATATTAAAGTCCCCTACTATAATTATTCTATCAGATTTCAGCACTAAATCAGCTAAGAAATCAGCAAATTCGGATAAAAATTCTGAGTAGGTTGATGGGGGACGATAAACTATGGCAAATAAAATTGGGTTTAACCTAAAATTGCTAAAGTGCCCAATACTGAGGACCAGGCCCTCAAAGGAATTATAACATGTTTTTTGCTTTACATTAACTAGTAATTTGGAATGGTAAATTGTTGCTACTCCTCCTCCACGACCAGAACTTCTGGGATTTTGACAGTTTAAATAACCAGAGGGAGTTGATTCATTTAAACCAACATAATCCTCTTGCCCTAACCAATCTCTGTAAGGGATATTAAATCAATCTGATGATCAATTAACAGATCATGGACTAACAGAGACTTGGGAGTTAGAGACCTAATATTTAATAAACCACATTTAATTTTTAAATTATGAGGAGGAACAGAGGCCAAATCATTCAATTTAGAGGCTTCATGTTTAATTTGAGTTTTACCAATTTTTTGCTTAATCACTTTGGGATGCTTATACATTATATTTTTATTTACTTTGGAGGGAGCAGACAATGATTCTCTGATGGGGAAGACAGGGGCTAAGTTGAGGGGTGGCGGATGAAGAGGAGCTGCAGAGAGGCGTGTAAGACTGCGACTCTGCTTCCTGGTCCCAACTCTGAGTAGTCAAGGTTTTGGAAATTTGGATAAAAAAGATGCCAGATTGTTAGATAAATGAGACGCACCATCCAAAGTGGGATGGACGCTGTCTCGTCTCATAAGACCAGGTTTTCCCCAAAATGAGCTCCAATTGTCAATGTAACCCACGTTGTTTGCAGGACACCACACAAACAACCAGCGGTTGAAGGATGACAAGCGGCTAAACATGTCATCACTGGTCAGATTGGGGAGGGGCCCAGAGAATACTACAGAGGAAGACATCATTTTTGCAAAGTCACACACCGATTCTATATTAAGTTTCGTGACTTCTGACTGCCGGAGACGGATGTCATTAATGCCAGCGTGGATAACAATTGTGGAGTATTTACAGTTACTTTTAGCCAGCATTTTCAAATTTGACTCGATGTCGCCTGCTCTGGCCCCAGGAATGCATTTGACTTTGGCTGCTGGAGTCTCCAGGTTCACGTTTCTGACTACAGACTCACCAATGATCAGAGGTTTTTCCTCAGCGGGTGTGTCGCTGAGCGGGGAAAAACGATTAGAAACGTGAACAGGTTGGAGGTGTACTGGGGCTTTGCAACTAGGCTTCCTTCTCACCGTCACCCACCCAGTCTCCTCGCTGCTGAGGAGAGCCGGAGGACCGCTAATGGGGTTAGCTATGCTAGCTAGCTCCGCTGCAGCTAAGGGGCGTCCATCAAGAGTAACTGGCGCAGACGGTGTTTCAATGCAGCGGAGCCGGGATTCCAAATCAGACAACCTCGCCTCGAGCGCCTCAAAAAGACATTTATTACATTTACCGTTATCACTAAAAGAGGCAGAGGTGTAGCTAAACATCTGACAGAGAGAGCACACCAGAGGAGAAGAGGAAGGAAAGCTAGTAGCCATAGCTAGTGGCTAACCCAAAGCTCAGGAGAGTGAAGAGAGCAAACTATCTCCCAAGTCTGAAGTTTCTGTGTTACCTCCAGAGCAAGAAGCTCCTGTGTCATCTCCTGAGTTTAAGATCTCCATATCGTTATTTCCTGAGGTTAAGGTTCCTGTGTTGTCTTCTGACCAGAAAGTTCCTATGTTGTCATGTCTTGAGTAGAAAGTTCCTATATTGTCACCTCCTCAGCATAAAGTTCCTATGCTAGCTCCTGTTAAAAGTTCCTGAGGCCAGTGCCCCCACAGTGCCGTATTCATTCATCTGGTGGTCCTTGGACTTTGGTATGCCACCCGACACACCGTGTTCATCCATCTGGTGGTCCTTGAACTTTGGTAAGCTCCCTGACCCACTTTGTTCTATGAGCTGGTGGCCTAAGGACAGTGGCAGGCCACCTGACCTATCCTGCATTCTGGTCTGGGGGGTCACGGACTGGCGTAGGCCCCCCGGACTCACTGTATTCTGTAGTTCGGTGGCCTCAGGACAGTGGTAGGCCCCTGGATCTGCCCCGCATTCTGGTGTGGGGGTCCATGGACTGGGGTCAGCCCCTTGACTCACCTTGTTCTCTTAGTTGGTGGGCCTGTGAGCTATAAGAGACCTCCTAATGGATATTTTTGATTTTTTCTTTTTTTGTTCTGCAAGATTCCTTAGTGTGTTTTTTTTCCCACCATACCTTGTCCCCCTCCTCCCACCCATCTTGGTGTTTGTTATTTTAGGGGTGTCTGGAGTCTACCTTTTAAAGGGGGAATTATGTCATATCTGGGCATGCCCACACCTTGTGTTCATTCATTGTTCTCTCTGTGATTATTTATGATTATTATTTGCATTATTTGCCTGTGTCCCCCTGAGTCCTCTGTCTTTGTCTTCTGTGTTCCCTGGTCTGTTGTCATCCAATGTCCTTGCCCCTTGTTTCTCTGTGCTGTGATTATTATTTGTATTTTGGTCCCTGTGTGCTCTGCCTGTGCAGCTCCACCCATCCTGTGCAGTCTCCATTGCCCTTGATTGTTCTCACCTGTAGTCTCTTCCCTGCTGCCCTGATTGCTTGCCCAGCTGTCTCACATTGTATTAATCGGTTCCTCTATTTATGTCAGTTTGTGCTTGTGTTCTGTCTGGCTTCATCATCGTTTATTCCTGTGATTACCTGTGCACCTGCTGTTCCCTAGTTATCCTTTGAGTTTATTTTGCCTTGCTTGTTTAGTTTTATTTTCAGCCCCCTGCTGCTATTATTTTGTTCCTGAGTTTCTGTTTAATAAATTATCACTGCACCTCCTCCTGCCTGCTACCCTGGACAATTCCTTTAAATGCTCATCTGCCCAGAGGACAGATTCTGACAGCCACACATTGTGCCTTTAAGGCAGTGTTTTTCAGTCAGGGTTCCCTAGGGTGTTCAGGGTTCTGTGGGAAATTGTCTAATTACACATCTTTATTGGTCAAAAAATTACTAAATAAGAAAAGAAATTTGCAAACCCATATGCAACAATGGCAAATTATTTGCAATTTTTGACCAATTAAAAAGTGAAATTAGACATTTTCTTGCAGAACCCTGAACATTCCCTTAAAGGGACATTATGTAACTAACAACAAGTGGTTTAAATGCAGTCCAAACTGAAAACATGATGGGCTCTATAGTTCTAGGAAGCAGTCGGTGTAATTAAAAAAAAAACTTTTTAAATGGGAATATCCAGGCTATAACATTCTTGTTGGAGAAGCCCGTTTCTCAGCTGATAAATATTCACTCTCTGGTGACACCACATGGTTATTTTTTTAACGTTTTATTAGCATAAATGATCTGACAGATATCTTCTTTCAGAACCGTCCTGTTGCAGTGAAAACCTAAATGTAGTATGAGAATTATCTTGCCCAATTGAAAAACCCTGAGTACAAATATATTCTTTTAATTTTCTGTTTATTGTGTCTGTTAGTTCATGTTGTTTCTACAACCCTCAATTGCAGTGAAGTTGGGACTGTAATATTTCAGGTAAAAGCACACTCTCACCTGATTCATGTGCTGATGACTCTGTTATTTACCTCCAGCTGCACCAATCAATGCACCTGGGTCTCATCAGCTCCTGCCTATAAATGGTGGCTCATGATGCACTCTCATTGTGGGACTGTTGGACTTTTCTCAGAGCTTTGAAGTGGTGACATTCCTCCTGAGTGTGTGGTCCGGTATGCCTACCTTCTCCCTATGTGGAACGCCAAGTAAGATCCATTATTCTAAATTCCTCTCCACCTTTTAGTGATGGTGCAATGAAGCCTCATGAACGTGTCGAATCTTTCCAGCCAATTGCTGCACCTAAAGGCTGATTACACGAAGCCCCATTTCACAGCTCTGACATCTGGTGGTCAATTGATGTTCAGCAGTCCTACTGTGATATTATTACATGTTGCCTAGTACACGCCATTGGATCTGTAAACATAATGATGCAAGTATTATGTCAGAATCCCCAAATGAGGTATTGTATTCCAGATGAAATGAATTTATCCTGAGCATGGGATATGAATAAAGTATCAATATATCAATTGTGGTGTATTAATAAAGTGTATCAATGTGCTTGTGTGACTGGATGGGACATAATTGATGTGTCTGTGTGTATTTACAATAGTTACAGGAAGTGCTTGTGTGACTGGGACATAATTGAAATTGACATGACAAGAATTCATAACTTGACTTTACATCTCTCTCTCTCTCTCTCTCTCTCTCTCTCTCTCTCTCTCTCTCTCTCTCTCTCTCTCTCTCTCTCTATCTATATATATATATATATATAATGGCAGTTCATGGCCCAGTTTTGCCATGTGTAAAGCAAGTTATGGTATTGAAAGGTTAAATGTCTGTTTAAGGTCACAATGTGTATGGAAGTCGGTGTGAATGAGTTCATGTGTTATGAATATTACTTTTATTTTGTTTTATTGTTTTGTTGGAGAGTTAGCTCCACCACATGGTGTTTAAGCAACTGCAACTCAGTCACTGCAAATAATGCCAGCGTGTAATAAAACAGCTTCGTTAATGGTGAATTAACAATAAATAAGCTCTAACCTTAAACCAAGGTAATTTAAATTGCCAATGATGTTGAACTTGAGTTATGGAATGTTTGGAATATTTTTGCAATATGTTTGGTCCAGCTCTTATAGCCCGCTGATGATTGGCGACAGGTGTGCACGCAGCTGGGACTGATGATGGCCCTGCGGGCGCCATGACACCATTAACTTAAGTACATTAACTACTACAACTCCTTTAATTGATATCTGTTTAGATAAGTTTACTCCAGTTGACCTTTTAGAGTTAGATAATATAATCTCCTCATCTAAGCCTTTATCTTCTCTTTTTGACCCTATTCCTACCAGGTTATTTAAAATAGTCTTCCCAATTATTGGTAGCCGTATTCTTCATATAATTAATTCTTCTTTAACTTTGGGTTATGTACCGCAGGCTTTTAAAATTGCTGTAATTAAACCCTCACTCAAAAAGCTAACGCTCAACCCAGGAGTTTTGGCTAACTATTGACCAATCTCTAATCTGCCTTTCATTTCAAAAATCTTAGAAAGAGTTGTTGCTGTGCAATTGTTTGACCACTTGCAGGGAAATGGTTTATTTGAAGAGTTTCAATCTGGGTTCGGAGTTCATCACAGCACTGAAACAGCCTTAGTGAAGGTCACTAATGACCTCCTTATCGCATCTGATAATGGACTTGTTTCTGTACTTGTCCTTTTAGATCTTAGTGCAGCCTTTGATACTATCGATCATGACATTCTACTTGATAGATTAGAACACTATGTTGGACTAAATGGAACTTCGCTGCAGTGGTTTAGATCTTATTTGTCCGATAGACTTCAGTTTGTTCACATCAATGATGAGTTTTCTTCCAACTCTAAGCTCAGTCACGGAGTTCCACAGGGATCTGTGTTAGGCCCAACTCTTTTTAGTTTATATACGCTTCCGTTAGGTAATATTCAATTCAATTCAATTCAATTCAACTTTATTTATATAGCACCATTTCACAACAACAGTCATCTCATAGCACTATCAACTGTAGGGGGAACCCCCACAGTTACAGAAAGACCCCAGCAATCAGGCGATCCCCTGTGAGCAAGCACTTGGCGGCGGTGGAGAGGAAAAACTCCCTTTTAACAGGAAGAAACCTCCAGCAGAACCAGGCTCAGGGAGGGGCAGTCATCTGCTGCGACTGGCTGGGGGGTGAGGGGATAGAGAAGATGAAAAGAACAGACATGTAGAGCGCAAACAGCATGATGGGGACTCAATCTATGGGAGAGAACAAACAAATGTTAATGACCAGCAAAAAAAATATTTCATTGAGAGTGAGGAAAGGAGTGAGGCCCAGTGCATTACTGGAGGTCCCCCGGCTGACTAAACCTATTAGCAGCATAACTAAGGGAGGGTTCAGAAACACATGATCCCTCCCTAATTGTAGGCTATATCAAAAAGGTAGGTTTTAGCCCTATTCTTAAAAACAGAGATCGAGTCTGACTCCCGAATCCAGATTGGCAGCTGGTTCCACAGGAGAGGAGCTTGATAACTGAAGGCTCTGCCTCCCATTGTACTTTTGGAGATTCTAGGTATTACAAGTAATCCTGCATTTTGGGAGCGTAGTGCTCTGTTAGGATAATACGGTAGTATCAGATTTTTTAAATAAAAAGGAGCCTGATTGTTTAGAGCTTTGTAAGTAAGAAGAAGGATTTTAAACTTAATTCTAAACTCTATGGGAAGCCAATGAAGGGAGGCCAGAACCGGAGAGATATGATCTCTCTTTCTAGTACCTGTTAAAACTCTTGCTGCAGCATTTTGGATCAGCTGAAGACTTTTTAAAGATGTTTTTTATTACAGCCTGATAATAAAGAATTACAATAATCTAATCTCGAGCTAACAAAAGCATGGATCAGTTTCTCAGCATCACTCTGAGACAAGATGCTCCAAATCTTGGCAATATTACGCAAATGATAGAAGGCAGTCTTAGAAACAAATTTAATATGTGAATTGAAGGACAGATTTTGATCAAAAATAATTCCAAGGTTCCTCACAGAGCTATTAAGAGAAAGAGTAACCGCATCCAAACTGAAAGTTTGATTTGGAAAGGAATTTCTAAGGTTTTTTGGACCAACAAGAATGACTTCAGTCTTATCTGAATTTAATAGCAGGAAATTACAAGTCATCCAAGCTTTGATTTCCTTAAGACAGGCTTCTAACTTGGCTAATTGATTACTATCATCTGGCTTCATTGACAGGTATAATTGTGTGTCATCTGCATAACAATGAAAATGTATACAGTGCTTTCTAATAATGTTGCCTAACGGAAGCATATATAAACTAAAAAGAGTAGGGCCTAGCACAGATCCCTGTGGAACTCCATGACTAAGCTTTGAGTTGAAAGAAAACTCATTATTTACATGAACAAACTGGAACCTATCAGATAAATAAGATCTAAACCACTGCAACGAAGTTCCATTAAGTCCAACATAGTGCTCTAATCTATCAAGTAGAATATTATGATCGATAGTATCAAAAGCTGCACTAAGGTCTAAAAGGACAAGTACAGAAACCAGTCCATTATCAGATGCGATGAGGAGGTCGTTAGTGACCTTCGCTAAGGCTGTTTCAGTACTATGATGGATTCTAAACCCAGATTGAAACTCTTGAAGTAAACCATTTCTCTGCAGGTGGTCAAATAATTGCGTAGCAACAACTCTTTCTAAGATTTTTGAAACGAAAGGGAGATAAGAGATTGGTCTATTGTTAGCTAAAGCTCCTGGATCTAGTGTTGGCTTTTTGAGTAAGGGTTTAATTGGGGAGAAGCTGGGGAGAAGCTGAGCACGTGCATGGAAATAACTGACTGGGGGCATGTTTAAAGGAGCCACGCATGATCTGGATGAGTACACGGACACTGTGAACTCATATATCCACTTTTGTGAGGAGAGCATTCTTCCATCGCGCACCAGGGTGAGGTACTCCAATGACAAGCCCTGGTTCACTGCTAAGCTCAGACAGATCAGGAAGGAGAAGGAAGCAGCGTTGAAAAGTGGAGACAGGGACTGCTACAGGGAGGTCAAATATCGGTTTAACAGAGAGCTGAGGAGAGCTAAATCTGTGTATTCTGAGAGACTCCAGCAGCAGTTCATTGCTAACGACTCTGCTTCTGTGTGGAGAGGACTGAGGCAAATCACCAACTATCGGCCTCAGACTTCTAAAGGTCAGGATGACAAAGCCCTTTGTCAAAGACTGTCCCAACATTATGCCCGTTTTGACACCTCGTCAGCTGTGTCCATCTCCCTCCTCCCCCCAGCGCCACTGCCTCCACGGTCCCTACTTCATCAAAGGCGCCCCCCCTCCTCCCCCCCTGCCCTTGTCATCAGTGAGCAGGACGTGCACAGACAGTTCTCCAGACTGAACCCGCACAAGGCCCCCGGTCCGGACGGCGTGTCTCCCTCCACCCTGCTCAACGTGCCTGACTCCCTCTGCAGGTGGATCACCGACTTCCTGACGGACCGGAGGCAGCATGTGCGGCTGGGAAAGACTGTCTCAGACTCTGTTAGCATCAGCACCGGATCACCCCAGGGCTGTGTACTTTCCCCCCTACTCTTCTCCCTTTATACCAACTCCTGCACCTCCAGCCACCAGTCTGTCAAGCTGATCAAGTTTGCGGACGACACCACTCTCATCGGGCTCATCTCCAACGGCGACGAGTCCGTCTACAGAAGAGAGGTGGCCCAGTTGGCGTCCTGGTGCAGCCACAACAACCTGCAGCTGAACGCTCTGAAGACAGTGGAGATGATTGTGGACTTCAGGAAAGTCACAACCCCTCTGCCCCCCCTCACCCTCACAGGCTCTCCCATCACCACTGCAGATTCCTTCCGCTTCCTGGGCACCACCATCACCCGGGACCTCAAGTGGGAGCCGACCATCAGCTCCCTCATCAAAAAGGCCCAGCAGAGGATGTTCTTCCTGCGGCAGCTGAGGAAGCTCAAGCTACCCACCAAGATGTTGGTACAGTTCTACACAGCCATCATCGAGTCCATCCTCACCACCTCCATAACCGTGTGGTACGCAGGAGCCACTGCCAGGGACAGACTAAGGCTGCAGCGCGTCATGCGCGCTGCTGAGAAGGTGATCGGCTGCAAGCTCCCATCCCTCCAGGACCTGTACATCTCCAGGACCCGGAGGCGTGCAGGCCGGATCATAGCCGATACTTCACACCCTGGTCACGTACTGTTTGCCCCCCTCCCCTCAGGTAGAAGACTTCGGTCCATTCAGACTAAAACCTCCCGCTACATGAACAGCTTCTTCCCCTCTGCCATCAGACTGCTGAACACTAAGTGACTTATTGACTCTCGTGCACTATGTACAGCAGCTCAACCAGACTCATGTCAATCATCACTGTTTTCTTTTGCATTGCCGACTGCACTATGTGGTACTCCACAATATCTGCTGCTCGCTAATATATTTAAAAATTGCTTTGACTAGTATTACTCATTCTTATTCTACATTTTATTGCATGTATAGTTTTTTATTTCTATCTTTTATTTTTATCATGTTTAATGTTGCAGCATTGCACCGAGACAAATTCCTAGTTTGTGTACTACATGAACAATGGCAATAAATCTGATTCTGATTCTGATTCTGATTCTGAATTACAGCCGTTTTAAAAGCCTGTGGTACATGGCCTAAAGTTAATGAAGAATTGATTATATGAAGAATAAAGCTACCAATAAGTGGGAAGACTTCTTTAAATAACCTGGTAGGAATAGGGTCTAAAAGACAAGTTGAAGGTTTGGATGAGGAAACTATTTTGTCTAACTCACAAAGGTCGATTGGAGTAAACTCATCAAGACAGACATCATTAGAAGGAGTTGTAGTAGTTACAGTATTTAAGTTAACTGTGGGAAGAATCTGATTGATTTTATCTCTGATGGATGAAATTTTATTATTGAAAAAGTTCATAAAGTCCTGACTAGTAAGCTCTAAGGGAATGCTAGGATTGACAGAGTCCTGACTCTTTGTCAACCTGGCTACAGTGCTGAAAAGAAACCTGGGATTATTCTTGTTCTCTTCTATTAATGCAGAGTAATAACTCGTTCTAGCTTTTCTAAGAGATTTTTTATAAATTAAAAGATGATTTCTCCAAGCTAAATAGATTTCATCTAAATTAGTGGAGCGCCATTTTCTTTCTAATTGACGAGTCTTCTGTTTTAAGCTACGAGTTTCTGTGTTGAACCAAGGAGTTAGAAATCTCTGATTAGACTTTTTCTTTTTTAAGGGGGCCACCAAGTCTAGAGTCTGATGCAGAGAAGCTGTAACACTATCCACCATGCTATCAATTACAGAAGGAGCAAGCTGTCTATAGCTTATTTCCGTTGTGTTGACACATGGCATAGAGGAAACAATCTGCATAAATTTGGTAACAGCATCATCTGAGAGGCATCTACTGTAATAATATTTTTCTTTAGGAGCCAAATAGTCAGAAATAGTAAAATCAAAGGTTAACAGACAATGGTCTGACAATACAGGGTTATGAGGAGACACTACAAGATTTTCTATTTCTATGCCATATGTCAGAACAAGGTCCAATGTATGGTGGCGATAATGAGTAGAATTTCCTACTTTCTGAGAAAACCCAATCGAGTCTAATATTGAATTAAATGCCACATTAAGGCAGTCACTATCTACATCCACATGTATATTAAAGTCCCCTACTATAATTATTCTATCAGATTTCAGCACTAAATCAGCTAAGAAATCAGCAAATTCGGATAAAAATTCTGATTAGGTTGATGGGGGACGATAAACTATGGCAAATAAAATTGGGTTTAACCTAAAATTGCTAAAGTGCCCTATACTGAGGACCAGGCCCTCAAAGGAATTATAACATGTTTTTTGCTTTACATTAACTAGTAATTTGGAATGGTAAATTGTTGCTACTCCTCCTCCACGACCAGAACTTCTGGATTTTGACAGTTTAAATAACCAGAGGGAGTTGATTCATTTAAACCAACATAATCCTCTTGCCCTAACCAAGTCTCTGTAAGGGATATTAAATCAATCTGATGATCAATTAACAGATCATGGACTAGCAGAGACTTGGGAGTTAGAGACCTAATATTTAATAAACCACATTTAATTTTTAAATTATGAGGAGGAACAGAGGCCAAATCATTCAATTTAGAGGCTTTATGTTTAATTTGAGTTTTACCAATATTTTGCTTAATCACTTTGAGATGCTTATATATTATATTTTTATTTACTTTGGAGGGAGCAGACAATGATTCTCTGATGGGGAAGACAGGGGCTAAGTTGATGGGTGGCGGATGAAGAGGAGCTGCAGAGAGGCGTGTAAGACTGCGACTCTGCTTCCTGGTCCCAACTCTGAGTAGTCAAGGTTTTGGAAATTTGGATAAAAAAGATGCCAGATTGTTAGATAAATGAGAAGCACCATCCAAAGTGGGATGAATGCTGTCTCGTCTCATAAGACCAGGTTTTCCCCAAAAAGAGCTCCAATTGTCAATGTAGCCCACGTTGTTTGCAGGACACCACACAGACAGCCAGCGGTTCAAGGATGACGAGCGGCTAAACATGTCATCACTGGTCAGATTGGGGAGGGGCCCAGAGAATACTACAGTGGCAGACATCGTTTTTGCAAAGTCACACACCAATTCAACATTAAGTTTCGTGACTTCCGACTGCTGGAGACGGATGTCATTAATGCCAGCATTTTAGCCAGCATTTTCAAATTTGACTTGATGTCGCCTGCTCTGGCCATTACCATATATATCTTTCTTGCTTTCTAAATATCATTAGAAAGCACTGTATACATTTTCATTGTTATGCAGACGACACACAATTATACCTGTCAGTGAAGCCGGATGATTGTAATCAATTTGCCAAGTTAGATGCCTGTCTTAAGGAAATCAAAGCCTGGATGACTTGTAATTTTCTGCTATTAAACCCAGATAAGACTGAAGTCATTCTTGTTGGTTCAAAAAACCTTAGAAATTCCTTTCCAAATCATACTCTTTATTTGGATGCCACTACTCTCACTCTGAATAGTTCTGTGAGGAATCTTGGAGTTATTTTTGATCGAGATCTGTTCTTTAATTCACATATTAAATTTGTTTCTAAGACTGCCTTCTATCATCTGCGCAATATTGCCAAGATTAGGAGCATCTTGTCTCTGAATGATGCTGAGAAACTGATCCACGCCTTTGTCAGCTCTAGATTAGATTATTGTAACTTGCTATTATCAGGTTGTCCTAAAATATCTTTAAAAAGTCTTCAGTTGATCCAAAATGCTGCTGCAAGAGTTTTAACTGGTTCTAGAAACAGAGCTCATATCTCTCCGGTTTTGGCCTCCCTTCATTGGCTTCCCATAGAGTTTAGAATTAAGTTTAAAATCTTTCTTCTCACTTACAAAGCTCTTAATAATCAGGCTCCCTTATATATAAAAGATCTTATATTACCCTATCTTCCTAACAGAGCACTACGCTCCCAAAATGCTGGATTACTTGTAATACCCAGAATCTCCAAAAGTACAATGGGAGGCAGAGCCTTCTGCTGTCAAGCTCCTTCTCTGTGGAACCAGTTACCACTCTGGGTCCGGGAGTCAGACTCGATCTCTGTTTTTAAGAACAGGGTAAAATCCTTCCTTTTCAATATAGCCTACGATTAGGGAGGGACCTTGTGTCTCTTAACCCCCCTTTTGTTTTGCTGTTAATAGATTCAGACTGCCGGGTGACCTCCAATAATGTACTTGGCTTCTCACCGTTCATGTTCTTTATGTCTTTTCTCTTCATCCTCTCTATCCCTCACCCCCAGCCAGTCGCAGCAGATGACTGCCCCTTCCTGAGTCTGGTTCTGCTAGAGGTTTTTTCCTGTTAAATGGGAGTTGTTCCTCTCCACCGTCGCTATGTGCTTGCTCACAGGGGATTGTCTGATTGCTGGGTCTTTCTGCAATTGTGGGGTTTTCCCTGCATTTGGTAGTGCTATGAGATGACTTTTATTGTGATATGGTGCTATATAAATAAAGCTGAATTGAACTACTTTTGGTTGTTCATCTTTTCGGTTTTCTGCTGCAGAGGATTGGAATCATTTGCAACAAAAACTAAAGCTCAGTTTTTTACACCACTCTCATCCTTTAAAAATTTGGCAGGGGAAATAATCTGTGATTGTTGTACTTGCTTTTAGCTTTAGCTACTTTCACTATTTCTATATATCACAGTACAATCTGTTTTAAGTGATGTGATATTGTATTGTTTGCTTTGTATGTATTTATTTTTGTTTGCCCTTTTTTATGCTGCCTCTTGGCCAGGTCGTCATTGGAAATGAGAATTGGTTCTCAACTGATCCACCTGGTTAAATAAAGGTTAAATTAAAAAAAAATAAAATAAGACATGCAGATTGTAGTTATGCATCATCTTGCTGAAATAAGCAGGAACGTCTCTGAAAAAGACATTGCTTGGATGGCAGCATAAGTTGCTCCAAAACCTGTATGTACCGTTGAACATAAATGCTACCTTCACAGATGAACAAGATAGATATTTAGATAGATAGATAGATAGATAGATAGATGTACTTTATTGATCCCAAACTGGGAAATTACAGTGTAACAGCAGCATGACACAGTAGATGACCCAAACCAACATAAATACACACAGCATAATAGAAAAGGAGTTACCTAGGGAAATAAAAATGCTTAGATAACTTTATATACTACATAGGCTACTACTAGGTTAAATAGATGATGATCCTTATGAATCTATGGATAGTACCAACTGTACAAAAAAGGATTATAAGACGCAGGGTGAAATGTGAGGTATCAATTAGACTGAAAGGTGCAGTATGGCAGCATAGTTATGACCAAAAGTCAACATTAGAGTGAGTTATTGTACAGTGAAATGGCGTGTGGCAGAAAAGATTTCCGGTATCTGACCATCCGGCAGTAAAGCTGTAGCAGTCTGCTGGAGAAAGCGCTCCGCTGTCTGTCCAGTGTGTGGTGGAGGGGGTGATTAGGATTGTTTATGATGGATAACAGTTTGTTCAATGTCCTCCTCTCCACCACAGTCTCAAAGGTTTCCGGCTTGAGACCAATCACAGAGCCAGCCTTCATGATAATCTTGTCAAGTCTGTTGGTGTCGCTGGCTCTGATACTGCTACCCCAACAGACAGCAGCAAAGAAGATGGGGTTGGCAATGATGTCTGATAGAAAAGCTCCAGCATCTCAATGCACACATTGAAGGATCTCAGCTTCCTCATAAAGTAGAGTCTGCTCACCCCTTTCTTGTACACAGCATCTGTGTTAGATTTTCAGTCTAGTCCATTGCTGATCACAACACCCAGGTACAGTATTTGTAGTCCTTGCTAACCAGAGAGATGGTGACCAGAAGAGCCTTAAGTGATTCTGCTCAGTCTAGTCCACAAATCTGTCTACCAGTGCCCTGTACTCCCCCTCCTCTCCCCCGTTATACACCCAACAACAGCCAAGTCATCAGAGAATTCCTGCAGGTGGCATGACTCGGAGTTGGACTGAAAGTCATTGGTGTATAAGGTGAAGAGAAAAAGAGAAAGCAGAGCCCCCTGTGGAGCTCCCGTATCACAAACCACCACATCAGACAAGACACTGCCCAGCTGAACAAACTGTGGTCTGCCTGTCAGGTAGTCAGTAATCCAGGAGATCACAGAGCTGTTGACCCCCATCACCCGCAGCTTCTCACCCAGCAGCAGTGGCTGAATAGTGTTAAATGCACTGGAGAAATCAAAGAATGTGATTCTCACAGTGTCTCCTCCTCCATCCAGGTGCAAATGAGCTTGTTGCAGCAGGTAGGTAACAGCATCCTCAACTCCTAAATGGGGTTGATATGCAAACTGCAGAGGGTCCAGCCACATCTTCACCTGCGGCCTCAGGTGGGCTAAGACAAGTCTCTCCATGACCTTCATCACATGAGATGTCAGGGGAACTGATCGATAGTTGTTCAGGTCCGATGGAGATGACTTCTTGGGGACAGGAACCAGGCAGGACATCTTCCACAGCACCGGTACTCTCTCCAGACTCAGGCTCAGGTTGTATAGGTGTTTCAGTACCGGAGCTAGCTGGTTGGCACAGGTCCTCAGGATCCAGGTGGAAATGCCATCAGGGCCTGCAGCCTTCCATTGGTGAAGTCTTTCCAACTGTTTTCTCACCTGGCCTGTAGTCACAGTGATGCGAGGGTTGGTGCTGATGTCTTCAGTGGAGGGGGGGGGGGGGTTGAGGGGGGAGAGAGGTGCTGCACAGGTGAGTGAGGGGGAGGGGTATGTGGGTGTCTGGCTGTGTTGTGGGAGTGACAGACGGTGAGCTGAACCTAATAAAAAACAGGTTCAGCTCATCAACTCTCTGAAGGCATTAGTATGTCCATGGCACACTATGGGCATTAACACCCCCCCATACCATCACAGATGCTGACTTTTGAACTTTGCGGTGATAACAGTCTGGATGGTCCTTTTCCTCTTTAGTCCAAAGGACACGATGTACATGATTTCCAAAAACAATTTGAAATGTGAACTCATCAGACCACAGCACACTTTTCCACTTTGCGTCAGTCCATCTCAGATGAGCTCGGGCCCAGAGCAACTGGCAACGTTTCTGGATGTTGCTGATTTATATATGGCTTTCACTTTGCATGGTAGAGTTTTAACTTGCACTTCTAGATGTAGCGATGAACTGTGTTAACTAGGGATGTTAATGATTAATTGACATTCGATTAATTGTCTATAAGAATTTAGTCGACTAAATTAAATTAGTTGTCAATTAACTGATAACGCAGCAGTCCTTTTCAATGGGAGCTTATTCTTGTCATGTGCGGGGCTGATGTTCAGCCCCACCCATGATTCGTGGCTGTAGCGTTTTGATTTATTGTTAATTGGTCCCAGCTGGCAGGTTGTTAGAGCCCTGAGCCGGGGCTCCTTGCCAGTCTACAGCCACGCCCCTTTCTCTCTCTCTCCTTGCCAGACGCTCACTGGCTGTGTGTCATCACCACACACATTTACACACATGCACGCACACACTCTAGCACACTCTTTCATGCATGCACACACACACATATTCATTCTCACTCACATATGCTGACACGCACTCATACACAGACTCCCACTGCTCACCTGCGTCCACTTGTCATTCATTAGTCTGCCTGGTATTTATTGGGTGACAGTGGGGGCATTCAGTGTCGCGGTGTAAGTCTGCACTGATGGTTCAGTCTGAGGTTCAACCTGTCATTGGCTACACCAGTTTATGTTGAAGTCCTGGAGCTGCTGGTATTTTTCCCTTTGGACTACTCCGGTGTTGTTTTTCCAGAGCCCACTGAGCTCTGACGCCTATGTAAGTCTTCCTCAGTGTTGTTATCTGCCCTTCCTTGTTCCGCCCTGGGGGCGCGTGCGGTTCCTCCTCTGACCAGCTAAGCTCAGACATCCATTGCTTTGTGTACCAGACTGAGTTTTCCACTGAACATTTCTTGTATTTTGAATTTTCCCATTCTGTTAATAAACACGTCCTCTTCACCTGCACTTTGGGCTCGAACTAATTCATTTGTTCACTGTGAAGTTAAGCAGCGGACATGACAATTCTCTGAAATGTAGTGGCATCGCCATCTAGGCGGGGGCACATGCGGTCACCCACTGCTACCTTTCAACTGAAAAAGCAGAAGAAGATGCTAAGCCCCCAGAGCGCATGCGCTCACGCTGTGCAGAGCAAAAGAAACTCACCCTTCCGGGTTACAGTGGACAATCACAACAAGTTTCAATAGCGCGTTCCAATGTCCACCCGCCTACTTCAAATCAACAGGCCGGACAAATGGACTGCAGTGAGGAAAAGATGACACAAGCACAAAAACATCCCCACTGCCAGCAGACCGGACTCAAGTTCCCACTGAGGTAACAGACAACAGAGGAGCCCAGATTGTTCTGGGTTTGACTGGATTTCCGGGGTACTGTGATAATGTTTAAAATGCCACAGATGAAGCCGCTCACAATTCATTCTCCTATTAAAACAGTCTACCAGCGCATCTCAGTACATTAGAACTTGAAAGTTTTTGTAATATAACTAAAAAAGATAATTTTTGTGATATTGGTAATACTTTTAAAAATAAATAAAAAACCATGACATTTGTAACTTACTGAGATGTACCAGCACAAAGTACACACTATACAGTGCAAAATTTGTTAAACTACAAAAAATGCCATTGTCTGTAGTAAAAAAAAAAATGCAAATGATACAATAAATCATTGAGAAATAGGATGTTCATGTTTTATTCAGTATATGAAAAAACAGCAACTTTTTATATGTTAACGATAGACCATATTGTACTGAGGGAAATTCAGATTCTCAGGAAAATTGCCGCTGATCAATTCATCGTTAATCAATTGATAAGGTGAATCAATTATCAATTAATGAATTAATTGACAACTTGCATCCCAAGTGTTAACTGACAATAGTTTTCTTAAATGTTTCTGAGCCCACGTGGTAATTTGCTCTTCACTTGTGGAACATTCCAAAAATGTGTTTTTTGAACATTCCTCAACTTTCCCAGTCTTTTCTTACCCCTTTCTCAGTATTTTTGGAATGTGTTGCAGCTATCAAATTCAAAATGAGTGAATATTTGCAAAAAAATACCCCAAAACAACAAAGTTTTTCACTTTGATTATCGAATATCTTTTCTTAGTGTATTCAGTCAAATATAGGTTGAAAAGGATTTGCAGATCATTGTAATCTGCTTTTGTTTTACACAATCTCCGAACTTCATTGGAATTGAGGTTTGTAATTTTATATATTTCCATTAAAAAGGCATATGGTACAACACTGACAGAATATTTTGCACACAGAATACATGGAAAGTGGCAGCATGATACTGCTTTATGAAAACAGATTGTATTCAAATAAAAAAAAACTGGACAAAAGTGCTTAATGGAGTCAAACATTGCATTGTATTAGCAAACCACAGGAGGACCCAGGTTAAAATAATGTTGATCTGTGATGACATGCAGCATTAGTGAAGCTTGGGGAACCTGGATGAATACAGGTTAAAAAAAAAGGGTCAAATGACTCTCAGTCTATTTTCCGCTGATATTACCTTCAGTGTAGTCAGTCGGGACAGAGGGACAAGTGCACACTCACATGTTTGAATGCTCTGTGTGTTAATCTAAGTTAAAAGCTAAATGGATACATAATGCCTTCACTGAGAGCATTATCCATTTCTAGAGAAATCCTGTTGCCCTACACACGAGTGTGTGTGTGTGTGTGCGCACACATACACACACACACTTTCCAAACTCAAACTTGTCAGATGCTCAAAGACCTAATGGCATGGGTTGAATGTTAATGTCGCATGGATTATGCGCAGTAGTCAAATTATTAATTTATTTTATTTTAATGGTTTAATTTTACAGGGACAATGCACATTAATAAACATTTCTGTAAATGTGCCAGTTTAGCCAATTGGCTAATTTTCAATTGCAGTCCCTGCAAATTAATTGCTCTTGTGGCCACATCTCAAAATAACATTTGTAGTAAATCAGTAGATGTGCTCCTCGTTGATGTTGAAAATATAGGTCAACTTACCAGCAACTTCAAAAACCTTGCAGTTTCATGGCTTCCTCCAAGCATGTGTTCCACACGTTTGTAGTGGTAGCTTTTATTTGGCCTTTTCTTTAATGTTTCTTCCAACAAGGATATACTCTTTTGCCAGTACTATTTACTTGTTGCCTCGACTCTGCCTTATCATCTGTATGGATGTGTTCTACTGGACCCAACTCTGCAATCTTCTCTTTCTCCAGTTTCATTTGAAATGGAATATGCAGATGATGTGGACTTTAATGACAAGGAAAGGCGACACTTAAAAACTTAAAAACTCCTTCTACCTTCACATACTTCTCTGCCGCTCCTGACCTTTTCATACAGTACCACACTTCCTCTTGTGGCACTTTATCATTTGCTTTCTCTAGATCCACAAAGACACAAAGCAACTCCTTGTGATCTCCATCAACACTCAGTCAAACATTGCATCTGTAGTACTCTTTCTTGGCATGGTACCGTACTGTTGCTCACTGATTGTCACTGTTGTGTTGTTCTTAGGCCATATTATGGTGTGACATGGGTGGTGGCTCCACCTTTCCGGTTCCACCGCCACCCGGAGTATAAGAGGGCTGTGCGGAAGAGAGACGGTCTCTTTGACCTCATCACTGCCTGACGGGCGTGTCTGTACTGTGCAGTGAGTCCATAATAAAGTTGTGTTCAGTTCCACCTTCAGTCTCGTCAATGACCCACTGTCATGGCCGCCAATCTGTCTCACCTGTGTGCGCACCTACCTGCCATCAACCTCTGCCTATTTATTCCATCAGGTCCAGTGCTCGGTGCGGAGTCGTCTGGTTCTCTACCTAGAATCCTGCTACGCCAACCTTCGAGCTTCCCAGCCTCGTTGTGTGTTTCCACGCCGGCTTCCAAGCCATTGTTTCGCTCTGTCCGGGCCTGCGCCTTCCAGACCATCAACTTTCAAGTAAGCCACCACAATTCCCTTTCACCCTGTCAGGTTCCCCTGTGCACAGGCAGAGATCCGTGGCGGCGGACCTCTCTCTTCCTGGCAGCGGATTATCTGCCTCCCTCACCAACATCCAGCTCACCGGCCACCTGCAGGCACTATCCTCCTGGCTGCAGCTTCGGTGCTTACCTGGGCTACTCTCTACCACCTCTGACAGTAAGCACAATTCCATCCAAAGTGCCTATCGGGCCTGAACTGTTATTAATGGCCTCTGTCTCTTCCCAGGGTTGCCAGGTTGTATGGTGCTCTGCCGGCCCCAGCTGGAATTCCAGATTACACTACACTACACTATACAACCCTGCACACACGCATCCACTCACGCACACTTGTTCAATAAATGGTTAATTGTATTTACCTTGAGTCACGTCTGCTTTGTGGGTCACTGAAACCATGTCACCCTCGTTTACCAACATAACATTTAGTAACGAGGATAAAAGTATGGACGTGGGAGTTGCTACCATTTGGCCATTTCTGGAGCTTCCCGGCGAGCTGCTGGTCCCTTGGGCAAGATGGTTCGCCGCGTTCCAGAATTACTTGGTGGCTCTAAACCTTGGTGAACTGAAGAAAATACGGGCTCCGGCAATATTGTTTCATAATTTGGGTATGGAAGGACAACGTATCCTTGCTACCTTGGGTGCTAGCGATAGCTTCAAGGACGTTGTTGAGCTAATGGCGTGACGTTTTTGCGCCCCTTAGAATGTCATCATCCAGAGGATTCAGTTTCGGCAGTGCCGCCTGCGGACCGGCGAGTCAGTACAACGTTATGTTGCGGACCTGGTGAGCTGGCCGGGGACTGCCAGTTTGGAGCATTGGAGGAAGAGATGGTCCACGACCAGTTGGCGGAGCACACGCTTTGCTCGATGGCATGGTCGAGGCTTCTCACGCACTCCGGCGAACTGACATTAGCCATGGCTGTCGAGATATCTCAGCAGTGTGAAGCAGCGGACAAACTGTCATGTGACCTCAGTGAGAGAGCTACACTCTGCCAATATGAATCACAGTCAATGGCACAAGCTGACGACGTGGACAGTGATGATAGAGTGCAGGATACGGAGGAGTACGCTACTGCAGTGAAGATAAGGTCCGCCCCAGGATCACCCAGGTGTTTGGGTTGTCGGTCCACCAAGCACCGTTATAAGGCTAGAGAGTGTCCGGCAAGAGGAAGACACTGCGGCAAGTGCGGACTTCTGCATCATTTTGCTAGGGCCTTTAATAGGTTTGAGTGAGGGGAACGGCAATGCAACGTGGACTCCCCTGCTCCAACTCCCACAATCATCCACACCGTCTCCCCGAGCACTGATGGTCGTACATACTGTATGGTGAAATTGGACGGGGTAAAGGTGTCGCTGCTGACTGACATGGGCGCGGTGAGGTCCATGTTGAATTGGCCCACTGTGAGAAGTTTCTTCCCATATTACCAAATAAAAGATCATTCAGCACCGCTGTGTGGGTTTGGTGGAAAGAGGTTGGCCACGGTGGGATCAGTGGAACTGACGGCTCGGTACAAGTTGGTGGAGGTGTCCAACCTGCAATTCGTGGTGACCACCAGTGGCGAGAACATTGTGGGCTGTGACCTTTTTTACCATGCTTCACCATCACCAGCGGTGTAGGAGAGGAGGGGTCGGGCCATGGTTTGTAGAATTGGCCAATTTCGCGAGTAGTGGATGATGCTGTATGGGATGAACCTTGGCCTAGTATTCTGGAAGATGAGCAGAACCAACCCCACCCAGGGCCATCACAGGAGGGTTCCGGTGCCAGGGCCGAAGTAACCCTAGCTGAGGGAACTGGGTGGCACGGTGGGACACCCGTGACGGCGGGTGGAGCCCAGGGGATGGTCCATTCTGCTTCTGGAGTTCGGCTGGGAGGTACCGAGGAGCAAGGGGTCACAACGGCTTCGCCGGCGAAGAAAATGAAAGTGAGTGGGGCAGGACTGGCTGGCACGATAAAACAACATGCCACACAGGTACACTGGAAGCTGAGTCGGGCTCCTCAGGGGGTCACTGATGTGGTCTGACCCAGAGAGGAGGCCCGGTTGAGAGGAGTTCTGGGCAAACGTAAGGGACAAAACGACCAGGGGTGGCTGCAGGTAATGGCTTTTTGGGAGGATGGCGATCTTCAATGATCTAATGGCTCACGGCGACATCCCAACGAGCTGGAGCGCACCTAGCAGGAGAAGGAGGTGTTTGGGCTGCAGCGCGAGCCATCCCTGGGCATGAAGATAAGAAGGTGCACTGGAGGGGAGCCGTCAGATGGTTTTCCGGGGGGTGGTTCCTCTACTGGGGCAGACTGATGTTTGGGGGTAATGTGTTTATTGCATGATGTTGATATGAGTCATAATTAAGTTGTATGTTGGGTTTGTTAATGGGATTATTTTGGTGTTTTATGTTTTATTTTAGGAACATGGCAGTTTTTTTGTTTAATGGACTATATTATAGCAGAGATGGCAGAATAATCCGTCTGGCCATGTGGGGGTGGAATGGTAGTCCTCCTGTTCCCCCTAGCCTTAGTTGTTTTGTGTGACTGTTATAGGCCCTGATATATTTCTGTTTAATTTAGTGCGTGATTCCAGTTCTAAATTGGGGAAGGTCTTGATTGTATGTGTGCTTTGGACCATTTTGAAGGGGAGAGGAATGTTGTGTTGTTCTTAGGACATATTATGGTGTGACAGGGGTGGTGGCTCCACCTTTCCGGTTCCGCCACCACCCGGAGTATAAGAGGGCTGTGCGGAAGAGGGAGGGTCTCTTTGACCTCACCTCTGCCTGACGGGAGTGTCTGTACTGTACAGTGAGTCCATAATAAAGTTGTGTTAATTTCCACCTTCAGTCTTGCCATTGACCCTCGGTTACCGACATAACAGTCACCTCTCCTCTTAACCTGACTTCAACAACGCTTTCCCATATCTTCATAGTGTGGCACCCTTGTTCTTGAAAATTGGTACCAAAACACTTCTTCTCCACTCCTCAGGCATCCTCTCACTCTCTAAGATTGTATTAAACAATCTGGTTAAAAAGTCCACTGCCATCTCTCCTAAACATCTCCATACCTCCACAGGTATATCATCTCAACCAACTGCCTTTCCATTCTTCATCCGCTTCAAAGCTGCCCTCAATTCTGCCTTGCTAATCCTTGGGACTTCCTGGTTTACCATCTTTCCTTTTTCCATCCTCCTCTCACTCTCATTTTCTTTATTCATCAGTTCCTCAATGTACCCCTTCCACCTTCTCAACACACTCTCGTCATTTATTAGTACATTACCATTTCTGTCCTTAATCCACCTAACTTTCCAGCTCGAGCTCTCTGTTTAATCGATACAAGTCCTTTTCTCCTTCCTTAGTGTCCAGCCACTCATACAGCTCACTATATGCCTTTTCCTTTGCCACGTCTGTCTTTGCCATGCGCCTAGATTCCAAATACTCCTGTCTACTTTCTTCATCTCCCCGACTATCCCACTTTTTCTTTGCTAACCAGTGTCTTTCAATCTATTCTCCTCACACAGTAATATGTGACTTTATAGTTTTGAAATTGCTCTGCAACACAGAAAAAAAAAGTGTTGCCTTGTTCATTTTCAGTCACTAACTAAAAGCCATGACAGCTTTCATTAGAAAACAATTACAGAGCAAAATGTTCTGTTGACAACATGGCTAAATATTTTGACAGATTTGTTCATAAAGATGACATAAGGACTTCATTCTGATGATAGTGACAGTTTCATTGACATAAATATTTGCTTAAGACATGTAGACTCAGCATTTTGAACACATTACACACTTTTGCACGTCATCTACTGTGAATTGCAGTTTGCACACTTTGTTTTTGTTTTTTGTAACTTTGTTTTTTATTCATTTTTCATCATACATATTACATTCAGAACACAGTCTCTATATATTTAAAAAAGGAACTACACATACAGTCAAAAAAAGGGGGGGGGAACAAATGTTGGAGCATCAAGTTTTTAGCTTCCATCTCTAAATTCTTCTGGTTTTTCCAGTGTCTTTGGTTATTCTTTCAATTTCTGTCTCGTTGTTGCGCTTTGTAGTGTGTCCATTTCCACCATTTTTTTTCATATTGTCCTTCTTTCATTCTCTGTCGATATGTTAGTTTTTCCATTAGACATACCTATATTCTCAACAATGTCTGTCCATTGCTCTTGGTCAGGAAGAACTTCTGATTGCCATTTTCTTGTGATTGTTTTTTTACATGCAATCAGCATGATTTTAACTAGATATCTGTCCTCAGCCTGTATTACATTGTCTCTTTTAAGATCACTTAAATACATCAAGTTACAGTTCATTGGTATATTATATCCTAATATCCTCTGTATTGTCACATGAACAGATTTCCCGAATGATGAGATTTTGCTGCATTTCCAAAACATATGTGAGTGGTCTGCATTTTGAGCCCCACAGCCCCTCCAGCATATAGATTGGGTATTTGTATATTTTCTTTGGATCTGTGGTGTAATGAAATAGTGAATCAGGTTTTTCCATCCAAATTCCCTCCATGTCCTTGAACTTGTTGATGTGTGTTGTGTTTTCCATATTTCTTGCCAGTTTCCTTCTGTTATGTTTAAATTTAGCTCTTTCTCCCATTTCTCCTTTATATAGTTACTTGAATGTTTGTTTGCCATAAGTTTCTGATATAGTTTGAAATAATTCTTATCTCCTGCATACGAGTTTAAAATGAATTGTATAATCTCACTCACATCTGTGTGGAGGTTATGCCTAATCTTCCTCATATAATAATCTCTCATCTGCAGATATCTGAAGAATTCAGAGTTTTCTAGTTTAAATTTTCTTCTCATGTTTACAAAACTCTTGAAATCTTTTTTTTCCCATAATGCCCCATGCTGTGATTCCCTTGTTCACCAGATTTTTGTATCCCCTATCTTGCTTTACTGGTTCAAACTGACTGTCAAATGCTGCCATTTCAATAGTTTTATGTCCTCCTTTATATTATACTTTTGTACTATTTTATACCACAGTTCCAAAGTAAATTTAGTGATTGGGTCTATTTGTTTAATTTGCTTATATGCATCTTTATCTCCCATTATGCTTTGCACTGGGAGTCCCTCAATTTCCCTTTCCATTTCCTTCCATTTTGCCTCATATCCTCCGTCACACCAACATATGATATATCTTATTTGTGCCGAGTAGTAATATTCTTTTAGACTCGGTAGACCCATGCCGCCTTTCTCTTTTGGTAATTGAAGAGTTTTACTGTATATTTCACTCTTGGCTTTTTTCCTCCCCAAACAAATCTTGATATCATCCTGTCCCACTTTCAGAACTGGGCACCAGGAATCTCTGTTGGTAGAGCTTGGAAGAGGTAAAGCAGTCTAGGTTGGATGCTGATTTTGACTGTCTCTATTTTTGAGTTCAGATCAATGTTTAAGATTAAACACCTATCAATATCTTTTTTATTTCTTGTTCTAACCTATCATAGTTTGCTTTATAGATTTTACTTAAATCTTTGGGTATGTTCACTCCAAGGTATTTTATTTCTTTTTGTTTCCAGTTTAGTTTGATCCTATTGGTTATCTGGTTTAAAGGGTTATAGTAGAATGTCAGTATTTGTTTTTGATATATTTATCTTGTATCATGATAATTTTCCAAAAATTTCTATCAAATCCATCATTTCCGTTATTGATTCATCTGGTTGTTCAAGGTAAACTATAATATCGTCTGCAAACAGCCCAATCTTGTGTTCCGCTCCCTTTATTGTTACACCTTTTAATTTCTTATTTTGTCGCATCGCTTGAGCCAGTGGCTCTATGAACAGAGCAAACAAGGTGGGCGATAGGCAGCATCCCTGCCTAGTTGATCTTTGTATATTTACTTTGTTAAGCTACCGTTTATCTTGATTCTTGCCACAGGTTTTTGATACAGTGTCTTTATGCATTGCACTGATTTTTCGTTAAATCCAAAGCCTTCCAGCACATTATATAGGAACATCCAATTAACCCTATCAAATGCTTTTTCTGAGTCTAAACTCATTATTACTGCACTTTTCTTTTCTTTATGTATTT
This sequence comes from Pholidichthys leucotaenia, assembly GCA_020510985.1. Lineage (NCBI taxonomy): Eukaryota > Metazoa > Chordata > Actinopteri > Cichliformes > Pholidichthyidae > Pholidichthys > Pholidichthys leucotaenia. The sequence goes on along the minus strand of CM035848.1, from coordinate 284,688,410 downwards.
GATTAATTATGTGTATTGTTCTCCTATTATCATGTGTTTGGCGTCCCTCTATGAAACCAGTTTGATCATCTTCTATCAATTCTGTCAAGAATGCCTTAATTCGTTTACAGATAATTGTTGTATATATTTTATAATCCACATTTAATAAAGAGATTGGCCTATAATTTCCACATTGTTCCCTATCTTTCCCTGGCTTTAAAATAACTGAAATAATGGCTTCGTTCCATGATGGAGGTATTTTGTTGTTGTTTAATGTCCAATTAAATGACTTTTGGAGCTGTGGCGTGAGTTCTTCTATAAACAGTTTATAAAACTCAGATGGGTATCCATCACTACCTGGTGATTTACCGTTTTTAAGTGACTTAATTGCATCTTTAATCTCTTGTGTTGTTATTTCTGCTGTTAGCTTTTCATTTTGTTGATTTCCTATTGATAGCAAGTCCAATGTGCATAGAAATTTTTTTATATCCTTAACATTTGTCTCTTCGGGTTGCGAGTATAGTTCTTGATAAAATTTATGGAATATTTCTTCAATGTTTTCTGGGATAACTGTTGATTTGTTTGTGATGGGGTCCTTAATCTTATATACATTATTCACTGTTTGTTTTTTTTCTTAACCGTTTTGCCAACAATTTTTGTGGCCTTTGGCCCCGTTTCATAATAATTTTGTTTTAAAAATCTATTTTTCTTTTCAATTTCATCTATTAGTATTTCTTTTATCTTTATTTTTTCTTCCTTAATTTCTTGGTATATTTTTGGGTCATTTGTGTTTTGATGTTTACGTTCTAATTCCCTTAGTCTCTCACATCTTTGTTCATATGATTCCAGTTTAGACTTTTTTGCTATTCCTGATTCAACAATTAATTTACCTCTTAACACGGCTTTTAGTGCATCCCATAGTATTGTTGGGTTCACTTCTCCATTATCATTCTCCTCAATGAACCTATTTATTTTTAACTTTATTCTTTCTTTCATTTCCTCATCATTTAATAATCCCACATTAAGTTTCCATGTTGTTTGTCGTTTTCTATTGTTTAAATATATTTCCATATACAGTATATAGGATTATGATCTGATATTTCATTTTCTCACCCTGTGTCTGTCACCTTCATTCATAAGGAAGTAATCTATTCTAGAGTGTACTTTATGGACTGCTGAATAATGTGTATAGTCTTTTTCGAGTGGGTGCAGGTCCCTCCATACGTCTATCATACCCATTTCTGCCAGCGAGGTTCTTATGAACTTTGTTATATGGTTTTTTGTCTTCTTAATACTTGTTGTGTCAACTTCATGATCCATGACAGCATTTAAGTCTCCTCCACAAATTAGGACTCCTTCACTGTGTGTTGCTATTAGGTCAAACAGAGTTTGAAAAAGCCCTTGTCACTTTCTGGTGGAGCATAGATGTTCACTACTGTAATGTGATCTGCATACCATCTATTCTTCCCTTTACTATTGTGTATCTGCCTTCTTTACCCTGGATTTCTTGTTCACATTCAAATTATATTTTATTTGAAATTAGTATCATAACCCCCCTTTTAGTTCCTCCCTTAAATGAACTGTAGTAGGAGTTCTTATAGCCAAATCTCTTTAATTTCTCATGTTCTGTCTTGTTCAAATGTGTCTCTTGCATAAATATAATTTCAGCTTTTTCCTTCTTGAATTTTCTTATTATTCTTTCCCTTTTAACAGGTGAGTTCAGACATTCACATTTAATATCATTATCTTAAGATTTTTAACCATATTCATGTTTTTCCATTTTTTTTTTAACTTGTGCTCCTAACCCCTTTAGACTTAGACTTAGACTTAGACTTAACTTCATTAATCCCTTTGGGATGACTCCCTCTGGGAAATTTAAAATTTCCAGCAGCACATAAAAGGAACATACAGATCAGAAAAGCAAAAAAGAAAAAAAAATAAACACTTAACATAATATACACAATATAAACCTGCTCCTTAACACCAGCAAAACCAAGGAGCTCATAGTGGACTACAGGAAGGAGAGGGAAGAGACACATGACCCCATCCATATCAATGGCATAGCTGTTGAACGTGTCCCCAGCTTCAAATTCCTGGGGACCCACATCTCGGAGGACCTGTCCTGGTCAGTTAACACCACCAGCCTGATCAAGAAGGCCCATCAGCGCCTCTTCTTCTTGAGGACATTGAAGAAGAACCATCTGTCAGCTGACATCCTGGGCAACTTCTACTGCTGCGTGATAGAGAGCACCCTGACCAACTGTATCACACTCTGGTATGGGAGCTGCTCTGTAGCTGACCGCAAGGCGCTGCAGCGGGTGGTGAAAACCGCCCAACGCATCACAGGGACTCCACTTCCAGCTATAGAGGACGTCTACAGGAAAAGATGTCTGCGCCGGGCACGCAGCATTCTTAGGGACTCCAACCATCCTGCTCATGGACTGTTCCAGCTTCTCCCCTCCAGAAGACGTTTCAGAAGCCTTCGGACTAGAACCAGCAGGTTTAGGAACAGTTTCTTTCCAACAGCTGTCACATTATTGAACTTAGTTCCCCGCTGACTCTCTTACAATCATCTTTTACCATCCTCACCTGTACATAACTGCATAACTACATAACTACATCTAACTTATTGCACATTATTTGCACATAACAGTACTTTTAACTTTCTGCACTGCTGCATATATTTGCATATATTTGCTTAAATTGCACATACTGTTAATTACCGTATATACTGCACTGCTGTCCTTTGCACTTCTGATTGGATGCTAAACTGTGTTTCGTTACCTTGTATTCATACATGTGTAATGACAATAAAGTTGAATCTAATCTAATCTAAAAAAAAAAAATAAACACAGGGCTGAATATGGCTTGTACAAGTATGGTTAAGTTAAAGTTATTGCACTATGAATGTCCTACTGTCCTCTGTACTCTATGCCCCCCCACAAGCGAGGAGTTATAGAGTGTGATGGCATGGTGGACAAAAGAGTTCTTGAGCCTGTTGGTCCGACACTTGGGAAGGAGCAGTCTTTCACTGACCAAGCTCCTCTGGTCACTGATGACGGTGTGCAGAGGGTGGCTGACATTGTCCATTATATCCAACAGTTTATCCAGAGTCCTCATCTCTGCCACCGTCACCAGGGTGTCCAGCTTCGCGCCGACCACAGAGCCGGCCCGCCTGATCAGTTTATCCAGTCTGGACGCATCCCTCTTGGATATACTGCCCCCCCAGCACACCACGGAGTAAAAGAGGATGCTGGCAACCACAGACTGGTAAAATATCCGCAGAAGTTTGCTGCAGATGTTGAAGGACCGCAATCTCCGCTGGAAGTACATCCTACTTTGTGTCTTCCCATACAAGTGGCTAATGTAGGTTGTCCAATCCAATTTATTGTCCAACCACAACCCGAGATATTTGTATGAATCCACAACCTCCACCTCAGCTCCCTCTAACAGGACTGGTTGAGGTCTTGGTCTGGACCTCCCAAAATCAATAACCAGCTCCTTCGTCTTAGAGGTGTTTAACAACAAAACTAACACATATATGAACAAAAACACATTAAAGAACCTTGACCCCCGAACTTTGGGTCTTTCTTCTGCCCATTGGTCCCTGTTGGAGGGTGGAGGGAATGTCCTCACCGAGTGAGGGGCCCTCCCTAGACCTATAGTTACTATCCAAGTAATAGTCATTAGTCTAGAAATGTCCAACAAAAATCACTTTAACCTCTCCTAGCCGTTTGTTTCTCTTTTACCTTGTCTTCTTGGCCTTCATTTCTTCTATGCCCTTCTTAATCTTTGTTATAATCTAAACTTTCCATTGAAAGCCTTGCAATTTTTCTTGGGCTTGGTGCACCACGTCCGTCTCCTGTCCTCTGCCGCTCACTCGCCTCCACTCCGGCTGTCTCGGTGCGCTCTGTGCCACCCCTGCTTCAGCCGCTTCCTCGGGTACGCTCACCACAAAGCCTCGCTCCTTCATGTCACGTGCTGCCTCCCTGGACGTGTTGTAGGTTTTCACGCCATCATCCCAATGAATTCTCATCTTCGTTAGTGGCGGTTGAAATCTAATTTTTTTTCTCTTTCAGCATTTTTTTAATGCTGGCATATTTCTTTCGCTGCTGCACAATTTCTGTCGGGTAGTCATGATCAAAGAATATCTGTTTGTCGCCAACTCGTATCTTTTTTTCCACGCTTGTGTCAGAATTCTTTCCTTTATTTCGTATTTTAAGAAGTTTACCACAACTGACCTGGGTGCAGAGTTTGAGTTCAGTTTCTGTGCCAAGGCTCAGTGCACACGTTGGATCTGTAGGTCTGAGTTGATACTTATTATCAATTAGTCGATACTTACATACTTGTTCCGTTCCAGTGTGGAGGAACGGAATAAGTGCAGGCGGACATGGCGAAGTGAAGGTTAAAAGGCGTTTTATTCCTCCATCATGAGACTCACTCAGCGCTCTGTTTGTGCGCTGTGAGTGAGCTCTGAGTGTGTACTGAATGCATTGTTAGTCAGCTTTGAGTGAGCACATTTATACAGACAAGAGAGAATGCATGGCACATTTACATAACAGTCAACACATATCAATTGCTTGATTACTGGCGCCGGGATTCCCCTCTTTGCTCCGGGGATGTTTAACAATAGGACAAAAGAGAATGCAAGGCACATTTACATATTGATATCAGTCCATACATATCAATTACGTGATTAACTGGTTGTCCCCCAAGGGGCTCTCTGCCCATGGGCAGCACGGTGGTGCAGTGGTTAGCACTGTTGCCTTACAGCTAGAAGGTTCCTGGTTCGAATCCCCAGGTTGGCAGGGGTTGGAACCTTTCTGTGTGGAGTTTGCATGTTCTCCCTGTGCTGCGTGGGTTTACTCCGGGGGCTTCGGTTTCCTCCCACAATCCAAAGACATGCATGTTAGGTTAATTGGCTGTTCTAAATTGTCCCTAGATAACTGTTTCCTATAGGCCCTTAGAATAGAGGGTTAGTATTAGTGAAAAGCGCTTTGAGTGGTCTTTGTGACTAGAAAAGCGCTATATAAGTGCAGGTTAGTTAGTTAGTCTGTTTCATTGGGCAACTCAAGCTCTTTTTTTAAGAATTGATCTATGAATTTCGCCATCGAGTTGCCTTCAGTGCCCTCCGGTATCCCGAAGATGTGTATATTGTTCTGCCTGGACCTGCTCTCCAGGTCGGTTATTTTTTCCTGCATCCTCTGTGTCTGTGCCGTCAGAGTCTGTAGCAGCTCGCTTGCCTTGGTCTTCCAGTCTTCCACCTCTGATATTCAAGCTTGAGTTTCTGCCATACACACCCGTTGAGTGCGCATCTCCTCCATGTTTTCTGCTAGCTTGTAGTCTATTTCTTTTCGGAGACCCATAATTTCCTCCTTCACCTCTTTTTTCAGTTCTTCCTTAAGAGTCATTAAATCCTGTTGGAGTTGTCGCTTGAGGTCTTTTATATCCTTACTTATATTGGCGAAGCCAGTGTTCATATTATCGAGGTTGGCGTCCTCCATTTTCTCTGTTGACGTCTCTTTGTTTTTGTTGGCCTCGTGTTCAGCGATTTCTCCAGTGTTGTTGAAGAGGGATTCTTTGGTTTTACCCTGCTTTTTTTCGTGTGCTCGGCTTCTTCGTGTTTTCATCCCTTGGTTTATTGACCTATTTATGTTGAGTTGGCCATTTAGCAAAGATTTTTAACCCGAATAGGGAGCGCTCTCTATTTAAGCATTATGCCTGTCTGCCATCTTCCAGGAAGTCCCTGCACACTTTGTTTTGAAAATGCACTTAGTGTTGTACAAACCTCAACTCTGTTTTGAGAAATGCACCAAAGCGACTGAGAAAAACTGTAATGTAGACACAAGCTCAGCAGTAAACGACACGTTTGTTTGGCTTTGACTTTTTAGTGTTGCCACAGAAAAGCTCTTCAAACAGTTCAAGACCCCACAGAAGCCCTGCCTATCATTCTGTCTGTACGCCGCACTTCCATCTTGTCTTTATCCCTTGTTCATGCTTTTACCCATTCACATTTCCACTGCCAGTGTGCTCCACCATCAAGGCCAGAATCAGATTGTCTTTTCCCTGTCAGCCTCTGTACACACCCAGTCCTCTACCTCTCATCTCAGCCGTCTATTTAAAGATGGCTGTGCTGGGTAGCAGGCTGCGGGATGATCTGATGGATTATTCCAATAATCCAGTACGCTGACATACTTCCATTTTATGCAACACACACACACACACACACACACACACACACACACAAGCCTGAATCACAAGAGAAGAACACTCCTAAAAATCCCCAAAATCCCACGGCACCCTTTGTCCCATTAAGTCTTACCTACTTAGAGGATTCAAACCCACTGACTGAGCAGGTCATGTACGGCATCAACCATTTCTTCTGTGATGGCTCTTTTGTCATGTTTGTCCAATCAAATTTCTGAACATGGCTTACTACCAAACATTTTGTCATTTATTCCATGAGAGCTCATCATCTTGTGTTACTTGGATTTATTTTTCTCCGTGTCTTCCTGCCCTGCATGTTCTTGTGCTGCTGCCTTGATAGACTGTATGGACTATATATGAAGGATAGTTGTCAACCCCAAACCTCAAAAGTGAAGCAACACTGAAATGCCTTCGAGAGCCACTTTTTGGGGCTTACCCTTGATTTTAGTGGATTGTGTAGTTTTTGTGATATTGTATGGTCCGCAAAGTCAAACACCCCAAAGTCTACTTGCCCAGGAGTTCTTTCCTACAGAAACTACGACTCTAACTGAAACACCTTATTTGGATTCGCTGTTCTCTTTCGTAGGGTTATCTTGTCATAAGGTCACAGACCTCATACAGACCTGTCCCAAGACTAGTCTGGCACACCTTCTCCTCGGAGAAAAAGACGATGTTTGCCACTGAGCCACATAGCTGTAGTACAGCTAGCTTATAACTGGCTACCTCAGAGTTTAGATCAAAACTTCACACAGGACAGTTTCTAATGAAGCATCATAATATAATGTATGCTTCTAACTCTCTGCTTCATCTGAAGATCTGGTGAAGAGATTGTTAACAAAAGTGGAGAGACTCATCTGGTGTTAGCTAAAGGCCCTGTCACACCTTGACGATTTAGGCAGCTTTTGCCGACATATCAAAATTCCTCTAAAACGCTGGCATATGGCCAAAATTTTGGGTGCATGCACTGTAAAAAAAAAAGTTGTCTCAACTTAAAAAAGATAGTGTTCGGGCTGCCTTAAAATTTTAAGTTGACTGAACTTGAAAAGATAAGTGGTAAAGACATATAAAACACATATTGTGGAGTGTGTGAAATAAGAGGCTGACTCATGGCACACAGTTTATTACACACTTCACATCTTTCAAGCACAGAACAGACTGACTCATTTCAGCAGGCACTCTCTTTTTACCCCAAATCTCTCCTCACAAGTTTCATGGCATTTCTCCACACACATGACATTTGCATCACACTGCATTCAACCCCCTACGTCCTTGACTCCTTCCTGCTATCTCGCCAGGAACCTCCTGAGCATTGTTCTCCCATGCTTATCCACTGTCTCTTGTCTGAGATGCTAAATAATCTGACTCCCCCAAGGTGCTATACTTCCCCCCCAGCATCTTAGATAGAACAATAGAACATCAGTCCACATGCTGTTTGGGCTTCCGTCTCCTCCCATATCTGCTGTAACTGGGGTTTACCGCCTCCGTGGCCCTGCTGTGCTGCTGGGGGGCTGCTGGGAGTGTGTCTGACTGCAGGTGGGCCGTGACGAGGGGGGGGGGGCACTTCGGTCTGTCTGTGTGGCTGCTCTGGTGAATCGTTTCCCTGGGGAGCTTTCCGTGGGGGTCTTCCACGCCGAGGGGCCCTAGCCAACAGCACTTGCTCGTCCGCCACAACAAAAGCGGGTTTGAGTCTGTCTATGCCAATTTTTTCCCGCCTACCCCTGAAGTCAAGCAAAACAAGCTTATCCCCTGTTTCCAGCACTCTGAACGGTCCATCATAGGGTGGGCGCAATGGAGGGCGGTGGGCGTCGTGTCTGACGAACACGAACTCTGCGCTCTTCAAAGTTTTAGGCACGAAAACATGCGGAAAACAATGGTGGGCAGGGCCCAGCAGCGTGCCTGTGTTTGCGCTCCGCTGCAAAAGCTGAGACGGGCAGCTGCCCGGTGCGGGATTATCTGGCAGAAATTCCCCGGGCAGCTGTAGGGGCTGCGCAAAAACGAGCTCTGCCGGGGAAGCTTCCAAATCCTCTTTCGGCACGGAGCACAACCCCAATAAAACCCACGGCAGCCTGTCTACCCAATTTGCATCCGTCAGTGAAGCCCTGAGTGCTGCTTTCAGTGATCTATGAAAACGCTCGCATAAACCATTGGCCTGTGGGTTGTATGTGGTTGTGCGGTGAATTGTAACACCCAGGCTGCGGGCCATCGCGGACCAGAGTTCGGAAACAAATTGAGGGCCCCTGTCGGACATAATGTCCAATGGGACTCCAAAACGTGCCACCCATGCTGTTAAAAAAACGCGTGCTACGTCCGCGGACGTGGCTGCCGCCAGCGGGACCGCTTCTGGCCAGCGCGTGGTGCAGTCCACCACTGTCAGGAGGTGCGTGCACCCCTGTGATGGCGGGAGGGGGCCCACGAGGTCAACGTGAACATGGTCGAAACTCTTAGCCGGGATATGAAACGGCTCCAAGGGAGCCTTCGTGTGCCTGTGTACCTTGGCTCGTTGGCACGCCACGCAGGCTGCAGCCCACTCTTTCACTTGTTTGCGTAGGCTCGGCCACACAAACTTCTCTCCCACCATTTTGACCGACGCATGCACTTCTGGGTGCGCCAGAGTGTGAACCGACTCAAACACGGCGGCGCCACGCGACCGGGACCACCGGACGCGGGCGTCCCGTGGAGACATCGCAGATTAGGGGGGGCAGCCATCCTGCAGCACCCTGCTCTCCAGCCTTAACCCTGTTGGTCCAGACTGGAGCGCGCGCACGTCTGCATCGCTAATCTGCTCCGCGGCCATGGCTGCGTAATCTATCCCCACGCAGACCAGGGCCACAACGGCGCGCGAGAGGCAGTCCGCCACCACATTCAGTTTACCCGACACATGCTGAATATCGGTAGTAAACTCTGAGATCGCGGCCAGCTGTCTCTGCTGCCGGCCCGACCACGGTTCTGAAACCTTGGCCATCGCGAATGGTAGCAGCTTGTGGTCCACAAACGCGGTGAAGCTGCGCCCTTCCAGCCAGAACTGGAAGTGGCATATGGCCAGGTGGAGGGCCAGTAACTCTCTGTCGAATGTGCTGTATTTACGTTCGCTGTCGCGCAAAGTTCTGCTGAAAAAGGCGAGCGGCTGCCAAGCCCCGGCGACGCGCTGCTCCACGACAGCCCCTATGGTCATGTCTGAAGCGTCGTTGGTGAGCGCTATCCGGGCCGCCGGGTCCGGATGCGCCAGCAGTGCGGCGTTTGCCAGGGCTGTTTTAACTTCTGAGAACGCCCGCTCCCACTCCGGGGTCCATTTGACCCTATCCGCGGGTTTCTGTTTCTTGAGCGCGGCGTACAATGGTTGCATGAGCTGCGCTGCGCGGGGAAGGAAACAGTTATAAAAGTTCGCCATTCCCAAAAATTCCTGCAGCACCCTGACCGTCTGAGGCCGGGGAAAATCCGCCACGGCGCGCACTTTGTCAGGGAGCGGGATCGCTCCTTCCGGAGAGACGCGGTGCCCCAAGAAATCAATCTCCGTCACGCCGAACTGGCATTTCGCCGGGTTGATTATTAACCCGTGCTCCTCCAACCTCCGGAAAATCATTGTGAGGTGGGTTTCGTCTTCGTCTTCGGACGCACTGGCTACCAGGATATCGTCCAGGTAGACGAACATGAACGGGAGATCGCGCAGCACTGCATCTATCATGCGCTGGAATGTCTGTGCCGCTCCTTTTAACCCGAATGGCATGCGCAGGAACTCGAATAGACCGAACGGAGTTATTACCGCTGTTTTGGGTATGTCCTCAGCGCGCACTGGGACTTGGTGGTAACCGCGGACCAGGTCTATTTTGGAAAAAATGTGTGCTCCGGCGAGGTGAACGGAAAAATCCTGTATGTGGGGAATTGGGTAGCGGTCGTGCGCTGTGGCGTTGTTCAACCTGCGGAAATCCCCGCACGGTCGCCACGATCCCTCAGCCTTAGGGACCATGTGTAGCGGGGATGCCCATGGGCTGTTTGATCGCCTGAGGATGCCCAACCTTTCCAGGTTGGCGAACTCCTTGCGCGCTATGGCCAGTTTAGCTGCATCCAAGCGCCGAGGTCTTGCAAAAACGGGCAGCCCGGTGGTGGTGATAAACTGCTCCACCCCGTGTTTAGCGATGGCCGCCGAAAACGTCGGGACCGTGAGTGCTGGGAACTGAGTGAGCAGTGTGTGGAACTTACCGCCTGGAGCTGTGACATTGGCTTGTGCTGTTGGCTGGGTCACTCGAGCTATACAGGGGAGAGAGTCAAAGGACAGTGCATTAACCAGGCGCCTGTTAGCAACATCAACCAGTAAACCATGTGCACACAGAAAATCAGCCCCCAGGATATGGTAATTCAGTGCTGCTACGACAAAAGTCCACTCATATGTACGACCATGTAGAGATAAGAGCAGAGTCCTCTCACCAAAGGTCTTAATATCCAAGCCGTTTGCTGCCAACATCTCGGGGCCGCTAGGTCCTGCCAGCCGGTCAGCGTAGGTCGGCAGGATGAAGCTCTTCTGGGCTCCGGTGTCCACGAGGAAACGCCTCCCCGAGCGCGCGTCCGTCAAGTAGAGCAGCTTGTTCTCTTCACTGAGGGTCGCAGCTGCGTGGCTGCTCACCGGCCTCGGCGTTTTCCCGAGCACTTGAATTGGCACGGTGGCGCACATCTGCGTGCGTTCTCTCCGAAGCGGCGGTGGTAGAAGCAGAGCGTGTCTCTCTGGCACTCCTTGGCCCCCGCTGCGGCTACTGTCGGTGGCTCCTCGCCTCCTCTGGTCGTCTCGCTGGGCTCCGCCGCTGCCGCGTTGACTGTGATCGCCCTGGTGGTAAGGATGATCCGGTCTGCCTCCTGGACTAGCGCACGGTACGCTGGCTGGAGGCTGATCGAGCAGGCTTGCTACCTGCTGAGCTGTGCGGGCGTCCAAGCTGCGACCACATGGTAGAATCTGGTGTCGTGTGCCGTTACTCCCCGGAGGGTGAACTGGGCCTCAGTGTGGTGGAACCAAGAGCGTGGGTTGTGCTGCCAGAAATCCGGTAGCTTGACTGAAACCGCACACGCGTGGCTGGGGGTTCCAGTCCGGGCTGTCTGTGGGATGGCTGCCGCCTCGCTGGAGCTTCCTGACCGGGCCGGCTCCAGGATTCTTGCCTCGTGTTCCATAATATGTCTTGGGTCACCAGTGTGGAGTGTGTGAAATAAGAGGCTGACTCATGGCACACAGTTTATTACACACTTCACATCTCTCAAGCACAGAACAGACTGACTCATTTCAGCAGGCACTCTCTTTTTACCCCAAATCACTCCTCACAAGTTTCATGGCATTTCTCCACACACATGACATTTGCATTACACTGCATTCAACCCCCTACGTCCTTGACTCCTTCCTGCTATCTCGCCAGGAACCTCCTGAGCATTGTTCTCCCATGCTTATCCACTGTCTCTTTTCTGAGATGCTAAATAATCTGACTCCCCCAAGGTGCTATAATAAACACAAAAACACAAGTTCAGTCAACTTAAAATTTTAAAGCAGCCTGAACGCTAACTTTTCTAAGAAGAATAACCCTAATTATTTTTTACAGTGTGCATGTACCCATAACGAGTTGGACTCGGGTTGTTAATGATTGACTTTTGATTAACTGTCAATAAGAATTTAGTTGACTAAATTAAATTAGTTGTCAATTGATTGATAACTCAGCAGTCCTTTTCAGTGGGAGCTTATTCTATAAAATGTAGTGGTGCTGCCGTCCAGGTGGGGGCACACGCGGTCACTCACTGCCGCATTTCAACCGAAAAAGCAGAAGATGCCAAGCCCCCAGAGCGCATGCGCTGTGCAGAGCGAAAAAACTCACCCTTCTGGGTTACGTCAGAGCACCACAAGTTCTAACAGCCCGCAAGCTTGAACGTCCACCTGCTTCAAATTAACATAGTGGAGAAACGGACCGAAGCAAAGAAAAAGACAACATCAGTACAAAAACCCATCCCTGCTGCTGCCCTGCACCACAAGATGGAAAAGCAGACCGGACTCAAGTCGCCACTGAGGTAACGGACAACAGAGGAGCCCAGATCGTACTGGGTTGTCCTGGATTGCTGGAGTACTGTGATAATGTTTAACATGCAACAGATGAAGCAGCTCACAATTTATTTTCCTGTTAAAACAGTCTACCAGTGCATCTTAGTAAATTATTACATGAAAGTTATTTTTTGTACTATAACTAAAAAAGATAAATTTATGATATTTGTAATAGTTTTTAAATAAATTAAAAATCACGACATCTGTAATTTACTGAGATGTACCAGCACATAGTACACACTATACAGTACAAAATTTATTAAACTACAAAACATGCCATTGTCTGTAGTAAAAAATGCAAATGGTACAATAAATCATTGAGGAATATGATGTTCATGTTTTATTCAGTATATCAAAAATAGTGATTCACTTTTTAAATGTTAAAGATAGAAAGACCGTATTGTACTGAGGGAAATTCAGATTCTCAGGAAAATTGCCACTTATTAATTAATCATTAATCGATCAATAAGATGAATCAACTAACAATTAATGAATTAATTGATAAGTTGCATCCCTAAGTTGGACATATATATATATTAGTAACTTCTATAGAACATTTCAATAACTTATAACTTATACCAACGAATGCTTAGTGTGTTGCCGGCGTTCACAACTGATGCCCAACGATAGTCTAACTTATGCATAACTTACGCATAGCTTATTCTAACTTATGCATAGTGCGGTCATGTCAAACTGCCGTTGCGTCCCGATCCATGAATCCTAGGTGTGCAAGAGCATGAAGTCTCCATCACCTCGGTCACAGGCACACAAAAAAGTTAAATAAAAAGTCAGTCTCGGTTCAACCGTTGAACCGTAGTCTCGTATCTCACGTTGTGCGGCGATGTCGTCCCTCCTTGCGCCGACTTCAGGGTGGTCGGCGTAGCGAGGGAGACGATTAAGGACATCCTCAGCGAGGTCCAGGTACCGGCGTACATCACTGTGAAAGTCGAGGAGGGAGGCAGTGACGAGCGTTTCATCTACGTAGTCCAAAGCCTCCGCCAGCTCATTGCCCAGACTCCGAGCGTGGCCCCTGAGCGACGGCATTCTCCCAGCACGCAGTTACCCAGACAGGGAAAAACAATCATCCAATTAAGCAAAACTCACCGGGACTGGCGTCTCAGTCTGGCGGCAGTCTACTGTCATGCGGTGGCCCTCGCGAGTCACCATAAGACGCCAAAAGTCACCGGTGAGTTTGCACAGTTTATTATTAACAAAAGAAACACAAAACAATGAGCCACGGTGGGCAAAAACATATCACACTACACGAAGACAATCAAGGCAATAAAGAAGCTCACTTACAATCCAAAACCCAGGGATGGTCAATACGTCAGACCATGAAGGAATAGTTGACGTCTGAGCCGAGGAACGCTCACTCAACGTTCGGCAAGGAGAATTCGTTGACGAGCAATCGTTGACGTGGAATCATTGACAAGACTGCCACAATATTCTGCTCCCAGTGCCCTCTTAAATGGAGAGCTGCTGATGAGCTGAAATGCAGCACAGCTGTCAGACTTGACAGCAGGAAGCCCCTCCGAGCGCTGTCACAATAAAGGCTCGGAGAGCCAGAAGGTACACACTGCTGTCAAACCTTGTGAAGATGATGCATGGCTCGAGCGCGGACGAGATCGGTGCTCGAACCATGACAGTCACGTCTTCAATATACAAATGTATAATTTTTAAACAATATTCATGTGTTTATTCGGGTCATCATATATTAAGCTATGATGTATATAGGTTTTATAGTTGTGTTAGTTTTACTTTCCACGGGTAATCCCTTTGTCTGTCATGTGTGTGTTTCTGTGTTTGGTTGTCTACTGTCATGCCGCTGTTACACTGTAATTTCCCAGTCAATAAAGTACATCTATCTATCTATCTATTTATGCAAAATAGCTAATAATTTCTTTCTTCAAAACCAGGGATTCACTTGTTAAGGGCAAAAGTGGGATAATTCTGACCTCTGTTAGACCATTAAGTGTAATGGCTGAATGTTGCTACTTAACAAATTGGACCAAAAATGCCTGGGCCGATTTTTTTTTTTTTTTTTTTTTTTTTTAATCCCAGACCAGCCCTGCTAAGACAACAAGTAGCTGACGGTTTTCTTGAATGGTTGCATTCTCAATCAACCACTGTGCGCCATTTGAATTTGAGAGAAGGAAGCTGTTGTCATTTTGGTTTAAGCAAAATATTAAATCCAAGCTGTCACTGTTTTTACGTATCATCATGTACCATGTTCGCTAACTAGAAAGCCAGGGAGGAAAGATGATAATGCTAACAAAATAATGTGTGTGTGTGTGTGTGTGTGTGTGTGTGTGTACCAGGGCTCCAGCGCGTGCAGGTGCAGGGTAGAGAAGGTATGTGAGAGGAGGGACCATACCATTTGCATCATGGGTGTTTTCATTTTAAATGACAAGCTACTGAATATATTTTGGATGTTATTTCAGCTTGTCAAAGACAAACTAAAATTTTATAATCACAACTCTTCTCACTCCAATTTTAAGGGGTGCTGAGTTTAAATTTAGGGGTGCTACAGCACCCCTGAAAAAGGTCGAACACCGCCCATGCTGGGTATCAACCTTGTTCCGGGTAAGGATTTGGCAGCCACAGTGACTAAGTCAAGCCGGGTCTGAGTAATTCTAATAAATGCCCACCAACCGTTTTATAAGCCCGACTACAAGGTCGACCACAGATCCACTGATTAAAACAATCCTAACACATCTACTCACTTATATAGGATTTTTATGTAATAGATTAATCACTGATTTAATTTAAAACACTTTGGCAACCTCATCAATTATTTCTTAATATCTCCACATTATCAGCTATAATCACACATTTGGCAACAGTGTGAAAATTAGTCTGCATAAACACAATATAATGACAATACCTTCATTTATAATGACTGAAGCACATAAATTAAGTATAAAAATATTGCCAATACAGTATGTGACGGCAGAGGCGGGTAATAACTACAGCGGTGCTAAAAAGTGTGTGAACCCTTTAGAATTTTTGACATTTCTGCATAAACATGACCTAAAATGTAATTAGATTTTCACCTGTCCTAAAAGTAGATAAAGAGAACCAAGTTCAATAAACAAGACAAAATTTTTTTACATTTTCATATAATTATTGATGAAAATGATCCAATATTATTTTTTGTGAGTGTCAAAAGTTTGTCAGCCTCTAGAATTAGCAGGTAATTTGAAGGTGAAATTAGAGTCAAGTGTTTTCAATCAATGAGATGACAATCAGATGTTAGTGGGCACCCTGCTTTATTTAAGAAATCTTTTATTTAAAGGTCTATCAAAGTGTCAGCACATGTTTGTGGACGTGTATCATGGTACGAACAAAGGAGATTTCTGAGGACTTCAGAAAAGGATTTTTGATGCTCATCAGGCTGGAAAAGGTTATAAAACCATCTCTGAAGCATTTGGACTCCACCAATCCACAGTAAGAAAGACTGTGTACAAATGGAGGAAATTTAAGACCATTGTTACCATCCCCAGGAGTGGTCAACCAACTAAGATGGGAGCTCTGTGAAGCCATTAAACCTACCTGGAATCCCTCACCGGTTCTCTGCCATTCCTATACCTTCTCTGGACCACAGTCAACCTGCAAAGAACCCTCACCAGCCCCAGTTTTGCTAAAAGCAAGTAAGTGTTTCATCACATTAATTAGCCATAGTATTTACCATTCACTATGCTCCTTAAGCGTATATTCTCCTTCATCATCCTCCCTTCAGGCTAAATTCCCCTGGTGTAGGTTCACCTGTCATTGTACTTACCAGTTTAATAAAAATCACTCCTTAGCCTTGAATCCAGCTTCTCTGTGTTTGTGCCTCACATTTGGGTTCCAGTCTAGTAGAGACATTACATTTCAGCCTGATGAAATCACTCCAAGAGTGCTCAGATCTCCTGACTGTTGATGATGACCTTGAGCACAACCTGGATGCAGACACACCTGAGGATCATTGTGAGTGAGTTTGGTGACCGCTGGGGAAAATGCCTAAGAGGAATAGTGATTCCTTTGAAATGCGGACGGACTGACAATGCCACGCCTGTTATGACTCGGGCAAGAGCTTCTCACTCTCATCGCTCTGCAACTCTCTCTCTCCCTCTCTCTAATTAGGCACAACTGTCCTATTCATCACCACCTACTGCTCATTACTTGGTTGCCTATAAAGGATCTGGGGACACTGCTTCAGCTTGTGGGATTATCACCCTGAGCTGTCGTCCCTACCACCACTCCTATGCTGAAGCTCTTGCCTGAGTCTCTTCGCCACAGTCACCTCTCTGTCTCAACTCCCCTCCGTGGGATTCATGTAAGGACACATGTTACTATTATCTCCTCTCTCAATACTCACCTGTGTACAGGCCTCTTCCAGGATTCCTCCTGGCAGATGTGGATCCAATCCTGGCAGACTCCTCCCGGCACACAGACACTTATAGTCACAAGTAAGCCGGCAAGACCCCTCTGTAACCCTGTCTCCTCTTCAGGTTGGATACGAGCAGGATTATTCTCATCGGGACCTTCATTATCTTCTCCTACTTGCTCAACGGTGAGGTGCTGTCATCCTGACCTGTTCAGAGTAATAGGAAATATTATCAGCAATTGTGCAATATCCAACCTGTTGTTAATTCATTACTCATCTTCTCCCCTTTTCCCTTCACAGGGCTGCCAGCACACCAATTCTACTTCCACATATCATTTCCTTGTTAAATAAACATTTGCAACATGCCTACTGTCTCTGCGGTGTTGCTGTGCCAGTCACTGGGTCTTGCAAAACCAAAATCATGTCAGTACAATCCCACGAGTTGGACCCAGTTGGTACAATGGCTACCTCAGAGCCAGAGCGGTTGCAATTTAAATTAAAGTTAAAATTGGATCAATTAGCTCGCCAATTATTCGCTTCATTAAGCCAGATACACCAGTTGACTGAGCAGTTTAGTCATATAAACCCAGATCCTCCATCTAGCAGTGCTCCACACCTCCCAGTTTCAGCCAATGAGCCGCCACAATCTGTTCCTCTCGCACCCCGGCATCTCACCATCTTTACCGTGGGCAGCTGCGCATATGTAAGGGTTTCCTCCTTCAGTGCCAGTTAGTGTTCCAACAGGTCCCAGAAGACTTCCTGACTGACCTGAGCCGAATTAGTTTTATCACCGGTCTCTTAAAGGGCCAAGCTTTAGCCTGGGCCCAAGTGGTAATAGACGATACTTACACTTTTTCTCATTTCGTCCATGAATTTGAGCAAATGTTTGATCACACTGATTCAGAGGGGAATGTCACAAACATGCTCCTCAAACTGTGCCAAGGCTCACAAACAGTGGCTGAGTTTTCCATCTGTTTTTGGATTGCTGCTTCTGAGACAGGATGGAATAACACAGTACTCCATGGATTTTTTACACGGAATCTAAATTCCTCTCTCTGGAATGAACTTGCCAGTCGGGATGAGCCTGCCACCCTCAACGCTTTGATCTCAATCGCCATTCATTTAGATAATCGCTCTTTGAGAATTCCTGCAAGCGCTCCCGTGAGTGCTCCTGAGCGCCCTGGCCACCTTCAGTATGCACTTCTTCTCCACCCTCTCGTCAACTCGTACTTCCTCCTTCTCCCGCCACCTAGCCCGCAGAGCTTATGGTGTTGGATTGGGCTTGTCTCTCCGTTGTTGAATGTTGGTAGGGTTTCAGTAGGGTGGCTGGTGGACATCAAAACCTCAAATCCCTCGAATAAGCTCACTCTGCCCATTCAGATACTCACTCCTACCACTGACTTCACCTCATTTGCACTAATTGACTCAAGGGCAGAGCAAAACTTCATTTAACAAAGATTAGTTTCCAAGTTACAGTTACCCACTCACAAATTATCCACTGCTCTTAATATTCTTGCACTCACTGTAAGCCCTCTCTCCGCCAGCAGACAGCCCCTATCACACTCCTTGTTTCTGGTAACCACTAGGAGCAAATCCAGTTTTTGGTCCTCCCGTTGACATCCTCCGACATTGTGTTGAGCTATCTATGGTTAAAATTGCACAGTCCTTCTATTGATTGGTCCCAAAATAGAGTGTGTTCCTGGAGCACCTTTTGTCTCTCCACCAGCCTCCAGTCTGCCGCTGCCCCTGCCTTTGTCTTCCTCTCCAACCATACCTCCTGATCTGACTGATATGCTGGTAGAGTATCACAATCTTGCTGCCGTGTTCAGCAAGGCTAGGGTGCTGTCACTTCCACTACATCGACCCTATGACTGTACAATCGAACTGCTTCCAGGCACACCACCGCCAACCATCTGTCTGTACAATTTGTCAGGACCCGAACGGGTGGCTATGAAAAAATATATTAAGGAGTCACTCAGTGCCAGCTTCCACATCACCAGTAGGTTCCAGTTTCTTCTTTGTCAGAAAGAAGGATGGTTCCCTCCATCCTTGCATCAACTACCATGATCTCAATAGAATCACTGTAAAAGATAAATATCCTATCCCACTCATTAACTTTGCCTTTGATTTTTCTCCATGGTGCATCTACACACAAAGAAATCAAAGTACAGAAATGGACCTAAAAAGGTACAAACGCTTGTTGCTCCAGCAGTACCCTAAAAGGTGCAAGAACTGTACCTTGGAAGAACATACAAAGGTCCATAGTTGCCACTGGGGCTCCAGATATGTTCGTCCTTTATCTAATATATCCACTATCCCTCCTTTGCACATGCCCAAACCATCTCAGCCTTGCCTCTCTTACTTTGTCTCCAAACCTCTCAACTTGAGCTGTCCCTCTGATATACTCATGTCTAATCACGGGGGCAGCACGGTGGTGCAGTGGTTAGCACTGTTGCCTTACAGCTAGAAGGTTCCTGGTTCGAATCCCCAAGGTGGCAGGGGTTGGAACCTTTCTGTATGGAGTTTGCATGTTCTCCCTGTGCTGCGTGGGTTTACTCCGGGGGCTCCGGTTTCCTCCCACAATCCAAAGACATGCATGTTAGGTTAATTGGTTGTTCTAAATTGTCCCTAGATATCTGTTTCCTATAGGCCCTTAGAATAGAGGGTTAGTATTAGTGAAAGCGCTTTGAGTGGTCTTTGTGACTAGAAAAGCGCTATATAAGTGCAGGTTAGTTAGTAGTTAGTAATCCTGCGTCTCCTAGTCACTCTCAAAGAAAATCTTAGCATCTTCAACTCTGCCCGCTCCTCCTCTGACTCCTGTCTTTTTGTCAGTGCCACCATCTCCAAATCATACATCATAGCAGGTCTCACTATCGTTGTAAAAGAGAGTGCAGGCAGGATGGAATGGGTGGAGATGAGTGTTACGGTTGATTTGTGACAGAAGGATAGCAGTTACAGTGAAATGGAAGATTTACTCCACAGATGACACTGGGCATTTTAGCTCTGATCAAACATAGGATATGTAACAGTGCTAACTTCATCATTTAAAAAAAAAAAAAAAAAATCAGAGCAATGCAATATCTGTCATGCCATGAATCACATTTACATAAGCACTCACCATTGTTTTGAATATGGACTGCAGTACTATTTTGTTAGTTCCTAATGTTGCTAATGTTAGCAAAGACTGACATCTGGACTTTCATGCAAATTGCAATAAAGTGTGTGTTGATGTATGAATTTGGCACATTTGGTTGCCTTCAGATTAATGGACAGTCTGTATGTCTGAAAAGGCCTTTATGATTCATACTGTTCAAAAATGATTCATACAGTTGAAAAAAAAGCTATTTTTTGATATCACACTTTGTAGATAGCTTCTGATCTTTTCGTTTCTTTTACCTCCATGGTGGTGCGATTGCACTGGTGAGTATCAGCAAACCAGCCTTCTCCCGCTGCACATTGGTCCAGGTCGATGTCTTGAATGTTGACATCCACACGGATCACACCTCTAGCACACAAACATAAAAGGGATGTGTGTCAAACTAAAACAAGAGCACTTTGAGGCAAGTGCAATATCCCATGACCCTATTTTCTTTGAAGATCCCAATATCTTACTGAAGGAGAGCAGTTTTTAACTTTTCCATGTGCATCATCAGTGTACATCAAACCCTGGTACCAAGTTCCAAAACATTTGGAACCAGACTGTCAATGACAGAGTAGCTCGTTCCACGCAAACAAAATCACTCCTAGAGTGCTCAGATTGTGAGCTTAAGCAAAGCCTAGATGCAGAGCCATCTTGGATGTGCTTAAGGCCATTTCATGTTTTTCATGAAATCATAAATGCCCAGATTTCCTGACCTTTGACAATAACCTTGAGCTCAATCCGGATGCAGACCTACCAAAGGATCATTGAGAGTGAGTTCAGTGACCACTGGGGAAATTACCTGGAAGGAGTAACAATTTTTATGAAATCACCCTAGTATCCAGGGGCCTCATGTATAAAGGATTGGATAGCTTTCATGCTGAAAGATGGCATACTCATAAAATCTGAAAAGTATGTGTGCACCAAAATTTTCAGATGTTTAAAACAGTTTGCATGCCAGATCCTCTGCTTTTTCTTTATATACATCCCACTTCACCGTGAAAACTAGCACACGTGTACAATCTCTGAACTCCACCTCAGTTCCTCCCACTAATGACTATGTAAATGACACTATATGCCTCTTCTGTCACTCTTCTGCCAAACAATGATTGCCAATCCTGCCAGAAAGTGCAACATAAAAAATAACAACTTCACAGACTGTGACACTGTGATAACATAGGTGGAGGTCAGAAAAAACATTTTATTTTGTTATGTCATTCCAGAATCAACAAAGTGAAAACTTTTTATCTGCCTTCCGCATTACAAGCAGGAAAAACCACAATGATGTTATCTGAGTGGGTAAACACCACCACCTTACAGCTGAATTTAGACAAAAGCAAATCTGTCCCCTGTCACAATCCAAATTACACACAACCATCAGGTGGAACACATTGAGTTACACAATATAAATCCCTTTTATTTCCAGACTCTAATCTCAGATCTAAAATTTGTGCCACCAGGGATACATCCCTGCAGTCCACAGGACCATGAGTTTGGGGCCAGCTCTGCTGCAGCAGGGATCCACTGGTCCCACTGGGGCAGCAGTCTGTCTGATGGCTGCACTGGAGCTGCAGAATACAATCATATGATACATAAGCCTAAAGTTCGTGGTGACAGAAGCACACTAAAATAAATGGTTAAAAATATGAAAAGTCTCAGTTTTCCATCCATCCATCCATCCATCCATCCATCTTCTACAGCTTTTCTGGAGGTCCGGATCATGGAGGCAGCAGTTCAAGCAGAGAAGCCCAGACTTCCCTCTCCCCAGCCACCTGCTCCAGCTCTTCAAAGAGAATACCAAGGCGTTTCCCGACCAGCTGGGAGACATAGTCTCTCCAGCGAATCCTGGGTCTGTCCCAGGGTTTCCTTCCAGAGGGACGTACCCGAAACACCTCAAGCGGGAGGCATCCAGGAGGCATCCTAATCAGATGCCCATACCACCTCAACTGGCTCCTGTCAGTGTGGAGGAGCAGTAGTTTTACTCTGAGCTTCTCCCGGATGACTGACCCCTCACCCTATCTCTGAGGGTGAGTCCAGCAATCCTACGAAGAAAGCTCATTTCAGCCACTTGTATCCGTGATCTTGTTCTTTTGGTCATTACCCAAAGCTCATGACCATAGGTGAGGGTAGGAATGTAGATTGACTGGTAAATCGACAGCTTTGCCTTAGAGCTTAGCTCCCTCTTCACCACAACAGACTGGTACAACGCCCGCATCACTGCAGATGCTGCTCCGATCCGTCTGTCAATCTCTCGCTCCATTCTCCCCTCACTTGTGAATAAGACCCCAAGATACTTAAACTCCTCCACTTGGGGCAGGAGCTTGTCCCCAACCTGGAGAGGACAATCTGCCTTTTTCCGGCTGAGGACCATGGACTCGGACTTGGAGGTACGGATTCTCATCTCATTCGCTTCACACTCAGCAGCAAACCGTCCCACAAGAATGTCCCATGTGGACGAGATTCGCCCTGAGTACCTCAAGGCCCTGGATGTTGTAGGGCTGTCATGGTTGACACGCCTCTGCAACATTTCGTGGAGGTTGGGGGCAGTACCTTTTGCATGGCAAACTGGGGTGGTGGTTCCTCTCTTCAAAATAGGGGACTGGAGGGTGTGCTCCAACTTTAGAGGGATCACACTCCTCAGCCTCCCTGGGAAGGTCTATGCCAAGGTACTAAAGAGGAGAGTCCGGCCATTGGTTGAACCTCGGATTCAGGAGGAACAATGTGGTTTTCGTTCTGGCCGTGGCACATCAGACCAGCTCTTTACCCTCTCGAGAATCCTTGAGGGTTCTTGGGAGTTTACCCAACCAGTTTACATATGTTTTGTGGACTTGGAGAAGGCATTCAACCGTGTCCCTCGTGTTTTTTTGTGGGGGGTTCTTCAGGAGTATGGGGTATTGGGCTTGTTGTTACGAGTTATTCGGTCTCTGTATGACCGTTGTGAGAGTTTGGTTCGTATTGCCAACACTCAGTCGGACTTATTCCCAGTGACAGTTGGACTCCGCCAGGGCTGCCCTTTGTCACCGATCCTGTTCATAATTTTTATGGACAAGATTTCTAGGCGCAGCCAGGGAACGGAGGGTGTCATGCATGGTGACCACAGGATCTCATCTCTGTTGTTCGCAGATGATGTTGTCCTGCTGGCTTCATCCAGCAATGACCTACAGTCTCAGTTTTGCTTTTTGCAAACCACAGTCTGTATCACATCCAGGTGGTGCTGTATTGTGCATTTAAAATAATATATCTGATTCATAATTTAATTCAGAGAGCTAAGGTATAATCATCAAAATTAAGGTTTTAGTGGCTTGCTTTGTTGTATGCATGAATATAGAATCAGCTATTGTTGGGAAAATCTCTTTATCCAGTAGTCAAGAAACGGGCAGGATCAAAGTTTCAGCAAATTTAATATGCACTGATCAGCGGAAGACAATAGAGAGTACAGCTTTCACAGACTGCTGCAGTGCCCTGGCTTAACTAACAGAGTGTTTCTGGCTAATATATATCCAAGGGACCATCGGGGTGGGGTCTCTTCTTGATAAGTTCATTCATGACTCAGTGTGATAAGGTTTGCTGAGCTTCTTGATTATTTCATTCATGACTAAGATTGTGTCTGCTGAATCCATGCAGAAAACACTAGTGATAAGCTGTACAGTCAGTGATAGAACTGAACGTTCACAGTCACATCAGCATCCTTCAATCTGTTTTTTCCACTGCTCAACAACTCCAAATATGGTAACAGGATTTCCAAGGTATACACATTAAGCTTTATCAAGAAAAAATATTATTCATAAAAATTCATATAACTCAGTGTAACATAGAATTTTTCCGTCAGCTATACTGCGTGAAAGTTTATCTTTTTAAACTGAATTATGAAATAACTTTAGTTTGTGTGCCACAAATATGCTGCACATACATACTGTACATGTACAATGCAACATGTCTTTTAGTGCAAAATGCCACCACTGACTTTGTTTTAATTACACTTCATCTAAGATAAGATAAGCCTTTATTATTCCCACAGTGGGGAAATTCCACGATTGCAGCAGCAAAGGGATAGCATCACTCAGAACAATACTAAATAAAAAATTCAAAGATTTTATTTGTCAGTACTACTATACGTACAGGACATACAGGAGAATTGAAATGATGTTCCTCTCTCTCCTCAGTGGTGTGTGCAATATAAAAAAAGGAATAAGGCTGGAAAAACAACAACAGCAGTCTATGCACAGTAATGCTACCCGTAGTGCAAGTGGTGACAAAAGATAGACAGAAACCTCCCATTATGCAAATAAAGAACCGATGAAACCCAGCACTCCTATATACAGAAAAGTAGAGCAGTAATACTCATAGTTGCAAGTTCGATGCGGTAGTGTAGGTGCAGACAGTGACAGATAGGACTGCACATGATCAGTATTGCAATAACAGACAGCAGCAGGTATGGTATTTGTGCAAATGGTTGCAGTAAAGTGCAGAGACACACAGCAGCAGATGTATTACTGTTGGTGTGTCAGTCTTTCTGTGCCAACAGCTGAGGTAGTTATTGTGTGGGTGATTGCGTTATGGTCCGGGGGGGGGGGGGGGGCGTGGACAGAGTTCAGAGTCCTGATGGCCTGATAAACAAAGCTGTTTAGCAGTCTTGTGGAGTGGGCCCAGAGGTTCCGGTACCTTTTCCCCGAGGGCAGGGGGCTGAAGAGGGAGTGTGAGTGGTGGGAGGTGTCACCTGCAATATTGATGGCGGGGGCAGAGGGGCACCGATGATCTTGCTGGCTGCTTTCACTGTATGTTGTAGTGTCTTCCGGCAGGAGGCGGTGCAGCTTCCATACCACACCGTGATGCAGCTGGTAAGGATGCTCTCAATGGTGCCCCAGTAGAATGAGCACATGATGGGGGGTGGGACTCATGCTCTCCTCAATTTGCGGAGGAAATGGAGGCGAGTTTGAGCCTTCTTGGCCAGTGATGTGGTGTTGTTGGACCAGGAGAGGCCCTCAGAGATGTGCACCCCCAGGAACTTGGTACTGCTCACCCTCTCTACAGCTGCACCATCGATGATCAGAGGGGGATGCTGTGTGTGTCCCCTCCTGAAGTCGACCACAATCTCCTTGGTTTTTCCCATGTTCAGGAAAGGATTATTGACTTGACACCACTGGACCAGTTAAAATAATAAGAACTGGTTAGCCAAAGCAGTAAATAAATATACATGCATACGTATGTACACAGTTATATACACAGTGCAGGAGCATTACAGCTAAATGGTATCAACAGCATTACAGCTTGTTAAATTACCCTGCAGAATATACATAAATATGTACCCAGACAGTATATTTCGCATTTGAATCAACAGTGTTGTTGCCATCCTCAATAATAATTGTTCTTGTCTTTGTTGTGTATTAGACGGGACGATCTCTATTGTGGAAAGTTGTTACGTTTAGTACATTTAATATGACCTCTATGAGCATCACCAGTTAGGTTATAAAGTCTGACAGTCGTAGGTAGGAAGGACCTGTGGAACCTCTCCGTCGTGCACCTAGGATGGTGCAGCCTACTGCTAACTGAGCTCTTCAGTGCGTTCAGCGAGTCCTGCATGGGGTGAGACTCGGACTCCAGCAGAGATGACAGCTTAACCACCATCCTCCTCTCTTCTATCTCCTCCACTGGGTCAAGGCATCGCCCCAGAACAAAGCTAGCTTTTTTGATCAACCTGTTCAGTCTCTTCCTGTTGGCTGCCCCAGCAGACCGCTCCAAATATGATGGCTGATACCACCACCGAACCGTAGAAGGTCTTCAGGAGTGCCGCTTGCACTCCAAAAGACCTGAGTCTCCTCAGGAGGTACAGCCTGTACTGCCCCTTCTTGTAGAGCACGTTGGTGTTGTGTGACCAGTCCAGTTTATTGTTCAGGTGAACACCCAGGTACTTGTAAAATGTCACCATCTTAATGTCTGTACCCTGGATGTTTACCGGTGCTGAGGGGGGGTTGTCCTAGTGGATCAAATAATTATTTAAAGTGAATTTTGCCAAGTTCAAGGTGACAAAAGTGCATTTTGAGAACACAAATTCTTCCCAGAAGAGATAGATCTGTGCGTGTTGCCTCGTGCATCAACTATATAGTCTCTGGAAAATTTTATTATCTCAAGGTCACATTTACAGAAATGGGATCCAGTTTACAGTAGTACTGGTTGTGGTCCAGTGAGTGAGGCAGGTTATCTGAGGGGGAATTAGTTATTTTTCATTGGACTGAAAAAAAAAAAGAAGAGAGAGACAAGAGGAGGAAACACGGAAAGCGTGGAGGCGTAAGATTAAACCTGAAGAGGCGTCAGCTTAACCGCATTCCTCTTCCTTCCATTATTATGGGGAACGTACAATCCCTGACAAATAAAGTGGATGAAGTTCAAGGGAATGTACAATATCAGAAGGATTTCAAGAACTGCTGTGTCATGGCTTACACGGAGACGTGGCTTACGGCGCATGACCGGGATGCGGACCTGTGGATTGACGGCTTTGGAGCCCCACTTCGCTCAGATCGGCAGGAAGAGGTAACGGGGAAATGTCAGGGGAGCGGCGTATGTTTATATATTAATAAACAGTACTGTACATCTGTCACTGTCAGAGAGCGCATCTGTACACCAGATGTGGAGCGTCTGTCCGTATCGCTACACCACTTTTATCTGCCCCGCGAGTTCCCCCAACTTTTCATAACGACTGTGTACATTCACCCGAGAGCGGATGCTGACTCCGCCTCCAGCACCGTCTTTGATGTGGTCCAGCAGTTGCAGTCGATTTCCCCAGAGGCTCCAAATTTTATTCTTGGGGATTTTAACCATGTTTCTTTAAAGAAGATACTTAAAAACTTTTATCAGTATGTCTCCTGCCCAACCAGGCGAAAAAAGACATTGACCTGTGCTATGGATCCATTGAGAGGGCCTATAAATCTATTCCTCTTCCTCCTTTAGGATCCTCAGATCACAACTGTGTACATTTGCTGCCCACATATAAAACTGCTCTCAGAAGAGACATGGCAAAGACCAGAGACATAAACGTGTGGACAGAGGATTCAGTGCACTGCCTCCAGGAATGCTTTAACTGTATGGACTGAAAGGCGTTCACACTGTCCTGTGGAGATGATTTGGACGTGACATGCTCATACATGGCTTTCTGTAGAGACATGATCGTTCCACATAAACGTGTCAAAATATATCCCAACAACAAGCCATGGGTTACAAAATCAGTTAAATCCTGCTTACAGAGGAAAGCACTTGCCTTTAAACAGGGGTCTGTTTCTGAGCTGCAGGTTGCCACAAAAGAGCTGAAGTCCAAAATTTTAAGAGCAAAACAGAATTATAAATCAGAGTTGGAAAGCAAGATGGCAACAAAGAAACTTGGTTCAGCCTGGGCCAGTATGAAAACTATTGCAGGCCTTCAGAGCACAGAGCGCAGTAATCGTGTGTTTTTAGATGGTTTTAATTCAGACACAGAGCTGGCTCATGCTCTTAATTGTTTTTATGGTCGTTTTGACTCCTTTGATTTTAGCACAGAAACCCAAGGTTTGAAACAGAAACTCAAAGACAATCAGCACTTTAATATTGAGGTGCAGGATGTTAAAAGGGCGTTCTGTGCTGTAAAAGTGAACAAAAGTCAGGGCCCTGATAATATATGTGGGCGCTTGGTAAAGTCCTGTGCACATGAGCTGAGTGCTGTATTTCACTACATTTTCAATAAGTCCTTACAGACACAACATGTGCCTAAGATCTGGAAAGATGCTGTAGTTGTCCCCGTTCCAAAATCCAGCTGTCCTAAAACGGTAAATGATTTTAGACCAGTTGCTTTGACTTCAATTTTAATGAAAATTTTTTGAAAAACTGGTCAGATTTGAGGTCCTAAAGCAGACTGAACATGCATTGGATCCTTTGCAGTTTGCCTACAGGCCTCACAGAGGAGTGGAGGATGCCACTGTCACTCTGTTTAACATGCTTTTTAAACATCTGGATTTTAATGGGACACACGCCAGGTTTTTATTTGTGGACTTTTTTTTCCGCCTTTAATACAATCCAACCTCATATTTTAGTAGAAAGGCTCCTGCAACAATTTGATTTGAGTAATAATCTGGTGGGTTGGATTCTGGATTTTTTAACCAACAGGACACAGAGAGTAAGGGTCAATGGTACATTGTCTGACCAAAAGTGTTCTTCTACTGGCTCTCCGCAGGGGTGTGTGTTGTCACCACTACTCTTCATCCTGTACACAAACATGTGTCGGAGCAGACATGACAACAGACACATTATAAAGTATGCTGATGATTCAGTTGTTGTCAGTCTCCTCCAGGATGGTGAGAGTGGCCACGGCCCAGTAGTTGATGATTTTGTTCACTGGCGTGAGGATTCCTACCTGCAGCTGAATATGACAAAAACTAAAGATATGATTATTGACTTTAAGAGGAAAACTCCCAGGCACGAAGTCACTGTACTAAAAGGTCAGACCACCGAATGTGTACAATCCTACAAATATCTTGGGACGATTATTGATAGTAATTTAAACTTTGAAGAGAACTGTGAAAGGGTGTGCAAAAAGGGTCAGCAACATTTGCATTGTTTAAGGAAACTTGCACGCTTCCAAATTGACCAACCCATAATGACAATGTTTTATCGGTGTTATGACCCGAGCGCCGGTTCTGATCGCGCTCGGGTTAAAGTTATGTCTCGCCGCCGGCCTTGACAGCTGCAGGCTGTATTCTGGCCTCACCGGGCTCTTATTGTGAAGGTGCTCGGTGGGGTTTCCGCCTGTCAACGGTCGGCCAGCTGAGTGTCATGCGCTGGCCCTCACGAGCCAGCATAAGACGCACACAGTCACCAGTGAGTTTACAGTGAGTTTTATTACGGTGAAAAGTGAACAACACAAGATGCAGGGCAATGACACATGAGTCAACACACTTCCGGAGGCGTAAGGCTAGACAGCTCACTTACAAGTCCAAAGGAGGAGACGGTCATACACAGGCAAAGGTTGTTTAGTAATTGACTACGCAGGCTGCTGAGGCAAAGACACACAAGGTCCACTCTCACCGGGAGGAGCAAGGCTAACAGCTAACTTACTGGTGCCGGAGAGGCGACGGTCAACCACAAGCATGCGAGGTAGATAATGGTCCAAGTCATCCATAGCTCAGACGTATAACGACTGACACTGCTGCGTCATACCGTCTTCTTCTTTTTCTTCTTCTGTTTTTTTTGGCGGGGGCACCCAACTTAAAGGCGCATTACCGCCATCCAGCGTTGGAGTGTGGACCAGACATTATACCCCAAGGAAAAAAACAAAACAAAAAACCCCCCCAATATTCTTTTAATTAGCCCCGTATCTTTACTGCGTCATACCGTCGCCAGTGCTGAGCTTATAAGGCGAAACACTAACGACGGTAATGACACTCACCTGGCCGACCGTTGACAGGCGGAAACCCCACCGAGCACCTTCATAATAAGAGCCCGGTGAGGCCAGAATACAGCCCGCAGCTGTCAAGGCCGGCAGCGAGACATAACTTTAACCCGAGCGCGATCAGAACCGGCGCTCGGGTCATAACAATCGGGCTTTTATTGAATCTGTTTTATCCTTTTCTTTAGTGTCATGGTTTGGTCAGATAAAACTGAAACAGAGGAAATCCTTGGATCAGGTAGTTAGATGGTCCAGTCCTTTGCTTGGTGAGTCACAGCTGAGCTTGACATCCCTGTACACCAGACAGGTACAGAGGATGGCTACCTCCATTTTAAATGATGACTCCCACCCTTTGCACTGCCACTTTCAGCTTCTTCCCTCCAGACGGAGGTTTGCTGTCCCAAAAAGTAAAACCCAGCGCTACAAAAGCAGCTTTGTTTCTGCTGTTGTTAAAGCAGACGGACAGTGACATTTTTTTATTGAACCAATCAACAGATTGTATGAAAATATTCTATTCTGTCTATTCCCGCGATTTAATATGTGTCACCAGCTTCCATAAATGACCTTATTTGCTCATAGCTCAGCCTTCACTTAGTGAGGCTGCAGTACCACCATCTCTTGATAGGTGCGGGCATTGGTGATGTCACAACAGCAATACATAGTAAATGGCAGAACGAGAGCAAAGTGATTCGGACAGCGATTATTTTCTCGAGTTTGACGACCTCAATATAAATGATGACATTGAAAATGAGGAATCGGATGATGAAGTAGTTTTGGGTGGTGCTGAGGGGGTATTCAGCCTTATTTGTGGGAAAGAAGTGAGGGTTATGTTGCCTGCCTGTGCAGTGAGCCTCATCAGAGAAACATTCCCATCTGATCACTACAAGGGATTTTGCCTACCAAGATTAGATTTGTGAACAATGATATGTAAATAAAGTTTTGTAAAATCATATATTGAGTTTATTAATGTTCATGTCAATGTTATAATTCTCATAGTTCAGCATTCATCAAAGTCGCATGTCATATACATTTGAATAATTTGAACACACTAAATTCTTCTCAATTTGAAAAGAAATATTACATACTATACCACCTTTGTATGAACGTTTGAAAACACAGCAGAAATATACAAAGAAATACAAAAATCAATGGAGTATCACTACAGATTAAGAAAATAACTAGTTTCCAGATATAGCAATTATTATATTCCAATAAATAACATTTCACAGTTATAATGGGCACCATTTTATGGTAGAAAATTGGGGTTCCATTTTTAAAAGCACATTTCTCTTACAATCTTAGGCTTATATTTATTTTTCTTAGCAAATATGTTGCTTCCCTAAAAATTGAAAGCTGAACTGTCATTGGTAATTACCTCCGCCAGGCCGAAAAGGCCAGGAGGAGGTTATGTTTTTGCCGGGGTTTGTTTATCGGTTTGTCAACTCCGCGTTCTTCAACGTTTTAGGCACAAAAGCACGCGCAAAACACTGGTGGTCTGGGCCCGCCAGCGCGCCTCTGTTTGCGCGACGCTGCAAAACCTGACACGGGCACCTGTCCGCCGCCGCATTATTTCCCAGAAATAATTTGATTTTGAAAATCATCCATTGCTTGGAATTCATTTAAAATGTTCAGTAAACATTTGCAGTGAATATTAAAAATACAAAACTTACCCTGTTTACTTCTCATGTTCTGACAGCTGATTGCCTCGGTAGATCACCCTGGCTTTTCACGCCACTGTCACTGACACTTGTCTCAGAGTCAGACTGGGGAATCGAGGGATATATAGTTGGAATAGCCGTTTTCTTTATCACTAATCTTTTTGCAAATTTCATTTCAAATTGCATCTTATTCTCGAAATCGCTGTAAACGAAATGTCTGCACATGCAGGGCGCTGACGAGGTGCAGGTGTGCGCGCAGCTGAGGCAGATGCGTGAGAGCGGCGAGCCGTGACACCTGCAAAATATATGTGGACAAGAAAGACTGACAAACCTGGGAACTATTTCACTGCAGTCTGCTTTAATACAGAAGCTGAAGCAATGGGGAACACTGTATGTCT
Source organism: Pholidichthys leucotaenia (assembly GCA_020510985.1). Lineage (NCBI taxonomy): Eukaryota > Metazoa > Chordata > Actinopteri > Cichliformes > Pholidichthyidae > Pholidichthys > Pholidichthys leucotaenia. The sequence continues at coordinate 284,657,187 of CM035848.1, read as the reverse complement.
CTGTAATTGAGAACTTTGCTTCTAAAAAACACAGGAGGATGGACTTCCAATATAAGTAACCGGTGAGTTAAACTGTCTTTCTTCAGCATGTTTTTTCCCCCTAACCGTTCTTATGATCATGAAAATATTTGGTAATTCCGAGAAATATCCGTAATCGCCGATTTTAAAACGTAAACATCAAGTGTTGCATGAAGCAAAACACAGCAGTGGCCGCGACCGTGTGCGTGTGTTTGGCTGAGCTGACGTCACACAGTCAGTGGCCATCTTAGCCGCTGATCGCTTGGCTCTCCAGGGCAGCATACTTTCAAGAGCACATTGTCACCATATGCGACACTTGTTGAGACCAAAACATGTGCAGTTCGCTTTAGCTCGTCTCAGACAACAATTTCAGATATGAATTAGCAATATTGAATTTTCGTCTGTCCGTCTGCTTTAAAGAATTGAACAAGATGTAACAATATATTGCACATAATTTAGTTACCTATTTATTAATTTTATTTTATATTTACTTATTTTTGTAGGTTTTTATTTGGGTTCTAAATCTTTTACTGGGTTTTAGACTTTTGAGTTTTTAACCTCTTGACTAGTCTTTAACTTTTTAATATGACCCTTCTCTCTTATCTCTTTGTTTTCTCTCTTATTTCTTTGTCCTATGTCCTGATTGGTGGAGCCTTGAGCACTTTTATCATGTTTATAGTCAGCTTCATGTGTGCCTGTGTTTGTGTTCATGTTTAATGTAATTGTGGTTTGTAAATATGGATGTCACCTGACTGCAAAACAAATCTACCTATGGGTACAAATAAAGTAACCTAAGCCTGAACCTGAACCTGAACTGTCACTGTGCTCAATAAGCTGAGTTGATAAAACACATAACACATTTTCGTTGTACCCACAATTTGGTTTTACTTTACAACTGTACAATGACAATAAAAGCCTATTCTATTCCTATTCTATTCTAATAATAATAGTAATAATCATATTTTCCCTTTTTCATAGACAAAGCATTTTAACTGAAGTGGAAACATTATTTTAACACATTTTATAAGTTTTAGCTATTTGGTAGCTTGGCAGACCCACCCGATAAAGCCAAACAGAATTTTGCGGGCAGGCTCCAATTTCTCACGGCAGATGAAAACTTTGTGGCTCGGCTCACGTTTGTTTTCATACATCCAATTGTGTGCATGAAAACCAGTGTATGCCTTGTTTCTGTGAGTGCACGCCCTTTAAACATGAGGCCCTAGGTCAACCTGACCTTTCAGCTTGACCTTAAGCCCAACCTGGATAAAGACCCACCTGAGGATCATTGTGAGTGAGTTTCGTGAACATCGAGGCAAATGCCCAGGAGGAGGAACAATTTTCATGAAATCACCCTCGTGCCCAGATTTTCTGTCCTTTGACCTTGAGCACAACTTGGATGCAGAGTCATCTGCAAAATGTACATCATCAGTGCAAATCAAATCTGGGGACCAAGTTTTAAAATATTTGAAACAAAACTGTAGGAGGAGTTGATTTCACAAAACAGGGGGGATGGCTGGACGGAAGGACGAACGGACAGACAGACATCGCCATAGCATAATCCATCTTTGGTTGAAGACCAAAGGGGCCTCCAGGTAGAAGGGTGGGGGATAAAAAACTGGAGATGCTTGAACTTAATGAGATGGTCACTTTTTCTGACTTTGAAGTAAATTACATTCCAAATGTCAGATTTTATCAAGTCATGTCGATCAAAGTGCACTTGCTGTGCCAAGTTCTCATTAAACATTCCTCTTGGTGCTGAAGGAAATGTCAGAGTTGAAAATACAGAAAAAGGAAAGCCAGATGAAGTACAAAACCTAATTCCAATGAAGTTGGAACATTGTATAAAACGTAAATAAAAACAGAATACAGTGATTTAAAAAATCCTTTTCAGCCTATATGCAATTGCATACACTACAAAGACAAGACATTTAATGTTCAACCTGAAAAACCTTATTTTTGCAAATATTCGCTCATTTTAAATTTGATACCTGCAACACATTCCAAAAAAGCTGGACAGGGGCATGTTTACCACTGTGTTACATCACCTTTCCTTTTAACAACACTCAATAAGCATTTAGGAACTGAGGACACTAATTATTGAAGCTTTCTAGGTGGAATTCTTTCCCATTCTTGCTTGATGTATGACTTCAGTTGCTCAACAGTCCAGGGTCTCCATTGTCGTATTTTACGCGTCATAATGCACCACGCATTTTCAGCGGGAGAAAGGTCTGGACTGAGACAGGTCAGTCTAGTACCTGCACTCTTTTACTACGAAGCCACGCTGTTGTAACATGTACAGAATGTGGCTTGCTACTGTCTTGCTGAAATAAGCAGGGATGTCCCTGAAAAAGATATTGCTTGGATGGCATCATGTGTTGCTCCAAAACCTGTATGTACCATTCAGCATTAATGGTGCCTTCACAGAATTACAAATTACCCATGCCATGGGCAGTAACACACCCGCATACCATCCCAGATGTTGACTTTTGAACTTTGCGCTGATAACAATCTGGATGGCCATGTTCCTCCTTAGCCCGGAGGACACACTGTCCATGAGTTCCAAAAACAATCTGAAAAGTGGAAAGTGCCACCTCTCTCTTTGCCATGCACCTAGATTCCAAATACTTCTATCTACTTTCTTCATCTCCCTGACTATCCCACTTTTTCTTTGCTAACCTCTTCCTTTGAATACTTCCTTGTACCTCCTGGCAGCCACAGACAGAGCACCGGCCAAGGTACAGGCGAGAAAAAGAGACTGTAAGATGGCCAAACCCGGCCTTATAATGCTGAGGGGCTGCCCTGGTCCCCCCCCCCCCAAGCTGGTTCTACCCTTTTCTGTCCAAGAGACAGTAATGTAAATTTTGGCTAACTAGCTCTATTGTTCATATGTTTGTGCATGTTAAAAAACAAAGAAAAACAAATATTTTACAGGTGGCAGAATAATCCACCTTGCCATGTGGGCAGGACGGTAGTCCACCAGTCCTCCCTAGTTTAGGTTTTGTTGTGTGAATGTGGTAGGCCATTTGGTAATTTCAGTTTTAGATTTGTTAGTGCATGATTCGGGTCCTAAATTGGGGAGGGTCTTAATTGTGTGTGTGGTTTTGGACTTTCTACGGAAGAGAAGGGGGGGGGGTGATGCTGTCTTTTATTATGAAGTGCGATGTAGTGGCAGCCACTTCCTCTTCCCCCACTGCACCGCCCTGTAAATGCCAGGGGGCATCCATTTTAAGGCCTATTGCCGACGCCCCTGCCTGGTGGCTGTATTGTGTGTCCAATCACTAATAAAGCTGAGTTCGCCCATTCACCTGGCCTCATCATTACGCAAGGGTATTTACAGACATAACAGGGTGGACTGCCGTCCTGTCCACACAGCAAGGTGCATTATTCTGCCACCTGCTAAAGTAAATCAAAGTCCATTAATAACTAAAATTGTACGCCGTGCTCCTAAACTAAAACAGAAAAAAACAAAATAATCCCATATATAACATTTTAACACCACCACCACCAACAACAGAACTTCAATATATACTATTCACAACCCAATTCTTCAGGTGAAAAGACATAATTGGCATGGGGGCCGAGGGCAGCCCCTCAGCAGATGTGCCCCTGGAAACAGCCGGTCTCCGGGGTGATGGCTGACCCTCCAGACGCTGAAGCCGTTCCTCCTCACCATTGACCTCATCTCACGTCCAGCCACGTCTCCTGAAGAATTCTCCCAGACATGCCGAAGCCAGTTTGCATGCCACACCAAGCCGTCAGACAGCCTAAAGTGCGCTGCGTCCAGTTTGGCCACTATGCGCAGACACTCCTGACGCTCCTGATGTTGTCGTCTGGCCCATCTTCGCCGCGGACGCTCCCCACCTCAAATCCGAACCCAATCCAGGACCCTCAACGGGGCCCGGCTCGGCTTGAGACGTTGTTGTCGAGCACACCAATCCTCTGTGCTCATGGGTCTTGCCCCAACCTCTTCTAATGCTGTTGTAATGTGCACCATCGTAGCTGCAGATCCCCCGTTCCAATGCGGCCAAACTCCGGAGGGCTAATCCATTGGTGCAACTCGCCGCCCAGGCACCTCGCCATCACGCTCAGTACTCCCCTCGACCATTTCCTGAGTGCCGGCACTGAGACACACCTGCGCTGGCCCTGAGCAAAACTGGTCCTGCTTGACCGCCATGGCGTCCAGTAGTTCTTCATCCCACACCACATCTTCATCAGTTGCCAGAATCAGGGGGTTCCACTGGCCACAGCCCGACCACTCTTCCCCAGCGTCATCTTTGATGGTAAATCCCAGTCCGTAAAATAAATCACAGCCCATGATGTTATTGCCCCGTGCTGTCACGTGGAATGTGAAGTTGAGCACCGTCATGGACTTGTACCAAACAGTCAGCTCCAAAGTCCCGACCGTGTCCAACCTTCCACCTCCATTATCGTACAACAGTGCTGGGTTGCCTCTAACCCTGCGGTGGGGAAAAAAGCCTCTTCACCGCGGCCCAATTCAGCAACGAACCCTCTGCTCCCGTGTCAATCAACAGTAGCACCTCTGTGTCGTACAGCCCCACTGTGCAAAACGTGTACCCGTTCGTGTCGGGGGGACACCATATGGAAGGTTGTCTGGGGCGGGCGGAGTGATTTCTTCCGTGGGCTCTCCAGTTTAAATTCACAGAACATCCTGGCAAAATGATCCAAGTGACCACATCTGTTACAACATGTTCCTCTCGCTGGGCAGTCCTTAGCCTTTTTCCAGTGTGTTGCAGACCCACAACCCATACAAAGGGATTTTCCTGAGGCAGACCTTCTGCTAGTAGTGTTGGATTCCGTCTCTGTCGTCCAAACTATCTTCGCTATCCGGGTCCATGACAGTTGCCGCGACGAGAGGCTCTAGTGACTGCTGTGACTGGCGCCCAGTTTGCTCCAGAGCTAGCTTGTCCGCAGCTTCCATTTGGAGAGCTAGCTTGATGACTCTGGCAAACGTGAGTTCACTAGGCACTGTAAGTAGCCTAGCCCACAATGCAGTGCTGCAAGTATGTTCCACCAGCTGGTCACGAATCATTTCTTCTTTCAGTGCTCCAAAACGGCACTCGCTAGCTAGTTGCCTCAAGTTAAGATAAGATGAGATAAGATAAGCCTTTATTAGTCCCACAACGGGGAAATTCCAGGATTGCAACAGCACAGGGATAGCAACACTCAGAGCAACAATCAGTTGGTGACAAACTGCCGGGCGGGTTCACCTACCTGTTGATGTCGCTGCAGAAAGCGGATCCTCTGAACTGTCACATTATCCGGGGTGTGGAAATGGCTAGCTAGCAGCTCTGCTACCTCTTCATAAGTGTTGGAAGTACCGGGCGCTAGCAGGAGTCGCTGGCTCTCTATGCCCAGATTGTGAACCAGAAGCACCCGGGTCCTGAGCTTGTCGAGCTCCCCAAGACCCAATGCGGCAACATAGTTTTGGAAGGCTTCAAACCTTCAAAAAGGGCGAAAAGATGCTTTGCACACCTCTGTGGTTTAATCTGACGTCGCCAAATGTTTTGTCTGATATTACCCTGGTTTACAGAGCAGGTGAGGTGACTTGTGGAAGACAGCTTTATTGGACACGCTGATGATGACAGCCACAGACAGAACACCGGCCAAGGTATAGGCAAGAAAAAAAGACCGTAAGATGGTCGACCCTGGCCTTATATAGGGCGGGGCGGTGACGTCACCGGAGGTGCACGTCATCACTTTGTACTTCACAGTAAAAGTACTCTATTACACTGTCTACCTGTTTCCATCAATACCTTTGCTGTGCTTTCCCGGTCATCAGGCAATTCTTCCCTACCACCCAGAGCCTGTATCAACTCCTTGCTGAACTTTATGCAAACTTCTTCCTTCTGTAACTCCCCCCACTTAATCTTTGGCTCTGCCTTCACTCTGTTCTCTTCTTTCTTTCCAAAATCACCCTACAGACTACTGTCCAATGCTGTCTAGCTACATTCACCCCTGCCACCACCAACGCTATCAATCTTTTCTTGGAGGGTTTGTGCACTGGAGTGTTTCACAGTTGATTTTTTATTCAGCTAAATGCACTTTGTGATGTGCCAAGGTCAGTTATGAATGAATGAATGAATGAATGAATCTTTATTTCAGATAGATAAGATTAAAAGAAAGGAACAGAATAATATAACAAGGGGGGGAAAAAATCCAACAAAGTCAAATTAAACAATCACTCCTCGGATTACACAATTCAACATAAGTTATCCGAAATGGGTGATGGCTGAAGCCAGAGCTTATATTGCCCACCCATGTAACATCTAAAAATTCAAAAAAATAAAAATAAAAGTGATTACAAATCAAAACAAAGCTAAGACAAAACGTGACAAAACAAAACTAAGCAACAGCACAACACAGACTGGATATGATAATCCTTATGTGATTTTACATGTCATCTTGTATATATGTTTGGAGTATTTCTTCCTTTAGTTTTTGTTTAAATTGTCTAAGCGTTGTACATGATTTTAATTCAGGTCCAAAAGCATTCCACAGTCTGACTCCTTGCACTGAGACACAGTGTTGCTTGGTGGTAGTTCTCACTGAAGGTTTTTGAAATATACATGTTCCTCTGAAATGATATTGTTTCTCTCTTATTTGGACCAGGATGTCCATCCATCCATCCATCCATCTTCTACTGCTTTTCCGGAGGTCCAGGTCGTGGTGGCAGCAGTTCAAGCAGAGAAGCCAAGACTTCCCTCTCCCCAGCCACCTGCTCCAGCTCTTCAGAGGGGGACACCAAGGCGTTCCCAGACCAACAGAGAGACATACAGTTAGGCCCAAAAAATTTTGGACAGTGACACAAGTTTTGTTATTTTAGCTGTTTACGAAAACATATTCAGGATACAATTATATAATCAATATGAGCTTAAAGTGCAGACTCTCAGCTGTAATTTGAGAGTATTCACATCCAAATTGGAGCAAGGGTTTAGGAATTACAGCTCTTTAATACCTAGCTGCCTCTTTTTCAAGGGACCAAAAGTAATTGGACAATTGACTCAGAAGGCTGCAAAAAAATAAAAAGGCTGCATGGGCTCTTCCCTCATTAACCTGTCATCAATTAAGCAGTTAAAAGGTCTGGAGTTGATTCCAGGTGTGGCGTTTGCGTTTGGAAGCTGTTGCTGTGAACACACAACATGCGGTCAAAGGATCAATGGAGGTGGAACAGACCATCCTGAGGCTGAAAAAAAGAAGAAATCCATCAGAGAGATAGCAGAAATGTTAGGAGTGGCCAAATCAACAGTTTGGTACATTCTGAGAAAAAAAGAGTGCACTGGTGAGCTTGGGAACTCAAAAAGGCCTGGATGTCCACGGAAGACAACAGTGGTGGATGATCGCAGAATCCTTTCCATGGTGAAGAACAACCCCTTCACAACATCCACTCAAGTGAAGAACACCAGTATCTAAGTCTATCATAAAGAGAAGACTTCATGAGAGTAAATATAAAGGATTCACCACAAGGTGCAAACCATTAATCAGCCTCAAAAATAGAAAGGCCAGAATTGACTTTGCCAAAAAACACCCGAAGAAGCCAGCCCAGTTCTGGAACAGCATTCTTTGGACAGATGAGACTAAGCTCAACCTGTACCAGAATGATGGGAAGAAGAAAGTTTGGAGAAGAATTGGAACAGCTCATGATCCAAAGCACACCACATCTTCTGTAAAACATGGTGGAGGCAGTGTGATGGCATGGGCATGCATGGCTTCCAGTGGCACTGGGTCACTTGTGTTTATTGATGATGTGACAAAAAACAGAAGCAGCCGGATGAATTCTGAAGTGTATAGGGATATACTTTCTGCTCAGATTCAGCCAAATGCAGCAAAGTTGATTGGATGGCGCTTCACAGTACAGATGGACAATGATCCAAAACATACTGCAAAAGCAACCCAGGAGTTTTTTTTTTAAAGCAAAGTGGAATATTCTGCAATGGCCGAGTCAATCACCAGATCTCAACCCAATCGAGCATGCATTTCACTTGCTCAAGACAAAACTTAAGGCAGAAAAACCCACAAACAAGCAACAACTGAAGATAGCTGCAGTAAAGGCCTGGCAAAGCATCACAAAGGAGGAAACCCAGCGTTTGGTGATGTCCATGGGTTCCAGACTTCAGGGAGTCATGGCCTGCAAAGGATTCTCAACAAAATATTGAAAAGTAACATTTTACTTAGGGTTATGTTTATTTGTCCAATTACTTTTGAGCCCCTGAAATGAGGAGCGTTTGTATAAAAATAGCTACAATTCCTACATGTTTAACCATATATTTTTGTTCAACCCCTTGAATTAAACCTTAAAGTCTGCACTTCAATTCCGTTGTAGTTGTTTCATTTCAAATCCAACGTGGTGGCATGCAGAGCCCAAATCATGAAGATTGTGTCACTGTCCAAATATTTCTGGGCCTAACTGTAGTCTCTCCAGTGAGTCCTGGGTCTGCCCCAGGGTCTCCTCCCAGTGGGACGTGCCCAAAACACCTCAGGTGGGAGGCGTCCAGGAGGCATCCTGATCAGATGCCCAAACCACCTCAACTGGCTCTTTTTAATGTGGAGGAGCAGTGGTTCTACTCTGAGCCTCTCCCGGATGACTGAGCTCCTCACCCCATCTCTATGGGTGAGTCCAGCAATCCTACAAAGAAAGCTCATTTCACCCACTTGTATCAGTGATCTCATTCTTTCGGTCATTATCCAAAACTCGTGATCACAGGTGAGGGTAGGGACGCAGACTGACCAGTAAATCGACAGCTTTGTCTTGGAGCTTAGCTCCCTCTTCACCACAACACACCGATCCAACATCCGCATCACTGCAGATGCTGCTCTGATCCATCTGTCAATCTCTTGTTCCATTCTCCCCTCACTCGTGAATAAGATCCCGAGATACTTAAACTCCTCCCCTTGGGGCAGGAGCTTATCCCCAACCCAGAGAGGAATATCCACCTTTTTTCGGCTGAGGACCATGGACTTGGAGGTGCTGATTCTCATCCCAGCTGCTTCACACTCAGCGGCAAACCGTTCCAGTAGACACCCGCCGTTCCCTGGCTGTGCCTAGAAATCCTGTCCATAAAAATTTTGAACAGGATCGGTGACAAAGGGCAGGACTGGCGGAGTCCAACTCTCACTGGGAATGAGTCCGACAGAGTGTTGGCAATACGAACCAAACTCTCACAATGATCGTATAGAGACCGGATAGCTCGTAACGATGAAGCCCGATACCCCATACTCCCGATGTACCCCCCCACCCAAAACAAAAAAAACAAACATGAGGGATGTGGTCGAATGCCTTCTCCAAGTCCATAAAACACATGTAAACTGGTTGGGCAAACTTCCACAAACCCTCGGGGATTCTCGAGAGGATAAAGAGTTGGTCCGATGTGCCACGGCCAGGATGAAAACTACATTGCTCCTCCTGAATCCGGGGTTCGACCAACGGCAAGACTTTCCTCTCCAATACCTTGGCATATCTTTCCCAGGGAGGCTGAGAAGCATGATTCCTCTAAAGTTGGAACACACCCTCCAGTCCCCTTTCTTGAAGAGAGGAACCAGCCACACTGGTTTGCCATGAAAAAGGCACTGTCCCCAACCTCCACGCAATGTTGCAGAGGCATGTCAACAATGACAGCCCTACAACATCCAGGGCCTTGAGGTACTCAGGATGAATCTCGTCCACCCCTGGGGCCCGGCCACCAAGGAGCTTTTTAACCACCTTGGCAGCCTCAGCCCTTGTGATGGGTGAGTCGTCCCCCTCGTCCACAAGCCCTGCTTCCTCCGTGGAAGGTGTGTCAGTGGGATTGAGGAGATCCTCGAAGGATTCCTTCCACTTCCTGACGATATCCCCAGTCAAAGTCAGCAGTGCCCCATCCTCACCATACACAGTGTGAACAGGGAGCTGCTTCCCCCTTCTGAGCTGCCGGACAGTTTGCCAGAATCTCTTCGAAGCCAACCAAAAGTCTTGTTCCGTGGCCTCACCGAACTCCTCCCACACCCGAGTTTTTGCTTCAGCAACCACCCGAGCTGCACTCGGCTTGGCTTGCCAGTAAACCTCAGCTGCTTTGGGAGTCCCACAAGCCAACCAAGCTCGATAGGGCTCCTTCTTCAGCTTTACGGCCCCCCTCACCACTGGTGTCCACCACTTGGTTCGGGGGTTGCGACCATGAGATGCACTGATGACCTTGCGGCCGCAGCTCTGGGCAGCCGCTTCAACAATGGAGGTGGAGAACATGCCCATTCAGACTCCATGTCTCCAGACTCCCTTAGAATGTGGTCAAAGTTCTTCTGGAGGTGAGAGTTGAAGACCTCCCTGACAGAGGCTTCAGCCAGATGTTCCCAGCACACCCTCACTATATGTTTGGGTCGACCATGTCTGAATGGCATCCTTCCCTGCCACCAGATCCAGCTCACCACCAGGTGGTGATCAGTTGACAGCTCTGCACCCCTCTTTACCAGAGTGTCCAAGACATACGGTTGCAGGTCTGATGATACGATAACAAACTTGATCATCGACCTGCGACCTAGGGTGTTCTGGTGCACATATGGACATCCTTCTGCTTGAACATGGTGTTTGTTATGGACAAACTCTGGGTAGCACAGAAGTTCAATAACTGAACACCACTCGGGTTCAGATCGGGCAGGCCGTTCCTCCCAATCACCCCCCTCCAGGTTTTACTGTTGTTGCCCACATGTGCATTGAAGTCCTCCAGTAGGACAATGGATTCTCCAAGAGGAGCACCCTTTAGCACCCCAGTCAGACACTCCAAAAAGGGTGGGTACTCTGAATCATTATTTGGTGCATAGGCACAAATGATGGTCAGGACCCGTTTCCCAACCCAAAGGTGCAAGGAAACAACCCTTTCATCCATCCATGCATCCATCCATCTTCTTCCACTTAATCCTTTTCGGGTCGAGGATATTCCAGCATCTTTGGACGAGAGGCAGGGTACACCCTGGACAGATCGCCAGTCCATCGCAGGGCCAACACAGAGACACAGACAACCATTCACTCTCACATTCATACCTAAGGACAATTTAGAATCCCCAGTTTGATGCCAATTAACCTAACTTGCATGTTTTTGGCATGTGGGAGGAAACCGGAGAAATCCTGGAGTAAACCCACGCAGACACGGGGAGAACATGCAAACTCCACACAGATCACTGTTGGTGGGGGCTGGGATCGAACCCAGGATTCCCCGGCCAAGGGTGAGTTGCTGTGCTGCCGTAGTGCTAACCACTCCGCCACCGCACTGCCCCCCTTTCATCCACCGGGGAAAACTCCAATATAGAGACAGCAAGATAGGCGGATACAAGAATACCTGCCCCTGCTCGTTGCCTCTCGCCCGGGGCAATTCCAGAATAGGCCAAGCTCCAACCCCTCTCCAGGAGACTGGTTCTAGAACCGGAGCTGTGTTGAGGTGAGGCCGACTATATGTAGCCGGTATCTCTCAGCCTCATGCACCAGCTCAGGCTCCTTCTCCACCAGAGAGGTGACATTCCATGTCCCAAAAGCCAGTTTAGGAAGCCTGGGATCAGACCGCCAAGATCTCTGCCTTCGACCGCCACCTGATCCACATAGCATCGGACCCCCATGGTCCCCCCTGCAGGTGGTGAGCCCACTGGAGGGCAGACCCATGTAACTCCTTCGGGCTGACCCCGGCCTGGTCCCAGGGGCAGAAACCTGCCCACCAGGCTCTAGCTATCAAGTACCCCCCTTCCCAGGCCTGGCTCCAGGGTGGAGCCCTGGTAATCCCATACCGGGCGGGGTACACTGAATCCTTGTTCTAACATTCATCATGAGAGTCTGTTGAATCGTTCTTAGCTCCTGGGATCACTAGGGCACGCAAACCCCGCACCATGATAAGGTGACGATCCATGAGGGGTGAATGACCAGGATGTAGTATATTTTATTTCAAAAGGGAAACAAATGTTAATGCTACTACTACTGCTCCTTCAATTCACATATTAAATTTGTTTCTAAGACTGCCTTCTATCATTTGCGTAATATTGCCAAGATTAGGAGCATCTTGTCTCAGAGTGATGCTGAGAAACTGATCCACACTTTTGTTAGCTCGAGATTAGATTATTGTAATTCTTTATTATCAGGCTGTCCTAAAACATCTTTAAAAAGTCTTCAGCTGATCCAAAATGCTGCAGCAAGAGTTTTAACAGGTACTAGAAAGAGATCATATCTCTCCGGTTCTGGCCTCCCTTCATTGGCTTCCCATAGAGTTTAGAATTAAGTTTAAAATCCTTCTTCTTACTTACAAAGCTCTATACAATCAGGCTCCTCTTTATTTAAAAGATCTGATACTACCGTATTATCCTAACAGAGCACTACGCTCCCAAAATGCAGGATTACTTGTCATACCTAGAATCTCCAAAAGTACAATGGGAGGCAGAGCCTTCAGTTATCAAGCTCCTCTCCTGTGGAACCAGCTGCCAATCTGGATTCGGGAGTCAGACTCGATCTCTGTTTTTAAGAATAGGGCTAAAACCTACCTTTTTGATATAGCCTACAATTAGGGAGGGATCATGTGTTTCTGAACCCTCCCTTAGTTATGCTGCTAATAGGTTTAGTCAGCCGGGGGACCTCCAGTAATGCACTGGGCCTCACTCCTTTCCTCACTCTCAATGAAATATTTTTTTGCTGGTCATTAACATTTGTTTGTTCTCTCCCATAGATTGAGTCCCCATCGTGCTGTTTGCTCTCTACATGTCTGTTCTTTTCTTCTTCTCTATCCCCTCACCCCCCAGCCAGTTGCAGCAGATGACTGCCCCTCCCTGAGCCTGGTTCTGCTGGAGGTTTCTTCCTGTTAAAAGGGAGTTTTACCTCTCAACCGTCGCCAAGTGCTTGCTCACAGGGGATCGCCTGATTGCTGGGGTCTTTCTGCAACTGTGGGGGTTCCCCTACAGTTGATAGTGCTATGAGATGACTGTTGTTGTGAAATGGTGCTATATAAATAAAGTTGAATTGAATGGAATTACTAACAGTGCACACTGAGTTTTTATGCGCTTTGAGATATGTCTGAGTAAGATGTGACCAAAATGTTTTTTTAGAGAATTTAATTTTTTTCATCCTCTTTATTTAATTGTTGTTCAGGAGGAAAAATATTTCTACTACTTCAAGTTCTGCTCAACCCCAGCACTGTTATTGTGTTTTTATGCACGTTTGATGTGCCTTGGTCATATGCCAAGCGCACATTTAAAACCAAGACGATGAATAAAAAGTGCATATTTTTGACTTCCGGTTATGGCGGCCACGTAGGAAGACGTGTTTCACACTGCTCTGCTCCTAAAAATAAAAAGTTTACTAAAACTCTCTTAATTGGAACAAAAACCCATCCCAGCATTTTGGCGCGGACATGGTAAAGACCAAGGTTGGGAAATTAGGTGGAGGAAAAGGCAACTCGACAAAACAACCCAAGCTAACAGACTTCCACGCTCGAGGCAAAACAGAAAGAACTCCAGAGACAATGGCGGAGGAGGGAGCCGGCGGCGGAGCGGGAACTGCAGAAGAGGGGACAAACGCAGTGCTCACTGCCATCAACTCCATGAGAACAGAGTTTTCGTCTAAATTTGATGGGATTATAGCAGCGATAGAAGGAATGAGAAAGGAAATAAATGTCTGTATGGAGCGAGTATCACAGGCGGAGCTCCGAATTTCAAGCGCTGAAGATGACGTCACCAGCCTACAATCTAAGTTGCAAACACTGGAATTAAAATGTAAACGTCTGGAAGATAACGTCCTGGACTTGGAATCCCGCTCGCGACAGAATAATTTGAGGCTGGTGGGCCTCCCGGAGGGAGCGGAGGGACGGGACCCATGTTCCTTTTTGGAAAAGTGGATTCCAGAAGCGCTGAACAACGTGGATCTGCAGTCATCGGTTGTTTTAGAGAGAGCTCACCGAATCGGCCCACCGAGAGATAATAAGACACCACCGAGGACGCTGATTATGAAGTTTCTCAACTACACAGGCAAGGTGACGTCACCAATGTGGCGCGAGCTAAAGGGGAAATTAAATATCAGGATCAACAGGTGCGGTTCTACCCAGATTTGGCCACAGGAATTCAACAATTAAGGAGGCAGTTCGACCCCGCCCGCAAAGAGCTGCGCAACCTCGGGATTCGTCACGGAGTGATTCATCCAGCAAGACTGCTGGTCACATATAAGGGGAGAACCCACATCTTCAAGACCCCTCAAGAGGCGCAGGAGCTCATCAAGCAAATTCAAAAGGAGACTGGTGGGAGCTAAGCATGAACATGACAAAGGTAGAACTTTTAAGCATATGTACAGGCATCTGATTGAGCTGAAACATATAACATGTCTACAAAATACAGACTGTATTAAAAAAAAAAAAGCTATGATGTACAAAGTTGCTATAAAACTTTGAAGTTATGTTGAAAAAACTACAGAAGAGAGTTAATGTCATAAGAATAGTAGTAGAGTCAGGGTGATTGAGAGGAGAAAGAGAGAGTGGTTTGACTGATCCTTGCAGGTGTGGAACAGTCACTAGCTATAATGGGAGACAGAATTTTTTGATTTTGGGGGCATTACCACAAATGTGGGGAAAGGGAATTTGTTTTTGTTTAGTTTGTAGGATGAATGTTCTATCATCCATGTTTTTGCTTCTCTGTAAGAGTATGTTCATATTGCAAGGTAATCTCAAACTCCTTATTGATCATAGATCAAAGCGTTAATCTTAATTTAACTTCATGGAATTGCAGAGGTCTACAAAATCTTAAAAAACTTAAACAAGTTATGAATAAAATAAAAGACATAGATTCAAAAATTGTATTTTTACAAGAAACTCATCTATTAGAGGAGGATGTAAAAAGAATTAGGAGAAGATGGCAAGGTAATGTGTTCACCTCATCATTTTCATCCCGAGCTAGGGGAGTTATGATTCTCATACATAAAACAGTCCCATTTCAAACGAAAAATGTAATTAGAGACAAATTTGGAAGATATCTAATCATCCAAAGATCTTTGTTGTTAGAAAATATAAATCTGGTGAACTTATACGGCCCCAATATTGATCATCAAAACTTCTTTGTTAATTTATTCCTCACTTTATCATCACTTACAGGGCAAGATATAATAACAGGGGATTTTAATTGTACATTGAATCCCAGTATAGATAGATCAACAGGACTGGACTGTACGCACAATGGATGTAGGATGACCATTAATCATTTTATGAAAGAATTAAGATTGCTAGTGTAGGGTGAATTGCCTATAAAAATATTTGTCATAAGGTACAGGAATTATTTATTTTATTTAATAGTGGGCGTGAAAGGGGGGCAGAGTTAAACCGTCACTTCTACACCCGCTAAATCAAATAAAAGCACTGGTAAAAGGGGCACCAGTCCTAACGGACAATAATATTAACTTTAATTTTAATTAACTTTGTACCTTAAATTACTTGATGAATCAGTCTCAAAGTTTCAGTGAGTTTTTGTCCTGCCGTGATTAGGAAACCTGTATATGCGAAAGGAAAACGCTTCAACTGCTCTCATTCACTCTTTTATTAAACTCATTCAGGTTACATGACATGGCGTTCAAATGATGAATAAACAGATTCAGATGATAACAGCGTAATATATCACATCAACTGATATTGGGTTCCTGAACATAAAATCCAGCGTTACACCTCTGCAGGACCAAGGAGAAACTAGACTTATGTTTCAACGGTAAATGAGGCTGGAATGTTTTAACAAAACAACGCAATTTTATGGAGAAAATTCATAAGCTAATTATCTAAAAAAAAAATTCCTGAATTAATCTACAAAAATTTAAGGGCAGTTACTTAAAAACGACTAAGAGTTTTCCTTCAGTTTACAGTTCTATCCTGCGGCTGAGAGACTAATTGAGCCCTGAAATACGGGCCATATTCAATTGTAATTTAATTGTTAGGACATCACGTTTTAACCCAGGAGATAGGAGAAATAAGAGTTTCACTCACAAGACAGCTGTAGGTCCACGTTTCAGCGGGTCGATACCGGCCGAGTTGGGAGTTAGGACGTCGGAGGAAGTGGCTGCTGCGATGCCTCCTCACAGCCATGGAAGTGTAAACTCAGCTGGGGGGCCCTTCAAGGAGACACTTGCAGCCGTGGATGATTTGTCTCAGGGCGGCGTGAAAAGTCCTTGAAAAGAATCTAAATTTGAGGTCTCTTGTAGCGGGATAGACCAAAAAAACTGAAGGAAAATCTTCTCAGTCTCTGTTCACTTTAAACTAGGCAAATTAAGGGTCCACTTTAATGGCGTGAAAAGTCATGAAAAAAAAAATGTTAGAAAAACATTTACTAGGATAAGAATGGCTTCTGAGGTGAAGGAAAAAGTTTGATAATTTGATTCTCTAAAAGGAACGAGCTCTAAAGAAAAATGGTTTCTCCTCAGTGACCAGAATATAACGAAAGACTTGACAAACACACAGAGAATAAAATAAAACTTCACAGGGCCTTGAAACGGTGGAATAAAATCTTCTTCTGAGATCTAGATTACTATTCTGCTTCTTTAATCTTAATTTAGTTCCTAATCTTTCTCAAAATCTCTCTCTTTCTTCTTTCTGTGTTTCTAATTCTTAATCTTATCACCGTTTTGCTGTTCTAATCTTCCTGCCTGTTGTCTCTACTTCTACTTTTCCTTAACTTTTCTTACTCTGCTGATCTCTGACTTCTCTCTTTTAAAGTTTACCTCGCCGCGGTCGTAAAACTGATGATGTAGTCGCAAGACTGACCCAATCGACTTTTTCAGAAGCAGTTTGAAATGGCTGCTATCAAATGTGAGAACACTCTTTGTTTGGAGCAGCCAATCAAATGAAGACACCATCCCATGAAATTTCAGAGGGAAAATCAACACTCAGCAGTTCTTATGAAATAAATGCTCAATAATAAAATCTAACTACATTAAATGACTTGGCTATATTTTGGTGATCATGCATTTATATCACTACTCTAATATGTGTTTGAATAACACTCATGAATATAACATTTCTTATACATAATTATAATACATGCATTCACATTTAGATCAAAAATGCAGCAAAACATGCAGCAAACCATGGTTGGTGATAAAAGAGGGATGATTTTCAGTGTCCTTAGGATCCAGAGGATAAGCTGAAAGAAACTTAATGATTAGAACAAATTAAAAGTCATCCTACATACTGAAAACACATTCCGTAGGTATCCGCTAGGAGGTACTGTTGAGCTGTAGATGATTTCCTTTAGTATCTGGGCGAAGGTACCTGGACAGCATTGGCTATAAACCCGTCAGATTAAGTGGTTTATGACTTCTTTTAAGAACATTGGTTTCCTGTGAAAAGGTTCCGTTATCAAATTGCAGTGTTCACGTTGAGAGGTCTGGTCTCCTGAGTTTTATGTTCCTTTGAGCCTTTAAAAGCAAATTCTGGTCCTTACAATCTCTGCAAGAGGCAACTGTTTACATTGGGGTCCTGGGAAAGCAAGCATCTTTGGTCAGGCCCGGAAGAGGCCTGGCATGAGTCGACATAAAAGCCAGTGATATTCCTGAAAAGGCAGAAAAGTGATATTCCTGTATAATGAATAAAGTGAAATTCCTATAAAATGAAGAGAAGTGATCTTCTGTTTTGGTTTGAGGAGACGATGATGCTACACTAGATATATGGAGAGAAATGAAACCACAAGTCAAAGCCTATTCTTGTTATTCTAATACCTATAAGACATTCTCACGTATTGACTATTTTTTGATCTCTACAGAATTAAGGTCCAAGATTCAAAACTGTTTCTATGATAATATTGTGATCTCTGATCATGCACCCTGCTGTCTAATATATGTAGATAAGAAATTGACAAAGGACCCAGTTAGGTGGCATTTTCAACATAAATGGCTTCAGGATGAGGAATTTGTTAAGTACATAGAAAAACAGATGAGCTCTTTGATATCAATACTACACAAACAACGGCATGTATAAAGTGGGTGGCTTTCAAAGCTTTTATTAGGGGGCATATTATTAGTTATACAGGTTCAAAATCTAAGAAGACTCGAGAGGAGAGAGTCCAATTGGAACGTAAAATAAAAATCCTTCAAGAAAAGGTGTATGCAGGAAGTAACCCACAGTTAGAGAACGAATTACTGATTCTGAGAGCTGAATATGACAAAAAATCAGCAAGTAGAGCTGCCTCGAGTCTTCTAAGATTGAAGCAAACTTTTTATGAACAAGGTGAAAAATCAGGAAAATTATTGGCATGGCAGATTAAACAATTAGAATCTAAAACACCAATTACAGTGTAGTGTATACATTTGAACGGTAGTGTATATATTCATTCCATCTAGCTACAATGCTCTGCACTGTGTGTTTATATATCTACATATTATTCCATCTAGCTACAATGCTCCGCACTGTGTGTTTATATACTCATATATTTATCCCATCCAGCTACAATGCTCTGCACTGTGTCTGTATATATATATACAGTATATATTTATAGTAATATGTACATATGTATATTAGCTGCTCTTGCTTGCTTGCTTTTTTTTTTTTTTCTTGCCTTCTGATTGTTGCTCTGAGTGTTGCTATCCCTGTGCTGTTGCAATCCTGGAATTTCCCCATTGTAGGACTAATAAAGGCTTATCTTATCTTATCTTTAGAAATTAATAGTGCCTTTAGAGATTATTATGGAAAACTATATGATACAAAAAATGAAACTGATTTAACAAAACTAAATGGGTTTAGGGGTGGATTATCTATACCATGTATTCCAAATGAAAACAGGGAGATACTGGAGTCTAAAATTAGTCAAGAAGAAGTTGGGCAAGCCATTGATAATATGAAATCAGGGAAAAGAGCAGGACCAGATGGTCTTCCAGTGGACCTCTATAAAAAATTTAAGACTAAATTAATAAAACCACTGTTGGAAATGGTTTTAGAAGCATTTCAAAATGATAATTTACCACCATACATGAATAATGCCTTAATTATACTGTTGCCAAAACCAGGTAAACCCCCTAATAAATGTGAAAACATGAGACCAATAAGCCTATTAAATGCTGATCTTAAAATAATCTGTAAAATTTTAGCAAAACGACTACAAGAAATATTACCAAATATTATTAACCGAGCTCAGAATGGCTTTATAATGGGAAGACGAGGCTTCCATAATGTAAGAAGACTATTTAATATTATTTATTCTAATAAAGAAGCACCGGATACAGCTTTCCTATCATTGGATGGCGAAAAAGGCCTTTGAAAGGGTCGAATGGCTCTTTCTTTTTGAAGTCCTACAAAGGTTTGGACTTGGAAATAATTTCATAAAATGGGTTCAGATAATATACAATAATGCTACAGCAGAAATCCTAACAAACAGCAATATCTCAAAATCAATAAAAATCCATAGAGGATGTCGACAAGGCTCTCCACTTTCACCTTTACTGTTTACTATGGCAATTGAACCTTTAGCGATGGCAGTACGTTTACATCCACAAATATATGGAATTAAAGTAGGACCAACAGAACATAAAATCTCCCTGTATGCCGATGACATAATTTTGTTTATGTCGAATTTTAAAAAAATCAATTCCGACCTTGTTAAATTTAATAAAGAACTTTGGGGATATATCAGGATATAAAATAAACAAAACAAAATCTTCAATATTAATGCTAAATGAGACCCAGAGAAATCATCCAGCTCCTGAGGTAAACCAATTCAATGTTGTAAATCAGTTTAAATATTTAGGAATTCAAATTTTGCCTAAGCTAGAATCAGTCGTCAATGCCAACTATGAAGCCTTAGTGACAGATATTAATGAGTTACTTCAGAGATGGATGCCACAACCAATGTCGATGTTTGGGAGAATTAATATACTTAAAAGTAATATCTTACCAAAAATACTTTATTTATTTCAAAACATTCCTTTACCACCACCTTCAGATCTATTCTCAAGAATTAAAAAAAAGTTAGTGGAATTTATATGGAACAATAGGAAGGCTAGATTACATTTGTCCTTACTATATTTACCATTTGATCGTGGAGGTCTGAAATGTCCAAACTTTATGTTGTATTACTGGTCAGCACAACTGAGGTCTATGACATATTATTTTTCATCAAATGATCTTCCTCACTGGACTGAAATGGAATCATACAATTTACCTTTACCTCTTCCCTTATTCATATACTCAGACTCGGCTAAAAAAAAAACTATAGAAACAAGTTAAAAATCCAATTGTAAAGCACATGATCAAAATATGGTGTGAAACCAAAAAATATTTAAAAGAACCACACTCACTGTCACAATTTAGCCCAATATGGGGTAATCAATATTTTACACCAGGGAGAGCGGATACTGTATTTAAAGTATGGAATTTAAAAGGGATTCAAAAGATTCAAGACTTATACTTGTCATGCTCAGATAGCATAATGTCTTTTGAAGAACTGAGGATTAAATTCAATCTTAATAGAACACACTTTTTAAATCTCTTCAGCTTAGAAATTTTATTCGATAAAATCAAAATAATGCTCTCACCCGACCTACTTATTCATTTTTGGAAAAAATTTTGATGAAAGATAGTAAGAGAAAGGGTATTATTTCAGAGTTTTACAACTCATTGACACTATTCTCAAGTGAAAACTCACAGAAAATACTGAATTACTGGAAAGAAGACCTGCAAATTGAAATTTCAGAGGAACAATGGGAAATGGCTTGTGCAGGAGCTCAAACCAAATCAATAAATGTACATCTTAAACTGATACATTTTAAATGGTTAATGCGGATGCATGTTACACCAGTGGAATTAAATAGATATAACAAAAACATACCAGATACATGCACAAAATGTATGGAAAGTAAAGGAAGCCTATAGAGGTTTTTCAGTCACGTGACCCGCGCGCCCAGCGATGCAGCCGGCGGCCATACTGGCGGTCAAGCGCGACGCCCGCCAGGCTTGTTTACATAATAAAGATCGTGAGTGTTGCAAACTTCTGAGTCTTCTGGAAGTGTGGGACAGGTTAGCTGGTAGTTTATCACTATTTATCATGTCTGAACGTGAAGGAGGTCTGAGTGAACAGACCAAACACCCCTCTGGCATCGAATTGAAGTGGTATCAGGATAAAATTGCCATTCTAGGAGGCTGTGATCCTTACACTGCACCTGGCGTGTTGTTCTCCCCCATCACAGTTGAGGATGTCACACTGCCAGACTTTGAGTTCAGTGACTTGATGATTTACCTGATCGTGCACCCTTCACCATACAGTCTGGAGAATTTTGAGGCTCACAAGACCAAGCGAGACTCACAAGCGAGTGTACTCTGTGGGAGTCCAGTTTTTCCTGTCTATTGCAGCAATCCACATGTTTCTAAGGTCAGGCTCTTGACTCAGTGCAGGAATCCTGTAGAAGTTCACATTCTCTGGGCTGCACGACTACACGAGACTGGCTAGGCTACTCCAGGACCTTGAAATGCTTCTTACGAAGCCACTCCTTCGTTGCCTGGGTGGTGTGTTTGGGATCATTGTCATGCTGAAAGACCCAGCCACGTTTCATCTTCAATGCCCTTGCTGGTGGAAAGAGGTTTTCACTCAAAATCTCATGATACATGGCCCCATTCATTCTTTCCTTTACACAGATCAGTCGTCCTGGTCCCTCTGCAGAAAAACAGCCCCAAAGTATGATGTTTCCACCCCCATGCTTCACAGTAGGTATGGTGTTCTTTCTCCTCCAAACACGACAAGTTGAGTTTTTACCAAAAAGTTATATTTTGGTTTCATCTGACCATATGCCATTCTCCCAATCCTCTTCTGGATCATCCAGATGCTCTCTAGCAAACTTCAGACGGGCCTGGACATGTATTGGCTTAAGCAGGGGGACACGTCTGGCACTGCAGGATTTGAGTCCCTGGCGGCGTAGTGTGTTTCTGATGTAGCCTTTGCTACTTTGGTCCCAGCTCTCTGCAGATCATTCACTAGGTCCCCCCATGTGGTTCTGGGATTTTTGCTCACCGTTCTCGTGATAATTTTGACCCCACGGGGTGAGATCTTGCGTGGAGCCCCAGATCGAGGGAGATTATCAGTGGTCTTGTATGTCTTCCATTTTCTAATAATTGCTCCCACAGTTGATTTCTTCACACCAAGCTGCTTACCTATTGCAGATTCAGTCTTCCCAGCCTGGTGCAGGTCTACAATTTTGTTTCTGGTGTCCTTTGACAGCTCTTTGGTCTTGGCCATAGTGGAGTTTGGAGTCTGACTGTTTGAGGTTGTGGACAGGTGTCTTTTATACTGATAACGAGTTCAAACAGGTGCCATTAATACAGGTAACGAGTGGAGGACAGAGGAACCTCTTAAAGTAGAAGTTACAGGTCTGTGAGAGCCAGAAATCTTGCTTGTTTGTAGGTGACCAAATACTTATTTTACTGAGGAATTTACCAATTAATTCATTAAAAATCCTTCAATGTGATTTTCTGGATTTTTTTTTTCTCATTTTGTCTCTCATAGTTGAGGTATACCTATGATGAAAATTGGAGACCTCTCTCATCTTTTAAGTGGGAGAACTTGCACAATTGGTGGCTGACTAAATACTTTTTTGCCCCACTGTATATACTGAAATCAAAGGAAAATGTGTTTGAGAATATATGGAGACCTTTTATTGATTATGTAAAGAATTTAAACATAACGTCTGAAGAAGAAGGTGAATGATATGTGTGGACCTTGCAAATTCCAAGCTGTTGAATGTATATTATGTATTCTTATGTAATAGATTACCTAGACTAAACAGAGGAGCATTGTTGTTGACTTGTGTTTGTTAATGGTTGTTGTTGTTTTTATTAATTGACTGCACAACAACCACTGCTGCCTGTAAAGACATCAAGTCCTGCTGCCCACTCCCCACCCCACCAACACCCCCCCACTCCCAACACACAGCCCCCCATCCTGACCCTGACCAGGACCCAGGTGAGGACGGAGCTGAGGAAGATCAAGGAGAGGAAGGCGTCGGGACCGGACGGCATCAGCGCAAAGCTCCTCAAGTCCTGTGCAGACCAGCTGTGTGGGATTGTGACGTACATCTTCAACCTGAGCCTGAAGCTGGGGAGGGTACCACAGCTGTGGAAAACATCTTGTGTGGTACCTGTACCAAAAACTTCCCACCCCAAAGACCTGAACAGCTACAGACCGGTGGCCTTGACGTCCCACTTGATGAAGACCCTGGAGAGACTGCTCCTTGCTCACCTCCGCCCCCTGGTGGAACCAGCGATGGATCCACTCCAGTTCGCCTACCAGCATGGCATTGGGGTGGAGGATGCGGTGATCTTCCTCCTTCACCGTTCTCTGTCCCACCTGGAGAAGCCCGGGAATGTGGTGAGGATCATGTTCTTTGACTTCTCCAGATGAGGCCGATTCGTGAGGTAGTCCAGGATCCATGATGACAGGTGCTGGTCCACCCCTGCGCGCAGCAGCTTGTCCTTCAGGATCATCGGTTGGATGGTGTTGAAAGCACTGGAGAAGTTAAAGAACATAATCCTCACCATGTTCCCAGGCTTTTCCAGGTGGGACAGGGAACGGTGTAGAAGGAAGATCACTGCATCCTCCACCCCGATGCCATGCTGGTAGGCGAACTGGAGTGGATCCATCGCTGGTCCCACCAGGGGGTGGAGGTGAGCAAGGAGCAGTCTCTCCAGGGTCTTCATCAGGTGAGAAGTCAGGGCCACTGGTCTGTAGCTGTTCAGGTCTCTGGGATGGGAAATCTTTGGTACGGGTACCACACAAGATGTTTTCCACAGCTGTGGTAGCCTCCCCAGCTTCAGGCTCAGGTTGAAGATGTGCTCCACAATCCCACACAGCTGGTCTGCGCAGGACTTGAGGAGCTTTGCGCTGATGCAGTCCGGACCCGAGGCCTTCCTCCCCTTGAGCTTCCTCAGCTCTGCCCTCACCTGGGTCTTAGTGAAAGTCATATATTACTGTGTGATGGGAATAGATTGAAA
This sequence comes from Pholidichthys leucotaenia, assembly GCA_020510985.1. Lineage (NCBI taxonomy): Eukaryota > Metazoa > Chordata > Actinopteri > Cichliformes > Pholidichthyidae > Pholidichthys > Pholidichthys leucotaenia. The sequence goes on along the minus strand of CM035848.1, from coordinate 284,633,221 downwards.
GACACTGGATATGATCCAAAGTCTATACTGTGCTGTTTTTATTGAATTATGCATTTTGACATTTTACAGTAAATATACAGTATTTCTGTATGTACAGTACACATTTTTTAGGTTACCTACCTATTCTCCCACCAAAATGTTTGGATAATTAAGGACACAGTGGTTCTCCCAGTATTTGGTTACACCCTCCGACCAGCCTCAGCCATTGTAAGACCATGATTTAGAACATGGTCAGCAACTGTGGCCCTAATTTGATCAGGAACAGGCCACTGTACTTGGCCTCTTCTTCTTTTTCTGCTTTGTCTCCTTATTCTTCCACCTCACATCCTGATGCCCCTTATTCTGAGCTGTTGACCCTGCTGATTCTCTTGATCCACTTTTGTATCCGAAATGGTAACTGCTCTGTGAAGGCTTTATATAAGCTGCCAGTTGAAGGTTTATAGGATTCACCTGTGAGTTGTTCTAGAAAACTGGGAGGTCATTGGTTGACCTCATTCTTAACACATTTCCCCTCATAAGTGAAAGTAAAGATTCACCCGAGAATAATTCATGAATTTAATACACATTTACAAAAAAATGTAGTAGAAATGTATAAAATCTGCTTGGCATAATGATAACTAGTTCAACACTTTTGCATGTAATGACTCAAGGAATGAACGAATAGCTAAATATTTTGGGGTGAAGAACTATGTGGCCATGTGAGGCGGAGACAACAATCTCTCTCTGAACGTGGAGAAGATGAAGGAGATTGTTGTGGACTTCAGAAGAATGCACACCCAGCATGCTCCCCTGACCATCAATGGTGCATCTATGAAGATTCCCACACAGACAAATCTTGGACTCTGACACCCACCCCCCCAACAACTTAACTCTGCCATCCCCAGGTACTGTTCACTCCCACACTGATTTCAGGAGCTTCAGAAACTGAACTCTGTCATCCAGGAACTGTTCACTCCAACACACGCACACACACAGATCTCAGGGCTGCACCAGTCACTTTATGCAGCAATGGACTGCTATCTTTGCACTACATGCCACTTTAACCCTCTATGTGCTCTGATATGTGCCTTAAGTCACTACATGCTCTCTTCCACACCCTTAGTATTTTTAGTTAGCTGTTGGTTGGGGGTTGGTTTTCTTTGCACTGATGGTTGATGAATGTTTGGTGTTAGATGTTATACTTTATATTCATATTTCCTACTTAGTGTTTACCTTGCTGCACCGTGGGTCTCACAGTAACGTAATTTCAATTCTCTGTATGTCCTGTATATATGGCAGAATTGATGATAAAGTTGACTTTGACTATCCAGCAGAAATCCTAAGTGGAAAGATATAGAAAAAGAAGTATTAAATTTGCTGATTCAAACTGTGATTGACGATAAAGTCGTATACAGGAAGCACAAACATGAAATGGATCCAATTAGAGCACATTAGACACATGGTTTAAAATCTTAAAAAGATATAAGATTAAGGAAGACATAAAAATTCTGAATTGGCTAGGATGTGATAATTTTTAAACCAAATCAATACGACCAGAGATTTAAAAGTTGGACAAAAAAAGGAGCCACAGCTTGGGAAAGTTGGAGAGTTATCAGAACTTAAAAGAAAAATATGAATTGGGAAGCTCTGACTTTGTCAGATATCTCCAACTAAGATACTACTACACAAAAGAAATCTGGGCGGATCCCTCCAAGGAAGGGAATGGTGTGATAAAAGTCATAATCAAAGCATACAAAAGAAATTTATATCATCAATGTATAAAGCATTAAACCTAAATAATAAACATACAACCAAGTATATAAAAAAAGAAATAGGTGAAAGAAATTGACATAGAAATCATAGAAGATGAATGGCCAAACATATGCAAGACCCACCACTCATCCACCAGTTTGTGGATTTGGAGGGGATTTGCCTGGAAAATTTTAGTGTGCCATTTTATCACACCAAAGATGAAAAATAAACAACTCAACCAATCTCAGAAATGTTGGACAGAGTGTGGAGAACATGATGTGGATCACACGTATGTCTTTTGGAAGTGTAAGTGTCATGGTCGTGAGTGCGCACCCCCTCCTTCCTGTTGTTTCCTTCCTCAGGTCATCAACACACCTGGGTGAGGAGATGCACCTGCTGCCCTTCATCAGCCAGCGTTTAAACGGAGCGTCTCTTCAGTGCACTGACGCTAGTTTGTCTGGGTATACTGCTGTAGCAGAGTCCCATTGAAGCAAGCAGTATTCTCTAAAGGTGAAGTTTACATACTCACCTGTCTCCTTTCTCCTTTCCAGGTTGCTGCCACCATGCGGGTTCATCTCCGGGGACTGTGTGCGCTCACTGCCCCATCATCTCCACTCAGCTGCAACCATTCTCCACCCGGTCAGGCACCACCGACTCCACCATCTTCACCCTGCTGGTTCGTCTCTTACCTTGCTCAGGGTCCTGCCGGTTCTCCCTATTATCCCACATAAGTGGCAATTTGGCTCGCCCATTTTCCCTGTCTCCATTTCTCCTCTCACAGCTCTCGTTCTCTCTCCACAGGCTGCTTCCTCTGGTGAGTGACATTTTCCATAAGCTGTGCTTTACTTTGATATTTAATAAACTCCTCAAACCTGTGTTTGTGTCCTTGATTGTCCTTCTGTTGCTGCATCGTGCATGTGGGCTGTCTATAATTGGTAATCATGACAGAACGAGCCAGCCTTGACTACAGCTCAGCAGGTGCAGCAGCATCGGGACAGTTTGTTCTGGATCGATTAGATGTGACTGAGAGACAGGTGGCCGTGTTAACCCAGCAGCTGCAGACTGTCTTGCAGCAATTGGGCATGGTCACCCAGCATTTGGCCAATTTTGCTCCTCTGGCTCCTCCTCCTCCGCCTGCTCCTGTTGTTCAACCTCCTGTGCGCTGTACCACCTCCATTCCTACACCTGCCCCGTACGCGGGGGAGGTGGGGAAGTGCAAGGAGTTTCTTTTTCAAGTACGGCAGTATTTGGAGCAGGTCCGGGGAAGTACCTGACGGACACTGCCAAGATTCAGTTGATGACCCTACTATTACGGGACCGGGCCCTCAGTTGGGCTCAATCCATGCTTGACAGCCTTGAAGGGCCTATTTATATGTTTGAGCAATTTGTGGTCACTTTCACTCGTGCCTTTGACCATACCGAGAGTCAAGGGAACATCATGAGCTGCCTTTTGACGCCCCGCCAGGGCGCTCGGTCAGCGGCCAAGTACTCGGTGGAGTTTCGGGTTGAAGTGGCGGAATCGGGGTGGAACGACATGGCGTTATGCAGCGGGTTCCTCCTCGGTTTAAACACACACCTCCACGATGACCTGGCAGTTTATGCAGTTCCCGACACTCTGGATGGTCTAATAGATCAGGCTGTGGGTTTGGACAATCGCTACCATGAACGCGCGACGGAGCGACAGTCCTCCTCTTGCCCGTTCGCCGCGCAGGTGCCCGCTGTGGCGACTGACACTGGTGGTGCCGGTTCTCCTTCCGAGCCGATGGAGCTCAGTCGGTTCCAGCTGACCGATGAAGAGCGTCGGCGGAGGAGGAGGGCTGGTGCATGCATGTATTGTGGTTCTATGAAGCACAATCTGGAAGAGTTCCACTTGCGGCCAAAAGACGTGGCCTGTCAGTAACCATGGGGGGTCTGGCAGGCAGGACCAAACTTACTCCCCCCGGCAATTTCTCTATTTCGGCCCTCGTGCAATTGCTGGGGGTCGAGAGGAGGACTACGGCACTAGTGGATTCGGGGGCAGAGGGGAATTTTATTTCATCCCAGCTTGTGCAGGACATGAGTATTCCCACTCTTAAATTACCCAATTATTTGAGAATCACCACCATATCTGGCCGAGAGGTTGCGGTAGTCACCGAAAGCACGGCGCCAATCGCCATCTTTTTTTCCAGGAACCATCGGGAGAAACTTTCGTTCCCAATTCTCCGAAATTCGTCTTCCCCGATGGTCCTGGGCATTCCATGCCTCTGGAGGCACAACCCCATTATAAACTGGGGGCAAACATCAATAACCTCCTGGAGCCCATTCTGTTTGGCACACTGTTTGAGTTCAGCTGAGTGTTCGCCGTCTCTCCCCATCTCCTCCCCTCCGGCCGAGCCGCCGGACCTCAGCCTTGTTCCCCGGGCTTACCATGATTTAGGAGAGGTCTTCAGCAAGTCGAGAGCGCTGTCGCTTCCACCTCGTCGCTCTTACAACTGTGCTGTGGACCTCATCCCAGGGGCGAAGCTGCCGTCTAGCTGGCTCTACAACATTTCTGGCCCGGAGAGGGAGGTGATGGAGAGATACATAAAGGACTTGCTGAACATCGGCCTAATTCGGCCTTCTTCGGCTCCAGTTGGAGCTGGGTTCTTCTTTGTTGTTAAGAAGGATGGCTCATTGCACCCGTGTATCGACTACCGGGAGCTGAACGCTATTGCCATTAAGGACAAATATCCTCTGCCCTTGGTCAATTCCGCGTTCGAGCTCCTTCAGCTCTCATGGGTATTTACCAAATTAGACTTACACAATGCATACCATCTTATCCGCATTCGCGAGAGGGATGAGTGGAAGACGGCGTTTAGGACACATCAGGGGCAGTTTGAATAACTGGTCATGCCATTTGGGCTTACCAACACCCCTGCCGTCTTCCAGCAGCTCATAAATGATGTCCTTCACAATATGCTCTATCAGTTCATACTTGTCTATTTGGATGATATTCTTATTTTCTCCTGCTCACCAGAGGAACACGAAGTCCATGTGAGAGCCATTTTACAGTGGCTCTTGGAGAACCAGTTCTACGTTAAGGCAGAGAAGTGTGAGTTCTCCACCACTTCTACCACCTTCTTGGGATTCATAGTGGCTGAAGGGAGACTGATTGCCGACCCGGGGTGAAGGCAGTGCTTGATTGACCAACTCCCCACTCCTGTAGGGAGCTCCAGCACTTCCTCAGGTTTGTGAATTTTTACCGAAGGCTCATTCGGAACTATAGTGGGATAGCACTGCCTCTCACGTAGCTGACCTCCATTAAGGTCCCCTTCCGGTGGACCGAGGCAGCTGAACATGCTTTTACTAAATTAAAAGGCCTGTTCACAGAAACACCCATCTTGGCTCAGGTTAACACTCAGCTCCAGTTTGTTCTCGAGGTGGACGCTTCTGATTCAGGGGTGGGTGCTGTCCTCTCACAGTGCTCGCCCTCTGACCAGAAGCACCACCCGTGCACGTTTTTCTCCCGGCGGCTCATGTCAGCCGAGAGAAATTACAATGTAGGGGACAGAGAGCTCCTCACCATTAAGTTGGTATTGGAGGAGTGGAGACATTGACTAGAGGGGGCCATTCACCCCATTGTCGTGTGGACCGATCACAAGAACTTAGAGTACTTGCGGTCAGTCTGCCGACTTAATGCCAGGCAGGCTCGTTGGACCTTATTCTTCCAAAAGTTCAACTTCACCATCACTTATCGGCCTGGTTCTTGGAACACCAAACCAGATGCGCTATCGCACCAGTTTGAGTCCGAGCAGGTAGCGTCCCCATCCTGTCCTGAGCCTATCCCCCCCCCCCTCCACACCATGCATCCTTGGAGCCCTTTCCTGTCACATTGAGCGGAGGGTCCGCCAGGCCCAGTCCCAGGAGCCAATACCAGCAGGGTGCCCCCGGAACCACCTGTACGTCCCTGCCGGCCTCCACAGCGATGTAATCCACTGGGGGCACACCAGCTGTTTTGCCTGCCATCCTGGGATCACCCGCACCTCCAACCTGATCCGGCAGGTGTTCTGGTGGCTCACGCTGTGGCGGGACATCCAGGAGTATGTTCAGGCCTGTCAAATCTGTGTCCGGGGAAAGTCTGACTCGCCTCCTGCTGGACTCCTCCACCCTCTGTCCATCCCTGGCCGTCCTTGGACCCACATCACCTTGGACTTCATAACCGGACTTACCCCCTGCCATGGGAAGTTGGTCATCCTAACTATCATTGACCACTCCTCGAAAGCTGTTCGTCTCGTTGCCCTTCCTAAGCTACCCTCGGCCATGGAGACTGCAGACCTCCTCACCGCCCACATCATCCGTCTCCTTGGCATCCCTCTTGAACTGGGGTTCCCAATTTACGTCCCAGGTTTGGAGGGCCTTCTGCCGGATGCTTGGGACCACCGTCAGTGTCATGGTCTGAGCGCCGATATCGTCCACGCTTGGGTCATGCAGTATTTTCCTCCCATTCTGTGTAGTTCCTTGTAGCTCTTCGAGCTTTTATTTTGACAGTGTCTCGGAGGGGCTTCCGGCTGTCAGAGCTGAGCTCCTCTGTGACAGCTGGATTGCATTCAGCTGATGACTGCCTCATCAGCTGATTAATCCTTAGCCCTATTTAAGGGAGCAGCTTAGGTTGCTCCGGGCTGCGACCTCACATACGCATAACGGTGGTTTCCCCAACGTTCAGCTGAAGCTCCTAACCCTGGCTTCAGTCACTCCCTTGATCCTCCATGCTCTCAGTAAGTTTTTCCTTGTTCTCAGTGTATCGTTAGTGTGTCCTAGTCATAGCCTTTATTTGTGTTTTGTCCCACATGGCTCATTATTTTGTACTTTGTATCAGTCCTTTAATAAATATGCAAACTCACTGGTTGCCTATAGCGTCTCATTAGTGGTCCGCGAGGACCACCCATGACAGTCAGCCTCTCCTATGGTCATCATCCTCAGTCTAGCGGTCAGGCTGAGCCCGCCAATCAGTCCTTGGAGGCCACTCTGTGGTGTGTAGCAGCCAAAAATCTCTCTTCGTGGAACACACATCTGACCTAGGTGGAGTACGCTCTGAATTCTGCCGTCTCTAAAGCCACGGGGCTCACCCCCTTTGAAGTCTTGTTGGGGTACATCCCGGCTTTGCTACCTATAGCTGAGAGGGAGGTCGCGGTGCCATCCGTGGTGGCCCATGCTCGGCACTGTCGACGCATCTGGAGGACTACCCGTGCCGTCCTCGCCCGCTCCTCTAAGCACAACCGTCTGATGGCTGACAGGAAGTGGGTGCCTGCTCCTAAGTACACCGTAGGTCAGCAGGTCTGGCTGGCGGCAAACCAGATTCCACTGAAGACGGATTCAAAGAAGCTGTCCCCCCGCTTCCTGGGACCCTGTACCGTCTCCGGGTTGGTTAATGACGTCACGGTTCGCTTGAAGCTTCCACGAACCCTGCGGGTGAACCCGACTTTCCACGTCTCCCATATCAAGCCCCTCTCAGTCAGCCCCCTCTGCTCCCCCCCAAAGCCGCCTCCTCCTACCCAGACGATCGATGGCCACACTACCTACACCGTGTGGCGCATTTTGGATGTTGTCGGGCCGCGGTCTACAATACTTGGTCTATTGGGAGGGCTACAGCCCGGAGGAACACTCATGGATCCCCAGATCACACATCCTTGACAAAGAGATGCTCCGGGCTTACCATCAAGCCCATCCCAACAAGCCCAAGGGACCGCCAGGAGGCGCTCCTTGAGGGGAGGGCACTGTCATTGTCATGAGCGTGCGCCCCCTCCTTCCTGTTGTTTTCTTCCTCAGGTCATCAATGCACCTGGGAGAGGAGATGCACCTGCTGCCTTTCATCAGCCAACATTTAAAAGGAGCATCTCTTCAGTGCACTGACGCTGGCTCGTCTGGGTACTCTCCCGTGGCAGAGTCCTATTGAAGCAAACCTTATTCTCTAAAGGTGAAGTTTCCATACTCACCTGTCTCCTTTCTCCTTTCCAGATTGCTGCCACTGTGCAGGTGCGTCTCTGGGAACTGCATGCGCTCATTGCCCCATCATCAAAACTCAGCTGCAATCATTCTCCACAATTTATCATGTCTGTATTTATATGCTGTGAAATTTTAGTTAAGCTCCTCCCCCTGGAAAAAGACAAGTTTAAACAGAGCGTTTTTCAGTTTACTGTAATTCAATTCAACTTTATTTATATAGCACCATTTCAGAACAACAGTCATCTCACAGCACTTTCAACTGTAGGGGAAACCCCCACAATTGCAGAAAGATCCCAGCAGCCAGGCGATCCCCTGTGAGCAAGCACTTGGTGACGGTGGAGAGGAAAAACTCCCTTTTAACAGGAAGAAACTTCCAGCAGAACCAGGCTCAGGGAGGGGCAGTCATCTGCTGTGACTGGCTGGGGGGTGAGAGGATCGAGAAGAAGAAGAAAAGAACAGACATGTAGAGAGCAAGCTTGATGGGGACTCAATCTATGGGTGAGAACAAACAGATGTTAATGACCAGCAAAAATATTTCATTGAGAGTGAAGCCCAGTGCATTGTTGGAGGTCCACCGGTTGTCTAAACCTATTAGCAGCATAACTAAGGGAGGGTTCAGGGGCACCTGATCCCTCCCTAATTATAGGCTATATCAGAAAGGAAGGTTTGAACCCTGTTCTTAAAAACAGAGATTGAGTCTGACTCCCGAATCCAGATTGGCAGCTGGTTCCACAGGAGAGAAGCTTGATAACTTAAGGCTCTGCCTCCCATTGTACTTTTGGAGATTCTAAGTATTATAAGTAATCCTGCATTTTGGGAGTGTAGTGCTCTGTTAGGATAATAGGGTAATATCAGATCTTTTAAATAAAAAGGGGCCTGATTATTTAGAGCTTTGTAAGTGAGAAGAAGGATTTTAAACTTCTACACTCTATGGGAAGCCAATGAAGGGAGGCCAGAACTGGAGAGATATGATCTCTCTTTTTAGTACCTGTTAAAACTCTTGCTGCAGCATTTTGGATCAGCTGAAGACTTTTTAAAGATGTTTTAGGACAACCTAATAATAAAGAGTTACAATAATGTAATCTAGAGCAAACAAAAGCGTGGATTAGTTTCTCAGCATCACTCTGAGACAAGATGCTCCAAATCTTGGCAACATTACACAAATGATAGAAGGCAGTCTTAAAAACAAGTTTAATATGTGAATTAAAAACAGATCTTGATCAAAAATAACTCCAAGGTTCCTCATAGAACTATTAAGAGAAAGTGTAACCGCATCCAAACTAAAAGTTTGATTTGGAAAGGTTTTTCTAAGGTTTTTTGGACCAACTGGAATGACTTCAGTCTTATCTGAATTTAATAGCAGGAAATTACAAGTCATCCAAGCTTTGATTTCCTGAAGACAGGCTTCTAACTTGGCTAATTGATTACTATCATCTGGCTTCATTGACAGGTATAATTGTGTGTCATATGCATAACAATGAAAATGTATACAGTGCTTTCTAATAATGTTGCCTAACGTAAGCATATATAAACTAAAAAGAGTAAGGTCTAGCACAGATCCCAGTGGAACTCCATGACTGAGCTTTGAGTTGGAAGAAAACTCATTATTGACATGAACAAACTGGAACCTGTCAGATAAATAAGATCTAAACCACTGCAACGAAGTTCCATTAAGTCCAACATGGTGTTCTAATCTATCAAGTAAAATATTATGATCGATAGTATCAAAAGCTGCACTAAGGTCTAAAAGGACAAGTACAGAAACAAGTCCATTATCAGATGAGATAAGGAGGTAATTAGTGACCTTCAATGAGGCTGTTTCAGTGCTATGATGGATTCTAAACCCAGTTTGAAACTCTTCAAATAAACCATTTCCCTGTAAGTGGTCAAATAATTGCGTAGCAATTATTAATTATTATAATCAATTATTAAAATGATTAGAGATTGGTCTATAGTTAGCTAAAACTCCTGGATCCAGCGTTGGCTTTTTGAGTAAGGGTTTAATTACAGCAGTTTTAAAAGCCTGCGGTACATGGTCTAATGTTATTGAGGAATTGATTATCTGAAGAATAGAGCTACCAATAAATGGGAAGACTTCTTTAAATAACCTGGTAGGAATAGGGTCTAAAAGACAAGTTGAAGGCTTTGAATTGAAGGAGCTGTAGTAGTTACTGTATTTAAGTTAACAGTGGGAAGAATCTGACTGATTTTTATCTCTGATAGATGAAATTTTAGGTTAATTGGCATCAAATTGGGGATTCTAAATTGTCCTTAGGTATGAATATGAGTGAATGGTTGTCTGCCTCTCTGCGCTGGCCCTGCGATGGACTGGTGATTTGTCCAGGGTGTACCCTGCCTCTCGCCCAAAGATGCTGGGATAGGCTCCAGCCCCCCCCCCCCCCATGACCCAAAAAGGATTAAGAAGAAGAAGATGGATGGATGAGTCTTCTGTTTTAAGCTACGAATTTCTGTGTTGAACCAAGGAGCTAGAAATCTCTGATTAGACTTCTTCTTTTTTAAAGGGGCCACCATGTCTAGAGTCCGATGCAGAGAAGCTGTAACACTATCTACCATGCTATCAATTACAGAAGGAGCAAGCTCTCCATAGCTTATCTCTGTTGTGTTGACACATGGCATAGAGAAAACAATCTGCATAAATTTGGTAACAGTATCATCTGAGAGGCATCTACTGTAGTAGTATTTTTCTTTAGGAGCCAAATAGTCAGAAATAGTAAAATCAAAGGTTAACAGACAATGGTCTGACAGTACAGGGTTATGAGGAGACTCTACCAGATTTTCTATTCCTTTGCCATATGTCAGAACAAGGTCCAACGTGTGGTGGAAATAATGGGTAGAATTTCCAACTTTCTGAGAAAACCCCATCGAGTCTAATATTGAATTAAATGTCATATTAAGGCAATCACTATCTACATCTACATGTATATTAAAGCCCCTACCATAATTATTATCTGATTTCAGCACTAAATCTGCTAAGAATTTGGCAAATTTGGATAAAAACTCTGAGTAGGCTGAGGGAGGACGATAAACTGTGGCAAATAAAATTGGGTTTAACCTAAAATTGTTAAAATGCCCAATACTGAGGACCAGGCCCTCAAAGGAATTATAACATGTTTTTGCTTTACATTAATTAGTAATTTGGAATGGTAAATTGCTGCTACTCCTCTTCCATGACCAACTTCTGGGATTTTGACAGTTTAAATAACCAGAGGGAGTTGATTCATTTAAACCAACATAATCCTCTTACCCTAACCAAGTCTCTGTAAGGGATATTAAATCAATCTGATGATCAATTAACAGATCATGGACTAGCAAAGACTTGGGAGTTAGAGACCTAATATTTAATAAACAGATTTAATTTTTAAATTATGAGGAGGAAGAGAGGCCAAGTCATTAAATTTAGAGGCTTCATGCTTAATTTGAGTTTTACCAACTTTTTGTTTAATCACTTTGGGATGCTTATACATTATGTTGTGGAGGACCTAGACATTACATTCTCCACTCAGACTGAATGGCACAGGAGGAGACGCTAAAAGGCTGCTAGACGGATATGCAAGGCAGACCGTGGTTTTCTCCATAGGACCGCATGAGAATGCGCCTTCTCCACCGGACTGAATGATAATATGCATTCTCCACCGGACTGCATAATAATGCGCCGACAGGCTGGTTGACAAAGGGGATTGTAATTGATGTATTGTGATGTGAACCCCCCAGGTTGCTAGGCGAGGATGAAAGGTATTTTTTTTTTTTTTTTTGTTACTTATTTGTACCCGTAGGTAGACTTGGTTTGCAGTCTGGTGACAAGCCACCGGCTGCTGGTCGCTGCGTGCGCGAGCGCCCTAAACCTACATGTTTTTGGTATGCGGGAGGAAACCGGAGAAATCCCGGAGTAAACCCGCGCAACACGGGGAGAACATGCAAACTCCACACAGCTCACTGTTGGTCGGGGGCTGGGATCGAACCCACGATCTCATGATCCCCACGATCCCCCGGCCGAGGGTAAAACTGTGCTGCCACAGTGCTAAACCACTGCGCCACCGTGCGGCCAGTTATAGCCAGGTATAAAAGAGAGATGCCAGCAACCTGGGTCATGCTTTTTGTTGACTGATGGATATAGAGAGAATAAAGTCTACTCTGATCCAGCTCACTGCCTCGCCTGCTCATTTCTCTCTCTACACTGGTGGCCTTTGACATTTAATGGAACTCGAGGCAAACACCCCAGAGACGACCCAGACTGGAGGCGCCAGCACTGCATGCTCCATTTCGGTCAGGCTCCCAGACTTTTGGCTACATAAACAAGCGCTCCACACTGTATGAGTGTTTATATATTCACATATTTATTCCATCTACCTACAATGCTCTGCACTGTGTGTGTTTATCTATTCATATATTATTCCATCTAGCTACAATGCTCCGCACTGGGTGTTTATATATTTATATATTTATTCCATCTAGCTACAATGCTCCGCACTGGGTCTATATATTTATGTTTATATGTACATATGCATACTCGCTGCTCTTGTTTTTTTCTTGCCTTCTGATTGTTGCTCTGAGTGTTGCTATCCCTGTGCTGTTGCAATCCTGGAATTTCCCCATTGTGGGACTAATAAAGGCTTATCTTATCTTATCTTATAACCCGAAGTCTTGGTTCCTCCACACCGAGGCCCAGTTCCCGCTCCGTGGAGTGACGGCGGATGACACCAAGTATTACTACGTGGTTGCAGCGCTGGACACACGCACAACACAGCAGGTGGCGAGCCTGCTCCAACGGCCCCCAGCCCACGACAAATATGATGCTCTCAAGACTGTGCTGACCCAGTGCTACATGCTCTCGGACTACGAGAGAGCGAATAGGCTCCTGATGTGCTCCGAGTTGGGAGACGGGTCAGCGGTCGAATTAATGGAAAAGATGTTGGCGTTGATGGGCACAGATGATGGGCAGTTCCTCTTTGCCCACCTTTTCCTCCGGAACCTCCTGACAGCGGCCAGAGCTGTCCTCGCCAATTCGCCGCTGCTGGCCATGTGGAACTACCGGGCGCTGGCACAAGAGGCAGATCGGATTATCCTGGTGACCAGAACCTTCACTGTGAACGCAGCGGCGTCGGAACCCAGCAAGATGGCCAGCGACAGTGAGCAGCCAGCAACGGTGGCCGCAGCGGAGGCCAAGAAGCACCGGAAGGACACGCTCTGCTTCTACCACCGCCGCTTTGGAGAAGATGCACGCCGATGCGTGCCACAGTGCCAATTCAAGCGCTCGGAAACACCAGGACCGGCAGTTGGTAGCAGCTGCAACCACTGGTGACACAACCAAGCTGCTCTAGGTGACGGACTCACGCTCGGGGAAATGGTTCCTCGTGGACTCCCGCTCCCAAAAGAGCCTCATCCTGCCGTTCTACGCAGACTGTCTGGCGGGAAGTAGCGGCCCCGAGCTGGCGGCTGCAAACGGCTCAGACATTAAGACTTTTGGTGAGAGGACACTGACTATATCCTTGCACGGCCGTACATACCAATGGACCTTTGTCATAGCGGGCATGTAACTCCCCCATTTTGGGCGCAGATTTTTTGTATGCACATGGACTATTAGTCGATGTGGCTAACAGACGCCTGATTAACGCTATGTCTTTTGATTCTCTGCCCTGTACAGCTTGAGGAGCCAGGTCCACAGCACTAGCCAAGATCACAGCTCCAGGGGGTAAGTTGCACTCACTACTCACCCAGTTCCCAGCACTCACAGTTCCGACGTTTTTGGTGGCCATCACTAAACATGGGGTGGAGCACTTCATTACCACCACGGGGTCGCCCGTCTTCGCACAACCTCGGCGCCTGGATGCAGCTAAACTGGCCAGTGCGTGTGAGGAGTTCGCCATCTTGGAAAGGTTGGGCATCATCAGGCACTCAGTCAGCCTCAGGCATCCCCGCTACACATGGTGCCTAAAGCCGAGGGATCGTGGCGACCATGCGGAGATTTCAACAGATTAAACAACGCCACAGCACACGATTGCTACCCAATCCCCCATATTCAGGATTTTTCCATCCACCTCACCAGGGCATGCATTTTTTGCAAGGTGGACCTGGTCCGCGCATACCACCAGGTCCCAGTGCGCGCAGAAGACATACCCAAAACAGCAGTAATAACCCCGTTTGGCCTTTTTGAGTTCTTACGCATGCCTTTTGGGTTAAAAGGCGTGGCACAGACATTCCAACGCATGATGGATGCGGTGCTGCGCGATCTACCGTTTGTGTTCGTCTACTTGGACGACATCCTGGTGGCCAGCACGTCCGAGGATGAACACATAGCCCACCTCAGGACGGTTTTCCAGAGATTGGAAGAGCACGGGTTAATAATCAACCCGGAGAAGTGCCAGTTCGGGGTTACGGTAATCGACTTTTTGGGCCACCGCATCTCACCGGAGGGCGCAATACCCTTACCGGACAAAATGCACACAGTGGCAGATTTTCCCCGGCCTCAGACAGTCAGGTCACTGCAGGAGTTTTTGGGGATGGTTAACTTTTACAACCATTTCCTCCCCCGCGCAGCCCAGCTCATGCAGCCGTTGTATGCCGTGCTTAAGAAACAGAAACCGGCGGAGAGAGTCGACTGGACTCCTGAGCGAGAACAGGCATTTTCCTACGCCAAAACAGCCCTAGCGAACGCCACACTACTGGTGCACCCAGACCAGGCGGCTCGAATTGCGCTCATTACCGATGCATGGGACGTGGCCATAGGGACCGTTGTGGAACAGTGCGTCGCCGGTTCTTGGCAGCCGCTCACCTTTTTTAGCAGGTCTTTGCACGACAAAGTCTCTCGAGGACAATGCCCATGTGCCTTCTGCAAGGAAGAGGAAAAGAGAGACAGACTCTGATCTCTGGTCTTGTTTATAAGTCACATGATTATAACATCTATCCACTGCCTGGAGGCGCCCTCTGCTGCCCACTAACAACTGTTACACTCACACTACACAATGACATGCAAATATACACACACTGCTCTCCCTCCCTCTGCTGTGTGATTGTATCTATTGTCTGCTAATGCATGAGGGTTTTTTTCTGTGTAGTCAAAATTTGGCTCATATACGAGCGTTTATTCTGATTACTATGTTTTTTCTCTCTCCTATTGTGTTTTCCTCCCCCTCCCTTCCCCTCTTTACCTCCACTGTTGACAGGCGCCTTGTATGGCGACGCGTCATTGGATGCGCCTAACGTGCGCGTCCAATGTCAAGTCAAATTCCTCGTGTGTTTACTTGTAAATATACTTGGCAATAAAGCTGATTCTGATTCTGATTCTGATTCTGACAATGAGCATAAATACAGCGCGTTTGACAAGGAGTTACTGGCTCTCCACCCGACCATACACTGCTTCCAGTTCTGGCTGGAAGGGCGCAGCTACATTGCGTTTGTGGGCTACAAGCCACTAACATACACTATGGCCAATGTTTCAGAACCATGGTCGGCTCGGCAGCAGAGACAGCTGGCCACGATCTCGGAGTTTATGACCGACATTCAGCATGTGGCTGGTAAACTCAATGTGGTGGCAGACTGCCTCTCGAGTGCATTAGTGGCCCCAGTCTACGTAGAGATAGATCACACGGCCATGGCCGCCGAGCAGATTGGCGATGTGGACATTTGCGCGCTCCAGTCTGGACTAAAAGGGTTAAGGCTGGAGAGTACTGCAAGAAGGCCCCCCCCCCCAATCTGTGATGTCTCCACAGGCTGCCTATGCCTGGTGGTCCCACGCGCTTGGCGCCGCTGTGTTTTCGAGTCGGTTCATGCCCTGGCACACCTGGGAGTGCGCGAGTCAGTCAAAATGGTGGGAGCAAAGTTCGTCTGGCCAAGCCTGCGCAAACAAGTGAAAGAGTGGGCTGCAGCCTGCGTAGCGTGCCAACGAGCCAAGGTGCACAGGCACACAAAGGCCCCCCTTGAGCCGTTCCATGTCCTGGCTAAGAGGTTCAACCACATTCACATCGACCTCGTAGGCCCTGTCACACCATCACAGGGGTTTACGCACCTCCTGACAGTGGTGGCCCGCACCACGCGCTAGCCTGAAGCGGTGCCGCTAGCTTCCTCCACGTCCACAGAAGTTACACGCGCTTTTTTGGCGACATGGGTGACACACTTCGGCGCCCCTTCGGATATCACGTCCGACCAGGGCCCGCAGGTCATTTCCGACCTCTGGTCCACGATGGCCTGGAGTCTGGGCGTCACCATTCATTGGAAGACCGTGTATAACCCCCAGGCCAATGGATTATGCAAGCGTTTCCATAGGTTGCTTAAAGCAGCGCTCAGGGCTTTGCTTACGGATGCAAATTGGGTGGACCGGTTGCCGTGGGTTCTATTAGGGTTGCATTCAGCACCGAAGGAGGATTTGGCTGCTTCCCCAGCAGAGCTTGTTTTTTTCCCAGCTGCTGCAGCTCCCTGGAGAATTTTTACCTGACAACCCCACACTGAACACCGATCCATCCCCGCCTTCACTACATAGCGCAGAGGCAGGGACAGTACCCGGCCCGGTCCACCACTGTTTTCCCCGCACTTTCGTGCCAAGGACCTTGAAGGATGTGTCGTTCGTGTTTGTCAGGCACAATGCCCACCGGACCCCGTTGCGCCTGCCCTACGATGGCCCGTTCAGAGTGTTGGAACCTGGGGATAAACATTTTGTGTTAGACTTGGGGGGACGCAGAGAAACAATCTGCATAGACAGGCTTAAGCCCACCTTTATATTAGCAGACGAGCAGGTGGTGTTGGCCCGAGCTCCTCAGTGCGGACAACACCCACTGAGAACTCCCCAGGTAAATGACTAGTCAGCTCAGTCACAATGGCATGGTGAAGATGTGTCCCCCCCCCCCCAGCCCCCCATTATTCCCCCACAGATGGATGCGCCTCCAGGAGTGCCTCATTGGCACAGCAGTGCCTCGGAGCCAGTGACCCCCTGTTACAGCCGCTACGGACGTTGGCTGAAGCCCACAGGACATGAGGGTTAAGACCCATTCTGAGTTTTCGGGGGGGGGGGGACCTAGACATTACATTCTCTACTCAGACTGAATGGCACAGGAGGAGACGCTAAAAGGCTGTTAGACGGATATGCAAGGCAGACTGCGGTTTTCTCCATAGGACTGCATGAGAATGTGCCTTCTCCAACGGACTGCATAATAATGCGCCAACAGGCTGGGTGACAAAGGGGATTGTAATTGATGTATTGTGATGTGAACCCCCCAGGTTGCTAGGCGAGGATGAAACGTATAAAAGAGAGATGCCAGCGACCTAGGTCATGCTTCTTGTTGACTGATGGATAGAGAGAGAATAAAGTCTACTCTGATCCAAATCACTGCCTCGCCTGCTCATTTCTCTCTCTACAATATTTTTATTTACTTTGGAGGGAGCAGACAATGATTCTGATGGGGAAGACAGGGGCTAAGTTGAGGGGTGGCGGATGAAGAGGAGCTGCAGAGAGGCGTGTAAGACTGCAACTGCTTCCTGGTCCAACTCTGAGTTGTCAAGGTTTTGGAAATTTGGATAAAAATTATGCCAGATTGTTAGATAAAAGAGACACACCATCCAAAGTGGGATGGACGCCGTCTCGTCTAATAAGACCAGGTTTTCCCTAAAATGAGTTCCAATTGTCTATGTAGCCCACATCGTTTGCAGGACACCACACAGACAGCCAGCAGTTAAAAGGATGACATGTGACTAAACATGTCATCACTGGTCAGATTGGGGAGGGGCCCAGCGAATACTACAGATGCAGACATCGTTTTGGCAAAGCTACTCACTGATTCCACACTAAGTTTTGTGACTTCCGGCTGCCGGAGTCAGATGCCGTTAATGCCAGCGTGGATAACAATTGTGGAGTATTTACAGTTATTTTTAGCCAGCATTTTCAAATTTGACTCGATATCGCCTGCTCTGGCCCCGGGAATGCATTTGACTATGGTCGCTGGAGTCTCTAGGTTCACGTTTCTGACTACAGAGTCGCCAATGATCAGAGTTTTTTCTTCAGCGGGTGTGTCGCTGAGTGGGGAAAAGCAATTAGAAACATGAACAGGTTGGTGGTGAACCAGGGGCTGGCGACTATGCTCCCTTCTTACCGTCACCCACCCGTTCTCTCCTGGCTGCTCAGGAGAAGTGGAAGCCGGGGGATGGCTAGCAGGCCCTATGCTAGGGTGATCCGCTGCAGCTAAAGGGCGTCCGTCATTATTAACTGGCGCTGACGGTGTTTCAATGCAGCGGAGCTGGGATTCCAAATCGCACAACCTCGCCTCGAGTCCCTCAAAAACACAACATTTATTACATTTACCATTAACAATAAAAGAGGCAGAGATGTAGCTAAATATCTGACACAAAGAGCACACCAGAGGAGGAGAGGAAGGAGAGCTAGTAGCCATAGCTAGTGGCTAATCCAAAGCCAACACAAACACCGATGAAAGGTGAACAGAAGGCTAAAGAGGGTGATTAGGTGACAGTGAGTATGCACATAGGTGCAAGAATCTTGTTAAACAGAAGTGAGAGCTGACGGTAGATGGGGGAAAAAAAGCTATTAAAATACAATTAAAGGCAATAATCCTCAGGAGAGTGAGGAGAGCTAAGCACAGAGCAAACGACACCCACAGCCAGCAATACAGGAAGCGACGATACATTACCACAGGAAGCCAAGCCAAGTTTTTAGCGACGTCACTATAACAGGTCCATAGTGTTGAGCCAGTCAGGACTCTGGCCTGACTGAAATTAACCTCCAGGGCCAGTTGGCATTTTTGGACAGCCGCTTTGAAAACCTGACCCAAATTAAGATGGGTTTTACCATTAAACTGCTTTTAAGGACCAATGCAGTTTCAGTCATTATCCAATGTTCTTCATCCCATGTCTTTTTTAACATGATTTATTCTGTTTGATGTAGTGCTAGCCGCCATTAGCCTTGTGGGATGTGGGTCGGCATATTCACAGATCCTGGCATTTGAAGGAGGAGGAAAAGTGAAAACATTTCGACACTAAACTGTAAGACAACAAAAGGGGGGTTTTTTTTGGTAGAAAAAAAGGGATAAGATACCAGTTTAGACAATCGAGATTTGTTTTTATTGGGGATTTATATCCACCGGAGTGCGTCTTTAAGAAAACTACAAACATGAATGCTCAAACAGACCAATCACAATACACTATATATCATCAAAAGAACCATACACTCTGCATATATTCTAACTAACTAACTAACTAACCTGCACTTATATAGCGCTATTCTGAAATGTCATGTGCAGCTGCAGGGCCCCGAGCACATCTGACCACATGAGCACATCTGGTACTTATGCCTGATGCCACAGCAGCTGATGTTGTGACGTTAATGAGGCTGAAGTTTACTTAGTGAGTACAAAGCAGCACAGTTTCTGCCTATGAGGCAGCGTACACAAATGCTGGCCAGTAGGGGCCCCCACGCTACAAGTTCTCCCTTCATTTTTTTCTGTTTTTGTGGAGAATTAAAATTACATTAAATATTCTGTCTTATAAATTTGCAACTTCTCATAATTTTTTCCTTTTTCTTGTAAATTTGTCTTTTTTTTACTGTAAATATAAAAAAAATCCCAGAATTATGTACATTTGCAACTTTTTCCTCATAAATTTGCCACTTGATTTGTAAATTGGCAACTTTTTCCTCATCTGAAACTTTTTTCTCATGAATTTGTGGCTTTTCTCTTGTAAATTTATGACTTTTTCTAAATCTGGAACTTATTCCACATAGATCCACTACTTTTCCACTGTAAATGTGCAATTTTTTTTCTCATAACTGAGTTTTTCTTGTAAATTTGCAACTTTTTTCTTGCTCATATGGATATTGGTTAAATTTTTATTATTCTATGTAATGGTTTAATTTTTTCTCTTCATCTAGACAGTGACCCAAGTTTATTGTTTTAATGTTTTTCTAGGGAGAGGAGAGATTGCCCCCACCCCCATGTTAAAGGTTTTGCACGCTTCCCCATTCCAAAAGTAGGGGCCCCCAAACACAATCTTGCATAGAGCCCCCCAAAAGCAGCCCTGCCACAAAGTGTTGCTGAGACTGACTTTACAAAAATTCCATACAGCACCTTTGAGTGCTCTTCAAAAACACTGTTAAGATCAGCTCCACTTAGCTTGTGTAGCTGTAGTTATGCTTTTGCTGAATATGTCCATGCATGCATATGCACCCTCACCTGAACTCTGGTGTCAGGTCTGGCTTCAGCCCATAGAAGGAGGTGGACAGAGTGAGCATCCAGGCAGGCACGAACCGTTCCTCCTTACAGTCCAGGAAGGGCGTGCCAGCCCAGCGTACCCCGCTGCGATTGGTCACATAGCTGTCCCCCTGCCCCCACTTGGGTGTGTCCAAGGTGTTGAGATCATTGAGGAGTACTCGCTTGGATAAGGCTACAGTCAGCTGGTTGGAGTCTGGGAATTTAAAGCTTCTAAACCAGCTGTCATCGGGGGCTGGAGCAGGTGGGTGCAGGCTCTCCCAGGCCTTGGTCATATCCTGGAGGATGATGGTATGCACTTTGGCTGTTGGCTTGCGAGTGGCGCGGAGCACAAGTTGTGGCACTGGGGCTGTTGGATCAGCATCAAAGGTGAGCAGGGCCCTCTGGATGAGCACGTCAGCCTCTAGGAGGGCGCGGACCAGGGCGTGGTACCACTCCATGTCTTCCTGCACTGTGCTCTCCCTCAGGTCACTGGCCTGGAAGATCATGTTGAGGAAGTTAGCAGTGTTGGCCAGCGCATCCAGAGCAGGCCGAAGGGGGGCATTGAAGCTGAGGGGCAAGGGACCCTTTTGCCCAGGTGAACTATATGCCCTTGAGCAGCGGCCCAGTTTGAGAGTGGAAGGGTCGCCGGTGTACAGGAAGTTCTCTGCCATTGACCAGTCATCCTCTAGCTCTGTGGTACCAGCTGAAGGTGTTGCTGTAAACCCAGAAGGCTCAGTGGGGCTGGACGAAACAGAAGTTGTGGAGTTTTCTGAAATTCTTGTGACATTTGTCAGAAACTCAGTGCCATTATCCATCAGCACTGTGGTCCCTGGAGTGAAGTCTGGAACCACCTGTGCGCTGACAAGGGAAAGTAGAAGTACAAGAAGCCCAACAGAACCCATCCTGGATTCACTCTGGACAAGCCAAACAGAATAGTGATGGTGGGTGGAGGTCAGAGACTTTTCTGTTCCTTGAGAAATCCTCAGAGGAGATAAAATGGCACAAGATTCTGAAGTTTTGTACTTTCCATCTTCACAACAGGATCTCAGTGCAGCAGCAGAAGATGCCAGGAGGCATCCTGGCACTCACTCACACTTGGAGTTTATGACTCCATCTGTGCACTGCGCCAACCAGCTCACAGGTCCGCATCTACCCACACAAAAATACCACTAATCCTGCATGTCCTCGGCAACGAAGGAAACCATGGGAATGAGCGAGCCCCTCATCTCCACAACTCTGCAGCGTGTGGTTTGGAATTCTGTCTCCCTTTGTAGTCACCACAGCAGAGAAAACGCAGTGTGCGCATAACAGAAGAGGCGGAGGAGGAGGTGGAAGGTGAGAGCCTCAAAGTGGGGGGAACCCCATGCCAGGTGGCAGGAAGGGAGGGAAAGAAGAGCAGCAATGAGATGGAAGGATAAAAAGAGTGGGGAGATCTAGTTTCTTCCCTCTTTTCTCTCCTTCTTTCTTCTCTCTCAGTCTGGTGCTCTGCAATCTGTTGCTCCAAACCGCTTCAGGCACATCTGACAGAGGGCTGTCTAATGCTCGTCCCACCCCTCTCTACCATCCTCACCCTCCCTTGCTTGCCTCCATTCACTTCGTAACTCCCTGCTCTGTATTGACAGGGACATTCAGCAGTGCTTAAAGGTGATGAAAGTGCTACATCTGCTCTGTGTGTGTGTGTGTGTGTGTGTGTGTGTGTGTGTGTGTGTGTGTGTGTGTGTGTGTGTGTGTGTGAAACCAGAGGCTGATGCAGTCAGTCAGAGAGATGAGGGTAAGCTCTGCCGCATTTGGATGCACATTAACAATCTCGCTGCTGGATGATGGATTGATGGTAGATGGGCGGATTAACCCGTTCAACACGGGATGAACACAAACATGTACGCTCTTTCACAAGCACACCCACTGTAGGAGATCAGCGGTGATCACATGACTGACTTGAGAAATTCTGACATTACATATGACAGGCAAAGACTTTAGCACTATTTTACTTTGTGTCAAGGAAATCCCCACTTGTGATCGTCTTTGTGCCCCCTAAGTTGGCAGTTTTCTAATGGGATGTAGTAGTAGTAGATTAGTTTATTTGACAGGGACAGTGCAATATACATAGACAATTAATCAAAGACAATCAATCTGATGTGTTGCACTTTATGTGTGTGCATGCAGCAAAGTCTGAAGAAGAAGACACGTGAGGCAGAAAAAAACAAAAAAAAAAACAAGAAGAATGATGCAGGCAAGAACTTGGTGGCCATGGCAACCTGTTTTCTGAGAAATCCCCCCTCCCACACACACACACACACACACACACACACACACACACACACACACACAGAGGGACCACTCCCACTCCAAGAGACTTTGCTACAGAAATGCAAAGGTGCTGCAGTCAAGCTTGAGTGAGTGAGTTGCTGTCTCGTCTAATGTCTCATGTTGCTACGATGAAAAATAAGGGAGACATCATGTGTAAAGATGAGGGGACGCTTTGCCACATCCTGAGTCGCACTGCTGTGTCAGATTACCACTATAGTTATTGGCTGTGACTGTCATTACTTTAACATGCAAGTAGACAGTTCTGAAGTGACATTGTAGTGGTAAAACATATCAAGCTGGACATTGTTTTTCATGCAAGCAGTTGATTTTTTTCCCACATGGAAGTCACTGTAAACCAGAGAATGATGGAGTCAGTCAAGACTTAAAGTTTGAGTCACAGTTTGAGGACTCACTGTCCTCACAACAGTGATACATTTTTTAAATTTAATTATTTATTTAAAAGGGACAATACCCATTAATGAACTTCCATGAAGTTGTAGAAATAAATAGATTGGATTGTAGCAAATTTGCTAATTTCCATCTGTAGTCCCTTGCCAAGACAAGTCAATACCATGACTTACACAAACCAGTCCCTCCACGATTTTGCGATGTTGTGATCGCGTCAATTCATGCGAAAATCAGCCAATCAGCACAATTTTTGCATGACCTTGCAACTTTGTCCAGTCACCGCAACATTCCCACAATTTTGGCCAATCCTCGTCAACTTCCGCCAATTTCACAAATGACATTTGTCTGACTGGCGCTCACAGCTTTAAAGCTATGAATCTCCTGTCTGGACGGATTCCCCCCCCCCCCAACCATCCCCGTAAATGAAAGATGTGTGTCTGAAAAGGCAAGTGTGTGTGTCAAGACCGACGTGCAGCAGACAGACAGGTAGGAGTTAGGCACGGTAAGAGAGAGAATATTGTAATTTTTTTTTTTTTTTCAGAAAAACAGACTCCCAATAGACAATACAGAGCAACAGAATAAATTATTTTTCCTCTTGGCTTGGTACTAAGTGGTTGGGGACCGTACGGAGTTTTCAAATGAAGATGCTGCCAATAATTTCCAAATCTCTACTCTTTAACATGCATTCAATGCAATTTAGCTGTTGTAATGGATATTGTGCTAATGTTTGTATTTGCTGTTGCACAAGAGTTTTTCTGTATAGCAGAAGTTTCTGCTTTATTTACAAATCACTGTAATAGGAATTTTTTGACAATCCTGTGCTTTTCTTGTATTGTTATATAGAATATCACTGCAGTAAACTGGAAAAACCATCTGCTTTAAAATTTGTAACTCTTCCCACAACTTTTAGTGCAAAACAAACTCTAAAAACATTGCAACTCTTATCACAATATTTTAAAAAAGCTGCCGCGAATTCAGGCTGTTTGGGCCACAACAATCAAAAATATCCCACAAAATCCTGGAGGGACTGACAAACATAAAACAAACAATTTAGGACAACAGATAACTAACAAACAAGAGGCACATCCGATTAAAATAAACAAATATAAAACAAACATAATGTGACAATGTTTCTAGAATAAATGGGGTTAGTTTTAGTAGTACAGGTATATCCCCCCAAAAATGAACTTCATAAAATGCCATTCCAAAAGAAACTTTCATATAGTTTATATTCCTTAAAAGTGAAGGAAAATATTTCAAGCCTTTTTGTTTTAATTTTGGAGATTGTGATTTATTGCTTATTAAAATCAGAAACCTAATATCTCAAATTATTAGGATATTTCATTCATTCATTCATCTTCTTCCGCTTAATCCTTTTCGGGTCGCAGGGGGGCTGGAGCCTATCCCAGCATCTTTGGGCGAAAGGCAGGGTACACCCTGGACAGATCGCCAGTCCATCGCAGGGCCAACACAGAAAGACAGACAACCATTCACTCTCACAGTCATACCTAAGGACAATTTAGAATCCCCAGTTGATGTCAATTAACCTAACTTGCATGTTTTTGGCATGTGGGAGGAAACCGGAGAAATCCCGGAGTAAACCCACACAGACACGGGGAGAACATGCAAACTCCACAGATCACTCTTGGTCGGGGGCTGGGATCGAACCCAGGATTCCCTGGGCAAGGGTGAGTTGCTGTGCTGCCGCAGTGCTAACCACTCCGCCACCGCGCTGCCTATTATTTAATTTCAAGTCTGACTAAATTAGAGCTCAAACAGTAATAAATATGGCACCAGAGTGGTGGCTCAATTGATAGAGCATCCGCTCCACACCCAGGAGGCTGGGGTTCAAATCCCGGCCAGGTCATACCGAAGACCTTATAAAAGTGGAACTTCCTGCCATCCAGCTTGGTGCTCAGCAATAATGGAACAGAGGAGGGAAATTGGTGGTGGCGCCTTGCATGGCAGCGACCCCTCTGATTTGATATATCTGTGTGATTAACATTGTAGATAAGAGAAACATAATTTTGTTCTACTGTACATGATTGGCTGTATGGATGTGAATGACAAAGATGGCTTTGTGGGGGAATGGTGGGGGTTTCTCCACCCAGAGAGGGCGGGGGAAGGGGGAACAATGGACCGAAGGAGGAGGTGTCACCGGTGGGTATCAGATGGGACTGTTGGGTCTATGCACCCCCCGGGGAAAGGGAAAGCTGCCAGAGCCGCTGAGGGTAGAAGGGTGTAAGAGCAGCCTCGGCATAATGTCATGTTAATGTGCCACACATTCCTTTGTTCAAACAACAATGTGTTGTGGTCGAAAGTTCTGGGTCTTGATGCATGGAAATAAAGAGATAAAATTGGAATGCACAGAGACCCAGGATCGTTGTTCGCTGTACTTCATGTTGGAGAAAGAATAAAGTTTCTCTGTCGTCCAGCTCATTGCCTTGCCTGCCTCCTTTCTCCACATTGGTGACCCGAACACGTGCCATGGAAAGCCAGCCGAGCGTCACGCCGGAGACTGCCTGGAGGGAGAGCACGAGCGCTGTGTGCGCCTGCTCAGTCAAGTTCCCAGACTTCTGACTGCGTGGTTTCTGCACATAGAAGCCCAGTTCGCATTCCACGGGATAACAATGGACAACACAAGATATTACTACGTGGTCGCTGTGCTGGATGCGCGCGCCACGCAACAGGTGACAAGCCTGCTACAGGAACCGTCGGCCCAAAGAAACTATGAAGCACTCAAGAGATTGCTTCTCCAGCATTACACCCTTTCTGACAGTGAGAGGGCAGAGAAACCCCTAACGCGTTCGGAGTTAGGGGACAGATCAGTAGTGGAGCTCATGGAGAGCATGTTGGCGCTGAGGGGGAAGGATGATGAATTTTTCCTGTTCACCCACTTGTTCCTCAGGAACCTACCGGCTACAGCGAAGGCGATCTTGGCCAACTCGGCTAGTTGTGAAGGACTACCGTGCCCTGGCGCAGGAAGCGGACCACATCATTTTGGCGACCAGAACTCTCAGTGCGCAGGCAGTGGCACCAGCATCCATGAGGGACTCCAGCGAGGTCCATGAGCCATTGGTGGTAGCTAGGACGGACACCAGGAGACGAAGGAATGGGATGATCTGTTTTTATCATCGCCATTTTGGCTCGAATGCCCAACGTTGCCTAGCACCATCCCAATTCAAGGAGCTGGGAAGACAGCACGTTCGGAATTCGGTTGCAACTGTGACCGATGGCGACAGGAACAGACTGCTTTGTCACAGAAACACGTTCGGGGAGATGGTTTTTGGTGGACTCCGGCTCTCAGAAGAGCCTCATCCTACCGGTCAATGCAGACAGGGTGGTAGGAGGCAGCGGTCTCAAGCTCACGGCCGCTAACGGATCCACCATCAGGACATTTGATGAGTGGACACTGACAATATACTTACATGGATGCAACTTTTAGTGGGACTTTGTGATAGCTGCATGTTCCGGCCCCATTCTAGGCACAGATTTTTTTATGTGCGTATGGGTTGTTAGTCGATGCTGCTAGTAGAAGATTAGTGGATGTTATCTTTTTGACCTCACTGCCCTGTACAGCTCGGGGAGCTGGATCGACAACACTGACTAACATTATAGCTCCAGGTGGTAAGTACCAACTTTTTCAGCTATGGTAACGAAACACAGGGTCTAACACTTCATAATGACAAAAGGCCCACCGGTGTTCGAGTGACCTTGGCGCTTGGACGCAGCTAAACTGGCCAGCGCGCGAAAGGAGTTTGACAACTTAGAGCAGTTGGGCATCGGCGTTGCAAATGCCTGTGGGCATCCCTGCTACATATGGTGCTTAAAGCTGACGGGTCGTGGCGACTGCGACCGTGTGGTGGTTTCTGGTGCTTGAATAACACCACGGAACATGATCGTTATCCAATTCCGCACATCCAAAATTTTTCTGTGCACCAGGCCGGGGCGCACGTTTTTTCAAACGTGGATCTGGTCCGCAGATATCAACAGGTCCCAATGCGTGTGGAAGACGTCCCAAAAGCAGCAGTAATAACTCCTTCCAGCCTTTTTGAGTTTTTACACATGCCGTTTGGATTAAAAGGCGCGGTGCAGACTTTCCAGAGGATGATAGACGTGGTGCTTCGTGGCTTGTGCATCGCTTTTGTCTACTTAGATGACATTTTGGTACCTAGCGTGTCCGAGAAGGAGCACATTGCCCATCACAAGACAGTTTTCCAGAGGTTGGAAGTGCACAGGGTGATAGTTAACCCGGTGAAGTGCCAGTTCGGTTTTTAACAGGTACTAGAAAGAGAGATCATATCTCTCCGGTTCTGGCCTCCCTTCATTGGCTTCCCATAGAGTTTAGAATTAAGTTTAAAATCCTTCTTCTTACTTACAAAACTCTAAACAATCAGGCTCCTTTTTATTTAAAAGATCTGATACTACCGTATCATCCTAACAGAGCACTACGCTCCCAAAATGCAGGTTTACTTGTAATACCTAGAATCTCCAAAAGTACAATGGGAGGCAGAGCCTTCAGTTATCAAGCTCCTCTCCTGTGGAATCAGCTGCCAATCTGGATTCGGGAGTCAGACTCGATCTCTGTTTTTAAGAATAGGGCTAAAACCTACCTTTTTGATATAGCCTACAATTAGGGAGGGATCATGTGTTTTCTGAACCCTCCCTTAGTTATGCTGCTAATAGGTTTAGTCAGCCGGGGGACCTCCAGTAATGCACTGGGCCTCACTCCTTTCCTCACTCTCTATGAAATATTTTTTTTTTGCTGGTCTTTAACATTTGTTTGTTCTCTCCCATAGATTGAGTCCCCATCGTGCTGTTTGCTCTCTACATGTCTGTTCTTTTCTTCTTCTCTATCCCCTCACCCC
The DNA here is from genome assembly GCA_020510985.1 of Pholidichthys leucotaenia. Lineage (NCBI taxonomy): Eukaryota > Metazoa > Chordata > Actinopteri > Cichliformes > Pholidichthyidae > Pholidichthys > Pholidichthys leucotaenia. Next base: position 284,605,743 of record CM035848.1, on the reverse strand, counting down.
CCAGCCAGTCGCAGCAGATGACTGCCCCTCCCTGAGCCTGGTTCTGCTGGAGGTTTCTTCCTGTTAAAAGGGAGTTTTTCCTCTCCACCGTCGCCAAGTGCTTGCTCACAGGGGATCGCCTGATTGCTGGGGTCTTTCTGCAACTGTGGGGGTCCTCCCTACAGTTGATAGTGCTATGAGATGACTGTTGTTGTGAAATGGCGCTATATAAATAAAGTTGAATTGAATTGAATTGAATTGAATTCGGTGTGCCAGTGATTGATTTTTTGGGCCACCGCATTTCGCTGGAGGGGGCAATCCCGTTACCAGATAAGATGCGCTCTGTGTCGGACTTTCCGCATCCGCAGACCGTGAAAACACTAAAGGAGTTTTTGAAAATGGTTCATTTTTATAACCGTTTCCTTCCCCGGGCAGCCCAGCTGATGCAGCCGTTGTATGCTGCACTTAAAAAAAGAAGCCTGCGGAAACCGTCAACTGGACTCCCGAGTGAGACCAGGTTTTTACAAACGGCAAAACAGCGCTGGCAGATGCCATGTTGCTAGCCCACCCGGACCTGTCTGCACAGATAGCGCTCACTACGGATGCATCTGATGTTGCCATAGGGGCAGTGGTGGAGCAGTGCGTCTCAGGTTTGTGGCAGCCGCACGCATTTTTTAGCCAAACTTTGCGCGACAACGAATGCAAATGGGCGGTGTGGTAGCGCAGTGGTTAGCACTGCACCAGCACAGCAACTCACCCTTGGCCATGGGATCCCTGGTTCAATCCCAGCCCCTGACCAACAGTGATCTGTGTGGAGTTTGCATGCTCTCCCCGTGTCTGCGTGGGTTTACTCCAGGATTTCTCCGGTTTCCTCCCACAGGCCAAAAACATGCAGGTTAGGTTAGTTGGAGACTCTAAAGTGGCCCTAGGTGTGAATGTGTGTGTGAATGGTTAAGGGATAGCGCCGTACCGTGGCTGCTTCATCCATTCAGGTGGATGCCCTCAATTTCCCCTCTGGGGATCAAGTATACAAAATCAAAAAAAAAAAAAAATACAGCACGTTCGACAGAATTGCTGGCTCTCCACCTGGCAATGCGCCATTTCCAATTCTGGCTGGAGGGGCGCGAGTTCACCGCATTTGTGGACCATAAGTTGCTGACATACGGGATGTCCAAGGTCTCGGAACCATGGTCGGCTTGGCAGCAACGGCATCTGGCCGCAATTTCGGAGTTTACGACCAACATTCAACACATTGCCGGTAAGCTCAACGTTGTGGCCAATTGCCTGTTGCATGCATTAATCGCCCCAGTCTACATGGGAATAGATTTCCCTGCCATGGCCGCGGAGCAAGCCGGGGACATGGACATTTGCGCGCTCCAGACTGGGTTAAGGCTGGAGAGCAGGGTGGTGCAAGAAGGGTGTTCTCCCTTGCTCTGCGACGTCTCCACTGGCCGCCCACGCCCGGTGGTTCTGAGCTCTTGGCGCCATCGCGTTTTTGAGTCGGTCCACTCCCTTTTGCATCCGGGAGTGCACGCTTCGGTGAAGCTAGTGGGGGCAAAGTTTGTATGGCTGCGCTTGCACAAAGACATGAAAGAGTGGGCTGCAACTTGTGTCGCGTGCCAGCGGGTCAAAGAGCACAAGCACACAAGAGCCCCCCTCGAGCCATTCCAAATCCCGGCTAGGAGGTTCAGCCACGTTCATGTAGATTTGGTGGGACCCCTCCCGCCATCGCAAGGTTTCACAAACCTTTTAACAATCGTGGACCACACCCCATGCTGGCCTGAAGTGGTCCCGCTGGCTTTTACAATGTCCACAGAAGTGGCTCGTGCTTTTTTGTCGGCTTGGGTTGCACGTTTCGGATCTCCATCAGACATCACATCCGAGAGGGGTCCACAATTCATGTCAGAACTCTGGTCTGCGATGGCACAGAGCCTGGGGGTCAAAATTCACCGCACTACCGCGTACAACCCCCAGGCTAACGGGTTATGCAAGCGTTTTCATAGGTTGCTTAAAGCAGCGCTCAGAGCTTTGCTCACGGACACAAACTGGGTCGACCGCCTGCCCTGGGTTCTTTAAGGGTTGCGCTCTACACCTAAGGAGGATTTGGCAGCCCCCCTGGCAGAACTTGTTTTTTCTCAGCCGCTGCGGATCCCCGGAGAGTTTTTACTGGAAAACCCCGCGCCCGAGGCTGATCCGCCCGCTCAATTTTTCCACAGCACAGAGGTTTTGAGCGTACCGGGCCCGGCCCACCATTGTTTTCCCCGCACATTTGTCCCAAAAAGGTTGCAGAATGCCCATTTTGTTTTCATCAGGCACGAATTACACCGGACCCCGCTGCGTCCACCGTACGACGGACTGTTCAGAGTGTTGGAACCTGGGGCGAAGCATTTTGTGTTAGACTTGGGGGGGGGGGCATAGGGAGACCGTCTGCACTGACAGGCTGAAGCCCGATTTTGTGTTGGCAGATGAGCAGGTGGTATTGGCCCAAGCTCCCTTGCGCAGATGCCCACCATTGGTGGCTCCGCAGGTTGGTGATCCCTCAGCAGGGACCTGCGCTCGCGAAGATAATGTGTTCCCCCCCCCTCCCTTTTTCCCTCCACAGAGTGATGTGCCCTCCTGTACACCTCGCCAGCAGGGCAGTTCGACTGGTCCGGCGACCCCCCGCTACAGCCGTGATGGACGCCAGCTCAAGCCCAAAGAAGGGGGAGGGCTGTGCGGGGGAATGGTGAAGGTTTCTCCACCCAGAGAGGGCAGGGGGAAGTGGGAACAATGGACCGAAGGAGGAGGTGTCACCGGGGGGTATCAGATGGGACTGTTGGGTCTATGCACCCCCCAGGGAGAGTGAGAGCTGCCAGAGTCGCTGAGGGTAGAAGGGTCTTGATGCATGGAAATAGATAAAAGTGGAATGCACAGAGACCCGGGATCACCGTTTGCTGTACTTCATGTTGGAGATATAATAAAGTTTCTGTGTCGTCTAGCTCGTTGCCTCACCTGCCTCCTTTCTCCACAGCTTATCTTTATCCTTATATCCCTGACCTTGTGGGGAGTCAGGTGATGTAGCATCTCAGGCAGAGACAATGAATAAACATGGGAGAACAATGCCCAGGGGGTCCTGGGAATATAGCAAGAAGGAGTCAGGGACATAGGGGGTTGAATGCAGTGTAATGTAAATGTCATGCTGTGTGTTGAGAAATGCCATGAAACCTGTGAAGAGTGAGTTGGGAAAAAGAGGAGAGCTTGCTGAAATGATTCAGTCTGTTCTGTGCTTGTGAGATGTGAAGTGTGTAATAAACCGTCTGTCCATGAATCTGCCTCTTATTTCACACACTCCACACTGGTGACCCTAGACGAATTATGGAACACGAGGCAAGAACCCCGGAGCCGGCCCGGTCGGGAAACCCCAGCGATGCAGCAGCCATCCCACAGACGGCCCGGACTGGAACCCCCAGCAACGCGTGTGCGGTTTCAGTCAAGCTACCGGACTTTTGGCAGCACAACCCGCGCTCCTGGTTCCACCACACCGAGGCCCAGTTCGCCCTCTGGGAAGTAACGGCAGTCAACACCAAGTTCTACCATGTGGTAGCAGCGCTGGACGCTCACACAGTCCAGCAGGTAGCGAGCCTGCTCGATCAGCCTCCAGCCCGCAACAAATATGAGGTGCTCAAGGCTGCGCTGGCCCGGCGCTACACGCTCTCTGAATGTGAGAGAGCAGAGAGGCTCTTGGGGTTTACCGAGTTAGGAGATGGTTCGGCCGTCGACCTGATGGAGAAGATGCTGGCGTTAATGGGCACGGACGACGGGCACTTTCTGTTTGCCCACCTTTTCCTCCGGAACTTTCCAACAGAGGTGAGAGCGGTTCTGGCCAATTCGCTGTTGCTGGCCGCGCGTGACTACAGTGCCCTAGCCCAGGAGGCAGACCGGATCATCCTCACCACCAGGGCGATCACAGTCAACGCGGTGGCGGCGGAGCCCAGCGAGACGACCAGAGGAGGCGAGGAGCCACCGACGGTAGCGGCAGCGGGGGCCAAGGAGCACCAGAGAGACACGCTCTGCTTCTACCACCGCCGCTTCGGAGAGAAAGCGTGCAGATGTGTTCCACCGTGCCAGTTCAAGCGCTCGGGAAACACCAAGGCCAGCAGTCGGTAGAAGCTGCGACCGCCGGTGAAGAGAACAAGCTGCTCTACGTGACAGACTCGCGCCCGGGGAGACGCTTCCTCGTCGACACTGGAGCCCAGAAGAGCGTCATCCTGCCGTCCTAAGCTGACCAGCTGGCAGGACCTAGCGGCCCCGGACTTGTAGCAGTAAACGGCTCGGAGATTAAGACGTTCGGTGAGAGAACACTGGCCTTATCTCTACATGGTCGCTCGTACAAGTGGACTTTTATCATAGCAGCACTGTGTTGCCCGCTCCTGGGCGCTGATTTTCTGTGTGCGCATGGTTTACTTGTGGATGTTGCTAACAGACGCCTGGTTAATGCACTGTCCTTTGAATCTCCCCTGTATAGCTCGAGGGACCTGGCCAACAGCACAAGCCAACGTCACAGCTCCAGGCGGTAAGTTCCATGCACTGCTCACTCAGTTCCCAGCACTCACGGTCCTGACGTTTTTGGCGGCCATCGCTAAGCACGGGGTGGAGCACTTTATCACCACCACCGGGCCGCCCGTTTTCGCAAGACCTCGGCGCTTGGACGCAGCTAAACTGGCCATAGCACGCGAGGAGTTCGCCAACCTGGAAAGGTTGGGCATCATCAGGCGTTCGAACAGCCCATGGGCCTCCCCGCTACACATGGTCCCTAAGGCTGAGGGATCGTGGCGACCGTGCAGTGATTTCCGCAGGTTGAACAACGCCACAGCACAGGACCCCTACCCGATTCCCCACATTCAGGATTTTTCCATTCACCTCGCCAGAGCACGCATTTTTTCCAAAATAGACCTGGTCGGCAGGTTACCACCAGGTCCCAGTGCGCACGGAGGACGTACTCAAAACAGCGGTAATAACTCTGTTCGGTTTATTTGAGTTCCTGCGCATGCCATTCGGGTTAAAAGGTGCGGCACAGACGTTCCAGCGCATGATGGATGCAGTGCTGCGCGATCTCCCGTTCGTGTTCGTCTACCTGGATGATATCCTGGTAGCCAGTGCATCCGAAGACAAACACGAAACCCACCTCAGGACGGTTTTCCGGAGGTTGGAGGAGCACAGGTTAATCAATCCGGCAAAATGCCAGTTTGGCATGACGGAGATTGTTTTTTTGGGGCACCGCGTCTCTCCGGAAGGAGCGATCCCGTTGCCCGACAAAGTGCGTGCCGTGGCGGATTTTCCCCGGCCTCAGACGGTCAGGGCGCTGCAGGAATTTTTGGGGATGGTGAACTTTTATAACTGTTTCCTTCCCCGCGCGGCGCAGCTCATGCAACCATTGTACGCCGCGCTCAAGAGACAGAAACCCACGGATGGGGTCGAATGGACCCCGGAGCGAGAGCGGACGTTCTCAGAGGTTAAGGCAGCCCTGGCAAATGCCGCATTGCTGGCGCATCCGGACCCGGCGGCCCGGATAGCGTTCACCACTGACGCTTCAGACGTGGCCATAGAGGCTGTCGTGGAGCAGCGCATCGCCGGGGCTTGGCAGCCGCTCGCCTTTTTCAGCAGAACTTTGCGCGACAGTGAACGTAAATACAGCGCATTCAACAGGGAGTTGCTGGCTCTCCACCTGGCCATACGTCACTTCCAGTTCTGGCTGGAAGGGCGCAGCTTCACCACGTTCGTGGACCACAAGCCACTAACATTCGCGATGGCCTAGGTTTCAGAACCGTGGTCGGGCCGGCAGCAGAAACAGCTGGCCGCGATCTCAGAGTTTACTACCGATATTCAGCATGTGTCGGGTAAACTGAATGTGGTGGCTGACTGCCTCTCGTGCACCGTGGTGGCCCCGGTCTACGTAGGGATAGATTACGCGGCCATGGCCGCGGAGCAGATTAGCAATGCAGACGTGCGCGCGCTCCAGTCTGGACCAACAGGGTTAAGGCTGGAGAGCAGGGTACTGCAAGACGGCATGCCCCCCCAATCTGCGATGTCTCCACGGGACGCCCGCGTCCGGTAGTCCCGGTTGCGCGGCACCGCCGCGTGTTTGAGTCGGTTCACACTCTGGCGCACCCAGGAATGTGCGCGTCAGTCAAAATGGTGGGAGCGAAGTTCGTGTGGTCGAGCCTACGCAAACAAGTAAAAGAGTGGGCTGCAGCCTGCGTGGCGTGCCAATGAGCCAAGGTACACAGACACACGAAGGCTGCCTTGGAGCCGTTTCGGGTACCGGCTAAGAGGTTTGACCATGTTCACGTGGACCTCGTGGGCCCCCTCCCGCCATCACAGGGGTGCACGCACCTCCTGACAGTGGTGGACCACACCACGCGCTGGCCAGAAGCAGTCCCGCTGGCGGCAACCACGTCCGCGGACGTGGCACGCGCTTTTTTAACAGCATGGGTGGCGCGTTTTGGAGTCCCGTCGGACATTACGTCCGACAGGGGCCCTCAATTTGTTTCCGACCTCTGGTCCGCGATGGCCTGCAGCCTGGGTGTTGCAATTCATCGCACAACTGCGTACAACCCATAGGCCAATGGGTTATGCGAGCGTTTTCATAGATCACTGAAAGCAGCACTCAGGGCTTCACTGACGGATGCAAATTGGGTAGACAGGTTGCCGTGGGTTTTATTGGGGTTGCGCTCCGCGCCAAAGGAGGATTTGGAAGCTTCCCCGGCAGAGCTTGTTTTTGCGCAGCCCCTACGGCTGCCTGGGGAATTTCTGCCAGATAATCCCATGCCGGACAGCTGCCCGTCTGAACTTTTGCAGCGTAGCGCAAACACAGGCACGCTGCCGGGCCCTGCCCACCACTGTTTTCCGCGTGCTTTCATGCCTAAAACTTTGAAGGAGTTTGTGTTCGTCAGACACGATGCCCACCGCCCTCCATTGCGCCCACCCTATGATGGACCGTTCAGAGTGTTGGAAACAGGGGATAAGCATTTTTTGCTAGACTTGGGGGGTCGGCGGGAGAAAATTGGCATAGACAGACTCAAACCTGCCTTTGTAGCGGTGGACGAGCAAGTGCTGTTGGCTAGGGCTCCTCGGCGTGGAAGACCCCCACGGAGAGCTCCCCAGGGAAACGATTCACCAGAGCAGCCACACGGACAGAGCGAAGTCCCCCCCCCCCGCCACGGCCCACCCGCAGTCAGACACACTCCCAGCAGCCCCCCACCGGCACAGCAGCGCCACGGAGGCAGTAAACCCCAGTTACAGCAGATATGGGAGGAGACTGAAGCCAAAAGGGCGTGTGGACTGATGTTCTATCTAAGATGCTGGGGGGGGGGGCGGTGTGGGGAGTCAGGTGATGTAGCATCTCAGGCAGAGACAGTGAATAAACATGGGAGAACAATACCCAGGGGGGTCCTGGGGATATAGCAGGAAGGAGTCAGGGACATAGGGGGTTGAATGCAGTGTAATTGGGCTGTACGGTGCCGCAGTGGTTAGCACTGCGGCAGCACAGTTTACCCTTGGCCGGGGGATCGTGGGGATCGTGGGATCGTGGGTTTGATCCCACCCCCCGACCAACAGTGATCTGTGTGGAGTTTGCATGTTCTCCCCGTGTATGCGTGGGTTTACCCCGGGATTTCTCCGGTTTCCTCCCACATGCCAAAAAAAACATGCAGGTTAGGTTAATTGGAGACTCTAAAGTGGCCCTTGGTGTGAATGTTTGTGTGAATGGTTAAAGGGATGGCGCCGTATTGTGGCTGCTTCATCCATCCAGGTGGTGGATGACCCTTAATTTCTGTAAAGCGTCTTTGAGTGTCTATGATAAAGCGCTATATAAATCTGATGCATTGATTGATTGATTGATTGATTGTAATGTAAATGTCATGCTGTGTGATGAGAAATGCCATGAAACCTGTGAAGAGTGAGTTGGGAAAAAGAGGAGAGCTTGCTGAAATGATTCAGTCTGTTCTGTGCTTGTGAGATGTGAAGTGTGTAATAAACCATCTGTCCATGAATCTGCCTCTTTATTCACACACTCCACAACCTGTTCAATACAGACTACAACAATCATGGTAAAGACTACTGACTTGACAACTGTCCAGAAGACAATCATAAAAACACTCCACAAGGAAGGTAAGCCACAGAAGGTCGTTGCTGAAAAGTCTGGCTGTTCAGAGTTCTGTATCAAAGCAGATTAATGGAAAGCTGACTCGAAGAAAAATGTGGGGTAGAAAAAAGGTACACAAGTAACAGGGATGACTACCCTGAGAAGATTGTTAAGAAAAATAATTTCAAAAACCTAGAGGAGCTTCATAAAGAGTGGACTGAGTCTAGTGACCAGGGTTTGAAATTAACACCCGCCAACCCACCAATGGTGGGTGGATTTCAGCAGTAGCTGGTAAGACAGCACTCCCACTAGCCACTTTGGCAGGTTGTTGTTTTCTCAAATGGTATCTAAAATAATAAACCTATCACAATGTGACACTACAAAATTACAACTCCCATAAGCACTATCTACACAGAGTGTGAGCTCATTGGTCTGCTGTCATTGTGGACGGAGTCTCTAGAAGCCACGAACGGTCTTCTCCACTGGTCGGTCTCCCAGTCTGCCCTCTTCACACTGCAGCCCGGTGGAAAGAAATACTGTTGTGGGTGGCAGCTTCTCCTATACCGGCAAGTTCATTTTGCAGCCAGTGTGGAGAAACGGCAACAAACAGACAGCAGCTGGCAGAATACACCTGTCCCCACTCTCAGCGATCACATTACCGGGGTAACTGCCCCTGATCCCCCTCTTGTCCAAGCGGTGAGTAGCTAATCCCTCCCAATGAACTCCTACCTCTGTGGTTAAACGGGATTATTTTTAGAGCAAGAAACTCTTGTTTACCCTCTAAATAATGCACCCTTTAAATATCTATTTTAAATGGGCTGGCCAGGGGGTGTCCAGCATGGTCCGCGGGACAAAACCAAGAAACATTTATCTCTGTGAATTTACAGCTTTCTTTCTAGTAAATTTCCAACTTTTTCTACTGATTAGAATAGTTCAAGATTTTATTTGTCAATACTTCTATACATACAGGACATACAGGAGAAATGAAATGGCCTCTCTCTCTTCAGTGGTGTTCGCAATATAAAAAAAAAGGAATAAGGCTGGAAAAACATCAACAGCAGTCTATGTACAGTAATGCTACCCGTAGTGCAAATAGCAACAAAGATAGCCCCAGACATTTAAATACGTATGCGAGTTCATGTAAATAGAGATTTTTCTCCTTAAAATGAGACTTTTTCCCCATCAGTTTTCTTTTTCTTTCTCTTGTTTCTAGTGAAAACAGGTAATGTCCACTTGGGTTAATAATAACAACAATAATGATAATACATTTTACCCCTCATGGATCGTCACCTTATCATGGTGGGGGGTTTGCATGCCTTAGTGATCTCAGGAGCTATGTTGTCTGGGGCAATTTGCCTCTGGTAGGGTCACCCAAGATAAACCGATCCTGGGTGAAGGGCCAGACTAAGAACGATCCAACAGAATCTCATGATGAATGTTATAACAAGGACTCAGTGTATCCCGCCCGGTATGGGGTTACCGGGGACCCACCCCGGAGCCAGGTCTGGGGGAGAAGCTCGATGGATAGTGCCTGGTGGGCGGGTTTCTGCCCATGGGACCCGGCCGGGCTCAGCCCGAAGAAGTTACATGGGTCCACCCTCCAGTGGGCTCACCGCTTGCAGGAGGGACCATGGGGGTCCGGTGCTATGTTGATCAGGTGGCGGCCGAAGGCAGAGATCTTGGCTGTCTGATCCCAGGCTTACTAAACTGGCTTTTGGGACATGGAATGTCAACTCTCTGGAGGAGAAGGAGCCTGAGCTGGTGCATGAGGCTGAGAGATACTGGCTAGATATACAGTATATGTCAATAACAACTGGTGCAGACCGGGACATATCACGGTTAAGGAACAGCACTGTGGCAAAGACACTGAGTTGCTAGCTGTTAGCATGCGGCCTACATATCTCCCGAGGGAATATTCACACGTGATCTGCATTGTTATTTATGCAAATCCGACGGCGAACGCTGGGACAGCGCAAGACGTCATCCACTCAGTAACTGGCAGGCTGCAGACAGAACACCCAGATGCTCTTCTCATCTCAGGTGATTTCAACCATATTTCACTGTCTCCCATTCTACTCACGTTCACCCAGTATGTCACATGCCACACTAGAGACAATAAAACACTGGACTTATTCTATGCAAATACTAAGGAGGCGTACACCTCATCACCCCTCCCCCCACTCGGGAGATCGGATCACAACTTGGTTCATCTTCTGCCGGTATACAAACCCTTAGTACACAGACAACCTCCGGTCATGCGCACGGTGAAGTTATGGTCTGAGGAGGCAATGGACGCGCTAAAGGACTGTTTTGAAATCACTGCCTGGGAGCAGCTCTGCGATCCACATGGTGAGGACATCGATGGCCTCACTCACACCATCACGGACTACATCGGCTTCTGTGTGGACAACATCGTACCCACCAAGACCATACGGTGTTGCTCGAACAACAAACCCTGGATCAACCCTGAGATAAAAACATTTCTGAGAGAGAAGAAGAGGATCTTCAGGTCGGGGAACAGGGAGATGCTGAAGTCCGTACAGAGGGAGCTGAGGAGGAAGATCAGCGAAGGCAAGGACAGCTTCAGGAAAAAGATGGAGGACAAGCTGCAATGGAGCGACATCGGCGGGGTCTGGAGAAACCTTAAAACCATCTCTGGGCTCTAGAATACCTCCCCCCAGGCCACGGGGGCAGGGAGTGGGCCAACAATCTGAACCTGTTTTTTTAATACGTTTGACCAGTCGCCCTCCCCCCGACTGCACAACAACCACTGCTGCCTCTAAAGTCATCGAGACCTGCTGTCCACACCCCACTCCACCAACACCCCCCCCACTCCCAGCACACAGCCCCCCAACCTGGCCCTCACTAAGAACCAGGTGAGGATGGAGCTGAGGAAGATCAAGGCGAGGAAGGCGTCGGGACCAGACGGCATCAGCGCAAAGCTCCTCAAGTCCTGTGCAGACCAGCTGTGTGGGATTGTGGAGCACATCTTCAACCTGAGTCTGAAGCTGGGGAGGGTACCACAGTTGTGGAAAACATCTTGTGTGGTACCTGTACCAAAGACTTCCCACCCCAAAGATCTGAACAGCTACAGACCAGTGGCCCTGACGTCTCACATGATGAAGACCCTGGAGAGACTGCTCCTTGCTCACCTCTGCCCCCCTGGTGGGACCAGTGATGGATCCACTCCAGTTCACCTATCAGCATGGCATTGGGGTGGAGGATGCAGTGATCTTCGTCCTTCACCGTTCTCTGTCCCACCTGGAGAAGCCCGGGAATGCGGTGAGGATCATGTTCTTTGACTTCTCCAGTGCTTTCAACACCATCCAACCAATGATCCTGAAGGACAAGCTGCTATGCGCAGGGGTGGACCAGCACCTGTCAGCATGGATCCTGGACTATCTCACTAACCGGCCACAGTTTGTGAGAACCCGAGATTGTGTGTCTGACACGATCATCGGTAGCACGGCTTCCCCCCAGGGAACGGTTTTGGCTCCCTTCCTGTTCACCCTTTATACTGCGGACTTCTCACACAACACAACACACTGCCATCTACAAAAGTTCTCTGATGACTCTGCAATTGTCGGACTCATCTCCAACGGAGATGAAGCTGAGTACAGCGGACTTATCCAGGACTTCGTGGACTGGTGCCATCGGAACTGTCTCCAGATCAACGCGAGAAAAACTAAGGAGCTGGTGGTGGATTGCCGCAGGCAAGGACAACCCCTCACAGCACCAGTAAACATACAGGGAACAGACATTGAGATGGTGACATCCTACAAGTACCTTGGTGTTCATCTGAACAATAAACTAGACTGGTCACACAATACCGACGAACTCTACAAGAAGGGACAGCGCAGGCTGTTCCTACTGAGGAGGCTCAGGTCTTTTGGTGTACAAGGGGTGCTCCTGAAGACCTATGATTCGGTGGTGGCATCAGCCATCACTTTTGGAGTGGTCTGCTGGGGCAACGGCAACACAGCAGCCGACAGGAAGAGACTGAACAAACTGATCAAGAAAGCTAGCTCTGTCCTGGGGCAACACCTTGACCCAGTGGAGGAGATAGGAGAGAGAAGGATGGTGGCTAAACTGTCATCTCTGCTGCAGTCCGAGTCCCACCCTATGCAGGACATATTGAACGCACTGAGGAGCTCATTTAGCAGTAGACTACATCATCCTAGGTGCGCAACCGACAGGTTTCACAGGTCCTTCCTACCTACGGCTGTCAGACTGTATAACCTAAGCAGGGCTGCTCGCAGAGATAGCAAAAAAACGTGACAACCTAGTAGTATTGAATGCAAAAGATGCAGACTTACACAAATGGTCCCCTCCGGTATACAACTAGGACAATATCAGTCGCTACGGAGGGTGACAATATGTATGGGTACATACGTATTCATACTATGTAGGATAACTAAGTAGATGGTTATGCTGTTTATTCCATCTTGCTACAATGCTCCACACTTTGTATATATATTTATATATTTATGTGTACATATGTATATCCTCTGCTCTTATTTATATTTTTCGTATCTTCTTAATTATCGCTCTGAGTGTTGCTATCCCTGTGCTGTTGCAATCCTGGAATTTCCCCCATTGTGGGACTAATAAAGGCTTATCTTATCTTATCTAGATATAGTCGGCCTCACCTCAACACACAGCTCTGGTTCCGGAACCAGTCTCCTGGAGAGGGGCTGGAGCTTGGCCTACTCTGGTGTTGCCCCAGGCGAAAGGCGATGAGCAGGGGTGGGTATTCTTGTATCCCCCCCACCTTGCTGCCTCTATTGGAGTTTTCCCCGGTGGATGAAAGGGTTGTTTTCCTGCACCTTCGGGTTGGGAAACAGGTCCTGACCATTATTTGTGCCTATGCACCAAGTGATGGTTCAAAGTACTCACCCTTTTTGGAAACTCTGACTGGGGTGCTAGAAGGTGCTCCTCTTGGAGACTCCACTGTCCTACTGGGGGACTTCAATGCGCACGTGGGCAACGACAGTGAAACCTGGCGGGGGTGACTGGGAGGAACGGCCTGCCCGATCTGAACCCGAGTGATATTCAGTTATTGGACTTCTGTGCTAACCACAGTATGTCCATAATGAACACCATGTTCAAGCATAAGGGTGTCCATATATGCACCTGGCACCAGGACACCCTAGGTCGCAGGTCAATGATCAATTTTGTTATCGTGTCATCAGACCTGCGACAGAATGTCTTAGACACTCGGGTAAAGGGAGGTGCAGAGCTGTCAACTGATCACCACCTGGTGGTGAGTTGGATCCGATGGCAGGGGAGGATGCCATTCAGACCTGGTAGATCCATTCGTGTAGTGAGGGTGTGCTGGGAATGTCTGGCTGAGGCCTCTGTCCGGGAAGTCTTGAACTCCCACCTCTGGAAGAACTTCAACCACATTCCGAGTGACTCTGGAAACATGGAGTCTGAATGGGCCATGTTCTCCACCTCCATTGTTGAAGTGGCTGCCCAGAGCTGTGGCCACAAGGTTGTTGGTGCATGTCATGGGGGAAACCCCCGAACCAGTGGTGAGGGGGGCCATTAAGCTGAAGAAGGAGTCCTATCAAGCTTGGTTGGCTTGTGGGACTCCTGAAGCAGCTGAGGTGTACCGGCAGGTCAAGCAGAGTGCAGTTCGGGTGGTTACTGAAGCAAAAACTCAGGTGTGGAAGGAGTTTGGCAATGCCATGGAACAAGACTTTCGGTCGGCCTCAAAGAGATTCTGGCAAACTGTCCGGCGGCTCAGGAAGGGGAAGTAGCTCCTTGTCCACACAGAGTATGGAAGGAATACTTCGAGGATCTCCTCAATCCCACTGGCACGCCTTCCACAAAGGAAGCAGGGCTTGTGGACGAGGGGAACAACTCGCCCATCACAGAGGCTGAGGTTGCCAAGGTGGTTAAAAAGCTCCTTGGTGGTTGGGCCCCGGGGGTGGACAAGATTCGCCCTGAGCACCTCAAAACCCTGGATGTTGTAGGGCTGTCATGGCTGACACGCCTCTGCAACATTGTGTGGAGATCCGGGATAGTGCCTTTGGCATGGCAAACCAGGGTGGTGGTTCCTCTCTTCAAGAACGGGGACCGGAGGATGTGACTAACTTTAGAGGGATTACACTTCTCAGCCTCCCTGGGAAGGTCTATAATAATAATAATGCATCGATTTTATATATCTTTTTATCTTTCTATCTTTTTATAAAGACGCTTTACAAATGGGTACATTATTCATTCACTCTAGACAGACAATGGTAGTGGCAAGCTACTTCTGCAGCCACAGCTGCCCTGGGGCAGGCTGACAGAAACGTGGCAGCCAATCTGCACCAACGGCCTTTCTGGTCACCACCAAACATTTTTATACATTTATACACATTCATACCCAGTGTTATGGACAGTGGAGGCAATGCGGGTGAAGTGTCTTACCCAGGGACACAACGGCAGGATATCTGGGGAGAGCGGGATTTGAACCGCCAACCATCCAGTTATTAGACGACCTGCTCTACCTCCTGAGCCACTGCCGCCCCACTGCCACCCCGCCTCTATGCCAAGGTACTGGAGAGGAGAGTCCGGCCGTTGGTTGAACCTCGGATTCAGGAGGAGCAATGTGGTTTTCGTCCTAGCTGTGGCACATCGGACCAGCTCTTCACCCTCTTGAGAATCCTCGAGGGTTGGTAGGAGTTTGCCCAACCAGTTTACATGCATTTTGCGGACTTGAAAAAGGCATTCAATCATGTCCCTCATGGTTTTTTGTTGGAGGGGCTTGTCTTTACGAGCTATCTGGTCTCTATACGACTGTTATGAGAGTTTGGTTCATATTGCCAACACTCGGTCGGATTCATTCCCAGTGAGAGTTGGACTCCGCCAGGGCTGCCCTTTGTCACCGATCCTGTTCATAATTTTTATAGACAGGATTTCTAGGTGCAGCCGGGGAACAGAGGGTGTCATGATTGGTGACCACAGGATCTCATCTTTGTTGTTTGCAGATGATGTCCTGTTGGCTTCATCCAGCAATGACCTACAGGCCTTACTGGGACGGTTTGCCACTGAGTGTGAAGTGGCTGAGATGAGATTTCAGCACCTCCAAGTCCGAGTCTATGGTCCTTAGCCGGAAAAAGGTGGATTGTCCTCTCCGGGTTAGGGACAAGCTCCTGCCCCAAGTGGAGGAGCTTAAGTATTTTGAGGTCTTATTCATGAGTGAGGCGAGAATGGAGAGAAAGATTGACAGATGGATCGGAGCAGCATCTGCAGTGATGCGGACGTTGAATCGGTCGTTCCCACCCTCACCTATGGTCATGAGCTTTGGGTAACAACCGGAAGAATGAGACTGTAGCGGCTGAAATGAGCTTTCTTCATAGGATTGCCTGACTCACTCTTAGAGATAGGGTGAGGAGCTCAGTCATCCGGGAGAGGCTCAGAGTAGAACCGCTGCTCCTCCACATTGAAAGGAACCAGTTGAGGTGGTGTGGGCATCTGATCAGGATGCTTCCTGGATGCCTCCCACTTGAGGTGTTTCGGGCATGTCCCATTGGGAGGAGACCTCGGGGCAGACCCAGAACTCACTGGAGAGACTACATCTCCAAGCCGGCCTTGGAACGTCTTGGTATTCTCTCTGAAGAGCTGGAGCAGGTGGCTGGGGAGAGGGAAGTCTTGGCTTCTCTGCTTGAACTGCTGCTTTCGCGACCCGGACCTCCGGAAAAGTGGTAGAAGATGGATGGAATAACATTTCATTTGTATAGCACTTTCTAGGGCACTCAAAGATGCCTTAAATTAGAAAAAAAAAAAACTAGTACAATTAAAACTAGAAAAGCACTTGAAGAGCGCAGACCCCCGCCAAGCGCCACAGTTCCCCCCATACAGTGTTTGTGTGTACGTTTTCAGATTCCTTGACCATGAAAACATATGACTAGCAATTGGATTGACAATGATAGGATTAGTGGTTGAGCAGTTATTCACGAAAATGGCATTTTCGGTAATGGCGGTTTTCTTGTGAATGGTGATCCAAATCATCCCCAAAATTTAATCAGTTCTTCCTTGTACCATTTCCAGCAACGCCTGAAAGTTTCATCGAAATCCGTTCAAAACTTTTTGAGTTATCTTGCTAACCAACAGACAAACAGACAGACAGACAAACCCCGGAAAAACAACGTACTGGCAGAGGTAACTAGAAAAGCACTCGGAGAGCGCAGACCTCCGCCAAGCGCCACAATTCCCCCCATACAGTGTTTGTGTGTACGTTTTCACATTCCTTGAGCATGTAAACATATGACTAGCAATTGGATTCACAATGGTTATTTGTTTATTTGACAGGGACAGTGCAATAAACACACAATTAATCAATGACAATCAATCTGATAGTGATAGGATTAGTGGTTCAGTAGTAAAAGCATTGCCTCCTTGGCGGAGGTAATAAACTGAAGTGTTGCTGTTGTGTCCATCTCCTCCACTGACGGATGCAAATTGGTTAGACAGGTTGCCGTGGGTTTTATATTATATTGTAACGTGCTGCTCGACATGGCGACGTCCCACCGGGAGGTTCGAACTCACGCCTCCCGCTCCGGAGTCCCGCACTCTACCTGTGTCGCCAATAGGGTCAACCCACTTGGCAAGCCAAATAGGGTGCTCATATTGAGTTCGCTACAATATTATTGTTTTGGGGGTTGCGCTCCGCGGCAAACGACAATTTAGAAGCTTCGCCGGCAGAGAGCTCGTTTTTGCGCAGCGCCTATGGCTGGCCGGTGAATTTCTGCCAAATGCGCAGCTCCTATGGCTGGCCGGGGAATTTCTGCCAAAGAATCCATCGGCGGACAGCTGCCCGTGTGAGGTTTTGCAGTTGCACGCTGGCGGGCCCAGGCCAGCAGTGTTTTCCGCGTCCTTTTGTGCCTAAAACGTTGAAGAACGCAGAGTTTGTGTTGCAGACACGACGACCAGCGCCCTCCATTGCGCCTGCGCACATGTTGAAAATGGCTGTATGTCACAGTGTTGAATGAAAAATGCTTTAAAAAATTCCTGTATCCAGACGGTGAACCGGATCACCCCCAAAATTTAATCAGTTCTTCCTTGTACCATTTCCAACAACGCCTGAAAGTTTCATGGAAATCCGTCCAAGATTTTTTGAGTTATCTTGCTAACCAACAGACAGACAGACAGACAGACAGACAAACAAACACACAGACAAACCCCGGCAAAAACATAACCTCCTCCTGGCCTTTCGGCCTGGCGGAGGTAAAAATCAATAAAATAAAACTAAGCTCGACGAGCTTCAATAGCATATGGGGATAGCCCTTGCCTGAGTCACTGCATTTCTTCTCTCGCTGCAGCACGGTGATTCTCCGCATCCTCTGTGTTATCTCCCTGCCTCCCCCCCCCTTTCTCATCCACTCTGCACTCTGTTGCCTTCTCTGTTTCACACTTTTAGACTTTGAACGAGGCATGACTGGCAATATTGAGCAGATCTTTAAAAAAAACAAAAAACAAAAACATAACCTCCTGGCGGAGGTAATAAGAAAAAAAATCAATTAAAAAAAAAAATAAAACTAAGCTCGACGAGCTTCAATAGCATCTGGGGATAGCCCTTGCCTGAGTCGCTGCATTTCTTCTCTCGCTGCAGCACGGTGATTCTCCGCATCCTCTGTGTTGAAAATGGCCCTATCTCACAATGTTAAAGAATCCTTTAAAAAATTCCTGGATCCAGACGGTGATCCGGATCATCCACAAAATTTAATCAGTTCTTCCTTGTACCATTTCCAACAACGCCTGAAAGTTTCATCGAAATCCATCCAAAACTTTTTGAGTTATCTTGCTAACCAACAGACAGACAAACAGACAGACAAACCCTGGCAAAAACATAACCTCCTGGCCTGCGGCCTGGCGGAGGTAATTAGAGATTAAAAGTTAGTCTGAACAGGTGGGTTTTGAGTGATGATTTGAAGGAGTTTAAGTCTGTGCACTCACGGATGTGTTAGGGGAGAGATTTCCAGAGGAAGGCGGCGGTGATGGAAAAGGCTTTGTCCCCCCAGGTTCTGTGCTTGGTTCTGTGCGGTGGAGAGGGGAGGTTTGCATTGGAGGAACGGAGGCAGCGGGGGCCGGGGGGGGCATGCTGGTGCAACAGGTCGGTAAGATAGGAAGGGGCCTGGTGATGGAGGGCTTTAAAGGTGAGGAGAAGAACTTTGAACTGTATGTGTTGTGAGATTGGGAGCCAGTGGAGGTTCTGGAGGACAGGGACAATGTGGTCGCGGGAAGGGGACTGGCTAAGGAGACGGACGGCTGAGTTAAAATTAATTAAATTTTAATTAAATCATTAAATTAAATCACCCTCTATTGTCATTCAACTGTACAACCAATCATGTACAGTAGAACGAGATTGTGCTTTACCTATCTACTGTGTTAATCACACACACCCCAAGTGTAGAATCAGAGGGCCGCTGCCATGCAAGGCGCCGCCACAAATTTCCCTCCTCCATTCCATTATTGCTGAGCACCAAGCTGGACAGCAGGAAGTTCCACTTTTATATGGTCTTCGGCATGACCCGGCCAGGATTTGAACCCCTGCCTCCCGGGTGTGGGGTGGATGCTCTACCTAGAGTTCTGAATGTATTCAAGTTTCTGGAGGACTTTGGATGATGAGCTGTAAAGAATGCTATTACAATAGTCGAGTCTGGACGTGATAAATGCACATATGAGGGTTTCTGTTGTGGAGAAGGTGAGTGAGGGACGGAGTCGGGCTATGTTTTTTAGGTGGAAGAAGGCAGTTTTGGTGACATGATTGATGTGCGGTTCAAAAGTGAGGTGGCTGTCAAAGATGACTCCAAAGTTTTGTAGCTGTGGGGATGGGGAAAGTGTGGAGTTGGCAACAGTGAGGTTGAAGTTGTGGGTGGTTTTGATGATGGATTCCGAGCCGATGATCATCATATCAGACTTGTCATAGTTGAGCTGTAGAATGTTCTTTTGCATCCAGGATTTTATTTCAGAAAGACAGTTTTCCAGTATGGAGCAGGTTACTGTGATTATACACTTAGTGGAAATGTAGATCTGAACATCGTCAGCATAACAATGGAAGTTAAGGCCATGTTGGCAGATGATGTTGCCAAGCGGGAGTATACAAAGGATCAAGAGGAGAGGACCAAGCACAGAACCCTGTGGATCACCATGGGAGAGGTGGCTGTGAGGGAGGTGGAGTTGTTGATGTGGATGAATTGCTGTCTCTTGGTGAGATATGAGTGGAACCAGAAGACAGCTGTACCAGTGATGTTGAGGCAAGTTTCCAGACGGGAGAGGAGAATGGAGTGATTAATTGTATTGAAGGCAGCTGTGAAGTCAAGCATGATGAGAATGTTCAGGAGTCGAGAGTCGGCTGAGAGGAGGAGGTCATTTGTCACTTTGAACAGGGCTGTTTTGGTGCCACATTGTGAACAGAATCCAGATTGGAAGGTCTCAAAGAGGTCATTGGAGGTGAAGTGGATTTTGAGATGGGTGGCAACAACACATCTGTAAAATCATCAGCTGGTTTGGAATTAAAACTGATCCTTTTCCTTGAAGAGAAAGTCTTCCCTTATCGTAAAGCCCCCTTTGCAAAACACACAAGAAAGCCAGAGCTTTGAAGACACCTTCCATGGCTAAATTGACCCCCTGCAAGGAAGTTTGGAGTTAACTTCCCTACATCATCCCCAGAAGACTCATGTTTAGGCACGTTTATGATAACCTGTCAAGGTGATGATAGAGTCAGACTCGATCTCTGTTTTTAAGAATAGGGTAAAAACCTTCCTTTTCGATATAGCCTACGATTTGGGAGGGATTATGTGTCTCTAAACCCTCCCTTACTTCTGCTGCTAATAGATTTAGACTGCCGGGGAACCTCCAATAATGTACTTGGCTTCACTCCTTTAATGTTTCCTCTCTATATGTCTGTTCTTTTCATCTTCTCTATCCCCTCACCCCCCAGCCAGTCGCAGCAGATGACTGCCCCTCCTTGAGCCTGGTTCTGCTAGCGGTTTCTTCCTGTTAAAAGGGAGTTTTTCCTCACCGTCGCCAAGCACTTGCTCACAGGGGATCGCCTGATTGCTGGGGTCTTTCTGCAATTGTGGGGGTTCCCCCTACAGTTGAAAGTGCTATGAGGTGACTATTGTTGTGAAATGACGCTATATAAATAAAGTTGAATTGAATTGAATAACAAGCTAACCTGCAGGAGTCCTCTCATTCGGACTTAAAAGTCAAACATTGCCCTCCAGTGAATAACATAGGAATGTTCCCCTGAGGACTGAATATTTTCTCTCTGAAGCTTAGAACTATGAATTGTGAACAATGAATTAATCTGTCATTCTCAACAGACATCAGCAGCTATTGAAGACTATGGATGGACATTAATGGACTCTAATGGGTTTGAAATGCTTTTAATATGATTTTTTGATATGTGTTTCCTTATTTTCAGGAAGAATTGATTTTGCATGTCCACTATAAAAAAAAATATTACATTTACAATGTAGACACATTGTTCCTTTATAAAGTAGAATATCTGAGTCACTAAAGTTTTAAAGAATGTATGCTTTAATAAGCAGCATATGTTTCAAGATAATTTCCACTCTTCATATCAAATTCAATGCATCCTTCTACCTCCCTGTGTGAGGTTCACATTCCAAAAACTGTGAACTGACCAATCAGCTTCCAAGTCTCCATGTCTCTCCTTTTTGGAAACTTTGCAACCCTCGGCTCAAACAAAAGAACTGCAATTGGTCCAAAGTTTACTCTAATGGGCAGATACAATCCTAATTTTTGAATGTATTTGGTCTGGCTCAGTTGTCATTCATAGATATGGTGCCATCCTGCCACACCTAACAAGTTGGAAAACTGAAGTCTGGGAGTCAAGTCTTTTCTCCCTTTTCTAAAGCCCTGTAGTGATCCAGGCTGCACACTGTTCTCTCCTGCTCCTAATTATTCACTCTCCACAGCTGAGCTCTGCACCTGCTGGTAATCAGTCCCACTCCTTAAACTGGACTCACACTCTGCAGACTGCAGGAGCTCATCAGACTCGCTATCTGCTGCCTCGGGACTTTCTACCACACAGCTGTAAGCAACCAACAGATTGTTTAGACCAGGGGTGCTCAATACGTCTATCGCGATTGACTGGTAGATTGCAGAGGCACTGTGGGTACATTGCGTGACATTAAAAAAAAAAAAAATTAATAAAGTTTTTAATTCTATCGCTTATCCTCCTATCTGTCCTCTTATTGGCATTTACCATTTGATTGATGTACAGGACAGCCAATCAGGAGAGGTCCTGTCCTCTATGTGTCATAGGTCACCCTGCATGTGCAGTCAAACACACTAGCTAGCTACTGCTAAACTCCAACGAGCTGTGACCGTGTTAGCGCTTCCAATTTCTATCAACTAAAGAAGGGATATTAAAAATGAGTGGGGGAGCTGAACCCAGTAAGAAGACAAAACCTTTCCACTTCCATGCGGAATGGGAGGAAGATTTTTTTCACAATGTCATTTCCGAAGTGTATTTGTCTGATCTATCAATCTATCGTTGCGTTTCCAAAGAAGGGAAATGTGGAGAGGCACTTTCAAGCTGTTCATAAAAACTATGACACTGACTTCCCTCAATAAAGTGAGCTGAGAAAAAGAAAGGTGAAGGAACTGAAATCTCAGTTAATCGGACAGCAGTCATTTTTCACACAGCTGAATTCAATGGCAAAGGCAGCCATTGAAGCATCGTTCCGGGTGAGTCATTGCATTATTAAGCATAAGAAGTCCTTTCAAGATGGAGAGATAATAAAAGAGGCCTTCATTGGAGCAGTGAAGTCATTGTTTCAGGATTTTAAAAACAAACCAGAAATATTATCTTCAATCAAAGCTCCTCAGCTATCAAGAAGTACAGTTACACGGCGCTGTGAAGTAATGGACTATGATCTGACACAGCAGCTTTGGAAGCACATCGCAAAATGTGAGTGTTTCTCATTGCAATTCATCTGAACTCGTCTGCAGTGGAGGATGAGATTTTGACACTACAGGCTGACATTGAGCTTAAGTCCAGGGCTCATGGACAGTTTTGGAACTTCCAGAGGAATAGTATCCAAACATAAGAAAATATGCTACCTGAACCTGAACCTACCTCCTTGACTGCATTATTTAGCTCTACTTATTTGTGTGAATCAGCTTTTTCCCACATGAAGATTATTAAGTCCAAATACCATTCCACCATGACTGATGATCATTTGGAAGCCTGCTTGAGACTAGCTACCAGCAGCTACTGTCAGGACTATGCAACCCTGGCTGACTCCATCCAGTGCAAGTCAGGTTCAGGTTCCTTTATTTGTACCCGTAGGTATCAGAGTAAGGTAATGATCGTAAATGTATTAAATTGTATTGTGCCATAAGGGTTCACACAGTTATATAATGTACAGTGTACATTGTATGCCAACATATATTGCAATATTTGGCATTTTTAAATGTAGGTAGATCATTTTGAAACTGGTCATTTGAAAAGTAGCTCACAAGCCAAAAAAGTGTGGGCACCCCTGGTTTAGACCATCTTAACCAGCCACAAAACTCTCCCTCCACTCCAGTTGTTTCCTGTCTCAGTCACCCCTTAACAATTTCCACACCGGCTTGTTATAATGGGAGCGTAGGGGAGGGAGGGGGGTTTCTCCTGCAGTGCAGCCTGGTTTATCAGGGTCTCCCAGAGGAGGTTCTCACCAAACATAGCAAGATATGCTACATGATCAATCTGCTTGGTGGTCGGGCACTCGCCTAGGCACGCACTATTGTCATGGGCAATTAATTCTCTTCTTATATGTTTGCTCATTTTTCGGGGGAATTCATTAAGATCTTTGATCACTCTGACCGTGAGGGCAGCATCTCCTCTTGCCTCTGTAATGTGTGTCAGGGGGCCAAATCAGCTGCTGAGTTCTCCCGTAGATTTCTGGGTGCTTGCGACCGAAGAAGGTTGGGATGATGCTGCGCTTCGCTTTTTATTTCATCGGCAGTCTCAACTCCAATCTGCAGGACAAGCTAGCCAGCCGTGATGAACCAGCCTGTCTAGACGCATTAATTTCCTTGGTCATTAAGCTGGATGCGGAAGTCGCGTACGCTGCTCTGCTTCTTCACCATCACCTTCTCTCCGGCTAACCGTTTCTTCACTCAGTTTGACTGAACCACACAAACCCATGCAACCGGGTGATTCTTGGCCTCCTTCAGCAGATCACCAGCGATGTGCGGCTGGGGGAGGTGGCCACAGGGAAGATGAATGTACGGTTAAAACCAGGAGACCCCCGCCCACCCGTATTAGTAGGGGGACAGGCCGGTGTAGTTTCCAAACACCCTCAGACCAAACTATTACTTCCTATTTGCATTCTGCTGGCCACCTCTGACCACACAGACACTGCCCTAATAAATTTGGGAGCAGAGCAGAATTTTATTTCAGAGAGTCTGGTAGCCCGGTTGAATTCCCCATGTAAGGTCCTTCAAGAGCCTCTCAAGTTAATGGCATTATCTGGTAAACCATTTTTCTCTGTTTCCAAAATTACTCTTCCACTGCCTGTGTTGATCTCAGGTAATCATAGAGAGAGCATACACTTCCTGGTAATCTCCTCCTCTGTCGCTTCTATTGTGTTAGGCTACCCCTAGCTCCATCTACGCAATCCCACCATTGACTGGCGGAGGGGAGTAATTACATTGTGGAGTATGTTCTGTCTGTCTACTTGTTTGTGATCAGTTGCCTGTTCTCCTTCTGTTGCTATTTCTCCCCCCACTGCTGACCCACCTGATCTGTCTAATGTACTGGCCGAATATCATGACCTTGCTGCTGTTTTTAGCAAGGCTAAGGCACTCTCTCTCCCTCCCACAGGCCTTATGACTGTGCTATCGAGCTCCAGCAGGGGGCGCCCCTTCCAACCAGCCAGTTATACAGCCTCTCCAGCCCCGAGAGAGAAGCCATGGACAAGTATGTCAAGGAAGCCCTCAGTTCGGGGTTGATTCGGCATTCGTCTTCGCCGGTGGGAGCTGGATTTTTCTTCATTAAGAAGAAGGATGGTTCTTTGCACCCGTGCATCGATTACAGGCAGCTCAACAACATCACCATCAAGCACAGGTACACTCTCCCATTACTGAGCACTGCCTTTGACGTGTTGCAGGATGCCACCATTTTCACCACTCTGGACCTAAGGAATGCCTACCATCAAGATCTGCCAAGGGGATGAATGGAAGACCGGTTTCCTCACACCCAGGGGGCACTTTGAATACCTGGTAATGCCATTTGGTCTAACCAGCGCCTTGGCTGTGTTCCAATGACTGGTCAGTGATGTTCTGCGGGACTTAACACGTTCATATTCGTGTACTTAGTAGATCATACCCTCATCTTTTCCCATTCCCTTGCAGAGCATCGAGTCCACGACCGGCTGGTCCTGCAGCACCTGCTTGAGAATCAGCTGTACGTCAAGGGTGAGAAATGTGAGTTTCACACACCCTCCACATTTCTCGGGTTTACCACTGCCAGGGGGCAAATCCTATCAGACCCACAAAGGTCAAAGCTGTTCTCGATTGGCCGGTCCCCATTTCCAGAAAGAAGTTACAGCAGCTTCTCGGGTTCGCTAATTTCTATTGACAGTTCATCCGGAACTACAGCACCATCGCCCTCCCCCTTACTTACCTCACCTCCACTAAGACTTCCTTCATCTGGTCCAGTGAAGCAAACAACGCCTTCTCCCAGCTAAAAGCCAAATTTACAGATGCTCCCATTCTGGCTCAGGTCGACCCCAAGGCTCAGTTTATCGTGGAGGTGGATGCTTCTGACGTGGGGGTGGGTGCAGTATTGTCCCAGCGGTCAGCCACCGACAACAAGCTACGTCCATGTGCATATTTCTCCTGGCACCTGACACCGGTAGAGAGAAATTATGACATTGGCGACTGGGAACTGTTGATGGTGAAGCTAGGCCTTGAGGAGTGGCGGCATTGGCTGGAGAGGGCGGAGGTATCATTCTTGGTTTGGACCGATCACAAGAACCTTGAGTACCTTAGGTCCGCCAAACGCCTGAATTCCCGGCAAGTGAGGTGGACGCTGTTTTTTGGGTGGTTCAATTTCACCATTACGTACCACCCTGGGTCCAAGAACACCAAACCCGATGCCATGTCCAGGCAATTTGCTCCTGAGCCTTCTTCCTCCAGGGAGGAGACAATCGTTCCAGCCGATGTTTGACATCGGCTGGAACATCAAACACTGACAACTCAGAGTTGGGACCAGGAAGCAGTCTTACACACCTCTCTGCAGCTCCTCTTCATCCACCACCCCTCAACTTAGCCCTGTCATCCCCATCAGAGAATCATTGTCTGCTCCCTCCAAAGTAAATAAAAATATAATGTATAAGCATCCCAAAGTGATTAAACAAAAAGTTGGTAAAACGCAAATTAAACATGAAGTCTCTAAATTGAATGATTTGGCCTATGTTCCTCCTCATAATTTAAAAGTTAAATGCGGTTTGTTAAATATTAGGTTTCTAACTCCCAAGTCTCTGCTAGTCCATGATCTGTTAATTGATCATCAGATTGATTTAATATCCCTTGCAGAGACCTGGTTAGGGCAAGAGGATTATGTTGGTTTAAATGAATCAGCTCCCTCTGGTTATTTAAACTGTCAAAATCCCAGTTGTTATGGTAATGGAGGAGTAGCAACAATTTACCATTCCAAATTACTAGTTAATGTAAACCAAAAAAAAAACCCCACAATTCCTTTGAGGGCCTGGTCCTCAGTATTGGGCATTTTAGCAATTTTAGGTTAAACCCAATTTTATTTGCCATAGTTTATCATCCTCCCTCAACCTACTTAGAGTTTTTATCCGACTTTGCGGAATTCTTAGCTGATTCAGTGCTGAAATCAGATAGAATAATTATAATAGGGGACTTTAATATGCATGTAGATGTAGATAGTGATTGCCTTAATATGGCATTTAATTCAATATTAGACTCGATGGGGTTTTCTCAGAAAGTAGGAAATTCTACCCATTATCTCCACCACATGCTGGACCTTGTTCTGACATATGGCATAGAAATAGAAAATCTGGTAGGAGCTTGCTCCTTCTGTAATTGATAGCATGGTGGATAGTGTTACAGCTTCTCTGCATCAGACTCTAGACTTGGCGGCCCCTTTAAAAAAGAAAAAGTTTAATCAGAGATTTCTAACTCCTTGGTTCAACACAGAAACTCGTAGCTTAAAACAGAAGACTCGTCAGTTAGAAAGAAAATGGCACTCCACTAATTTAGATGAAATTGCTTAAACTTGGAGAAATCATCTTTTAATTTATAAAAAAATCTCTTAGAAATGCTAGAACTGTGGAGAAGTGTGGGGAGGATGAGGCTGAGTTTATTTCTCAAGTCCAGTTTTATTCACATTCTCCAACATCCAAAAACAGAAAGAGAGAGGAATCCCCCATCCTCTGTCCCTTTAATACCCCAGGACATCAAAGCACACAGTCACATTGTCTCTTAATCCCAAATACAATGCATCCCCCTCCAGGTCTTCTCTTCTCCACCTAAAGTCCTGGTGGTCAGGAAATCTCTCACGGCCATCTCTCTGCATACAAAAGGCCAGACTTCACATCCTCCTGTTACCCCTAGGAGGTTCAGACCTTTTGTTCCTCTGAGACGTGAAGAATACCATAAGCATACAGTAATACACCTGTGAAGCATATGAAACCCACATATGTGCACCACATGACCCCCCCCCCCCCCAAACGTCTAAGATGGAACAACATAACCACAAATTGCATGTCATAATAAAATCACTACATATCAGTCCACGTGCCGCTTGGGTCTCAGCCTTCTCCCGTATTTGCTGTAAGCAGGCTGTACCACCCCCGCGGCGTCTTCCTGCTGTGGAGCTGCTGCCTGAGGCTGAGAACTGTTAGTCAATCTCTGTGGGTGTTCTGGGGAATGTTCTCTAGGGGGTCTGCCACGCCGAGGAGCCTTAGCCAACTGCACAACTTCGTCAGCTACCACAAAAGCGGGTTTGAGCCTGTTAATGCCAATCATTTCTTTTCTGCCCCCCAAATCTAGCAAAAAATGCTTAAAAAAATGCTTATCTCCTGTTTCCAGCACTCTATATGGTCCGTCATAAGGTGGGCGTAAAGGCGGACGATGGGCATCATGTCTGACAAAAACAAACTCCACATTTTTTAAAGCCTTAGGCACAAAAACATGCGGAAAACTGTGGCGAACGGGGCCAGGTAGCGTGCTCGGGCCCGTGCTATTCTGTAACCGCTGAGCCGGGGAGCACTCTGGCGTTGGATTATCTGGGAGAAATTCCCCGGGCAGCCAAAGTGGCTGTGCGAAAACTAGCTCAGCTGGGGAGGCTTCTAAATCCTCTTTAGGTGCAGAACGCAACCCCAATAAAACCCATGGTAGCTTGTCCACCCAATTTGCATCCATAAGCGACGCTCTGAGAGCCGCCTTCAGTGATCTGTGAAAACGTTCGCATAACCCGTTAGCCTGCGGGTTGTATGCGGTCGTGCGGTGGATCGTTGCCCCCAGGCTGCGGGCCATCGCTGACCAAAGTTCGGAAACAAATTGCGGGACTCTGTTGGACGTAATGTCCGACGGGACTCCAAAACACGCTACCCATGCCATCAAAAACGCACGTGCCACCTCCTCGGCTGTGGTTGACGACAGCTGAACCACTTCCGGCCAGCGCGTGGTGCGGGCAACCACTGTCAGAAGATGTGTGCACCCTTGTGAGGGCGGGAGGGGGCCTACAAGGTCCACGTGGACATGATCAAACCTTTTAGATGGGATGTGAAACGGCTCCAAGGGAGCTCTCGTGTGTCTATGAACCTTGGCCTGCTGACAAGCTACGCAGGCTGCCGCCCACTCTCTAACTTGTTTGCGCAGGCTCGGCCATACAAATTTCTCTCCCACCATTTTGACCGACGCACGCACTCCCGGGTGCGCCAGAGAATGGATCGAGTCAAAAACGCGGCGGCGCCACGCGGCTGGAACCACCAGACGCGGCCGCCCATTGGAGACATCGCAGATTAGGGGGGGCATACCGTCTTGGAGCACCCTGTTCTCCAGCCTTAACCCTGTTGGTCCAGACTGGAGCGGGCGCACATCCGCGTCGCTAACCTGCTCCGCGGCCATGGCTGCATAATCTATCCCCACGCGGACCGGGGCCACGCGCACTTCCGCGTCACTAACCTGCTCCGCGGCCATGGCTGCAGGGTCTACCTCCGCGCGGGCTGGAGCCCCCACGGCGCGCGAGAGGCAGTCCGCCACTACATTAAGTTTACCCGCAACATGCTGGATATCGGTAGTAAACTCCGATATCGCGGCCAGCTGTCTCTGCTGCCGGCCTGACCAAGGTTCTGAAATCTTGGCCATCGCGAAAGTCAGCGGCTTGTGGTCAGCGAACGTGGTGAAACGGCGTCCTTCCAGCCAGAACTGGAAGTGGCGAATGGCCAAGTGGAGAGCTAACAACTCCCTGTCGAATGTGCTGTATTTTCGTTCGCTGTCGCGCAGGGTCTTACTGTAAAAGGCGAGCGGTTGCCAGGCTCCGGCAACATACTGTTCCACGACCGCCCCTATGGCCACATCTGACGCGTCAGTAGTGAGCACCATGCGGGCCGCTGGGACTGGATGTGCTAACAACGCAGCGTTTGCCAGGGCTGTTTTGACTTCAGAAAATATGCGCTCTCGCTCGGGAGACCAGTCGACTTTATTTGTGGGTTTTTGTTTTAGTGCAGCATACAATGGTTGCATGAGCTGCGCTGTGCGGGGGAGGAAACGGTTATAAACATTCACCATTCCCAAAAACTCCTGTAACGCTTTGACCGTTTGTGGCTGGGGAAAATTCGTTACTGCGCACACTTTGTCAGGCAGAGGGACCGCTCCCTCTGGGGAGACGCGATGCCCCCAAAAAATCAATCTGCGTCACCCTGAACTGACACTTCGCTGGGTTAATTATTAACCCGTGCTCTGCCAACCTCCAGAAAACTGCCATGAGGTGGTTTTCGTGTTCATCTTCGGACGCGCTGGCTACCAATATGTCGTCCAGGTAGACAAACATGAAAGGGAGATCGCGCAAAACCGCGTCCATCATGTGTTGGAACGTCTGCGCCGCGCCTTTAAGCCCAAACGGCATGCGCAAAAACTCGAAAAGCCCGAAAGGAGTTATTACCGCTGTTTTGGGTATGTCCTCAGCGCGCACTGGGACCTGGTGGTAACCGCGTACCAAGTCTATTTTAGAAAAAACGCGCACCCCCGCCAAATGAACTGAAAAATCTTGGATGTGCGGGATCCGGTAGCGGTCGTGCGCTGTAGCGTTGTTCAGCCTGCGGAAATCACCGCAAGGCCGCCACGAGTCATCAGCTTTCAGGACCATGTGAAGCGGTGAAGCCCATGGGCTCTTCGAACGCCTGATGATGCCCAACCTTTCCAGGTTGGCGAACTCCTCGCGCGCTATGGTCAGTTTAGCTGAATCCAAGCGCCGAGCTTTTGCAAAAACAGGCGGTCCGGTGGTAGTAATAAAATGTTCCACCCTGTGTTTAGCCACGGTCGCCGAAAATGTTGGAACCGTGAGTGCTGGGAACTGAGTGAGGAGTGTGTGGAACTTACCACCTGCAGCTGTGACGTTGGCTTGTGCTGTCGGCGGGGCCACTCGAGCTGTACAGGGAATAGAATGAAAAGAGAGTGCATTAACCATGTGTCTGTTAGCAAGATTGACCAACAAACCATGTGAGCACAAAAAATCAGCCCCTAATATGTTGAAATTGACTGCCGCTATGATGAAGGTCCACTCGAATGTACGGCCGTGTAAAGACAGAAGCAGAGTCCTCTCACCGAAGGTCTTAATCACCGAGCCGTTCGCTGCTGACACCCGGGGACCACTGGAAGGTGCCAGCCGGTCAGCGTAGGAAGGTGTGATGAAACTCAGCTGGGAGCCCGTGTCCATGAGGAAATGCCTCCCCGAGTGCGCATCCCTCAAGTAGAGCAGCTTGTTCTCCTCTCCGAGGGCCGCAGCTGCTACCGACCCCCGGTCTTGGCATTTCCCAAGCGCTTGAAATGGCACGGTGGAATGCACTTGCGTGCCCTCTCTGCGAAGCGGCGATGGTAGAAGCAAAGGACATCGTCTGCTCCGTGTTTCCTGGCCCCTGCCGCCGCCGTCGGTGAGTCTGGTGCTGCAGCCTCTGGCCCCCTGCCATCTCCGGACGTTGCGCCTAGCTCCGCTGCTGCAGCCGCGCGCCGTTTATTGGCGTCGACGAGTCGTTGCGCCTCCTGGCCCAGCTCGTGGAAGTCTCGTCGGGCCAACAGTGGTGAACTGGCCAGGGTCACTCTCACAACTGACGGTAGGGTCCTGAGGAAAAGGTGGGTGAAGATGAAGTTATCATCTTCGGAGTCTCTCAAACTCAACATCTTCCCCATCAGGTCTGCAGGTCTGTCGCTCTCGAATTCAGTCAGCGCCAGGAGCCTCTCTGCTCTCTCCTCCACTGAGGGGGTGAAGTAACGGATGAGTGCAGCCTTCAACGTGCTGTACTTGTCACTGTCCGGCGGGTGGTTGATCAGGTTCGCCACCCGGTGGGCTGTGTGGTTGTCCAGCTTTGCAACCACATGGTAGAACTTTGTGGCGTCCACCGAAATCCTCCGGAGGTGGAACTGTGCCTCAACTGCGCTAAACCAGGAGCGCGGATTGTTCGGCCAGAAGTCCGGTAGCTGAACTGTGGCTGCATTCGTTTGGCTGGCTCCTGACGAGTCTGGCTCGGGAGATTCGTCTCCGCTCATGATACGTCTTAGGGTCACCAGTGTGGAGAAGTGTGGAGAAGGACGAGGCTGAGTTTGTTTCTCAAGTCCAGTTTTATTCACATTCTCCAACATCCAAAAACAGAAAGAGAGAGGAATCCCCCATCCTCTGTCCCTTTATTACCCCAGGACATCAAAGCACACAGTCACATTGTCTCTTAATCCCAAATACAATGCATCCCCCTCCAGGTCTTCTCTTCTCCACCTAAAGTCCTGGTGGTCAGGAAATCTCTCACGGCCATCTCTCTGCATACAAAAGGCCAGACTTCACATCCTCCTGTTACCCCTAGGAGGTTCAGACCTTTTGTTCCTCTGAGACATGAAGAATACCATAAGCATACAGTAATACACCTGTGAAGCATATGAAACCCACATATGTGCACCACAGAACAAGTTATTGTTCTGCTGTGGAGTGTGTGAAATCAGAGGCGGAATCATTTCAGACGATTTATTATTTATTTTTATTTTTTTTATTTTTATTACTTTTTTTTTTTTTTTTTTTTTTTTTTTTTTTTGAATGCAAAAGATGCAATAGACTTACACAATGGTCCTCTCCGGCATACAACTAGGAACATACCGGTCGCTATGGAGGGTGAGAATATGTATGGGCACATAATCATACCATGTAGGATAACTAAATAGACGGTTATGCTGTTTCATCCCACCTAGCAACAATGCTCTGCACTGTGTGTGTTTATATATTTACATATTTATTCCATCTAGCTACAATGCTCTGCACTGGGTGTGTTTATATTTATATATCTATATATTTATTCCATCTAGCTACAATGCTCAGCACTGGGTGTGTTTATATTTATATATCTATATATTTATTCCATCTAGCTACAATGCTCCGCACTGTGTTTTTATATATCTACATATTATTCCATCTAGCTACATTGCTCCGCACTGTGTGTGTTTATATACTTGCATATTTATTCCACCTAGCTGCAATGCTCCATACTGTGGGTGTTTATATATTTACATATTTATTCCATCTAGCTACAATGCTCTGCACTGTGTGTTCATATATTCATATATTTATTTCATCCAGCTACAATGCTCTGCACTGTGTGTCTGTGTGTGTGTGTGTGTATATATATATTTTATAGTAATATGTACATATGTAGTATATTAGCTGCTCTTGCTTGCTTTTTTTTTTTTTTTTTTTTTTTTTTTCTTGCCTTCTGATTGTTGCTCTGAGTGTTGCTATCCCTGTGCTGTTGCAATCCTGGAATTTCCCCGTTGTGGGACTAATAAAGGCTTATCTTATTACACACTTCACATCTCTCTAGCACAGAACAGACTGAACATTCAAACAAAAACTCTCCCCTTAAGTTTCATGGCATTTACATCACACACAACATGACATTTGCATCACACTGCATTCAACAACCTTCATCCCCGACTCCTTCCTGCCATCTCACCAGGAACCTCCTGCTCTTTGTTGTCCCAAGCTTATCACTGTCTGTCTGAGATGCTAGATAATCTGGCTCAAACAAGGTGCTACACTGCATTAATAGAAGAGAACAAGAATAATTCCAGGTTTCTTTTCAGCACTGTAGCTAGGCTTACAATGAGTGAGGACTCTGTCAATCCTAGCATTCCCCTAGAGCTTATTAGTCAGAACTTATGAACTTTTTCAATCATAAAATTTCATCTCTCAGAGATAAAATCAGTCAGATTCTTCCCACCGTTAACTTAAATACAGTAACTACTACAACTCCTTCAATTGATATCTGTTTGGATGAGTTTACTCCAATTGACCTTTTAGAGTTAGATAAAATAATTTCCTCATCCAAGCCTTCACCTTGTCTTTTAGACCCTATTCCTACCAGGTTATTTAAAGAAGTCTTCCCATTTATTGGTAGCTCTATTCTTCAAATAATCAATTGTTCATTAACATTAGGCCATGTACCACAGGCTTTTAAAACGGCTGTAATTAAACCCTTACTCAAAAAGCTAACGCTGGATCCAGGAGTTTTAGTGAACTATAGACTAATCTCTAATCTGCTTTTCATTTCAAAAATCTTAGAGTTGTTGCTACGCAATTATTTGACCACTCGCAGGGAAATGGTTTATTTGAAGAGTTTCAGTCTGGGTTTAGAATCCATCATAATACTGAAACAGCCTTAGTGAAGGTCACTAATGACCTCCTTATCACATCTAATAACATAGGGTTACAAAAATAATTTTTTTGTAAGTTGTCTGTGTTTTTTCAACTGATTTAAGACAATTTTGCACCACTGAATCCGAAAATGACATCTGTTTCTCTCGATCAGTTGCTAAGCTTGTTGGTCAGCTTGTTGGTCCAAAAAACTTTAGAAATTCCTTTCCAAGTCAAACTTTCAGTTTGGATGCGGTTACTCTTTCTCTTAATAGCTCTGTGAGGAACCTTGGAATTATTTTTGATCAAGATCTGTCCTTCAATTCACATATTAAATTTGTTTCTTAGACTGCCTTCTATCATTTGCGTAATATTGCCAAGATTAGGAGCATCTTGTCTCAGAGTGATGCTGAGAAACTGATCCACGCTTTTGTTAGCTCGAGATTAGATTATTGTAATTCTTTATTATCAGGCTGTCCTAAAACATCTTTAAAAAGTCTTCAGCTGATCCAAAATGCTGCAGCAAGAGTTTTAACAGGTACTAGAAAGAGATCATATCTCTCCGGTTCTGGCCTCCCTTCATTGGCTTCCCTTAGAGTTTAGAATTAAGTTTAAAACCCTTCTTCTTACTTACAAAGCTCTAAACAATCAGGCTCCTTTTTATTTAAAAGATCTGATACTACCGTATTATCCTAACAGAGCACTACGCTCCCAAAATGCAGGATTATTTGTAATACCTAGAATCTCCAGAAGTACAATGGGAGGCAGAGCCTTCAGTTACCAAGCTCCTCTCCTGTGGAACCAGCTGCCAATCTGGATTCGGGAGTCAGACTCGATCTCTGTTTTTAAGAATAAGGCTAAAACCTACCTTTTTGATATAGCCTACAATTAGGGAGGGATCATGTGTTTCTGAACCCTCCCTTAGTTATGCTGCTAATAGGTTTAGTCAGCCGGGGGACCTCCAGTAATGCACTGGGCCTCACTCCTTTCCTCACTCTCAATGAAATATTTTTTTTTTTGCTGGTCATTAACATTTGTTTGTTCTCTCCCATAGATTGAGTCCCCATCATGCTGTTTGCACTATACATCTCTGTTCTTTTCATCTTCTCTATCCCCTCACCCCCCAGCCAGTCGCAGCAGATGACTGCCCCTCCCTGAGCCTGGTTCTGCTGGAGGTTTCTTCCTGTTAAAAGGGAGTTTTTCCTCTCCACCGTCGCCAAGTGCTTGCTCACAGGGGATCGCCTGATTGCTGGGGTCTTTCTGCAACTGTGGGGGTTCCCCCTACAGTTGATAGTGCTATGAGATGACTGTTGTGAAATGGTGCTATATAAATAAAGTTGAATTGAATTAAGTAAAAACCTGTACTTAGTACTGTGCATATACTTATTTATATAAAGGTACGTACATGTAAATTGAATGTTACATCATTGTTCAAAATTCAGAGAATTTCAAGACAAAAAGAAGAATTTTGCATCATTTAAAGAGAAAATACCCATACACGTAAACAAAAACGTATAAAACAACATGTAGCCATAATTCAAAAAGTTGACTAGATTGAACAAAACCAATGTGATTTTTGGATTCAGCACATCAAAACTGTCCTAAATCAGCTAAAAAAACCCAAAAAAAACTGAACCAATAAATTTGGTGTTGACCAGTGTAATGGACTTGTTTCTGTACTTGTGTAGAAGAGCTTGGAATAACGAGGCGATATGATTTATAAACCAAAGTTTATTATCAGCTTCGCTCCTCTAACAAGTCTCATCTCAGTGCAGAAGCAGAATAAGAGATCGAACACATTCAGACCTTCATACTTATACCTACACACAACAAAGGACACTGCATATCAAAGCTGACATCCTGCATTAACTTAATCCCCCCTCCTTTGTCTTCCGACTCCTCCACCTGACCCTGGGTGGTCAGGGCGATCGATCTCCTCCATTGTCCTCTGTCTCCTCCACCTGGCCCTGGGAAGTCAGGGAGATCGATCTGGTCTCCACCGCTGCGACTCGTATGCTCTTTGATCTTCGCTGGCGGTCGAGACCTCTTGTCCTGTTCTGAGGCGTGAGGTCATTGCACATATGTAATCACTAAACATTCTAATATGCTTATACATATGTAGGTATGGGATATATGATTAATATAAACCACAGCCCCTCCCCCCCCAAACGACTAAGAAAAGGACAAAGTAAGTACACAGTTTAAGATAATTTCTATGACACACTATACTGTTAAACCTCTTGACAGGGAAAACAAGGAAGAATCTTTCCAGCCGTCATGCTCCTGTAGAGAATTCAGTGGTAACCATAACAGTGTAGTAATATCACAAATCAGCCTTAAAACTGTCACGGCACAATCTGATAAAATAGTTAACAACTCTTGGTCAATTTGTATCAGTCCCTGTGCCGTCTGGGTTTTAATCTTCTCCCAAATCTGCTGTGGGTCCGCTTTGGTGTCCTGGCGGGACCTTCCTGTAAGGAATCTGCAGCTTGGGGAGGAGAGTGGTTATTTGTTCCCTGCAGGGGGGTTGAGTCTTTTTTCTTGGGGGGGGGTCTACCCCGCCGAGGTGCCCTCGCCACCCGTGCAGGTTCGTCTCTCAACAAGAAAGCAGGTTTAAGTCTGTCAATGCTGACTGTTTCTTTTCTGTCCCCTAAATCAAGCACAAAATGCTTATCACCAGGTTCCAGCACTCTGAATGGTCCGTCGTATGGTGGACGGAGGGTTGATTTTAAAGCTTCATGCCTAACAAAAACAAACTCGGCGTTTTTTAAAGCTTGGGGGACAAAAACCCGTGGGAAAGAGTGATGTGCCGGTCCGGGGAGAGTGTCTGGTCCGTTACCGTCTAACAGCCTCAGGGTTGGAAGATGCCCAGGCTCTGGGTTCTCTGGTAAAAACTCACCTGGGAGTCTGAGAGGTTGTGCAAAAACTAACTCTGCTGGGGAGGTGTCTAGATCCTCTTTAGGGGCAGCACGCAGCCCCAATAAAGCCCAGGGAAGTTTATTTACCCAATTTGTATCCGTTAGTGAGGCTCTGAGGGCGGCCTTTAAAGATCTGTGAAAACGCTCGCATAACCCATTAGCCCGAGGGTGATAAGCGGTGGTGCGGTGAATTGTCGCCCCTAAGCTGCTGGCCATGGCTGACCAGAGCTCTGAGACAAATTGAGGCCCCCTATCGGACGTGATGTCCGATGGGACGCCGAAACGTGCCACCCAGTTTGTCAAAAAAACGCGAGCAACTTCCGCCGCTGTGGTTGACGCCAGAGGGACCGCTTCAGGCCAGCGCGTAGTACGGTCTATCATTGTTAACAGGTGTGTGAAACCTTGAGACGAAGGTAGTGGTCCTACGAGGTCAACATGAACGTGGTCAAACCTCCTAGCTGGGATTCGAAAAGGCTCTAGAGGGGCTTTTGTGTGTTTGTGTACTTTGGCGCGCTGACAAGACATGCAAGTTTTTGCCCATTCCTTTACATTTTTGCGCAGGCCCGGCCACACAAACTTTTCAGCGACCATTTTAACCGAGGCGCGCACACCTGGGTGCGCGAGGGAGTGAACTGAGTCGAAAATACGGCGGCGCCATGCAGCTGGGACTACCGGGCGAGGTCGGCCGGTTGAGATGTCGCATATTGGGGGGGGGGGTACGCCGTCACGTAAACCCCTTTCCTCCAGCCTTAACCCTGTTGGTCCAGACAGGAGCGCGCGCATGTCTGCGTCACCGATTTGCTCCTCTGCCATGGCTGCGTAATCTATCCTTGCGTGAATTGGGGCCGCGTACGTGTCCGCGTTGGCGAAGAGTTCTGCGGCTGAGGTAATATAATCTGTCTCCTCGTGCTCTGGCGATGTCACAGCGCGAGAGGGGCAGTCTGCTACCACGTTAAGTTTGCCTGCCACATGTCGAATGTCTGTGGTGAACTCTGAAATTGCAGCTAGCTGTCTTTGTTGCCTGCCTGACCATGGTTCTGAGATTTTAGCCATCGCAAAGGTGAGCGGTTTGTGGTCTACAAAAGCCGTGAAACGCCGCCCTTCTAACCAGAACTGGAAGTGGCGGATGGATAAATGAAGCGCTAGCAGCTCCCTGTCAAAAGTGCTGTATTTACGCTCAGTTTGGTTTAACGATTTGCTAAAAAATGCTAAAGGTTGCCAGGTTCCGCCAACGTGTTGTTCCACAACTGCCCCTATGGCCAGGTCTGAAGCGTCTGTAGTTAGCGCTATGCGGGCCGAGGGATCAGGGTGAACTAACAATGTGGCGTTCGCTAGAGCACTTTTTACTTCCGAAGGCGCGTTCGCGCTCCGGGGTCCATTCGACCGCGTTGGAAGGCTTTTGTTTTCTGAGTGCGGCATACAGGGGCTGCATGAGTTGAGCTGCGCGGGGGAGGAAACGGTTGTAAAAATTAACCATTCCCAAAAATTCTTGCAGCAATTTGACTGTTTGTGGTCGTGGAAAATTTTTTACTGCGCGGACTTTGTCTGGCAATGGGACTGCCCCCTTCGGTGAAACTCTGTGTCCCAAAAAATCAATTTGTGACACGCCGAATTTGCATTTGGCTGGACTGATTATTGACCCGTGCTCTTCTAGTCTCTGAAAAACTGTAGTGAGGTGTTGTTCGTGTTCTTCCTCCGACGAGCTGGCTACCAGCATATCGTCAAGGTAGACGAACACGAAGGGGAGATCGCGTAATACCGCGTCCATCAACCGCTGAAAGGTTTGAGCAGCGCCTTTGAGGCCAAACGGCATCTGCAAAAATTCAAAAAGACCGAAGGGGGTTATTACAGCCGTTTTAGGAATGTCTTCCGCTCGAACGGGGACTTGGTGATAGCCGCGGACCAGGTCTATTTTAGAAAAAATGCACGCACCCGCCAGATGTAGTGAAAAATCTTGGATGTGAGGAATTGGGTAGCGGTCATGCGCTGTTGCATTGTTTAATCTGCGGTAATTGCCGCACGGTCTCCAAGAACCATCAGTTTTCGGGACCATGTGGAGTGGCGATGCCCAGGGGCTTTTCGAGCGTCTGATAATGCCTAATTTTTCCAGGGTGGTAAACTCATCCCGTGCTATGGCGAGCTTGGTCGCGTCCAAGCGCCGAGCTTTGGCGAATACGGGTGGGCCCGTTGTGGGGATGAAATGTTCAACCCCGTGCTTAGCTACTGTTGCTGAAAATTTTGGAACTGTGAGTGCTGGAAATTGTGTGAGGAGTTGGTCAAACTTACCTCCTGCTTTTGTGACGTTGGCCTGCACGGGTGGTGGAGAGACTCGAACTGAGCAGGGGATAGAAGAAAATGACAGTGCATTAACCAAGCATCTATTTGCTAGATCGACTAACAACCCATGTGCACACAAAAAAAAATCAGCGCCCAACAAGTTAAAACTCACCGCCGCTACAATAAATGTCCATCTATAGTTGTGGCCATGAATGCAAAGAGGTAGGCTCCTTTCACCGTAAGTGTCGATGATGGAGCCGTTGGCTGCCATCGCCCCATTGCCCTGGGGACCCATGGCCCGGTCTGCATGGGAAGGGGTGATAAAACTCAGTTGAGCTCCGGTGTCAATCAGGAACTGTCTGCCGGTGTGTCCATCGGTCACATAGAGAAGCTTATTTTTTTCGCCGAGAACCGCAGCCTTTAACGGTTCTCGGCTTTGGCGTTTCCCGAACTTTTGAACTTGCAGGGGGGAATGCATTTGTACACCTTCTCGGCGAAACGGTGATGGTAATAACAGATGTCGTTCCGCCTGTTGCGTCTTGATCGCATTGCCGCCATGGTGGGCGGGCTCTGCTCAGTTGGCTGTGATTCTCCGTTGCATTGGGTATCCGCGCTGAGATCTGCAGATGCTGCTGTGGCCATCTGTTCGCTGCAAGCGTTGATGAGTCGCTGCGCTTCGCGAGCGGAAGTCTTGCTGGGTGCTGCACCGCATGTTGACAAGCGTCCCTCTCATGTGTGGCGGCAGAGTACTGAGGAAGATATGTTGGAAGAGGAAGTTGTCGTTGTCCTCTTCCTTGAGCTGCAGCATGTCCTCCATGAGGGCCTTGGGTCTGCATCCTCTGTGGCCGTAGATCGCCAGGA
This sequence comes from Pholidichthys leucotaenia, assembly GCA_020510985.1. Classification (NCBI taxonomy): domain Eukaryota; kingdom Metazoa; phylum Chordata; class Actinopteri; order Cichliformes; family Pholidichthyidae; genus Pholidichthys; species Pholidichthys leucotaenia. Next base: position 284,566,709 of record CM035848.1, on the reverse strand, counting down.
TCTTCTCTGCTCCCTCTTCGGCTGAGGGGACGAAATTCTCGACGATGGTCGCTTTAAGTTCTCTATATTTGTCCTGGGCAGGTGGCCGCTGGATTATGCTCCGCGCACATCTCGAAGTGGCAGCGTCGAGTTTGGCGACGATGTGATAAAATTTTGTGTCGTCTGCCGTTATGCCCGCCAGTGCAAACTGAGCCTCAGCTTGCTGGAGCCACGAGCTCGGGTCCTCTTGCCAGACGTCTGGCAGCTTGACGTGACGGCGCTTGTGTGGGCCGTCCCTGATGTGTCCGCCGGGTGAGAGCGCCTTCCTTCGGCTCTCACGGCGGGGCTGGTGCTCGGTTGAGCCCTCTCTGTAGCTTCTGCCGTGGGGGAACGTTGTCCATCTGTTCCCCTGTCTGCATGGGTGCCGGCGCTTGCCTGGGTCGCCTCTGATGAGTCAATCGCGGGAGAACGTCTCTGTTCCATCCTCGCGTCAGGGTCACCAGTGTAGAAGAGCTTGGAATAACGAGGTGATGTGATTTATAAACCAAAGTTTATTATCAGCTTCGCTCCTCTAACAAGTCTCATCTCAGTGCAGAAGCAGAATAAGAGATCGAACACATTCAGACCTTCATACTTATACCTACACACAACAAAGGACACTGCATATCAAAGCTGACATCCCGCATTAACTTAATCCCCCCTCCTTTGTCTTCCGACTCCTCCACCTGACCCTGGGTGGTCAGGGCGATCGATCTCCTCCATTGTCCTCTGTCTCCTCCACCTGGCCCTGGGAAGTCAGGGAGATCGATCTGGTCTCCACTGCTGCGACTCGTATGCTCTTTGATCTTCGCTGGCGGTCGAGACCTCTTGTCCTGTTCTGAGGCGTGAGGTCATTGCACATATGTAATCACTAAACATTCTAATATGCTTATACATATGTAGGTATGGGATATATGATTAATATAAACCACACTTGCCCTTTTAGACCTTAGTGCAGCTTTTGATACTATCGATCATAATATTCTACTTGACAGATTAGAACACTATGTTGGACTTAATGGAATTTCATTGCAGTGGTTTAGATCTTATTTATCTGATAGGTTCCAGTTTGTTCATGTCAATGAGGTTTTTTTTTTTTCAACTCAAAGCTCAGTCATGGAGTTCCACAGGGATCTGTGCTAGGCTCTACTCTTTTTAGTTTGTATATGCTTCCGCTAGGCAAGATTAGAAAGCACTGTATACATTTTCATCGTTATGCAGATGACACACAATTATACCTGTCAGTTAAGCCAGATGATAGTAATCAGTTAGAAGCCTGTCTTAAGGAAATCAAAGCTTGGATGACTTGTAATTTCCTGCTATTAAATTCAAACAAGACTGAAGTCATTCTTGTTGGTCCAAAAAACCTTAGAAATACTTTTCCAAATCAAACTTTTAGTTTGGATGCGGTTACTCTCTCTTGATAGCTCTGTGAGGAACCTTGGAGTTATTTTTGATCAAGATCTGTCCTTCAATTCACATATTAAATTCGTTTCTATGACTGCCTTCTATCATTTGCGTAATATTGCCAAGATTTGGAGCATCTTGTCTCAGAATGATGCTGAGAAACTGATCCACGCTTTTGTGAACTCTAGATTAGATTATTGTAACTATTATTCGGTTGTCCTAAAACATCTTTAAAAAGTCTTCAGTTGATCCAAAATGCTGCCGCAAGAGTTTTAACAGGTACTAGAAAGATCATAGCTCTCCGGTTCTGGCCTCCCTTCACTGGCTTCCCATAGAGTTTAGAATTAAGTTTAAAATCGTTCTCACTTTCAAAGCTCTAAACAATCAGGCCCCTTTTTAGTTAAAAGATCTGATACTACCCTATTATCCTAACAGAGCACTATGCTTCCAAAATGCTGGATTACTTGTAATATCTAGAACAGGGGTGTCCAATCATGTGCCATGGGGGGCCAAGACCCTGCAAGCTTTACTTCCAACCAGTGTCTTTAACCGCAGATTCCACTGAATTTCTTCCCACTGATTGCTGATAAGTGAAAACACCTGCTGAAGAGACTGGGTAGAAGAGAAAACCTGCAGGGTCTTGGCCCTCCATGGCACATGACTGGACACCCCTGATCTAGAATCTCCAAAAGTACAATGGGAGGCAGAGCCTTCAGTTATCAAGCTCCTGTCCTGTGGAACCAGCTGCCAATCTGGATTCGGGAGTCAGACTCGATCTCTGTTTCAAGAATAGGGTTAAAACCTTCCTTTTTGACATAGCCTACAATTAAGGAGGGATCATGTGTCTCTGAACCCTCCTTACTTATGCTGCTAATAGGTTTAGACAACAGGGGGACCTCCAATAATGCACTGGGCTTCACTCCTTTCTTCACTCAGTGAAATTTTTTTTTTGCTGGTCATTAACATCTGTTTGTTCTCTCCCATAGAGTGAGTCCCCGTCATGCCGTTTGCTCTCTACATGTCTGTTCTTCTCATCTTCTCTATCCCCTCACCCACCAGCCAGTCGCAGCAGATGACTGCCCCTCCCTGAGCCTGGTTCTGCTGGAGGTTTCTTCCTGTTAAAAGGGAGTTTTTCCTCTCCACTGTCGCCAAGCGCTTGCTCACAGGGGATCGCCTGATTGCTGGGGTCTTTCTGCAATTGTGGGGGTTTCCCCTACAGTTGAAAGTGCTATGAGATGACTGTTGTTGTGAAATGGCGCTATATAAATAAAGTTGAATGGATCTGAATTGAATTAAAAGCAGAAACACTAATCAGAAAAAAGAAAATGAGGACAACAGTGGGTTCCACTGCAGGATTTATCTCCTCAATACTCAACTCAAGGCAGGTTGTTAGTTTGATTACTCTATGTAAATCTTACATATGAGCAAACACTGTAGCTCACATGTAAAGACATACAAACACACACACAGGGTGAGGATTAATGGCCCTTCAACGACTCCCCATCATTATCTTGCAGCATCAGGATCATCCATCACTGCTGGATGGCCTGTAGCTCCCTCTGCCGGTCACAGCGTATTAATGCAACACTCCTCTTCAGTGGCATTATTGACATTTCCAACAGGGGTGACTGCATGAGATCCTGCAGAAACAAGGTTCCCTTAAATGAAAAGAAATCTCAATTACCTCAAATTTCCCTGGATCAAGAAGCTGACTCTCGTAATTCTGAGATTCTACAACATAACACTCATGCTCCTGCGAAATGTAGTCCTGCAATATCAACTCACCATGCATCACTTCTTTGCTGTGCTAACATAACCAGACAGTGAGCATTTAGCACCAATTAGTGGATTGAGAAGTCAATTAGTTTTTATTACACTAGTGCCCAAAAAGATGAGTTTGTATTTGCAACATTTAAAATATCTCAGTCATTATAATATTGCCGACACAAAGTATTGTGATAATACATTGTAACTATTTTCCCCTCCCCTAGCACAGACATTTATGATCTTCAGAGGATATATCCTACTGTCTGTGGGAACCATGGGTTACCCTAGACTTGTCATCTGTCATTTTGACAGACAGGGTTGTAGAAATTCTGTCATAATTTATTACTTGTCATTTTAATTTATCTTAATGACATCACCAGAAGAACAGTGGCAGTTTTTGATATGGGCCACATGGGCAGTTGCCCAGGGCGCATTCTCTAGGGGGTGCTATGAGAATGGGAGGGGGTATTCATATTTATTTGTCTGCAGTGCTCATTTGCTCATCAGATCATGTTATGTGTGGCAAACAGACACCCTCTACAGGCGGGATTGTGGCATACCGCTAATACCACCATATACGTCACAGACGTGGGGATGCTTGCATGGGGTGATGTCACCACGGCGTGACTATATAAAGAGGCTAACGGTGGAAGTCTCTCTTTGGTGCTCTACCTTCCACCACACTACCTGCCTGTACCACCTCTCAGTTAGCTTAGTGCAAACACTAACATGAAACTACAGGAGAAGTTGTTAATGTAGTTGGATGACATGCCGCTGGCGAGGGTGGTGAAGTTGGCGTTCCAGTTGGAGGCCGCTGCCCAGCTAACATTGTAGCTAGGAGCTTCACAACAACAACCTCCACAAGCACACCCAGTTACCCTGGCAGAAGAGCCCATCGACACCACGTCCTTTTTGGAGGACGCCAAGATGAACATCGCGGGATGAAAAGACATCATGGTACGCCAACCACGTGGTAACACTGGTTCCCCTGCGCACTGGATGTATGTGCTCCTGCCCAGCCAAAGGACAGAGATGCCAGCACTGTGGTAACCTTACCATTTTGCTAAAGTGTGCCGTTCAACACTGTCAGTGATAAGCTTGTAACTACTCATACTGTACAGTGAATTGTAGTAATTTGGCGTACAAGTGGTGCACAGTGATGATCAATGGTGTCACTCTGCCGTTGCTACTGGACACCACCGCTATGAGATCACTAATGAACTGGATCACAGTGAAGATGTTCTTCCCTCAGCATCCAATCAAGCCAGACAGTGAAACTCTATAGATCCGGGCACACCAAAATCACTGGTAGGAACCATCATGTAAATAGTTCTCTATGAGTCCAAAGTCCTCCCAGCGTTCACCTTCCAGATAGCAACACATGGCAACAACATCCTGAGGTGTGACTTCTTTAACAAATTGGGTTTTACCATCAACCACCAAGGACTTTGTTTGACCACTGATAGCTGGAGCACATTTCACCCAGACGTGGGTGCAGCCGCTCCAAGCTTCGCACCGCACGGAGAGCAGAACACAGACTCAACTCAGATCCTCGCCCGGCACAAGCCTCATTGAGCCGCCGTTCAGCCGCAGGGGATCAAGTCCATAACCAAGCAGGACCCTGGTAAACGACACCAACTGGGAGCTTGTCCTGCCAACGGCGAGAACACCACGCCACCACAACAACCAGCATCATCCACCACCTAGGAGAAGCAGCACCGCCTGAAGCTGACCAGATCTTCGCTCACTGGTTCAGGTCCGCCGATCCAAACACCCAGATGACCTGCAGATGCTCCTATCACTACCGATGCAGATCGCTGTGCAATTTGGGCCAGCCACCTTCCAGATAGCTGATGATTCGCAATGGCACGCCAGCCGTCTGCGGGAAGTAAGACCACCAGCTGCCCTGGATCAAGACGCAACACTGGAACCGACCCAGCCAGTGTGGGATCTGGACTGGGACTTCGCTGACAAGCAGGCCATGATTCCAGCAGGATGGCACCCAGGTCCACTGTGGCCAGCACCACCAAGGCTGCACCCACCGTGGGCTCGCCAGAGACCCCCTGAAGTTTGACTGTAAAGTGACTGTTCAAAATGTTCAAACAGAGCATGGTTGGTTCTTTAAGTGACAGGGTTATACTGGCAGTCTACCCAGTTACCCAGGTTCATAACAATGGTTTGGTTATGGTGTAATGAGCCTTAGGTGATTTATGGTTTTGGGTCTTAGAAGCTAAACAACCATATTGTGCTTTCAACGTCAAGCAAATATGTGGACCTTAAACACTGGTTAAATATAGTGCGTTAACATCATGCAGTATTGTGCTTTATTACCGTGCATATGTTAGCCACAGCACTGGTCACAAACTGTTGGATTCCTGTGGTCTGCTTTGCTACAACCCTGACACGAGACAAGATCCAAGTCGGTTGTCCAGCCTAGTCCATCCACATGTATATGTTGCACAGTTATAACATCCGATGATAGCCAGGCCGTATGTGTATGTTAGCTAGCATTCTGCTACTTTACATTATGTGATTCTGGTTATATATGTGCTGTGCTAGCTGTATGCTACTACAATGCCACACCCAGCTAAGGTAAAACCATCACCAGCAAAGTTCTGTTTTTTTTTCCCCAAGGGGGAGGTAAATGTGGCATACCGCTAATATCACCATACACGTCATGGACGTAGGGACACATGCATGGGATGATGCCACCATGCCCTGACTATATAAAGGGGCTAATGGCGGGAGTTGCTCTCATTGGTGCTCTGCCTTCCACCACACTACGTGCCTGTAGCACCTCTCAGTTAGCTTAGTGCTATTGTTAGCTTGTTGCTACTGCTAGCTTTGTTCAATAAAGCTACCCTCAACACATGCACAAGTCCACTGGTCTCATTGTCACACCACAGACACAACAAGGATGCCAGCACTGCCCAAGAGGATCTGTCTGTGGCTGACAGACTCTGGTAGGTTGTACCACACCCCATCGGCAAGCAGCTCCAATATGGCGGATATTCGAAGTGGAGCAAAGGAGGGAAAAAATGTTCCAAGTAAGTTTTGTGCTTAAATTTCAATAATGACCACTAACATGGCAACATTTGATTATTAAAGCTTTTTTGGTGGCGGGGGGGGGGGGGGTGTATTGAAGAAACTTGCATTGACCAACATGTGTGGAACTTTTTTCCCTCAAAAGAGCAGTAGTAATTGTACCAAACACTCATTAACACAGGTACACATTTATTGCAATGTTTATTGCATAGAATACAACTTTAAATGTTATGTTACACCATAAAGTTCCGTTTTGTAGCATTAGCTTCAACTCGCAACATAGCAGCTACCACTGCTAGTGGTAGCCGCTAGTGGCTGCTAGCCGTAGCCACCGCTAGCAGTGGTGGCTACATGCAGTGGCTATATATTCTTTGGCCATATACAGCCGTGGACAAAATTGTTGGTACCCCTCTGTTAATGAAAGAAAAACCCACAATGGTCACAGAAATAACTTCAATCTGACAAAAGTGGTAATAAATAAAAATTCTATGAAAATTAACCAATGAAAATCAGACAATGGCTGATTTTCTGGCTGCATGGTGGCGCAGTGGTTTAGCACTGCGGCAGCACAGTTTACCTTCGGCCGGGGGATCGCGGGGATCATGAGATTGTGGGTTCGATCCCAGCCCCCGACCAACAGTGAGCTGTGCGGAGTTTGCATGTTCTCCCTGTGTTGCGTGGGTTTAGTCCGGGATTTCTCCCGCATACCAAAAACATGTAGGTTTAGGGCGCTCGCAGCGACCGGCAGCCGGTGGCTTGTCACCAGACTGCAAACCAAATCTACCTACGGGTACAAGTAAGTAACAAAATAACAAAACAAAAAAAACAATGCTTTTGAATTGTGGTTCAACAGAATTATTTTAAAAAACAAACTCATGAAACAGGCCTGGACAAAAATGATGGTACCCTTAACTTTAATATTTTGTTGCACAACTTTTTGAGGCAATCACTGCAATCAAACGATTTCTGTAACTGTCAATGAGACTTCTGCACCTCTCAGCAGGTATTTTGGCCCACTCCTCATGAGCAAACTGCTCCAGTTGTCTCAGGTTTGAAGGGTGTCCTCTCCAGACGGCATGTTTCAGCTCCTTCCACAGATGTTCAATAGGATTTAGATCAGGGCTCATAGAAGGCCACTTTAGAATAGTCCAGTGTTTTGCTCTTAGCCATTCTTGGGTGTTTTTAGCTGTGTGTTTTGGGTCATTATCCTGTTGCAAGACCCATGAGCTGCGACTGAGACCAAGCTGTCTGACACTAGGCAGCACATTTCTCTCCAGAATACCTTGATAGTCTTGAGATTTCATTGTACCCTGCACAGATTCAAGACACCCTGTGCCAGATGCAGCAAAGTAGCCCCACAACATAACAGAACCTCAGAATCAGAATGAGATTTATTGCCATTGTTCATGTAGTACACAAACTAGGAATTTGTCTCGGTGCAATGCTGCAACATTAAACATGGAGTAGCACTAAAGATAAAAATAAAAAAACTATGTATGCAATAAAATGTAGAATATGAATGAGTAATACTAATCTATGCAATTTTTAAATATATTAACAAGCAGCAGATATTGTGGAGTTCCACATAGTGCAAAAGAAAACAGTGATAATTATCATGAGTCCGGTTGAGCTGCTGTACGTAGTGCACGAGAGTCTAATAAGTCACTTAGTGTTCAGCAGTCTGAGGGCAGAGGGGAAGAAGCTGTTCATGTAGCGGGAGGTTTTAGTCTGAATGGACCGAAGTCTTCTGCCTGAGGGGAGGGGGGCAAACAGTGCGTGTCCAGGGTGTGAAGGGTCGGCTATGATCCGACCTGCACGCCTCCGGGTCCTGGAGATGTACAGGTCCTGGAGAGATGGGAGCTTGCAGCCGATCACCTTCTCAGCAGCATGCTGCAGTCTTAGTCTGTCCCTGGCGGTGGCTCCTGTGTACCACACGGTGATGGAGGTGGTGAGGATGGACTCGATGGCCGTGTAGAACTGCACTAACATCTTGGTGGGTAGCTTGAGTTTCCTCAGCTGCCGCAGGAAGAACATCCTCTGCTGGGCCTTTTTGATGAGGGAGCTGATGGTTGGCTCCCATTTGAGGTCCCAGGTGATGGTGGTGCCCAGGAAGCGGAAGGAATCCGCAGTGGTGATGGGAGAGTCTGTGAGGGAAAGGGGGGGCAGAGGGGCTGTGACTTTTCTGAAGTCCACGATCATCTCCACTGTCTTCAGAGCGTTCAGCTGCAGGTTGTTGTGGCTGCACCAGGACGCCAGCTGGGCCACCTCTCTCCTGTAGACTGACTCGTCACCGTTGGAGAAGAGCCCGATGAGGGTAGTGTCATCCGCAAACTTGATCAGCTTGACAGACTGGTGGCTGGAGGTGCAGGAGTTGGTGTACAGGGAGAAGAGCGGGGGGGGGGGGGGGAGTACACAGCCCTGGGGTGATCCGGTGCTGATGCTAACAGAGTCTGAGACAGTCTTTCCCAGCTGCACATGCTGCCTCCGGTCCATCAGGAAGTCGGTGATCCACCTGCAGAGGGAGTCAGGCACATTGAGCAGGGACAGCTTGTCCTGGAGCAGAGTGGGGCGGATGGTATTGAATGCAGAGCTGAAGTCCACAAACAGGATCCTGACGTAGGTTCCCGGGGAGTCCAGGTGCTGCAGGATGGAGTGGAGGGCCAGGTTGACTGAGTCGTCCACCGACCTGTTGGCTCTGTAGGCAAACTGCAGCGGGTCCAGGAGGGGAGTGGTGATGGTCTTGAGGTGGGGCAGGACCAGGCGCTCAAAGGACTTCATGACTACAGAGGTGAGAACTACAGGTCTGTAGTCGTTAAGTCCAGTGATCCGTGGCTTCTTGGGGACAGGGACGATTGTAGAGGTTTTGAGGCAGGCTGGCACGTGGCATGACTTCAGGGAGGTGTTAAAAATGTCTGAAGACAGGAGTCAGCTCCTCCGCACAGTGTCTCAGGGTGGAGGGAGACACGCCGTCCGGACCAGGGGCCTTGCGCGGGTTCAGTCTGGAGAACTGTCTGTGCACGTCCTGCTCGCTGATGGCAAGGGCCGCCTTTGATGAAGTGGGGACCATGGAGGCAGTGGCACTGGGGGGAGTTGGGCACAGCTGACGAGGTGTCGAAACAGGCATAGTGTTGGGACAGTCTTTGACAAAGGGCTTTGTCATCCTGAACCTTAGAAGCCTGAGGCCGATAGTTGGTGATTTGCCTCAGTCCTCTCCACACAGAAGCAGAGTCGTTAGCAGTGAACTGTTGCTGGAGTCTCTCAGAATACACAGACTTAGCTCTCCTCAGCTCTCTGCTAAACCGGTATTTGACCTCCCTGTAGCAGTCCCCCTCTCCACTTTTCAACGCTGCTTCCTTCTCCTTCCTGATCTGTCTGGGCTTAGCTGTGAACCAGGGCTTGTCGTTGGAGTAACTCACCCTGGTGCGTGATGGAAGAATGCTCTCCTCACAAAAGTGGATATATGAGGTCAGTGTCCGTGTACTCATCCAGATCATGCGTGGCTCCTTTAAACATGCCCCAGTCAGTTATTTTCAAGCACGTGCGCAGCTCCTCCCCAGCTTCACTGGTCTATTTCCTCGTAGTGCTCACAACAGGTTTTGTGAACTTCAGTCTCTGCATGTGGGAATCAGGTGGACCATCACGTGATCAGATAGTCCGAGCGCAGCGCGGGGAACAGCGCAATACGCGTCCTTAACTGTAGTGTAACAGTGATCCAGCGTGTTCTCTCCTCTGGTGGGGCATTTAATAAACTGTATCGGGGGAGTTCGTGGCTCAGGTTGCTCTGGTTTAAGTCGCCAACCACAATAACCAGAGAGTCCGGAAAAGTCCGCTCCGCTTGCTGAATGTGATCCGCGAGCGCGTGCTGAGCCTCGCGCACAACTGCGTTGGGCGGGACGTAAACAGCGGCCGGGATGAATGAAGCGAACTCACGCAGGGAATAAAATGGCTTGCAGTTGATGAATAAATATTCCAGAGCGGGAGAACAGTGTTGGGAGATCAGTTACATTGGCGCACCAGCTGCTGTTTATGTAGAAGCAGACTCCTCTGCCTGTGGTCTTGCCGGAGAGCCCCGTGTCTCGATCAGCACGAAACAGCTGAAATCCCTCGAGGAGGAGCGCGCTGTCCGGTGTCTTTTCCTTGAGCCGGGTCTCAGTAAAGCAGAGGGCACACGAGGTGGAGAGGTCCTTAAATCGCATCAGCAGTCTCAGTTCATCTACCTTGTTATAGAGAGAATTGATGTTGGACAGAAATATCCCAGGCAAAGCCGTGTGCGTGCCTCTCCTGCGAAGCTGCATGAGAGCGCCCGCTCGTCTCCTCTTTCGCCGGCTCACTTTTTGGGCTAAAAGGTGAACCAGCTCGGCGGCAGGAGCCAAAAACACAGGGAGTAGGTCCGTGGGAGTGAAAGTCCTGATATTTAGTAGCTCTTCATGGGTGTAAGAGCAGGCAGACCCACAATTGACGAACAAAAACAAACAAAACAAACCTCCATCTTTCACAGTAGGGACAGTGTTCTTTTCTTGGTATGCTTCATTTTTGTGTCTGAACATAGCGCTGATGTGTCTTGCCAAAAAGTTCCAGTTTTGTCTCGTCTGTCCATAGGACATTCTCCCAGAAGCTTTGTGGCTTGTCAACATGCAGTTTGGCAAATTCCAGTCTGGCTTTTTTATGATTTGTTTTCAACAGTGGTGTCCTCCTTGGTCGTCTCCCATGTAGTCCACTTTGACTCAAACGACGACAGATTGTGCGATCTGACACTGATGTACCTTGACCTTGGAGTTCACCATGAATGCGTTTAGAGGTTGTTCAGGGCTCTTTTGTTACCATTCGTATTATCCGTCTCCTCCTGTGGCCACGTCCAGGGAAGTTGGCTACAATCCCATGGATCTTAAATTTCTGAATAGTATGTGCAACTGTAGTCACAGGAACATCAAGCTGCTTGGAGATTGTCTTATAGCCTTTACATTTAACATGCTTGTCTATAGTTTTCTTTCTAATCTGAGACAACTCTCTCCTTTGCTTCCTCTAGTCCATGTTTAGTGTGGTACACACCATGTCACCAAACAGCACAGTGACTACTTGTCACCCTTTAAATAGGCCGACTGACTGATTACAAGTTTGTAGACACCTGTGATGTTAATTAGAGGACACATCTTGGTTGAACATGTCCCTATGATCACATTATTTTCAATCTTTTCTAGGGGTAACATCATTTTTGTCCAGGCCAGTTTCATGAGTTTGTTTTTTAAAATAATTCTGTTGAACCACAATTCAAAAGCATTGTCTGATTTTCATTGGTTAATTTTCATAGAATTTTTCTTTATTACCACTTTTGTCAGATTCAAGTCATTTCTGTGACCATTGTGGGTTTTTCTTTCATTAACAGGGGTACCAACAATTTTGTCCACGTGTGCATGCATGATTAGCGTACCTGACTGTTCTATTCATTTTAAATTAACAGTTCCTCCAGGATTTCGCGGGATGTTTTTCAGATTGTCGCGGCCCAAAAAACCTGAATTCGTGGGAGCTTTATAAAAAAGTTGCAATAAAAGTTGCGCTGTTTTGAGAGTTGGTTTTTTTTTTGCACCAAGTTGTGGGAAGAATTACAAATTTTAAAGCAGATGTTTTTTTCCAGTTTACTGTAGTGATATTCAATATAACAATAGAAGAAAAACACAGGATTGTCAAAAAATTCCTATTAAACAGTGATGTGTAAATTAAATGGTAAATGACGTTCACTTATATAGCGCTCTCTCATTTCCAGATGACCAAAGTGCTTTACAGATCCTGCTATCCACCCATTCACACACACACACACACACACATCCATACACCGGTGCTGGCCAGATCCACCAGGAGCAACTGGGGGTTCAGTGTCTTGCTCAAGGACATTTTGAAATGCAGACTGCAGACAGAGCGGGAATCAAACCCCTGACCCTCCGGTCAGTAGTTGGCCACACTACACCTGCGTCACAGCTGCCCCCAGCAGCTGTATAGCAGGTGTAGTCCCTGTATAGCAGAAACTTCTGCTATGCAGAAAAACTATTGTGCAACAGCAAATACAGACTTGAACAAAGTATTCATTACAACAGCTAAATTTCATTTAATGCATGTTAAAGAGCATAGATTTGCAAACTATTGGCAGCACCTTCATTTGAAAACTCCCTGTGGTCCCAGGGTTTCCTCTGGTAACATTTGTGTGTCATGAGTCTGAGTGTATGTTTCCACAGAGCTCAGACTCAAGTTATTTCTGAGTTTTGTATGTCTGTTATTATTTTGTCAGTGTCTGTATATATTTTGGTTTGTTGACACTTGTGCCTTCTCTTCTCCAGACACTCCCACTAGCTGCTCAGTCTGTTTCCCAGTCATCTCAGCTGTGAGAAGTTGTGTAATTAGGTCACCTGCCTGCTCAGCCGCCCGCACCTGCCACTCATTAATGTGTCTGGTATTTAAGCACCGTCTGCTCATTGTTTCCCTGCAGCAGTCTTGACGTGAGTTGAATGGACTTGATTCCTCCGTGTTTTTTCTCCTCATCTCCAGAGCTTTACCGGCTCTGGAGTGCCTCTTCTCTGTAAGTTACCCCTGTTTGTATTTTTTGTATTGTCTGCACCATTTTGGAATTTTTGTTGTTAAATGTCACAACTGCAGTTCAGCAAGTGGGTCTGTTTTTCTGCCCCGGAGGGGCCATTCATCACAGAAGACTGCTACCCGAATTAAGACCCAGCTGCTGTAGTTGTGCATTTTTTCCCTTTGCTTTTTTTTTGTTAGCCATTATGAATTCAGCAAGTGGACGGGGCTACCCAATGCGCTTGGGGTGGGAATGCTGCCAAGCGCTTATGAGATGGACGGGCTGATGTCCGCAGCGGTATTGCTCCAAAGGGCACATTGTGGTATCTGGGGCTCGCAGAGGCAGCTGCTCGTCAGTGCCCTCAGCTTATGAAGCATACTGAGGGAAAGGAGAGGATCTCTCTGGTGGCAGCACTGCAACATGAGAATGGCGGGAAGGTGAGAAACTCCCCAGAGAAGACTGGGCACGCCCCGAAGGGGAGACGCTCCCGGGCCTCGGTCATCTCCATTCCGCACCAATTTCCGGCTCCCGTTCCTGCTACATCAGCTCCACGATGCCGCCATCCCACTCCGGACTGCTGGAGGGATCCTCCTGCCTCTCCGACAGCCATTTCCCCGATGCCAAAACTGAAGCCCTCCTCAGCAGTACAGCCTTCCTCCCTCTTTTCCGGCTGAATACCCAGCTTTCTCTGGGCCTGTAGCTGCTGTTCCCCACTCCACTTCAGCATCCTCTTCTGCTGCCAAGAGGTCCTTCCTTTGTTCCCCAGCTAAGTCTGTCTCTGTGACAACAGGGGCGGCTCCTCCACAATCCTCAGGGGGGCCCACGCTCACCATAGCCACAGAGAGGGATGAGGTTACACCTGCTGCAGCAGACCACATCAAACACTGGGAAAATAGGCAAGTTTCATTTCATTCTATTTCAGTTTATGATGATATGCCTTGCCTGATTCCCGGTAGAGAGGCTCAGGAAATGCAGTCTCCTGAGCCCTCACCACCTGCTGCAGTAATTGCTCACCAGCCCTCTGTGTCCTCTCCTGTGGCCCCTGAGTGTTTGCCGACCCCGGGATTGAGCTACCAGACGCAGGAAGAGCCTGTGGCCATGGACAATCCAGTTCCAGTGCCAATGGTAAGCCAACCCCCAGCTGCCATGCCGGATGAGCCACCAGTGTGGGTCACTTCGCCTGGGGAGACCAAGACCGCATCTACCATCATGCCTGCTGCGGAGGCTGCCGCAGCAGAGTTAGCTGCAGAGCTGGACCTCCAAGAGACTGGGCCCGAGACTTCGTGACTGTCTGGATTGACCGAGTCCTGGACAGCGGTGGAGCTCGAGCTCAGGCAAATGCTCTCCCTTGTTTCTCTTATCTTGTTCTGGAGAAATCTTGCCTGGCTCTTGGTGAGGAGAGTCAGGTGCAGCCACCAGTTGCACCTGAGCTCACCTTGGCAAGTTCTGCTGCTGTCAGTGACCCTGACCCTGTTCCTCTGCCTGTCTTTTCTGAGCCTTTTCCCAGGGTCACCGGGGAAGATTCACTTTTGCCAGATGTCTCTGTGGGTCCAGGCTCGCTACCTGAGGTTGTCGTGGGTCCAGCTCCCCCTGCTGAGGTGGTCGCGGGTGCTCCGTCCCAGCCCAGGACCTCTGTGGGTGCAGCTCATTCTCTGCCCAAGGCTGTCATCTGGGTCCCTCCTCCTCGACCTGAGTCCCCATGGGTGCTACATCCCAGTCGGGGACCCTCGTGGGTGCTGTGACCCAGCATTAATCTAACATGGGTGCTGCATTCCAGTATAGGCCTGCCATGTGTGCTACGCCCCAGCCCAGGTTCCACCGCAAGTGCAGCACTGGCCCGGCCCGGGCCCACTGAGGGTGCACCTAGGGCCCAGTCCAAGCTCACCAGGGGTGCAGCAGTGCTCCAGCCCGGAGCCGCCGCGGGTGCAGCTGCATCCTAGTCTGGGACCCCTGTGGGTGCATCCATGCCTCAGCCAGGACTATGGAGGGCATTGAGGCCTTCCCTCCTCTGCCTGACACCGGCTTGGTTCCCCCTCCACTGCCAGACGCCGTTGTGGGTCCTCTCCCACCACCAGACACCGTCGTGGTTCCCCCCCCCCCTTCCTTTCGGCCCTTCATCCCCTCACTGGGCCTCCCCGTGGTGGAGCAACCTCCTGGGTCACCCCTCCGGTCTTGGTAGCTGAAGAACTCTGGCCAACCGCGTGATAGACGGGGCCGCTGGGTTGGGTAGCCCATGTTTTCTGGCGGGCCACCCGACTCGTACCACCTTGCCATCTGTCTGACCTGGGACTTCGGCCAGCCACCCGAACAGCTGAGTTCTTTGGCCTAGGGGGTCCATTCATGACACCGTGTGGCGGGCTGCCACCCTTGGAATTATGCCACCACACCTAGGATATATTAATTTAAGAAAAAAAATATGAAAGAATGACACTCCGCAAACACGCACACCACATGTGACTGTCATCCATGCAGAAGCACCCTGCCTGCCTGGCACCCGCATGACCGTTTCAGTCTGCAGGCAGAGTGTCTCTCTACCATTGCTGTCAGAGAGGCATCAGCTTATTAACATACTTTAAACGTGGGAAAAAAAAGCATAAAAGGTACAGTATCTCACAAAAGTGAGTACATCCCTCACATTTTTGTAAATATTTTATATCTTTTTTATGGGACAACACTGAAGATACCGTATGACACTTTGATACAATATAAAGTAGTCAGTGTACAGCTTGTTTAACAGTAAATCTGCTGTCCCCTCAAAATAACTCACAGCCATTAATGTCTAAACCACTGGCAACAAAAGTGAGTACACCCCTAAGTGAAAATGTCCAAATTGTGCCTAAAGTGTACACACAATAGTTTGTGTGGCCACCATTACTTTCCAGCACTGCTTTAACTTTCTTGGGCATGGAGTTCACTCAAGCTTCACAGGTTGCCACTGGAATCCTCTTCCACTCCTCCATGACAACATCATGGAGCTGGTGGATGTTAATTCAATTCAATTCAATTCAACTTTATTTATATAGCGCCATTTCACAACAACAGTCATCTCATAGCACTATCAACTGTAGGGAGGACCCCCACAGTTGCAGAAAGACCCCAGCAATCAGGCGATCCCCTGTGAGCAAGCACTTGGCGACGGTGGAGAGGAAAAACTCCCTTTTAACAGGAAGAAACCTCCAGCAGAACCAGGCTCAGGGAGGGGCAGTCATCTGCTGCGACTGGCTGGGGGGTGAGGGGATAGAGAAGAAGAAAAGAACAGACATGTAGAGAGCAAACAGCACGATGGGGACTCAGTCTATGGGAGAGAACAAACAAATGTTAATGACCAGCAAAAAAAAAAAAAAAATATTTCATAGAGAGTGAGGAAAGGAGTGAGGCCCAGTGCATTACTGGAGGTCCCCCGGCTGACTAAACCTATTAGCAGCATAACTAAGGGAGGGTTCAGAAAACACATGATCCCTCCCTAATTGTAGGCTATATCAAAAAGGTAGGTTTTAGCCCTATTCTTAAAAACAGAGATCGAGTCTGACTCCCGAATCCAGATTGGCAGCTGATTCCACAGGAGAGGAGCTTGATAACTGAAGGCTCTGCCTCCCATTGTACTTTTGGAGATTCTAGGTATTACAAGTAAACCTGCATTTTGGGAGCGTAGTGCTCTGTTAGGATGATACGGTAGTATCAGATCTTTTAAATAAAAAGGAGCCTGATTGTTTAGGGCTTTGTAAGTAAGAAGAAGGATTTTAAACTTAATTCTAAACTCTATGGGAAGCCAATGAAGGGAGGCCAGAACCGGAGAGATATGATCTCTCTTTCTAGTACCTGTTAAAACTCTTGCTGCAGCATTTTGGATCAGCTGAAGACTTTTTAAAGATGTTTTAGGACAGCCTGATAATAAAGAATTACAATAATCTAATCTCGAGCTAACAAAAGCGTGGATCAGCTTCTCAGCATCACTCTGAGACAAGATGCTCCTAATCTTGGCAATATTACGCAAATGATAGAAGGCAGTCTTAGAAACAAATTTAATATGTGAATTGAAGGACAAATCCTGATCAAAAATAACTCCAAGGTTCCTCACAGAGCTATTAAGAGAAAGAGTAACTGCATCCAAACTGAAAGTATGATTTGGAAAGGAATTTCTAAGGTTTTTTGGACCAACAAGAATGACTTCAGTCTTATCTGAATTTAATAGCAGGAAATTACAAGTCATCCAAACTTTGATTTCCTTAAGACAGGCTTCTAACTTGGCTAATTGATTAGTATCATCTGGCTTCATTGACAGGTATAATTGTGTGTCATCTGCATAACAGTGAAAATGTATACAGTGCTTTCTAATAATGTTGCCTAACGGAAGCATATATAAACTAAAAAGAGTAGGGCCAAGCACAGATCCCTGTGGAATCAGAATCAGAATCAGAATCAGGTTTATTGCCATTGTTCATGTAGTACACAAAGTAGGAATTTGTCTCGGTACAATGCTGCAACATTAAACATGATAAGATAAGAGAAATAAACTATACATGTAATAAAGTGTAGGATAAGATTAAGTGATACTGGTCAACAGTTAAAATATATATTAGCCAGCAGCAGATACTGTGGAGAACTATATAGTGCAGTCGGTAATGCAGGAAGAAAACAGTGATGATTGACATGAGTCTGGTTGAGCTGCTGTACATGGTGCACGAGAGTCACTTAGTGTTCAGCAGTCTAATGGCAGAGGGGAAGAAGCTGTTCATGTGACGGGAGGTTTTAGTCTGGATGGACCGAAGTCTTCTACCAGAGGGGAGGGGGGCAAACAGTACGTGACCAGGGTGTGAGGGATCGGCTATGATCCGGCCAGCACGCCTCCGGGTCCTGGAGATGTACAGATCCTGGAGAGATGGGAGCTTGCAGCCGATCACCTTCTCGGCAGTGCGCACGACGCGCTGCAGCCTTAGTCTGTCCCTGGCAGTGGCTCCTGCGTACCACACGGTTATGGAGGTGGTGAGGATGGGCTCGATGATGGCTGTGTAGAACTGCACTAACATCTTGGTGGGTAGCTTGAGCTTCCTCAGCTGCCGCAGGAAGAACATCCTCTGCTGGGCTTTTTTGATGAGTGAGCTGATGGTCAGCTCCCATTTGAGGTCCCTGGTGATGGTAGTGCCTAGGAAGCGGAAGGAATCAGCAGTGGTGATGGGAGAGCCTGAGAGGGTGAGGGGGGGCAGAGGAGTAGTGACTTTCCTGAAGTCTACAATCATCTCCACTGTCTTCAGAGCGTTCAGCTGCAGGTTGTTATTGCTGCACCAGGACGCCAGCTGGGCCACCTCTCTCCTGTAGGCGGACTCGTCGCCGTTGGAGATGAGCCCGATGAGGGTGGTGTCGTCCGCAAACTTGATCAACTTGACAGACTGGTGGCTGGAGGTGCAGGAGTTGGTGTAAAGGGAGAAGAGTAGGGGGGAAAGTACACAGCCCTGGGGTGATCCGGTGCTGATGCTAGTATAGTCTGAGACAGTCTTTCCCAGCCGCACATGCTGCCTCCGGTCCGTCAGGAAGTCGATGATCCACCTGCAGAGGGAGTCAGGCACGTTGAGCAGGGACAGCTTGTCCCGGAGCAGAGCGGGGCGGATGGTGTTGAATGCGGAGCTGAAGTCCACAAACAGGATCCTGGCGTAGGTTCCCGGGGAGTCCAGGTGCTGCAGGATGGAGTGGAGGGCCAGGTTGACTGCATCGTCTACAGACCTGTTGGCTCGGTAGGCAAACTGCAGCGGGTCCAGGAGAGGGGTGGTGATGGACTTGAGGTGGGACAGGACCAGGCGCTCAAAGGACTTCATGACTACAGAGGTGAGCGCTACAGGTCTGTAGTCATTAAGTCCAGTGATCCGTGGCTTCTTGGGGACAGGGATGATGGTGGAGGATTTGAGGCAGGATGGCACGTGGCATAACTTAAGGGAGGTGTTAAAAATGTCTGTGAATACAGGAGCCAGCTGTTTCGCACAGAGTCTCAGGGTGGAGGGAGACACGCCGTCTGGGCCGGGGGCCTTGCGCGGGTTCAGTCTGGAGAACTGTTTGAGCACATCCTGCTCACTGATGATAAGGGGAGGGGGGGAGGAGGGGGGGTGCCTTAAATGAAGTAGGGAATGTGGAGGCTGTGGAGCTGGAGGGAGGGGGGGAGTTGGACACAGATGACGAGGTGTCAAAACGGGCATAGTGTTGGGACAGTCTCTGACAAAGGGCTTTGTCATCCTGACCTTTAGGAGCCTGAGGCTGATAGTTGGTGATCTGCCTCAGTCCTCTCCACACGGAAGCCGAATCATTAGCAGTGAACTGCTGCTGGAGTCTCTCTGAGTACACAGATTTAGCCCTCTTCAGCTCTCTGTTAAACCGGTATTTAACCTCCCTGTAGCAGTCCCTGTCTCCACTTTTCAGCGCTGCTTCCTTCTCCTTCCTGATCTGTCTGAGCTTAGCTGTGAACCAGGGTTTGTCATTAGAGTAACTCACCCTGGTGCGTGATGGAAGAATGTTCTCTTCACAAAAGTGGATATATGAGTTCACAGTGTCCGTGTACTCATCCAGATCATGCGTGGCTCCTTTAAGCATGCCCCAGTCAGATATTTCCATGCACGTTTCCAGCTTCTCCTCAGCTTCACTGGTCCGTATCTTCGTAGTGCTCACAACAGGTTTAGTGAGCTTCAATCTCTGTCTGTATGTGGGAATGAGGTGAACCATCACGTGATCAGATAATCCCAGCGCAGCTCGAGGGACAGCGCGATATGCGTCTTTCACTGTGGTGTAACAGTGATCCAGTGTGTTTAATCCTCTGGTGGGGCATTTAATAAACTGTTTGTAGCGGGGGAGATCGTGGCTCAGATTGCACTGATTAAAGTCGCCAGCCACAATAATCAGCGAGTCTGGAAAACTCCGCTCTGTGTGTTGAATGTGATCCGCGAGCACGCGCTGAGCTTCGCGCGTGTCCGCGTCGGGAGGGGCGTACACAGCGATCAGTATAAAAGAAGCAAACTCCCGCGGGGAATAGAAGGGCTTGCAATTGATAACAAGAAATTCCAAGGCAGGAGAACAGTGTTTGGAAATTACCGTTACATCAGAGCACCAGATGCAGTTGATGTAGAAGCAGACTCCGCCTCCTGTGGTCTTGCCGGAAAGCTCTGTGTCACGATCAGCATGGAAGAGCTGGAAGCCGTCGAGGCGCAGCGCGCTGTCCGGTATATTTTCCCGGAGCTCCATGTGGAACTCCATGACTAAGCTTTGAGCTGAGAGAAAACTCATCATTTACATGAACAAACTGGAACCTATCAGATAAATAAGATCTAAACCACTGCAACGAAGTTCCATTAAGTCCAACATAGTGTTCTAATCTATCAAGTAGAATATTATGATCAATAGTATCAAAAGCTGCACTAAGATCTAAAAGCACAAGTACAGAAACTAGTCCATTATCAGATGCAATGAGGAGGTCGTTAGTGACCTTCACTAAGGCTGTTTCAGTGCTATGATGGATTCTAAACCCAGATTGAAACTCCTCAAATAAACCATTTCCCTGCAGGTGGTCAAATAATTGCGTAGCAACAACTCTTTCTAAGATTTTTGAAATGAAAGGGAGATTAGAGATTGGTCTATAGTTAGCTAAAGCTCCTGGATCTAGCGTTGGCTTTTTGAGTAAGGGTTTAATTACAGCCGTTTTAAAAGCCTGCGGTACATGGCCTAAAGTTAATGAAGAATTGATTATATGAAGAATAAAGCTACCAATAAGTGGGAAGACTTCTTTAAATAACCTGGTAGGAATAGGGTCTAAAAGACAAGTTGAAGGTTTGGATGAGGAAACTATTTTGTCTAACTCACAAAGGTCGATTGGAGTAAACTCATCAAGACAGACATCAATAGAAGGAGTTGTAGTAGTTACAGTATTTAAGTTAACTGTGGGAAGAATCTGATTGATTTTATCTCTGATGGATGAAATTTTATTATTGAAAAAGTTCATAAAGTCCTGACTAGTAAGCTCTAAGGGGATGCTAGGATTGACAGAGTCCTGACTCTTTGTCAACCTGGCTACAGTACTGAAAAGAAACCTGGGATTATTCTTGTTCTCTTCTATTAATGCAGAGTAATAACTCGTTCTAGCTTTTCTAAGAGATTTTTTATAAATTAAAAGATGATTTCTCCAAGCTAAATAGATTTCATCTAAATTAGTAGAGCGCCATTTTCTTTCTAATTGACGAGTCTTCTGTTTTAAGCTACGAGTTTCTGTGTTGAACCAAGGAGTTAAAAATCTCTGATTAGACTGTTAGAGACCTTGCGCTCCTCCACCCTCTGTTTGAGGATGCCCCACAGATGCTCAATAGGGCTTACATCTGGAGACATGCTTGGCCAGTCCATCACCTTTACCCTCAGTTTCTTTACCAAGGCAGTAGTCGTCTTGGAGGTGTGTTTGGGGTTGTGCTGGAATGTTATCATTCCAGCATGATAACATTGTTATGTTGGAATACTGCCCTGCGGCCCAGTTTCCAAAAGGAGGGGCTCATGCTCTGCTTCAATACTGTATGTCACAGTACATGTTGGCATTCATGGTTCCCTCAACGAACTGTAGCTCCCCAGTGCCAGCAGCACTCATGCAGCCCCAAACCAGGACACTCCCACTACCATGCTTGACTGTAGGCAAGACACACTTGTCTTTGTATTCCTCACCTGGTTGCTGCCACACACACTTGACACCATCTGAATCAAATAAGTTTATCTTGGTCTAATCAGACCACAGGACATGGTTCCAGTAATCTATGTCCTTAGTCTGCTTGTCTTCAGTAAACTATTTGTGGGCTTTCTTGTGCATCATCTTTAAAAGGGGCTTCTTTCTGGGACCACAGCCATGCATACCAATTTGATGCAGTGTGCGGCATATGGTCTGAGCACTGACAGGCTGATCCCCCCACCCCTTCAACCTCTGCAGCAATGCTGACAGCACTCACATCCATTTTCAAAAGACCACCTCTGCATATGACGCTGAGCACGTGCAATCAACTTCTTTGGTCGACCATGGCAAGGCCTATTCTGAGTGGAACCTGTCCTGTTAAACCACTGCATGGTCTTGGTCACCGTGCTGCAGCTCAGTTTCAGGGTGTTAGCAATCTTCTTATAGCCTGGGCCATCTTTATGTAAAGCAGCAATTCTTTTTTTCAGATCCTCAGAGAGTTCTTTACCAGGAGGTGCCATGTTGAACTTCCAGTGACCAGTATGAGAGTGTGACAGCGATAACACCAAATTTAACACACCTGCTCCCCATTCACACCTGAGACCTTGTAACACTAATGAATCACATGACACCGGGGAGGGGAAAATGGCTAACTGGGCACAATTTGGACATTTTCCCTTAGGGGTGTACTCACTTTTGTTGCCAGTGGTTTAGACATTAATGGCTGTGTGCTGAGTTATTTTGAGGAGACAGCCCATTTACACTGTTATACAAGCTGTACACTGACTACTTTACATTGTATCAAAGTGTCATCTCTTCAATATTGTCCCATGAAAAGATATAATCAAATATTTACAAAAATGTGAGGGGTGTACTTACTTTTGTGAGATACTGTATGTAAGCAGTGGAGGCGTTTATGGTGGTTTTAACCTGCTGGTAATGGGAACAATAATGAAAAGTCACTTAGCTAACAGGTGTGGTTAGGATTCATTGCAGGGAAAGGCAAGAGTGACTGAATTACTGAGGATTTACTTAACTTAACTAATGTATGTTCATTATTATGCACCTGGCAAGTTAGTTAGTTAGTTAATCCCTTCACACCTGAAGGTGTATATGGGCGGCGCCTATCTCCGTTTCTCTGACCCTAGGCCACACAGCTACTGTAAGTAGTGAAAGCTACAGCGGGGGGTCAGTCCTCTGGTAGCTCTGTGTGTAACTTTACTTTCCCCATTCCATTATGCGGAGCACCACGCTAGAAGGCAGAAAGCACCATTTTTATATGGTCTTTGGTATGACCCGGCCGGGATTTGAACCCCTGCCTCCCGGGTGTGGGGCGGATGCTCTACCAACTGAGCCACCACTCCGGTCAGACAAACTGAACGTGGCAACATTTGGATTTCAAAATAAGAGGTTTTTCCTGCTGTCTGGTTGGTGAGAGTTCTAAAAAAAAAAAAAAAAAAAAAAACTATAGAGGGGTTGTACCAACGTCACACGGGTCATGTGTCTTGTTTACTGCGGCATTTTGGACGGCAATGAACAGTCAAATCACCAACAGCAAGCGTGAGCGAGTGTAATCAACGAGCTAAATGGCTACACACAAATCAACACCGTGGTCCAACGACAAGGTCCAGATTTTTCTGTGCTTGGTAGCTGACTAAAGAAATCCAGAGGTTACTGGACGGAGTGACCTGAAAAGAATTCACGGCCACCAACCGGCAAAGGCAGACGGGAGGCGGTGTGGCATCGATCCGACCACGGCATCATCATTATTGAAGACAGTGATAGAGGATGGTGAGTGATTTGATATTATCCATCTTTGCCATTATTTATCCCAGTGGTGGAAAGCTCACTTTGAACAAACAATACCGTTGTCTCCTGTATGCAGACAACGAGCTAGCTAGTTAGCCATCAATGCTAACTCTCCATGCTCTGCTTGTATTTTGCGCTTGTATCGAAAACATCGACGAAATAAGCTAGTGTTAATCCTGGTTAAAAAGTAGTTTTTTTACATGTTGCACTTTCGTGCTGTGCATGTATTTAAGTTGTGTGTGTATTTTCATTCTAGAGTCCCACCGCAGGCTGAAGATTTGCTGAACCGGGACCAGCAGCACATCCAGTTGCTTCTCAGTGAGGCAAGAGAGCATGAAACTGAACAGGTCAAGTGGACCCCTGACCAAGTGAGCACTCCAAGTGGACCCTGGGGTCCAATCTGTACATTCTCAATCCAGTGATTTACAAATTGAAAGCCTCATTCAGAACATTCTAGTCCCACATACCTATTCTGTGGATTTTCATCTGGGGGCAGCCAGCGGTGACGAGCAGCAGCGGTCGAGAAGAAAAGTCTTTTGAAAGAAACAGAGCCAAAACCTTCTCTGGGTCAGCTTAGTTGTCATCTTACACACACATAGATTTTTTTTTTTTTTTAAAAACACACTTCTTGGTGACTGGGAAAAGTCTTTCCAACAGTTTTACACAAATTCTTATTGTTGTTCTTCACGTTTACAAATCACTGGATTGAGAATGTACTTGTACAGATTGGATCCTGGGGTCCACTTGGGAGCGCTCACTTGGTCAGGGGTCTGCTTGATCTGTATCCTATGAAACTACCTTGTGAAGGGAGGAGATGGCTCAGAATGCTGCCTTCAATCAAGCGTTCCTTGGTGTGCTGGGCCATTTTGCGAAGGCGAAGAGTCAGTGTATGTGGACGGCATGTGTGACCCATTCTGAGTTTGTTTTTTTTTAAACAGTTTAATGTTTGAATTTTGCACAGTCTAAATAATCTGGATTTTGCTGGTGATTGTAATAAACAATTTAGTGACTTTTGTGTTTGCATTATGATTTTCTATTAAGACACCGGTGGAAGAGTCAACAGTACAAATCAAACATTTATCAATGACGTTGAAAATAATGGCTCATTTTTTAAGAAAAAGTAACCAAAAACAATTATTTTATTTACTGAAGACTGTATTGTTGGATGTGCCAGTGCAGAAGACACTGCACACTTTAGTGATAGTACCAGTATATGGAGGAATTCTGGGCCATATTAGCGTCTGGATTTCATAATAATGGGTTGGGGTTTAATGGGATTTAACATGTTTTAACACAAACTACTTTATGGTTCATAATTCTGTTGATGGACTTACTGTCATGTACGTGCCTGTCTGAGGAGCAGAGGAAGAGTATCGAGCTCACTCACTGGATGAAGTTGTGCGTTTTTTTTAATAACAAAAGGCAAACAGTTCAAAAGAGACAAAATACAAAAATGGCGAACGAGGAATAATTGAATCAGAATCAGAATCAGAATCAGAATCAGGTTTATTGCCATTGTTCATGTAGTACACAAACTAGGAATTTGTCTCGGTGCAATGCTGCAACATTAAACATGATAAGATAAGAGAAATAAACTATACATGTAATAAAGTGTAGGATAAGATTAAGTGATACTGGTCAACAGTTAAAATATATATTAGCCAGCAGCAGATACTGTGGAGAACTATATAGTGCAGTCGGTAATGCAGGAAGAAAACAGTGATGATTGACATGAGTCTGGTTGAGCTGCTGTACATGGTGCACGAGAGTCACTTAGTGTTCAGCAGTCTAATGGCAGAGGGGAAGAAGCTGTTCATGTGACGGGAGGTTTTAGTCTGGATGGACCGAAGTCTTCTACCAGAGGGGAGGGGGGCAAACAGTACGTGACCAGGGTGTGAGGGATCGGCTATGATCCGGCCAGCACGCCTCCGGGTCCTGGAGATGTACAGATCCTGGAGAGATGGGAGCTTGCAGCCGATCACCTTCTCAGCAGTGCGCACGACGCGCTGCAGCCTTAGTCTGTCCCTGGCAGTGGCTCCTGCGTACCACACTGTTATGGAGGTGGTGAGGATGGACTCGATGATGGCTGTGTAGAACTGCACTAACATCTTGGTGGGTAGCTTGAGCTTCCTCAGCTGCCGCAGGAAGAACATCCTCTGCTGGGCTTTTTTGATGAGTGAGCTGATGGTCAGCTCCCATTTGAGGTCCCTGGTGATGGTAGTGCCTAGGAAGCGGAAGGAATCAGCAGTGGTGATGGGAGAGCCTGAGAGGGTGAGGGGGGGCAGAGGAGTAGTGACTTTCCTGAAGTCTACAATCATCTCCACTGTCTTCAGAGCGTTCAGCTGCAGGTTGTTATTGCTGCACCAGGACGCCAGCTGGGCCACCTCTCTCCTGTAGGCGGACTCGTCGCCGTTGGAGATGAGCCCGATGAGGGTGGTGTCGTCCGCAAACTTGATCAACTTGACAGACTGGTGGCTGGAGGTGCAGGAGTTGGTGTAAAGGGAGAAGAGTAGGGGGGAAAGTACACAGCCCTGGGGTGATCCGGTGCTGATGCTAGTATAGTCTGAGACAGTCTTTCCCAGCTGCACATGCTGCCTCCGGTCCGTCAGGAAGTCGATGATCCACCTGCAGAGGGAGTCAGGCACGTTGAGCAGGGACAGCTTGTCCCGGAGCAGAGCGGGGCGGATGGTGTTGAATGCGGAGCTGAAGTCCACAAACAGGATCCTGGCGTAGGTTCCCGGGGAGTCCAGGTGCTGCAGGATGGAGTGGAGGGCCAGGTTGACTGCATCGTCTACAGACCTGTTGGCTCGGTAGGCAAACTGCAGCGGGTCCAGGAGAGGGGTGGTGATGGACTTGAGGTGGGACAGGACCAGGCGCTCAAAGGACTTCATGACTACAGAGGTGAGCGCTACAGGTCTGTAGTCATTAAGTCCAGTGATCCGTGGCTTCTTGGGGACAGGGATGATGGTGGAGGATTTGAGGCAGGATGGCACGTGGCATAACTTAAGGGAGGTGTTAAAAATGTCTGTGAATACAGGAGCCAGCTGTTTCGCACAGAGTCTCAGGGTGGAGGGAGACACGCCGTCTGGGCCGGGGGCCTTGCGCGGGTTCAGTCTGGAGAACTGTTTGAGCACATCCTGCTCACTGATGATAAGGGGAGGGGGGGAGGAGGGGGGGGTGCCTTAAATGAAGTAGGGAATGTGGAGGCTGTGGAGCTGGAGGGAGGGGGGGAGTTGGACACAGATGACGAGGTGTCAAAACGGGCATAGTGTTGGGACAGTCTCTGACAAAGGGCTTTGTCATCCTGACCTTTAGGAGCCTTAGGTCGATAGTTGGTGATTTGCCTCAGTCCTCTCCACACGGAAGCCGAATCATTAGCAGTGAACTGCTGCTGGAGTCTCTCTGAGTACACAGATTTAGCCCTCTTCAGCTCTCTGTTAAACCGGTATTTAACCTCCCTGTAGCAGTCCCTGTCTCCACTTTTCAGCGCTGCTTCCTTCTCCTTCCTGATCTGTCTGAGCTTAGCTGTGAACCAGGGTTTGTCATTAGAGTAACTCACCCTGGTGCGTGATGGAAGAATGTTCTCTTCACAAAAGTGGATATATGAGTTCACAGTGTCCGTGTACTCATCCAGATCATGCGTGGCTCCTTTAAGCATGCCCCAGTCAGATATTTCCATGCATGTTTCCAGCTTCTCCTCAGCATCACTGG
This sequence comes from Pholidichthys leucotaenia, assembly GCA_020510985.1. Taxonomy (NCBI): domain Eukaryota; kingdom Metazoa; phylum Chordata; class Actinopteri; order Cichliformes; family Pholidichthyidae; genus Pholidichthys; species Pholidichthys leucotaenia. The sequence goes on along the minus strand of CM035848.1, from coordinate 284,539,707 downwards.
TCCGTATCTTCGTAGTGCTCACAACAGGTTTAGTGAGCTTCAATCTCTGTCTATTGAGTAATGCCTCAGAGCTGGACTGGGCCTCTGGAGGGGAAAACAGCATTACAAGGATACAGATGAGAGAATCTGAAAAAAACTTACATTTTGTGCCTTGGAGCTGGGGAGAGCTTCGGAGAGGAAAACTGCACAAACGTAGTCTAACCAGGATGATGACTAACAGCGCAACAGGGAAAGAATGGACTGGCAGAGTAAAAATACTGAGTGAACAAACAACATGAGTGGAGACAGGTGTGAGAGCTGGCTGCAGGTGAGCTGATTGTGAGCTGCCCACAGCTGAGGCCGGTGAGCTGTGAACAGCAAGTGGGAGTGTCTAGAGAGAGAGAGAGAGAGGGGCAAAAGCAGAAACAAAGGTCCAAACAACCCTGCAAGCAGAATACAAAACACAACAATAAACTGTGTCTGAGCTCCAAGATGACACTGGAACTCAAACATATGACACTTACACCAAGCCAAAAGTGATTTCTCAAACTGCTGGATTACTTAGACAGCTTTTCCAATATTTTAGCATTTTTAATTTATGTCACTAAATTTTGGTAACCTTCACAAATAAAACAAACGTGGAGACGTATCTGCAAAAAGCACAAAAGTTTATTGTAGAAATTCCGAGTGCAATACAAAAGCACATAGTACATTATTGACACATAGAATACTGTATAGTATTTATACAGTATCTACATGTACAGTATATATCCAGTAAATCCATGTACTTTCCATGTAACCTTGTGACTGTACTATTTTAATTGCTTTTAATCCTAGATGAAGTTTGTTTTGGGTTAAAAATGCATCATAATTGTTAAATATATTTTATTATACCTAACTCAGTACCGTTTACCTGTTGAAATATATATTTTACGGCTAATATAACCCCAAAACTACAATATGGCACCTGGTGATCAATTTTTGGCAGCTGATCACTTTTTGCCAGGACACCACCAGCTGGAGCAGCTACATCCTGTGATGTCTCAAAAGTATCTCCATGATTTTCACACAGATCAGAGCAATTTGTAACACAGGAAGCTAAACATTTCTACAGACAGTCTGAAGTTCTGCAATCACTGCGCTTCATGAAGCTGGGGTGACGTCCCACCACTGGGAGGCTTGGTTGAACGGTCAGACCGACAGTTTGAAGCAATAATGTTGCCACAAGAGAGCCATCTGAAACACACACACACAGCATACATATTTTAGTACCCAATAGTGATAACTTGCCATAATTACAATGTAGTACGGGGGACTTATTAGTTCTTAACTAGCATTAGCAATCATTAGCTTACCTTCATTTGTGATGTAGTTTGTATCCTCACGTCTTCTGCTGCCCCATGGCTTCCTAAACTCTCCAGTACTTTTCCAGAGTTTTGCCTCACTGCCTGTAGCCTTCTCTCGCTCTCCTTTTTTGCCTTTACTCTGACAAAAAGTCACTTTACTCTGACAAAAAGCCAGCGAGCAGCAGGTTCACCTCATATCCATCTTGTGTTTTGCTTGTCACATACAAATGATGTCGTAGGAGTGTCAGGCCGCCTTGCTGTAAAGATCTCACTCACTTAAGGTGGTATTCAGTCATAATGGATAACGAACAACACCTTGATGAGTCGGGCTAGGTAGGTGCAAGTTGAATTATTATTATTCTCAACACAGGGTCTATGCTATTTGCCATCCAAAATGGCAGAAAAACAATGTGGCATGTGACCACTGACGTCACGTGCAACCCCTCTATAAATATATAGAAATATTATAACAGAAATAACTGCATCTTTGGTCATTTCAGTTAATTTATTTCTTTAAATATAATTTTAATAATTATATTTCTTTGAATTCAGAGTTAAAATTATTGTTCTGTTCTGGCTCTGCAAAATTACGGTCAAAAGTATTAAATTGTATGAGGAAAAAAGTAAAAATGTTGCCATATTCTGTTTCAAATTTATTTAAAAAAAAACCAGTAATGTTATAATAATCTGCCTTTGTCCATCAGACAGGCCTCTTCACTTAAAACTCCTCTTAAAACCCATTTTTATTCTCTGGCTTTTGACCCAGTTTGAGACGTTGATTTTGTTTGTTCTTATTGTCTATTGGATGACGATTGTTTTGTTTGTGCTGTTTTGTACTTTTTTTTAGCTGTATTTTATTGTTTTTATGTTTTGTTTTTATTTTTTATTTTATTTATCGTTGATGTACAGCACTTTGTGTCAGCTGCTGTTGTTTTTAAAGTGCTTTATAAATAAAGTTGGATTGGATTAAAAAAAAGAAAAATTAGCCATAAAATAATCAACAAATGTATAATAGTCTCAAATGTACGAGAAAAGTCATAATTTTACAAAAGCAAATTACAAATTCGAGGAAAATGGTTGCAAATTCAGATAAATTTAGAGAAAAGTAGAAAACCAAGAAAATCGTTATAAATTCTGGAGAAAAACTGCAAACCTTCAAGAATAAAGTCATTTCTCAAGTTTTTAAGTGGGTGCTCTTTGTACTCTAAACTCAGCTAGAAATTTTTGGTTGTCTACTTTTAATTATTAATTTCAAAGCACTGCTTTTACATGAGTAGAATTTTTGGCTGCTATCCACCTTATACCTCAGGGCGCTGCTGCAGAAGCGATTATGGGGGAAACTTCCGGTTTCGGCTGAAGTAGTGTTAAATCAGTCAGCAAAAGTGGAGTAGTGGGGCATTTGAAATAGTGTTTTTAAAGGTTTTTCAAATTCTTTTTTATGTATAGTCCACATACGTGTTTTGCGCTCAAGTGCCAGCTAATTTCAGCACTTGCAATTTTAGCATTTTTTGAATGTTTTGGCATAGTTCTGGTACTTGTTGCTGGTGTTCATGGTTGTGCCATAGATTGTATAGATGGAGGCTTCTCACCAGCAATGCGTAGATCATGCACTGAAAACTAAAAAGGACTGTTCATGTGATCAGTGGTGCAGACGCAAGAGCACCAGATATGTCTTTACTTGCATGAATGTCACAGATCTGACGTTTATGCGACATATACAGTGGTGTGAAAAAGTGTTTGCCCCTTCCGGATTTCTCATTTTTTGTATGTTTGTCACACTTAAATGTTTCAGTTCATCAAACAAATTTAAATATTAGACAAAGATAACACAAGTAAACACAAAATGCAGTTTTTAAATGAAGGTGTTTATTATTAAGGGTAAAAAAAAATCCAAATCTACATGGCCTTGTGTGAAAAAGTGATTGCCGCCATTTAAAACATAAATCAACTGTGGTTTATCACATCTTTGGAAAGCTGAGTTCAATTTCTCTAGCCACACCCAGGCCTGATTACTGCCACACCTGTTCTCAATCAAGAAATCACTTAAATAGGAACTGCCTGACAAAGTGAAGTAGACCAAAAGATCCTCAAAAGCTAGACATCATTCTGCGATCCAGGGAAATTCAGGAACAAATGAAAAAACAAAGTAATTGAGATCTATCAGTCTGGAAAGGGTTGCAAAGCCATTTCTAAAGCTTTGGGACTCCAGCGAACCACAGTGAGAGCCATTATCCACAAATGACAAAAACATGGAACAATGGTGAACCTTCCCAGGAGTGGACAGCCGATCAAAATTACCCCAAGAATGCAGCAACGACTCATCCAAGAGGTCACAAAAGACCCCACAACAACATCCAAAGAACTGCAGGTCTCACTTGCCTCAATTAAGGTCAGTGTTCATGACTCCACCATAAGAAAGAGACTGGGCAAAAATGGCCTGCATAGCAGAGTTCCAAGATGAAAACCACTGCTGAGTAAAAAGAACATAAAGGCTCATTTCAGTTTTGCCAGAAAACATCTTGATGATCCCCAAGACTTTTGGGAAAATACTCTGTGGACTGATGAGACAAAAGTAGAACTTTTCGGAAGGTATGTGTCCCATTACATCCGGCGTGAAAGTAACACAACATTTCAGAAAAGGAACATCATTCCAACAGTAAAATATGATGGTGGTAGTGTGATGGTCTGGGGCTGTTTTGCTGCTTCAGGACCTGGAAGACTTGCTGTGGTAAATGGAACGATAAATTCTGCTGTCTACCAAAAAATCCTGAAGGAGAATGTCCGGCCATCTGTTTGTGACCTCAAGCTGAAGCGCACTTGGGTTCTGCAGCAGCACAATGATCCAAAACACACCAGCAAGTCCACCTCTGAATGGCTTAAGAAAAACAAAATGAAGACTTTGGAGTGGCCTAGTTAAAGTCCTGACCTAAATCTGATTAAGATGCTGTGGCATGACCTTAAAAAGGCGGTTCATGCTCGAAAACCCTCCAATGTGGCTGAATTACAACAATTCTGCAAAGATGAGTGTCAGGAGCTGAGCCGGGCTGTTTTTCGGGCTCGGTTCTGACCCTCTGTGGCTCAGGTTTATTTGTGTTGCTATGTATTATGTTGAACTGTAGCAAGAGGAGTTCAACATCTAGGACTCCGACTGTGGAGGAGGAGTGGGTGGCTGCTTTCATCCAGGACTTTATGGACAAGGCCCATGAAGCCCGCAGACCGAAGGCGAAATGGAGCAGCCTGGACACAGCAGAGGGTATTCTGGAAGCACATCCTGGACTCTGGGATTACCCTCAGTAGGCGGGCTTGATCGCTTCGTTCTGCGTGCTCCAGCAGGCGTTTCCCGGTGTAGGGAGGGCGGCGTTCCTCGTGGGAGCCTAAGCCAGAATGCGCTCTACTCCAGCCGTTCCCTCTCCCGCTTCGTCAGCGTCAGGCCGTGCCTCTCCAGCTCCCCAGAAATGGTGTCATCCTGCATCCAGACAAGGGAGGAGGACCTCCTCCTCTTCGACAGCCACATCCCCCTTGTCGGCTCCGACCACTCCCACTGCTGAGCCGTCCTCATGCTCAGTGCTCTCTGCCACTGCAGTGCTCCCGGTCACAGCGACAAGCCCTCCCACTGTCAAGAGAACCTCCAGGCCTCCTCTGGCTACACCCCCCTCTGTCATTGTGGAGACGGCGCCTCTGCAATCCTTCGAAGGGGCCTGAACCATGGAGAGGGATGACTGTCTGCCATCTGCAGCTGTTAACACTGGACACCAGGATGACAGGCAAGTGTTTTTTCATTCTATTCAATTAATTAACGATGAACCTTGTCTGTCTCCCGAGGGAGAGGCCCAGCCTCAGCAGTCCGCTGGGTCCTCTCCTCCAGCTGCAAACGTTAATTCTCTGTCTTCTCCATGTCTCCTTCTATTTCCCCTGAGTGTCCGCCGGCCCTGGAATTAAGCCGCCAGACGATGGAGGAACCTGGGGTCCTGGAGGATCCTGCTTGGGAGCCCACATGGAGCCAACCCTCAGCCTCCTCGCCGGATTCATCTCCAGTGGGGATTATTTCATCTGCGGACGTTTGGACTGCTATTACCATCTTGCCAGCTGCGGAGGCAACCGCAGCGGATTGGGAGCCTGAGCTGGACCTCCTGGAGGCCGGGCCCGAGTCTTCATTTCCAGGATCGACAGAGTCCTGGATGGCGGTGGAGCTCGAGTTCAGGCAAGTTATCTCTCTAGCTTTTCGTATGTCTGTGTTGGAGAGATCTTGCCTGGCTCTAGGGGAGGAGAGTCAGGTGCAGCCCTCAGCTGCATCTGAACTTCCCTCGCTGGGCTCCGCTGCTGCCAGCGACCCTAACCACTTTTTCTCTCCTGAGCCTTCTCCTAGGGTCGCCGGAGAGGGTCCACCGCCACCAAGGTTCCTCGTAGTTCCGGTCCAGTCAGTTGAAGACGTCATGGGTCCAGCTCCCCCCGCCGTGATCGTCAAGGCACCCCCAGTCGATTGCCTCCTCAGCTTGGTGCTCCTGCGGGTTGGCCCGCTCACCGTGGGTGCAGCGCTGGCCCAGCCTGGGTCCACTGAGGGTGCAGCATTGGCCCGGTCGGCGTCCACCGAGGGTGCAGCGTTGGCCCGGTCGAGTCCACAGAGGGTGCAGCATTGGCCCGGTCGGGGTCCACCGAGGGTGCAGCATTGGCCCGGTCGAGTCCACCGAGGGTGCGGCTTTGGCCCGGTCGGGGTCCACCGAGGGTGCGGCTTTGGCCCGGTCGGGATCCACCGAGGGTACGGCGTTGGCCTGGTCGGGGTCCACCGCCGGTGCTGCAGAGCTCCAACTGGAGTTCACCGTGGGTGCTGCAGAGCTCCAGCCGGAGTTCACCGCGGGTGCAGCTGTGTCCCTAGCCGGGACCACTGAGGGTGCTGCTGGTTAGCCTGAGGACGCCAGGGCCTCCGCTCCTCAGCCTGATGCCATCGTGGCCTCCTCCTCCTCCCTGTCTGATGCCGTGGGGGTTCCCTTCCTACGGTCCGGTGACTCACCAGTGAGCTTCCCAGTGAGCCGGCCACCTCCTGCTTCACCCCTCCGGTCCTGGTGGCTTAACAATGCTGGCTGACTACCGGAGGGACTGAATCTCTAGGCCAGGTGGCCTGTGTTTTCTGGCAGACCACCGGACTCTGTTCGCCAGACTGTCTGCTGGGCCTGGGACTCTGGGCGGCCTCCTGAGCCTCCACGCCTTTGGACTTGGCGGGGGGGGGGGGGTTAATTGTGTTTTCTGCTGTGGGCACTGGGCGGGGTTGTTTGTTCCCTCCTGACCTGTTTCCCCTCTCCTCTCACCCTGGGTTGATTATTGTGGTTGTTCCTGCTAGGTATGGGGGGGCAGGGTTTTTCCTTTTCCTTTTGATGTTACCGTGGGTGTCTGGTATCCACCCCTAGAGAGGGGGGCTCTGTGAGGAGCCGAGCCGGGTTGTTCTTCAAGCTCAGTTCTGACCCTCTGTGGCTCAGGTTTATCTGTGTTGCTATGTATTATGTTATCTTTGGAGTTTCTTGTTGTTTCTATTTTCCCCTGGTTTATTTCCCTACCTGTAGCCACTGCGTTCTGGCCGGCAGCTGTGAGGCAGCCTCTTTTGGCCTACACTCGTGTGTCTGACACTTGCCGGTCTGACCACACCCCCTCTCTCATGAAAGCCAGCTGGGTCTCCTCCGGTAATTGCCCTTCCCGCGCTTTGCCCAGGTGTTCCCAATCTGTCTTGCCAGCAATGCTTGTACTTAAGCAGCTCTTTGCCAGTCAAGAATTGCTGGACTATTGTATTGTCTAATGTTTGTGTCACGCCACTGTTCACTGTGGTCTGCCTGCTGCACGCCCTGTCGTGTGAGTCATGAAGTGAACCCTGTCGTCTTTTTGTAAGTCAGCCTTGTTTTTGTTCTGTTTGTCTTGTGGCCATGGCACACTGTGGTCTGCCCGCTGCACGCCCCGTCATGTGAGCTATTTAGTGTATTCTGTATCGTTATTATATGTCTATATTTTGGAACCGTTTGCCTTTTTTTGTTAATAAATGTGTTTGTGGTGTAACCTGCGCCTAAATCCGTCCTTCCCCCTCACTCCTCGGTGCGCTGCGTAAAAGCGCAGGAGGAGGGTCATGACAATGAGTGGGCCAAAATTTCTCCACAGCGCTGTAAAAGACTCATTGCCAGTTATCGCAAACGCTTGATTGCAGTTGTTGCTGCTAAGGGTGGCCCAACCAGTTATTAGGTTTAGGAGGCCATCACTTTTTCACACAGGGCCATGTAGGTTTGGATTTTTTTTTCCCTTAATAATAAACACCTTCATTTAAAAACTGCATTTTGTGTTTACTTGTGTTATCTTTGTCTAATATTTAAATTTGTTTGATGATCTGAAACATTTAAGTGTGACAAACATACAAAAAAATGAGAAATCAGGAAGGGGGCAAACACTTTTTCACACCACTGTATGTGGTCCCATCTTTTTGATGTACTTTAAAGATGCTAGTTATTTTTCAACATTGGTCTCCTTTAAGATCAGCACAATAGTGCTGTAGAGCCTCAATACTGGTTTTGTAGTAATCTTCATGGGATACATAGTTGAAACCAGAAGTTTACATACACTATATAAAAAGACACAGCCTTTTTTGTCTCACTGTCTGATGTTAGATCAGAGTAAACTTTTCCTGTTTTAGGTCAGAGTCTGCAATGCCTATTACTAGACTGTTCCAAATCTGCTCCTTCTTTGATGCCGGTAAATACATGACCCTCAAGCCAAAACTGGAAGTGGTGCATTGCCAGGTAGAGAGCCAGCAACTCTCTGTCAGAAGTGCTGTACTTATGCTCATTGTCGCACAGTGTGTGGTTGAAAAAGGCAAGTGGTTGCCATGAACTGAAGGCGTATTGTTCCACCACCGCTCCGGCCGCAACATCAGATGCATCCGTAGTTAGAGAAATCTGTGCCGATGGGGAAGGATGGGCCAGCAAAACCGCATTGGTGAGCGCAGATTTGGCGTCTGAAAAAGCCTGAATGCGCATAGGGATCCAGTCACCGCCATCCGCGGGCTTCTTCTTCTTGAGTGCATCGTAAAGTAGTTGCAGAAGCTGGGCTGCCCAGGGAAGGAAGCAATTGAAGAGTTTGTTTGCAAAAACAAACACCACTTCCAAGAAAATTTCCCTCTGTACAGCTAACAACTGTTCACATTACCTACTTACAGAAGTTCAAATTGTTTTTTCTAAAAATCCTCTATATCCACTGTTATGTACACAACGAGGGCAGCGCGGTGGTGGAGTGGTTAGCACTTCGGCAGCACAGCAACTCACCCTTGGCCAGGGGATCCTGGGTTCAATCCCAGCCTCTGACCAACAGTGATCTGTGTGGAGTTTGCACATTCTCCCCGTGTCTATGTGGGTTTACTCCGGGATTTCTCCGGTTTCCTCCCACATGCCAAAAACATGCAAGTTAGGTTAATTGGCATCAGACTGGGGATTCTAAATTGTCCTTAGGTATGACTGTGAGAGTGAATGGTTGTGTTGGCCCTGTGATGGACTGGCGATCTGTCCAGGGTGTACCCTGCCTCTCGCCCAAAGATGCTGGGATAGGCTCCAGCCCCCCCCCCCCCCCGCAACCCGAAAAGGATTAAGCAGAAGAAGATGGATGGATGTACACAACGAAGTTGATGGTTTTTTTCAAAAGCTGATAAACGCCGGAACCCTGTTTTCACAAAAGCAGATAACTCCACACACTGCAAATCAGCGCTTGGTATTTGAGTGACGTGCTCAATGGTGCAGCGAGGATTAGCCAATCATGTGCCTATCTGCTTTATCAGCGTTCTGCAGAGACCCCACTTGGGTCTGCTCGCTTTGCATGATTTCCCAGCCAGTTTTTTTTTTGTTTTTGTTTTTTTTTTTTTACAATTTTGTTGCATTTTATGTCAAATACGGATAATTTTGATGAAGCAGATGAACCAATGATGCGTTCACCAGACAAACTAGCATGCTTTTCGGGACATGTCTGTTTTTGCAAAAGTATATGTTGTGGACTTACCTGCTTTTGCAGTCATAAATTGCCAAAAAATAACAATGAGTTGAAGTTCAATTTTTGGCTTTATTATGTCTGAGATACTCATATTTCAAGTGACCACGTCTTTGAAGCTGAATTGGAAATACTAACACATAAACCGACTGATGAAAAAGTGTTTTTTCCTCATTTTGAACACAACTGGACTTATCTGTTTTTGCAAAGGAACTCTTCAATTGTAAAAATTAACCATCCCCAAAAACTCCTGCAGCACCTTCATGGTCTGTGGACGTGGGAAATCAGATACCGCCTGCACTTTATCTGGCAGCAGAACCGTGCCCTTAGATGAGATGTGATGGCCCAAAAAATCAATTTCCGGCAGCCTGAACTGATATCTTGCTGGGTTAACTATCAAACTGTGGCAATCCAGCCTTTGGAAAACCTGCTTCAAATGAGAGAGGTGTTCCTCCTCAGACGCGCTAGCCACCAGGACATCATCCAGGTAGACAACCACGAACGGCAAACCATGGATCACCACATCCATCATCCTCTGAAAAGTTTGAGCCGCACCCTTAAGTCCGAATGGCATACGTAGAAACTCAAAAAGGCCGAAGGGTGTTACAACCGCCCTTTTTGAGACATCTTCTGCGTGCACCGGGACCTGGTTGTAGCCGCAGACCAGATCCACCTTAGAGAAAATGGACGTCCCGGCCAGGTGCACCAAAAAATCCCGTATGTGAGGGATTGGTTAACGGTCATGCACCGTAATGCTGTTCAGGTGACAAAAATTACCGCATGGCCGCCACGAACCATTGGACTTTGGTACCATGTGCAGTGTGGAAGCCCAAGAGCTATTGGAGCGCCTAACAATCCCTAAATGTTACAAGTTAGCAAACTCTTCCCGCGCGATGGCTAGCTTAGCTGCGTCGAGGGGGCGTGGGCACGCAAAAACCAGAGGTCCCTTTATAATGATAAAATGCTAAACCCCATGCTTGGTTACAGCAGCAGGAAAAAATAGGCACTTTGAGCGAGGGAAAATCAGAAAGTAAGTGCTAGTACACGTCTCCAGAGGGAAAAAAAAAAAAAAATAGCATACGCTAGTGGCCTAGCTCCCCGAGTTATGCAAGGCAGTGAAGAAAAAGAAACTGTCAACCAAACATCTATTAGCAACATCTACAAGGAGACCATGAGCACACAAAGTCAGCACCTATGACAGGAAACAAGCTGGCAGCTACCACAAAGTCCCACTTGTAATTGCGCCCATGAAAACATACAGTCACTGACCTGTCTCCAAAAGTCCTGATAGGGGAGCTGTTTGCGGCAGTTAATGATGGGCCACAGCCTTCCGCAAGCCCACCAGAACAAGTCGGCAGTTTCCTAAGGAAGAGCTGGGCAAAGAGAAAGGATCCGTCATCTGTGGCCAGCAGAGCCAGCATACTTTCCATCAACTCCACAGCCGAGCCGACACCTAACTCAGAGTGAGAAAGGAGCTTCTATGCTCTCTCCTCGTCAGAGAGGGTGTAGCGCCGCAATAGTAGTTGCTTGAAAGTGGCGTATTTCCCCGAGCTGGGGGATCTCGGAGCAAGCTCAACAGCGCAACTTTTATTGCAACTTTTTTAAAAAGCTCCCACAAATTCAGTTTTTTTGGGCCGCAACAATCTTAAAAACATCCCGCGAAATCCTGGAGGAACTGTTAATTTACAATGAATAGAATATAGTCAGGTACGCTAATTATGCATGCACACGTGGACAAAATTGTTGGTACCCCTCTGTTAATGAAAGAAAAACCCACAATGGTCACAGAAATAACTTGAATCTGACAAAAATGGTAATAAATAAAAATTCTATTGTGGGAATGTGAAAATGACGAGGCAGAGTCACGAGTCAGGTTTATTCACATTCTCCAACATCAGCAGAAACAGAAAGAGAAAGCAAACCCAGACATTCGTCCTTTAAATACTCAGGACCTTCAAAGATCACAGCAACAATACATCTTTCCTTAAATCCTATAACATCCTGCTCATAGTCTCTGGGAGACAAGAAATCCCCCAAGGTCGTCTCTTGCATACCAAAGACTAACTTTTCACATCCTCCTGTTATCTCGCAGGAGGTCCAGTTCTTTGTTCTCTCTGAGATGTGAAGGTTAAAGTGATACACATGTGGTCCCACATGACCCCCCCCCCCAAACATCTAAGATGGAACAACAGAATACAGTCTGCATGTCATGATAAAATCATTACACATTAACCCACATGCTGCTTGGGCCTCAGTCTCCTCCCGTATCTGCTGTAAGCGGGCTTCGCCACTTCTGCGGCGCCATCCCGCTGGGGCGCTGCTGTCTTGGGGTGAGAACTGTTTGTCACTCTCTGTGGGTGTTCTGGGGACTGTCCCCGGGGAGGTCTGCCGCGCCGAGGAGCCCTGGCCAACAGCACATTTTCGTCCGCCACCACAAAGGCGGGTTTGAGCCTGTTTATGCCAATCTTTTCCTTCCTGCCCCCCAAATCTAGCAAAAAATGCTTATCCCCTGTTTCCAGCACTCTAAATGGTCCATCATAAGGTGGTCGTAGCGGCGGGCGATGGGCATCGTGTCTGACAAAAACAAACTCCGCGTTTTTTAAAGCCTTAGGTACAAAAACGCGTGGAAAACTGTGGTGAACGGGGCCAGGCAGCGTGCCCGATTCCGTGCCGCTCTGCAACCGCTGAGCCGGGGAACATTCTGGTGCAGGATTGTCTGGGAGAAACTCCCCGGGCAGCCGAAGTGGCTGCGCAAAAACTAGCTCGGCCGGGGAGGCTTCTAAATCCTCTTTAGGTGCAGAACGCAACCCCAATAAAACCCACGGTAGCCTGTCCACCCAATTTGCATCCGTAAGCGACGCTCTGAGAGCCGCTTTCAATGACCTATGAAAACGTTCGCATAACCCGTTAGCCTGCGGGTTGTACGCGGTTGTGCAGCGGATCGTTACCCCCAGGCTGCGGGCCATTGCTGACCAAAGTTCGGAAACAAATTGAGGGCCTCTGTCGGATGTGATGTTCGACGGAACTCCAAAGCGCGCAACCCATGCTGTTAAAAACGCGCGCGCCACTGCCTCAGCTGTGGTTGACGCCAGTGGGACCACTTCCGGCCAGCACGTGGTGCGGTCTACCATTGTCAGAAGGTGTGTGCACCCCTGTGACGGCGGAAGGGGGCCTACGAGGTCCACGTGAATATGGTCGAACCTCTTAGCCGGGATGTGAAACGGCTCCAAGGGAGCTCTCGTGTGTCTGTGTACCTTGGCTCGTTGACAAGCCATGCAGGCTGCTGCCCACTCCCGAACTTGTTTGCGCAGGCTCGGCCATACAAATTTCTCTCCCACCATTTTGACTGACGTGCGCACTCCCGAGTGCGCCAGAGAATAAATCGAGTCAAAAACGCGGTGGCGCCATGCGGCCGGTACCACAGGACGCGGTCGCCCCGTGGAGACATCGCAGATTAGGGGGGGTGTACCATCTTGCAGCACCCTGTTCTCCAGCCTTAACCCTGTTGGTCCAGACTGGAGCCCGCACACGTCCGCGTCGCTAACCTGATCCGCGGCCATGGCTGCATAATCTATCCCTACGCGGACCGGGGCCGCCACGGCGCGCGAGAAACAGTCTGCCACTACATTTAGTTTACCCGCCACATGCTAAATATCAGTAGTAAACTCTAAGATGGCGGCCAGCTGCCTCTGCTGCCGGCCTCAGGTTCAGGTTCAGGTTCAGGTTACTTTTTTTGTACCCGTAGGTAGATTTGTTTTGCAGTCTGGTGACATCCATATTTACAAGCCACTAATTACATTCAACATAGACACATACACAGGCACACAAGGAGCTGACTATAAACATGATAAAAATACTCAAGGCTCCATCAATCAGGGTATAAAAAGACAAAGAGATGAGGGAGAAGCCAGAGGTAAGAGAGAAGGGTCATATTAAAAGTTAAAAACTAGTCAGAGGTTAAAAAACTCAAAGGTCTAAAACCCAATAAAATATTTAGAACCCAAGTGACATCCTACAAAAATAATTAAATATAAAATGAAGTTAGTAAATAGTTACCTAAATTATGTACAATATATTTTTACAGCTTGTTCAACTCTTTGACAGCAGCAGGGACAAAACTGTTTTTGTAGCGCTGGGTTCTACTTTTTGGGACAGCAAACCTCCGTCTTGAGGGAAGAAGCTGAAAGTGGCAGTGCAAAGGGTGGGAGTCATCATTTAAAATGGAGGTAGCCATCCTCTGTACTTGTCTGGTGTACAGGGATGTCAGGCTCAGCTGTGACTCACCAAGCAAACGACTGGACCATCTAACTACCTGATCCAAGGATTTCCTCTGTTTCAGTTTTATCTGACCAAACCATGACACTAAAGAAAAGGATAAAACAGATTCAATAAAAGCCCAATAAAACATTGTCATTATCCATCCATCCATCTTCTACCGCTTTTCCGGAGGTCCGGGTCGCGGAGGCAGCAGTTCAAGCAGAGAAGCCCAGACTTCCCTCTCCCCAGCCACCTGCTCCAGCTCTTCAGAGGGGATACCAAGGCGTTCCCAGACCAGCTGGGAGACATAGTCTCTCCACCGAGTCCTGGGTCTGCCCCGGGGTCTCCTCCCAGTGGGACGTGCCTGAAACACCTCAAGTGGGAGGCGTCCAGGAGGCATCCTAATCAGATGCCCATACCACCTCAACTGACTCCTTTCAATGTGGAGGAGCAGCGGTTCTACTCTGAGCCTCTCCCGGATAACTGAGCTCCTCACCTCATCTCTGAGGGTGAGTCCAGCAATCCTACGGAGAAAGCTCATTTCAGCCGTTTGTATCCGCGATCTCGTTCTTTCGGTCATTACCCAAAGCTCGTGACCATAGGTGAGAGTAGGAACATAGATTGACTGGTAAATCGACAGCTTTGCCTTAGAACTAAGCTCCCTCTTCACCACAACAGACCGGTACAACGTCCGCATCACTGCAGATGCTGCTCCAATCCGTCTGTCGATCTCTCGCTCCATTTTCCCCTCACTCGTGAACAAGACCCCAAGATACTTAAACTCCTCCACTTGGGGCAGTAGCCTGTCCCCAACCCGGAGAGGACAATCCACCTTTTTCTGGCTGAGGACCATGGACTCGGACTTGGAGGTGCTGATTCTCATTCCAGCCGCTTCACACTCAGCGGCAAACCGTCCCAGCAAGAGCTGTAGGTCATTGCTGGATGAAGCCAACAGGACAACATCATCTGCAAACAACAGAGATGAGATCCTGTGGTCACCAAGCATGACACTCTCCATTCCCTGGCTGCGCCTAGAAATCCTGTCCATAAAAATTATGAACAGGATCGGTGACAAAGGGCAGCCCTGGCGGAGTCCAACTCTCACTGGGAATGACTCCGACCGAGAGTTGGCAATACGAACCAAATTCTCACAACGGTCGTACAGAGACCAAATAGCTCGTAACAACAAGCCCGATACCCCATACTCCCGAAGCACCCCCCACAAAAATCCACGAGGGACGCGGTCAAACGCCTTCTCCAAGTCCACAAAACACATGTAAACTGGTTGGGCAAACTCCCACGAACCCTCAAGAATTCTCGAGAGGGTAAAGAGCTGGTCCAATGTGCCACGGCCAGGACGAAAACCACATTGCTCCTCCTGAATCCGAGGTTCGACCAATGGCCGGACTCTCCTCTCCAGTACCTTGGCATAGACCTTCCCAGGGAGGCTGAGGAGTGGGATCCCTCTAAAGTTGGAGCACACCCTCCGGTCCCCTTTTTTGAAGAGAGGAACCACCACCCCGGTTTGCCATGCCAAAGGCACTGCCCCCGACCTCCACGCAATGTTGCAGAGGCGTGTCAACCATGACAACCCAACAACATCCAGGGCCTTGAGGTACTCAGGGCGAATCTCGTCCACCCCCGGGGCCCGGCCACCAAGGAGATTTTTAACCACCTTGGCGACCTCAGCCCCTGTGATAGGCGAGTCATCCCCCTCGTCCCCAAACCCTGCTTCCTCTGTGGAAGGCGTATCAGTGGGATTGAGGAGATCCTCGAAGTATTCTTTCCACCGCCCAACGATATCCCCAGTTGAAGTCAACAGTGTCCCATCCGCACTATACACAGTGTGGACGGGGAGCTGCTTTCCCCTCCTGAGCCGCCGAACAGTTTGCCAGAATCTCTTCGAAGCCGACCGAAAGTCTTGTTCCATGGCCTCACCGAACTCCTCCCATACCCGGGTTTTTGCTTCAGCAACCACCCGAGCTGCACTCCGCTTGGCCTGCCGGTACACCTCAGCTGCTTCGGGAGTCCCACAAGCCAACCAAGCTTGATAGGACTCCTTCTTCATTGTCATTATGGTTCGGTCAATTTGGAAGCGTGCAAGTTTCCTCAAACAATGCAAATGTTGCTGACCCTTTTTGCACACCCTTTCACAGTTCACTTCAAAGTTTAAATTACTATCAATAATCGCTTTTGCATTACCGACTGCACTATGTGGTACTCCACAATATCTGCTGCTCGCTAATGTATTTAAAACTGCTGACTAGTATTACTCATTCTTATTCTACACTTTATTGCATGTATAGTTTTTTTTTAATTTATTTTATTTTATCATGTTTAATGTTGCAGCATTGCACCGAGACAAATTCCTAGTTTGTGTACTACATGAACAATGGCAATAAATCTGATTCTGATTCTGATTCTGATTCTGTCCCAAGATATTTGTACGATTGTACACATTCGGTGGTCTGGCCTTTTAGTATGGTGACTTTGTGCCTGGGATTTTTCCTCCTAAAGTCAATAATCATATCTTTAGTTTTTGTTGTATTCAGCTGCAGGTAGGAATCCTCACACCAGTGAACAAAATCATGAACTACTGGGCCGTGGCCACTCTCACCATCCTGGAGGAGTCTGACAATAACTGAGTCATCAGCATACTTTATAATGTGTCTGTTGTCATGTCTGCTCCGACACATGTTTGTGTACAGGATGAAGAGTAGTGGTGACAACACACACCCCTGAGGAGAGCCAGTAGAAGAGCACTTTAGGTCAGACAATGTACCATTGACCCTTACTCTCTGCGTCCTGTTGGTTAAGAAATCCAGAATCCAACCCACCAGATTATTGCTCAAATCAAATTGTTGCAGGAGCCTTTCAACTAAAATATGAGGTTGGATTGTATTAAAGGCGGAAGAAAAGTCCACAAATAAAAGCCTGGCATGTGTCCCATTAAAATCCAGATGTTTAAAAAGCATGTTAAACATAGTGACAGTGGCATCCTCCACTCCTCTGTGAGGCCTATAGGCAAACTGCAGAGGATCCAATGCATGTTCAGTTTGCCTTAGGACCTCACATCTGACCAGTTTTTCAAACATTTTCATTAAAATTGAAGTCAAAGCAACTGGTCTAAAGTCGTTTACCATTTTAGGACAGCTGGATTTTGGAACAGGAACAACCACGGCATCTTTCCAGATCTTAGGCACATGTTGTGTCTGTAAGGACTTATCGAAAATGTAATGAAATATAGGACTCAGTTCATGTGCACAGGACTTTACCAAGCGCCCACATATATTATCAGGGCCCTGACTTTTGTTCACTTTTACAGCGCAGAACTCCCTTTTAACATCCTGCACCTCAATATTAAAGTGCTGATTGTCTTTGAGTTTCTGATTCAAATCTTGGATTTCTGTGCTGAAATCAAAGGAGTCAAAACAACCATAAAAACAATTAAGAGCATTAGCCAGCTCTGTGTCTGAATTATAACATCTAAAAACACACGATTACTGCGCTCTGTGCTCTGAAGGCCTGCAATAGTTTTCATACTGGCCCAGGCTGAACCAAGTTTCTTTGTTGCCATCTTGCTTTCCAACTCTGATTTATAATTCTGTTTCGCTCTTAAAATTTCGGCCTTCAGCTCCTTAGTGGCAATCTGTAGCTCAGAAACAGACCCCTGTTTAAAGGCAAGTGCTTTCCTCTGTAAGCAGGATTTAACTGATTTTGTAACCCATGGTTTGTTGTTGGGATATATTTTGACACGTTTACGTGGAACAATCTTATTTTTACAGAAAGACATGTATGAGCATGTGAGGTCAGCCAGAGAGTCCAAATCATCCCCGCAGGCCAGTTTGAACATCTCCCAGTCTGTACAGTTAAAGCATTCCTGAAGGCTGTGCTCTGAATCTTCTGTCCACACATCTATGTCTCTGGTCTCCACCTTGCCTCTTCTGAGAGCAGTTTTATATGTGGGTAGCAAATGTACACAGTTGTGATCTGAGGATCCTAAAGGAGGAAGGGGGAGTGATTTATAGGCCCTCTCTATGGATCCATAGCACAGGTTCAATGTCTTTTTTCGCCTGGTTGGGCAGGAGACATACTGATAAAAATTTTTAAGTGTCTTCTTTAAAGAAACATGGTTAAAATCCCCAAGAATGAAGTTTGGCGCCTCTGGAGAAATTGATTGCAGCTGCTGGATCACATCAAAGATGGTTCTGGAGGCGGAGTCAGCGTCTGCCCTCGGATGAATGTACACAATTGTGATGAAAAGTTGGGGGAACTTGCGAGGTAGATAAAAGGGGCGTAGTGACACAGACAGCAGCTCCACATTGGGTGTACAGATGCGCTCTCTGACCGTGACAGATGTGCAGTACTGCTTATTAATATATAAACATACTCCGCCCCCCTGACGTTCCCCCGTTACCTCTTCCTGCCGATCCGAGCGCAGCGGGGCTCCAAAGCCGTCAATGCACAGGTCTGCATCTTGATCATGCGCAGTAAGCCAAGATTCGGTGAAGGCCATGACGCAGCAGTTCTTAAAATCCTTCCGGTAGCGTACATTCCCTTGAATTTCATCCACCTTGTTTCTCACAAACTGTACATTCCTAAAAATTATTGAAGGAAGAGGAATGTTACCAAACTGCCGTCTCCTAAGGCGCAATTTCACACCTCCACGCCTTCCGCGCTTCCTTCTGCCGCCTCTCCCGTCTCTCTTTTCACCGCTATGTTCGTCTCTCAAAATAAAGTCCGGCAGTTGCAGCTTAGGCTCAATCACAGCCGCTGCATCAGCCGTGTTTAAGTGCAGCAACATGTCCCTGGAATAATGTATTCTGCCCGCTATTCTGCCCGCCATGGAGCCGAACACGTTTACTTCACAGACAAAGAGCCAGAGGACAGATAGCAGCAGTGGGAGAAAGGAGAGGAAATCCATATTGTAGATACCAGGGAGCTCTTCGCTATATATTCCACAACCACTCCAAGGCAGAAACAACACAGAGGATTTTATAAAAACATATAAAAGTACATAAAAACACACACACACGCACACACACTATTTCACCAGCTGCCGGTCGCTGCATGCGCATGCGCCCAGTCCAGGCAGACCTGACCACAGTTCTGAAACCTTGGCCATCGCGAATGTCAGCAGCTTGTGGTCAATGAACGCGGTGAAACAGCGTCCCTCCAGCCAGAACTGGAAGTGCCGAACGGCCAAGTGGAGAGCTAACAACTCTCTGTCGAATGCGCTGTACTTTCGTTCACAATGGCGCAAAGTTCTGCTGAAAAAGGCGAGCGGTTGCCAAGCCCCGGCTACATGCTGCTCCACGACCGCCCCTATGGCCACATCTGACGCGTCAGTAGTGAGCGCTATGCGGGCCATTGGGTCTGGATGTGCTAACAGCGCAGCGTTTGCCAGGGCTGTTTTGACCTCCGAGAATGCTCGCTCCCGCTCCGGAGACCATTCGATTTTATTTGTGGGTTTTTGTTTTTTTAGCGCGACATACAATGGTTGCATGAGCTGCGCTGCGCGGGGGAGGAAACGGTTATAAAAATTTACCATTCCCAAAAACTCCTGTAACGCCTTGACCGTTTGTGGCTGGGGAAAATTTGTTACCGCGCGCACTTTGTCAGGCAGAGGAACCGCTCCTTCTGGAGAGACGCAATGCCCCCAAAAATCAATCTGCGTCACCCCGAACTGACACTTCGCTGGGTTGATTATTAACCCGTGCTCTCCCAACCTCCGGAAAACTGCCGTGAGGTGGTTTTCGTGTTCGTCTTCGGACGCGCTGGCTACCAAGATGTCGTCCAGGTAGACGAATACGAAGGGGAGATCGCGCAACACCGCGTCCATCATGCGTTGGAACGTCTGCGCAGCGCCTTTAAGCCCAAACGGCATGCGCAAAAACTCGAATAGGCCAAAAGGAGTTATTACCGCTGTTTTGGGTATGTCCTCAGCGCGCACTGGGACTTGGTGGTAACCGCGGACCAAGTCTATCTTAGAAAAAACGCGCGCCCCCGCCAAATGAACGGAAAAATCTTGGATATGCGGGATTGGGTAGCGGTCGTGCGCTGTGGTGTTGTTCAACCTGCGGAAATCTCCGGAAGGTCGCCATGAGCCATCAGCTTTCGGGACCATGTGAAGCGGGGAAGCCCATGGGCTGTTCGAACGCCTGATGATGCCCAATTTTTCCAGGTTGGCGAACTCCTCGCGCGCTATGGTCAGTTTAGCTGAATCCAAGCGCCGAGCTTTTGCAAAAACGGGCGGTCCGGTGGTAGTAATAAAATGTTCCACTCCGTGTTTAGCGACGGCTGCTGAAAATGTGGGAACCGTGAGTGCTGGGAACTGAGTGAGCAGTGTGTGGAACTTACCGCTTGCCGTTGTGATGTTGGCTTGTGCTGTGGGCGGGGTCACTCGGGCTGCACAGGGAATAGAATAAAAAGAAAGTGCATTAACCAGGCGCCTGTTAGCAAGATCAACCAACAAACCATGTGAGCACAGAAAATCAGCCCCCAACATATTGAAATTCACTGCAGCTATGACAAAAGTCCACTCAAAAGTACGGCCGTGTAGGGACAGAAGCAGAGCCCTCTCACCAAAGGTCTTAATCTCTGAGCCGTTCGCTGCTGACGCCCCGTGACCTCCGGGCCCCGCCAGCCGGTCAGCGGAGGAAGGCGTGATGAAACTCACTTGGGAGCCTGTGTCCATGAGGAATTGCCTCCCCGAGCGTGCATCTGTCAAGTAGAGCAGCTTGTTCTCTTCACCGAGGGCCGCAGCTGCTAGCGACCTCCGGTCTTGGCGTTTCCCAAGCGCTTGAACTGGCACGGTGGTATACATTTGCGTGCCTTCTCTGCAAAGCGGCGATGGTAGAAACAGAGGGTGTCTCCTCCGCGATCCTTGGCCCCCGCAGCCGCCGTCGTTGGTGGGTCTGCTACCGCCGTCTCTGGCCCCCCGCCATCTCCGGCCATCGCGCCGAACTCCGTCACTGCTGCGGTGGCCGCGCGCTGTTTGCTGGTGTTGAGAATCCGGTGCGCCTCCTGGGCCAGCGCGCGGAAGTCCCGCTGGGCCAACAACGGCGAACCGGCCAGGGTCGCTCTCGTGGCCTACAGTAGGGTTCTGAGGAAAATGTGGGTGAAGATGAAGTCGTCGTCATCTGAGCCCCTCAACCTCAGCATGTCCTCCATCAGGTCGATGGGTGTGCCATCTCCCAAGTCGTTCAGAGCCAGGAGCCTCTCCGCTCTCTCCTGGACTGAGAGAGTGAAGCGCTGGATGAGCGCAGCCTTCAACCTGCCGTATTTGTCGTCGGCTGGTGGCTGCTCCAAAAGGCTCTGCACCTGCTGAGCCGTGCGGTTGTTGAGCTTGGCAATCACATGGTAGAACTTCGTGTCATCTACCGTTATCCCCCGGAGGGCGAACTGTGCTTCGACCAAGTGGAACCAGGAGCACGGGTTGTCTCGCCAAAAGTCCGGTAGCTGGACGGTAGCGGCATACGCTTGGCTGGGAGCTCCTGACCCGGCTGGCTCGGGGGAATTTCTTTCACTCATGATACGTCTTAGGGTCACCAGTGTGGGAATGTGAAAATGACGAGGCAGAGTTTATCTCACGAGTCAGGTTTATTCACATTCTCCAACATCAGCAGAAACAGAAAGAGAAAGCAAACCCAGACATTCGTCCTTTAAATACTCAGGACCTTCAAAGATCACAGCAACATTACATCTTTCCTTAAATCCTATAACATCCTGCTCAAAGCTCACAGTCATATTGCATTTTATCACAAGCAACAATACATCTGCACGGTGGCGCAGTGGTTTAGCACTGTGGCAGCACAGCTTTACCCTTGGCCGGGGGATCGCGGGGATCATGAGATCGTGGGTTCGATTCCAGCCCCCGACCAACAGTGAGCTGTGTGGAGTTTGCATGTTCTCCCCGTGTTGCGTGGGTTTACTCCGGGATTTCTCCGGTTTCCTCCCGCATACCAAAAACATGTAGGTTTAGGGCGCTCGCGCACGCAGCGACCAGCAGCCAGTGGCTTGTCACCAGACTGCAAACCAAGTCTACCTACGGGTACAAATAAGTAACAAAAAAAAAAAAAAAAAAATCTTTCCTTAAATCCTATAACATCCTGCTCATAGTCTCTGGGAGACAGGAAATCCCCCAAGGTCGTCTCTTGCATACCAAAGACTAACTTTTCACATCCTCCTGTTATCTCGCAGGAGGCCCAGTTCTTTGTTCTCTCTGAGATGTGAAGCTTAAAGTGATACATATGTGGTCCCACACTATGAAAATTAACCAATGAAAATCAGACTATGCATTTGAATTGTGGTTCAACAGAATTATTTTAAAAAACAAACTCATGAAACAGGCCTAGACAAAAATGATGGGACCCCTAGAAAAGTTGTGACCATAGGGACATGTTCAACCAAGATGTGTCCTCTAATTAACATCACAGGTGTCTACAAACTTGTAATCAGTCAGTTGGCCTATTTAAAGGGTGGCAAGTAGTCACTGTGCTGTTTGGTGACATGGTGTTTACCACACTAAACATGGACCAGAGGAAGCAAAGGAGAGAGTTGTCTCAGGAGATTAGAAAGAAAATTATAGACAAGCATGTTAAAGGTAAAGGCTATAAGACCATCTCCAAGCAGCTTGATGTTCCTGTGACTACAGCTGCACATATTATTCAGAAATTTAAGATCCATGGGACTGTAGCCAACTTCCCTGGACATGGCCACAGGAGGAGACGGATAATACGAATGGTAACAAAAGAGCCCAGAACAACCTCTACAAGGTCAAGGTACATCAGTGTCAGATCGCACCATCCGTTGTCGTTTGAGCCAAAGTGGAATTCATGGGAGATGACCAAGGAGGACACCACTGTTGAAAAGAAATCATAAAAAAGCCAGACTGGAATTTGCCAAACTGCATGTTGACAAGCCACAAAGCTTCTGGGAGAATGTCCTATGGACAGACGAGACAAAACTGGAACTTTTTGGCAAGGCACATCAGCACTATGTTCACAGATGCAAAAATGAAGCATACCAAGAAAAGAACACTGTCCCTACTGTGAAACATGGAGGAGGTTCTGTTATGTTCTGGGGCTGCTTTGCTGCATCTGGCACAGGGTGTCTTGAATCTGCGCAGGGTACAATGAAATCTCAAGACTATCAAGGTATTCTAGAGAGAAATGTGCTGCCCAGCGTCAGACAGCTTGGTCTCAGTCGCAGGTCATGGGTCTTGCAACAGGATAATGACCCAAAACACACAGCTAAAAACACCCAAGAATGGCTAAGAGCCAAACATTGGACTATTCTAAAGTGGCCTTCTATGAGCCCTGATCCAAATCCTATTGAACATCTGTGGAAGGAGCTGAAACATGCCGTCTGGAGAAGGCACCCTTCAAACCTGAGACAACTGGAGCAGTTTGCTCATGAGGAGTGGGCCAGAATACCTGCTGAGAGGTGCAGAAGTCTCATTGACAGTTACAGAAATCGTTTGATTGCAGTGATTGACTCAAAAGGTTGTGCAACAAAATATTAAGTTAAGGGTACCATCATTTTTGTCCAGGCCTGTTTCATGAGTTTGTTTTTTAAAATAATTCTGTTGAACCACAATTCAAAAGCATTGTCTGATTTTCATTGGTTAATTATCATAGAACTTTTATTTATTACCACTTTTGTCAGATTGAAGTTATTTCTGTGACCATTGTGGGTTTTTCTTTCATTAACAGAGGGGTCCACATCTGTGTGTATATGTTTGAGTAAAATGAACAGTTTTGTTTTATTCTCCAACATAAAAAAGCATCTGGGTTAGATGTCACCTCCTTTAATGGTTCAAGTTACAGAAAGTATGGAGAAACACTTCTAACCCCTCACAGCACCAGTAAACATACAGGGAACAGACATTGAGATGGTGACATCCTACAAGTACCTGGGTGTTCATCTGAACAATAAACTAGACTGGTCACACAATACCGACGCACTCTACAAGAAGGGACAGCGCAGGCTGTTCCTACTGAGGAGACTCAGGTCTTTTGGTGTACAAGGGGCGCTGCTGAAGACATTCTACAACACAGTGGTGGCATCAGCCATCACTTTTGGAGTGGTCTGCTGGGGCAGTGGCATTACAGCAGCCGATAGGAAGAGACTGAACAAACTGATCAAGAAAGCTAGCTCTGTCCTGGGGCAACGCCTTGACCCAGTAGAGGAGATAGGAGAGAGAAGGATGGTGGCTAAACTGTCATCTCTGCTGGAGTCCGAGTCCCACCCTATGCAGGACATACTGAACGCACTGAGGAGTTCATTTAGCAGCAGACTACATCATCCTAGGTGCGCAACTGAGAGGTTTCGCAGGTCCTTCCTACCTACGGCTGTCAGACTGTGTAACCTAAGCAGGGCTGCTCGCAGAGATAGCAAAAAAACGTGACGACCTAATAGTATTGAATGCAAAAGACGCAATAGACTTACACAATGGTCCCCTCCAGTATACAACTAGGACAATATCGGTCACTACGGAGGGTGACAATATGTATGGGTACATATTCATACTATGTAGGATAACTAAGTAGACGGTTATGCTGTTTATTCCATCTAGCCACAATGCTCTGCACTGTGTGTATATATATTTATATGTACATACAGTATGTACACTACCGTTCAAAAGTTTGAGGTCACTTAGAAATTTCCTTATTTTTGAAAGAAAAGCACTTTTTTCAATGAAGATAACTTTAAACTAATCAGAAATACACTCTATATATTGCTAATGTGGTAAATGACTATTCTAGCTGCAAATGTTTGGTTTTTGGTGCAAGATCTACATAGGTGTATAGAGGCCCATTTCCAGCAACTATCACTCCAGTGTTCTAATGGTACAATGTGTTTGCTCATTGCGTCAGAAGGCTAATGGATGATTAGAAAACCCTTGTGCAATCATGTTAGGTCTGCAATGCTGTAATTGCTGCAAATGGAGGATTCTTTGACGAAAGCAAAGTTTGAAGGAAAAAAATATTATTTCAAATACAAATCATTATTTCTAACCTTGTCAATGTCTTGACTATATTTTCTAATCATTTTACAACTCATGGTGGTAAGTGATGGGATAAAGTGATCAATATAACCATATAACAGTTATTTGTGTGACTCAAAATATTTGTGCTCTGCTTACGTCTAGGTAAAATAACCAATATACCATAATGGAATATATATTGCCAAGTGTGTGGTTCACTCTCTGCAAAATAGTGGACCTTTGTCTCACCACAGAGGATAACAAACGCCTGGGATTTATGGTAAGGAGGCACAGTTGATAAGGAATGGCTGAGCCTGGCCTACGCTGACCTGGGAGGTGAAGTGACCTTCATCTGGATACATTCGGCACCAGGAACGGATCCTCCCTGGACCAGACACCTGGACTGTCATCTTGTTAATGCATGCTTTCTTCTTTGTTCATTTGTGTATAAATATTCTGGGTCAGGGCCAGCACAGTTAGTCAGACTTCATGAACTGACACGATCTGTTGCTGTCAGGGCGAGAAGGATTGACCCAGCGCTGTAACCTACTACAATACTAATTACAGGTCATCCAAGCTTTGATTTCCTTAAGACAGGCTTCTAACTTGGCTAATTGATTAGTATCATCTGGCTTCATTGACAGGTATAATTGTGTGTCATCTGCATAACAATGAAAATGTATACAGTGCTTTCTAATAATGTTGCCTAACGGAAGCATATATAAACTAAAAAGAGTAGGGCCTAGCACAGATCCCTGTGGAACTCCATGACTAAGCTTTGAGCTGAGAGAAAACTCATCATTTACATGAACAAACTGGAACCTATCAGATAAATAAGATCTAAACCACTGCAACGAAGTTCCATTAAGTCCAACATAGTGTTCTAATCTATCAAGTAGAATATTATGATCAATAGTATCAAAAGCTGCACTAAGATCTAAGAGGACAAGTACAGAAACTAGTCCATTATCAGATGCAATGAGGAGGTCGTTAGTGACCTTCGCTAAGGCTGTTTCAGTACTATGATGGATTCTAAACCCAGATTGAAACTCCTCAAGTAAACCATTTCCCTGCAGGTGGTCAAATAATTGCGTAGCAACAACTCTTTCTAAGATTTTTGAAATGAAAGGGAGATTAGAGATTGGTCTATAGTTAGCTAAAGCTCCTGGATCTAGCGTTGGCTTTTTGAGTAAGGGTTTAATTACGGCTGTTTTAAAAGCCTGCGGTACATGGCCTAAAGTTAATGAAGAATTGATTATATGAAGAATAAAGCTACCAATAAGTGGGAAGACTTCTTTAAATAACCTGGTAGGAATAGGGTCTAAAAGACAAGTTGAAGGTTTGGATGAGGAAACTATTTTGTCTAACTCACAAAGGTCGATTGGAGTAAACTCATCAAGACAGACATCAATAGAAGGAGTTGTAGTAGTTACAGTATTTAAGTTAACTGTGGGAAGAATCTGATTGATTTTATCTCTGATGGATGAAATTTTATTATTGAAAAAGTTCATAAAGTCCTGACTAGTAAGCTCTAAGGGGATGCTAGGATTGACAGAGTCCTGACTCTTTGTCAGCCTGGCTACAGTACTGAAAAGAAACCTAGGATTATTCTTGTTCTCTTCTATTAATGCAGAGTAATAACTCGTTCTAGCTTTTCTAAAAGATTTTTTATAAATTAAAAGATGATTTCTCCAAGCTAAATAGATTTCATCTAAATTAGTAGAGCGCCATTTTCTTTCTAATTGACGAGTCTTCTGTTTTAAGCTACGAGTTTCTGTGTTGAACCAAGGAGTTAAAAATCTCTCATTAGACTTTTTCTTTTTTAAGGGGGCCACCAAGTCTAGAGCCTGATGCAGAGAAGCTGAAACACTATCCACCATGTTATCAATTACAGAAGGAGCAAGCTGTCTATAGCTTATTTCCGTTGTGTTGACACATGGCATAGAGGAAACAATCTGCATAAATTTGGAAACAGCATCATCTGAGAGGCATCTACTGTGATAATATTTTTCTTTAGGAGCCAAATAGTCAGAAATAGTAAAATCAAAGGTTAACAGACAATGGTCTGACAGTACAGGGTTATGAGGAGACACTACAAGATTTTCTATTTCTATGCCATATGTCAGAACAAGGTCCAATGTATGGTGGAGGTAATGAGTAGAATTTCCTACTTTCTGAGAAAACCCAATCGAGTCTAATATTGAATTAAAAGCCACATTAAGGCAGCCACTATCTACATCCACATGTATATTAAAGTCCCCTACTATAATTATTCTATCAGATTTCAGCACTAAATCAGCTAAGAAATCAGCAAATTCGGATAAAAATTCTGAATAGGTTGATGGGGGACGATAAACTATGGCAAATAAAATTGGGTTTAACCTGAAATTGCTAAAGTGCCCAACACTGAGGACCAGGCCCTCAAAGGAATTATAACATGTTTTTTGCTTTACATTAACTAGTAATTTGGAATGGTAAATTGTTGCTACTCCTCCTCCACGACCAGAACTTCTGGGATTTTGACAGTTTAAATAACCAGAGGGAGTTGATTCATTTAAACCAACATAATCCTCTTGCCCTAACCAAGTCTCTGTAAGGGAAATTAAATCAATCTGATGATCAATTAACAGATCATGGACTAACAGAGACTTGGGAGTTAGAGACCTAATATTTAATAAACCACATTTAATTTTTAAATTATGAGGAGGAACAGAGGCCAAATCATTCAATTTAGAGGCTTTATGTTTAATTTGAGTTTTACCAATATTTTGCTTTATCACTTTGGGATGCTTATACATTATATTTTTATTTACTTTGGAGGGAGGTTAATGAGAGCTTTACTGCTCCTCAGGTGACGCCTCATCGTCAGGTGCTAGAGGCGCAGGATCGTCGAGGGCAGCTTCCGATAGAGCTGGAGAAGCTGCAGGAGGCGGCGTAGTGGCTCGACGGGAAGACTATTTCGCACAAAAAGGCACAAGAGAACAGCGAAAAGTTCCACGCGGCGAGACTAGCGATAAAGAACAATGAATGCGGTCTTCCTTCGCTCTGCGCTCTGCAGGGAGAGAAGCTGGGTAAAAAGTCTCGGCCAATCAACTTGCGAGGTAAAACGTCTCGGCCAATCAGCTTGCGAGATTCCCGAGCGGTGAAGAGGTGGGCGGAGAGGAGTGGAGCGGTGGTCAGAGAGGTGCATTTTGAGTTGTGCGGCTCTCCGTGTTGATACCTGATGTTCTAATGTAGTTCCCCTGCCTTCTGCTAGCACCCGCCCATTTTTTCTCAATTTTGAATTTTTGATGAATATTTTTGAAAAATCCGCGATGCACTGAGGGCGCGAAAGGTGAAGCGCGAAGTAGCGAGGGATCACTGTATTACCTCCGCCAAGGAGGTAATGCTTTTACTACTGAACCACTAATCCTATCATTGTGAATCCAATTGTTAGTCATATGTTTTCATGGTTTTCATCCATAATCCATATTCATACACATGATAAGAATAGTTCTTTTGATACACCATGCCAAAGTACTTTAATAAAAATAACCAAAACAAACAAAAACTTATGACCGACTCAAGTAGACATCAATTATCCCCAGTTGGAGGAAGTCATTTGACACAGAATGAGGAAACTCAAACTCTGAAAACATACCATTATGCTGAACATAAACCACAAGAGATGGAGAATGATATTGATCCTGATAACCACTTTTTCAATAATATTCATAACCACTGTGAATATTACACTGAAAAACAATTCAAAAGTCAAATGCAATTAGATGGTAAACTGTCAATAATACACTTCAATAGCAGAAGTCTTAACAAAAACTTTCCACAGATTCAGGACTATTTAAAACAGCTAGACAGAAAATTCACAGCTATTGCAGTCTCTGAAACTTGGCTTAACGAAGAGCAGGCTCCCCTGATGGCAATAGAAGGATACCAGATGTTTTATATTAACAGAACTCAAAAAAAGGGTGGTGGTGTTGCACTGTATATTGATGACCTGTACAGGTGTAAGCTTGTAAATGAAATGTCCTTAGCACTACCAGGGATTTTGGAATGTGTTACTGTTGAGATTGACCTAGACAAAACAAAAAATCTAATCATAAGCTGCATATATAGAACGCCGGGAACTTGCATCGAGACATTCAGAGATAAATTAGTCGAGCTGTACAATAATATTACTAGTAAGAAAATGGTAGCAATTTGTGGAGATTTCAATATTGACTTACTGAATCCTCATCAACAAAATGTAGTTACAGAGTTCATGAACTCTATGTACAGCATGAGTCTATATCCCACAATAACACATCCCAGTAGAATCACAGTTCACTCTGCTACACTTATTGACAACCTGTTTGTCAATGTTTTCGATAAGAAAATAGAAAGTGGATTATTGATAAATGATATAAGTGACCACTTGCCAATCTTTGCACTTATCCATGGCCACACGGGGCCCAACGCAGAAAAAACTTCAAAATCGTTCAGACACAAATCACCAAATGCAATCAGTTCTCTTAAAGAGGACTTGCTGAAGCAAGACTGGACAGAAGTCTATGTATCAGATGTAAATGAAGCCTGTGACACATTTATAAATATTGTAACCACTCTTTATGAAAAAAACTGCCCATTAGTAATAAAAAAGCTTAAACACAAATTTGCTAATAAGCCATGGTTAACCAAAGGACTACAAAAGGCGTGTAAAAAGAAAAATTTATTATATAAAGCTTTCCTAAAGAAAAGAACAAAAGAAGCAGAGCAGTGGTATAAAACATACAAAAATAAGTTAACATATATAATAAGATGTAGTAAAAGAGACTATTACAGTAAAGAACTGGAGAAAAACAGAGACAATATTAAAAATACATGGACAATACTCAACAGTATCCTTGGAAATAAAAGCAGAAATACAAGCTACCCAACTAATATTCCAAAAAATAATAAAACGACTCAGAGTGTGAATATTGCTTCACCTGCAGATGAATTTAATAATTTTTTTGTTAACATTGGACCTAAACTGGCCCGAGAAATACCCACTACGGTGCCAACAGGTGATACAATATGCAATAACACTGCTGTAAAAGACTCCATCTTCATAAAGAACACAGACGAAAGAGAGGTCATTGAAATTGTTAAATCGTTCAAAAGTAAAACATCTACTGACTGTGATGGTATTGACATGCTACTAGTCAAAACTGTTATCGAATTCATAGTAAAACCACTGACGTATATCTGCAACCTGTCTCTCCAATCAGGTATATTTCCCAATGCAATGAAAATAGCTAAAGTAATTCCGATATACAAGACGGGCGACAGAGGGGAACTCTCAAACTATAGACCAATTTCACTATTACCGCAATTTTCCAAGATACTTGAAAAAATATTCTATGAGAGAATTGACAACTTCATACTGAAGAATGATTTACTATGTGAGCAGCAATATGGGTTCAGACACAAGAGGACAACTGCATATGCCCTAATGGAATTTACAGAAAAAATATCAACAGCCATTGAAAATAAAGAGTATTCAGTTGGAGTATTCCTAGATCTTAAAAAAGCATTTGATACAGTAGATCATAATATATTATTAAAGAAACTACAAAATTCTGGTATTAGAGGGGTAGCACTGTCCTGGTTAAGTAGTTACTTAAAGAATAGATATCAGTATGTATGTGTTAGCAACAAAAACTCAGAGTTGCTGAAGGTCACCTGTGGAGTCCCACAGGGTTCAGTTTTGGGACCATTATTATTCAATATGTATATAAACGATATATGTAAAGTTTCAGAAAAAATGGACTTAATATTGTTTGCCGATGACACTAATCTGCTATGCAGTGGAAACAATTTGGAACAACTTCTGGATACACTCGGGAAGGAATTAGAAAAGCTTAAACTGTGGTTTGATTCAAACAAATTAACGCTCAATTTAAGTAAGACAAAATTTATAGTCTTTAACAACCATCACAACAATCCAGTACCCAAACTCAGTGTAAATGGTGTAGAGATTGAAAGGGTATCTGAAACTAAATTCCTTGGAGTAATAATAGATAACAAACTGTGTTGGAAGTCACATATTAATTATATTAAAGGTAAAGTTTCCAAATCAATTGCAATATTACACAGAGTGAAATATTTGCTGAATCAACCCACACTATACACCTTGTATCATTCATTAATACTCCCATACATGACATATTGTAATGAAGTATGGGGAAATACATACAAAACAAACATATATCCACTCTTTATGCTTCAAAAGAGAGCTATTAGAATAATAAACAAAGCAGCTTACAGGGAACCAACAAACCCACTTTTTCTTAAACAAAAAACTCTCAAGTTGAAAGATCTGGTTGACTTTAAAACCGCAATAATAATGTTCAAAGTGAAGAATTTATCACTGCCCGCAAATATCCAAAAGTTGTTCCAAACAAGGGAGAAACGATATCACTTCAGAGGAACATGTATATTTCAAAAGCCTACAGTGAGAACAACCACCAAGCAACACTGTATTTCAGTGCAAGGAGTCAGATTATGGAACGATTATGGACCTGAATTAAAATCATGTACAACGCTTGGACAATTTAAACAAAAACTAAAGGAAGAAATACTCCAAACATATTTACAAGACGACATGTAAACTCACATAAGGATTGACATATCCAGCCTGTGTTGTGTTGTAGCTTAGTTTTTTTTTTTTTTTTCTCTCTGTGACATTCTGTCTTAGATTTGTCTTGAATAGTAACCGCTTAACCTAGCTTAGCTCAGTTTTCTTTTTTTTCTCTCAGTCACACTTTGTCTTAGCTTTGTTCTAAATTGTAATCACTCTTGTCTTGTTTACTCTTTTTTCTTTTGAATTCTTGGATGGAATATGGGTGGGCAATATAAGCTGCGGCTTCAGCCATCACCCATTTCGGATAACTCACGTGGAATTGTTTAGTAGAAGGAGTCTTTGTCTAATTTGACCTTGTTGTTATATTATACAGTTTCTTTTAACCTGTACTGTATTATCCGAAATAAATAAATTCATTCATTCATTCATTCATGGTCAAGGAATCTGAAAACGTACACACAAACACTGTACGGGGGGGGGGGGGGGGGAACTGTGGCGCTTGGCGGAGGTCTGCGCTCTCCGAGTGCTTTTCTAGTTGATTACAGCACTCTAATGTCTTTTTTTTTTTTTAAAGGGTTTCACCTCCACTAGAGCATCTGGAAAAAAGACGAAATAAGTTAGCTTCATGCATATAAAACAAGTAGAGCACATCAAAAGGACAGAGTTTCAATTTTGTCGTTTCATTAACCCTCCATTATCTATCCTTAGGCTTATAGGACATTTAAGTAAATAGAACACTGAAGCGTGTCCTGAGAGTGAGGTCAGTATAGTGTTGGCAAAAAATATATAATAGTGGTTACTAGGGGAAAACAGTAAAAACAGAGGAAAAACACAGGGTTAAGATGCAATGATGTGCCTTATCACACCACAATCTGAGATAATTACCCTAAAAGTATGGATAAAAATGGGGAATACAGCGTGAAAAATAATTTCTTGAAAACTGCAGATTCTCATCATGTTCACTGTGACATCATACTACCCAAAATTTTTATTTAAAATTATTTATTTGCTAAAGTAGCAACATTTAATAATGATAAACTAAACTAATAAAGAAACATGTAGCCTATAATAGCGACACAGTGTGCTCTTTTCCTTTTCTCCTTTATTATCAGGACGAGGCCGTTGTGAGAGAACTCAGTGGAACCGTGGAGCGGTGAGCAGGCGGCGCCGTGGGAGGAACGTTCCCACCATCAGGCTGTTATGATGCTGAGGGCAGCGGGTGGGGCCTGGCTGAACGCACGGGCACACCGTGGTCACCGAGCGGAGCCTCCGCTGCTTTCTTCCACCCGAACCGCACCGCATGTCTGAGCCGCGGCTCTGCCTGCTGCCGGCGGCCAGCTGCGCTCATCTCTCCCACATATGACTGACGCCGACGCGGAGGAAAGATGAAAACGGCGCCTTACGGGTTTTTTGGGCAGAGCCTGTTTATGGAGGCAGCGGCGGCCCTTTCTTTATTATACGAAGGATGCCTCCGCCGTTAGCAATGTGAAGCGCAGCTGAGCCAAAGCGATCCTGAATGAATAATTATGAACAACGCTCAAGATATGTCGCCCGATTTCGTGTTGATGCGCCTGGTTTCCGCGGCCGAGGATGACCGCCTGGACGTAGAAAACGGCAACCTGCCGCCGGGAGGAGTGGTGTCAGGGCTGGCTAAGGAGGTCCTGGCTCACAGCGGCGTCAAAGAGGGTTTGGATATAAGCCGAGATCCCGCCGAGGGCCTCGAGCATCCCGGCGGCCACAAGAACAAAGCCCAGGCGAGCAGCGAGGGCACGGGCGCACCTGACGGCGTGGCCTCCGAGAGCCGAGCCCCGCTGTCCTCGCCTCCCCCGCTGCAGAGCTCCGTGGAGGCCCAGGGCTTCGACTTCGCTTCCAGCCCCGGCCTACGGCCTCAGCTGCTGGTTTTCTCCAACATAATGCGCAACGGAGACGGGATTTTGGAATTAGACCGTCTCAATCAGAGGGATGTTGTGGACCAGAGCCCGGGGTCCTGCTCTGGCCCCGCGGTCAACAACAACAGCAACCCCGGGAGCTCCGGGGACACTCGGCCGGAGCAGGTGGAGCGGGCGTGGAGGGCGCACTCTCCCGTCTCCGAGTCCGCGGAGATGCGGGCAGCTGCAGGGCACTGCCGCGGGCATCGAGTCGTCAGCAGTCCGCCCCGGTGGCCCGTGTTGTCTGAGCGGTCCAGCCCTCTGGCCGTGATCGGCGCCCAGTGGGGCTGCGCCTCCAGGGACCGGGAGGGAGCCGTGTTCGAGCTGGCGCGGAGGTTCGAGGAGCTGGGGGTCGGTGCGGTGCCCAAGATGCTGTTCAGGGCAGGGGGGCTCCCGCAGTGTTCATGTCAAAGTGCGCACGGGCCGGCGGGAGGGGGAGTGGAGGAGCCCGGGGACGACCCCACAGAGACCAGCGACGCTCTGCTGGTGCTGGAAGGACTGGGCAGCGGGGACGTGGACGGTCTGGGTCTGGACGGGTGTCCCGAGGACGAGACGGACGACGAGGACGGACGTCAAGAGTTTCTGCTCAAGAGGAAAAGGGAAATAGTTCAGAAAATGTCCGGGACTTTCTCCATCCGCAGTTTCCAGGTGGAGCTGAGGAGACAGGAGCAGATCCCGGCGGCAGCCGCAGCCGCGCAGCTGTGCAGCCTCCACGGGGACATGTCCAGCCGGCTGCCGCAGGTGAGCGCTGGGAATGCGGACACCGTCACCCAAGTTTCAGCCAAATCGATGTCACCCACTCCGGTTCAGAACTCACCCTGGTCCACAAGCCCAAACCTGAGCCGGGCGTCCACACCAAGAAGGCGGCCGGAGCGGTGCGCCAGTGCGCCGCGGACCCCCACGGGCCGGGCCGCCGGCGGACAAAAGACGCTCAAAGTTCCAGGCAAGTCCAAAAAGGGGTCTTTAAAGATCCGACTGAGCAAACTGTTCCGGACTAAAAGTTGCAGCGGCCCCAGTCACATCCTGGACAAGAGGCCGTCAGTGGCCTACTCTGTGTCCTCAGCCGGAAGTTTGGTGGACGTGGAGACTGCAGCGGGACCGGAACAGGACGGAGCAGACAGGTGAGGACCGTCCGAGACGCTGAGCTCAAGTCCAGGAGCCTTGAGCTATTAATTACTCAGATGGGCACAAGAAAGATTAGTCAGCAAAAGTTACCTGAATAAGAATAAAAAAGTGAAGGCGAGTGGTGAGAAACTGCTTTAAATGTGGTTTCCCCCTATAATTCTATAACAATTTATTCATAAATTTACAAATTTTCCTTGTGAATTTTGAACTTTCTTTGCAGAAATTTGACCTAATAAACTTACAAATTGTTTTGTCATAAATGTGATTTTTTCCTTTTTATAAATTTGTATTTTTTCTTGTACATTTGAGACATTGAATTTGCGAGATTATCATGAATTTGATTTTTTTTGAGTGTAACAAATGCAACATTTTTTTAATTTGTGAGTTTTTTTGTGATGAAATTGCAATTTTTCCCACATAAATATGCATCTTTTTATGGATTATATTGCAGTTTTCTTTGTTTCTTTGCAAGTGAGCAAATAAGGAACAATGGTTTCAATTCTAATTTCAGTGAAGTAAAATGATCAAGTTATGATTAATGATGCCAACAAGTCATTACAATATTATTTAAAAAACAGTATTAACTAGCAGTTTCAGTATCAGTGAAACCAGAAGTTACAGTTTTTCTTCATAAATGTACTCGAGTAAGAGTAAAAAGTAAAACTGCTCAGTAAGTAGACGGCACTTTTGTGAAGACGTTCCTTGAGTACGTGAACTTGAGTAAATGTAACTAGTTTCCCACCTCTGAATGTCAGCATGCCTGAGAGAAAAGAGCAAACTTTTACTAGCTAATGTGGTGGAAGTCAGAGATGAATTAAAGGTCAAAATTCAAGAAAAAGTAAATCCAGAAACATCACACATTAAAAAATTAATAACTAGAGGGCACTAAGCGAGCACATACCTCTATCAAGGCTCCCTCCCTCCCCTTTATTCGTCCAACTCTCCATCCGTCCTTCTGTCTGTCCATACCTTTCGAAATAGGGCCTTGGCAGAGGTATGCGCTCATGGATTACCTCCAAAATCTAAATGGCTCATCCATAGCTCAAAGGCCACTTACGGTGAAAACTTCATCAAAATCTGTCCACCTCTATCACAAAAAAACAGCTTTATTATCACAGTTATCGTTGTCAGAAGTAGTAAATAAAGGCACCACTTCTAACTAAAGCTTCCTTTATAAAGAAGAAAAACAGTCCAGATCCCAGTTTTTTTAGCCCCAGAGGTGGTAGTCACTGTTACATTTACTCAAGTCCATGTACCCAAGTAACTTTTAACTCCTACTGGAGCATAGGTGCCATCTCAAATACATTTGGTAATATTCTTTAAGTTACTTTGATTTCACTGACTTGAACTGAATTTAAGTAATGTTTTTCATTGATTAGCTTTTATTCCCATCAGTCTTAAAATCACACATTTCCATTCTGGCACTGGAACCACCTGTCAACAGTTTCTTTACATGATTTGGAATACAGTTTGGTCCATGTATATTTGGACACAAGCTTTGTTATTTTAGCCATTTACCAAAACATATTCAAGATACAGTTATATAATCAATAGGGGCTTAAAGTGCAGACTTTCAGCTTTAATTTGAGGGTATTCACATCCAAATTAGAGTTGCAGTTTAAGAACTACAACCATTTTTATACAAAGTCACTTATTTTAGGCTCCCAAGAGTAATTGGACAAATACGCATTAACATAAATAAAACATCAGTTTTTTTATTAATTCGTTGCTGAGAATCCTTTGCAGACAATGACCGCCTGAAGTCTGGAACCCATGGACATCACCAAACGCTGGGTTTCCTCTTTTGTGATGCTTTGCCAGGCTCTTACGGCAGCTGTAGTAGTAGTAGATTAGTTTATTTGACAGGGACAGTGCAATAAACATAGACAATTAATCAAAGACAATCAATCTGATGTGTTGCACATAGAGTGTATAGCTATTAGCTAATTTGCAACTCTTGTCCCTGGATGGGCTTTAGAAAAAAGCATTAAACTTTCATCCGTATGTTTTGTCTTAAGCAAGTCAAATGTTGCTGGATTGAGTTGAGATCTGGTGATTGACTCGGCCATTGCAGAATATTCCACTTCTTCACCTTGAAGAACTCCCAGGTTGCTTTCACAGTATATTTTGGTCATCGTCCATCTGTACTGTGAAACGCCGTCCAATCAGCGTTTTGCATTTGGCTGAATCTGTGCAGACAGTACGTTGCTGTACACTTTAGAAGTCACTCGGCTGCTTCTGTCTTCTATTACATCATCAATAAACACTAGTGACCCAGTGTCATTGGAGGCCATGCATGCCCATGCATCACACTGCCTCCACCATGTTTAAAAAACAGATTACAGTTTGCAAATGCACACAGGGACAAAGACCTTAATTTTTGGAGACATGTCCTGTGGTCTGATGAAACTAAAATTGAACTGTTTGGCCATAATGACCATTGTTACATTGTTTCACAAGCCTGACAACACCATCCCAAATGTGAAGTACGAGGGTGGCGGCATCATGTTCTGGGGTGTTTTGCTGCAGGAGGGACTGGTACACTTTGCACAATAGATGGTATCATGAGGAAAAAAAAACATTATGTGGAAATATTGAAGCAGCATCTCAAGACATCAGCCAGGAAGTTAAAGCTTGGGTGAAAATGGGTCTTCCAAATGGGCAATGACCCTAAGCATACTGCCAAATTAGTTACAAAGTGGCTTAAGAACAACAAAGTCAATGTTTTGGAGTGGCTATCACAAAGTCCTGATCTCATTCCCATAGAAAATTTGTGGACAGAGCTGAAAAGACGAGTGAGCAAGGCAGCCTACAAACCTGACTCAGTTCCGCCAATTCTGTCAGGAGGAATGTGCCAAA
This sequence comes from Pholidichthys leucotaenia, assembly GCA_020510985.1. Lineage (NCBI taxonomy): Eukaryota > Metazoa > Chordata > Actinopteri > Cichliformes > Pholidichthyidae > Pholidichthys > Pholidichthys leucotaenia. The sequence continues at coordinate 284,502,618 of CM035848.1, read as the reverse complement.
ATGCCAGCAAAATATTGTGAGAAGCTTATGGAAGGACACCCAAAACGTTTGACCCAAAGTCATACAGTTTATAGTAAAATGCTCAGAAAATACATGCAAACTTCTGACTTTGTAGAAAGTAATAAATATTTACCAAATATATCCACCTTATTCCTGGGGGTGCCGCTGTAGGAACGATTATGGCCGGAGCTTCCGGTTTCAGCTGACAGTCAGTCAGTAAGAGTGGAGTAGCAGGGGCATTTTAAAACAGTGTTTTTAAAAGTTTTTCAAATTTATTTTAATGTATAGTTCACATACATGTTTTGCACTCAAGTGGCAGCTAATTTCAGCTCTTCTAGTTTTTGTATTTTTGAATGTTTTTGCGTAGTTCTGGTATTTGCTGCTGTTTGTGGTGTGAGGCTCCTCACAGATAAGCACAGCTAAATCTGTGGCTTCAACAGCAATGAGTACATCATGTACTGAAAACTAAAGGATTGTTCGTGTGATTGGTGGGACAGACACAGCAGCACCAGGTACTGGATGTTTTCACTTGGATGAAAGTCACAGATCTGACGTTTTACCCCAAATTTAAAACGCCCAAACACGTTGTTGTGGTTCTTTGTGACTAAACTGTACGTCTGCTCTGAGGTAAATTTGATTATGTCCAACATATTTTAACAAAATGCAGCCAACTTTATTGCGGTGGAGACGCTGATATTATTTCAGAGATTTTATTTGTTTACAGCGTTAGCATATTAGCAGCAGCGCTAACAGAGCTACTATCCGTCAGGCCACTTTTTAAGGTCATCTGCCTGTCCCTAGATAGTCATGGAAGTGGTATGATTATATTACTGTTTTTGAGGCGCAAAAGGCCGTGTTCCTGCATTTCTGATGCCGAAGCCATTGTTTTTTAACAAGGAAAAGTGTCCCGTTTCAGTGACAACCATACGTTCTAAACTAGTACCAGAAGTTGCACCCATAATTCACACAAGCATCATGGGATCTAGGAATAAGGTGGATAGCAATTATTTAGTAAATATAAAAATTATTATCTTGAATATGTTTTGGTAAACGTCCAAAATAACAACTTGAGTCAGTGTCCAAATATATATTGGCCTAACTGTATATTAGAAGGTACATACACTACCGTTCAAAAGTTTGGGGTCACTTAGAAATTTCCTTATTTTTGAAAGAAAAGCACTTTTTTTCAATGAAGATAACTTTAAACTAATCAGAAATACACTCTATACATTGCTAATGTGATAAATGACTATTCTAGCTGCAAATGTCTGGTTTTTGATGCAATATCTACATAGGTGTATAGAGGCCCATTTCCAGCAACTATCACTCCAGTGTTCTAATGGTACATTGTGTTTGCTCATTGCAGAAGGCTAATGGATGATTAGAAAACCCTTGTGCAATCATGTTAGGTCTGCAATGCTGTAATTGCTGCAAATGGAGGATTCTTTGACGAAAGCAAAGTTTGAAGGAAAAAATTATTATTTCAAATACAAATCATTATTTCTAACCTTGTCAATGTCTTGATTATATTTTCTATTCATTTTACAACTCATGGTGGTAAATAAGTGTGACTTTTCATGGAAAACACAAAATAATTGTCTGGGTGACCCCAAACTTTTGAACGGTAGTGTATTTGATTTTCCTCTAACACATGAAAGAGAAAAAAAATCTCCCAGGCTAGTGAGAGTAAATGAGTGAGATAATTTATCAGCAAAAAATTATAAGTTTGTGTGGGAAAAAGACCACAGATTTATCTCAAAAAGTTGCTAAGTTATAATTTAAAAAACGTAATAAATATATCTAACTAACTAACTAACTAACCTGCACTTATATAGCGCTTTTCTAGTCACAAAGACCACTCAAAGCGCTTTCATTAATACTAACCCTCTATTCTAAGGGCCTATAGGAAACAGATATCTAGGGACAATTTAGAACAGCCAATTAACCTAACATGCATGTTTTTGGCATGTGGGAGGAAACCGGAGAAATCCCGGAGTAAACCCACGCAACACGGGGAGAACATGCAAACTCCACACAGATCACTGTTGGTCGGGGGCTGGGATCGAACCCACGATCCCACGATCCCCACAATCCCCCGGCCAAGGGTAAACTGTGCTGCCGCAGTGCTAACCACTGCGCCACCGTGCAGCCCATATATGAGGAAAAAGTCAACAGTTTTCATGGGAAAAATTTAGAAAAACATAAATTTACAAGAAAAATGGCACAGGTTTGCAGAAGAAAAAAACACACACCAAAAATCCACTGAGAAAATTTAGCACAAAGAAGTCCTGCATTTGTGAGAAAACAGTAGGAACTACAGGGCACTCAGAGAGTGCATACCTTCGCCAAGGTTGGTCTGTCTGGCTGTCTGTGAACAGGAATACACAAAAAGTATTGGACGGATTTTGATGAAATTTTCACCAGAGGTGGTCCTTGGGCTACAGATGAACCCAACAGGTTCTGGGGGTAATCCAGGTCAGGATGCAGATTCTAGATCAGTTTTTCACTTCCTTTAACAGTGTGATATAGGGCTATAGAGGAGGTATGCACTCTTGGATCACCTCCAAAATGTAATGTTTAAGTTTTAAGTTTAAGTTTAATGTTTATTTGAAAGGGACATTACATATTAATGAACATTAATACAAATGTAAGTATGTCAGATTTAGTAATATTGCTAATTTGCATCTATAGTCCCCTGGTAGGTCACAAAAACACACAAACAATCATACACGAGCAGAACAACTGCAATGAAACTGTACAGAGTGGATATGCTAAAGTGCAAGAGTTAAGGTGTTACAAAATGGGTTCATCCATAGTCCAAGGGGAACCTTTGGTGAAGACTGCATAAAAATCCACCCAGTAGTGTATGCGTAATCCTGCTAACAAACAAAGAGACAGACAGACAAACAAACCACCCCGATCACATTACCTCCTTGGTGGAGGTAAATATAAGAGGGAGAAAAAGTCACACGTCTAGGAGAAAAATTGGTGAGACTAAAATTCTCACTACTCGAGTAACTTTTTTTGTATGTGCTTTCTTACTGGGGGGGGGGGGGGGGTCAAAATATCGAAGAATCACAATCAATTAGATTTTATTTGAACAATCTAGTATCAATTCACAAAATCCCAAGATCGATCTTTTAATATAACATTTTTTCCTGTGTGAAACTTAGTTTTACAGGAGGTCTCTCGTGTGGCTGAACTCTTGTGTTCATATATTCATTTTACATTTACTCCATTGGGTTTCTGAGAAATTCTTTCATATGCAAGGAAAATAGTAATTTTTATGGCAAAATCACCAACTGAATTGATACTGAATCGGATCAAAAATGAATTGATTCCTTCTGAATCAGAACTGAATCGATTCTAAAAAGTATTGGTGCTTCTCAGCCCTATTTCTTACTTGTACTCAGCCGTGTCTTTGGCGATTACTCTCATTTATGCTTAAGGAATTAATATAATAATGGAACGGGGAAAGTAAAGTTACGCACAGAGCTACCAGAGGACTGACCCCCCACTGTAGCTTCACTACTTACAGTAGCTCTGTGGCCTAGGGTCAGAGAAACGGAGATGGGCGCCGCCCCATGCGCCTTCATGGCGTGAAGGGAATTAACTAACTAACTAATTAATGTAATAAGGTAGCGCTACTTTTCCTTGAGGATAATTTCTGATGACTCTACCCTTCTGTTAAGCTCACAGTTGCTGTTGTAGGCCAAACAATCTAAAGGCATAAATCAGCTTAACTCTCTTTTCGTTACCAGCCTTTCTCTTTCAGAACTTTCTTTTTCCAGCATGATTTTTCAAAGCCTTGCTTCTTGTCACCCTTTGTTGTTTTCAGAGTTAAGTCATTATTCACAGCAGCACATTGGGGCAGAGGAAGAAACCTGCACTCAAGCACTTCTGCTATTAGCAACTGCTGTACCTTCGGGTTGCAACTAACCACTAATTTTGCTACATATTAATCTGATGATTGTTTTTCAAGTAGCCGACTGATATTTGTACACTTAGGATTATTATTCTCTGAATAAGTTTGCGATGTTTTATGTAAGTTTGTGATGTTTTTTTTTAAAAAGTGACTTTTTGTTAGGAAATGCATTTTTCCCTTTGAAATTGGTGCCTTTTTTCTTGTAAATTTGCCACTTTTTTCTCTGGAATTGGTGGGATTTTTTCTAACTTATTTTTTCTTCATAAGGTTGTAACATTTTTTTTCTCAACTTTTCAACATTTTTATAAGAAATGTGTGTGTGGGGGGGTCCTAAAGTTTGCAGTTTTTCTCTTGTAAATGTGTTTTTTTAAATTGTAAAACTGAAACTTTTTACTTGAAATTTTCCACTTGTATCATAAATTTTTGACTGTTTTCTGAAGGTGTTTTTTTTAAGAAATTTATAATTTTTTTTAAACTTCTCTGATAAACTTATGACTTTTTCATACAACTTTGTGTTGTTTTTCTTTAAAAAAATGTGATGTTAGGAAATTTGTGATTTTTTTTGTCATACATTTCTCCATTTTTCTTGTACAGGCGCATCTCAATAAATTGGAATGTTAAACAAAAGTTGACTTATTTCAGTAATTCAGTTAAAAAAATAAACTCCTATAGATTCATTACACACAGAGTGATATATGTCATGTGTTTAGCTCTTTTAATTTTGATGGTTATGGTTTACAGCTCACGAAAACCCCAAATTCAGTTTCTCAAAAAATTAGAATATTACATAAAATTAATTTTAAAAAAAGATTGTTATTAGAAATGTTGGCTGACTGAAAAGTATGTTCATGTACACACCCAATATTTGGTCAGGGCTCCTTTAGCATGAGTTACTGTATCAGTGTGGCATAGCATGAAGGTGATCAGCCTGTGGCACTGCTGAGGTGTTATGGAAGCTCAGTTTGCTTTGATAGCGGCCTTCAGCTCATCTGCATTGTTGGGTCTGGTGTCTCTCATCTTCGTCTTGACAATACTCCATAGATTCTCTATGGGGTTTAGGTCAGGAGAGTTTGCTGGCCAGTCAAGCACAGTGATTCCATGGTCATTAAAGCAAGTATTGTTACTTTTGGCAGCGTGGGCAGGTGCCAAGTCCTGCCGGAAAATGAAATCAGCATCTCCATAAAGCTTGTCAGCAGAGGGAAGCATGAAGTGCTTTAAAATTTCCTGGTAGACAGCTGAGCTGACTTTGAACTTGATAGAACCCAGTGGACCAACACCAACAGATGACCTCTTTTCAGATTAAAGTAAATTTTGTGTTTCATTTGGAAATCAAGGTTCCAGAGTCTGGAGGAAGAGTGGAGAAGCACAGAATCCAAGTTTCTTGAGGTCCAGTGTCAAGTTTCCACAGTCAGTGATGATGTGAGGAGCCAGGTCATCTGCTGATATTGGTCAACTGTGTTTTATCAAGTCTAAAGCCAGCATAGGTGTCTACCAGGAAATTTTAGAGCACTTCATGCTTTCCTCTGCTGACAAGCTTTCAGGAGATGCTGATTTCATTTTCCAGCAGGACTTATCACCTGCACACACTGCCAAAAGTACCAAAACCTGGTTTAGTGACCATGGTATCACTGTGCTTGATTGACCAGCAAACTCTTCTGACCTAAACCCCATAGGGAATCTATGGGGTATTACCAAGAGGAAGAGAGACACCAGACCCACCAATGCAGATGAGCTGAAAGTCACTATCAAAACCCAAGTCTTCGTAACACCTCAGTAGTACCACAGGCTGATCGCCATCATGCCACGTCACACTGATGCAGTAATTCATGTAAAAGAAGTCCCACCAAATATTAAGTGTGTACATGGACATACTTTTAAGTCAGCCAACATTTCTATTAAAAATCCATCTTTAAAAAAGTTAATTTTATGTAATATCCTAATTTTTTGAGAAACACAATTTGGGGTTTTCGTGAGCTGCAAGCCATAACCATCAAAATTAAAATAAACAAACACTTGAGATATATCACTCTGTGTGTAATTAATCTATATAATATAGGAGTTTAATTTTTTGAATTGAATTACTGAAGTAAATCAACTTTTTGTTGACATTGTAATTTATTTAAATGAACCTGTAAATTTGCAACTTTTTTCTCGGAATTTTATGATTTCCCCTTCAGATTTTTTTTTTCCGTACAAGCTGGAAATAGGTGAAAAGGGAGCAAAGGCAATTAGGTGATTATCAAATTAGATGTCCACTAATTTTCTGTCAATCGACAAGTGGATTAATCGACTAATTGATGCTGCTGCTGTACTAATATAATTCTTCCTCTGCTCTCTCTAACCCCTCCTCATGGTTCTTCTGCTGGCATCTGTCCTGCAGCCACAGCCAGCCCAGACTGACCAGGGCCCACAGTGCCTTCTCCCCCACCTCCCTTTCTGCTTTCACTGGTAAGAGCTGCTACTTTGGCTGTAACACATGTTTCCTCTGATAACAATCCTCACATACCTGATACATGACACTCAATATACAGTACATGACAAACTAACTTTTATTAACCACGGTTTTTTTTTGAAAAGCTGAGTTCAATCCCACTAGCCACACCCAGGCCTGATTACTGCCAGACCTGTTGAATAAAGAAATCGCTTAAATAGAACCTTTCTGACAAAGTGAAGTAGGCTAAAAGATCTCAAAAACCAACACATCATGACACGATGTAAAGAAATTCAGGAACAGATGAGAAACCAAAACCCAGAACATCATCTAAAGAAGTGCAGGTCTCACTTTGCTCAGTTTGGACACTGGTCCATGATTCAACAATAACAAAGAGACTGGGCAAAAATGACATCCTTCAGAGAGTCCCAAGGCCAAAACCACTGCTGGCCAAAAAGAACACAAAAGCTTGTCTCACATTTGCCAATGTGAGACAATTGATGATCCCCAAGTTTTTTGGGAAAATATTTTGTGGACTGACGAGACAAAAGTTTAACTTTTTGTAAGGCGTGCGTTCAGTTACACTTGGCGTAACACTAACACAACATTTCATAAAAAGAACATCATACCAGCAGTAAAATATGGTGATGGTAGTGTGATGGTCTGGGGGTGTTTTGCTGCTTCAGGACCTGGAAGACTCGCTGTGGTAAATGGAACCATGAATTCTGCTGTCTACCAAAAAATCCTGAAGGAGAATGTCCGGCCGTCTGTTCGTGACCTCAAGCTGAAGCACACTTGGTGGTGGTAGTTTGATGGTCTAGAGCTTTTTTGCTGCTTCAGGACCTGGATGAACTGCCATAATTGATGGAACCATGAATTCTGCTCTCTACTGGAAAAAAGAAAATGTCGGGCCATCAGTTCGTGACCTCAAGCTCAGCCTCTCCAATGTGGTTGAATTAAAACAATTCTGCAAAGAAGAGTGGGCCAAAATTCCTCAACAGCGATATAAAAGTCTCACTGCCAGTTATCACAAACGCTTGATTGCAGTTGTTGCTGCCAAGGGTGGCACAACCAGTTATTATAGTTAGAGGGCAATTACTTTTTCACATAGGACCAGGCAGATTTGGATAGCTTTTTTCCATTAGTAAATGAAATCATTATTTAAAAGCATCATTTTGTATTTATGTGGGTTATCTCTGTCTAATATTAAAATTTGTTTGATGATCTGAAACATCTAAAAAACACAGCCCAGACCAGGAGGTAACAATGTTATCCATATTCTTTAAAAAAAAAAAATGCATCTCTTTCTCTCCCAATGTTGTGACTCATGCTTCCTCTTTCCCATCTGATAGACCGGTGTAAATTTCTGCTTTTGGTCCAAAAGTCAAAACTATTCTGAAATTGCACACTAAAAAAACCCAATCCTGGTTCACTTTGATCCAGACCAAGACCTCCTATTTTTGTCAGATCAAGGTTCAAATTTTTTGTTCAGACTGTGGTCCAAGGGCAGCCTCAGAATTTTGGTCCAGATAAAAATGAGAAGTCCAAAAGTCCAGACCAAAGGGGTTAGGTGTGAATTCCCCCTGAATGAGTGAAGTTGAGGCACAAAATTGTTTCAGTGTGAATTATGTCCTGACAAGTAAGTTAAAATAAATTAAAATCTTTTAATAAATTGTATATTGTTGTTTATATCTAGCATATTGTTTGTTTCAATATCCTACAACAGTCTGTTTGATATAAAGTCAGAAGACTGTTATGTTGCTGCAAGAGTCTTATTAACTGTACAGAAACTGGCTACATTTGACTTTTTGCCTGATTTTATTTGTCAATACTACTATACGTACAGGATATACAGGAGAATTGAAATGGCGTCTCTTTCTTCAGTGGTGTGCACAATATAAAAAAAGAAAAAGGAATAAGGCTGGAAAAACAACAACAGACGTCTGTGTACAGTAATGCTACCCGTAGTGCAAATGGTGACAAAAGATAGACCCAGACCTCCCATAGTGCAAATAAAGATAAACGGTGAGACCCAGCAATCCTATATACAGAAAAGTAGAGCAGTAATACTTGTAGTAGCAAGTTCAGTGTGGTAGTGTAGGTGCAAACAGTGACAGATAGAACTGCACATGATCAGTACTGCAATGACAGACAGCAGCAGATATGGCATTTGTGCAGATGGTTGCAGTAAAGTGCAGAGACATACAGCAGCAAATGTATTACTGTTGGTGTGCCAGTCTTTCTGTGCCAACAGCTGAGGTAGTTATTGTGCGGGTGAGTGCGTTGCAGTCCGGGAGGAGGGGGTGCGGACAGAGTCCAGGGTCCTGATGGCCTGATGAACAAAGCTGTTTAGCAGTGTTGTGGAGTGGGCCCGGAGGCTCCGGTACCTTTTCCCCGAGAGCAGGGGGTTGAAGAAGGAGTGTGATGGTGGGAGGTGTCACCTGCTATGTTGATGGCTCTGTGGGTGAGGTAGATGTCTGGGGGGGTGGGCAGAGGGGCACCGATGATCTTGCTGGTTGCTTTCACTGTGTGTTGTAGTGATCTTAACTGGGCATAATATTTATGACCCATCTTAGCAAATAGAAAGATTACATGCCGATGGTTCAACTGGCCTAACTATAAGGCCAAACCTGTGAACTTGGGCCCCAGATGTTTACTGCACCTACAGTACATGAAATAAACCATTAGGGGTGTAACTGGTTATGGACAAAAGAGCCACAGGTTATAGGCTTGGCCCTGAATTTTTAGTAGATTGTTTACAGATATCCAAGGTATTATCATGCATTTAAGAAAACGGGTGTATCTAAAAAATATTAAGAAAATAATTAAGAATATTATGAAATTTTCAGAATGAATGAATGAATGAATGAAAATGATTATTTTTTGCATTTTAATTCCAAAAGTGAACTTTTATATATTTTACTTCTTACAAGTAAAGGGAACTACTCCCAACCTTTTTTGTTTTCATTTTAATGATTATAGCTTTTTAAAAATAGAAATCTATTATTTACAATTATTAGAGTATTTCCTAAGATCAATCCAAAATCAGGACTTACAATACAGAAATATCCTAAAGGGGCAGTGTGGTGGCGGGGTGGTTGGCACTGCGGCAGCACAGCAACTCACCCTTGGCCGGGGGATCCTGGGTTCGATCCCAGCCCCCAACCAACAGTGATCCATGTGGAGTTTGCATGTTCTCCCCGTGTCTGCGTGGGTTTACTCTGGGATTTCTCCAGTTTCCTCCCACATGCCAAAAACATGCAGGTTAAGTTAATGGCATCAACTGGGGATTCTAAATTGTCCTTAGGTACGGATGTGAGAGTGAATGGTTGTCTGTCTCTCTGTGTTGGCCCTGTGATGGACTGGTGATCTGTCCAGGGTGGACCCTGCCTCTCGCCCAAAGATGCTGGGATAGGCTCCAGCCCCCCCGCGACCCGAAAAGGATTAAGCAGAAGAAGATGGATGGAAATATCCTAAAAGTGGGCTGTGGACGGTAGTGGCTCAGGAGGTAGAGCGGGTCATCCAATAACCAGAGGGTTGGCGGTTCGAATTCCGCTCTCCCCAGACATCCTGCCATTGTGTCACTGGGCAAGACACTTTACCCTCCTTGCCTCCAGTGTCCATGACACTGGGTATGAATGTTTGGTAGCGGTCAGAGAGGCCGTTGGCATGGATTGGCAGCCACGTTCCTGTTAGTCTGCCCCAGCTTTCCACTGCCCATGCCTGTGGAGCAAATGAATAATGTATCCATTGAAAAGCGCCATATAAACGTGATGCATTATTATTAAGGGACAAGAGTTGCAAATTAGCTAATAGCTATACACTCTTTGTGCAACACATCAGATTGATTGTCATTTGATTAATTGTCGTTTATTGCACTGTCCCTGTCAAATAAACAAATAATCTAATCTAAGTGTGTTTATTCACAGTCTGGGCCATTCCAGATTTGTGGGACATTTTCTGTCCCACCCATTAAATTAAAAATAATTCATGAAAAAAATACAAAATCATACATTTATTCTGTAAATTATACTTATACTGAGACAAACTGTCAATAAAGTTGCTGAAAAAAAAAATAGTCCCAAAATACTATTGAAGACCTAAAATATTTATTAAGCACCCCCTAAAATAGCATTTTTCTCTGGTCCCAGGTTATTGCTAACCATATTCCATATCAAATATGACTGTTAAAATAAGTTCTAAATTCACTTTTTTTTGTTTTGGTGTTGTTAATACACAGATCTTGTAACTGTTAAAACCATTTATTTCATCATCATCATAGCAGTCTGTCGGGGGCGACAATGACTGTTTCATCTAGGTCCGATCAGATTCCTCCACGCAGCTCTGTCCTCCGCCCCCCGCTGCCAGGAACTCCTAGCCTTGTTAACCCGGGTGACGTCCGAGCCGGTATGAGTTGCTTTCTGACTGACCGTTTCAGGAAACTGCTTGCAAAGTATTTGGGTACCGCTAGCTTTTGCTGGACTAGCAGCACATTCTTGGCAGATAGAGGTATTAACAGTAGCAAGGACAGGCCAACACAAACTGACTCCAGTATCTGTTGGAGTGACTAATAAGCATATTCATCCATCCATCCATCCATCCATCTTCTACCGCTTAATCCTTTTCGGGTTGTGGGGGTGCTGGAGCCTATCCCAGCATCTTTGGGCAAGAGGCAGGGTCCACCCTGGACAGATCGCCAGTCCATCGCAGGGCCAACACAGAGAGACAGACAACCATTCACTCTCACATCCATACCTAAGGACCATTTAGAATCCCCAGTTGATGCCAGCTCACCTCACCTGCATGTCTTTGGCCTGTGGGAGGAAACCGCAGTACCTGGAGTAAACCCATGCAGACATGGGGAGAACATGCACACTCACTATCTCATTTTGTTGCCACCAGGAGCCCTAAGAATATTAAGGTTGTAAAAAACGAAGTTTATTTTAATCATGTTCAGATCATTTTTAGTTGGTTAATAGCTATTTTTGAATTTGCGCAGAAGTCTAAGGCACCATTAAGTGCTGCTGAAAAGCAGAGGTGCTACCATGCTGGGCATGATGCTGATCCAGACAGGAGGCAGCAGCATTTTGAGAAAGAAGTGTGGGCTACTGTGGTTAGCCATGACAAATAAGCAACAACACTGAAACACCAGAAGCAATCAGCTCATAAGTGTTTTTTTAATAGGCTGATTCATTTCATTGCCACGTTTTTAATCTACTGTTTTTATGTTAAATGTAGGCCTGCAACGATATTGTCTGGACCAGTTTATCTTAAAAAAGATTTGTCAAATTCATTTTCATTCTTATCAATTTCAATTATTTATACTGAAATGAGCCGCCTTTGTGTTCTTCCTCCTCATTTTATTTAATTCTGGATGTTCAAATCAGTTTGATGGCGCATAGCTGCCATCTACTATGTGGTCATATGAACAGCAAATATTTTTCTATATCTCGATTCAATTATTGATAAATAATAAGTTCAGTTCTCTTTGAAAGGATGCCAGGTTTCCTCCCACAATCCAAAGACATGCATGTTGGGTTGATTAGTGACGCTAATTGCCCCTAGATGTACATCTCTGATAGGCCCTGAGAATAGAAGGTTAGTGTAACAACTAGTGAAGTGCTTTGAGGGGTTTTTGTAACTAGAAAAGTGCTATAGAAGTACAGGTCTTTACCCCTCAAAAGTTGGTTTTATCATCTTGACTTATTCTAGCAATTCTTCTTTAAAACAGTAAATTACTATTAAATGCCATTTCTGTTACCGGAGTGGTGGTCTAGCTGGTAGAGCATGGGGGCAGATGCGTGAGGTCATGGGTTCAAATCCCGGCCGGGTCATACCAAAGACCATATTAAAAAAAAAAAAAAATGGTACTTTCTGCCTTCTAGCTTTGTGCTCAGCATAATAGAATGGGGAAAGAAAAGTTAATGCGCAGAGCTACCAGAGGACTGACCTCCCACTGTAGCTTTCACTACTTACAGTAGCTGTGTGGCCTAGGGTCTGAGAAACGGAGATAGGCCCCGCCCCTTTACACCACCTGGTGTCCCACCTGCTGTGGAAGGGAATTAACTAACCATTTCTGTTATCATGAGTATTTGTTTTTCACATTTGTCTTGATCTACAAGTAAAAGTAGTGAATTCATTCAACCCTGTTAACCAAGTAGTTTTTATCAAAATAATCGTATATGGTTTCATCAGCTCACAATAATTTAATCTATTTTCTTTGTAATATAGTTTTATTAATTATATGCATAGTGCATTTGCGCAAAGATTTTAAAATAAATAATAAAATGACTAAAAACACCTTTGGTGACTGCTGTAAAGTTGGGTGAGATAAGTTTCAAAATATGTTTGAAATCTGTTTGAAATGTTTGCATCTCCATAAAGCTTGTCAGCAGAGGGAAGCATGAAGTGCTCTAAAATTTCCTGGTAGACAGCTGCACTGACTTTGGACTTGATAAAACACAGTAGACCAACACCAGCAGATGACCTCTTTTCAGATGAAAGTTAATTTTGCATTTCGTTTGGAAATCAAGGTCCCAGAGTCTGGAGGAAGAGTGGAGAGGCACAGAATCCAAGTTGCCTGTGGTCCACTGTGAAGGTTCCACAGTCAGTGATGATTTGGGGAGCCATGGGGAGCCAAATTTCCATGGGGAAATTTTAGAGCACTTCATGCTTCCCTCTACTGATATACTGTATATATTTTGCAGGGTAGCTTAATTGTAATTCTGTAAATGCTATTTAACTGTAATGCTCTTGTACCATGTATATACTGTTTTCTACTCCATTTTTTATATTTTGTATATTTTGCTTTGAGTGCTGCTATCACTTTGCTGCTGCAATACTTTGATTTTCCCATTGTGGGACTAATAAAGGTTTATCTTATCTTATATAAAACCCAGTATACTAGAGATAGACCAAGAGCATACCTGTTGTTTGTGTGCTTAAATGAGGAAGCGGGAGCTACCACTTAAGTCATACCAGTGAAAAGAAGAAAACATTCATGCCTTAATCTTGATATTGCAGTCCTTGGAGACAGATGTCCACGACATGTTGCACAGTGTTGCTATGCAATAGGGAAAACAAATGCTTGTGCTTCAGTAAGACTTGAAATGCCAGGGGAAATCTTCCCTCAGATGCTTTTAACTCTGCAAACAGCACATCAAATAAGATAAGACGGTGCAGCTAAAAAGGTTTGGAGTTAATAAGGATGAGAAGGTTTGTGGTTCAGCAGCCTGCACATGCCTTTGGAAAACACTTTGGTGCCACACAATACAGTTTAGTTTTTTTTATGTTGAAGCATTTCTGGAGTTCATGCACACCAATTAGAAACATTAAAGCTGCACTCAGTGACATCTCACACTGGGGAGTTTTTGCTTGAAATCCCGGGGGGCTTCAAACCCAGAAGCCCGATGCATGCTTTTTCTCACCAGTCTGTGAAGCTTCACCACCAAAAACTAAGCTTAGACAGATGATCGCAGCAGAGCTTTAAACGAGGGTGGGTGCAGCTCTCTCTGTTTTTTTTTGTTTTTGTTTTTTTTTGAGATGGCAGGGGTCTGGCTTCAACCTCGTTTGATTTTGTTTCTTTCTCTGCCAGCAGCCGTCCCCAACTGCAGAGTTTGACTTTGGTAAACACTGAATCTGCAGCATCTCAATTAGCTGGGATGGGGATGTTCTTCTTTATTGAAGTGATTTAGGCTGATTAGCTGGGTGTAATTTTCCATAAACGTCCTGCCTGGTGCAGCTTTAATGGCACTCTGCTGCACGGGCACAACAACATACTGCCACAGATGCACAAAGCAGACATGCTGTATTTTTTATTTTACTGCCCTCTTTCTCTCTGTCCCTCACTCTTTGTGTCTTTTTCCTCTCTCTGGCTTCAGGTGAGACTGTCTCGCTGGTAGATGTGGATATTTCACGGCAAGGGGCCAACACGCCACACCCACCCACGCCTCCTCCTCCTCCACGCAGAAGTCTCAGCCTGTTGGGTATATTCCTTTTAGTTCCTTTTTTGCTCTTCTTCTTTTGCTGACACAGTCCACACGAAGCTTCCACAAACAGTCAAAACTTTCTAAGCATTTGTTTTGTTTGTCAATAATTTAAATTCAAAATTAAAAAAAAAAATACAGGCATTTTCTCTTGATATTTCTAACTTACTTTAGTACATACAGTGCTCATCAGTTTTCATTTCTGTCGTGTATTTCTGGAAACTTAGACACAGACTAGTTTTTATAATCTGCTCTAATCTGATTGGAGAAGCTCTAAAAGGTCAGCAGCAAACTGCAGATTTAATTTGAAATCTGGGTGCAATGACTCAGTAGTTGCAAGATATCAGAGTAAAATTGTTTTCATCCCTAAATGGGAAAGAACATCATAGATAGATAGATAGATAGATAGATGGATGTACTTTATTGATCCCAAAATGGGGAATTAAATTGCAACAGCAGCATGACACAGACCACCCAACCAAAAGAATAGAAAAAGGAGTTCCCTAGGGAAGTAAAGTAAAAATGCTCAGATAACTTAATATACAACATAGGCTACTACTAGGTTAAATAGATGATGATCCTTTTGAGTCTATGGATAGTACTGACTGTACAAAGAAGGATTATAAGGCACAAGGTGAAATACAAGGTACCAATTATACTGTAAGGTGCAGTATTGCAGCATTGTTATGACCAAAATTCAACATTAGAGTGAGTTATTGTACAGTGAGATAGGCCTGTGGCAGGAAGGAGTTCCTGTACCTGGCCGTTCGGCAGTGGAGCTGTAGCAGTTTGCTATATGTTCCTGTTTGTCATTTTTTGTTTTTCTGTCATGATGCAGTTTGTATAGACAGTAAAGTGGAAGTTTCTTTTGCTTTGAGCTGAATTTGATAACTGCGCAGGATCTCACAGTGTGGTGAATGCTGACCAACATGGCGATTTATGGATTTGCTAACTTTTCTGCCACATGTTGGCAAAAATCAAGCTCGTATCTCAGCAGCAATTGCTGAGGAACGTTCACAAACGCGATACTTTTTGGATTTCGCCTGCATTCATGAACGTTTGCAAAACAGTTGGCACAGTTTTTAAGGTCGCCAACAGTTTTGTCTGAAGGGGTCTTAAACATTTGTTAATATTCACTACTTGGCACTGTTACATGTTACAACCATTTCCAAATGCTTACAGCTATTTGACAAACATTTGCAACTGTTCGCAGAAGAATACCTTTGGCAAAATAATTCAACCTTCTTCTCTGTTTTTTGGCTGCTCCCTTTAGGGGTCGCCACAGTGGATCATCTGCCTCCATCTCACCCTTGCATCTTCTTCTGTGACACCAGCCCTCTCCATGTCCTCTTTCACTGCATCCATGAATCTTCTCTGTGGTCTTCCTCTTTTCATCCTGCCTGGCAGCTCCATCTTCAACATCCTTTGTCCAGTATTTCCACTATCCCTCCTCTACACATGTTCAAACCAGCTCAACCTTGCCTCTCTTACTCTGTCTCCAAACCGCTCAACCTGAGCTTGTCATGGGTGGCCCTCGCGAGCCATCATAAGACGCCACAAATCGCCGGTGAGTTT
This sequence comes from Pholidichthys leucotaenia, assembly GCA_020510985.1. NCBI lineage: Eukaryota > Metazoa > Chordata > Actinopteri > Cichliformes > Pholidichthyidae > Pholidichthys > Pholidichthys leucotaenia. The sequence continues at coordinate 284,486,702 of CM035848.1, read as the reverse complement.
GCACGGTTTATTAAAGGAACAAAAAAGGGACAAAATAACAAGCCACGGGGGGCTAAAACACACTACAATGAAATACAGTCACTGACAGGGAATAATGGACACATCAGGAGGTACACTTACGATCACAGAAGATGAGTGGTCAACGCATGAGCAGAGGAATGCTCGCTAATGTCTGACAAGGGTTAGTTCTTGACGAGACTGCTGCGTTATTCCGTTCCCAGCTGCCCTCTGAAATGGAGAGCCACTGATGAGACGAAATGCGGCTCAGCAGTCAAACCTGACAGCCGGAAGCCCCTCTGAGCGCTGTCACAATAAAGGCTTGGGGAGCCAAAAGGCACCCACAGCTGTCAAATAGATGAAGATAATGCATGGCTCAAGCGCGGACGGGTTTGGCGCTCGAACAATGACAGAGTTGTCCCTCTGATGTACTGATTTCTAATCTTGTCCCTCTTAGTCACTCCCAGTAAAAATCTTAGCATTGTCAACTCTGCCACCTTCAGCTCCACCTCCTGTCTTTTTGTCAGCACCACCATGTCCAAACCATACATCATAGCAGGTCTCACTACTGTCTTGTAAATCTTCCCTTTCACTCTTGCTGCTACTGTTCTGCCACAAATCACCCCTGACACTCGTCTCCACCCACTCCTCCCTGCCTGCGCTCTCTTCTTCACCTCTCGTGCATTTTCCATTGCTATGGATGGTTGACCCCAGGTATTTAAACTCCTCTACTTTCACTACCGCTACTCCTTCCATCTTTACCATTGCACCCACCTCCCTCTCATTCACACCCATGTATTCTGTCTTGCTTCTACTGACTTTCATTCTTCTTCTCTCCAGAGCATACCTCCACCTCTTCAGGTTCTCTTTCACCTGCTCCCTACTCTCACAGCAGATCACAATGTCATCTACAAACATCATGGTCCACGGAGACTCCTGCCTGACCTCGTCTGTCAGCCTGTCCATCACCATGGCAAACAAGAAGGGGCTCAGAGCCGATCCCTGATGTAATCCCACCCCTACCTTGAATTCATCCGTCACTCCTACAGTGCACTTCATCACCGTCTCGCTGTCCTCATACATGTCCTGCACCCCCCTCACATGCTTCTCTACCACTCCTGACTTTCTCATACAGTACCACACTTCCTCTCTTGGCACCCTATCATATGCATTCGCTAGATCCACAAAGACAGTGCAGCTCCTTCTGACCTTCTCTATACTTCTCCATCAGCACTCTTAGAACAAACATTGCATCTGTAGTACTCTTTCTTGGCATGAAACCATACTGCTGCTCACTGATTGTAACCTCTCCACTTAACCTGGCTTCAACAACTCTTTCCCATATCTTCATAGTATGACTGATCAACTTTATGCCTCTGTAGTTACTACAGCTCTGAGCATTACCTTTGTTCTTGAAAACTGGTACCAAAAACAGTTCTTCTCCACTCCTTGGGCATCCTCTCACCCTCCAAGATTGTGTTAAATTATCTGGTTTAAAAGTCCACTGCCGTTTCTCCTAAAAGTCTCCATACCTCCACAGGTATGTCATCTGGACCATCCGCCTTTCCATTCTTCATCCTTTTCAAAGCTGCCCTCACTTCCGCCTTGCTAATCCTCGGGACTTCCTTGTTCATCATCTTTCCTTCATCCATCCTCCTCTGTCTCTCATTTTCTTTATTCATCAGCTCTTCAAAGTACTCCTTCCAACCTTCTCAACACACTCTCATCATTTGTTAGTACGTTGCCATTTCTGCTCTTAATCAACCTAACCTGCTGCACATCCTTTCCAGCTTGATCTCTCTGTCTAGCAAGTCAATACAACTCCTTTTCTCCTTCCTTAGTGTGTAGCCTTTCATACAACTCACTATATGCCTTTTCCTTTGTCACCTTTCTCTTTGCTACACGCCTAGATTCCAAATACTCCTGTCTTTCTTCATCTCCCTGACTATCCCACTTTTTCTTTGCTAACCTCTTCCTTTGCATATTTTCCTGTACCTTCTCATTCCACCACCAAATCTCCTTGTCTTCCTTCCTCTGTCCACTGGATACACCACATACCTTTCTACCTGTTTCCCTCAATACTTTTGGTGTACGGTCCCAGTCATCTGGTAATTCTTCCCTACCACCCAGAGCCTGTATCAACTCCTTCCTGAACTCTGTGCGACCTTCTTCCTTCTGTAACTTCCCCCACTTAATCTTTGGCTCTGCCTTCACTGTTTTCCTGTTCTTTCTTTCCAAAGTCATCCTATGGACTACCATCCGATGCTGTCTAGCTACATTTTCCCCTGCCACCACCTTGCAGTCTCCCATCTCTTTCAGATTTCTCCTTCTGCATAAGATGTAGTTCACCTGTGTGCACCTTCCTCCACTCTTGTAAATCACCCTATGTTCCTCTCTCTTCTTAAAGTATTGTTCACTACAGCCATTTCCATCCTTTTAGCAAAATACACAATCATCTATCCTTCTACATTTCTCTCCTTAAGACCATACCTACCCAGGACCATCTCATCACCTCTGTTCCCTTCAGCTACATGCCCATTAAAGTCCGCTCTAATCACCACTCTCTCCCCCAGGAACACTATACCACGTCATTCAACTTACTCCAGAATTCCTCTTTCTCTTCTACCTGCCATCCAACTTGTGAGGCATACACACTGACAACATTCAACATCACACCTTTGACTTCTAGCTTCAAACTCATGATTCTGTCTGACTCCCTTTTTACCTTCTGAACACTCTTCACATACGCTTCCTTCAAGATTACTTCTACTCCATTTCTCTTCCTATCTACACCATGGTAGTGTGGTATGTAGGTTTGGCCCTTGGGGCTTGCCGTAGCCGTCTGACAGGATGATGTCAGGCGGACTGCGGCTGCTGTACATAGTCACCTCTGTCTGTAAAGTGCAGTTCATTGCTCGGCACAACCTGACTCACGTCTCGCTTATTCCATACATAATATTTGGAGTTTGAGGATTAACTCATGGAGGCGTGCGGAGCACCTCTATGGCCATTTCTGGAACACCCAGGAGAACCAGCAATTCTGTGGCCTTGCTGGCTGGCCGCGTTTGAGGTGTGCATTGCGGCGTTGGGCCTGGGTGGACTCGACGGAGTAAGGAAGCGAGCATGTCTGGTTCGCAAACTCAATGTAGAAGGTCAGAGAATTTTCCACACGTTAGGGGAGACGGAGTCATATGCAGATGCTGTTGGGCTGCTTGATAGCTACTTTGTCGAACACACATGTAAAACGAAGCTGCGGATTGAGAGGCTGTTGGCGCCAAAGGACACTAAGCTAGTTAGCTTGGAGGAGCTAACAGCCCAGCTAGTAACAATGGAGAAATTCGCCACGGGGCTAAATGGGCACCAAGCTCAGAAATTTCCCGGACAAACGGTGTTAGCTGGCGCGGTGAACACGGCATAAGAGGGAGAATTCCGAGCTGAGAGTGACCGCAGCACTGTGGGTGAGCACGGCACAGAGAGCGAAGATGACATGGAGGGAGAGCAGCAACCAGACTCGGCCCTGTTTTTCCCACAGCCAGAGTCGGAGCAGCGGGAGGGGGAGCGCAAGCATGCTGAGAGCCACGAAGCACAGCAGCGACAGCGGAGCACTTCCAACGACAGAGAGGAGGTACCGGACTGCTTTTGTACCCAAGACAAGCCGCAGTCAAAGATGGAGACAGCGGGTGAAGGGTCCGCAGCAAACATGGTGATAACGGAACCGCCGCAGCATGGCGGAGGTCCCGGAGCGCCACGACAGCATATGAAAACAAGTAAGACACTGTTTCATGTTATGGACTGGGTTAGGGTTCGCGCCAGCGGGAGACCGGGATGGTGACTGACCGGGCCACAGCCAATGAAACAACGGGCACCGCTAAAGATCGTGGCAAAGATGAGGATAGTGTGTGTTTGGCAGACAGACGATTCGGTTCAACACGCGAGCAGACTGTGGCGTGTCCAGGTGGTGGCTCCAGTCGGCAAGGCCCTGTGCGGATCGGTTGGGTCCAGTGACTCCAGGGAGGAGGCTGCCACGAGCGCGCTTCAAAGCTCCAGGGGTGCATCCACCGTGCCTGCCCCCCCACCCCCCAATGGCATGGCCCTTAACTTGGAAGACTGAAAAAAAAAAAGAGAGAGAGAAGAAGTTAAGGACTGCTTAGCTAGGAGCACAGCTGGATACCACTGAGTGGCAGAATACTCCACTTAGCCATGCTGGGTGTTATGGTAGTTCACCCACAGGCCCAAAGTTAAACTGTTTTGTATGTTTAATGTTTTTATTATTTTAGTGTGTCTATTGGAGTTTCTGTTTTGCCTAATTTGGGAGGGTTTTAATTAGATGTGTTTTTTTATTTTTGTAAAGGGAGGGAAGAATGTGGTATGTGGGTCTGGCCCTTGGGCTTGCCGTAGCCATCTGACAGGATGATGTCAGGTGGGCTGCGGCTGCGGTATATAGTCACCTCTGTCTGTAGTAAAGTGCAGTTCATTGCTCGGCACAACCTGGACCACCGTCTCGCTTATTCCATACATGACAGTAGAACAGTTAAGTCCACCTCCAGTGCTCCTAGCCTTGCTTCCCTTCCATCTGGTTTCTTGAACACACAGTATATCTCCGTTTCTTCTCTCCATCATATCAGCCAACTCGCTGCCTTTACCAGTCATAGTCCCCCACATTACATCCCCAACTCTCACCTCACACTTCTACCTTTCCTTTTCTCTCTCTCCCTCTAACACGGCTTCCCCCCTCTCCTCCTCCTCGATCTTCGACCAACAGTTCGCCAATAATTCAACCATTTTCAATTTTGTTTTGCAGCAAAAAAAAAAATGTGTGGTATCTTAAAAACTGTTTGCAAACTGTTCAGCAAACTTTTATGAACCCTCAAAAAACCCCAAATTCACTCCGTTCACCCGCATTTGCCGCTCTATGAGATATAGGGATTAAGACTCAAGGATTAATACAAGGGAGATCAACTATTGTGGAATTTTTTTTATAAATTTCATACTTTTTTCTTGTCAATTTGAGACTTTCTCGTAAATTTTAAACTTTTTTCTTTTGAACTCAGAACTTTTCTTGTACAAACTCGTTTCAATGAAGTTGGGATGCTGTGTAAAACAAATAAAAACAGGATACAATGATTTACAAATTATTTTCAGCCTATATTCAACTGAATACACCACAAAGACATTAAATATTTAATTTTAAAACTGATGAAGTTCATTGTTTTTTCAAATTAAGAGATTTCATCATTTACAGTCCATAATATCATCAAAAGAATCAGAGAATCTGGAGAAATTTCTGCATGTAAATGTTAAGGCCGAAAACCAACGTTGAATGCCCATGACCTTCAGGCGGCACTGCATTAAAACCCAACATCATTCTGTAAAGGGTATGGCCACATGGGCTCAGAAACACTTCAGAAAACCATTGTCAGCTAACACAGTTCATCGCTACGTCTACAGTTGCAAGTTAAAACTCGACCATGCAAAGCCAAAGCCATATATCAACAACACCCAGAAACTCTGTCGGTTGTTCTGGGCTTGAGCTCATCTGAGATGGACTGACACAAAGTGGAAAAGTGTGCTGTGGTCTGATGGGTCCACATTTCAAATTGTTTTTGGAAATCATAAACGTTGTGTGTGTGGGATCGCCACAAGGCTCAGACTGCATCGCACAGCAAAACGAGTTTTTTTTAGTTAAGCCATTGACGCGGATGTTAGCTGTGATGTTAACAGGCCCTGCTAATCAATGTCTCCAAGTGAGGGCTCTCCAGCCAGATTGGCTCAGAGCATGGGTGGAGAAGGGACGATCATGATGCTTGCCTGGGAGTCCAGAGTGGTGGCCTATTGGTAGAGGATCCGCCCCACAGGGAGGAGGAGGTCGTGGGTTCAAGTCCCAGCCGGGTCATACCAAAGACCATATAAAAATGGTACTTCCCTTCTAGCTTGGTGCTCAGCACAATAGAATGGGGGAAGGAAAATGTTGTTTGTCGCGGCGCCTTCTATGGCAGCGGCCCCTCTGATTCTAGATGTGCTTAACATTGTAGATGGGAGAAATGCAGTTTCTACTGTACATGACTGGCTGTATAGATTGAATGACAAAGTTGGCTTCTTCTTCTTAAATCTACAAACACACCATTTTTGATTGAATTGGACCTTTGAGAAATCTTTTAATCTTGTGGACTTGCATGTTCCTCCTTGCTTATTTTATCCTAATCTCCTAACCTAGCCTCCTATCTTTGTCCCCATTCCTCGCTTCCTTCCTTCCTTCCTTCCTTCCTCTCCTTCCCTTCTTCCTTCCATCCACCCTCCTCGCTGTCCTTCTTCCAGACGACATAGCCGGCCCCCAGCCTGGGCCTTTCCTTGTGAGTGTCATGGGCGCCTCCCTGCAGTCCCTCCCCCTGCCTCTCCCTCCTCCTCCTCCTCCCTCCCACGCCACCATCCAGCACAGTCTCAGCCTGAATGGTAAGACGTGTCTGGTGGGGCTCTTGGGAAACCACCTTCTCCTCCTTGTCATGTGAATATCCAAAATGGGTACATGAATGGTTGTAAGCACCCTTGTTTTGTCTGACCTAGATGCTTTCCTCCGGACCCTTCCCCATTTGAACCCGTCGCCAGCTGATGTCCCACCTCCCAGCAGACAAGCTCCGCCCCCCGTGCTGTGTGCCCTGAGGCGGTCGGAGGCCAGCAACTTCACCGCTAGTCTGAGAGAGCTGGAGAAGGTGAGGCAAGCTGATGCTGATGATGTCGTCCCATATCTCATTCATTTGTTGTCGCCTCTGTCTGATTTCCAGACTCCAAAACAAGACTGACTGCAGATATCAACGCCAAACTTTGTACATGCACAGTTCTACACATGCATTCATGTTGAGTCAGCCAAAAGGGGGCCTCCAAGCAAGTGTGGGAAGAAAATTAAAAAATACATTCAACTTTTTTCTCACAAATTTGTAACTTTTTTCTCATAAAACTTCATTTTTTTCTCCTTAATGTACATCTTTTTTCTCATAAATTCCCAACTTTTTCCATTTTTTTGCAACTTTTTTCTCATAAATTTGATACTTTTTATTGTCAATTTACAACTTTTTCTTCATATTTAAACAATATTACGAGAGAGAGGACCTTATTGATGAATGTAACACCTGATACAGTTGTAGGCCTGGCACCCAGAGCCGAAGTCATAATGGTGCTATATTTATGATGGTGCACAACCTTGAGTGTAACTGCTTCTATACCACAGTTCCACAAACATACAGTGCATCCGGAAAGTATTCACAGCGCTTCACTTTTTCCACATTTTCTTATGTTACAGCCTTATTCCATAATGGATTAAATTAATTTTTTCCTCAAAATTCTACACACAATACCCCATAATGACAATGTGAAAAAAAGGTTGGGGTTTTTTTTGAGATTTTTGCAAATTTATTAAAAATAAAAACCTAAGAAATCACATGTACATAAGTATTTATGGCCTTTGCTCAATACTTTGTTGATGCACCTTTGGCAGCAATTACAGCCTCAAGTCTTTTTGAATATGATGCCACAAGCTTGGCGCACCTATCTCTGGAGAGTTTCACTCATTCCTCTTTGCAGCATCTCTCAAGCTCCATCAGGTTGGATGGGGAATGTTGGTGCACAGCCATTTTCAGATCTCTCCAGAGATGTTCAGTTGGATTCAAGTCTGGTCTCTGGCTGGGCCACTCGAGGTCATTCACAGAATTGTCCTGAAGCCACTCCTTTCAGGTTCAGGTTACTTTATTTGTACCCATAGGTAGATTTGTTTTGCAGTCAGGTGACATCCATATTTACAAACCACAATTACATTCAACATGAACACAAACACAGGCACACATGAAGCTGACTATAAACATGATAAAAGTGCTCAAGGCTCCATCAATCAGGACATAAGACAAAGAGAGAAGAGAGAAGGGTCATATTAAAAAGTTAAAGACTAGTCAAAGAGGTTAAAAACTCAAAAGTCTAAAACCCAATAAGATTTAGAACCCAAATAAAAAACCTACAAAAATAAGTAAATATAAAATAAAGTTAATAAATGGGTAACTAAATTATGTGCAATATATTGTTACATCTTGTTCAACTCTTTGACAGCAGCAGGGACAAAGCTGCTTTTGTAGCGCTGGGTTTTACTTTTTGGGACAGCAAACCTCCATCTGGAGGGAAGAAGCTGAAAGTGGCAGTGCAAAGGGTGGGAGTCATCATTTAAAATGGAGGTAGCAATCCTCTGTACTTGTCTGGTGTACAGGGATGTCAGGCTCACCCGTGACTCGCCAAGCAAACGACTGGTCCATCTAACTACCTGATCCAAGGATTTCCTCTGTTTCAGTTTTATCTGACCAAACCATGACACTAAAGAAAAGGATAAAACAGATTCAATAAAAGCCCGATAAAACATTATCAATTTGGAAGCGTGCAAGTTTCCTTAAACAATGCAAATGTTGCTGACCCTTTTTGCACACCCTTTCACAGTTCTCTTCAAAGTTTAAATTACTATCAATAATCGTCCCAAGATATTTATAGGATTGTACACATTCAGTGGTCTGACCTTTTAGTACAGTGACTTCGTGCCTGGGAGTTTTCCTCCTAAAGTCAATCATATCTTTAGTTTTTGTCGTATTCAGCTGTAGGTAGGAATCCTCACACCAGTGAACAAAATCATCAACTACTGGGCCGTGGCCACTCTCACCATCCTGGAGGAGACTGACAATAACTGAATCATCAGCATACTTTATAATGTGTCTGTTGTCATGTCTGCTCCAACACATGTTTGTGTACAGGATGAAGAGTAGTGGTGACAACACACACCCCTGCGGAGAGCCAGTAGAAGAACACTTTTGGTCAGACAATGTACCATTGACCCTTACTCTCTGCGTCCTCTTGGTTAAAAAATCCAGAATCCAACCCACCAGATTATTGCTCAAATCAAATTGTTGCAGGAGCCTTTCAACTAAAATTCAGTATGGGGTTGGATTGTATTAAAAGCGGAAGAAAAGTCCACAAATAAAAGTCTGGCGTGTGTCCCATTAAAATCCAGATGTTTAAAAAGTATGTTAAAAGGAACTCCGATTATATTGGCATGTTAGCTCTATATGCTTTATTTTTATGTTAGTAACATAACTATAATATAATTTTTTTGAAAATAATTCCCAGTTTTATATATTTTTAAAAAACTTTATTACGATGTAAATCGCCATTTTTGTTTACGTCGCAATGCATTCTGGGTAGTGATGTAGAATGGTTGCAGCCGTTTTTTCTGTCTTATACAAGCCAAGAAGCGAAGCTCCTAACTACTGCCATTTGTCAGTGAAAATGCCACATTGCGCGGCTTTTGGATGTAATTTCCAATCAAAGGGAAATAAAGAGAGCGGGGTAAGCTCCATAGCTTTCCTAAAGAGGGAAAGTTGAGGAAAAAAGTGGGGCGGGCAGCGGCTCAGGAGGTAGAGCAGGTCGTCTAATAACCCGATGGTTGGCGGTTCGCATCACGCTCTCCCCAGATATCCTGCCGTTGTGTCCCTGGGCAAGACACTTCACCCGCATTGCCTCCAGTGCCCATAACACTGGGTATGAATGTGTAAAAATGTTTAAATGCTCGGTGGTGACCGGAGAGGCTGTTGGCACGGATTGGCAGCCACATTTCCGTCACTCTGAGTGTCTATGATCAAGCGCTATAGCGCACGCTTGATAAAGCTGATATATATATTAATCACGCTATGATAAAGCACTATATCGCTCAAAGCGCACGCTTGGCTTGACATGTCAAAGATCTGGCTGGCAGTCATTTGGAACGACTTTGGAGCACTGCTTATGGACGTTCAACCCACAGTCTGAGAAAGCAACAGAGAAATTGCTTTATGTTGCTGAGAGTCCATGTTTATCAGTTCAGTGCCCATCATGCTTGTAGACAATTTTTTGTGTTTGAGGATTCTATTGTAAGTAAATCAACAATATTCAATTCAATTCAATCGTTTATTTCAAACTCAGGGTTCATATTATGAGCAAAACAAAAACGAGTAGAAAATAGATAAACAAAATAAATATACTGTATATAAGTTAAATAAATATATAAGTTTCACCTTAAAATAATGCTTCCTCAAGCGCACGCTTGAGATACTCAAAGCGGAGAGACACTCGCGGAGCGGAGAGACATGCGTGCGTTTGAGCGATATACAGCTTTATCATAGCGTGATAAATATATATATATATCAGCTTTATCAAGCATGCGCTTGATAAAAATTCGAACCGTGACAAAATTCGAACCGTGATTCGCTTGAGCGTGCGCAAAGTGCACGCTCGTGAACTTTGAGCGATATAGCGCTTTAAATCATAGCGTGATAAATATACTGTATATATATACTGTATATATACAGTATATATCAGCTTTATCAAGCGTGCGCTATAGCGCTTGATCATAGACATGTCTCAAGCGCACGCTTTGAGCGATATAGTGCTTTATCATAGCGTGATTAATATATATATCAACTTTATCAAGCGTGCTTTATCATAGCGTGATTAATATATATGTCAGCTTTATCAAGCGTGCGCTATAGTGCTTGATCATAGACATGTCTCAAGCACACGCTTTGAGCAATATAGTGCTTTATCATAGCGTGATTAATATATATATCAACTTTATCAAGCGTGCTTTATCATAGCGTGATTAATATATATATCAACTTTATCAAGCGTGCGCTATAGTGCTTGATCATAGACATGTCTCAAGCGCACGCTTTGAGCGATATAGCGCTTTATCATAGCGTGATTAATATATACAGTATGTCAGCTTTATCAAGCGTGCGCTATAGCGCGTGATCACAGACACTCATAGAGTGACGGAAATGTAGCTGCCCAATCCGCGCCCAACGGCCTCTCCGGCCACACCGAGCATTAATACATTTTTACACATTCATACCCAGTGTTATGGGCACTGGAGGCAATGCGGGTGAAGTGTCTTGCCCAGGGACACAAACGGCAGGATATCTGGGGAGAGCGTGATGCGAACCGCCCAACCTTCGGGTTATTAGACGACTGCTCTACTCCTGAAGCCGCCTGCCGCCCCACTTTTTCCACAACCTTTTCCCTCATAGGAAAGCTACTGCGAGGCTTACCCCCACTCCTCTTTATTACCCCATTGCTTTGGCAAATACATCCAAACGCCATGCAATGTGGCATTTTCACTGACAAATGGCAGTAGTTCGTAGCTTCACTTCTTGGCTTGTATCAGCACAGAAACAACCAGCATGCAAACCCATTCTACATCCCTACCAGAAAGCATAGCGACGTAAACAAAAATGGTCGATATTACATAGTAAATAAAGTTTTTTTAAAAAATATATAAAACTGGGAATAATTTCACAAAACTTATATTATAGTTATGTTCCTCACATAAAACTCTATGAGTAACATGCCAATATAATCGTAGTTCCATTTAAACAGACGTGACAGTGGCATTTAACCTCCCTCTGTGAGGCCTATAGGCAAACTGCAAAGGATCCAATGCATGTTCAGTCTGCTTTAGGACCTCAAATCTGACCAGTTTTTCAAAAATTTTCATTAAAATTGAAGTCAAAGCAACTGGTCTAAAATCATTTACCGTTTTAGGGCAGCTGGATTTTGGAACGGGGACAACCACAGCATCTTTCCAGATCTTAGGCACATGTTGTGTCTGTAAGGACTTATTGAAAATGTAGTGAAATACAGGACTCAGCTCATGTGCACAGGACTTTACCAAGCGCCCACATATATTATCAGGGCCCTGACTTTTGTTCACTTTTACAGCACAGAACGCCCTTTTAACATCCTGCACCTCAATATTAAAGTGCTGATTGTCTTTGAGTTTCTGTTTCAAACCTTGGGTTTCTGTGCTAAAATCAAAGGAGTCAAAACGACCATTAAAACAATTAAGAGCATTAGCCAGCTCTGTGTCTGAATTAAAACCATCTAAAAACACACGATTACTGCGCTCTGTGCTCTGAAGGCCTGCAATAGTTTTCATACTGGCCCAGGCTGAACCCAAGTTTCTCTTGTTGCCATCTTGCTTTCCAACTCTGATTTATAATCTGTTTTGCTCTTAAAATTTCGGCCTTCAGCTCTTATGTGGCAACCTGCAGCTCAGAACAACCCCTGTTTAAAGGCAAGTGCTTTCCTCTGTAAGCAGGATTTAAACTGATTTTGTAACCCATGCTTGTTGTTGGGATATATTTTGGAACGTTTACGTGAACGATCATGTCTCTACAGAAAGCCCTGTATGAGAGCTTGTCACCTCACTAAAGAAGTCCAAATTCTTCTCCCGCAGGCCAGTGTGATCACCTCCCAGTCCGTACAGTTAAAGCATTCCTGGAGGCAGTGCACTGAATCCTCTGTCCACACGTTTATGTCTCTGGTCTTTGCCTTGTCTCTTCTGAGAGCAGTTTTATATGTGGGCAGCAAATGTACATAGTTGTGATCTGAGGATCCTAAAGGAGGAAGGGGAATAGATTTATAGGCCATCTCAATGGATCCATAGCACAGGTCCAATGTCTTTTTTCTCCTGGTTGGGCAGGAGACATACTGATAAAAGTTTTTAAGTGTCTTCTTTAAAGAAACATAGTTAAAATCCCCTAGGATAAAATTTGGAGCCTCTGGGGAAATCGACTGCAACCGCTGTACCACATCAAAGACGGTGCTGGAGGCGGAGTCAGCATCTGCTCTCAGGTGAATGTACACAGTCGTTATGAAAAGTTGGGTGAACTCGCGGGGCAGATAAAAGGGTCGTAGTGATATGGACAGAAGCTCCATATCTGGTGTACAGATGCGCTCTCTGACCGTGACAGATGTGCAGTACTCTTTATTAATATATAAACATACGCCACCCCCCTGACGTTTCCCCGTTACCTCTTCCTGCCGATCCGAGCGAAGTGGGGCTCCAAAGCCGTCACTACACAGGTCCGCATCCCGGTCATGCGCCGTAAGCCACGTCTCCGTGTATGCCATGACACAGTAGTTCTTGAAATCCTTCTGATATCGTACATTCCCTTGAATTTCATCCACTTTATTTCTCAGGGATTGTACGTTCCCCATAATAATGGAAGGAAGAGGAATGCGGTTAAGCTGACGCCTCCTCAGGTTTAATCTTACGCCTCCACGCTTTCCGCGTTTCCTCTTCTTGTCTCTCTTTTCATCGCTGTGTCCATGAAAATCTCTTAAAATAAAGTCCGGCAGTTGCGGCACGGACTCACAGATGCTGCATTATCCATGTTTAAATGCAGTAACATGTCTCTGGAATACTGTATTAATCCTGGCATGATCGCGATCACGCTTAACTCCAAGACAAAGAGCCGGTAGGAAAAAAACAACAGTGCAAAAACAAGGAGGAAATCCATACTGATGGAACCAGGGAGCTCTTCGTTATATAGTCCACAAACATTCAAGGACAAAAACGACACAGAGAATTACGTTGAAACACATTAAAATGCATAAAATCAAAGACACAGATGTCAAACTGTTTTCACCCACTGCCGGTCGCTGCGTGCGCATGGGCCCAATAATTTAATGCTTTGATATCTTGGCTGTGTGCTTAGGGTCGTTGCCCTGCTGAAAGATGAACCATCGTCCCAGTCTGAGGTCAAGAGCGCTCTGGAGCAGGTTTTCATCCAGGATGTCACATTGTTGCATTCATCTTTCTCTCTATTCTGACTAGTCTCCCAGTTCCTGCTGCTGAAAAACATCCCCATAGCATGATGCTGCCACCACCATGCTTCACTGTAGGGATGGTATTGGCCTGGTGATGAGCAGTGCCTGGTTTCCTCCAAACATGATGCCTGGCATTCACGCCAGAGAGTTCAATCTTTGTCTCATCAGACCAGAGAATTTTGTTTCTCATGGTCTGAGAGTCCTCCAGGTGCCTTTTGGCAAACTCCAGGTGGGCTACCATGTGCCTTTTTTTTTCCACAATACTTTTATTGAACGTTTTTACAAACAAAACACAAACAATCAAACACTAAAATAATTAAAAAAAAAATACTAAAAACACCAACAACCACTAACAAAAGCAGGTCTTCAACAATGCTCCTCTATTTAGTCTAGGCAATCCATTACGTAAGTATACATACTATACAATCGCCATTTTGGAATTTACAAGGTCCACACACATCATTCACCTTCTTCTTCAAAAGTTATGTTTAAGTTCTTTACATAATCAATGAAAGGTCTCCATATATTCTCAAACACAATTTCTTTTGATTTCAATATGTATGTTATTCTTTCTAATGGAAGGTTTGTTAACATCTGTCTTAACCACTGAGTCACATCTGGTCTATGAATCTTTTTCCACAATAGTGCAATACATTTTTTGGCGTTAAGCAAACTGAGGTCTATGAATGCTCTTTCACTCTTGTTAAAGTTATGCTTTTCTGGATAAAGACCCAACAAAAACAATTTAGGATTCAATATGATTTGTTTTGAAATTATTTTTTCAATTGTTACCCTTACCTCTTCCCAAAACATTCTAATTTTTCTACATTCCCATAAACAATGAAATAGGGTTCCTTTACTTTCCATACATTTTGTGCACGTATCTGGTATGTTTTTGTTATATCTATTTAACTCCACCGGTGTAACATACATCCGCATTAACCATTTAAAATGTATCAATTTAAGACGTACATTTATTGATTTGGTTTGAGCTTCTGCACAAGCCAATTCCCATTGTTCCTCTGAAATTTCAGTTTGCAGGTCTTCTTTCCAATAATTCAGTCTTTTCTGTGAGTTTTCACTTGAGGATAATGTCAATGAGTTATAAAACTCTGAAATAATACCCTTTCTCTTACTATCTTTCGTCAAGATTTTTTCCAAGGATGAATAAGTAGGTCGGATGAGAGCATTATTTTGATTTGATCGAGTGAAGTTCCTAAGCTGAAGATATTTAAAAAAATGTGTTCTGTTAAGATTAAATTTGATCCTCAGTTCTTCAAAAGACATTATGTTATCTGAACCTGACAAATATAAGTCTCAAATCTTTTGAATCCCTTTTAAATTTCATACTTTAAATACAGCATCCGCTCTCCCTGGTTTAAAATATTGATTACCCCATATTGGGCTAAATTGTGACAATAAGTGTGGATCTTTTAGATATTTTTTAGTTTCACACCATATTTTGATCATATGCTTTACAAATGGGTTTTTAACTTGCTTCTGTAATTTTTTTGCCGAGTCTGAGTATATGAATATGGGAAGAGGTAAAGGTAAATTGTATGATTCCATTTCAGTCCAGTGAGGGAGATCATTTGATGAAAAATAATGTCATAGACCTCAGTTGTGCTGACCAGTAATACAACATAAAGTTTGGACATTTCAGACCTCCACGATCAAATGGTAAATATAGTAAGGACAGACGTAATCTAGCCCTCCTATTGTTCCATATAAATTCCACTAACTTTTTTTTTAATTCTTAAGAATAGATCTGAAGGTGGTGGTAAAGGAATGTATTGAAATAAATAAAGCACCTTGGGTAAGATATTACTTTTAAGTATATTAATTCTCCCAATCATCAACATTGGTAGTGACATCCATCTCTGAAGTAACTCATTAATGTCTATCATTAAGGCTTCATAGTTGGCACTGGCGACTAATTCTAGCTTAGGCAAAATTTGAATTCCTAAATATTTAAACTGATTTACAACATTGAATTGATTTACCTCAGGAGCTGGGTGATTTCTCTGGGTCTCATTTAGCATTAATATTGAAGATTTAGTTTTATTTATTTTATATCCTGATATTTCCCCAAAATTCTTTATTAAATTCAACAAAGTCGGAATTGATTTTTTAAGATTCGACATGAACAAAATTATGTCATCAGCATACAGGGAGATTTTATGTTCTGTTGGTCCTATTTTAATTCCATATATTTGTGGATGTAAACGTACTGCCATCGCTAAAGGTTCAATTGCCATAGTAAACAGTAAAGGTGAAAGTGGACAGCCTTGTAGACATCCTCTATTGATTTTTATTCATCCATCCATCCATCCATCTTCTACCGCTTTTCCGGAGGTCCGGGTCGCGGAGGCAGCAGTTCAAGCAGAGAAGCCCAGGCTTCCCTCTCCCCAGCCACCTGCTCCAGCTCTTCAGAGGGGATACCAAGGCGTTCCCAGACTAGCTGGGAGACATAGTCTCTCCACCGAGTCCTGGGTCTGCCCCGGGGTCTCCTCCCAGTGGGACGTGCCTGAAACACCTCAAGTGGGAGGCGTCCATTTTTATTGATTTTGAAATATTGCTGTTTGTTAGGATTTCTGCTGTAGCATTATTGTATATTATCTGAACCCATTTTATGAAATTATTTCCAATTCTAAACCTTTGTAGGACTTCAAAAAGAAAGGGCCATTCAACCCTATCAAAGGCCTTTTCGGCGTCCAATGATAGGAGAGCTGTATCCGGTGCTTCTTTATTAGAATAGATAATATTAAATAGTCTTCTTACATTATGGAAGCCTTGTCTTCCCTTTATAAAGCCATTCTGATCTCGGTTAATAATATTTGGTAATATTTCTTGTAGCCGTCTTGCTAAAATTTTACAGATTATCTTAAGGTCAGCATTTAATAGGCTTATTGGTCTCATATTTTCACATTTATTAGTGGGTTTACCTTGTTTTGGCAACAGTATAATTAAGGCATTATTCATGTATAATGGTAAATTACTATTTTGAAATGCTTCTAAAACCATTTCCAAAAAAGGTTTTATTAATTTATTCTTAAATTTTTTATAGAGGTCAACTGGAAGGCCATCTGGTCCTGCACTTTTTCCTGATTTCATATCATCAATGGCTAGCCCAACTTCTTCTTGACTAATTTTAGACTCCAGTATCTCCCTGTTTTCATTTGGAATACAAGGTATAGATAATTCGTCCAAAAACCCATTTAGTTTTATTAAGTCAGTTTCATTTTTTGTGTCACATAGTTTTTCATAATAATCTCTAAAGGCATTGTTAATTTCTAAAGGATCTACAACTGCCTGTCCGTTACTTATAATACTGGTACTTGGTGTTTTAAATTCTAATTGTTTAATCTGCCATGCCAATAATTTCCCTGATTTTTCACCTTGTTCATAAAAAGATTGCTTCAATCTTAGAAGACTCGAGGCAGCTCTATTCGCTGATTTTTTTGTCATATTCAGCTCTCAGAATCAGTAATTCGTTCTCTAACTTTGGGTCACTTCCTGCATACACTTTTTCTTGGAGAATTTTTATTTTATGTTCCAATTGGACTCTCTCCTCTCGAGTCTTCTTAGATTTTGAACCTGTATAACTAATAATATGCCCCCTAATAAAAGCTTTGAAAGCCTCCCACTTTATACATGCTGATGTTTGTGTAGTATTGATATCAAAGAACTCATCTATCTGTTTTTCTATGTACTTAACAAATTCCTTGTCCTGAAGCCATTTATGCTGAAATTGCCACCTACCTGGTTCCGTTGTCAATTTCTTATCTACATATATTAGACAGCAGGGTGCATGATCAGAGATCACAATGTTATCATAGAAACAGTTTTGAATCTTGGACCTTAATTCTGTGGAGATCAAAAAATAGTACGTGAGAATGTCTTGTAGGTATTAGAATAACAAGAGTAGGCTTTAACTTGCGGTTTCATTTCTCTCCATATGTCTAGCAATCTCAGTTCTTTCATAAAATGATTAATGATCATCCTGCATCCATTGTGCGTACAATTAAAATCCCCTGCTATTATATGCTGCCCTGTAAGTGATGATAAAATAAGAAATAAATTTGCAAAGAAGTTTTGATCATCTATATTGGGACCGTATAGGTTCACCAGATTTATATTTTCTAATAACAAAGATCCTTGAATGATTAGGTATCTTCCTAATTTGTCTCCAATTACATTTTTCACTTGAAATGGGACTGTTTTGTGTATGAGAGTCATAACTCCCCTGGCTTGAGATGAAAATGATGAGGTGAATACACTTCCCTGCCATCTTTTTTTAATTCTTTTTACATCCTCCTCTATTAGATGAGTTTCTTGTAAAAACACAATTTTTGAACCTATGTCTTTTATTTTATTCATAACTTGTTTAAGTTTTTTTAAATTTTGTAGACCTCTGCAATTCCATGAAGTTAAATTAAGATTAACGCTTTGGTCTATGATCAATAAGGAGTTTGGGATTACCTCGCAATGTAAACATGCTCACACAGAGAAGCAAAAACATGAGTGGTTGAACATTCATCCTACAAACTACACACAAACAAATTTCCCCTTACCACATTCGTGGTAATCCCCCCAAAATCAAAAAAAAAATTCCATCTCCCGCTATAGCCATTGACTGCTCCTCACTCACAAGGATCAGGCAAAACCACTCTTTCTTTCTCCTCTCAATCACCCTGACTCTACTACTTTTAATAACATAACATTAACTCTCTTCTGTAGTTTTCCAACTTAACTCCAAAATTTTATAGCAACTTTGTACATCATAGGTTTTTTTGTTTTGTTTTGGTTTTTTTTAATTCAATACAATCTGTATTTTGTGAACTTGCTATTTGCTTCAGATCAGTCAGATGCCTGTGCAGATGCTTAAATATTCTACCTTATATCTCATTCATGCTTAGCTCCCACCAGTCTCTTCTTGGATCTTCTTGATGAGCTCCTGCGCCTCTTCTGGGGTCTTGAAGGTGTGGGTTCTCTCTTTATACGTGACCAGCAGTCTTGCAGGATAAATCACTCCATGACGAATCCCAAGGTTGCGCAGCTCTTTACGGGCGGGGTCAAACCGTTTCCTCAATTGTTGGATTCCCGTGGCCAAATCTGGATAGAACCGCACCTGCTGATCCTGGTATTTAATTTCTCCTTTGGCCCGTGCCGCGCTGGAGATCGTCATCCTGTCTCTGTAGCTGAGGAACTTCATAATTGGCGTCCTCGGTGCTGCCTTATTATCTCTCTGTGGGCCAGTTTGGTGGGCGCTTTCCAGAACAACTGATGACTGCAGCGCCGCGTTGTTCAGCGCTTCTGGGATCCACTTTTCCAAAAAGGAACATGAGTCCCACCCCTCCGTACCCTCAGGAAGACCCACCAGCCTCAGGTTGTTCCATCTCGACCGGGATTCTAAATCCAGGACATTATCTTCCAGACGTTTATTGTTTAATTCCAATGTGCGCACCTTTAATTGTAGGCTGGTGATGTCATTCTCAGCGCTGGAAATTCGGAGCTCCACCTGCATTACACGTTCCATACAGTCGCTTAATTCTTTTCTCAAACCCTCCATCGCTGCTATAATCCCATCAAACTTAGTAGAGAAGTCTGCTCTCATTGAGCCAATGGCAGCAAGCACCGCACCTGTGCCGTCGTCAGCAGTCACCGCTCCTCCACTAGCTTCCTCCGCCATAACTGGGGGTTTTCCTGCTGCGTCACGGATGTGAAAGTCCGTTAATTTGGACTGTTTCGGCGGTTCACTTTTTCCTCCACCTGATTTCCCAGCCTTAGGCTTTACTGGCATATCCTCACCCAAACGCTGGGATAGTTTTGTTCCAATTGAGAGAGTTATTTGTCGATTTTTTTTTTTTTTTATTTTTAGGAGCAGAGTAGAGGGAAGCATGTCCTCCTACGTGGCGGCCATGACCGGAAGTCACCATGTGCCTTTTACTAAGGAGTGGCTTCCATCTGGCCACTCTTATCATATAGGCCTGATTGGTGGATTGCTGCAGAGATGGTTGTCCTTCTGTAAGGCTCTCTATCCACAGAGGAATGATGGAGCTCTGACAGAGTGACCATCGGGTTCTTGGTCACCTCCCTGACTAAGGCCTTTCTCTCCCGATCACTCAGTTTAGACGGCCGACCAGCTCTAGGATGAGTCCTAGTGGTTCCAAACTCTTTCCATTTAAGGATGATGGAGGCCACTGTGCTCATTGGGACCTTCAAAGCAACAGAAATTTTTGTACCCTTCCCCAGATTTGTGCCTCGAGACAATCCTGTCTCGGAGATTTACAGACAATTCCTTTGACTTCATGCTTGGGTTGTGCTCTGACATGTACTGTCAACTGTGGGACCTTATATAGACAGGTGTTTGCCTTTCCAAATCATGTCCAATCAACTGAATTTACCACAGGTGGACTCCAATTAAGCTGTAGAAACATCTTAAGGATGATCAGTGGAAACAGGATGCACCTGAGCTCAATTTTGAGCTTCATGGCAAAGGCTGTGAATTCTCATGTACTGTACATGCGATTTCTTAGTTTTTTATTTTTAATAATTTTTCCAAAATCTCAAAAAACCTTTTTCATATTGTCATTATGGGGTGTTGTGTGTAGAACTTTGAGGAAAAAAACGAATTTAATCCATTTTGGAATAAGGCTGTAACATAACAAAATGCATAAAAAGTGAAGTGCTGTGAAGACTTTACGGATGCATTGTAATTTAGGTTTTGTTTGTTTAATGATATATTTTATGCAGCAGCTCCAGCAAGCACAGTTTATTAAATGACAACAATACTGGACAAAATATAATGATTTGTTTGTTTAACCAGTTATTTTGCACAGCTGAGAAAAAAAAATAGTCCCTTCTAAATCTAGCCAGTAACTGTTGCTAAACATCTCAATCAGCATGAAGTTGTTTATTGTCATTTCATACACATATAAACAAATTAAATTTTGTCAAGTGCAAAAGTAAGTTTACATACCGGTCACCTGTTGAGTCAGTACAGCAGAAGACCCGAGATGAAGATGCCATAGCTAGCCAGTGGCTAGTAGTTAGCATACTAGTGATCACATGCTTTGCTCACTTTTTCTTAGCATTTTCAGATGAAACAAAGAGTCCATCACCACAAAGGTACTGTGTTCTGTTAATCGAGACAATAAATCCAACTCTAGCACTGCCTATTTTTTTAAGCAGATGTGAA
Source organism: Pholidichthys leucotaenia (assembly GCA_020510985.1). Taxonomy (NCBI): domain Eukaryota; kingdom Metazoa; phylum Chordata; class Actinopteri; order Cichliformes; family Pholidichthyidae; genus Pholidichthys; species Pholidichthys leucotaenia. Next base: position 284,465,836 of record CM035848.1, on the reverse strand, counting down.
TTAACTTAATGAGTTTAATGACGTTTATACAAGGGCAGAAGTAAACAAAGTTTGATTTCTAAAGGGTGGGATTTCTGGGTCATGGATGTATAATTTCTTTTGAAACAGCACCTCACTGTGGAAATGAAGGTATACAAAACAGTACTGCAATTCTCAGAGAGTTGATAGTAAATTACTGTTAGTAATTAATGGTTACATGAACACCTTTGAAGGGCGGAGTGATACCATCCAGTGAAGCATTTGAGTGCACTTATTGGTAAATATAGTAACTCCTGGAATCCATCAATCAAATATAATTTGTCCAGTTCTCCAGTGTTCATTTGTGCACTACTTCATCTTTCTTGACTTAGAGCTCAGACCTTGACCTGACTTGGGTTGATTATCACCATTGTAATTATGTCTGGGTAGCTAGGACTTGAGACTTTCTTGTGTCTTTGGTCTTCTGTTTCTGGGGGCAACTGCGGGGCCTCCATCCCCATGTGCTCTCATGCGCTCATAAATGTTATTTTGACATGGTGGTGGATGTTGTCTGCAGTGTGGCTGGTACTGGGGTCCCATGAACTGGGAGGATGCAGAGATGAAGCTGAAGGGGAAACCAGAGCGGGTCCTTTCTGGTTCGGGGACAGAGTTCGGACCCACGATATATCCTGAGCCTCAGCTTCAGGTCGCAGGGAGTCACCCATCACACGCGCATGGAGCACTACCGAGGTAAGACACAAAACGTATTAATTACTGTACATATTGCTATTATTTTTCAGTTCTATCATGCACTTACAAAAGATTAAAATAGTCTACAAAATAATCAGAGAGAGCATCACATTTACAAGCCCCAAAGGAAGAAAAACTACACAATTCTAGTGCTGGCACTGTAGCATTTATCAAACTAAATTTAATTGGAAGAAAAGCAGTAGTGATGCATTGCTATAGATTTTGTGATGCATTATCCAATTCTTGGATGTTGTATTTTTTTTTTAATTCTTGCTTTAATAGCCCTACAGTATTTATTATCCACAGTCTGCTGTATTTGAAGATGGTCTCCAAGCTTAAAAGTGTGTATTTCTTTCATAAATCCCCATAATATTCCAGCCAATTTCCAGTCAATGTAAAACATCCCATGGGCGGGACACCGGAATGTTAAGATTTTAAGATATTTCCAACGTGAATCCCAGAGTTCAACCTGTACTGTGGAAAGAGCCAATTTGAGTAGTCACTGGCAGAAAAATGCCATGGACATCAGCATTATTGAGGTTTATTTCAAATATTGACTTTTTTTTTTAATAATCTTTGAGTGTATCTGGCCCTGCGATGGACTGGCTATCTGTCCAGGGTGTACCCTGCCTCTCGCCCAAAGATGCTGGGATAGGCTCCAGCCCCCCCGCGACCCGAAATGGATTAAGCGGAAGAAGATGAATGAATGAGTGTATCTGTCTCTCTGTGTTGGCCCTGTAAGTGGAACAAGATGGATGGCTGGATGTATTTCATAATACTCATCTTTCATAATCTTTCATAATTCAAAGATTATCAAATCTTTGATTTCATAATCTCCTTGGTTCAGTTCCCTTTCACACAGGCAAAAATTCAAGTGGACCAAACTGCATCACGTTAAATCCTGCGAGACTTGGGTCAGAACTAGGGATGCAAGTTATCGGTTAATTCATTAATTGATAATTGATTCACCTTATTGGTTGGTTAATGATTAATTGAGAAGAGGCATTTTTCCTGAGAATCTGAATTTCCCTCTGTACAATACAGTCTATCTTTAACATAAAAGTTGCTGTTTTTTCATGTGCTGAATAAAACATGAAGATCCTATTCCTCAACAATTTATTGTACCATTTGCATTTTTTTTTTTTTTTTACTACAGACAATGGCATTTTTTGTAGTTTACAAATTTTGCACTGTATAGTGTCTACTATGTGCTGGTACATCTCAGTAAATTACAAATATCACAATTTTTAATTCATTTTAAAAACTACATACCTGTGCATGCCCGTGCATGCCCATGCATACCCATAGAAAGCAAGTGTAAGCAAACATTTCTGCATGGCTGTCGAAAGTTACTGTTACCATGGCAACAGCAACCATGGTGAAACCTGCCTTGGATCTTTGACGTCACCACTTGTTTGTTGATGCTTGGCTTTGATCTGTGATGCCTGCTTTTGATCTTTGATGATGTCATAGCGAGTGCTATGATCGTGAGTGCAGCCTGCCTTTGATCTCATGGCAAGTCCTATGATGTTTTTACGAGTCCTATGATCGTGACATCATGACATCGTGACCGACAGAGATTTCTTGAATTACATATAGAGCGATATTCCTTGTCTCCAGGGCATGGGTCCCAGCCCACATCCTCTAAGTTTGGATTTTCTGTAGTCTTCCTCTTAGTTTAGGTTTATCAGCATTATTATTATTATGAGTGATGGCTGCCTTTGATCTTTGACATGGTTCCCATGGCAACACAAAGAGCTATGCTTGCGACACACAGACATTGGTGGTCCTATGATCCTTGGCGTCATAGGAACATCATAGGACATAATGTAGCCATAGACTTCATATCTATATGACGGCATTGTGAGTCCTCCAATGCCTGAGTTCATAGGATCATCATAGGACATCATGCGGACATCATAGGCCGTCCTCGAAATGCCTGAGATCATAGGATCATCATAGGTCATAGCAAGTGGTATGATCATGAGTGATGCTTGCCGTTGATCACATAGCCAAAGACATCTGTCTATATGTCTATATGATGTCATATAGCCATCCTATCTATAGATCATCGGAACATCACAGGTCAAAGCAAGTCCTATGATTGGAAGTGATGTCTGCCGTTGATCTCTTCTTCTTCTTCTTCTTCTTCTTCGTCTTCGTCTTCTTCGTCTTCTTCGTCTTCGTCTTCTTCTTCGTCTTCTTCTTCTTCTTCTTCTTCTTCTTCTTCTTCTTCTTCTTGATTTGATTGGTGGTTGGCAAACAGCTTACAGGTGCATTACCGCCACTGACTTGATTATCATCACTCTGTATTTTTGTATAAGGAGTTCTGAACAACTCCTTATGTGTGGAAAAAAATTATCTGTCCTTGGACTGTGACCTCGGGGGCATCAATTGCTTCTTCTTCATCTTCTGTCGGTTACTGGTGGATGGCCTCAATTGCTGTCTCTTCTTCTGCTAGACTCGATTGGCCGTTGGCAACCAGCTCAAAGGTGCATCACCGCCACTGACTTGATTATGTTTTCCTCATAGCTTTGTGATGTTGTCCTCATAGCCTTGTGACGTTTTCCTCATAGCTTCGTGACGTTTTCCTCATAGCTTTGTGACGTTTTCCTGTTATCGCTCTGTGACGTTTTTCTCATAGCTTTGTGTGCTTTGTGACGTCTTCCTTATAGCTTTCTGACGTAATCCTCATAGCTTTGTGGCTTTGTGACGACATCTTCCTTAAAGCTTTTCTAGATTGCAATCGGATGTTTTCTTTGTTCCCGGTATCATCTTCTTCTTCTTCTTCATCTTCATCTTCATCTTCATCTTCATCTTCATCATCTTCATCTTCATCTTCTCTCGATTACTGGCGGATAGCAAACAACTGAAAGGTGCATACCGCCACCTACTGTACAAGAGTGTGTAAGTCACCTGCGTCACTGTTTATATCACTCCTCTTCTTCTTGCCGGCTGGCAACCAGCCCGCAGGTGCACCATCGCCACCCATTGGGTTGGAGTGTGGACAAAAGAATGGCAGGAAAAAAAAAAACAAAAAAAACTTTTTTCTTTTAATTAATCCGGTTACCCTTAAATATCTAAATAGAGCTACATATATTTCTTTGACTGAGGTTGCTAACATGTTTTCCAAACCAAAATTTAAATTAGCCCTTTCCATTACTGCAATCAGATGTTTTCTTTGTTCCTGATATCCTTGACATTCCAACAAAATGTGCTGAACTGTTTCTGGAGAACCACAATGTGTACAGCTGCCAGTTGGGTGTTTACCTATTCTATGTAGCATTTGGTTCAAAGTAGTATGTTACTGGCGGATAGCAAACAACTGAAAGGTGCATTCCGCCACCTACTGTACAAGAGTGTGTAACATTATGTCATCTGAGCCCAATCCCTAAATTCTATGACTTAATCCTGTGTTATTTAAAAAAAGAGAAAAGAGACCTTCTTGGGATTCTTATTGCCTCTCCATCTCCATCTGTTCCCAGAATTCCAGTTAAATCCCATTCCCTACCGGCCTATCGAACTTCATTTTCCATTATCTGTCTTTCATTTCCATATTTGTGACAGTGTAATAAGATGTGATCGACATTTTCTTTTACTCCACATTCTCTACATTTGTCACTTTCGCTAAATCTATCCTGTCTGATTGAACTGTATGCTGGAATAACAAAATTAAGTGAGGTTGAAGCCATGTGTCCTGTACACACACTAGCTGTGGTACAACTTCTAGTTTGTAAAGATCTTCTTGAATTCTTGTCCATTTGCTATAAGACTCCTCGCATTCCACTCTAGTATGTGTGGTACCATAATTAAAGTCTTGTTTTAGCATGTGCAGTCTCCCCAGTTTCAGCTTTCAATAAAGCATGAATCTGGTCAGCTGTGGTATCTTTCACACCTAGGAAGCTTCCTGCTGCTTCCACAATGGTTTTGATTCTGTCACTTTTCTTCTTTAGCTGTGCAGCAACATTCATGATGTGGCAGATAAAAGCTATAAAGTTTGTCCTCTTAACTATCAATGTGTCATCATCCATTTTGCATTTGTGAACACAAACATTCCTTGCAGCAGCACAATCCTGTGCTTGCGTGGGACCCGTTGATTACTGGGCTTCCATTTGAACTGAACTTCTTTGAGGAAGGCCTGCTGTGTTTCTGACTATTCCTGCCTCTCTAACTGTCTTTAGAGCTTCCGCATATGAGATTTTCTTAGTTATTCTGATTTCCTGGGCTTGTCTAGCTTCCCTCTGCACAACACATCCTCCATATGCAGCACTGTGCTCGCCCCCACAGTTGCAACACTTTACTTTGGCGTCCTTGTCACATTTACCATATTCATGCTCCCCTCCACATCGAGCACATCTTAGCTTTCCCCTACATTGCTGAGCAATGTGGCCCATCCTTTGACATTTGTAGCACCTGGGTGGCTTTGGGACGTATTCTCTGACACTGAAATACAGGTATCCTATTAGGACTGATTTAGGGAGTGTTTCCTCAAACTGAATCATGACAGACTGTGTGTCCTTCAGCGAACCTTCTTTTTTACTCTGCAGCCTTTTCACATCATTCACCTTTCTTCCTTGGATCTCGTTTTTCACTTCTTCCTTAGGCATGCACAAAGGGACACCTGATATAACTCCCCTCAAGTTAGCTGTCACGCCAGGAACATGTGCCTTCATTTGTTCTCTGTTTAGACATGTCATTGTCAGTATTTTCTGTTGCTGTTGTTTACTTGTGGCTTGAATTAACAGCCGGTTATTCTTCAAGAACTTTGCAAACTTAACTCTCCCAATTTCTTTCTCAATTGCTTTTGTTAGCTTAACTGGGTGATAGTGCCCCCCACCCTGATTGAACTCAATGACAACCTTCCAGTCATTCCCATCCATCCATCCATCCATCTATCTTCTACCACCACTTTTCCGGAGGTCTGGGTCACAGAGGCAGCAATTCAAACAGAGAAGCCCAGACTTCCCTCTCCCCAGCCACCTGCTCCAGCTCTTCAGAGAGGATACCAAGGTGTTCCCAGACCAGCTGGGAGACATAGTCTCTCCACTGAGTCCTGGGTCTGCCCCGGGGTCTCCTCCCAGTGGTACGTGCAAAATCACCTCAAGTAAGAGGCGCATCCAGGGGGCATCCTGATCAGATGCCCATACCACCTCAACTGGCTCCTTTCAATGTGGAGGAGCAGCGGTTCTACTCTGAGCCTGTCCCGGATGACTGAGCTCCACACCCTGTCTCTAAGGGTGAGTCCAGCAATCCTACGGAGAAAGCTCATTTCAGCCATTTGTATCCACAGTCTCGTTCTTTCGGTCATTACCCAAAGCTCGTGACCATAGGTGAGAGTAGGAATGTAGATTGACTGGTAAATCAACAGCTTTGCCTTAGAGCTTAGCTCCCTCTTCACCACAACAGGCTGGTACAACGTCCACATCACTGCAGATGCTGCTCCGATCCATCTGTCAATCTCTCGCTCCATTCTCCCCTCACTCATGAATAAGACCCCAAGATACTTACACTCCTCCACTTGGGACAGGAGCCTGTCCCCAACCTGGAGAGGACAATCCACCTTTTTCCGGCTGAGGACCATGGACTCGGATTTGGAGGTGCTGATTCTCATCCCAGCCGCTTCACACTCAGCGGCAAACCGTTCCAGCAAGAACTGTAGGTCATTGCTGGATGAAGCCAGTAGGACAACATCATCTGCAAACAACAGAGATGAGATCCTGTGGTCACCAAGCATGACACCCTCCGTTCCCTGGCTATGTCTACAAATCCTGTCCATAAAAATTATGAACAGGATCGGTGACAAAGAGCAGCCCTGGCGGAGTCCAACTCTCACTGGGAATGAGTCCAATCGAGTGTTGGCAATACGAACCAAACTCTCACAACGGTCGTACAGAGACCAAATAGCTCATAACAACAAGCCCGATACCCCATACTCCCGAAGCACCTCCCACAAAAAACCACGAGGGACAAGGTCGAATACCTTCTCCAAGTCCACAAAACACATGTAAACTGGTTGGGCAAACTCCCACAAACCCTCGAGGATTCTCGAGAGGGTAAAGAGCTAGTCCGATGTACCACGGCCAGGACGAAAACCACATTTCTCCTCCTGAATCCGAGGTTCAACCAACGGCCGGACTCTCCTCTCCAGTACCTTGGCATAGACCTTCCCAGGGAGGCTGAGGAGTGTGATCCCTCTAAAGTTGGAGCACACCCTCCGGTCCCCTTTTTTGAAGAGAGGAACCACCACCTCGGTTTGCCATGCCAAAGGCACTGCCCTCGACCACCACACAATGTTGCAGAGGCGTGTCAACCATGACAACCCAACAACATCCAGGGCCTTGAGGTACTCAGGGCGAATCTCGTCCACCCCCGGGGCCGGCCACCAAAGAGATTTTTAACCACCTTGGCGACCTCAGCCCCTGTGATAGGCGAGTTGTCCCCCTCGTCTATAAGCCCTGCTTCCTCTGTGGAAGGCGTATCTGTGGGATTGAGGAGATCCTCAAAGTATTCCTTCCACCACCCAATGATGTCCCCAGTCAAAGTCAGCAGCGCCCCATCTGCGTCATACACAGTGTGGACAGGGAGCTGCTTCCCCCTCCTGAGCCGCCAAACAGTTTGTCAGAATCTCTTCAGAATCTCTTTGAGGCCGACCGAAAGTCTTGTTCCATGGCTTCACCGAACTCCGAACTCCTCCCACACCCGAGTTTTTGCTTCAGCAACCACCCGAGCTGCACTCCGCTTAGCCTGCCGGTACACCTCAGCTGCTTCGGGAGTCCCACAAGCCAACCAAGCTTGATAGGACTCCTTCTTCAGCTTAATGGCCCCCCTCACCACTGGTGTCCACCACTTGGTTCTGGGGTTGCCATCATGAGATGCCCCGATGACCTTGCGGCCGCAGCTCTGAGCCGCTGCTTCAACAATGGAGGTGGAGAACATGGCCCATTCAGACTCCATGTCTCCAGACTCCCTCGGAATGTGGTCAGAGTTCTTCTGGAGGAGGGAATTGAAGACTCCCGGACAGGGGCCTCAGCCAGACATTCCCAGCATACCCTCACTATACGTTTGGGTCTACCAGGTCTGAATGGCATCCTCCCCCGCCATCGGATCCAACTCACCACCAGGTGGTGATCACTTGACAGCTCTGCACCTCTCTTTACCCGAGTATCCAAGACATACGGATGCAGGTCTGAGGACACGATAACAAAATCGATCATCAACCTGCGACCTAGGGTGTCCTGGTGCCAGGTGCACATATGGACACCCTTATGCTTGACGATGGTGTTCGTTATGGACAAACTGTGGTTAGCACAGAAGTCCAATTACTGAATACCACTCTTGTTCAGATCGGGCAGGCCGTTCCTCTCAATCACCCCCTTCCAGGTTTCGCTGTCGTTGCCCACGTGTGCATTGAAGTCCCCCAGTAGGACAATGGAGTCTCCAAGAGGAGCACCCTCCAGCACCCCAGTCAGAGACTCCAAAAAGGGTGGGTACTCTGAAACATCATTTGGTGCATAGGCACAAATGATGGTCAGGACCCATTTTCCAACCCGAAGGCGCAGGGAAACAACCCTTTCGTCCACCAAGGAAAACTTCAATATAGAGGCAGCAAGGTGGGGGGATACAAGAATACCCACCCCTGCTCATCGCCTCTCGCCCAGGGCAACTCCAGAGTAGGCCAAGCTCCAGCCCCTCTCCAGGAGACTGGTTCCAGAACCGGAGTTGTGTGTTGAGGTGCGGCCGACTATATCTAGCTGGTATCTCTCAACCTCATGCACTAGCTCAGGCTCCTTCCCCACCAGAGAGGTGACATTCCACGTCCCAAAAGCCAGTTTAGGAAGCTTGGGATCAGTCCACCAAGGTCTCCGCCTTTGACTGCCACCTGATCCACATAGCACCGGACCCCCAGTCATTCCCTACATCCTCAAACTGCCATCCATTTTGGCCAGTTTGTGTTTTCTTCGCAGTGTTACTTCCTCCCGCATCACTCTCATCTGACCCACTTCTGGGTCTTGTTGGCCCCCTAGCTGCTCTTTTCCAGCCCCCAGGCCTGAATAGTGTCCAGCCCACCTCATCTTTATCATACCCGTCAGAGCTAGATGCTATAATGTTACAGACAGCGTACTCGCATTTGAATGTCATAAAAATATCTTCCTGTATCTATTGAGTCCCAATATTCTTGCCACTTTTTCACTATAAACTTTTTATTAATTATTGATTTGCCTTCTGCCTTACTGAGTGAGATCTGCAGATCCACCGCCTCGAATTTCAATGATTGTTTTGCTAATAAGTCCACATCCTCATTACCCTCTATTCCAACGTGGGCTCGAACCCAAAGAAAGTTCACTGACTGACCTTTACTGTAGAGGCTGTAAATTAAGGAGTGGATTTCTACAATTAGGTCCTGCCTACACGACTGCAGTGGCTGAACACTCTTGAGAGCTGCCCAACTATCTGAAGCAATGACTGCATTTTTCCTATAATTTATCTCCAACCACTGTAGAGCTAATATAATGGCAACTAGCTCAACTGTGTATACTGATAAGTGATTACTGGTTCTTTCCAGCAAAAGCCAGTGGTCCTCAAATATTTTGCAAGCAGTTTCATGAAATGGTCAGTCAGAAAGCAACTCACACCAGCTTGGACGTCGCCTGGGTTAACAAGGCCAGGAGTTCCTGGCAGCGGAGGGCGAAGGACAGAGCTGCGTGGAGGAATCTGATCAGACCTAAATGAAACTGTCATTGTCGCCCCCGGCAGACTGCTATGATGTGGTGTGGTGGTATTGATAGATATTTTATACTGAGGAATGTATACTACAGCTCCACTACGACCAGTTGTAGGGTCCTTGGAACCATTGGTAAATGCTATCAGCATGTTTCTGAAGTTCTGTTCAGTATATTTATGCACTATATAATCTGTTGCTGATTGCTTATGTTGCCTCCTCAGTTGTTGTATTTCAAAATCTACTAGTGGTATCTTAAACAGCCATGGAGGAATAACAGACCACAGGACCGTTGGGCTGAAATCCATGTTTTAATCCTGCCTGCTTAGCAGTGGCATCACTTATCCATCCAAAGCTACTAATGTTGGACTCATTGTGTTCCCAGCAATCATTAGGAGTAGCTTTTGCAGGATGTGACCTCTTATGTCCCTTCAAGTTGATCCAGTATGCCAGCATTTATTTGGTTCTTATTAATCTTAAGGGCATTTCACCTGTCTCTACTTGGATCGCTGATACTGGAGAAGTTTTAAATGTACCACAACATATCCTAAGAGCCTTGGTCTGCTCTATGTCCAGTTGGTTCAGGTGACAATCACATAGTCATAGACACCTGTCTATATGTCTCTATGACGTCTTCTATCTTCTTCTTCTTCTTTTAGATTTGATTGGTAGTTGGCAACCAACTTACAGGTGCATTACCGCCACTGACTTGACCATCATCTCTCTATATCTTTGTATAAGGAGTTCTTATAAAGAGTTTGGAACAACTCCTTATGTGTGAAAAAATTATCCATCCTTGGACTGTGTCCTCAGTGGCGTCAATAGCTGTGCCAGCCAGCCAGCCATGTAGACATATCTACACACGTGGACAAAATTGTTGGTACCCCTCTGTTAATGAAAGAAAAACCCACAATGGTCACAGAAATAACTTGAATCTGACAAAAGTGGTAATAAATAAAAATTCTATGAAAATTAACCAATGAAAATCAAACAATGCTTTTGAATTGTGGTTCAGCAGAATTATTTTAAAAAACAAACTCTTGAAACAGGCCTGGACAAAAATGATGGTACCCCTCGAAAAGATTTAAAATAATGCGACCATAGGGACATGATCAACCAAGATGTGTCCCCTAATTAACATCACAGGTGTCTACAAACTTGTAATCAGTCAGTCGGCCTATTTAAATGGTGACAAGTAGTCACTGTGCTGTTTGGTGACATGGTGTGTACCACACTAAACATGGACCAGAGGAAGCAAAGGAGGGAAGTTGTCTCAGGAGAGTAGAAAGAAAATTATAGACAAGCATGTTAAAGGTAAAGGCTATAAGACCATCTTAAAGCAGCTTGATGTTCCTGTGACTACAGTTGCACATATTATTCAGAAATTTAAGATCCACGGGACTGTAGCCAACCTCCCTGGACATGGCCGCAGGAGGAGACGTATAATACGAATGGTAACAAAAGAGCCCAGAACAGCCTGATGGCTGGGGTCTTTCTGCAACTGTGGGGGTCCCCCCTACAGTTGAAAGTGCTATGAGATGACTGTTGTTGTGAAATGGTATTATATAAATAAAGTTGAATTGAATTGAATTGAACCTCTAAACACATTCATGGTGAACTCCAAGGTCAAGGTACATCAGTGTCAGATCGCACCATCCGTCGTTGTTTGAGCCAAAGTGGACTTCATGGGAGACGACCAAGGAGGACACCGCTGTTGAAAACAAATCTGTCATGACCCGAGCACTATGCCTTGGTGCTCGGGTTATTCTTGTCAGGGTTTGACAGCGGCATTATTATTCTAGCTCTCCGAGCTCTTATTATGATAGTGCTCGGGGAGGCATCCGTTGAGCTGTCAAACCCTCAACAGCTGTGCTGCATTTGTGGTCGTTAGCGCTCAGGCTACTTTAACCCGCGCTGGCGGCCGCATCGGCGCAGCAGTGTCTGTTAATTCTCCGTCACGCTACGGATGCTTAGGATTTATTCCTACCACGTCTGCTTGGTTTGACCGTCGTGCCCCTGGACTAGTAAGTGTGCTGTATAGCCTTACCCCTCCCGGTGTGTATCGATCTTTGTGTGTCTCTGCCTTAGCAGCCAGTGTTATTATTATCACCAACCTCGTCTGTCTGTACTTGACTGTCTCCTCCTCTGGACCTGTAGAGCTGTTTAGCCTATGCCTCCTGTTGTGAGTAGACTCAAGTGTCAATGTCTCAGCAGCTTGTGTTGTCACTATTTTCACCGTTAATAAAACTCTCACTAAACTCTCAGGTGACTGTGTGGCATCTTATGGTGGCTCGCGAGAGCCACCCGTGACAGTACACTGCTGCCAAAACGGTGTTACAGTGACGCCAACCCAAGACGCAATTCACCAGGGAGTTTTGAGTTTTTTGGACAGTTGCTGTTTCCGTCTGGGTACTGAGTGTGTGGGAAGAATGCCGTCGCGGAGGGACCGCGCTGGGAGCCCGAGCCACGAGCTGACAGGCTTTCTGGAAGTCGTGGATGAGATGCTCATCTCCGCTTCACTGCTGGACTACCATCATAGAATACACTGGTACCTAGACGCTGCTGAAGACGTCCTTCGTCATCTCCCTTCCCACTGGGCCGACCACCCGGAAGTCGACGCGAGGAGGGAAGATATCGCCGCACAACGCGAGATTTTCCTGATGCTGGAGGAGGAACACGGCGTGAAGCAGGAGAAGAGGCACTCCTGCTCTTGGCCTGTGGATCCTGATCCCGTCCTCGATCCAGTCCTGGAGTTCGCACCATCTGGGGGCCGGCGGAGGCGTCAGCATCGCGGTCGAGCACGTCTTCAGCAAGCTCCTGCTCCGGATCCATTTCCAGGCCGCCGGAATGACCCGCTCAATCAGCCAGCTGCTGAGAGTGAGCTGAGTCCTGTGCCGGTGAGCTCCGTCCATGGGTCCTGGGTTACCATCCAGCGAGCGAGGGAAGGAGCAACGTCCTCTACAGCTGGCACCATCTTCCCTGCAGGAGACAGGCAAGTTCAATTTCACTTACCTATCCATCATAGTGATCTGTCTTGTCTGACTCCTGGGGGTGAAGCTCGGGGTTCGCAGCTCCCCGAGTTTCCTTCTCCAGCTGTAGCCAGTAATACTGAACCTGCTGCCTCTGTGTTTCCTCCTGCGGAGCGGTCCTCGGCATCAGTCCCACGCCGTCAAACGAGGGGGAGGCCTGCGGCTCTGGGAGATATCCCGGCCCTGCAGCCTTGTGTTGGACAGAGGAGGAGAACGGCCTGCGGTGAGGAGTCAGAGCCGACGAGTGAGCGTCTCCAGGGTTCCTCAGAGATGCAGCCCGAGTCAGCAGGTCGAGGGTCCTCTGCCCCCACGCCATACAGATTATTGGCGTGGACGCCAGCGCGAGAGGATCCAGCTGCAGAGACCATCAGGCTGGCTGTGGAACCCGACGCAGCCGAGTGGGAGCCCGACGACGAGCGTCTGTCTGAACCTGGATCGACGAAGTCCTGGACGGCTCCAGAGCCCGAGTGCAGGCAAGTGCTCTTCCTTGTTTTCCTTTATGGTGTGTTAGAGCATTTTTGCCTGCCTCATGGGGAGGCGAACGAGGGGCAGCCGTCTGCTGCACCCGAGCTCGTCTCGCTGGGCTCTGGCGCTGCCGGTGGAACTGATCCCGGTCCTCTCTTGTTCTCTGAGCCTCTCCACAGCGTTACTAGTCTGGAATCTGTCAAGGTCACGGGACTGGAGGTTCCAGGTTCGGGGATGGAGGTCGTCGCCGAGGTGACCCAGTCGGGGTCCGACGCGTGGGCCGAGGTGACCCAGTCGGGGTCCGACGCGTGGACCGAGGTGACCCAGTCGGGGTCCGACTCAGGTGTGGCTGCGACCCAATCGGGGTCCGACGAGGTCCAGTGGGGGTCCAGCACAGGTGTGGCTGTGACCCAGTCGGGGTCCGACGTGGGTGCAGCGGTGACCCAATCGGGGTCCGACGAGGTCCAGTGGGGGTCCAGCGCAGGTGCGGCTGCTACCCAATCAGGATTCGAGGAGGTTCAATTTTTTGATTGTTCCCCTCTCAGGAGCCACCAGCTGGGGGCCGTTGGAGGTTTTTGTCTGGCAGACTTGCGCTCTCATGTATTGTCGTCATTAGGCGGGCTGCATGCTATTCCTCCACGGTCCTGGTGGTTGTGGGATGCGGGTCGGCCACCCGAGGAACTGCTTTGTGCGTTCAGCGTCTTGGGTTGGTCGCCCGATAAACTGTGGTTGCTACTGGGTGACCTGGTTCGGCCACCAGAGGACTTGTTTCTGGGGGCCTGGGACTGGGGCAGGCCGCCTGGCCATGTACTGTTTTGTGGGACTATCCGTGGGCCATCGGAGGCAGGGAGGTCGCCGGAGCTCTGCCTGGGGGGCGTTGGATCTTCGCCGATCATCTTTTGTTTTGGCCCATACGGTATCTGGGTTATGTCAAGGTTAGTTAGAGCAATTTTAGATTGCCTCATGTGTTTTGAAAGCCATAGTCAAGTCATGTCAAGTTATGTAAAGCAATTTTTGTTGCCTCATGTGTGTATTTGAAATCCATAGTCAAGTCATGTCATGTTATGTAAAGCATTTTTTTATTGCCTCATGTGTGTTTACAGTCCATAGTTATGTCAAGTTATGTTTAGCAACTTAGATTGCCTCATGTGTGTTTATAGTCCATAGTCGGGGTTTTGTTTTTTTTGTTTCGTCCTCCCCTCTTCCTTTTGAGGGGCTATGGTCAAGTTTTGTTTTTTGTTTTGTTCTCCCCTCTTTCTTTTGAGGGGCCATAGTTTGGTGTTCTCGTTTCTTAGTTTCTAGGTGTGTGCATTTATTTCTTGTTTCTCTTTCATAGTTACCATGTGTTAGTGTGCATTTTTTTTTTCTTGGTCATAGTCATGTGTTTGCATTTATGTCTTGTTTTTTTTCCATAGTTATCATGTTTGCATTTATTTCTTGTTTTGGTTTCCAGGGTCATTGTGTGTTTGGGTTTATTTTTTTTGGCTGGGTTATGTACACTGGAGTTAGACGGGTTGTCTGTGGTCTCGGAGGGAAAACTTTCAGTGTCAGGTGCTTTTTTTGCTTTGTTTGTTTTTCCTTTGTATTGTAGTCATGTCTTGTTTTGTTTTTTTTTTCTCTGTTTTTTTTTCCTCTCGTCATTGTTCTGGGGAAAATGGGATGGATATGTCAGGTGATGTATTCTTTTCCTTTTCTGTTTAGGGTTTTGTTAGGTTTTGTTTGGCTCCTTCCTTGCCTGTTCCTCAATCCACTCGCCCTGTGGTTGGGGGGAGGGGGGTGTCATATCCGGCTCTAGGGAGCCGGGCAATCAGAGCCAGGGACAAGCCAGTGAGTCGAGATGGTTTATTTTGGGTAAGGGATAAGGGATGAGGAGAGCACAGATACTCATGCAGAGGTACACTCACAGGTTGCACAGCGCAGAGGTAAGCAGCTCGTACCGGACGTGGGGGTAGCAAGACGTACATCCTCACAGCGGGATACAAACACAGGAATGCTGCAAGGGGAGTTGAGGCTGACACCAGACGAAGGGGCTTCAGCCTAGCAGTGCTTATGTCGCAGCCCCGAGTCATCGAGGCTGCTCCTATTTATCCTCATTGGCAGCGCCCCAGCTGATGAAGACTAATTGGCCCCAGCCGTCCATAATGCTGCCAGCTGGGGGCCAGCTGAGACGCTGCTCAATGGGAGGCAGGGATGAGGGAAAACATGGGCTCAGTGCCGAGACGGCATCTCAACCCATGGTGACAGAGCCCCTCCCTCAAGGTCGGGCTCCTGAACGACCAGGAACATCCCAGCCCCCCCCCCCCCCACCTAGGGTGGGAGGAAGGGAGGCGGACCGGAGGGGAAGAAGCCAAGGGAAGGACAACACCAATGGGGCAATGTAGGGTAGCGGGAAAGAAAAACCCAAATACAATACTGACAACAGAACAATTAACCCAGGTACAGATGGGGAGAAGAACTGGGTCAGCACGCCGGTTACATACTACCCAGAGAGTACCAACCATGCGTGACCCAGAGCAAGAAAAAAAAAAAAAAAAAAAAAAAACCACCAAAAAGGTACAGGGCAAAAAATGCTGAGTATGGTCAAATAAAGGGAAAACACAATACACAGCACCAATATAAGTACATACACACAGTCACCAAGAAAAGTGAGGGTGACTGGAACAAATGGACAATTACAGAGCATGGTGTTACGGAAAACAAGGCACATGACTCTATAATGAACCAACAGGGCATAAAAAAGAAATACTGAGTGCAGGCAAAGAAAAACCCACACACATGAATATATAAATACCCACAGTCACCTAAAGAAATGAAAGTGACTGGAATGAATGGGCAACTGCAGAGTATGGTCTGAAAGGGAACAAAACATAACTCTACAATGCAAAAACGAGACTAAAAACATGGTACAAAAAATAAAATGCTGGGTACGAGGGAAGGAAAACGCACAGCACTATAAATACACATCCACCAACAGGACAGACATTACACCCAAGTGACCTTAATAACGATAAAAGAAAAAGTGACACCCGAGGTGTATGGCAGGCAGAGTCCAAAAATAGCCGAGATGGCTCCGGAGATCTCCCCGCCCATTGTCCAGCTGGCGAATCAGGGGAAGAGAAATGTTCGGACGGCGAACTCTGGACCCAGATCCCAGGAATCCAGTCCAACGGCTGCCGAACCAGGCCGCCCAAAGGCAAACACAGACCAGTGGGGGGAAACCAGATCGCCGAACCGAAAGTTTTGCGGGTCGGGTCGTGGACCCGCATCACTCAACCACCAGGACCGTTGAGACGGACGAAGGGTCAGAGCGGATCCCGGTGGAAGAGGCTCAGGGGAGAGCCGATGACGAGGGCGGCGGGCCTCAGGGAAACGGCCACCTCCTCACCGGACCTGGACAACACTGGGGCAGCACCCACGTCGGACCCCGATCGGGCCTCAGGCGAACCCACGTTGGACCCCGATTGGGTCTCGGGCGAACCCACGTTGGACACTGCACCAGAACCGACCTCCAACGTTGAACCCGGACCCTCCAGCACCACGAGGAACAGCAACTCCTCGCCGGTGACCCTGGAAGAAGGCTCAGAAGAGAAAACAGAACCGGGATCAGGATCACCGGCAGCGCCAGAACCCGGCGAGACGAGCTCAGACGCAGCGGGCGGCTGCACCCTGCTCGTCTCCCCTGGAGATAGGCTGAAGTGCTCAAAGATAAAAAGAGAGAAAAGAAAGGAGAGCACTCGCCTGATCTCGGGTTCTGACGCCGTCCAGGACTGCGAAGATCCAGGATCCGTCGTCAGGAGGTCGTTGTCAGGCTCCCATCTAGCCGCGTCGGGCCCCGCAGCCAGCACGATGGTCAGCGCAGCTTGAGATCCCTCCAGCTCAGGTAACCCCGCCGACGACCCACTCGGCGTGAAGCCAGAAGAATCTCGTCCCGCTGGACCGAACCGCTCCTCCGTGGAGACCCAGGGACGCTCAGTCGTCAGCGTAGACTCCACGCAGCAGTCAGTCCCCCTCCTCCGTCCGCAATGTAGCTGCGGAACCACAGGCCCTCTCCATATCCCACCACGTTGACCCGGAGCCGGGGACCGCTCGGCGGAGAGAGACACAGAGGATGCGGGATTAGGAATACAGGTTACAGCAGGTGGGGAGAGTTCAGGGAGCTGCGAACCCTGAACTTCTCCTCCAGGGATGTGACAGAGCAAATCATTAAGCAGGTGTGAAAAAACAATGACTTGCCTGCCCCCTGGAGGTTGAGTATCGCCTGCTGTAGTGGAATCTGCTTCTTCCTCTCCCCGCCCGGCGATAACGGAGGACCCCCCGGGAATTCGTCTGAGGATCGCTCGCGTTGTCTCCAGCAGAGAGCTCACCAGGCCGGGATTCCAGGCACACACAGCGGTCAGGAAGCGCGTCGAGGAGGAGGGGGAAACAGCCGGGGTGAGCCAGCCCGAATGTCCAGGAATGACAGCGGGGGAACGAGGCTCAGGGGACGAGGCTGTAGAATCTCCACACTGACGAGGCGAAGAGGTGACAGCTGCGTGGGAGGAACGGTCCTGACGATGACCCAGAACTGGATCCGGACGAGGTTCGTGCAGAGGTGACTCGGCGATGTGATGACGACTACTCCCAGGGGACGAAGCGAGGGGGAAACCCAGGATTCGCCGCTCCAGATCGGAGATCGAGACGAGGAAGGCGTCGAGCACGGGAAAGCTTCGTAGCCCTGAAGTCCTCTCCATCAATCTCACTGCCGCCGCCACATGCCTGAAGGTGGTGACAGGAAACACAGTAGAGCTCGCGACAGCCACTCGACCCCGGACATAACTGCTGTCAGCTGCGGCTCCTTGAAGGGAATCCCGAGTGACGTGGCGCAGGTCGGGGGAAGTCCTCTGGTTGGCGCGAACTCCCGGACTGGAATAGCGGCAGGAACGGGACTCCGAAGCGGGGAAAGACGTCGCCCACTTCGACTCCCTGCCGGGATTTCCATCCACCCCGTGGAGCTTCTCTCGCTGTGTACCTGCAGCGTCTATCCTGGCACTGTCCTCCAGATGGTACAGAGAGTGAGGGTGACAGTCCAGGAGTTCCTCAGCACGGCCCGGATGCCAGCGTCTCGCGTTGGAGGCGTCGTGCAGGGTGAAGAACGTCCCGTCGACAGCCTCCGAGATGGACCTCAGCTCGTCGCCCTGGCGCCGGAAGTGACTCCTGGGAAACGGCATGCTAGCAGCGCTGACACCCGGACAGAAAGGTACATTTCCACAGCGACTCACGGCCGCCGGCAACTCTTCTGGCTGCGACATACTGTCATATCCGGCTCTAGGGAGCCGGGCAATCAGAGCCAGGGACAAGCCAGTGAGTCGAGATGGTTTATTTTGGGTAAGGGATAAGGGATGAGGAGAGCACAGATACTCATGCAGAGGTACACTCACAGGTTGCACAGCGCAGAGGTAAGCAGCTCGTACCGGACGTGGGGGTAGCAAGACGTACATCCTCACAGCGGGATACAAACACAGGAATGCTGCAAGGGGAGTTGAGGCTGACACCAGACGAAGGGGCTTCAGCCTAGCAGTGCTTATGTCGCAGCCCCGAGTCATCGAGGCTGCTCCTATTTATCCTCATTGGCAGCGCCCCAGCTGATGAAGACTAATTGGCCCCAGCCGTCCATAATGCTGCCAGCTGGGGGCCAGCTGAGACGCTGCTCAATGGGAGGCAGGGATGAGGGAAAACATGGGCTCAGTGCCGAGACGGCATCTCAACCCATGGTGACAGGGGGCAGGTGTTACTAGACGTTCAGAGCCCGTCAAGTGAAGGGGGACTACTGTCATGACCCGAGCACTATGCCTTGGTGCTCGGGTTATTCTTGTCAGGGTTTGACAGCGGCATTATTATTCTAGCTCTCCGGGCTCTTATTGTGATGGTGCTCGGGGAGGCTTCCGCTGAGCTGTCAAACCCTCAACAGCTGTGCTGCATTTGTGGTCGTTAGCGCTCAGGCTACTTTAACCCGCGCTGGCGGCCGCATCGGCGCAGCAGTGTCTGTTAATTCTCCGTCACGCTACGGATGCTTAGGATTTATTCCTACCACGTCTGCTTGGTTTGACCGTCGTGCCCCTGGACTAGTAAGTGTGCTGTATAGCCTTACCCCTCCCGGTGTGTATCGATCTTTGTGTGTCTCTGCCTTAGCAGCCGGTGTTATTATCATCACCAACCTCGTCTGTCTGTACTTGACTGTCTCCTCCTCTGGACCTGTAGAGCTGTTTAGCCTATGCCTCCTGTTGTGAGTAGACTCAAGTGTCAATGTCTCAGCAGCTTGTGTTGTCACTATTTTCACCGTTAATAAAACTCTCACTAAACTCTCTGGTGACTGTGTGGCGTCTTATGGTGGCTCGCGAGAGCCACCCGTGACAAAATCATAAAAAAGCCAGACTGGAATTTGCCAAACTGCATGTTGACAAGCCACAAAGCTTCTGGGAGAATGTCCTATAGACAGACGAGACAAAACTGGAACTTTTCGGTAAGGCACATCAGCTTTATGTTCACAGACGCAAAAATGAAGCATACCAAGAAAAGAACACTGGCCCTACTGTGAAACATGGAGGAGGTTCTGTTATGTTATGGGGCTACTTTGCTGCATCTGGCACAGGGTGTCTTGAATCTGTGCAGGGTACAATGAAATCTCAAGACTATCAAGATATTCTAGAGAGAAATGTGCTGCCTTGGGTCAGACAGCTTGGTCTCAGTTGCAGGTCATGGGTCTTGCAACAGGATAATGATGCAAAACACACAGCTAAAACATCCAAGAATGGCTAAGAGCGAAACATTGGACTATTCTAAAGTAGCCTTCTATGAGCCCTGCTCTAAATCCTATTGAACATCTGTGGAAGGAGCTGAAACATGCCGTCTGGAGAAGGCACCCTTCAAACCTGAGACAACTGGAGCAGTTTGCTCATGAGGAGTGGGTCAAAATACCTGCTGAGAGGTGAAGAAGTCTCATTGACAGTTACAGAAATTGTTTGATTGCAGTGATTGACTCAAAAGGTTGTGCAACAAAATATTAAGTTAAGGGTACCATCATTTTTGTCCAGGCCTGTTTCATGAGTTTGTTTTTTAAAACAATTCTGTTGAACCACAATTCAAAAGCATTGTCTGATTTTCACTGGTTAATTTTCGCAGAATTTTTCTTTATTACCACTTCTGCCAGATTCAAGTTATTTCTGTGACTATTGTGTGTTTTTCTTTCATTAACAGAGGGGTACCAACAATTTTGTCCACGGCTGTATATGACGGCATTGCGAGTCCTATGATGCCTGAGGTCATAGGATCATCGTGAGTGATTCCTGCTGTTGATCACCTAGTCAAAGACACCTGTCTGTATGTCTATATGATGTTATATAGACATCACACTTTACGACAGCATCGTGAGTCCTATGATGCCTGAGATCATAGGATCATCATAGCACACCATGCAGAACTAATAGGCCATCCTATGATGTCCTATGATCGTTACACACAGACACACAGAGATTTCTTGAATTTATAGATCGCCAATATCATAAAATGTATCTTTTTTAGTTATATTAATAAAAAAAAAGTTCACATTCTAATTTACTGAGATGCACTAAAAGACTTTTAACAGGAAAATAAATTGTGAACTGCTTCATCTGTTGCATGTTAAACATTATCACAGTACCCCAGAAATCCAGGCAAACCCAGTATGATCTGGGCTCCTCTGTTGTCTGTTACCTCAGTGCTAACTTGAGTCCGGTCTGCTTTTCTGTCTAGCTGCAGGTTGAAGGCAGCGGGGATAGGTTTTTGCGCTCGTGTAATCCTTTTCCTGGCTGCAGTCCGTTTCTCCACCCTGTTGATTTGAAGTAGGCGGGTGGATATTGGAACGTTCCACTGGAACTTGTTGTAATTCTCCAACGTAACCTGGAAGGGCAAGTTTTTTCGCTCTGCACAGCACATGCGTTCTGGGGGCTTAGCGTCGTCTTCTGCTTTTTCGGTTAAAATGTAGCAGTGGGTGACTGCGTGCGCCCCCGCCTGGACAGCGATGCCCCTACATTTCATAGAATAAGCTCCCATTGAAAAGGACTGCTGATTTATCAATTAATTGGCAACTAATTTAATGTAGTCGACTAAATTCTTATTGGCAATTAATCGAAATGAATTAATCATTGACATCCCTAATCAGAACTTTTTCTGTTCTTATTGGTCAGATTTTTTTGCTGCAAGAACAGGAAAGGGAAATACAGGAAGCAGGATGCTGACTGTGCATTTTTGCATTTCTGGGGAGAAAATAATACAAATCGTAGCATTATCTCCAGGGGTTTTTCAAAGAGCAGAGATAAACAAACCTATCATCTGGTCAGTCACTGCAACAGATACTGGAGTCAGTTTGTCTTGGCCTGTCCTTGCCACTGATAATACCTCTATCTGCCAAGAATGTGCTGCTAGTCCAGCAAAAGCTAGCGGTACTCAAATACTTTGCAAGCAGTTTCATGAAATGGTCAGTCAGAAAGTAACTCATACCAGCTCTGACGTCGCCCGGGTTAACAAGGTCAGGAGCTCCTGGCAGCAGAGGGCGAAGGACAGAGCTGCATGGAGAAATCTGATCAGACCTAAATGAAACAGTCATTGTCGCCCCAGACAGACTGCTATGATGATGATGATGATGGTTATCATTTATTACAAGGATGTCATACTCATTCTATGGAGGGCCAAGACTGTTTTACTTCTGTCCAATCTCTCCAGCAGGTGTTTTCACTGATCAGCAATCAGTGGGAAGAAATTCAGTGAAATCACCTGTGAAAGCCACTGGGTGGAGGTGAAACGTGCAGGGTCTTGGCCCTCCATGGAATGAGTCTGGCATCCCTGGTTTATTACATTACGAGCATATACCACTGTAACCGAATATTTCCTAGCCCACTTATAAGGTCCTGGAGAAAATAATCAGACTTATCTGCCATGTTGAATTCCCTTTATTACTGCCGGCAGGAGAGAAGAGAAAAAACAGCCTACCTGAAGTTTCTGCACTGCTCTGCTTAAACAAAGGAGGCTCCTGGTTTTTATAGGCACCCTCAGAGCGCTCCCCCACATTACCTTATATGGATACATAGAAACTGTCTGAGAAAGTACGAGAACATTCTGGAAGTAGCCTTCAAACCTAGCAAGTACTAGAACCTTCTGACAATAACTATTCCACTGATCATAGTTACACTCAGGGCATGTATTAGCAATAACTATTCAGATGAGAAAAGACATTTAAACATAACTGCACATCACCTAAATTACACAGCAGATTGGTATATTGCAGTAAATTTCCACCATGTTGAACATGTGAATAATATATTTCCACCACAGTTCCCTTCTCTTGATCATATATGATCACACATAATGTACAAGACGGTAAAAGCAAACATCAGTGAGGGTACACCCTATTAGGTTCAAACTATCACATCATGGACAGTGACGTAGAATAGTGGTATGTGTGAAAAGTCACAAGAGGCTGCATCCGGATACGCACTCAATGAAGGGCGAGCAAGGGTGGGATATAATGTGGCAGGCATTGGGAGGGTTATCTATTTTATACACTAATTAGCCCTTATTGACACAGTCACCGCAGTCGTTGTTATCATATGTGTCAATAGAGTAATTATTGGAATCATGCACTTTGCATCTTGTTTGGAGCAAATCGGTTGATGGGGCAGAGCTGTGAACCGATGAGTATATGGTCAGCCCAAGCAGGAAAGCGACAGGGCTACCCACATATATCGTGTCTGTCATGGTCCAAGCTTGACGATATTTTCGGCGTCTGTGACAGTGATCCTCTTCAGCAGCCTCACACTGCAATAAATGTGCAGTCTGTCCCTCGTTCATCATGTCAGTATCAGTGTAAATGAGATGTATGCTGTATGTTTCTACTGAGCAGCGTTCGGCGTGCACTCAGGTTGTTTGTGACGGCTGTCAAATGCAATAGTGCGATGTCTGCTACTTCTCGTCCTCGTCTACAACGTGGGGTGGTGATTGTGGCTAATCACCATCTGCTTCTTACTCCTGGTTGGTCTGAGTTCGTCTGGCTTGACACGGCTCTGCTTCTTCTCGTCCTAGTCTACATCGTGGGGTGGTGGTTGTGGTTAACCACCCTCTGCTTCTATTCCTAGTCTGGTCTGGGTTCTCCTGGCTTGACTCCTGGGACCTTTCTGCAATGCGTTGCGTGGATCCACGTTGCCCTTTCAGCGATCTTCACAGCCGTGCACGTCGTCAGAAGGACCTGGTATGGATCCAGGCACCGTTTGCTGTGCCAGTTCTTCCGCTTGAAACTCTTAACCGCCTCCCAGTCACGTGGTCTTATGTTGTGGAGGGCTCCCTCTGCTGGCCTGGGCAGGGCAGCCTTTACCTGCTGTGAAATGTTTTGAAGTTTGCAGGACAATGCAGAGCAATAGGATAACATGGCATTTTCAAAATGTGAAGTGGTTAGAGGAGGTGGTGTCTTCCTTTCCGCAGAGAAACCTAAAAAATGGGGGGTGAGCAAACAAAATCTCAAAGGTTGACATGTCATATTTCTTTATAACTCGCATGCACATGTACATGAGTGCTAATGGGAGGCACTTTGTCCAGGGTAGGCCAGGTTAGGCACAATGCTTTCTCAAATTAAAGGCCAATGTAATACTCAATTGGTCAGTGCTTCATTTACAAAGTGTCTACCATTATTACTGAAGATTTTCTCTGGTATTCCCCATCTGGGAATAATTTCTGACAGTAATGCTCTGGCCACAACAGTGCTTGTTGCATGCTTGGCTGGAAAGGCTTCTACCCATTTGGATCACATGTCAACCATTACCAAACAGTACTTTTTGCCCTCCTGCAGGGGGCGGGTGAGCTGCTGGAACCTGTTTGGGGACCCTGTGAGCATTGTTAGTGGCACAGATTAGACACTTTTGCAAAAATTAAAGAGGTTACCAAAGGTTTACAAAACTGTAGTTTGGGCTTGGAGGCTTTGTGGCCTTCATCAGCCAAATTTCAGAGAAGTTTGATGGAGTCTGTTTGACACTGTGCTTCATTAGGTGCACACAGCAAGAGGTCATCAACATACTGAGTCAGGACAGAACCCTCCGTGAGTGTTAATGAGCTTACTGAGTCTTTTAAAGCAGCATTATAGATAGTAGGGCTTTCATAATAATATCTTTGAGCTTACCTGGTGAAAACGTAGAGTGCCCCACTGAACTGGAATGTAAACCCAGAAGAGATTCAAACCCTGAAGTGATGCTGTCACGTGCCTCTGGTCTGATTGGGTTTTGCGAGCATTTGGGTCTGAAATCAGATTTTGGTAGCAGTTCTTTATGAGACCAACATCATATTTGTGCTTTACCCACAGAGATGAAGGGACACGTGATAGCATATGATCCTCCCCTTCAGATGTAGCAGAGTAAATGGGCGTACCCATCTATACTGTCCGTCCACGTCCAGAGTTTGTATGAAATGTTCACAAGGAAGTGAAACTGTGTACTCCGCTCTGTACATCTGGAGAGAGAGAGGGAATGGGACAGCAGTAAACTGTAGATGTGGAAGTGGTGTGGATGGAACCCAATCATCTGAGCAGTATGTAGTCAGGGCACGAGGACCCATTTCACACCACGCTGAGGATGGGGTTTTGTAAGAGAAACATGTGGGTGACTGTGTGTAACTGAGAACATGTCTGACATGGGAGGTGTAAGTGCAATCAAAGTATCAGTATGGGGTGTGTGTGTGGCTGTAGAGTGAGTTTTGTTGGCAGGCATATGTGTGGCGTCTGCTGGGGGTGAAGGTAGAGAGAGAGTGCACATGTTCCAGTCTTATCTGCCTGGCGTCACTGCTGTGGCTGTTGAGGCCAGGGTTGCGGTGGTGGCGGCTGAGGGAAAGGGTGTGGTGGCTGGCCAGGGTTTTATCGGGCCCGGGGTCCACGGCTGCCTTGTTGGAAGTTATCTCTGCCTGTTCCCCTTCCATGGGGCCCGGACCTTGATCTTACAGGGCATGATGTAGCCCAGTGTTCAGCTTGCTTGCAGTAGCTGCAGGTTGACAGCTGTGGGCACTGTCACATCCAGTGTCTGTCTTGGCCACAGTAGTGACACTGATTTGGGCCAGCAGAAGAGCCCAGGCGTGGCTGATTTGGAGTGGGGACCCACTGAGCCATTGTGAGCAGGGCCTTTTCCAGGTTATCTTCCTTTGCCCTTACTTTCTTCTTTGCAACTGTCTCATGCTTTCTGTAATGATGTTCAGCATGACGGAGTACCTCTTCCAGGGCTTGAGACTCCCATCCAGTACAGGTTTGTTTCACATCTGCTGCCAAGTTGAGAAGAAGTCCCACCATGAACCACATGTTCAGATGAGTACCATAGGCCCCTTTGTCCGTCATGTAGTCTGTTGGGCATTTCATGGTCGCTGCCCCATTGAATACCTTCCTCAACCAATGAAAATAATCACCAGGGGTCTCATCGTCTTTCTGCTTACACTGTGCTACCCTGGTCAAGTCTGAGGTCTTTTTACAATGTTCAGTGATGACCTCCATGAGCCTGTTAATAGCACACTTGTAGTCCTTATTGTGCTTGTCCTCTGTGGTGCCCCAATCCTTATGATTTGGCCTGATGCCCTCTTCAAAGTGTGACATTCATTTTGCCATATTGGTGGAGTGCGCTTTTGGGCCATTATACAGCACAGTTCATGGAACATGGGGCGATATGTCTGGCAGAACGCTCCAATTGGGGCAGAGTGGCAGCAAACTTTGGAATATCCTCCGGTGCTTACGGCTTAAACACCACTTGGGGTCCATCGGGGCCCATTACTTTTACCATAGGCATAGTGGTGGACAGGTCCGGTTGAGGTGTGACGGTTTCCCACCGACTGGCTGCTGCTGGTGGCCCATGAATTGAGACTTTCATCAATCCATCAAGTTCCTTGCTACCCTTGTGTTTCAAAGCAGTCTGTAGGGTCAGCGGATTATGTTTACTCTCAGGAGGGGGCATGTCATCTTCAGGTGTGAAAGAATGTGACCCAGGCAGAGCTAGCTACAATGCCGCAGTAAAGGATTAGTAGGATGGGGGCGGGGGGTAGAGGACGATCTCGCCCACAGGGTGGGGGTAGGATCCCCAGCAGAGTGTGAAAATTGTTTTTGTGTGGTGTGTGCTTTATATTGTCTGTCTTTCTTTGCCTGTTCATTCATTCTTTTTTTTTTTCCTTTTTTTCTCTTTTCTCCACCCATTTCCTGCTCATCTCTCCATGGCTTTGTTTCAGTTAACCACAATTTCCACCATGATGAACATGTGAATAATAAATTTCCACCACACCACTTTCGGCAAATCATGCAGTTTGAGAATGAAGCACGGCTATGGAAGGAAAATAACATGTTAATGTTCATTAATCCTCCAGAACCGTGACATGCTCAGCCACAGATATTTTCAAAGATCCATCAGGTATGTACAGTGGCATAAAATGTTTTACCGTTTGCTGCTGGTTCTGTTTTAGTACGGTCCATTTCTCACCTGAAGGACCGCACCAGATGTTCGCCAGTTGATTCGAATTGAGACCACCTCTTTCTTTTGGTCTCAATACGGTTGGTTTGGTGCACACCTGAGTGCTCATCAGACAAAACGAACCGCACTAATGGAGAAAATGAACTTGAATTTGATTGAAACGAACTAAAGCCTGTAGGTGTGAAAGCACCTTTAAATTTCTGTTAGGCATTAATTTCCAACTTTTTTCTTGTAAATTTGCAGATTTTTCCTCACAGACTAGCAAATCTCATATCATAAATTATACATTTTCAAGCGGCTGAAATGAGCTTTCTCCGTAGGATTGCTGGACTCACCCTCAGAGATAGGGTAAGGAGCTCAGTCACCCAGGAGAGGCTCAAAGTAGAACTGCTGCTCCTCCACATCGAAAGGAGCCAGCTGAGGTAGTATGGGGCATCTGATCAGGATGTCTCCTGGATGCCTCCTACTTGAGGTGTTTTGGGCACGTCCCACTGGGAGGAGACCTTGGGGCAGACCCAGGACACACTGGAGAGACTATGTCTCCCAGCTGGTCTGGGAACATCTTGGTATCCTCTCTGAAGAGCTGAAGCAGGTGGCTGGGGAGAGGGAAGTCTGGGCTTCTCTGCTTGATCTGCTGCCTCTGTGACCCGGCCCACCGGCAAAGTAGTAGAAAATGGATGGATGGATGCATGGAGGGTATACATTGTCTTATTAATTTGTTATTTTTTTCTGCTAAATTTAGTTTCACTTTTTTAATTTGTTACTTTTTAGTATCTTTTCTTGTCAAACCAACAAGAAAGGAACAGTTATGTGCAAAAGAATCCAATGTGGCTGCAAAGCTGTCCTAGTATGAATCTTTTTGTCCAGTATTATTGCAATATTGTTAGTTTCTTGCATTTTCACACAGTTTGCAAAATGTGAGGTTACCAACATTTTAGTCACACCAGTGGACAAAGTGTCATAAATGCCCTTCAGGCCAGGATAAAAGGCACCATGCGCAGACTGTGAGTTTGTGAATTTATTGGAGAGAACACAGAATTACAACACTAGTGAATAAGGAAAATGCAGGCAAGCAAAAATAGCAAACTGCTAAGGCAAGGGGAATTGCCAGCTAAACCTGGAGACAGAGCTGGGTACACACGTAGGAGAAATACAAGGATCTTACGTGTAGTAGAAGCGAGATGAAAGTAGGGTGCTGCGCCAGACAAAAGTGTGCAGCCCCTTAAATAAGGCTAGACACAAAGTAAAGTAAGTGGAAACAGGTGTGGTAAACCTGAGCGGGTAAGAGAAAACAAAGAAACAATTTGGACCAGCTGGGAATGATGAGAGAGAAGGGGCAATTGGAGCTGACAGCTGAAAGGGCCACGCCCATGCAGAGCAAAACCCCCAGAAAGCCACTGACAGCTGTCAACCCTGAAAGAGAGAGAAGACAGCAGGATACCAATAGAATAAGATGGCAAGGAATAAGGACCAGTAACCTCAAAAAATGTAATAAACAAACCGCAATGAACATAAACAGGAAAATAAATCATACTGAGAAACAATATAGGATATATGACAACTTAAAATTGTTACGTATGGCTCTCGCGAGCCATACAATGAGAGCCGAGGGCGAGCCAGTGAGTTTGCGATGTTTATTATGATGAGGAAAAGGGAATAAAGGAACAGGGCCTCGTGGGGCCAAAAACACAAATAACAATACGAGGATAACACTCACATATAATGCAGAACGATGAGCAGGTGGCTGGCGCCAGACGAAGGGGTTCCAGCCTTACCCACGCCGGAGAAGAACGTGGATAATGATGTGAAGTCACAGCCCTGAATGATCGGAGCTGCTCCCTTAAATACCGGTTAACAGCACCTCAGCTGATGAGGATTAATTGGGCTCCAGCCGTCTCGTAAAGCTTGACAGCTGGGAGCCCGCTGAGACGCTGTCACCATAAGAGCCGGGTTGAGGGGGAAATATGGCCTGAGTGCCGGATAGCACGGCGTCTCACCCCATATGACACAGCCCTCCCCTCACGGCCGGACTACGAACGGCCCGTAACACCCAACCCCCGCCCCCCCACCTAGGGTGGGCGGATGGGGCGCAGGTCAGGAGGGAGAGAATCAGCAAACAATCAAACAATACAGAGTACGAGGGGGAAAAGCCCAAACACAATACTCCATAAATCACAACATGAGAGAGAAAAAAAAAAACATTTAGGCGGAGGATAACTGTGGCAAAAACAGCCTGAGACGAAGGAAACCCCCCCCCCACAATACTCATAGTCAATGTACAGGCAAATTGGAAAAAAAAAAAAAACCCCGGAGACCACAAAATGAGAGGGGAAAACTCCAAAGGGCGAAAACTAACAATTACAGGCATCCCTCAGACAGGAGGGGAGGAGAAAAAAAAAAAGAAAATCATGCTAAACGTGGAGCAGTAACAAGAACTTAGCTGTACCCACCCAAAAACACAAGCACAGCACAGGAGATTCAGTTCGGGGGGTCTCCCCGCACCCAGCGTCCATACCGCCAACAGGGGTGAAGGGAAAAGTTCCGGCGGCCTACCCGAACCCCAGGCCAGAAGACACAGTTCCTCGGGAGGCCGAACCAGATCGCCGAACAGGAAGTCTAATGGGTCGGGCGGCCGCACAAACGAGTCGAATGGGCACGGCAGACCCTCCGGCGGCCGACCCGCATCGCTCAACCACCAGGCCCGTAGGGGAGAGAGAGAGGTCCAAATGGGCCCTAGTGGAAGAAGCTTGGGGGAGAGATGATGACGAGGTGGTCCAATGTCTGATGGCAGGGGATCAGCAGCTCCCTCACCGGACCTGGACATCGCTGGTGCCGAACCCACGTCGGACCCCAATTGGGTCTCTGTTGAACCCACGTCGGACCCCAATTGGGTCTCCGTAGAACCCACGTCGGACCCCGACTGGGTCTCCGTAGAACCCACGTTGGACCCCGATTGGGTCGGCACCGCACTATAACCGACCTCCGATCTCAAACCAGGAACCTCTGGCACCACGGGCGATGGCAGCTTCTCGCCGGCGACCCTGGGAGAAGGCTCAGGAGAGAGAACAGATCCGGGATCAGGATCACCGGCAGCGCCAGAACCCGGCGAGATAAGCTCGGACGCGGCGGACGGCTGCACCCGGCTCATTTCCCCTATAGAGACAGGCTAAAGTACTCTAAAGTGAAAAGGAGAAAGATAAGGTAGAGCACTTGCCTGATCTCGGGTTCTGACGCCGTCCAGGACTGCGAAGATCCGGGTTCAAGCGCCAGGAGGTCGTCATCAGGCTCCCACTCAGCTGCATCGGGCTTCACAGCTGGCATGATGGAATACGCAGCTTGCGAGTCCCCCGGCACCATCGGCGTGGTGGCAGGAGAACCTCGTCCCGCTGGACCGGACCGCTCCTCTGTGGAGACCCAGGGACGCTTAGTCGTCGGCGTAGGCTCCACGCAGCAATCCGCTTTCCTCCTCCGCCCACTGCGTAGCTGCAGAACCGGAACCAGGCTGTCCAGAACCGCAGGCCCCCTCCTCATCCCACGACGTTGGCCTGGCGCCGGGGACCGCTCAGCGGAGGGAGACACAGAGGATGCAGGATTAATAATTACAGCTACAGCAGGTGGTGGGAGTTCGGGGAGCTGCGAACCCCGAACTCCACCTCCAGGAGTCTGACAGAGCAAATCACAAGGTGAGTGTGAATGAACTGGGACTTGCTTGTCTCCTGGAGGCTGGATGGTGCCTGCTGTCGCGGACGTTGCTCCTCCCTTTCCCCGCCGGGCGGTAACGGAGGACCCCCTGGGAGGACGTCGGGGAGCTGCTCATGATGACTCCGGGATGGAGCTCGCCAGGTCAGGATTCCGGATGCACACAGCAGCCGGGGAGCGTGTCGAGGAGGAGGGGGCGACAGCCGAGATGAGCCGGGCCCGGAGCGCTGGCGTAACAGCGGAGGGAGGTGGCTCGGGAGACGAGGCTGCGGGATCTTCCCTCAGAAGAGGCGCAGGAGTGACAGCTGCGTGGGGGAATGAGACCTTGCGGCGGCCCAGAACTGGATCCGGACGGGATTCGTGCTGAGATGGATTGGCAGTGTGACGACGGCTACTCGCAGAGGGCGAAGCGAAGGTGAGATCCGGAAATCGCCGCTCCTGAGCAGAGACGGAGGCGAGGAGGGCGTCGAACTCGGGGAAGTCACGCAGCCCTGGATTCCTCTCCACCAGTCTAACTGCCGCCGCCACATGCTTCATAATTAAGGACGGGTGCACAGCGGAGCGAGCAGCAGCCACTCGGTCCCGGACCTTAATTGCAGTCAGCTGCAGATCCTCTGGGGGAATCCCGAGTGGCGTCGTGCTGGATGGGGAAAGCCCTCTGGATGGCGCGAACTCCCGGGCCGGAGTGGAGACAGGAGCGGGATCCTGAAGCGAAGGGTGACGTCTCCTCCTCTTCGGCTTCCTGCCGGGATTTCCCTCCAACCCACGGAGCACTTCTCACTGTGCGGCAATGGTGTCCCTCCTGGCACAGACCTCAGGGTGGTTGGAGTGGCGAGGGAGTCTGTCCAGGAGATTCTCAGCATAATCTAGGTGCCAGCATCTATTGTTGGGGTTGTCGTACAGGGAGGCGGTGAAGAGCGACCCGTCGACATATTCCAAGGCGGTCGTTAGCTCGTCGCCCAGGCGCCGAACGTGGCTCCTGGGAGACGGCATGCTCTCAGAGCAGACACCCAGACAGGGAAGAAACAAGTCCAAAATGGCAAACTCACGGCCGCCGGCAACTCGCTTGGCTGTGACTTACTGTTATGTATGGCTCTCGCGAGCCATATAATGAGAGCTGAGGGTGAGCCAGTGAGTTTGCGATGTTTATGATGATGAGGAAAAGGGAATAAAAGAACAGGGCCTCGTGGGGCCAAAAACACAAATAACAATACGAGGATAACACTCACATATAATGCAGAACGATGAGCAGGTGGCTGGCGCCAGACGAAGGGGTTCCAGCCTTACCCACGCCGGAGAAGAACGTGGATAATGATGTGAAGTCACAGCCCCGAATGATCGGAGCTGCTCCCTTAAATACCGGTTAACAGCGCCTCAGCTGATGAGGATTAATTGGGCTCCAGCCGTCTCGTAAAGCTTGACAGCTGGGAGCCCGCTGAGACGCTGTCACCATAAGAGCCGGGTTGAGGGGGAAATATGGCCTGAGCGCCGGATAGCACGGCGTCTCACCCCATATGACAAAAATGACAACACAGTATAAATATGAGGAAAAAAGGCAAACAACCTGAGCCCGATGGAATCCCCCCGCACTCAGAATGTGACACAAAGTTTCTTGTGAATCTAATTCCAAAGTGGTTAAGTGTAATGGGGACAGATCTGACACAGATTTAAGATGCAGGCGTTTACACTCCTGATCAAAATCTTAAGACCAATGGCAAAATTACAAGTATTCACATTTCACACTGGTGGGTCATAGCCAGGTTGTAAGTAAAGCTTAAAAATGCAAAAAGAAGAAGCGGAAGCAAATAATAAATAATAAAAAATAGTTGGCAATTTATTGAAAACTGTCATGATTAATTAAGCTTGACAGCTCACGTGCACAATGCCAAAGTACAGGAAGGAACCACACAGAGGGGCACGTTTGAAAGTTTATTAAATAGCAAAAACTCAAGCACACAGCTGCAGAAACAGTCACTTGCCAGAGGAGTAGCCCTGTGGAGAGAAGACGAAAGCCGTGAGCAGAGGAATGGAGTAAGGGGAAATGGGCGAGCCAAAATGCCACTTACTTGGGAAATCCAGGGAGAACCGGCAGGGACCCAGCGAGGAATAGACAAACCAGTAGGGTGGAGGGAGATGTGCTGATGGTGACTGACCGGGTGGAGTAGGAAGTTGAAGGACGGTGAGATGTGGCAGGAGAGCGTGCGCAGTCCTAGAGACACACCTGCACGTTGGCAGCAACCTGAAGGAAGAGGAGAAACAAGGTTAGACGATGTGTCAAAACCTGTAACTTTATATTTGCTTGCCTATTATCAGGCAGTATACCCAGACGAGCCAGCGTTGACCGCGCAGAGAGAGCCTCCTTAAGTACGCTGGCTGATGAGCGGGCGCAGGTGTGTCTTCTGCCTCAGGTGCAGTGATGAGTTGGTGAATGTGAGGCAGGATGGGAGGAGCGCGCTCTCGCTGCCCATGACAGAAAACTGCATTTAAACTCTAAAAGGCTGTTCATCAGCTCAACAAAAGTTTAAGACCATCACCCCCCCCCCCAAAAAAAAAAAAAAAAAAAAAACAGAACTAAAAGTGCTAAAAAGGGACTCAGAAGTGAGTAGCCCCATTGTTCTTGTTGGTCACTACAAAAATTTATTGGCATGTTTGTTGCGTTTCCAGGAGGCTGGTGGGAACGTTGCTCCATGTGGTGAAGATGGTTTCATGAAGGGCATCCACTGTCTGGAGTTCATATCCGTTTTTGTAAACTTCCCAACCCAAGTGTTCTCAGTGGGATTTAGATCAAGCGAACACGCAGGATGGTCAAAGAAAAGATGCAAAGAAAAATAGGAAAAACTGCCCAAAAATAGCTGTAGCATCATACTCAAAAAGACTTGAGGCTGTAATTGCTGCCAAAGGTGTTTCAGCAAAGTATTGAGCAAAGGCTGTGAAGTACATGTTATGTTTTCGTTCTTATTTTTTAATGAATTTGAAAAATTTTCCCAAAAAAGCTTTTCACTTCCTTATTATGGGGTATTCTGAGTAGAATTTTGTGGGAAAAATTAATTTCAGCCATTTTGGGATAAGGCTGTAATATAATAAAATGTGGAAAGACTGAAGTGCTGCGAATACTTTCCAGATGTACTGCATGAGACCTTTAATCTGCCATTGCAGCAATACTTCTAAATAGAAAAGGCATGTTCTGGATTATTTAATCTAACTGTTCTTCTTTGTGTGAATACAACAAAAAAAATAGACCCTTGAGGCGGGTACTAAGACTTTCTTCCAGAAGAGGTTCTTGTTGGTCTAAAAGCCTCTCATTTCCCACAAAAGTCGTCACCCTCAGATGAACACCTCCTGTCGACCTTCACAGAAATATTCGACAGAAATGTAAACATTCAAGAGCGCACACTAACACCCATTCACACAGCTCCATAAGCTGGTCGTTCAGCAGTTCAGGTGAGTAATATGTACACATACTACACGTATGAATACATATTACCCCGAGTCACGCAAGACCTCCATGCATGCATGCATGCAAACTGACTGTCATACATGAGCGTGTGCATGAAATGCTACTCTACATGTCCCCCACTGTTGACTTTGTGCAACATGTTAACTGATTTTATCTAACAGAGATTTGTCCATTATTATTATTCCATTTACTCTTGGCTAATAAACACTAGCAGGAACTTTAAGAAAAAAAGAAACGCACAAAACTTTGCGTGTCTTCTGAGTCCACCCCGATCTGCAGTCGTGGTATAAATTAATAAAATGCAGTGTTTTCTGTTCAGATCAGTAGTCTCTTTGTTTCCTTTTAGCAGGGTATTTTGAAAATGAACTGATGGATTGTGGGAATATTTGATCACAGGTTCCTGAGCTTAACAGCAGTTTAATTATTTAAAGCAATAGGTCAAGACGAGGTAACAACAATGAAAATCCCTATCTATTTGAAAATTAAAACATACAAAAAAGTACAATTCTATCATGAGTTGGTGATATTGTTAGCCTATAGCTCACTGAAGACTATGTGCGCCACATTGGCGACTCGGAGGGCCAAGGAACACTAATCCCATTGGGTCTAAAAGCCTTTGAATGAATGAATGAATCTTTATTTCGGATAGATTAAAAGTAAAGATTAAAAGAAAGGAGCAGAATAATATAACAAAGGGGAAAAAATCTAACAAGGTCAAATTAAACAATAACTCCTCTGATTATACAGTTCAACATAAGTTATCCGAAATGGGTGATGGCTGAAGCCGCAGCTTATATTGCCCACCCCTTTCTATAACTGAATTAAATAAAAATATTGAACTGCACCTCACAGCTATACAGTTCTGTCTTTTTTACTTTAATTGGTGTACTGCCCACACATGAACCTCAAATGCTGAATCTTCTTCAACCACGTGCCTTATCCGAACAAAGTGAAATGCTTGCATGCCGAGTGTGAATGTCTGGCTCAAGGAAAGAAAAAAGATTTAATTCTTTGGAATACAGGCAGTATTTTACAGTGTGTATTGTGTCGATGTTCTTACCACACTCACAGTGAAAATCAGCACTAAGTTCTTAGTTGTGTGCCCAAAACAAGATGTAAAGGTTTAGCTAGCAGTGGTCCACCATAATGATGCTGCTGTTCAATCACATAGCTCTGTACATATCCTCAAGATAAGATAAGATAAGCCTTTATTAGTCCCACAACGGGGAAATTCCAGGATTGCAACAGCACAGGGATAGCAACACTCAGAGCAACAATCAGAAGGCAAGAAAAAAAACAAGCAAGCAAGAGCAGCTAATATACATATGTACATATTACTATAAAATATATATATACACATACACAGTGCAGAGCATTGTAGCTGGATGGAATAAATACATGAATATGTAAACACACAGTCCGGAGCAATGTAGCTAGATGGAATAATATGTAGATATATAAACACACAGTACGGAGCATTGTAGCTAGATGGAATAAATATATAGATATATAAACATAAACACACCCAGTGCGGAGCATTGTAGCTAGATGGAATAAATATGTAAATATATAAACACACACAGTGCAGAGCATTGTTGCTAGATGGGATGAAACAGCACAACCGTCTACTTAGTTATCCTACATGGTATGATTATGTGCCCATACATATTCTCACTCTCCATAGCGACCGGTATTTTCCTAGTTGTATGCCGGAGGGGACCATTGTGTAAGTCTATTGCATCTTTTGCATTCAAAAAACTATTAGTTTGTTACGTCTTTTTGCTATCTCTGCGAGCAGCCCTGCTTAGGTTGTACAGTCTGACAGCCGTTGGTAGGAAGGACCTGCGAAACCTCTCGGTTGTGCACCTGGGATGATGTAGTCTGCTGCTAAATGAGCTCCTCAGTGCATTCAGTATGTCCTGCATAGGGTGGAACTCGGACTCCAGCAGAGATGACAGTTTAGCCACCGTCCTTCTCTCTCCTATCTCCTCCACCGGATCAAGGCGCTGCCCCAGGACAGAGCTAGCTTTCTTGATCAGTTTGTTCAGTCTCTTCCTATCGGCTGCAGTAATGCCACTGCCCCAGCAGACCACTCCAAAAGTGATGGCTGATGCCACCACCGTGTCATAGAATGTCTTCAGCAGCGCGCCTTGTACACCAAAAGACCTGAGTCTCCTTAGCAGGAACAGCCTGCGCTGTCCCTTCTTGTAGAGTGCATCAGTGTTGTGTGACCGGTCTAGTTTATTGTTCAGATGAACACCCAGGTACTTATAGGCTGTCACCATCTCGATGTCTGTTCCCTGTATATTTACTGGTGCTGTGGGGGGTTGTCCTTGCCTGCGGCAGTCCACCACCAGCTCCTTAGTTTTTCTCGCGTTGATCTGGAGGCAGTTCCGATGGCACCAGTCCACGAAGTCCTGGATAAGTCCTCTGTACTCAGCTTCATCTCCATTGGAGATGAGGCCAACGATCGCAGAGTCATCAGAGAACTTCTGTAGATGGCAGTGTGTTGTGTTGTGTGAGAAGTCCGCAGTATAAAGAGTGAACAGGAAGGGAGCCAGCACCGTTCCCTGGGGGGCCCCCGTGCTACTGATGATCGTGTCGGACACACAGTCCCGGGTTCTCACAAACTGAGGCCGGTTCGTGAGGTAGTCCAGGATCCATGATGACAGGTGCTGGTCCACCCCTGTGCGCAGCAGCTTGTCCTTCAGGATCATCGGTTGGATGGTGTTGAAAGCACTGGAGAAGTCAAAGAACATGATCCTCACCATATTCCCGGGCTTCTCCAGGTGGGACAGAGAACGGTGAAGGAGGAAGATCACTGCATCCTCCACCCCAATGCCAAGATAGTTGTTCCAGTGTCGAATGCTGCAGAATTATGCCTGATAAAAAATCTGTTTCATGTGGATCAAAAAGGACCAAAAAACTTGAATTAATTGCAACACGGTTCATGGCCAGGCATGTAATTGACCTGTTTGTCCACTACAGGACACCGTATCAGTATCACGGGATCTCCCTGCAATCTGGGAGGTTACAGGTGTGACTGTCCTGGTTGATTCATTGTTTCAAAAGCACTCAAATCCTTATAATCACACTCTCACTCAAACCAGCATCCAGTTCCATATGTGTTTACCTTCACCGTCTTCTGCCGTCACATTTCACTTGTTTTGGGAATTCAGTACTCATTTTTATGTTGTTAAAGACGCACTCCAGTGACTATGAATCCTCTATAAAAACAAATCGACGTTGTCTAAAATGGTATCTTATGCACTTTTTTCTACAAAGAAAACCTTTTATTGTCTTTCAGTTTCATCTCAAAAGCTTTTCATTTTCCCCCCTCCTTTAAATGCCAGGATCAGTGATTACTAGGCCCAACCACATACTACAAAGCTAAGAGTAGCTAGCACTACATTATCAGCATAAATCCTATGATAAAAAGACTTACCAGTTGAAGGACATGCCCAGTTGTATGCACTGTGGCCCAGAATAATGACAGAAACTGCATCAGTCCTTAAAAGCACTTTTAGTGGTCAAAACCATCTTAATTTGGGTCGTTTTCAAAGCAGTTTGTTAAAAAATGCTAACTAGCCTGGAGAATAACTGTTACGTCTGGAAACAGGACAGCGGAGGCAGAAGTCGAGCCGAACACAAACTTTATTACAAACATAAAAGATGGTACACGTGTTGTGGTAATATAACAACAAGCTAACACTGGGCTGATACAGGCTCTAACTGCTATGAAGGCAGAGCGCCAAAGACCCTGATTCCCGCCGTCAGTCCTCCTAATATAGGCACGGCATGATGACATCACCCGTGCCTGCGTTCTCACATCCGCGCTGCCTGTTGTTAATATGGGGACATATCTAACATTTATTCCCCCCCCCCCCCACGAAAAAGCTCAAAACATTATCAGCTCACAGCAGCTTAACTCCCACAACAGCTTTTTTTCAACAAGCAGAGAAATAGAACCTGGCCACCGGGTAGACCGCCAGTTAACCCTGCATGACTGTGTGGATTATTCTGCCACTACTGAATTAGTCACGCTCTGTCTAAACATATCAAAACACAGTCTCTGCTTACAGTTCAACTTCAGGGGCCTCAGTCGAGTTCGTGGTGGGTGCGCCCCCGGAGGCGCCGTGCTGCGGACCTGGGTGCCGTCCTGCTGGAGTCATGGCTCGCTCGTCCGCACCGTCCCAGCCTGGGTCCCATACCAGCTGGATCCGCTTCAGCACTGTATCTTGATCCAAGGCAACTGCTCTTACCTTTCGCAGATGGCTGGCGTGCCACCTCGAACCATCAGCCATCTGGCAGGGATGGCAATTTTCCGCCGATCCGCGGATTTCCGCCGATTTTATCATCATCTATGTCATAATTTTGTACCTTTACCTTGTTCTCAATAAAGTTTGGAAAAAAAAAAAAACATACGCGCTCGGCGCTTCCCCGAAGTCTCGCGATAACCCGGATGTACTCAAGCTACTGCTGTATTGTAAACAGCCCTGCGATTGGATAGTTGCAAACGATTGGACCAATCAAATGGCTCGTATGCTTTGTCAAAAATTCATTTCGGCTTGTTCTCAGGGATGTGATTTTTCCGGTAATTCACCGAATTCCGCTTTATTTTTATATTATATGTACGTTAAGTACGTTAGTGGCTTGTGGTCCACGAACTCAGTGAAGATGCGCCCTTTCAGCCAGAACCGGAAGTGGCGTATGCCAGGTAGAGAGCCATTAACTCTCTGTCGAACACGCTGTATTTACGCTCACTGTCGTGCAAAGACCTGCTTAAAAAAAAGGTGAGCGGCTGCCAAGAACCGGCAACGCATTGCTCCACGACGGCCGCTATGCCCATATCCGAGACGTGGGTAATGAGCGCTGTTTTAACCTCAGAACGCCTGCTCCCGTTCAGGAGTCCAGTCGACTCTGTCCGCCGGTTTCCGTTTGAGTGCAGCGTACAGCGGCTGTATGAGCTGGGCTGCGCGGGGGAGGAAAATGAGCTGCTCAAGACTCAATGGAGATTGAAACTGGTCATCTGAAATGAATGCTGAAATTATAAAAAGTAATGGTATGTTGGAATTTTATTTCTATTATGGAATAGATAAAATTAACTGATTTTGATTTGATCAAGTGTTAAAGCATGTGATGGATAATGCTTGTTGGAATATTTACCTCCGTCAAGGAGGTTATGTTTTCATCGGCGTTGGTTTGTCTGTCTGTCTGTTTGTTAGCAAGGAAAAGTTATGGACGGATTTTCATGAAATTTTCAGGAAAGGTGTGCAATGGCACGGGGAACAGATGATTAGATTTTGGTGATGATCTGAGAGTGCATACCTCCACCAAGGGCTTTTTTGTATTTGTGCAGCAGGATTACACAAAAACTACTGGATGGATTTGGATAAAATTTTCACCAGAGGTGGTTCTTGGGCTAGAGAGGAACCCATTATATTTTGGTGATGATCTGAGAATCCATACCTCAGCCAAGGCGCTTATCTTCTCACAGTGTGTTAGCAACAATACTCCAAAACTGATGGACAGACTTTGATGCAATTTTCACCACAAGTGGCTATAGGCCTACACACAAACCCATTACATTTTGGAGTTGATCCATGACAAACGGAAGGAGCCTTGGCGGAGGGATGCACTCTGAGTGCTTTTCTAGTTTAGGAATGCTATCTTCTTGGAACATAAGTCAATATTATACAGTAATAAGTGGCATTCAGCTGTTTGTTTTATGTCATGTAAGCACAGTTCTGGTACTTAAAAATCATAAAAACCCAGGAGCTTCGGGGAGCGAAGTGACAGTAAAGGTGAAAATTGGCTCAAAGTTCAATGAGGTAACAGAAACACTCAGACAGTTTCTGAAGAAACCAGAAAAGGAGATGAAGTTCAAAGTTCAGAGACTGACACAGCTTGCTGCCAAAAGGAAGAAAGTTTCACATTAGAAGTGACTTGGTGACCAGTGTAAATAGTGTAAAAAACTCTAATAGAACTGTTAAATATGTTGGGCTAAAGACAGTGAGACAACATTGAAGAAAAAGTAAGTTAACTTTTCATTAAATTTAATGATTTATCTAAGTCTAGTATTTCATTTTTTTAATCATTTTTTTCAGTCTAAATTACTTCTGTTTTACTGAAAACCTCCCAGCTTCAGGGGGGCTGTGCCCCCCCCCCCCCCCCCCGTAAGTCAATCGACCAAATTAGATTTCAGCTGAAATCAGAATTTCCTGTTGCCATCCCTGATCTGGACAGAGACTGGCCTCTTTCATGCAGCAATTCGTATCTGCGGTGACTGGACTGTCTGTGAGACCAGGTGGTCGGATCATTGGACCCGAACCCACTCAGGTAGTGTGCGCAGCAATCAGTTCGGCTGCACTCGGCGCTGCTGCTCTCTCACCTCTGTTGCTGGTTGCTGCTGTGGCAGCGTGCCGGCCACGCCAGTGGCAGGACGTGCCCTCGATTGGCGTTGCTCTGCTGGGTCCTGCTGGGCCGCGAACTCTCCATCCTGCTGTGCTGCAGCGGCTCCCTCAGGCTGATACTCGTCGAGGATGTGGGATGAGTTCGGCTTCTTCTCTCTCTCACCTGGTACTAGTTGTGGTCACGGTGATGTGTCGCTGTCATCAGCAATGGGACACGTGCCGGGTTGTCTTTGGTCACTGGAGTCCCCTTTCTCCACGGACGACATCTCCTGCGGCTCCATGGCAGCTGCTTGAAGCTCATGCTGGGCGAGGATCGGAGGTGAGTCTGGTTTGTGCTCTCTCTCCGTGCTGTGTTCTCTCTGTGCTGTGTTCTCTCTCCATGGTCTGGTCTTTGGCT
This sequence comes from Pholidichthys leucotaenia, assembly GCA_020510985.1. Lineage (NCBI taxonomy): Eukaryota > Metazoa > Chordata > Actinopteri > Cichliformes > Pholidichthyidae > Pholidichthys > Pholidichthys leucotaenia. The sequence goes on along the minus strand of CM035848.1, from coordinate 284,425,459 downwards.
GTACCCACACCCACGAAATCATACTGTCCCTCCTGTGATGAGGCTGCAGCGTGAGGACGCTCGTGCTGCACGGGGACCGGCTCCGGGTCCTGCATGGCTGCAGACTGGGGCTCATGTGGCTGCTCCAGCTCTGCTGGGTTCTGTTCAGCGTGCAGTGCGAGGCAGGGAGTGGCTGTGTCCACGTCTGAGTGCAATGGACCCAGACCATTGTGGGTCAGCATGGGGTCTTTGATGGAGAGGCCCAGTTCACAGAACAGATCCCACCCCATAATGTTATCACCATGGTGTGTCACCTGGAACCGGAACACTGGAATTGTTCTGTTGGCGTATTACCCTGCAAAGGTGATATTTCTGCTGGTCTTGGAGCATCCGTCGTCCGGCAGTTCCACCGCTTCAGGTCACCGGGGAGTGAGCCTTCTAACCGTGGCCTCGTTTACCAGGGACCTCGAGGCATCGGTGGCCATCATCATTGATACCCTGACGCCGTCCAGCTTCACTACACAATGCAGTCCTGACCAGTTCTCAGGGCCCATAATGTTGATACTGTCCATGTCAGACGTGGGGTCGACGGGCTCAGCAGCTGGGACAACCATCTGCACCAGCGGAGATGACTGTGGGGCGGGGTCCGCTAACTGCAACGCTAACTGAGCAGCCTCTTCTCGCTCCAGCTGGGATGCTATCTCCAGTGCTTCAGCTAGCATCAGGCCATCCGGTGCCGTGAACAATTCCATCTGCAGCTCGTTATTTGTAGTGTTCTCTGCCAACTTGCCTCACACAATCTCCTCCTCTAAGCGTCCAAACTGACATACACTAGCCAAACTGCAGAGGGCGGCAACAAACTGCTGGACCAACTCACCCACTCGCTGTCGGCGCTGGCCAAACCTGGCTCGTCTAGTCGCCAAACTCTCCAGCCGGCATGCCCAACACGCGCTTCTCTTCAGGGAAAGTGTCAAGTTTTCCTTCGGAAGGCCAATTTTTCTCCTCATCGCCATTTGTTATGTCTGGAAATAGGACAGCAGAGGCAGGAGTCAAACCGAACACAAACTTTATTATAGACACAAAAGATGGTACACGTGTTTTGGTAATATAGCAACAGCCTTACACTGGGCTGATACAGGCTCTAGCTGTTATGAAGGCGGAGCGCCAAAGACCGTGATTCCCGCCATCAGTCCTCCTAATATAGGCATGGTGTGATGACATCACGCATTCCTGTGTCCTCACATCCGCGCTGCCTATTGTTAATATGGGGACACATCTAACAATAACGTCGATTAGGCCAAAGTCCTGATTGGCTCAATACTACCCACGTGCCAGCACCAGGAAAAGTTACATCCAGTGTTGCCAGATCTCACGAGAGAAACAAGCAACCAGCTCTATGGAAACAAGCCCCAAAAAAGCCCAACAGGCAGCCTGCCTACTGTAGAAATCGAGTTGACATTATGTTTAATGGCCATCGATTTCTATAGATCACCGGTTGCGCCAGCTGTGTCTCCATACCAAGAAGTTCAAAATCTGTTAATTTTTGGCGAAGTTATTGAGGTACAAGTGCCACCATTTACTACTAAACTCATTTATTCTTCATTGACTCGCTGAGTGTTTTGGGTCAGGGCTGGAGTGGGACCAGTTTTCAGCCCGAGAGTTTCATGCCCAAGACCAGCCTACTTTTTTTTTTTTTTTTTGCCAGGTGGAGGAAATTGGAGCAAAAGTTCTATTTCTGTGCCATAGTTTTTATTGCAGACACGTTTTGACAAGAATATAGAGCTTAAATAATAGTTCACCTCAGTAAACCATCTGTCAAATAAATGAGAATGAAGTTCAATGACAAACTGGAAAATCATTTCAGTGGCATAACAATTTTATGGACACAAAACAGCTATTCATTAGACAACTTTAACCTAGTATTAAATTAATAATTTTATTTATTTTTTTTAGGGTTAGGCTCTTATACTTTCACACCTTGAGTATATGAATGTGAAATACGCTATACACACAACTAATTCAACTAGATAGTAACAAAATTTTAAGTTGCTTGACAGGCCTGTTTTCATTTTAATCCACAATGTCTGAACATTTGAGCTTCCTATATAGGCCAGTACATCTATCAGTTGTGACCTGTAGATTTCATGAATACACAATGAACAAGGAACAACATAGTACCTTAACTTTTAAATATCATCATCTTTGAGTAACAAAATCTATATGGGGAAATTACACAATGATATATCATTACTGACACTGAACTGACGTGACACTATTATAATTACAATAATATTTTTCAGCCGGACAACATTTCTGTTTAAAAAAAAAAAAAAATTTAAAAATTAATTTTATATAATATTCTAATTTTTGGAGAAACTGAATTTGGGGTTTTCATGAGCTGTCAGCCATAATCATCAAATTTAAACAAAATAAACACTTGAAATAAAATAAGCCTTTATTAGTCCCACAGTGGGGAAATTCCAGGAAATATATCACTGTGTGTAATGAATACGAGTTGTTTTTAACTGAAGTACTGAAATAAATCAGCATTTCGATGGTATTCTAATTTACTGAGATGCACTTCTATGCACTCAAGTAGCTTTTTCACAAAGTTGTACTTTCATGACTCCTGTGGTTTTTGTATGAGTGTCCTCAGATTAACACTTCAAAGAGGAAACGGTCCCAAACTGGTGAGAAGATGGTTGCAAATGTACAATAAAACGTTTGGAAATTTGAGGGGGGAAATGCTATTTTGATAGAAAAAAAGTTTTATACTTATAGGTATAAACTTTTGTGGAAAAAAATGTCACAAACTTATCACAAAAAGTGGCAAATTTATTGAAAAAATTGCTAAACTGATGAGAAAAGTCACAAATTTACCACAAAATGTTATAAATGGCTGCACGGTGGCGCAGTGGTTAGCACTGCGGCAGCACAGTTTACCCTTGGCCGGGGGATTGTGGGGATCATGGGATCGTGGGTTCGATCCCAGCCCCCGACCAACAGTGATCTGTGTGGAGTTTGCATGTTCTCCCCGTGTTGCGCGGGTTTACTCCGGGATTTCTCCGGTTTCCTCCCACATGCCAAAAACATGCATGTTAGGTTAACTGGCTGTTCTAAATTGTCCCTAGATATCTGTTTCCTATAGGCCCTTAGAATAGAGGGTTAGTATTAATGAAAGCGCTTTGAGTGGTCTTTGTGACTAGAAAAGCGCTATATAAGTGCAGGTTAGTTAGTTAGTAGTTAGATAAATGTCCAAGAATATTTTCAAGAAAAACCTCAGATCTGCAGCTTTTGTTCTTGTAAGTTTGTGACTTAATTCTTGTGAATGTGTGATTAATTCTTTTTTGTGGAAATCTGCTATTTCCTTCTTGCATTCATGATGTTTTTCCTCACAAATTTGTAACCTTTTTTTCTCACTATTTTAATTGTAAATTAGCATACTTTGTCTAATTTTTGCACCTTTATTATTTATTTTATACTTAATTTACATTTATAGGCTCTACTTGATAATACTTATAGTGAATTTGTGAGTCACCACCACTACCATCCCACTTCAAAAATAAATCACCTGAGAAGAAGCACGATTGTTTTTTCAGGCATTTTCCCACCAAATAGTGTCTGCAAAAATCTGCATGGAACAGTATTTGAGCCCTAAAATTAAGATAATAGGTAAAAAGTAATAACTGCTTTTAATATTTATAATAACTAACTATGCAGCCTTTTCTGTAAAGTTGACTTTTTTTTTTTACTAATCCAAAAGAGTTCATATTGTCTTCTAAAATAATCATAAAAATAGAAAATATTTTTACGATTGATTTTTTTGCGTAATAAAAATCACATTTTTTTCTTTAACTTTAGAACTTTCTTAATGTAAATTTTTCACCGTAAACATTGTAGCTTTTTCTTATAAATTTTCACATTAACATAGGTTTATGTATTTTTTTTCCCTTGGAAATTTAGAACTTTATTTAAAACTCTTCTTAATGAGGAATGAATTAGTTTTTCATTTACATGAGAAAAAAGATGTTGAAGTCAGAAGTGTGAACTGTTTGATGGCTGCTAAGCATTTTCTAAGTTGTTCTGATCACTCCTCTAACCTGAGAATCTCATGGCCTGTAGCAGCCGGAGAAGAACAGATGAACACGCTTCTCCGCTGCCTTCCCTTCCATCGCCTTTGCCTTCTGCCTCATTTTTCTTTTTGGCAAAATAGCCTCTTGTATCCATCTATGTATCTATCTTACTTGTTAACCACCGAAATATGAATCCAACTTCTGGAGTCCCGTGCCTTGTTAAATGCAGCCAGTGTGTCTTTCAGTTGGACCAATCATTATCCACCTCCAGGTGCTGTTGGGGGATGCACAGCAGTGTAGGTCAGGCAGATACGGGTCAGCTCCAAAAACATCCGGGTAATGCTACCGACGCTCCTTATCAGATTATAATAATATTTACATTAATTTTGCTTCTGACTAGAACATCAGCCGGTTAGTGAAGCGGCCCACCGGGAATCCTCCCGACTCTCCCTATGGGCCACTCCAGGCCTGTTTTGGGTGTACTAATATGGCGGCCAATGATCTGTCCAGTTTTTCTGTAGAGATCAGTGGGGCGGGCGCGGTAACCAGCAAACGGGGTTGTGGACGGGTCCTGTAAACAAACTAACTATCACTCTCGTGTTTTGCTTTATTGTGGGGAGTTGGGAGAGCCGTCACACAGACAGCAAAGGAAGCCCAAATAAGCAGCTGCACATTAAAAAACGAGCCCAAAAACCTGCAACCTGCGACTGACGAGATTTGCAAGCAACTTTAGAGAAAAACAAGCCCAATGTTGCTTATAATAAGGGGACTTGGCAACGCTGGTTACATCACCAAAAACGCTTCGTCTCAACTCACATTTTTTGCAGGGGGCGGAGCTTAAGTGAAACTTTACAGCAAAAAAACAGCAATATGAGACTCTGCTGCCAAATGGTCAGGTACAGGAAATCTTTCCTGCCACATGCCATTTCACTGTACAACAAGTCACTCCAATGTTGAATCTTGGTCATAACAATGCTGCCATACTGTATCTTACAGTCTAATTAGTACCTCACGTTTCACCCTGCACCTGATAGTCTTACATTGAACAGCTAGTACGATCCATGTATCTACACGGGTCATCATCTGTTCATCTGCAATGTATATAAAGTTATCTAGGCAGTTTTGCTTTCCCTGGGTAATTCCTTTTTCTGTTATGCTGTGTAGTATTTCTGTTGTTTTGGTTGTCTACTGTGTCATGCTACTGTTACACTGTAATTTCCCAGTTTGGGATCAATAAAGTACATCTGTCTGTCTGTCTATCTATCTGAGCAATTTTGCTCGTGATATGTTGTGCAAGTCATAAAAAAATATGTTACAGAAAAAGAAAAAAAATCAATTTTTGGCGGAGTGCCACTTTAAAGTTTGGAATATGGTTAGGGGAAGGAACTCCTAACAGTAATATCAGAGTTAGACTTATGGTAGAGTTTGGAGCTCAGATTAAGACATTTCTAAAAAACAAAATTTCAGGAATTATAGACCTTGAGGTCAAGGTCAGTTTTTTACTAAATCTTGTAAAAATGATAACTACTGAAAGAAATTATGTAGGCTTTTCAAATTGATACCATCGTTGTCTCCAAGACAAATCATGGATAGCTTACACCCTGACCTGACTATGGGCTTAGGCTTAAAATGTCAAAGGTCAACATTAACATTCCATTTGCACTATTGCTATAGAACAAGTAAAGTTAGGATTTACTTACCACCGTATGGCAGTGGTTTTGTTAGTTTCTGTTAGTGCATTGTCTGTTTTGTACGCTTTGTGTCATGCCATCTAATTGCCAGTAGACAGTGCCCCCGCTTTGCGCTGGGAGGTGGAGGCTCATTTCAAAGAGGTGTAGTGGCACGCAATCTCATGGGCATCACTGTTATGGTGCATTTCATGACAATCCGCTTTTGATAAGGAAAAAAGAGGTCTGTTGTCAGAAGCGCATTGTTTAATGCAATTTCAGTGGCCTGTTTTGAAGTTGAGCAGCTCTAGAGCTCATGAAGAAATGACATGCACTGGATTTTTCTCTTATTTTAATGGAGAGAGTTGTAACGGTCATCATATAATTGCCTGTCATTTTAATTAAATGATCATACATTAAACATTTTTTTTTTTTAAATTCCATCCACGTTCTCATTTTAATTGCAGACTTAACATTGGAGTCTATAGATTAGGCATTAATGTATGATTTTTTTAGGGGACTAAATGAATGAACAGTGAGTGTGTGTGCATTAGTGCAATGTGTGGATGTGCGGCGCATGGGGGGGATAGGCTACTGTCAGTCTGAAGATTTTAAACTACAGACCTCTTTTTTGAAAACATTTTGTCAGCTAAACTGTCGTGTGTTGAGTCATCATATTGCATCATCATGTCTTGTGTCCATTTGTGCTCGCGTGTCCTGATTAATGAAAAAATACTCTCAGCCGGTGTTTTCAGTTAAATGTGAACTATTTGAAGGCACAGCAGGGTTATTCACTACACAGAGGGAAAAAAAAACTTTACCTGGATTTATGATTCAGTTCTCTACCAGACCATAGCAGGACCAGTCTGACCTATTGGGAAAATGGCTGTCACCATGACCCAGGAGAAGAGCAGGTATGAGCACACAAACCTGATATTCATTATCTAATAATGACAGTTTTTACAATTTTAACATCACTCACTGTCATTCTTTTAAAAGAATGATTCAAAATGAAAATATCCCGACAGTTGTTTTGAATTAAATCTACAATTTTGCATTCACCAGAGCAGATTAATAGCACTCAGGCCGAGATGAGCGGCTTCTCTTTCTTGGTTTAAAAGAGAAGCTCTGATGAATGATAATGTTTTTTTTAGTGAGATCGGGTTGACGATAATATAACTGAAGGAAACTATGTCAAACTCATGGGCAAAGAGAAAGACTGGGGGCATCCATGGGCAAGCAAGGCTGTTGAGTTAAAAAGCGCCTTGCTTTTAAATGCATTTTCTCTTTGTGAATGAGCCCACATTGTCCTCGTCTCAAAACAGAATTGTCATCCCACTTAAACCTCTTTCATGTTAGCATCACATCTTTGATCTTGCGCCCCTGTTTATTGAAGGGAATGAGTGCAAAGGCAGCGATTGGTTTATTTCACATTACGCCCCAAACACATCTCTGAATAATTAAAAGTGTTAGGACATCCCTTTTTACCTCCGCCAAGGAGGTTATGTGATCATCGGCGTTGGTTTGTCTGTCTGTCTGTTTGTCTGTTTGTTTGTTAGCAAGATAACTCACAAAGTTATGGACGGATTTTCATGAAATTTTCAGAGATTGTCAGAAATGGGGTATCCTACAGATGATTGCATTTTGGTGGTGATCCGGATCACCGTCCAGAAGAAAACCGCCATTACGGAAAATGCCATTTTCATCAATAACTACTGAACCACTAATCCTATCATTGTGAATCCAATTGCTAGTCACATGTTTTCATGGTCAAGGAATCTGAAAATGTACACACAAACACTGTATGGGGGGAACTGTGGCGCTAGGCGGAGGTCTGCGCTCTCCAAGTGCTTTTCTAGTGTTTTAGTTTTGATACACTTTTATTTTGTATTAATTTACATTTATATTTCAGTCTGCATTTGTTACCTCCGCCAAGGAGGTTATGTTTTCATCGGCGTTGGTTTGTCTGTCTGTGTGTTTGTTTGTTTGTTAGCAAGATAACTCAAAAAGTTATGGATGGATTTTCATGAAATTTTCAGAGATTGTCAGAAATGGGGTATCCTACAGATGATTACATTTTGGCGGTGATCCGGATCACCGTCCAGAAGAAAACCGCCATTACGGAAAATGCCATTTTCGTCAATAACTACTGAACCACTAATCCTATCATTGTGAATCCAATTGCTAGTCATATGTTTTCATGGTCAAGGAATCTGAAAACGTACACACAAACACTGTATGGGGGGAACTGTGGCACTTGGCGGAGGTCTGTGCTCTCAGAGTGCTTTTCTAGTTGACTTTGCGTCTAGTGGAAAATTCGTTTCTGTGCTGTTGTAATAAGGAAATGAACTCGGAAACGCACATAAACGTGTTCTGCGTCACTGACAACTGACCAAATCCTTGTAATACGGCTCATAGAGGTTGACAAAAGGTGAGGATTGACTTGTGTGTGGCTTACAAGTTGAAGTGTTGGATGTTAAGGTAAGGAGAAAGGCACAAGAGCACTTCAAGTTGGCACAGAGGACATCAGAGCACACCGAGATTCAAGATTCAAAGGCTTTGATTCAAAGATTCAAAGGCTTTATTATCATGTGTGTGGGGAGCGTGAAATAAAGAGACTGAATTATTTCTCTATTCAGGTTTATTGCAGATTTCACATCCCCAGCTTTCTCTCAAGACAAGAAGAGAGTGAGCTGCATAAAAACCCCCACCTTTATACATGCAACATCAGAGGCAGAATCACATAATGTCATCAAATCCCCCATTGACAATAATTCCCCCCCCCCCCCCCCCCCCCCCGAGTCCTTTCGTCGTCCGTCTGACTCCAGGAGGTCAGGAAGTCCTTTCAGAGTCTTATCACGGCACCTCCGTCCTCCTGCCATTATCCACAGGCGGTCCAGACGTATTGTTCCATCTCCGACGTGAGGTCAATCAACACATGCAGTCCTAAGCATCTCCCTTGTGCTTATACATATGTAGTCAAAAATATGTGAGCCACATAACCCCCCCCCCAAACGTCGAAAAATGGACAATACAGCATAGTTCACACAACATGATAAAATCAACAGCATAGTCTACACAACATGATAAAATCACACATCAGTCTGTACGCCGTCTGGGCTTCAAACGTCTTCCAAACTTGCTGTAAGCAGGCTTCGCAGCCGTTGTGGCGCCGTCCTGCAGTGAATCTGCTAACTGAGGAAGAGAATGGTTATTTGATCCCTGCGGGGGCTCCAGGACATGCTCCCTGGGGAGTCTGCCATGTCGAGGGGCCCTCGCCACCCGTACAGACTCGTCGTTCATCACAAAAGCAGGCTTAAGTCTGTCAATACTAACTGTTTCCTTTCTGTCCCCCAAATCTAGCACAAAATGTTTGTCACCTGTTTCCAGCACCCTAAATGGACCATCGTATGGCGGGCGAAGGCTTGGTCGCAGAGCCTCGTGCCTGACAAAAACAAACTCGGCATTTTTTAAAGCTTTGGGAACAAAAACACGCGGAAAAGTGTGATGAACGGGGCCCGGGAGCATGTCTGCTCCCGTGCCGATCAGTGGCCCCAGAGCCGGGGGGCGCCCCGGCGCTGGATGCTCCAGTAGGAACTGACCGGGCAGCCTGAAAGGCTGCGTGAAAACCAACTCCGCTGTGGAGGCATTTAAGTCCTCCTTGGGCGCAGAACGCAACCCCAATAAAACCCATGGCAGTTTGTTTACCCAATCTGCATCCGTAAGCGACACTCTGAGGGCTGCCTTCAAAGACCTATGAAAATGCTCGCATAAACCATTAGCCTGGGGGTGGTAAGCGGTAGTGCCGTGAATTGTCGCCCCTAAGGTGCTGGCCATCGCTGACCAAAGCTCAAACACAAATTGAGGTCCTCTGTCGGACGTAATATCCGACAGAACCCCGAAACGCGCTACCCAGGCTGTCAAAAACGCGCGGGCCACCTCTGCAGCCGTGGTCGATGCCAGTGGGACCACTTCCGGCCAGTGTGTGGTTCGGTCCACCATTGTCAAAAGATGTGTGAACCCCTGTGACGACGGTAGGGGGCCCACGAGGTCGACATGCACATGGTCAAATCTCTTGGCCGGGATGTGGAACGGTTCTAAGGGGGCTTTTGTCTGCTTGTGAATTTTGGCCCGCTGGCAGGTTCTTGCCCACTCTTTCACGTGCTTGCGCAGGCTCAGCCAAACAAACTTCTCCGCTACCATTTTCACAGAAGTGCGCACCCCCGGATGCGCCAGAAAGTGATCCAAGTCAAAAACGCGGCGGCGCCACACGGCCGGTACCACCGGGCGCGGCCGCCCGGTAGATACATCACAGATTAGGGGGGGCATACCGGTTTGCAAACTCCTGCTCTCCAGCCTTAACCGTGTTGGTCCAGACTGGAGCGCGCACACGTCCGCATCTCTACTCTGCTCCGCTGCCATGGCTGCATAATCTATCCCCACGTGAACTGGGGCCGCGTGCGCTTCCGCGCTGCTATTTTGCCTTGCAGCTGCGGTAGTATAATCTACCTCCGCGCGGACTGGTGCTGTTACCGCGCGAGAGAGGCAGTCTGCCACTACATTGAGTTTACCCGCTACGTGCTGAATATCAGTAGTAAATTCCGAAATTGCGGCCAGCTGCCTCTGCTGCCGGCCCGACCAAGGTTCCGAAATTTTGGCCATCGCAAAAGTGAGCGGCTTGTGGTCGACAAACGCGGTGAAACGCCGACCTTCCAGCCAGAACTGGAAATGGCGAATGGCTAAGTGGAGCGCTAACAGCTCCCTGTCAAATGCGCTGTATTTCCGCTCGGCTTTGCGCAGGGATCTGCTGAAAAAGGCCAGCGGCTGCCAAACCCCGGCAACATGCTGTTCCACAACCGCCCCTATGGCCAAATCTGACGTGTCAGTGGTGAGCGCTATGCGGGCCGTTGGGTCTGGGTGAGTTAGCAGTGCAGCGTCTGCAAGGGCTTTTTTTACCTCCGCGAACGCACGCTCCCATTCCGGGGACCAATCAATCGTATTGGAGGGTTTTTGTTTTTTAAGCGCAGCATATAATGGTTGCATGAGCTGCGCTGCGTGGGGTAGGAAACGGTTATAAAAATTTACCATTCCTAAAAACTCCTGTAATGCTTTGACCGTTTGTGGCCGGGGAAACTCTGCCACTGCACACACCTTGTCCGGTAGTGGAACTGCCCCTTCTGGGGAAACGCGGTGCCGCAAAAAATCGATCTGCGCCACACCGAACTGGCACTTGGCTGGATTAATTATTAACCCGTGCTCTCCCAACCTCCGAAAAACTGCCGTGAGGTGTTTTTCGTGTTCCTCCTCGGAAGTGCTGGCGACTAAAATGTCGTCGAGGTAGACGAACACAAAAGGGAGATCGCGTAACACAGCATCCATCATGCGTTGGAAGGTTTGCGCAGTGCCTTTGAGGCCAAACTGCATGCGTAAAAACTCAAAAAGTCCGAACGGGGTTATTACCACTGTTTTGGGAATGTCCTCGGCTTGGACTGAGACCTGATGATAGCCGCGGACCAGGTCTATTTTAGAAAAAGTGCGCGCCCCCGCCAGATGCACCGAAAAATCCTGGATGTGTGGGATTGGGTAGCAGTCATGCGCTGTGGCGTTGTTTAACCTGCGGTAATCACCACAAGGTCTCCACGAGCCGTCAGCTGTAGGGACCATATGCAGTGGGGAGGCCCATGGGCTCTTCGAACGGCGAATGATGCCCAGCCTTTCCAGGTTGGCAAACTCCTCGCGCGCTATGGAGAGTTTAGCTGCATCTAAGCGCTGAGCTTTCACGAAGACGGGTGGGCCAGCTGTGGTGATAAAGTGCTCCACCCCGTGTTTCGCAACTGTTGCCGAAAATGTGGGAACTGTGAGCGCTGGAAACTGGGTGAGGAGTGTGTGAAACTTACCGCCTGCTGTGACGCTATTGGACTGAACTGGTGGCGGGGACACTCGAGCTGCACAAGGGATGGAATAAAAAGAGAGTGCATTTACCAGCCGCCTATTGGCAAGATCAACTAACAAACCACGTGAGCACAGAAAATCAGCGCCTAACATGTTGAAACTCACCGCCGCTATAATAAAAGTCCATTCATAAGTGCGGCCGTGTAAGGACAGAAGCAGAGTCCTTTCTCCGAAGGTCTTGATGCTCGAGCCGTTCGCCACCGTTGCCCCATCACCATGGGGGCCTGCCAGCCGGTCAGCATAGGTCGGGGTGATGAAACTCACTTAGGCTCCGGTGTTCACGAGGAAGTGTCGCCCGGAGCTCGCATCCGTGAGGTAGAGCAGCTTGTTTCGTTCGCCGAGAGCCAAAGCTGCTAACAACTCGTGGTCCTGGCGTTTTCCGGAGCTCTTGAAGTGGCATGGCGGCACACATCTGCGCGCCTTCTCTGCGAAACGCCGATGGTAAAAGCAGAGGTCATCTCCTCCGCTGCGTCGGGAACGCGCCACTGCCATCGTTGGTGGGATTGATTCCGCTATCTCTGGCCCCTCGCTGCTCCCGGTCCCCGCATCAAAGTCTGCCGCTGTCGCGGTGGCCGTCTGCTCACCGCAGGAGTCGAGGATCCGCTGCGCCTCTCGGGCCAGCGCACGGAAGTCCCGCTGGGTCACACAACGCATGCTGGACAGGGTCGCCCTCATGTGCATCGGGAGGGTTCTCAGGAAGATGTGTTTGAATAGGAAATCGTCATTCTCTGTGTCCCTCAGCTGCAGCATGTCTTCCATCAGGTCGACTGGCCTGCATCCTCCCCGGTTGTGTAGAGCCAGGAGCCTCCTAGCCCTCTCCTCGGCTGAGGGTGTGAAACACTGGGTGAGGGCAGCCTTCAGCTCGCCGTATTTGTCGTCAGCGGGCGGCTGCTGCACCAGGCTCCGCACGCATCGAGCTGTGCGGTTGTCGAGCTTGGCGATGACGTGGTAGAATTTTGTGTCATCCGCCGTTATTCCCCCGAGTGCGAACTGTGCTTCGGCCTGAAGGAACCACGAGTCCGGGTTGTCCTGCCAGAACTCTGGTAGCTTGATCGAGACGGCGCTCGCTCGGGCGGTCTCCGAGGAGTCTGGTTCGGGGGAATCGCTTCTAGGCATTTCACGTCATTGGTCACCAATGTGGGGAGCGTGAAATAAAGAGACTGAATTATTTCTCAATTCAGGTTTATTGCAGATTTCACATCCCCAGCTTTCTCTCAAGACAAGAAGAGAGTGAGCTGCATAAAACCCCCCACCTTTATACATGCAACATCAGAGGCAGAATCACATAATGTCGTCAAATCCCCCATTGACAATAATTCTCCCCCCGAGTCCTTTCGTCGTCCGTCTGACTCCAGGAGGTCAGGAAGTCCTTTCATAGTCTTATCACGGCACCTCCGTCCTCCTGCCATTATCCACAGGCGGTCCAGACGTATTGTTCCATCTCCGACGTGAGGTCAATCAACACATGCAGTCCTAAGCATCTCCCTTGTGCTTATACATATGTAGTCAAAAATATGTGAGCCACAATGTGTACAGTTAAGAAATGCTACATTTCCTGAGCAATGAAATTCTTACTTTGCTCTCCGACCGAATGCCAAGGTAAAGGTACAGAAACAACAATTCTAATACAGTAGGTAATGACACACTAACACAGTAACTCAATCCTAATACTAATGGATGCTAATAACACACACACGAACACACAGTTAGGCAGTTAGGACTCCTTAAGCCCACCTTGATACTAAATACTAAAACTAATGAGTACTAATAACACACACTAGGCAGTTTGGGCAGTTAAAGCAGTCAGACAAGAGGAATGAAACTGAAAATTCACTGGATGACTAAAGTGATAGTGGTATATTGACAGTGTGCAAATGAGCAGTGTGCAACCTGATGTGAACCTGAGATGGCATAGACTTATGTACAATGTGCAAATGAGCATTGTGCAACGAGCAGTGTATAATTACAAATTAGCACTCGGTAGTACCAGTAGACTGTGCATGATAAGTCACAGCAGAGATAATTGGCAGCAGAGATGATATGGACATCAGACGGGTAAGACTATATCTACAGGGATGGCAACAGGAAATTCTGATTTCAGCTGAAATCTAATTTGGTCGATTAACTTATGGGGGGGCCGGGGGGGCACAGCCCCCCTGAAGCTGAGAGGTTTTCAGTAAAACAGAAGTAATTTAGACTGAAAAAAATTATTTAAAAAAATGAAATACTAGACTTAGATAAATCATTAAATTTAATGAAAAGTTGACTTACTTTTTCTTCAATGTTGTCTCACTGTCTTTAGTCCAACATATTTAACAGTTCTATAAGAGTTTATTATACTATTTACATGGGTCACCAAGTCACTTCTGATGTGAAACTTTCTTCCTTTTGGCAGCAAGCTGTGTCAGTCTCTGAACTTTGAACTTCATCTCCTTTTCTGTTTTCTTCAGAAACTGTCCGAGTGTTTCTGTTACCTCGTCAAACTTTGAGCCAATTTTCACCTTTACCGTCACTTTTCTCTCAAGCCAACTCCATTGGAACTTATTTTTGACACTTCTGTCTATTTCTAGCACTGATGACTCCTGATCCTTCGATAAAAATCTCATAATTCCGCTGAAAACAATACCGAAAGCTCAGAATTCCAACACGAACCAGGGATGTGATTGGGGTTGGAGAAATTATCTGAAAATTTAGCAGGGGGTCTGGGGGACGCAGTCCCCCAGCGGGGTCCGGGGCAGAGCCCCTGTGGGGGGGCAAGGGGGGCAAAGCCCCCCGAAGCTCCTGGGTTTTTATGATTTTTAAGTACCAGAACTGTGCTTAAATGACATAAAACAAACAGCTGAATGCCACTTATTACTGTATAATATTGACTTATGTTCCAAGAAGATAGCATTCCTAAAATATTCCAACAAGCATTATCCATCACATGCTTTAACACTTGATCAAATCAAAATCAGTTAATTTTATCTATTCCATAATAGAAATAAAATTCCAACATACCATTACTTTTTATAATTTCAGCATTCATTTCAGATCACCACTTTCAATCTCCACTGAGTCTTGAGCAGTTCATTTTGCACAATCACTGATGTAGCCAAGTCTTAGAAATATTCAAAGTTATACAGCTGTTGTACGCCGCACTCTAGAAATGGAAACCGGCGGACAGAGTCGACTGGACTCCTGAGCGGGAGCAGGCGTTCTGCGGTTAAAACAGCTCTGGCAAACGCTGCACTACTGACAGCTCGGATAGCGCTCACTACCGACGCCTTGGACATGGCCATAGCGGCCGTCGTGGAGCAATGCGCTGCCGGTTCTTGGCAGCCGCTCACCTTTTTTAGCAGGTCTTTGCACGACAGTGAGCGTAAATACAGCGTGTTCGACAGAGAGTTAATGGCTCTCCACCTGGCCATACGCCACTTCCAATTCTGGCTGAAAGGGCGCACCTTCACTGCGTTCGCGGACCACAAGCCGCTAATGTACTTAACGTACTTTATCTTCCTGGAAGATAAAATAAAGCGGAATTCGGCGAATTAGAGGAAAATCACATCCCCGAGAACACGCCGCCATGAATTTTTGACAAAGCATGCAACGAGCCATTTGATTGGTCCAATCGTTTGCAACTATCCAATCGCAGGGCTGTTTACAATACAGCAGTAGCTTGAACACAACACATCCGGGTTATCGCGGGAGACTTGACCCGGGGAAGCGCCGAGCGCTTATATAATCATGTTGATTTTCGCTAAAATCGGTAACAATAAGGTACCTTACCCCCCTAAAATTTTCTCAACGGATTTAGACGATTCACAGAAATTATCAATTTGAAAATAAATCGGCGGAAATCCGCGGATCGGCGGAAAATTGCCATCCCTGTATCTACCAGGCCCTCCAGGATTTCGTGATGTTGCGATCGCGTCAATTCATGCGAAATCAGCCAATCAGCGCAACTATTGCGCGACCTTGCAACTTTGTCCAATCACCGCAACTTTCCCGCAATTTTGGCTAATCCTTGTCAACTTTCGCCAATTTAACCTATCAAATTTGTCTCTGAAATGCTCAGTCTAACCAATCAAATGCATCCCGCTGCACCACATTCACTTCCGTGGTTACAGTAAGTATTAACAGAGCACTTCAGCAAAAAACTGTGTGATTTAAAAAAACACTCACCCGCAAGGTTTGCAACACCGTCCCTTCCTCCGTCTCCCCCAGCCTGCCGGTGGACATCTCGCCACGTCTCTATCCTGACCTCGTGTACGAAGCGCTGGTTTTGTGTTGAAAGACGTCTGCCTGCCCCAAAAGTACCCTGTCGCGGGAGCGCACGTGGCGAGAGAATCCATAGACCCACAAACAAACAAGCAAACCTAATACTACAGCCAGTGTTGGATCATTTCATACATCTTTAGAGGTAAAATTATTACTACATCTTATCAGTGAGCTTTAAACCTGTGAATCTCTGATCTGGACACGGAGCCCCCCCCCCCCCCCGCCTCCTGTAACTGAAAGGGGTGTGTGTGTGTGTGTGTGTGTGTGTGTGTGTGTGTGTGTGTGTGTGTGTGTGTGTGTGAAGACGCGCAGCAGCCAGATAGGTAGGAGTTACACAGAAAGAGACAGAATCTTGTCTGTTTTTTTTTTTGTTTTTTGTTTTTTTTTTCAGAAAAACAGACTCCAATAGACAATACAGACTAACAGAATAAATTATTTCTTTTTTCCTCTCTACTCGGTACCGAGTGGTTGGGGACAGTAGGGAGTTTTCAAATGAAGGTGCTGCCATTAATTTCCAAATCTCTGTTCTTTAACATGCATTCAATCCAGTTTAGCTGTTGTAATGGATATTGTGTTTGTCTGTATTGGCTGTTGCATAAAAGTTTTTCTGTACAGCAGAAGTTTCTGCTTAATTTACAGATCACTGCAACAGGAAATGTTTGACAATCCTGTGATTTTCTCGTATTGTTATATAGAATATCACTGCAGTAAGCTGGAAAAAAGCATCTGCTTTAAAATTTGTAATTCTTCCCGCAACTTTTAGTGCAAAAAAACCTCTCAAAACATCACAACTTTTTAAAAAAGCTCCCAGGAATTCAGGCTTTTTGGGCTGCAACAATCATAAAAACATCCCGCAAAATCCTGGAGGGACTGATCTACTGTACAGGTGAGCAGTGCGCAAATTTAGCAGCCGGTGTGTGAGTTCCTATATGCAAAGCTGTGTTACGGAGTTTTGGGAGTTGTTATCTGTTCAGGAGTCTGATTGCAGTGGGAAAGAAGGAGTTCTTCAGTCTGGTTGTCCCAAATTTCACACTTCTGTACCTGCGGCCTGAGGGTAGAAGTGTGAACAGTCTGTGCTGGGGGTGGGTGGGGTCCCGGAGGATGACATCAGCTCTCCTTTGGACTCTACAGAGAGGGGAATGGAGTCCTGATGATCTTCTCTGCTGTCTTCACCACTCTCTGCAGGCCTTTGCCGTCCAGGGCAGTGGTGCTGCTGTACCACGCAGTGATGCAGTTGGTCAGGATGCTCTCGATGATGCAGCTGTAGAAATTGTTGAGGATCCTGGAAGACATGACAAACTTCTTCAGCCTCCTCAGAAAGTACAGTTGCTGTTGAGCTCTCTTAACCAGCTCTGTGGTGTTGTGTGTCCACTTAAGGTCCTTGCTGATGTGGATGCCCAGGTATTTAAAGCTGCTCACCCTCTCCACTTCAAGCTTCTGGATGAACAGCGGCCGATGGGGTCTCCTTCTACCTTTCCTCATGTCCACTATCATCTCCTTTGTCTTGTCCATGTTGAGGGTGAGGTTGTTGTCCTCACACCATGACACCAGGCTGGCCACCTCCCTCCTGTGGGATGCTTCGTCATCACCAGTGATGCATCCTGTCACTGCTGTGTCATCCGCAAACTTTAGGATGATATTGTCCTTGTGGGAGGCAACACAGTCATGGGTGAAGAGGCTGTAGAGGATGGGGCTGAGAACACAACCCTGTGGTACACCTGTGTTTGTGATGATGCTGGCTGAGGTCCTGTTACCCATCCTGACAGACTGGGGCCTGCCAGTTAGAAAGTCCAGTAGCCAGTTGCAGAGGGTGGGGTGCAGGCCAAGTGAAGACAGTTTGTCGGTGAGTTTGTGGGGGATGACCGTGTTGAAGGCAGAGCTGTAGTCAACAAAGAGCATCCTAATGTAGGAGTCTTTATCTTCCAGGTGCGAGAGAGAATAATGGAGTGCTACAGCAATGGCATCTGAGGTGGACCTGTTGGGCCAGTAGGCGTACTGCAGGGGGTGCAGGGTGCCTGGTATACTGTCCTGAATGAGGGGCAGCACCACTCTCTTGAAGCATTCATGATGATTGGAGTGAGTGCTACCGGTCTGTAATCATTCAGACAGGTCGGCGGGCTCCTTTCGGGGAGGGGGAATGATGGTTGTGGTTTTGAAGCAGGAGGGTACTATGTTCTGGTTGAGGGAGAGGTTGAAGATTGATGTGAGAACGTCAGTCAGTTCGGCAGCGCATGCTCTGAGGGCTCGCCCAGGTACAGTATGTTGTCTGGTCCTGCTGCCTTGTGGGGGTTGATATTCCTCAGTGCTTTGTTTACCTGGCCTGGTGAGACTCTTATTAGTGAAGATGGGGGGGGGGGGTGTAAGTGTGTGTCTCTTCTCTGTGCTGTGGCTGGTGGTTTCGAAGCAGGTGTAAAAGATGTTGAGATCGTTCAGCAGGCTGTCTGTTGAGCTAGTGGTGCTGCTGTTGGTCCTCTTGTAGTCTGTGATGTGTTGCAGGCCTTGCCACATGCGCCCCGGGTCAGGAGTGGAGTAGAGGCCGTCCAGCTTTTCTCTGTACTGCCTCTTGGCTGTTGTTATAGCCTTTCTCAGTCCATACTTTTTAGCTTTGTACTCAACCTCACAGCCTGATTTAAATGCACGAGAGCGAGCACGCAGCATCTGATGTACCTGACTGTTGATCCAGGGCTTCTGGTTGGGGAACTTCCTGACCTGTATGGTGGGTACGATGGTATCAACGCACGTGCTGATGTACCCAGTCACATATTCAGCATAATCCTGTATGTTTACAGAAGCGTCCTCTCGGGTGGCTGCAGCTTTAAACACATCCCAGTCTGTACAGGCAAAACAGTCTTGTAGGGTGCTCTCAGTCTCTGGAGTCCAGCGCTCAATTTGCTTAATAACAAGGTTTGTTTGGTTCAGCTTTTGTCTGTAGGCTGGGTACATAAATGGTGAGATGTGATCTGGCTGTCCGAAGTGGGGGCAGGGTACCGCTCTGTAGGCGTCACTTATGTTGGAATAAACATGATCCAATGTGCTTTTATCGCAGGTGGGTATGTCCACGTGCTGGTAATATTTGGGGAGTACAGTCCGTAAATTGCACTGGTTAAAGTCACCAGCAACAATAAAAACAGCACCAGGATGTTTTGTCTCTACTGCGCTGATGACGTCATGGAGTGTGTTTAGCGCTACTGTGTAGTTGCTCTGTGGACAAATGTATACAGCGGCCAAAAACACAGCAGTAAATTCCCTCAGTAAATAATAGGGGCGGCATTTCAGCAGTTAAAACCACATAGGGTGAGCAGTGCTTGTAGACGGTTTGTACATCTCCACACCACGTGTGGTTTATAAATACACACACACCCTCCCCTCATCTTACCAGAGTCTCCTGTTCTGTCTGCCCGTTGTGTTGAGTGTGTCTGTCGCTGAATAACGCTCTCCGGGACTCTGTCTGAAAGCCAGGTCTCGCAGAAAATTAGGGCACAGCACTCTCTTGTCTCCCGCTGGTTTTCAATCCTTGTTCTTAGTTTGTCTAGCTTATTTTCCAAAGACTGAATGTTTGCCATTAAGAGACTGGGTAGCGGTGGCCGGCTGGAGCAAGCCTTTAGCCTAGCATGTAGCCCTCCTCTCTTAACTCCCCTTCGGCCCCGCCTCCGACACGCTGTCTTGGGGTCAGCATGCTCACGGGGGCTTGGTGCTTCTGGGCCTTCCTGGGGTTGCTGATGGTCACCACGGGGGCGAACGATGCATTGCAGGCCGGGTGGTATAAAGCCAGTAAAGTCCACGTGGCTGCTTGACTTGGCAATATCCAGTAGTGTCTGTCAGTCACATATCAGCAGTGCATGACCTCCATGCACTGTAGAAAGAACAGCAACTATGCAAAAAAGGAGAAAAGTCGGCATTCAGGAGCGGAACAAGCAAAGACATTCGCCAACGGTGGGCGCCATCGTGCAGTTGGTGTATAGAGTCTAACATTCTCATAGTGAGTGAAAGGGATCCACCCCCTTTTCTAGGCTGCAACTGATGAAACACAGGTGGTAATTAGTGCAGCTGGACAACATCAGGTAATCAGCTGAGAAAATACTGTGCACAAACCTGAGACACTACACACACAGGTTTTGGAGCAACATATGCTGCCATCCAAGCAATGTCGTTTTCAGGGACGTCACTGCTTATTTCAGCAAGACAGTGCTGAAAATTGAAAGAATTCCACCTACAAAGCTTCAACAGTTGGTGTCCTCAGTTCCTAAATGCTTATTGAGTGTTGTTAAAATGAAAAATGCTCTTACACAGTGGTAAACATGCCCCTGTCCCAGCTTTTTTGGAAAGTGTTGCAAGTGTCAAATTCAAAATGAGTGACTGTTTACAAAAAACAATGAAGTTTAGTTTGAACATTAAATATTTTGTCTTTGTAGTGCATTCAATTGAATATCATTTTTATCATGATTTTTAAATAATTGTATATCATTTTTATTTACATTTTATTCAGTGTCCCAACTTCACTGGAATTGGGGTTATAGTTAATAGTGTTTAAAATGATAATACAGGTGGAAAAATGACTGCTGATGTGCGACACAAGTCAGCATACAGGTGTTTGCTCCTTTGTAATTGGTGATAACAGCCTAAATCCACAATTCTGTGATTCTGTCAGAAGGATCCCAAAGTCTCATCAGTCAATAAATCTCCTAAATACTGCCACAGTTTTAGAGAGATACAAATGGACACATACAAATGGACTCAAAAATTCATTTAATTTGTTCCCATGAGGGACATAAAGTAGTTTTGGGCTCATCACTGTAATTCTTAAAAAAAAAACAAACAAAAAAAACAGAATAAGTATGTCATCCAAGAGACAAAACATAAACAAACTGCCTTGAAATAAGACATCAAAGTAGAATTATATTATGTAACAGTTTAAGAGTTTCACAGTTTATTTATTTGAAGTGTTAATTATGTTTTTTCTATCCTTATGTAAATGTATTTTAAAAGCCATTTCCACCACTTCTAGGCATACTGTGTTTTTGAAGAGAGCAGGCAAATCTCTCCTAATTACTTGAGTATAACACCTTTCACAGAGAAAAAGTCATATTTAAAACCATATTAATGTAATTATGAAACATCACACCCTGTAAGTATTTTAATGCTATTGTGTGCAGTTAAATTATTGCTAATGTTCCCAAAAATATTAAAACATCCCTTTTAAACACATGACAATATCAACACAATCTAAAAACACCTGTAAAAATATAGTTGTTTAAAAAAGTAAACATAAGCTATATTTTTCAGAAAAACATTTCCATAAAAAACTTCTATGAATATGTCATCAGTCGGTTCACGTGAGTTTGGTATGAAATTTTCATTCCACTTTGGCCACTTTAGGCACAATTTTTAGCTGACAATGGAATGATATACAGTAGTGTTGTAGTCAAGACCACACCGAGACCTGGCTGAGAGCACAATGTTCAAAGACCAAGGGCCCTATTTTTACCCCCTGTAAGTATCATTTGTATAGTTGGAGTGTTTGACAAAGGTTTTGAGTTTGTTTTTTTAAGATAAAATGTAAGATTCAATGCCGTAAAATTCAGTAGACACGACAGCTTCAGTCTTGGAAGAACAGACATAGTCAAAGCATGGCAATGGATTCAATCAAGCAGGAAATCTTTACTTTCTTGCAAAAGATTTTGACATAAAAAGCATCTCCAAATGATTAGAGATGAGCAAACAACCCTAAGTTAATAAAGTAGAAGGTACACGTTTGATAGAGTGAAAACCATGATGCATGCAAAATTCTCATGATGTCCATCCATCTTCTACCGCTTTTCCGGAGGTCTGGGTCGCGGAGGCAGCAGATCAAGCAGAGAAGCCCAGACTTCCCTCTCCCCAGCCACCTGCTCCAGCTCTTCAGAGAGGATACCAAGACATTCCCAGGCCAGCTGGGAGACACAGTCTCTCCAGCGAGTCCTGGGTCTACCCCGGGGTCTCCTTTCAGTGGGACGTGCCTGAAACACCTCAAGTGGGAGGCGTCCAGGATTCATCCTGATCAGATGCCCATACCACCTCAACTGGCTCCTTTCATTGTGAAGGAGCAGCGGTTCTACTCTGAGCCTCTCCCAGACGACTGAGCTCCTCACCCTGTCTCTAAGGGTGAGTCCAGCAATCCTACAAAGAAATCTCATTTCAGCCGCTTGTATCCGGGATCTCATTCTTTCGGTCATTACCTAAAGCTCATGACCACAGGTGAGGGTAGGAACGTAGATTGACTGGTAAATCGACAGCTTTGCCTTAGAGCTTAGCTCCCTCTTCACCACAATGGACCAGTACAACGTCCGCATCACTGCAGATGCTGCTCTGATCCGTCTGTCAATCTCTCGCTCCATTCTCCCCTCACTCATGAATAAGACCCCAAGATACTTAAACTCCTCCACTTGGGACAGGAGCTTGTCCCCAACCCAGAGAGGACAATCCATCTTTTTCCAGCAGAGGACCATGGACTCAGACTTGGAGGAGGTGCTTCACACTCAGTGGCAAACCATCCCAGTAACACCTGTAGGTCATTGCTGGATGAAGCCAACAGGACAACATCATCTGGAGACTACAGAGATGAGATCCTGTCGTCACCAAGCATGACACCCTCTGTTCCCTGGCTGCACCTAGAAATCCTGTCCATAAAAATTATGAACAGGATCAGTGACAAAGAGCAGCCCTGGCGGAGTCCAACTCTAACTGGGAATGAGTCCGACAGAGTGTTGGCAGTACGAACCAAACTCTCACAGTGGTCGTATAGAGACCGGATAGCACGTAACAACAAGCCCAATACCCCATACTCCCAAAGCACCCCCCACAAAAAACCATGAGGGACGCGGTTGAATGCCTTCTCCACGTCCACAAAACACATGTAAACTGGTTGGGCAAACTCCCACGAACCCTCGAGGATTCTCGAGAGGATAAAGAGTTGGTCCAATGTACCACGGTCAGGACGAAAACCACATTTCTCCTCCTGAATCCGAGGTTCGACCAACAGCTGGACTCTCCTCTCCAGTACCTTGGCATAGACCTTCCCAGGGAGGCTGAGGAGGGTGAGCCCTCTAAATTTGGAGCACACCCTCCGGTCCCCTTTTTAAATTGAGGAACCACCACCCCGGTTTGCCATACCGAAGGCACTGTCCCCAACCTCCACACAATGTTGCAGAGGCGTGTCAACCATGACAGCCCTACAACATCCAGGGCCTTGAGGTACTCAGGGCGGATCTCGTCCACCCCCAGGGCCCAGCCACCAAAGAGATTTTTAACCACCTTGGCGACCTCGGCCCCTGTGATAGGTGAGTCGTCCCCCTCGTCCACAAGCCCTGCTTAATCTGTGGAAGGCGGGTCAGTGGGATTGAGGAGATCTTCGAAGTATTCCTTCCACCGCCCGACGATATCCCCAGTCGAAGTCAGCAGCACCCCATCCGCACCATACACAGTGTGGACAGGGAGCTGCTTCCCCCTCCTGAGCTGCTGGACAGTTTGCCAGAATCTCTTCGAGGCTGACTGAAAGTCTTGTTCCATGGCTTCACTGAACTCCTCCCACACTCGAGTTTTTGCTTCAGCAACCACCCGAACTGCACTCCGCTTGGCCTGCCAGTACACCTCAGCTGCTTCGGGAGTCCCACAAGCCAACCAAGCTTGATAGGACTCCTCCTTCAGCTTAATGGCCCCCCTCACTACTGGTGTCCACCACTTGGTTCAGGGGTTGCCACCACGAGATGCACTGATGACCTTGTGGCCGCAGCTCTGGGCAGCCGCTTCAACAATGGTGGTAGAGAACATGGCCCATTCAGACTCCATGTCTCCAGACTCCCTCGAAATGTGGTCGAAGTTCTTCCGGAGGTGGGAATTGAAAACCTCTCGGACAAGAGCCTCAGCCAGACGTTCCCAGCACACCCTCACTATACGTTTGGGTCTGCCAGGTCTGAATGGCGTCCTCCCCTGTCATCAGATCTAACTCACCACCAGGTGGTGATCAGTTGACAGCTCTGCACCTCTCTTTACCCGAGTGTCCAAGACATATGGTCACAGGTCTGATTGTAACACTTGCCTTACGTTAATTAGGTAAAAGAAATTATTAAGTGTTCCACTTGGTTATTAACTAACCAGTTGTTAGGTTCGTAAGGATTACAATAGGGAATAAAATGAGTGTGGAATAAAATAGCTGGAGGGAAGAAATGAGCAATAATGGCTGTTATTTTTAAAGATAAAGAGAACAAAATATACAAACAATTTACAAATACACAATAATAACAACGGCCGGCATGAAATAAAACCCCAAAAATGTCCTACTGAGCTCAGTGTTTTTGTCTTTTTGTTTTAGTCGTTTGACCAGTCAAGATATCTTGTATTTCCAAGTTCAGGTTTCTTTTCCTTTCTTAAAGCTGCAGTTTAAGTTGTTGCCACTTTGATTTTTGTGCACTGGAGAGAGGAAGGATGTTCTTCAATCGAGATCTTGGTTCAGGTCTCGGTTCAGGCCTCGGTTCAGGTCTCGGGTCAGGCTCGCCATCTCCATCCGGAGAGAATCCAGGATCCAGAAGATTCTTAATCGGCAACAAAAAAAACCTAGCCTGCACAACAATAATGATATTATTGTATACAGCTAAAGTAATTCATTTTTCAATCTCTTCTCATATAACACTATAGCTTAGTGTTTAAATTCTTCTCTCATATTACTATTGTTACAATCCAGTAATATAGTAATATCTTACATTTCACATCTTACATGCATGTTTTTTTTTCTCAAAATCTCTCTGGTAGTACATGAAATACTTTTTTTTCTCATGTAACCAAATAAATGAATTTCTCTTTTTATCTCTACATCATTTAACCATGAAATTATGATTAATATTTTTAACCTTTTCTTTGTAAATCATGAAATGAAATACAATTAATTTATCACATGTCCAGGGAATATACTGTCCCATTACTTCCAATATTCCCTTTTAAAATCAGTAAAACCCTGTCTGAGCTACTGGGTTTAGCATAACCTGTGAATTTATATAGGAAACCAACAAAATGTGCTTTTAGCATCAAACTACACATTACATTCGACCAGAAATGGTGCAAAAAGAACTAAAAGTACTTCAGCATACTGTTGTGAACTGAAATCACATTTAGAAAAACCATACAGAAACAAAAATAGCCTTTTCCATTGCTTTTAAACAGAAAAAATCCACTCACAATTAGCATTAGCATAACGCTAACATTAGCATGGTGCTAGCATGCTTCCTTTAGCACACACTTGGTTTTCACTCACCAAGATGAGGTATCAGCGTGAACACAGCAAGGTACAGCCACACGGCCTCTCAAGCTCGTGCTCCCATCAACTTAAGACAATAAAGGTTTCAAATTGGCATTTGGACAGTGTTTAGATTTATTTATAGCACTTTTCTATATTAAACTCACCAAGACGCCCCACAGGTTTTTACACGGACCGTCTACAGCCTCTCTCGTTCGTTCTCAGAGTGCAAAAGACGGGTACGTGACTCAGCACTCTGTTCGGATGGCGGGACTATCGATCTTAACAAATAAAAAGGTCAAGATCACCCAACGTGACCATGAAACAGGAAAATAAAAGCTGGATAATGAGGATCACACTTCCTCTTTTCAAAATAAACGTTTTTCAAAATAAAATCACACAGTTGCATTAATACAAATGAAATGTGAGAAAAAGGGTCATTTTCTCAGCTGGGTTACACCATGATACAATAACAAAATCAATCATCAACCTGCAACCTAGGGCATCCTGGTGCCAGGTGCACATATGGACACCCTTATGCTTGAACATGGTGTTCGTTATGGACAAACTGTGGTTAGCACAGAAGTCCAATAACTGAACATCTCTCGGGTTCAGATCGGGTAGGCCATTCCTCCCAATCATCCCCCTCCAGGTTTCACTGTCATTGCCCACGTGCGCATTGAAGTCCCCCAGTAGGACGATGGAGTCTCCAAGAGGAGCACCCACCAGCACCCCAGTCAGAAACTCCAAAAAGGGTGGGTACTCTGAACTATCATTTGGTGCATAGGCACAAATGATGGTCAGGACCCGTTTCCCAACCCGAAGGTGCAGGAAAACAATCCTTTCGTCCACTGGGGAAAACTCCAGTATCGAAGCCGCAAGGTGTGGGGGATACAAGAATACCCACCCCTTGCCCAGGGCAACTCCAGAGTAAGCCAAGCTCCAGCCCCTCTCCAGGAGACTGGTTCCAGAACTGGAGCTGTGTGTTGAGGTGAGGCCGACTATATCTAGCCAGTATCTCTCAACCTCATGCACCAGCTCAGGCTCCTTCTCCACCAGAGAGGTGACATTCCACATCCCAAAAGCCAGTTTAGGAAGCCTGGGATCAGACTGCCAAGGTTTCCACCTTTGACCGCCACCTGATCCACATAGCACCGGAGCCCCATGGTCCCTCCTGCAGGTGGTGAGCCCACTGAAGGGCAGACCCATGTAACTCCTTCGGGCTGAGCCCGGCCGGGTCCCATGGGCGGAAACCCAGCCACCAGGCGCTAGCCATCGAGCCCCTCCTCCAGGCCTGGCTCCAGGGCAGGGCCCCAGTAACCCCATACCGGGCGGGGTACACTGAATCCTTATTTTGGCATTCATCATGAGAGTCTGTTGGATCATTCTTAGTCTGGCCCTACATCTAGGACTGGTTTATCGTGGGTTACCCTACCAGAGGCAAATTGCCCCAGCCAACATAGCTCCTGAGATCACTAGGGCACGCAAACCCCCCACCACGATAAAGTGATGATCCATGAGGGGTTCTCATGATGTGTATGGTTTTTTTCCCTACACTTTCCACATGTGTGACAAACTCACAAGGTGACTCGTGGAAGAGCAGTGTGTAACCAGGCAAATGCTGCAGTACAGGCACTCACATGCATGGAGCTGTGCGTTAATGAGCCACCACTATACGGCCATCGAGTCATGCCTGGAAACGTGCTCATTATGCTGATGTGCAACAGCAACTGACACGACATGTTGGCATCAACGCAATCTTGTTTGCATGAACGCACCGTGGCCAGGCATGAATCGAAGGGAAAGAGGCTTTAGGATAAACAACCACTGAGCAGCCCACGGGAAGTCAACTCATTCATTCTATTTAAACTTTGTTTGGGTGGAACTGGATGAGCCCGTTGTAAATCCAGTAAATGTAAAAAGTGTTCACATCCCTGTAAAATTGGGGGGGGGGGCGGAATGAAAATTAGACCATCGTTTCCAAACTTTTCCCATCTTTAATGTGACCTACAACCTGTGCAATTCAGTTTGGAAAAAAAATTAAAGGTGTACAATAAGCTGGTTGCATAAGTATGCACATCATTTCATACTTTGTTGAAGTGCCTTTTGATTTAATTAAATCATTCAGTCTTTTTCATTAGAGTGTTTCAGCATGCTGCATCATGCCCTTGCCCTCTTCAGGTCACCTCAAAGATTTTCAATTGGATTTAGGTCTGGGCTCTGGCTGGGTCATTCCAAAACTTTAATTTCCTTCTGGTGAAGCCATCCTTTTGTTGATTTAAACATGTGCTTGTGGTCATTATAGCGCTGAAAGATGGCATGCCTTATCATCCTCATCTTCCTAGTAAATACCTCAAGGTTTTGGGCCAAAACTGATTAATATTTGGAATTGTCCATAATTACCACCCACCTTATGTAGCTAAAGCTCCAGTTCTAGCTAAAGAAATGTATTTATTTATTTAACCTTTATTTATACAGGGAAGGTCCATTGAAAGGCAACCTCTCTTTTTCAAGGACACCCTGTTCACACTCACACAGTTACACATTCACACCAGGAAGCGGCCCAGTACACCCGCAGACTGACCTGTAGCCACTAAGCAGCTCCACTGGAGCAGTTGGAGTTAAGGGCCTTGCTCAAGGGCACCACAGTGGGATTAAGGAGGGTGGGGCAAACACTGCTATGTTATCTGTCCCACCCAGATCTAATCCTGCCGGTCCAGGTATCAAACCCTCGACCCTCTGATAACCAGTCCACATCCCTAACCATTAGGCCACCACTGCTTATCCCCAAAACATGATGCTACCACCACCATGGTTCACTGTGGCTGTGGTGTTATTTTGGTGATGTTGTTATTGTGCCAAATATTGATTTTGGAATTTTAGCTAAAAAAAAAGTTCAACCTTGGTTTCATCAGACAGTAATACCATTTCACATTTTTCCCCATGCTTTTGGAAGACTTGGGCCCCCGTTATGACAATCTAGTCAACAGTCTATTGTCTAAGAGGCAGAATGAATTTGTGGGTTGTCTTAGATTTTAACTTTTACCTATAAATGCCCCTTTGATCAGGTGAATAAATAAAAAAGTTGTAGTCCAAAGATTCATGTTTAGTAAAATTTATTTTTGTCTTGTACAAGAGGGAAAAAGACACATAGTACTGAATGCAAACAGTTCTACGGGAAGATCTTTTTTGAGTCTCAGAGCAGAGTGCAGAGTTTAAAACCAAAACAGATCAGGATGGAATACTGAGTCGGCAGTAACCAGAGCATTCTGTGCAAAGCGGAGCCTAGGTGTCTTGGGGCCAGACTTCACGGCGTAAAAACATGATATACTTCCTATGGGAATACAATATCAGGAACAAAGTGTAATAGTGAAAAATGCAATAGAGTGTTTGACAATTCCGTCCTTTGACTGATCCTTATTGATCGTAAAAAACATTCTTCCCTTAATAATCATAATGAAAAGCCTCAATGCCAGCATTTTATGGCTTGCTTCCAGATATGAGAGTGAAAACCCTGATTTATATTTCATTGGTGGCTATGCTAGCAGGGAAAAATTCTCCCATGGCTTTGAATAGGGACAACTGGACTAGCTTATCTTATGTCCATTATCTCATCCCAACAACACAATGCTTCAGCAAGCCCATATCAATTATTCACCAAATAATGGCTTTTCAGTCTTAGCGGAAGAGCATTTATAAAACTAAAAACCTCATTAGTTTAGATAAAGTATTGGAATTACTGAAAAAATGGATGAAAACATGCCAATATTAGGAATAAGCCAGGAGCGGTACTGGGGTTAAGCTCCCAGTGCTCATAAAATGCTCCTTACGGCGTGCCTCTCGAAAAGCCTCTGACAACTAAGTCCAACTCCTAGCCTGCCCATGTGGTTTAGTCTCTAAGCCCGGCGGAACTGCTTTTACTAATAGGAGAAGGGGTGAGGGCGGATCTCTGGCACCTTAAAACCAGATGCTTCGGGTAGATGGTGGCTCGTCAGCCTGGGAAGGTAGCCCATCTAGGGGAAGGTAAACCCTGATTTCAAACCTCCGCTGCCTTGCGGCACACCCGGTCACGGGAAAGGCTTCGGGAGTCAACCCTGAGGAAAAATCCGGAGTCGGAGCCCCTAAGGCAGTTCTCTGTTGTGCTCAACATCGTTCTGGCAGCTCCTGCGACGGCGCTGGTGCCAAACTATAGCAGCCCTGCTGTTCCTTTGGATTCATCAGTGACGTGGAGAGGGGGGACATGCTGCATGGGTAACATCTTGTCCTCCATATCTTCCTGCCCAGGCTTGAATCCTACCAATGCCCAACGCTGTAAGGTAGAACACCGGTGCGCATCGGCCTGTTCAACCACAGGCGGTGCTGTTCCAGCAGAGTAGACGTTTAGGATTCTCTTCCATGGTCATCATAGACCGACGGAGGCCGACGACGACGATATAAGCATAATAATTTGTATATTCTGATCTCATCTGTGCCTGTTATCTCTCAGGTGGAGTTGTGTGTATGAGGTAACAACACAATTCAATCAGCCTTGCCACTCAGAGAGGAAGTAACTCTGCCTAGGCTCCCTCCCTCCCTCTCTTCGTCCGTCCATCCATCCATCCCACCATCTGCCCATCCATCCACCATCCGTCAGTTCGTCAATCCATCCATCCATCTGTACATTGCAAGATAGGGCCATGGCAGAGGTATTGAGCTTGTCGATTACCTCAAAAATCTAATGCGTTTATCCATAGCCCAAAGTCCACTTCTGATGAAAATTTCACCAGAAAACTTGTTTGAATTTAGACAAGGTATGCCAGTTATAAATGTTTTTTTTTCATCTAGGGGGCACTATAGCTATATGTGGTATAGTCATATAAATCTGTTCTAGGTAGGACTAGTGTCATATACAGTATGAAGCTTGGCTCCACTTGGACCCTGTATATGTGAGTTATTGACAACTTCCTGTCCACTGACGGTAGGGGGCGCTGTAGCTATATGTCATTGTTTATTAGAGAAATGTTCAGTGTTGGCTACTTAGGCACCATCCAAAATTTTGTTGAATTTGGACAAAGTGTACTAGAGTTATCAGGCTTTATTTTTCTACTGGAGGCACTATAGCTATATGTGCAATAGTAATATAATTCTGTTCTGGGTGGTCCAAGTACCATGCATATCAAGTTTGGGTCCATTTCGACCATGTACATGTGAATTATGACAAATTCCTGTCCAGTGGCGGTAGTGGGCGCTGTGGCTATATGTCATTGTTTATTATAGAAATGTTCAGTATTGGCTACCTATTCTACACGTAAAATTTGGTTGAAATCAGACAATGTATACCAGAGTTACAGCCTTTGGAAGAGTCTTGGCAAGACTTTAAAGTTGGCCACTCCCCTGCAGCTAAACTATTGCACTTTCGGAAAGTTTTCAGTAACTTTTGGTGGCACATGGGTATAGATGATTGTCACCATAAATGGTACCACTCAGATAATTTATTTCAGAAATTGAGGAAAAACTTTGGTGAAACCTTCATGTCTCCAAGAGAGACATGAAGGTTAGTGAAGTAGCTATTGCTACTCATGAATATTCATACATATCATTGTTTGGAAGCGTACTATTATACATCACACCTGTCTTGGTGCCAATCGGACATTACATTACTGAGATATTAAAGAAACAACATAATGCAAAACTTTGCCTCCTATAGGTGGCTCTGTAGATATTTATGAATATTGTTCAATAGTACAGTTTGGAATTTGACTAATATCCATAATCTTGAATTTGGTTGAAATCAGACAATGCATACCAGAGTTATAACCATCAGAAGGGTCATGGAATGGTCATGGCAAGACATCAAACTTTGCCACGCCACTATGGCCAGACTCTCAGAATCAGAATCAGAATCAGAATAAACTTTATTGCCAAGCATGTAAAAAACACACGAGGAACTTGACTTGACATTGGTGCGCATGCGCGCGACACAACGACACGGCAGCCATAATAGGCGCCTCATCAAACAGAGATAGATAAGAAGGGAGGGGAAGGGAGGGAACGACACAAGGGGGGAGGAGAAAAAAAACTTCGTTATCAGAATACAGCTTATTTTTAAGCAGATTATGATTACAATGAAAAAAAATCTCTCAATAGCACAGAGCAACAACTCAGAATTTCACAAGACACAAGAGAGCAGTGTACAGTATATCTTTAATCAGTTCATGAATCAATGTGTGTGCGGTGTTGAGCAGTGTTGATGATAATAAGAGAGACCCAAGGACCCTTGGCAGAAGATGTTTTGTCTGTCTGGCGCCCAGTCTTATCTGGCGCTGCAGCTGGCTGTCCAAGGCCTTGTGCTCATGATTTTGAAAAAACACAGTCTGCAGACAGCCAGGAGGAATTTTCATGGGGAATAATAATGCCAAATAGGACTGATCACAGAGAAGACTTGTATTTCTTCTGTAGATTCAGTACATTAATCCTTCATTGCGCAGCTTTGAATTCGTCGTGGAAAGACCTGAGCGAACCCATGATGTAATCCACCTTACGAGACAGTTCTCCAGTAGTCGCTATCAGGGTCTTCTCCAGTTTCTCAATTTGTTGGATGCACCTCGCCTGGCCAGCATTTTGATAGGTTGAATCCATCTTCAGCAATTTGCGGTAAACCAAGACAATTCCCGTCCCAATCAGAATTATCCCAATCACCAAGATTACGAAGATAAACAAATCTTCAATATCTTCGATAGAGAGATTAGAGAGACACAGCATTTTCCAATTACCTGTGTCACATAGATAGCCCACTGGAGCCGTTCCAGCGGGGCAGACAGCTTCCCCCGGAGCACTTTTCCTTGTTGAAAAAATAGTGTCAATTGTGTTCAAAGCCCAGCTTATTAACTCCATAATTTCTTTTCGGCGGTCGCAGTTAGACGCAGACAGACAACAGCAAGCTGGGATCCAGTAGTAGGAGGGGAGGAAAAGTCAGCAGGAGAGAAGAAAAAAGCGTCTGCTCTCTTGGGAGGGCGGAAGTCAAAAGACTCTCGAGCTTTTGGAAAAATTTTCAATAACTTTTAATGGCACTTGGGTGTAGATTAGTGTCACTACAAATGAGCTCAATCAGACAAAAACCCTAGGACGAGGTTGTTCAAATACGCAGGCTGGAAATCAGGTCACTGCCACTTCCTGCCAAAATGTCCGACTTCCTGTTAAGTGTAGACAATCGCTTCTATGGAGTTTTTAGCATGTCTTGACATAATAAACATTTCACCTGATTTTCATCCTTCTCCGTGAAAATCAGTGTGTGTTGCTCCTCATAGACTTCACGTTAGGTGGCGCTGTAGAGACATTTTTGCGGGATCATTCATATTTCCTCCAAAATATTAAATTTTTTGCCACACTTGGGGTGTATCCCATTTCACCCCTTCACCCCACCCATTAGGGCTAAGGGATAGGGTGAAGAGGTGAATTGGGACGCACCCTTGATGCGTCCTAGAGAGAAGACGGGGAAAAAAACAAATATATATAATAAAAAAATAATAATAATACCAATAGATACAATAGGGCTCTCGCCACTGATGATGTCAGCGCTTGGGCCCTAAAAATGTGTTTCGCTGTCAAGCACATAGCAAATTAAATGGAAATTGTGTATTTGAATGTAGCATTTACAACAGATATAAATTCAGCTATGATGCAAAATAGGAACATCAGGCATAACTGGGCATAATAGTAATTAAACAAATTTTCTAGTCTCAGTCAGGTATGTAATGTAGATTATTTTATTGAACCTGCTATTGCTGAAATGGCTTTGAAATTCAATAATAACATGTTTATGAATAATCATTACTGTTCCATCACCACAGTAACAAAAAAGTCACATGAAGAGACAGTGTTACTCGTGGGTATGTGTTGAATATGCATCAACTGGCATTAGTGGAATATATACACTACCTCGGCTTCATTCAGACCACGAATTTGTGACAATCGGCCTTAGGGGATTACCAACAAATTTGTCCACGTCTGTATGTAGTGAAGTGAAATTTTTTGGTACCTATCTCCCAACTCTTTAAACAACAAGATCCCTTTGACAGTCTCTGCCTCCAAAGTCTCAAAACGCTGCCTGCCACGTGGGCAGATCTTCTGCAGCTGTGGGAGCGAAGGTGGGAGCAACACTGCGTTCATCATGGCCATGTACTTTAAAAAGTTTTGGGTGCATGGGGAAGCTTAAGCATGCAGTCGTTGCAACTTAGAAATGTGCTCTTGTTGGGATGATTTTTGTACAAGAATACTGATGTCCTCATGCAAAGTGTGAATGCTTCCTCACAAAATAGTTTTCCACCTTCAGATGATTTTTGTTGTTGTTTGCTTTCTCCTTTTCAAAGTTGTGACTGTGGACTGCTATGTGGTCTTCCTACCTACCTTTAGGTTTCATTCATGTTTTTGGGATACACTGTCAACAAAATGCATTCCTGTGTAGTAATGCTGGCATTATTTTTGCCAGAAATAGCAGCGTTTATAGGCTATATGCACAGCCGGTGCATTTAAATTGTTGTACTGTCTCCTATTAGCACAGTCCAGGTAGATTTGTCTCCACCACTCAGCCATCCAGAAGTAACCCTTTATATAGGACATATTTCTATGGCTCTTGAACATAGAGGCAGCTAACAACATGGTAGTTTGACATACAGTATTAACAGAAAATATACAGATATGTCATTGTTCATATGTGTAGGATTTATAGATGATAAAGTGCCATAAATAATGTCGTAGAAAGAGGGGAAAAAAGAAAAAATGTTTTTCTCTCTTCCTACCAGGGACATTCAGTTTGTGGTGTCACCCGAAGTTTGAGGACCGCTGCCACTCTGTTGTGGAGTTCATCGAGCGAGCCATCATGCACTCCAAGAATGGCAAATTCCTCTACTTCCTCCGCTCCAGAGTCCCAGGTGAGTCAATATAGGTCACGCATTTGCATGCCGACTGAGCCAATAAAAACTGAATGTGAGAGGTACCCAAGAGAGGCAGGAGAGGAGGAATGTACGCGGCCATCTGTGTGTCTGTGTTCAGTTTGTGACTGATTCGAAAATGGGAGAAAACATTTTTGTGCACAGTGCACAGGTTTATTCTCTGCTTACAGCTGCCAAGAAAGTGCTATGGTATTGGTGTTGCAATGAATTCATTCCATATAATATACAGTTAAATATACATTATAAGATGTACATACCACCAGGAAGCAGGCAAGTGAGTATCTCAGAACATACAATTAAAAGTCAAATGAGATGGAATGCATATGGTATTCAGAATAAGAAATAAGAAAAATTAGTCCCCCTCAATAAAAATATGATGGTTTCTACAATCCCAATTGCAAAAAGGTTGGAACACTGTAAAATCTAAATAAATACAGTGGTGTGAAAAAGTGTTTGCCCCTTCCTGATTTCTCATTACCTCCGCCAAGGAGGTTATGTTTTCATCGGCGTTGGTTTGTCTGTCTGTTTGTTTGTTTGTTTGTTTGTTTGTTTGTTTG
The DNA here is from genome assembly GCA_020510985.1 of Pholidichthys leucotaenia. Taxonomy (NCBI): domain Eukaryota; kingdom Metazoa; phylum Chordata; class Actinopteri; order Cichliformes; family Pholidichthyidae; genus Pholidichthys; species Pholidichthys leucotaenia. Next base: position 284,390,776 of record CM035848.1, on the reverse strand, counting down.
TTAGCAAGATAACTCAAAAAGTTATGGACGGATTTTCATGAAACTTTCACAGATTGTCAGAAATGGGGTATCCTACAGATGATTACATTTTGGTGGTGATCCGGATCACCGTCTGGATCCAGGAATTTTTTAAAGGATTCTTTAACATTGCGAGATAGGGCCATTTTCAATATTTGTGCATGTAAGTCTGCCAAAAATCGTCAGAACACTTGCAAAACAAAAAAAATACAGAACAACATGCCCACAGCTTCTATAATATATCGAAGACTGATCCAGATAATGCAATAATTCCGGATACTATGTGATCCACAATATCAACAAAAATAGGGGACCTTTGCAATTTTCCTCATAGGAGGGCAACAAATGAAGCTAAAATCACTCAACAAACACCATTATGTAGCCAAGACACTGTGGAATCTGTAGTGTGTCAACGGATTTGTTGTATCTTTAAAAGCTATGGAGCTACATCCAGAAGAAAAACGCCATTATGCGAAATGCGATTTTCCTGAATAACTACTGAACCACTAATCCTATCCATGTGAATCCAATTGCTACTCATATGTTTTCATGGTCAAGGAATCTGAAAACGTACACACAATAAATGTAGGATTAATGTCGTCGGCCTCCGTTGGTCTATGATGACCATGGAAGAGAATCCTAAACGTCTACTCTGCTGGAACAGCACCGCCTGTGGCTGAACAGGCCGATGCGCACCGGTGTTCTACCTTCCAGCGTTGGGCGTTGGTAGGATTCAAGCCTGGGCAGGAAGATATGGAGGACAAGATGTTACCCATGCGGCATGTCCCCCCTCTCCACGTCACTGATGAATCCAAAGGAACAGCAGGGCTGCTATAGTTTGGCACCAGCGCCATCGCAGGAGCTGCCAGAACAATGTTGATCACAACAGAGAACTGCCTTAGGGGCTCCGACTCCAGATTTTTCCTCAGGGTTGACTCCCGAAGCCTTTCCCGTGACCGGGTGTGCCGCAAGGCAGCGGAGGTTTGAAATCAGGGTTTACCTTCCCCTAGATGGGCTACCTTCCCAGGTTGACGAGCCACCATCTACCCGAAGCATCTGGTTTTAAGGTGCCAGAGATCCGCCCTCGCCCCTTCTCCTATTAGTAAAAGCAGTTCCGCCGGGCTTAGAGACTAAACCACATGGGCAGGCTAGGAGTTGGACTTAGTTGTCAGAGGCTTTTCGAGACGCACGCCGTAAGGAGCATTTTATGAGCACTGGGAGCTTAACCCCAGTGCCACTCCTGGCTATGACAACCTTGGAACCGTAGGATTAATATTTATGATGTAAAACACTGTATGGGGGGAACTGTGGCGCTTGGCGGAGGGCTGCGCTCTCCGAGTGCTTTTCTAGTTTTTTTGTATGTGACATGTTTGGTAAAACCCAGAAGCAGACTCAGACTCGGAATAAATACAATTATCCTTGACGTCTCCGTGCAGACCAAAGGGCAGCACAGCTTAAGAAGGCTATCTAATGAGTGGACCAGGTGTGCACGTAGCTGCGGAGGCAATTAGGGCAGCAGGCACGTAGGGCAGGTCACCACAGTACCCCCCCCCCCCCCCCCGCCACGGGACGCCTCTCGGCGGCTGATCCAACTTACTCGGATGTGTCTGGTGGAAGTCCTTGATGAGCTGCGGATCCATCACGAAGGAAGGATGCACCCAGGATCTCCATTCTGGACCATAACCCTCCCAGTCCACCAAGTACTGGAGGCCACAACCCCTGCATCGGACGTCCAGGATGGAGTTGACTTTTCAAGCGGGGTCACCATCGATCATCACCGGTGGGGGTGGTGTCTTGGAAGGGGGGCGCAGAGGGCTGGAAACAAATGGCTTAACCTGAGAGACGGGGAAGGTGGGACAGATGCGGAGGGAGAGGGGGAGAGCCAGGTGCACAGCGACAGGATTAACAATGTGGGTGATGGAGAAAGGACCAATAAAGATTGATGTTTTTTGTGGACAACCATACCTGCTGCTCAACCTGGTAGGACGGAGCCAGGGCAATGTCCGAGTTGCGGTCTGCCATGCGTTGAAGCGCGGCCCGGGTAGCCTTCCACAGCCGGCGACAGCGCTTCATGTGGGCCAGCACGGAGGGCACAACAATGTCTTCCTCCTCCTCCGGGAACAGTGGGGGGTTGTATCCAAGGGAGGCCTCAAAGAGAGAAGGACCTGTAGCAGAGGAGACCATAGTGTTATGCTCCTACTCGACCCAAGGCAGGTGGGAGCTCCAGGATTAGAGGCAGGTTGGAGGCAGTAACGCACCACAGTGCTACCTCCAATTCCTGGTTGGTGTGCTCACAGTGACCATTACTCTGGGAATGGTACCCAGAGGACAGACTTACCGTGGCCCCGATAGCCTTACAGAAAGCTCGCCACACCTGCAAGACGAACTGGGGCCCACGGTCAGACACGATGTCCACTGGGATGCCATGGAGCCACACCACACATAGGACAAGCAGGTCCACTGTCTCCTTGGCTGTAGGGAGCCCCTGTAGGGAGATGAAGTGGGCCGCCTTGGAGAACCTGTCCACGACCGTGAGGACGACGGTGTTGCCTGCAGAGGGGGGGAGACCGGTCACAAATTCTAGGGCCACGTGGGACCAGGGTCTGCTGGGGATGGGAAGGGGATGAAGCAGGCCCTCCGGTGGAGAGGAGTATGTCTTGCGGGTGGCGCACTGGGGGCAAGCTCGAAGTGACGCCACTCCTCCAAAACCAACTTGACCGCCAGCAGCTCCCTGTCCCCGATGTCATAACTCCTCTCTGCAGGGGATAGACGGCGGGAGAAGAATGCGCAGGGGCGGATCTTGGCGGCGGCGGGAGAACGTTGAGACAACACAGCTCCAACACCGGAGTCAGAGGCGTCCACCTCCACCAGACATTGTAGCGCTGGGTCCACCTGGGCCAAAATAAGAGGAGAGGAGAACAATGATTTCAACTGAGCAAATGCTGCCTCCGCCTCCTCCGTCCACCGGAATGGCACCTTGGTGGAGGTGAGGCGAGTGAGGGGTAGGGCAATGGTACTATAGTCTTTGATGAAGCGGCGATAGAAATTGGCAGAACCCAGAAACTGCGGCAGCTGTTTCCGGGATGATGGGACTGGCCACTCTACCACTGCCTTTACCTTGTCCGGATCCGCGATGATCTCATTATGGGAGATGACGAATTCCAGAAATGTGGTGCATGGGGCGTGAAACTCACATTTCTCGGCCTTGACAAACAGTTTGTTCTCCAGTAAGTGCTGCAGAACCCACCTGACATGTACTCGATGCTCCTCGAGGGACTGGGAAAAAATAAGGATGTCATTGAGATAAACAAACACAAAATAATCCAAAAAAAAAATCCCTCAACACATCATTAATCACTCGTTGGAATACTGCGGGAGCATTAGTCAAACCAAAGGGCATCGAAGTGGCCACTAGGAGTGTGGAACCCCATCTTCCACTCATCCCCTTCCTTGATCCTCACCAGGTGATAGGAGTTGCGGAGATCCAGGTTAGTGAACACTGAGGCCCCCTGGAGGGAATCAAAGGCAGTGTTAATGAGAGGGAGAATGTACTTATCCTTGATTGTGATGTTATTAAGCTCCCTGAAGTCAATACAAGGCCTAAGTGAACCGTCCTTCTTCCCCACAAAAAAGAATCCCGCCCTCACCGCTGAGGATGACGGCCTCATAATGCCCAAGCTTAGGGATTCTTTGATGTATTTATCCATCACCTCCCGCTCCGAGGCAGAGAGGCTATAAAGCCAGCTGGATGGCAAAGGAGCCCCTGGCAGGAGGTTAATGGCACAATCATAGGGGCGGTGGGGGGGAAGTGACAGTGCTTGAGCCTTGCTAAAAACGGCGCCCAGGTCATGGTATTCGGGGGGTACCGATGAAAGGTCAGGTGGGGGTGCGTCAGGAGAACAGAGAGAAACGGAGGGAGAGCAAGCTGCAGACTATAGGCAGGCACTCAGCCAAAAGGAGCTCCAGGAGACAATGCTTCCTGATCACCAATCAATAACTGGGTTGTGCAGCCGGAGCCAAGGGTAACCCAGAATAACTAGGGAGGCAGAAACGGGAAACACAAAGAACCTAATCTGCTCCCGGTGGTTGCCTGATACCAACACAGAGACAGGAGCAGTTTGTTTTGTGACAATAACAAGCAGAACCTTTAACAGAGCAATTAGTTTCAACGGAGTCTTCAGCTGGTGGCAAGGAAGCCCCAGCCGGGTTGCCAGATTCTCAGAAATGAAGCTCTGCTTGGCCTCGGAATCAATGAGTGTGTGGGTGGATATTTCATTGTGATTATGTAGGAAACGAATGAGAAGCAGAAATTTAGTAAGGGAATTCGCCCGAGGTGAGTCCGTGAGTCCCTCTACTGTGACACACGGACCCCCCCCTTTTGGCCGAATGGGGCAAGAGGCCAGCTTGTGCTCCTTACTAGCACAGTACAGGCACAACCCAAGCTCCCGGCGGCGTTGCTTTTCAGCCGGAGGCAGCTTAGGTTGGCCTATCACCATGGGCTCCTCAGCCTCCAAGGGATCGGGGGAGGGCTAGCAGTGAGGGCTGCGGGGAGCAGCGAAACTGCGAGCCCGAACGGCCAGGAGGTCGACACTCGTTGGCTCGCTTCCTCAGCTGGTTATCAATGCTTATGACGAGGAAGATTAGCTCATTCAGTTTGCTGGGTTTATCTACGTGGGCTAATTCATCCCGCAGGCTAGGGCTAAGGCTGCGAGTGAATATACTGCAGAGAGAGGCATCCTCCCACCCTACCTCCACTGCCACCACCCGGAAGTCTACTGAATAATCGGCCACTGATCATCTTCCCTGCTTGAGATTAAGTAACCGGGTGGTGAGCACTCTATCTCGGTCAGAGTGGTTGAAAACCTCATTAAACTCACTCACAAACTGATCATAGGTCAAACTAGCGTAGTCGGGCCGAGCCATTACGGCGTAAGCCCAAGCTAAGGCCCGCCCCTCCGAGAGATTGACCACATACCCAGTGCGGCTATGATTTGTGTGGAAATTCCCCGGCACACGCTGGAACACTATACCACACTGTAGAAAGAAACCCCATGCTTCCCCTAGCTTACCACTGAATCGCGTAGGGGTGTGGACTGGAGTCAGCTGAGACTGCTGGGAGGGAAGAGGGGTGAAACTAGCTGGCCCGGCCGCTCCCCCGGGAGCAAGTGGAAAGGGCTGTATCGGTGTGAGGTGATCCAGGCAAGTGTTAATCTGCATCAGTTGTGTATGTATAACTTGCTGCTGGTGGGATAACTGATCTAACCGAGCCTTGACGATGTTAAGTCTCTGTGCGAGAGCACTGTCTGCTGGGTTCGTCTGACAGAGATGTACTGACATGTTTGGTAAAACCCAGAAGCAGACTTAGACTCAGAATAAATACAATTATCCTTTAGTGCAGAGTGTATATGTGTGGGCGTGTGTGTGAGTGAAGAAGTGAGCAGTTGGGCGAGCAGAGCACGGTTCAAACTGGCAACCAGGATGGACGAAAGGCTGAGGCGCTGAAGAGCTCCCAGAGATTCCGAACCTGGTGCAGTCCATTCCGTGTGGGAGCTGTCGCCGAAGAGTGAGGTGAGGAATTGCAGGTGAGTAAATGGTACTCATGCAGAGTGCGGGTTGGAGTTCTGGTCCGCCACCAGGAGGAGGAGATCTGCCACCAGGATGCTACCACCTGTGCACAGGGGAGAAAAGTGAAGCGGAGAAGGGATGGAATCCCGGAGGCTTACTTGGAGTTGGAGAGCACAGGCTCCCGGAAGACCTGATGGAGCAGGATGAGGCGAAGGAGGAGAAGCTCCAGAGCAGGATGATGAGGTTGGACGAGGAGGTCTTTCCAGACCGAAGGAGCGTTGACGTCTCCGTCCAGATCAAAGGGCAGCGTGGCTTAAGAAGGCTGTCTAATGAGTGGACCAGGTGTGCGCGCGGCTGTGGAGGCAATTAGGGCAGCAGGCACGCAGAGCAGGTCACCACAGTATGTTTGTCATACTTGCGTAAATGTTTCAGATCATCAAAGAAATTTAAATATTAGACAAAGATAACACAAGGAAACACAAATGCAGTTTTTAAATGAAGGTGTTTATTATTAAGGGTAAAAAAAAAAATCAAAACCTACTTGGCCCTGTGTGGAAAAAATGATTTCCCACCCCCACCCCGTTAAAACATAAATTAACTGTGGTTTATCACATCTTTAGAAAGCTGAGTTCATTTTCTCTAGCCACACCCAGGCCTGATTACTGCCACACCTGTTCTCAATCAAGAAATCACTTAAATAGGACCTGCTTGACAAAGTGAAGTAGACCAAAAGATCCTCAAAAGCTAGACATCATGTTGCGATCCAAAGAAATTCAGGAATAAATGAGAAACAAAGTAATTGAGATCTGTCAGTCCGGAAAAGGTTATAAAACCATTTCTAAAGCTTTGGGACTCCAGTGAACCACAGTGAGAGCCATTATCCACAAATGGCGAAAACATGGAGCAGTGGTGAACCTTCCCAGGAGTGGCCGGCCAACCAGAATTACCCCGAGAGCACAGCGATAACTCATACAAGAGGTCACAAAAGACCCCACAACAACATCCAAAGAACTGCAGGCCTCACTTGCTCAGTTAAGGTCAATGTTCATGACTCCACCATAAGAAAGAGACTGGGCAAAAATGGCCTGCATGGCAGAGTTCCAAGAAAAAAACACTGCTGAGCAAAAAGACATAAAGGCTTGTCTCAGTTTTGCCAGAAAACATCTTGATGATCCCCAGGAGTTTTGGAAAAATACTCTTTGCACTGATGAGACAAAAGTTGAACTTTTTGGAAGGTGTGTGTCCCTTTACATCCAGTGTAAAAGTAACACAGCATTTCAGAAGAGGAACATGGTAAATGGTGTTCACTTATGTATATAGCACTTTTTCTCATCTCTGGATAACCAAAGTGCTTTACAGATCCTGCTATCCATTCATTCATGCACACATTCACTCCCTGATGGCGGCAGAGCTTCCATACACACACAGGTGTTAGCCTGGCCACCAGAAGCAACTGGGGGTTCAGTGTCTTGCTCAAGGACACTTCGACATGCAGACTGCAGACAGAGCGGGAATCGAACCCATGACCCTTCGATCAGTAGTCAGTCACACTACACCTGTGCCACAGCCAGAAAAGGAACATCATACCAACAGTAAAGTATGGTGGTGGTAGTGTGATGGTCTGGGGCTGTTTTGCTGCTTCATGACCTAGAAGACTTGCTGTGGTAAATGGAACCATGAATTCTGCTGTCTACCAAAAAATCCTGAAGGAGAATGTCCGCCCATCTGTTTGTGACCTCAAGCTGAAGCGCCCTTGGGTTCTGCAGCAGGACTGTGGTGCAGTGGTTAGCACTGTTGCCTTACAGCTAGAAGGTTCCAGGTTCGAATCCCCAGGCTGGCAGGGGTTGGAACCTTTCTGTGTGGAGTTTGCATGTGCTGCATGGGTTTGCTCCAGGGGCTCCGGTTTCCTCCCACAATCCAAAGACTTGCATGTTAGGTTAATTGGTTGTTATAAATTGTCCCTAGATATCTGTCTCCTATAGGCCCTTAGAATAGAGGGTTAGTACTAGTGAAAGCGCTTTGAGTGGTCTTTGTGACTAGAAAAGCGCTATATAAGTGCAGGTTAATTAGTTAGTTAGACAATGATCCAAAACACACCAGCAAGTCCACCTCTGAATGGCTTAAGAAAAACAAAATGAAGACTTTGAAGTGGCCTAGTCAAAGTCCTGACCTGAATCCGATTGAGATGCTGCGGCATGACCTTATAAAGGCAGTTCATGCTCGAAAACCCTCCAGTGTGGCTGAATTACAACAATTCTGCAAAGATGAGTGGGCCAAAATTCCTCCACAGCACTGTAAAAGACTCCTTGCCAGTTATCGCAAACGCTTGATTGCAGTTTTTGCTGCTAAGGGTGGCCCAACCAGTTATTAGGTTTAGGGGGCAATCACTTTTTCACACAGGGCCTTGTTGGTTTGGATTTTTTTCCCTTAATAATAAACACCTTCATTTAAAAACTGCATTTTGTGTTTACTTGTGTTATCTTTGTCTAATATTTAAATTTGTTTGATGATCTGAAATATTTAAGTGTGACAAACATACAAAAAATGAGAAATCAGAAAGGGGGCAAACACTTTTTCACACCACTGTAAATAAACAGGAGTGGTGACCTAGAGGTAGAGCATGCACCCCACAAATGGGAGGTCGAGGTTCAAGTCCCGGCCAGATCATACCAAAGACCATATTAAAAAATGGAACTTCCTACCGTCCAGCTTGGTGCTCAGCAAAAATGGAACAGAGGAGGGAAATGTGGACGGCAGTGGCTCAGGAGGTAGAGCTGGTCATCCAATAATCAGAGAGTTGGCGGTTCGAATCCCGCTATCCCCAGCCATCCTGCTGTTGTGTCCCTGGGCAAAACACTTTACCCACCTTTCCTCCAGTGTCCATGACACTGGGTATGAATGTGTATAAATGTTCGGTAGTGGTCGGAGAGGCCGTTGGCATGGATTGGCAGCCAGGTTTCCGTCAGTCTGCCCCAGGGCAACTGTGGCTACAGTAGTAGCTTGCAACTATCGATGTCTGTCTGGAGTGAATGAATAATGGACTCACTGTAAGCGCTTTGAGATGTCACTTGACATATAAAGCCCATATAGATCTAATCCATTATTATTATCATTAAAATGTCAATATAAACAAAATATAATAATTTAGAAATCATTTTCAACCTACTGTATATTCAATTGACTATTGTTACAGCTCCATTCTTTCTGGAGTAGATCCTGGGTTTTCCTCTTGTGTTATTGGTGTGGTCTCCCTTTTGTCCAGCCTTGAGCCGGGTTGTGACAAAATGGGGGCTCCTCCGGTCATTTGAATTTGGATTCATTTGCTCATCCGTCTGTTTAACTGTGGGCCCATTTCTGACAAAATGGGGGTTTGTCCGTCCATTTGAATGTAAACCCAGTTGTGATAAAATGGGGGCTCATCTGTTTGTTTAACTGCAAACCCAAATGGCAGTTTGTCCAGCCGTTTTTGCAGGTTTGTTCATCTGTTCGCTCCTGAACTGAGTTAATTTGGTAAGTTTATTATTTTGGGTAAGTGTTTTCCATGTATTTTGTTTCTTGCATTTGATGTCACTGGAAATTTTTGTCCTGCTAGGCTTAACAGTGAATTCCACTAGGGGGTTTACTGTCTGTGGTTTAGTGTGGTGGTGAAAGCGGCCTGGGGACACCTCCACGGGAACCTGCGAGTCGCTGCGTAGCAGTTGCTTGTCAGCCCCAATGAGTAAAGATTGTGCCACTGGTAATTGCACGAAGACTAGGGTCTAGTTTATGTAGATAGTCTTCTGTGCTAGCTAGTCAGGGTGGAGAGTTTCCAGTGTGTCATTTTGCAACTGTTTTTGGAAGCACTTTCTTCTGTTTATTTTTGTTTGTCCAGTTCAGTTCTGGTCCATCCGCGCAGTCTGGTCATGTGTGTGATTAGACGTGGTGATGGCGTTTTTGTGAATGGACAAGTGGTTGTAGTGTCCGTGTGACATCGGTGCTCATTGTTGTGCAGCGTTTTGTGAATGAACACGCACCTGTTGGGGAGACACAGATGGTGGTAAGTGTTTGAATTAATTTGTAAATCTAGGTCAAATAAGTTCATTTTGTCTTCTCTCAATTATATATCTTTTGTTCTTATAAAAGACAAAAATAAAATAGAAAGGAGATGTCTTTACCTTCTTAACATGTTTCGACTGTACGCTGCAGCCTTCATCAGAAGTCAGCTGATTGCTGCCAGGTGACATTTATCAGCTGATTTTCGTAGGCGGGGCCAGCTCAGCAGATCTGTCAGATCCACCGAGCCGGCCCCGCCTCCCGCCGTCAGATGGTCTCTGGAGAATGTGATTTAGGTGTGGGAAAGCATAAAGGCCCCCTCATCTCGGTTCATGGTGTCTTTTCCCCGCTTCCTGATCTCTATGGCCTCCTTGATCCAGCGTTTGTGTCTGTTGCTCTCCGATCCAATAATCTTTGCATTGTCCCAGTCCATGATGTGGTTATTTCTTTTGCAGTGATCTGATATTGCTGATTTTAATGTTTCTTGTTCTGCCTTTTCTTTTTGTGATCTTGTGAGTCGTCCTTGTGTTTCCTTCTCACATTCCTTCCGGTGTTCTTTTTTTCTTGTGGTGAATGGTCTTCCAGTTTCTCCAATGTAGGTTTTGTTGCATGATCTACATGATATGAAATATCATAAACACTGCTGTGTTTATTTTGTATTTTTTCATGATCCTTTGAATTGGTTCCGTGATCCCTCGTATGTATGGTATAGTTATAGTGTCCTTGTTTTTGATTTCGGCTTTTGTTTTGTGTCTTATTTCCTGTTTATTTTCTTTGTTTTTGACTTGCTGTTTCCCTTTGTTTATAGCCCATACTGGATATTGGCAGCATATAAGTGCATGTTTTATGTGGTTTTCGTTCTCCTGTCTGTCTTCTTGGTCTGTGATGATGGTGGCTCGTTCATATAATATATCATATATCATTTATCATGTATATCATATCTCATATATCATGGGCTGCACGGTGGCGCAGTGGTTAGCACTGCGGCAGCACAGTTTACCCTTGGCCGGGGGATCGTGGGTTCGATCCCAGCCCCCGACCAACAGTGATCTGTGTGGAGTTTGCATGTTCTCCCCGTGTCTGCGTGGGTTTACCCCGGGATTTCTCTGGTTTCCTCCCACATGCCAAAAACATGCAGGTTAGGTTAATTGGAGACTCTAAAGTGGCCCTAGGTGTGAATGTGTGTGTGAATGGTTAAGGGATAGCGCCGTATCGTGGCTGCTTCATCCATCCAGGTGGTGGATGACCCTCAATTTCCCCTCTGGGGATCAATAAAGTATACTAAATCTAAAAAAAAAAAAATAATAACGTCCTGACAACTGATAGCTTGTGTGCTGTGGGGTGTTCCGATGTCCAAAGTAGGTATTGATCTGTGTGGGTTGGTTTCCTGTAGACTGTGATTTTTATGCTGCCATCATTGTTGTGGTGGATTTTCATGTCCAGGAAGGCTGGACATGAAAAATGGCACCATAGCCTTCCTGTGGGTCAGCCTCCTGACAGGTTTCTTCTCCCTGTCCGATTGACCCTGGATTTCAGTCCTCCTCCCGAGGGACACCTATTTTTGTTAATTTCTCTGATCTGAAATTTCCATTAGTCTACACAGACTACAGTTTACTGTTTCCAACTGATGCAGTGATTCTTGTTTTTGCAGACCTACTATTTACACATCTATCATATAAAAGGCTCAGAATGTTGTGGTGAATTCTTGTAGTACTAGTTGTTTGCAGATCAGTTTGTGCTGGCCTTCCCAGTGGGAAGACCATTCTTTGTGTGTGGGGGGTGTTACGGCTCCACTCCTTCTGGAGTAGGTCCTGGGTTTTCCTCTTTTCTTGTGTTGTAGGTGAAGCTGTGGAGGACTGCCCCTGGCCAAGGTGTTCCCCTATATAAGCCACACCTGTGCACTTGTCTGTAGCTTTTGCTCCTGCTGGCATCTCTGCAGCAGCTTGCACTCCCGTGAGGCTGGTTGCCTTCCCACTGCGCCCGTTCTTTGGTCCCTGATGAGCAGCTCGGTTCTCGTTAAGGCTGGTTGACCCCTCGCTGCTCCTGTTTCTGTTCCTGCTGCAGCTCTTGTGTCTGGGCGCGTGTCCTGGGCTGGGCCAGCTGCCTCTGTTTGTGCTGCCTGGGGCTTGCATTTCTTATTCGGGCTTGCTGCTGCTGCTGTTGCCACTGCGTGTGCTCAAGTTCCAGTCGGTGGCATACAGTGACTGGGTTGGCTAGTGACTGACTGTTATCTCATGCATCCAACACACACACACACACACACCACTGACACTTACAGACTTATTTATGTTCTTTAAATAAACTTTTGGTTAATTGGCACCTCCATGTAGTCTCCCTTTTTGTCCAGCCTTGAGCTGGGTTGTGACACTATATTACACAGTCAAGATATTTAATGTTTAAACTGATAAACTTTTTTTTTGCAAATATTCATTCATTTTGAATTTGATGCCTGCAACACATTCCAAAAATGCAATGACAGGGTCATGTTTACCACTGTGTTACATCACATTTTCTTTTAACAGCACTCAATAAGCATTTAGAAACCGAGGAAACTAATTGTTGAAGGTTTGTAGGTGCAATTCTTTCCCATTCTTGCTTGATGTACAACTTCAGTTGCTCGACAGTCCGGGATCTCCGTTGTCGTATTTTGTGCTTCATAATGCACCACACATTTTCAATGTGAGACAGGTCTGGACTGCAGGCAGGCCAGTCTAGTACCTGCATTCTTTTACTCCGAAGCCACGCTGTTGTGATGGCATTGTCTTGCTGAAATAAGCAGGGGCGTCCCTGAAAAAGACTTTGCTTGGATGGCAGCATATGTTGTTCCTAAACCTGTATGTACCATTCAGTATTAATGGTGCCTTTGTGGCGGACCACTAGGAGGCTCCACTCACACCCAGTGACTTGGGGAGAGGGGAGGAGAGATTGGGGAATATATTGTGATGTTGCAAGGGTTCACACAATAAGGAGAAATGATTTTGACGAAACGGGCTTTATTTATACACACACTCACAACACAGAACGGAGGGGTGGTCATTTACGCAGACCCTCATTAAGCTCATGGTGACACAGACACATGATTTGGCACATATAGGGAAACAACGCTATCACAACTGGTCTTATTACACAGTTATAATGGCACACATGAATAAAGATTAGAACACACAGATACAGTATTTGAATCCTCCACGGCGCAAGCATGCCGGGAGACTCCCGCCCCCTTATCACCCCCCTCCCCCCCAGGACTGTTTTCTGTCCCCAGAGTAATAAAGTCCAACTCAAAAATCCAACACAAACCCATCCAGGTGTCTGGGCGGCCGCTGTTGTCGGCGACCAGTACGCAGAGGCCTGTTATTGTCCATTCGCGCTTCGGCCAGGGTATAAAGTCGGGATGAAGCCTCCAGCTCAACCACCCACGGGGCAGATGGCTGGTATGGGGCGAGACGGTCACGGTGAAGCACCATGACCCGGTTCCTTTTCTGCACCCTCACCCTGTACACTACATCTGACAGTCTCTGTAGGACCACGCACGGTCCCGACCAATGGCTCGCCTGTTTTGACGACAGTCCCTTTTTGTGCTCCAGGCAGAAAACCCAGACTTGATCCCCCGGTGAAAAGTCCCTCCCTTGGCAGCGGGAGTCGTATGCCTGCTTCTGCCAACTCCCTGCCACTGCCAGGGCCTCCCGAGCCAGTTCGTGCACCGTGTGGAGACGTTCTCTCAAGCAAAACAAATAATCCAACCCTGGTTTGCCCTCCACCTCTGGCTCCGGGGGGAGGGGGGCATCAAATCCACTGGTGTGCGCAGCTCGCATCCAAACATCAGCGCTGCAGGAGTACACCGGGTGGAGTCCTGAGCTGCCATCCAGTACGCCCACAGAATCATGGGCAGATGCAGATCCCAGTCTCACTGTCGCTGGTCCACTAGGACGGCGAGCTGGGTGGTTCGGGTCCGATTGAAATGTTCGACCAGGCCGTCGCTCTGTGGATGCAGTGGGGTGGTCCGGGTATCCGGATGCCCAGCCGCTTGCAGACCTCCCCGAAGACCTCTGCCTCGAAGTTCCATCCCTGATCACTGTGCAGCTCCTCTGGTGCACCAAACCAATAAAACATCTCGTCCACCAGCTTTGATGCTGTGGTGGCAGCGCTCTGATCAGGGACGGCATACGCCTCTGGCCATTTGGTGAAATAATCCATTGCGACCAGCACGTAGAGGTTCCCCTGATTCGTGGACGGTAAAGAGCCCAGAATGTCTACTCCTACCCACTCCATGGGTGCTCCCACCCGGTACTGCTGCAAGGGGGCATGGGATTGTTGAGTCGGCCCTTTCTGAGCCATGCAGGTATCACAGCAGTGGACATGGAGCTGTACATTCTGGCGACATCCCGGCCAGTAGAACTGAGCCTGAAGAGCTGCAGAGTCTTCATCACCCCAAAGTGGCCCGCCCCCACCGACCCGTGGACCAACTGGAGCACTTTGGGGCGGAGCCGCCGGGGAACCAGCAGCTGCCAGATGTGACGCTCCCCAGCTGGAGCCTGCCACTGCCAATACACAACACCCTTGTGACAGCGGAGATTGGACCACTGGGAGTGTAGGGCCTTGGTCTCTGGTTCCAGCACGGACACCGCTTCCCAAGCAGGCTGCTGGCCTGCGTCCAACCACTGCCGAACCCGGGAGACGACCGGATCTCTATCCTGCTCGCTCTGCAGCTGCTGCGCACTGAGGGCCTCTGTGACATCATCGCTGGGGAGAGCTGACTGATTGTCTGAGGAGGAGCTGTGTGCCACTGTGTTATTCCTGCTCACAGCGGTCCAGAGAGCAGCAGCCCGTGGTACGGCTTGGTCTCGGTCCTCTGCCAGCCGGCAGTGCCGACAGTCCTCTGCAGCACAGGGACGCTGAGACAGCGCATCAGCATTGGCATGGAAGCAGCCTGCCCGATGCACAATCTGAAAATCATAATCCTGCAGTGCCTCCAGCTATCTTGCCAACTGTCCATCTGGCTCTTTAAAATTCAGTAGCCAGGTCAGGGAAGCATGATCCGTCCTGAGCTGAAACCTCCCCCTGTACACATACGGGCGAAAATGATGAAGCCCCTGGATGACAGCCAACAGCTCTTGGCGAGTAACACAATACTTCCTTTCAGCTCTGCTGAGAGTGCGGCTGAAAAAAGAATCTGCCTGCTCTCCGTGTTCTCCCTCCTGGGATAACACCACCCTGATGCCCTGGTTGCTGGCGTCCGTGTCCACAATGAAAGGGCGGTTCGGGTCGGGATACTGCAGCACGGAGGCTCCGATGAGCACCGAGCGATGCTGGGGAAAAAGCAGCAGCACAGTCCTCACTCCACTGAAACGTGCGTCCCTCCTGTGTCAGCTGATGCAGCGGGCTGGTGATGGTGGTGAAATCCTTCACAAACCTCCTATAATAGGAGGCCAGTCCAAGAAAACTCTGTAACGCTCCCACGTCCTGCGGCACTGGCCAGTTTTTCACCGCTGCCACTTTCTCTGGATCGGTGGCGACTCCCGCTGTGCTGACGACATGGCCCAGGAAGGTGGTTTCTCCCCAAAATAAGTGGCATTTCCGCGGGTGCAGCCACAGCCTGCCCTTTTGGAGGACATCTAATACTTCCCAGAGGTTGGACAGGGCGCCATCAAAGTCAGCTGCGTGAACCAGCAGGTCATCCAGATATACAATGCAGCGGCTCCGGGGCACGTGAGCCAACACTCGCTCCATCAGATGTTCAAAGGTGGCCGGGGCATTGCAAAGTCCAAACAGCATCACCTTGAACTGCCACAGTCCCTGCCCAATGGAGAAGGTTGTTTTCTGACGGGCCTCCGGTGACAGCTCTACCTGCCAATAGCCGCTGCGGAGGTCCGGCGAGCTGAACCAGCTGAAGCCAGTGATGTAATCCAGCGCGTCATCGATGTGGGGCAGAGGGTAGGAATCCTTGCGGGTGATGTCATTCAGGCACAGTGATCCACACAGAACCACCACGAACTGTTCTTCAACACCAGAAGTCCCAGACAGGGGCCATTTGGCCTTTTTACCTAAAAAACCCATAAGGGGACCATCTAGTGGCCACAAGAGGGCCAACGTCTGGGACTTCTAGTTTAACCAGAACCACCGGCGCCACCCAGGGGCTGCTGGAGGGCTCAATAGCATCCGCCTCCAGCATTTCCCATATTTTTTGTTCTGCCACTGCCCACCTTGAAAAAGGCAGACAGTGGGGGCTGAATCGGCCTGTTCTCACCGGTGTCGATCTGGTGCTGCACCAAGCTGGTTCGGGTGCGCTCCTCATCCTTGGCAGCAAAGACGTCAATGTAGCAGTCCAACAGCTCCCTCAGCTGGCGTCTCTGTCCCGATTCTAGTCCACTGCAGCTCTGCTGGAACAATTCCTCGACTGCCTGCTGTGTTTCTGCTGACACATTGACCCACTTCGCTGTCCCCCCTCTCCCGCTGTCTCTGTCGGCGATTGCACTCCCTCTGCTCGTACTGGTGGCGCTGCTGTGTTCAGTTCTGGCGGCGACCCACCCGGTTCAGTCCATTCTGGCGACTCCTTGATCACACAGGCCCCCAAGTTGCTCCTTTGGGTCCCGCTGGAGAGCGTGATGGTCCGAGCCCCCAGCAGGAGAGATGATCTGGCTGTATCAATCGTTGCATGCCATGCTGCAAGCAGATCGAGTCAAATAATGCAGGGATCTTGAATGTCAGCCAGCGAGTGGTTTATATTCTGGCCGGCCACCCCATCACAAGAACTATCCACCCTCCCAGTCTGGCATGCTCACCGGTGGCTGTGGTGATGCAGCGCCCGTTGGGTTCCCACCCTTGCAGTTCTGCCTCGTCCGTACCAGGCAGCAGTCCGGGTCAGACTAGGGAGATTGTAGAACCGGTGTTGATCAAGGTCCAGATTGGCATACTGTCCAAGATACACTGTAGGTACATTCCTAGCAAGTGTCCAATTCGGCCCAAATGTGGTGACGAAGCGGGGGAGTTTGGCCCATTGGCAGATTGGTGGGACAGTCTCCTCTTGGTCGATCGCTGCCCCTGGTCGCAGTGGAATCGCCAGCCCGAGCGGGGCCGGTTTGCTCTGCTTGGCCCGCTCTTCCTTGAGAAAGGCAGAAGGCGGGGTATGCTGGCCCCGTCGGGTCCGGTGCTCCATTCATCCCAGCGTTATCCCCATCTCCTCCAGAGCTAAGGCAGCTGTGGAGCGCACCTCTCTGTAAGTTATTCTTATTTTTGCATTTTTGTTTTGTCTGCACTATTTTTGGACCTTGCTATTTTTGTTAATAAATGTCACAGTTACAATGATTACAATTACAATGACAACAATGGGGTTGTCGTATACGCACAACCCCATCCTTTCTTGTGAACGACTGAGCCCTTCAAGGATGCTCCTTTTATACCCAATCATGACATTGTTTCCATTTAACCTTTTCATCTGTGGAATGTTCTAAAAAGGTGTTTGAGCATTTCTCAACTTTCCAAATCTTTTCTTGCTCCTGTCCCAGCTTTTGTGGAGCATGTTGCAGACATCAAACTCACAATGAGTGAATATTTGGGGGGGAAAAACGCAATACAATAAAGTTGATCAGTTTGAACATTTTGTAGTGAATTCACTTGTATAGATTGAAAATGATTTTAAATCATTGCATTTTGTTTTTATTTATGTTTTACACAATGTCCCAACTTCACCGGTATTGGGTGCCATGTTTTTGAGTTAACAGACCCAGATGCAGACACAACCAGGAGACGGGAAGCAATTTCAGTGAGTTTATTTATGTATTTTTATTTATTTATTTAGAATCCTTTATTAGTCCCACAATGGGGAAATTACAGACCATCCACATGAGTGTATGAGGCAGCCACTGGTGCGGCGCGCAGCCGTTTCACCATTCACACACACATTCACACCTGGGGCCACTTTAGAGTCTCCAGTTAACCAAACTTGCATGTTTTTTGGCATGTGGGAGGAAACCGGAGATTCATTCATTGGCTCCATCGATCTCGAAAGATCATGGGGGAGTTTTGTGCCTTGGGTCATCATTCAGGGAGCTGCACCGTCAGGCGTGGCTGTAGAGGCCGATACGGGATCTGCAGGTCCTGCCGCAGCCGCTGCAGATAAATTCAAACCGGATTTCTCCCGGAGTAAACCCACCAGACACAGGGACAACATGCAAACTCCACACAGATCACTGTTGGTCGGGGGCTGGGATCAAACCCTGGATCCCCTGGCCAAGGGTGAGTTGCTGTGCTGCCACAGTGCTAACCACTCTTCCACCGCGCTGCCCATTTACAGTGTTTACAGAAAAGATAAGAGTACTGTGTGGCAAAAATCTGGCAACCCTGCAGGGGAAGAGACGAGAGACGTGGTAAGTGTTCTGGGTTAAATAGCAGGACAAGTTAATGGATATCCTTTCTCTCTTGCAGGAGTTAATGTCATAAGGAGTGATGAGTATTTTACAGGTGGTTGCCGTTCTCGCCTTGTGAGTCTTCTGCTGCCAGCATCTCGGTAGGTGTTTCCCCAATATAGTTCTGGCTGCAGGAGGAGGAGATGGTGGAGCCTAAGGCTCAAGGTTAAACAGTTTATACTGCAGATGGTGAATATGGTGACTTGCGACCAGAGGGAATATAATGTTGAGAGTCCTTAATCCGCCAAGAAGAATCTGTTCCGCCTGTGCACAGGTACAGTAGGAAGGTTCTGGAGAAGATAAGGCAGAGTATTGTGGTAATGAGTTTTGAGATGAAAGCTTATGAAATCACATGCTGGAGGGGGAGGCTGAGAGTATGAATAGTTTCTGGCTGCACACAGTGCAGAGTGGAGGAGCACTCCTGGCTGCTGGGAGTGAAGTCCAACATCTCCGTGCTGATCTGAAGTTGTTTTCTCTTTTTAAAGGACAGGTTGCAATCACTGCAGGTGAGACTAATCAGGCAGCTGCATCAGGTAGAGTAATAATATTAATGGATTAGATTTATATGGCGCTTTACATGTCAAGCGACATCTCAAAGCACTTACAGTGAGTCCATTATTCATTCACTCCAGACAGACACTGATGGTGGTAAGCTGCTACTGTAGCCACAGCTGCTCTGGGGCAAACTGACAGAAACGTGGCTGCCAATCTGCGCCAACGGCCTCTCCGACCACTACTGAACATTTATACACATTCATACCCAGTGTCATGGACACTGGAGACAAGGTGGGTAAAGTGTCTTGCCCAGGGACACAACGGAAGGATGGCTGGAGACAGTGGGATTCGAACCACCAACCCTCTGGTTATTGGACAACCAGCTCTACCTCCTGAGCCACTGCCGCCCACTGCAGTAATCAGCCGGAGGACAAAAATGATGTGCAGACCCAGAATACTACATTGGGGTTGTACAAGGACTTGAGACTTGACTTGGACTTGTGATTTGGGTCTTGAGAACAATATTTTATTTTTATTGTTTTAAAACATCAAAACCATTGAATTTCCTTTAAGCATAAAAGTCAGGTGATTTTTACTGTTAAAACAACACAGATGATTGGATCCACGTTACATGACTGTTTCTCAGGAAAAGAACTGTCAGTTTTTGGGGAAAAAGCTTCTCCTTCTTCGTCTTCTTACAGATGCTCCCTAGGGGTCACATCAGCTGGATTTATGCTCCCTTTCTTTGTTCCGTGTCCGCTCGCCCGTGAAACTTCAGTGATTAAATTTCGTCATCACCTTCAACTGCGGGGCCCCTCCATGACTGGCCGTGTGCAGTCCAAATTTTGTGACCGTGTTGCCCGTGCATGCTTACTACGCATACGCAAGAGTCAGCCTCCCAGCCAAACAGGAGTGCCACTGAAACAACATTAAAAAAAAGACAAAGAGGAAGTAGACAAACAGGAAGACAAAGTAGTCAGAGATATAATTAATATCTCTGTGGCTGTTGTAGTAGCAGCAGCAATGTGACCAGAGGAAAAGCAAAAATAATAGCAATTAGTGAACCCAAAAAATGGATTCTTCTTTTTAAAGAGCAACTTTGTCTCTTGTATAGCCGGTGAACAAACTAGCGCGTCTACTCCTTGGTGCTACCTATCGAGCTGGGGTGAAACGGCAGCATCTGCTTGGCCTGGCAGAAGCAAAAAAGGAGCATATATACAACCAAGTGTGAACAGGGCTTGTCCGTGTCACAGACACTGAACACGGAAGGGAGCATAAATCCAGCCTTAGGGGTCGCTACAGCAGATCATCTGTCTCCATCTCACATTATCCCTTCATTTTCCTCTGTAACACCAACCCTCTCCATGTCCTCCTTCACTACATTCATGAATCTTTTCTGTGGTCTTCCTCTTTTCTTCTTGCCTGGCAGCTCCATCTTCAACATCCTTTGTCCATTATGTCCACTATCCCTCCTCTGCACATGTCCAAACCATCTTAGCCTTGCCTTTCTTACTTTGTCTCCAAACTGCTCAACCTGAGCTGTCCCTCTGATTAATTTCTAATCCTGTCTCTCCTAGTCACTCCCAATGAGAATCTTAGCATCTTCAACCGTGCCACCCCTAGCGCTGCCTCCTGTCTTTTTGTCAAAGCCACAGTCTCCAAACCATACAAATTTGATTTGGACTTGAGCTCAAACACTTAAAACTTGACTTGGGCTTACAAAAACTGACTTGTAAACATTTTTGCATCATAGCATAAATGATGGAGGATGTTGGCAGGATCAAATCTTTGCTGGTAAATTATATTTTTGTGTTTTCTCTGTTCCAGGGCTTCCCCCCACACCAGTTCAGCTGCTGTACCCTGTGTCTCGCTTCAGCAATGTAAAATCACTACAACACCTCTGTCGCTTCTGCATCCGACAAATAGTTCGCATCGACCACATCCAAGAGCTTCCACTGCCCAGGTATGTCACAAATTGGAGTGTAGGCAAAGGCGGAAGGACCCAAATGTAGGCAGAGGTCAGGGGAACAGTGATTTATTTATAAAGTTAAACAAAAGCCTAGGTACAGGGACCAAAAAACTAATAACTTAAACACTGAAATAAGTACAAAATAAAACCGAGGCACGTGGACTGGGAGAACCAACTATAACAAAATGCTGGAGAAAATCTACCCAAAAACACTGCACAGGGGCAGGAAACAAAATCACAAATAAGACGGGGAACAAAGGACAAGGAGCCAGGAACAAGGAACACAGGGGAGACAAACAATGTGACAAGAACACAAGGGAGACAGGAACTTAAATACTAGTGTTGTAGTCAAGTCACCACATTCTGAGGCCAAGACCGAGTCAGAGTCACCACATAATTTCAGAGGCCAACTTCAAAGTGCTTTATGACATTATTATGACATACTGTTTATACTTTAATGTGGTCCTCGTTGCATCACAAGAAAAATGTACATTGTTGACAAAAACACCCATTTTTTTCCTTCTGTTTGCACTGACATTACTGAAAATTTACTCAAAAGGCACATATGTATGAACTGTGAAATGGCTAGGTGGGTTCATTTTAGAAAACCTTTCAACAAAAAAATAAAATTGATTAAACATTACAAAACATTAAATCTACCATTTCTTTTTCTACATTTTAAATAAGTAAAAAATAAGTTGTACAAATTCATCTGTCATTAATTTTATGCACCCTTTTCCCCTCTTAATTTTGCAGTGTTATGGTTTTTTTAATGTGCATTTGAGATAACTTTAACTTTATTCATTATCGCTACTTGACTAATTAAAAGTTACTAGAAATCAAGTTACTGTACATTAAGAGCCAGTTTGTTGCTCAGACACCTTTTAATTAGTCTATTTATTTAGTGTGTATGTGGCCACTGTCAATCAATCAATCAGAGCTTTATTTATATAGCACTTTTCATACAAAAAGTTGTAACACAAAGTGCTTCACACATTAAAATAAAACAGTTACCCCCACACACACACACACTCACACACCCACACACACACACACACCCAAGAACTTTCATCTGTGTAAGACTTTATAGCTTATGGCTTATGGCTGGGTACCGAGGATCCAAGTGTGGAAGCACCATCACTAGAGAGCCATCACCAGCAGGGAAAATTCCAAGTGTACGGCTACAGGAACACCCCCTCTGAGCCCACCCAAGTCCAGCCCGAGGGCAGTGCGCAATCCCTCAGCTGGGAAGACCAGCCCTGCACCCAGAAAACAGGCACAATTTCCTGCTGGAGGGCTCCCCATGAGGAAACGCCAGAGCTTGGACAGGGTGATTAAAAAAATCAATGATAAATAATAATAAGATAATTTGCAGATAAAAAAGACTAGGGAGTTAAAATAAAGAATAAAACAACACTTAAATACAATCAAACAGACATAAATTCAGAAGTATTAATAATTAGTAGTAAAATAAATAATTGTGACCAGAGCAACATAAAGTAGTTTAAAATCATAAAGTAAAACAATCAAAATAGAAAACTAATCAAAAGCTAAGTTAAAATAGTAGGTCTTGAGGCTGCTTTTAAAACCGTAAACACTCGGCAGCCCTGATGTTCTGCCGCAGGCTGTTCCACAAACGTGGGCCATAGTAACTAGAAGCAGCCTCACTGTGGGTGTGTGTTCTGACAGTAGGAATAAAGACCAGTGCCAGAGGACCTCAGGGACCGTGGGGACTCGTATGTTAAAAGCAGTTCTGATAAATAAGAAGGCCCAAGACCGTGTAGACATTTATGAACCAGTAGAAGAACCTTAAAATCAACCCTGAAGAACACAGGGAACCAATGCAGTGACTTTAAAACCGGCGTGATGTGAGCCTGCCATCTGGTCCTCGTCAGAAACACATGCAGTTGAATTCTGTAATAACTGCAGATTTGAAATTGTCTTTTTGGGAAGACCAGAGAGCAGGGCATTACAGTAATCAATACGGCTGGTGATAAAAGCATGCATCAGTATCTCTGTGTTTGCTCGAGAGAGAAGTGGGCGGACTCTGGCTGTATTCTTTAGATGGTAAAATTCTGTTTGTGTCATATTTTTAAGGTGTGGAGTAAAACCAAGCTCAGAGTGAAAAATGGTGCCCAAATTCTTTACATGTTGGGGTGGGGTAAAGGACAGACTATGTAGTTTTGGTAAAATTTTCTGTCTCTGAGCTTCAGGACCGATGACTAAAACATCAGTTTTGCCCAGGTTAAGCTGAAAAAAGTTTGCTACCATCCATGATTTAATGTCTAAAATACAGTTATAAAGGGTGTTAATTCTCACGCACTTTTACAGCTGTAGTAATATTTTTTCAGACAAAATTAAGAAATGCTGCAGTAATTTAAACCAAAGAAATGATGGTCTGATACACTATAATGTTTCCTATAAGAGACGAGTTAGCATCGTATTTTCTTTTTTTTTTGTATTTTGTATACCTTATTAATCCCCAGAAGGGAAATTCAGGGCATCCACCTGGATGGATGAAGCAGCCATGGTATGGCACCAGTCCCTTCACCATTCGCATTCACACCTAGGGCCACTTTAGAGTCTCCAGTTAACCTAGCTTGCATGCTTTTGGCCTGTGGGAGGAAACCAGAGTACCCGGGGTAAACCCACGCAGACACAGAGAGAACATGCAAACTCCACACAGAAGGGTCACCGATGGTCAGGGGGTGGGATTGAACCCACGATGGTCGGGGTGGAATTGATCCCGTGACCTTCATACTGTGCTGCCACAGTGCTAACCACTGCCCCACCGAGCTGCCCCAAACCGTCATTTAGCATTTGCTGTTTTATAGTTAGAGATTGTGTTAACGTGACTTACCTCCAATTAAAACAAGGTTAGAGGACTATCCTCTCTGATACAGCACAGTGGGAAAAAGTCCCACATCCCTGGCAAACAGAAGTAGTTTCTATATGACCAAAACATTAGCTTGCAGTTAGCTGCTGTACTAACCACCGGAACCCCCTATTGCACACACCTGGCGCAATGCAGGGGAGAGGCAGGGCGGTGACAAGTAGAAATGGGGTGTGTCTTTTAAATCCTGATATAAACAATGCAGTTTTATATGAAACAGCAGATGGTTTCTGTCGTGTCACCGATGTATATTGTCATATCGCACAGCCCTACTCCTCAGGATCAGTGAATCCAAACTGAACGATTTATGATTTGGAAGACATAATTGACTCATCAGTGTATGGCTTTTTTTTCTCTATAAGAAGCAGCATCCGCAATAACTCGTGCAAGAGGTCAAAATCAGACATGTACTGCACAAGACGATACTACTTGCAGAGGTCATGTATGCATGCACTGCAAAATGTAAGCATGCACTAAGCACAGTCAGCGTAGCAGCAAAGTAGTGTGTTGTGCTTTCGCATTATGCACCGTGTGCATTTGCATAGTGAGCAGATACATGTACATGTACTGCCAAAACATGCTAGTCTGTACATGTACTACATGAACGGTACTACATCATTCATGTACAGTGGTGTGAAAAAGTGTTTGCCTCCTTCTTGATTTCTCATTTTTTTTGTGTGTTTGTCACCCTTAAATGTTTCAGATCATCAAACAAATTTAAATATTAGTCAAAGATAACACAAGTAAACACAAAATGCAGCTTTTAAATGAAGTTGTTTATAATTAAGGGAAAAAAATCCAAACCTACATGGCCCTGTGTGAAAAAGTGATTGCCCCCTAAACCTAATAACTGGTTGGGCCACCCTTAGCAGCAACAACTGCAATCAAGCGTTTGCAATAACTGGCAATGAGTCTTTTACAGCGCTGTGGAGGAATTTTGGCCCACTCATCTTTGCAGAATTGTTGTAATTCAGCCACATTGGAGGGTTTTCAAACATGAACCACCTTTTGAAGGTCACGCCACAACATGTCAATTGGATTCAGGTCAGGACTTTGACTAGGCCACTCCAAAGTCTTCATTTTGTTTTTCTTAAGCCATTCAGAGGTGGACTTGCTGGCGTGTTTTGGATCATTGTCCTGCTGCAGAACCCAAACGCGCATCAGCTTGAGGTCACGAACAAATAGCCGGACATTCTTCTTCAGAACTTTTATGTAAACAGCAGAATTCATGGTTCCATTTACCACAGCAAGTCTTCCAGGTCCTGAAGCAGCAAAACAGCTCCAGACCATCACACTACCACCACCATATTTTACTGTTGATATGATGTTCCTTTTCTGAAATGCTGTGTTACCTTTACGCCAGATGTAATGGGACACACACCTTCCAAAAAGTTCAGCTTTTGTCTCGTTAGTCCACAGAGTATTTTCCCAAAAGTCTTGGGGATCATCAAGATGTTTTCTGGCAAAACTGAGATGAGCCTTTATGTTCTTTTTACTCAGCAGTGGTTTTCATCTTGGAACTCTGCCATGGAGGCCATTTTTGCCCAGTCTCTTTCTTTTTTTTTTTTTTTGATCATCCAAGATGGCGCAGCGGATGGCAACCACTGGCTTCTGTTCTCTGATGTTTTTGATAATTTTGTGTGTTTTTTTGGACTTCTGCTCTTCCGTCCGAGTCACCTATTCAAGGGAGGAACTACTTCCTCTCAGACTATCTCCCAATGCAACTTCTCCGCCAGTTTCTGCTGCTGATCTGAAGTTTTTTCAGTCGATCTTAGCTGTGGGAGCAGCGGCTATTGGCACTGGCCGGAAACGAAGGCGGCGTGGTAAACGTGCCGGTGCGCTAGTCAGGCTGAAGAAACAAGGATATCGCACGCCGCTCCCATCGATCCATCTGACCAATGTCCGCTCTTTGGCGAACAAAATGGACGAACTACTGCTCCTGACTCACAAAAACCTGGATTTTAGCAGATCTGGCGCCCTGTGTTTCACGGAGTCCTGGCTGAGTGAACACATCCCGGACAGCGCGGTGTGCCTGGACGGATTCCAACTGTTTTGCGCTGATTGCAGCCGAGAATTCTCTGGAAAGACTAAAGGTGGTGGAATCTGTTTCTACATAAACGAAGGTTGGTGTACTGATGTCACAGTGTTGAAGAAGTTTTGTAGCCCTAACCTAGAGTCACTGTTCATAAACTGTAAACCCTTTTATTCACCGCGAGAGTTCTCCTCGTTTATTCTGGTCGAAATTTATATCCCGCCTGCTGCTTGTACAATGGAGGCACTGCAGCACCTCGCTGACCAGATAGCAGACGTGGAGAAAAAACATCCAGACTCTCTGCTTATCATTCTGGGTGATTTCAATGGAGCTAATCTCACAAATGAGCTTCCTAAATACAGACAGCATATTAAATGTCCCACCAGGGACACAAATACACTCGACCACTGTTACAGTTTTAAGAAACGCCTATCATGCCGTCCCCTGTGCTGCTCTGGGTTTTTCTGACCACTGTCTGCTCCATCTTATTCCAACATACAGACAGAAACTAAAAACTCCCAAGTCTGTTGTAAGGACTGTGAAGAAATGGACTGAGGAATCAAAGCTGGAGTTACAAGCCTGCTTTGACTGCACAGACTGGAGTGTTTTTGAAGATGCAGCCATTAACCTAAATGAACTCACTGACACTGTGACATCATACATCAGTTTTTGTGAGGACATGTGTGTGCAGACCAAGACCTTCTGCACATACAACAACAATAAACCCTGGTTCACTCCTAAACTGAAGCAGCTACGTCAGACCAAGGAGGAGGCCTACAGGACTGGTGACTGGACTCTGTACAAGCGGGCCAGAAACATGCTGACAAAGGAGACCAGGCTTGCTAAGAGGAGCTACAGTGAGAAGTTACAACAAAACTTCTCAGCCAACAACTCTGCTTCTGTTGGAGAGGCCTGCAGAATATCACCAACTACAGGAGACCATCCCCCCACCCTGTGGAAAACCTCCAGCTGGCTAACGACCTAAACAGCTTTTACTGTAGGTTTGAAAAGAACCTACAGTTCTCAACTCCCATCCACACAAAAGGATTATCTGCAGCCCCAGGAACTCCATCCCTCCTCCACTCTGACCTCCCACCAGCACTAACGATCTGTGAAGAGGAGGTGCACTGGGTCTTTCAGAGACAAAAGATCAAGAAGGCTACAGGACCTGATTGTGTGTCTCCGTCCTGCCTGAGAGTCTGCTCCAACGAGTTGGCCCCCATCTTCACCCGGATCTTTAATAGATCACTGGAGCTGTGTGAAGTGCCTTCCTACTTCAAATGCTCCATCATCATTCCATTTCCCAAGAAACTCTCTGTTACAGGATTAAACGACTACAGACCTGTTGCCTTGACCTCTGTGGTCATGAAATCCTTGGAGAGATTGGTGCTGACCCACCTGAAGGTCGTCACAGGCCCCCTGATGGACCCACTGCAGTTTGCCTACCTGTCAAACAGGTCAGTGGATGATGGAGTGAATATGGGACTACACTACATCCTGCAACACCTCGACTCCCCAGGGACGTACGCCAGGATCCTGTTTGTCGACTTCAGCTCAGCGTTCAACACCATCATCCCAGGCATTCTTCATCAGAAACTCCTCCAGCTCAAGGTGCCCCCCTCCACCTGCCAGTGGATCTCCAGCTTTCTGATTGACAGGTGGCAACAGGTGAAGCTAGGGAGATTTACATCCAGCTCCCGAAAAATTAGTGGCGCCCCCCAAGGATGTGTCCTTTCCCCACTGCTCTTCTCCCTCTACTCCAACGACTGCACCTCAGAGGACCCTTCGGTGAAGCTCCTGAAGTTTGCAGACGACACCACAGTCATCGGTTTGATCCGGGATGGTGATGAGTCTGCATACAGGCGGGAGGTGGAGCAGCTGATCCTCTGGTGCGGCCAGAACCATCTTGAACTTAACCCAGCCAAAACGGTGGAGATGACTGTGGATTTCAGGCGACACCCTCCTTCATTCCCCCCACTCACCATCCTCAACAGCACAGTGTCCACTGTGGACTCCTTCAAGTTTCTGGGTACCACAATCTCCCAGAACCTGAAGTGGTCCTCCCATATAGACACTGTCCGGAAAAAGGCCCAGCAGAGGTTGTTTTTTCTGCGTCAGCTCAAGAAGTTTGATTTGCCTCAGGAGCTGCTGGTTGTCTTCTACACCGCCATCATCCAATCTGTCCTCTGCTTTTCCATCACTGTCTGGTTTGGATCTGCCACTAAACAGGACAAGACCAGACTGCAGCGGATCATTAAGTCTGCGGAGAGGATCATTGGTACCGACCTACCCTCCACTGAGAACTTATATCGGTCCATAACCAGGAAACGGGCGGGAAACATCTGTGCTGACCCGTCACACCCCGGCCACAAACTGTTTGAACTTCTATCTTCTGGTCGTCGTTACAGATCACTGAAGGTCAAAACCACCCGTCACAGGAACAGTTTCTTTCCTCAAGCCATCACTCTGATGAACTCCTAACATTCACCTAGTCCTACCTGTTGCTGTACTCATGACTTTTCATCCATTATTATATTGCACATAACTCTCACACAGCTTTTTACGTCATTCACATTATATCACTGAATCAGAGTTCACATTGAAATACTGTGTGACTGTATATTTTTTCATATATTTCTGCAAAGTGTGGATAGTCTGAGTAAATAACTGCATATATTCCTGTATATATTTGCATCCTTTTATAGAAATGTGGACAGACTGTAATTTACTGTACATACTCTGTTGTCATTGAATCCTTATTTAAATCTTATTTAAATCCTCCACCTGAACAACGAGAGCAAGTTTTTAGCCAAAGTCAAATTCCTTGTATGTGTTGTGCATACTTGGCCAATAAAGCTGATTCTGATTCTGATTATGGTGGAGTCATGAACACTGACCTTAACTGAGGCAAGTGAGGCCTGCATTTCATTGGATGTTGTTGTGGGGTCTTTTGTGACCTCTTGGATGAGTTGTTGCTGTGCTGTTGGGGTAATTTTGGTCGGCCGGCCTCTCCTGAGAAGGTCCACTACTGTTCCATGTTTTCGCCATTTGTGGATAATGGCTCTCACTGTGGTTCGCTGGAGTCCCAAAGTTTTAGAAATGGCTTTATAACCTTTTCCAGACTGATAGATCTCAATTACTTTGTTTCTCATTTGTTCCTGAATTTCTATTGAATGTCTAGCTTTTGAGGATCTTTTGGTCTACTTCACTTTGTCAGGTAGGTCCTATTTAAGTGACTTCTTGATTGAGAACAGGTGTGGCAGTAATCAGGCCTGGGTGTGGCTAGAGAAATGGAACTCAGCTTTCCAAAGATGTGATAAACCACAGTTAATTTATGTTTCAACGGAGGGGGGGGGGGGTGTCACTTTTTCACACAGGGCCATGTAGGTTTGGATTTTTTTTTTACCCTTAATAATAAACACCTTCATTTAAAAACTGCATTTTGTGTTTACTTGTGTTATCTTTGTTTAATATTTAAATTTGATGATCTGAAACATTTAAGTGTGACAAACATTCAAAAAAATGAGAAATCAGGAAGGGGGAAAACACTTTTTCATACCACTGTACATGTACTATTAGTTGCAGAGGTCATGTATGCATGTGCTGCATGTGTATGAACTAAGCACAGCCAGCGTAGCAGCAAAGTAAAAAGTATGCGTAACGCAAAGCATTATACACCAGGTACTGTTTACATTGTGAGCAAAACAACAAGCAAAAAGATTAACCCACCTCAGTAAAATCTTATGAGTGCGCATGATACCTGTCTACAGGAAAGCCAGTGGTAAGCAGATAGAGAGGTAGTGATAAATGTGAAGCTGCAGTGCCAACTAATTCCCAAAATTAAAAGGTGGATTTTGATTTATATTCATCAAAAAGTAATATCTGAAAATAATTTAAGGAGAATTGAATCTAGAAAAATAAAAAATATAATGTAATGCAGTGTACTGTACTTTATTTATATAGCTCTTTAAAACAACCTGTAGGTGACCAAAGTGTTTTACTGAAAAATTGAACAGCACTAGAAACACACACAACAGATTACATAAACAAAGAGATGAGCATAAATACCTAAACATAAAAGCAAAATAAAAAGATGAAAAGAATAAAAAGAATAAGTGTCACCACTACTGGGTATTAAAAGCCATCCTGAGTAAATACGTTTTAAGTTTTGATTTAAAAAGGGCCAGGCCTGTCATGAATGCCCCTTGCAGGGCATTAGTGACACGCCAGATGCCAAATAGTAAGTTTGCTAGTTTATTTACAAAAGGACAGAAGGATAAAATAAACAGCCACGTGGGGCAAAACACGTACATACACTAAAGCACAAAATAATAGACACTGATGACAAACGAAGAGGTGCAGCGAGGACGGAGCCTACGCTGTGCAAAAACACTTACAAAAGACGAACAGCGATGAATCCAAACACAGGAGGAAGACTGGAGTCAGGGGTAGGAACGCCAGTCCAACAACACGGAGGTGTTTGTGTGTGTAGGTCGCAGCGAGGAGTGAGCCTCAGCTGCTCCCTTAAATACTTGACATAGGCCAACCAGGAAAGGGGACTGTAATTAATGAAAATGGCAAACAGCTGTCACGACGCCGGCTCGGCTTTGACAGCCAGAAGTGTGGCCGTGACGCTGTCACGATAAGAGCCCCCTGAGAGGTCCTAATAACAAACCCCGAAATAATATGGTGGAAAAGGGGAAATACTGAGTAACCCGAGCGCAGATGGGATCAGCGCTCAGATCACCACAAGGTCAGAGATAACATGTAAGTCAGGGGGGAGATTATTCCAGAGCCTGGGGCAACAACAGAAAAGGCTCGATCACCCCAGTGTTTATACCTTGACCTGGGCACGTCCAGCAAAAGCTGATTGGATGACGTCAAAGCTGTGCCTTGGTTACAGACAGTTAAAATCTCAGATAAATAAGCCGGAGCAAGGCCATTAAACGCTTTAAAAACAAAGAGTAAAAGTTTAAATTTAATTCTAAAATGAACTGGAAGCCAATGGAGTGAAAAAAGAATAGCTGTAATGTGCTCTGGTCTAGTTGTGTTGGTTCAAAGATGGGCCATTGTGTTTTACACAAATAATGCCGAAATTGCATGGCCTCGAGCCGGCCTCAGCCTGAGTTACCGAGACCAGAGGTCTCGAGGCTGAAGCTGGGGAAAAAACGGCCTCGAGGCTGGCCTCTTACACTGTTAAATACACAGGAACCATTAACAATTCCTTCTATCTATCTGAGCTGCTTTTATCTTACGAGCCCTCGCAAACCCTGAGGTCCTCTGGTACTGGCCTTTTAATGGTTCCCAAAGTCAAGACCAAGACCTTTGGTGAAGCTTCCTTTCACTATTATGGTCCTCGTCTGTGGAACAGCCTGCCAGAGAGACTCAGGGCCGCAGAGTCAATAGATGTTTTTAAGAACAGGCTCAAGACCCACCTTTTTAATTTGGCTTTTAATAAACCTGTTTAACTATTACTGAACTATTCAATTATGTTCCATTGTTTTATGTTCTTCTTGGCGCCATTTGTTCTTAGATTTTCTTATTTTGATGTGTTCTTAGCTCAGTTTCTAAGTATGGGTCTTTAGTTCCCTTTGCTCCATGTGTTCTTAGTTTTATCTTGTATTTATGTGTTTTAGCTCCAGTGTTTCCTCAGTGGGGCCCCTCATGCCGGATGCTGCCTGGCCCATCTGCAGGGGTGTTGGCCTCATGGGTCACTCTAGCTTTGGTGGGTGGGGTCTTTATACCACTGCCTACAGCTGTGGTGCGGGCCCCGGCTTGTCCTGGTTGGGGCGGCCTTTGTGGCGCCTTCTGTGGTTACTGGCTGTGTGGTATCCCAGCGTGGGGGGCTCCACAGGATGGTTGCTTTTTCACGTGGTGCCTCGGTGCCGAGCAATGTCTCTTTTATTTTATATGTGTATAAGAGAAGTAGGAGGTGATGTATGTGCCTGTGTGTGTTGTTTGTGGGGTGGGGATGTATCATGTAAAATATGTAGCTGAATGTGTCTACTGTTTTTATCTATGTAAAGCACTTTGTGCATCTAATGTTTAAAAAGTGCTATACAAATAAAGTTTGATTGATTGAACAGCTGGGAAACAGCTGATGGAGAAGACACAGGTGGAGCCAATGACAAAATGAGGGAGACAAGACAGAAACAAGAAATTCAAAGAATATAACAGAAACCAGGATATAATTTAAGGCAACAGCAAGAAGAAAATGTAACCTAACACACACGAGAAAAAACCCAGGCAACAAATGAAACAAGCTACAGAAATGACCATGAATGAAATCCCAACAGATGAACATAAACAAGAACTGGAGGAAGTATTGCCAAAATAAACCTAGAATTAAACTAAATGAAACTAAACAAGAACTAAACAGGAAGTACTTTCAAAATAAACACAAAGTTGAACTGATCCAAAACTAATCAAGAACTGAACAGATGTGAATGTGTGTGTGAATGGTGAAGGGATTGGCGCCGCACCGTGGCTGCCTCATCCATCCAGGTGGATACCCTGTAATTTCCCCCTGGAATTAATAAAGTATGCCAAAACCCCCAAAAATCCCCAAACATTAAGGAACAAAAGTCAAAAACAACCGAATGCGGAACCTTGTTGTCATAAGCTGCCCTTTTTAAGGTCTATGGAAGGACACCAAATGTTTGCAGTGGTTTCTGCGCATTTATTAACATAAAGACAAACATACAACAAACACTACACACACAAATAATGGGTTGTTGAAGGTGCCGGAGGAGAACGGGGTTCAACATCCACAGGTAGACAGAAGCCAGGGAACGCTGGGCAAAAAAGGAATGAACCAGCTGGAGCACACCCGAAAGGACACGGGGCTCATGGCTGAAATAAGGCTGCGTGTCCACCAAACATGTTTTTTTGTCGCCCGACCACCCTGAGCATTTTTTTTTCAGCATTTGTGCGTGGCACTCTGGGGAAAAAAAAAAAAAGCCTGTGCCCTGTATCCCAGCAACAGCTTGTCACTCTCAGCTCAGCAGTTCTGCTTTTCCTATGGTTAGACTTTCTACTGAAACGTTTTCTAGCAGCTCTGGATGTAAAATATGATACGGAAAGCAGAAGTCTGAGTACAGACTAGTACCGGCGTCCTATATCCCACCCACGCAGCAGTTCTGATTGGCTGCAAGATTTGACATTGACGAGCTCAGCTGCAGTCTCTGAAAAGTTGAACTTTTTTCAGCTCTGAGTGCCACGACAAAAAACAGCCACCGCCGAGAACATTTCGTAAACGCTGAACTACATAGAGAGTGAATGGAAAATAGCCGCCCAGAGCGGAAAAAACATGTTTGGTGGACACGCAGCCAAAAGGGGAAAAGCACTAACCCAGACAGAGCTCTCCTGTTCTCCTCAACAGCAAAACCAATAGCACTCAGAGCTGAACAGAGCTTCTGAGGACAGAATCAGTAGGACATGACAACGGAGAAAGGTTGTCATGCCCTTAAATACTATTCCTTGATGCGCAACAGGTGTGGATACACAAGTGGACAAAACAACAGAATCAGTGACAGCTGTGCAGCCCACAAATCAGTTTGACAGCCAGAAGGTGCACAGCGCTGTCAAAACAAAACACAAACCGGAAACCAAAATGATACAAGAAAACACAACCCCAAAAAGTAAACAGTACTATAGATACAAAATGACACAATAAATAAACAGGACAATAAAGGCGTGACTATGAATACAATAGATGGAAATGAACAAGGAAATAAACAAACAGGAAAAGACTGACCTCAAAGCTGGAAACTGAGCCTGGCCTCCACCGTGCTCAGGATCAAGACAGTGCCCCCCCCCCCAAGTGGTGGAACCCAGACACCCCGGGGTAACATCAAAAAGGAAAAGACCCCCCCCCCCCCCCACACACACACACAAAGAAGACCCCACCACCACCAGAAAAAAACAACCCACCCCAGAGGGGAGGAGGGAGTACCCAGGCACGGAGGGACCAAGACAAAACAAGAAAAAAACAAAACAAAAGAAACACTCATGATACACAGCCTGAACAATTATGGTGACCCAGACCCAAGGACCTCTGGGAAGAAACTATGGCAGTTCAGGCAGCCTGCCAGAGTCCCAGGACCGCCGGAGCATACGGTAAAACACCACCGGTGGCTGCCCAGACTTCGTGAGCCACCTGCACTGATGGCGTAGCCCGTCAGGTAGCCTCCCAGAGTACATGAGCCACCAGACCACTGAGCACAATGTGCCCCCTCCTGGGGGCGGCAGCTGGAACCCAGGCCCCCAGCAGACCACAGGATCTCCAGCATGGAGGAGGTGGAGCTGGTGCTGCGGAAGGTTGACTTCCCACAATGACTACTGGTCAATGGTAGAACCCGACGGCGATGGCAGTTGACCAGCAAGGGGTCCAGATGAGGGGAGAGGCTGCTCAGCGGGGACCTCTTGTGAGGACGGGGAATCCACGATGACCACAGACGAAGGCGTGGCATCTGCAGCAGCCTCGGACGGAGGCGTTGCACCCGCAGAGGCCTCGGGCTGAGGCGCAGAACCCACAGGAAGCCTTGGGCTGAGACGCAGCACCCACAGAGGCCCCGGACTGGGGTGTAGTGCTCACGGTGGCCCCGGACTGAGGCGTAGGACCCATGGTGACTTCTGGAGGCAAGGAGGGACCCACAGAGACCTCTGGCAAAGGTAGAGGATCCGCAGCAACCTTAGGAGAAGGCTCAGACACATGGGACACAGACACTGGGCCAGATTCACTGGCAGCAGTGGAGCCCGGTGAGGAGAGCTCAGGTGCAGTGGACAACTGCACCTGGTCCTCCCCATGAAGAGCCAGGCAAGATCTCTCTAAGACGGATAAAGTGAAAACAAAAAAGAGAACTTGCCTGAGCTCAAGCTCCACCGCCGTTCAGGACTCTGGCGATCCAAGCTGGGATGTCCCGGCTCTCTCCGTCTGGGCATCTACTCCCGAGACAGCCACCTCAGGAGAAGGAACGGGGTAATATGCCGGAGGAAAATCACCAGCAGCAGTAGAGCCCGGTGAGGAGAGTTCAGGAGCGGAGGACATCTGCAGCTGATTCTCCGCACCCTGAACTAAACAACAATTCTCTAGATCTGAAGGTGTTAAAACAGAACTGAGTGCTTGCCTGGACTTGAGCTCCACCACCATTCAGGACTCCAGCAACTCCACTGCAGCAGCCCCTGCAGTAGGGATGGTGGTGAATGCAGCCCACAGACCTTCAGACATGGTGGCCGACGCCGGTGGGCCTCCCGGCGTAGTGGTAAAAGCTGGAAGTTGCCCTGTCAGAGGCGCCGAGTCCCAAGCAGCTGGGACCAGGGGCACCCCTCTATCGGCTCAGGCTCCAGGGATCTGGGATCGCCCCTCTCCTGTCTGTTACGCAGCTGCGGGGCTAGCATAGAGTCCACCAGGACCGCAGGCTCCTCTGTCATCAGGCAGCTCCGACCTAGGACCGACTGACACTTGAGGAAGACGGGAGGAGACGTAGGAGGGACGGGTGAGAGACTGGTGACAGCAACAGGCAGTGAGGACTCAGCCAAAAGGGGCTGCTGACGCTGAGCCTCACCACCGGGAATACAAGGAGTTTCATTATGTGCGAGAGAATGAAAAAACACTTGACTTATTTCCCAGGGCACGATGATGACTGTGGCTGCTGTCCCAGGCCCGGTGGGGATCATCAGGTGGCGCACCGGAGTCTTGGAACACTGGCTTAACAGCACCGTCGCCGCCTTTTCTGGCAAATCTCCCTCCAGCTGCAGCATGAGCTCCGGCTAGAGCCATGGTTTGTATTGCAGAAGGAGCTCATTCTCCGCCGCCAAAACTCACTGGTGCTCCTCCAGCTTCTCCGCGTTAGGCCCGAGGGCTGCATGCCCAATCTGGCAGGCTGCGGGACACTGCTCGGTGGGGAGAGACGGGACCGCAGCTGGATGATGGCTCAGGGCTTGAGGCTTCCATCCCGGGGATTGCCTCCTTTGCGACACAAGCTCCCATGGCGAAGAAGCTTCCCCCAGCCTCCGGAGCCAGCGTTGAGCGTGGTAAACATAGGTGAGGAGATTTGCCAATTCTGGATAGCTCCACAGGCTTGAGGAATGCCTCAATCACCTGTGCCACGCCGTCCCACACCTGCAGCTTGTCCTTGGGAGTGTGGGTTAGGTAAATGTCCGACACTATGTCCTCCAATAGTCCAGCTGCCCAACACTCATCCTCATTCATCCCCACACTCCCATAGTCCGTGTGGCCAGGCATGCCAAAACAACCGGACTAAAAAATATATAAGAACAGAAAAGAGAGGGGGAAAAATAGCAGAAACGCACAGTGGCTGGTGTCCACACCCTGGTCTTGTCCTTCTGTCATAAGCTGCCTTTTTTAAGGTCTACGGAAGGACACCAAACGCTCGCCATGGACAAAATTGTTGGTACCCCTCTGTTAATGAAAGAAAAACCCACAATGGTCACAGAAATAACTTGAATCTGACAAAAGTGGTAATAAATAAAAATTCTATGAAAATTAACCAATGAAAATCAGACAATGCTTTTGAATTGTGGTTCAACAGAATTATTTTAAAAAACAAACTTATGAAACAGGCCTGGACAAAAATGATGGTACCCCTAGAAAAGATTGAAAATAATGTGACCATAGGGACATGTTCAACCAAGATGTGTCCTCTAATTAACATCACAGGTGTCTACAAACTTGTAATCAGTCAGTCGGCCTATTTAAAGGGTGACAAGTAGTCACTGTGCTGTTTGGTGACATGGTGTGTACCACACTAAACATGGACCAGAGGAAGCAAAGGAGAGAGTTGTCTCAGGAGATTAGAAAGAAAATTATAGACAAGCATGTTAAAGGTAAAGGCTATAAGACCATCTCCAAGCAGCTTGATGTTCCTGTGACTACAGTTGCACATATTATTCAGAAATTTAAGATCCACGGGACTGTAGCCAACCTTCCTGGACGTGGCCGCAGGAGGAGATGGATAATACGAATGGTATCAAAAGAGTCCAGAACAACCTCTAAACACATTCATGATGAACTCCAAGGTCAAGGTACATCAGTGTCAGATCGCACCATCCGTCATTGTTTGAGCCAAAGTGGACTTCATGGGAGACAACAAAGGAGGACACCACTGTTGAAAACAAATCATAAAAAAAGCCAGACTGGAATTTGCCAAACTGCATGTTGACAAGCCACAAAGCTTCTGGGAGAATGTCCTATGGACAGATGAGACAAAACTGCAGCTTTTTGGCAAGGCACATCAGCTCTATGTTCACAGACGCAAAAATGAAGCATACCAAGAAAAGAACACTGTCTCTACTGTGAAACATGGAGGAGGTTCTGTTATGTTCTGGGGCTGTTTTGCTGCATCTGGCACAGGGTGTCTTGAATCTGTGCAGGGTACAATGAAATCTCAAGACTATCAAGGTATTCTAGAGAGAAATATGCCGCCCAGTGTCAGACAGCTTGGTCTCAGTCGCAGGTCATGGGGCTTGCAACAGGATAATGACCCAAAGCACACAGCTAAAAACACCCAAGAATGGCTAAGAGTGAAACATTGGACTGTTCTAAAGTGGCCTTCTGTGAGCCCTGATCTAAATCCTATTGAACATCTGTGGAAGGAGCTGAACCATGCCGTCTGGAGAAGGCACCCTTCAAACCTGAGACAACTGGAGAAGTTTACTCATGAGGAGTGGGCCATAATAACTGCTGAGAGGTCCAGAAGTCATATTGACAGTTACAGAAATCGTTTGATTGCAGTGATTGCCTCAAAAGGTTGTGCAACAAAATATCAAGTTAAGGGTACCATCATTTTTGTCCAGGCCTGTTTCATGAGTTTGTTTTTTAAAATAGTTCTGTTGAACCACGATTCAAAAGCATTGTCTGATTTTTATTGGTTAATTTTCATTGAATTTTTCTTTATTACCACTTTTGTCAGATTCAAATTATTTCTGTGACCATTGTGGGTTTTTCTTTCATTAAC
Organism: Pholidichthys leucotaenia; assembly: GCA_020510985.1. Classification (NCBI taxonomy): domain Eukaryota; kingdom Metazoa; phylum Chordata; class Actinopteri; order Cichliformes; family Pholidichthyidae; genus Pholidichthys; species Pholidichthys leucotaenia. Next base: position 284,353,392 of record CM035848.1, on the reverse strand, counting down.
AGAGGGGTACCAACAATTTTGTCCACGTGTGTGTAAATAACGGGTTGTTGAAGGCGCCGGAGGAGAGCGGAGCTCAACGTCCACAGGTAGACAGAAGCCAGGGAACATCGTGCAAAAAGGGAATGAACCAGCCGGCGCACACCCGAAAGGATGTGGGGCTCATGGCTGAAATAAAGGGGAAATGTACTAACCTGGATGGAGCTCTCCCGTTCTCCTCAACAACAAAACTAATAGCACTCAGAGCTGAACAGAGTTTCTGAGGATGGAATCAGTAGGACACGACAATGGGGAAAGGTTTTTGTGCCCTTAAATACTATTCCTTGATGCTCAACAGGTGTGGATACACGAGTGGACAAAATAACAGAATCAGTGACAGCTGTGCAGCCTGCTAACCAGTTTGACAGCTGGAAGGCGCACAGCGCTGTCAAAACAAAACACAAACCAGAAACCAAAATGATACAAGATAACACAACCTCAAAAAGTAAACAATACTATAGATACAAAATGACACAATGAATAAATAGGACAATAAAGGCACAACTACAAGTATAGACCAAATACAATAGATGGAAATGAACAAGGAAATAAACAAACAGGAAAAGACTGACTTCAAAGCTGGAAACTGAGCCTGGCCCCCAGCCGTGCTCAGGATCATGACACTTGTGGACTAGGGCATGATCAGCATGACAAGGTATGCATCTTCTAATGTTAGTGGGATCTTTGTATTAGCAGCATTAACTGAAATGTATACTGGGAGGGAGGACTACACCTGTAATGATAACAAATTTTGTTAGACAATAAATTGTCCCAGAAATTTTATAAGCCATGTTATTGTTGACATCAAGACCATTTTATGCCACTGATATAATAATAATAATAATCCATGTACTGTACATCCTTTCAAACAGTATCAAACTTTTATTCATTAACTATATTCAACATTAAAATTAAAATGTGTGGAATGTCACCTCTCTGGTGGGGAAGGAGCCTGAGCTGGTGTACGAGGTTGAGAGATACCGGCTAGATATAGTCGGCCTCACCTCAACACACAGCTCCGGTTCCGGAACCAGTCTCCTGGAGAGGGGCTGGAGCTTGGCCTTTTCTGGAGTTGCCCCGGGCGAGAGGCGACGAGCAGGGGTGGGTATTCTTGTATCGCCCCACCTTGCTGCCTCTATATTGGAGTTTTCCCCGGTGGACGAAAGGGTTGCTTCCCTGCGCCTTCGGGTTGGGAAACGGGTCCTGACCATCATTTGTGCCTATGCACCAAATGATGTTTCAGAGTACCCACCCTTTTTGGAGTCTGTGACTGGGGTGCTGGAGGGTGCTCCTCTTGGAGACTCCATTGTCCTACTGGGGGACTTCAGTGCGCACGTGGGCAACGACAGTGAAACTTGGAGGGGGGGTGATTGGGAGGAACGGCCTGCCCGATCTGAACCCAAGTGGTGTTCAGTTATTGGACTTCTGTGCTAACCACAGTTTGTCCATAACGAGCACCATGTTCAAGCATAAGGGTGTCCATATATGCACTTGGCACCAGGACACCCTAGGTCGCAGGTCGATGATCGATTTTGTTATCGTGTCATCAGACCTGCGACCGTATGTCTTGGACACCCGAGTAAAGAGAGGTGCAGAGCTGTCAACTGATCACCACCTGGTGGTGAGTTGGATCCGATGGCAGGGGAGGAAGCCATTCAGACCTGGTAGACCCAAACGTATAGTGAGGGTGTGCTGGGAGCGTCTGGCTGAGGCCCCTGTCCGGGAGGTCTTCAACTCCCACCTCCGGAAGAACCTCAACCACATTCCAAGGGAGTCTGGAGACATGGAGTCTGAATGGGCCATGTTCTCCACCTCTGTTGTTGAAGCGGCGGCCCAGAGCTGCGGCCGCAAGGTGGTCAGTGCATCTCGTGGTGGCAACCCCCCGAACCAAGTGGTGGACACCAGTGGTGAGGGGGGCCATTAAGCTGAAGGAGGAGTCCTATCAAGCTTGGTTGGCTTGTGGGACTCCCGAAGCAGCTGAGGTGTACCGGCAGGCCAAGCGGAGTGCAGTTCGGGTGGTTGCTGAAGCAAAAACCCGGGTATGGGAGGAGTTCGGTGAGGCCATGGAACAAGACTTTCGGTTGGCCTCAAAGAGATTCTGGCAAACTGTCCGGCGGCTCAGGAGGGGAAAGCAGCTCCCCGTCCACACTGTGTATGGTGCGGATGGGACACTGTTGACTTCGACTGGGGACATCGTCGGGTGGTGGAAGGAATACTTCGAGGATCTCCTCAATCCCACTGATACGCCTTCCACAGAGGAAGCAGGGTTTGGGGACGAGGGGGATGACTCGCCTATCACAGGGGCTGAGGTCGCCAAGGTGGTTAAAAATCTCCTTGGTGGCCGGGCCCCAGGGGTGGACGAGGTTCGCCCCGAGTACCTCAAGGCCCTGGATGTTGTTGGGTTGTCATGGTTGACACGCCTCTGCAACATTGCGTGGAGGTCGGGGGCAGTGCCTTTGGCATGGCAAACCGGTGTGGTGGTTCCTCTCTTTAAAAAAGGGGACCGGAGGGTGTGCTCCAACTTTAGAGGGATCACACTCCTCAGCCTCCCTGGGAAGGTCTATGCCAAGGTACTGGAGAGGAGAGTCCGGCCGTTGGTCGAACCTCGGATTCAGGAGGAGCAATGTGGTTTTCGTCCTGGCCGTGGCACATCGGACCAGCTCTTTACCCTCTCGAGAATTCTCGAGGGTTCGTGGGAGTTTGCCCAACCAGTTTACATGTGTTTTGTGGACTTGGAGAAGGCATTTGACCGCGTCCCTCGTGGATTTTTGTGGGGGGGTGCTTCGGGAGTATGGGGTATCGGGCTTGTTGTTACGAGCTATTCGGTCTCTGTACGACCGTTGTGAGAGTTTGGTTCGTATTGCCAACACTCAGTCGGAGTCATTCCCAGTGAGAGTTGGACTCCGCCAGGGCTGCCCTTTGTCACCGATCCTGTTCATAATTTTTATGGACAGGATTTCTAGGCGCAGCCAGGGAATGGAGGGTGTCATGCTTGGTGACCACAGGATCTCATCTCTGTTGTTTGCAGATGATGTTGTCCTGTTGGCTTCATCCAGCAATGACCTACAGCTCTTGCTGGGACGGTTTGCCGCTGAGTGTGAAGCGGCTGGGATGAGAATCAGCACCTCCAAGTCCGAGTCCATGGTCCTCAGCCGGAAAAAGGTGGATTGTCCTCTCCGGGTTGGGGACAGGCTCCTGCCCCAAGTGGAGGAGTTTAAGTATCTTGGGGTCTTGTTCACGAGTGAGGGGAGAATGGAGCGAGAGATCGACAGACGGATTGGAGCAGCATCTGCAGTGATGCGGACGTTGTACCGGTCTGTTGTGGTGAAGAGGGAGCTTAGTTCTAAGGCAAAGCTGTCGATTTAATTTATCAGTCAATCTACGTTCCTACTCTCACCTATGGTCACGAGCTTTGGGTAATGACCGAAAGAACGAGATCGCGGATACAAGCGGCTGAAATGAGCTTTCTCCGTAGGATTGCTGGACTCACCCTCAGAGATAGGGTGAGGAGCTCAGTCATCCGGGAGAGGCTCAGAGTAGAACCGCTGCTCCTCCACATTGAAAGGAGTCAGTTGAGGTGGTATGGGCATCTGATTAGGATGCCTCCTGGACGCCTCCCACTTGAGGTGTTTCAGGCACGTCCCACTGGGAGGAGACCCCGGGGCAGACCCAGGACTCAGTGGAGAGACTATGTCTCCCAGCTGGTCTGGGAACGCCTTGGTATCCTCTCTGAAGAGCTGGAGCAGGTGGCTGGGGAGAGGGAAGTCTGGGCTTCTCTGCTTGAACTGCTGCCTCCGCGACCCGGACCTCCGGAAAAGCGGTAGAAGATGGATGGATGGATGGAATAAATTGTCCCAGAAATTTTATAAGCCATGTTATTGTTGACATCAAGACCATTTTATGCCACTGATATAATAATAATAATAATAATCCATGTACAGTACATCCTTTCAAACAGTATCAAACTTTTATTCATTAACTCAGAATCAGAATCAGCTTTATTGGCCAAGTATGCACAACACATACAAGGAATTTGACTTTGGCTAAAAACTTGCTCTCGTTGTTCAGGTGGAGGATTTAAATAAGGATTCAATGACAACAGAGTATGTACAGTAAATTACAGTCTGTCCACGTTTCTATAAAAGGATGCAAATATATACAGGAATATATGCAGTTATTTACTCAGACTAACCACACTTTGCAGAAATATATGAAAAAAATATACAATCACACAGTATTTCAATGTGGACTCAGATTCAGTGATATAATGTGAATGAAGTAAAAAGCAGTGTGAGAGTTATGTGCAATGTAATAATGGATGAAAAGTCACTATATTCAACATTAAAATTAAAATGTGTGGAATGTCACCTCTCTGGTGGGGAAGGAGCCTGAGCTGGTGTACGAGGTTGAGAGATACCGGCTAGATATAGTCGCCCTCACCTCAACACACAGCTTCGGTTCCGGAACCAGTCTCCTGGAGAGGGGCTGGAGCTTGGCCTTTTCTGGAGTTGCCCCGGGCGAGAGGCGACGAGCAGGGGTGGGTATTCTTGTATCGCCCCACCTTGCTGCCTCTATATTGGAGTTTTCCCCAGTGAACGAAAGGGTTGCTTCCCTGCGCCTTCGGGTTGGGAAACGGGTCCTGACCATCATTTGTGCCTATGCACCAAATGATGTTTCAGAGTACCCACCCTTTTTGGAGTCTGTGACTGGGGTGCTGGAGGGTGCTTCTCTTGGAGACTCCATTGTCCTACTGGGGGACTTCAGTGCGCACGTGGGCAACGACAGTGAAACTTGGAGGGGGGTGATTGGGAGGAACGGCCTGCCCGATCTGAACCCAAGTGGTGTTCAGTTATTGGACTTCTGTGCTAACCACAGTTTGTCCATAACGAGCACCATGTTCAAGCATAAGGGTGTCCATATATGCACTTGGCACCAGGACACCCTAGGTCGCAGGTCGATGATCGATTTTGTTATCGTGTCATCAGACCTGCGACCGTATGTCTTGGACACCCGAGTAAAGAGAGGTGCAGAGCCGTCAACTGATCACCACCTGATGGTGAGTTGGATCCGATGGCAGGGGAGGAAGCCATTCAGACCTGGTAGACCCAAACGTATAGTGAGGGTGTGCTGGGAGCGTCTGGCTGAGGCCCCTGTCCGGGAGGTCTTCAACTCCCACCTCCGGAAGAACCTCAACCACATTCCGAGGGAGTCTGGAGACATGGAGTCTGAATGGGCCATGTTCTCCACCTCTGTTGTTGAAGCGGCGGCCCAGAGCTGCGGCCGCAAGGTGGTCGGTGCATCTCGTGGTGGCAACCCCCGAACCAAGTGGTGGACACCAGTGGTGAGGGGGGCCATTAAGCTGAAGGAGGAGTCCTATCAAGCTTGGTTGGCTTGTGGGACTCCTGAAGCAGCTGAGGTGTACCGGCAGGCCAAGCGGAGTGCAGTTCGGGTGGTTGCTGAAGTAAAAACCCGGGTATGGGAGGAGTTCGGTGAGGCCATGGAACAAGACTTTCGGTTGGCCTCAAAGAGATTCTGGCAAACTGTCCGGCGGCTCAGGAGGGGAAAGCAGCTCCCCGTTTACACTGTGTATGGTGTGGATGGGACACTGTTGACTTCGACTGGGGACATCGTCGGGCGGTGGAAGGAATACTTCGAGGATCTCCTCAATCCCACTGATATGCCTTCCACAGAGGAAGCAGGGTTTGGGGACGAGGGGGACGACTCGCCTATCACAGGGGCTGAGGTCGCCAAGGTGGTTAAAAATCTCCTTGGTGGCCGGGCCCCAGGGGTGGACGAGGTTCGCCCCGAGTACCTCAAGGCCCTGGATGTTGTTGGGTTGTCATGGTTGACACGCCTCTGCAACATTGCGTGGAGGTCGGGGGCAGTGCCTTTGGCATGGCAAACCGGTGTGGTGGTTCCTCTCTTTAAAAAAGGGGACCGGAGGGTGTGCTCCAACTTTAGAGGGATCACACTCCTCAGCCTCCCTGGGAAGGTCTATGCCAAGGTACTGGAGAGGAGAGTCCGGCCGTTGGTCGAACCTCGGATTCAGGAGGAGCAATGTGGTTTTCGTCCTGGCCGTGGCACATCGGACCAGCTCTTTACCCTCTCGAGAATTCTCGAGGGTTCGTGGGAGTTTGCCCAACCAGTTTACATGTGTTTTGTGGACTTGGAGAAGGCATTTGACCGCGTCCCTCGTGGATTTTTGTGGGGGGTGCTTCGGGAGTATGGGGTATCGGGCTTGTTGTTACGAGCTATTCGGTCTCTGTACGACCGTTGTGAGAGTTTGGTTCGTATTGCCAACACTCAGTCGGAGTCATTCCCAGTGAGAGTTGGACTCCGCCAGGGCTGCCCTTTGTCACCGATCCTGTTCATAATTTTTATGGACAGGATTTCTAGGCGCAGCCAGGGAATGGAGGGGTGTCATGCTTGGTGACCACAGGATCTCATCTCTGTTGTTTGCAGATGATGTTGTCCTGTTGGCTTCATCCAGCAATGACCTACAGCTCTTGCTGGGACGGTTTGCCGCTGAGTGTGAAGCGGCTGGGATGAGAATCAGCACCTCCAAGTCCGAGTCCATGGTCCTCAGCCGGAAAAAGGTGGATTGTCCTCTCCGGGTTGGGGACAGGCTCCTGCCCCAAGTGGAGGAGTTTAAGTATCTTGGGGTCTTGTTCACGAGTGAGGGGAGAATGGAGCGAGAGATCGACAGACGGATTGGAGCAGCATCTGCAGTGATGCGGACGTTGTACCGGTCTGTTGTGGTGAAGAGGGAGCTTAGTTCTAAGGCAAAGCTGTCGATTTATCAGTCAATCTACGTTCCTACTCTCACCTATGGTCACGAGCTTTGGGTAATGACCAAAAGAACGAGATCACGGATACAAGCGGCTGAAATGAGCTTTCTCCGTAGGATTGCTGGACTCACCCTCAGAGATAGGGTGAGGAGCTCAGTCATCCGGGAGAGGCTCAGAGTAGAACCGCTGCTCCTCCACATTGAAAGGAGTCAGTTGAGGTGGTATGGGCATCTGATTAGGATGCCCCCTGGATGCCTCCCACTTGAGGTGTTTCAGGCACGTCCCACTGGGAGGAGACCCCGGGGCAGACCCAGGACTCGGTGGAGAGACTATGTCTCCCAGCTGGTCTGGGAATGCCTTGGTATCCTCTCTGAAGAGCTGGAGCAGGTGGCTGGGGAGAGGGAAGTCTGGGCTTCTCTGCTTGAACTGCTGCCTCCGCGACCCGGACCTCCGGAAAAGCGGTAGAAGATGGATGGATGGATGGAATAAATTGTCCCAGAAATTTTATAAGCCATGTTATTGTTGACATCAAGACCATTTTATGCCACTGATATAATAATAATAATAATCCATGTACAGTACATCCTTTCAAACAGTATCAAACTTTTATTCATTAACTATATTCAACATTAAAATTAAAATGTGGTGGAAAAATTGCTGTTCATATGCCCACACAGTAGACGGCAGCAGTGTATCAATAAACTGATTTGAGCATCCAGAATCAAACAAAATGAGGAGGAAGAACAGAAAAGCAGCTTATTTCAGTGTAAACACTGGTATACAGCAAATTTTAAAAATTAATTTGATTAATCTTTTTTATTAGCAATATGTTAATAATTACTCCTTCGATGACTTGGCTTGGCGGGAGGTTTGGACTGATGCTATGGATATATTTGTTTGTAATCAGACTAAATCTATTCAGATTAGAACTGTGCATCATGTACGTATTTCTCCAACTCTCAAAAACAAAATGGACCCAAATTTCTCCCCAGTGTGTTGGAAATGTAACACTGAGACTCAGGTTCAGGTTACTTTATTTGTACCCGTAGGTAGATTTGTTTTGCAATCAGGTGACATCCATATTTACAAACCACAGTTACATTCAACATGAACACAAACACAGGCACACATGTAGCTGACTATAAACATGATAAAAGTGCTCAAGGCTCCACCAATCAGGACATAGGACAAAGAGATAAGAGAAAAAACAAAGAGATAAGAGAGAAGGGTCAGTTGGTCATGTGCAAAGCTACAACGGTACTGCCGCGATATTGCAAGTGTACTGTCCATTATTTTTGGTAAGCCAATACTGCTGAACCATATGTGCCTCTTACTTGGTCTCCCTGATGTCCACATTATCAACAGCAAACATAAGAGACTGTTCAAATTACTAGCTTTTGCTGCAAGGAAGAACATTCTGCTCTTTTGGGGCAAGTATGCCACCTCAACAAAGAAGTCATGGCACAATCTTATAATGGACTCTATTCCCAATGAGTATATTACGTGTATGCTTCACTCAACAGTGGACACTTTCTATAAAATCTGGGACCCCTATTTAAAATATATTGGACCTGCTGTGTTCAAGGTGTTATGATTCCCCGTGCGCTATTACGCAGCGCACGGAGGAAGAAATGGAAAACCCAATTGCAGGAGTAGACCGTGCACTTTATTAACAAAAATCCCAAACAGTAAGTCCAGCAACAGTCACGACTTGAACAGAGAGTAGAGAAGATGCAATATAGGCCACCAGACAAACAGGGACGCTGCCTGGATGCACAGCAGCCCAGAGAGAGGGAATGCCTAGTGCCACAGCGTATCTGTCAGCACGAAGAGAAAGGCAGACATAACTTACGGGCTACGGCGATCCAAGGCAGTCCGTGCTGTCTGGAGGAAGGAGGTAAAGCAGGGTCAGCCGCTAACACCAAGGAAATACACAATCTTGACGTGTTAGAGAAGACAACAACGTCAGGCTGAATGTAAACAAAGGTAGTGGGTACAAACATACACGGAGGAACACGCTGCTGTGTATGAAGCTCAATGCTTAGACGGTCTCTTCCTACTAACCCAGCATTTAAGTACTAATAATACTAACGAGGAAAGAGACCGCCGGTGTAAGAATGCGTGGGTTGAACAATAATTACCACCATGTGTGTATGAGTGAGTGTCTGAGCGTATGAATGAGAATGAATGAAGTGTGTGTATGCATGTGTATGAAACACCCAATAATACAGAACAGCTGGTGATACTGACAGGAGGAGGAGGCGTGCCCGAGCTGTCAGGGAGCAGAGGACCCAAAGGACTCCCTGAAGCGCCTGATGGAAAATTGGGCAAAACTAACCATGGGTCAGAACTGGGTTTGGAACCACCAAACCCAGGTTCATGACACAAGGTCGTGCTCAAGATCAAAGATCAAAGGTCAAAGGTCTGGGCACTTATATGATTTCAGAAAAATTAATACTCCTTCTGGGCAGTTGCCCTAATGTTCAACAGACCTGTGCACAACGATCATCAGGTGGGTCTGCATCAAGGTTGTGCTCAAGGTCTTTGTCAAAGGTCAGGAGATCTGGGTATTTATGTTTTCATGAAAACTGTTTGTCCTTCTAGGCAATTGCTCCAATGTTCAGCAAACTCATACACAATGATCCTCAAGTGGATCTGCATCAAGGCTGTGCTTATGGTCAGGAGATCTGGGCACTCTTGGGGTGAGTTCATCAGGCTGGAATGTGAGCTAGGCCATGATTGATGGTCTGGTTAAGTCTCCTAATCAAATTCCAACACCTTTACTATGTCTAAATCCACAGCATATTCTGCACAGTTAAATAAATCCTCATTTTTAAAATAAAAACTCAACTTATAGTCAAATATTTATTTCTACTAGAATTAAAAACTTAATTATTTGCAGGCATCGCAGTGGTGCAGTGGTTAACACTGTCACAGCTCAGCAAAAAGGTTGTTGGTTCGAATGCTTACCTGGCCAGCGGTGACCTTTCTGTGAGGAGTTTGCATGTTCTCCGTGTGTCTGCATGGGTTTTCACTGGGTACTCCAGTTTTTTTTCCCCACAGTCCAAAGACATGGACATTAGCTTAATTGGCATCAGCTGGGGATAAATTGTCCTTAGGTATGAATGCAAGAGTAAATGGTTATCTGTCTCTCTGTGTTGGCCCTGTGATGGACTGGCAATCTGTCCAGGGTGTACCTGGACAGATTGCCAAAGATGTTGGGATAGGTTCAAGCACCCCTGCGATCCAAAAAGGATTAAGTGGTTGAAGATGAAAGAATTATTTGCTAAAGCCAGTTTAGTAAGCTGGGAATTGGACTGCCAAGGTCTCTGCTGTTGACTGCCACCCAATCCACATTGTACTGGACCCCATGATCCCTCCTGCAGGTGATGAGCCCAATGGAGGGTGGACCCATGTGGCTCGTTCAGGCTGAGCCCAGCTGGGTCCCATGGGCAGAAACCCAGCCACCAGGCACTCGCCATCGAGCACCTCCCCCAGGCCTGGCTCCAGGGTGGGACCCTAGTAACCTCAGACCCAGGACATGCTGGAGAGAAACAATGTCTCCCAGCTGGCCTGGAAATATCTTGAAGTCCCCTCTGAAGAGCTGGTGGAGGTGGCTGGGGAGAGGGAAGTCTGGGCTTCTCTACTTGAACTTCTGCTTCCGTGACCCAGATCCCTGGAAAAGTGGAAGAAGATGGATGGTTTGCCAAAGAACATTACTAGGTTTGAGGGAGTTGAAATCTGCAGCCGCTGACCAGTTGCTTGGTTTTCTCTTTTTGCAGGCCACTGATCTCCTACTTGAGTAAGTTTTATTACTACGACCCTGAGGAGGAGATGTACCTGTCAATCAAGAGCATCCGGAGGGTGGTGGGAGCAGAGCAAGCAGCTGAGTCACAAACGTAGCAGAATATCTCAGCTCAAGTGAGTTAGTTTCATATCAGCCTTTTATGATTTTGTGACTATTGATATTTGCTGTTCTGTTGTCAAGTTTTTGTAGTTTTCCAGACAGAAAACATAGAAATGTCTTTTGTTTTCTTACTACCTTTGTAGTATTCTGTAATTTTTCTTCAAAAACTTAAAGGGAAAAACACTCCTTCAATGTACTGATGGAGAAAAAATCAAATATGCATTTAGTGAATGTAATAATAGAATAGTTACCTTTTGTACTAGGGTTAAATGAGGAGGTAAATGCAATACATCATAAAAGCCATGCATTTATTGTGCTGTTCAGTCAACAATACATTAGCTAGCAGAACCACTTGGCCAGGACTCAAAATCTCTGTTTTCAACAGTTTATTAATGCTGTGTAAAATATAGCCTTTTATACAACAGTTAGTTCCAACCAAGTAATTTGATTGGACAGTAGAGATTCCAGGAGTTATTCCATGATAAGTAAAAGTAAAACCCAGCGCTACAAAAACAGCTTTATTCCTGCTGCTGTCAAAGAGTTGAACAAGCTGTAACAATATATTACACATAATTTAGGTACCTATTTATTAACTCCATTTTATATTTACTTATTTTTGTAGGATGTTACTTGGGTTCTAAATATTTTATTGAGTTTTAGACCTTTGAGTTTTTAACCTCTTTGACTAGTTTTTAACTTTTAATATGACTCTTCTCTCTTACCTCTGGTTTTTCTCTCATCTCTTTGTCTTTTTATACCCTGATTGATGGAGCCTTGAGTATTTTTATCATGTTCATAGTCAATTTCATGTGTGCCTGTGTTTGTGTCTATGTTGAATGTAATTTGTGGCTTGTAAATATGGATATCACCAGACTGCAAAACAAATCTACCTACGGGTACAAATAAAGGAGCCTGAATGATAATCGCACACCAACGTTTCACTGGATGTGTATCACTCCACTTCAAAGGTGGTCTAGTAACCATTAATTACAGTGCATTTGAAAAGTATTTACGGCACTTCACTTTTTCCACATTTTGTTATGTTACAGCCATATTCCAAAATGGATTAAATTCATTTTTTTTCCTCAATTCTACAGACAATATCCCACAAGGACAATGTGAAAAAGTTTTTTGGAGATTTTTGCAAATTTATCAAAAATGAAAAAAACTGGAAAGGATGTGCAGCAGGTTAGGTTGATTAAGGACAGAAATAGTAATGTACTAACAAATGATGAGAGTGTGTTGAGAAGGTGGAAGGAGAATTTTGAAGAGCTGATGAATAAAGAAAATGAGAGAGAGAGGAGGATGGATGAAGGAAAGATAGTGAATGAAGTCCCAAGAATTAGTAAGACAAAAATGAGGGCAGCTTTGAAGAGGATGAAGAATGGAAAGGCGGTTGGTACAGATGACATACGTGTGGAGGTATGGAGATGTTTAGGAGAGATTCAATTCAATTCAAATCAACTTTATTTATATAGCGCCATTTCACAACAACAGTCATCTCATAGCACTTTCAACTGTAGGGGGGACCCCCACAGTTGCAGAAAGACCCCAGCAATCAGGCGATCCCCTGTGAGCAAGCACTTGGCGATGGTGGAGAGGAAAAACTCCCTTTTAACAGGAAGAAACCTCCAGCAGAACCAGGCTCAGGGAGGGGCAGTCATCTGCTGCGACTGGCTGGGGAGTGAGGGGACAGAGAAGATGAAAAGAACAGACATGTAGAGAGCAAACAGTACGATGGGGACTCAATCTATGGGAGAGAACAAACAGATGTTAATGACCAGCAAAAAAAGAAATATTTCATTGAGAGTGAAGAAAGGAGTGAGGCCCAGTGCATTATTGGAGGTCCCCCGGCTGACTAAACCTATTAGCAGCATAGTTAAGGGAGGGTTCAGAAACACATGATCCCTCCCTAATTGTAGGCTATATCAAAAAGGAAGGTTTTAACCCTATTCTTAAAAACAGAGATCGAGTCTGACTCCCGAATCCAGATTGGCAGCTGGTTCCACAGGAGAGGAGTGTCATGGGTGGCTCTCGCGAGCCACCATAAGACGCCACACAGTCTCTAGTGAGTTTAGTGAGAGTTTTATTTACGGTGAAAATAGTGACAACACAGGCTGCTGAGATAATGACACATAACAGTCTTCATACAACAGGAGGCGTAAGGCAAACAGCTCTACAGGTCCATAGCAGGAGACGGTCATACACAAGGCAGGCAAGGTTGGTGGAAATAATAATTACTCAAGCTGCTAAGGCAAAGACTCACAGGGATCGATACACCCCGGGAGGGGTAAGGCTATACAGCACACTTACTAGTTCCGGGGAACGACGGTCAGACCAAAAGCAGACGTGGTATGAATAAGTCCAGTGCATCCGTAGCGTGACGGAGTGTGAACAGATACTGCTTCGCCGATGCGGCCGCCAGCGCAGGTTAAAGTAGCCTGAGCGCTAACGACCACAAATGCAGCACAGCTGTTCAGGGTTTGACAGCTGAGCGGAAGCCTCCCCGAGCACTGTCACAATAAGAGCTCGGGAAGCTAGGATAACAAGGCCGCTGTCAAACCCTGACAGGAATAACCCGAGCACCAAGACCTAGAGCTCGGGTCATGACAAGGAGCTTGATAACTGAAGGCTCTGCTTCCCATTGTACTTTTGGAGATTCTAGGTATTACAAGTAATCCTGCATTTTGGGAGCATAGTACTCTGTTAGGATAATACGGTGGTATCAGATCTTTTAAATAAAAAGGAGCCTGATTGTTTAGAGCTTTGTAAGTAAGAAGAAGGATTTTAAACTAAATTCTAAACTCTATGGGAAGCCAATGAAAGGAGGCCAGAACCGGAGAGATATGATCTCTCTTTCTAGTACCTGTTAAAACTCTTGCTGCAGCATTTTGGATCAGCTGAAGACTTTTTAAAGATGTTTTAGGACAGCCTGATAATAAAGAATTACAATAATCTAATCTCGAGCTAACAAAAGCGTGGATCAGTTTCTCAGCATCACTCTGAGACAAGATGCTCCTAATCTTGGCAATATTACGCAAATGATAGAAGGCAGTCTTAGAAACAGATTTTTTTTTTTTTCCACAATATCTTTATTGAACCTTTTTTTTTTTTTAAACAAACATGATACAAACAATCAAACACTAACACTAAAGTACTAAAAAAAAAAAAAAAATGCACTAAAAAAAAAACACCAACAACCACCAACAAAATCAAATCTTCAACAATGCTCCTCTGTTTAGTCTAGACAATCCAGCACATAGGTATACATATTATTTTCACCAGTTTGGAATTTACAAGGTCCGCACATATCATTCATCTTCTTCTTCAAGAGTTATGTTTAAATTTTTTACATAATCAATAAAAGGTCTCCATATATTCTCAAACACAATTTCCTTTGATTTCAGTATATATGTTATTCTTTCTAATGGAAGGTTTGTTAACATCTGTCTTAACCACTGAGTCACATCTGGTCTATAAGTCTTTTTCCATAATAGTGCAATACATTTTTTGGCATTAAGCAAACTGAGGTCTATGAATGTTCTTTCGCTTTTATTAAAATTATGCTTTTCTGGGTACAGACCCAACAAAAACAGTTTAGGATTCAATATGATTTGTTTTGAGATTATTTTTTCAATTGTTACCCTCACCTCTTCCCAAAACATTCTTATTAATCTACATTCCCATACACAATGAAGTAGAGTTCCTTTACTTTCCATACATTTTGTGCACGTATCTGGTATATTTTTGTTATATCTGTTTAACTCCTCCGGTGTAACATACATCCGCATTAACCATTTGAAGTGTATCAATTTAAGGCGTACATTTATTGATTTGGTTTGAGCTTCTGTACAAGCCAGTTCCCATTGTTCCTCTGGAATTTCAGTTTGCAGATCTTCTTTCCAGTAGTTTAATCTTTTCAGTGAATTTTCACTTGAAAATAGTGTCAATGAGTTATAAAACTCTGAAATAATACCCTTTCTTTTACTATCTTTCATCAACATTTTTTCCAAGGATGAATAGATAGGTCGAGTGAGAGCTTTATTTTGATTTGATCGAATAAAGTTTCTAAGTTGAAGATATTTAAAAAAATGTGTTCTATTGAGATTAAATTTGATCCTCAACTCTTCAAAAGACATTATGTTTTCTGCACATGGCAAATATAAATCCTGAATCTTTTGTATCCCTTTTAAATTCCATACTTTAAATACAGCGTCCGCTCTCCCTGGTTTAAAATATTGATTACCCCATATTGGACTAAATTGTGACAATAGCTGTGGTTCTTTTAAATAGTTTTAGCTTCACACCATATTTTGATCATATGCTTTACAAATGGATTTTTAACTTGTTTTTGTAATTTTTTTTGCCGAATCTGAGTATATGAATATGGGAAGAGGTAAAGGTAAATTGTATGATTCCATTTCAGTCCAGTGAGGGAGATCATTTGATGAAAAATAATATGTCATAGACCTCAGTTGTGCCGACCAATAATACAACATAAAATTTGGACATTTCAGACCTCCACGATCAAATGGTAAATATAATAAAGACAGATGTAATCTAGCCCTCCTGTTGTTCCATATAAATTCCACTAACTTTTTTTTAATTCTTGAGAATAGATCTAAAGGTGGTGATAAGGGAATGTATTGAAATAAATAAAGTATTTTAGGTAAAATATTACTTTTAAGTATATTGATTCTCCCGATCATCGACATTGGTAGTGACATCCATCTCTGAAGTAACTCATCAATATCTGTCATTAAGGCTTCATAATTGACACTGGCGACTGATTCTAGCTTAGGCACAATTTGGATTCCTAAATATTTGAACTGATTTACAACATTGAATTGATTTACCTCAGGGGTTGGGTAATTTCTCTGGGTCTCATTTAGCATTAATATTGAAGATTTAGTTTTATTTATTTTATATCCTGATATTTCCCCGAAATTCTTTATTAAATTCAACAAGGTCGGAATTGATTTTTTAAGATTCGACATAAACAAAATTATGTCATCGGCATACAGGGAGATTTTATGTTCTGTTGGTCCAACTTTAATTCCATATATTTGTGACTGTAGACGTATCGCCATCGCTAAAGGTTCAATTGCCATAGTAAACAGTAAAGGTGAAAGTGGACAGCCTTGTCGACATCCTCTATTGATTTTTATTGATTTGGAAATATTGTTATTTGTTAGAATTTCTGCAGTAGCATTATTATATATTATCTGAACCCATTTTATAAAATTATTTCCAAGTCCAAACCTTTGTAAGACTTCAAAAAGAAAGGGCCATTCAACTCTATCAAAGGCTTTTTCGCATCCAGTGATAAGAGAGCTGTATCCGGTGCTTCTTTATTAGAATAAATAATATTAAATAGTCTTCTTACATTATGGAAGCCTTGTCTTCCCTTTATAAAGCCATTCTGATCTCGATTAATAATATTTGGTAAAATTTCTTGTATTCGTCTTGCTAAAATTTTACAAATTATCTTAAGGTCGGCATTTAATAGGCTTATTGGTCTCATATTTTCACATTTATTAGAGGGCTTACCTGGTTTTGGCAACAGTATAATTAAGGCATTATTCATATATGATGGTAAATTACTATTTTGAAATGCTTCTAAAACCATTTCCAAAAAAGGTTTTGTTAATTTATTCTTAAATTTTTTATAAAGGTCAACTGGAAGACCATCTGGTCCTGCACTTTTTCCTGATTTCATATTATCAATGGCTAGTCCAACTTCTTCTTGACTAATTTTAGACTCCAGTATCTCCCTATTTTCATTTGGAATACACGGTATAGATAGTTCATTCAAAAACCCATGTAGTTTTGTTAAGTCAGATTCATTTTTGGTATCATATAATTTTTCATAGTAATCTCTAAAGGCTCAATTAATTTCTGAAGGATCTATAACTACCTGTCCGTTACTTATAATACTGGTAATTGGTGTTTTAGATTCTAATTGTTTAATCTGCCATGCCAATAACTTTCCTGATTTTTCACCTTGTTCATAAAAGATTGTTTCAATCTTAGAAGACTCGAGGCAGCTCTATTCGCTGATTTTTTGTCATATTCAGCTCTCAAAATCAGTAATTCGTTCTCCAACCTTGGATCTCTTCCTGCATATACTCTTTCTTGAAGAATTTTTATTTTATGTTCCAATTGAACTCTCTCCTCTCGAGTCTTCTTAGATTTTGAGCCTGTATAACTAATAATATGTCCCCTAATAAAAGCTTTTGAAAGCCTCCAACTTTACACATGCTGATGTTTGTGTAGTATTGATATCAAAGAACTCATCTATCTGTTTTTCTATATACTTAACAAATTCCTCATCCTGAAGCCATTTATGCTGAAATTGCCATCTACCTGGTTCCTTTGTCAATTTCTTATCTACATACATTAGACAGCAGGGTGCATGATCAGAGATCACGATGTTATCATAAAAAACAGTTTTGAATCTTGGACCTTAATTCTGTGGAGATCAAAAAATAATCTATACGTGAGAATGTCTTGTAGGTATTGGAATAACAAGAGTATGCTTTAACTTGTGGCTTCATTTCTCTCCATATATCTATCAATTTCAATTCTTTCATAAAATGATTAATGGTCCATCCTACATCCATTGTGCGTACAGTCCAGTCCTGTTGATCTATCTATACTGGGATTCAATGTACAATTAAAATCCCCTGCTATTATATGTTGCCCTGTAAGTGATGATAAGATAAGAAATAAATTGGCAAAGAACTTTTGATCATCTATATTGGGACCATATAAGTTCACCAAATTTATGTTTTCTAATAGCAAAGATCCTTGAATGATTACATATCTTCCAAATTTGTCTCCAATTACATTTTTCACTTGAAATGGGGACTGATTTATGTATGAGAGTCATAACTCCCCTGGCTCGGGATGAAAATGATGAGGTGAAAACATTTCCTTGCCATCTACTCCTAATTCTTTTTACATCTTGCTCTATTAGATGAGTTTCTTGTAAAAACACAATTTTTGAACCCATGTCTTTTATTTTATTCATAACTTGTTTAAGTTTTTTTAAATTTTGTAGACCTCTGCAATTCCATGAAGTTAAATTAAGATTAACGCTTTGATTATAATCAATAGGGAGTTTGGATTACCTTGCAGTGTAAACATGCTCAAACAGAAAAGCAAAAAAATGAGTGGTTGAACATTCACCCTACAAACTACACACAAACAAATTCCCCCTTCCCACATTTGTGGCAATCCCCCAAAAGCAAAAGAGAAATTCCGTCTCCCGATATAGCCATCGACCGTTCCACACCCACGAGGAACAGCCAAAGCCACTCCTTCTTCATCCTCCCAATCACCCTAACTCTACTGCTTTTAATAACGTAACATTAACTCTCTTCTGTAATTTTCCAATTTAACTCCAAATTTTTTTAGCAATTTTGTACTTTTTTTTTTTTTTTTTTTTTAATATGTAATACATTCTATATTTTGTAATCTTGTTATATGCTTCTAATCAGTTAAATGCTCAAATATTCTACCCTATATTCTGTT
Source organism: Pholidichthys leucotaenia (assembly GCA_020510985.1). NCBI lineage: Eukaryota > Metazoa > Chordata > Actinopteri > Cichliformes > Pholidichthyidae > Pholidichthys > Pholidichthys leucotaenia. The sequence goes on along the minus strand of CM035848.1, from coordinate 284,335,125 downwards.
CATGCTTAGCTCCCACCAGTCTCTTCCTGGATCTTCTTGATGAGCTCCTGCGCCTCCTCGGGGGTCTTGAAGATGCGTGTTCTGCCCTCATATGTGACCAGAAGTCTTGCAGGGTGAATCACTCCATGACGAATCTCAAGGTTGCGCAGTTCTTTGCGGATGGGGTCAAACTGCTTCCTTACTTGTTGGATTCCTGAGGCCAGATCTGGGTAGAACCGCACCTGCTGATCTTGGTATTTAATTTCTCCTTTGGCCCGCACCGCGTTGGAGATCGTCATCCTGTCTCTGTAGCTGAGAAACTTCATAATTAGCGTCCTCGGTGCTGCCTTGTTACCTCTCGGTGGGGCCAATTCGGTGGAGCTTTCCAAGACGACTGATGATTTTAGCTCCGCGTTGTTCAGCGCCTCCGGGATCCACCCCTCCAAAAAGGAGCATGAATCACGACCTTCGGCTCCCTCCGGTAAACCCACCAGCCTCAGGTTGTTCCTTCTGGACCGAGATTCCAAGTCCAGAACGCTATTTTCCAGATCTTTATTTTTTTTTTCCAAAGTGCGCACCTTTATTTGAAGTTCGCTAATTTCATCCTCCGCACTTGAGACACGAAGCTCCGCCTGCGTCACTCGTTCCACGCAGTCACCCAACGCCTTTCTCATTGCATCCAACGCTGCCATAATCCCATCAAGTTTAGCGGAAAAGTCTGCTCTCATTGAGCTAATGGCAGCCAGCACTGCACCTGTGTCGCCATCGTTAGCAGCAGCAGTTACCGCACCACCGCTAGTTTCATCCGCCATATCCGCAGCTTTTTCTACTGCGCCACAAACTTTAAAGTCCGTTAATTTGGACTGCTTCGGCGATTCAATTTTTCCCCCCTCCTGATTTCCCAGCCTTAGTCTTCACCGGCATATCCTCACCCAAACGCTGGGAAAAGTTCTGTTCCAAATGAGAGAGTTATTTGCCGAATTTTTATTTCCAAGGGCAGAGCAGAGTGATACGTGTCCTTCTAGGCGGCCGCCATAACCGGAAGAGCAGAAACAAATTTAATATGTGAATTGAAGGACAGATCTTGATCAAAAATAATTCCAAGGTTCCTCACAGAGCTATTAAGAGAAAGAGTAACCGCATCCAAACTGAAAGTTTGATTTGGAAAGGTATTTCTAAGGTTTTTTGGACCAACAAGAATGACTTCAGTCTTATCAGAATTTAATAGCAGGAAATTACAAGTCCAAGCTTTGATTTCCTTAAGACAGGCTTCCAACTTGGCAAATTGATTACTATCATCTGGCTTCATTTACAGGTATAATTGTGTATCATCTGCATAACAATGAAAATGTATAAAGTGCTTTCTAATAATGTTGCCTAACGGAAGCATATATAAACTAAAAAGAGTAGGGCCTAGCACAGATCCCTGTGGAACTCCATGACTGAGCTTTGAGTTGAAAGAAAACTCATTATTGACATGAACAAACTGGAACCTATCAGATAAATAGGATCTAAACCACTGCAACAAAGTTCCATTAAGTCCAACATAGTGTTCTAATCTATCAAGTAGAATATTATGATCGATAGTATCAAAAGCTGCACTAAGGTCTAAAAGGACAAGTACAGAAACAAGTCCATTATCAGATGCGATAAGGAGGTCATTAGTGACCTTCACTAAGGCTGTTTCAGTACTATGATGGATTCTAAACCCAGATTCTAAATCCAAATCTCTGATTAGACTTTTTCTTTTTTAAGGGGTCCACAAAGTCTAGAGTCTGATGCAGAGAAGCTGTAACACTATCTACCATGCTATCAATTACAGAAGGAGCATGCTGTCTATAGCTTATTTCCGTTGTGTTGACACATGGCATAGAGGAAGCAATCTGCATAAATTTGGTAACAGCATCATCTGAGAGGCATCTACTGTAGTAATATTTTTCTTTAGGAGCCAAATAGTCTGAAATAGTAAAATCAAAGGTTAACAGACAATGGTCTGACAGTACAGGGTTATGAGGAGACACTACCAGATTTTCTATTTCTATGCCATATGTCAGCACAAGGTCCTACATATGGTGGAGATAATGAGTAGAATTTCCTACTTTCTGAGAAAACCCAATCAAGTCTAATATTGAATTAAATGCCACATTAAGATTAGATTAGATTATTTGTTTATTTGACAGGGACAGTGCAATAAACATAGACAATTAATCAAATGACAATCAATCTGATGTGTTGCACAAAGAGTGTATAGCTATTAGCTAATTTGCAACTCTTGTCCCTGGAGGGGCTTTAGAAAGGAGAAACAAGTAAAAAGAAAAAAGGATAAGGAAAAGAAAAAATGAAAACAGAATAAACAATAACCACATACATCAATGCAAAAAAGATTATAAATACACAATTATAAATACACAATATAAAAACCTGATTCACATTTGCCTATTTCAGGCCTCCCTCCCTTCGTCACTCACTATAAACAAACACATTCATTCCTTCCCTTCATTCACTCTCACCCTGCAGACAATCATTTCATACATGGGTACATTCTTGTTTATTTTTCAGCCAGTTTTTAACCTTTGTAGTGAATGTTTTAAAGTCCGTTATTATTTTAATTTCATTTGGCATTGTGTTCCAGATGTGACTGCCCTTTATAGAGAAAGCTGTTTGTCCAAATGTGGTTCTGCGGTGGAATATTTTACAGTTATTGTTAACAGAACTCCTGGTGGCTCTGCTGCTGTCCTGTCTTTGGATGAAACCAGCAAGTGGCTCAGGCGCTGATTTATGGAAACATTTGGAAATTAATTTCAGAAAACAGAGGTCAATGAAACTCTCAAAACTCAATAGATTGTATTTTTTTAAAATATAACAGTGATGCCACCTAATGGGCTTTTTGTCCAAGATTTTTAGAGTTTGATTATATAATGAACCTATATGTTTTATTGTGGAAGGGGCTGCTTGAGCCCAGACTGTCAAACAGTATGATATATGAGAAAAAACCATAGAATGCATATACAGTACAGCTGCTTCGTATGGTATGTAATATCTAATTAATTTAAAGCAGTTCAGATTTTTTTTTTTTACTGTTTTAGAAATTTTCTTTATATGAAGATTAAATTTGAATTGAGGATCTAGTACAATGCCAAGGTATTTGAATTCTGTAACTAAACTGATGTCTTGATCATGTATATTAACTTTAAAACGTTGCAGGTTACATTTTTTGATTGAAAAGCACGTTGAAACTGTTTTCTGAAGGTTCAGCAATAGATGGTTCTGGAAGAGCCACTCTTGGACATCAACCATACTTGTGGACAGTACATCTGCAGCCTGTGCTGGAGTCTTGGCAGCTGTGTAAATAACTGCATCATCTGCATAAAGTTGACATGTTGCAGCTGAGCAGTGTAATGGCAAGTCATTAATAAAAATGCTGAAAAGTAAAGGCCCAAGAATGGACCCTTGTGGGATACCCATACGGTTGTTTAAAAATGAGGATTTATCTTGGTGAACTTTTACACACTGTTCTCTATTCTGGAGATAAGATGCAAACCATTCTAATGTATCTGGAGAGAAGTTAAAAGATACCATTTTGGATTAAAGCAAACTGGACTGTTTGACATTTTCAATAAAGCAACAATTTGCTGTTTCTGTTGAGTATCCTGGTCTAAAACCAAATTGATGTGGATGAAGAAGTTGACTGTCTTGCAAATAGTCTATCAGCTGTGTAGCTACAACTTTTTCAAGAACCTTAGACAGGACTGGTAAAATAGAGATTGGGCAGTAATTGCATATATTGTGGGGAACGAGAAATGAAGAAGCTGAGTGATTTTATAAATCAGGTTTAATGTCGGCTTCGCCTCCCCAACATGTCTCACCCAAGGCAGAAAGCAGAAAGAGGCTGATCGCAGTCAGACCCCCATACTTATACATCACACAACAATAGCCAACATCACACATCCTTGTCATATCCTTCTCATCATCCCATGTCTCCTTCCAATGTCCTCCGGTTCCTTCGCCTGACCCTAGGGGGTCAGGAAGTCTTTTCAGGTCTTCACCGCCGCGCCTCCATCTCCTCGTTGTTCTCCGCAGGCGGTCCAGACTTATTGTCCTCTTCTGAGACGTGAGGTCATTCCACACATGCAATCACAAAACATCTCCCTGTGTCTATACATATGCAGATATGGATATATGCACTACAGCCCCCCCCCAAACGTCTAAGAAAAGGACAATATATGCAGGTTCACAGAATATGGTGACATCACTGGCATAACTATGCAAGTTGATCACGTTAAAAACACAGTGATAACAGTAACAGTACAGTCTATGCCCCATGTCCGCCTTAAAACTGCTATGATAACCCCGACAGCATATCTTAAAACACATTATCACATTCACATCAGTCTGTGTGTCGTCTGGGTTTTAACCGTCTTCCAAATCTGCTGTACGCCTGCCTCGGCGTCCCAGCGGTGCTGTCTTGTAAGGAATCTGCAGCTTGAGGAAAAAAGTGGTTATTTGATCCCTGCGGGGGGGGCTGGGACGTGTCCCTTGGGGGTCTACCACGTCGAGGTGCTTTCGCCACCCGTACAGGCTCGTCACTCAACATGAAGTCAGGCTTGAGTCTGTCAATGCTGACTGTCTCTTTTCTGTCCCCCAAATCCAGCACAAAATGCTTATCTCCAGGTTCCAGCACTCTATATGGGCCATCATATGGTGGGCGGAGGGTTGGCTTTAAAGCCTCGTGCCTAACAAAAACGAACTCGGCATTTTTTAAAGCCTGGGGAACAAAAACCCGCGGAAAGGTGTGATGAACCGGGCCTGGGAGCATGTCCGCTCCCGTGCTGCTTAGTGGCCTCAGAGCTGGGAGGCGCCCCGGCTCTGGCTGTTCTGGTAAGAATTCACCGGGGAGCCTGAGAGGTTGTGCAAAAACTAATTCTGCTGGGGAGGCGTCTAGATCCTCCTTGGGCGCAGAACGCAACCCCAATAAAACCCATGGTAGTTTGTTAACCCAATCTGCATCCGTTAGTGACGCTCTGAGGGCAGCCTTCAAAGATCTATGAAAACGCTCGCATAAACCGTTAGCCTGGGGGTGATACGCTGTAGTGCGATGGATTGTCGCTCCTAAGCTGCTGTCCATCACGGACAAGAGCTCTGAGACAAACTGAGGCCCCCTATCGGACGTGATGTCCGACGGGACTCCGAAACGCGCTACCCAGGTCGTTAAAAAAAACCGAGCCACCTCTGCGGCCGTAGTTGACGTCAGCGGGACCGCTTCTGGCCAACGTGTGGTTCGGTCCACCATTGTTAAAAGATGTGTGAACCCCTGCGAGGACGGTAGGGGGCCCACAAGGTCGACATGCACATGGTCAAACTTCCTGGCCAGGATTCGGAACGGTTCTAAAGGAACTTTCGTGTGCTTGTGAATTTTGGCACGTTGGCAAGACATGCATGTTCTTGCCCACTCCTTTACGTGCTTGCGCAGGCCCGGCCAAACAAACTTTTCTGCCACCATTTTTACCGAAGCGCGCACTCCCGGGTGCGCCAGGGAGTGAACCGAGTCAAAAACGCGGCGGTGCCATGTGGCCGGGACTACCGGGCGAGGTCGCCCGGTTGACACGTCGCAGATTAAGGGGGGCACACCGTCACGCAAACCCCTGCTCTCCAGCCTTAACCCTGTTGGTCCAGACTGGAGTGCGCGCACATCCGCGTCACTACCCTGTTCTGCTGCCATGGCTGCGTAATCTATCCCTACGTGAACTGGGGCCGCGTGCGCTTCCGTGTTGGTCTTGCGCTCTGCGGCTGTGGTAGTATGATCTGCCTCCACGTGCCCTGACGATGTCACAGCGCGGGAGAGGCAGTCTGCCACCACGTTGAGTTTGCCCGCTACGTGCCGAATGTCTGTGGTAAATTCCGAAATTGCGGCCAGCTGCCTTTGTTGCCGGCCCGACCAAGGTTCTGAGATTTTAGACATCGCAAAAGTGAGCGGTTTATGGTCGACAAAAGCCGTGAAACGCCGACCTTCCAGCCAGAACTGGAAATGGCGGATGGACAAATGAAGCGCTAACAGCTCTCTGTCAAACGTGCTGTATTTGCGCTCGGTTTTGTTTAAGGATTTGCTAAAAAATGCTAGCGGTTGCCAAACCCCATCAACGTGCTGTTCCACGACCAGTTTGTCTTGGGTGACCCTATCAGAGGCAAATTGCCCCGGACAACATAGCTCCTGGGATCACTGGGGCACGCAACCCCCCCCATCACGATAAGGTGACGATCCATGAGGGGGTATATTATGTTAAAGTCCCCTACTATAATTATTCTATCTGATTTCAGCACTAAATCAGCTAAGAAATCAGTAAATTCGGATAAAAATTCTGAGTAGCAGGGATGTGATTTTTCCGCTAATTCGCGGAATTCCGCTTTTTTATCTTCCAGGAAGATAAAGTACGTTAAGTACGTTAGCGGTTTGTGGTCCACGAACGCAGTGAAGGTGCGCCCTTTCAGCCAGAACTGGAAGTGGCGTATGGCCAGGTGGAGAGCCAGTAACTCTCTGATGAACACGCTGTATTTACGCTCACTGTCGTGCAAAGACCTGCTTAAAAAAAAAAGGTGAGCGGCTGCCAAGAACCGGCAACACATTGCTCCACGACGGCCCCTATGGCCATGTCCGAGGCATCGGTAGTGAGCGCTATCTGAGCCACCGGGTCTGGGTGCGCCAGTAGTGCAGCGTTTGCCAGAGCTGTTTTAACCTCAGAGAATGCCTGCTCCCGCTCAGGAGTCCAGTCGACTCTGTCTGCCGGTTTCCGTTTATTGAGTGCGGCGTACAACGGCTGTATGAGCTGGGCTGCGCGGGGGAGGAAACGGTTATAAAAGTTAACCATCCCCAAAAACTCCTGCAGCGCCCTGACATTGATGTTGAGGAGAAAAAATAGCAAAACAATTTAGTTAGATTGCTTTTATGATTCCAAACAGTTTGAAATTGACAGTGCACAGTGGACATTGACTCATTACTTTTAAATATTTCTAAGACTTAGCTACATCAGTGATTGTGCAAAATGAACTGCTCAAGTCTCAATGGAGATTGAAACTGGTGATCTGAAATGAATGCTGAAATTATAAAAAGTAATGGTATGTTGGAATTTTATTTCTATTATGGAATAGATAAAATTAACTGATTTTGATTTGATCAAGTGTTAAAGCATGTGATGGATAATGCTTGTTGGAATATTTTAGGAATGCTATCTTCTTGGAACATACAGTGGGGCAAAAAAGTATTTAGTCAGCCACCAATTGTGCAAGTTCTCCAACTTAAAAGATGAGAGAGGTCTCCAATTTTCATCATAGGTATACCTCAACTATAAGAGACAAAATGAGAAAAAAAAATCCAGAAAATCACATTGAAGGATTTTTAATCAATTAATTGGTAAATTCCTCTGTAAAATAAGTATTTGATCAATAACAAAAGTTCATCTCAATACTTTGTTATATACCCTTTGTTGGCAATGACAGAGTTCAAACATTTTCTGTAAGTCTTCACAAGGTTTTCACACACTGTTGCTGGTATTTTGGCCCATTCCTCCATGCAAATCTCCTCTAGAGCAGTGATTTTTTGGGGGCTGTCGCTGGGCAACACAGACTTTCAACTCCCTCCAAAGATTTTCTATGGGGTTAAGATCTGGAGACTGGCTAGGCCACTCCAGGACTTTGAAATGCTTCTTACGAAGCCACTCCTTCGTTGCCTGGGTGGTGTGTTTGGGATCATTGTCATGCTGAAAGACCCAGCCACATTTCATCTTCAATGCCCTTGCTGATGGAAGGAGGTTTTCACTCAAAATCTCACGATACATGGCCCCATTCATTCTTTCCTTTACACGATCAGTCGTCCTGGTCCCTTTGCAGAAAAACAGCCCCAAAGCACAATGTTTCCACCCCCATGTTTCACAGTAGATATGGTGTTCTTTGGATGCAACTCAGCATTTTTCTCCTCCAAACACGACAAGTTGAGTTTTTACCAAAAAGTTCTATTTTGGTTTCATCTGACCATATGACATTCTCCCAATCCTCTTCTGGATCATCCAAATGCTCTCTAGCAAACTTCAGACGGGCCTGGACATGTACTGGCTTAAGCAGGGGGACACAACTGGCACAGCAGGATTTGAGACCCTGGCGGTGTAGTGTGTTACCGATGGTAGCCTTTGTTACTTTGGTCCCAGCTCTCTGCAGGTCATTCACTAGGTCCCCCCGTGTGGTTCTGGGATTTTTGCTCACCGTTCTCGTGATCATTTTGACCTCACGGGGTGAGATCTTGCGTGGAGCCCTAGATCGAGAGAGATTATCAGTGGTCTTGTATGTCTTCCATTTTTTAATAATTGCTCCCACTGTTGATTTCTTCACACCAAGCTGCTTACCTATTGCAGATTCAGTCTTCCCAGCCTGGTGCAGGACTACAATTTTGTTTCTGGTGTCCTTTGACAGCTCTTTGGTCTTGGCCATAGTGGAGTTTGGAGTCTGACTGTTTGAGGTTGTGGACAGGTGTCTTTTATACTGATAATGAGTTCAAACAGGTGCCATTAATACAGGTAACGAGTGGAGGACAGAGGAGCCTCTTAAAGAAGTTACAGGTCTGTGAGAGCCAGAAATCTTGCTTGTTTGTAGGTGACCAAATACTTATTTTACCGAGGAATTTACCAATTAATTGATTAAAAATCCTTCAATGTGATTTTCTGGATTTTTTTTTCTCATTTTGTCTCTCATAGTTGAGGTATACCTATGATGAAAATTGGAGACCTCTCTCATCTTTTAAGTGGGAGAACTTGCACAATTGGTGACTGACTAAATACTTTTTTGCCCCACTGTAAGTCAATATTATACAGTAATAAGTGGCATTCAGCTGTTTGTTTTATGTCATTTAAGCACAGTTCTGGTACTTAAAAATCATAAAAACCCAGGAGCTTCGGGGGGCTTTGCCCCGCTTGCCCCCCCACCAGGGCTCTGCCCCGGACCCCACTGGGGGACTGCGTCCCCTAGACCCCCTGCTAAATTTTCAGATAATTTCCACAACCCCAAATCACATCCCTGGAGTAGGTTGATGGAGGACGATAAACTATGGCAAATAAAATTGGGTTTAGCCTAAAATTACTAAAGTGCCCAATACTGAGGACCAGGCCCTCAAAGGAATTACAACATGTTTTTTGCTTTACATTAACTAGTAATTTGGAATGGAAAATTGTTGCTACTCCTCCTCCACGACCAGAACTTCTGGGATTTTGACAGTTTAAATAACCAGAGGGAGTTGATTCATGGACATGATTTGTGTGTCTGCCTGCTCTTACACCCGTGAAGAGCTACTAAATATCAGGACTTTCACTCCCACGGACTTACTCCCAGTTTTTTTGGCTCCTGCCGCCAATCTGGTTCACTTTTTAGCCCAAAAAGTGAGACGGCGAAAGAGAGGAAGACGAGCGGGTGCCCTGGTGCGGCTTCGCAGGAGAGGCACGCGCACGGCTTTGCCTGGGATCTTTCTGTCCAACGTCAACTCTCTTTATAACAAGGTATAAGAACTGAGACTACTGATGCGATTTAAGGACCTCTTCACCTCGTGTGCCCTCTGCTTCACTGAGACCTGGCTCAAGGAAAAGACACCGGACAGCGCGCTCCTCCTCGAGGGATTTCAGCTGTTTCGTGCAGACGCGACACGGGGATCTCCGGCAAGACCACAGGCGGAGGAGTCTGCTTCTACATCAACAGCAGCTGGTGCTCCGATGTAACTGTGATCTCCCAACACTGTTCTCCCGCTCTGGAATATTTATTCATCAACTGCAAGCCATTTTATTCCCCGCGTGAGTTTGCTTCATTCATCCTGGCCGCTGTTTACGTCCCACCCGACGCGGACGTGCGCGAGGCTCAGCGCGCGCTCGCGGATCACATTCAGCAAGCGGAGCGGACTTTCCCGGACTCTCTGGTTATTGTGGTTGGCGACTTTAACCAGAGCAATCTGAGCCACGATCTCCCCCGCTACAAACAGTTTATTAAATGCCCCACCAGAAGAAAAAACATGCTGGATCACTGTTACACTACAGTTAAGGACGCATATCGCGCTGTTCCCCGCGCTGCGCTCGGACTATCTGATCACGTGATGGTCCACCTGATCCCCACATACAGACAGAGACTGAAGCTCACAAAACCTGTTGTGAGCACTACGAGGAAATGGACCAGTGAAGCTGTGGAGGAGCTGCGCACGTGCTTGGAAATAACTGACTGGGACATGTTTAAAGGAGCCACGCATGATCTGGATGAGTACACGGACACTGTGACCTCATATATCCACTTTTGTGAGGAGAGCATTCTTCCATCGCGCACCAGGGTGAGTTACTCCAACGACAAGCCCTGGTTCACAGCTAAGCTCAGACAGATCAGGAAGGAGAAGGAAGCAGCTTTGAAAAGTGGAGACAGGGACTGCTACAGGGAGGTCAAATACCGGTTTAGCAGAGAGCTGAGGAGAGCTAAATCTGTGTATTCTGAGAGACTCCAGCAGCAGTTCACTGCTAACGACTCTGCTTCTGTGTGGAGAGGACTGAGGCAAATCACCAACTATCGGCCTCAGGCTTCTAAGGGACAGGATGACAAAGCCCTTTGTCAAAGACTGTCCCAACACTATGCCCGTTTTGACACCTCGTCAGCTGTGTCCAACTCCCCCCCCCCCCTCCCCAACGCCACTGCCTCCATGGTCCCCACTTCATCAAAGGCGCCCCCCCTCCTCCCCCCCGCCCTTGCCATCAGTGAGCAGGACGTGCACAGACAGTTCTCCAGACTGAACCCGCGCAAGGCCCCCAGTCCGGACGGCGTGTCTCCCTCCACCCTGAGACACTGTGCGGAGGAGCTGACTCCTGTCTTCACAGACATTTTTAACACCTCCCTGAAGTCATGCCAGGTGCCGGCCTGCCTCAAAACCTCTACCATCGTCCCTGTCCCCAAGAAGCCACGGATCACTGGACTTAACGACTACAGACCTGTAGCGCTCACCTCTGTAGTCATAAAGTCCTTTGAGCGCCTGGTCCTGCCCCACCTCAATACCATCACCACTCCCCTCCTGGACCCGCTGCAGTTCGCCTACAGAGCCAACAGGTCTGTGGACGACGCAGTCAACCTGGCCCTCCACTCCATCCTGCAGCACCTGGACTCCCCGGGAACCTACGTCAGGATCCTGTTTGTGGACTTCAGATCTGCATTCAATACCTTCCGCCCCGCTCTGCTCCAGGATAAGCTGTCCCTGCTCAACGTGCCTGACTCCCTCTGCAGGTGGATCACCGACTTCCTGACGGACTGGAGGCAGCATGTGCGGCTGGGAAAGACTGTCTCAGACTCTGTTAGCATCAGCACCGGATCACCCCAGGGCTGTGCACTTTCCCCCCTGCTCTTCTCCCTGTACACCAACTCCTGCACCTCCAGCCACCAGTCTGTCAAGCTGATCAAGTTTGCGGACGACACCACCCTCATCGGGCTCATCTCCAACGGCGACGAGTCCATCTACAGGAGAGAGGTGGCCCAGCTGGCGTCCTGGTGCAGCCACAACAACCTGCAGCAGAACGCTCTGAAGACAGTGGAGATGATCGTGGACTTCAGAAAAGTCACAGCCCCTCTGCCCCCCCCTTACCCTCACAGACTCTCCCATCACCACTGCGGATTCCTTCCGCTTCCTGGGCACCACCATCACCCGGGACCTCAGGTGGGAGCCGACCATCAGCTCCCTCATCAAAAAGGCCCAGCAAAGGATGTTCTTCCTGCGGCAGCTGAGGAAGCTCAAGCTACCCACCAAGATGTTGGTGCAGTTCTACACGGCCATCATCGAGTCCATCCTCACCACCTCCATCACCGTGTGGTACACAGGAGCCACCGCCAGGGACAGACTAAGACTGCAGCGCGTTGTGCGCGCTGCTGAGAAGGTGATCGGCTGCAAGCTCCCATCCCTCCAGGACCTGTACATCTCCAGGACCCGGAGGCGTGCAGGTCGGATCATAGCCGACCCTTCACACCCTGGACACGCACTGTTTGCCCCCCTCCCCTCAGGCAGAAGACTTCGGTCCATTCAGACTAAAACCTCCCGCTACATGAACAGCTTCTTCCCCTCTGCCATCAGACTGCTGAACACTAAGTGACTTATTAGACTCGCGTGCACTACGTACAGCAGCTCAACTGGACTCATGACAATTATCACAGTTTTCTTTTTGCACTACCGACTGCACTATGTGGAACTCCACAATATCTGCTGCTTGTTAATATATTTAAAAATTGCATAGATTAGTATTACTTATTCATATTCTACCTTTTATTGTATGCATAGTTTTTATTTTTATCTTTAGTGCTACTCCATGTTTAATGTTGCAGCATTGCACCGAGACAAATTCCTAGTTTGTGTACTACATGAACAATGGCAATACATATCATTCTGATTCTGATTCTAAACCAGCATAATCCTCTTGTCCTAACCAAGTCTCTGTAAGGGATATTGAATCAATCTGATGATCAATTAACAAATCATGGACTAACAGAGACTTGGGAGTTAGAGACCTAATATTTAACAAGCCACATTTAATTTTTAAATTATGAGGAGGAACAAAGGCCAAATCATTCAGTTTAGAGGCTTCATGTTTAATTTGAGTTTTACCAACTTTTTGAGAGATGGCAGTGGACTTTTTCACTAGATTGTTTAATACAGTCTTGGAGAGTGAGAGGATGCCTGAGGAGTGGAGAAGTGTTTTGGTACCAATTTTCAAGAACAAGGATGATGCTCAGAGCTGTAGTAACTACAGAGGCATAAAGTTGATCAGCCACACTGTGAAGATATAGGAAAGAGTTGTTGAAGCCAGGTTAAGAGGAGAGGTGACAATCAGTGAGCAGCAGTGCAGTTTCATGCCAAGAAACAGTACTACAGGTGCAATGTTTGCTCTAAGAGTGCTGATGGAGACGTATAGAGAAGGTCAGAAGGAGTTGCCCTGTGTTTTTGTGGACCTAGAGAAAGCATATGATAGGGTGCCAAGAGAGGAAGTGTGGTACTGTATGAGGAAGTCAGGAGTGGCAGAGAAGTATGTGAGGGTGGTGCAGGACGTGTTTGAGGACAGCGAGACAGTGGTGAGGTGCGCTGTAGGAGTGACAGATGGATTCAAGGTCGGGGTGGGATTACATCAGGGATCGGCTCTGAGCCCCTTCTTGTTTGGCATGGTGATGGACAGGCTGACACATGGAAGTCAAGCAGGAGTCTCCGTGGACCATGATGTTTGCAGACGACATTGTTATCTGTAGTGAGAGTAGGGAGCAGGTGGAAGCGAACCTGGAAAGGTGGAGGTACACTCTTGAGAGGAGGAATGAAAGTCAGTAGAAGCAAGACAGAATACATGAGTGTGAATGAAAGGGAGGTGGGTGCAACGGTGAAGATGGAAGGAGTAGAGGTAGTGAAAGTAGATGAGTTTAAATACCTGGGGTCAACCATCCAAAGCAATGGAAAATGCACAAGAGAGGTGAAGAAGAGAGTGCAAGCAGGGTGGAGTGGGTGGAGATGAGTGTCAGGGGTGATTTGTGACAGAAAGGTGGCAGCAAGAGTGAAAGGGAAGATTTACAAGACAGTAGTGAGACCTGCTATGATGTATGGTTTGGACATGGTGACGCTGGCAAAAAGACAGGAGATGGAGCTGGAGTTGGTAGAGTTGAAGAGGCTAAGATTTTCATTGGGAGTGACTAGGAGGATCAAGATTAGAAATGAGTATATCAGAGGAACAGCTCAGGTTGAGTGGTTTGGAGACAAGAGAGGCAAGGCTGAGATGGTTTGGACATGTGCAGAGCAGGGATAGTGGATATATTGGACAAAGGATGTTGAAGATGGACTGCCAGACAGGAGGAAAGGAGGAAGACCACAGAGAAGATTCATGGATGCAGTGAAGGAGGACATGGATAAGATAAGATAAGATAAGCCTTTATTAGTCCCACAATGGGGAAATTCCAGGATTGCAACAGCACAGGGATAGCAGCACTCAGAGCAACAATCAGAAGGCAAGGAAAAAAAAAAAGAGCAGCAAGTATACATATATATATATATATATATATATATATATATATATATATATAGAGAGAGAGAGAGAGAGAGAGAGAGAGAGAGAGAGAGAGAGAGAGAGAGAGAGAGAGGAGAGGGTTGGTGTTACAGAGGAAGATGAAGGGATAGGGTGAGATGGAGACAGATGACCCACTGTGGAGACCCCTGAAGGGAGCAGCCAAAAGAAGAAGATTAATAAAAATAAAAAAAACTAAGAAATCACATGTACATAAGTATTCACAGCCTTTCTTCAATACTTTGTTGATGCACCTTTGGCAGCAATTACAGCCTCAACTCTTTTTGAATATGATGCCACAAGCTTGGCACACCTATCTTTGGGCCACTCTGGGACATTCACAGAGTTGTCCTGAAGCCACTCCTTTGATATCTTGGCTGTGTGCTTAGGGTCGTTGTCCTGCTGAAAGATGAACCGTCGCCCCAGTCTGAGCTCAAGAGCGCTCTGGAGCAGGTTTTCATCCAGGATGTCTCTGTACATTGCTGCATTCATCTTTCCCTCTATCCTGACTAGTTTCCCAGTCCCTGCCACTGAAAAACATACCTACTGCATGATGGTGCCACCACCATGCTTCGCTGTAGGGATGGTATTGGCCTGGTGATGAGCGGTGCCTGGTTTCCTCCAAACATGACGCCTGGCATTCATGCCAAAGACTTCAATCTTTGCCTCATCAGACCAGAGAATTTTGTTTCTCATGGTCTGAGAGTCCTTCAGGTGCCTTTTGGCGAACTTCAGGCAGGCTTCCGTGTGCCTTTTACTTAGGAGTGGCTTCCATCTGGGCACTCTACCATACAGGCCTGATTGGTAGATTGCTGCAGAGATGGTTGTCCTTCTGGAAGGTTCTCCTCTCTCCACAGAGGAAAGCTGATGCTCTGTCTAGGGGCGCCCCCGGGGCTGCCACTGGATAGTCTAACATAATTTTATAACTTGTTTTTCTGTGTCATATTTTACGTGTAGTAGATGTTTAAGAATAATTGATGTGTGCTGTATGTTACTAACAAATATTAACAAAATACAGCAAAGTAGGACAGATCACACTGTCAAGGTGCGTTCAGACCACATTTAGACCAAACGCGAATGGGCACGCAGCGTGATTACATTTTAAATTGATTTTGATGTGCCACCCCAAGATTTTCAGCCCCCCCCCCCCCTAAAAATTCAATCAGAGTGAACATCGGGTTCTTGGTCACCTCCCTGACTAAGGCCCTACTCCCCCGATCGTTCAGTTTAGATGGCCGGCCAGCTCTAGGAAGAGTCCTGGTGGTCCCGAACTTCTTCCATTTACAGATGATGGAGGCCACTGTGCTCATTGGGACCTTCAAAGCAGCAGAAATTTTTCTGTACCCTTCCCCAGATTTGTGCCTCGAGACAATCCTGTCTCAGAGGTCTACAGACAATTCTTTTGACTTCATGCTTGGTTTTGTGCTCTGACATGCACTGTCAACTGTGGGACCTTATATAGACAGGTGTGTGCCTTTCCAAATCATGTCCAATCAACTGAATTTACCACAGGTGGACTCCAGTTAAGCTGTAGAAACATCTCAATGATGATCAGTGGAAACAGGATGCACCTGAGCTCAATTTTGAACTTCATGGCAAAGGCTGTGAATACTTATGTATATGTGATTTCTTAGTTTTTTTATTTTTGATAAATTTGCAAAACTCTTCAAAAACTTTTTTTCACATTGTCATTATGGGGTATTGTGTGTAGAATTTTGAGGGGAAAAAATGAATTTAATCTGTTTTGGAATAAGGCTGTAACATAACAAAATGTGGAAAAAGTGAAGCACCGTGAATACTTTACGGATGCGCTGTACTAACAGCAATTTACTGTCAAGTCTTGTCAATTCTGTCCATTCTTTAATGTGAGAATTGTAATACTGTGTTGTAAGGATGGGAATCACGAGGGACCTCATGAGCCTCAGATTGCGATACTTGGGGTCATGATCCAATACTATCACGATCTATCACAATCCTATCACTATTACTATTTTTTCCCTCTAATATGAAGCGTCTTTGAGTGCCTTGAAAAGCGCTATACAAATAAAATGTATTATTATTATTATTAATAATAATAATACATTTATTTACACCGAGAAGGACGGTGGCTAAACTGTCATCTCTGCTGGAGTCCGAGTTCCACCCTATGCAGGACATACTGGATGCACTGAGGAGCTCATTTAGCAGCAGACTACATCATCCCAGGTGCACAACCGAGAGGTTTCGTAGGTCCTTCCTACCAACGGCTGTCAGACTGTACAACCTAAGCAGGGCTGCTCGCAGAGATAGCAAAAAGACGTAACAAACTAATAGTTTTTTGTTTTTTTTTTGTTTTTTTGAATGCAAAAGATGCAATAGACTTACACAATGGTCCTCTCCGGCATACAACTAGGAACATACCGGTCGCTATGGAGGGTGAGAATATGTATGGGCACATAATCATACCATGTAGGATAACTAAATAGACGGTTATGCTGTTTCATCCCATCTAGCAACAATGCTCTGCACTGTGTGTGTTTATATATTTACATATTTATTCCATCTAGCTACAATGCTCAGCACTGGGTGTGTTTATATTTATATATCTATATATTTATTCCATCTAGCTACAATGCTCAGCACTGGGTGTGTTTATATTTATATATCTATATATTTATTCCATCTAGCTACAATGCTCCGCACTGTGTTTTTATATATCTACATATTATTCCATCTAGCTACATTGCTCCGCACTGTGTGTGTTTATATACTTGCATATTTATTCCACCTAGCTACATTGCTCCGCACTGTGGGTGTTTATATATTTACATATTTATTCCATCTAGCTACAATGCTCTGCACTGTGTGTTCATATATTCATATATTTATTCCATCCAGCTACAATGCTCTGCACTGTGTGTCTGTGTGTGTGTGTGTGTGTGTATATATATATTTTATAGTAATATGTACATATGTATATTAGCTGCTTTTGCTTGTTTTTTTTTTTGTTTTTTTGTTTTTTTGTTTTTTTTCTTGCCTTCTGATTGTTGCTCTGAGTGTTGCTATCCCTGTGCTGTTGCAATCCTGGAATTTCCCCGTTGTGGGACTAATAAAGGCTTATCTTATCTTATCTTATCTTATACAATGCATCGGTCCTCTCCATCCTACTCTATGGGTCAGAAACATGGGCACTGAATAAGACTCTGGCCTTGAGAGTGTATGGTTTTGATAGCCGAGCCCTCAGAACCACTGAGAACGTCAGGTGGTCCCAGCACACTTCTAATGACATGCTCCGAGCCGCACACATCAGCCTGCAGCATTCCACTTTATTGCACAGCAGCGCATCTGTTGGTTTGGCAATGTTCTCCGCCTCCCACCAGAACACCCAACAAAAGCCATCCCCATGTTCGACCCCAGGGCCTCAGGGTGGAAAGGACCTCGAGGCAAGCCACACACCAGATGGTTTGATGTGGTGGAGAGAGACCTCTGACAGCTCAGAGTCACTGTTAACAATGCAGAGGAGCTGCCCCAAAACCGGCAATGTTGGCACGCACTGGTTAACCTGAGTGGCTCTATGCATGGTGACGGCCACCAGCCCTCACCTCGCAGGAGTAGTCAAGTTAAGTCAACATTGCTGACACTACTCTGAGACGTGTGCTGACCCGCATGCTTGAGTGTTCTCAAACCAGCACTTCTTGCAAGTTGTGTGTCATGTCAAGGTCTTCCATTCCATCTTTGTTATAAAATCCAAAAAACGCCCAACATTTGAGCTAACTTTTTGCCACATTCAACTGCTTTCTAACTTTCAGAGCTGGCTGCAAATCTCGCAAGACAAGATATGACTTCACTTGACTGGGTGTTTACTTCGCACCATGTAGTGAACTGAAAATGTAATTGGTTGATTAATACCCAAGAAAAAAAAAAAATATATATATATATATATAATAAAAGATTGATCCATGCGTGGATCGCTGTTAGTTTCAAGTATCGTGATCCATCACTGAATCAATCTTTTGTCCCACCTCTACTGTGTTGGATACCTTAATTATGCCTCAGTGAAATGGAGGCATACAGTAATCGGTTAGTGCGTCCGTTTGTGGCTGTTTGTATCTGTCCGTCTGTCTGTCTGTCCACCTCTCTGTTTCAGCTCACCTGGTCAAAATTAAGTGGAACTAAAGGCTTGTATCTTTGTATCACCATATTTTCTCAACTTTTAATGTGCCAGAATTTAGAAATAACACTTCATTTTTGAAATAAACACAAATTTAGCTCGCCATTTCTGTCAGTGCTGCAGCAAGAAAAGGGTATTGCAATAACTATCCTGGGCCAGTAGAGGTTGAAGTGCCACTTTTTTACAGCCGCCCATACTACCATGCCACAGGCATCGAGGCACAGCACCTTGGTGCTGTCATTTCCACAGTAAGGCGCTGTTTGAAAAGAAATCATCTCTGTGACCCAGAAGTCCTACCCTTTTTTTTAAACTTTATTTAATTTACAGCCACATCTCTAATTTAGTTGCAGATCAAACTGAAAGGTCCATCACAAACATGTTGGGTATGAAAGCACTCTAAATGGGTAACTAATTGCATTTTACAGTCTGTTTTTCTATGCAATTTATTTTCTTATTCATCTCATTTCATGTATCTCCAGGTTTCCTATGGAGCACTGATCTGTACTGGTTTACCAGTCTTCCAGCATCAGCCAATCAGAGTCCCAGGAAGTGTGTGTATCCAGGGATGGAGCGGACCCTCCTCTGTGTTGACTTGGACTAATAAAGGGAGGAAGGAGTGCGTGCATTTGGATGATGGGATGAACACTGATGAAGAAGCGCACAGGTGCAGAGGACTCAGTCACATCTGATAGGAAACTGCACTGATGTCCTCACCTGAAAATACTGGGAGCCCGAATTATGAACACAGTTTTTCTTCCCAGTTTCCCGAACCTGTGAAACATTACTTTCAAAAACACATTGCACTGGTGAGTTTGTGCAACTGTCAACTGCTGCCATTTCCTTGTTTATTTTTTTTACTCCCATTCTGTCAAAATGAGAGATTTTATTAAAAGATACCCTCTGGAGCAAGATACACCAAGAGGCAGGGCAACAGAGGCCCATCATCACCAAACAGAACAATTTATTCACTCAACATTAAAACCTGAACTCTGACATTTATGCCTTGAATTAGCCAAATCTGCCTTTTTTCCAATGAGAACACAAAACACAGATCTTTCTCGACTTTATCGCTCACCACTCTGCTGTTGTGTGACAAGATTAACAGAGCCAGTATTACTATACTTTTCAGAATTTAGCTTTTTCTTGCACATTTTGTTTTGTCGAAAATATTAAATCACAATAGAACTGGAGGATTTTTTAAACAACAACCTTTATTTACTGTTATCTGCAGCTGACTTAGCTGCCCAAACATGTTTTTTAGAACTCTTCTTTGTAAATTCTAGTCACCCCACTAGACTTCCATGGTCCCAGTTCATTCATTCAATAGCAATCTCCCTTCCAAAATGAAAAAAGTCACAGAATGAAAATTACAAGGTAAACCAGGCTTCATTTGCCAAAGTATTGCTCTTAAATATTGAAAACCCTGTTTTCACATTTGTCCTTTGACCAGAACACCTTTCAGTAGTTTTCCACTGATTTTTGCTTTCACTCATTGAGCTATGATGTAGATTATAGGAGCTGAAATTCATAAACTTATTTAGCATAATGAAAAATCCACTCTCACCTGCTCCTTATGCATGTTCTGTTCCAGTATTGGAGTCTGTTCTACTAAAGCTGGGTTGACACTAAAGCGTTTGGACCGACTTTTACAGACGTTTTGAAAAATCAGAGAAATTACTCCAAACGTTAGTGAAATTATGTTCGTGAGCAGGGTTTTTTTAATCCAGCGTGCACCAACTTTTGCAAACTTTTGCTAGTATTTGCCAGTGTTGCATTCAGTGTTGGCAAACTTTGGCCAACTTAGGCTAGTGTTTGTGTAGCAGTTGTCAACTTAGGTTAACTTAAGCAAACGGATACTCAGCACAGGTCAGCTGACATCAGCATCAGACGACGCTCATATAAAGATCAGCGTTTGTGGAGGCTTCCTGCCATTCTGGACCTGCTTTTGGAGTTAACACATCTCCCTTGGGCATACATTTCAGTATTTATTTTCGTTTTATATTCCTATGTACAGTAACTACTTCTGCATACCTTCCCCCCCTCTTCATTCATTCATTCCTCTAAAAAAAATAATACAATGATGCCTGTAGACTCCAACAGTAAGTCCACAATTAAAATGTGAATGGAATAAAAAAAACAATTTAGTGTATAATCATATACACTACCGTTCAAAAGTTTGGGATCACTTAGAAATTTCCTTATTTTTGAAAGAAAAGCACTTTTTTTCAATGAAGATAGCTTTAAACTAATCAGAAATACACTCTATACATTGCTAATGTGGTAAATGACTATTCTAGCTGCAAATGTCTGGTTTTTGGTGCAATATCTACATAGGTGTATAGAGGCCCATTTCCAGCAACTATCACTCCAGTGTTCTAATGGTACAATGTGTTTGTTCATTGGGTCAGAAGGCTAATGGATGATTAGAAAACCCTTGTGCAATCATGTTAGGTCTGCAATGCTGTAATTGCTGCAAATGGAGGATTCTTTGACGAAAGCAAAGTTTGAAGGAAAAAATTATTATTTCAAACACAAATCATTATTTCTAACTTTGTCAATGTCTTGACTATATTTTCTATTCATTTTACAACTCATGGTGGTAAATAAGTGTGACTTTTCATGGAAAACACAAAATAATTGTCTGGGTGACCCCAAACTTTTGAACGGTAGTGTAAATAAAATGACAGGTGATTATATTTTGACTGTTACAACTGTCTCCATTAAAATAACATAAAATCCTGTTAAATATCATTTGCTTTTTGACACCACATCAGTGCTGTTTGATTCCCACAATGGAAGCCAAACCAATAAATCCTGGAGAATGATTACGCATGGAGCAGAAAATTAAGAACAGTAAATTTCTGAGATTTTTTTCTTTTGGGTTGTCACATTTTTGGGAGATTATATTTTTTCTTTTTTCTTTTTTTTAATTCCCCCTTCTCTCCATTTCTCTTCTGTCCGTGCATGTCTGAAGAGAGTTTCAGTCTAACATCTGCTTCCACCGGCATTTCAGTCATCGTTTGCTAACGGAGCTTAACTTAGGCCAATTTAGGTGAACTCTGCATAACTTAGCCCAGCGTTCAGGAACTTTTACAAACTGAGCACAACTTTCACAAGCATGTATTTCCAAACATTGGCAAATTTTCAGCATGCTGAAAATTTTCAAGGAACACAACTTTCACCAATGTTTGCCAACAAACACCAACTATCATTAACTTTTATGAACTTCTGCTAGCAGAGCCAGACATTTGCCAAAACGTCAGTAAAAGTTGGTCCAAGGTAGTGTGAATCCACCCTTAAACAACTCAATTTCCTGCTACTTCATGACAGGTTTCACTTCCAATTGTTGCTGTTAATGTCAGACATTCACAGCAGGAGTGAATTTGCACCAAAGAAATCCATGCTACAGTGTAGGTAGGTGACTTAACCTCTTTTCTGCTGTTTAAAGTGAGGGTTTTTTTTCCCTGTTATCACTAAATATGGTAGTTGCTGTTATACTGGGACCATCAGATTATAGTGAGATGCCTTTTTTCTCTTCCTTTTCTACCATGCCCTGCCTCTCAGTGTATATACACACTCGTATATACTGTATGCATCTGCCATGGCTGCTCTCTACCGGTCTATTTTATTCATTGAAATGCCCAGATGTATTTTGCTCATTCTGTTTCTCAGTACCATGAAGCCAGCCACTGGCTTAGCATTTTCAGTAAAATGAGAAATGAAAAAAAAACAAAAACGGTGTGTTGTACAATTTTTTCTCCCACTTTCTTTGATTCATTTCAAGTGTGTCTTCATAGTGAGACATTTACACTGAAATTAGGGCTGGGTGATATGGCCTAAAAATAAAATCCCCAATTTTTTCATGCCACGTTCAATTTTAAATTTTAAATGGATAATTTAGATTGAATACGAGGAATTATTTCAAATACATTGCCCCCCCCCCCCAAACAAGTACAGTGGTGTGAAAAAGTGTTTGCCCCCTTCCCGATTTCTCAATTTTTTTGTATGTTTGTCACACTTAAATGTTTCAGATCATCAAATAAATTTAAATATTAGACAAACATAACAAAAGTAAACACAAAATGCAGTTTTTAAATGGAGGTGTTTATTATTAAGGGGAAAAAAAATCCAAACCTACATGGCCCTGTGTGAAAAAGTGACACCACCTCCAATAAAATATAAATTAACTGTGGTTTATCACATCTTTGGAAAGCTGAGTTCAATTTCTCTAGCCACACCCAGGCCTGATTACTGCCACACCTGTTCTCAATCAAGAAATCACTTAAATAGGATCTACCTGACCAAGTGAAGTAGACCAAAAGATCCAAAGAAATTCAAGAACAAATGAGAAACAAAGTAATTAAGATCTGTCAGTCTGGAAAAAGTTATAAAGCCATTTCTTAAGCTTTGGGACTCCAGCAAACCACAGTGAGAGCCATTATCCACAAATGGTGAAAACATAGAACAGTGGTGAACTTTCCCAGGAGTGGCCGGCCAACCAAACCTACCCCAAGAGTGCAGTGACGACTCATCCAAGAGGTCACAAAAGACCCCACAACAACATCCAAAGAACTGCAGGCCTCACTTGCCTCAGTTAAGGTCAGTGTTCATGACTCCACCATAAGAAAGAGACTGGGCAAAAATGGCCTGCATAGCAGAGTTCCAAGACGAAAACCACTGCTGAGCAAAAAGAACATAAAGGCTTGTCTCAGTTTTGCCAGAAAACATCTTGATGATCCCCAAGACTTTTTTGGAAAATAGTCTGTGGACTGACGAGACAAAAGTTGAACTTTTTGGAATGTGTGTGTCCCAATTCATCCAGTGTAAAAGTAACAGCATTTCAGAAAAGGAACATCATACCAAGAGTAAAATACA
The DNA here is from genome assembly GCA_020510985.1 of Pholidichthys leucotaenia. Lineage (NCBI taxonomy): Eukaryota > Metazoa > Chordata > Actinopteri > Cichliformes > Pholidichthyidae > Pholidichthys > Pholidichthys leucotaenia. Next base: position 284,312,040 of record CM035848.1, on the reverse strand, counting down.
GTGGTGGTAGTGTGATGATCTGGGGCTGTTTTGCTGCTTCAGGACCTGGAAGACTTGCTGTGGTAAATGGAACCATGAATTCTGCTGTCTGTTAAAAAAATCCTCAAGGAGAATGTCCGGCCTTGACCTCAAGCTGAAGCACACTTGGGTTCTGCAGCAGGGCAATGATCCAGAACACATCAGCAAGTCCACCTTTGAATGGCTTAAGAAAAACAAAATGAAGACTTTGGAGTGGCCTAGTCAAAGTCCTGACCTGAATCCAATTAAGATGCTGTGGCATGACCTTAAAAAGGCGGCCAAAATTCCTCCACAGCACTGTAAAAGACTCAGTGCCAGTTACCGCAAATGCTTGATTGCAGTTGTTGCTGCTAAGGATGGCCCAACCAGTTATTCGTTTTAGCGGGCAATCACTTTTTCACACAGGGCCATGTAGGTTTGTGTGTGTATGTGTGTGTGTGCTACTCACAAAAAGTTAGGGATATTTTGCTTTCGGGTGAAATTTATGGAAAATGTAAAAAGTTCACATTACAGTGACATTATATCATGAAAGTAGGACATTTAAGTAGAAGCATGCAATGGTGATTTCCTCATCTCAAACAATTTATTGGAAAAAAAAGCCAACAACAGTGATGGATATACCACAACAAAAATGTCTCAGTAACTTGTCATGTGCCCTTGAGCATCAATTACAGCTTGACAACGACATCTCATGCTGTTCACAAGTCGACTTATTGTCTGCTGAGGCATGGCATTCCACTGTTCTTGAAGGGCGGCCCTCAGGTCATTGAGGTTGTGGGGTGCAGGGTTGCGAGCCTCTACACGGCAACTCAGCTGATCCCATAGGTTTTCTATGGAATTCAGGTCTGGAGAAAGTGCAGGCCACTCCATTTGAAGTACTTCAGCCTTCAGCAGCCTTTCCCTAATGATGCGACCTCGATGAGCTGGAGCATTGTCGTTCATGTAGATGAAATTAGGCATGTGTTGTTCATGCAGGGGCACAATGACTGGATTAATGATGTTATTTAGGTAGTATCGGCTTGTCACTGTACCATTCACAAGGTGTAGGGCAGTTCTGTATTGACAAGACACACCTGACCAGACTGTAACGCCACCACCACCAAAGGCTTGTCTGTTGACGGCAGTGGCTGATGCATAGCGCTCTCCTTGACATCTCCAACATCATTGGCGGCCATCATTTCTGCTCAGTGTGAATCAGCTTTCATCAGAGAAAAGGACTGAAGCCCACTGGTCCCTTGTCCAGCGTAAATGCTCGCTGGCCCATGCAAGACGATGATACCTGTGCCTGGTGGTGTGGTCAGGTACCCTTGCATGTAATCAAGCACGTAGACCACACTGATGTAAACAGTTTCAAATGGTCTGACGTGACACTTAGGTGCCTCTCACCTCCCTTAAATGTGCCTGGAGTTGAGTGGCATTCATCGTCCGGTTCCGCAGGGCACTGTTCACAATGAAGCGGTCATCAGCGTGGGATGTGGCAAAAGAATGTCCACTTCTATGCCTTTCTGTGACTCTTCCAATCTCTCTGTATCTCTTTTGTGACATTCTAAGCTCAGTGGCCACTTCCCTCTGAGAACATCCTGTTTGAAGCCTTGCAATGGCGAGGTACTGTTGATCAGTTGTTAGGTGTCGTCTTGGTCTCATGATGTCAAAATGTGAACAGCATGATGAAGAGTACTGTTTAAATACCAATTCTAATTGAACCAGAAAATTTATTGGTCGATTCATGAATCAAACACCTGTTGTGAATGTTGCCGTTAAGCACCTTTTTAGAGAACAGCAAGTTCTGCAAAAAGTACTGAAACACTGAACAGTTGGACATGTGCATTCAAAAGATTAGAGAAGGTCAAATTAAGTTCACCTGTAAAGGTTATAGTGTGTTTTAGGTTTATCCTGAAATTTCACCCAAAGGCCAAATATCCCTAACTTTTTTTGTGAGTAGTGTGTGTGTGTGTGTATACAGTATATATATATATATATATATACACACACACACACTACCGTTCAAAAGTTTGGGGTCACTTAGAAATTTCCTTATTTTTGAAAGAAAAGCACTGTTTTTTTCCATGAAGATAACTTTAAGCAGAAATACACTCTAATATCTAATATACATTGCTAATGTGGTAAATGACTATTCTAGCTGCAAATGTCTGGTTTTTGGTGCAACATCTACATAGGTGTATAGAGGCCCATTTCCAGCAACTATCACTCCAGTGTTCTAATGGTACAATGTGTTTGCTCATTGCGTCAGAAGGCTAATGAATGATTAGAAAACCCTTGTGCAATCATGTTAGCACAGCTGAAAACAGTTTAGCTGGTTAGAGAAGCTATAAAACTGACCTTCCTTTGAGCAGGTTGAGTATCTGGAAAAAATTATTTCAAATACAAATCATTATTTCTAACCTTGTCAATGTCTTGACTATATTTTCTATTCATTTTACAACTCATGGTGGTAAATAAGTGTGACTTTTCATGGAAAACAAAATAATTGTCTGGGTGACCCCAAACTTTTGAACGGTAGTATATACTGTATATATATATATATATATATATGTCATGATTCAGGGCAAGTGAGGCTCAAACGCAGACCTGCTGCAGCAAATGAACACTGACTCAGATGTAAAAGTTCACCACTTTATTGTAAAAACAAAACCTAACACACAAATCTAAATAAAAGTGCACAGCTAAGGAAAAGAGCAAAACAAAGCAGAAAAGAGATGATTAGGGACAGAATCTCCTAAACAGGAGAATACACTGGGAGAACACTTACTCAGAGAGCAGAGGAGCCCGGCGGGGAACTTCTGCGTAGACCAGGGGAACGGGGGGAAGACGGTGACCTGGGTGGACGTCCGGCGTCTTCTTGGTCAGGTGGGCGTGATCAGCCCCAGAGCACACACTGCTAAGATGGCAGCAAACCTGAGGACACAGGACGACACGGGAGGTGAAGACACAGAACAACCGAGGAAAATAATTACAAGTGGCTTAGATGACGGTAGCAAACCTAATGATCCAGCGGTGAGCTCTTCACACGCTGGCTTTTAAATATGCTGGGCAATTAGGAAGCAGCAGGTGTGTAATCACGCAGGTGTAGGTAATACTCTGGAGCCGGGAAGATAGGAACAGGAGGGGAGGGGGAGCACACTTGCCTGATCATCACAGTGCCCCCCTCAAGGGGTGCCTCCTGGCGTCCCACTGGGCTTACGCAGATGTGCCCCCATGATGGAATGCCCGCACCAACCGCTTGTCCAAGATGTAGGAGCTCGAAATCCAAGACCTCTCCACCAGACCGTACTCTTTCCAATTGACCAAATACTGGCACCCACAACCCCATTGACGGACATCCAGGATCTTCTCCACAGTGTACGTGGTCTGACCATCGATAACCCGGGGGGGAGGTGGATGATCTGGAGGAGGGCAGAGAGGGCTGGCGGAGAGGGGCTTGATGTGGGAGACGTGAAGCATCAGATGGATCCGCGTTGAAGGTGGCGGGTCCAACCGAACAGTGACGTCGTTGATGAGCCGCTTGATGGGGTACAAGCCCAGTTAGCGTGGGGAGAGCTTCCGAGACTCCATCTTCAGCGGGATCTGTTCAGCGGACAGCCAGACCTTCTGTCCCTCTGTGTACTTCTACTACTACCATAGGAATCCCATGCAGGTGGATCACGTGCTGCGTCACCAGATCGGCCGTCTCCGTGGCAGATGGTAGCTTGGGGAGAGGGACAAGGTGGATGGCCTTGGAGAACCGGTCGATGATGGTAAGGATAATGGTGATGCCTTGGGATGGAGGGAGGCCCATAACAAAGTCCAATGCGATGTGGGACCACGGACAACTCGGCACCGGGAGGGGATGGAGGAGGCCAGCTGGCAGGGAAGAGTCCAACTTGTTCGTGGCACAGGTGTGACAGGCCTTGACAAACTCCTGCACATCCCTCCCAAGTGTGGACCACCAAAACGCTCTCCTGAGCAGCTCAATCGTACAGGAGATGCCGGGATGACAGGCGAAGAAGCTGGTGTGCCCCCACTTAATCACTTCGCTGCATAGCCTGGAGGGCACATATACTGTAGCGTCAGGCAGTCCTCCCTCCGGGATGGATTCAGATGACTGGGCCTGCCGAACCCTCTGCTCAATCTCCTACGAGAGTGTCCCAAGAAAGCAAGAGGAGGGGAAAATAGTCTCCGGAGAGGACGCAGCAGCTGCGGAGGAGGAGGTGGAGGAGGAGGAGTCAGAAGAAAACTGGTGTGAGAGAGAGCGTCAACCTTGGCATTACGGGACCCTGGTCAGTACAAGTCTGAAAGACTGAACCTATTAAAGAAGAGGGCCCACCGAGTCTGCCGTGAATTCAACTGTCTGACCGATCGAAGACATTCTAAATTTTTATGATTGGTCCAGACAATGACTCGTTGGCTCGTTCCCTCAAGCCAGTGTGTCCACTGTTGTAATTCCTCTCGGCTTTTGTTAGCTGCCGGGAGAAATATGTGCACGAATGGAGCTTCTGGTCGGAGGTGGAACACTGGGAGAGGACAGCGCCCGCCCCCAAATCGGAAGCATTCACCTCAACCACGAACTGTGCCAAAGGATCCACCTTCCCCAGGAGGCGCGCATTGGTGAAGAGGACTTTCAGAGTCACAAAAGCTCGTTCAGCGGCCTCGGACTTGAATGGGCTTTTGGTTGACGTCAACTGCGTAAGTGGTTGCACCACCTTACTATAGTCACGGATAAATTGGCGGTAGAAGTTGGCAAAGCCCAGGAAGAATTGGAGGTGCTTCCCGGACTGGGGGGTTGGCCAGTCTACTACCGCCTTGATTTTCGCTGGATCGGCCTTTAATGCACCCTCGGCGATGATGGACCCCAGGAACGATGAGCAAGTGGAAAATTTGCTCTTCTCCGCTTTCGCGAAAAGCTGATTCTCCAGCAGCCACTGCAGGACCGACCAAACGTGGACTACATGCTCCTCCAGCGTGTGGTAAAAAATCAAAATATCATCCAAATACACAAAAACAAACTGGTTCACCATGTCCCATAAGACATCATTAATTAACCATTGGAAGATGGCAGGGGTGTTGGTCTGCCTGAAGGGCATAACCAAATATTCAAAATGGCCCAGCAGTGTTTTAAATGCCGTCTTTCACTCGTCTCCCTCACGAATGCGGCCCAAGTGGTATGTATTACAGAGGTCGAGCTTTGTGAAGTAATACGCCCTTTGGAGTAGCTGAAACGCTGAGTTGATAAGGGGCAGCGGATATTTATCCTTACGGGTAATCGCATTAAGTTCATGGTAATCAGTGCACGGCTGCAATATCCCGTCCTTTTTCCCTATAAAAAAGAACCCAGTGTCCAGAGGGACGGATGATGGACGAATAATGCTGGCGCTGAGGGAGTCTTTTATGTAGGTCTCCATTGCCTCTCTCTCCAGCCCATATAAACTGTATAGTCGGCTGGATGGCAGCCACGCCCAGAAGGAGGTCGATAGCACAGTCGTAGGCCCGATGAGGTGGTAAAGATAGGGCCCTGGACTTGCTAAAGACCTCCTCTAAGTCATGATAGACCTCGGGCACGGAGCTGAGATCCACCGGCTCAGCCAGAGGGGAGGAGATCAGGAGAGAGGGCGAGCATGCAGCCGATTGGAGACACGATGAGAGACAGAAAGGGCTCCAGGACGAAATGGAGCCTTGACTCCAGTTTATAATTGGATTGTGAATGTGGAGCCACGGATACCCCAGAATCGTGGAGGTGGTTGATTGAGGCAGGACATAAAACTGAACAGTCTTGCGGTTATTTATTTATTTAGCGAATGCAAAGTCCTTAAGCCAAGCAGTTGCCTCCTGGTTTGCTGCATGGAGGGTGTGTAATCCTCCTTCCAGTCTTTGGAGCGGGCAAGCCTCTATGATGTGTTCCATTGTTTGCTCCTCTCCACATGCGCACAGTGGGCTAGGGCTACTGCCCCATCTGTGAAGGCTGGCCAAGCAGGGACCATGTCCAGTCCTGAAGCGATTGAGTGTAGACCACTGTCTCCTTGGGAGGTTGGTGCCCGGGACCTGTTGGTTGGGGTTTATCACCAGCTGTTTGTTTGGGACCTCCTTGGTCTCCCATTCCTCTTGCCAAGCTGTCTGGATGGTAAAGTCAGCTGGGGGAGGGTTTTTCCAAATCGGCCGTCTGGATGAAAGTCGGGCAGTGGGTGGGGTGTAGATATCTGCATGGATTGGTAAGTGAGGAGAATCTTTAACTTTTTGGAGCATCCTTTGAGTTAATGCTGCTCGCCGGATGTGTGGAGGGGCTATGTTTGACAGTACAGAGAGCCAGGGGAGTGGTGTTGAGCGGATTGTTCCAGTTATAGTTCTCATGGTTGAGTTGAGCTGGGTGTCTACATGGTGTGTGTAAGATGACCTGGACCAGACAGGGGCACAATATTCTGCTACAGAGTATGAAAGGGCCAGTGCTGAGGTGCGCAGGGTGGAGACTGCCGCCCCCCATTTTGCACCAGCGAGCTTGCAGAGCAGGTTGTTTCGTACCTTCACCTTAGCAGCCGTCCCCTTTAGATGTTCCTTGAAGGATAAGGTCCTATCAAGGGTCACTCCAAGATAAGTTGGATTTGGGGCATGCTTAAGCTTGAGTCCGCTCAGGTGGATGTTTAGTTCTCTGGCAGCTTTTGCATTGTGGAGATGGAATACACTGGAGACGGTTTTTGCTGGGCTTGGTTTTAGGCGCCAGATTTTGCAGAACTGGTCCAGTTTGGCAAGATCTTCCGTGAGCACCCGTTCCAGTGGTTCAAAGTCTGGTGCTTGGAATGCCAAACAGATGTCGTCTGCATAGATGAATTTGCGGGATTTTGTAGTAGGCAGGTCGTTTATGTAGAGGTTGAACAGAGTTGGAGCTAGAACTGAGCCTTGTGGGAGTCCGTTTTTCTGCATTCTCCATGCACTTGTGTTCTGACTGAGGTGGACTCTGAACCTTCGGTTGGTCAGCAGGTTTTTATAATTGCTGTTGCCCAAGCAGGGATCGCCTTTATAAGTTTCAGGAGGAGGCCTTTGTGCCAGACCGTATCATAGGCGGCTGTAAGATCGAGAAACACAGCCCCTGTCTTCAGTCTGCTCTCGAAGCCATTTTCGATGAAGGTGGTTAGGGCCAGTACTTGTTCTCCTGTACTGCGGTCCTTGCGGAAACCTGCTTGATCCACACTTAGAATATCCTCTATTTCTGGGGAAATGCGTTGCAGTATTAGGCGCTCCATGATTTTGTAAGGAACGCTGAGTAGGGAGATTGGGCGGTAGCTTGCTGGTAGTTTGTGGTCTTTGCCAGGTTTTGGGATGGCAATGACCTTTGCTGTCCGCCATTTCTTTGGGATCGAGTTTGTTTGTGTGATCCTTGTGTAGAATTGTGTCAACCAGGTTAGGGCTCGGGGGCCAAGATTTTTCATGAATTCTGGGAAGATGTTATCGTATCCTGCTGCCTTTCCACATTTCAGGCCCTGTAGGACTTTCTCCAGTTCAGCAGCCTTGAAGGGTTCAGGGTTCGTTTCCTCTACAGGCATTTTTTAGTGTTTTTTTTAGCTCAGTTGTAACTGCTCTTCAGGTGTCTTTGTCTTGGGGTGCTTTGGCGATAGTCAGTAGGTGGGATGCAACTTGGTTGGGTGTGACGGATGCTCGGCTTTGGCTAGGGGGCTTCTGTGCAGCTCCTAGGCGACGGATGAGGCTCCAACATTTCCTGCTAGAGTGGGTAAAGCTCCGGTCAGCAACTGTCTCCTCCCATTTCTTTCGCCGGGCTGTATTTAGCGATTCAATGAGATGGTCTGCTATCTCTGGGTCCCTGATGTTTGATAGGATTGAAGGAGGGCGGCACTTTCTCCGTCCAAACATGGGACATAGAGGGGTCGGTAGCCTCGTGGGATTGCAGTATGGGCAGCCTTGAAGATTGCGCTGCAGAAGCGGTTGTATGCTTCATCTACAGTGATGGTGTGGAGTGGGATGGTAACAACGCTCCGGTCCAGAGTTTCACTGAATTTCTTCCAGTTGGCTTTGCGGAAGTTCCAGCGCATCTTCCTTGGGCTGTATATGACTGGAAGTTGTAGGCCAATGTGTACAAGCAGGGGCCGGTGTTGGCTGTGTGGAAAATCATCAAGAATGAGGATCTGTGTAGGATATGGCTCCCCATTCAAAGAGCTGGCCCAACACAGGTCAGGAGAATAGTCCTTCTTCCACCTAGCAGAGTGGAAGGTTCCTCTTTGTTTGGGGTCGTATATCAAAGCGAGGTCATTTCTGGATGCCCAGTCTGAAAGTGCCTCCCCATCACTGTCCACTGCTGGGTACCCCCAGTCAGGGTGATGGCTGTTAAAGTCCCCCACATAGATGGCAGGGTGGGGTAGGGTGGGTAAGACCTGCGGATCCCAGTTGGCATTAGGGGGCTTGTACACATTGACAATATGGAAGCCACCAATGATTATGGTGTCTGAGAAATGTGTTGTTATCAGGTGATTTGCTTCAACTATGTCAGAACGCACATAGGTGGCACGTCCATGTTTAGCATGTAGAACATAGCACAGGAGGTCAAAGCCTTTGATGGTGAAGCGGCCAGCTTCCTCTGTGCCAATATGAGTCTCTTGGAGGCAGATTACATCAATCGAATGTTGGAAGGCGAGGACTTCGATAAGGCTTCGCTTGGCTGCAGATAGGCCTTCAACGTTTAGTTGTAATATGCGAAGGGCAGATCCTACCACAAAGTGCTCTTGGGGCTGTTTGCTTTCGGCTTTAGGAGTGTGACTAGGATTCTTCTTTGACTTGGCACAGAGGCGTCGTCTCTTCGAATTTAGTCTGCTGGTAGGATCATTAGCTTCCCCAGGCGAGCCCGGGTACTGACGGAGGGCGCGACGAGGACGCTGATCCATTGCCCCCCCCCAGTCTTGCGGTGATTACCGGACACAATGACCAAAATGGGCTCAGTTTTTTTGTTAATTGCCACAATGCTGCTGCCTGACACCACCGAGACACTCAAAGGTGTCAGGACATTCCTGGTGGGTATCTGAAATTTCCTGACCATGGCCTGTTGAATGAAATTTTGCTCTGCTCCTCAGTCAATCAGGGTGGAAGTTTTGAACTCGGCCCCTGGTAACCAGATGAGGGCCGGGAGTTCAAAACGGTTGAGAGAATTTAGCAAAGGACCTCCCGCCAGACACCCCATGGCGACTGGTGGGCTGGGTCTTTTGGGCCGAATTGGGCATTTCGATATTGCATGACCAGGGACCCCACAATATATACAAACCCCACCCCACCCCCGCCCTCTTGCGATGCTGGCGTTCCCTTGGAGTCGGACGGACCTTACCGAGATCCATCTGCTCCAGTAATGACGCCGGCAGAGCAGCATCTGAGGCCGGGGGGGCCGGCCGTGGAGTAAACGGGGAAGCAGCGGCCTTCTGCTCCCTCACACGCTCCCTAAACTGGTTATCCAGGGCCGCTGCCTGCGCAATAATGTCATCCAGAGAGGAGGGGGATGTGCGGAAAGCCAGCTCGTCACAGAGGTGCATATCCAGGCCACAGAGGAAGGCGCTACGAAGGGCAGCGTCGTTCCATCTGGAGTCTGCCACAGCAACCCGGAACTCAACTGAGAAATCGGCTACAGACCGGTCTCCTTGTTGGAGTCTCATCAGCTGGCTAACAATGTTCCCCTCACTCTCCATATGGTCGAAAGCCTCAGAAAACTCCCGTACAAACCGCTCGGATATGTATAGGGGCCCATCCAGGCTGCTTAAGACAGACTGTGCCCACGTACGCGCCCGATCCCGCAACAACAAGGTCATGAAGTGGACCTTAGCCGAATCATCCCTATACTCAGAACTCAGAAAAGATTTATTGCCAAGTACATTAACAGGGACAGATAACATACAGGGATTTGACTTGACACAGAAAACGACCTGCATTTCCGGTGACGCGGCAGCATCTGAGAATGCGCCTGTCATCAGATGGGTGCAGGATGCATAGGGAGGAAAAGGATAACACAATAGGAAAGAGCAAAAAACCATTGATTGTCAGAATACCGGTCATATATGATCAATATTATGATTACAAGAAAAAAGCCCTCAATGCACAGTTAGCAGACAAGAATGTACACAAGGACACAAAGAGAGCAGTGAGTGAGTGATCTTTTTCATCAGTTTTTGAGTCAGTGTGGGTGTAGTGTTGAGTGTAGGTGTTTGTATCAGTTAAGAACAACAAAGTCTCTTTGGCAGGAGATGTTTTGTCTTAGCTGCTGGCATTTGTCCTTGGGCCATGCAGCTGACTGTCCGTGGAGTCAATGCAGCTCAAATGTTTTGAAAACAAAAAACTGCAGATAATCTGGAGGACTTGTGTGAGGGGGGTCAGATTAGTCGAATAGTACTGATCCCAGAGAAAGAAACTTTATATCCTCTTACAGATTCAGTACTTAATCCTTCAGTGCTGGACGTTGAATCCTTCATGGACGGCTCTCAGCGTGATCATGATGTAATCCATTTTCCTGGACAGTTCTCCATTTGCCGCTGTCAGAGTCCTCTCCATTTTTTCAATTTGATGGTTAAGCCTCGCCTGGCCAGCATTTTGATAGGCTATGTCCATCTTCATCAATTTACGGTACACCAGGACAATCCCAGATCCAATCAGAACGAACCCGATGACCATTACTACGAAGACGTACAAATCTTCGACATCTTCGATGGAAAGATCAGACAGGCACAAGAGTTTCCAATTACTTGTGTCCCTCCCTATACTCCCCTTCCACCTGCTGGAAATAAAGCCGGCAGTGGAGCAGGAACCCTTTGCATCCCCCACCTCCCCCCCATAAGGGGCAGGTGAAGTAACAGAAATGTTCCTGCGGATGGCAGAAATTTCCGGAGCAGCAGGTGCAGGGGGAGACACCACATCAGGAAGCCGGCACAAGTGATCGGTGATGGTGGCCAATTACTGGTCAAATAGAAACATGACCCGGTGTTCCGTGGCCTCCAAGCGCCAGAGTGCCAACTGTTCGCCCGGTGAAGCACTCACTGAGCCTCGATCTTGGCTGGATCATCTGTCATGATTCAGGGCAAGTGAGGCTCAAACACAGAGCTGCCACAGTGAATGATCACTCAGATGTAAGAGTTCACCAGTTTATTGTAAAAACAAAACCTAACACACAAATCTAAATAAAAGTGCACAACTAAGGAAAACAGCAAAACAAAACACACACTTAAATTTACATACAAAACCGGTGCCCGCTAGAGTGCACGCAGCCTATGAGAGAAGAGCAGAAAAGAGATGATTAGGGACAGAATCTCCTAAAGAGGAGAATAAAAATAATAATAATGCATCAGATTTATATAGCACTGTATCATAGACACTCCAAGATGCTTTACAAATAGATACATTATTCATTCACTCCAGACAGACAATGGTAGTGGCAAGCTACTACTGTAGCCACAGCTGCCCTGGGGCAGGCTGACAGAACCCTGGCTGCCAATCCATGGCAACGGCCTCTCCGGCCACTACCGAACATTTATACACATTCATACCCAGTGTTATGGACACTGGCGGCAAGGTGGGTAAAGTGTCTTGCCCAGGGACACAATGGCAGGATATCTGGGGAGAGCGGGATTCGAACCGCCAACCATCCAGTTATTGGACAACCTGCTGTACCTCCTGAGCCACTCCAGGAGAACAGTCTTACACAGAGAGCAGAGGAGCCCGGCAGGGAACTCCTGCGTGGACCAGGGGAACAGGGGGAAGACGGTGACCTGGGTGGACGTCCGGCATCTTCTTGGTCAGGCGAGCATGATCGGCCCTGGAGCACACACCGCTAAGGTGGCAGCAAACCTGAGGAGACAGAAAGACACGGGAGGTGAAGACACAGATCAACCGAGGAAAATAATTACAAGTGGCTTAGACAATGGTAGCAAACCTAACGATGCAGTGGTGAGATCATCACACGCTAGCTCTTAAATATGCTAGGCAATTAGGAAACAGCAAGTGTGTAATCACACAGGTGTAGGTAATACTCCGAAGACAGGAACAGAAGGGGAGGGGGAGCATGCTCGCCTGCACATCACTATATATATAAGATAAGATAAGATAAGATAAGATAAGCCTTTATTAGTCCCACAATGGGGAAATTCCAGGATTGCAACAGCACAGGGATAGCAACACTCAGAGCAACAATCAGAAGGCAAGAAAAAAAAACAAGCAAGCAAGAGCAGCTAATAAACATATGTACGTATTACTATAAAATATATATATATACACACACACACAGACACACAGTGCAGAGCATTGTAGCTGGATGGAATAAATATATGAATATATGAACACACAGTGCAGAGCATTGTAGCTAGATGGAAGAAATATGTAAATATATAAACACCCACAGTACGGAGCATTGCAGCTAGGTGGAATAAATATGCAAGTATATAAACACACACAGTGCGGAGCAATGTAGCTAGATGGAATAATATGTAGATATATAAATATATAAACACACCCAGTGCTGAGCATTGTAGCTAGATGGAATAAATATGCAAATATATAAACACACACAGTGCAGAGCATTGTTGCTAGATGGAATGAAACAGCATAACCGTCTACTTAGTTATCCTACATGGTATGATTATGTGCCCATACATATTCTCACCCTCCATAGCGACCGGTATGTTCCTAGTTGTATGCCGGAGGGGACCATTGTGTAAGTCTATTGCATCTTTTGCATTCAAAAAACTATTAGTTTGTTACGTCTTTTTGCTATCTCTGCGAGCAGCCCTGCTTAGGTTGTACAGTCTGACAGCCGTTGGTAGGAAGGACCTACGAAACCTCTCGGTTGTGCACCTGGGATGATGTAGTCTGCTGCTAAATGAGCTCCTCAGTGCATTCAGTATGTCCTGCATAGGGTGGAACTCGGACTCCAGCAGAGATGACAGTTTAGCCACCGTCCTTCTCTCTCCTATCTCCTCCATCGGATCAAGGCGCTGCCCCAGGACAGAGCTAGCTTTCTTAATCAGTTTGTTCAGTCTCTTCCTATCGGCTGCAGTAATGCCACTGCCCCAGCAGACCACTCCAAAAGTGATGGCTGATGCCACCACCGTGTCATAGAATGACTTCAGCAGCGCCCCTTGTACACCAAAAGACCTGAGTCTCCTCAGCAGGAACAGCCTGCGCTGTCCCTTCTTGTAGAGTGCATCAGTATTGTGTGACCAGTCTAGTTTATTGTTCAGATGAATACCCAGGTACTTATAGGATGTCACCATCTCGATGTCTGTTCCCTGTATATTTACTGGTACTGTGAGGGGCTGCCCATGCCTGCGGCAGTCCACCACCAGCTCCTTAGTTTTCCTTGCGTTGATCTGGAGGCAGTTCCGATGGCACCAGTCCACGAAGTCCTGGATAAGCCCTCTGTACTCAGCTTCATCTCCATTGGAGATGAGGCCAACGATCGCAGAGTCATCAGAGAACTTCTGTAGATGGCAGTGTGTTGTGTTGTGTGAGAAGTCCGCAGTATAAAGAGTGAACAGGAAGGGAGCCAGCACCGTTCCCTGGGGGGCCCCCGTGCTACTGATGATCGTGTCGGACACACAGTCCCGGGTTCTCACAAACTGAGGCCGGTTCGTGAGGTAGTCCAGGATCCATGATGACAGGTGCTGGTCCACCCCTGCGCGCAGCAGCTTGTCCTTCAGGATCATCGGTTGGATGGTGTTGAAAGCACTGGAGAAGTCAAAGAACATGATCCTCACCATATTCCCGGGCTTCTCCAGGTGGGACAGAGAACGGTGAAGGAGGAAGATCACCGCATCCTCCACCCCAATGCCATGCTGGTAGGCGAACTGGAGTGGATCCATCGCTGGTTCCACCAGGGGGCGGAGGTGAGCAAGGAGCAGTCTCTCCAGGGTCTTCATCAAGTGGGACGTCAAGGCCACCGGTCTGTAGCTGTTCAGGTCTTTGGGGTGGGAAGTTTTTGGTACAGGTACCACACAAGATGTTTTCCACAGCTGTGGTACCCTCCCCAGTTTCAGGCTCATGTTGAAGATATACGTCACAATCCCACACAGCTGGTCTGCACAGGACTTGAGGAGCTTTGCGCTGATGCCGTCCGGTCCCGGCGCCTTCCTCGCCTTGATCTTCCTCAGCTCCGTCCTCACCTGGGTCCTGGTCAGGGTCAGGATGGGGGGCTGTGTGTTGGGAGTGGGGGGGGTGTTGGTGGAGTGGGGAGTGGGCAGCAGGACTTGATTTCTTTAGAGGCAGCAGTGGTTGTTGTGCAGTCAGGGGGGAGGGCGGTTGGTCAAATCTATTGAAAAACAGATTCAGGTTGTTCGCCCACTCCCTGCCCCCTGTGGCCTGGGGGGAGGTATTCTGGAGCCCCGAGATGGTTTTGAGGTTTCTCCAGACCCCGCTGATGTCGCTCTGTTGCAGCTTGTCCTCCATCTTCTTCCTGAAGCTGTCCTTGCCTTCTCTGATCTTTCTCCTCAGCTCCCTCTGTACGGACTTCAGCATCTCCCTGTTCCCTGACCTGAAGATCCTCTTCTTCTCTCTCAGAAGTGTTTTTATCTCAGGGTTGATCCAGGGTTTGTTGTTTGAGTGACGCCGTATGGTCTTGGTGGGAACGGATTTGTCCACACAGAAGCTGAGGTAGCCCGTGAAGGTGTGAATGAGGCCATCGATGTCCTCACCATGTGGATCGCAGAGCTGCTTCCAGGCGGTGGCTTCAAAACAGCCCTTTAGGGTGTCCATTGTCTCCTCAGACCATAACTCCACAGTGTGCATGGCCGGAGGTTGTCTGTGCACTAGGGGTTTGTACACCGGCCGGAGATGAACCAAGTTGTGATCCGATCTCCCGAGTGGGGGGAGTTGTGATGAGGTGTACGCCTCCTTAGTGTTTGCGTAGAATAAATCCAGTGTTTTATTGTCTCTAGTGTGGCATGTGACATACTGGGTGAACGTGGGTAGAATGGGAGACAGTGAAACATGGTTGAAATCGCCTGAGATGAGGAGAAGAGCATCTGGGTGTTCTGTCTGCAGCCTGCTGGTTACTGAATGGATGACGTCACGTGCTGTCCCAGCGTTCGCCGTCGGATTTGCATAAACAACAATGCAGATCACGTGTGAGTGTTCTCTCGGGAGATATGTAGGCCTCATGCTAACAGCTAGCAACTCAATGTCTTTGCTGCAGTGTCGTTGTTTAACAGTGATATGTCCCGGTCTGCACCAGTTGTTGTTAACATACATTATCACTCCACCGCCCCTAGCCTTGCCACTGTCTGGTGTTCGGTCAGCTCGTATCATGTGAAAACCCTCCAGCTCAATGTTAGCATCTGCTGCTAGTTCAGTTAGCCACGTCTCAGTAAACAAAAGGAGAGAGCACTCCCGGTATGTGCTATCATAACGGGAGATAGCCGCTAGCTCATCTAACTTTCCCAGTATCGACCGTACATTTCCCATGACAACAGATGGAAGGGAGGGTCTGTACCTTATATTTTTTGTCCTCCGCCTTACTCCAGCCCGGCAGCCGCGGCGTTTTCGCCTCAGTTCTCTCGGTATGTCGAGTTTTTCCAATGGGACCGGGTGGCGGTTGAATGCTAGCAGCTGTTCTCTGCTGTATCGTATCCTGCTATAGACAGTGGCTCCGTCCACCGGCTCAGGAGACATTTAGGACGATCTGTGTGTCCGTGATATAAGTGGGGTGAAAAAAAAAGACGGATCAAAAGAGAGAGGAAGGGAAAAAGACTCGGAATCGAGCCGCTGTTGCAAAAGGCAGCCGACTCGTGTGGCGCCGAGAGAAAAAAAAAAAAAAAAAAAAAAAAAAAAAATATATATATATATATATATATACAGTATATCTCACTATTAGTGCTGGGAATTGATTAAAAGTGCTGGGAATTGATTAAAATTTTTCACTAATTAATCAAACCCATTTTCAAAAATTAACTGTGATTAATCGCAATAGATTTTTTAAAACGAATTATTAACTGTGATTAATTGCAGGAAAGCTGAGGGTAGGGGTGGAGTGAGCATGCATAGACACAGTAGCTATACATGAACAATCATTACATACGTTTTAATTCAGTTCAGTTCAATTCAATTCAACTTTATTTATATAGTGCCATTTCACAACAACAGTCATCTCATAGCACTATCGACTGTGGGAAAACCCCCACAGTTGCAGAAAGACCCCAGCAATCAGGTGATCCCCTGTGAGCAAGCACTTGGCGACGGTGGAGAGGAAAAACTCCCTTTTAACAGGAAGAAACCTCCAGCAGAACCAGGCTCAGGGAGGGGCAGTCATCTGCTGCGACTGGCTGGGGGGTGAGGGGACAGAGAAGATGAAAAGAACAGACATGTAGAGAGCAAACAGCACGATGGGGACTCAATCTATGGGAGAGAACAAACAGATATTAATGACCAGCAAAAAAAAAAAAATATTTCATTGAGAGTGAAGAAAGGAGTGAGGCCCAGTGCATTATTGGAGGTCCCCCGGCTGATTAAACCTATTAGCAGCATAACTAAGGGAGGGTTCAGAAACACATGATCCCTCCCTAATTGTAGGCTATATCAAAAAGGTAGGTTTTAGCCCTATTCTTAAAAACAGAGATCGAGTCTGACTCCCGAATCCAGATTGGCAGCTGGTTCCACAGGAGAGGAGCTTGATAACTGAAGGCTCTGCCTCCCATTGTACTTTTGGAGATTCTAGGTATTACAAGTAATCCTGCATTTTGGGAGCGTAGTGCTCTGTTAGGATAATACGGTAGTATCAGATCTTTTAAATAAAAAGGAGCCTGATTGTTTAGAGCTTTGTAAGTAAGAAGAAGGATTTTAAACTTAATTCTAAACTCTATGGGAAGCCAATGAAAGGAGGCCAGAACCGGAGAGATATGATCTCTCTTTCTAGTATCTGTTAAAACTCTTGCCGCAGCATTTTGGATCAGCTGAAGACTTTTTAAAGATGTTTTAGGACAGCCTGATAATAAAGAATTACAATAATCTAATCTCGAGTTAACAAAAGCGTGGATCAGTTTCTCAGCATCACTCTGAGACAAGATGCTCCTAATCTTGGCAATATTATGCAAATGATAGAAGGCAGTCTTAGAAACAAATTTAATATGTGAATTGAAGGACAGATCTTGATCAAAAAGACGATCTGTTCAAAAAGATGATCTTGATCTGTTTTACCTCAGAATAAGTTTTATGTTGAGTCTGCTTGCCATGGCAATCGGAGCGTTGCCTTAAGAGCTCTTATTTTGTAAAAATCTGAAGGAGTCAACATGATAATGGCACTATTTTCCTTATTTTGGAGTGACAAAAGAGCGACACTTGGCAACATTGATGTAATGTTGCTAACAATATACAGTAGCCAAAGCCTAATATTTTATTTATTAATGTTGCCTAAATTTAATAATCCACTAGGTAATATTTAAAAAAAAAACCCATACTAAACTGCTTATAACCATTTGATTCTGATGTGTTGATAATAAAAGAATGACAATCAGAATCAGCTTTATTGGCCAAGTATGCACAACACATACAAGGAATTTGACTTTGGCTAAAAACTTGCTCTCGTTGTTCAGGTGGAGGATTTAAATAAGGATTCAATGACAACAGAGTATGTACAGTAAATTACAGTCTGTCCACGTTTCTATAAAAGGATGCAAATATATACAGGAATATATGCAGTTATTTACTCAGACTAACCACACTTTGCAGAAATATATGAAAAAATATACAGCCACACAGTATTTCAATGTGAACTCAGATTCAGTGATATAATGTGAATGAAGTAAAAAGCAGTGTGAGAGTTATGTGCAATGTAAGAATGGATGAAAAGTCATGAGTACAGCAACAGGTAGGACTAGGTGAATGTTAGGAGTTCATCAGAGTGATGGCTTGAGGAAAGAAACTGTTCCTGTGACGGGTGGTTTTGACCTTCAGTGATCTGTAACGACGACCAGAAGATAGAAGTTCAAACAGTTTGTGGCCGGGGTGTGATGGGTCAGCACAGATGTTTCCTGCCCGTTTCCTGGTTATGGACCGATATAAGTTAAGACCAATATCAGTAGTAGGACAATTGTATGTGCGTGGGAAATAGGAAAGTAATAAAGTCACCACGAAAAAAATCACCAAAGGCATTCAAGAAATAAACACCAGTGTCTGCTAGTGACCACTGCTGACATGCTGGCTGGTACCAGGAGTCCAGAACAGACGTATGATGTTATTCTTTCATTTCCTATCGATATTATTATTGTTATTGCTCTGTACATGCACTACAGAAAGGAAAGAGTCTGTATTTGTGTCCATAATGTTCCATAGCATAGCTTACTGTAGATGATTCATGGGTGGCATCTGCTTCTATTCCTTCATCTGGTCTGGTTTCTTCTGGCTTGACTCCTGGGACCTTCCTGCAATACGTTGCATGAATCCACGTTGCCCTCTCAACGATTTTCACAGCCGTGAACATCGTCAAAATGACTTGGTATGGGCCCAACCACCATTTGCTGTGCCAATTCTTCCGTTTGAAACTTTTAACCACCACCCAGTCACCTGGTCTTATGTCATGAAGGAGCCTCTCGGCGGGTCTGGGCAGGGCAACTTTTACCTGTTGAGAAATGTTTTGCAGTTGGCAGGACAAAGCAGAGCAATAAGATAACATGGCATTCTCAAAATGTGAAGTGGATAGAGGAGGCAGTGTCTTTCTTTCTGCGGAGAAACCTAGAAAGGGAGGGTGGGCAAACAAAATCTCAAAGGGTGACATGTTATGCAGTTAGGCCCAGAAATATTTGGACAGTGACACAATCTTCATGATTTGGGCTCTGCATGCCACCACATTGGATTTGAAATGAAACAACTACAACGGAATTGAAGTGCAGACTTTAAGGTTTAATTCAAGGGGTTGAACAAAAATATATGATTAAACATGTAGGAATTGTAGCTATTTTTATACAAACACTCCTCGTTTCAGGGGCTCAAAAGTAATTGGACAAATAAACATAACCCTAAGTAACTTTTCTATATTTTGTTGAGAATCCTTCACAGGCAATGACTGCCTGAAGTCTGGAACCCATGGACATCACCAAACGCTGGGTTTCCTCCTTTGTGATGCTTTGCCAGGCCGTTACTGCAGCTGTCTTCAGTTGTTGCTTGTTTGTGGGTCTTTCTGCCTTAAGTTTTGTCTTGAGCAAGTGAAATGCATGCTCAATTGGGTTGAGATCTGGTGATTGACTCGGCCATTGCAGAATATTCCACTTCTTTGCTTTAAAAAACTCCTGGGTTGCTTTTGCAGTAATTGTCCATCTGTACTGTGAAGTGCCGTCCAATCAACTTTGCTGCATTTGGCTGAATCTGAGCAGAAAGTATATCCCTATACACTTAAGAATTCATCCGGCTGCTTCTGTCTTTTGTCACATCATCAATAAACACAAGTGACCCAGTGCCATTGGAAGCCATGCATGCCCATGCCATCACACTGCCTCCACCATGTTTTACAGAAGATGTGGTGTGCTTTGGATCATGAGCTGTTCCAATTCTTCTCCAAACTTTCTTCTTCCCATCATTCTGGTACAGGTTGATCTTAGTCTCATCTGTCCAAAGAATGCTGTTCCAGAACTGGGCTGGCTTCTTCAGGTGTTTTTGGCAAAGTCAATTCTGGCCTTTCTATTTTTGAGGGTGATTCATGGTTTGCACCTTGTGGTGAATCCTTTGCATTTACTCTCATGAAGTCTTCTCTTTATGGTAGACTTAGATACTGATACACCTACTTCCTGGAGAGTGTTTTTCACTTGAGTGGATGTTGTGAAGGGGTTGTTCTTCACCATGGAAAGGATTCTGTGATCATCCACCACTGTTGTCTTCTGTGGACGTCCAGGCCTTTTTGAGTTCCCAAGCTCACCAGTGCACTCTTTTTTTCTCAGAATGTAACACTGTTGATTTGGCCACTCCTAACATTTCTGCTATCTCGCTAATGGATTTCTTCTTTTTTTTCAGCTTCAGGATGGTCTGTTTCACCTCCATTGAGAGCTCCTTTGACCGCATGTTGTGTGTTCACAGCACCAGCTTCCAAATGCAAACGCCACACCTGGAATCAACTCCAGACCTTTTAACTGCTTAATTGATGACAGGTTAACGAGGGAAGAGCCCATGCAGCCTTGCCTTTTTTTTTTTTTTTTCAGCCTTCTGAGTCATTTGTCCAATTACTTTTGGTCCCTTGAAAAAGAGGCGGCTACGTATTAAAGAGCTGTAATTCCTAAACCCATGCTCCAATTTGAATGTGAATACTCTCAAATTACAGCCGAGAGTCTGCACTTTAAGCCCATATTGATTATATAAAGCCTCTTTTCCACTAGCCCAGCACACCTCGGTACGGCTCGATTCACTTCAGTACGGCTCGGAATGCTTCTGTCTCCATTAGCACGGTGTTTGGCATGGGTGTTGTGCTGGGGTGGGTGGGTTTATAACAGCAAGGCGGTGCCACACTCCCGTGACGTAACGCACGCGACCCAAGCAAAACTTTTTTTTTTCCAAAACTTTATTGAGAAGACCCAAGCAAAACATAACACATAGCTGTACAAGGCCACTCCTCGGTCTGTGGCTTTTTTCACCGTAAACGCCAAAAAGGACCGCCAGACAAGGGTACAGGCAGCGAGATGAAAACACTCTGGAATAGTTCTGCAGCTTCTGGAAGAGCCAAAGGTGTGAGGATACAAACTAGGTCGTATATGACGGTAAGCTAATGGTTGCTAATGCTAGTTTGCTATAAGTACGTCGTGCTACACTTTAATGTCTGCAAGTTATCGCTGTTAGGTACTAAAATATGTACGCTGTGTGTGTTTCAGATGGCTCTGTTGTGGGGAAATTACTGCTTCATTCGCGCTGGGCGTGCCTGTCACGGATGTGATCAGCCTGTCACTGATGTCAACACAGCTTCACAAACGAGCAATATTGAGCTTAAGAATGTCTGTAGAAACGTTTTATTTCCTGTACAACAAATTGCTCTGATCTGCTTGAAAATCATGGAGAGACTGTTGAGACATCATGGACTTACCTGCTTCTGCAGCAGAGTCTGAGATGGTATCATAGAAAAAAACGATCAGCTGACACAACTTGATCGCCAGGTTAATATTAGCCACAAAATATATATTCAAAAAGTAAACTTTACTGAGTTAGGTATAATAAGATATATTTGACAGTTATCATGCATTTTAGGCCAAAACAAACTTGATTTAGGATTAAAAGCAATTAAAATAATGCAGTCACAAGTTTACATGGAAACATGTACTGTAGAAATATATATTCTCTGCATCAACAATGTACTAGATATGCATTCATGTTGTATTGCACTGGGATTTGCACTGACAATAAACCTATGAAGTTTTTGCAGATGTCTCTTTTTTTATATGTGAAGGTTATCACCATGTGGCATAAATTAAATACTGAAAGATTGGAAAAGCTAAGAATAATTCAGCAGTTTGAGAAATCACTTTTGGTTTGGTGTAAGTCTGTCAACAGAATTATGAACCATAAAGCAGTTTGTGTTAAAATGTTAAATCCAATTAAACCTAATCCGGGGGCTTCCAATCATGTGTCATGGGGGGCCAAGACCCTGCAGGTTCTCTCTTCTACCCAGTCTCTTCAGCAGGTGTTGTCACTGATCAGTCGGTGGAAGAAGTTCAGTGGAATCTGCTGTTGAAGACACTGGTTGGAGGTAAAGCCTGCAGGGTCTTGGCCCTCCATGGCACATGATTAGACACCCCCCCCCCCCGCAGTATCCAACTTTTACTTTCAAAATAAGTGTAAATATTTGCAAAAAGCAAACATTATTAGAAATATGTTATATTTCAATTTAATACTATCCCACTTGCACTTACAAAAACGTGTGAATATTCATAAAAAGCACACACATGAAAGGTAGCACCACAAGCAGTGGGTCACAGCGGTTTTGGGCAACAGCAACACAATTGTGTATCCTTTTCCAGTCTGTCTGCTGTTATTTAATGGTTAACAGTTAAGGGACGGATGATTATATGCTCCAAAACTGGAGAAACTCTCTGATAAAAAAGCTGCAACAACACAAGTCACTTTTGGTTTGAATTAACTGCCAAATGACCTAGAAATAATGAGCTGAAACTTGTTTTTATTCGTATTAAATAATGAGACAGTGGCACACTGGCCAACACCAAATTGTATTATTTTTTACATCCTAGGGCATTTTGGATGTACTGAATAAAAAAAATTCATGTTTTTCACCTTCAGGTCAACGTTTGGAACAACAGTATTATTATTTTCCGTTTAGATGATGCTACACTCCTTCTAAAGTATTGTAATTCTCTGAATTTGGAATGCCGATAGAACATTCAATTTATATATACTTACTTTTTTACCTACTTTGACATGTAAGCTTGATCAGTCTCTCCTGCTGCATTTTAAAGTCCAACTGTGCAACTTCTTATAAGTTAACATAAAAAATTTACCCAAAGTTTAGAACTTGATCATGTGGTGCTAATTTTTTATGATATTTCAATAAAAAGAACAGAAAGCTTACAAAAACATTTGTTTTTTGGTCTAGTTAAAAATTATATTACCTTTACAATGGTTGACCCGACAGGATGATCAGCATCATTTTCATCAGACTAGGCAATGGAATTTCTTTGCAATTATACTGTTTTATAATTCAGTGTTATAACAGACAAACCACACTTTCCAAAACAATTCCATTTTATTATATACAAAATATTAAAATAAAAAAAAAAACTTTGCAACACAACATGAAGGTTAATCGACATTTTATACACGCCGACCACTGAGTGCCTCTACACCAGCTTTCCAAACTGGGTCAGGAAGGCTCGGTTGAATGAAGCCGTCTCTGCCAGCTCCTGCCTGCTCCATGGATACCCTCGCGTTTTCTGCAACCTCATTTAAATGTTGCAAATATTTATCATTGAATAGATTTTGCGCCTGGTGGCGGGAAAGATTCACATTAATCCGGGCGTGCTGGCGCGGCGGACGCGTGGGATGATTCTACAAGGAAAATGCACACAATAAAATACAGCACGAAAGTGCAAGATATACAGAAAAGACAATAGTTTTTAACAAGATTACATATGCTTATTTCAGCGTATTGTTCACATGAATAATTAAAATAAAAGCTTGAGTCCGCAGTGTGCTGCGATAAAGCAGAGCGATCGTCATCCACAAATGAACAGCTTTTTTATTGCATAAATAAACCGAGCGTCTTACCGAATATATTTGCGAAAAAACGCACAATAAAAAAAAAATAAAACTCACCGTTAAAGGACTCCGATGTCGAGACCTCCCGGTATATTTTTTCATTCCGGGTGGCTCCGTCTAACTCGCGCTGGATACGTTCGTCTGACAATGCAGTGAGCAGACACTGCACCTCCTTATTGGTCCATGGAACACCCTTATTACGCGAACCCATTTTTGATAGAGAATAAATGAAAATAGCACAGCAATACACTGAAAATAAACCGCCAACAGTGGTTGCGCGCTGAGTAATGGCGGTCGTGAAGATTCTTTTTTTTTTTTTTTCAAAAACTTTATTGAGAAGGTCGTGAAGATTCGGCAGAAGAGGAGGAGGAGAGGGGCAGTTACAACCTGACCAATCAGCTCCGGTTACGACCTGACCAATCAGCGGCGACCAGTCTGTTAACGTCACAACACGGCCCAGCTCAGCACTGCTGTACCCTGCCCTTGAGCGGGGCTGAGAATCGCGGCTGTTAAACCGTGTTGGGGCTTGTGGAAAAGCGTACAAAGCGTGCTGAGCCGTCCCGTGTCGCGCTAAAGCGTGCTAGTGGAAAAGGGCCTTAATTGTATCCTGAATATGTTTTCGTAAACAGCTAAAATAACAAAACTTGTGTCACTGTCCAAATATTTTTGGGCCTAACTTACTTCTTCCTGACTTGCATGCGCATGTACATGAGTGCTTGCTAATGGGAGGCACCTAGTCCAAGGTAGGGCAGTCTCGTCCTCAAGTTAGGCAAGTTTGTTTTTCAAAGTGCCATTTTCGCGCTCAATAGCATCACCTGATTGTGGGTGGTAGGCAAAATGTTTTCTCAAATCAAAGCCCAATGTAACAATCAAGTTGGTCAGTGCTTCATTTACAAAATGTCTACCATTGTCACTGGAGATTTTCTCTGGTATTCCCCATCTGGGAATGATTTCTGACAGTAATGCTCTGGCCACAACAGTGCTTGTTGCATGTTTGGCTGGAAAGGCCTCTACTCATTTGGATCACATGTCAACCATTACCAGACAGTACTTTTTGCCCTCCGCTGGGGTCAATTTGATAAAATCCATCATGAGATGTTGGAAAGGTCCTGCAGGTGGCAGGTGAGCTGCTGGAACCTGTTTGGGGATCCTATGGACATCGTTAGTGGCACAGATTAGACACTTTATGCAAAAATTGTCAGCATAAACAGTGAAACCGGTAGTAAACCAATTTGCATGCAGTGGTTGTATCATCCCTTCTCTTGACACATGGTCCCTCCCATGTGTCAATTTAGCAAAATGATGGGAAAAAAATGAGCTGGCAAGCAAGGGAGAGAATTTGGATCCCTCCATACACCAGCCCGATCTTTGTGACAACCTTTCTTGGTCCACTTCTGACGTTCCTGTGGAGATGAAAGAGATTGCATAGAAATAAGAGAATCAATGGGTGTTAGTGAAGAGGAGGCAGGAGGGAGAGGGGAGAGAGAGAGAGAGAGAGAGAGAGAGAGAGAGAGAGAGAGAGAGAGAGAGGGACCATGAGTGGCAGAGAAAGAGAGTGCTGCAGCCTTTGCTGCTGCATCGGCACAAGCATTGCCTCGAGAAACAGGGTCCAAGGATGAAATGTGGGCACTGCATTTGCACACTGCCACAGAGGAGGGAAGGAGAATGGTATCAAGAAGGTGGGAAACATAAAAAGAGTTCTTTATTGGTGATCCTGCAGACGTGAGGATCTGGTGGGTTGGATTCTGGATTTCTTAACCAACAGGACGCAGAGAGTAAGGGTCAATGGTACATTGTCTGACCTAAAGTGCTCTTCTACTGGCTCTCCTCAGGGGTGTGTGTTGTCACCACTACTCTTCATCCTGTACACAAACATGTGTCGGAGCAGACATGACAACAGACACATTATAAAGTATGCTGATGACTCAGTAATTGTCAGACTCCTCCAGGATGGTGAGAGTGGCCACGGCCCAGTAGTTGATGATTTTGTTCACTGGTGTGAGGATTCCTACCTGCAGCTGAATACGACAAAAACTAAAGACATGATTATTGACTTTAGGAGGAAAACTCCCAGGCACAAAGTAACCGTACTAAAAGGCCAGACCACCGAATGTGTACAATCCTACAAATATCTTGGGACGATTATTGATAGTAATTTAAACTTTGAAGAGAACTGTGAAAGGGTGTGCAAAAAGGGTCAGCAACATTTGCATTGCTTGAGAAAACTTGCACACTTCCAAGTTGACCGAATCATAATGACAATGTTTTGTCAGGCTTTTATTGAATCTGTTTTATCCTTTTCTTTAGTGTCATGGTTTGGTCAGATAAAACTGAAACAGAGGAAATCCTTGGATCAGGTAGTTGGATGGTCCAGTCGTTTGCTTGGTGAGCCACAGCTGAGCCTGACATCCCTGTACACCAGACAAGTACAGAGGATGGCTACCTCCATTTTAAATGATGACTCCCACCCTTTGCACTGCCACTTTCAGCTTCTTCCCTCAAGACGGAGGTTTGCTGTCCCAAAAAGTAGAACCCAGCGCTTCAAAAACAGCTTTGTCCCTGCTGCTGTCAAAGAGTTGAACAAGCTGTAGCAATATATTGCACATAATTTAGGTACCTATTTATTAACTCCATTTTATACTTACTTATTTTTGTAGGATGTCACTTGGGTTCTAAATATTTTATTGGGTTTTAGACCTTTGAGTTTTTAACCTCTTTGACTAGTTTTTAACTTTTGATATGACCCTTCTCTCTTACCTCTGGTTTTTGTCCCATCTCTTTGTCTTTTTATACCCTGATTGATGGAGCCTTGAGTATTCTTATCATGTTTATAGTCAGCTTCATATGTGCCTGTGTTTGTGTCTATGTTGAATGTAATTTGTGGCTTGTAAATATGGATGTCACCAGACTGCAAAACAAATCTACCTACGGGTACAAATAAAGTAACCTGAACCTGAACCTGAGGAAATTTCGCTTGCGCCACAGCGCACCAAAATCATGAACTACACCTAAGGCATAGCGTGAGTCAGTGTAAATGGTAGCAGATTGACCCGCAGCATAAGTGCAGTCTTCTGCCAGGGCAACAAGTTCTGCAGCCTGTGCAGAAAGATAAGATGGCAAGGAGCCAGAAAGCAACGTACAATGGTCATCACACACTGCCCACCCCACTTTGTTGTGGCCTACAGAGGGATCAACAGATGCAGAGCCATCAACATACAGAACAAGGTCTGGGTTTGGCAGTGGAATGTCAGAAAGGTCAGGTCTGGGAGAAGTAATAAAGTCAAGCAAAGATAAACAGTCATGGTCACAGTCTGTGTCATCATCACAAGAAGGGGGGGGGGGAGATTGGTGGCTGGGTTAATTGACTGTGCACAGCGTCTGACAGTAAGGTTTGGTGATTCAAGGAGGGTAGAATGATATCTAAGTCACCTTGCATGGGAAAGATGTGACGACTTCTGCTCATTCAGAAGCAGTGCAACAGCATGAGGAACATACAGAGTGAGAGGAGAATACAAAACAATGTCTCGGGATGCCTCTACAGCACGCTCTGCCGCAGCCACAGCCCAGAGACAGAGCGGAAGCCCTGCTGCAACAACATCCAGCTTACAGGAGTAATACGCAACTGAGCGAAGTCTGTCACCGTGGGGCTGCAGGAGAACGGAGGTCATGCATCTGGATTTCTCATCAACATATTGAACAAAAGGTTTAGATGGACCAGGAAGTGAAAGTGTTGGAGGAGCCAAAAGAGCTTTCTTCATGTTTTCAAAGGAGTCATCATCAGCAGGTGTCCACTCAAGAGGGAAGTGTGATGGACCCTGTGATGGAATGATGTCATGCATTGGTCTCTCAATGCATGAAAAATCAGGAATAAAAGAGCGGCAATAAAAACCATACCAAGGAAAGAAAGGAGCTCCTTTTTCGTTTTTGGTTTGTTCATGTGACAGATTGCCTGTGCGCGTTTTGGAGAGAGAGATTTGCCCTGACTGGAAATTTGGTGACCCAAAAATGTGACCACTGGTTTGCAAAATTGCAGTTTTGACCTTGAAGCCTTGTGGCCTTCTGCAGCAAGGTGACACAAAAACTTTAAGGAGTCAGCTTGACATTGTGCTTCATTTGGCGCGCACAGCAAAAGGTCATTGACATATTGAATCAAGACAGAGCCTTCTGACAGTTGAAGAGAGCTCAAAGAATCCTTGAGGATGGCATTATAAATGGTTGGACTTTCACAGTAGCCCTGGGCCAGTCTGGTGAATGTGTAGAGAGCCCCATTGAATTGGAATGTGAACCAAAACTGTGAGTCTTTGTGGACTGGGATGCTGAAAAACACATTTGACAAGTCCACCACTGTAAAGCAGGTTGAATTTGGAGGAATTTGA
The DNA here is from genome assembly GCA_020510985.1 of Pholidichthys leucotaenia. NCBI lineage: Eukaryota > Metazoa > Chordata > Actinopteri > Cichliformes > Pholidichthyidae > Pholidichthys > Pholidichthys leucotaenia. The sequence continues at coordinate 284,284,453 of CM035848.1, read as the reverse complement.
GTCAAAATGGTGTGGGGGTTGGGAACCACAGGTGTACGCTGGACAATGGCAGCGTTGACAGCCTGGAGGTCTTGAACAAAACGCCATTCAGCAGGTTGGCCCTTATCTTTGATCTTTTTCACAGGAAAAATTGGTGTACAAACCAAAGAATTGGGGGCTGGGATCACTATCCCTTCTTTTAGAAGTGATTCAAAAACAGGAGTGATGCCATCAGTAAAAAACTGAAGTCAGCGGTCCATACAATGTGTGTTGTTTGTAATGGTTTAGACTCAACTTGTAACCATTGTTTTTCATACTCTACATCAGGGCCCTGTGAGAGATGTGATGTGCAATGTGTTTTATGTGGTGGCATGGAAGCTGTAGCATGTGGCGAGAGCTTCTTCCCCATTTCTACCAAATGGAAACTCTGCTCTTCATCTGTCAGTGCCCATTCATAAATGTACAGCAGAGCTGGGAGTTTCAATTTGAGTTCCCTGTGGTGTGCAGAAAAGTGAGAGTGACAGACTGCACATTAAGTCTCTGCCTAACAAACTGAAGGGGCACTGAGGTGAAAATAGGAAGTTGTGAGTGAATGTTTTCCCATCCACCATACATAGCAATGGTTCAGTAAAAAAACTCATGTGTGAAACCTCCACTTGCTTCTTGCGATGCAAGTGAATAAGAGGTCAGGAGAGGCTTTAACCCAGAATCAAATGACAATACTGAATTTGTGGCCCCAGAATCCACCATAAAATCTATCACTTTCCCTGAGACCTCAACAGGCAGAATCAGTAAATCTCTGAAATGAGAAGGAGAATATGATGCAAGTGTCAGTGCTGTGTGCTCAGTATGAGACGTGTGTGTGGCTGCAGCGTGATTTTTATTGGCAAGCATATGTGCAGCATCTGCTGGGGGTGAAGGTATAGAGGTCACACATTGCCCAGTGTTATCTGCCTGGTGTCACTGCTGTTGTTGTTGGGGCTGAAATTATTGCTGAGGAGTTTGTGAGGACTGGGCAGGGCCATGTTCCACGGGTGCTTCGTTGGAAATTGCCTCTGCTCCGGCCACGTCCACGTTAGCTAAACTGCCCAGCCAATCTGTAGCCACTGCGACCCTGGAGCTGTGGACACTGCCTCATCCAATGTCCCTCTTGGCCACAGTTACAGCATTGATTGGGGCCAAAGATTGCAGACGATTGCTGCTGTGGTGGCATGGGCACCCACTGGGCCATAATAAGCAGGGCCTTGTCCAGCTGGTCTTCCTTGGCCTTGTTCCTTTTCTTAGAGTTTAACTCAGTCTTGCGGTGGTGATGTTCAGCATGGCGGAGTACTTCAGTGCAGCTCACTTTTTCTCATCCAATGCAGGTCTGTTTAACCTCCGCTGCCAAACTTGGGAACAGTCTTGCCATGAACAACATGTTAAGGTGTGTGCCATAGGTGCCCTTATCATCCATGTAGTTGTCATCCTTTGGTGGGGCAATTCCTGCAGCTCCATTAAACACCTTTCGAAGTCTGTGGAAAAAGTCCCCTGGCGTTTCATTATCTTTCTGTCGGCACTCTGCCACCTTAGTGAGGTTTGAAGTTTTCTGGCATTGTTCATGGATGGCTGTGATGAAGTACTCCAAGAGCTCCTTGTAGTCTTTATTCTTGGTGTCTTCCCAACTCTGGTAGCCAGGCCTGATGTCAAGCTTAAACACTGGCATTAACTTAGCAGTATTTGTGGGGGTGCATTTCTGTGCCATTACTCTCCGTAGTTCAAAGAAAGTGGGGCGATATGTGTCACAAAAATGGCCTCAACTGCTCGCAGAAATGCATTGGGTCGTTTTCCAGTTGGGACAGGGTGGCAGAAAACTTAGGTATGTCTTCTGGTGGCCATGGCTTAAATACAAGTTGTGGGCCAGTTGGTCCCATAACCTCTACCATGGGCATTGTAGACTCCAGCAGTTGCTCATCCTCTGCTTTTGGTGTGGAGTGTTGATCACGGTGCTGTGTGTTAGGCAATGAGTCGTGAATAGAAGGCTGTAGAAGATTTCTGAGTTCTCTGAATGGCTTTTTCCTAATCACCTCTTGCTCTGTCTTCTCAAGGGCTAGCATGTTTGGATCGAGAGGGAGTAGAAAAGGGTATGAATCATCCTCTCTGTTCACAGCAAATGGGCCAGGCAGTGTTGGGTACAATATGGCAGTGAAAGGATTAGTAGGGCAAGGTTGGGGTAGGATGGGTCGATCACGCTCGTATTGCGGCAGTACGGGGTCCGCAGCAGTGTGTAAAAATTGTTTTTTGTGTAGTATGTGAACTTTCTCTGTCTTTCTTCTTCTGTTCATTGTCCTTTCTGTTCTGTTCCTGCTTATCCCTATGTGCTTTTGCCTCTGTTAACCACATTTCAGCCGCGCCCTTCTCTGCCTGCAACCTTGCCAACTTCTCTCTGTCCTTCTTACTCTGCTTCCTCTTTGTCTGTACTTTCTGAAACTCACCATTTATCATATCCCTTAGTGTGCTAATAACCTCCACAGAGAAAGACCCTCTAGCAGGAAATCCACTCTCATAGATCCATTTTTGCAAAAACTCAACACTCTCAGGACCGTAGTTGTCAGTCATATATTTCACCTTTGGGCCACTCATCCCGGAGCAGTCCTGTTTGGTCTTTGACTTAGAAGACCCCATATTTATTTATGGACCAATTCAACTGTCAACTGTCACAAAACGTCTTAAGTGCCCAGTATGATGCATTCTATTATTGACCACTGGTTACTGCCAGTGCATCTCACTGTGTCTCAGACTATATCCCCAAAAACCTGTTTATAACAGGTACTGTACATTGCCTGTAGTGGGACTCTAACCCACTATATGTACACAGATATTGGTCCAGTAAGGTGAATTAGACAACTGACAATGTACCAGTACAATTTGCACAAAGGGCACAATAGAACTTACTTACTTTAATTTTAGGAGACTTGTAAAATGGATTCTTCTGGATAGTGTGACACCCCCTCGCCGCCGCCACACTCCGTCGCCAAACTGGGCAAAAAAGAGAAGAACTCTATTCGGGGTGATCAACCTGCGTTGACGAACGAAGGTGGGCAATCAACTATCCCACTTCTTGACACCAGAAATGTAACCGAATTTATTTGGAATGCCCTTTTAGGTCCTGGAGGCAATAATCAGTCAGATCTGTGAGTTGAATAGCTGTTTATTTGCTGCAGCAAAGAATGGAAAGGAGAACAGGAATCTGATGAGTTCAGCCACTGCCCTGCTCAAGGCAAGAAACATCAGCCTCTTTATAGCAAATCACTACTTCCCCGTATTGGGGAAAGAATAAACACTCAGCAAGTTCAAAAACAACAGTGTACAGAGGCCTGTGACTCATGTTTACACAATGATGGTCAAGAGGTCATTTTCCAAGAAGACACTATCACATGCTGGCTATATAAATACATGACAGTTTGTACAGATGGAAAGAGCTAATTCCAGACAAACAGAAGGCCCCTGAATCATCATTTGCACCACACATGAACAGTACTTTTCTATATGGGTTAAAAGTCACAGTAAATTTCCACCACAGGCCTTTTTGGGGTGCTGTAGCACCCCAAAATTTAAACTCAGCACCCCTAAAAATTGGAGTGAACAGTTCCTGGTTTTACTCCTCTTGCAAACTGTCCTGGACTCTCTAGCTCCATTAAAAATTAAGCAGCCCAGAGCCAAACTTGAGCCGTGGTTTAATGACAGAACTCAGGCAGTCAGAAGGGAGTGCCGCAAAGCCGAGCACAGATGGAAGAAGGACAAGTTGCAGTTCAAATCTTAAAGGACCACTGGCATCACTACCAGAACTGTATTAAAGAGGCTAAAAGGAAACGTATATCTAATATTATTGTAGCAAACTGTCATCACCCACGTGTGGTATTTAAAACTATTGACTTTGTTCTCAATGCCTCACCATCTGTCAGTATGGAAGCATCATTTGTAGCATGCAATAACCTTTTACATTTTTTATTGATAAGGTCACCACCATTAGGGCTGTCATCCCAGCTCCTGCTTCTGACCCTTCTGTGAGAGCGGTAAAGGGCACACTTTGTCAAAATTTGATGGATGGTGATCTTTGACCTGATCTGCCCCTGACCTGACCTATGTAATTAACTGGGGATTATCTCTAATGACAAGGGGATTAGTGTGGGTATAGAATGTCAATTATAATTGACCAATGGATTAGTGCGGGATTACTGTGTGTATAGAATGTCAATTATATATGCTTTTAAAACATGATCTTTGACCTATCACACACACGCATTCACACATTGATACACAGGCGCTGGTCTGACCCACAGGGAGCGAAGACTGTTTCTTCAAATTAGATTTTCACAAAAGTGTACCATCAACTTTTTGGATTTTGCTGAGCACATTCTGATAAGGGTTTAGAAGCAGACTGACCTGAGGAATTCATGTAAGGCCCCTCCAGCAGCCTGCAACACATTCCGCTTCTCCCCTTATCCTGTTCTGCCCGTCACACAAGATGTGGAATGTTTATAGTTTGTCGGGTTTTTTCCTACAGAAAAAAGTATTGCATACACAGCTGATGCGTTTAAATTTTCAAACAACTAAATACTTAAATAAGAAAAGACCATTCTCTTAGCTAAACAGAAATGAATATTTCCCTCTGTCAGTCTCTGGAACCGAACACTGATGATATCATCCTTCCTAAAGCTCTGAGTTACCTCGGGCTTAACCAACACACACACGTACAGACAGACACAGACACGGAGAGTGAGAGAACATTGTGATTAGAGTTATAGGATTCTGAAACAATTAACTTGTAATAACGTGTACTTACTTCTCTGCACAAGGGTATTTTTTTTATCTTTGTATTAACAAATTACATGTTTACACAAACTGTTGATACAAACTCTGACTTTGAAACTGGTAGTTATATTTACACAAACCTGCTTCAGCATTATTGCTTCAACCATTTATTAGTTTGAAAAGTCTATTCAATACCTGTTTGCCAGAATTACCATAAAACCTCACCGATGTCAAAATCTACCTCAAAATCTTGCCTAAATCTGGATGAAACTGTTTACTTTTTTTGAAAAAGGTTGGTTTAATTTGTGGTGACATTCCCCCCCCCCCCCCATCTTTAACCATTTTATATTTTCCACAGAATATTCTGTGTTATACCTACACAGCTGTACAAACCAATAAATAAACATTTTTTTGTATGTTCTTATTATTTTTTTTATTTTGTCTGTATTATGAGGAGCATGAACAAATAGAATGCAATGATATTAAATTCTCAAGTGTGAAACAAAGCAAAACTTGCAACATAGCACAAATGTCTATCACAGCATGCAGTAGCGATAGACAGTAGTGATGCCCGATAGATCGGACATCGAGTTTATAGTTTGTTTTTGTCCTATAGAAATAAATATTGCATAACCAACTTTGTCTCTACCTTGAGCTCAACAATTTCTCAGACTGGTGACCTAAGGCCTGAGGTTGTCTATAAAGCAGTTAAGGATCCTTCTGCTTGAGGAATTGTGTTACCAACACGTTTTGGCTCAGAGAAAAACACAAACTGAATTCTGAAAATATCAGTTTAACTAGTATAAGCTTTAAACAACTAAAAATGAACACTTTAATGGATCAACATCTTGTGTCTTCCAAAGAGTACTTCTGTCTAAGTATTTATCGACTTAAAATACACCCATTCTATGTGTGCTATTCAATAATTTTCAAATCTCACACCACTAACAACCCCTTCCCTCCCTCCCCTCAGCAGCATCATAACTGTGTCTCCCGGGGTCAGAAGGCTGCTTACATTTTTCAGCGTTGGTCGGTCATTCAAACAGTAGCGTGTTATTTAAAAGTTGGGGGGGGGGGTTCTGATAACACAGACATTTTTTAACATTCCATTCACTTTTTTTTTTTCCCCAATGATCCAAACAATATTTTTCACTCTACAGTCGGTAAATGGGGTGTTGCGGTGGCGGAGTGGTTAGCACTGCGGCAGCACAGCAACTTACCCTTGGCCAGGGGATCCTGGGTTCGATCCCAGCCCCCGACCAACAGTGATCTGTGTGGAGTTTGCATGTTCTCCCCGTGTCTGTGTGGGTTTACTCCGGGATTTCTCCAGTTTCCTCCCACATGCCAAAAACATACAAGTTAGGTTAACTGGCATCAAACTGGGGATTCTAAATTGTCCTTAGGTATGAATGTGAGAGTGAATGGTTGTCTGTCTCTCTGTGTTGGCCCTGCGATGGACTGGCGATCTGTCCAGGGTGTACCCTGCCTCTCGCCCAAAGATGCTGGGATAGGCTCCAGCCCCACCGCGACCCGAAAAGGATTAAGCGGAAGAAGATGAATGAATGAATGAGTCGGTAAATGTAAAAGCGATTGATCAATAAATCAGACTAAAGTGAGATGAGGACAAATATTCACGATTCACCTCAACAGTTTCCACACACGAGTTATTCGATTATATTTAGTGAGTTTAAGTTTATTCGGTTTGGTTTCATAATACATAAAAAATATAAGAAAGGGCATCCGGACGTCAAAACGTATACGATATTTACTGAGTAAATTATTTTATTCAATTTATTTCAAAACTTTATCATTTGCAAATGTATTTACCACGGCAAATTCTAATTAAAAAAAACTTGAAAAAAATAAGGCAATGGCTTTTACCCTCTTTTCCAAGTTTCAAAGTCTGCATTACTTGTGGGTAGGTAGAGAGCTAAAGAGTATTTATTGACTTTTAAAAAAGCATTCGACACATTAGATCATACCATTTTACCGTCTACATTAGAAAAATGTGGTATAAGAACTCACCAATCTATACAAAGAATGCAGAGTCGTTCTATCCAATGAACAGAGAAGGGAGAGTCCTCCCCTATGACGGTCTACAGGTGGGTCCCTACCGTCAACCAATGAACCTACAGGGTGGAGTGTGTGAAAATCGGATAAATAAGTAGCCTGAAATCGGAAAAATTAAACAATTTTCAGAAAAAGACAAAAAAAAAACCCCAAAAAACCAACTCACCATGACTAAGAGGCTGAGCGACCTCTGAGTGGGTCGCTGATCATCTGATCAGCGAAACACCCATCTCCACCTGGCTACAGAGTGTTCCGGGATTAGCGCAGAAAAAGAGAATGTTGTATCTGTGGCGCATCCAGACCCCCTCAACCGGGAGTCTTCAGGAGGAATGGCAGTTACAAGATGGAGGTAGAAGGGGTTACGCAAGTAGTAAACTGTGTTGGATGAAGGAGAAACTTTTGGCCCGCTCTCCAGAAAAGCCACACTTTCGGCCGTGGACTGGAGCGTACTGCGAAACATGATTTACACCGATCTGAAAATAAGCGATGTATATCGCCAACAGACTGAGGTGGAGGACAAGCCTGCTAGAAAAGACCTACAGACCCAGACGCCTGTGCGAGTGAAAGAAGAGCAACTACTGGTATTCACTACCAGAAGAGTGTTGGCTAGTAGTGTTTGGGAGACAAAGGCGTCCCCGTCTGGGAAGTGGTACTTCCGAGCCACTCGTCAACTATCAACAGGTGACGCCCCATCTGACGACAAATTAATCTTGCAGCAGTTCAGTTCCAAATGCGGTGTGTTCCAGACAGCGTTATGTCTGCCTACAACGGTGTGGGTCAAAATGGTTGATGAGAAAGGGGAAAAGCTCAAGGCCCTCTTCATTTCCAGCCGTACTGTGAGAGATGTGATCAAGGTGAAAAAACCCTAGCTTTTCCAGATGACGTTACCCCACGACCCCCCGCACCTAATCCCACCCCTCCTAATGATTTAAAAGAAGACCGCCGACCACCCATCTGGCCCCAAGCCAAAATGGAGGAAAATCCATGTGTGACTCTCCAAGGGTGTTTTGAACAAGACCCTTGGGTAAAAATTATCGTCTCTGAAAATATTGAGCGTGGATGACTGCCCGTCTTCACAAACACACTCCCTGGATACCAAGGGTCCTCGTCAACCGTCTTCACCTACCCTCCCTTCTGCAACGGATTGGATCCGTTCTATGGATGCTGAAGAATACACCGCTGACCCTTCACACAGTTCTTCCTCTACAAGCCTCGCTGTGGTTTTTGAGGAAGATGACTCAATATACACGGCGGATCATCTACCTCCTGTGTGTCTGGATATAGTAAAATTTGGGTTGATAAGATTTCTGGATGTTACCATCGGCAAATACAAAGAAGAAACATGCGACGGTTGTCAGGTGAACCACTTGGATCAAAACCACCATGATTGCCCGGTGGAGTCGGAGTATTTTTTTTAACCCACTTTGAAGAGATCACAAAAAGACTGCGGAACAGGCCCATCATTCCAGCGCTCTAGAGACTGACCGAATTAAACTACATGTATACTTGTATACAGGTGTACGTCGGAATTACAGCGGCTTTCCTTCATGAACTTAGACAAACACCACGCATCACCCCCTAGATTTCTGAGATTTCAGAAATGTTTGCGGGTGATGAGAAGATGGCTCATCATTTGCAAAGAGCTGAGGACACTATTAGCAGGGTTGTCTGGATGGTGAGAACTTTTGGGAGGAGGATTTTGTGGGCAATTCTGACAACAAGAAGGGTTATGATATGGACGTTGATACAGACTCAGATATCGATTCTGACACAGAGTCGGAAAAAACTGATGGTGAAATGTAATAAAATGATTTTTAAATTAAATTTGCATGCTTTTTTAAACTATCTTTGTTCCACAACAAATTGGCTGCTGGGATGAAATAAAAAAGGCCCGTACATCGCAACGTCGCTGTATAATTTCCTTTTAGGTAGTGGTTTTTTTTGTTTTTTTTTTCACTTGAATGCATGGAAAATGTAGATGTGTAAAAAACGTGTTTTACAATACTGGAGATTTTTGATTTTGTCTAATCTTTACCGTGATTGTAAGAACAAAATAAATCTGTTCCATTTACTAAAGTGTGGATTACTTCTTTTTTTTTTGGGTCCAAATGATTCAAAAATGAATAAATAGTTGAGAGTTTTGTCGTTCCTTAGGCCTTGGCTTTTATTACACTGCAAAATGGTACTTACATCCTGTAGGGTGGATCTTGTCGGTGTTGAACTGAGCTGTTGAATTTCTGCAAATGCCTTGTGACTCAGTTTTCATTTTTGATGATAATATCAATTCAAATAAATCGAGGGTTATATCTGGTAACATCCAGAAATCTTATCAACCCAAATTTTACTATATCCAGAAACACGGGAGGTAGATGATCCGCCGTGTATATTAAGTCATCTTCCTCAAAAACCACGGCAAGGCCTGTAGAGGGAGAACTGTGTGGAGGATCAGCGGTGTATTCTTCAGCATCCATAGAACGGATCCGCTCCATTGCAGAAGGGAGGGTAGGTGAAGACGGTTGAGGAGGACCCTCGGTATCAAGGGAGCATGTTTGTGAAGGTGGGCAGTCATCCTCGCTCATTATTTTCAGAGACGATAATTTGAGTCAGAGTTTGTATCAACACCATGTAAACATGTAATTTGTTAATACAAAGATAAAAAATACCCTTGTGCAGAGAAGTAAGTACACGTTATTACAAGTTAATTGTTTCAGAATTGTATAACTCTGATCACAACGTTCTCTCTTTCTTCGTGTCTGTGTCTGTCTGTGTGTGTTGGTTAAGCCCGAGGTAACTCAGAGCTTTAGGAAGGATGATATCATCAATGTTCAGTTCCAGAGCCTGGCAGAGGGAAATATTCATCTCTGTTTAGCTAAGAGAATGGTCTTTTCTTATGTAAGTATTTAGTTGTTTGAAAATTTAAACGCATCAGCTGTTTATGCAATATTTTTTTCTGTAGGAAAAAAACCGACAAACTATAAACATTCCACATCTTGTGTGATGGGTATAGCAGGATAAGGGGAGGAGTTTTATGTGTTGCGGGCTGCTGGATGGGGCCTGACACGAATTCCTCAGGTCAGTTTACTTCTAAACCCTTATCAGAATGTGCTCAGCAAAATCCAAAAGGTTGCTCAGGTCAGTCTGCCTCTAAACCCTTATCAGAATGTGCTCAGGAAAATCCAAAAAGTTGATGCTACACTTTTGTGAAAATCTAATTTGAAGAAACAGCCTTTGCTCCCTGCGGGTCAGACCAGCGCCTGTGTATCAATGTGCAATGTGTGTGTGTGTGTGTGTGTGTGTGTGTGTGTGTGTGTGTGTGTGTGTGTGTGTGTGTGTGTGTGTGTGTGTGTGTGTGAATTCTGGTGCTTATTTGGTCACTCTTGACTGATGTGTTTCGTAAAATGAACAAACTAAGAACATGTCACAAATTATCCTTGAAAGCTGCCCTCCCATAATTAGCATTCCATTCTCATGCTAATCCCACAGGTCAAAGATCATTTTTAAAAGCACATTTAATTGCCATTCTATACCCACACTAATCCCCGCACTAATCCCATAGGTCAATTATAATTGACATTTGATACCCACACTTTCCCCATGTCATTAGAGATAATCCCCAGTTAATTACATAGGTCAGGTCAGGGGCAGGTTAGTTCAAAGGTCACCATCCATCAAATTTTGACATAAAATGTACCCTTTATCTCTTCTGTGTCTGTCCCTTGCTCTACTGTTTTTAATCAGTTTGAGCCTGTTACCCTGCTACAATTACAGGATATGGTTGATCATATTAAGTCCTCAGGTTCCCCTTGTGATGCTTTCCCTCGTTGATTTTTTAAAGAAGTCTTTCCTATCATAGGTCAGTCAGTTTTAATTCAGTTCAATTCAACTTTATTTATATAGTGCAATTTCACAACAGTCATCTCATAGTACTTTCAACTGTAGGGGAAACCCCTACAATTGCAGAAAGACCCCAACAATCAGGCGATCCCCTGTGAGCAAGCACTTGGTGACGGTGGAGAGGAAAAACTCCCTTTTAGCAGGAATAAACCTCCAGCAGAACATTTTAACCATTTTAAATAACAGTTTATCTTCCAGTGTGGTTCCTGCAAATTTTAAACATGCAGTAGTTAACCCCTGGATTAAGAAATCTGGTCTTGATCACACTGTGTTAGCTGCTTTTAGACCAATCTCCAAGCTACCTTTTATTTAAAAAAATTGGAGAAAATAGTTTATTTTCAGTTGAAGGCTTTTGTGGATGAACATGATATCATAAAGAAGAAGAAGAAGAAGAAGAAGAAGAAGACATCTCTATTGTTATTCAGTCCATATAGCCAATCATGTGCAGTAGAACAAAATTACGTTTCTCCTATCTACAATGTTAATCACACGTCGAATCAGAGGGGTCACTGCCATGCAAGGTGCCGCCACAAACAACTTCTCCTTCCACCATTCTATTACACTGAGCACCAAGCTAGAAGGCGGGAAGTATCATTTTTATATGGTCTTTGGTATGACCCGGCTGGGACTTGAACCCCCAACCTCCTGGTTGTGGGGCAGATGCTCTATCAACTAGTGGTTTGGCCAAGGTGTTCCAATCAGGTTTTAAAACCCTACATAGTACAAAGTCAGCACTATTAATGTTTTTAATGACATCCTTTAGCTGTCTGATTCTGGTGGTTATGTGGTTCTTGTTTTGCTTGACCTAACCGCCGCCTTTGGTACAATGGACCATCACATTTTAATTTCCCGCCTGCAGCATCTTGTGGGTATTTCTGGTATGGCATTGGAATGGTTCAGGTCCTATTTAACCGACAGAACTATGTGTGTACAGTAAGCCTTGCTGGCTCTGAATCCTGCTCTGCTTCCCTGTCATGTGGTGTCCCACAGGGCTCAATTTTAGGGCCCCTGCTCTTTTCACTTTCTGCTTCCACTGGGTTCAGTTCTTAGAAAGCATGGTATCTCCTTCCACTGTTATGCTGACGACTGTTAAGTCTATGTTCCATTAAAGCAGAAGGAGGGTTTCTCAATCAAATCACTGCTTGAATGCCTTAATGACATTAAAGATTGGATGGCAGTAAACGTCTTAAGTTTTAATGAAAAGAAGACAGAAGTGATCGTGTTTGGACCCAGTGGCTTTTGTGAGCCCCCCATCCCCCATTGACCTGGGCCCCTTGGCAGGGTTTGTCCAACCTACTGTTACTAATCCGGGTTTTAAGATGGACAGTGATTTTAAATTAGACCGTCAAATTGCTACAGTAGGTGAAGTGAAGCTTTTTTCATTTAAGGCAATTGGCAAAGGTTAAACCCATCCTTTCCATCAAAGCAGCACTTTGAAATAGTAATCCATGCTTTCATCACATCTCAGCTGGATTATTGTAATTCAATTCAATTCAACTTTGTTTATTAGTGCCATTTCACAACAACAGTCATATCATAGCACTTTGAACTGTAGGGGAAACCCCCACAATTGCAGAAAGACCCCAGCAATCAGGCGATCCCCTGTGAGCAAGTGCTTGGTGACGGTGGAGAGGAAAAACTCCCTTTTAACAGGAAGAAACCTCTAGCAGAACCAGGCTTAGGGAGGGGCAGTCATCTGCTGCAACTGGCTGGGGGATGAGGGGATAGAGAAGATGAAAAGAACAGACATGTAAAGAGCAAACAGCACAATGGGGACTCAATCTATGGGACAGAACAAACAGATGTTAATGACTGGCAAAAATATTCCATTGAGAGTGAAGAAAGGAGTGAAGCCCAGTGCATTATTGGAGGTCTCCTGCCTGTCTAAACCTATTAGCAGCATAACTAAGGGAGGGTTCAGAGACACATGATCCCTCCCTAATTATAGGCAATATCAAAAAGGAAGGTTTTAACCCTATTCTTAAAAACAGAGATCAAGTCTGACTCCTGAATCCAGATTGGCAGGTGATTCCACAGGAGAGGAGCTTGATAACTGAAGGCGCTGCCTCCGATTGTACTTTTGGAGATTCTAGGTATTACAAGTAATCCTGCATTTTGGGAGCGTAATGCTCTGTTAGGATAAAAGGGTAGTATCAGATCTTTTAAATAAAAAGGGGCCTGATTGTTTAGAGCTTTGTAAGTGAGAAGAAGGATTTTAAACTTAATTCTAAACTCTATAGAAGCCAATGAAGGTAGGCATGAACCGGAGAGATATGATCTCTCTTTCTAGTACCTGTTAAAACTCTTGCTGCAGCATTTTAGATCAACTGAAGACTTTTTAAAGATGTTTTAGGACAACTTGATTATAAAGAATTACAATAATCTAATCTAGAGCAAACAAAAGCATGGATCAGTTTCTCAGTATCACTCTGAGACAAGATGCTCCTAATCTTGGCAAGATTACGCAAATGATAGAAGGCAGTCTTAGAAACAAGTTTAATATATGAATTGAAAAACAGATCTTGATCAAAAATATCTCCATGGTTCCTCACAGAACTATTCAGAGAAAGAGTAACCACATCCAAACTAAGAGTTTGATCTGGAAAGGTATTTCTAAGGTTTTTTGAACCAACTAGAATGACTTCAGTCTTATCTGAATTTAATAGCAGGAAATTACAAGTCATCCGAGCTTTGATTTCCTTAAGACAGGCTTCTAACTTGGCTAATTTATTGCTATCATCTGGCTTCATTGACAGGTATAATTGTGTGTCATCTGCATAAAAATGAAAATGTGTACAGTGTTTTCTAACAATGTTGCCTAACGGAAGAATCATCATCATCATACTAAAATGAGTAGGGCCTAGCACAGATCCCTGTGGAACTCCATGACTGAGCTTTGAATTGGAAGAAAACTCATTATTGACATGAACAAACTGGAACCTATCAGGTAAATAAGATCTAAACCACTGCAACGAAGTTCCATTAAGTCCAACATAGTGTTTTAATGTATCAAGTAAAATATTATGATCGATAGTATCAAAAGCTGCACAAAGGTCTAAAAGGACAAGTACAGAAACAAATCCATTATCAGATGCGATAAGGAGGTCATTAGTGACCTTCAATAAGGCTGTTTCAGTACTATGATAGATTCTAAATCCAGATTGAAACTCTTCAAATAAACCATTTCCCTGCAAGTGGTCAAATAATTGCGTAGCAACAACTCTTTCTAAGATTTTTGAAATGAAAGGGAGATTAGAGATTGGTCTATAGTTAGCTAAAACTCCTGGATCCAGCGTTGGCTTTTTGAGTAAGGGTTTAATTACAACAGTTTTAAAAGCCTGCGGTACATGGCCTAATGTGAATGAAGAATTGATTATTTGAAGAATAGAGCTACCAATAAATGGGAAGACTTCTTTAAATCATCATCATCATCATCATAGCAGTCTGTCGTGGGTGACAATGACTGTTTCATTTAGGTCTGATCAGATTCTTTAGCCTTCCACTGCCAGGAACTCCTGTCTATATCCAACTTCTTCAGGTTTCTTTTTACAGTGTCTTTAAATCTGAGACTTGGTCTACCCTGATTGTGTTTGCCCTCACATAACTGTGAGTAGAGTAACTGCCGAGGGAGACGCTGGTGGTCCATCCTCTCTACATGTCCAAGCCATCTCAGGTTCATCTGTATTAGCGTATCCTCCATTGATGGTAGACCAGCTCGTTTCAACATTTCTGTGTTGGTCATCTTGTCTTTCCATGAGATGTTCATTATGGCTCAAAGGTGTCTCATCTTGTACACGTGGAGTTTCTTTACCTGCACTCTGTAGACAGTCCAAGTTTCAGCACCGTACAATAGAGGAGCCAGTACTGTTGCTCTGTACACTTTGCATTTCACATGGATAGACACATCGATTGTTCCACAGTCTCTCCCTCAAGTTTCCAAACACAGCGCTCGCTCTTCCCATTCTGAGAGATAGTTCATCCTCCAGCCTAGCATTCTCTGAAACAGTACTCCCTAGATACTTGAAAGTCTTGCACTTGACTAGTGGCTCTGTACCAATGCTGATCTCTTCTGGTAGTGATGTTGATAACTGAAACTTTGGTGGTTGATAAAGGCACTCTGTCTTCTTGATGTTGATTTTGAGGCTGAATTGGCTAGCTGCTGTTGCAAATTTTTCCACTAAAGATTGCAGATCTTCTGCACTGTATGCAACTAGAGCGCTGTCGTTGGCAAAGAGCATTTCTCTTCCTACCTTTATTGATTTCTTACTCTTGGCTTTAAACTGTGCCACACTGAACAAGTCTGCTTCTTTCCTTGTTTGAATGTATACTCCCTCTGAAGTGTCTTTGAAGGTCACCTCAAGCATGGCTGCCAGATATAGCAAGAAGAGTGTAGGCACCAGCGCACACCCTTGTTTCACCCCATTGCTTACTGAAAAGTCTTTAGATACTGAACCACTCATTACTACATTTGCTTGCATACCTGTATGGAGTGCCTCGATCAGGCTGACAAACTTCTCTGTACAGCCATATTTCTTGAGTACCTGCCAAAGTCCTTGTCGCGAAACAGTATCGAAGGCTTTACTGAAGTCTATGAAGACTACATAAAGCGGCATGTTCTGTTTGATACAGTTTTCTTGAACCTGTTTCAAGCAGAAAATGATGTCCATTGTGCTTCTTCCACTTCTAAAGCCGCACTGGGTTTCCGGTAGTACATTCTGCGAGATGTGTTCATTGAGTCTGTTCAGTAGTACACGTGAGAGAATCTTACCAACAATGGCTAGCAGGGATATACCTCGGTAATTTCCACAATCTTTTCTGTCACCTTTCTTGAACAAAGGCACAATACTTGCATCCTTCCAGTCTTGAGGTACTTTCTGGGCATCCCATGCACACGGGGACAAAACTGTTGGTACCCCTCTGTTAATGAAAGAAAAACCCACAATGGTCACAGAAATAACTTGAATCTGACAAAAGTGGTAATAAAGAAAAATTCTACGAAAATTAACCAATGAAAATCAGACAATGCTTTTGAATTGTGGTTCAACAGAATTATTAAAAAAAAAAAAAACCTCATGAAACAGGCCTGGACAAAAATGATGGTACCCCTAGAAAAGATTGAAAATAATGTGACCATAGGGACATGTTCAACCAAGATGTGTCCTCTAATTAACATCACAGGTGTCTACAAACTTGTAATCAGTCAGTCGGCCTATTTAAAGGGTGACAAGTAGTCACTGTGCTGTTTGGTGACATGGTGTGTACCACACTAAACATGGACTAGAGGAAGCAAAGGAGAGAGTTGTCTCAGGAGATCAGAAAGAAAATTATAGACAAGCATGTTAAAGGTAAAGGCTATAAGACCATCTCCAAGCAGCTTGATGTTCCTGTGACTACAGTTGCACATATTATTCAGAAATTTAAGATCCACGGGACTGTAGCCAACCTCCCTGGATGTGGCCGCAGGAGGAGACGGATGAAACGAATGGTAACAAAAGAACCCAGAACAACCTCTAAACACATCCATGGTGAACTCCAAGGTCAAGGTACATCAGTGTCAGATCGCACCATCCGTCGTTGTTTGAGCCAAAGTGGACTTCATGGGAGACGACCAAGGAGGACACCACTGTTGAAAAGAAATCATAAAAAAGCCAGACTGGAATTTGCCAAACTGCATTTTGACAAGCCACAAAGCTTCTGGGAGAATGTCCTATGGACAGACAAGACAAAACTGCAACTTTTTGGCAAGGCACATCAGCGCTATGTTCACAGACGCAAAAATGAAGCATACCAAGAAAAGAACACTGTTTCTACTGTGAAACATGGAGGAGGTTCTGTTATGTTCTGGGGCTGCTTTGCTGCATCTGGCACAGGGTGTCTTGAATCTGTGCAGGGTACAATGAAATCTCAAGACTATCAAGATATTCTAGAGAGAAATGTGCTGCCCAGTGTCAGACAGCTTGGTCTCAGTCGCAGGTCATGGGTCTTGCAACAGGATAATGACCCAAAACACACAGCTAAAAACACCCAAGAATGGCTTAGAGCGAAACATTGGATTATTCTAAAGTAGCCTTCTATGAGTCCTGATCTAAATCCTATTGAACATCTGTGGAAGGAGCTGAAACATGCTGTCTAGAGAAGGCACCCTTCAAACCTGAGACAACTGGAGCAGTTTGCTCATGAGGAGTGGGCCAAAATACCTGCTGAGAGGTGCAGAAGTCTCATTGACAGTTACAGAAATTGTTTGATTGCAGTGATTGCCTCAAAAGGTTGTGCAACAAAATATTAAGTTAAGGGTACCATCATTTTTGTCCAGGCCTGTTTCATGAGTTTGTATTTTAAAATAATTCTGTTGAACCACAATTCAAAAGCATTGTTTGATTTTCACTGGTTAATTTTCATAGAATTTTTCTTTATTACCACTTTTGTCAGATTCAAGTTATTTCTGTGACCATTGTGGGTTTTTCTTTCATTAACAGAGGGGTACCAACAATTTTGTCCCTGGCCTTATCTCATGGATGAGCTTATGCAGGCAGTTGGTCAGCTGAACACCACCAAATTTCCACACTTCTGCTGTAATTCCATCCCTTCCTGGAGTTTTACCATCCTGTGTTGTCCTGATAGCTGCCATTAGTTCATCAAGATTTGATGGTTCATCCAGACTTGGTACAGCTGGTCGCTGCACTAAAACTTCTTTAGCCTCTTCAGTGAGATCTCCAGGGTTGTTTAGTAGTTGGTCAAAGTGGTCTGCAAATCTGTCCAGGATCTTGTCTTTCTCCTGCAAAACTGTTTCACCATCCATAGCCTTTGGTTGAATCAATCCTCTTGGTTTAGGGCCACAGATTTCTCTCAAACCTGTGAAGAATGTTTTCATGTCCTTCCTGTCTGCTGCAGTTTGAAGTTCCTCCATTTTTTCATCCCACCAGTTGGACTTCATCTCTCTGGTGTACTTCTGTAGCTCACTCTGAGCCTTTGAGTATTTCTTCTTTTTCGACCTTGTGTTACACTGTAGGTTTTCCTGCCTAGCTGTATTCCTCGCTTCTAGTAGTTTCTTCAGATGTTCATCATGCTCATCAAACCAATCTTGATGTTTCCTCTCAGGGTGGCCTAATACATCACTCGCAGTCTGATACACCGTATCCTTCAGTGTTGCCCATTTTTCTTCTATGTCATTCTCTGAGTTGTTGCTGTCCCAGTCTTTCAAGTTTTCATCCATTTCCTGTGTAAGTTCTTCCTGCTTCTTTTGGCCTTTCAGTGCACTAGTGTTTAGCTTCCGTGGTGGCTTCACACCCATCCTGCAGTGCTGTTTTCATCTGCAAATCCTTAATCTAGATGTCAGCATAACATGATCAGTACCACAGTCTGTGCCTCTCATTGCTCTGGTGTCCAGTACATCCCTTATGTCTCTCTGCCTTACTATGATGTAGTCTAAGTGCCAGTGCTTGGATCTTGGGTGCATCCGTGTCTTCTTGTGTTTGTCCTTGTGCTTAAATAGAGTGTTGGTTATCACAAGGTTGTACTCTGAACATAGTGCAAGTAGAAGTTCTCCATTAGCATTGCACTTGCCTACTCCATGACTGCCTAGCACTCCTTTCCATTTCTCAGTGTCCGAACCAACTCTGGCATTAAAATCTCCAACGAGTATCAGCCTGTCATCAGTCGGTACACGCCTGATAGTCTCACGTAAATTACTGTAGAAGTCTTCCTTCGCCTCCTCTGTGTTGGTCATTGTTGGTGCATATACACTGATGAGTGTGGCATACATCTTCTGCTGTAGTGGGAGTCTCATAGTCATTATCCTGTTGTTGATTGGCACCGGTTCAGAATCAGAATCAGAATAAAGTTTATTGCCAAGTACATTTACAAGTAGGTAAACATACGAGGAATTTGACTTGACATTGGAAAGCGCCTGATAGGCGGATCCCAATGACGCGGCAAGCCATGAAGGCGCCTGTCAACAGAGGAGAATAGAGGGCAAAGGTCAGGAACAAAACAATAGGTAGAGAGAAAAAAATCATAGTTAATCAGAATAATGCTCTTAAGTGAGCCGAATTATGATCACCAGAAAAAAACCCTCGATGCACAATTAGCAGACAATATATCACACTTAACATACAGAGCAGTAGAGAGCAGTGAGTGATTGTTTTCGTCAGTATAATGAGTCAGTCATGTGTGTGTGTTGGATGCAGAGGTGGTGGTTATCAGTTGCTGGTGAAACAGTAGAGGTCTCTCTCTCAGCAGATGTTATGACTAGTGTCTGAAAGTCAGAGGCAACATGTCCTTGGCATGGCAGATGGAATTTCTCTGTGAGTCAGACATAAGGCTGTCCTTGGGAGATCAGATACTGTTCGCCAATGTTTGTGAAGAGGAAAGTCAACATTTATACTGATATCATTCATCAGGAGGACTGAGTGCTGAGGGCACCGAAAACAGGGTCGAATAGCACTGACTTCAGAGAAAAAACTTTCTATTCTCTTACGGATTCAGTGCTCCAAATCCACCATCATTGCCAGGCTTTGAAATCAATTCCTGGACAGCTCTTGGCGTGATCGTGATGTATTCCATCTTCCTATACAGTTCTCCATTGGCCGCAGTCAGAGTCCTGCCCAGCTGGTCAAATTGATGAGAGAGCTTCGCCGGGTCCGCTTTTTGATAAACTCTGTCCATCTTCTTTAATTTGCGGTACACCAGAACAATCCCAAAGCCGATCAGTAGAAGTCCGGTAACCGTTGCTCCAAATAGATATAGATCTTCTATATCTTCAATTGAAAGATCGCACAGACACAAGAGTTTCCAATTGCTTGTATCCTTAATATAACCCGCAGCAGCAGTCCCTGCGGGACAAATAGGCTCCCCCAGGCCTGATTTCCTCGTTGAAAAAACAGTGTCGATTGCGTTCAAAGCCCAGCTTATTACCTCCGCCAGGCCGAAAAGGCCAGGAGGAGGTTATGTTTTTGCCAGGGTTTGTGTGTTTGTCTGTTTGTCTGTCTGTTTGTCTGTCTGTTTGTCTGTTGGTTAGCAAGATAACTCAAAAAGTCTTGGACGGATTTGCATGAAACTTTCAGGCGTTGTTGGAAATGGTACAAGGAAGAACTGATTAAATTTTGGGGGTGATCCGGTTCACCGTCTGGATACAGGAATTTTTTAAAGCATTTTTCCACACTGTGACATACGGCCATTTTCAACATGTGCGCAGGCGCAATGGAGGCCGCTGGGCATCTTGTCTGACCAACACAAACTCCGCCTTCGTCAACGTTTTAGCCACAAAAGCATGCGGAAAACACTGCTGGCCTCGGACCCCCAGCGTGCCTGTGCCAGCCATAGGCGCTGCGCACATTGCGCTGGTCATCGTGTCTGACCAACACAAACTCCGCGTTCTTCAACGTTTTAGGCACAAAAGCACGCGGAAAACACTGCTGCCCTGGGCCCGCCAGCGTGCCTGCTTTTGTGCCACGCTGCAAAACCTGACACGGACACCTGTCCGCCGCCCCATTATTTGCCACAAATTCCCCGCCCAGCTATAGGCGCTGCGTAAAAACGACCTCTCTGCCGGGGAAGACTCTAAATTCTCTTTTGCCGCGGACCGCAACCCCAATATAATATAAAACCCACGGCAACCTGTCTAACCAATCTGCATCCGTCAGTGGAGGAGATGGACACACCAACACTTCAGTTTATTACCTCCGCCAAGGAGGCAATGCTTTTACAACCGTAAAACGGGGCTATAAGGGACGGCGGGGTAAATGGGACACTTTTCTAAATGTAATTCTGCTTTTTTAATTTTGCTTCCGCCTAGATTTGATGAAGGATTCATGGATATTTGACAATAACAACACAACTCAATGTCCTGCTCAAAATAAAAAAAGCAGAATTACATTTAAAACATTTCCCACAAAAGTGTCCCTTATTAACCCGCCGTCCCTTATAGCCCCATTTTACACTACTGAACCACTAATCCTATCACTATCACATTGATTGTCATTCATTAATTGTCTGTTTATTGCGCTGTCCATGTCAAATAAACAAATAATCATTGTGAATCCAATTGCGAGTCATATCTTTTCATGCTCAGGGAATCGGAAAACGTACACACAAACACTCTATGGGGGAACTGTGCCGCTTGGCGGAGGTCTGCGCTCTCCGAGTGCTTTTCTAGTTAAATCCATAATTTCGTTAAGATGAATCAATTCAATTCAATTCAACTTTATTTATATAGCGCCATTTCACAACAACAGTCATCTCATAGCACTATCAACTGTAGGGAGGACCCCCACAGTTGCAGAAAGACCCCAGCAATCAGGCGATCCCCTGTGAGCAAGCACTTGGCGACGGTGGAGAGGAAAAACTCCCTTTTAACAGGAAGAAACCTCCAGCAGAACCAGGCTCAGGGAGGGGCAGTCATCTGCTGCGACTGGCTGGGGGGTGAGGGGACAGAGAAGAAGAAAAGAACAGACATGTAGAGAGCAAACAGCACGATGGGGACTCAATCTATGGGAGAGAACAAACAAATGTTAAATGAATCACCAGTAGAGAGCCACGCAGAGACAGACAATAGCAAGCTGGGATCCAGTCAGTTAGGGAGGGAGAGACAGGGAGCGGGAGCAGAAGAAAAAGCGGCTGCTCTCTTTGGAGGGCGGAAGTAGAAGCCTCGTCAAGCATTGCTGCTATCTCCTTTCTAACTGCAAAGCCCACTCCTGCTTCTCTCCTTTCTTGAGTTGATTTCCCACTCCAAAAGAAGATGTACCCATGGTCTTCCAAGCTATCATATCCAGGCAATCTTGTTTCACTAAGTGCAGCTATG
Organism: Pholidichthys leucotaenia; assembly: GCA_020510985.1. Lineage (NCBI taxonomy): Eukaryota > Metazoa > Chordata > Actinopteri > Cichliformes > Pholidichthyidae > Pholidichthys > Pholidichthys leucotaenia. The sequence goes on along the minus strand of CM035848.1, from coordinate 284,262,921 downwards.
TCTACATTGTACCTGTTCATTTCCAGCGCCACAAGCGCAGTCTGTCTTTCTGGGTGCTGTGATGTTGTTCTGTCCAACAGAGTGCATACATTCCATTCTGCTACATACAAAGCTGCTGTTTTCCTCTTCTTTTGTCTTCCTGCTCCTAGCTTACTTTTCGCTGCCTGTTGGAGTGTGAACAGATCTTTAAATAACCTGGTAGGAATAGGGTCTAAAAGTTGAAGGCTTGGATAAGGAAATTATGTTATCTAACTCTAAAAGGTCAATTGGAGTAAACTCATCCAAACAGATATCAATTGAAGGAGTTGTAGTAGTTACTGTATTTAACGGTGGGAAGAATCTGACTGATTTTATCTCTGATAGATGACATTTTATTATTGAAAAAGTTCATAAAGTCCTGACTAGAAAGCTCTAAAGGAATGTTAGGATTCACAGAGTCCAGACTCTTGTTCAGCCTGGCTACAGTGCTGAAAAGAAACCTGGGATAATTTTTGTTCTCTTCTATTAATGCAGAATAAAAACTTGTTCTAGCTTTTCTAAGAGATTTTTTAAAAATTAAAAGATGATTTCTCCAAGCTAAATAGATTTCATCAAAATTAGTGGAGCAGCATTTTCTTTCTAATTGACGAGTCTTCTGTTTTAAGCTACCAGTTTCTGTGTTGAACTAAGGAGTTAAAAATCTCTGATTAGACTTTTTCTTTTTTAAAGGGGCCAACATGTCTAGATTCTGATGCAGAGAAGCTGTAACACTATCTACCATGCTATCAATTACAGAAGAAGCAAGCTCTTTAATGCACCTTCTTTTGGAGTCAGCCAGTCTTCCCTCTCACGTCTCCAGTTGGTTCAGAATGCTGCACGTCTTTTAACTAGAACACATAACAGGGACATTACACTCATTTTAGCTTCCCTTCACTGGCTGTCTGTGCACTTTAGGGTTCATTTAAAATTTGTGTTTGCTTGTTTTTAAATCATTCAATGGCCTTGCCCCACCTTATTTCTCTGAGCTTCTTCAGTTTTACACTCCTGCTCGGTCTCTCAGGTCAGCTGATCAGCTGCTCCTGAAGATACCGAGATCGAAGAGGAAGTTCAGGGGGGACAGAGCTTTTTCTGTCATTGCTCCTAAACTGAGAAATAGTCTTCCTTTGCCTATTAGACAGGCTCCTTCAATGTCCATTTTTAAAACTTATCTTAAAACTCATTTTTACTCGTTGGCCTTCAACCCAACATGAGACGTTGATGTCACTTCTTTTATTGTTTTTATTATATGATTGTCATTTTTACCTGTCTTGTTTTATAATTTTTCAGTTGTATTTTATTGTGTTTTATTTCCTTTTATGTCTTATATGTCTTTCACATTTTGTTTATTTTTGATGTACAGCACTTTGTGTCAGCTGTAGTTGTTTTTAAATTGCTTTAGAAATAAAGTTGGATTGCACACACACACACACACACACACACACACACACACACACACACATACAAACCAGTGGTGGACCGTGTATTTTACAACTAGGCCTTTAGTGGTGATTTACCCGATTTAAGTGCCATTCATACCAAGCACCATAAAATTAGCCTATAGGGCCATCCACACAAAGCATGTTAAAGATAACTTTAACTATAAAATTATAGTTTTAAAAATCTTTACCTTTTCGTTGGAGAGCTCCATTTCCCTGCGCACTTGTTCATTGAGCTACAGATCCACTCTTGTTTCCCCAAAGGTTTAAAAGTACAGTTGCTTAAAAGTGTCCGGCTGGCGGCTGTGCTTTGGTGTCTCACTGCTGCCTTGGTTAAGGCCCTGTCATACCTAGATGATTTATGCTGCCTAAAATTTGGAGAATACGCTACTGTATGTCGAATCAGTTATGGCTAAGTTTTGTCTAAGTTAAGAGCACGCTTGTCATGTTCAGGGTCGTCACCCTGTGCATGATTGTCGACTGTGGGTTATTTTCGCTTGCGTTCTCTAGCTGGTGGGTTGAGCTTTGCTCTCGGCCAGTTCCACAGCTATGTTCCCCCTTTACCAGGCATTCACCGGCGTTTGGCTTGCCACACACACATATCATTCACTTGCACTCGCACACACACACACACACACACACACACACACACACATGCACACATCACTTCATCAGTCACGCACCTGTCACCTCAGCTGTGTCCACTTGCTCCCACTCTAGCTCTGGCATTAATTGAGCTGAGTGCGACCAGCTGACATGGTAGCTTCAAGTGTCAACACTGGACTTTCCGGCTCGCGACAATTGCTTCTTTCCCTGGACTGATTAGTGTTGCTCCTCAGAGCCTTTCCGCTCCAACATATACGTAAGTCCTCCCTTCCTTATGCCTTTCCCCTCTGTTCTTACCCTGTCTGGACAGCGTGAGGCATTTAATGTTTGCAACTAAGCTACAGCCGGTCGTCCCATTGGTATTGCAGTGACTGTGAACTGAACTTGTTTGCATATTCTCTCTTTGTAAATAAAGCACGTTACATTACTACACGTTGGGCTCACTGCTATTTTATATGTTTGCTGCTGTTTACACAGCGGAACATGACAGTAAGCTGCCGCCAAAGAAGCCCAAGCAGTGTGTAGCGTGTTTTTTCATTTTCGTGTATTTTTCAACTTACCTAGAGAATCATGCCCTGGCTGGACGACAAGGAACTGCGGGGTGTGTGTGTCCTGGAGAGTCTCCTGGCCCAGATCGAGACCTCCGGCACCCCCGGGGTGGTCCGTGTGAGCCTGGACAGCACGGCCTGATTAATGGAACAACGTCCTTTTTTGTGGAGCTGCACGGAGGCCACTTCCATCTTGACCTCCATTTTTTTCTGTTCTTGGGAGAGCGAGGGACAGGAGACAGCCATTCCAACATGGGAATCACCCCGCGAGGAGAGGAAACGTTCCCGGAAGTTGGAGGCTCGTCACGCTCGACTCAACCCTGGGGCCACTCCTCCTCCACACAAGTCTACGACTGGATCCTACCCCCAGGTTGCCAGGCAAGTGTTTTTTCCATCCTTTTCCCCTTGAAAATGATAAACTTTGTCACCTGGGAGAGAGATGCAGGCTGAGCGTTCACCTGCGTCTCCTCCTCGAGCTGCAGGAATTAAAGATTTTGTTCCCTTTGTGTCTCCCCTTCTCTGCCTGAGGGGACAAAGGTCATTCTGGACATGTGGATGGAGGAGCCTGTGCTAGCTGCAGCGAGGTCCACCACACCTGGGAGGAACAGGCAAGTAATTTCTCATTCCACTCCTCAGATTGATAAATTTTCTTGCCAGTCTCCCGGGTGTGAGGCCCAGTGTTCGCAGTCCACTGGGTCCTCATTACCCGCTGCAGCAAAAATAAGCTCACCAACCATCTCTACCTCTCTTCTTCTCGCCGCTGAGCACCTATCAGCCCAGGAGCTCAGTCATCGGACGGAGGTGGAGCCCGCGGCTCTGCAGTGCTCCTATGGACTGAGGGAGGGTGCTGCGACCGATCCGAAGCCTGTGCCGACGATGGAGCATCCCCTGGCTTCAGTCTTTCGGGAACCAGCGCACCATGAGACGCCACCTCCGGAGTCCATGTGGGAGGAGCCACCCAGGTGGGAACCTTCTCTGGAGGAGGTTAAGACTGCTGAGACCATCACGCCTGCTGTGGAGGCTGCAACAGCAGAGTCAGCACCCAAGCAGAACCTCGTGGAGCCTGGACCTGAGCCTACATCGCCCAGCTCGTCGAAGTCCTGGATGGCGGTAGAGCTTGAGCTAGGGCAAGTGCTCTCTTTTGTCTTTCTTCTTTCCATCATTGAGCACTTTTGCCTAGCTTTAGGTGAGGAGAGCCAGCTGCAGCCAAATGCTGCACCTGAGCTCGCCTCGCCGGGCTCTGCCACTGCCGGCGACTCTGACCCTTCCCTCTCTCTCTCTGAGTCCATTTCCAGAGTCGTCGGAGAGGGTCTCCCGTCGCCAGACGAGGCTGCGGATCCAGGTTTGCCATCGGAGGTCACCGAGACTCCAGACAAGGTGGTTGTTGGGGGCACCCAGCCCCAGTCCAGGGTGCCAGTGGTCGACCATCTCCTCGCTCGGGTGCTCATATGGGTCGGCTGGTCCATGGCCAAGATGGTGTTGGGGCCAGCAGTGGCCCAATCGGGGTCCATCGCGGGTGCAGTGGAGCCGGTCCAGCTGGGGGCCATCGCAGGTGCAGCTGAGCATCGGCCAGAGGTCACCTCGGGCACAGCTAGACTCCCGCTGGAGTCCACCATGGGTGCAGCGGAGCCGGCTCGGTCAGGGGCCATCGTAGGTGTAGCTAGGTTCCCGCTGGAGTCCATCGCGGGTGCAGCGGAGCCGGCCCGGTCAGGGGCCACCGTGGGCACAGCTGGACTTCCGCCGGCGACCATCGAGGGTGCGGCCAAAGCTCCAGTCCCATGCCGGGACCACTGGGGGTGCCATGGGACAGTTTGGGGACACCTGGGCCTTTCTTTTCCTTTTGAGGGCCCTGTGGGTGTTCCTCCTCCCACTGCCAGGCACCATCAGGATCCTCTCCCCTTCACCGCCAGCGACCTCAGGGACTTCCTTTCCCCAATCTGGCCACCTACCCTCCAGTCTTCCAGGGGACAGGCCACCGCTTCATCTGTCCCTCCAGTCCTGGTGGCCTGACTGTGTGGGCAGGCCGCCTAACATCGTACCGCAGGCCGCCTGCTGGCCCTGGGACTGGGGTCGGCCGCTGGAACTCACGGCCGCCCGCAGGGCCTTGGACTCAGGCCGGCCCCCCGAACCGAGAGACTCTTGGGAGGGGTGGGTCAGTTTGGCTTGGGGCTGGGCTGTGTATTGTGTGTTATTGTGGTGTTTGTTCGACTTATCCCTCCTAGCCTGTTTTCCCCCACCTCCCACCCTGGGTTGTTGTTTGGGCCTTTTCATGGGGGGGGGGGGGGGTAGGTCGTGTTCTCCCTGATGGTACGGTGGGTGTCTGTTATCCACCCCTTGGTGGGGGGCACTGTCATGTTCAGGGTCGTCACCCTGTGCATGATTGTCGGCTGTGGGTTATTTTCTCTTGTTTTCTCTAGCTGGCGGGTTGAGCTTTGCTCTCGGCCAGTTCCACAGTCACGTTCCCCCTTTACCAGGCATTCACCGGTGTTTGGCTTGCCACACACACATACATTCACTTGCACTTGTGCGCGCACACAAACACACACACACGCACACATCACTTCATCAGTCACGCACCTGTCGCCTCAGCTATGTTCACTTGCTCCCACTCTAGCTCTGGTATTAATTGAGCTGAGTGCAACCAGTTGACGCGGCAGCTTCAAGTGTCAACACTGCACTTTCCGGCTCGTGACAATTGCTTCTTTCCCTGGACTGATTAGTGTTGTTCCTCAGAGCCTTTCCGCTCCAACATATACTTAAGTCCTCCCTTCCTTATGCCTTTCCCCTCTGCTCTTACCCTGTCTGGAGCACTTGAGACATTTAATGTTTGCAACTAAGCTAGAGCCGCTCGTCCCATTGGTATTGCAGTGACGGTGAACTGAGCTTGTTTGCATATTCTCTTTGTAAATAAAGCACGTTACATTACTGCACGTTGGGCTCACTGCTACTTTATATGTTCGCTGCTGTTTACGCAGCGGAACATGACAACGCTGAAGAATGCTGAAGCACGCTGGTGTAGAGCTCGCCAGCCCACGTGACAAACACGCAATGCATCCTGGGTTGGGTAGGCCAGACAGTTGTAAACAAACCGCAAGAGTACACGGTGCCTCTGCATTTGTTATGAATGAACGACAAAAAAAATCACAAAATGGACCATTCGAAGGAAAATTTAGAGGGACCATACTACACCAAACTAAATGGGATGGCAAAGGCACGCTATTTAGTGAGGCTTAAAAGGGTTAATGGGCTGGATATGTACCAATATACAACGTGGAGTTTGGATGTAAACATTCTGCCTAACTTCAACCATGCCTTTGTTTATAGTTATATGATTTTAACTGTAAGTCCATATACACACAACATTTTCAGCAACTTTAGGTCTTTGCAGCAAGCCCAAGTGCAGTTCACAGATGGATGGGTGCATGACTTGGAGATGTACGAGGCAGACCTGAAGACAGTTGTGCGCACAAAGATATGTTTTTTTAAATTTCCTCTCTTGTTATGCTAAACATTGTTCTTTCCCTATACAACCAGATGAAATTAAAACGTGCACAACTCTGAAAATATTTTTCAAAATGTACAGAAATTATATCATTTTCAAGTACTGTGAAAAAATGTGTGAACTTGTCATTTATTGTTTTAAATCTATATGAAACATTATCAGATTGTTTACTTTGTTTGATTATACAAATCTGCTTGTTATATAGTGTTTTGGCACATTATTGTGAAGTGTGGTGTAGTGACGTGCACTTCCTGTCACGTCACTGCACCGCCCTATATAAGGCGGAGGGCGTCCATATTGCAGTCTCTTTGACCGGCGTCCTCTGCCAGGTGCCAACCGTGTTACCGCTGTTCCACATTTTCAATAAAGCTGTGTTCGTCCAGTCATCTTGCTTCATCCTTTACCCAGGTATTTTACCATAAATCATCATAGTAGTCTGTCGGGGGCGACAATGACTGTTTCATTTAGATCTGATCATGAATCTGGTCGGTACAGGAATGGACTAAACTATTTAGCATCTCTTTAAAGGAGCGATGGGGCCTCAGAGAATATCCATCGTAGGGCTGGGCGATATGAAAAAATTCAAGTCATGACAAAGAGCAGAGATAAACAAACCTATTATCTGGTCAGTCACTGCAACAGATACTGGAGTCAGTTTGTCTTGGCCTGTCCTTGCCACTGATAATACCTCTATCTGCCAAGAATGTGCCGCTCAGTCCAGCAAAAGCTAGCAGTACTCAAATACTTTGCAAGCAGTTTCATGAAATGGTCAGTCAGAAAGTTACCATACATAACATTTGGCAATCAAAGATTAACTCATGGAGGTGTGTATCACATCACTTTGCTCCTTTCTTGAGCCCCCGGGTGAACTGCTGGTGCCTTGGCCCATGTGGTTTGAAGCTTTCCAAACGTACATCACCGTGCTGGACCTGGGTAAGCTTGACAAGCTAAGAGCACGTGTGCTACTTGTTCACAACTTGGATATTGAGGACCAGCGTGTCCTGCGCACACTCGGAGCTTCGGACTCTTTTGTAGATGTTGTGGAGCTGCTAGCCAACCATTTTCACACCCCGGATAGCATGACTGACTGGAGGATTTGTTTTTGGTAGCGGCATCAGCGAGTAGATTAGATTAGATTAGATTAGATTAGATTCAACTTTATTGTCATTACACATGTATGAATACAAGGTAACGAAACACAGTTTAGCATCCAATCAGAAGTGCAAAGGACAGCAGTGCAGTATATACGGTAATTAACAGTATGTGCAATTTAAGCAAATATATGCAAATATATGCAGCAGTGCAGAAAGTTAAAAGTACTGTTATGTGCAAATAATGTGCAATAAGTTAGATGTAGTTATGTAGTTATGCAGTTATGTACAGGTGAGGATGGTAAAAGATGATTGTAAGAGAGTCAGCGGGGAACTAAGTTCAATAACGTGACAGCTGAGTAGGTGAGCCTATTCATCAGTTTGTTGCCGACTTGAGGCAGCTAGCTAGTGAGTGTCACTTTGGGCTGTTGGAAGATGAAATGGTATGTGACCAGCTTGCTGAGCACACGTATAGTGCCACATTGCAGGCTAGGCTACTCACGGCGCCCAATGACTTAACATTAGCCAGCGGTGTCAAGCTAGCTCTCCAGCTGAAGGCCACAGACAAGCTATCTTCAGAGCTAACCTGGCGCCAGTCACAGCGGCTGCCAGAGCCTCTTGCCACGGCAAATGTTGCAGACTCAGATAGTGAGAATAGCTTGGACAACGATACTATGGAAGCCAACATTGCCAGCCGAAGGTCTGCCCCAGGAAAACCCCAGTGCAAGGGTTGTGGGTCCGCGACACACTGTAGTAAGGCTAAGGACTGCCCAGCTAGGGGAAAATGTTGTGGTAGAAGTGGACACTTGAATCACTATGCTAGAGTGTGCAGTGTATCTGAACCGGAGAGCCCACGGAAGAAATCACTCCGCCCGCCCCTGATGACCATCAATACGGCGTCCCCCAGTACCAGTGGGTACATGTTTTGCACGGTGGAGTTGGACAGCGTGGAGGTGCCACTGTTGCTTGACACAGGAGTGGAGGGGTCATTGCTGAATTGGGCCACGGTGAGGAAGTTTTTCCCCCACTACAGGATAAGAGGTAACCCGGCACCATTGTATGGCTATAGAGGTGGCAGGTTGTGCACGGTTGGGACTTTGGAGTTAACGGTTTGGTACAAGTCTGCAATGATGGTTGACTTCACGTTCCACATGACAGCTCGAGGCGATGGCATCATGGGCTGTGATTTGTTTTACGGACTGGGTTTCGCCATAAAAGATGACGCCGGGAACGGCTGGTCGGGTTGTGGCCAATCGAACCCTCCGGTTCCGGTGGTCGATGAGAATGTTGTGTGGGACGAAGTGCTAACGGACACCACAGCGGTCAAGCAAGACCAGCTTCACTCAGGTCCGGTGCAGGAGGGTCTCAGTGCTGGCACTCGGGAAACGGTAGAGGGGGTACTGAGCATGGTGACAAGGCACCTGCGCCGGCGAATGACACCGATGTGCTAGCCCCAGATGCCTCCGGAGCTTGGCCGCAGGGGGATGGAGGGTCTGCAGCTACAATGGTGAATGCTACAACGGTTTTAGAAGAGGTCTGGGCCAGACCAACAAGCATGGAGGAACCGTATGCTCCGCAGCACCACTGCCAAGCTGGGGCCCCGCTGAGGGTTTTGGACTTGATTTGGGGTGAACAATGTCCACGGCAAAGATGGGCCAGACGACAGCCAGCTGAACATCGAGGGTCCCTGTGCATTGTGGCTAAGCTGGGTGCAGTATACTTCAGGTTGTCCTATGGCTCGGTGAGGCACCCCGATCAGCTTTGGCGTGTCCGGGAAGAGGCTCCAGGTGATGAGGCTGGACGAGGGCCAGAGTTGATGGTGAAGAAGCAAGACTCCAGCATCCAGAAGATCGGCCATCGTCCCAGGGATCCACTGCTTCCAGGGGCGCGCTTGCTGAGGGGCTGCCCTGGGTCCCCCCATGCCGGTTCTACTCCTCCTACCCAAGGAACAATGCTGTAAATAATATGGTGTTTATAGTTCTTGTGTTCTGATGTATACATGTTGTATTAGGTGTCATGGATCGGGGTGGACGTGTCCAACCCTGTTCCATGATTTGCGGCTGTATTTCACATGTATTCACATGAAGACCCTGGAGAGACTGCTCCTTGCTCACCTCCGCCCCCTGGTGGGACCAGTGATAGATCCACTCCAGTTCGCCTACCAGCATGGCATTGGGGTGGAGGATGCAGTGATCTTCCTCCTTCACCGTTCTCTGTCCCACCTGGAGAAGCCCGGGAATGCGGTGAGGATCATGTTCTTTGACTTCTCCAGTGCTTTCAAAACCATCCAACCGATGATCCTGAAGGACAAGCTGCTGTGCGCAGGGGTGGACCAGCACCTGTCATCATGGATCCTGGACTACCTCACTAACCGGCCACAGTTTGTGAGAACCCGGGACTGTGTGTCCGACACGATCATTGGTAGCACAGGGGCCCCCCAGGGAACGGTTTTGGCTCCCTTCCTGTTCACCCTTTATACTGCGGACTTCTCACACAACACAACACACTGCCATCTACAGAAGTTCTCTGACGACTCTGCGATCATCGGCCTCATCTCCAATGGAGATGAAGCTGAGTACAGAGGACTTATCCAGGACTTTGTGGACTGGTGCCATCGGAACTGCCTCCAGATCAATGCGAGGAAAACTAAGGAGCTGGTGGTGGACCGCCGCAGGCAAGGACAACCCCTCACAGCACCAGGGAACAGACATTGAGATGGTGACATCCTACAAGTACCTGGGTGTTGATCTGAACAATAAACTAGACTGGTCACACAATACCGACGCACTCTACAAGAAGGGACAGCGCAGGCTGTTCCTACTGAGGAGACTCAGGTCTTTTGGTGTACAAGGGGCGCTGCTGAAGACATTCTACGACACGGTGGTGGCATCAGCCATCACTTTTGGAGTGGTCTGCTGGGGCAGTGGCATTACAGCAGCCGATAGGATGAGACTGAACAAACTGATCAAGAAAGCTAGCTCTGTCCTGGGGCAGCGCCTTGACCCAGTGGAGGAGATAGGAGAGAGAAGGATGGTGGCTAAACTGTCATCTCTGCTGGAGTCCGAGTCCCACCCTATGCAGGACATACTGAATGCACTGAGGAGCTCATTTAGCAGCAGACTACATCATCCTAGGTGCGCAACCGAGAGGTTTCACAGGTCCTTCCGACCTACGGCTGTCAGACTGTATAATCTATGCAGGGCTGCTCGCAGAGATAGCAAAAAAACGTGACAACCTATTAGTGTTGAATGCAAAAGACGCAATAGACTTTCACAATGGTCCCCTCCAGTATACAACTAGGACAATATCAGTCGCTACGGAGAGTGACAATATTTATGGGTACATATTCATACTATGTAGGATAACTTAAGTAGATGGTTATGCTGTTGATTCCATCTAGCTACAATGCTCTGCACTGTGTGTTTATATATTTATATATTTATATGTACATATGTATATTCGCTGCTCTTGTTTTTCTTGTCTTCTTGATTGTTGCTCTGAGTGTTGCTATCCCTGTGCTGTTGCAATCCTGGAATTTCCCCATTGTCGTTACGTGTGGCCCTCGCGAGCCACACGATGAGAGCCGAGGGCGAGCCAGTGAGTTTGCGATGTTTTATTATGATAGGGAACAGGGGATAAGGAACACGGCCTCGTGGGGCCAAAAAGCACAAATACTCATACAGGTGTACACTCACAAATAATGCAGAACGACGAGCAGAGGACTGGCGCCTGGCATAGGGGTTCCAGCCTTCGATGTGCTAAGTCACAGCCCCGAATGATCGGAGTGGCTCCTTTTTATCCTCATTAGCAGCGCCTCAGCTGATGAGGGTTAATTGGGCTCCAGCCGTCCCTTAACTGACAGCTGGGAACCCGCTGAGACGCTGTCACAGAAAGAACCGGGCTGAGGGGAATATGGTCTGAACGCCGGATGACACGGCGTCTCATCCCACGTGACACAGCCATCCCCCACTGTCGGACTATGAACGACCCGTAACATCCAAGACCCCCCACCCCCCACCTAGGGTGGGCGGATGGGGCGCAGGTCAGGAGGGAGAGAATCAGAGAAAGGGGGGGAAAAAAACCCTGACAATAAACCAATACAGAGTACAAGGGGAAAACCCAAACACCATACTCCACAAAATACAACATGAGAAAAAAAACCCAGGGAAAGGAAAGAAAACAGACAATAAACCAGTATAGAGTACAAGGGAAAAACCCAAACACAATACTCCATAAAATACAACATGAGAGAGGAAACCCATTCAGGCAGAGGATAATTGCGGAGATAACAGCCCAACACACAGGGAAGAAAAAAAAACAAAAACCACAATACACCATAAACCATGTACAGGTCAAACAACGAAAATCAACCCCGGAACCCCCAAAATGAAAGGAGAACTCCCAAGGGCGAAAATAAACCATCCCTCACACAGGAGGGGAACCCCCCCCCCCAAAAAAAAATCACGCTAAACGCAGAACAATAATAACAGCTTAGCTGTACCCACCCAAACATAAGCACAGCAAAAGACCTTCGGTTCGGGGGGTCTCCCCGCACCCAGCGTCCATACCGCTAGCAGGGGTGAAGGGAAAAGTTCCGGCGGCCTACCCGAACCCCAGGCCAGAAAACACAGTTCCTCGGGAGGCTGAACCAGATCGCCGAACAGAAAGTCTAGCGGGTCGGGCGGCCACACAAGCGAGCCGAAAGGGCACGGCAGACCCTCCGACGGCCGACCCGCATCGCTCAACCACCAGGCCCGTAGGGGAGAGGGAGAGGTCCACAAGGGCCCTAGTGGAAGAGGCTTGGGGGAGAGCTGATGACGAGGTGGTCCAACGTCAGATGGCAGGAGATCAGCAGCTCCCTCACCGGACCTGGACACCGCTGGTGCAGAACCCACGTCGGACCCCGATTGGGTCTCGGGCGAACCCACGTCGGACCCCGATTGGGTCTCCGTTGAACCCACGTCGGACCCCGATTGGGCCGGCGCCGCACCAGAACCGACCTCCGACGTCAAACCTGGACCCTCTGGCACCACGAGTGATGGCAGCTCCTCGCCGGCGACCCTGGGCGAAGGCTCAGGAGAGAAAACAGAACCGGGATCAGGATCATCGGCAGCGCCAGAACCCGGCAAGATAAGCTCGGACGCGGCGGACGGCTGCACCCGGCTCATCTCCCCTAGAGACAGGCTAAAGTGCTCTAAAGTAAGGAGAAGAAAGATAAGATAGAGCACTTGCCTGATCTCGGGTTCTGACGCTGTCCAGGACTGCGAAGATCCGGGATCCAGCATCAGGAGGTGGTCGTCAGTCTCCCACTCAGCTGCGTCGGGCTCCGCAGCTGGCATGATGGACAGTGCAGCTTGTGATTCCTCTGGCACCAGTGCCCACGCCGACAGCCCACACGGCGTGGTGGCAGGAGAACCTCATCCCGCTGGACCGGACCGCTCCTCCGTGGAGACCCGGGGACGCTTGGTCGTCGACGGAGACTCCACGTAGCAATCCGCCTTCCTCCTCCGTCCACGGCGTAGCTGCGGAACCGGAACCAGGCTGTCCAGAACCGCAGGCCCCCTCCTCATCCCACGATGTTGGCCTGGCGCTGGGGACCGCTCAGCGGAGGGAGACACAGAGGGTGCAGGATTAATGACTACAGCTACAGCAGGTGGTGGGAGTTCGGGGAGCTGCGAACCCCGAACTCCACCTCCAGGAGTTTGACAGAGCAAATCACAAGGTGAATGTGAAAGAACTGAGACTTGCCTGTCTCCTGGAGGCTGGATGGTGCCTGCTGTAGTGGACGTTGCTCCTCCCTTTCCCCACCGGGCAGTAATGGAGGACCCCCTGAGAGGACGTCGGGGAGCCGCTCGTGTTGATTCCAGGAGGGAGCTCGCCAGGTCAGGATTCTGGACGCACACAGCAGCCGGGGAGCGCGTCAAGGAGGAGGGGGTGACAGCCGAGATGAGCTGGGCCTGAAGTGCTGGCGTAACAGCGGAGGGAGGTGGCTCGGGAGACGAGGCTGCGGGATCTCCTCTCAGACAAGGCGCAGGAGTGACAGCTGCGTGGGAGGATGAGACCTTGCGGCGACCCGGAACTGGATCCGGACGGGGTTCATGCTGAGAAGGTTTGGCAATGTGGCGACGGCTATTCCCAGGGGGCGAAGCGAAGGAGAGACCTGGGAACCGCCACTCCTGAGCAGAGACCAAGGCAAGGAGGGTGTCGAACTTGGGATAGTCTCGCAGCCCTGGACTCCTCTCCACCAGTCTAACTGCCGCCGCCACATGCTTCATGGTGGAGGACGGGTGCACAGTGGAGCGAGCAGCAGCCACTCGGTCCTGGACCGTAATAGCTATCAGCTGCAGATCCTCCGGGGGAATCCCGAGTGACGTCGTGCTGGATGGGGAAAGCCCTCTGGTTGGTGCAATCTCCAGGGCCGGAGCGGAGGCAGGAGCGGAATCCCGAAGCGAAGGGTGACGTCTCCTCCTCTTTGGTTTCCTGCCGGGACTTTCCTCCAACCCACGGAGTATTTCCCGCTGTGTGGCTATGTCCAATCTTCTCACGCTCACCTCAGGATGACAGGCAAAGCGGGGAAGATAATTGAGTACCTCCTCAGCCTGGTCCAAGTACCGGTGCACATCGCTACTGAAGTTGAGGAGGGAAGCGGTGTTAAGGATGTCATCCACGCACTCGAGGGCGTCTGTGAGGACATCACTCGAACCCAGAGTACGGGACCTCCGTGACGGCATGCTTCCGCGACGGTACCTGGACAGGTAAGGGCAACAGTCCAAAGCAGCAAACTCACGGCCGCCGGCAACTCATCTGGCTGTGACTTACTGTTACGTGTGGCCCTCGAGAGCCACACAATGAGAGCCGAGGGCAAGCCAGTGAGTTTGCGATGTTTTATTATGATAGGGAACAGGGGATAAGGAACACGGCCTCGTTGGGCCAAAAAGCACAAATACTCATACAGGTATACACTCACAAATAATGCAGAACGATGAGCAGAGGACTGGCGCCGGGCGTAGGGGTTCCAGCCTTTGATGTGCTAAGTCATAGCCCCGAATGATCTGAGCTTCTCCTTTTTATCCTCATTAGCAGCGCCTCAGCTGATGAGGGTTAATTGGGCTCCAGCCATCCCGTAACTGACAGCTGGGAGCCCGCTGAGACGCTGTCACAAAAAGAACCGGGCTGAGGGGAATATGGTCTGAACGCCGGATGACACGGCGTCTCATCCCACGTGACAATTGTGGGACTAATAAAGGCTTATCTGATTGTTGTTTTTCTAATTTTCAGCTGACAGGTTTTAGGAGCCTCTGGGTCCTGGGCTCCCTGCCAGCCTACAGCCACGCCTTTCCCTGCCAGGCATCCACCAACTGATTGCCATCACCATTGTGTTTCCACTCTGCACTCTCACCTACTTACACACACACACACACACACACACACACACACACACACACGCACACACACACACACACACACACACACACACACACATCCACACATACATGCATCATTCAGTACACATACACACACATGCACACACTCATACGCTCACGCTTCACTCACTTACACACATACTTATCCATGCATCCATGCATTTGCCACACCTGCATTCATCAGCCTTGTTAAGCTCCCAGTGCTCAAAAAATGCTCCTTACGGCGTGCATCTCGAAAAGCCTCTGACAACTAAGTCCAACTCCTAGCCTGCCCATGTGGTTTAGTCTCTAAGCCCGGCGGAACTGCTTTTACTAATAGGAGAAGGGGCGAGGGCGGATCTCTGGCGCCTTAAAACCAGATGCTTCGGGTAGATGGTGGCTCATCAACCTGGGAAGGTAGCCCATCTAGGGGAAGGTAAACCCTGATTTCAAACCTCCGCTGCCTTGCGGCACACCCGGTCACAGGAAAGGCTTCGGGAGTCAACCCTGAGGAAAAATCCGGAGTCGGAGCCCCTAAGGCAGTTCTCTGTTGTGCTCAACATCATTCTGGCAGCTCCTGCGACGGCACTGGTGCCAAACTGTAGCAGCCCTGCTGTTCCTTTGGATTCATCAGTGACGTGGAGAGGGAGGACATGCTGCATTGGCAACACCTTGTCCTCCATATCTTCCTGCCCAGGCTTGAATCCTACCAATGCCCAACGCTGGAAGGTAGAACACCGGATCAGTGGAGAGGATACTCCAGCTTCGCCTTTGGCGTAGACAAAACATGGGGAATGACAGTTACCGGTTATAAGCCACCGCTCAATTGGCGTAGAGCGCAGCGCCAGGGGTTGTTCCCGACGGTGGGAGGGATCATCGGATCTCACTGGACAGCTACTGCCCGCCTCAAGCTGGGCAGCCCCCAGCCAATAAGGTGTTGTCCCGCCACAGCTTGCTTTCCTCATTGGGTGCATGGGGATGAGGAGAAGTCTGAACAGCAGGCTGAGAACCTTCGCACCAGGCAAGACAAAAAAACAAAAGAGACCAACTCTAAAACTGGGAACTTGGAACGTCCGCACTATGATGACAGGACTCGCTGCTAACCTCAAGCACATCAGCGACACCAGGAAGACTGCCATCATCAATAATGAGCTGAAGAGACTGGGAGTGGATATCGCCACTCTCCAGGAAACACGGTTGGCTGACGCAGGCACACTGAGAGAGATGGACTACACGTTCTACTGGCAGGGAAAGGGCAGTGACGAACACAGGGAACACGGAGTGGGCTCCGCAGTGAAGAACACCTTGCTGAAGATGGTGGAACCGGGCAGCAATGGCTCTGCACGACTCCTCACCCTCCGCCTCAACACCACTCAAGGCCCAGTCACCCTCGTCAGTGTGTATGCCCCAACACTGACAGCCACACCAGAGGCAAAAGACAAGTTCTACGAGAATCTCGCAACAACTGTCAGGATCATCCCCAACTCTGAACAACTCATTCTCCTTGGAGACTTCAATGCCAGACTGGGTGCTGACCACGACTCCTGGCCCTCCTGTCTTGGACCATTTGGCGTGGGCAGAATGAACGACAACAGACAGCGGCTGCTCGAGTTCTGCACACATCACGATCTGTGCATCACAAACTCGTTCTTCAAGACCAAGCCCCAACACAAGGTTTCCTGGCAACATCCGTGCTCAAAGCACTGGCACCAGCTGGACTTGATCCTCACCAGGCACACCTCACTGAAGAACGTGCTAATCACCCGTTCGTTCCAGAGTGCAGATTGCAACACAGACCATACATTGGTGTGCTGCAAGGTCAAGCTGCAGCTGAAGAAATTCCATCGTGCTAGACAGCCTGGAAAGGCACAGATTGACACCAGCAAGATGGCCCAACCAGAACTTGTTGAGCAGTTTGCCTCCACCTTTGAGAAGGAACTTGGTGTACCACAAGAAGGAGAATCTGCAAAGCAGAAGTGGGAAGAGCTGTGAAACACCATCCACTGTACAGCCTTGGCTACCCTTGGGAGGAAGACCTTGAAGTCACAGGACTGGTTTGATGCCAAATTGACAGAGATGACCCCCATCATTGAAGCCAAGCGCTCAGCACTTGCTGAGTACAAGAAGTACCCAAACGAGAAGAATCTCCAGATTCTCAGGGCTGCGAGAAGCAAAGTTCAGCAGACTGCTTGGCGCTGTGCCAATGAGTACTGGACTCAGCTCAGCCAAGGCTGTCACACCCGGCTCTAGGGAGCCGGGCAATCAGAGCCAGGGACAAGCCAGTGAGTCGAGATGTTTTATTAAGGTTAAGGGATAAGGGATGAGGAGAGCACAGATACTCATGCAGACGTACACTCACAGGTTGCACAGCGCAGAGGTAGGAAGCTCGTACCGGACATGAGGGTAACAAGACATGCATACTCACAGCGGGATACAAACACAGGAATGCTGCAAGGGGAGTAGAAGCTGACACCAGACGAAGGGGCTTCAGCTTAGCAGTGCGTATGTCGCAGCCCCGAGTCATCGAGGCTGCTCCTATTTATCCTCATTGGCAGCGCCCCAGCTGATGAAGACTAATTGGCCCCAGCCGTCCATAATGCTGCCAGCTGGGAGCCTGCTGAGACGCTGCTCAATGGGAAGCAGGGATGAGGGAAAACATGGGCTGAGTGCCGAGACGGCATCTCAACCCATGGTGACAGATCCCCCCCTCAAGGTCGGGCTCCTGAACGACCAGGAACATCCCAGCCCCCCCCCCCCACCTAGGGTGGGAGGAAGGGAGGCAGGACCGGAGGGGAAGAAGCCAAGGGAAGGACAACACCAATGGGGCAATGTAGGGTAGCGGGAAAAAAAACCCCAAATACAACACTGACAAAACAGGGAATAATTAACCCAAGTACAGATGGGGAGAAGAACTGGGTCAGCACGCAGGTTACACACTACTCAGAGAGTACCAACAATGCGTGACCCAGAGCAAGGGGAAAAAAACCACCAAAAAGGTACAGGGCAAAAATGCTGAGTATGGTTAAAAATAAAGGGGAAACACAATACACAGCGCTAATTTAAGTACATACACACACAGTCACCAAGAAAAGTGAGGGTGAATGGAACAAATGGACAATTACAGAGCATGGTGTTACGGAAAACAAGGCACATGACTCTATAATGAACAAACAGGGCATAAAAAAGAAATACTGAGTGCGGGCAAAGGAAAACCCACACACACGAATATATAAGTACCCACAGTCACCTAAAGAAATGAAAGTGAGTGGAATGAATGGACAACTGCAGAGTATGGTCTGAAAGGAAACAAAACATAACTCTACAATGCAAAAAACGAGGCTAAAAACATGGTACAAAAAGTAAAATGCTGAGTATGAGAGATGGAAAACACACAGCACTATAAATACGAATCCACCAACAGGACAAAATACTACACCCGAGTGACCTTAATAACGATAAAAGAAAAAGTGACACCCGAGGTGTATGGCAGGCAGAGTCCAAAAATAGCCGAGATGGCTCCGGAGATCTCCCCGCCCATTGTCCAGCTGGTGAATCAGGGGAAGAGAAATGTTCGGACGGCGAACTCTGGACCCAGATCCCAGGACTCCAGTCCAACGGCAGCCGAACCAGGCCGCCCAAAGGCAAACACAGACCAGTGGGGGGAACCAGATCACCGAACCGAAGGTTTTGTGGGTTGGGTCGTCGACCCGCATCACTCAACCACCAGGACCGTTGAGACGGACGAAGGGTCAGAGCGGATCCCGGTGGAAGAGGCTCAGGGGAGAGCCGATGACGAGGGCGGCGGGCGTCAGGCCGCAGGGAAACGGCCACCTCCTCACCGGACCTGGACAATACTGGGGCAGCACCCACGTCGGACCCCGATCGGGCCTCAGGCGAACCCACGTTGGACCCCGATTGGGTCTCGGGCGAACCCACGTTGGACACTGCACCAGAACCAACCTCCAACGTTGAACCCGGACCCTCCAGCACCACGAGGAACAGCAACGCCTCGCCGGTGACCCTGGAAGAAGGCTCAGAAGAGAAAACAGAACCGGGATCAGGATCACCGGCAGCGCCAGAACCCGGCGAGACGAGCTCAGACGCAGCGGGCGGCTGCACCCTGCTCGTCTCCCCTGGAGATAGGCTGAAGTGCTCAAAGATAAAAAGAGAGAAAAGAAAGGAGAGCACTCGCCTGATCTCGGGTTCTGACGCCGTCCAGGACTGCGAAGATCCAGGATCCGTCGTCAGGAGGTCGTTGTCAGGCTCCCATCTAGCTGCGTCGGGCCCCGCAGCCACCACGATGGTCAGCGCAGCTTGAGATCCCTCCGGCTCAGGTAACCCCGCCGACGATCCACTCAGCGTGAAGCCAGAAGAATCTCGTCCCGCTGGACCGAACCGCTCCTCCGTGGAGACCCGGGGACGCTCAGTCGTCGGCGTAGACTCCACGCAGCAGTCAGTCCCCCTCCTCCGTCTGCAATGTAGCTGCGGAACCACAGGCCCTCTCCATATCCCACCTCGTTGACCCAGAGCCGGGGACCGCTCGGCGGAGAGAGACACAGAGGATGCGGGATTAGGAATACAGGTTACAGCAGGTGGGGGAAGTTCAGGGAGCTGCAAACCCTGAACTTCTCCTCCAGGGATGTGACAGAGCAAATCATTAAGCAGGTGTGAAAAAACAATGACTTGCCTGCCCCCTGGAGGTTGAGTATCGCCTGCTGTAGTGGATTCTGCTTCTTCCTCTCCCCGCCCGGCGATAACGGAGGACCCCCCGGGAACTCGTCTGAGGATCGCTCGCGTTGTCTCCAGCAGAGAGCTCACCAGGCCGGGATTCCAGGCACACACAGCAGTCAGGAAGCGCGTCGAGGAGGAGGGGAAAACAGCCGGGGTGAGCCAGCCCGAATGTCCAGGAATGACAGCGGGGAAACGAGGCTCAGGGAACGAGGCTGTAGAATCTCCACACTGACGAGGCGAAGGGGTGACAGCTGCGTGGGAGGAACGGTCCTGACGATAGCCCAGAACTGGATCCGGACGAGGTTCGTGCAGAGGTGACTCAGCGATGTGATGGCGGCTATTCCCAGGGAACGAAGCGAGGGGGAAACCCAGGATTTGCCGCTCCAGATCGGAGATCGAGGCGAGGAAGGCGCTGAGCACGGGAAAGCTTCGTAGCCCTGAAGTCCTCTCCATCAACCTCACTGCCGCCGCCACATGCCAGAAGGTGGTGGCAGGAAACACAGTAGAGCTCGCGACAGCCACTCGACCCCAGACATAACTGCTGTCAGCTGCGGCTCCTTGGAGAGAATCCCGAGTGACGTGGCGCAGGTCGGGGGAAGTCCTCTGGTTGGCGCGAACTCCCGGACTGGAATGGCGGCAGGAACGGGACTCCGAAGCGGGGAAAGACGTCGCCCACTTCGACTTCCTGCCGGGATTTCCATCCACCCCGTGGAGCTTCTCTCGCTGTGTACCTGCAGCGTCTATCCTGGCGCTGTCCTCCAGATGGAACACAGAATAAGGGTGACAGTCCAGGAATTCCTCAGCACGGCCCGGACGCCAGCGTCTCGCGTTGGAGGCGTCGTGCAGGGTGAAGAGCGTCCCGTCGACAGCCTCCGAGATGGACCTCAGCTCGTCGCCCTGGCGCCAGAAGTGACTCCTGGGAAACGGCATGCTAGCAGCGCTGACACCCGGACAGAAAGGTACATTTCCACGGCGACTCACGGCCGCCGGTAGCTCTTCTGGCTGCGACATACTGTCACACCCGGCTCTAGGGAGCCGGGCAATCAGAGCCAGGGACAAGCCAGTGAGTCGAGATGTTTTATTAAGGTTAAGGGATAAGGGATGAGGAGAGCACAGATACTCATGCAGACGTACACTCACAGGTTGCACAGCGCAGAGGTAGGAAGCTCGTACCGGACATGAGGGTAACAAGACATGCATACTCACAGCGGGATACAAACACAGGAATGCTGCAAGGGGAGTAGAAGCTGACACCAGACGAAGGGGCTTCAGCTTAGCAGTGCGTATGTCGCAGCCCCGAGTCATCGAGGCTGCTCCTATTTATCCTCATTGGCAGCGCCCCAGCTGATGAAGACTAATTGGCCCCAGCCGTCCATAATGCTGCCAGCTGGGAGCCTGCTGAGACGCTGCTCAATGGGAAGCAGGGATGAGGGAAAACATGGGCTGAGTGCCGAGACGGCATCTCAACCCATGGTGACAGATCCCCCCCTCAAGGTCGGGCTCCTGAACGACCAGGAACATCCCAGCCCCCCCCCCCCCCACCTAGGGTGGGAGGAAGGGAGGCAGGACCGGAGGGGAAGAAGCCAAGGGAAGGACAACACCAATGGGGCAATGTAGGGTAGCGGGAAAAAAAACCCCAAATACAACACTGACAAAACAGGGAATAATTAACCCAAGTACAGATGGGGAGAAGAACTGGGTCAGCACGCAGGTTACACACTACTCAGAGAGTACCAACAATGCGTGACCCAGAGCAAGGGGAAAAAAACCACCAAAAAGGTACAGGGCAAAAATGCTGAGTATGGTTAAAAATAAAGGGGAAACACAATACACAGCGCTAATTTAAGTACATACACACACAGTCACCAAGAAAAGTGAGGGTGAATGGAACAAATGGACAATTACAGAGCATGGTGTTACGGAAAACAAGGCACATGACTCTATAATGAACAAACAGGGCATAAAAAAGAAATACTGAGTGCGGGCAAAGGAAAACCCACACACACGAATATATAAGTACCCACAGTCACCTAAAGAAATGAAAGTGAGTGGAATGAATGGACAACTGCAGAGTATGGTCTGAAAGGAAACAAAACATAACTCTACAATGCAAAAAACGAGGCTAAAAACATGGTACAAAAAGTAAAATGCTGAGTATGAGAGATGGAAAACACACAGCACTATAAATACGAATCCACCAACAGGACAAAATACTACACCCGAGTGACCTTAATAACGATAAAAGAAAAAGTGACACCCGAGGTGTATGGCAGGCAGAGTCCAAAAATAGCCGAGATGGCTCCGGAGATCTCCCCGCCCATTGTCCAGCTGGTGAATCAGGGGAAGAGAAATGTTCGGACGGCGAACTCTGGACCCAGATCCCAGGACTCCAGTCCAACGGCAGCCGAACCAGGCCGCCCAAAGGCAAACACAGACCAGTGGGGGGAACCAGATCACCGAACCGAAGGTTTTGTGGGTTGGGTCGTCGACCCGCATCACTCAACCACCAGGACCGTTGAGACGGACGAAGGGTCAGAGCGGATCCCGGTGGAAGAGGCTCAGGGGAGAGCCGATGACGAGGGCGGCGGGCGTCAGGCCGCAGGGAAACGGCCACCTCCTCACCGGACCTGGACAATACTGGGGCAGCACCCACGTCGGACCCCGATCGGGCCTCAGGCGAACCCACGTTGGACCCCGATTGGGTCTCGGGCGAACCCACGTTGGACACTGCACCAGAACCAACCTCCAACGTTGAACCCGGACCCTCCAGCACCACGAGGAACAGCAACGCCTCGCCGGTGACCCTGGAAGAAGGCTCAGAAGAGAAAACAGAACCGGGATCAGGATCACCGGCAGCGCCAGAACCCGGCGAGACGAGCTCAGACGCAGCGGGCGGCTGCACCCTGCTCGTCTCCCCTGGAGATAGGCTGAAGTGCTCAAAGATAAAAAGAGAGAAAAGAAAGGAGAGCACTCGCCTGATCTCGGGTTCTGACGCCGTCCAGGACTGCGAAGATCCAGGATCCGTCGTCAGGAGGTCGTTGTCAGGCTCCCATCTAGCTGCGTCGGGCCCCGCAGCCACCACGATGGTCAGCGCAGCTTGAGATCCCTCCGGCTCAGGTAACCCCGCCGACGATCCACTCAGCGTGAAGCCAGAAGAATCTCGTCCCGCTGGACCGAACCGCTCCTCCGTGGAGACCCGGGGACGCTCAGTCGTCGGCGTAGACTCCACGCAGCAGTCAGTCCCCCTCCTCCGTCTGCAATGTAGCTGCGGAACCACAGGCCCTCTCCATATCCCACCTCGTTGACCCAGAGCCGGGGACCGCTCGGCGGAGAGAGACACAGAGGATGCGGGATTAGGAATACAGGTTACAGCAGGTGGGGGAAGTTCAGGGAGCTGCAAACCCTGAACTTCTCCTCCAGGGATGTGACAGAGCAAATCATTAAGCAGGTGTGAAAAAACAATGACTTGCCTGCCCCCTGGAGGTTGAGTATCGCCTGCTGTAGTGGATTCTGCTTCTTCCTCTCCCCGCCCGGCGATAACGGAGGACCCCCCGGGAACTCGTCTGAGGATCGCTCGCGTTGTCTCCAGCAGAGAGCTCACCAGGCCGGGATTCCAGGCACACACAGCAGTCAGGAAGCGCGTCGAGGAGGAGGGGAAAACAGCCGGGGTGAGCCAGCCCGAATGTCCAGGAATGACAGCGGGGAAACGAGGCTCAGGGAACGAGGCTGTAGAATCTCCACACTGACGAGGCGAAGGGGTGACAGCTGCGTGGGAGGAACGGTCCTGACGATAGCCCAGAACTGGATCCGGACGAGGTTCGTGCAGAGGTGACTCAGCGATGTGATGGCGGCTATTCCCAGGGAACGAAGCGAGGGGGAAACCCAGGATTTGCCGCTCCAGATCGGAGATCGAGGCGAGGAAGGCGCTGAGCACGGGAAAGCTTCGTAGCCCTGAAGTCCTCTCCATCAACCTCACTGCCGCCGCCACATGCCAGAAGGTGGTGGCAGGAAACACAGTAGAGCTCGCGACAGCCACTCGACCCCAGACATAACTGCTGTCAGCTGCGGCTCCTTGGAGAGAATCCCGAGTGACGTGGCGCAGGTCGGGGGAAGTCCTCTGGTTGGCGCGAACTCCCGGACTGGAATGGCGGCAGGAACGGGACTCCGAAGCGGGGAAAGACGTCGCCCACTTCGACTTCCTGCCGGGATTTCCATCCACCCCGTGGAGCTTCTCTCGCTGTGTACCTGCAGCGTCTATCCTGGCGCTGTCCTCCAGATGGAACACAGAATAAGGGTGACAGTCCAGGAATTCCTCAGCACGGCCCGGACGCCAGCGTCTCGCGTTGGAGGCGTCGTGCAGGGTGAAGAGCGTCCCGTCGACAGCCTCCGAGATGGACCTCAGCTCGTCGCCCTGGCGCCAGAAGTGACTCCTGGGAAACGGCATGCTAGCAGCGCTGACACCCGGACAGAAAGGTACATTTCCACGGCGACTCACGGCCGCCGGTAGCTCTTCTGGCTGCGACATACTGTCACACCCGGCTCTAGGGAGCCGGGCAATCAGAGCCAGGGACAAGCCAGTGAGTCGAGATGTTTTATTAAGGTTAAGGGATAAGGGATGAGGAGAGCACAGATACTCATGCAGACGTACACTCACAGGTTGCACAGCGCAGAGGTAGGAAGCTCGTACCGGACATGAGGGTAACAAGACATGCATACTCACAGCGGGATACAAACACAGGAATGCTGCAAGGGGAGTAGAAGCTGACACCAGACGAAGGGGCTTCAGCTTAGCAGTGCGTATGTCGCAGCCCCGAGTCATCGAGGCTGCTCCTATTTATCCTCATTGGCAGCGCCCCAGCTGATGAAGACTAATTGGCCCCAGCCGTCCATAATGCTGCCAGCTGGGAGCCTGCTGAGACGCTGCTCAATGGGAAGCAGGGATGAGGGAAAACATGGGCTGAGTGCCGAGACGGCATCTCAACCCATGGTGACAAAGGCATTCAAACCGCTGCCATAACAGGGAACATCCGTGGTATGTATGATGGCATCAAGAAAGCACTTGGTCCGGCTCAGAGCAAGACGCCCCTCCTCAAATCCTCCACTGGGGAGATGATCACAGAAAAGAACAAGCAGATGGAGAGATGGGTGGAACACTACTCCGACCTCTACTCTAGACAGAACATCATGACACCGTCAGCCCTTGATGCCATCGACTGCCTGCCATCCATGGACGAACTTGACGCCGAGCCAACCATCGACGAACTCAGCAAGGCCATTGATAGCTTGGCCGCTGGCAAGGCACCCAGCAACGACGGCATACCCCCCGACCTGATCAAGCACTGCAAGACCGCCCTACTGCTGCCATTGCATGATGTCCTCTGCCAGTGCTGGAAGGAAGGTGCCGTACCACAGGACATGAGGGACGCCAAGATCATCACCCTCTACAAAAACAAAGGGGAGAGAAGCGACTGCAACAACTACAGGCGCATCTCCCTCCTCAGCGTTGTTGGCAAAGTCTACGCATGTGTTGTTCTCGTTCATCTACAGAAGCTTGCCGAATGTGTCTACCCCGAGTCTCAGTGTGGCTTCCGCGCTGAGCGATCAACGGTAGACATGATATTCTCCATCCGCCAACTCCAGGAGAAATGCAGAGAACAGAACATGCTCCTGTACGTCGCCTTCATCGACCTCACCAAAGCGTTCGATCTGGTCAGCAGAGAGGGCCTTTTCAAGATCCTGCCAAAGATAGGATGCCCACCAAAGTTGCAAAGCCTCATCAAATCATTTCACACAAACATGCAGGGGATAGTGCAGCACGACGGAAACGTCTCAGAGCCATTCAACATACGCAGCGGAGTGAAACAGGGCTGTGTACTTGCGCCAACCCTCTTTGGGATTTTCTTTGCTATGCTCCTGAGGCAGGCCTTCAGCACAGCAACAGAGGGAATCTACCTGCACACAAGATCTGACGGCAGGCTTTTCAACCTTGCCTGCCTGAAAGCCAGAACCAAAGTACGCGAGGCTCTAATCAGAGACATGCTGTTCGCAGACGACGCTGCAGTCGCAACCCACACACAGCAGGAGCTTCAGACCCTGATGGACCGCTTCTCCCAGGCATGCAAGGACTTCGGGCTTACCATCAGCCTGAAGAAGACTAACGTCTTGGCGCAAGGCACGGAAGCACCACCAACCATCACCATCGACGACTACGAGCTGGAGGTCGTGAATCAGTTCACGTACCTGGGGTCCACGATCAGCAACAACCTCTCCCTTGATACAGAGATCGACAAGAGGATTGGAAAATCAGCCTTCACACTCGCTCGCCTCACCACACGAGTGTGGGAGAATCCCAGACTCTCTGTCAAGACGAAGATGGCAGTGTACAACGCCTGCGTCATCAGCACACTGCTCTATGGGAGTGAGACGTGGACAACATACGCCCGGCAGGAAAAGAGACTGAACTCCTTCCACTTGCGCTGCATTCGCCACATCCTGGACATATCCTGGCAGGACAAAGTGCCCGACACAGAAGCTCTGTCCCGTGCCAGCCTTCCCTCCATGTTCACTCTACTCAGGCAGTGCAGGGTCCGCTGGCTAGGCCACGTTCACCGTATGGAGGATGGCAGAATCCCCAAAGACGTCCTCTACGGAGAACTGGCGACTGGCAGGAGAGACGTTGGCCGCCCACAGCTGGGCTTTAGAGACGTCTGCAAGAGAGACATGAAGGCCCTGGAGATCAACACAGAGCGCTGGGAGGACCTTGCAACGGACCGCTCCAAATGGAGAGGCACCCTGACCAGACAGCTCAAGGCGGGTGAAGAGAGACTGACTGCTGCAGCAGATGAAAAAAGGACCCGCAGGAAGAACCGCCACAGACCCAGCAGCACAGAGACCACCCACAAGTGCGACCTGTGTGACAGGGACTGCCATTCACGCATCGGCCTGTTCAGCCACAGGTGGTGCTGTTCCAGCAGAGTAGACGTTTAGGATTCTCTTCCATGGTCATCATAGACCGACGGAGGCCGACGATTCATCAGCCCCATCCACACTCATTTATGCACGTACACACACACACCTGTCTGCACTTACACACACTGGCAATCACTGGGCTCATTATGTTTGATATTATTTATTCTCTGTCGGTGCTCCTGTTACTCGCCGGTTCATTGGATGTCATGCCCACTCCACAGTTGGCCAGTCTGTTGAGTCTCCTAATTGTAAGTACTTGCCCACCGTTCCACCAGGGGCTCCTTTCCTTATTATTTCAGCCCTTTCTCTCCGCTGCCCAGTCCCGCCTGGGAGTGCATGGGGCCAGCCTTCCTTCCTCTTCCATACTCCAATGAACCAGAGAGTACAGTTGATCATATCCTGTGTTTTTCTCTGTGTGCTCGTTGGAGATAATCAATCCCCTTGTCATCTGTTGAGCCAAATAAATTCACACACAGCACTATTCCTGCGTTGGGTTTTCGCTTCCTTTTCCCACATGTGTGGCGTTTTATGCACGCATATGACATTAGGGGATTGTTTTGTGTATTTTGTTTAGTTTAGGAGTACGGCGTGTAATTTTAGTATATGTATGGACTTTCTTTTAGTTTATTGGGTGGCAGAATAATCCACCCCGCTGCGCGGGCTGCACAGTAGTCCACCGTCAGGCCTATTTTAGGTTATTTTGTTTGAATGTGTTAGGCCATTTTAGTTTTTCGTTATATTAGTGCATGATTCGGGTCCCAAATTTTGGGGGGGATGGGGGTTCAATTGTGTGTGTGGTTTTGGACTTTCTAAAGGCAGGAGATGTTATATACTGTTCTGGTGTATGTGGGTTTCATATGCTTCACATGTATATTACTGTATGCTTACTGTATGCTTCACGTCTCAGATGAACAAAAGGACTGAGCCTCCTAGGAGATAACAGGAGGATGTGAAATGTGGCCTTTTGTTTGTAAAGAGATGGCCTTAGGGGATTTCCTGGCCACCAGTGACTTTAGGTGGAGGTGAGAAGACCTGGAAGAAGACGCATTGTGACTTGGGATTAAATACAATGTGACTGTGTGCTTTGATGTCCTGGGGTATAAAGGGATGAATGTCTGGGGGTTTCTTTCTCTTTCTCTTTCTGTTTTTGATGATGTTGGAGAATGTGAATAAACCTGACTCGTGAGATAAACTCAGCCCCGTCATTTCCACATTCTCCACACTGGTGACCCTAAGACGTATCATGAGTGAAAGAAATTCTCCCGAGCCAGACCCGTCAGGAGCCAGCCAAACGAATGCAGCCACAGTTCAGCTACCGGACTTCTGGCAGAACAATCCGCGCTCCTGGTTTAACGCAGTCGAGGCGCAGTTCAACCTCCGGAGGATTTCGGTAGATGCCACAAAGTTCTACCATGTGGTTGCAAAACTGGACAACCACACAGCCCAGCATGTGGAGAGCCTGATCAACCAGCCGCCGGACAGCGACAAGTACGGCGCGTTGAAGGCTGCACTCATCCGGTACTTCACCCCCTCAGTGGAGGAGCGAGCAGAGGGGCTCCTGGCGCTGACTGAATTTGAAAGCGACAGGCCTACAGACCTGATGGAGAAGCTGTCGAGGTTGAAAGACTCTGACGATGATCACTTCATCTTCACTCACCTTTTCCTCAGGACCCTACCGTCAGCGGTGAGAGTGACCCTGGCCAGTTCGCCACTGTTGGCCCGATGAGACTACCGCGAGCTGGGTCAGGAGGCGCAACGACTCGTCAACGCCACCAAACGATGCGTGGCCACGGCCGCGGCAGCAGAGCTCGGCGCAACGTCCGGAGATGGCAGGGGGCTAGAGGCAGCAGTACCAGACTCACCGACGACGGCGGCGGCAGGGGCCAAGAAACACGGAGCAGACGACGTCCTTTGTTTCTGCCATCGTCATTTCGCAGAGAGGGCATGCAAATGTATACCACCGTGCCATTTCAAGCACTCGGGAAACGCAAAGACCAGGGGTCGGTAGCAGCTGCGGCCCTCAGGGAGGAGAACAAGCTGCTCTATTTGAAGGATGCGCGCTCGGAGAGGCATTTCCTCGTGGACACAGGCTCCCAGCTGAGTTTCATCACACCTTCCTCCGCTGACCGGCTGGCGCCTTCCAGTGGTCCCGGGGTGTCAGCAGCGAACGGCTCGGCGATTAAGACCTTTGGTGAGAGGACGCTGCTTCTGTCCCTACGCGGCCGTACATTTGAGTGGACTTTCGTCATAGCTGCAGTCAATTTCAATATGTTAGTGGCTGATTTTCTGTGCTCACATGGTTTGTTGGTTGATCTTGCTAACAGGCGCCTGGTTAATGCACTCTCTTTTTATTCTATTCCCTGTACAGCTCGAGTGGCCCCGCCAACAGCACAAGCCAACGTCACAGCTGCAAGTGGTAAGTTCCACACACTGCTCACTCAGTTCCCAGCACTCACGGTCCCAACATTTTCGGCGACCGTGGCTAAACACGGGGTGGAACATTTTATTACTACCACCGGACCGCTCGTTTTTGCAAAAGCTCGACGCTTGGATTCAGCTAAACTGACCATAGCGCGCGAGGAGTTCGCCAACCTGGAAAAGTTGGGCATCATCAGGCGTTCGAAAAGCCCATGGGCTTCACCGCTTCACATGGTCCCGAAAGCTGATGGCTCGTGGCGACCTTGCGGAGATTTCCGCAGGTTGAACAACGCTACAACGCACGACTGCTACCCAATCCCGCAAATCCAAGATTTTTCAGTTCATTTGGTGGGGGCGCGCGTTTTTTCTAAGATAGACTTGGTACACGGTTACCACCAGGTCCCAGTGCGCGCTGAGGACATACCCAAAACAGCAGTAATAACTCCGTTCGGGCTATTCGAGTTTTTGCGCATGCCGTTTGGGCTTAAAGGCGCGGCGCAGACGTTCCAACGCATGATGGACGCGGTGTTGTGCGATCTCCCCTTCGTGTTCGTCTACCTGGATGACATATTGGTAGCCAGCGTGTCCGAAGACGAACACGAAAACCACCTCACGGCAGTTTTCCGGAGGTTGGGAGAGCACGGGTTAATAATCAACCCAGCGAAGTGTCAGTTCGGGGTGATGCAGATTGATTTTTTGGGGGCATCGCGTCTCTTCAGAAGGAGCAGTTCCTCTGCCTGACAAAGTGCGCGCAGTAACAAATTTTCCCCAGCCACAAATGGTCAAAGCGTTACAGGAGTTTTTGGGAATGGTGAATTTTTATAACCGTTTCCTCCCCCGCGCAGCGCAGCTCATGCAACCATTGTATGCGGCACTAAAAAAACAAAAACCCACAAATAAAATCGAATGGTCTCCGGAGTGAGAGCACGCATTCTCGGAAGTTAAAACAGCCCTGGCAAACGCTGCATTGTTAGCACATCCAGTCCCAACGGCCCGAATAGCGCTCACTACTGACGCGTCAGATGTGGCCATAGGGGCAGTCATGGAGCAACATGTAGCCGGAGCTTGGCAACCGCTCGCCTTTTTCAGCAGGACCTTGCGCGATAGTGAACGAAAATACAGCGCATTTGACAGGGAGTTGTTAGCTCTCTACTTGGCCATTCGCCACTTCCAGTTCTGACTGGAAGGACGCTGTTTCACCACGTTCGTGGACCACAAGCCGCTGACTTTCGCGATGGCCAAGGTTTCAGAACCGTGGTCGGGCCGGCAGCAGAGACAGCTGGCCGCGATCTCAGAGTTTACTACCGATATCCAGCATGTGGCGGGTAAACTTAATGTAGTGGCAGACTGCCTTTCGCGCGCCGTGGTGGCTCCAGCCCGCGTAGGGGTAGATTTTGCAGCCATGGCCGCGGATCGGGTTAGCGACGCAGAAGTGCGCGCGGCCCCAGTCCGCGTAGGGATAGATTATGCAGCCATGGCCGCGGATCAGGTTAGCGACGCGGACATGCGCGCGCTCCAGTCTGGACCAACAGGGTTAAGGCTGGAGAACAGGGTGCTGCAAGATGGTATGCCCCTCCTAATCTGTGATGTCTCCACTGGGCGACCGCATCCTGTGGTACCGGCCGTGTGGCGCCGCTGCGTTTTTGACTCGATCCATTCTCTGGCGCACCCTGGAGTGCGCGCGTCGGTCTAAATGGTGGGAGAGAAATTTGTATGGCCGAGCCTGCACAAACAAGTTAGAGAGTGGGCGGCAGCCTGCATGGCTTGTCAACGAGCCAAGGTACACAGACACACGAGAGCTCCCTTGGAGCCGCTTCCCATCCCAGCTAAGAGGTTTGATCATGTTCACGTGGACCTCATAGGCCCCCTCCCGCCCTCACAGGGGTGCACTCATCTTCTGACAATGGTTGACCGCACCACGCGCTGGCCGGAAGTGGTCCCACTGTCGTCAACCACAGCCGAGGAGGTGGCGCGCGCATTTTTAACGGCATGGGTAGCGCGTTTTGGAGTCCTGTCGGACATTACGTCCTACAGAGGCCCTCAATTTGTTTCCGAACTTTGGTCAGCGATGGCCCGCAGCCTGGGGGCAACGATCCACCGCACGACCGCGTACAATCCGCAGGCTAACGGGTTATGCGAACGTTTTCACAGGTCATTGAAGGCGGCCCTCAGAGCATCACTTACGGATGCAAATTGGGTGGACAAGCTACCATGGGTTTTGTTGGGGTTGCGTTCTGCACCTAAAGAGGATTTAGAAGCCTCCCCGGCTGAGTTAGTTTTTGCACAGCCACTTCGGCTGCCCGGGGAATTTCTCCCAGATAATCCGGCGCCAGAGTGCTCCCCAGCTCAGCGGTTGCAGAGTAGCACGGAATCGAGCACGCTGCCTGGCCCCGTTCACCGCAGTGAGTTTGTTTTTGTCAGACACGATGCCCATCGCCCATCGTTGCGACCACCTTATGATGGACCATTTAGAGTGCTGGAGACAGGAGATAAGCATTTTTTGCTAGATTTGGGGGACAGAAAAGAAATGATTGGCATAAACAGGCTCAAACCCGCTTTTGTGGTGGCTGACGAAGGTGTGTAGTTGGCCAGGGCTCCTCGGCGCGGCAGACCCCCTAGGGAGCATTCCCCAGAACACCCACAGGGATTGACTAACAGTTCTCATCCTCAGACAGCAGCTCCCCAGCAGGAGGGCGCCACGGAGGTGGTAAAGCCCGCTTACAGCAGATACGGGAGAAGACTGAGGCCCAAGCAGCATGTGGACTGATGTGTGTGATTTTATCATGACATGCAGACTGTTATTACGTTGTTCCATCTTAGACGTTTTGGGGGGGTCATGTGGGACACATATGTGGGTTTCATATGCTTCACATGTATATTACTGTATGCTTACTGTATGCTTCACGTC
This sequence comes from Pholidichthys leucotaenia, assembly GCA_020510985.1. Classification (NCBI taxonomy): domain Eukaryota; kingdom Metazoa; phylum Chordata; class Actinopteri; order Cichliformes; family Pholidichthyidae; genus Pholidichthys; species Pholidichthys leucotaenia. The sequence goes on along the minus strand of CM035848.1, from coordinate 284,231,291 downwards.
TCAGATGAACAAAAGGACTGAGCCTCCTAGGAGATAACAGGAGGATGTGAAATGTGGCCTTTTGTATGTAAAGAGATGGCCTTGGGGGATTTCCTGGCCACCAGTGACTTTAGGTGGAGGTGAGAAGACCTGGAAGAAGACGCATTGTGACTTGGGATTAAATACAATGTGACTGTGTGCTTTAATTTTATCCATCCATCCATCCATCGTCTACTGCAATGCTATTCAATGACAAAATCAGTTCAGCCACAATTTGAAATCAAGACAGCAATCTGTTGAATATGACAAATTTCAAACCAACACAGATCAATATGATGAAAAATACAGTATGCACTTTTTATTCATTGGCTTGGTTTTAACTGTGCGTTTGGCACATGACAAAGGCACATCAAAAGTGCATAAAAACAATAACAGTGCTGGGGTTGAGCAGAACTTGAAACAGAAGAAATATTTTTTCTCTTGAACAACAATTAAATAAATAGAATGTAAAAAAAAAAATCTGTAAATAACCATTTTGGTCACATCTTATACAGGCATATCTCAAAGTGCATAAAAACTGAATGTGCACTGTTAGTAGCATTAACATTTGTTTCCCTTTTGAAATAAATTATACTACATCCTGGTCATAACTGACCTTGGCACATCACAAAGTGCATTTAGCTGAATAAAAAAGAACTGTCAAACACTTCAGTGCACCCCCCCCCCACCAAGAAAAGATTGATAACATTAACAAACATTGCACATCCACTATTGTGGTTTGTTTTGTTTTAAATCACCACATGTGTGAGTAGTGAGTAGGAACCTCAGGGTACATGCTGGACAGATCGCCAGTTCATTGTAGGGCAGATATAATTTTATCACTAATTTTATATCTAATATGATAAGACACTGAGTAGCTTTTATTTTCATTTGCATTTTCAGTTTTAATTGTGAAACTTTTAACTTTGCAGGAAATAATACCCCTCCTCCTCCATGGTAGGTTTACATGTAAATCTGGCCCTCGGGAAGTGAGGAAAAAGTTTTGTGGCCCTCACTACCACCAAAGTTGCCCATCCCTGCCTTACAGCCTAAATATATTGACAATTATATAAAAATTATTTTGTGTTTTTTTACTGTCAACCAGATGCAAAATTAAATGGAGATTGTAAAATTTAAATATAGCACATGCAATAAATATAAATGTAGCTATGACACAAAGTAGTGACATTAGGCATAATTGGGCAGAAGATAAGATAAGATAAGATAAGCCTTTATTAGTCCCACAATGGGGAAATTCCAGGATTGCAACAGCACAGGGATAGCAACACTCAGAGCAACAACCAAGAAGACAAGAAAAACAAGAGCAGCGAATATACATATGTACACATAAATATATAAATATATATATACACAAAGTGTGGAGCATCGTAGCTAGATGGAATAAACAGCATAACTGTCTACTTCGTGATCCTACATAGTATGAATATGTACCCATACATATTGTCACCCTCCGTAGTGACTGATATTGTCCTAGTTGTATACTGGAGGGGACCATTGTGTTAGTCTATTGCGTCTTTTGCATTCAATACTATGAGGCCATCACGTTTTTTTGCTATCTCTGCGAGCAGCCCTGTTTAGGTTATACAGTCTGACAGCCGTAGGTAGGAAGGACCTGCGAAACCTCTCGGATGTGCACCTAGGATGATGTAGTCTGCTGCTAAATGAGCTCCTCAGTGCATTCAGTATGTCCTGCATAGGGTGGAACTCGGACTCCAGCAGAGATGACAGTTTAGCCACCATCCTTCTCTCTCCTATCTCCTCTACTGGGTCAAGGCGCTGCCCCAGGACAGAGCTAGCTTCCTTGATCAGTTTGTTCAGTCTCTTCCTATCGGCTGCTGTAATACCACTGCCCCAGCAGACCACTCCAAAAGTGATGGCTGATGCCACCACCGTGTCGTAGAATGTCTTCAGCAGCGCCTCTTGTACACCAAAAGACCTGAGTCTCCTCAGCAGGAACAGCCTGCGCTGGCCCTTCTTGTAGAGCGCATCGGTATTGTGTGACCAGTCTAGTTTGTTGTTCAGATGAACACCCAGGTACTTGTAGGATGTCACCATCTCAATGTCTGTTCCCTGTATGTTTACTGGTGCTGTGAGGGGTTGTCCTTGCCTGCAGCAGTCCACCACCAGCTCCTTAGTTTTCCTCACGTTGATCTGGAGGCAGTTCCGATGGCACCAGTCCACGAAGTCCTGGATAAGTCCTCTGTACTCAGCTTCATCTCCGTTGGAGATGAGGCCGACAATCGCAGAGTCGTCAGAGAACTTCAGTAGATGGCAGTGTGTTGTGTTGTGTGAGAAGCTGTGTGAGAATAATAGTAATTAAACAAATTTTACAGTCTCTGGGATGTCGAATATTCTATTGAACCTGCGACTGCTGAAACAGTTTTAAAATTCAATAAAAATGAGTGGGATCTCTCTGGTAGTCCATCGATTCGATGATAACCATCTTCTTTATTTGTGAGTCTGCTGGTGTTTGAATAGTCCAATCCTGGATCTGCAGATTCGGTTACAGACCGGACATGTGAAGGAGGTGCTGGAGGGAGCAGGGGGGACTTGGCGAGCATGCCTCTTTGCACGCTTTGCTGTCCGGTGTCGTGTGCGCTGTTCCTCCATATAATCCACTCCCTGTGAGGAGCTTCTCAGATAGCGGCTGTAAATAGTCCATGCCTCACATCCATATAGTAAGGTGGTGATACATACAGCTCTGTAGACCAGCACTTTGGTGTGGAGTTTGAGATTGCTGTTCTGAAGAACGCTTCTCCTTAGACGACCAAAAGATGCTGATGCTTGCTTGAGGCGGTTCTGGATCTCGTCATCCATTGAGCAGGTGTCAGACATTATGCTCCCCAGGTATTTGAATGTGGGCACTGTGAGCAGATGTTGCCCTGCTGCTGTGAGGGTTATTGGGTTTTGTGGGGGGTCGGTACTGGACTGACAGAGTACCTCTGTCTTCTGGGTGTTGATTGTCAGTCCCATTCTGGTGTATGCAGTTACAGCTGCCGAGAGGATGTTTTGTAGAGTGTCTGGTGTATGAGCAACCAGGGCACAGTCATCGGCGTACTGTAGCTCAATGATGGTCTCTGATGTCACCTTGGAAGTTGCCTGTAGCCTCCTGATGTTGAACAGGTTACCATCAAGCCTGAAGTCAGTGGTAACTCCAGATTGTTTCTCCACCCTCCTACGTAGCAGAGATGTTACACAGACAAGGAAGATGTTGAAGAGAACTGGGGCCAGCACACAGCCTTGCCTCACTCCGGTTTGCACTCCAAAAGGTTCTGAGCTGTGCCTTCCCACTACCACTCGGGCCATCATCCCAGAATGGAACTGCGCAAGGATGGTGAGAAACTTGGGTGGACACCCAAATCTCTTTAGGACTTGCCACCGTTGTTCCCTGTTCACTGTGTCAAATGCCTTTGACAGGTCAACAAAGGCAATGAACAGGTCCTTATGCTGCTCCCAACATTTCTCTTGGAGCTGACGCGTCACAAAGATCATGTCAACTGTCCCCCTGTCCTTCCGAAAACCACACTGTGACTCTGGGGTGACCCGCTCTGATATTGCAGAGATGAGTCTGCGGAGCATGACCTTGGCAAGGACCTTTCCAGCAGTAGCCAACAGAGAGATACCCCTTCTATTGGAGCAGATGGCTTTGTCTCCTTTGTTCTTGTAGATGGTCACAATGTTGCCGTCTTTCCACTGTTGTGGGACACACTCTCGTCTCCACACCTCTGAGATATAGAGATACAGTGTCCGAGTACAGAGGTAGCCTCCTTCCTTAAGAAGTTCAGCTGGGATGCCATCAGGTCCAGGGGCTTTATTGTTTTTCAGGGTTTTTACTGCATGCAGGATTTCTTTGAAGGTTGGGGGGAGGTCGAGATCTGGCAAAGTATGATGTTCAGGGAGCTCTGCAAGGACAGTTGTGTCCACTGAGGTGGGCTGGTTAAGCACGGTGTTAAAATGCTCAGCCCACCGCTCCACTATCATGGCCTGATCCTTGATTAAAGAAGAACCATCAACAGATCTCACAGGTGCAAGGGAGCAGTTTCTGGGGCCGTAGATGGTTTTGACTGCATCATAGAAACTGTACATATTGTTTCTATCAGCATGAGTCTGGATTTCGTTGGCCTTTGAGATCCACCACTCATCTTGCAGTTTCCTGAGAGTTGTTTGGACCTCAGAACGAAGGGCTTGCCATTGCTTCTTATGGAATTGGGATTGTGGGTTGTTCAAGGTGGCTCTGTGTGCCCTGTGCATTCTGTCCAGGAGGATGGAGATCTTTCCAGCATTCTGGTCAAACCAGTCCTGATGTTTCTTGGTTTTGAAACCGATGGCTTGGGCTGCAGTGTCAAAGAGAATGGTAGATAGAGCGGTCCACTTCTCATCCATCCCAGACTCTGAGATGATCACTTGTTCAATACCTGCCAGCCTCTCAGCTAGGGAGCGACGGAAGTTGTCACAGATGTCGCTGCTGGAGAGTCTGGCACAGTGGAGTGTTTTCCTCTTTGGGCCACCGTGGCGAGCTAGGGGCCGAACATGCATTCTGACCTTTGACAGAATCATGCGGTTGTCGGTCCAGCAGTCTGCCCCTCGCATAGCTCTTGTGATGAGCACGTCCTTGAGGTCAGCCCTCCTCACGATCACATAGTCGATCAGGTGCCAATGTTTGGACCTGGGATGCATCCAGGATGCCTTATATTTGTTCTTTTACTGGAAGATTGTGTTAGTGATGGTAAGATCATGTTCCGCACAGAGACTAAGAAGTCTCATGCCATTGGGGTTGACTTTTCCAATGCCATGGGCACCGATCACACCATTCCAGTTTTGCAAGTTCTTTCCGACTCTTGCATTGAAATCACCAAGCAGCATGATTTTGTCACGCTTCGGGATGTGACTGAGGATGTCATCAAGTGCCTGGTAGAAGCGGTCCTTCTCTTCAGCGTTCGATGACAGAGTTGGTGCATAGGCACTTACCAAAGTGACATACCTGCATTTTACAAGGGGGATGCGAAGAGTCATGAGCCTTTCACTGACACCCACTGGTGATTCTGTGAGCTTGTGCAGGAGGCTGTTCTTGATTGCAAAACCAACTCCATGAAGGAGTTGACCGCCCATGGGGTATCCTTTCCAAAAGAATGTATAACCCTCTCCTACTTCATTGAGTGAGCCTTCTTCGAGGAGTCGTGTCTCACTGAGTGCTGCCACATCCACATTGTAACGCTTCAGCTCGCTGGCAACGAGTGCTGTTCTGCGCTGTGGTCTGTCCGGACTGGCATCCAGGAGTGTCCTTATGTTCCATGCTGCAATTCTAAATGGTATTGTTTTTATTTTTCGACCGCATAGTGGAATGTCCCGACAGGTGCGGTTTCCTATCCGGATGCTGTGCTGAGTGGGCAATGTTTAGGCTGTGGAAATGTGAAAATGACGAGGCAGAGTTTATCTCACGAGTCAGGTTTATTCACATCTTCCAACATCAGCAAAGCAGAAAGAGGAAAAACACAGACATTCGTCCTTTATATATCCAGGACCTTCAAAGCTCACAGTCACAATGCATTTAATCCCAAGTAACAATGCATCTTTCCTTAAATCCTATAACATCCTCCTCATAGTCTCTGGCAGACCATGAAATCCCCCAAGGCCGTCTCTTGCATACCAAAGACTAAATTTTCACATCCTCCTGTTATCTCCAAGGAGACCCAGTCCTTTGTTCTACTCTGAGATGTGAAGCTTAAAGTGATACATATGTGTCCCACATGACCCCCCCCAAACATCTAAGATGGAACAACAGAATAACAGTCTGCATGTCATGATAAAATCATTACACTTCAACCCACGTGCTGTTTGGGCCTCAGCCTCCTCCCGTATCTGCTGTAAGCGGGCTTCACCACTTCTGCAGCGCCATCATGCTGAGGGGCTGCTGTCTGGGGGTGAAAACTGTTTGTCAGTCCCTGTGGGTGTTCTGGGGAATTTCCCCGAGGGGATCTGCCGCGCCGAGGAGCCCTGGCCAACAGCACATCCTCGTCCGCCACAACAAAGGCGGGTTTAAGCCTGTTAATGCCAATCTTTTCCTTCCTGACCCCCAAATCTAGCAAAAAATGCTTGTCCCCTATTTCCAGCACTCTAAATGGTCCATCATAAGGTTGCCGCAGCGGTGGGCGATGAGCATCATGTCTGACAAAAACAAACTCCGCATTTTTCAAAGTCTTAGGTACAAAAACGCGCGGAAAACTGTGGTGAACGGGGCCAGGCAGCGTGCCCGATTCCGTGCCACGCTGCAACAGCTGAGACGGGGAGCTATCTGGCGCAGGATTATCTGGGAGAAACTCCCCGGGTAGCCGAAGTGGCTGCGCAAAAACTAACTCAGCCGGGGAGGCTTCTAAGTCCTCTTTAGGTGCAGAAGGCAACCCCAATAAAACCCACGGTAGCTTGTCTACCCAATTTGTATCTGTCAGTGACGCCCTGAGGGCCGCTTTCAATGACCTATGAAAACGCTTGCATAACCCATTAGCCTGCGGATTGTACGTGGTTGTGCGGTGAATTGTGACACCCAGGCTGCGGGCCATTGTTGACCAAAGTTCGGAAACAAATTGAGGGCCTCTGTCAGACGTAATGTCCGACGGGACTCCAAAACGCGCCACCCACGCAGTTAAAAACACGCGCGCCACCTCCTCAGCTGTGGTTGACGCCAGTGGAACCACTTCCGGCCAGCGCGTGGTGCGGTCCACCATTGTCAGAAGGTGTGTGCACCCCTGTGATGGCGGGAGGGGGCCTACGAGGTCCACGTGAACATGATCGAACCTCTTAGCCGGGATGCGAAACGGCTCCAAGGGAGCTCTTGTGTGTTTGTGTACCTTGGCTCGTTGACAAGCCATGCAGGCTGCCGCCCACTCCTTAACTTGTTTGCGCAGGCTCGGCCATACAAATTTCTCTCCTACCATTTTGACCGACACGCACACTCCTGGGTAAGCCAGAGAATGAACCGAGTCAAAAATGCGGCAGCGCCACGCGGCCGGTACCAGAGGACGTGGTCGTCCAGTGGAGACGTCGCAGATTAGGGGGGGCATACTGTCTTGCAGCACCCTATTCTCCAGCCTTAACCCTGTTGGTCCAGACTGGAGCGCGCGCACTTCTGCGTCACTAGCCTGATCCGCGGCCATGGCTGCATAATATATCCCTACGCGGACTGGGGCCGCCACGGCGCGCGAGAAGCAGTCTGCCACTACATTAAGTTTACCCGCCACATGCTGAATATCGGTAGTAAACTCTGAGATCGCGGCCAGCTGTCTCTGCTGCCGGCCTGACCACGGTTCTGAAACCTTGGCCATCGCGAAAGTCAGCAGCTTGTGGTCAACGAACGTCGTGAAACGGTGTCCTTCCAGCCAGAACTGGAAGTGGCGAATGGCCAAATGGAGAGCTAACAACTCCCTGTCAAACGCGCTGTATTTACGCTCACTATTGCGCAAGGTCCTGCTGAAAAAGGCGAGCGGCTGCCAAGCCCCGGCTACATGCTGCTCCACGACCGCCCCTATAGCCACATCTGACGCGTTAGTAGTGAGCGCTATGCGGGCCGTTGGGTCCGGATGTGCCAACAACGCAGCACTGGCCAGGGCTGCTTTGACTTCCGAGAACGCTCGCTCTCGCTCCGGGGACCATTCAATTTATTCGCGGGTTTTTGTTTTTTGAGCGCGGCGTACAGTGGTTGCATGAGCTGTGCTGCGCGGGGGAGGAAACGATTATAAAAATTCACCATTCCCAAAAACTCCTGTAACGCCCTGACCATTTGTGGCTGGGGAAAATTTGTTACTGCACGCACTTTGTCAGGTAGCAGAACCGCTCCTTCTGGAGAGACGCGATGCCCCAAAAAATCAATCTGCGCCACTCCGAACTGACACTTCGCTAGGTTGATCATTAAACCATGCTCTCCCAACCTCTGGAAAACCGCCGTGAGGTGGTTTTCGTGTTCGTCTTCGGACCCACTGGCTACTAAGATGTCGTCCAGGTAGACGAATACGAAAGGGAGATCGTGCAACACCGCGTCTATCATGAGTTGGAACGTCTGAGCAGCGCCTTTAAGCCCAAATGGCATGCGCAAAAACTCGAATAGACCAAACGGAGTTATTACCGCTGTTTTGGGTATGTCCTCAGCGCGCACTGGGACTTGGTGGTAACCGTGGACCAAGTCTATCTTAGAAAAAACGAGCGCCCCCGCCAAGTGAACGGAAAAATCTTGGATATGGGGGATTGGGTAGCGGTCGTGCGCTGTGGCATTGTTCAACCTGCAGAAATCTCCACAAGGTCGCCACGAGCCTTCAGCTTTTGGGACCATGTGAAGCGGGGAAGCCCATGGGCTGTTAGAACGCCTGATGATGCCCAACCTTTCCAGGTTGGCAAACTCCGCGCGCGCTATGGTCAGTTTAGCTGCATCCAAGCGCCGAGCTTTTGCAAAAACGGGCCGGCCGGTGGTAGTAATAAAATGTTCCACCCCGTGTTTAGCGACGGCTGCTGAAAATGTGGGGACCGTGAGTGCTGGGAACTGAGTGAGCAGTGTGTGGAACTTACCGCCTGCTGCTGTGATGTTGGCTTGTGCTGTTGGCGGGGCCACTCGGGCTGTACAGGGAATAGAATCAAAAGAAAATGCATTAACCAGGCGCCTGTTAGCGAGATCAACCAACAAACCATGTGAGCACAGAAAATCAGCCCCCAACATATTGAAATTCACTGCTGCTATAACAAAAGTCCACTCAAATGTACGGCCGTGTAGAGACAGAAGCAGCGTCCTCTCACCAAAGGTCTTAATCTCCGAGCCGTTCGCTGCTGCCACCCCAGGACCACTGGAAACTGCCAGCCGGTCAGCTGAGGAAGGTGTGATGAAACTCAACTGGGAGTCTGTGTCCACAAGGAAATGCCTCCCGAGCGTACATCCTTCAAGTAGAGCAGCTTGTTCTCCTCCCCGAGGGTTGCAGCTGCTACCAACCCCCGGCCTTGGCGTTTCCCGAGCGCTTGAATTGGCACGGTGGTATACATTTGCGTGCCTTCTCTGCGAAACGGCGATGGTAGAAACAGAGGGTGTCTCCTCTGCGATCCTTGGCCCCCGCCGCCGCCGTCGTCGGTGATTCTGCTACAGCCGTCTCTGGCCCCCCGCCATCTCTGGCCGCTGCGCCGAACTCCGTCGTTGCTGCGATGGCCGCGCGCTGTCTGCTGGCGTTGAGAATCCGATGCGCCTCCTGGGCCAGCGCGCGAAAGTCCTGCTGGGCCAACAACGGCGAACTGGCCAGGGCCGCTCTCATGGCCGGCGGTAGGGTCCTGAGGAAAATGTGAGTGAAGATGAAGTCGTCGCCGTCTAAGTCCCTCAACCTCAGCATGTTCTCCATCAGGTCAATGGGTATGCCTTCTCCCAAGTCGTTCAGAACCAGGAGCCTCTCCGCTCTCTCCTCGACTGAGAGAGTGAAACACTGGATAAGCGCAGCCTTCAACCCGCCGTATTTGTCGTTTGGCAGTGGCTGCTCCAATAGGCTCTGCACATGCCAGAGCCGTGCGGTTGTCGAGCTTTGCAATCACATGGTAGATCTTCGTGTCATCTACCGTTATCCCCTGGAGGGCGAACTGTTGGCTTCGTCCAAGTGGAACCAGGAGGCCGGGTCGTCTTGCCAAAAGTCCGGTAGCTGACAGTAGGCGGCATTCGCTTGGGCGGGGACCTACTGACTCGGCTGGCCCGGGGGAATTCTTTCATCCATGATACGTCTTAGGGTCACCAGTGTGGAAATGTGAAAATGACGAGGCAGAGTTGTATCTCACGAGTCAGGTTTATTCACATCTTCCAACATCAGCAATGCAGAAAGAGGAAAAACACAGACATTCGTCCTTTATATATCCAGGACCTTCAAGCTCACAGTCCACAATGCATTTAATCCCAAGTAACAATGTCATCTGTCCTTAAATCCTATAACATCCTCCTCTTAGTGTCGGGCATGTGCCAGAGTAAATCACCCCTAGGCTGTCTCTTGCTTACCAAAGGCTTAATTGTTCTCAACGCTCGTCCTGTTGATAGTTTGGAGTATCGCCTAGGAGTCCCAGTCCCATTGAGTTCTACTCGGAGATGTGAATGCGTTAGTGGATTCTTATGTGGTCCCACAAGGCCACCTTTCTAGGCCTTTCCCCAGTTGGGGGTGAGCAGTGTGGTCCCTAAATAGGGCTGCTCAGACGCACAGGAGTCTGCCGGAAGCAGCTGCCACTCAATCCCAACTGCTAACGAACCGTTGTCCTGTGCCACTGACGTGCAGAGTTCCAGCTAGGGAGCTTCCAGCTCATTCAAACCTGCCCCCGTTACTGGATGCTCCATTGCCGCCAGACTTTAGAGGTCGAAACTCAGGTAAAGAAGTTACCTGCGGCAGTGATGGGGGGTTAGAGTGGCATGGGGGGTGCGCTTTTCCCGATGCCACTACCTTGATTGTAGAGAAGATGGTTCCAGTGGGCAAGGGGAGACCCTAGATGACCGCATCTTCTCACAACTGGAGGAGGCTGCCGGAATCCAGATTTTTGGGAAACCGCCTCAAAGCGTGCCACCACCAGCTTGCTTTTTGTCAGAGTGTGCTCCCTTAGCCTTCGTCCGCTATTACAGCCATTGTGGTGTTTATCGTTACTACCAGCTTCTGCCTGCTCTACCGTTGAGGTCTTCATCTTCGTCTTCGGGATCACTCTTAGTCTGGCCTCTACCCTTCGACCTGTTCGGCTTGGGTGACCCTGCCAGGAGTACGAGACTCCGGCCGACATAGCTCTAGAGGTCATGGAGACGCTCAAAGTGCCCCACCACGATAAGGTGGTGATCCCATCTGTACTCAGCTTCATCTCCGTTGGAGATGAGGCCGACGATCGCAGAGTCGTCAGAGAACTTCTGTAGATGGCAGTGTGTTGTGTGAGAAGCTGTGTGAGAATAATAGTAATTAAACAAATTTTACAGTCTCAGGGATGTCGAATATTCTATTGAACCTGCGACTGCTGAAACAGTTTTAAAATTCAATAAAAATGAGGGGGATATATACACTGCCTCACTGCATTCAGACCGGAAGCAGGCTGAGGCAAATTTGCATCAATCATCTTCAAGGGGTTTTAATTAATGGGTTTGTAAGAAAGCATCTGGAAATATAGGTGTACTGAGGTTAGTGTCTTATTCCTGACTGTATTTATTGACCTTGAAATAGGTTATTTTGCTCATATTTTAGGACAAAAATACAGTATTTAAATCTACTTTGTCTTTAGAGTGTAGCAAATGTAACCACCCTCTCTCAGAAGAAATTAGATATTGAATTTGAGCAAGGCTTTCTTCTTAATCATCATTGCTGAATATGACTGAAATCTGAGTGGAATAATGATATTTTCATACTCAATTATTCCACTATACTAATATATTAATGACAAATAACTGAGTCCATGAAGTACTGATAATTGGCTAAAACTGCAGGATGCCGATTTATAGAAAAATAAATAATATCTGTAATAGTCCTAAATCTGTTTACAGATTGTGAGATTGAGAAGATATTTGATTAAAATGTTGTGAAATTGATTGATAGAAAATCTCTGATATTTTACAACACTAGTGCATGCCCAGTTTAGGAAGCTTGGGCTCAGACTGCCAAGGTCTCCGCCTTTGATCGCCACATGATCCACATAGCACCGGACCCCCATGGTCCCTCCTGCAGGTGGTGAGCCCACTGGAGGGCGGACCCATGTAGCTTCTTCAGGCTAAGCCTGGCCGGGTCCCATGGGTGGAAACCCGGCCACCAGATGCTAGCCATCGAGCCCCTCCCCCAGGCCTGGCTCCAGGGTGGGGCCCCGATAACCCCATACCAGGCGGGGTACACTGAATCTTTGTTCCAGCATTCGTGTCATGACACCTGCGACCGTATGTCTTGGACACTCGGGTAAAGAGAGGTGCAGAGCTGTCAACTGATCACCACCTGGTGGTGAGTTGGATCCGATGGCAGGGGAGGATGCCATTCAGACCTGGTAGACCCAAACGTATAGTGAGGGTGTGCTGAGAACGTCTGGCTGAGGCCCCTGTCCGGGAGGTCTTCAACTCCCACCTCCGGAAGAACTTCAACCACATTCCGAGGGAGTTTGGAGACATGGAGTCCGAATGGGCCATGTTCTCCACCTCCATTGTTGAAGCGGCTGTCCAGAGCTGCGGCTGCAAGGTCGTGGGGCATCCCGTGGTGGGCAACCCCCGAACCAAGTGGGCGGACACCAGTGGTGAGGGGGGGCCATTAAGCTGAAGAAGGGATTCCTATCAGGCTTGGTTGGCTTGTGGGACTCCATGAAGCAGCTGAGGTAGAACGCGGCAGGGCCAAGCAGAGTGCAGCTCGGGTGGTTGCTGAAGCAAAAACTTGTATGGGAGGAGTTCGATGAGGCCATGGAACAAAACTTTCAGTCAGCCTCAAAGAGATTCTGGCAAACTGTCCAGCGGCTCAGGAGGGGGAAGTAGCTCCCTGTCCACACTGTGTATGGTGCGGATGAGGTGCTGCTGACTTTGACTGGGGATATCGTCGGGCAGTGAAGGAATACTTCGAGGATCTCCTCAATCCTCTGATATGCCTTCCACAGAGGAAGTAGGTATTGTGGACAAGGGGGATGATTTGCCTATCACAGGGGCTGAGGTCGTCAAGGTAGTTAAAAATCTCTTTGGTGGCCGGGCCCCGGGAGTGGACAGATCGCCCTGAGTACCTCAAGGTCCTGGATGTTGTAGGGCTGTCATGGTTGACACACCTCTGCAACATTGAGTGGAGGTCGGGGGCAGTGCCTTTGGCAAGGCAAACCGGGGTGGTGGTTCCTCTCTTCAAAAAAGGGGACCGGAGGGTGTGCTCCAACTTTAGAGGGATTCACACTCCTCAGCCTCCCTGGGAAGGTCTATGGCCAAGGCACTGGAGAGGAAGTCCGGCCGTTGGGTCGACGTGGTTTCAGGAGGAGCAATGTGGTTTTTCATCCTGGCTGTGCACATCGAATCAGCTCTTTACCCTCTCAAGAATCCTCGAGGTTTGTGGAAGTTTGCCCAACCAGTTTACATGTGTTTTGTGGACTTGGAGAAGGCATTCGACAACGTCCCTCGTGGTTTTTTGTGGGAGGTGCTTCGGGAGTATGGGGTATCAGGCTTGTTGTTACGAGTTATTCGGTCTCTGTACCACCATCGTGAGAGTTTAGTTCGTATTGCCAACACTTGGTCAGACTCATTCCCAGTGAGAGTTGGATTCCGCCAGGGCTGCCCTTTGTCACCGATCCTGTTCATAATTTTTATGGACAGGATTTCTAGGCACAGCCAGGGTACGGAGGGTGTCATGCTTGGTGACCACAGGAGCTCATCTCTGTTGTTTGTAGATGATGTTGTCCTGCTGGCTTTATCCAGCAATGACCTACAGGTCTTACTGGAACGGTTTGCTGCTGAGTGTGAAGCGGCTGGGATGAGAATCAGTACCTCCAAGTCCGAGTCCTTGGTCCTCAGCCGGAAAAAGGTGGATTGTCCTCTCCGGGTTGGGGACAAGCTCCTGTCCCAAGTGGAGGAGTTTAAGTATCTTGGAGTCTTATTCACGAGTGAAGGGAGAATGGAGCGAGAGATTGACAGATGGATCGGAGCAGCATCTGCAGTGATGCAGATGTTGTACCAGTCTGTTGTGGTGAAGATGGAGTTGAGCTCTAAGGCAAAGCTGTCGATTTACCAGTCAATCGACGTTCCTACCCTCACCTATGGTCATGAGCTTTGGGTAATGACCGAAAGAACGAGATCGCGGATACAAGCAGCTGAAATGAGCTTTTTTTGTAGGATTGTTGGACTCACCCTTGGAGATAGGGTGAGGAGTCACTGTTTTCTTCCTGCATTACCGACTGCACTATATAGTTCTCCACAGTATCTGCTGCTGGCTAATATATATTTTAACTGTTGACCAGTATCACTTAATCTTATCCTACACTTTATTACATGTATAGTTTATTTCTCTTATCTTATCATGTTTAATGTTGCAGCATTGTACCGAGACAAATTCCTAGTTTGTGTACTACATGAACAATGGCAATAAACCTGATTCTGATTCTGATTCTGATTCAGGAGCTCAGTCATCCGGGAGAGGCTCAGAGTAGAACTGCTGCTCCTCCACATTGAAAGGAGTCAGTTGAAGTGGTATGGGCATCTGATTAGGATGCCTCCTGGACGCCTCTCACTTGAGGTGTTTTGGGCACGTCCCACTGGTAGGAGACCCCGGGGCAGACCCAGGACTCGCTGGAGAGACTATGTCTCCCAGCTGGTCTGGGAACGCCTTGGTATCCTCTCTGAAGAGCTGGAGCAGTTGATGGGGAGAGGGAAGTCTGGGCTTCTCTGCTTGATATACTGCCCTCTGCGACCAGACCTCCAGAAAAGCGGTAGAAGATGGGATGGATAGATGGATAGTGCAGCCCGTAGATGCAAGTATTCCTGTCTGTAACAGATATCCCAATCAGCTTTTCAGGCCCAAATGTAGCTGTTTGAAAGTGGAATACAGAGCTGTAGCCTGTATGTAGGGATTCTCAAGTTAGACTTTGACAAATATAAAAGGGACTAAATAGCACTAAGATTTATTTGACTGTGTGAATAGTAAATTACAGTAATACCTAATTATTGAAAGTGAATGGTACTTCCAATATTAGTGACTGTTTCAGATCATTGTTTATTTGTTTGTCTAATCACTTATTTGTCTGATCTTTTATCTTTTATCACTTATATTCATAATAGTGTATCTTGCACTTTGGGGAATGGGAGTTGTTTCAGTCATCATTATAATTATTATAGTTTATATCACTGTTCAGTGATGGAGTTCAGTGGACTATTGAATTTCTTCTGTGTATCATCAGTAAACCCATGCAGTGCTATAACAGGACACATTTTACAAATATTTGTACCCACTGTAGTGCATCATTTTATTTTAAGCAAGATTTTGTCATTATAAGTTTTTTTTTTTAATACTGTAATCAACCAAATTAACTACAAAACACCCAACATCAACACCTCAACATCAAGTACATCTATCTGTTATTATTCACAGCAGAAGGACCCATTTGACTGCAACCGTTCCATCAGTGTTGCTCATTTGTCAGTAAATATTTAACTAAAAATGATTTATTTCATTATTTGGGTGTTTTTGTGTCCCGTTTTCGGTTGTTAAAATCATGGTGGTATTAAGTTTTTAATTTTTAGATACTCGCGTGGGAGGGGGGACTTGCAGTCCTGTAAAGTACAGTGGTACCACACAGGTGAAGCAGAAGCAGGTACTCCTGTCTACTACTGACTGGGCAGGCTGGGTGTGCCTCCCTGTGAAGGACCGTGGTCCGCCTGGTTAGGCTGCTGCTTCCCCTGGCATGTTCTGTGTTGATACACCAGTATTCTTTGTCAGACCCGGGTCCCCACTGACACGCCGCCCAGTCGGTGTTATGTCCATAACTCTCTTGTAAATGACCAGGTTGGAGGTACAGTGAACGTAGCTTTATTAACAATATATAGTATAGCATACAGCGCTCCTTACAGGCCAGGGGTTGACGGCGAAAGAGACATGGCCGCCTCCTGCCATGCCCTTTATACCCTGGGTGACGCCACCACCGGAAAGGTGGTCTGACTGTCACCCCTTGCTATTCCCCGGAAGCCCCAGCCGCCATATTACTACTTAACATCACCCCCCCCCCCCCCCGGTAGAAAAATGCCAAGCAAACCAATTAAGTCCTCCCAAAATTTGTAACCCAACTCACGCACTAGTCAATAAAACCATATGTACAAAAATAAATGAGCAAGCCTATCCACTCACACAACATAAACTAAAGGGGCCAGGTAGACTGCTGGCGCCCCCTGCTCGGCCAGGCGGGTTATTCTGCCGCCTCATCCCTAAAAATCCAACATAAAAAAAATTGCCGTGTTCCTAAAGTGAAAATAATCCCAGAACATTTTCTATACACAACCAAAGTGTACAGTACAAACATATCAAACCATAACAAACCGTATACACACCCCTATTGGCGGCCCCCACCCCAACACACCCACCCCACTCTTGGGCACATCACAAAATTTAAAATAAACAGTGTTGGGCATCACAAATTATCAAATTATCATTTACAATTTTCTCTTTATCTTTTATCTACAAATTCAATTCAACCAAATTTTCAAATCATTCATTTTTCATTCATTTTTCTCAATTCAAAATACCCACAGGGCACAAACCCAATAGGTCTATGTGAAAACCATATACAATACAATATGAGGACATAAAACCAGAACCCACACTGTAAATACACCCCAGTCACTTTACAGACCCAGTGGAGCACACACACCCCGATTACCATCTGGTGGCTCCCACCCAGAGCGCCCCCGTCTCTTAGCCTCTGAAGATGGACTACGCTGCCTCTTCTTCTTCTTCACCACGCGACGCAGTTCGTTGGGGTGCCTCCACGATTCATTAGACAAGCCCAAATAGCCATCACTCCAGGCAGCAGTCACCTGCAGCTGCCCCTGGTTATCACGCTGTTCGCGAACCTTATAAGAGTAAGATAAGCCTTTATTAGTCCCACAATGGGGAAATTCCAGGATTGCAACAGCACAGGGATAGCAACACTCAGAGCAATAATTTAGAAGATAAGAAAATATGAGCAGTGAATATACATATGTACACATAAATATATAAATATACATATATACGTACACAGTGCGGAGCATTGTAGCTAGATGGAATAAACAGCATAACCGTCTATTTAGTTACCCTGTAGAGGCTGGGTTAATCATCTCAGACTGGATGGAGAGGGTAAACAGAGAAGGACAATAGGTATGGAGATGAGAGAGATTAGGGTGAGGTAGCAGGAAGAAGGAGTTGGGGGAGAAGGGATGAATGTATTGTGATGTGAGATGTCATGCAGATGTGAGATGGGCGGTTGATATACGTAAAAGGAGAGACCCTGGTGTATTGATATATGCTTTTTCTGTGTATGACTGATGTGAGAGTGAATAAAGTCATCTGCTGCATATATCTGCCTCCGTTATTTGCACTCTCCACACTGGTGACCCCTTGACGAATTATGGAACACGAGGCAAGAACCCCGGAGTCGGCCCAGATGGGAAGCCCCGGCAACACGGCAAGCATCCCAGAGACGGCCCGAACGGGAAACCCCAGCAACGCGTGCGCTGTTTCGGTCAAACTACCGGACTTTTGGCTGCATGACCCACGGTCTTGGTCCCACCACACCGAGGCTCAGTTCGCCCTCTGGGGAATAACTGCAGACGACACCAGATATTACTATGTGGTCGCAGTGCTGGACGCTCGCACGTCTCAGCAAATAGTGAGCCTGCTCCAACAGACTCCAGCCCACGACAAATACGGGGCTCTCAAGGCCGCGCTGACCCGGCGCTACACACTCTCGGACTGTGAGAGAGCAGAGAGGCTCCTGAGGCGCTCCGAGTTAGGAGATGGGTCGGCGGTCGAACTGATGGAGAAGATGTTGGCGTTGATTAGCACGGACGATGGGCATTTTCTGTTTGCCCACCTTTTCCTCCGGAACCTCCCAACAGAGGCAAGAGCAGTTCTTGCCAATTCGCCGTTGCTGGCCGCGCGTGACTACCGTGCACTAGCCCAGGAGGCAGATCGGATCATCCTCACCACCAGAGCCCTCACAGTGAACGCGGCGGCGTTGGAACCCAGCGAGACGACCAGCGGAGGTGAGGAGCCAGTAACGGTAGTGGCAGCGGGGGCCAGGAAGCGCCAGAGAGACATGCTCTGCTTCTACCACCGCCGTATTGGCGAGAACGCACGCAGATGTGTGCCACCGTGCCAATTCAAGCGTTCAGGAAACGCCAAGGCCGGCAGTCAGTAGCAGCTGTGACCGCCGGTGAAGAAAACAAGCTGCTGTACGTGACAGACTTGCGATCGGGGAGACAGTTCCTCATAGACACCGACTCCCAAAAGAGCCTCATCCTGCCATCCTATGTTGACTGGCTAGCGGAAGCTAGCGGCCCCCAGCTGGTAGCCGTAAACGGCTTGGGCATTCAGACTTTTGGTGAGAGGACACTGAATTTATCCCTACACGGCCGTATGTACGAGTGGACTTTTGTCATAGCGGCATTGAGTTTCCCAATCCTGGGAGCTGATTTTCTGTGTGCACATGGGTTCCTAGTCGATGTTGCTAATAGACGCCTGGTTAATGCAATGTCTTTTGATTCTCTCCCCTGTACAGCTCGAGGGGCCGGGCCAATAACACAAGCCAACGTCACAGCTCCAGGCGGTAAGTTCCACACACTGCTCACTCAGTTCCCAGCACTCAAGGTCCCAATGTTTTCGGCGGCCAGCACTAAACACGGGGTGGAACACTTTATCACCACCACCGGGCTGCCCGTTTTCACACAACCTCAGCGCCTGGACGCAGCTAAACTGGCCATAGCGCGCGAGGAGTTTGCCAACTTGGAACGGTTGGGCATCATCAGGCGCTCAAACAGCCCATGGGCATCCCCACTACACATGGTCCCTAAGGCCGAGGGATCGTGGCGACCGTGCGGAGATTTCCGCAGGTTGAATAACGCCACAGCGCACGACCGCTACCCGATTCCCCATATTCAGCATTTTTCCATTCACCTCACTGGGGCACGCATTTTTTCTAAAATAGACCTGGTCCGTGGTTACCACCAGGTCCCGGTGCACGTGGAGGACATACCCAAAACAGCGGTAATAACTCCGTTTGGCTTGTTTGAGTTTTTACGCATGCCCTTCAGATTAAAAGGCGCAGCACAGACATTCCAACGCATGATGGATGCGGTGTTGCGCGATCTGCCGTTTCTGTTTGTCTACCTGGATGACATCCTGGTGGCCAGTGCGTCTGAGGACGAACACGTAGCCCACCTCAGGATGGTTTTACGGAGGTTGGAGGAGCACGGGTTAATAATCAACCCAGCGAAATGCCAGTTCGGTGTGACGGGGATTGGTTTTTTGGGGCACCGCGTCTCACTGGAGGGAGCAATACCCTTGCCCGACAAGGTGCGCGCCGTGGTGAATTTTCCCCAGCCTCAGACGGTCAGGGCGCTGCAAGAGTTTTTGGGGATGGTTAACTTTTATAACCGGTTCCTCCTCCGCGCAGCTCAGCTTATGCGGTTATTGTACGCTGCTCTCAAGAAACAGAAACCCGCGGACAGAGTCGAATGGACTCCAGAGCGGGAGCAGGTGTTCTCTGAGGTTAAAACAGCCCTGGCAAACGCCACACTGTTGGCGCACCCGGACCTGGCAGCCCGGATAGCGCTCACTACCGACGCCTCGGACGTGGCCATAGGGGCCGTCGTGGAGCAACGTGTTGCCGGTTCTTGGCAGCCGCTCGCTTTTTTCAGCAGGGCTTTGCGCGACAGTGAGCGTAAATACAACGTGTTCGACAGAGAGTTGCTGGCTCTCCACCTGGCTATACGCCACTTCCAGTTCTGGCTGGAAGGGCGCAGCTTCACCACGTTCGTGGACCACAAGCCGCTAACATTCACGATGGCCAAGTTTTGGGAACCATGGTCGGGCCAGCAGCAGAGACAGCTGGCCACGATCTCGGAGTTTACGACCGATATTCAGCATGTGTCGGGTTAACTGAATGTGGTGGCGGACTGCTTTTCGCGTGCAGTAGTGGCCCCGGTCTGCGTGGGGATAGATTATACAGCCATGGCCGCAGAGCAGATTGGTGATGCGGACGTGTGCATGCTCCAGTCTGGACCAACAGGGTTAAGGCTGGAGAGCAGGGTACTGCAAGACGGCAGCCCCCCCCCCCCCCCCCAGTCTGCGACGTCTCCACGGGACGCTTGCGCCCAGTGGTCCCAGTTGCTTGGCGCCGCTGAGTGTTTGAGTCAGTTCACGCTCTGGCGTACCCAGGAGTGCGCGCGTCAGTCAAAATGGTGGGAGGGAAGTTCGTATGGCCAGGCCTGCGCAAACAAGTGAAAGAGTGGGCTGCAGCCTGCGTAGCGTGCCAACGAGCCAAAGTACACAGACACATGAAGGCTCCTTTGGAGCCGTTTCGTATACCGGCTAAGAGGTTTGACCATGTTCACGTGGACCTCGTGGGCCCCCTCCCGCCATCGCAGCGGTGCACGCACCTTCTGACAGTGGTGGACCGTACCACATGCTGGCCAGAAGCAGTCCCGCTGGTGGTAACCACGTCCGCGGACGTGGCGCACACTTTTTTGACGACATGGGTCTCATATTTTGGCATCCCGTTGGACATCACGTCCGATAGGGGCTCACAGTTTGTTTCCGACCTCTGGTCCACGATGGCCCATAGCCTGGGTGTTGCAATTCATCACACAACCGCGTACAACCCACAGGCCAACGGGTTATGTGAGCGTTTTCATAGGTCACTGAAAGCAGCGCTCAGGGCTTTGCTGACGGATGCAAATTGGGTAGACTGGTTGCCGTGGGTTTTATTGGGGTTGCGTTCCGCACCAAAAGAAGATTTGGAAGCTTCCCCGGCGGAGCTTGTTTTTTCTCAGCCACTGCGGCTGCCCAGGGAATTTTTGCCAGATAATCCTGCGCCGGACAACTGTCCGTCTCAGCGTTTGCAGCATAGCGCAGACACAGGCATGCTGCCAGGCCTGGCCCACCACTGTTTTCCATGTGCTTTTGTGCAAAAGACTTTGAAGAGCGCGGCGTTCGTGTTTGTCAGGCATGATGCCCACCGCCCTCCATTGTGCCCACCCTACGATGGCCCATTCAGAGTGCTGGAAACAGGGGACAAACATTTTTTGATAGACTTGGGGGGTCGTCGGGAGAAAATATGTATAGACAGACTTAAGCCCGCCTTTGTGGTGACGGACGAGCAAGTGATGTTGGCTCGGGCCCCTCGGCGTGGAAGACCCCCACTGAGAACTCCCCAGGTAAACGATTCATCAGAGCAGCCACACGGGCAAGTCGAAGGTTCCCCCCCCTTGCCATGGCCCACCTGCAGACAGACACACCCCCAGGAACCCCCCGCCGGCACAGCAGTGCCACGGAGGTGGAAAACCCCCATTACAGCAGATATGGGAGGAGACTGAAGCCAAAAGGACGTGAGGACTGAAACTCGGTCTGAGATTCTGGGGGGGCGGTGTAGAGGCTGGGTTAATCATCTCAGACTGGATGCAGAGGGTAAACAGAGAAGGACAATAGGTATGGAGATTATGGTGAGGTAGCAGGAAGAAGGAGTTGGAGGAGAAGGGATGAATGTATTGTGATGCGAGATGTCATGCAGATGTGAGATGGGCGGTTGATATAAAAGGAGAGACCCTGGTGTATTGAAACATGCTTTTTAAGATAAGATAAGATAAGCCTTTATTAGACCCACAATGGGGAAATTCCAGGATTGCAACAGCACAGGGATAGCAACACTCAGAGCAATAATTAAGAAGATACAGAAGATATAAATAAGAGCAGTGGATATACATACATACACATAAATATATAAATATATATACAAAGTGCGGAGCATTGTAGCAAGATGGAATCAACAGCATAACCGTCTACTTAGTTATCCTACATAGTATGAATATGTACCCATACATATTGTCACCCTCCGTAGCGACCGATATTGCCCTAGTTGTATATACTGGAGGGGACCATTGTGTAAGTCTATTGCGTCTTTTGCATTCAATACTATTAGGTCGTCACGTTTTTTTGCTATCTCTGCGAGCAGCCCTGCTTAGGTTATACAGTCTGACAGCTGTAGGTAGGAAGGACCTGCGAAACCTCTCGGTTGTGCACCTAGGATGATGTAGTCTGCTGCTAAATGAGCTCCTCAGTGCGTTCAGTATGTCCTGCATAGGGTGGGACTCGGACTCCAGCAGAGATGACAGTTTAGCCACCATCCTTCTCTCTCCTATCTCCTCCACTGGGTCAGGGCGCTGCCCCAGGACAGAGCTAGCTTTCTTGATCAGTTTGTTCAGTCTCTTCCTATCGGTGCTGTAATGCCACTGCCCCAGCAGACCACTCCAAAAGTGATGGCTGATGCCACCACCGTGTCATAGAATGTCTTCAGCAATGCCCCTTGTACACCAAAAGACCTGAGTCTCCTCAGTAGGAACAGCCTGCGCTGTCCCTTCTTGTAGAGTGCGTCGGTATTGTGTGACCAGTCTAGCTGATTGTTTAAATGAACACCCAGTTACTTGTAGGATGTCACCATCTTGATGTCTGTTCCCTGTATGTTTACTGGTGCTGTGAGGGGTTGTCCTTGCCTGCGGCAGTCCACCACCAGCTCCTTAGTTTTCCTCGCGTTGATCTGGAGGCAGTTCCGATGGCACCAGTCCACGAAGTCCTGGATAAGTCCTCTGTACTCAGCTTCATCTCCGTTAGAGATGAGGCCGACAATCGCAGAGTCGTCAGAGAACTTCTGTAGATGGCAGTGTGTTGTGTTGTGTGAGAAGTCCGCAGTATAAAGGGTGAACAGGAAGGGAGCCAAAACCGTTCACTGGGGGGGCCCCCGTGCTACCGATGATCGTGTCGGACACACAGTCCCGGGTTCTCACAAACTGTGGCCGGTTAGTGAGGTAGTCCAGGATCCATGATGACAGGTGCTGGTCCACCCCTGCGCACAGCAGCTTGTCCTTCAGGATCATCGGTTGGATGGTGTTGAAAGCACCATCATTTTACATCATGTACATCATTACATTTTCTGTGTATGACTGATGTGAGAGTGAATAAAGTCGTCTGCTGCATACAGTGGGGCAAAAAAGTATTTAGTCAGCCACCAATTGTGCAAGTTCTCCCACTTAAAAGATGAGAGAGGTCTCCAATTTTCATCATAGGTATACCTCAACTATGAGAGACAAAATGAGAAAAAATAAATCCAGAAAATCACATTGTCTGATTTTTAAAGAATTTATTTGCAAATTATGGTGGAAAATAAGTATTTGGTCACCTACAAACAAGCAAGATTTCTGGCTCTCACAGACCTGTAACTTCTTCTTTAAGAGGCTCCTCTGTCCTCCACTCGTTACCTGTATTAATGGCACCTGTTTGAACTCGTTATCAGTATAAAAGACTCCTGTCCACAACCTCAAACAGTCAAACTCCAAACTCCACAATGGCCAAGACCAAAGAGCTGTCAAAGGACACCAGAAACAAAATTGTAGATCTGCACCAGGTTGGGAAGACTGAATCTGCAATAGGTAAGCAGCTTGGTGTGAAGAAATCAACTGTGGGAGCAATTATTAGAAAATGGAAGACAACAAGACCACTGATAATCTCCCTCGATCTGGGGCTCCACGCAGGATCTCACCCCGCGGGGTCAAAATTATCACGAGAACGCTGAGCAAAAATCTCAGAACCACACGGGGGAACTTAGTGAATGACCTGCAGAGAGCTGGGACCAAAGTAACAAAGGCTACCATCAGTAACACACGCCAGGGACTCAAATCCTGCAGTGCCAGACGTGTCCCCCTGCTTAAGCCAGTACATGTCCAGGCCCGTCTGAAGTTTGCTAGAGAGCATTTGGATGATCCAGAAGAGGATTGGGAGAATGTCATATGGTCAGATGAAACCAAAATAGAACTTTTTGGTAAAAACTCAACTTGTCGTGTTTGGAGGAGAAAGAATGCTGAGTTGCATCCAAAGAACACCATACCTGCTGTGAAGCATGGGGGTGGAAACATCATGCTTTGGGGCTGTTTTTCTGCAAAGGGACCAGGACGACTGATCCGTGTAAAGGAAAGAATGAATGGGACCATGTATCGTGAGATTTTGAGTGAAGACCTCCTTCCATCAGCAAGGGCATTGAAGATGAAACGTGGCTGGGTCTTTCAGCATGACAATGATCCCAAACACACCGCCCGGGCAACGAAGGAGTGGCTTCGTAAGAAGCATTTCAAGGTCCTGAAGTGGCATAGCCAGTCTCCAGATCTCAACCCATAGAAAATCTTTGGAGGGAGTTCAAAGTTTGTGTTGCCCAGCGACAGCCCCAAAACATCACTGCTCTAGAGGAGATCTGCATGGAGGAATGGGACAAAATACCAGCAACAGTGTGTGAAAACCTTGTGAAGACTTACAGAAAACGTTTGACCTCTGTCATTGCCAACAAAGGGTATATAACAAAGTACTGAGATGAACTTTTGTTATTGACCAAATACTTATTTTCCACCATAATTTGCAAATAAATTCTTTAAAAATCAGACAATGTGATTTTCAGGATTTTTTTTTTTCTCATTTTGTCTCTCATAGTTGAGGTATACCTATGATGCAAATTGGAGACCTCTCTCATCTTTTAAGTGGGGGAACTTGCACAATTGGTGGCTGACTAAATACTTTTTTGCCCCACTGTAAATCTGCCTCCGTTATTTACACTCTCCACAACCCCACATAATATGAATACGTACCCATACATATTGTCACCCTCCGTAGTGATTGATATTGTCCCAGTTGTATACTGGAGGGGACCATTTTGTGTAAGTCTGTTGCGTCTTGGATCCCTCTTAGCCGAGCATCAACCCTAGGGCGGACCTAATCATCAATGTGAAGGGGAACTCTGTTGTGCTTTCGTGGATCACCACGTTGTGAGTGGACCTCCTTTTCAGAGCCGGCCATTTTGCCAACCCAGTCCGAAGCCCTCCTCAAAGGCCGTCGTTTGGTGCGTTGCAAAGCCGCACCAGCTGGTCTTGCCCCAGTTTCCTTCAGCACTGGCTCAGCCTTTATAGCTCCTTGTTCACTGGTCCCACTAGAATAAGCTCCAAAGTCGAGATCGCTGGCACCTTGGCCCTACCTACCGTCCCAGAGGTCCCACCATGCTGTCCAGTTCCCACACCAAAGGCAACTTGGACACTGGCATTGGGTCCATCCTGGGATGGCGCTCCGTGGTGCTGGGCCTGCACTCCTCCCATGATACCAGACCAATCACTCTCCCACACCGCATCATCCTTCACACACGGAGCAGGTTGGTCCCACGGGCCACAGCCCAACCACTCTTCTCTGGTGCTGTTGGCGATCGAGAATCCCAAGCCATAAAACATGTCACACCCCATGATGTTGGATCCAGCAGCAGTCACTACCAAATGGATATTCACCATCATCGCTGACTTGTACCTCGCCATTAACTCCACAGATTCCACAACAGCCAGCCTGTTCATTCCATATCCATAATAGGGCACAGACAGTTTACTTATACGGTAGTGAGGAAACAGACTCTTCACCGTTGCCAAGTTTAACACTGAAGCCACGATCCTGTATCTACCAGCAGCGGCACCTCAGCATCATCCAGTGAAACGGTGCAATGAATACGTCCATCCATAGCCGGAGGGACTGTGTGGATGATCGTCGGAGTCTTCGCAGAGGGGCAGTCCACATTTACCACAGCACTTACCCTTCACCAGACACTCTCTGGACTTATAGCGATGTCTGGTGGACCCACAGCTGTAACATCTCGGCGTCCCAGGGCAGACCTAATTTTTACAACGGAGGTAAATTATTCTTCTTCATCCCCGCTGTCTTCATTTCCAGGGTCCGTTGTCATCGCCTGTGAACGAGGCTCGTCCTGAGTTGGAGTGGACCTCCCACTGAGGTCCCTCGCTATTGTCTCTGCTGCCTCGAATTGCTGTTCTACCTTGATAACCGTGGCTAACACCAGTTCACCCGGATAAGTCAGAAGCCTCGACTGAGCTGCAGGACAGCGCACCCACTCCGCTAGCTGATCTCGGACAATTTGATCCTCTAGGGCTCCAAACTGGCACTCCCCCGCCAGCTAACGCAGGTCCGCGACATAACGTTTAACAGACTCACCCGTTTGCTGGTAGCACTGCGGAAACTGAATGTATCGGACTATGACGTTTTCAGGGGTGCAAAAATAGCGCACCATTAGCTCCACCACTTCTTCAAAGCTATCAGCACCTCCCAGAGTACCAAGAATTCTCTGGCCCTCCATGCCAAGGTTATGGACCAATATCGCCTTCGCATGCAACTTCTCAAACTTACCAAGGTTCAGGGCCACCAGGTAGTTGTTAAACGCCACGTACCACCGAACCCAGGGTACGGGCGGCTCGCCTCCAAAAATGGCCAAAAGTTAGTGTCAGTTCACTCCATGACAGTGTTCACCTTGTTGTCAAATGTTATGTCCATAACTGTCTTGTAAATGAGCAGGCTGGAGGTGCAGTGAACATAGCTTTATTAACAATATATAATATAGCGTACATGCTCCTTACAGGCCAGGGGTCGATGGCAAAAGAGACATGGCTGCCTCTTGCCGTGCCCTTTATACCCCGGGTGACGCCATCACCGGAAAGGTGGTCCGTCACCTCTTGCTATTCCCCGGGAGCCCCGGCTACCATATTACTACTTAACAGTCTGCTCGCACACCCCATGTTCTCCACATATGCCGAATTATCCTTTAGACCTACGCAATCACGGCAACTTCAGTATTATCTTTTTCTAGTCAAATTTGTCATTTTTCACTTCCTTGTTTTGTCCAGGGAACACTGTGGTGACTGACAGGTTTGTGGCACCACGGTTCCCCGGCAGCCCCCCCACCGCACCTCGTGTTCTCTATGGCGAATATATCCATTAGACCTACGCAATCACAGCAACTTTATGGTACACATTTTGACTGGGCGGCTCCATACTCGTGGAGGCACATCTCAGCACCAAAGCACTTCTAAAATCTTTGTTTGCGAAGCACTGTGGTGACTGATGGCGGCTGGGATGAGAATCAGCTCCTCCAAGTCCGAGTCCATGGTCCTCAGCTGGAAAAGGGTGGATTGTCCTCTCCAGGTCGGGGATGAGCTCATGTCCCAAGTGGAGGAGTTTAAGTATCTCGGGGTCTCATTCATGATTGAGGAGAGAATGGAGCGAGAGATTGACAGATGGATCGGAGCAGCCTCTGCAGTGATGCGGACGTTGTACCGGTCTGTCATGGTGAAGAGGGAGCTGAGCGCTAAAGCAAAGCTGTCGATTTACCAGTCAGTCTACGTTCCTACCCTCACCTATGGTCATGAGCTTTGGGTAATGACCGAAAGAATGAGCTAGAGAATTGGAGCTATGCAACAGCTTCTTGAGAGATTTGCATTTTTTGTTAACCAGTAGTGCAGCTTGCTCCAAACGGAATCATGTTTCCATGCTTGTCATGCTTGGTGAAGACAGCAGAGAAGATCATCATGACTCCACTCCCCTTTCTGCAGAGCACCTACCACCACAGAGTCCAAAAGACAGCTGACGTCATCCTCCGGCACCCCACCCACCCCCAACACAGACTGTTCACACTTCTACCCTCAGGTCGAAGGTACAGAAGTGTGAAATGCCAGACAACCAAACTGAAAAACTCCTTTCCCACTGCCTTCAGACTCATGAACAGACAACAACTCCCAAAACTCTGTAACACAGCTTCGTATATAAGAACTCACACACCGGCTGCTAAATTTGCACACTGCTCACCTGTACAGTAGATATACAGATGTGGACAAATTTGTTGGTACCCCTCTGTTAATGAAAGAAAAACCCACAATGGTCACAGAAATAACTTGAATCTGACAAAAGTGGTAATAAATAAAAATTCTATGAAAATTAACTAATGAAAATCAGACAATGCCTTTGAATTGTGGTTCAACAGAATTATTTTAAAAAACAAACTCATGAAACAGGCCTGGAGAAAAATGATGGTACCTTTAATATTTTGTTGCACAACCTTTTGAGGCAATCACTGCAATCAAACGATTTCTGTAACTGTCAGTGAGACTTCTGCACCTCTCAGCAGGTATTTTGGCCCACTCCTCAGCAGCAAACTGCTCCAGTTGTCTCAGGTTTGAAGGGTGCCTTCTCCAGACGGCATGTTTCAGCTCTTTCCACAGATGTTCAACAGGATTTAGATCAGGGCTCACAGAAGGCCACTTTAGAACAGTCCAATGTTTCGCTCTTAGCCATTCTTGTTCTTAGCTGTGTTTTGAGTCATTATCCTGTTGAAAGACCCATGACCTGCGACTGAGACCAAGCTGTCTGACACTGGGCAGCACGTTTCTCTCTAGAATACCTTGATAGTCTTGAGATTTCATTGTACCCTGCACAGATTCAAGACACCCTGTGCCAGATGCAGCAAAGCAGCCCCAGAACATAACAGAACCTCCTCCATCTTTCACAGTAGGGACAGTGTTCTTTTCTTGGTATGCTTCATTTTTGCGTTTGTGAACATAGAGCTGATGTGCCTTGCCAGAAAGTTCCAGTTTTGTCTCGTCTGTCCATAGGACATTCTCCCAGAAGCTTGGTGGCTTGTCAACATGCAGTTTGGCAAATTCCAGTCTGGCTTTTTTATGATTTGTTTTCAACAGTGGTGTCCTCCTTTGTCGTCTCCCATGAAGTCCACTTTGGCTCAAACAACGACGGATGGTGCGCTCTGACACTGATGTACCTTGACCTTGGAGTTCATCATAAATGTGTTTAGAGTTTGTTCTGGGCTCTTTTGTTACCATTCGTATTATCCGTCTCCTCCTGTAGCCACATCCAAGGAGGTTGGCTACAGTCCCGTGGATTTTAAATTTCTGAATAATATGTGCAACTGTAGTCACAGGAACATCAAGCTGCTTGGAGATGGTCTTATAGCCTTTACCTTTAACATGCTTGTCTGTAATTTTCTTTCTAATCTCCTGAGACAACTCTCTCCTTTGCTTCCTCTGGTCCATGTTTAGTGTGGTACACACCATGTCACCAAACAGCACAGTGACTACTTGTCACCCTTTAAATAGGCCGACTGACTGATTACAAGTTTGTGGACACCTGTGATGTTAATTAGAGGACACATCTTGGTTGAACATGTCCCTATGGTCACATTATTTTCAATCTTTTCTAGGGGTACCATCATTTTTGTCCAGGCCTGTTTCATGAGTTTGTTTTTTTTAAATAATTCTGTTGAACCACAATTCAAAAGTATTGTCTGATTTTCATTGGTTAATTTTCATAGAATTTTTATTTATTACCGCTTTTGTCAGATTCAAGTTATTTCTGTGACCACTGGGGTTTTTTCTTTCATTAACAGAGGGGTACCAACAATTTTGTCCACGTCTGTCACCTGTCTGATGTCCATATCATCTCTGCTGCTACTTATCAGTAATTTGTAATTATACACTGCTTGTTGCACAATGCTCATTTGTACACTGTACATAAGTCTAAGCCATCTCAGGTTCACATCAGGTTGCACATTGCTCATTTGCACACTGTACATAAGTCTATGCCATATCAGGTTTACATCAGGTTGCACACTGCTAATTTGCACACACATAGGTTCATGCCATCTCAGGTTCATATCATCTCTGATATCAATATACCACCATCACTTTAGTCATCCGGTGACTTCATTTTCATTCCTCTACTGCCTAACTGTGTGTTGGTGTATGTGGCTTAGCATCCATCAGTACTAGGATTAAGTTACTGTATTAGTGTGTCATGACCTATTAGAATTGTTGTTTCTGTACCTTTAACTTGGCATTCGTTTGGAGAGCAAAGTAAGAATTTCATTGCTCAGGAAATGTAGCATTTCATAACTGTGCACATAATAATAAAGCCTTTGAATCTTGAATCTTGAATCTTGTCAAATGTCTCCATCTGCTAGTACAACTGGACACCTCCCTAACAAGTGCTGCTCCACATTTTCATGACCTCCCTCGGTGTAGGAGGGTTTTTGTCCATTTTAAAAACTGTTTAAACCTGAAGCGAACAAATGTGTTGATATGACAGAGACAAACCAGGGGTGAAGGATGGTTGTTGCTGACTCCATCCACTGCATGGCGCTGTGGGGGCGACCTGCAGGGCCCTCAGTCCTCACTGGGTCCTGGGACAGTGTTTGGAGAACGGACTTAGAAGGGGCAATGAGATTTATCATTACCCACCACCACGTCCATGTGGGCCCCACTGGAGGTTAAACTGGGCTGTCTTATGGGGTCCATGTGGGTTTGTCCATGTTAGCCCCATCTGTGTTTTCCCACATGGATTTTACCTGTGGAACAGGTGAGCAGAGAATCTGCTGACCCAACAGGAGCCCACATGGATTTAATGCAGGGCAGCAGCTGTCGGGAACACTTGAGAAAAAGTCACAAATTTAGGAGAAAAAATGTGGAAGTTTAGGGGAAAAAAGTCACAAATTCACAAAAAAAGTAACAAATTTAGGAGAAAAAATGTGTTAGTTTATGAGAAAAAAGTCACAAAGAAAAAAACCTGCAAATTTAAAAGAAAAATGACAAATTTTTGAGGGAAAATTAGAAGAAGCTGCAAATTAACAAAGAAGTAGCAAACATATGAGGAAATAATTAAAATTAAAAATTTACAAGAAAAAAGTTACAAATTTATGAGAAAAAAATACAAGTTTACAGTAAAAAAAAAGTTGAAAATTTTTGAGTTACAAATTTACAAGAAAATAGCAAATTTACAAGGAAAAAAGTTACAAATTTATGAGAAAAAATGTGAAAGTTTACAGTAAAAAAGTTGCAAATTCATGAAAAAGTCAATTTTTCAAGGAAATGTATCAAATTTATGAGGTAATAAAGTTGAAAATAAGTCAGCAGGTAAAGTCCATGTGGGCAAACACAGATGGGGCCCACATGGAACCCACAGACAAACCCACATGGGACCCATAAACAGCCCAGTTTAACCTCTGGTGGGCCCACATGGACATGCTGGCTGGGTGGGGACAACTGAAACACACTTGAAATCAGCTGACAGAAAACCATCACAAACCTACAGGCTAGGATGGAAAATAAAGACGTCAAAGAAAGCAACTGGTCAGTTGAAGCTGCAGACCAAGGGTGGAAACAAAGATTTGTCCAGTGACCCTCCTGTCCCACATCACTCATCCTAACACACAGTTTGGCATCTTGTTCCCAGCTCTGGATGCAGGTCTCACTCCTCCAATCCCAGACTAATTAAGGCTGTGGAAGAGGAGTGTCAGCTGTTTGGGATCAATGAACAATAATCTGCATGGGACCAACTGAGTCAGGGAAAGTCTTCACCTGGTGGACAATAGAGGCGACTGCATGGATGAACTGCAGAAACAAGCTGCTCCAATACTAACTAACTAACTAACCTGCACTTATATAGCGCTTTTCTAGTCACAAAGACCACTCAAAGCGCTTTCATTAATACTAACCCTCTATTCTAAGGGCTTATAGGAAACAGATATCTAGGGACAATTTAGAACAGCCAATTAACCTAACATGCATGTTTTTGGCATGTGGGAGGAAACCGGAGAAATCCCGGAGTAAACCCACGCAACACGGGGAGAACATGCAAACTCCACACAGATCACTGTTGGTCGGGGGCTGGGATCGAACCCACGATCCCATTATCCCCACAATCCCCCGGCCAAGGGTAAACTGTGCTGCCGCAGTGCTAACCACTGCGCCACCGTGCATGATGCATGATATTTACAGTCACTTACAGGCATTTTGAGCTACTTAAGTAATACCTTTACAGTCTGGTAATAAATATGGCAAGTGTGAACCTCAGCAATTGTTTAACAATGTTAATTTATATAATTTACATAATATGCAAATTTTGCATTCTGTACTTTTTCTTATTTTACCAAAAGTACAGTTCCTGACTCACACTACTCTGGCTCTGACTTAATATACTTACACTGAAATTAAAATTTCTGTTTGCTTTCTATGCTTTGATCCACCCATCTATCTTCTAACGCTTATCCAGGGGTACAGGTCCTGGAGGCAGCAGTTCCAGCAGAGAAGCCCAGACTTCCCTCTCCCCGGCCACCGGCTCCAGCTCTTCAGAGAGGATACCAAGGTGTTCCAAGCCCAGCTGGGAGACGTAGTCTCTCCAGCGTGTCCTGGGTCTGCCCCTGAAATGAGGAGGTTTTTTCTAAAAATGGTTGCAATTCCTAAATCGTGACTCCAATCTGGATGTGAACACCCTCAAATTAAAGCTGAGAGTCTGAACTTTAAGCCCGTATTGATTACATAACTGTATCTTGAATATGTTTTGGTAAACAGCTAAATTAACAAAACTTGTGTCATTGTCCAAATATATACAGACCTAACTGTACATATATTGTACAAAAGAGGAGTTACAATATGCCAGCACTTACAATAATCACAATATTCATAATGAAAACCAGACAAAAACCAGTAACCATACCAGGCTAATGACAGTAATATGTGGGGAATCGTGAATGGGTTATTCAGACCACAATAACTGTGTGGTGAAAATCTGATATCAAGAGCTTCAGTGCACAGCTCATAGAAGGTCATTCTTCTCTTACCGTGCACATTGTGACAGATGAATCCTCATGATGATGGAAGGTCCATTTACTGTATTTGTGTCGGCCCTCATCCCAAATGTTCATCCGTGTCAGCTGGAGTGAGACGTTTCCTGCAGGGACCTCATCCTTAAACGTGGAAGTCCTATTTCTAAAACATTGATGCTGATGTTTAACACTTTCTTGGTTGATATAGTAGGGGTGTGCGACAAGGTTTCCTGCAGTTATTGGAGCCCAGTGGATGATCACATCAATGCCGCTCTGGACAGTGGACGGCAATGACCTACAGGTCTTACTGGGACGGTTTGGTGCTGAGTGTGAAGCGGCTGGGATGAGAATCAGCACCTCCAAGTCCGAGTCCATGGTCCTCAGCTGGAAAAGGGTGGATTGTCCTCTCCAGGTCGGGGATGAGCTCCTGTCCCAAGTGGTGGAGTGTAAGTATCTCGGGGTCTCATTCACGAGTGAGGGGAGAATGGAGCAAGAGATTGACAGACGGATCGGAGCTGCATCTGCAGTGATGTGGACGTTGTACCGGTCTGTCATGGTGGAGAGGGAACTGAGCTCTAAAACAAAGCTGTAGATTTACCAGTCATTCTACGTTCCTACTCTCACCTATGGTCATGAGCTTTGGGTAATGACCGAAAGAATGAGATTGTGGATACAAGCGGCTGAAATGAGCTTCTTCGTAGGATTGCTGTACTCACCCGTAGAGATAGGGTGAGGAGCTCAGTCATCCAGGAGAGGCTCAGAGTAGAACCGCTGCTCCTCCACATTGAAAGGAGCCAGTGGAGGTGGTTTGGACATCTAACTAACTAACTAACTAACCTGCACTTATATAGCGCTTTTCTAGTCACAAAGACCACTCAAAGCGCTTTCATTAATACTAACCCTCTATTCTAAGGGCCTATAGGAAACAGATATCTAGGGACAATTTAGAACAGCCAATTAACCTAACATGCATGTTTTTGGCATGTGGGAGGAAACCGGAGAAATCCCGGAGTAAACCCACGCAACACGGGGAGAACATGCAAACTCCACACAGATCACTGTTGGTCGGGGGCTGGGATCGAACCCACGATCCCACGATCCCCACAATCCCCCGGCCAAGGGTAAACTGTGCTGCCGCAGTGCTAACCACTGCGCCACCGTGCAGCCAAACCTTTAAGATTTATTTTGAGTATTTTGCCTTTATTGATGATGCCTTTCTCTAGACGATGCCCTGCAGATTTTATCTCCCCAGAGGTGAATCTTTGACTGAAGCTCTCTGAACTTCTCTGCTACATGGTAGTTCTGCCAAGGTTGTTGTCACCAGCTTGTGTGGAATAGTTCCGTAAGCTTCGGCAAGGTCAAGCCACAAGACTGACAGCCTGCTGCGTCTCTGCTGACACGTTGACCCCTCCCCTTGCTGTCCTTGTGTGTGCTCGTGCTTTCTCTGCCCGCGCTGGTGGCGTCATTGTGTCCGGTCCTCACAGTGGGCCGCCTGGTCCGGTCCGTCCTGGCGGTCCCCCGTGTTCCTTCTCTGAGTTCTGCTGTGGAGTGTGATGGTCCGGTCTCCCAGTTGGAGGGACGGTCCGGCGGTGTCGATCTTGGCGTTCCAGGCTGTGAGCAGGTCTAGTCCAATAATACAGGGGTCTTGGATGTCAGCCAGCCAGAACGGGTGTTTTATGTTCTGACCGGCCACCCCCACCACGAGAACTCTCCGCCCCCCCAATCTGGTGCGCTCACCAGTAGCTGTGGTGACGCAGCGCTCAGTAGGTTCCCACCCCTGTGGGGCCGTCTTGTTCATGCCTGGCAGCACACCGGGTCGGACCAAGGAGATTGTAGAGCCGGTGTCAATCAGGGCCCGGATCGACGTCTTCTCCAGGCTGCACTGTAGATACATCCCTGGAGAGTGTCCAATTCGAACCACGCGTGGCGCCGGCTCATCTGCGGGAGGTGGCCTGTCCCCATCCACGCCACCTCGCTCTAGTTTAACGCCGGCAAGGGGCCAGTTTGTTGTGGGGTGGGTGCGGGGCAGTACCGTGCGATGTGTCCCGGCTCTCCGCAGCGGAAGCACTCTTCCTCGCGTCGCCGCAGCCATCTTCTCCGTGGACGCGCCGCCGTGGTCTGCTGTAACTCTTCCTCCTCCCCCTCGCTCTCAGCTGTGGCCTGGAAGGTTCTTTGTCTTGGCGTCGACGCTTCAATTGTGCGATTCATCAGCGGCTCCACCCGCTCTGCTTCTGCCACCACAGTCTCCCAGTCACTCGCGGCGTGGATCTGTACGTGGCTCTGGAGCTGGGCCGGGTGGAGACCTTGGATGAAGTTCCGGAGAGCAAGCTTCTCTACCGCCTCCGGTGCAAAATCCGGGTAGCTGCGCCATGTTAGCAGCCGTATGTCCACCGTGTAGGCTCCTAGGCTTTCCTGGCTACTTCGACGGCGGTGGGTCAGCTGTTCCTGCTCAGCGTTTGCCGTTCTCCCAAATCATCTCTGGAGCGCTCCTTGTAGCGCTGGCCAGCTGCAGCGCTCCTCAGGCCGGAGATCAGAGAGCGTGCAGAGAGCCCTCCCTTCCAAGGCCAGCGCGACCTGCACGGCGGTTTCCTCTGGTGACCAGCCGTTCAGCGCGGTGGCCAGCTCAGCCTGGACCAGGTAGTCATCCAACGGGGTCTCGCGTTGAAGCGGGGAATCTTGGCCCACTGCCGGACGGATGGGACGGTCGCCTCCCAGTTGATCGCCGCCCCTGATCGCCGTGGAATCACCATCCTGTCCTGCCCTGAAAAGGGCGGGAAGCGGGGCTGGTTTGCTCTGCTCCACTTGCTCTGCCTTGAAAAAGGCAGAGGGCGGGGGGCGCTGGCCCCGTCGGGTCCACTGCTTCGTTCGTCCTGGCGAGCGGCTCCGGGGATTGGTGTCTCGGCCCCGTCGTCCGTCGCCAGCTGAGCGATGAGTCGCTCCAGCTGCTGGATCTCCAATCTGATCCTGGCTTCCATCTGTTCCATCCCACTTCTGACACCAGTGTGACGTAGGTGAGGTTCACACAAAGAAGAGGAACAGATAGTTGTGACGAACAGGCTTTATTCAACAACAACCTGAGCACAGACAG
This sequence comes from Pholidichthys leucotaenia, assembly GCA_020510985.1. Taxonomy (NCBI): domain Eukaryota; kingdom Metazoa; phylum Chordata; class Actinopteri; order Cichliformes; family Pholidichthyidae; genus Pholidichthys; species Pholidichthys leucotaenia. The sequence continues at coordinate 284,195,980 of CM035848.1, read as the reverse complement.
GAGGGGAGGTCATCCTCCCAGACCTCCGTTTCAATCATGGTTATACAACACATAATACATCTTGCCCTAATCCTGCCTATAAAACACGGTATAAGCAGTATAATAGCTCAGTAATAACATTTAAGCAAACACACAAAATAACGTCCTCTGTTGCAAAGCATGCTGGGGAAATCCCTGCTCCCCACCCCCCCCACCAACACAGCCCAAACGTTACATACCTGCTGCAGAAGTTTTGTTTCTTCTCTTAACTGGAAAAACCTTGTAATATTCTGCTTACCTCTTACAGGTTGCTACCTCCTCTGTGGTGTGTCTCTCGGGGTAGTTGTGCGCTCAACTGCCTCATCTCAGCCATCACATCAGCGACCGTCTTCACCCGGTCAGACTCCTCACCCAGCTCTACTCCTGCCATCCTGCTTCGCCACAGGTTCGCCGTAAGTGCTGGGTTCTTCTGCTGGGTTCTCTTTTCTCTCCCACGTGAGTGTAGTCTCATTGCCCCATTACTTTGTCTCCCTCCTATCCTCTGCTCTCGTCTCTTTTTCAGGCTGTGTTTTCACCTGGCGAGTGGCGTTTTTCCGTCACAGAGGCGTTCTTTTGCATTAATAAAACTAGAGCATACCTGTGCATGCCCACAGAAACCATGTATAAGCATGTATTTCTGCATGCCCACCAAGCAGGTGTAAGCAAGCACGTCAGCTTGACGTGCAAGACTCACTGTGACATCATCAAAGCTCAAAGGCAGCCATCACTCATGATCATAGGACTTGCTATGACATCATCAAAGATCATAGGACTTGCTATGACATCATCAAAGCTCAAAGGCAGCCATCATTCATGATCATAGGACTCGCTATGACATTATCAAAGGCAGGCATCACTGAACGAGTCGTGATGTGCTTGCTTACACTTGGTTTCTACGGGCATGCACAGGTAGGCACTAGTGACAACAAATTTGACTTTTTTCTCATAAAATTGCATCTTTTTTCCTCAAAAATTAAAAAAAAAAAAATTGAAAATTTTGAACTTTTCCCCCCTAAATTTGTGACAATTTTGATGTAAAGTTAATCTTGTTTCTAATAATTTTATAAATTTTTTCCTGTAAATTTTCATTGTTTTTCTCATGAATTTGCAACTGTTTTTCTTATTAATTTTCAACCTTTTTGTCATAAATTTGTCATTTTTTTCCTTATAATTTTTCAGCTTTTCCTTGTAAACTTGCACCTGTTTTCAAAATTTGCATTTTTTTCTGATAAATTTTTAACTTTGTTTCTCATAAATTTGTGACTTTTTGATGTAAATGTTGATTTTTTTTTCATAACTTTTCAGGTTTTTTCTTGTAAGCTTGTACCTGTTTTATTATAAATTAGCATTTTTTTCTTGCAAATTTTCATTGTTTTTCTCATAAATTTCCAGCTATTTTCCTTGTAAATTTACAACTGTTTCTCTTAGAAATTTGCAACTTTTTTCTCACTTTGCATTTTTTAATGTAAATTTTCAACTTTTTTCTTGTAAATTTGCAATGTTCATCAGGATGCTGGTTAAATTTTTATTTTCCTTTAACTTTATTAAATTCTTAGTTTCAGTACAGAGAATAAAGAGAACAGTTAACGATGCAGAACAGTGAGAACAATAAGTCGGGGGTGGGGGAGGGGGAGTTTACGTATGATTTAAACAGCAGCTTCTTGTGTAAAAATATTAAAAAGGTTACATATAGTTTTGATTGCTTTTTTGTTTTTAGATTAGAAAATTGAGGTATGGTATTGTTTAAGTTCATTTTTGAAAATTGCAAAACATGGTTTATGATTGAAAAATTTAGATTTATGAATGTGTGATTTGGCAGTTATAAGATTAAATTAATAATGTAGTATTGTTTAGTTTTGGAGGAAGGGTATGTCAGAAATTCAAATAATACATTTTCAAAAGAAAGTGAAAATTCTGGGTCAGTAAAGTGAGAAATAAATGTACAAATAGCTTGTCAAAAAGTGGAGGAGTGGGGACAGTTCCAGAATAAATGGTGAGCATGCTGTGTATGGGAATGTGTGTGTATGTGATGCCATGCCCACCCACAGGGTGACGTCAGGCGGGCACGGCCCACTGTGTATATAGTCCCAAGTTCTCTGTAATAAAAGTTGGTTGGCTGCATGAAGACTGGACTCCTGCCTATTCATTTCTCATACATAACAATGGCGACGAGGAGAAAAATGGAAGTGTGCTGGCTACCTCCACCACTGCTGCCGTTTCTGGAGTGTGGGGGTGAGCCAGTGATCTCGTGGCCTGAGTGGAGACGGAATTTTGAGGAGTACATCAGAGCGCTGGGTCTCCATGGGCTTGGCGGGAAACAGTGCAAGGCACTCCTGGTCCATAACCTCGGTGCGGCGGGCCGGAAGATCCTCAACACGCTGGGTGCGGACGAGTGCTATGAGGATACTGTCGAGCGGATGGCTGAGCACTTTGCTGAGCAGACATGGACCAGGAGGCTGCGGGTGATGGAGCTTTTGGTGCCAGGGACGAGTGAGCTAGTTAGCTTCAGGAGGCTAACAGCCCGTTCTGCACCTATGGACAGGCTAGCTGTTGAGCTAACTGCGTGCCAAAACGAGGCTACGGACGCCAAGCTGGACGCCGAGGAGGGGCCGGGACAAAGTGTGGAAAAGTCCCCGGTCACTAAAGACAGCGAGCCAGCCATGGACCCCAGTCTGGCACAGGACCACGGCGCTGATGGGTCGGACACCGCGGTGTGCAAGGACAGCAGAGAGGAGAAGCAGCAGGAGTCAACCCCACAGCTGGAGGCTGAGGACTGAAAGGGTAATGACATGGTACAGACCCAGAAAGCAGACACAACTCAGGAAACTCAGTTAACCTTTTATTAATAACAGTGTGAGTGTGTGGATGCGTGTGTGGAAGTCTGTAGTGAGTGTAGTGCATTGTAGAATCAGCTTGGGGCGAGCAGAGCACCGTGCAAACTGGCAACCCTAGGGACAGAGCAGAGAGAACGTTAGAGGTTATCTTGACAGGGGGAATGCCAGATAGAACTGTCCTTACTTTCTGCTGAGTTGGAAAAGTGCATAGGTTGGCACCACGGCCCAGGCCAGGAGGACAATGCCAGTCGCCCATTGGAGATGTAGCAGGCAGGTGAACGAGGCAGGGGAGTCCGCCGCCAGGAGGACACCGCCTGTGGACAGGGGTAACGGTTGGGTGAGAGGAAAAGTTCAGGCTTACTTGACTGCCGGATGGTTTGGAGACCCTTGGCGAGTAGAAGCACTGGAGGAAGATGAGGTTGGAAGCTCAGTGTGGAGATTGGCGAGTTCACTTTCCGTAGGATGGAAGCAGACGACTCCGCACTGATCCCTGGGTCTCACAGAATATATAGGCAGAGCCAAATGGTAGACAGGTGTGTGCGCAGGTGTTCCTAATTGGCGGCCATGACACATGAAAAGTTAGTGGGGGTGCAGGACTTGGTGAGCAAGGACAATTATGTGAATTCACAAGGAGTCACTGCTCCAGTTCATCTGGACAAAGACGTGTTGCCTCGGTATGCCCTCTTAGACATCGCTGCACCACGCTGGGGGTGTCCGCAAGGGAGGAGGCAAGGGTACCAGAACCAATGGTGCAAACCTATCTTGGGTTGACTCACAATGTAGGGACCTACCTTATTCACCATCTGGTGATTGCTAGTGTATCTCACACCATGTATGGTTGACATGATAAAATCATGTCAAAAGGGGGAATGAAAGGGTCATGAAAAGTTTGAGTGCCAAAATAATAATTCTGTAGGTAATCTCCCATTATGCTCTACACATATTCTATACATATTCTGTTTGTGTTCTTATGGACAAATATGTTTAGAGTCTTTGCATTGTTATGAACAACTATGCTAAAAGTGTTAAACTGCAGTCTGAAGTGTTAAGCAACCACAAGCTGATAAACAGGAATTAGGCAGAGCCATTTCGTCTCTCTCTCCATTCTATTAGTTAGGTCTATTACATTAGTTACACACCCAAATCAACACTCACACACACACACATTTCGTAATACATCTTAGGGGATAGCTAACGTGAATAGCGGATGGCATGTTCACGTCAGAGTTAAACTGGCCAATCAGACGGTTGCGTGCAAGTCCATCCCACTGTACGGGGCCTGCCCAGCCCAAGAAGATAAATGTAAGTTGTACCCAGAAGTCAGGGTCAGTCTGACGATGCTCCTGAGGGAGCTGCGTCACACTGAACCCAGCGCTGCTTGCTTTACATGTGACCTCTGAATAAATGTTGCATCTTTGAACTGAAGAATTCTCCGGCTTATTCTTGGCTCTTTCAATCAAAGAATCAGGATTTTATTGGTGCTGGTGACCCGGATTGAACTATTCTGAGACGAGTCCGGAACAGATCGGAAGGACCCTTTTCAGATGACTTTGACGCCCAAACAGAAATGTAAGCAGAAAACTTTCTTACACAAATTTCTGCACTTTGGCCATACTAAATTTACAGTTGCCTGATTAAGGGGTATAGCTGATCTCCAAATTTTATAACTATATTGGGGTTCACATGTAAAGTCTGAACAAACAGTTTCACGCGAAGGAAAGTGCACTTGTCCTATTATCAGTCTGGTTTAGGACGATTGCGATCAGGATGTACAATTCACGGGTGTATAGTCCTCCAAATTTTAAAGCATTTTGGAGTCAGTCCAAACCAAAATAAATAAAATAAATACGAGACTAGGGAACTGCGGTGGTCAATGATCATCCGTGTTCGTCTCCCACATTAAAATGAGCGCATGCGCATGCGCATGCGCACGCAGCGACCAGCAGCTTGGTGATATAGTGTGTGTGTGCGTGTGTGTGTTTTTTGTACTTTTTTACGTTTTTAGAAAATCCTCTGTGTCGTTTCTGCCCTGGAGCGTTTGTGGAATATATGGCGAACAGCTCCCTAGTATCTGCAACATGGATTTCCTCTCATATCTCGCACTGCTGCTTTCTGTGTTCTGGCTCTTTGTCTCTGAGGTAAACGCGTTCGGCTCCATGACGAGCAGAATAGCGGGCAGAATACAATATTCCAGGGACGTGTTGCTGCGCTTTAACACAGCTGGTGCAGAGTCTCTGATTGCGCCCAAATTTCAGCTGCCGGACTTTATTTTGAGAGACGGTCACAGCGGTGAAAAAAGAAGCGGCAGGAGGAAGCGTGGAAGACGTGGAGGTGTGAAATTGCGCCTTAAGAGACGTCAGTTTGGTAACATTCCTCTTCCTTCGATCATTTTTGGGAATGCACAGTCTGTGAGAAACAAGGTGGAGGAAATTCAAGGCAATGTACGTTACCAGAAGGATTTTAAGAACTGCTGCGTCATGGCTTTCACTGAATCTTGGCTTACTGCGCATGATCGGGATGCAGACCTGTGGATTGACGGCTTTGGAGCTCCGCTGCGCTCGGATCGGCAGGAAGAGGTAACTGGGAAACGTCAGGGGGGCGGAGTATGTTTATACATTAATAAGCAGTACTGCACATCTGTCACGGTCAGAGAGCGCATCTGTACACCCCATGTGGAGCTGCTGTCTGTGTCACTACGCCCCTTTTATTTGCCTCGAGAGTTTCCCCAACTTTTCATCACAACTGTGTACATTCATCCGAGGGCAGACGCTGACTCCGCCTCCAGCACCATCTCTGACGTGGTGCAGCGGCTGCAGTCAATTTCTCCAGAGGCGCCAAACTTCATTCTTGGGGATTTTAACCATGTTTCGTTAAAGAAGACACTTAAAAACTTTCATCAGTATGTCTCCTGCCCAACCAGGCGAAAAAAGACATTGGACCTGTGCTATGGATCCATAGAGAGGGCCTATAAATCACTCCCCCTTCCTCCTTTAGGATCATCAGATCACAACTGTGTTCATTTGCTGCCCACATATAAAACTGCTCTCAGAAGAGGCAAGGTGGAGACGAGAGACATTGATGTGTGGACAGAAGATTCAGAGCACAGCCTCCAGGAATGCTTTGACTGTACAGACTGGAAGATGTTCATAATGGCCTGCGGGGATGATTTGGACTCTCTGGCTGAGCTCACATGCTCATACATGGCTCACTGTCAAAATAAGTTTGTTCCACGTAAACGTGTCAAAATATACCCCAACAACAAACCATGGGTTACTAAATCAGTTAAATCCTGCTTACAGAGGAAAGCTCTTGCCTTTAAACAAGGGTCTGTTTCTGCGCTACAGGTTGCCACCAAGGAACTGAAGGCCGAAATTTTAAGAGCAAAACAGAATTATAAATCAGAGTTGGAAAGCAAGATGGCAGCAAATAAACTTGGTTCGGCCTGGGCCAGTATGAAAACTATTGCAGGCCTTCAGAGCACAGAGCGCAGTAATCGTGTGTTTTTAGATGGTTTTAGTTCAGACACAGAGCTGGCTAATGCTCTTAATTGTTTTTATGGTCGTTTTGACTCCTTTGATTTTAGCACAGAAATCCAAGATTTGAAACAGAAACTCAAAGACAATCAGCACTTTAATATTGAGATGCAGGATGTTATAAGGGAGTTCCGCGCTGTAAAAGTGAACAAAAGTCAGGGCCCTGATAATATATGTGGATGCCTGGTAAAGTCCTGTGCACATGAACTGAGTCCTATATTTCATTATATTTTCAATAAGTCCTTACAGACACAACATGTGCCTAAGATCTGGAAAGATGCCGTGGTTGTTCCCGTTCCAAAATCCAGCTGTCCTAAAACGGTAAATGACTTTAGACCAGTTGCTTTGACTTCAATTTTAATGAAAATTTTTGAAAAACTGGTCAGACGTGAGGTCCTAAGGCAGACTGAACATGCATTGGATCCTCTGCAGTTTGCCTATAGGCCTCACAGAGGAGTGGAGGATGCCACTGTCACTCTGTTTGACATGCTTTTTAAACATCTGGATTGTAATGGGACACACGCCAGGCTTTTATTTGTGGACTTTTCTTCTGCCTTTAATACAATCCAACCTCATATTTTAGTTGAAAGGCTCCTGCAACAATTTGATTTAAGCAATAATCTGGTGGGTTGGATTCTGGATTTCTTAACCAACAGGACGCAGAGAGTAAGGGTCAATGGCACATTGTCTGATCTAAAGTGCTCTTCTACTGGCTCTCCTCAGGGGTGTGTGTTGTCACCACTACTCTTCATCCTGTACACAAACATGTGTCGGAGCAGACATGACAACAGACACATTATAAAGTATGCTGATGACTCAGTCATTGTCAGTCTCCTCCAGGATGGTGAGAGTGGCCACGGCCCAGTAGTTGATGACTTTGTTCACTGGTGTGAGGATTCCTACCTGCAGATGAATACAACAAAAACGAAAGATATGATTATTGACTTTAGGAGGAAAACTCCCAGGCACAAAGTCACCATACTAAAAGGCCAGACCACCGAATGTGTACAATCGTACAAATATCTTGGGACAATTATTGATAGTGGATTGAACTTTGAGGTGAACTGTGAAAGGGTGTGCAAAAAGGGTCAGCAAAATTTGCATTGTTTGAGGAAACTTGCACGCTTCCAAATTGACCGAACCATAATGACTATGTTCTATCGGGCTTTTATTGAATCTGTTTTATCCTTTTCTTTAATGTCAAGGTTTGGTCAGATAAAACTGAAACAGAGGAAATCCTTGGATCAGGTAGTCAGATGGTCCAGTCGTTTGCTTGGTGAGTCACAGCTGAGCCTGACATCCCTGTACACCAGACAAGTACAGAGGATGGCCGACTCAATTTTAAATGATGACTCCCACCCTTTGCACTGCAACTTTCAGCTTCTTCCCTCCAGACGGAGGTTTGCTGTCCCAAAAAGTAGAACCCAGCGCTACAAAAACAGCTTTGTCCCTGCTGCTGTCAAAGAGTTGAACAAGCTAAAAAAATTATATTGTACATATTTTATATTTACCTATTTTGTAAGATGTGTGCCTGTGTTTGTGTCTATGTTGAATGTAATTAGTGGCTTGTAAATATGGATGTCACCAACTGCAAAACAAATCTACCTACGGGTACAAATAAAGTAACCTGAACCTGAACCTGAAATGGCCAGGGTTAGGAACCTGATGCTGGGGGGAACCATTTAAAGCATTCGGCCTGATGCCGCTAGGGAGCGAAGCCACGCTTGTTTAAATCAGTATAATACTGAGCTTTATGATACGGTACCTCTTGTACTGATGACCTGCCGAGGCATCAGTGAAAGTGCCCTCTACATAAAGTTAAACAAGTCCGTGGAGTATTCTAGGAGCAGTCTGACCTGGGATCAATAAAGGACTTAGGGGACAATGGCTGTGTCCATTTTCCAAATTAAAAATAGCCAGGATTAGCCTGATGCCAGAGGGGATTTAAGTGTCTGACCCGATGCCGTTAAGGAACGATGCCATGTGGTTGAAGTATTTTGGATAAAGTCTGTTCCGAAATAATTACGAGACTTGGAGAACAGCGGTGATCAGTAATCACCTATGTTCGTCTCCCAAATTAAGGGAACCAGGGCTAGCCTGGTGCCGGTACGGGGGGGGGGGGACCATTTGTTAATAATTTAAGGTACAGCGCAAGAATCTTTTAACCATCCTTAGTGAGCGACTGTCCATAATAATTAGAATAGTAATAATTTAAGGTACAGCACAAGAATCTTTTAACCATCATTAGTGAGTTGACTGTACAAAAATAATTAAAATAGTAATAATTTCAGGTACGGCACTCTCCATGCCGTAGGGGGAACAAAGGCGGGTGTGTGTTTTTCCACAAAGGAGGGAGGTAATTTGCCCCCACTCCTGAGTGGAGCTGAGTGATTGTTTGAAACGGGTTACTGAGAGGAGATTGTTTGAAGTAACAGCACTAAAGTGGATCGCTAAATTAAGGTTGTAAGGCTATTCTTGCATGTTTAAAGCTGAATTTAAGGAGACAGCACTCCAGTTTCTTTGAAAAACAAGTGTGGTCTGTGGCCAATAGGCTCCGGGGCCACCTTGTGCATTCACAATTGCACATGGCAGAGGTGGCCATGTGGCATTCAGTGTGCATGTGCGGGTAAACGCCATCTTGAACCACCTTCAAGCTACATCACTGTATCTCCTCCTCCTTGAGTACAGTGCCTCCATTGTGTGGCCAACTGTAGGAAGTGCATTCTTTCATAAATCTACTGCCAAATAGAGCTTCAAATCTTCCTAACAAATTTGGAACCTTATCTCTCTGGCTGAAAGGAAAGCTTTAAGTCCATGCACAGCGAAATAAAGCCCTCCCACGCCCGCCAATGCGGGTTTGATGTAGTGAGGCAGGGGCTGCCCCATCAGCTGGAAAGACGAGGTTCAATTTTAATTTGGGCAGAGGGCAGAATAAGGAGACTTATTTCTTAAAAGAATATATAAAAGTGGCAAATTAAATGAAAAAATATAAAAATAAATAAAATAAAAGAGTAGAAAAATCCTAGGTGGAGAATATATAAAAGTGGGGAAATTTAAATGAAGAAAAAGGAGAAATAAGAAAAGAGTTGTGGAAATGTGCGCGGATGGTGAAATGAATGTTATATGCTGAGAGTGGACAGAAAATGGAAAAGGAAGTTTGGTTTTAGAGAAAAATTGAAGGCTGATGAATTGTTAAAGTTTTGTGCAGGACACAAGAGAAAAATATGAAGAAGCAATTGGAAGAAGGAAAGACCGTAAGAATAAGAGACTTATGCTGCAACGGTGAAAACAAAAGCAAAATAATCAATAAACGCGATAAAAACAGAAAAAGGGACAAAAGGACGCTGTTTAATGGCTTGTCTGTTTCTCTTTTAATCTGAGACGATGGTGGTGGCTGTGGATCACCTCCCTACCCCAGCGACCATGTGAGTTCCTCTTCAGGCCCACTGGAATTGGCTGCGTCCACCCTCCCCCTCCACGCCATCACCTAGCGACCCCCTCCTCCCTCTGTAACTACAGTAAAGGAATGTAAAACAAAGGGACATTGAAAGATGGGTCATAGATGATCAACTGAGCACACGTAAGTACAATAAATTATATTGTTGCTTTCCATTTACCTTCGGATAGCATCTCAAATATTGAATCTCATTCATGAACATTTAAGTGTTGGCCTGCGCAAGCCATACGTATTTTGCCAGGAAACTGTGCTAGTACTAATAAACCATTCCAGATTCAGCAACATATTCATATATTCTCAAGTGTGCATAAACAGCATTCGTGAATCAGCTGTAGTCAGCACGTGTTCACGAGAATTGAGGATTGCATAACTGGTGCCTAAAACTACCATTAATATCACATCTCAATATAATTGACCAGCAGTCTCATTCACTAAAAGCCCTATCAGAGGTGCCAAAATCACATACATCAAACTAATGTCTCTGCACAGGTGCCAATTGAATCTACTCAATCAACACCTACGATAATGGCCCCCTAGGCGGTAATTAAAAATGGGCTGTTACAAACAACCCCGGTCCAGGAAGAGCCATAACATGCTGAGCAAACTAAAGTAATTTTAGAAAAAGCCGTGGATAAGGTAAAAACCAAAATAAAGCCTCTGCTAAGCAGATGCCACAACAATCCACGCCCCACCAAACTCTATCTATGCAACCACCCCAGGACCTCACATCACAACAATATGGACCCTACCCAGACCCCCACCTAATCTGCCCTATCAGTATCAGCCACAGGGCCACAGGGGATGGGAGAGGGTTAATAATAGAGGCACAGGCCACATCAACAGTAACCCTCGGTTGGGCCCCAGGCCACGAGACCAATGCTTCCAGTGTGGACAATATGGACACTGGGCTCGACAATGCCCACAGCAATACTCACAAAGGCACCCTGGGGGGATCCCCAATTATCAACAAAGTGTGTATCCTCCCCTACATGGTCCTCATTTGGATGCTGATGAAAAGAACAGCTTTGTTAATGCTGTTCTGTTTCAAAAGGGGGAGTGAGACAATCAAACCACTATTCACACAACACATGGAGTTAAAGCCTTTCTTGACTCAAAGTTGGAAATCTAGATAAGAAAGGAAAATAAAATTTGAAGGAAAAACCTGCACTTATTTATGGAATGGCTGACACACAGGGAGCCTGAGGCTCCCCATGAATCTGTTTATCAAAGGAAGCCAAAGGCATGTGATAAAATGCTTTGTTATGCTTTGCTTCATTATAAAATGTTTAGACTAGATGGGCTGTTTAGGTAAAGTTAAACATTGCAATCTCTCCACAATGTGCTATTCTTTGAATGTCAAAAGGTCACTGCAGCTTACAGCATACACAACAGGATGTAGGAAATTAGTTCTACGTATGCATCTGCTTATCAGTACAAGAAGATGTATTTTACTACATATAAGGGGAACTCTGTTTGGTTATATCAAATTGAATTAGGAAGATCATGTATGGGTTGTGAAGATAAGAACTTATTGAACATGTAATATAGAGCAACCAGACAGCTGCCAGACCACCGATGATGGACAAAGAAGTATCTGACGGAGACGTCTAATGTGATTAGCCCCGCAAGAAGAGACATTGTTGGAGGTTCTCGGGGTATGTCATTCTCCCCCCCCCCCCCCAAGAACTGAAGAGTATATGTATCACCTTTTCTCTTGTGCGGGGTCCAGCTCTTGAGACCTGTCCTGAGACTGAGATGCACAGCTGTGTAACTATTCTTTGCATGATTCTGAAAATAAAAGATAAGTATGGAATAGATTTTCTCATGTCATATTTGATTCTCTGATGTATCTTGTATGGTGTTGTGCTAAGTGGTCAAAATTTTGAACACTCTCCTAGGAAGAAAGAAAATTCTTCTTCAACAGGCGAGACCGGCCGCTGGGAGGGGAGGCACCCATGATACACATCCACTACGGAGAAACTGGACTCATGCTTAAGACTAAAACAGATAAGTGGAATCACTTCAAAAAATTAAATTATTAGAAAATGGCAGACATCTTCAATTTACCTGACTCTGATCTAATAGTAACAATAGTGCTGAGGTTCAAGGTACTCCGATTAAAATTGTGTGATGCAGGTGCATGTGAATTAGTAATTTCAGGTAATGACATACAGGACTTTTCAAAGTCAGAAAAAGTAATAGTTAAAATCTGCAAATGGCAAGCTACCAGTAGAATACCAATCAACATCTGTAAAAGTAGCATTGCACCCCATGTACTATAGGCAATTGAATGGATCTGATCCAAATTATGAACAACCATTCTTTGCAAATCCATCCTCCAGATTGGTCATAAAACTTGGACTGGTAAACAAGGAAATGTGTGGAAGCATCCATTGTCCTAGTTGAAGAGGATAAGAGACATTTTAACCAATGGGGGGTTCCTCACATCTCACTGGTTAGACCCAAACACATAGATTGGAAAATGTTGGACATTTTGTCACCTCTGCTGGGAAATATAGCCATCCATGGAAAGCAAACACCTGACCTTAACATAGAATATTCTCCTAAATTTGAAACATACGCAATGTCATTTAACTGGGTAACCACAGCACAAAAGGCTGTGCACAGTGACACCCAGAAATCTCCTACATGACCAATCTTAACATTAACAAACGAGGGGATGAGAAAATTTGAAGCAAATTCTAAATTTGTTATGGTAGAAGGATTAAACAGATGTAGATCTAATAAAAGGAGCAGAGTATGACACTATAGACCATATATTTAGAAGCCCAGAAGGGTGTTAACCAGGTCATAAAAACTAAAAGCAGCAGATGCCATAGCATCATTGGTCCTGTAAGAAACACCCTGATGACGCAGGGCCTGCAGGAATTAACAAGGCTCTAACTCTGTGCTCGTTGTATGCCAGGATCACACATATTGCTAAATGAGCTAAACCTCCAAATGCAATTTTCCACAGTGGTAGTCATTAGCAAATTTTGCACATCTCGTACCTCCTAATAGAAACCAATTGCTGAGCCCGGAGGAGGAGGAGCTGAAGACCCCATGACCCCAAGACGGAGGATGATGACGAAGAAGACCGTTGCGCTATCACGGATTATTTGTAAACACAATGTGCTACTGATAACACATGAATCCTACATAGTTTACCACACGCACGTAGGGGTGTGAGACTTATAGTATTCTTGCGTTATTATTTACATCATGCTAATTGTGGTTAGGTAGCCAGGATAATTGTGAAGGTTAGAAGCTCTAGAGGCCCGAAAACAACAAGCATTGATAAGGATATCTCCTGACTTTGAACAATTTTGTTTGCTACCTACTTACACTGCTACACATATAGGTCTCATTACCCAGCTCACTTATCACAACACAACCACTGCTTGTAGCTTGCACATAGCCGACAACCATACACTCATAGGCTAATGGGAGATAACTTGCACCGGTAATACAACAGTACCCTGTCAACTACAGATGTAGTGAATAAGGATAAAACGGTACAGGCTCCAGCCATTGCAGTGACAACCCCTCAGGCCATTACTGATCTTGTCCCAGCTGAGCCCTTTGTATCAGCACCCAAGCAAAGGGGTAGGGTGCGGGGAGGTGCATACAGGGGGGCACCAGACCATCACGCCCACCTGGAGATGTGTGCCTGCAACGTAGAAAAGTTGAGTCATGGAGCTAGTGACTGTATGACTTCAGTCCCTAGAAGGAGCGACTGGTACCCACGCACACCTACCATACCTCCAGCACCCGGGGTGTAGTCAGATGAGCCACACGGAGGAGATAGCATTTCCTGATCCAACGCTACCCCTCACAGTGGGAGACAAGGCCCATGCAGCTATGGTGGGCACAGAGGCTCGAGGTTCATCAACACCAGCCTCTCTACCTCTGTCCACTGATTATACACCGGTGGGTGGCATCCCTGGGACAGTACCACTGAACTGTTCACTGGCTGGACTGGATGTTGTCTACTCTCTTCTGTATCCACCAGACTGTCCTACTGACCATTTGCCAGTGACGTCCCGCGTCACGTGATTTTTGTGGATTCCGCCATATCGGACGGCAAGTCGGGCGCTGTACATGTGCGTTTCAACATGGCGTCCGCTGTCAGATGTGACGGCTTTGTCCGATGTAGCGCAACTACTAGATAAAAAACATCATGACCGGTACACGGAAAAGATCCGTTTTATCGGCGTGGACCCTTACAACTTGTCGCTTTAAAAATTCACCAGTTTCATTGATTTTTGCCCCAAACCTGACGTACGCTATATGGACATCAACAACTACCTAGTCAACACACCGTCTAGGTACACTGGAGAGTCTTTGAAAGCCTACAAAACTTTGTGTGATATCAGTTATGTGCTGATATCCCCAGTCATCACTTCAATGGTCCACTATGTCGTGAAGGCCCTACCATATAGATTTGTCATGTTGTATAGAATCTATTAAGTGATAAAGTATTAAAATTTAATAAAATATTCAATTATTGTTATTATTAGCAGCATATATCTCAATTAAATTAATTAAAAACTAATTAAATATTTTTATAGATCTATATATATTCTGTAAAAGGATTTATAAATATTTGTCGTATCAATAGAATACTGGATAAACACAAAGACTCATAGACCAGATGTGACTCAGTGGTTAAGACAGATGTTAAACCTTCCACTAGAAAGAATAACATACATACTGAAATCAAAGGAAATTGTGTTTGAGAATATATGGAGACCTTTCATTGATTGTGTAAAGAATTTAAACATAACTTTTGAAGAAGAAGGTGAATGATGTTTGTGGACCTTGTAAATTGCAAAGTGTTTGATTGTTTGTGTTGTGTTTTTAAAAAAGGTTCAATAAAAAATTTTGTGGAAACAAGAATACTGGATAAACAACTCCCAACACTATTAGATATATTACAAATTTTATTGTCCAGTCTATACAAGAAAGAATTATATCCAGATAAAAAGTCATCAAACCCACATATTAATTTTAAGAATATTTATCCACTACAGGTACATCACTCCCAGAAGCTGTCGGACCCCCCACTGAAACCCTGGGTGATCATGAAGCAAGATGGTGTCATATTCTCTTCACACTTTCTGTTTTGACCAAAAATTAAACGCCAAATCAGTTTAATTGAAAGGCACAACAGAATCATTTACATTTATCAATGCACAACAAACTCTTACTACTTTGTCGAGACAAGTTAAGTTAGTGGTTTTATCAAGTTCCAGCATTGTGATAGGTAAAGTGCCCTGCAAGATAGTCCTGGAAGCAGTTGACGCATGAATTCCAAATCTGTAGGCGAGGTCTTGGAAAGTCAGGTTCAAGCGCAGCCTCATCAAGGTCAACAGAAACTGCTGAAATTTTGATACTCCTTTCACATCACATATATGTCTTTCAATATGGAAAAATAGTTCTTGCAGCAGTTGAAAAGACTGCAGTCCTGTATAAAATTTCACTTTTTCATCATTTCCAGTCAGTGATTCTTCAGTGTCAGACTGCGACTTGACCTGGGCACGTAAAGCATAAACTTCTTCTTGTAGTGATTGGCACTGCTTCTTTAATGCATCACACTCAGCTTTACATGAACAAGAAGTCCCTGCAGATGATACCAAACTCTCAGTGACCTTGGCTGGCTCTGATGCAATATCCACCTTGACACACATACCAGGCTGCTCCTCTTTCACCTCCATTGTCTCTTCCTTTTCACACACAGTACCTCCAGAAGACAGTTCTAAGAGTACACTGGCAGCAAGTGAGCGATCAAAGTTCTCTCTCTGTCTTTTTTTCCTTGCTTGTGTTTTAATGTACCGATGGAGGCTGGCGTTGTTTCTGTCTTTCGTTGGAGTAGACGTGGAGGTGAAGAGTGATGGTATGTAATTTGGGGAAAGAGGGTCAATGCTCTTCTCACCTGGAATATGGAGTAGTTAGAATATATAGTTTATACAGTTTGAGAAGCAATATAACGATTTATCATGTTTATATCATTCTTTTAATCCATGTACACCTATTTATGTGGTACATTGAAGTATAAAGTAATAAACAATGGTGGGAGGTTTAACTGTATCGGTGAATGTGAATTATTGTAAAAATACTCCTTATTTTTGTAAATGTAATAAATTTTTTATTCATTGTAAAATAAACTCAGCCATATTGATCAACACATTAAATTTCAAACAGGAGCATGCATTCATGATCATTATCTTGTCATCTAGCAGTTGGCTAGTGCTAGGTCACAGATGGTAGGCCTTGGTGGTGCACACAGGGAGGGACATACCCATTTACCAGTGTTTACAATTATATAACATTACATCTACAGACACTGATACATCATACATACCCGATATAAAATGTTGATTGCATAGCCGCGAGTAAGGCGACGGGGACCAATCTTTCCTCTTCAGCGCTGCTAGCCACCTCCTGCGCCTGTCTTCGTCAGCTGGGAGCCGGTAAAACTTCAAGTTGGATCCCTTTTTCTGGCGATTTGTACACCCAAAGGCACAGCAGTGAAACAACATAGTCTAATTCAATGCCAACATAAAATAAAACAAAGACGTAGGTTGAAATCAGGTAAATATATCGCGATCTGGTACAACGCTGAACAGCTGCTGAATGCGCCGTCCACTCGCTTCCGCCGTTCAATGTGGCGGCGTAAAAAAAAGTGTGACGTCACAGCAAATGGTCTATAAACCTCATGGGACGAGATGTGCCTCTGAGAGCGAGGGCACACATTTGTTTTGCTTCTAATGGTACCGGTGTGTGTCTACAAGATGGGACTGTGCTCCACAGCTGTGGATACAGGAAGCAGACACAGAGAAAGGCCAAACCCCTGTCGCAGCGTGATGACTGCAGCTGAATGATGCGAGCCCTGGCAAAGGTCAACTGGTGAACAAAATGTTTCATGGGCTTCGTGGATTGACCTTGTTCGAAATTATGACCCCCACATGATCCACTCCAACGTACAAAGAACTATTCACATGATGATCAGGGGAGACATTGGTGGGGGTGCAGGACTTGGTGAGCAAGGACAATTATGTGAATTCACAAGGAGTCACTGTTCCAATTCATCTGGACAAAGACGTGTTCCCTCGGTATGCCCTCTTAGACATCACTGCACCACGCTGGGGGTGTCCGCAAGGGAGGAGGCAAGGGTACCAGAACCAATGGTGCAAACCTACCTTGGGTTGACTGACTGAGTTGACACACAATGTAGGGACCTACCTTATTCACCATCTGATGATTGCTAGCGTATCTCACACCATGTATGGTTGACATGATACAATCATGTCAAAAGGGGGAATGAAAGGGTCATGAAAAGTTAGAGTGCCAAAATAATAATTCTGTAGGTAATCTCCCATTATGCTCTACACATATTCTATACATATTCTGTTTGTGTTCTTATGAACAAATATGTTTAGAGTCTTTGTTTGCATTGTTATGAACAACTATGTTAAAAGTGTTAAACTACAGTCTGAAGTGTTAAGCAACCACAATCTGATAAACAGGAATTAGGCAGAGCCATAGAGCCCTCTTTCTCTCTCTCTCCATTCTATTAGTCAGGTCTATTACATTAGTTACACACCCAAATCAACACCCACACACACACAATTTCATAATACATCTTAGGGGATAACTAATGTGAATAGCGGCATGTTCACGTCAGAGTTAAACTGGTCAATCAGACGGTTGCGTGCAAGTCCATCCCACTGTACGGGGCCTGCCCGGCCCAAGAAGATAAATGTAAGTTGCACCCGGAAGTCGGGATCAGTCTGACAACACTCCTGAGGGAGCTGCGTCACACTGAACCCAGCACTGCTTGCTTTACATGTGACCTCTGAATAAATGTTGCATCTTTGAATTGAAGAAATCTCCGGCTTATTCTTGGATCTTTCAAAGAATCGGGATTTTAACAGGACCCTGGACAAGAACAGCAACAGGCGGACGTGGAGACAATGCAGCGGAACACCTGGGTCGAGGGCATTGGGAGCAGCGACAAGGCGCCCGAGTTGGACAGTGGAACAGACGGGAGTGACACTGAGGGCCCAGAGGGAGAACAGCCGCAGCCAGGTACGGTGACGATGCAGAGGGGTGCCTGGTACATGAGTGCTGAATGCAACAGTGGGGTGCCTGGGTTGGAGAATGATGCTGATGAGAGCAATGCTGAGGACCCCAGGAGTGAGCAGCAGCAACTGTGCACCATGGAGGTCGGGCAATACCTCAGTGCCGGAGCTCCATGCGCCTTGAATGAGAGTGCTGGGCGGTATGGCAAGGCGCCCGAGGCAGCGAACAGCGCCGACGAGCAGGCTTCGGTTCTCTCTGAAGTGCGACCACTGGGGGCCGGAGCGTATGGAGCCATGATTGGCCTGAACCTGAGCCTGAACGGTCGGGAACAGTCCGGCGGGCACAGAAAGACGGCACACCGGACAACGGCACAGCGGACCCAGAGGGAAGAAGCACCGGATGGCGGGAAAAGACATTTTTGCCTGGCAGGGGGGCTTCAACCCTGGGGGTAGACAGCAGCCAGGTGCACAGATGCCGTGGGGCTGCCCAGGTCCTCCGTGGCAGATTGGGAAATGGTGGCTGCCCAGGGACATTGGAGTTACTTGAAATACACTACCGTTCAAAAGTTTGGGGTCACTTAGAAATTTCCTTATTTTTGAAAGAAAAGCACTGTTTCTTCAATGAACATAACTTTAAACTAATCAGAAATACACTCTAATATCTAATATACATTGCTAATGTGGTAAATGACTATTCTAGCTGCAAATGTCTGGTTTTTGGTGCAATATCTACATAGGTGTATAGAGGCCCATTTCCAGCAACTATCACTCCAGTGTTCTAATGGTACAATGTG
The DNA here is from genome assembly GCA_020510985.1 of Pholidichthys leucotaenia. Lineage (NCBI taxonomy): Eukaryota > Metazoa > Chordata > Actinopteri > Cichliformes > Pholidichthyidae > Pholidichthys > Pholidichthys leucotaenia. Next base: position 284,177,260 of record CM035848.1, on the reverse strand, counting down.
TTTGCTCATTGCGTCAGAAGGCTAATGGATGATTAGAAAACCCTTGTGCAATCATGTTAGCACAGCTGAAAACAGTTTAGCTGGTTAGAGAAGCTATAAAACTGACCTTCCTTTGAGCAGGTTGAGTATCTGGAAAAAAAATTTATTTCAAATACAAATCATTATTTCTAACCTTGTCAATGTCTTGACTATATTTTCTATTCATTTTACAACTCATGGTGGTAAATAAGTGTGACTTTTCATGGAAAACACAAAATAATTGTCTGGGTGACCCCAAACTTTTGAACGGTAGTGTATATCTTACATAAATATATGTATATGTATGTTTGATGCTGGTGTACATGTGAGTGAGTGTGCATAATAGGGGATTAATTTTATGTATTTTAGAGATGTGGTCCATTTTAGTTGTTCTTTGTGAGAATGTGATAGGTTGTTTTAGTATAATATATCATTCCCCATATTCTTAGCATGTGATTCAGGTTTCAAATTTGGGAGGTTCAATTGTGTATGTGGTTTTGCATTTTTCTGAAGGGGGGGAGATTGTTGTGTATGGGAATGTGTGTGTATGTGACGCCGTGCCCATCCACAGGGTGATGTCAGGCGGGCACATCCCACTGTGTATATAGTCCCAAGTTCTCTGTAATAAAAGTTAGTTGGCTGCATGAAGACTGGACTCCTGCCTACTCATTTCTCATACATAACAGAACATCTTCAGGAGTCTGTAGACAAAAAGTTCAGTTCACTTCAATGTCCTTCCTGTATTTTTGTAAAAAAAAAAAAATTTTGGAGGGGTAAAAGCAGTGAATGAGTTTGAAGGTCACTTCTCTATTTTGTTTGTGCTCATGTATTTAGAAGGAAGGCTCCATGCCTTCCTCCAGTCCACATCTTGCCAAAGATTGCTCCAGTATGAGATTGAATTTGGGACAGAGACAAGTTCTCTTTGAAATAAAGCACGTATGACACCGTTATTTTTCTTTTTGGAGGAAAAGCAGGTCTGACCAATATCAGTGGCAACAGGGTCCAGTGGCAGTAAAGACAGTTCAGAGATTGCTGAGCTTTTAAGAAGCATAATGGCACCAGAAGGGACTGCATCAAAAACTACTGCATATTCCTTTGGTGATACTGGGAGACCAAATTTGTTTAGAAATTCTGAATATGACATTAACATACCACTGGAGTTGAGCAACAAGGAGAATACCATTGTCAAACCAATTGTTCAAAAACAGAGATTTATGTTTGTATATTAAAGGTGAAATTCAGAAGAATTTTATGATAAAGATTTAAAAAAAAAAAAAATACATCAACAAAGCATTTAGAAACTTGCACAATGCAAGTCCTAATGGTCTTCAAAAAATTAGTATATTGATGAAAAAAAATTTGTAATTTCTTACGGGTCATAAATCATATAAATATTTACATTCCAGAAAATTTCTGACAAGTGTTCCATGAGTTTTTCTTATCCAATTACAATTAATTTTTGGATGTCACGTGCTATTGCTTTTCTGTAGCACTAGTGTTGCCAATCAGTGATTAGTACGCTGCCATGGCCGCTTCTGCAAGTAAAAAGTCATTCCATTATCCTTCTCAAGTAATAAATGATAAACAAAGGAGAAAGACCAGAATAAGTATTGGTTCAGCTTTTGATCGCTGGTGCGAACTGAAGAATCTCAAAGGTTTGAAAAGCCAAACAGAGATCGTCCATTTGCTCCTGGGCCGGTAAGCTGAGCTAAGCTAAGCTAACTAGTGTTTGCATAGCTTTCTGTAACCTAAAAACGGTCTCTGAAATGTTCCTGTTATTAATACTAGTACGTACATACCCGTGCATGCCCATAGAAACCAAGTATAAGCAAGTAGTTCTGCATGCCCGTTGCTGAAGGGTCTCCTATCTCAGACGGCTGGGTTGTTCACAGTCATGCCTGCTGGACAAGTGCCTTTTGAGATGGCATTTAAGGCTGAATCCACTTTGTTGTTGAGTCAGAGACAGGAAAGAGGCAGGCTGAGGTGGGAAAGCCCCTTTCTATAAAGATCAGATTTGTGCTCATTATTGGGTTTAAATTCTTGAATTGAATGAGCTCATGTTTTAGTAGGAGGTGGTTTATAGATGAAGAAAATGAGAGTAAACACTGTGAACAAGAGGAAAAGATTATATAAAGGAGTTAAAAAGAAAAAGCGTAAAAGAAGAGCATAAAACAAACAGCAGTGGAGGTGATTTCTTTTTCCACATTGACTCTTATGCAGGAGTCAGCTGGGAGCCACATCACTCAGCGCTCTGGGGCCCGCTCAGTTTTCCCATCACTATGTTTTCGTTCAAGACATTTGAGCTTTTCCAGCTCTCGGAGAAAAACAAAGAGTCGAAAGTGTTATTGGCTTATGATCGTTGCTATTTTGGTTCAGCTTGATCTATCCTCATCCATCTTTCAGCTTCTAGCCACATCAATAGTCTGTCTGTTTCTCGGTCCGGCAAACACCTGTGAGGACATGAGGTGAAATATTTAACACAGCTCTCCCCAGATCCACACTCAGCACACAAGCAAGGAGCGCTGCCACTCTCCACACAAGTTTGTTGTTATCGCAACTGTGGGACTCGGTGATGATTGCTAACTGGCATCTTTCCAGGTTTGCGAGGCCAAATCTTTGTATAAAAACGAATCTCCAATTACTGCATTGTGACTGAATAAGGTTAGAACAGGATGCTGCGAATAAAACATTATAACACCCATCTGGCACATTGAAGCTAAACATAGTGCAGTAAAACACATTCATTCTGAAAAGTGTAAACAACCGAGGCACTTGTCACAGCTGGAGATTGTTGCTGAATGAAAAAAAAACATAATTGGTTGTTGTTTGGTTTTATACTGGGTGTGGAGTGGTATGTAGAGCTGCATGTCATGCATGCCAAGCAACATTAAACTGACATTTCAACAATTAAACAGTTGTCAAGAGAGATGATTCTTATCACTGATGGAGGAATGTAATAATCGGTTTAGAAATGGGTAAGTAGGGTTTTTATTCTATTATACTAGTGCATACCCGTCCATGCCCATAGAAACCAAGTATAAGCAAGTATTTCTGCGTGCCCGTTGCTGAAGGGTCTCCTCCTGTCTCAGACAGCTGTGTTGTTCACAGTCATGCCTGCGGCGTACTGCTGGAACCTGAGGTGTTTCATGTTTACGGCATCTTTTCTGACGTGCAGCAGTTCTCCTCATTCTATTGCTCTCCATCTGGTGGGTCTTGTTCTTCTTTCAGACCACTGGTTGAGGGATAGGTGCGTTGTAATTCCAGTTCATCGGCAGGGTCATGAAAATAGATTTGAGCAAAAAGTGGCTTTCAACCCTGTTCAGGAAGGCCTGTGCATTCCCGTAGAAACCAAGAAACCGGAGCACCCGGAGAAAATCAGCACTTTGCTTGGCATTTTATACATTTGTAGTGTAGACTGGCATTCTTCAAGGTTACACATTTTTACTGTGTCAGCACCTCTTTAAAAACGACATTGCTGAGAAAGCGACGCTTTTGCTTAGTTTCTTCATCTTGAGCAACAATACGAAGACTGCTTGATCTGGTAACTCTGCTTGCGGCAATGTAGAATTGGCCATGGCTGCAGAAATCTGTTGTGCAGAAAACACAAACACGCTGTAAAGACTGGCCCTGTGACTTATTCACCTTGCCAATTTTGAGCCATATGACATCATAAAGACACATTAGTGTAGGCATCGTGAGTGATGGACTATATGACATCATAAAGACACATTTGTCAATATGCCGTCATATAGACATCATATCTTTATGACGGCATCACGAGTCCTATGATGCCTGAGTTCATAGGATGTCCTGTGATGATCAGGCAGAGATCATAGGCTGTCCTATGATGTCTTATAAACGTGACAGACACACACACAGATTTCTTGCTTCAATAGAGTGATGACTGTGTGATGATATCAACTGGTGTATGGCGATGGGATAGACCACAGTAATTGCCCGCTAATCCTTTCCAAACAGTAATTTTTCAACTTTGGTCTAGTGCAGGGGTGGGCAATCATGTGCCATGGAGGGCTATTCTACTGCAGGTTTTCTGTTCCACCCAGTCTCTTCAGCAGGCGTTTTCAATGATTAGCAATCCTTGAAGCTGATCAGAGAGCACATACCTGCTGGGTCTCGTAAGGTGGATTACATCATGGGTTCGCTCAGGTCTTTCCACGACGAATTCAAAGCTGCGCATTGAAGGATTAATGTACTGAATCTACAGAAGAAATACAAGTCTCCTCTGTGATCAGTCCTATTTGGCATTATTATTCCCCATGAAAATTCCTCCTGGCTGTCTGCAGACTGTGTTTTTTCAAAATCATGAGCACAAGGCCTTGGACAGCCAGCTGCAGCGCCAGATAAGACTGGGCGCCAGACAGACAAAACATCTTCTGCCAAGGGTCCTTGGGTCTCTCTTATTATCATCAACACTGCTCAACACCGCACACACATTGATTCATGAACTGATTAAAGATATACTGTACACTGCTCTCTTGTGTCTTGTGAAATTCTGAGTTGTTGCTCTGTGCTATTGAGAGATTTTTTTTCATTGTAATCATAATCTGCTTAAAAAATAAGCTGTATTCTGATAACGAAGTTTTTTTTCTCCTCCCCCCTTGTGTCGTTCCCTCCCTTCCCCTCCCTTTCTTATCTATCTCTGTTTGATGAGGCGCCTATTATGGCTGCCGTGTCGTTGTGTCGCGCGCATGCGCACCAATGTCAAGTCAAGTTCCTCGTGTGTTTTTTTACATGCTTGGCAATAAAGTTTATTCTGATTCTGATTCTGATTCTGATTCTGAAGACACTGGGTGGAACAAAAAACCTGCAGTGGAATGGCCCTCACTGCCCACCCCTGGTCTAGTGTCTTGTTTACGGGTCTAGTGTCTCGTAAACAAGACTTTTACGGGATCAGATGTTTTTGAGTTTTATAAAATAACTTGCTTTTACATTGTGATAGATGATCTTCCCCCAATTTATCCCCATTTACTGAAAGAAGCACCCGAAATCTCGCTGTGTCAATGTATGTAACTGGAGAGGCAGGGGAATAGGTCAGTTGGACTCCTGACCAAGTGACCCCCCCATGTGGACCCTGGTGTCCAATCTATACATGCACAAGTACATTTTCAATCCAGTGATTTAGAAAATAATTCAGAGCTTTTTAAAGCCTCATTCAAAAACATTGTAGTCCCACATACCTATTCTGTGAATTTCATCTGGGTGCGGCCAGCGGTGATGAGCAGCAGTGGTGGACACTAAAAGTCTTTTGAAAGCAGAAACAGCAAAAACCTTCTCCGGGTTAGCTTAGTTGTCATCTTCCATCTACTGTATGCATAATTTTTAAACTTCTTGGTGTCTGTGAAAAGTATTCCCAAAAGTTTTCTAAAGATTATTGTTCTCCTTCTTTACTTTTATAAATCACAGGATTGAGAATGTACTTGTATATGAACATATAGGATCCCGTGGTCCACTTAGGGTGCTCACTTGGTTAGGGGTCCACTTGACCTGTATCTATCGTTCAGTATTTTTGGTTTGTTTTCAATGCGGGTGATCAGCCTAGAAGCCCATGACGTTGTGTTTTTTGTTGGCTTTACCGAGCCTACTACTTCATCCAGCCATCCATCCATCTTCTACCACTTTTCCGGAGGTCCAGGTCGCAGAGGCAGCAGTTCAAGCAAAGAAGCCAAGACTTCCTTCTCCCCAGCCACCTGCTCCAGCGCTTCAGAGAGGATACCAAGGCGTTCCCAGACCAGCTCAGAGATGTAGTCTCTCCAGCAAGTCCTGGGTCTTCCCCGGGGTCTCCTCCCAGAGGGACGTGCCCGAAACACCTCAAGTGGGAGGCGTCCAGAAGGCATCCTGATCAGATGCTCAGACCACCTCAACTGGCTTCTTTCAATGTGGAGGAGCAGCGGTTCTACTCTGAGCCTCTCACAGATGACTGAGCTCCTCACCCTATCTCTAAGGGTGAGTCCAGCGATCCTACGAAGAAAGCTCATTTCAGCTGCTTGTATCCGCGATCTTGTTCTTTTGGTCATTACCCAAAGCTTGTGACCTTAGGGGAGGGTAGGAACGAAGATTGACTGGTAAATAGACAGCTTTGCCTTAGAGCTCAGCTCCCTCTTCACCACAACAGACCAGTATAACGGCCGCATCACTGCAGATGCAGCTCCGATCTGTCTGTCAATCTTTCGCTCCATTCTCCCCTCACTTGTGAATAAGACCCCAAGATACTTATACTCCTCCACTTGGGGCAGGAGCCTGTCCCCAACCCAGAGAGGACAATCCACCATTTTCCAGCTGAAGACCATGGACTTGGACTTGGAGGTACTGATTCTCATCCCAGCCACTTCACACTCAGCGACTAACCGTCCCAGTAAGAACTGTAGGTCATTGCTGGATGAAGCCAGCAGGACAACATCATCTAAAAACAACGGAGATGAGATCCTGTGGTCACCAAGCATGACACCCTCCATTCCCTGGCTGCGCCTAGAAATCCTGTCCATAAAAATTATGAACAAGTCATACAGAGACCGAACAGCTCATAACAACAAGCCCGATACCCCATACTCCCAAAGCACCCCCACAAAAAAACACGAGGGGCGCAGACGAATGCCTTCTCCAAGTCCATAAAACACATGTGAACTGGTTGGGCAAACTCCCACGAACGCTCGAGGATTCTCGAGAGGGTAAAGAGCTGGTCTGATGTGCCACAGCCAGGACGAAAACCACATTGCTCCTCCTGAATCCGAGGTTCGACCAACGGCCGGACTCTCCTCTCCAGTACCTTGACATAGACCTTCCCAGGGAGGCTGAGGAGTGTGATCCCTCTGAAGTTGGAACACACCCTCCAGTCCCCTTTCTTGAAAAGAGGAACCACCACCCCGGTTTGCCATGCCAAAGGCACTGCCCCCAACCTCCGCGCAATGTTGCAGAGGCGTGTCAACCATGACAGCCCAACAACATCCAGGGCCTTGAGGTACTCAGGGCGAATCTCATCCACCCCCGGGGCCTGGCCGCCAAAGAGATTTTTAGCCACCTTGGCGACCTTAGCCCCTGTGATAGGCGAGTCATCCCCCTCGTCCACAAGCCCTGCTTCCTCTATGGAAGGCGTATCAGTGGGATTGTCACAAGCCCCTGTGCGCCATAACATGGGGCATGAAGGTAAGAACAAAAGACCCAATCGCAGGAGTAGAGAGTGTCATGTTTATTAAAGTTCACAAAATCACAAGTTCAGTTCCACCACAAAAATACAGAGGGATGTAATGACAGGGTTGACCACCAAACATACAGGGTGCCTGCCGAATGCTCTACAGCCTGGTGAATACAAAGCCTAGTGCTGCAGGGCTGCGTAATGCATAGCACAAAACAGGAAAGGCAAGCAGCCTCATGCTGCAGGGCTGCTAGCACAGGAGAAAGGACAAAAGCCACTTACAGGTCTGGAGCTAATCCGGGGCAGCTGTGCAGTCTGGAGGATGGGGTAAAGATGCAGAGCCAGCTGAAACACCAAGGAATTGATCATCTTAAATGTCAGGCTGAGTTGGATGCAGGGAGTGATACTTATACGGGGAGAACTAGCTGCCGCGTATAGAGGTGAATGCCCCTACAATCTCTCTCCTCTGGAGCGGCCAACAAATAGTCCAGAAGCTAATGAGGAAAGAGATTGCTGGTGTGATAATGTGTGGGCAGAACTGATTGGCATCTGGTGTGTGAGAGCGCATGTGAATGAGAGTGAATGGAGCGTGTGTGTGTGTGTGAGAGCACCCGTGACAGTGCAGCTGACGGAGCTTGACAGGAGGAGGGGGTGTGCCAGAGCTGTCAAGAGGAAACTAGGACAATTCATAACAATAAGTCAGATTCATGACAGGGACTGAGGAGATCTTCGAAGTATTCCTTCCACCGCCCAACAATATTCCCTGTTGAAGTCAACAGCGCCCCATCCGCACCATACACAGTGTGGACAGGGAGCTGCTTCCCCCTCCTGAGCCACCGGACAGTTTGCCAGAATCTCTTCGAGGCCGACCGAAAGTCTTGTTCCATGGCCTCACCGAATTCCTCCCATACCCGAGTTTTTGCTTCAGCAACCACCTGGGCTGCACTCCGCTTGGCCTGCCGGTACACCTCAGCTGCTTCGGGAGTCCCACAAGCCAACCAAGCCTGATAGGACTCCATCTTCAGCTTAATGGCCCCCCTCACCACTGGTGTCCACCACTTGGTTCGGGGGTTGCCACCATGAGATGCCTTGACGACCTTGCAGCCGCAGCTCTGGGCCACTGCTTCAACAATGGAAGTGGAGAACATGGCCCATTCAGACTCCATGTCTCCAGACTCCCTCAGAATGTGGTTAAGTTCTTCCGGAGGTGGGAGTTGAAGACCTCCCGGACAGGGGCCTCAGCCAGACGTTCCCAGCACACCCTCACTATACGTTTGGGTCTACCAGGTCTGAATGGCATCCTCCCCTGCCATCGGGTCCAACTCTCCTCCAGGTGGTGATCAGTTGACAGCTCTGCACCGCTCTTTACCGGAGTATCCAAGACATTCGGTCGCAGGTCTGATGACACGATAACAAAATCGATCATCGACCTGCGACCTAGGGTGTCCTGGTGCCAGATGCATATATGGGCACCCTTATGCTTGAACATGGTGTTTATTATGGACAAACTGTGGTTAGCACAGAAGTCCAATAACTGAACACCACTCGGGTTCAGATCAGGCAGGCCCTTCCTCCCAATCACCCCCCTCCAGGTTCCATTGTCGTTGCCCACATGCGCATTGAAGTCTCCCAGTAGGACAATGGAGTCTCCAAGAGGAGTACTCTCCAGCACCCCAGTCAGAGACTCCAAAAAGGGTGGGTACTCTGAACCATCATTTGGTGCATAGGCACAAATGATGGTCAGGACCAGTTTCTCAACCCGAAGGCGCAGGGAAACAACTTTGTCCACTGGGGAAAACTCCAATATAGAGGCAGCAAGGTGGGGGGATACAAGAATACCCACCCCTGCTTGTCACCTCTCGCCCAGGGCAACTCCAGAGTAGGCCAAGTTCCAGCCCCTCTCCAGGAGACTGGTTCTGGAACCGGAGCTGTGTGTTGAGGTGAGGCTGACTATATCTAGCTGGTATCTCTCAACCTCATGCACCAGCTCAGGCTCCTTCCCCACCAGAGAGGTGACATTCCACGTCCCAAAAGCCAGTTTAGGAAGCCTGGAGTCAGACTGCCAAGGTCTCTGCCTTTGACCGCTACCTGATCCACATAGCACCAGACTCCCATGATCCCTCCTGCAGGTGGTGAGCCCACTGGAGGGCGGACCCATGTAACTCCTTCAGGCTGAGCCCGGCCAGGTCCCATGGGTGGAAACCTGGCCACCAGACTATATCCATGGAGCCCCTCCCCCAGGCCTGGCTCCACTACCGGGCGGGGTGCACTGAATCCGTGTTCTAATATTTATCATGAGAGTCTGTTGGATTGTTCTTAGTCTGGCCCTTCACCCAGGACCAGTTTATCTTGGGTGACTCTACCAGAGGCAAATTGCCCCGGACAACATAGCTCCTGGGATTACTGGGGCACGCAAACCCCCCACCATGATAAGGTGACGATCCATGAGAAGGAGTCTACTACTTATTATAACTTGTAGAGAGAATAGAACAAGCGAGACGATGAGCTGGATCAGCACAGACTTTATTTCTCTCTAACAGTTGAGTTGACAAGAATAGCTCCCAGGCCGCAGGGCATCTCTCTTTTATACCTTTAATGCCTTGCCTAGTGGCCTGGGGGCTCACACCTCAATACATGTTACAGGCAAAGCCCGCACGGTGCATTAGCATAACAGTCCGCTGGTGTCATGCTTCTTCCTTCTCCCGGCAGCCACTGTCTCCACCTCTGCTGTTCTGTCTGGACATCCTGTCAGCCTCTCTTCACCTGGGCCATCATCTCGGGGTGGAGAATGTAACACCTATGTCCCCCACCCCGCCCCCCCCAACACCCAGAATGGGCCTTAACCCCCCTGTCCTATGGGCTTCAGCCGATGTCCATAGCGGTTGTAATTGGGAGGGGGGGGGGTTTGCAGGCTCTGAGGCACTGCTCTGCCGATGGGGCACTCCGGGAGGCAGGTCCATCTGTGGGGGAACAATGGGGGGGGACACATCCTCATCAAGAATTTCTGTCCCTGCTGACGAGTCATTTACCTGTGGAGCCCCCAACGGGGGGTGTCCATGCCGGGGAGCTCAGGCCAACACCACCTATTCGTCTGTCAACACAAACGCAGGCTTGAGCCTGTCAATGCAGACTGTTTCTCTGCGTCCCCCCAAGTCTAACATGAAATGTTTCACCCCCGGTTCCAACACTCTGAACGGCCCGTCGTATGGTGGGTGCAATGGGGTCCAGTGTGCATCGTGCCTGACGAACACAAAAGACGCATTCCTCCAGCTTTTTGGGACGGATGCGTGGTGAAAACAGTGCTGTGCCAGGCCTAGTACCCTCCCCGCCTCTGCACCACGTAGGGAATACGGGGATGGCGCGGCCTCGGGCGTGGGGTTGTCGGGCAAAAATTCCCCAGGGAGCCACAGCGGTTAGAAAAAAACAGTTCTGCCGGGGAGGGTGCCTTCGGTGTGGAACGCAACCCTAACAGAACCCACAGCAGCCAGTCCACCCAATTTGCTTCCATAAGCGAAGCCCTGAGCACTGCTTTAAGTGACCTGTGGAAATGCTCGCACAACCCGTTGGCCTGGGGGTTGTACTCGGTAGTGTGATGAATGTTGACCCCCAGGCTCTGGGCCATCGCGGACCAGAGGTTGGAAACAAACTGAGGGCCCCTGTCGGACGTGATGTCTGACGGAGCGCCGAAACATGCCACCCAAGTTGCCAAAAAAGCATGTGTGACTCCCGCAGACGTGGTAGAAGCTAGTGGCACCACTTCGGGCCAGCGCATGGTGTGGTCTACTACTGTCAGGAGGTGCGTAAAACGCTGTGACGGCGGGAGGGGCCCCACCAGGTCCACGTGGACGTGGTCAAACCTCTTAGCCAGGATGTGGAACAGTTCAAGGGGGGCATTTGTGTGCCTGTGCACCTTGGCCCGTTAGCATGTGACGCAAGTTGCTGCCCAGTCTTTTACCTGTTTATGCAGATGCGGCCAGACAAACTTCGCCCCCACCAGTTTGACTGACACACGCACTCCTGGGTGCGCCAGGGAGTGAACCGGCTCGAAAACCTGATGGCGCCAAGTGCGCAGGACCACCGGGTGTGGGCGGCCTGTGGAAACGTCACAGAGTAGGGGAGGGCCCCCATCTTGTAGTACTCTGCTCTCCAGCCTTAACCCTGTTGGTCCAGACTGGAGCACGCAAACGTCCGCATCCCCGGCTTACTCCACGGCCATGGCAGTGTAATTTATTCCTACGTAGACCGGGGCCACCAATGCACGCGAGAGGCAGTCTGCCACCACGTTGAGTTTACCGACCACATGCTGAATGTCGTTCGTAAACTCCGAGATTGCAGCCAGTCGTCTTTGCTGCTGGGCTGACCATGGTTCCGAATCCTTGGCCATGGAGTACGTTAGCAGCTTGTGGTCCACAAACGCGGTGAAGCTGCGCCCTTCCAACCAGAACTGGAAATGGCGTATCGCCAGGTGGAGAGCCAGCAGCTCTCTGTTGAATGCACTGTATTTACGCTCATTGTCGCGCAAAGACCTGCTGAAAAAGGCGAGCGGCTGCCAAGAACCTGTGACGCGCTGCTCCATGGCAGCCCCTATGGCCACGTCCGATGCCTCAGTCATGAGCGCTATCCGTGCTGATGGATCTGGGTGCGCCAGTAATGCGGCCTTTGCTAGCGCTGTTTTGGTATCCAAAAAAGCCTGCTCCCACTCGGGGGTCCAGTCGATGCTGTCTGCCAGTTTCCTTTTTTTAAGCGCGGCGTACAACGGCTGCATGAGCTGGGCTGCCCGGGGCAGGAAACGGTTGTATAAGTTGACCATCCCTAAAAATTATTGAAGCGCCCTTGCCGCCTGAAGATATGGAAAATCTGCCACCGCGCGCACCTTGTCCGGTAACGGGATCGTGCCCTCCAGCAAGATGTGGTGGCCAAAAAAGTCGATCACTGTTGCCCCAAACTGGCACTTTGCTGGGTTGATTATTAAACTGTGTGCTTCCAACCTCTGGAAAACCATCCTGAGGTGGGCGACGTGTTCATCCTTGGACGCGCTGTCCATCAGGATGTCATCCAGGTAGACGAAGACAAAAGGAAGATCACGCAGCACCACGTCCATAATGTATTGGAAGGTCTGTGCCGCGCATTTTAACCCGAACGGCATGCACAGAAACTCGAAAAGGCCAAATGGGGTTATCACCACTGTTTTGGGTACGTCTTCTGTGCATACCAGGACCTGGTGGTAACCGCGGACCAGGTCCACCTTGGAAAAAACGCATTCCCCGGTCAGGTGGACGGGAAAATCTTGAATATGGGGGATGGGTTAGTGATCGTGTGCTGTAGCGTTGTTTAATCTCTGGAAATCGCCGCATGGTGGCCACGACCCATCGGCTTTAGGCACCATGTGCAGCGGGGACACCCACGGGCTGTTTGAGCGCCTGATGATGCCTAACCTCTCCAAATTGGCAAACTCCTCACGCGTGCTGGCCAGTTTAGCTGTGTCCAGGCACCGAGGTCGTGCGAAAACGAGTGGCCCCTTGGTGGTAATAAAGTGCTCAACCCCATGCTTAGTGACGGCCACTGAAAACGTCAAAACCGTGAGTGCTGGGAACTGGGTGAGTAGTTGTTGGAAATTACCCCCTAGATCTGTGATGTTGGCAAGTGTTGTCGACCCGGCTCCTCGAGCTGTACAGGGCAGAGAATCAAAAGAAAGAGCATTAACCAAGCGTCTATTAGCAACGTCAACTAATGAACCATGCACACACAGAAAGCCTGCACCCAAAATGGGGGAGTTACATGCCGCTATGACGAAAGTCCACTGGAAGTTACGGCCGTGCAAATATATAGTTAGTGTCCTCTCACCAAATGTCTTAATGTCAGAGCCGTTGGTGGCTGCCAGCTTGGGACCGGTACTTCCAGACAGCCTGTCGGAGTTGGACAGCAGGATGAGGCTCTTTTGGGAGCTGGAGTCCACCAGGAACTGTCTCCCCGAATGTGAGTCCATAACATAGAGCAGCTTGTCTCTGTCACCGGCGGTCGCAGTTGCTACTGACTGCTGGTCCTGGCATTTCCCAACCGCTTGAATTGGCACACATCGCCGTGCGTCTGCTCCGAAATGGCAGTGATAAAAGCAGATTGTGCCCTTCCTGGGCTTCCTGGCATCTGCACCGGCCACCATCAATGGCTCCTCGCCCTCACTGGTCGTCTCTCTGGGTTCCGGCGCCGCTGCGTTCATGGCAAAGGTTCTGGTCGCCAGGATGATCCGGTCTGCTTCTTGCACTCGTGTGCGGTAGGTTTGTGTCACCAGCAGCAGTGAGTAGGCGAGGATCGCTCTAGCCGCTGTCTGGAGGTTTCTGAGGAAAAGATGGGCAAACAGGAACGGCTCACCATCTCTGCCCATTAATGCCAACATGTTCTCCATCAACTCGACCGCTGACCTGTCCCTCAACCCGGAGCGCGTCAGGAGCCTTTCCGCTCTCTCGCAGTCCGACAGCACGTAGCGCTGGGTCAGCATGGTCTTGAGCGCGTTATATTTAGCGTGGGCTGGGAGCTGTTGGAGCAGGCCTGCCACCTGCTGTGTTGTGCGTGCGTCCAGCGCAGCAATCACATAGTAATATCTGGTGTCATCCGCCGTTACCCCACGGAGCACGAACTGGGCCTCTGTGTGGAGGAACCACACTGTTGGGTCAAGCAGCCAAAAGTCCGTGAGCTTGACTGAAACGGCGCACGCGGTGCTGGCGCTTCCAGTCCGGGACGTCTCTGGGGTGTTCGCCTTGTCTTCCATTGCATGTCAAGGGTCACCAGTGTAGAAAGAATAGAACAAGCGAGACGAAGAGCTGGATCAGCACAGACTTTATTTCTCTCTAACAGTTGAGTTGACAAGAATAGCTCCCAGGCTGCAGGGCATCTCTCTTTCATACCTTTAATGCCTTGCCTAGCGGCCTGGGGGCTCACACTGAAATACACGTTACAGACAAAGCCCGCACGGTGCATTAGCATAACAGTCCACTGGTGCCGTGCTTCTTCCTTCTCCCGGCAGCCAGCGTCTCCACCTCTGCTGTTCTGTCTGGACCCCCTGTCAGCCTCTCTTCTCCTGGGCCATCATCTCTGGGTGGAGAATGTAACACCTATGTCTCCCACAAACTTAAATTTTTGAGCGACCTTAACTATTGTACATGTCTTTTGTTGGTCAAAATATAAATATATGAAGTCATGTAATATGTAGCACCATAACTTCATGAAGAGACTGATGTTACTTGTTTACAAGTATTATGGCAATTATGACCCAAGCACATCAACTCCTGTTAAAACAAAAAGGAAACATACCGTGACACCAGTGCCACCTTTATCAAGTATACAAGGGTCACTTTCACCTGAATGGTGAGGACTCCAAACAATAGAATAATAATAAACAATAATGTATTTATTTTTAGCTACACATAACTTTTATTGTCATCCAAATTAACAAGATGTATGGGCATTGGATATTTAAATGGAATAATTGCTTTTAGTGAGCTTGTCTGCAGTGACGAAGAGACAGTCACAGCTACTGAACTTTCACACCTGGAGTCCATCACCACACCCCTCCTAGACCCGCTGCAGTTTGCCTACCGTGCTAACAGGTCTGTGGACGACGCAGTCAACCTGGCCCTCCACTCCATCCTGCAGCACCTGGACTCCCCGGGAACCTACGCCAGGATTCTGTTTGTGGACTTCAGCTCCGCATTCAACACCATCCGCCCCGATCTGCTCCAGGACAAGCTGTCCCTGCTCAACGTGCCTGACTCCCTCTGCAGGTGGATCACCGACTTCCTGATGGACCGGAGACAGCATGTGCGGCTGGGGAAGTCTGTCTCAGACTCTGTTAGCATCAGCATTGGATCACCCCAGGGCTGTGTACTTTCCCCCCTACTCTTCTCCCTTTATACCAACTCCTGCACCTCCTCCCACCAGTCTGTTAAGCTGATTAAGTTTGCGGACGACACCACCCTCATCGGGCTCATCTCCAACGGCGACGAGTCCGCCTACAGGGAAGAGGTGGCCCAGCTGGTGTCCTGGTGCAGCCACAACAACCTGCAGCTGAATGCTCTGAAGACAGCGGAGATGATTGTGGACTTCAGGAAAGTCACATCCCCCCTGCCCCCCCTCACCATCACAGGCTCTCCCATCACCTTTGCAGACTCCTTCCGCTTCTTGGGCACCACCATCACCCGAGACCTCAAATGTGAGCCAACCATCAGCTCCCTCATCAAAAAGGCCCAGCAGAGGATGTTCTTTCTGCGGCAGCTGAGGAAGCTCAAGCTACCCACCAAGATGTTAGTGCAGTTCTACACGGCCATCATCGAGTCCATCCTCACCTCCTCCATAACTGTGTGGTACGCAGGAGCCACTGCCAGGGACAGACTAAGGCTGCAGCGCGTCGTGCGCACTGCTGAGAAGGTGATAGGCTGCAAGCTCCCATCTCTCCAGGACCTGTACATCTCCAGGACCCGGAGGTGTGCTGGCCGGATCATAGCCGATCCTTCACATCCTGGTCACGTGCTGTTTGCCCCCCTCCCCTCAGGTAGAAGGCTTCGGTCCATTCGGACTAAAACCTCCCGGCACATGAACAGCTTTTTCCCCTCTGCCATCAGACTGCTGAACACTAAGTGACTTTTGACTCTCGTGCACTATGTACAGCAGCTCAACCAGACTCATGTCAATCATCACTGTTTTTCTGTTGCATTATTGACTGCACTATGTGGTACTTCACATTATCTGCTACATGCTAATTTTTTAAAACTGCCTTGACTAGTACTACTCATTATTACTAGTATTATTATTATTACTTATTATTACTTATTTTTCTACACTTATTGCACGTTTCTAGTCCTTTAGTTTTTTAGTTTATCCCTTTTTCTCATTATGTTTTTAATGTTGCAGCATGGCACCGAGACAAATTCCTAGTTTGTGTATCACATGAACAATGGCAATAAACCTGATTCTGATTCTGATTCTGATTCTGAGGTATAATTTTGTGTGAAATTTTATTTAGATTATCATTGTGTGTTGCTGAAATGACATTGTATTGAGATTTTTCATGACTACATAGTCATGAATAGGCCCCTACGGGGCAGAGAGGAGAGACCCTGTTGCTGGACTGCAGTTTCCGTGGTATTTAATAAGGAAACACAAATTTCAAACAGTGTACAAAAATAAACGTACAAATGAGGTCAGCAGCTATAGGGTGGGATTAAACACAGGAATACATTCAGAACAGGGGAAGGGTTCCGACGGGAGTGAGTAGATTCTAAGCTGAGACTGTGACAAGGGGTGGCTGACAAAGCCTGTCTTAAATAGGGCAGGAAATCAGTCATAACAAATGGCATCAAGTGTGGATCACATGAGCAGGCAGGTTTAGTTAATTACTAGGCATGAAATATGGAGCAACACATACAAGATATTAACAGGATGGGAGTGTCTGGAGAACAAGGTGGGTAGCTCATGTCAAACAGGAAACACAATATAAACAAAGATGCCTAAAGGAAATGACAAAATAATGCTGACAACAGGAGTTACATAACAGAAGTAAGTGTCAACTCAAAACACATCATACATCCAAGAACAGCGCACAGTAAAATAATCAGACAACCATGAGAAAATGCAGGAAATAACCATAAGTAAGTAGAGAGCATGAGCACGGTGAAAACACCGAGCTCAGCCTCGTGATGTATATAGAGCTTATGGTAATTTCTACATCTATGACAGTTGTAATTACTCTCTCCATCCTTCTACTGGCCAAAAGAAAACATCTGACAATTTTTGTTTAGCCTTCAGGAGATGAGTTTGGAAGAGGAGCCCAATGTGGACGTGGATGAAATCATTGACTTCAGAAACAGTATGTAAGTGACTAGGAGAATAAAGACATTATCTCTTTAAGTGTAGTTATTCATAACTTTATGGTGGTAATGGTTTTCATCAAAAATCATTTAACAGTATAGACTGGGACGAGGTGGATGGTACTCAGTGACACATCAGATGAGGATGTCCCTGGTCTTTGTATATGTTATCTTATTTTTTTAGTGTTTTCAAATGCATAAAAAAAATTTAAAAATTGTTCATCAATTTTGTAAAAAAAAAGTGACAAATCTTTCTAAGTTTGGTTGATAAAGTAATTTAAGAGTACATTTACTCTGAACAAAACATGTATACGTTAGCACACATTTTTTTTTCGAGAGTTGTTATTACTTTAATTATTTTGGCCTTTGATGGTGTATTGAATTTTCAACATAAAACAATTACTTTCTTGAGCGGCAATGTTTTCAAGTTTTCCACAAAAGGACTGGTGCAGCTCTGAAATCATGTCCATGTATTGAAAGTCTGCCTGTCGTTGGTGTTGATGAGACGGTCCATGACATCCAAGGCACCGCAGAGCCGCTACCGCCACGTCAGACAGACAACATGCCACCAAACGTCCCTCCACCACTGAGGGTTCAGTGTGAAGAAGACATCATAGGGAAGCGTGCCTTCATAGTGTATGAAGACAATCTTAAACAACTGGCTTGGTTCCTTGTGCTGCCAGTTAGCAGATGCCCATACATGTGCAAGGTAATGATGACAAACATTGTTTATTAGCAGTATTGTTGATGCCACACTTGTGTACTTTCTGTACCTGTGAATATGCAGACTGTAAACAGATATAACTGTAAAAAAAATAACTGTAACCAATAGGTTACCGGGATGCAATGCAAATGTCATCCACCCTATGATGTCGCCATCTATGGAAGGGGATTAGCAAGCATTATGGACTGGGTGAGTTACTGCAGTAGACTTTTTTTAATTCTCAGTTCTAATTGAGGCACAAAAAGTAGTTGTGTATCTGTACTCTTGATATAAAACTGACCTTTTTTTTCATGGTACATGACAATAAAATTTATGAAAAACAGCAGACTATGTCAGAGCATTGGGCTTTTATTAATCTAAACGGTTATTTGGATGTTAAATCACTTCACCATCACTAAATGTTTTGTACGTCTCTGTGTTCAGACATGTGCACAAGGCCATCTTATCTGGAGATGGAACTCACAACCAACCCTCAAGTTTAGGATGTAAGCCGGAGATTTCCTGATAGCTTCTAACATTCTATTGTCAGGGAATATCTGACAAGCGTCAGACTGACCGCAGCTCTGTTGTAATGGAGAAGAAGGCCTTTGTGGACACCATGACCCATCTCCTCACAGAACTGAACGTGGTTGAAGTGTGCACTGATGCCCATTCACAGGTCTCGGTACTCATGGGGTGGGTATTAAAATTCTCTAGCTGAATATTTTAATTAGTGGTGTAATTCAAAATACAATATCTGTCATTCAGACGGTGGCATTTTTCGTGGTGTCAAACAAAGCTTTGACATGTGACATGGGGCCAAGAATCTTGCTAAAAGGATCTCATCTGTAAGTCTTGCCAATCATTTCAATATCCTAACGATGCACAAATGAATTAAGAAAAATAAGATGGATTTGTGTCTGTACTCTTCAGGCAGGTAAAACGAAGGGGCAGACTGTATTGCTTCTGTGGCTGCGTGATATTGTTAATCATTTTTGGTGATGCTGTAACAAAGCTGAAACGCATGACGACTTCATGGTAGGTGCAACATTTCTTGTATTACTGCAAAAACACAAATAATTGTGCTACCAGTACCATTGTGCCTATCGATGAGTTTGTTAAGAAAGTATCACCCTTGATGTGCAATTTTTCTTTTTTTGAGACAAAATGGGCTATACAGTTGTTATTGTTATCAATAAGCCACAATTTTTTCCTAAGTAAATTTAGTGCACACCAAAAGTCACTTGACTTCTTGAGCCCTGTTAGGCTGCGTGTCCACCAAATGCGTTTTTTGTGGCCCGACCGCCCTGAGCATTTTTTTTCAGTGTTTGTATGCAGCGCTCTGGGGGGAAAAAAAGGTCTGTGCCCTGTATCCCTGCAACAGCTTGTCACTCTCAGCTCATCACTCCCGCTTTTCCTATTGTCAGACTTTCTACTCATTTTTTAATAGCAGTCTCTAAATAATAATGGACAGGAAACGTTTTCTAGCAGCTCTGGATGTAAAATATGATGACACGGAAAGCAGGAGTCTGAGTACGGACTAGTACTGGTGTCCTATGTCCCGCCCATGCAGCAGTTCTGATTGGCTGCTTAAGGTCTGACATTGACGAGCTCAGCTGCAGTCTCTGAAAAGTTGAACATTTTTCAACTCTGAGCGCTCTGAGCGCCACAACAAAAAACTGCCACCGCTGAGAGCGTTTCAGCACCGTGGGCGCTCAGCGCTGTAAACGTTGGACTACATAGAGAATGAATGGAAAATAGCTGCCCAGAGCTGAAAAAATGTGTTTGGTGGACACACAGCCTAATAGTTGAATTTAGAATTGGATTAAGGGCTTCTCAAGTAGAAAACTGTAATATTTTGTTTCAACCCTTTCTAGAAATTGTGGCTTGGCCTTCTCCACCATGTGGTGAACGAACACAAATGGGTGGAAGGACAATGTCTACGTGAGGCACTGGAGAACAGCTCCACCAAACAATGGCTGGAAAAAGGCTCAGTGGCTTTCCAGGTCCTCACCGATATTGTGATGGACAAGCGGTGGTTACGGATGGTCCACAAGTACCTGACCTTTCGGTGAGTATGAATGTAATTCTTTAACACCAACAATAAGAAAAGGACAGTCATTAATATGAATGTGTTTTCACAGATCAACTGCAGACCTTGAGGCTTTTCAAAATCCTATTCTAATGTATGCCATCAAAAAGGTTCTAAAAAAAAAAATCAGCTCAATGCTGCAGCAGGAGTGAACCCACGACACAGGTAAAATCAAAATCCATTTCTCTACCCACTCTTTCTATCACCAACAGTATATTTTGCATTAGAAGACCAACCAAACTCATTATAGCATATTTGCAATGTATAAAAAATGTCTACAAGTTCAGTTTGTCTTATTTTCATGCAATTTTTTAGACTCTTTATTATTATTTTTTTTAATTTGGACATTGGTATTTTGTACCTTACTGTAAGAAGCTAGGGCAAAACAAACTAAAGAGACAACGAAAAACTTGAAGTTTGTGTCCAATTTCTTTTATTATTTTTCTATATTGCTGTGGTAGACTGCAAGTCTAAAATAGAACATTACTGGCACATGCCTCTAGGGGGAACTACCTGTATTGTTCAGCACTACTATGAAGGGGACACATTAGAATAAGAGTGTGAAAACCCCGCGCAGAATCCATGTTCAGTCATATTGTGTGTGTTACAGAATAAATGGCAGAGTTAGCCAAAGAAATAACTCAAGTGTGATCATTGCTACACGGTAGGATATCACACAATTGGCGACGAGGATTAAAAGAAAAAAATCAGCGGCGAGAAACAGAGAACATTGCAAGTGTGGCGAACTCAAGTGACTCCAGTAGTTCGAGTGCAAGTTCAGAGGAGGAAAAACGAGGTTTCCCCACCACGACGAGCAATGGCGGCTGTAATCGGAACGGTAACCCCTTTTGATAACTCGACTCAGTCATGGGAAGAATATAGTGAAATGTTGGACTTTTTCTTCCAAGCTAATGACATTGAGGAGCCAGACAAAAGGAAGGCTGTACTGTTGAGTGGAGTTGGTGCAACTACTTACAGCTTGTTGAGAAATTTAATAAGCCCTGCATTACCGAAAGATAAAACGTACGACCAGCTTACTGCTGAGCTTCAGAAGCACTTCAGCCCCAAACCGAGTGAAATCGTGCAACGATTCAAATTTAATTCACGCATAAGGAGGAACACTGAGTCCATAGCAGAGTATGTGGCAGAATTGAGGAAATTAACACTGCACTGTGATTACAAAGACTCATTGGAAGAAATGTTAAGAGACAGACTTGTGTGTGGAGTGAATGATGACCGTATGCAACGGCGACTTTTATTTGAAACAAAACTCACTTTTGTGAAGGCTTTGGAATTATGCCAAGCGATGGAAACAGCATCTAAAGATGTGAGAGAGATGCAAGGGAAGCTAACAGAGGACACAGCAACGCATGTTCGTGTGCCTAAGACCCAAGTAGGTGTCCACAAAGTGTCGACTGACAAAACTCAGCACAAATTCCCCAGTTGTTATCGCTGCAAAGGCCAGCACAATGCCGCCGAGTGCAAATTTGCCACTGAGCTGTGTCATAATTGTGGCAAGCGAGGGCACATTAAGAAAGCATGTAGAATAAAGGTGGACAGCGCACAGGTGCTGAAAGCGACAGTTAATGGGCAAAAGTATGAAAACAAGGGCCCAGGAAAGGAACAGCGAGCGAATCAACTGAGAGGGGAGGGAGAAAGTGATACAGAAGACATGGGTTTTCACACAATTTACAACACGTCAGAGGAGCTGACCAAGGTAGCGCCCATCACGCGTACCATGAATGTTAATGGAATGAAAGTAACATTTGAAGTTGATACAGGCTGTGGAGTAACCATATTAAGTAAACAGCAATATACACAACTGTGGAAGAAAACAGACACAGCAGAATTAAATCCCTGTTCATTAAAATTAAAAACATACACAGGAGAGAAGCTAGACGTGCTAGGCATGGCACAAGTGAAGGTGCAGCACAAAAACAAAGAAAAGGACTTACCTGTAGTAGTAGTTGGGAGCGAAGGACCAAATCTACTAGGGCGAAGTTGGCTACAAGAACTGGCCATGATTGATCAGTTGGTGAATAAAGTGGAATCTCAGCCCAAATTGCAGCTGGAGGAGATCCTCGAAAGACACGCTGAGGTGTTCAAAGAAGGCGTAGGACAGCTAAAAGGTGTCACTGCAAAGATTAATGTGGACAAGGAGGCCCAACCACGATTCTGCAAACCCCGACCGGTACCCTATGCAGTCAAGCCACTGGTTGAAAGCGAGCTACAGAGGCTGCTAGATGACAAGATCATTGAGCCAGTGCAGGTTGCAGAATGGGCGGCGCCCATAGTCCCAGTGAGAAAGCCGGATGGCTCCATTAGAATATGTGGAGATTACAAACTCACTGTCAATCGAGCATCACGGGTGGATCAGTATCCAATTCCTAAAGTGGAGGACCTCTTCGCACAGCTGAACGGCGGCCGACACTTCACGAAATTAGACATGAGTCACGCCTACCAACAAGTAGTCCTGGAAGAAGAATCAAGAAAGTATGTAACCATCAATACACACAAAGGCTTATATACCTACACACGCTTACCATTTGGAGTAGCTTCCAGTCCTGCTATATTCCAGAGAACTATGGAGGGCATCCTAGGTGGAATTCCGAATGTTGCCATTTATTTGGATGACATCCTTTGTACAGGACCAAATGAACAAGAACATCTGAAAACGCTGGAGGAAGTGCTTCAACGGTTGGAGAAAAGCGGTCTGAGGTTGAAAAGAAGCAAGTGTGAGTTCATGGGAAAAGAGGTGGTGTTCCTAGGCCACAAGATCAACGCCAGTGGTCTACACCCTCTAACAGACAAAGTGGAAGCCATTGCGGAGGCGCCTGAGCCACAAAATGTTACTGAGTTAAAAGCCTACCTGGGCTTGTTGAACTATTACCATAGGTTCCTCCCAAAGCTCTCCACGCTGCTGGCACCACTACATACCTTACTTAAGAAGGAAGAAAAATGGTCATGGGGGGTCAAGCAGCAGAAGGCGTTTGAAGAGTCCAAAGCGCTACTTCAGTCCTGTAGTGTGTTAGTGCACTATGATTCAAACAAACCACTCATCCTGGCGTGTGACGCATCACCCTACGGTGTGGGTGCTGTACTCTCTCATCGTATGGAGGATGGCTCAGAGAGACCCATAGGGTTCGTCTCAAGAACTCTTAGTGCAGCTGAGAAAAACTACTCCCAGCTAGACAAGGAGGGCCTTGCAGTAGTATTTGGTGTAAAAAAATTCCACAAATACCTGTACGGGAGACAGTTCGCTATAGTGACTGACCACAAGCCACTAATTTCACTGTTCAGTGAAATGAGAGCCATACCCCAGATGACATCTCAGAGAATTCAGAGATGGGCCGTTACATTAGCAGCGTATGAGTACACCATCGTTTACAAAGCCGGACGGGACCATACGAATGCTGACGCGATGAGTAGGCTACCCTTGGATGGAGGAAGAGACAGCACGCCTGAGGAGGAGGAGAGAGTGCTATTGTTTGAAGATATTGGCGTGCCCCTGGTGAACGCACAACAAATAAAGAAGTGGACAGACAAAGACCCTGTTCTAGCAAGAGTGCGAGAATACATCTTGCGAGGATGGCCGAAGATGAACAGTCCTGAGTTCATTCCCTATGCCAGACGACAGGATGAGCTCAGCACCCAGGAAGGTTGTATCCTGTGGGGAGGACGCGTGGTTGTTCCACCACCTGGTAGGAATGCCTTACTGCAACAACTACACCAAGCACACCCTGGCATCACTCGCATGAAAGCGTTGGCGAGGAGCTACATGTGGTGGCCCAACATGGATGCAGAGGTGGAGGCGCTTGTGAAGTCATGTGCGGCATGCCAGGAGAACAGGAACAGTCCTCCAGCAGCCCCACTACATCCCTGGGAAGTTCCAGATAAACCATGGAGAAGAATTCACATTGACTACGCAGGTCCATGGATGGGAAGAATGTTCCTGATCATAGTTGACGCATACTCAAAGTGGATCGATGCATATTCTGTGAGTAGCTCTACTTCTACTGTTACCATTGAATGTCTTAGAAAGAGTTTCAGCCAACATGGGCTACCTGAAATCATAGTATCAGATAACGGTACATGTTTTACGAGTGAACAGTTCCAAGAGTTTTCTGAAAAGAATGGCATACGTCACATCACGACTGCGCCATACCATCCTTCTTCTAACGGCTTAGCCGAGAGGGCCGTGCAGACGTTCAAGTCACTCATGAAAAAGATGACAGGAGACTCTATTGAAACCCGAATGTCGAGAGCTCTGTTCAGCTATCGAATAACACCCCAATCTACAACTGGCAAGTCACCAGCTGAGCTGTTGTGTGGAAGGAAGTTGAGGTCAACATTTGACTTAATACATCCAGACTTCAGAAACAAAGTGCATGATAAACAAGAGAAACAAAAAGGTTATCATGACATGCATGCTAGAGAGAGAATACTGAGAGGAGACGTGGTCTACACCCGCAACTTTGGCTCAGGACCAGCCTGGGTACCAGGAGAAATAACAGAAAAGACAGGCCCTGTGTCATTCAAGGTGACATTAGGTCATGGACAAGTGGTGAGGCGACACATCGACCAAGTTCGTGGTAGGAGCTCCATTCCCCTGCCGATGGCACCAGAGGTGTTGTCTGACACCCATCCTGAGGAGAGCATCAACGAACCACCACTTCAGGTGAAACCTGAGGTAACCGTCTCTGCAGATTCTACGGGCAGCACTGCAGCAGCCGAAACAGTGGAGCAGTCTGAGTCTTCACCTGCAGTTGGCTCACCCGCCGTGAGAAGATCTCAGCGAGCTCGGAGAGCTCCAGACTACTTGAAGGACTATACTTAGTCAGTAGTGAGTTCCCCAGCCACAGGACAAGAATGCGTCCTGGAACCTCACTGGGATGCGGTAGTCAAACCAAATCCCCAGTTAGACTGTTATGTGTGTTATACATGTGAAAAAAAAAAAAAAAAAAGAAAGAAATTATGTGTATGACACATGTGTTTAAGAAATTAAAAAGTAACTGTGATAGTTCAGGGTTAAATTGGAGTTCCAGGATGTCTAGTAATTGGCTAGTGTAATTAAGAGTAGTTTAATCTAGAGGGGAGGGATGTGGTAGACTGCAAGTCTAAAATAGAACATTACTGGCACATGCCTCTAGGGGGAACTACCTGTATTGTTCAGCACTACTATGAAGGGGACACATTAGAATAAGAGTGTGAAAACCCCGCGCAGAATCCATGTTCAGTCATATTGTGTGTGTTACAGAATAAATGGCAGAGTTAGCCAAAGAAATAACTCAAGTGTGATCATTGCTACACGGTAGGATATCACAATTGCTCTTCCAGACCGGCTCCATGGACCACGCTGATCCAGTCCACTCAACAGTTGTACAGGGGGAAGATGCCTACATCTGACTTTCTTTTCAAATTCTGATATTTGGGAGACAGACTATTTTTACTTTTGTGAATAGTGTCAACATTTTCTTTTGCCCATCTATCCGTCTGTCTGTCCGTCCATCCTCAACAGCTTTTCTGGGGATCTGGGTCGTGGATGCAGCAATCCAAGTAGAGCAGCCCAGACTTCTCTCTCTCCAGCCACCTTTTACAGCTCTTCAGAGGGGACGCCAAGATGTTCCATGCCAGCTGGGAGTCATAGTCTGCCTCATGGTCTCATCCTCGGGGGACGTGTTCCAAACATCTGAAGTTGGAGACGACCAGGAGGCATCCTGATCAGATGCCAAAACCACTTCTGCTGGAGGCTTCCTATTATTAAAATGGAGTCTTTGCTCTGCACTGTGGCTAAGTGATCCTCACAGGGGATCACCTGATTGTTGATGTCTTTCTTTAATTGTGGGGTCTTTATAGAACACTTCAAAGTTCTGTGAGCTGACTGTTGTTGTGAATTGGTGCTATATAATAAAGTTATATTAAAAAAAGCCCTTTTTTCATAGACAACTTTAGTTTAGGCGGCACGGTGACGGAGTGGTTAGCACTGCGGCAGCACAGCAACTCACCCTTGGCCAGGGGATCCTGGGTTCGATCCCAGCCCCCGACCAACAGTGATCTGTGTAGAGTTTGCATGTTCTCCCCGTATCTGCGTGGGTTTACTCCGGGATTTCTCCGGTTTCCTTCCACACGCCAAAAACATGCAAGTTAGGTTAATTGGCATCAAACTGGGGATTCTAAATTGTCCTTAGGTATGACTGTGAGAGTGAATGGTTGTCTGTCTCTCTGTGTTGGCCCTGCGATGGACTGGCGATCTGTCCAGGGTGTACCCTGCCTCTCGCCCAAAGATGCTGGGATAGGCTCCAGCCCCCCCATGACCCGAAAAGGATTAAGCGGAAGAAGATGAATGGATGGATGGAACTTTAGTTTAGTCCCCTCATGGATCGTCACCTTATCATGGTGGGGGGTTTGCATGCCCTAGTGATCCCAGGAGCTATGTTGTCCAGGGCAATTTGCCTCTGGTAGGGTCACCCAAGACAGACTAAGAACGATCCAATAGACTCTCATGATACATACTAGAACAAGGATTCAGTGTACCCCACCCAGTATGGGGTTACTGGGGCCCCACCCTGGAGCCAGGTCTGGGGGAGGGGCCCGATGGCTATCGTCTGGTGGCCAGGTTTCCGCCCATGGGACCCAGCCGGGTCAGCCCGAAGGAGTTACGTGGGTCTGCCCTCCAGTGGGCTCACCACCTGCAGGAGGGATCATGGGGGTCCGGTGCTATGTGGATCAGGTGGCGGTCAAAGGCAGAGACCTTGGCGGTCTGATCCCAAGCTTCCTAAACTGGCTTTTGGGATGTGGAATATCACCTCTCTGGTGGGGAAGGAGCCTGAGCCTGAGCTGGTGCATGAGGTTGAGAGATACCGGCTAGATATAGTTGGCCTCACTTCAACACACAGCTCCGGTTCCGGAACCAGTCTCCTGGAGATAGGCTGGAGCTTGGCCTACTCTGGAGTTGCCCTGGGTGAGAGGTGACAAACGGGGGTGGGTATTCTTGTATCCCCCCACCTTGCTGCCTCTATATTGGAGTTTTCCCCAGTGGACGAAAGGGTTGTTTCCCTGCGCCTTCGGGTTGGGAAATGGGTCCTGACCATCATTTGTGCCTATGCACCAAATGATGGTTCAGAGTATCCACCCTTTTTGGAGTTTCTGACTGGGGTGCTGGAGATTGCTCCTCTTGGAGACTCCATTGTCCTACTGGGGGACTTCCTACTGGGGGACTTCAATGTGCACGTGGGCAATAACAGTGAAACCAGGAAGGGAGTGATTGGGAGGAACGGCCTGCCTGATCTGAACCTGAATGGTGTTCAGTTATTGGATTTCTGTGCTAACCACAGCTTGTCCATAACAAACGCCATGTTCAAGCATAAGGGTGCCCATATGTGAACCTGGCACCAGGACACCCTAGGTCGCAGGTTGATGATTGATTTTGTTATCATGTCATCAGACCTGCAACCGAATGTCTTGGACACTTGGGTAAAGAGTGGTGCAGAGCTGTCAACTAATCACCTGGCGGTGAGTTGGATCCCATGGCAGGGGAGGATGCCATTCAGACCTGGTAGACCCAAACGTATAGTGAGGGTGTGCTGAGAATGTCTAACTGAGGCCCCTGTCCGGGAGGTCTTCAACTCCCACCTCCAGAAGAACTTAACCACATTCTGAGGGAGTCTGGAGACATGGAGTCTGAATGGGCCATGTTCTCCACCTCCATTTTTGAAGCAGCGGCCCAGAGCTGCGGCCGCAAGGTCTTCGGGGCATCTCGTGGTAGCAACCCCCAAACCAAGTGGTGGACACCAGGGGTGAGGGGGGCCATTAAGTTGAAGATGGAGTCCTATCAGGCTTGGTTGGCTTGTGGGACTCCCAAAGCAGCTGAGGTGTACTGGCAGGCCAAGCGGAGTGCAGCTCGGGTGGTTGCTGAAGCAAAAACTCAGGTATGGGAGGAGTTTGGTGAGGCCATGGACCAAGACTTTCGGTCGAACTCGAAGAGATTCTGGCAAACTGTCCAGCGGCTCAGGAGGGGGAAGTAGCTCCCTGTCCACACTGTATAGTGCGGATGGGGCACTGTTGACTTCGAATGGGGATATAGTCGGGCAGTGGAAGGAATATTTAGAGGATCTCCTCAATCCCACTGATACGCCTTCCACAGAGGAAGACTCGCCTATCACAGGGGCTGAGGTCGCCAAGGTGGTTAAAAATCTCTTTGGTGGCCAGGCCCCAGGGGTGGACGAGATTAGCCCTGAGTACCTCAAGGCCCTGGATGTTGTAGGGCTGTCATGGTTGATACACCTCTGCAGCATGAAGGTTGGGGGCAGTGCCTTTGGCATTGCAAACCGGGGGGGGTGGTTCCTCTTTTCAATAAATTCAATTCAACTTTATTTATATAGCGCCATTTCACAACAACAGTCATCTCATAGCACTATCAACTGTAGGGGGGAACCCCCACAGTTGCAGAAAGACCCCAGCAATCAGGTGATCCCCTGTGAGCAAGCACTTGGCGACGGTGGAGAGGAAAAACTCCCTTTTAACAGGAAGAAACCTCCAGCAGAACCAGGCTCAGGGAGGGGCAGTCATCTGCTGCGACTGGCTGGGGGGTGAGGGGACAGAGAAGATGAAAAGAACAGACATGTAGAGAGCAAACAGCACGATGGGGACTCAATCTATGGGAGAGAACAAACAAATGTTAATGACCAGCAAAAAAAAATATTTCATAGAGAGTGAGGAAAGGAGTGAGGCCCAGTGCATTACTGGAGGTCCCCCGGCTGACTAAACCTATTAGCAGCATAACTAAGGGAGGGTTCAGAAACACATGATCCCTCCCTAATTGTAGGCTATATCAAAAAGGTAGGTTTTAACCCTAATCTTAAAAACAGAGATCGAGTCTGACTCCCGAATCCAGATTGGCAGCTGATTCCACAGGAGAGGAGCTTGATAACTGAAGGCTCTGCCTCCCATTGTACTTTTGGAGATTCTAGGTATTACAAGTAGTCCTGCATTTTGGGAGCGTAGTGCTCTGTTAGGATAATACGTTAGTATCAGATCTTTTAAATAAAAAGGAGCCTGATTGTTTAGAGCTTTGTAAGTAAGAAGAAGGATTTTAAACTTAATTCTAAACTCTATGGGAAGCCAATGAAGGGAGGCCAGAACCGGAGAGATATGATCTCTCTTTCTAGTACCTGTTAAAACTCTTGCTGCAGCATTTTGGATCAGCTGAAGACTTTTTAAAGATGTTTTAGGACAACCTGATAATAAAGAATTACAATAATCTAATCTCGAGCTAACAAAAGCGTGGATCAGTTTCTCAGCATCACTCTGAGACAAGATGCTCCTAATCTTGGCAATATTACGCAAATGATAGAAGGCAGTCTTAGAAACAAATTTAATATGTGAATTGAAGGACAAATCCTGATCAAAAATAACTCCCAAGGTTCCTCACAGAGCTATTAAGAGAAAGAGTAACTGCATCCAAACTGAAAGTTTGATTTGGAAAGGAATTTCTAAGGTTTTTTGGACCAACAAGAATGACTTCAGTCTTATCTGAATTTAATAGCAGGAAATTACAAGTCATCCAAGCTTTGATTTCCTTAAGACAGGCTTCTAACTTGGCTAATTGATTACTATCATCTGGCTTCATTGACAGGTATAATTGTGTGTCATCTGCATAACAATGAAAATGTATACAGTGCTTTCTAATAATGTTGCCTAACGGAAGCATATATAAACTAAAAAGAGTAGGGCCTAGCACAGATCCCTGTGGAACTCCATGACTAAGCTTTGAGTTGAAAGAAAACTCATTATTTACATGAACAAACTGGAACCTATCAGATAAATAAGATCTAAACCACTGCAACGAAGTTCCATTAAGTCCAACATAGTGTTCTAATCTATCAAGTAGAATATTATGATCGATAGTATCAAAAGCTGCACTAAGGTCTAAAAGGACAAGTACAGAAACTAGTCCATTATCAGATGCAATGAGGAGGTCGTTAGTGACCTTCGCTAAGGCTGTTTCAGTACTATGATGGATTCTAAACCCAGATTGAAACTCTTCAAGTAAACCATTTCCCTGCAGGTGGTCGAATAATTGCGTAGCAACAACTCTTTCTAAGATTTTTGAAATGAAAGGGAGATTAGAGATTGGTCTATAGTTAGCTAAAGCTCCTGGATCTAGCGTTGGCTTTTTGAGTAAGGGTTTAATTACAGCTGTTTTAAAAGCCTGCGGTACATGGCCTAAAGTTAATGAAGAATTGATTATATGAAGAATAAAGCTACCAATAAGTGGGAAGACTTCTTTAAATAACCTAGTAGGAATAGGGTCTAAAAGACAAGTTGAAGGTTTGGATGAGGAAACTATTTTGTTTAACTCACAAAGGTCGATTGGAGTAAACTCATCAAGACAGACATCAAAAGAAGGAGTTGTAGTAGTTACAGTATTTAAGTTAACTGTGGGAAGAATCTGATTGATTTTATCTCTGATGGATGAAATTTTATTATTGAAAAAGTTCATAAAGTCCTGACTAGTAAGCGCTAAGGGAATGCTAGGATTGGTAGAGTCCTGACTCTTTGTCAACCTGGCTACAGTACTGAAAAGAAACCTGGGATTATTCTTGTTCTCTTCTATTAATGCAGAGTAATAACTTGTTCTAGCTTTTCTAAGAGATTTTTTATAAATTAAAAGATGATTTCTCCAAGCTAAATAGATTTCATCTAAATTAGTAGAGCGCCATTTTCTTTCTAATTGACGAGTCTTCTGTTTTAAGCTACGAGTTTCTGTGTTGAACCAAGGAGTTAGAAATCTCTGATTAGACTTTTTCTTTTTTAAGGGGGCCACCAAGTCTAGAGCCTGATGCAGAGAAGCTGAAACACTATCCACCATGTTATCAATTACAGAAGGAGCAAGCTGTCTATAGCTTATTTCCGTTGTGTTGACACATGGCATAGAGGAAACAATCTGCATAAATTTGGAAACAGCATCATCTGAGAGGCATCTACTGTAATAATATTTTTCTTTAGGAGCCAAATAGTCAGAAATGGTAAAATCAAAGGTTAACAGACAATGGTCTGACAGTACAGGGTTATGAGGAGACACTACAAGATTTTCTATTTCTATGCCATTTGTCAGAACAAGGTCCAATGTATGGTGGAGGTAATGAGTAGAATTTCCTACTTTCTGAGAAAACCCAATCGAGTCTAATATTGAATTAAATGCCACATTAAGGCAGTCACTATCTACATCCACATGTATATTAAAGTCCCCTACTATAATTATTCTATCAGATTTCAGCACTAAATCAGCTAAGAAATCAGCAAATTCGGATAAAAATTCTGAGTAGGTTGATGGGGGACGATAAACTATGGCAAATAAAATTGGGTTTTATTTAGTGCCCAATACTGAGGACCAGGCCCTCAAAGGAATTATAACATGTTTTTTGCTTTACATTAACTACTAATTTGGAATGGTAAATTGTTGCTACTCCTCCTCCACGACCAGAACTTCTGGGATTTTGACAGTTTAAATAACCAGAGGGAGTTGATTCATTTAAACCAACATAATCCTCTTGCCCTAACCAAGTCTCTGTAAGGGAAATTAAATCAATCTGATGATCAATTAACAGATCATGGACTAACAGAGACTTGGGAGTTAGAGACCTAATATTTAGTAAACCACATTTAATTTTTAAATTATGAGGAGGAACAGAGGCCAAATCATTCAATTTAGAGGCTTTATGTTTAATTTGAGTTTTACCAATGTTTTGCTTTATCACTTTGGGATGCTTATGCATTATATTTTTATTTACTTTGGAGGGAGCAGACAACGATTCTCTGATGGGGAAGACAGGGGCTAAGCTGAGGGGTGGCGGATGAAGAGGAGCTGCAGAGAGGCGTGTAAGACTGCGACTCTGCTTCCTGGTCCCAACTCTGAGTAGTCATGGTTTTGGAAATTTGGATAAAAAAGATGCCAGATTGTTAGATAAATGAGAAGCACCATCCAAAGTGGGATGAATGCTGTCTCGTCTCATAAGACCAAGTTTTCCCCAAAAAGAGCTCCAATTGTCAATGTAGCCCACGTCATTTTTAGGACACCACACAGACAGCCAGCGGTTCAAGGATGACGAGCGACTAAACATGTCATCACTGGTCAGATTGGGGAGGGGCCCAGAGAATACTACAGTGGCAGACATCGTTAAGGGGATTAATAAAGGGGACCGGAGGGTGTGCTCCAACTTTAGAGGGATCACACTCCTCAGCCTCCCTGGGAGGGTCTATGCTAAGGTAGTGGAGAGAAGAGTTTGGCCGTTGATCGAACCTCAGATTCAGGAGGAGCAATGTGGTTTTCGTCCTGGCCGTGGTACATCAGACCAGCTCTTTATCCTCTCGAGAATCCTCGAAGGTTCATGGGAGTTTGCCCAACCAGTTTACATGTGTTTTGTGGACTTGGAGAAGGCATTTGACTGCATCCCTCATGTTTTTTGTGGGGGGTGCTTCGGGAGTATGGGGTATAGGGCTTGTTGTTACGAGCTATTCGGTCTCTGTACAACCGTTGTGAGAGTTTGGTTCATATTGCCAACACTCAATCGGACTCATTCCCAGTGAGAGTTGGACTCCGCCAGGGTTGCCCTTTTGTCACCGATCCTGTTCATTTTTATGGACAGGATTTCTAGGCGCAGCCAGGGAATGGAGGGTGTCATGCTTGGTGACCACAGGATCTCATTTCTGTTGTTTGCAGATGATGTTGTCCTGCTGGCTTCATCCAGCAGTGACCTACAGTTCTTACTGGGACAGTTTGCCGCTGAGTGTGAAGCGGCTGGGATGAGAATCAGCACCTCTAAGTCCGAGTCTATGGTCCTCAGCCGGAAAAAGATGGATTGTCCTCTCTGGGTTGTGGACAGGCTCCTGCCCCAAGTGGAGGAGTTTAAGTATCTTGGGGTCTTATTCACAAGTGAGGGAAGAATGGAGCGAGAGATTGACGGACGGATCGGAGCAGCGATGCGGACATTGTACTGGTCTGTTGTGGTAAAGAGGGAGCTGAGCTCTAAGGCAAAGCTGTCGATTTACCAGTCAGTCTACATTTGTACTCTCATCTATGGTCACGAGCTTTGGGTAATGACCGAAAAAACGAGATCGTGGACACAAGCGGCTGAAATGAGCTTTCTTCGTAGGATCGCTGGACTCACCCTCAGAGATAGGGTGAGGAGCTCAGCCATCCGGGAGAGACTCAGAGTAGAACCGTTGCTCCTCCACATTGAAAGGAGCCAGTTGAGGTGGTTTGGGCATCTGATCAAGATGCCTCCTGGACGGCTCCCACTTGAGGTGTTTCGGGCACGTCCCTCTGGGAGGAGACCCCGGGGCAGATCCAGGACTAGCTGAAGAGACTATGCCTCCCATCTGGTCTGGGAACACCTTAGTATCATCTCTGATGAGCTGGAGCAGGTGGCTGGGGAGAGGGAAGTCCGGGCTTCTCTGCTTGAACTGTTGCCTTCATGACCCAGACCTCCGGAACAACGGTAGAAGATGGATGGATGGAACTTTAGTTGATTTGCCTTATTACATTATATTAGTACAATGTCAGAAAATGTAATATTGCTGAGACTTTACCTTTTATAAAATACTAACAAAACTTTCAGATTATACAGTAATATAAATTTAAATATTTAAAGTACTTTTTTATAGACATTATGAGGACTATGACTCGTGACTTTGTGTCAGATTAGATTACTGATGTGCTTATTTTCTGAATTTTTTACACTGACTATCCATATGAGAACAACTGGAGTATTATCTTCAGTATGCTGAAGACATTCTACGACACAGTGGTGGCATCAGCCATCACTTTTGGAGTGGTCTGCTGGGACAGTGGCATTACAGCAGCCGATAGGAAGAGACTGAACAAACTGATCAAGAAAGCTAGCTCTGTCCTGGGGCAACGCCTTGACCCAGTGGAGGAGATAGGAGAGAGAAGGATGGTGGCTAAACTGTCATCTCTGCTGGAGTCAGAGTCCCACCCTATGCAGGACATACTGAACGCACTGAGGAGCTCATTAAGCAGCAGACTACATCATCCTAGATGCGCAACCGAGAGGTTTCGCAGGTCCTTCCTACCTACAGCTGTCAGACTGTATAACCTAAGCAGGGCTGCTCACAGAGATAGCAAAAAAAACGTGACGACCTAATAGTATTGAATGCAAAAGATGCAATAGACTTACACAAATGGTCCCTTCCAGTATACAACTAGGACAATATCGGTCGCTACGGAGGGTGACAATATGTATGGGTACATATTCATACTATGTAGGATAACTAAGTAGACGGTTATGCTGTTTATGCCATCTAGCTACAATGCACCGCACTGTGTGTTGATATATTTATATATTTACATGTACATATGTATAGTCGCTGCTCTTGTTTTTCTTGTCTTCTTGATTGTTGCTCTGAGTGTTGCTATCCCTGTGCTGTTGCAATCCTGGAATTTCCCCATTGTGGGACTAATAAAGGCTTATCTTATCTTATGTTATCTTACTGCACTACAAATAATTTCAAGATTCATGACAGATTCATGACAGACGATTTATTACACACTCACATCTCACAAGCACAGAATGGACTGAATGGTTACAGCAAGCTCTCCTCTCTATATCACAAGTCACACTTCACAAGTTTCATGGCACTTCACATCACACAGCATGATATTTACACTACACTGCATTCAACCCCCTCTGTCCTTCCTGGGCATTGTTCTCCCATGCTTATTCCCTGTCTCTGTCTGAGGTGCTAAATAATCTGACTTCCCCAAGGTCCCAAACCGCCCCCCCACCCCCCCACCCCCCAGCATCTAAGACAGAACATCAGTCCACACTCGCTTTTGGCTTCAGTCTCCTCCCATATCTGCTGTAACTGGGGTTTACCGCCTCCGTGGCGCTGCTGTGCCGGTGGGGGGCTGCTGGGAGCGTGTCTGACTGCGGGTGAGCCGTGGTGGTGGTGGGGGGACTTCGTTCTGTCCGTGTGGCTGCTCTGGTGAATCGTTTCCCTGGGGAGTTCTTCGTGGGGGTCTTCCACGCCGAGGGGCCCTAGCCCCTGCTCATCCGCCACTACAAAGGCGGGTTTGAGTCTGTCTATGCCAATTTTATCCCGTCTACCCCCCAAGTCTAGCACAAAATGCTTATCCCCTGTTTCCAACACTCTGAACGGTCCATCATAGGGTGGGCGCAATGGAGGGCGCTTGGCGTTGTGTCTGACGAACACAAACTGCGCGTTCATCAAAGTTTTAGGCACAAAGGCACGCAGAAAACTGTGGTGGGCAGGGCCCGGCAGCGTGCCTGTGTTTGCGCTACGCTGCAAAAGCTGAGACGGGCAGCTGCCCGGCGCGGGATTATCTGGTAGAAATTCCCCGGGCAGCCGTAGGGGCTGCGCAAAAACCAGCTCTGCCGGGGAAGCTTCCAAATCCTCTTTTGGCACGGAGTGCAATCCCAATAAAACCCATGGCAACCTGTCTACCCAATTTGCATCCGTCAGTGAAGCCCTGAGTGCTGCTTTCAGTGATCTATGAAAACGCTCGCATAACCCATTGGTCTGTGGGTTGTACACGATTGTGTGATGAATTGTAACACCCAGGCTGCGGGCCATCGTGGACCAGAGTTCGGAAACAAATTGAGGGCCCCTGTCGGATGTAATGTCCGACAGGACTCCAAAACACGCCACCCATGCTGTTAAAAAAGCGCGTGCTACATCCGCGGATGTGGCTGCTGCCAGCGGGACCGCTTCTGGCCAGCGCGTGGTGCAGTCCACCACTGTCAGGAGGTGCGTGCACCCCTGTGATGGCGGGAGGGGGCCCACGAGGTCCACGTGCACATGGTCAAACCTTTTAGCCGGTACCGGGAACGGCTCCAAAGGAGCCTTCGTGTGCCTGTGTACCTTGGCTAGTTGGCACGCTACGCAGGCTGCAGCCCACTCTTTTACTTGTTTGCATAGGCTCGGCCACACAAACTTCTCTCCCACCATTTTGACTGATGCGCGCACTCCTGGGTGCGCCAGAGTGTGAACCGACTCAAGCACGCGGTGGTGCCACACGACCGGGACCACCGGACGCGGGCGTCCCGTGGAGACATCGCAGATTGGGGGGGGCCGCCATCTTGCAGCACCCTGCTCTTCAGCCTTAACCCTGTTGGTCCAGACTGGAGCGCGCGCACGTCTGCATCGCTAATCTGCTCCGCGGCCATGGCTGCGTAATCTATCCCCACGTAGACCGGGGCCACCACGGCGTGCGAGAGGCAGTCGGCTACCACATTCAGTTTACCCAACACATGCTGAATATTGGTAGTAAACTCTGAGATCGCGGCCAGCTGTCTCTGCTGCCGGCCTGACCACGGTTCTGAAACCTTGGCCATCGCGAACGTTAGTGGCTTGTGGTCTACGAACGCGGTGAATCTGTGCCCTTCCAGCCAGAACTGGAAGTGGCATATGGCCAGGTGGAAAGCCAGCAACTCTCTGTCGAACACGCTGTATTTACGTTCGCTATCGCGCAAAGTTCTGCTGAAAAAGGCGAGCGGCTGCCAAGCCCTGGCGACGCGCTGCTCCACGACAGCCCCTATGGCCACATCTGAAGCTTCGGTGGTGAGGGCTATCCGGGCCGTCGGGTCCAGATGCGCCAGCAGTGCGGCGTTTGCCAGGGCTGCTTTAACCTCCAAGAATGCCCACTCTCGCTCCGGGGTCCATTCGACTCCATCCACAGGTTTCTGTCTCTTGAGCGCGGCGTACAATGGTTGCATGAGCCGTGCCGCGTGGGGAAGGAAACGGTTATAGAAGTTCACCATCCCCCAAAATTCCTGCAGTGCCCTGACCGTCTGAGGCCAGGGAAAATCTGCCACGGCGCGCATTTTGTCGGGCAACGGGATCGTTCCTTCCAGAGAGACGCGGTGCCCCAAAAAATCAATCTCTGTCACGCCGAACTGGCATTTCGCCGGGTTGATTATCAACCCGTGCTCCTCCAACCTTCGGAAAACCATCCTGAGGTGGGTTTCGTGTTCGTCTTCGGACGTACTGGCTACCAGGATATCGTCCAGGTAGACGAACACGAATGGGAGATCACGCAGCACTGCATCCATCATGCGCTGGAACGTCTGTGCTGCGCCTTTTAACCTGAATGGCATGCACAGGAACTCGAATAAACCGAACGGAGTTATTACCGCTGTTTTGGGTACGTCCTCCGTGTGCACTGGGACTTGGTGGTAACCGCAGACCAGGTCTACTTTGGAAAAAATACGTGCTCTGGTGAGGTGAACTGAAAAATCCTGTATGTGGGGAATCGGGTAGCGGTCATGCGCTGTGGCGTTGTTCAATCTGCGGAAATCACTGCACGGTCACCACGATCCCTCAGCCTTAGGGACCATGCGTAGCGGGGATGCCCATGGGCTGTTCGAACGCCTGATGATGCCCAACCTTTCCAGGTTGGCAAACTCCTCGCGCGCTATGGCCAGTTTAGCTGCGTCCAAGCGCCGAGGTCATGCAAAAACGGGCGGCCCGGTAGTGGTGATAAAGTGCTCCACCCCGTGTTTAACGATGGCCGCCGAAAACGTCAGGACCGTGAGTGCTGGGAACTGAGTGAGCAGTGTGTGGAACTTACCACCTGGAGCTGTGATGTTGGCTTGTGCTGTTGGCTGGGTCACTCGAGCTATACAGGGGAGAGAGTCAAAGGACAGTGCATTAACCAAGCGCCTGTTAGCAACATCAACCAGTAAACCATGTGCACACAGAAAATCAGCCCCCAGGATATGGTAATTCAGTGTTGCTACGACAAAAGTCCACTCGTATGTACGGCCGTGTAGAGATAAGATCAGTGTCCTCTCACCAAAGGTCTTAATTTCCGAGCCGTTTGCTGCCGACATCCCGGGGGCCGCTAGGTCCTGCCAGCCGGTCAGCGTAGGTCGGCAGGATGATGCTCGTCTGGGCTCCGGTGTCCACGAGGAAACGCCTCCCCGAGCGCGCGTCCGTCATGTAGAGCAGCTTGTTTTCTTCACCGAGGGTCGCAGCTGCTGCCGACTGCCAGCCTTGGCGTTTTCCCGAGTGCTTGAATTGGCATGGTGGCGCACATCTGCGTGCATTCTCTCCGAAGTGGCAGTGGTAGAAACAGAGCGTGTCTCTCTGGCGCTCCTTGGCCGCCGCTGCTGCTACCATCGGTGGCTCCTCGCCTCCTCTGGTTGTCTCGCTGGGCTCCGCCGCCGCCGCGTTGACTGTGATCGCCCTGGTGGTGAGGATGATCCTGTCTGCCTCCTGGGTTAGCGCACGGTAGTCACACGTGGCCAGCAACAGCGAACTGGCCAGAACCGCTCTCGCCTCTGTTGGTAGGTTCCGGAGGAAAAGGTGGGCAAACAGAAAGTGCCCGTCGTCCGTGCCCATTTACGCCAGCATCTTCTCCATCAGGTCGACGGCCGAACCATCTCCTAACTCGGTCCGCACCAGGAGCCTCTCCGCTCTCTCACATTCCGAGAGCGTGTAACGCTGGATGAGTGCAGCCTTGAGCGCCTCGTATTTGTTGCGGGCTGGTGGCTGATCGAGCAGGCTCGCTACCTGCTGGGCTGTGCGGGCGTCCAGCGCTGCGACCGCATGGTAGAACTTGGTGTAGTTTGCCGTTACTCCCCGGAGGGCAAACTGGGCCTCGGTGTGGTGGAAGCAAGGGCGCGGGTTGTGCTGCCAAAAATCCAGTAGCTTGACTGAAACCGCACACGCATGGCTGGGGGTTCCAGTCCGAGCTGTCTGTGGAATGGCTGCTGCGTCGCTGGGGCTTCCCGACCAGGCCGGCTCCGGGGTTCTTGCCTCGTGTTCCATCATACATCTTGGGTCACCAGTGTGGAGTGTGTAAATGAAGAGGCAGATTCATGACAGACGATTTATTACACACTCACATCTCACAAGCACAGAATGGACTGAATGGTTACAGAAAGCTCTCCTCTCTATATCACAAGTCACACTTCACAAGTTTCATGGCACTTCACATCACACAGCATGATATTTACACTACACTGCATTCAACCCCCTCTGTCCATCCTGGGCATTGTTCTCCCATGCTTATTCCCTGTCTCTGTCTGAGGTGCTAAATAACCTGACTTCTCCAAGGTCCCAAAGTAGAAGCCATAAAGTAAAGAGCAGACGGTAGCAAAGGAAGGAGGAAGCACAGAAGTGGTGACAGACTGACATGGACACTGCAGCAGTAAAGCACAAACAGAACAACAATGACAAAAATAAGAAACATAATGAAAAAGAAAAAGGACTTATCTAGCATTTTGTCTGTTTCTTTTTCTATCCGTGAGGACGAGTGTGATCACTGTGGCGTGGCTCTGGTTCCAAGGTTGTCATAGC
This sequence comes from Pholidichthys leucotaenia, assembly GCA_020510985.1. Taxonomy (NCBI): domain Eukaryota; kingdom Metazoa; phylum Chordata; class Actinopteri; order Cichliformes; family Pholidichthyidae; genus Pholidichthys; species Pholidichthys leucotaenia. The sequence goes on along the minus strand of CM035848.1, from coordinate 284,138,093 downwards.
CAGGAGCGGCACTGGGGTTAAGCTCCCAGTGCTCATAAAATGCTCCTTATGGCGTGCATCTCGAAAAGCCTCTGACAACTAAGTCCAACTCCTAGCCTGCCCGTGTGGTTTAGTCTCTAAGCCCAGCGGAACTGCTTTTATTAATACGAGAAGGGGCAAGGGCGGATCTCTGGCGCCTTAAAACCAGATGCTTCGGGTAGATGGTGGCTCGTCAACCTGGGAAGGTAGCCCATCTAGGGGAAGGTAAACCCTGATTTCAAACCTCCGCTGCCTTGCGGCATACCCGGTCACGGGAAAGGCTTTGGGAGTCAACCCTGAGGAAAAATCCGGAGTCGGAGCCCCTAAGGCAGTTCTATGTTGTGCTCAACATCGTTCTGGCAGCTCCTGCAACGGCGCTGGTGCCAAACTGTAGCAGCCCTGCTGTTCCTTTGGATTCATCAGTGACGTGGAGGGGGGGGACATGCTGCATGGGCAACATCTTGTCCTCCATATCTTCCTGCCCAGGCTTGAATCCTACCAACGCCCAACGCTGGAAGGTAGAACACCCGATCACTGGAGAGGACACTCCAGCTTCGCCTTTGGCATCGGCCTGTTCAGCCACAGGCGGTGCTGTTCCAGCAAAGTAGACGTTTAGGATTCTCTTCCATGGTCATCATAGACCGATGGAGGCTGACGGCTCTGGATCCTCCTCCCTAGCACCCTGTCTACCCAAACCTTGCAGAAGCAGCCCAAGCAGTAGAGGTCACATCTGCACCCTCCTCCTCAGCATCGCTGCTGGAATCCACTCCTCCGCCTCCTCAATCCACTGATGTTAAACCTAAAAAAACCCCAGAAAGTCAAGCAGGAAAGAGACTATGGGACCCGCAACAAGCCGCATAGAGACACCAAAGAGTTAAGTAGATATGCACGCATGACTGCTCCATCCCAACATTCACCAAAAATAATAATTCAGTTCAATTGAGCTTTATTTATATAGCGCCATTTCACAACAACAGACATCCCAGCACTTTCAACTGTAGGGGAAACCCCCACAATTGCAGAAAGACCCCAGCAATCAGGCGATCCCCTGTGAGCAAGCATTTGGCGAAGGTGGAGAGGAAAAACTCCCTTTTAGCAGGAAGAAACCTCCAGTGGAACCAGGCTCAGGGAGGGGCAGTCATCTGCTGCGACTGGCTGGGGGTTGAGGGGATAGAGAAGAAGAAAAGAACATGTAGAGAGCAAACAGCATGACGGGGACTCAATCTATGGGAGAGAACAAACAGATGTTAATGACCAGCAAAAATATTTCATTGAGAGTGAAGAAAGTGGTGAAGCCCAGTGCATTATTGGAGGTCCCCCAGTTGTCTAAACCTATTGGCAGCATAACTAAGGGAGGGTTCAGGGGCACATGATCCCTCCCTAATTATAGGCTATATCAAAAATGGAAGGTTTTAAACCCTGTTCTATAAAACAGAGATCGAGTCTAACTCCCGAATCCAGATTGGCAGCTGGTTCCAAAGGAGAGGAGCTTGATAACTGAAGGCTCTGCCTCCCATTATACTTTTGGAGATTCTGGGTACTAGTGCATACCTGTGTATGCCCGTGCATGCCTGTAGAAACCAAATATAAGCAAGTACTTCTGCATGCCTGTAGAAAGCAAGTGTAAGCAAGCATTTCTGCATTCCTGCCTTTGATCCATGACATGGTTGCCATGGCAACCGTAACCATGATGATGCCTGCCTTTGATCTTTGACATGGTTACCATGGCAACAGTAACCCTGGTAGATACATCATAGGACCGAGTTTACCAACAGAAGTCTAAACTGTCATTTTGTCATTCTGTCCTGTATTTTGAACTCCTGAAAAGATCAAAGGAAGGCATCACCATGGTTACTGTTGCCATGGTAACAGTAACTTTCTACGGGCATGCAGAAATGCTTGCTTACACTTGCTTTCTACGGGCATGCAGAAGTACTTGCTTATACTTGGTTTCTATGGGCATGCACAGGTATGCACTAGTGTTAATAAACATCAGTATTTAAATGACAAAGATGAGGAGGTGACTTTCAATTTACCCAAATTTGTGTCTTAAATGAATAACTGGTTGACTCTCTTGGAGTGTCCTATGATCAACAGTCGCCATGGAAACCAAATCCCTTAGCGCTTCTGCGCATGCACGCGCACACATCAGTTAATTTAATAGCCTACTAGTACATACCCGTGCATGCCTGTAGAAACCAAGTATAAGCAAGTATTTCTGCATGCCCGTAGAAAGACATGGAAATCTCACTGTTTGAAGAAGAAGACGATTGTTCAGAACTCCTTATAAGAACTCCTTATGCAAAGATATTGAGTGAAGAAGACGAAGAAGAGATTGCCAACCGAGAAGAATTCTGACCAGATAGAGTGAAGTACGTGGCGATAATGCACTTTTAAACTGGTTGCCAACCGCCAATCAAATCTAAGAAGAAGAAGAAGGCAGGTGCAAGCAAGCACGTCACCACTCATTCAGTGATGCCTGCCTTTGATCTTTGATGCTGTCATAGCGAGTCCTATGATTTTTGATAATGTCATAGTGAGTCGTATGATCTTTGATGATGTCATAGCAAGTCCTATGATCGTGACACACACACAGTCCTATGATCATGACACAGACACACACACACTCAAGTCAGTGGTGGTAATGCACCTGTAGGCTGGTTGCCAACTGCCAATGAAATCTAAAAGAAAAAGAAGAAATTTCTTGAATTACACTATGATTAGTGCTTACCCGTGCATGCCCGTAGAAACCAAGTATTAGCAAGTATTTCTTCATGCCCATAGAAAGTTACTGTTACCATGGCAACAGTAACCATGGTGATGCCTGCCTTTGATCTTTGACGTCACCACTCCTTCAGGGATGCCTGCCTTCGATCTTGGATCTTTTTCTCCAGTTTGGATACCTCTGATATCAACATTCTGATGTATGGCTGCTGCTAATGGTTCGATAAAGATAGTAAAAAGTGAGGGAGAGAGTGGACAACCCTGCCTAGTACCTCTGTGGAGGTTAAAGCTTCGGGAAGTCTGATCATTTGTTCGGACAGATGCAGTTGGACAGCTATATAGTGTTTTAATGCAGTTTATGAAAGATGAGCCAAACCCAAACTTATTTAACACTATAAAAAGAGATTTCGAATTAACACGGTCAAAGGCTTTCTCTGCATCCAGAGATAAAATTGTAGTTTCTAAGTTATTGATCTTACAGTTGTCATGTGTCTGAGTGTCTGTCCACAGCATACACCTCTGAGTCAGATGGGTTAATCTGAGATGAGTAGAGGTTTTCATAAAACTTCATAAAGGAGTTATTTCTTCAGGCTCATAGGTAATATTTCCAGTCATATCCTTAATAGAGTGGATAGTTGTTTTTTCTTTGTTCAATCTAAGCTGGTTCAAGAGATATCGCCCCGATTTATTACTGTGTTCAAACTTCTCAAGATGCAGTCTTTGTATTAAAAACTCTGTTCTTTTATTTGTATTTTCTTTTCATTCCAGCTTTAATTTTCTCAGATTGTTAAGTGCCTGTTCCTGTGGAGAAACGGCACAGGTCGTATCCAGTGATTTAATTTTCTGTTCTAACTCCAGTACCTGTGCTTTTTCTTTTTCATTCTTATCCGAACAGTAAGAGATTATTTTACCTCGAATGACCACTTTTGCTGCACTGATGGAAAAAAAAGTGCATTCCAGAAGAGGTGGGCGAAGAGAACGTCATTCATCGCAAAGACCAAAATCATTCATGTATTGTTTGAGAGTATCTGTAGCCTGCCAGTTTTGATAATTCCCCGATGCACTGAGTCTGTTGGTTGCAGGGTTTAATACCAGGTTGAAGTGTCCTCCTATTATGAGTGTAGTCTCCAAGTTCTCAGAAAGAGAAGTGAAGAAAGTGTGAAAATAGGATGAGTCGTCAACATTTGAGCCATAAACGCTTACAATACATAGATCCAAATTTTTAACTGAGATTTTTAATATTATAAATCTACCTTCCGGATCTGCTATGGTGTTATTTACAACAAAGCATAGTCTTCTGTTTACCAATATAGCTACCCCCCCCCTTTGTTTAGAATTAAAGCCGGCTGGGTACATGTTGGGAATTCCAGGAAGGTGAGCGCATCTACAGACGACTTAAAAACATGTGTTTCCCATTATAAGACAAAGTCTGCCTGTAGATCCTTCAGTCGATTAAAAACTTTTAGCCTCTTCTCCCTGGTACCAATTCCACGTATGTTCCACGTGACAAGCCTAAATGTGGACATGTTTTCATTAACTAGTTTTGTGCTAAAGGCTAACTAAATGTGCCTATGTGATTATATGTCCTAAATGTATGCATATGTGTGTATATGTATGTTGTGTGTAAAATATATACCTACGCATGTATGCTTGGATGTGCGCGCATGTCTCTGTTCCATTTGCTTGCAATTGCAAGCAAATGGGGTGTATGGATTTGGGTACATGTACTTAAAGTTATTTTCTATAAACCAGAAGTATGAAAGAAACAGACATAAAGGTTAGTAAATGGTGAAAAAATGCAGATAACATACAACGACCTAACAACTTCAAAAAAATGAGTTACAACAGACAAACAAGCAAACAACAACCTCAGCAGAAAAGAAACATTAGACAAATGTTAACCAATTAAACCGAGATTGAATAAGAGACCTGCGCAGAATCACACTCTTTTTTCCACCTGTAGCTAAGAAAAAAAAGTTCTAGAATAACCAGGGGGTTATTGTTTCATCCATAAACAACTTGCCATCTATATACAATCTATCCACAGAGACAATAGCTCGTTTACCTTCTTGGATTTTTTGTTTTCTTATGGGAAAAAGCTTCCTTCTCCTTTCCAAAATTCCCTGTGGAAATTGATCAATTAGACCATAATAGGTGTTTTTAAGCTGCCTGCCCTGCCTCTGTACTAAAATGTTTTGCTTGAAATGCTCAAATTTGACAGCAATAGTTCTGGAACGTTTATTTTGGGGATTTTTTTTTTACTCAATTCAGTGGATTTGGTGGAAGGTAATTGATTTTGTGACTTCGGCAGACAATTTCAGTTGTGTGGACATAAATTCCCGGACCAGCTGTTCTGGATTGTCATTATTTTTTCAGCAATTCTGGAAAAAACAAGGCTATCACTCATGCTGCGTGACTGCAAGTTGAGAAGTGTTTCCTTCATCTTCCTGTTCTCTTTTTCAACAATGCCAAGTCGCGTGGTTAGTGTGTTTACTGACTTTTTCAAACTATTGTTTTCCTCTAAGAGAGACGAGCTGCGCCTGACTGTATTCCAGACTCTCACGCACGCTCTGGAATTCTTTATGGAGCAGCTCTACTAACGCTAGTCTGCCATTCATGCTGGTAAGTTTATTTTCAATAGAAAAAAGGATGTCACTAACCTCAGAGCCATCCTTTAATTTCCCAGGCATTACTTTCGGCGAGTCTGCCAGTCTCAGCCATTTTGACTGGGAAGCAGGGATGGGAGACTGCTCCATGGCGCAGCAACGGAAATAAAACTCGTCAATATAGTTCTCTAGTTCCTCCAGCTCCGTACGCAAAAAGAAAACTAAAAACAGACAGTCAGTTAATGAATTACAAAAAGCAGAAAACAAAGCCTACTCATGGAAAAGTTTGTTTATGCTCGATCGGCGGGCGCTGCCATTTGGGGTTATTGTGCAACAGTCTCGGAACGTCTTGCGATCACAGCATCGGCCCTCTCTGCCTTTGATCTTTGATGATGTCATAGTGAGTCCTATGATCTTGACACACACACAAAGTCCTATGATTGAGACAGACACACAGATTTTCTTGAATTAATAGACTAGTGCATACCCATGCATGCCCATAGAAACCAAGTATAAGCATGTATTTCTGCATGCCCATAGAAAGCAGGTGTAAGCAAAGCAAACATGTCAGCACTCGTTCAGTGATGCCTGCCTTTGATCTTTGATGGTGTCATAGTGAGTCCTATGATCTTTGATGTCATTGCAAGTCCTATGATCGTGAGTGGTGACTGCCTTTGATGATGTCATTGCAAGTCCTATGATCGTTGATGATGTCACAGCAAATCCTATGATTGTGAGTGATGGCTGCCTTTGATATTTGATGATGTCATAGTGAGTCCTATGATCATGAGTGATGCCTACCTTTGATCTCTGTGATGTCATAGCGAGTCTATGATCTTTTTTAGCATGTCCTATGATCGTAACATCGCGACAGAGCTTTCTTACATCATAGGGAGTCCTATGACCTTTTAACAAGTCCTACAGTCTATATGGCATCAGACATCATGTAGAGATCATAGGAACATCAGGCTTTTGGTTTATGTGACGTCTCATAAGAACATCATGGGGGTCCTATGATCGTCAACATCGTAGGAACATCATAGGATGTCATGCAGACATCATAGGAACATCATAGGCAGTCCTATGATCGTGACACACTGACTGACAGACATACTGACAGATTTCTTGAATTTATAGAGTGATTATCATCATTATCATTATTGCCTTGGTCTTGTCTCCCCTTCGGTCCCCTGTGTGTGATTATCTGAGCAGCCCCGCCCATCCCGTTTTCTGTAACCCTGCCGTGTCCTGTTTTACCTCTGCTTGTTACTTCTTCTCCTGCCTGTTACTGTTCTGTGTTATGTTGCTTACCTGTGTCTATATGTCTTGTAGAGAGTCCTGCGGTCTGAATGAATCTTTTATTTTGGATAGATTAGATTAAAAGATTAAAAGAAAGGAACAGAACAATATATCAAGGGGGAAAAAATCCCACAAGGTCAAATTAAACAGTAACTTCTCAGATCATACAATTCAACATAAGTTATCCGAAATGGGTGATGGCTGAAAGGTCTGATGACACGTTTTTGACATTTTTTAGCATGTTGTGTAAACCCATGAGTCATTGTCGATGATCAATATAATATTTACAACCACGCCTGCATAAACTAGTTATCATCAAAAAAACACAGCCGCTGACTGGACTGTGTTGACACCCACCGAATTAAGGGCGGCACCCCCATGACGTAAGCGACAGAATGGACTCCGGTGTTGTTGACTGGAATGACAGCAGCTTTGTAGCTCACAGTTTCTCTGGTTTCTTGTTTTAATTTTACGGCTATGCCTTTGTGTTGTGTCGCAGGCTTAGATAAACAGCAGGCCGTGAAAGACCACATTACACGCTTCAACCACAACTGTCATAAGCCTCCTTGTGCGCTTTTACACAGGAGGAGCGCACGAGGAGGGGAAGGATTAATGGATTTACGTGCAGCTTTGACCTACTTTCTGTGATCTCCTGCTGACGCTTTCCGGTCCAGCCACGTCCCCTCTCTCATTTTCACCAGCTGATTCAAACTCCCGCTGATCATGTTTCCCGGTCCTCGCCCAGGTGCTTCTCATCACACTATCACCAGCAGTGTGTGTATTTAGCGGCCGTTTGCCAGTCACGCACTGCTGGTCCATAGTATTGTCATCTGTGCTGTTAGTCTGCCATTATTACCAGAACTCTGACGACGTTAGTCACTCCATGTTCACCGTGGTTCTTGTGCATCCTTGAAGCAATGTCGGTTCTGGGGCGCACCTGTGGCTAACACGTCTCCTCTCATTCGTTCCCTGGGCGATGCCAGCCCCCGAATGCCATCAGTAAGTATGTCTGTTTCTTGTATGTCTTCACCTTTTTGGGAATTGTCTGTCTTTCTGAATGTGCTGTGGTGAACCCTGCATGTAAACCCTTGTCATTTCATCCTCCCTCTCCGTGCCCTGCATAAGAGTGCACGGAGGGTCATGATGAATGGATTCAAACGCAGGATTCACCACAGCACATGTATTGAACATAAGAATGATGACAACAGTTCCCAAAAAGGTGAAGACTTACAAAAATAAACAGAAACACTTACAGTTGGCATTCGGGGCTGACATCGCCCAGCGAACATGGAGAGGAGACATGTTAACCACGGTTGCGCCCCAGGGCCGACATCGCTTCAAGGGGCGCAACAGAACCACGGCTGTATGGAGTGGCTAACATGTCGTGGTAGTGTTGCCAATATTGGCTGGCTGACAACACGGCAGATGATGCACACAAAACATGAACAGCTGACTGTCAATGAGAGAGGGCGAGTGGTCAGACCGGCGAATCTTGGACAGTGCCCACCTGAAAGTGTGTCAAAACGCACATAAAATACATGTACAAAACAAAAACAACAAGAACTCAAAATATAATACATAATAAACCTGATGCCTGAGCCACAGAGAATACACTGCTATGATTTTATTGAAAAATCGGGTTTAAATAAATTATATTTATGAACAGATAATTTGTTGCAATATCTGTAACAAAAGCATAACACTCAGTGTTCCCCTGCCGTGTGTTTGTCGCTGCTGCTGCTGTGGCCATGTGTGCCTCTCCACTGTCACTCTCTGAGTCTGACTCGCTTGGCACGATGCCCGCTTGGCACGACTCAATCCTATACGGTCTGATGCCCCCAGATTCTTCATTGTCATCCCATTCTTCGGAACTGTAATCGTCTGAAGATTGGACAACACTCCAATTCCAGACTACATGTGCTGGAACGTGTAGCTACATGTGCTACATGTGCTGCACCTTACAAAAGAAAATGCAGAAATAGCCAGAAAAGCAAGATACCTGAGAAAGCAGAAAAAGATTCAAAACACCTGGACATCAAACTGTAAAATATACATTGTGGTGAACACTCAATGGACCTGTTGGACTGGTTCTGTGACTCGCATTTCAGGTCAGAACAAAGGCAGGAAGCTTAGCCTTGTTATGCAAGGCTGGAGACTGTGGGGGGTTGATTTAAGGATGCATGGGAGACAGTGGAAGTGATATCATGGAGGGAAATGCATTGTGACTGTCTTTATTATGCCAGGTGGTGAAATGCATTGTGACTGTCTTTATTATGCAAGGTGGTCTGTGGGACATGTGATCTATGAGGTGTGAAGTCCCTGATATTTAAGGACGAGAGTTACTGTTTCTTTCTCTCTCTTTTTTCTGCTGTTGAAATGATGGAGATGTGAATAAAGCTGACTCTGAGAAAGAACGCTGCCTCGTCATTTTCACATCTTCCACACTGGTGACCCTGAGACGTATCATGGAAGAAAGAAATTCCCCCGGGCCAGCCGCATCAGGAGCCCCCAGCCAAGCGAACGCTGCTACAGTCCAGTTACCGGACTTCTGGCAGAACAATCCGCGCTCCTGGTTCAACGCAGTTGAGGCGCAGTTCAACCTCCGGGGGATATCGGTAGATGTCACGAAATTCTACCACGTAGTCACAAAGCTGGACAACAACACAGCCCAGCATGTGGAGAGCCTGATCAACCAGCCGCCGGAGAGCGACAAATACGGCGCGTTGAAGGCTGCACTCATCCAGCAATTCACCCCCTCGGCGGAGGAGCGAGCAGAGAGGCTCCTGGCACTGACGGAGGGGGAAAACGACATGCCCGCGAGCCTGATGGAGAAGTTGTTGAGGTTGAAAGACTCTGACGATGATCACTTCATTTTCACCCACCTCTTCCTCAGGACTCTACCGTCAGCAGCGCGAGCGGCTCTGGCCAGTTCGCCACTGTTGGCCCTACGGGACTACCGTGCGCTGGGCCGAGAGGCGCAGCGGATTGTCAACGCCACCAAGCGGCGTGCAGCCACGGCCACTGCAGCGGAACTTGGCGCGACGACCGCAGACGACAGGAGGCCAGAGACAGCGGTGCCAAACTCACCGACGACGGCGGCGGCAAGGGCCAGGGAGCGTGGACCGGACGTCTTTTGTTTCTACCATCGCCGCTTCGCAGAGCGGGCACGCAAGTGTGTACCGCCATGCCAGTTCGGACGTTCGGGAAGCGCCAAGACCGGGGGTCGGTAGCAGCCGCGGCCCTCGGGGAAGAGAACAAGCTGCTCTACTTGTCGGACGCACGCTCCGGGAGGCAGTTCCTCGTCGACACAGGCTCCCAGTTGAGTTTCATCACTCCTTCCTACGCGGACAGACTGGCGGGTTCCGGAGGTCCCCTGGTGACAGCGGCGAACGGCTCGGAGATTAAGACCTTTGGTGAGAAGACTCTGCTTCTGTCTCTACACGGCCGTGCATATGAGTGGACTTTTGTTGTAGCAACAGTAAACTTCAATATGCTGGGGGCTGATTTTTTGCGCTCACATGGGTTGTTGGTTGATCTCGCTAACAGGCGCCTGGTTAATGCATTTTCTTTTGATTCTGTCCCCTGTGCAGCACGAGTGGCCCCACCTACAGCACAAGCCAACGCCACAACAGCAGGCGGTAAGTTCCACACACTGCTCACTCAGTTCCCAGCACTCACGGTGCCCACATTTTCGGCAACAGTCGCTAAGCACGGGGTGGAGCATTTTATTACCACTACCGGACCGCCCGTTTTTGCAAAAGCTCGGTGCTTGGACACAGTTAAGCTGGCCATAGCGCGCGAGGAGTTCGCCAACCTGGAGAGGTTGGGGATTATCCGACGTTCAAACAGCCCGTGGGCTTCCCCCCTACATATGGTCCCGAAAGCTGATGGATCATGGCGCCCTTGCGGGGATTTTCGCAGGTTAAACAACGCTACAGCGCACGACCGCTACCCAATCCCACATATCCAAGATTTCTTGGTTCATTTGGCAGGGGCGCGCATTTTTTCTAAAATAGACTTGGTCCGCGGTTACCACCAAGACAGCGGTAATAACTCCATTTGGTTTATTCGAGTTTTTACGCATGCCATTCGGACTTAAAGGGGCTGCTCAGACATTCCAACGCATGATGGACACGGTGCTTCGCGATCTCCCTTTCGTGTTCGTCTACCTGGACGATATTTTAGTAGCCAGCGCGTCCGAAGACGAACACAAAAAACACCTGGCCACAGTTTTCCGAAGGTTGGGAGATCACGGGTTAATAATCAACCCAGCGAAGTGTCAGTTCGAGGTGGCGCAGATCGATTTTTTAGGACACCGCGTCTCCCCCAAAGGAGCAGTTCCGCTGCCTGACAAAGTGCGCCCTGTGGCAGATTTTCCCCGGCCGCAGACAGTCAGGGTGTTGCAGGAGTTTTTGGGAATGGTGAATTTTTATTATCGTTTTCTCCCCCGCGCGGCGCAGCTCATGCAGCCGCTGTATGCCGCGCTCAAAAAAAAGAAACCCGCGGATAAGATCGAGTGGTCCCCGGAGCCGGACCAAGCGTTCTCGGAGGTGAAAGCAGCCTTGGCAAAGGCTGCGTTGTTGGCACACCCAGACCCAACGGCCCGCATAGCGCTCACCACTGATGCGGCAGATGTGGCCATAGGGGCGGTCGTGGAGCAACATGTAGCCGGGGTTTGGCAACCCCTTGCATTTTTCAGTAGGACCTTGCGCGATAGCGAACGTAAATACAGCGCGTTCGACAGGGAGCTGCTCGCTCTCCATTTGGCCATCCGCCACTTTCAGTTCTGGCTGAAAGGACGTGCTTTCACCTCGTCCGTTGATCACAAACCGCTAACATCCGCGATGGCCAAGGTCTCGGAACCGTGGTCAGGCCGGCAGCAGAGACAGCTGGCTGTGATATCAGAGTTTACCACTGATATTCAGCATGTGGCGGGCAAACTCAATGTAGTGGCAGATTGCCTCTCGCGCGCTGTGGCGGCCCCAGTCAGCGTAGGGTTAGATTATGCAGCCATGGCCGCAGAGCAGGTTAATGACGCGAACGTGCGCGTGCTCCAGTCTGGACCAACAGGGTTAAGGCTGGAGAGCAGGGTGCTGCAAGACGGTATGCCCCCCCCCCCCCAATCTGCGATGTCTCCACTGGACGGCCGCGTCCAGTAGTACCGGCCGCGTGGCGCTGCCGCGTTTTTGACTCTCTTCATTCTTTGGCGCACCCTGGAGTGCGCGCTTCGGTCAAAATGGTGGGAGAGAAATTTGTTTGGCCGAGCCTCCGCAAACAGGTCAAAGAGTGGGCAGCAGCCTGCACGGCGTGTCAACGAGCCAAAGTACCAAGGCACACGAGAGCTCCTTTGGAACTGTTTCACATTCCGGCTAAGAGGTTTGATCACGTTCATGTGGACCTCGTTGGACCCCTCCCGCTGTCACAGGGGTGCACACATCTTCTGACAATGGTGGACCGCACCACGCGCTGGCCTGAAGTGGTCCCGCTGGCATCAACCACGGCCGAGGAAGTGGCGCGCGCGTTTTTAACAGCTTGGGTGGCACGCTTCGGCGTTCCGTCGGACATTACGTCCGACAGAGGCCCTCAATTTGTTTCCGAGCTTTGGTCGACAATGGCCCGCAGCCTGGGTGTCACAATTCACCGCACAACCGCGTACAAGCCGCAGGCTAATGGGTTATACGAACGTTTTCATAGGTCATTGAAAGCAGCTCTCAGAGCGTCACTGACGGATACAAATTGGGTTGACAAGTTACCATGGGTGTTATTGGGGTTGCGTTCTGCACCTAAAGAGGATCTAGAAGCCTCCCCAGCGGAGCTCGTGTTTGCGCAGCCACTCCGGCTGGCTGGGGAGTTTCTCCCAGATAACCCTGCGCCAAACGCCTCCCCGTCTCAGCTGTTGCGGAGTAACATAGAATCAAGCACGCTGCCTGGCCCCGCGCACCACAGTTTTCCGCGCGTTTTTGTGCCTAAAACTTTGAAGAACACAGAGTTTGTTTTTGTTAGACACGATGCGCATCAAACCCCACTGCGACCGCCTTATGACGGACCATTCAGAGTGCTGGAAACAGGGGACAAGCAGTTTTTGCTAGATTTGGGGGGTAGGAAAGAGAAAATTGGCATAGACAGACTTAAACCCGCTTTTGTGGTGGCAGAGGAGGAAGTACTGTTGGCAGAGGCCCCGCGGCGAGGTAGACCACCACGGAGGGTTCCACACAGTAATGTTTCCCAAAGTAATGTTTCCCCAGAACACCCGCAGAGACTGACGAAGGGTTTCCGCCCCCAGACGGCAAATCCCCAGCAAGACAGTGCCGCAGAGACGGTGAACCCCAGCTACAGCAGATTTAGCAGGAGGCTGAAGCCTATCCAGCATGTGGACTGATGTGTATTGATGCTATCACGGCATGCATGTGGTTATTTTCTTGTTGTTCTGTTTTTCTAAATGCTGGGGGGGGCTTGTGTGGTGAACACTCAATGGACCTGTTGGACCGGTTCTGTGACTCGGCATTTCAGGTCAGAACAAAGGCAGGAAGCTTAGCCTTGTTATGCAAGGCTGGAGACTGTGGGGGGTCGATTTAAGGATGCATGGGAGACAGTGGAAGTGATATCATGGAGGGAAATGCATTGTGACTGTCTTTATTATGCCAGGTGGTGAAATGCATTGTGACTGTCTTTATTATGCAAGGTGGTCTGTGGGACATGTGATCTATGAGGTGTGAAGTCCCTGATATTTAAGGACGAGAGTTACTGTTTCTTTCTCTCTCTTTTTTCTGCTGTTGAAATGATGGAGATGTGAATAAAGCTGACTGAGAAAGAACGCTGCCTCGTCATTTTCACATCTTCCACAACATCAAATTAAACGGATCACCTGAAGAAGCCAAGGTCATTAACATCTGTAATATTATGGATCTGGACAAATATCAATGAATGTTATGAACTGGAGTCACAGCAACAAGAGACAATTGTAGGACACTGAAGGGATATCCTCATCTGCTACAAGACATTTAACAACATGAAACAAAAGATCAACAAACAGGAACTACAGGAACTGAAAGTTTTTGAATATGCAGATCACAACCCACAGGACAAAGAATATAACATAGACCCTGATAATAATTTATTTAGCTCCATCAATAATAACTGTAGTTACTACACGGATGAACAGTTTAACACAATGGTCACATCTGATTTCAATATTTCTATGATCCACTTCAACAGCAGAAGTCTCTATGCCAACTTTAATAACATTAAAGATTATTTACATCAGTTTAAAGAGCAGTTCAATATTGTGGCAATATCACAGACGTGGCTCAGTGAAGAGAAAGGAGTGGATTTTACCACGGATGGCTATGAATTAAATTATATAAATAGAAAAGTGAAAAAAGGAGGAGGAGTTGCAATTTATGTTGACAAGAGCTTGAAATACAAGGTTGTTGAAAATCTGACAGTAACTGTGGATGATTTATTTGAATGTATTACAATAGAAATCTGTCTGGACAATGTGAAGAATGTAGTAGTGAGCTGTGTATATAGAACACCTGGATCAAACAATGACTTATTTAAGGACTGGATGGAAAAAAATGTATGCAAAACTAACTCATAAAGTTATGTTCATCTGTGGGGATTTCAATATAGATGTGAGAATTCAAAACATAGTTTGACAGAAGAATTTATCAACACAATGTACAGTATGGGCTTACGTCCAACAATTACTGGACCTAGCAGAATCACGTCACACAGTGCCACACTAATAGATAACATATTCACAAACATTATGGATAATAATATCAGGAGTGGGCTTTTATTGAATGATATCAGTGACCACCTGCCGATTTTTGTTGTCTATCACTGTGATTATAGAAGAAAAAGTATACCAAAAATATTAAATATAAAAGAATAAGAACCGAAGAATCTATGTATTTACTGACAAAGGAATTATTAATACAAGATTGGAAGATAGTTTATGATGAAAATGATAAAGCATATGATAAATTTTTACAAATATTTCAATCATTGTACAATAAAAACTGTCCTATAAAACAATACAGTGACAGACAAGAAAAAAAATTCCTTGGGTCACCAAGGGGTTAATAAATGCATGTAAAAAGAAGAATACATTATATAAACAATTCATTAAGTGCAGAACTGTGGAGGCTGAGATCAAATATAAAAGAAGTAAAAATAAGCTTACTAATATAATGAGGACCTGTAAGAAAGAATATTACAACAGAATATTAGAGGATAATAAAAATAACCTAAGAGGAATATGGCAAGTACTCAATGGGATTATTAGTAATTGACCTAAGAATGCTAATTATCCAGAATATTTTATTGAAAATGTCAATTTGATCAATAATATGGAGGATGTGGTCAGTGGTTTCAATAAATTTTTTGTAAACGTTGGTCCTGAATTAGCAAAATCAATAGTGACAGCAGAAACAAACAACAGTGGTTTTGTAAATGAAATAGAAGATAGAAATCCAAACACAATCTTTTTGGGTGCAGTTACTGAAAAGGAAATTATCGAGACTGTGAGTAAATTTAAGAACAAAAAATCAATGGACTGGAATGAAATTGACATGACAATAGTGAAAAAAGTAATTGAAGGAACTGTTAAGCCACTCACCCACATTTGTAACCTGTCATTTCAAACTGGCAAATTTCCAAACAAAATGAAAATAGCAAAAGTAATACCTCTATACAAAACAGGAGACAGTCATTGTTTCACAAATTACAGCCCAGTCTCTTTCCTCTCACAATTCTCCAAAATACTTGAAAAAATCTTTACTAAGAGACTGGATGATTTCATTGAAAAACACAACCTAATCACCCTTCATGGACATCACTTGTGGTGTGCCCCAGGGGTCAGTTTTGGGACCCATACTCTTTATTTTGTATATAAATGACATATGCCAAGTATCAAAAATTCTGAAATTTATTTTGTTTGTGGATGACACAAATATCCTTTGCACTGGTGAGAATTTGCAGCAGGTTTTAGAGGTGGTCACAACTGAAATGAAAAAGTTAATGCAGTGGTTCAACAAAAATAAATTATCTCTAAATCGAAAAAAAAACCCCAAAGATTATGTTGTTTGGAAATTATAAAATAAATCATGAAATAATGGTAATGATAGATTTTTTTTTTTTTTTTTTGTTACTTATTTGTACCCGTAGGTAGATTTGGTTTGCAGTCTGGTGACAAGCCACCGGCTGCCAGTCACTGCGTGCGCGAGCGCCCTAAACCTACATGTTTTTGGTATGCGGGAGGAAACCGGAGAAATCCCGGAGTAAACCCACGCAACACGGGGAGAGCATGCAAACTCCACACAGCTCACTGTTGGTCGGGGGCTGGGATCGAACCCACGATCTCATGATCCCCGCGATCCCCCGGCCGAGGGTAAAACTGTGCTGCCACAGTGCTAAACCACTGCGCCACCGTGCAGCCAGAATAGAAACAGTACAGGAAAATAAGTTTCTGGGGGTGACGCTAGACAATAAAATCTGCTGGAAACCTCACATCAGTCACATCCGGGCCAAGTTGGCAAAATGTATAGGCATACTGGGGAAGACAAGACACATCTTGGACTATAAGTCATTGGTCTTACTGTACAATTCACTGTTTCTACCTTATCTTAACTACTGTGTAGAAGTCTGGGGAAACACCTACAAGACCAACCTACAGTCAATATGCACATTACAAAAAAGAGCTATAAGGATAATAAATAATGTAGGATATAGAGACCATACCAATTTGTTGTTTTTAAAGTCACATGTCATAAAGTTCATTGATTTAGTTAAATTATAAGACAGACTCAAGTCATTGTACAGGGCATTAATAATCAACTCCCAACTAATATATCAAAAAATTTAAAAAAAAAGAGACATGATCTTAATTTGAGAGGAGCTACTTAAACTTTACAAAACCCAGATACGAACAACCAAGAAAAGTTAGTGTGCATATCTGTCTGTGGGGTGGATTTGTGGAACAGTCTGGAGCCGGAACTGAAACTATGTACAAACAGAAATCAATTCAAAAAGAGGTACAAACATTATTTGCTGAAAGGATATATGTTAGAAGGGTAATATTTATATGTACGATTCACTATGCTCACTCTGGGACACTCTGGGACACTATGGAATGGTGGGTGGGACAGCACTGTGTATATCTGTGTTGTTTGAGGCTGGCTTTGATGTATGGACATCAATGTATGTTAGGATGGATGGGTGTTAATGTTGATATGTACAAAATACAGTTAATTGTTTACTTGGGGCCTTAAATGTGGTAATTTGTATATAATTCACATGGGTGTATTTATGGAAAAGAGGAGATGGAATTAATAAGTGTGCGGCGAATGATAAAAAATATAAGCCGCGATGCTGTGGTTTTAAGTAGAGTTTATTATATCATACCGCCGTCACGAGCTCCGCTCCCGGCGCCGTGCATGCGCGCCAGGAGTGAGCCCACGGCTCTCAGAGAAGGAGGACACAATGTCTGTGTCCAGCAGTAGCAGTTGCAGAAGTGAGATTGAGAGAACGAGTTACAGAACCTGTGCAGTATTTATACCCAACTCAAACAATACATCAAAGCAGATTCACAGCAGTTGGTCTGATCAAAGGGACTGCAGAACAGGCATGAGACATTTGCATTTGTAAGACCTACATAACAATAGGCAGATGCAGTCCTCTGCTCCAGCTTGCAGGACAAAGAGGTTACAAGGCACATCTACATATTGATCTCAGCCTCTAGGTCACAGTAAGGACAGGACGCATGAACACTATAAATGAATGGCACATTACATCACAATACATGAATGGCACATTACATCACAATACATGAATGGCACATTGCATCACGATACATGAATGGCACATTACATCACAATACATGCATGGCACATTACATCACAATACATGAATGGCACATTACATCTCAGTAGTGCAGCGGGAAAAACCAAGAGAAGAGAGCTGACTGTCCTGTGTGTTGTGGGGGGGTTGAATCAACCCGCCACACGCTCCCCCCCAGAGGGCACGGCAGGGGGCCGAGACTTCGATAATCCATCTATGGGAGCGAGCTGTGGGAGAAGCTCACTGCAGGCGGGGGGGGAGGGAGGGGAGGGGTAGTGAGTGCCGGCAGGGGTGGTGAAATCGTCTGAGCCGCGCAAAAATTGCTTGCTGCTCCGCGACGTCGAGGGGCTGTCCCGTTGTGCATGCGGATATCACAAGAAGAAAAATTTGTCTCTGACTCCTCTCGTGGCCATGAAGAAAAGCAGGAGCGGCTGTAAGAAAATAAAAGCAGAGGGACTGGCGTGTTGACTTTAGGGCAGGCGTGACCCTAAAGCCTCGGGAACAGCAGACAGCTGAATTCCTCTTGTGTGCCGTGGCTAAGACCATAAAATCCAGTGAGCAAGCTGCGGGCCTCAGGTGTACAAGCAAGCCTGAAGGGCCAGTGTGCAGCAGAAGGAAGGCGGTCAGTGAAGCCATTATTGTCCCGTGCGTGGTGTGCCGTCCTTGTAACTCCCCGGTGCGCGCGCGGGGGTTCCGTGCTTGGGTGGGCCGCTGGAGTGGCGAGTCAGGGTGCAGAATCTTGGTGGACATCGGCGCAGACGGCGCCGATAATATCCAGGTTGAGCTGTGGCTGCAGATTGGCTATGGTGCGTTGGAGCGGTGGGAGGGAATAGACGATCTTTGTTCCTCAGGCTCAGGTGGAGGAGACGTCTTGTGTCCCTCGGCCGGTTCAGCGTGGATGTCCAAACCAGAAGGCTGCGTCGCACAAAGCGTGTGCGTCTTCGGGGTCACCAGTGCAGCGTATGATAAGAAATATAAGCTGCAAATGCTGTGGTTTTAAGTAGAGTTTATTATATCATACCGCCGTCACGAGCTCCGCTCCCGGCGCCATGCATGCGCGCCGGGAGCGAGCCCACGGCTCTCAGAGAAGAAGGACACAATGTCTGCGTCCAGCAGTAGCAGTTGCAGAAGTGAGATTGAGAGAACGAGTTACAGAATCTGTGCAGTATTTATACCCAACTCAAACAATACATCAAAGCAGATTCAGAGCAGTTGGTCTGATCAAAGGGACTGCAGAACAGGCATGAGACATTTGCATTTGTAAGACCTACATAACAATAGGCAGATGCAGTCCTCTGCTCCAGCTTGCAGGACAAAGAGGTTACAAGGCACATCTACATATTGATCTCAGCCTCTAGGTCACAGTAAGGACAGGACGCATGAACACTATAAATGAATGGCACATTACATCACAATACATGAATGGCACATTGCATCACGATACTGAATGGCACATACATCACAATACATGCATGGCACATTACATCACAATACATGATTGGCACATTACATCTCAGTAGCGCAGCGGGAGAAAAACAAGAGAAGAGAGCTGACTGTCCTGTGTGCTGTGGGGGGGTTGAATCAACCCGCCACAAGTGTTCACTTCTTCCTTCTCCCTTTCGAACACTGTATACTGTTACTTTATTGCATTTGTCATTTGTTTTGTTTTTGTTATACTTTTTTGTTCCAAATAAAGTATCTATCTATCTATAAGATAAGATAAGATAAGATAAGATAAGCCTTTATTAGTCCTCACAATGGGGAAAATTCCAGGATTGCAACAGCACAGGGATAGCAACACTCAGAGCAACAATCAGAAGGCAAGAAAAAAACAAGAGCAGCGAGTACACATATGTACATATAAACATAAATATATAGACACACGGTGCGGAGGAAGTTGTAGCTTGATGGAATAAATATATAGATATAAACACACAGTGCGGAGCATTGTAGCTAGATGGAATAAATATATGAATTATATAAACACACACAGTGCGGAGCATTGTAGCTAGATGGAATAGATATGTAAATATATAAACACACATATTGCGGAGCATTGTAGCTAAGATGGAATAAATTTATGAGTATATAAACACAACACAGTGTGGAGCATTGTAGCTAGATGGAATAGATATGTAAATATATTAAACACACGTATTGTGGAGCATTGTAGCTTGATGGAATAAATATGTTGTGGGACACATATGTAGCACTTTAAGCTTCACATCTCAGAGAGAACAAAGAACTGGGTCTCCTTGGAGATAACAGGAGGATGTGAAAATTAGTCTTTGGTATGCCAAGGAGGATGGCCTTGGGGGATTTCCTGGTCTGCCAGAGGACTATGAGGAGGATGTTATAGGATTTAAGGAAGATGCATTGTTACTTGTCATTAAATGCACTGTGACTGTGAGCTTTGAGGGTCCTGGAATTATAAAGGACGAATGTCTGTGTTTTTCCTCTTTCTGCTTAGCTGATGTTGGAAGATTGTGAATAAACCTGACTCGTGAGATAAACTCTGCCTCGTCATTTACACATTTTCACACTGGTGACCCTAAGACGTATCATGGATGAAAGAAATTCCCCCGGGCCAGCCAAGTCATGGAGCTCCCAGCCAAGCGTATGCCGCTACGTCCAGCTACCAGACTTTTGGCAGGACAACCCGCGCTCCTGTTTCCACTTGGCCGAAGCACAGTTTCGCCCTCCGGGGGATAACGGTAGATGACACGGAAGGTTCTACCATCTGATTATCTGTGCTCACATGGTTTTTGGTTGATCTTGTTAACAGGCGCCTGGTTGATGCACTTTCTTTTTATTCTATTTCCCTGTACAGCTCGAGTGGCCCCGCCAACAGCACAAGCCAACGTCACAGCTGCAAGCGGTAAGTTCCACACACTGCTCACTCAGTTCCCAGCACTCACGGTTCCCACATTTTCAGCAGCCGTCGCTAAAAACGGGGTGGAACATTTTATTACTACCACCGGACCACCCATTTTTGCAAAAGCTCGGCACTTGGATTCAGCTAAACTGACCATAGCGCGCGAGGAGTTCGCCAACCTGGAAAGGTTGGGCATCATCAGGCGCTCGAAAAGCCCATGGGCTTCCCCGCTTCACATGGTCCTGAAAGCTGACGGCTCGTGGTGACCTTGCGGAGATTTCCGCAGGTTGAACAACGCCACAGCGCACGACAGCTACCCAATCCCGCATATCCAAGATTTTTCCGTTCATTTGGCGGGGGCGCGCATTTTTTCCAAGATAGACTTGGTCCGCGGTTACCACCAAGTCCCAGTGCGCGCTGAGGACATACCCAAAACAGCAGCAATAACTCCGTTTGGTCTATTTGAGTTTTTGCACATATTATTTGGGCTTAAAGGCGCCGCGCAGACGTTCCAACGCATGATGGACGCGGGTGGTTGTGCGATCTCCCTTCGTATTCGTCTACCTGGACGACATCTTAGTAGCCAGCGCGTCCGAAGACGAACATGAAAACCGCCTCACGGCAGTTTTCCGGAGGTTGGGAGAGCACAGTTTAATAATCAACCCAACGAAGTGTCAGATCGGGGTGACGCAGATTGATTTTTTGGGGCATCACGTCTCTCCAGAAGGAGCGGTTCCACTGCCTGACAAAGTGTGCGCGGTAGCAAATTTTCCCCAGCCACAAACGGTCAAGGCGTTACAGGAGTTTTTGGGAATGGTGAATTTTTATAACCATTTCCTCCCCCGCGCAGCGCAGCTCATGCAACCATTGTATGCCGCACTCAAAAAACAAAAACCCACAAATAAGATCGAATGGTCTCCGGAGCGAGAGCGAGCATTCTCGGAGGTCAAAACAGCCCTGGCAAACGCTGCGTTGTTAGCACATCCAGACCCAACGGCCCGCATAGCGCTCACTACTGACGCGTCAGATGTGGCCATAGGGGCGGTCGTGGAGCAGCATGTAGCCGGGGCTTGGCAGCCGCTCGCCTTTTTTAGCAGGACTTTGCGCGATAGTGAACGAAAATACAGCGCATTCGATAGGGAGTTGTTAGCTCTCCACTCGGCCATTCGCCACTTCCAGTTCTGGCTGGATGGACGCCGTTTCACCGCGTTCGTTGACCACAAGCCACTGACATTCGCGATGGCCAAGGTTTCAGAACCGTGGTCGGGCTGGCAGCAAAGACAGCTGGCCGCCATCTCAGAGTTCCACCGCACAACCGCGTACAATCCGCAGGCTAATGGGTTATGCGAATGTTTTCATAGGTCATTGAAAGCGGCTCTCAGAGCGTCGCTGACGGATGCAAATTGGGTAGACAGGCTACTGTGGGTTTTATTGGGGTTGCGTTCTGCACCTAAAGAGGACTTAGAAGCCTCCCCGGCTGAGCTAGTTTTTGCGCAGCCACTTCGGCTGCCCGGGGAGTTTCTCCCAGATAATCCTGCGCCAGATAGCTCCCCGTCTCAGCGGTTGCAGCGTGGCACGGAATCTGGCACGCTGCCTGCCCCCGTTCACCACAGTTTTCCGCGTGTTTTTGTGCCTAAGGCTTTGAAAAATGCGGAGTTTGTTTTTGTTAGACATGATGCCCATCGCCCACCGCTGCGACCACCTTATGATGGACCATTTAGAGTGCTGGAAACAGGGGACAAGCATTTTTTACAAGATTTGGGGGGCAGGAAGGAAAAGTTTGGCATAAACAGGCTCAAACCCGCCTTTGTGGTGGCGGACGAGGATGTGCTGTTGGCCAGGGCTCCTCGGCGCGGCAGACCCCCTCGGGGACATTCCCCAGAACACCCACAGGGAGTGGCAAACAGTTCTCACCCCCAGACAGCAGTTCCCCAGCAGGATGGCACCGCAGAAGTGGCGAAGCCCGCTTACAGCAGATACGGGAGGAGACTGAGGCCCAAGCAGCACGTGGGTTAATGCGTAATGATTTTATCATGACATGCAGACTGTTATTCTGTTGTTCGATCTTAGATGTTTGGGGGGGGGTCATGTGGGACACATATGTATCACTTTAAGCTTCACATCTCAGAGAGAACAAAGAACTGGGTCTCCTTGGAGATAACAGGAGGATGTGAAAATTTAGTCTTTGGTATGCAAGAGACGGCCTTGGGGGATTTCCTGGTCTGCCAGAGACTATGAGGAGGATGTTATAGGATTTAAGGAAAGATGCATTGTTACTTGTCATTAAATGCAATGTGACTGTGAGCTTTGAAGGTCCTGGATATACAAAGGATGAATGTCTGTGTTTTTCCTCTTTCTGCTTAGCTGATGTTGGAAGATGTGAATAAACCTGACTCGTGAGATAAACTCTGCCTCGTCATTTTCACATTTCCACAATGTAAATATATAAACACACACAGTGTGGAGCATTGTCGCTAGATGGAATAAATATATAAATATATAAACACACACAGTGCGGAGCATTGTAGCTAGATGGAATGAAACAGCATAACCGTCTACTTAGTTATCCTACATGGTATGATTATGTACCCATACATATTGTCATCCTCCATAGCTACCGGTATTTTCCTAGTTGTATACTGGAGGGGACCATTGTGTAAGTCTATTGCGTCTTTTGCATTCAATACTATTAGGTTGTCACGTCTTTTTGCTATCTCTGCGAGCAGCCCTGCTTAGGTTATACAGTCTGACAGCCGTTGGTAGGAAGGACCTGCGAAACCTCTCGGTTGTGCACCTAGGATGATGTAGTCTGCTGCTAAATGAGCTCCTTAGTGCATTCAGTGTGTCCTGCATAGGGTGGAACTCGGACTCCAGCAGAGATGACAGTTTAGCCACCATCCTTCTCTCTCCCATCTCCTCCACTGGGTCAAGGCGCTTCCCCAGGACAGAGCTAGCTTTCTTGATCAGTTTGTTCAGTCTCTTCCTATCGGCTGCTGTAATGCCACTGCCCCAGCAGACCACTCCAAAAGTGATGGCTGATGCCACCACCGTGTCGTAGAATGTCTTCAGCAGCGCCCCTTGTACACCAAAAGACCTGAGTCTCCTCAGTAGGAACAGCCTGCGCTGTCCCTTCTTGTAGAGTGCGTCAGTATTGTGTGATCAGTCTAGTTTATTGCTCAAATGAACACCCAGGTACTTGTAGGATGTCACCATCTCAATGTCTGTTCCCTGGATGTTTACTGGTGCTGTGAGGGGTTGTCCTTGCCTGCGGAAGTCCACCACCAGCTCCTTAGTTTTCCTCGTATTGATCTGGAGGCAGTTCCGATGGCACCAGTCCACAAAGTCCTGGATAAGCCCTCTGTACTCAGCTTCATCTCCGTTGGAGATGAGGCCAACAATCGCAGAGTCATCAGAGAACTTCTGTAGATGGCAGTGTGTTGTGTTGTGTGAGAAGTCCGCAGTATAAAGGGTGAACAGGAAGGGAGCCAAAACCGTTCCCTGGGGGGCCCCCGTGCTACCGATGATCGTGTCGGACACAGTTCTTACAAACTGTGGCCGGTTTGTGAGGTAGTCCAGGATCCATGATGACAGGTGTTGGTCCACCCCTGCGCACAGCAGCTTGTCCTTCAGGATCATCGGTTGGATGGTGTTGAAAGCACTGGAGAAGTCAAAGAACATGATCCTCACTGCATTCCCGGGCTTCTCCAGGTGGGACAGAGAACGGTGAAGGAGGAAGATGACCGCATCCTCCACCCCAATACCATGCTGGTAGGCGAACTGGAGTGGATCTATCGCTGGTCCCACCAGGGGGTGGAGGTGAGCAAAGAGCAGTCTCTCCAGGGTCTTCATCATGTGGGACATCAGGGCCACTGGTCTGTAGCTGTTCAGATCTTTGGGGTGGGAAGTCTTTGGTACAGGTACCACACAAGATGTTTTCCACAACTGTGGTACCCTCCCCAGCTTCAGGCTCAGGTTGAAGATGTGCTCCACAATCCCACACAGCTGGTCTGCACAGGACTTGAGGAGCTTTGCACTGATGCCGTCCGGTCTCGAGGCCTTCCTCGCCTTGATCTTCCTCAGCTCCGTCCTCACCTGGGTCTTAGTGAGGGTCAGGTTGGGGGCTGTGTGTTGGGAGTGGGGGGGGGGGGTGATGGTGGAGTGGGGAGTAGGCAGCAGGACTTGATGTCTTCAGAGGCAGCAGTGGTTGTTGTGCAGTCGGGGGGGAGGGCGGTTGGTCAAACCTATTAAAAAACAGATTCAGATTGTTCGCCCACTCCCTGCCCCCTGTGGCCTGGGAGGAGGTATTCTGGAGCCCAGAGATGGTTTTAAGGTTTCTCCAGACCCCGCTGATGCCGCTCTGTTGCAGCTTGTCCTCCATCTTCTTCCTGAAGCTGTCCTTGCCTTCTCTGATCTTTTTCCTCAGCTCCCTCTGTACAGACTTCAGCATCTCCCTGTTCCCCGACCTGAAGATCCTCTTCTTCTCTCTCAGAAGTGTTTTTATCTCAGGGTTGATCCAGGGTTTGTTGTTTGAGCAACACCGTATGGTCTTGGTGGGAATGGTGTTGTCCACACAGAAGCTGATGTAGTCCATGATGGTGTGAGTGAGGCCATCGATGTCCTCACCATGTGGATCACAGAGCTGCTCCCAGGCGATGGTTTCAAAATAGCCCTTTCGAGCGTCCATTGCCTCCTCAGACCATAACTTCACTGTGCACCTATGTTTGTCTATCTATCCATCCATCCATCCATCCATCCATCTACCATTGTTGATGTTTTCTACCACTTCCATCCTGTGTGTACAATGGGGCAGCCAAGCGCTGTGTTCTGTCGATGACATAACAACATGGCCGGGGGGGTTTCCAGCCACTGACGCAATTGGTGACGTGGCGCTCTTGAAAACGTCAGATATTCACGTGAAAAGAAGCCTGTTTGACTTAGAACTGCACAGACCAACCTATTTTGTCATATTGTATTGTGTTGAAAAATTAGATGAAGTCAAAAGCGTGTCATCAGACCTTGAAACCGCAGCTTATATTTCCCACCCATGTTCCATCTAAGAATTAAAAAAAATAAATAAAAGTGATTACAAATCAAAACAAAGCCAGGACAAAACGTGGCAAAACAAAACTAAGCAACAGCACAACACAGAATAGATATGAAATATACATGTTCCTCTGAAATGATATTGTTTCTCCCTTATTTGGAACAACTTTTGGATATTTGCGGGCAGTGATAGATTCTTCACTTTAAACATTATTACTGCAGTTTTAAAATCAACCAGATCTTTCAACTTGAGAGCTTTTAATTTAAAAAAAGCGAGTTTGTTGGTTCCCTGTAAGCAGCTTTGTTTATTATTCTAATAGCTCTCTTCTGAAGCATAAAGACTGGATATATGTTTGTTTTATATGTATTTCCCCATACTTCAGTACAATATGTCATGTATGGGAGTATTAATGAATGATACAAAGTATATAGGGTGGGTTGATTCAGCAAATATTTCACTCTGTGTAGTACTGCAGCACGGTGGCGCAAGGTGGCGCAGTGGTTAGCACAGTGGCAGCACAGCAAGAAGGTCATGGGATCGATTCCACCCTTGACCATCGTGGGTTCGATCCCACCCCCAGACCATCGGTGACCCTTCTGTGTGGAGTTTGCATGTTCTCCCCGTGTCTGTGTGGGTTTACTCCGGGCACTCCGGTTTCCTCCCTCATGCCAAAAACATGCAAGTTAGGTTAATTGAATCAAAACTGGGGATTCTAAATTGTCCTTAGGTATGGATGCGAGAGTGAATGGTTGTCTGTTTCTCTGTGTTGGCCCTGCAATGGACTGGCGATCTGTCCAGGGTGTACCCTGCCTCTCGCCCAAAGATGCTGGGATAGGCTCCAGCCCCCCCGCGACCCGAAAGGATTAAGCGGTAGAAGATGGATGGATGGATGGATTGTATTGCGATTGATTTGGATATTTTACCATTAATATAATTAATATGTGACTTCCAACACAATTTATATTATGTCTGTATGACGTTATCATTATCATTGCTAGTACATACTCATGCATACCCATCCATGCCCGTAGAAACCAAGTATAAGCATTTCTGCATGCCCGTTACTGAAGGGTCTCAGACGGCTGTGTTGTTCAGTCATGCCTGCGGCGTACTGCTCGAACCTGAGGTCTTTCATCTTCATGGCATCTTTTCTGACATGCAGCAGTTCTCCTCACTCTATTTTTCTCCATCTGGTGGGTTTTCTTCTTCGTTGAGACCACTGGTTGAGGGATAGGTGCGTCGTAATTCCAGTTCATGGACAGGATCATGAAAATAGATCTGAGCAAAAAGTGGCTTTCGACCCTGTTCAGGGAGACCTGTGCATGCCCGTAGAAACCAAGAAATCGGAGCACCCAGAGAAAATCAGCACTTTGCTTGATTTTACACATTTGTAGTGTAGACTGCCACTCTTCAAGGTTACACATTTTTACTGTGTCAGCACCTCTTTAAAAACAACATTGCTCAGAAAGTGACGCTTTTGCTTCGTTTCTTCATCTTGAGCAAGAATACGAAGACTGCTTGATCTGCCAAGTCTGCTCGCGGCAACGTAGAATTGGCCATGGCTGAAGAAATCTCTTGAGCAGAAAACACCAACACGCTGTAAAGACTGGCCCTGAGACTTATTCACAGAACTTCAGCTGTGTCATCTTCACAGGTCTTTCCTGACGTGCAGCAGTTCACCTCAATCTATTGCTCTCCATTTATGTAGCATCTGGTTTAAATTAGTGTGTCCTATTCTTAATTGGATGATGAGTATCTCTTCTTTCCTGTTTCTGGCAACTCTCATTCCACAGTTTACGTACTTTTGAATGTCATAAAGATGTCTTCCTGTATCTATTGAGTCCCAATATTCTTGCCACTTTTCAACTATATAATTTGTAATTATTGATTTGTCTTCTGCCTT
This sequence comes from Pholidichthys leucotaenia, assembly GCA_020510985.1. NCBI lineage: Eukaryota > Metazoa > Chordata > Actinopteri > Cichliformes > Pholidichthyidae > Pholidichthys > Pholidichthys leucotaenia. Next base: position 284,110,782 of record CM035848.1, on the reverse strand, counting down.
ACTGAGTGAGATTTCCAGATTTACTGCTTTGAATGGGTGTGGTTTAAAGTAGAGTGTTGTATTTGGTCTCAGCTTCTCTGTGCCTTGCCTGGCGTGCAGAGTTGGCGGCCAGCCAACTATTCCGCATCTCCTGGGTCTCAGCTTGTCTGTGCCTTTGCGTGGCGTGCAGCGTTCCTCACTTTGCGGGCATTTTGGGCTTCAAGTAACTCAGTACGTGCATCACTTTGCAGGCATTTTGGGCTTCAAGTAACTCAGTACGTGCATGGCGCACAGCGACACGTTTCCTGTCTGTCTGTGCATCCCTTGTCTGTTGTACCATATGCTGGTGAAGGGTCTCCTCCTGTGGCAGGCATCATAGGACACTACATCATAGGTAGACAGGCATCGTGAGTGATGGTCTGTATGACATCATAAAGACATCCAGGCTGGCATCATAGGACACTACATCACAGGTAGCCAGTCCTATTGCCTATATGACGGCGTCACCTATATGACATCATTGCGAGTCCTTTGTACCCTGAGATCATAGGATCATCATAGGACATCCTGCAGACATCATAGGCCGTCCTGTGATGTCCTATGATTGTGACAGACACAGACATTTCTAGAATTTATAGTGACTCATACATACCCGTGCATACTCGTCCATGCCCGTAGAAACCAAGTATAAACAAGTATTTGTGCATACCCGTGGCTGAAGGGTCTCCTCCTGTCTCAGACGGCTGTATTGTTCACAGTCATGCCTGCGGCGTACTGCTGTGCAGCAGTTCTCATTCTATTGCTCTCCATCTGGTGAGTCTTCTTCTTCTTCTTCTCTCAGTTACTGGCGGACAGCAAACAAGTGAAAGGTGCATACCGCCACCTACTGTACAAGAGTGTGTATCATTATGTCATCTGAGCCCGACCTCTGGTGGGTATTCTTCTTCTTCTTCATTCAGACCACTGGCTGAGGGATAGATGCATCGTAATTCCAGTGTTGGCGGCCAGCCAACTATTCCGCATCTCCTCAGTCTCAGTTTCTCTGTGCGTTGCCTAGGATGTCTGCATAGGACATCATGCAGACATCATAGGAGCATCATAGGCGGCCTATGATCGTGACACACACACAGACAAGAGATTTCTTGAATTTATAGAGTGATGATGATGATGATGTAGTTGTGACATCACTGCTACATGTCTGTGTTATGTCAGTGTGCTTTTGACACACTAGTACCTGTGCATGCCCGTTCATACCCGTGCATGCCCGTAGAAACCAAGTATAAGCATTTCTGCATGCCCGTAGAAAGCAGGTGAAAGCAAACACGTCACTATTCATTCAGTGATGCCTGCCTTTGCTCTTTGATGATGTCATAGGGATCTTTGATTATGTCATAGCGAATCCTATGATCTTTGATGATGTCATCATATAGACACCATAGGCTGATGGCATAGCGAATCCTATGATGCCTGCATGTGATGTTTGATGATGTTATAGCGAGTCCTATGATCTTTGATGTCATAGCAAGTCCTATGATCATGAGTGATGCCTGTGTTTAATCTTTGATGTCCTATGATTGTGTGTGAGCGTGAGTGATGCCTGCCTTTGATCTTTGATGATGTCATAGCGAGTCCTATGATTGTAAGTGATGCCTGCCTTTGATCTTTGATGTCGTATGATCGTGAGTGATGCCTGCCTTTGATCACACACAGATTTTCTTGAATCACTCTATACAATGGTGTCTATATGACGTCATATTAGAGATCATAGGAACGTCATAGGCAATCCTATGATCTTTCAGCGAGTCCTATGGTCGTGACACACAGACAGATAGAGTAATGATATAGAGTGAAGTACATGGCGGAAGAAGAACTTGAAATTTGTCACAATGTCTCCTCAACCTTCAGCTGCAGTTGCCCTGAACCTTTCCAAAGGTTCCCTACTGGGAGAAGACTTTGAGATTATAAAGTTTTTGGGTGAAGGTGCATTTGGATTTGTGGCCAAATGCAAAAATATTAAAAATGGCAACCTTAGAGTGATAAAAGTCGTCAAAAAGGAATCAGATGAAATATTCACTGCCAAGAAGGAGATCTCAATCCTTAAAAAATTCCAACATTTAAATCAGGCCACGTCACACCTGATTAATTTCGACGGATTTTTTTCCCACCACGAGGAAATCTGTCTCAGTTTTGAGATACTGGACATTAGTCTGGAAGACTTCCTACAGGAGCAGGGTCAGTTTTTGGTGGAGGATTTGAAGTCAGTAGTGCAACAGCTGGCCACAGCACTCAACCACCTAAAAACACTTTGCATCATTCACGCTGGCATGAAACCAGACAATATCATGATTGTCAATCGACACCAGATACCATTCCAGGTTAAGATCATAGACTTTGGATTAGCTGTACAGCGTCCTAGGCCAGAGACAGACATCGAACCCGAGATCCTAATGGGAACCACGGCTTTCATGGCCCCAGAAATGCTTCTCGGTCTTCCTTACAATGAGGCCATCGACATGTGGGCACTCGGGCTGATCGTCACTGAGCTGGCCGTCGGAACTACGCTGTATCCTGCAGAGGAACCGTATGACATGATACGATATATCATTCTCACTCAGGGCCAGCCCTCGGATGAGATGCTTGACTGTGGTTATGGCACGGAAGAGTATTTCAGAGAGCCAACAAGTGAGGACTCAAACACGACAGTACAGCGATGGATCTTAAAAACCGAGGAGGAGATAGAAAAGGAGACAAAGCACAAATACGAGGATAAGAGAACTCTGAAGCTTTCCTCCCTGGATGAGCTAAAACACCACATGGTCACAGATCAGGAAGACAAATCTGACATGGATTTGCTGGTTGATCTGATCAAGCAAATGACAGACCTGGATCCTAGATGGAGAATAACACCAATGGGTGTGTTAAAACATCCGCTGTTTAAACGAACAGACGATGGCGTGAAACCAATGAAGAAGCTTAAGAAAAGGAACTTCCTTCACAGGTTTTTTAGGGGAAACAACAAGCAAAAAGAGGAACAGAAGGACCAAGAAAAGAGGGACAATTGGGCAGAAGAACGAGAGGGTGATAAACATTTCCAGATAGAAGTGGAGCATCTCTGGGCAGAAGCTAAACAAATGCAGGATGATACGGACAAAATGGTGGAAAAGATACAAAATCTGATGAACCAGCTGGATGAACTCAGGAAGGAACTTTCAGATCTTCAGAAAAATGGCGAGCTGGGAGAAGTAAATCCTAAACGGATGAAAGAAAACAAAAAAGGAAGGGACTATTGAAGTTCTTCAAATAAAACAAAAAGCCAAAAGAGGAGCAGAAAGAGGAAAAAATTAGGGGAGAATATGAGAAAAAACAAGTGGAGGACAAGCAGGAAAAAAAAGGTTTTGGTTCTGGTAGATGTCCAAGGAGGAGATTTAACAGATGTTGAATCAACAGTGGAGTAAAATCCCCATGTCTCAATGCACTAGGGGTGGTGTGGATTTCCTCCACAGGTGTTGGTTTGCATCTCAAAGCCTTTAAAAAAAAATTGCAGCACGGTGAACTGCTGCAGCTTCATGCTGGGAGGGTTTGGGTTTAAGCCTTGGTTTGAGTCCAGGTCAAGCCCTCCCTGTGTGGAGTTTGCACAGTCAAGCCATGCTGCAGGGGTTTCTTCCGGAGGTCTGGTTAACCCCACCACCACCAACAACAACAACAATCTGAAGAGGTGCTTCATCACAGCTCTAGATGTGACCAACCTGTGGGCAGGAGAAATGTAGAAAGTTACTATAGTGCTACTACGGGCTGGTTTATGCACGCAGTGTTTGGGCAGCATATCGCTAGACTCGGCTATCCGTGCGTCTGCTTTGAGTGCTAACTGAGACTTGCTAATGTTATAATAAATAAACAGTGAAGATTACTTGGTTAGATACTACACATAGTGCTTGCATACCGTGGGGGAAAAAAAATATTTAGTCAGCCACCAATTGTGCAAGTTCTCCCACTTAAAAGATGAGAGAGGTCTCCAATTTGCATCATAGGTATACCTCAACTATGAGAGACAAAATGAGAAAAAAAAAATCCAGAAAATCACATTGTCTGATTTTTAAAGAATTTATTTGCAAATTATGGTGGAAAATAAGTATTTGGTCACCTACAAACAAGCAAGATTTCTGGCTGTCACAGACCTGTAACTTCTTCTTTGAGAGGCTTCTCTGTCCTCCACTTGTTACCTGTGTTAATAGCACCTGTTTGAACTCGTTATCAGTATAAAAGACACCTGTCCACAACCTCAAACAGTCAGACTCCAAACTCCACTATGGCCAAGACCAAAGAGCTGTCAAAGGGCACCAGAAACAAAATTGTAGACCTGCACCAGGCTGGGAAGACTGAATCTGCAATAGGTAAGCAGCTTGGTGTGAAGAAATCAACTGTGGGAGCAATTATTAGAAAATGGAAGACATACAAGACCACTGATAATCTCCCTTGATCTGGGGCTCCACGCAAGATCTCACCCTGTAGGGTCAAAATGATCACGAGAACGGTGAGCAAAAATCCCAGAACCACACGGGGGGACCTAGTGAATGACCTGCAGAGAGCTGGGACCAAAGTAACAAAGGCTACCATCAGTAACACACTATGCCGCCAGGGACTCAAATCCTGCAGTGCCAGACGTGTCCCCCTGCTTAAGCCAGTACATGTCCAGGCCCGTCTGAAGTTTGCTAGACAGCATTTGGATGATCCAGAAGAGGACTGGGAGAATGTCCTATGGTCAGATGAAACCAAAATAGAACTTTTTGGTAAAAACTCAACTTGTCGTGTTTGGAGGAGAAAGAACACCATACCTACTGTGAAGCATGGGGGTGGAAACATCATGCTTTGGGGCTGTTTTTCTGCAAAGGGACCAGGACGACTGATCCGTGTAAAGGAAAGAATGAATGGGGCCATGTATCGTGAGATTTTGAGTGAAAACCTCCTTCCATCAGCAAGGGCATTGAAGATGAAACGTGGCTGGGTCTTTCAGCATGACAATGATCCCAAACACACCGCCCGGGCAATGAAGGAGTGGCTTCATAAGAAGCATTTCAAGGTCCTGGAGTGGCATAGCCAGTCTCCAGATCTCAACCCCATAGAAAATCTTTGGAGGGAGTTGAAAGTCCGTGTTGCCCAGTGACAGCCCCAAAACATCACTGCTCTAGAGGAGATCTGCATGGAGGAATGGGCCAAAATACCAGCAACAGTGTGTGAAAACCTTGTGAAGACTTACAGAAAACGTTTGACCTCTGTCATTGCCAACAAAGGGTATATAACAAAGTATTGAGATGAACTTTTGTTATTGACCAAATACTTATTTTAAAACCATAATTTGCAAATAAATTCTTTAAAAATCAGACAATGTGATTTTCTGGATTTTTTTTCTCATTTTGTCTCTCATAATTGAGGTATACCTATGATGAAAATTGGAGACCTCTCTCATCTTTTATGTGGGAGAACTTGCACAGTTGGTGGCTGACTAAATACTTTTTTACCCTACTGTATACATCAGTTACTTGCACATACACAAGCTCTGCACACATACACACATGTACACACACACAAGCTCTACAGGTTAGTCTCTGTTCCTGCTTCCATATATGGGCATGGTGAGAGACAGGAACCAACAGGATAGAAGTCATAAAAACGAGGAGACCCTGGGCGCCATCTGAATGCCAGGAGGACAGTTTGGACATGTATTGTTGGAAAGTTACTAGGAAACAGTAACCTATATGTAGTTGTGAACTTCTTTGTTCTGGGTCCTTTCCAGGAGAGGGAGCTGGAGGGGACCCGTGGTGTGTTCACTGACTCCCTGCGTGGTTCAATAAAAGTTAAGCTGAGAAATAGTATTTCTTCTGTGATTATTGGTTGATTAACTGAAAAGATTCTGCTAACTGTTCCAATTAATTTTTACACTAACTTGCTTTAAAAGGATGAAAAAAAAACGCTTTTCAAAAATGCCGTTACCCTTGGTTGATGAAGCTTTTGATACAGCATTGTATGTTGTATCTGTAGGGATGTTATCCTGCCTGTATGTCGTTGTTACCGGTCGATCATTGGGGTTTTCTCTGAATTACTTGTGATCCATGTCTCATGTATCTAACACAGGGATGGGCAACTCTGGTGGTAGTGAGGGTCACAAAAATTTTTCCTCACTTCTTGAGGGCCATGTAAACCTTCCATGGGAGGGGGAATTATTTCCTGCACAGTCAAGTTTCACAATTAAAACTAAAATTATAAATGAAAATAAAAGCTACTCATTATTTTATCATATTAGAATTAAAATTACTGGTAAATTATATCTGCCCTGCAATGGACTGGCGATCTGTTCAGCGTTTACCCTGCTTCTCGCCCCAAAATGTTGGTATAAAAAGAGACCGAGATAAAATTCACAAAAATAATAAATAAAATACATAACAACAATTAGGTGCATTTTTATATTCGTTACCCCCCCCCCACACACACACACACACACACTGAATTTTATCGAATTTGAGCACATTGCATACTGTACCAAACACACATGACCAACCGAGAGTAGGGATCCTAATTACAGGAAACACCAACATAAAAGTATCCTATTAGGATGAAGTGGTATGAGAGCAGCGCTAAACTCCCAATCCAACAACTGGTAACAGGGTGCCTTGTACACCCCAGAAAACCCCAATACAGCTGCAAACAGTAATTGGTCTAGAGAAAAGAAAAACATCTTGAATGAATGAATGAATGAATGAATCTTTATTTATTTCGGATAGATTAAAAGTACAGGTTAAAAGAAACAGAATAATATAACAAAGGGGGAAAGAAAATCCAACAAGGTCAAATTAGACAATAACTCCTCTGATTATACAGTTCAACATAAGTTATCCGAAATGGGTGATGGCTGAAGCCACAGCTTATATTGCCCACCCATGTTCCATCCAAGAATTCAAAAGAAAACACAAAACAAGAGTGATTACAATTCAGAACAAAGCTAAGACAAAATGTGACAAAAAAAACTAAGCTACAACACAACGCAGGCTGGATATGACAATCCTTATGTGATTTTACATGTCATCTTGTATATATGTTTGGAGTATTTCTTCCTTTAGTTTTTGTTTAAACTGTCCAAGCGTTGTACATGATTTTAATTCAGGTCCAAAATCGTTCCATAATCTGACTCCTTGCACTGAAACACAGTGTTGCTTGGTGGTAGTTCTCACTGAAGGTTTTTGAAATATTCATGTTCCTCTGAAATGATATTGTTTCTCCCTCATTTGGAACAACTTTTGGATATTTGCGGGCAGTGATAGATTCTTCACTTTAAACATTATTACTGCAGTTTTAAAGTCAACCAGATCTTTCAACTTGAGAGCTTTTAATTTAAGAAAAAGTGGGTTTGTTGGTTCCCTGTAAGCAGCTTTGTTTATTATTCTAATAGCTCTCTTCTGAAGCATAAAGACTGTATATATGTTTGTTTTATATGTATTTCCCCATACTTCAGTACAATATGTCATGTATGGGAGTATTAATGAATGATACAAGGTACATAGTGTGGGTTGATTCAGCAAATATTTCACTCTGTGAAGTATTGCAATTGATTTGGATATTTTACCTTTAATATAATTAATATGTGACTTCCAACACAGTTTATTATCAATTATTACTCCAAGAAATTTAGTTTTGGATACCCTTTCAATCTCTACACCATTTACACTGAGTTTAGATACTGAGCTGATGCGGGGTAATCATAAGCCCTGGATGACTGCAGAGGTGCGCTCGCTGCTTACAGCCAGAGATGCAGCCTTCAGAGCGAAGGACAGGATCGCCCTCAGATTGCCCTCTGAGCGATATTGTGCTTTATCACAGCGTGATTAATCAGCTTTATCAGGCATGCGCTATAGCGCATGATTCGCTTGCGCACGCTCAAGCGAATCACGGTTCGAATTTTGTCACGACATACCTGTCAAGTGATACGGTTTCGCCGTATTTTAATACGGGGAAAATGCAATTTTAGCAAATACGGGCGTATTGCCATTTCTGTACGCCAAAAAGAAAAATATACGGGAAAAAAAATTATTGAGAGTGTGGAGGAACACCTCATGTGTGACCCCCACAGCGTACGGGGCAGGCAGAGCGCTCAGCGTGAGAGGTATGGACTGATCATTATGCAGATGCGCCTCGCATCTTCTTCTGTCCTGCACCTCAGGAACAGAGGGGAACCCCGGTGCCACATGCTGGAGTGATATCGTGCTTTATCATAGCGTGATTAATATATATGTCAGCTTTATCAGGCGTGCGCTAGAGCGCGTGATCACAGACATGTCTCATGCACGCGCTTTGAGTGATATCGTGCTTTATCATAGCGTGATTAATATATATGTCAGCTTTATCAAGCGTGCGCTGTAGTGCGTGATCACAGACAATCAGAGTGACGGAAAGGTGGCTGCCAATCGGCGCCAACAGCCTCCACTGAGCATTTAAACATTTTTACACATTCATACCCAGTGTTATGGGCACTGGAGGCAATGCGGGTGAAGTGTCTTGCCCAGGGACACAACGGCAGGATATCTGGGGAGAGCGTGATGCGAACCGCCAACCATCGGGTTATTAGACGACCTGCTCTACCTTCTGAGCCGCTGCCGCCCCACTTTTTCCTCAACTTTCCCTCTTTAGGAAAGCTATGGAGGCTCACCCCGCTCTCTTTATTTCCCTTTGATTGGAAATTACATCCAAAAGCTGCGCAATGTGGCATTTTCACTGACAAATGGCAGTAGTTCGTAGCGTCGCTTCTTGGCTTGTATAAGACAGAAAAAACGGCTGCAACCATTCTACGCCACTACCCAGAATGCATTGCGACGTAAACAAAAATCGTAATAAAGTTTTTTAAAAATATATAAAACTGGGAATTATTTTCAAAAAAATTATATTATAGTTATGTTACTAACATAAAAATAAAGCATATAGAGCTAACATGCCAATATAATCGGAGTTCCTTTTAACAATTTCAATGACCTCTCTCTCGTCTGTGTTCTTTATGAAAATGGAGTCTTTTATAGCAGTGTTATTGCTTATTGTATCACCTGTAGGCGCTGTAATGGGTATTTCTCGAGCCAAATTAGGACCAATGTTAACAAAAAAGTTATTAAATTCATCTGCAGGTGAAGCTGCATTCACACTCTGAGTGGTTTTATTATTTTTTGAAAAATCGGCTGGGTAGCTTGTATTTCTGCTTTTATTTCCAAGAATACTGTTAAGTATTGTCCATGTAGTTTTAATATTGTCTCTGTTTTTCTCCAGTTCTTTACTGTAATAGTCTCTCTTACTACATCTTATTATACATGTTAACTTATTTTTCTATGTTTTATACTGCTGCTATATCTTATCTGCTATATCTTAATGTGGCACTGTAAAACAAAAACAATGAACCATACAAGAAACTAGACACTAATCAGTAAGAACCTGAAACACAGACTTGCACATGGATTTAACATCAAGTTTATCTCGAATAACATCCTGCCTTGACATGGTTTGTATCAGTCTGTTCACAGGTTTGACAAGTTGGCCAAATCTTGACCTGACTTGAGTAGTAGCTTCTGAAGGATTGACATAACTTGAGGAGTCTTGTGCACTGCCAAAAGTACCCAAGGCACCATCAGGTTGGGTCAACTCAGAAACAGCAGGTTCTGACATTCTCAAGTCTGAGGCAACATCCACAGCAGTGACAGGGACAGGGTCACAAGTTGAAGGCTGTGTATCGACACTGTCATCAACATGGAGTTCGGGGGCCACATGGGGGTCAGATGTCACTCTCATCACGTCAGCGGCATCCATCTCTGACAGGCTAGGTACAGACACTTGTGTGACCCACTCACGGGTTCTGAGCTCTGAGTTCACCGGCTCTGGAGTAGGAAGAGAGCCCTGGCTTTCTGTCTCTTGTGCAGAAATGTCAGTGTTAGCAGCGAGGCTTGCATCATCAGCAGAAGCAGCAACATCATATCTTCCAGTCACAGACTCACTGCTATCTATTTGGAATTTTTCATTCCAAATCAATGGTCACTCAGTCACCCCGTCCTCCTTGGCCAGAAACCTCAGCATTATCATGGACCCCACCCTCTCCTTCACATCTCACATCAACCATATCACCAAAACATCATTTTTTCATCTTTGTAATATTGCACGCCTCCATCCCACCCTTTCCCCCTCTGCTGCTGAAATACTTATCCATGCCTTCATCACCTCCAGACTTGATTACTGTAACAGCATTCTGTATGGACTTCCTTCCACCATCGTCCAAAAACTACAGTATGTCCAAAACTCAGCCGCCCACCTACTTACTCACTCCCTCTCCAGAGACCACATCACTCCTCTCCTCGGTCAGCTCCACTGGCTCCCTATCCAACAGTGCATCAACTTCAAGATCCTCCTCATCACCTATAAAGCTCTTCATAACCTTGCCCCCTCATACCTAACTGACCTTCTGTCTCGTCATTCCCCTACTCGTCTCCTCCGCTCTGCTGACACTTGCCTTCTCACCCCCATCACCAAGACAAAATTCCGCACCCTGGGTGATAGATCATTCGCCATTGCCGCACCAACCCTCTGGAATTCCTTGCCCCTTCACATCCGGTCCACCAACACACTTGCTTCCTTCAAAAGTCAACTCAAAACCCATCTCTTCAAATCTACCTACGAAAATTGACTGCCTCTTCTACCTTTGTGTACCTACCTTGCCTGTTTACCCATTCACTATATGTTTGTTCCTATGCTACTTTGTAAAGCGTCTTTGAGTATTTAGAAAAGCGCTATATAAGACTGATGTATTATTATTATTATTATTATTATTATTATTATTATCTCCTGTGCAGGCAGGGTCAGTAGATCCAGATGCTGATGGCGAGGAAACAAAGTCAGACATGGAACTCAGGACATCAACAGGGGGGACATTAGCAGGCATCAGGAAGTTTCTGTGGACCACCCGTTCCTGGCCTGTGAGCGTGTTACAGACCCTGTACGTGTGTGTCTCTTGTTTTATGTCCACCACAGTGTAAATTGTTGGTTCCCAGTGATCAGCAAGCTTTTTCTTGCCCCGTTCTTTCCTGTTGGCCAAGAGAACCCTGTTGCCGAGCTTGATACTGGACCCTTTCACCTTTAGATTGTAGAGTTGCGCATGTCTCTTTTGTTCTTTCACAGCACTATCCTGTGCGATCAACATGGCTTCTTTAAGATCTTCAACCAGAGAGGACACATACCTGTCATAATTCACCACAGCAGAATTGTGAAGCACAGAGCAAAACAGGACATCGACAGGCAAGTGAGGGACTCTGTCGAACATGAGGTAGAAGGGTGGATAGCCTGTGGTCTCATGGGCTGTGCAATTGTACATAAATCACAGAGTTTGCAGTCGTCGTGGCCAGTCAGCTTTCTCGCCAGGGGACAGTGCACGGATCATACCTCCGAGCATTCGATTAAAGCTCACTGCACTCCCATTTCCCATCGGGTGATATGGTGTTGTGTGTGATTTTCTGACACCAGAGACTTTAAGCAGCTCACTTATCAGTTGGCTCTCAAAATTGGCACCTTGGTCGCTGTGTATACATTCAGGGAAGCCAAAAACACAGAAGAACCGGTCCCAGAGAACTCAAGCAACTTGTTGGGCCATTTGGGTGAAATGGTCCATTATGATCAGTACATCAATAGATCTGTTTTTGGAGCCTTCTGCAGACCAAAAATCGATGCAGATTAGCTCTAGAGGTCTGGTCGACGTGATGTTTTCTAGAGGGGCTCGACCCTCAGGCTTGGTGGTCTTGTTCAGAATGCAACGCTAACAGTGATGTACAAATTCCCAAACATCTCTGTCTAGATTGAGCCAGAAAAACCGCTGTCTAGTTAGACTCAGGCTTCTAAACTGAGCCGGATGGCCAGCCATGTCATGCACCCCATTTAACCCTTTGAGTGTGTAGAATTTTTGGTAGGAAAACGCAGAGTTTGTTGACCTCAAATCTTCAAATGACAATAGCTTCAGAACGGTAATAGAGGCAAAGTCCCAATTACAAAAATGTTGCAGAGGAACCCAAGTGTCTGTCAAGTAAACTTGCATCCATGCATTGTGCATAATTGGACCTAATTTGCATATTTCAACAATCCAAATTTTATTATAACACTATAGCTTCAGAATGATTATAGTTAGATGCACAGTCCCAATTACAGAAGTGTTGCAGAGGCACCCAAGTGTCTGCCAGGTGAACTTGCATCAATGCATTGTGCATAATTGAACCTCATTTGCATATTGTGACAATCCAAATTTTACAACACTATAGCTTCAGAATGAGTATAGTTAGATAAACAGTCCCAATTACAAAAGTGTTGCAGAGGTACCCAATTGTCTGCCAGGTGAACTTGAATCCATGCATTGTGCATAATTGGACCTAATTTGCATATTGTGACAATCCAAATTTTGCAACACTATAGCTTCAGAATGATTATAGTTAGATGCACAGTCCCAATTTCAAAAGTGTTGCAGAGGTACCCAAGTGTCTGCCAGGTGAACTTGCATCCATGCATTGTGCATAATTGGACCTAATTTGCATATTGTGACAAATCAAATTTTGCAACACTATAGCTTCAGAATGATTATAGTTAGATGCACAGTCCCAATTTCAAAAGTGTTGCAGAGGTACCCAAGTGTCTGCCAGGTGAACTTGCATCCATGCATTGTGCATAATTGGACCTAATTTGCATATTGTGACAAATCAAATTTTGCAACACTATAGCTTCAGAATGGTTATAGTTAGATAAACGGTCCCAATTACAAAAGTGTTGCAGAGGTACCCAAGTGTCTGCCAGATGAACCTGCATCCATGCATTGTGCATAATTGGACCTAATTTGCATATTGTGACAAATCAAATTTTGCAACACTATAGCTTCAGAATGATTATAGTTAGATGCACAGTCCCAATTTCAAAAGTGTTGCAGAGGTACCCAAGTGTCTGCCAGATGAACCTGCATCCATGCATTGTGCATAATTGGACCTAATTTGCATATTGTGACAAATCAAATTTTGCAACACTATAGCTTCAGAATGGTTATAGTTAGATAAACGGTCCCAATTACAAAAGTGTTGCAGAGGTACCCAAGTGTCTGCCAGGTGAACTTACATCCATGCATTGTGCATGATTGGACCTAATTTGCATATTGTGACAATCCAAATTTTATTATAACACTATAGCTTCAGAATGATTATACTGTAGTTAGATGCACAGTCCCAATTACAAAAGTGTTGCAGAGGAACCCAATTGTCTGCCAGGTGAACTTGCATCCATGCATTGTGCATGATTGGACCTAATTTGCATATTGTGACAATCCAAATTTTGCAACACTATAGCTTCAGAATGATTATAGTTAGATGCACAGTCCCAATTACAAAGGTGTTGGAGAGGTACCCAAGTGTCTGCCAGGTGAACTTGCATCTTTGCATTGTGCATAATTGGACCTAATTTGCATATTGCAGCAATCCAAATTTTATTATAACACTAAAGCTTCAGAATGATTATACTGTAGTTAGATGCACAGTCCCAATTACAAAAGTGTTGCAGAGGAACCCAAGTGTCTGCCAGGTGAACTTGCATCCATGCATTGTGCATAATTGGACCTAATTTGCATATTTCAACAATCCAAATTTTATTATAACACCATAGCTTCAGAATGATTATAGTTAGATGCACAGTCCCAATTTCAAAAGTGTTGCAGAGGAACCCAAGTGTCTGCCAGGTGAACTTGCATCCATGCATTGTGCATAATTGGACCTAATTTGCATATTGCACCAATGAAATGTTCAATACCTTCCAGAAAAAAGTCACAGATGACAGAGAAGGTTGTGATTTCAGAAATTTTATTTACCAATGTGCATAACACCAGGCAAAGTCAATATAATCAAAACACACATTAGTAATGTATTGGTAAAAAAAAGTCATTGGTCATTGTGGTGATTTTGTCAGTATCTGCCCTCATCTGTCAAAGTGGCAGAGTTTGAAGTTCTTCAGTGTGCGGTAACACTCAAAGCAAGGCACAGCACACAGTCCTACCCCACACTGAGCACACCTGAAGTGCGTCTGGCGATGACCTTGGTGATGGCTCTGATCCAAACACACTACACAGTCTGGACGTGAACCAGTACTTTCGGCCATAAAGTGCCATTCAGTCAGTCTCTGTGGCGTCTCCAAAGCTTGCTGTGAAGGCCTTCCAGCTCTCTTGCCCTCACTCCTCTTGTGCCCCTCAAGCAAACTTATGATGAGTTCCTGAATGAATAGCTTCAGGGGCTTGTGTGGACCAGCAGTGCACCTAGTGTACAGGATGTGGGAGTTCACAACGCAGATGCTCATGAATGAGTTGAAAGTGCGGCTGTACCATTTCTTGGCCCTGAGTGGAAACAGGTATGTTTTCATTCATTGGTCAGCTCTGTCTACTCCTCCCATGCAGGCGTTTTAGCTGTCCACACACACAGGCTCGTTTATGTTATGGAAACCAGTCGCACTTCCCTTTGTGCAAATGCGTTTCCAGACATGTGTTGGCATGGATGGATGAGAGCATGGTGACACGCTTCGTGTCATGCCACACACAGGCCAGCAGTTTGTCGTGCCGCATGAAAACTGGGTCATCTCCCCTTCTCAAAGGCAACGGGGCTGGTCTGAGATCCCTTGGCATACCTACAGTAATGGAATAAAAAAATAACGGCATGAATAAACTGGCATAAATAAATCAGCATAAATAACACACAAAAAATGAATAAACATAAAAATATATTACCTTTCCTGTTGCTGCTGACGATCCCACACAGTCCAGTGTCCTTGCCTGTGAGCTCTATAGTGATGGCTGGCCCTGTGTAATAGCTATCCATGTAGACCTCATGTCCCTTCCTGGTGTATGGCTCCATCAACTGACACACAGCAAGATGAGTTGTGCCCACACTGTCACAGTCATCGCCAGTTTGTGCATTGTACAGTGACCACCGCAACACATAGCCTCTGCTGGCTTCACTCAAGACAAATGCCTTGTAGCCGTACTTGTCCATTTTTTTCGGGTTATAAAGTCTCAAGGTCGACCTCCTCTTGAATGCAATTGTCATTTTATCCAGGGAGAGCTCCTTGCCTGGAGCATAAGCAGCAACAAAACGTGGCACTACACAGTCAATGACTGGGCGGATCTTGAAAAGACGATCATGTCCTGGATCTCCATATTCAACCCAGTTGTCATTGTTTGCAAACTGAAGGCAAGACAAGATGATTGCAAACCTGTCGTATGTCATCACTCTGCCATATCCAGGAGTAAATGTTAGCCAAAACTCTCCCCAGTAGTCCTTCAGTGCAGGCTTCTCCAGTATTCCCATGGACAGATGGAGTGCCATGAACGCCTTCATCTCCTCCACAGTTACTGCAGTGCACTTTTGAATTCGAGACCGGGGTTTCAGCGCATCGTTTGTTTTGGCTTGGCTTATGACCTGGTCAGCGTACCTGTTTGGGACACACAAAGTTTGACCTCAAAATTAGCATTGTAAGGCAAATAAAACCCATTTCATGCCACATTTGTGGCATACTATCTCAATACATGCTACAATGTGCATTCATTTTTTTATTTATTTATTTATTTTTTTGTTACTTATTTGTACCCGTAGGTAGATTTGGTTTGCAGTCTGGTGACAAGCCGCTGGTCGCTGCGTGCGCGAGCGCCCTAAACCTACATGTTTTTGGTACGCGGGAGGAAACCGGAGAAATCCCGGAGTAAACCCACGCAACACGGGGAGAACATGCAAACTCCACACAGCTCACTGTTGGTCGGGGGCTGGGATCGAACCCACGATCTCATGATCCCCGCGATCCCCCGGCCGAGGGTAAACTGTGCTGCCACAGTGCTAAACCACTGCGCCACCGTGCAGCCAAAATTCATTGCCAAAATTACTAAAAGTAATCCCAAAAACAATTTCATGCCAAATTTGTGGCACACTATCTAAAGTAAAATGAAGCAAATGAAATACAGTTTATGCAATAATATGTACTTGTTTGTTTTGTCACATTTGGGGCACACTAAACTAAAATAAAGCAAATGAAACACAATTTATGCAACAATATGTACCTGTTTGTTTCATCGGTCAGAAGCTTCCAGAGTTCCTCAGTCCAAAACAGCGATACAAAATTAATGCCGGGCGCAGATGACATGTCCTTGATATCCAGCTGGCTGTTCAAATGCTTTCAGCCATGGCTGATAAACTTCTTCATCTCTAAGAAGCTCCCAGCCGTCAATGTCCAAACCTCTTGGAGCATTTCCACTGCCCGTTAAGATAAGATAAAATAAGCCTTTATTAGTCCCACAATGGGGAAATTCCAGGATTGCAACAGCACAGGGATAGCAACACTCAGAGCAATAATTAAGAAGAAAATAAAAATAAAAATAAAAATAAAAAATAAGAAATAAAAATAAGAGCAGTGAATATACATATGTACACATAAATATATTCAACTTTATTTATTTATTTATATAGCACCATTTCACAACAACAGTCATCTCATAGCACTATCAACTGTAGGGGGAACCCCCACAGTTGCAGAAATACCCCAGCAATCAGGTATATAAATATATATACACAGTGCAGAGCATTGTAGCAAGATGGAATAAACAGCATAACCGTCTACTTACTGTAGTTATCCTACATAGTATGAATATGTACCCATACATATTGTCACCCTCCGTAGTGACTGATATTGCCCTAGTTGTATACTGGAGGGGACCATTTGTGTAAGTCTGTTGCGTCTTTTGCATTCAATACTATTAGGTCGTCACGTTTTTTTGCTATCTCTGCGAGCAGCCCTGCTTAGGTTATACAGTCTGACAGCCGTAGGTAGGAAGGACCTGCAAAACCTCTCGGTTGTGCACCTAGGATGATGTAGTCTGCTGCTAAATGAGCTTCTCAGTGCGTTCAATATGTCCTGCATAGGGTGGGACTCTGACTCCAGCAGAGATGACAGTTTAGCCACCATCCTGCTCTCTCCTATCTCCTCCACTGGGTCAGGGCGTTGCCCCAGGACAGATCTAGCTTTCTTGATCAGTTTGTTCAGTCTCTTCCTATCGGCTGCTGTAATGCCATTTCCCCAGCAGACCACTCCAAAAGTGATGGCTGATGGCTGTAATTTCCCAGTTTCGGATCAATAAAGTACATCTAGCTATCTATCTATGATGCCACCACCGTGTCATAGAAGGTCTTCAGCAGCACCCCTTGTACACCAAAAGACCTGAGCCTCCTCAGTAGGAACAGCCTGCGCTGTCCCTTCTTGTAGAGTTCGTCGGTATTGTGTGACCAGTCTAGTTTATTGTTCAGATGAACACCCAGGTACTTGTAGGATGTCACCATCTCAATGTCTGTTCCCTGTATGTTTACTGGTGCTGTGAGGGGTTGTCCTTGCCTGCGGCAGTCCACCACCAGCTCCTTAGTTTTCCTCGCGTTGATCTGGAGGCAGTTCCGATGGCACCAGTCCACGAAGTCCTGGATAAGTCCTCTGTACTCAGCTTCATCTCCATTGGAGATGAGGCCGACGATCGCAGAGTTGTCAGAGAACTTCTGTAGATGGCAGTGTGTTGTGTTGTGTGAGAAGTCCCGCAGTATAAAGGGTGAACAGGAAGGGAGCCAAGACCATTGCCTGGGGGGCCCCCGTGCTACCGATGATCGTGTCAGACACACAATCTCGGGTTCTCACAAACTGTGGCCGGTTAGTGAGGTAGTCCAGGATCCATGATGACAGGTGTTCGTCCACCCCTGCGCACAGCAGCTTGTCTTTCAGGATCATCGGTTGGATGGTGTTGAAAGCACTGGAGAAGTCAAAGAACATGATCCTCACCACATTCCCGGGCTTCTCCAGGTGGGACAGAGAACGGTGAAGGAGGAAGATCACTGCATCCTCCACCCCAATGCCATGCTGGTAGGCGAACTGGAGTGGATCCATTGCTGGTCCCACCAGGGGGCGAATGTGAGCAAGGAGCAGTCTCTCCAGGGTCTTCATCATGTGAGACATCAGGGCCGCTGGTCTGTAGCTGTTCAGATCTTTGGGATGGGACGCCTTTGGTACAGGTACCACACAAGATGTTTTCCACAACTGTGGTACCCTCCCCAGCTTCAGGCTCAGGTTGAAGATGTGCTCCACAATCCCACACAGCTGGTCTGCACAGGACTTGAGGAGCTTCGTGCTGATGCCGTCCGGTCCCGAGGCCTTCCTCACCTTGATCTTCCTCAGCTCCGTCCTCACCTGGGTCTTAGTGAGGGGCAGGTTGGGGGGCAGTGTACTAGGAGTAGGGGGGGGGGGGGTGTTGGTGGAGTGGGGTGTGGACAACAGGTCTCGATGACTTTAGAGGCAGCAGTAGTTGTTGTGCAGTCGGGGGGGGGGGCGATTGGTCAAACTTATTAAAAAACAGGTTTAGATTGTTTGCCCACTCCCTGCCCCCCGTAGCCTGAGGGGAGGTATTCTGGAGCCCAGAGATGGTTTTAAGGTTTCTCCAGACCCCGCCAATGTCGCTCTGTTGCAGCTTGTCCTCCATCTTCTTCCTGAAGCTGTCCTTGCCTTCTCTGATCTTCCTCCTCAGCTCCCTCTGTACAGACTTCAGCATTTCCCTGTTCCCCGACCTGAAGATCCTCTTCTTCTCTCTCAGAAGTGTTTTTATCTCAGGGTTGATCCAGGGTTTGCTGTTCGAGCAACACCGTATGGTCTTGGTGGGTACGGTGTTGTCCACACAGAAGCTGATGTAGTCCGTGATGGTGTGAGTGAGGCCATCGATGTCCTCACCATGTGGATCGCAGAGCTGCTCCCAGGCAGTGGTTTCAAAACAGTCCTTTAGAGCGTCCATTGCCTCCTTAGACCATAACTTCATTGTGCACATGACCGGAGGTTGTCTGTGTACTAGGGGTTTGTACACCGGCAGGAGATGAACCAAGCTGTGATCCGATCTCCCGAGTGGGGGGAGTGGTGATGAGGTGTACGCCTCCTTAGTATTTGCACAGAATAAGTTCAGTGTTTTATTGTCTCTAGTGTGGCATGTGACATAAAGGGTGAGCGTGGGTAGAATGGGGGACAGTGAAATATGGTTGAAATCACCGGAGATGAGGAGAAGAGCATCTGGGTGTTCTGTCAGCAGCCTGCCAGTTACTGAGTGGATGACGTCACGCGCTGTCCCAGCGTTCGCCGTCAGATTTGCATAAATAACAATGCAGATCACGTATGAGTATTCCCTCGGGAGATAGGTAGTCCGCATGCTAACAGCTAGCAACTCAATGTCTTTGCTGCAGTACTGTTCCTTAACCATGATATGTCCCGGTCGGCACCAGTTGTTATTGACATACATTATCACTCCCCTGCCTCTTGCCTACCCACTGTCTGGTGTCCGGTCTGCCCGTATTGTGTGGAAACCCTCCAGTTCGATGTTAGCATCTGTTGTTAGTTCTGTTAGCCACGTCTCGGTAAACAACATCAAACTACTCTCTCTGTACACACTCTTGTAGCGGGAGATAGCCACTAGCTCGTCAGTCTTAATGAGTAGCGATCGTACATTCCCCATAATAACGGATGGGAGGACGGGTCTGTACCTTATATTCCTCGCCTGCCGTCTTACTCCAGCTCGACATCCACACCGTTTCCATCTTATTTCTCCCGGTATGTCGAGTTTTTGCGTTAGCATCGTGGGCCGGTTAAGTGCTAACAGCTGGTCTCTATTGTACTGCCTCCTGCAAGAAACAGTGGCTCCGTCCGCTGGCTCAGGAGACATTTGGGCGATCTACGTGTCTGGATGGAATAAAGGTGTCGCTGGGCCAGAAAGGTTAGCAAGAGAGCCAAATAGTAAATAGAAATAGGAAGAAATTGATCCGCTGTTGCAAAAAGGCAGCCTACTCGTGTGGCGCCGGAAGTGTGTTGTCGTCCTGCCACGGCACACACGTGGCGCACATCGATACACTCTGCACTCCTGCTCACCCAAACGTCGCCCACAGGCTGCTCTGGACCTTTTCGCTCTGTAACCACGGTTTGGCAAAGCAGAACAATCTGCAGACAAGGCTCCTGTGCCATTTTGGCCATGGCTGGACACAGAAAACGCAGCTGCAGCGTCGCGCGCAAGATGGCCGTCTCCACTTTTGCCAGAACTGCTTGCACCATTGTCCGAAGGCACATAATCAGAGCTGGACTCTTCCTCAGATGACGAACTAGGGATAAACTCTTCCTCTGACCCAGGAGCGGCGAACACCAGAGCTAAAACCTCTTCAGTTGAGAGTGTCTTCCTCGCTATCTTGTCTCTTCCGCGTCAAACAGCAGAATGAAAGGGGGTGTGCTTCAAATGCTTATTTGACCCACATATTGCGTTGGATCATATCCGGTTTTCGCGGTAAGCGAAAAGCTAGACCTGTCTGCCACCAAGTGGTGTTAAAACGTTTGTACATTTCACACTCTATTCAGCTGCACAGGCTTTGTTTGGACTGATCAGCTGACAGTCACAGAAGTGCGACACCACACTGAAGAGGTTAAGACCTCGGTTTTCAGAGAAGCAGGCACAGCATATTGGAAATGATTGGCTTTAGTTCTTAGGCCTTTTGAAATCCTGTACAGAACACCATTTAGGACAGTGAGGTGCTCCCAGTGCTTTAAGAACTTAATGCACACAGCTGATTCTTTGGTTCTTTCTCTTCGAGAAGGTCTGCGTTTTCTCTCAATGTAATACAGCACATGTGAGAGAGTCCCATCTTCCAGCTGCTTAGCATGAAGTTCTTGCTCAGAGTAGGAAGGCAAGGCATCTTGTCCAGGCAAAACCAGCTGAGGCAAGTACTGTAACACCTCCCTCGCATGAGCCCTCGGACCTGCCTCCCATTCAATGTGTGACTGGAGAACTGCAGAGACCTCTTCCGCTTTGATACACTGAACGTGGTCATGGATGGAGCACTGGGTGGACTGAGAGTTCAGGCTCACAGGGTGGGGTGCTTTGCGACCACTGGCCAACAGGAAGGCATTCTGGACTGAGACAGTAGACATGTTTGTTGTTTCAGTGGGAAGACTGGTGTAGGGTTCAGCCAGCAGCTTGTGTCCAACACTCACTTTAACAAAAGGCACTCTGCTCAGAGCCTCGGCTACAACATTTTGCTGGCCTGGTATATACTTGATGTCAGAGTCATAGCTTGCCAGTTTGGCCACCCAACGGTGCTCGCACCAGTCCAGTTTGAGCTTTGTCAAGATGTGTGTTAGCAGGTTGTTATCAGTCCAGATTGTGAATTTGTGACCTTTCAGCCAATGACTGAATTTGTCGCAGACTGCCCACTTTAAAGCCATAAATTCCAATCGATGGGCTGGGTAATTCATCTGGGATTGGGTCAGTGACTTGCTGGCAAAAGCGATAGGTCTAGCCCGGACTTCTCCATCTGATATCTGAGATAGAACCGCACCTATCCCATCCAAGGAAGCATCAATTGACAGCAGAAAAGGGCGGTTGAAGTCAGGGTGGGCCAACACAACAGTGTTGATCAAAGAGGACTTTAACTTCTGGAATGCCTGATCATGTTCAGAAGTCCAGTCAGACGGGCACAACTTTCTGCCAGACACTTTAGCTTTAAACTGTTTGTCTTTATGCTTGCCACCTTTCAGAAGACCAAACAGGAGTTTGGCAATTGCCGAATAGTTTGGCACAAAATGCTGGTAGTAGTTCACCAACCCTAAAAAGGATCGGATGCGTTTCTGGGATGGGGTGACACCATCAGGATCCATGAGGTCAGCACGTGTCACACCAGCAATAGCCTCTACTTTGCTGGAATCAGTCAAAACACCAGTCTTATTGATAATATGGGCAAGAAATTTGTCAGATGTTCTCAGGAGGAAACACTTTTTGGGGTCAACTTTAGGTTATGGCTGCGCAACCTGCTGAAAACCATCTCTAGACGAGACAAGGCAGTTTCCTCATCAGGGGCGAACACCAGCAAGTCATCCAAATAACACAACAGGCTCAGATAGTTCTGGTCTCTGAAAATGCTGGTCATCATTCTCATAAAACTACCTGGACTGTTGCAGAGGCCTTGTGGCAGCCAGTTATACTCATAAAGGTTCATAGGTGTCGTAAAGGCTAAGTATTTCTTGTCTTCCTCGTGGAGAGGCATGTTGTAAAAGCCTGATGTTAAGTCCATGGTACTGAAAAGACAGTTGCCACCTAGAGCTGCCAAACAGTCTGCCTGATGGGGAAGGGTATGAACATTTTTAACAGTCCTTTTGTTAAGCCACCGGAAGTCTGTGCAGATGAGAAGGTCTCCATTTTTTTCCCACACCAACACTAGTAGAGATGCATTTTCACTGGTGGACTTTCTAATAATCTCCCTTTCCTCCATTTCACTCAAAACTTAGCGTAGTTTGTGGTACTGCACAGGTGTCACCCTTCTGTATGGCAGTCTGACCGGCCTGTTGTCAGACAGATGTATGCAGTGCACAAAACCTTTAGCTTCCCTGCAGTCGAGGTGATGGCAGGAAAAGATGTCCTCATAGTGCAGCACCAAATTAGCCAGCTTCACCTTCTGCAGACACTTGACACAATTCAATGTCGACAGCACCAAGCCCAGCAGAGTTGAGTTTCTCTTTAACAGAAGAAACAGTTGCAGCAGACGACACGGTTGACTGGGGGCAACTAGTGAGAGCATTTATGGAACATTCAGCAACATCCATATCTTCGAGTGCTACACAAGAATAAACATCAGCCAGTTTTGCATTGCGTCTCAAAAGTACTGGTTTGTCAGAGGTGTTAATAAGCCTCAGTGGGACTGAACCATCTCCCTACAGTGGAATCACAATCCTGGCCACCAGGACACTTCTGGGAGCTGAGTGAGAGGAAGTAGGTTCTGTCATGACTGTACTGCCTGGAGAAATGACAGTGTGATTAGGCATCTTTCCCCACACAAGATACTCACAACCAGGCTGGAGGTAGGTGGCCAAATTAGACCTCACGGTACCAATCTTATCTGGAGCACTCTCACCTCTCCAGGGACTCAGGCCGGACAACATGGACAGGAAGTTTTCAAAGTCTGGGTTTGTGAGTGGACAGGGTGTGGTCGCAGTTTTCCAGTAGAAGTCATACACACGTGGACAAAATTGTTGGTACCCCTCTGTTAATGAAAGAAAAACCCACAATGGTCACAGAAATAACTTGAATCTGACAAAAGTGGTAATAAATAAAAAGTCTATGAAAATTAACCAATGAAAATCAGACAATGCTTTTGAGTTGTGGTTCAACAGAATTATTTTAAAAAACAAACTCATGAAACAGGCCTGGACAAAAATGATGGTACCCCTAGAAAAGATTGAAAATAATGTGACCATAGGGACATGCTCAACCAAGATGTGTCCTCTAATTAACATCACAGGTGTCCACAAACTTGTAATCAGTCAGTCGGCCTATTTAAAGGGTGACAAGTAGTCACTGTGCTGTTTGGTGACATGGTGTGTACCACACTAAACATGGACCAGCGGAAGCAAAGGAGAGAGTTGTCTCAGGAGATTAGAAAGAAAATTATAGACAAGCATGTTAAAGGTAAAGGCTATACGACCATCTCCAAGCAGCTTGATGTTCCTGTGACTACAGTTGCACATATGATTCAGAAATTTAAGATCCACGGGACTGTAGCCAACCTCCCTGGATGTGGCCGCAGGAGGAAACCTGATGAAAAATGGAAGAGATGGATAATACGAATGGTAACAAAAGAGCCCAGAACAACCTCTAAACACATTCATGGTGAACTCCAAGGTCAAGGTACATCAGTGTCAGATTGCACCATCCGTCGTTGTTTGAGCCAAAGTGGACTTCATGGGAGACGACCAAGGAGGACACCACTGTTGAAAACAAATCATAAAAAAGCCAGACTGGAATTTGCCAAACTGCATGTTGACAAGCCACAAAGTTTCTGGGAGAATGTCCTATGGACAGATGAGAAAAAACTGGAACTTTTTGGCAAAGCACATCAGGACTATGTTCACAGATGCAAAAATGAAGCATACCAAGAAAAGAACACTGTCCCTACTGTGAAACATGGAGGCGGTTCTGTTATGTTCTGGGGCTGCTTTGCTGCAAGATCACCACCCTCTACAAAAACAAAGGGGAGAGAAGCGACTGCAACAACTACAGGGGCATCTCCCTCCTCAGCGTTGTTGGCAAAGTCTACACACGAGTTGTTCTCGTTCGTCTACAGAAGCTTGCCGAACGTGTCTACTCCGAGTCTCAGTGTGGCTTCCGCGCTGAGCGATCGATGGTAGACATGATATTCTCCATCTGCCAACTCCAGGAGAAGTGCAGAGAACAGAACATGACCCTGTACGTCGCCTTCATCGACCTCACCAAAGCGTTCGATCTGGTCAGCAGAGAGGGCCTTTTCAAGATCCTACTAAAGATAGGATGCCCACCAAAGTTGCAAAGCCTCTTCAAATCGTTTCACACCAACATGCAGGGGATAGTGCAGCACGACAGCAACGTCTCAGAGCCATTCAACATACGCAGCGGAGTGAAACAGGGCTGTGTACTTGCACCAACCCTCTTTGGGATTTTCTTTGCTATGCTCCTGAGGCATGCCTTCAGCACAGCAACAGAGGGAATCTACCTGCTTACAAGATCTGACGGCAGGCTTTTCAACCTCGCCCGCCTGAAAGCCAGAACCAAAGTACACGAGGTTCTAATCAGAGACATGCTGTTCGCAGACGACACTGCAGTCGCGACCCACACACAGCAGGAGCTTCAGACCCTGATGGACCGCTTCTCCCAGGCATGCAAGGACTTCGGGCTTACCATCAGCCTGAAGAAGACTAACGTCTTGGCGCAAGGCACGGAAGCACCACCAACCATCACCATCGACGACTACAAGCTGGAGGTCGTGAATCAGTTCACGTACCTGGGGTCCATGATCAGCAGCAACCTCTCCCTTGATACAGAGCTCGACAAGAGGATTGGAAAATCAGCCTTCACACTCGCTCGCCTCACCACACGAGTGTGGGAGAATCCCAAACTCTCTGTCAAGACGAAGATGGCAGTGTACAATGCCTGCGTCATCAGCACATTACTCTATGGGAGTGAGACGTGGACAACATACGCCCGGCAGGAAAAGAGACTGAACTCCTTCCACTTGCGCTGCATTCGCCGCATCCTGGACATATCCTGGCAGGACAAAGTGCCCAACACAGAAGTTCTGTCCCGCGCCGGCCTTCCCTCCATGTTCACTCTACTCAGGCAGCGCAGGCTCCACTGGCTAGGCCATGTTCACCGTATGGAGGATGGCAGAATCCCCAAAGACGTCCTCTACGGAGAACTGGCGACTGGCAGGAGAGACGTTGGCCGCCCACAGCTGGGCTTTAGAGACGTCTGCAAGAGAGACATGAAGGCCCTGGAGATCAACACAGAGCGCTGGGAGGACCTTGCAACGGACCGCTCCAAATGGAGAGGCACCCTGAGCAGACAGCTCAAGGCAGGTGAAGAGAGACTGACTGCTGCAGCAGATGAAAAAAGGACCTGCAGGAAGAACCACCACAGCTCCAGCAGCACGGAGACCACCCACAAGTGCGACCTGTGTGACAGGGACTGCCATTCACGCATCGGCCTGTTCAGCCACACGCGGTGCTGTTCCAGCAGAGTAGACGTTTAGGATTCTCTTCCATGGTCATCATAGACCGACGGAGGCTGACGAGCTTTGCTGCATCTGGCACAGGGTGTCTTGAATCTGTGCAGGGTACAATGAAATCTCAAGACTATCAAGGTATTCTCGAGAGAAATGTGCTGCCCAGTGTCAGACAGCTTGGTCTCAGTTACAGGTCATGGGTCTTGCAACAGGATAATGACCCAAAACACACAGCTAAAAACACCCAAGAATGCTAAGAGCGAAACACTGGACTATTCTAAAGTGGCCTTCTATGAGCCCTGATCTAAATCCTATTGAACATCTGTGGAAGGAGCTGAAACATGCCGTCTGGAGAAGGCACCCTTCAAACCTGAGACAACTGGAGCAGCTTGCTCATGAGGAGTGGACCAAAATACCTGCTGAGAGGTGCAGAAGTCTCATTGACAGTTACAGAAATTGTTTGATTGCAGTGATTGCCTCAAAAGGTTGTGCAACAAAATATTAAGTTAAGGGTACCATCATTTTTGTCCAGGCCTGTTTCATGAGTTTGTTTTTTAAAATAATTCTGTTGAACCACAATTCAAAAGCATTGTCTGATTTTCATTGGTTAATTTTCATAGAATTTTTCTTTATTACCACTTTTGTCAGATTCAAGTTATTTCTGTGACCATTGTGGGTTTTTCTTTCATTAACAGAGGGGTACCAACAATTTTGTCCATGGCTGTAAGTCTTGAACTGGCGTAGGATGTGTTTGATGACATTTGTTCCTAAAATCAAATTGTCATTCTGTCCTGAAACAACAAGAATGGGAACGAGCATTTTACATCCACACACTTCCATTTCCACCTCATATGAACACTTTGGCTTGACCCTCAGTCCACCACAGCCCACTAAAACAACATCAACATCGACTCTACTTTGGTCAGTTATAATGCCTGCCTCTTTCAGCTTCATCTCAACAGCTTCATTAATGCTGCAGGCCATGGAACCGCTGTCTAACATTCCACCCATCTCCACAATCCTCCCAATCACCACAGGTGTATAAAATAGACTTTTTTTGATGATGATAATAAATAGACTTGTTTTGATGGATAACTAATGCAGAGTCATCACAAGAGTCTCTCATAGAACAGTAGACTGTTTCAGCATCAGAAAAGTCCTTTTGGGAGTGATCTGCATGACCTGCACTGCCTCCCCCAAAATACAAGTCGGTTTAGGCACTTTTCCACTTGGAACCCAAAGGCCTCGTTTGGCCTTGGACCGAACAGTCCTGTTCCGGCACTGGTGGTTTTCCACAGCACAAGGCTCACTGTAGTATGGGTGGGAGAAGGAGGGAGTTGGAGGCGGTGCTACACTCCCCTTGAGGCTGTGCCATTTTCCCTGGACCAATTAGTAGTCCAAGAGCTATTTAATATCATTTTGGTGGTGAGGCTGCTGTGTATTATTATACATTACTCATCTCATGTAACCTTGTGCCATTGCAATGACGCAATTTTTTCATATATTTAATGTGGACGTGTGGATCTTTAATATCACAGTTACAAGTACTGGGACAGCCATCTAATTAAAAATATCTTACAAAATTACAAGTCCACATTTTCTTTAAAGTGTACTTGTTAATGCTGAGTACAGAATTGGGTGAGGCGCACCAAAACAGTTGTTGCTGTTTGTTTCCCTCAGGCTGGGAAGGTGCAGGAACTCTAGTAGGGCAGTTGAGCTTGTCATGACCAGGTGAGAGACATGCAAAACACAACCTCTCATTCATGCAGTGTGAAATGGTGGTGTGGCCAGAGTTGTTACAAACCTTGCAGGCAGTCTCTCTGGATTGTTTGCTAGACACACGCTGGAATCTTCCACTGTGGACTGGAGGAGAACTGGAGTTATGTTGCAGTTTCACCGTCATCTCCTGAAACATGTCCACCATGCGTGAGGGAAGACCCTCTTCTGACTGCTGAAGGTTTTGAACCACAGGTTGGACAGGGGGGATGGTCATATTAAACCTGGTGTCAGAAAGAGGCCTGGAGCAGGAGAAACTTGAGTATGGACTGGTAGAGGGGAAGACTGTAAGGCTAAAAGTCCTTGCTGCCCAGTGGCTGATGTGTTAGAAGGCAAGCTGGCCTGCTCATTAATCATTTTAGTGTTGTGACTTTTTATCTTGGAGGATTTAGTTGTTGTTCCAGCAGCCCAGAATTCTCTCTGATAATCATTAAGTCTCATCTGTACATCACGTGAGGTCCATTCATGGATTGGTTTGCATTTGAAAATAGAAGCAAGCTCTGGGTCAGACTGTCAGTCATGTTCCCCTGTTTATGCAGAGCTGTGAGGGACAGTTCAGCTGCCTTGCTCAAGCAGATCCAGTAGTCAACTGGACTTTCTCTATGTTTGGGAAGAGTTGCATAAAAGTCAGTAAGGGGCAGACATGAGGAAGATACACTGAAGTAGTTTAGGAGAATATCAAACATGGCATTAGGCTCCTGTTCTGCAGTTTGCCTACCGAGCCAATAGGTCTGTGGACGACGCAGTCAACCTGGCCCTCCACTCCATCCTGCAGCACCTGGACTCCCCCGGGAACCTACGCCAGGATCCTGTTTGTGGACTTCAGCTCTGCATTCAACACCATCCGCCCCGCTCTGCTCCGGGACAAGCTGTCCCTGCTCAACGTGCCTGACTCCCTCTGCAGGTGGATCACCGACTTCCTGATGGACCGGAGGCAGCATGTGCGGCTGGGAAAGACTGTCTCAGACTCTGTTAGCATCAGCACCGGATCACCCCAGGGCTGTGTACTTTCCCCCCTACTCT
Organism: Pholidichthys leucotaenia; assembly: GCA_020510985.1. Classification (NCBI taxonomy): domain Eukaryota; kingdom Metazoa; phylum Chordata; class Actinopteri; order Cichliformes; family Pholidichthyidae; genus Pholidichthys; species Pholidichthys leucotaenia. Next base: position 284,082,355 of record CM035848.1, on the reverse strand, counting down.
TCTCCCTTTATACCAACTCCTGCACCTCCAGCCACCAGTCTGTCAAACTGATCAAGTTTGCGGACGACACCACCCTCATCGGGCTCATCTCCAACGGCGACAAGTCTGTCTACAGGAGAGAGGTGGCCCAGCTGGCGTCCTGGTGCAGCCACAACAACCTGCAGCTGAACGCTCTGAAGACAGTGGAGATGATTGTGGACTTCAGGAAAGTCACAACCCCTCCGCCCCCCCTCACCCTCACAGGCTCTCCCATCACCACTGCAGATTCCTTCCGCTTCCTGGGCACCACCATCACCCGGGACCTCAAGTGGGAGCCGACCATCAGCTCCCTCATCAAAAAGGCCCAGCAGAGGATGTTCTTCCAGACTCATGTCAATCATCACTGTTTTCTTTTTGCATTACCGACTGCACTATGTGGTACTCCACAATATCTGCAGCTCGCTAATATACTTAAAAATTGCTTTGACTAGTATTACTCATTCTTATTCTACATTTTATTGCATGTATAGGTTTTTTTTTTCTATCTTTTATTTTTATCATGTTTAATGTTGCAGCATTGCACCGAGACAAATTCCTAGTTTGTGTACTACATGAACAATGGCAATAAATCTGATTCTGATTCTGATTCTGATTCTGTTCAACATCTAGGGCTGGATTGCTGTGGATGGCAATTTTCACCACATCTTTCGCTTTGCCCATTAGGTGGCTCATTATTTCTTCTCCCTGATCACGTAGAGGAACTCCTTGCCTTTTGAGGTGAGTTTTTATCATGTTGATCCAATCATGGAGAGTATATCTGTCACTACTATTTGTGACATAAGGGAATTGGGCCTTGGGACTTGCCGTAGCCTGGCCGGGGTGGGGTCAGTGTGATGTCAGGCGGGCTACGGTTGGGGATATATATATCTGTGCTTTTGGCTAAATAAAGTGAGAATGTTCAGACCAGCTCCCTCTCGACTCTCCGTAATTGAGATGTAACACTTTCACCTCTAAATGTTGGAAGTGATCTGTCAGATTTAACATTAAGTGTGACTTGAGAACTAACACTTCTATCAGAGTCACAGGGAGCATGCTGAGCAGTAGATTTATTATTGATACCACCACCGGCTGTACAAACACCAGCTGACATACGTTTAGCAACAATGGATTCTCCTATCTGAGGACCCAGCTCGCCTATAATGTCAGTGAGCTGCTGAAGAGGATTAACATCACTGTTAGGTGTGGATGTGTGAGGACCCTCCCCCATCATATCAGGAACAGGTACAGAACATGTACTTTGTCCCAAACCCCTCGTATCTACAAAGTCACAGAACCCTGCTCCCCTTCCCTTTGGTAAAACAGGAGTAGAATAATTGTCCATCATATTTTAACCACTGTGAGTATCTGCATTGTGCTTAGAAATAGCAATGCTAAGCATAAAGCATTTTCGATCCAAGATGGCGCCCACAGTGGCTGCCATGGTGCTTCGCTGCCCTTTAATTTGTTTGTTTCTGTTCATCAGTTGTGTGTCTGCCTGCTCTTATACCCGAGAAGAGCTTCTAAATATCAGGTCTTTCACTCCCACGGACCTTCTCCCGGTTTTTTTGGCTCCTGCCGCCGATCTGGTCCACTTTCTAGCCCAAAAAGTGAGACAGCGGAAGAGAGGAAAACGTGCGGGAGCTCTCGAACGGCTTCGGAAGAGGGGCACGCGCACAGCCTTGCCTGGAATATTTCTGACCAATACCAACTCTCTCTCTAACAAGGTAGACGAACTGAGACTGCTGATGCGATTTTAGGACCTCGCTAATTCGTCCGCCCTCTGTTTTACTGAGACTTGGCTTAATGATTCTACTCCGGACAGCGCGATCAGCCTTGAGGGATTTCAGCTGTTTCGTGCTGATCGCGTCACAGAGCTCTCCGGTAAGTCTAAAGGAGGAGGAGTATGCTTTTACATTAACAGCAGCTGGTGCTCTGATGTAACCGTGATTTCCCGGCACTGTTCTCCCAACCTAGAATTTCTCTCCATTAACTGCAAGCCATTTTATTCCCCGCGGGAGTTTGCTTCATTCGTATTGATCGCTGTGTACGCCCCTCCCGACGCGGACGCGCGCGAGGCTCAGCGCGCGCTCGCAGATCACATCCAACATGCGGAGCGGACTTTCCCGGACTCCCTGGTTATTGTGGTTGGCGACTTTAACCAGAGCAATCTGAGTCACGAGCTCCCCCGATACAAACAGTTTATTAAATGTCCAACCAGAGGTGAGAACACACTAGATCACTGTTACACCACAGTGAAGGACGCGTATCGCGCTGTTCCCCGCGCTGCGCTCGGATTATCTGATCACGTGATGGTCCACCTCATTCCCACATACAGACAGAGACTGAAGCTCACTAAACCTGTTGTGACCACCAGGAAGAAATTGACCAGTGAAGCTAGAGAGAAACTGAACACATGCATGGAAATAACTGACTGGGACATGTTTAAAGGAGCCACACATGATCTTAATGAGTACACAGACACTGTGAACTCATACATCAACTTTTGTGAGGAGAACATTCTTCCATCGCGCACCAGGGTGAGATACTCTAATGATAAGCCCTGGTTCACTGCCAAGCTCAGACAGATCAGGAAGGAGAAGGAAGCAGCGTTGAAAAGTGGAGACAGGGACTGCTACAGGGAGGTTAAATATCGGTTTAACAGAGAGCTGAAGAGAGCTAAATCTGTGTATTCTGAGAGACTCCAGCAGCAGTTCACTGCTAATGACTCGGCTTCTGTGTGGAGAGGACTGAGGCAAATCACCAACTATCGGCCTCAGGCTTCTAAAGGCCAGGATGACAAAGCCCTTTGTCAAAAACTGTCCCAACATTACGCCTGTTTTGACACCTTGTCCGCTGTGTCCAACTCCCCCCCTCCACCCAGCTCCACTGCCTCCTTGGCCGCTAATTCATCAAAAGCGGTCCCCCCCTCCTCCTCCTCCCCCCTTGCCCTTGTCATCAGTGTGCAGGACGTGCACAGACAGTTCTCCAGACTGAACCCACGCAAGGCCCCCGGTCCGGACGGCGTGTCTCCCTCCACCCTGAGACACTGTGCGAAAGAGCTGACTCCTGTCTTCACAGACATTTTTAACACCTCCCTTAAGCAATGCCACGTGCCGACCTGCCTCAAATCCTCCACCATCATCCCTGTCCCCAAGAAGCCACGGATTACTGGACTTAACGACTATAGACCTGTAGCGCTCACCTCTGTAGTCATGAAGTCCTTTGAGCGCCTGGTCCTGTCCCACCTCAAGTCCATCACCACTCCCCTCCTGGACCCGCTGCAGTTTGCCTACCGTGCCAACAGGTCTGTGGACGACGCAGTCAACCTGGCCCTCCACTCCATCCTGCAGCACCTGGACTCCCCGGGAACCTACGCCAAGATCCTGTTTGTGGACTTCAGCTCTGCATCATTCAACACCATCCGCCCCGCTCTGCTCCAGGACAAGCTGTCCCTGCTCGGCGTGCCTGACTCCCTCTGCAGGTGGATCACCGACTTCCTGACGGACCGGAGGCAGCATGTGCGGCTGGGGAAGTCTGTCTCGGACTCTGTTAGCATCAACATCGGATCACCCCAGGGCTGTGTCCTTTCCCCCCTACTCTTCTCCCTTTATACCAACTCCTGCACCTCCACCCACCAGTCTGTTAAGCTGATCAAGTTTGCGGACGACACCACCCTCATCGGGCTCATCTCCAACGGCGATGAGTCCGTCTACAGGAGAGAGGTGGCCCAGCTGGTGTCCTGGTGCAGCCACAACAACCTGCAGCTGAACGCTCTGAAGACAGCGGAGATGATTGTGGACTTCAGGAAAGTCACAACCCCCCTGCCCCCCCTCACCATCACAGGCTCTCCCATCACCATTGCAGATTCCTTCCGCTTCTTGGGCACCACCATCACCTGGGACCTCAAGTGGGAGCCAACCATCAGCTCCCTCATCAAAAAGGCCCAGCAGAGGATGTTCTTTCTGCGGCAGCTGAGGAAGCTCAAGCTACCCACCAAGATGTTAGTGCAGTTCTACACGGCCATCATCGAGTCCATCCTCACCTCCTCCATAATCGTGTGGTACACAGGAGCTACTGCCAGGGACAGACTAAGGCTGCAGCGCGTTGTGCGCACTGCTGAGAAAGTGATCGGCTGCAAGCTCCCATCTCTCCAGGATCTGTACATCTCCAGGACCCGGAGGCGTGCAGGCCGGATCATGGCCGATCCTTCACACCCTGGTCACGTACTGTTTGCCACCCTCCCCTCAGGTAGAAGACTTCAGTCCATTCAGACTAAAACCTCCCGGCACATGAACAGCTTTTTCCCCTCTGCCATCAGACTGCTGAACATTAAGTGACTTATTGACTCTCGTGCACTATATACAGCAGCTCAACCAGACTCATGTCATTCATCACTGTTTTTCCGTTGCATTATCGACTGCACATCATCTGCTACTTGCTAATTTATTTAAAACTGCTGTGACTAGTATTACTCATTATTATTATTATTATTATTATTATTATTATTATTTATTATTCTACACTTATTGCATGGTTTTAGTCTTTAATTTTTTTTTTATTTTATTTTATTTTTTTAGTTTATCTCTTTATCTTATCATGTTTTAATGTTGTAGCATTGCACCGAGACAAATTCCTAGTTTGTGTACTACATGAACAATGGCAATAAATCTGATTCTGATTCTGATTCTAAAGAGCAAGTAAAATAGAATTGAAGCTCTTCTTACGGAAACCAGTGCACATAGAAGAATGCCCTATGCCACAAACACTTAAATTTCTTTCCAAATCTTTCCAGAAATATTGACCAGGAGAGCTGCAGCAACCGGCAGCGCCGAGCATCAAGCCAATCTGAAGATCCAAGGATCACGGCACCAGTGTAATGTGTGTGTGGTTAGGACAGGAATCAGAGGCCAAGGAGCTTCTTCCCAGCATTTATTTCTGGATAATGAAAAATAAAACATAGGGTGATGTCCTTCACCTCCACAATGGAACACAGTGCTCCTCACAGAAGGGCAAACTCACTATGTCAATATAAATTTTTAACAATATTTATAGTTTTAAATAACAGTATACATAAAACACAAATTGGTAACATATTTCTTAAAATAAAACCTATTTAAACTAGAAAAGCACTCATAGAGTGCATACCTCCGCCAAGGCTCCTTCCGTTTCTCATGGATCACCTCCAAAATGTAATGGGTTTGTGTGTAGGCGTATCGCCACTTGTGGTGAAAATTGCATCCAAGTCTGTCCATTAGTTTGTCTGTCTCACTTCCGCCCTCCAAAGAGAGCAGACGCCTTTTTCTTCTCTCTTGCTTCTGACTTATCTCCTTCTCCCCAAACTAACTGGATCCCAGCTTGCTGTCGTCTGTCTGTGTCTTTACTGCTGATTATCGAAAGAAATTATGGAATTAATAAGCTGGGCTTTGAACGCAATTGACACTATCTTTTCAACGAGGAAAAGTGCCCCGGGGGAGGTTGTTTGCCCCGCAGGAACGGCTGCTGCGGGCTATTTACGGGAGACAAGTAATTGGAAACTCTTGTGCCTGACTAATCTTTTTATCGAAGATGTAGAAGATTTGTACGTCTTCGCAGTAATGGTGATTGGGATCGTTCTGATTGGATCTGGGATTGTCCTGGTGTACCGCAAATTGTTGAAGATGGATACAACCTATCAAAATGCTGGCCAGGCGAGGTGCATCCATCAAATTGAAAAAATGGAGAGGACCCTGATAACGACAAATGGAGAACTGTCTCGGAAGGTGGATTACATCATGATTACGCTTAGGACCATCCACGATGGACTCAACGCCCAGCAATGAAGGATTAAGTACTGAATCTGTAAGAGAATATAAAGTTTCCTCTCTGTGATCAGTACTATTCGACTTAATCTGACTCCCTCACAAAAATCCTCCTGATCATCTGCAGTCTTTGTTTTCAAAACATTGAGCTCATGGCCTTGGGACAGGCAGCTGCATGGCCAAGGACAATGCCAGTAGCCAGACAAAACATCTCCTGCCAAAGAGTCCTTGTTGTTCTTAACTGATACAACACCTACTTTCAACATTACACTCATACTGATCCACAAACTGATGATAAAGATGATTCACTCACTGCTCTCTTTGTGTCCTGTGAACTTTTTTGGTCTGCTGATTGTGCATTGAGGGCTTTTTTTTTCTTTGTAATCATAATATTGATCATATATGACCACTATTCTGAAATCAATGATTTTTTTGCTCCTTCCTATTGTATTATTTCCTATGCAACCTGTACCCTCCTGTTGGCAGGCGCGTTTCAGATGCAGCCGCGTCACCGGAAATGCAGGTTCATTTTCTGTGTCAAGTCAAATCCCTCATATGTTATCAGTGATCTGTTATCAGTATCTGTTAATGTACTTGGCAATAAATCTTTTCTGAGTTCTGAGTTCTGAGTTCTAGTTTTGGAGTTTTGTGGCTGACACACTGTGAGAAGAGCCTTGGCTGAGGTATGCATTCCCAGATCATCCCCAAAATGTAATGGGTTCCTCTCTAGGCCAAGAACCACCTCTGGTGATACAGACAGACAAACAGACAAATGCCAGTAAAAGCATTACCTCCGGGTTTTTGAACGAACTATCTATACCGTGTATTCCAAATGAAAACAGGGAGATATTGGAGTCTAAAATTAGTCAAGAAGAAGTTGGGCTAGCCATTGATAATATGAAATCAGGAAAAAGTGCAGGACCAGATGGTCTTCCAGTTGACCTTTATAAAAAATTTAAGAATAAATTAATAAAACCTTTTTTGGAAATGGTTTTAGAAGCATTTCAAAATAATAATTTACCATCATACATAAATAATGCCTTAATTATACTGCTGCCAAAACCAGGTAAGCCCTCTAATAAATGTGAAAATATGAGACCAATAAGCCTATTAAACGCCGACCTTAAGATAATCTGTAAAATTTTAGCAAGACGAATACAAGAAATTTTACCAAATATTATTAATCGAGATCAGAATGGCTTTATAAAGGGTAGACAAGGCTTCCATAATGTAAGAAGACTATTTAATATTATTTATTTTAATAAAGAAGCACCGGATACAGCTCTCCTATCATTGGACGCCGAAAAGGCCTTTGATAGAGTTGAATGGCCCTTTCTTTTTGAAGTACTACAAAGGTTTGGACTTGGAAATAATTTCATAAAATGGGTTCAAATAATATACAATAATGCTACAGCAGAAATCCTAACAAATAACAATATTTCAAAACCAATAAAAATCAATAGAGGATGTCGACAAGGCTGTCCACTTTCACCTTTACTGTTTACTATGGCAATTGAACCTTTAGCGATAGCGATACGTTTACATTCACAAATATATGGAATTAAAGTTGGACCAACAGAACATAAAATCTCCCTGTACGCCGATGACATAATTTTGTTTATGTCGAATCTAAAAAAATCAATTCCAACCTTGTTGAATTTAATAAAGAATTTTGGGGAAATATCAGGATATAAAATAAATAAAACTAAATCTTCAATATTAATGCTAAATGAGACCCAGAGAAATTACCCAGCCCCTGAGGTAAATCAATTCAATGTTGTAAATCAGTTTAAATATTTAGGAATCCAAATTATGCCTAAGCTAGAATCAGTCGTCAGTGTCAACTATGAAGCCTTAATGTCAGATATCAGTGAGTTAACTCAGAGATGGATGTCACTACCAATGTCGATGATCGGGAGAATCAATATACTTAAAAGTAATATTTTACCTAAAATACTTTATTTATTTCAATACATTCCCTTATCACCACCTTTAGATCTATTCTCAAGAATAAAAAAAAAGTTAGTGGAATTTATATGGAACAACAGGAGGGCTAGATTACGTTTGTCTTTATTATATTTACCATTTGATCGTGGAGGTCTGAAATGTCCAAATTTTATGTTGTATTATTGGTCGGCACAACTGAGGTCTATGACATATTATTTTTCATCAAATGATCTCCCTCACTGGACTGAAATGGAATCATACAATTTACCTTTACCTCTTCCCATATTCATATACTCAGATTCGGCAAAAAAATTACAAAAACAAGTTAAAAATCCATTTGTAAAGCATATGATCAAAATATGGTGTGAAGCTAAAAACTATTTAAAAGAACCACAGTTATTGTCACAATTTAGTCCAATATGGGGTAATCAATATTTTAAACCAGGGAGAGCGGACGCTGTATTTAAAGTATGGAATTTAAAAGGGATACAAAAGATTCAGGATTTATATTTGCCAGGTGCAGACAACATAATGTCTTTTGAAGAGCTGAGGATCAAATTTAATCTCAATAGAACACATTTTTTTAAATATCTTCAACTTAGAAACTTTATTCGATCAAATCAAAATAAAGCTCTCACTCGACCTATTTATTCATCCTTGGAAAAAATGATGATGAAAGATAGTAAAAGAAAGGGTATTATTTCAGAGTTTTATAACTCATTGACACTATCTTCAAGTGAAAATTCACTGAAAAGATTAAACTACTGGAAAGAAGATCTGCAAATTGAAATTTCAGAGGAACAATGGGAATTGGCTTGTACAGAAGCTCAAACCAAATCAATAAATGCACGCCTTAAATTGATACATTTCAAATGGTTAATGCGGATGTATGTTACACCGGAGGAGTTAAATAGATATAACAAAAATATACCAGATACATGCACAAAATGCATGGAAAGTAAAGGAACCCTATTTCATTGTTTATGGGAATGTAGATTAATAAGAATGTTTTGGGAAGAGGTGAGGGTAACAATTGAAAAAATAATCTCAAAACAAATCATATTGAATCCTAAACTGTTTTTGTTGGGTCTGTACCCAGAAAAGCATAATTTTAATAAAAGTGAAAGAACATTCATAGACCTCAGTTTGCTTAATGCCAAAAAATGTATTGCACTATTATGGAAAAAGACTCATAGACCAGATGTGACTCAGTGGTTAAGACAGATGTTAACAAACCTTCCATTAGAAAGAATAACATATATACTAAAATCAAAGGAAATTGTGTTTGAGAATATATGGAGACCTTTTATTGATTATGTAAAAAATTTAAACATAACTCTTGAAGAAGAAGGTGAATGATGTGTGTGGACCTTGTAAATTCCAAACTGGTGAACATAATATGTATACTTATGTATTGGATTGTCTAGACTAAACAGAGGAGCATTGTTGAAGACTTGATTTTGTTGGTGGTTGTTGGTGTTTTTAGTGCATTTTTTTTTTGTAGTACTTTAGTGTTAGTGTTTGATTGTTTGTATCATGTTTGTTAAAAAAAAAAAAAGAAAAGGTTCAATAAAGATATTGTGGAAAAAAAAAAAAAGCATTACCTCCTTGGCGGAGGTAATAAACTCAAGTGTTGCTGTTGTGTCCGTCTTGACATGATTTACGACCCAAGAGACAGACGCTGACACGAGTGATTACAGACAATAATCTTTTATTTGTTAAAGTGAGGGTGTAGTGCGTGAGTGGATGTATGTGTGCTTGTCTGGTCACTGGAGCTGAGCCTGACTTGTGGTGACCCGGCAACTCTGGAAACACACAAGCACAAAGGTTACTGCTATTCACTGACAATAACGGTGTAAACGTGCTGCAGGTGCTTACTGGCAGGTTCCGCAGTGTAAGTCCGGCTGGCTCCCGGTGTCCAAGTGATGTGGTGCTCGAGGTGCCCGGCGTTGCGGGGGTGAGAAGGAACTCCAAGGAGGAGGAAGCTGTGCCTCGTCAGCTGAGGAGGAAGGTCTGCCACCCGGGAGGTCCACCTGTGCACAGGGGAAAGAACTTGCACGAAGAGAGTGCTGGGTTTGCTTACGTGGCCTGGCTTGGCTTGGCGTTTGCTTCTTGATCTGTGGTCGAGATCTTGGTGCATTGCTTGGCAAGGAAGACAGACGACTCCGTGTTGAGGAGTCAGCGCGTCGAGCTTTTAAAGCCCGCTGATTGCCACCTGCTGGGTTGAGCATAGCTGATGATGATAATGCTGATGACGGCCTAGCGGCCATCATGACAGTACTCCTCCCTCTAGAGGTGCCTCCAGGCACCTGCCCAATCCTACCTGGATGCGCCCGATGGAAATCGCGGACCAACTGCTTATCGAGGATCAACGCAGGGCGTATCCAGGAGCGATGCTCAGGACCAAACCCCTCCCAGTCCACCAAATACTGAAGGCCCCGACCCCTCCTGCGGACATCCAGGATTGCTGTCACTCCCCAGGCCGGGTGGCCGTTGATCATCCTCGGAGAAACAGGAGCCGCAGGGGGTGGGCACAGCGGGTCAGCGACGTAGGGCTTAACCTGGGAGACGTGAAAAGTAGGGCAGATGCGCATGTGAGGGGGGGAGAACAAGACGAACAGACACAGTGTTGACAATGCGGGCAATGACGCCGATGAAGCGCTTGGTCAGCTTACGCTTCTCGGAAGGCACACTGATGTTCTTCGTGGACAACCATACCTTCTGACCCACCTTGTAGTCCGGGGCGGGCCTCCTGTGACGACTGGCCACTTCAATGTTGCGTTCCGTGGTTCTCAGAAGGGCTCTGCGGGTGATGGACCAAATCCGCCGACAACGCCTGGTGTGAGCCTGTACAGATGGAACTGCTACCTCTCCCTCCTCCTCAGGGAACAGAGGTGGATCGTACCCCAAAGATGCCTTAAAGGGGGACATCCCCGTGACCGAGGACACCGTGGTGTTATGAGCGTACTCGATCCACGGGAGGTACATGCTCCAAGAAGAAGAGCAGGAGGAGATGACGCAGCGCAGTGCAGCCTCCAGCTCCTGATTGGCCCGCTCGCACTGGCCATTGCTCTGTGGGTGGTATCTGGAGGAAAGACTGGCCGTGGCCCCCAGTACCGTGCAGAACGCCTTCCAAACTTGAGACACGAACTGTGGACCTCGATCCGAAACGATGTCAGCAGGGATCCCATGAGGATGAACCACGTGAAGGACAAGAAGGTCTGCCATCTCCCGTGCTGATGGCAACCCCCAGAGAGGCACAAAGTGGGCAGCTTTAGAGAAACGGTCCACTATAGTCAAAACAGTCGTGAAGTGGCCGGAGGGGGGCAAACCGGTCACGAAGTCCATGGTTACATGGGACCAGGGGCGTGAAGGGACGGGCAGAGGGTGCAGAAGGCCCGCCGGGGCCGACGATGACGTCTTACCACTAGCGCACTGAGCGCAGGCCCGGACATAGCTGTTAACATCCTTCCGTAGCCCTGGCCACCAAAAGGTTCTCTGGAGGAGGTCAATGGTTCGACTCACACCCGGATGGCACGCCAGTTTAGATGCATGACCCCACTCAATTACCTGGCCTCTGACAGAAATGGGAACAAAACAAACGACCTGGGGGCCCCCCACCCGGATCGGGCTCCACCTCCTGTGCTCTTCTGACCTTGTCGCAGATTCCCCAGGACAATGCACCCACCACACAGGCAGACGGCAGGACAGTCTCCTCCTGCTCATCAGAAGATGGCACGTCAAACTGCCTGGAAAGAGCGTCAGGCTTACCATTCTTGCTTCCCGGCCGATAGGTGATCGTAAAATTAAAATGACCGAAGAAGAGTGACCAGCGGGCCTGACATGCATTCAACCGCTTGGCTGTCCTGAGGTACTCCAGGTTGCGATGGTCAGTCCAAACGACAAACGGCTGGGCGGCCCCCTCCAGCCAGTGCCTCCACTCCTCCAAAGCGAGCTTGACGGCCAGCAACTCCCTGTCGCCAATGCTGTAATTCCTCTCAGCAGGTGTCAGACGATGAGAAAAGTAAGCACAGGGTCGGATCTGTCCGTCCGCCGGGGAGCGCTGAGAGAGAACAGCCCCGACCCCCGAATCCGAGGCGTCCACCTCCACCAGACACTGTAGTTCCGGATCCACCTGGGTCAACACACGAGCCGAAGCGAACTCCTCCTTCAATCTCTCGAATGCCGCAGCAGCCTCCTCACTCCAGCGAAAAGGCACCTTCGGGGATGTGAGCGCAATCAGGGGTCTGGCGATATTCCCAAAGTTTGGCACAAACCGCCGATAAAAATTGGCGAAACCCAGGAACCGCTGCAGCAGTTTCCAAGACGTAGGTGTGGGGCCAGTCCACCACCACCTTGACCTTAACTGGGTCGGGGAGCACCTGATTACGGGCAATAATGAAACCCAGGAAGGAGGTGCGATCAGTGTGGAATTCACACTTCTCCGCCTTGACGAACAACTGATTCTCCAGGAGGCGCTGCAGAACCCGCCGCACATGCACCTGATGCTCCTCCAGTGTGCGCGAGAAGATGAGGATATCATCGAGGTACACGAAGACGAAGGAGTTCAGAAAATCCCGGAGGACGTCGTTGATCAGGCGCTGAAACACCGCCGGAGCGTTGGTTAACCCAAACGGCATCACTAAATATTCAAAGTGACCGCTTGGGGTCCGGAAAGCAGTCTTCCATTCATCACCTTCTCAAATGCGCACTAGGTGATAGGCGTTCCGCAGATCTAACTTGGTGAACCATGACGCCCCCTGGAGGGAATCGAAGGCGGTGTTCATCAAGGAAAGTGTGTACTTGTCTTTAATTGTGATTTCGTTGAGACCCCGGAAATCGATGCAGGGGCACAGCGAACCGTCCTTCTTCCCCACGAAGAAGAACCCTGCCTCGACGGCCGAGGATGATGGACGGATGATGGACGGATGATGGACTCCTTAATATACGTATCCATGGCCTCACTTTCCGGAGCTGACAGGCTGTACAGGCGGCTCGCCGGGAGAGGGGCCCCAGCCTCGAGGTTAATTGCACAGTCATACGGACGATGGGGGGGAAGGGACAGTGCCCGTGACTTGCTAAACACCGGGCCCAGGTCATGGTAGACATCAGGTACCTTGGACAGGTCCGGGGGAGGCGTCGAGGGAGGAGGCATCGGAACTGAGGGGGCACACGCCGCTGACTGGAGACAGGCACTCAGGCAAAACGAGCTCCACGCCGTAATACTCCCAGCTTGCCAGTCGAAAGTGGGGTTATGCAGCCGAAGCCAGGGGTACCCCAAGATGACGGGTGAAGAGGAGATGGGCAGCACCACGAACCGTATTTCCTCCCTGTGATTACCTGAGACTATTACCGATACAGGGACCGTCTGGTGGGAAACTGATGTCAGTGACGCTTTGGATAGGGTGACAAGATGAACAGGAGGGCATAAGGGTTGACAGCTGAGGCCCATCAGGGTTGCCAGGTCTCTGGAGATAAAATTCTGCTCAGCTCCAGAGTCAACTAAGGCATGTGTGGTGTGTTCTTTGTGTTTGTGGAGGAGTCTAACGGGGATATGGCAACTAGTGAGGGGTTTTTCCTGATCTTTGTCCACGAATCCCCCTACAGTGATCCGCGAACCTCCCCTTTTAACGGACAATCCACTGTAGAAACACAACCCCTTCTCCCTGCGGCACTGTCTTTCAGCCGCTGTAATACCCGATTGCCCCACAATCATTTCCTCCTGCTCCGGAAGCTCCTCTGATGAAGGCAGAGCGAGGAGGGAGGACCTAATGGAGCGAGGGCGAGGTTTACTCGAACGGGAAACTGTTTGCCGTTCAGCCGCCCGCTCCCTTAGTCTGCTATCTAAGCTGATAGTGAGAGAGATTAATTCCCCTAACCTGTCTGGTTTATCCTTTGCTGCTAGCTCATCCTTCAACTCTGGGCTAAGACTGCGGAGGAAGATTCCACAGAGCGCTGGCTCCCCCCACCCAACCTGAGCAGCTAATACCCGGAAGTCAACGGAGTAATCGGCAGCAGACCTACTGCCCTGCCAAAGACCTAGCAGCCGTTCGGTTAACACCGCGCCCCGGTCAACATGATCGAATACCTCCATAAACTCTGCCACGAACTGCTGGTAAGTTAACAAAGGATAGTTTGGTTTGGCCATGATGGTGTAAGCCCAATCTAAGGCTCTGCCTCCCAGCAAATTGATAATATATCCAATCTTGTTCAAATCAGTGGCAAAGTCCCCTGGGACGCGGAGAAACACAGACTTGCACTGCAGCAAAAACCCTCGTGCCTCCCCAAGTTTACCATTAAAACGAGCGGGGGTTGGCACGGGAGTGAGGCGATGTGCGGATGGTGGGTTAGGTTGGCTAGTAGCAGTAGCTGCGGGTGCTGAAGGCGCCCCGCTGGCCGGGGGGAACGCCTGGTGTCCCTCCAGACGATCCAGCCGGCTGTTAATTTGTGTCAGCTGATTTAAAATTACCATCTGTTAATGGGAAATCATGTCAACTCATGCGCTGAGAGTGTTTAAGCAGCGTGACAGCGCGCTGTCTGTTGGGTCATTCTGACGGAGTCTTACTGACATGATTTACGACCCAAGAGACAGACGCTGACACAAGTGATTACAGACAATAATCTTTTATTTGTTAAAGTGAGGGTGTAGTGCGTGAGTGGATGTATGTGTGCTTGTCTGGTCACTGGAGCTGAGCTTGACTTGTGGTGACCCGGCAACCCTGGAAACACACAAGCACACAGGTTACTGCTGTTCACTGACAATAACGGTGTAAACGTGCAGCAGGTGCTTACTGGCAGGTTCCGCAGTGTAAGTCTGGCTGGCTCCCGGTGTCCAAGTGATGTGGTGCTCGAGGTGCCCGGCGTTGCGGGGGTGAGGAGGAACTCCGAAGAGGAGGAGGCTGTGCCTCGTCAGCTGAGGAGGAAGGTCCGCCGCCCGGGAGGTCCACCTGTGCACAGGGGAAAGAACTTGCAGGAAGAGAGTGCTGGGTTTGCTTACGTGGCCTGGCTTGGCTTGGCGTTTGCTTCTTGATCTGTGGTCGAGATCTTGGCGCATTGCTTGGCAAGGAAGACAGACGACTCCGTGCTGAGGAGTCAGCGCGTCAAGCTTTTAAAGCCCGCTGATTGCCACCTGCTGGGTTGAGCACAGCTGATGATGATAATGCTGATGACGGCCTAGCGGCCATCATGACACATCTCCTCCATCTCCAAACTCCCAGGCTGCGGGCGTTGCAAGTCATCACACAACCGCGTACAACCCACAGGCCAATGGGTTATGCGAGCGTTTTCATAGATCACTGAAAGCAGCACTCAGGCGTTCACTGACGGATGCAAATTGGGTAGACAGGTTGGCGTGGGTTTTATTGGGGTTGCGCTCCGCGCCAAAAGAGGATTTGGAAGCTTCCCTGGCGGAGAGCTCGTTTTTGCGCAGCCCCTATGGCTGCCCGGGGAATTTCTGCCAAATAATCCCGCGCAGGTCAGCTGTCCGTCTCAGCTTTTGCAGCGTAGCGGAAACACAGGCACGCTGCCGGGCCCGGCCCACCACTGTTTTCCGCGTGCTTTTGTACCTAAAACTTTGAAGAACGCGGAGTTTGTGTTCGTCAGACACGACGACCAGCGCCCTCCATTGCGCCTGCAGACATGTTGAAAATGGCCCTATCTCACAATGTTAAAGAATCCTTTAAAAAATTTCTGGATCCAGACGGTGATCCGGATCATCCCCAAAATTTAATCAGTTCTTCCTTGTACCATTTCCAACAACGCCTGAAAGTTTCATCGAAATCCGTCCAAAACTTTTTGAGTTATCTTGCTAACCAACAGACAGACAGACAGACAGACAAACAAACGCGGGCAAAAACATTACCTCCTGCGGCCTGCGGTCTGGCGGAGGTAATTACATACAAAACATATAAAAGAAACAGTGCCTTGTGGACAAAGCATAACACCAGCCAGTAGTGTGGATTAACAGAAATAATGCACCATAAAAACAATAAACAGACAAAAGTCATACCTGGATAATGAAAAATAAAACACAGGGTGATGTCCTCCACCTCCACAATGGAACACAGTGCTCCTAAAATAAAATAATAACGTAAATACCTGACCGTTGTGTTAAACCGCGCATCACGTGACCAACGGCGCCAAAAATGATTTCTTTAAACTTAAAATAACATTAAAATAACCAAACAAAATAACATGAAACCACACCGATTAGACTCTAAAATTAGTAATACACAAAATACAAAAAGGCTGACATCAAGTTTATTAATATCAAAAAACATTTTAACTGGAGCACTTCCTCCACACACCTTACCTCACAGAAGGTCAAACTCTCTGTGAGGAACTGGAAGGGCAGAGCTACTCACAGGAACCCGGAGGACAGGAGAAAATAAACAAAAATTCTCAATGAGATGAAATTCACAAAAATAATAAATGAAATACAGAACAACAATTAGGTGCATTTTTATATCCGTTACACACACCCTCGTAGCTTTGGCAAAGCACGTTTAAAATCTTGGGTCAGTGTGACGAACGGTTTGAGAGCTATCTGAGGAACACACACACACAAACAAACAGAGATACCTTGATTCTATAGATAGATGTTATTGTCAGATTGTAATTTCCAGCAGATATCCAAAACACTCAAAGCAGCCTGCGTCGTTTCCTGCAGTGATGCTTGAAAAAAGCTAGTGGAGTGTTCTCAACGTAGATGGTGCTTCATTTTTTAATGTCAGCTATTCCCTTTGAAATGTTTAAGGTTGAAAATCCCCTGCTACTGCTTTGGCTTGCTCATGAAGTCTATAAAGTGAAAAAAGTGAAATATCTCAGTTAAATTATGCAGCACATTCTCTCTGAGGCCCTCCACATACGTGCCTGGGGAGAAGGTGAGAGACAGTATCGGAATACTCCACCGCACTAACTACAGCACATTTGAGGTGAAGAGGGAGAAAGAGCTTTGACTAAAAGCACGACTCCAGTTTCTCATGCACTTAAAAAACCCATGCGGCGATGCTGGGATGCAGGGAGAGGACGGGCTGTGGGGAAAAGAGAGAAGCCTCCATGTGCATAAGGTCGAGTGCGCTCTGGCAAAAGCAAACACGAAAAGGCCTGCATGCATTGTGAAAGTGAATAGAGTCACAGGGAGCGATCCAATGGGAAAGAGGGACAGCTCATCGTAGTGTTAGTTTGAAAAGCTGGGGGCCAGCTCAGATGATGCTGGTGACAGATGGGACCGACAGTCACCATGAGGACGTTTTCTCCACTGGGTGAAAGGCCCTGTAGCAGTTGCTCTGGGATTGTGTCAATCTGTCTTGCTTGGTTGTAGCACAAAACCATTTGAATCTTACCAGTCTGAAAGTGAAAGAGCAACAGGGAAGAAATGTAGCGCATTTATCTTTACCTCCACCAAGGAGGTAATGTAATCGGGGTGGTTTGTCTGTCTGTCCGTCCGTCTGTTTGTTAGCAGGATTACACAAAAACTACTGGACGGATTTTGATGAAAATTTCACCAGAGGTAGCCCTTGGACTAGAGAGGAACCCGTAACATTTTGGTGATGATCTGAGAATGCATGCCTCCACCAAGGCTCTTATCTTTTCACAGTGTGTTAGCAAGAATACTCCAAAACTACTGCATAGACTTTGATGCAGTTTTCACCACAACTGGCTTGTGGCCTACACACACACCCATTACATTTTGGCGGTGATCCATGAAGGATGGAAGGAGCCTTGGCAGAGGAATACACTCTCTCTTTTTTTTAATATTTTACTTTTTTCCCCCAAGTGCTGACATCAGAGGGAGGACGGGACAGTGTGGGAAAACTTGGGAGTGAGTTGTTAAGTATTGACATATTAACAACAGCAGACGCCACAGACGTGATGTCAGACGCACAGGTGACATCAGCACACCGTGCCTACTTAAAGGGACTGTTGGTGGGAGTCGTTCACTTTGGCGCTCCACCTCAGTACCAGCAGTAGTTTTTTTTTTTTTTTTTTTTTTTTTTTCTCTCGGCGCCACACGAGTCGGCTGCCTTTTGCAACAGCGGCTTGATTCCGAGTCTTTTTCCCTTCCTCTCTCTTTTGATCCGTCTTTTTTTTTCACCCCACTTATATCACGGACACACAGATCGTCCTAAATGTCTCCTGAGCCGGTGGACGGAGCCACTGTCTATAGCAGGATACGATACAGCAGAGAACAGCTGCTAGCATTCAACCGCCACCCGGTCCCATTGGAAAAACTCGACATACCGAGTGAACTGAGGCGAAAACGCCGCGGCTGCCGGGCTGGAGTAAGGCGGAGGACAAAAAATATAAGGTACAGACCCTCCCTTCCATCTGTTGTCATGGGAAATGTACGGTCGATACTGGGAAAGTTAGATGAGCTAGCGGCTATCTCCCGTTATGATAGCACATACCGGGAGTGCTCTCTCCTTTTGTTTACTGAGACGTGGCTAACTGAACTAGCAGCAGATGCTAACATTGAGCTGGAGGGTTTTCACATGATACGAGCTGACCGAACACCAGACAGTGGCAAGGCTAGGGGCGGTGGAGTGATCATGTATGTTAACAACAACTGGTGCAGACCGGGACATATCACTGTTAAACAACGACACTGCAGCAAAGACATTGAGTTGCTAGCTGTTAGCATGAGGCCTACATATCTCCCGAGAGAACACTCACACGTGATCTGCATTGTTGTTTATGCAAATCCGACGGCGAACGCTGGGACAGCACGTGACGTCATCCATTCAGTAACCAGCAGGCTGCAGACAGAACACCCAGATGCTCTTCTCCTCATCTCAGGCGATTTCAACCATGTTTCACTGTCTCCCATTCTACCCACGTTCACCCAGTATGTCACATGCCACACTAGAGACAATAAAACACTGGATTTATTCTACGCAAACACTAAGGAGGCGTACACCTCATCACAACTACCCCCACTCGGGAGATCGGATCACAACTTGGTTCATCTCCGGCCGGTGTACAAACCCCTAGTGCACAGACAACCTCCGGCCATGCACACTGTGGAGTTATGGTCTGAGGAGACAATGGACACCCTAAAGGGCTGTTTTGAAGCCACCGCCTGGAAGCAGCTCTGCGATCCACATGGTGAGGACATCGATGGCCTCATTCACACCTTCACGGGCTACCTCAGCTTCTGTGTGGACAAATCCGTTCCCACCAAGACCATACGGCGTCACTCAAACAACAAACCCTGGATCAACCCTGAGATAAAAACACTTCTGAGAGAGAAGAAGAGGATCTTCAGGTCGGGGAACAGGGAGATGCTGAAGTCCGTACAGAGGGAGCTGAGGAGAAAGATCAGAGAAGGCAAGGACAGCTTCAGGAAGAAGATGGAGGACAAGCTGCAACAGAGCGACATCAGCGGGGTCTGGAGAAACCTCAAAACCATCTCGGGGCTCCAGAATACCTCCCCCCAGGCCACAGGGGGCAGGGAGTGGGCGAACAACCTGAATCTGTTTTTCAATAGATTTGACCAACCGCCCTCCCCCCTGACTGCACAACAACCACTGCTGCCTCTAAAGAAATCAAGTCCTGCTGCCCACTCCCCACTCTACCAACACCCCCCCACTCCCAACACACAGCCCCCCATCCTGACCCTGACCAGGACCCAGGTGAGGACGGAGCTGAGGAAGATCAAGGCGAGGAAGGCGCCGGGACCGGACGGCATCAGCGCAAAGCTCCTCAAGTCCTGTGCAGACCAGCTGTGTGGGATTGTGACGTATATCTTCAACATGAGCCTGAAACTGGGGAGGGTACCACAGCTGTGGAAAACATCTTGTGTGGTACCTGTACCAAAAACTTCCCACCCCAAAGACCTGAACAGCTACAGACCGGTGGCCTTGACGTCCCACTTGATGAAGACCCTGGAGAGACTGCTCCTTGCTCACCTCCGCCCCCTGGTGGAACCAGCGATGGATCCACTCCAGTTCGCCTACCAGCATGGCATTGGGGTGGAGGATGCGGTGATCTTCCTCCTTCACCGTTCTCTGTCCCACCTGGAGAAGCCCGGGAATATGGTGAGGATCATGTTCTTTGACTTCTCCAGTGCTTTCAACACCATCCAACCGATGATCCTGAAGGACAAGCTGCTGCGCGCAGGGGTGGACCAGCACCTGTCATCATGGATCCTGGACTACCTCACGAACCGGCCTCAGTTTGTGAGAACCCGGGACTGTGTGTCCGACACGATCATCAGTAGCACGGGGGCCCCCCAGGGAACGGTGCTGGCTCCCTTCCTGTTCACTCTTTATACTGCGGACTTCTCACACAACACAACACACTGCCATCTACAGAAGTTCTCTGATGACTCTGCGATCGTTGGCCTCATCTCCAATGGAGATGAAGCTGAGTACAGAGGGCTTATCCAGGACTTCGTGGACTGGTGCCATCGGAACTGCCTCCAGATCAACGCGAGGAAAACTAAGGAGCTGGTGGTGGACTGCCGCAGGCATGGGCAGCCCCTCACAGTACCAGTAAATATACAGGGAACAGACATCGAGATGGTGACATCCTATAAGTACCTGGGTATTCATCTGAACAATAAACTAGACTGGTCACACAATACTGATGCACTCTACAAGAAGGGACAGCGCAGGCTGTTCCTGCTGAGGAGACTCAGGTCTTTTGGTGTACAAGGGGCGCTGCTGAAGTCATTCTATGACACGGTGGTGGCATCAGCCATCACTTTTGGAGTGGTCTGCTGGGGCAGTGGCATTACTGCAGCCGATAGGAAGAGACTGAACAAACTGATTAAGAAAGCTAGCTCTGTCCTGGGGCAGCGCCTTGATCCGATGGAGGAGATAGGAGAGAGAAGGACGGTGGCTAAACTGTCATCTCTGCTGGAGTCCGAGTTCCACCCTATGCAGGACATACTGAATGCACTGAGGAGCTCATTTAGCAGCAGACTACATCATCCCAGGTGCACAACCGAGAGGTTTCGTAGGTCCTTCCTACCAACGGCTGTCAGACTGTACAACCTAAGCAGGGCTGCTCGCAGAGATAGCAAAAAGACGTAACAAACTAATAGTTTTTTGAATGCAAAAGATGCAATAGACTTACACAATGGTCCTCTCCGGCATACAACTAGGAACATACCGGTCGCTATGGAGGGTGAGAATATGTATGGGCACATAATCATACCATGTAGGATAACTAAGTAGACGGTTATGCTGTTTCATTCCATCTAGCAACAATGCTCTGCACTGTGTGTGTTTATATATTTGCATATTTATTCCATCTAGCTACAATGCTCCGTACTGTGGGTGTTTATATATTTATATATCTACATATTATTCCATCTAGCTACATTGCTCCGCACTGTGTGTGTTTATATACTTGCATATTTATTCCACCTAGCTGCAATGCTCCGTACTGTGGGTGTTTATATATTTACATATTTATTCCATCTAGCTACAATGCTCTGCACTGTGTGTTCATATATTCATATATTTATTCCATCCAGCTACAATGCTCTGCACTGTGTGTCTGTGTGTGTGTGTATATATATATATTTTATAGTAATACGTACATATGTTTATTAGCTGCTCTTGCTTGCTTGTTTTTTTTCTTGCCTTCTGATTGTTGCTCTGAGTGTTGCTATCCCTGTGCTGTTGCAATCCTGGAATTTCCCCGTTGTGGGACTAATAAAGGCTTATCTTATCTTATCTTATATCTTAGTTAGCTTGTTTGTTAGCACACTGCAACATGTGCTGTAAATAACTATCCTGTATTAAAGTTATAATTCAGTACAACGCCTGCCTCCGCTGTCCTATTTCCAGAGATAACATGAGTGTTTTATTTAAAGCACACTCTGATTTTTGTTTGCTGCTGTGTTCCGTTAATACTGTAATCACGGAAGTGAGCGCGGTGCAGCAATGCATTTGACTGGTGAGACTGAGCGCTTGAGCAGTACTCGGGGACAAATTTGATTGGAAAAATTGGCGGAAGTTGATGCCGATTGGCCAAAATTGCGGGAAAGTTACGGTGTTTGTGTAACCCACATAATATAATGTGTTTATAGTATGTGGAATAATCACAAAAACACTCAACTTGGCCACAACAAAGATTAGAGAAAAAGTAGCTAATTATAATCGGTTAATGTTCTCTCTTGAGACTTTTGTTTCATGAAAACATATGAAATGCTGAGAAGCAATTTATTTTTATTTTATTCGGTGTTATTTTTCAGATAGTGTTGTACATTTTTTTTTTTTTTTTTGTTACTTATTTGTACCCGTAGGTAGACTTGGTTTGCAGTCTGGTGACAAGCCACCAGCTGCTGGTCGCTGCGTGCGCGAGCGCCCTAAACCTACATGTTTTTGGTATGCGGGAGGAAACCGGAGAAATCCCGAAGTAAACCCGCGCAACATGGGGAGAACATGCAAACTCCACACAGCTCACTGTTGGTCGGGGGCTGGGATCGAACCCACGATCTCATGATCCCCGCGATCCCCCGGCCGAGGGTAAAACTGTGCTGCCACAGTGCTAAACCACTGCGCCACCGTGCAGCCCATTTTTGTTATCTTATTACTTTTTGAGTTAAATTTCACGGTTATTTCAACCAATGGGAGTTGCTCACGGCAGCTAGTCCCGCCCACCTGTTCAGGGTGTGGACAGCAGGTGCATTGTGGCAAAGAAGGTTGACAGCAGCAGCGTTGTGCAGCAGGGGCTTATTTCCAACTACGGTGTTGTGCGAACAGAAGCTTGTATGAGAAAACCAAATGGGAATAACAGAGATAAAATAAGATGGTCTACTGAAGGTATCGCGATTATTTCTCTCATGTCCGCCATCTCTGCTTCTTTTTGGCGCAGCTCCTCTTTAAGGCTGCAGGTCATGTTTTACCTCACCTGTTTAAGCCTGCTCATCTATGAAAATCACTTTGTTGTCACTCTCTGCCTTAATATAATGTAGCCTATTATAACAAGTTCCCATAGCTAAATAAAATAATGACCCATCAAACATAAGTTGGAAACTTGAACTTGACAGTTTAATTAGAAGTGTTTGTAGCAACACAGTTAAATAACAGATGCTTAAGGGCAATCTTTTAACCCCCAAAATAAAGTGCAAAAACTCAAATAGCAGCCTCTGCTACTCCATAAAGACCTGTTGTAATGCTGTATGTTCAAAACAATCTCGAGTAATTGTCATGTCTGGGCTTGGTTTGGGACCATGCCCACGCTTTGATTTTATTTTTTGATGTCATTGTGTTTTCCCTGATTATTATTTACCTTTTGTCATGGGCAGCGAGAGCGCACCCCTCCCCTCCTGCCGCACGTTCACTAACTCATCACTGCACCTGAGGCAGAGGACACACCTGCGCCCACTCTTCATCCAGCATACTTAAGGAGGCCTCCTCCGCGTAGTCAACGCTGGCTCGTCTGGCTATACTGCCAAACGAGCCTAAAAGACACAGTCCGTCAGTAACCATGGGGGGTCTGGCGGGCGGGACCAAAAACACTCCCCCCGGTAATTTGTCTATTTCGGCCCTAGTACAGCTGCCAGGGGTCGAGAAGAGGGTTAAGGCGCTGGTTGACTCGGGGTGGGAGGGTAATTTCGTGTCTGCTGAATTCGTTAAGCAGGTGGGTATTCCCACACATAAATTGCCCTGTGATCAGAGAATCACAACCATATCTGGCCGGGAGGTCGCGGTAGTCACACGTAGCACGGTGCCGATCTCCATCCTCCTTTCCGGGAACCACCAGGAGGAACTAACTTTCTTAGTTCTCCCTATTTCATCTTCCCCGGTGGTCCTTGGGTATCCATGGCTCCGGAGGCATAACCCCATGATTAACTGGGTCCAAAACACAATCACCTCCTGGAGCCCCTTTTGTATGGCCCATTGTATGCGCTCAGTGGAGTGCTCCCCCTCTCTATCCATCTCCCCCTCTCCGGTCGAACCGCCGGACCTCAGCCTCGCTCCCTGGGCTTATCACAATCTTGGAGAGGTTATTAGTAAGTCTAGAGCGTTGTCGCTGCCGCCTCACCGCTCTTATGACTGTGCCATAGACCTCATCCCAGGGGCGAGGCTACCGTCCAGTCGGCTATACAGCATTTCTGGGCCGGAGAGGGAGGCGATGGAGAGGTATATAAAGGAGTACCTGTACGCCGGCCAAATTTGGCCATCTTCGGCTCCTCTTAGAGCCGGGTTCTTCTTCGTTGGAAAGAAGGATGGCTCGCTGCGCCCATGTATCAACGACCGGGGAGCTTAATGCAATTGCCATTAAGGACAAGTACCCTCTACTCTTAATCAATTCTGCGTTCGAGCTCGTTCAGCGTTCATGAGTATTTACCAAACTGGATCTCAGGAACGCGTATCATTTGGTCTGCATTTGCAAGGGCGATGAGTGGAAGACAGCATTTAAGACACACCAGGGGCAGTTTGAATATCTTGTAATGCCCTTTGGGCTCATCAACGCCCCCGCCATCTTCCAACAGTTAATTAACTATGTCCTCCGCGATATGCTGCATCAATTCGTGTTTGTGTATCTTGATGACATTTTAATCTTCTCCTGCTTGCCAGAAGAACATGAAGCCCATGTAAGGGCTGTTCTGCAACTGCTGTTGGAGAACCGGCTCTACGTAAAAGCCAAGAAGTGTGAGTTTTCAATTCCATCCACCACCTTCTTGGGCTTCATAGTAGCCGAGGAGAGACTGATTGCCGACCCGGCCAAGGTGAAGGCAGTGCTGGATTGGCCAACTCCCCACTCCAACGCTTCCTCGGGTTTGCGAACTTTGATCGCTAGTTCATAAGGAACTATAATGGGGTGGTACTGCCTTTGACTCAGCTGACCTCCTTTAAGGTCCCCTTTTGCTGGATCGAGGCAGTGGAGCTGACATAACGTTCGGCTCAGGAGACGCACACACACAGGCTCAGAGTAGTTCAAACTGTTTATTAACAACAGGGATGTTTGGGTGCGTGTCTGCAGAATGTTAATGTGTTGGTGGGGGCGTCTGCTTCGGACCCAGAGGCAGGAGACCGTTCAGCCGGCAACCCTATGGGAGAAATCAGACACAGGGTGATGAGCACACACCAACACGGGAGGAGAATAGGCGAGGGAGAGAAGCTTACTTGTTTGGGCAGATGACTGGCGCTTCAAGGATGGAAGCCCGGGAGACAGCCACCTGCAGGGCTCGGTGCAGCAGCGAGGAGAGACGAGGGACGGGATTGTCCGCCGCCGAGGAATCCACCTGTGCACAGGGGAGCAGACTGGAGAGATGAGGTAAGTGAACTTCTTACCGGTAAAGAGGATGCTGAAGAGAATGTGGTAGAAGTCCATGCAAAGGAAACGAAGTCTACGGCTTCAGGCCGACGCTCAGGGCGAGGCGGCTTTTATCCTTCGCCGCTGACGAGTAGCAGGTGCGTGAGCAGGTGGCGCCGCTGATGAATGGCGCGGCGTGACAGTACTCCCCCCTCTAGCAGCGCCTCCTGGCGATGGCTTATCCGGGTGCGCTCGGTGGAAGTCCGCGATGAGCGATGGGTCCAACACAAACGACGGGGGCACCCACTGTCGATGCTCGGGCCCATAGCCCTCCCAGTCCACCAAGTATTGCAACCCACGACCCCGGCGCCGGGAGTCCAGGATGGAGGAAGCGGACCAGGCCGGATGGCCACCAATCATCCGGGGCGCGGGTTGCGCTGCAGGAGGAGGGCAAAGGGGGTCAGAAACCGCCAGTTTCACCTTCGACACGTGGAAAGTAGGATGAATGCGGAGGGAGGGGGGAATAGCCACGCGCACAGCCACCGGGTTGATGATCCGGGTGATGGGGTAGGGACCCATGAAGCGCTGTGCCAGCTTTCTCCTCTCGCCTTTTAGAGTGACGTCCTGGGTGGAAATGTAAACAAGCTGCCCAACTCTGTACGCCGGGGCAGGTCTCCTACGCCGGTCCGCCACAGTCCTGTTGCGCTCCGCTGTGCGTAATAGCGCATGGCGCGCGGCAGCCCAGGTGGAGCGGAACTGCCTGAGATGGGCCCTAACTGACGGGACAGTTACCTCACTCTCCTGCTCCGGAAACAGCGGGGGGTCGTAACCCAGGGACGCTTTGAAGGGGGACATCCCTGTAGCAGAAGAGCGAGCGGTGTTGTGGGCATATTCAACCCAGGCAAGATGGTCGCTCCAGGACGCGGGTTTGGATCTGGACACACAGCGGAGCGCAGCCTCCAGCTCCTGGTTGGTCCTCTCACACTGCCCGTTGGATTGGGGGTGATGGCCGGAGGAGAGGCTCACCTTGGCTCCGATGGCGTTGCAGAATGACCTCCAAACCTCAGATGAAAACTGGGGGCCCCGGTCCGAGACCACGTCCACCGGAATCCCATGCAGCCTGACCACGTGTTGGACGAGGAGGTCCGCCGTCTCCAGGGCAGTAGGGAGGCCTCGCAGGGGGATGAAGTGCACGGCCTTGGAGAAGCGGTCCACGATGGTCAGGATGGTGTCATAGGAGTTGGAGATGGGGAGTCCGGTGACGAAATCCAGAGCGATGTGCGACCAGGGCCTGCCAGGGACGGGCAGGGGCTGGAGCAGACCCGCTGGAGGGGCATTTCCCGACTTGCAGGTGGCACAGATTGGGCAAGCCCGGGCGTAGCGGGCTGCATCCCTCCGCAGGCCTGGCCACCAAAAGGACCGTTGGAGGAGATCTATCATCCGGGAGGTGCCAGGGTGACAGGTGAGCTTGGAGGTGTGGAGCCAGTGGATGACCTCTCCTCGGACCGCGGATGGCACGAACAGCCTCCCCTCCGGTCCGCCGCCAGGGTCAGGTTCCACCTGCTGTGCCTTCCGGATCTTGCTCTCAATGTCCCACGAGATGGCTCCCACGACGCACGACCTGGGCAGGATGGAGTGGGGCGCCTCCTCCGACTCCACGGGGGCGAACTGCCTGGAGAGGGCGTCAGGCAGGACGTTCTTAGAGCCAGGCCTGAAGGTGATGGAAAATTGGAACCTGGCGAAGAACAGGGACCAGCGCGCCTGGCGGGCGTTCAGGCGCTTGGCAGATCGTAAGTATTCCAAGTTCTTGTGGTCCGTGAGGACCACAAACGGCAGGCTTGCCCCCTCCAACCAGTGGCGCCACTCCTGCAGGGCGAGCTTGATGGCCAAGAGCTCTCTGTCCCCCACATCGTAGTTTCTCTCCGCCGGGGACAAGCGCCGGGAGAAGAAGGCGCACGGTCGCTTGGCGCCATCGTCCGGTGACCGCTGGGACAGCACTGCTCCCACTCCCGTGTCCGAGGCGTCTACCTCTACAATGCACTGCAGCGCGGGGTCGACCTGGCGAAGGACCCGGGAGGAGGAGAATTCCGCCTTCAGCGCCTCAAAGGCGGCAGCGACCTCTTCGGTCCACCGGAACGGGACCTTCGGGGACGTGAGGCGGGTCAGTGGTCCCACGATGGCACTGAAGTTGGGGACAAAGCGGCGGTAGAAATTGGCGAAGCCAACAAATTGCTGCACCTGTTTCCGGGATGCAGGTGTGGGCCATTCCACCACCGCCTTTACCTTCTCTGGGTCGGGGAGCACCCTATCGTGGGCGATGATGAACCCCAGGAAGGACGTGCTCCTGGCGTAAAATTCACACTTTTCTGCCTTAACGTACAGACGGTTCTCCAGCAGCCTTTGGAGGACCCGCCTCACGTGGACCTGGTGCTCATCCCTGGACTTGGAGAAGATGAGAATATCGTCCAGGTAGACGAACACAAAAAGGCCAATGAAGTCCCGGAGGACGTCATTTATGAGGCGCTGGAAGACTGCAGGAGCGTTGGTCAACCCGAACGGCATCACCAGATATTCAAAGTGGCCGTTCGGGGTACGGAAGGCCGTTTTCCACTCATCTCCCTCCCGGATCCGGACGAGGTGGTAAGCGCTGCGTAGGTCCAGCTTGGTGAACCAGGTCGCCCCCTGGAGGGAGTGGAAAGCAGTGTCCATGAGAGGCAGGGTGTAACGGTCCTTCTCCGTGATATTATTGAGGGCCCGGTAGTCGATACAAGGGCGGAGGGACCCATCCTTTTTCCCCACGAAGAAGAACCCTGCCCCCACGGGTGACGATGATGGGCGGATAATCCCAGCACTTAAAGATTCCTTCAGGTAGGCGTTCATCGTCTCCTTCTCCGGCGCAGACAGGCTATAAAGGCGACCAGAAGGTAAGGGAGCCCCCTGGCGGAGGTTAATGGCGCAGTCATAGGGCCGATGAGGGGGAAGAGACATAGCTTTCGCTTTGCTGAACACCATACCCAGGTCGTGAAATTCTGGGGGCACCAGAGACAGGTCCGGGGGTGCAGCGTCCGTCGCAGGGGGAGGAGCGGACGGAGAGCAGGCAGCGGACTGAAGGCAGGTGCCCATACAGAACGTACTCCATGCCGAGATCCCAGCTGATTTCCAATCCAGGACCGGATTGTGAAGGCGGAGCCAGGGATACCCCAGGATGACGGGCGACACAGAGTTGGGAAGGACGTAAAAGGTCATTTCCTCCCGGTGGTTTCCCGAGATGATGACCGGTAGGGGAACAGTTTGATGTGTCACTCTCCCGAGGGTGGCACGGGAGAGGTGGATTAGGGAGATGGGAGTATTGAGTGCCTGGCAGCGGATGCCCAATCGGGTTGCCAGGCTTTGTGAAATGAAGCTGCCTTCTGCGCCCGAATCCACCAGTGCGTGGGTGAGGTGCCCAGTAGGGTTATGGCAGAAACGGATGGGCAGCTTCAATTGAGTCAGTGATCCTAACCGATTGACATCCGCGAGGCTTCCAACAGTGACTCGCGGACCCCACCGACTGGCTTTCCGTGGGCAACACTCCACGGTGTGTTGGTCGCCTCCGCAATACATGCAGAGGCCCAACTCACGGCGGCGTTGTTTCTCCACAGGGGAAAGTTTAGTCCAGCCCGTCACCATCGGCTCCGACTCCTCGGGGCGCGATGCTGGCGGCGCCGCCAGGGGGCGAGCTTGGAACAGGTGCGGCGAGGCTCCACGAGGGCGAGAAGAAGAAGACCTCCGCCCCGAGGAGCGCTCGCGCAGCCTGTTATCCAAACTTATCGCTAAGGACGTCAGCTCCGCTAGCGTCCCAGGGATATCCCGACCAGCCAGTTCATCCCTCAGATCACTATTGAGGCTGCGGAGGAACAGGCCACAGAGGGAGCGTTCCTCCCAGCCCAATTCCTCCGCCGCTACCCGGAAGTCGACCGCGTAGTCCGCTGCCGACCGGCTTCCCTGCTGGAGAGCGAGAAGCCGATCGACCTGGACCGTTTCGGTTTGTGAGTGGTCAAAGACCTCCAGAAAGCGCCTCACGAATTGGTCATAGGTGAGGGTGGCATAACTGGGCCTCGCCATTACGGCGTAGGTCCAAGTTAACGCACGCCCCTCCAGAAGATTCCCTATGTAACCAATTCGGCTGTGATCCGAGGGAAAATCTCCGGGCACACGGTGGAACACGGACTCACACTGCATAATAAACCCCCGCGCTCCGCCGAGCTTACCGCTAAAGCGGGCGGGGGTCGGAATCGGCGTGAGCCGAACCGGTGCCACTGGAGCCGGCTGGACGGCCGCTGGAACAGCAGGAGCCGCGCCACCCTGGCGAGTCGGGAGGAACGGCTGTTGGGGGTCCAAGCGGTTCAATCGGTTAGTCAGTTCTAATAATTGGTTAAGAACCACCTGTTGCTGATAAACAATCTGATCCACCCGAGCCTCGAGGATGGTAAACCGGTGTGCGAGCCCGCCGTCCGCCGAGCCGCTCTGCTGAAGCCGTACTGACATAACGTTCGGCTCAGGAGACGCACACACACAGGCTCAGAGTAGTTCAAACTGTTTATTAACAACAGGGATGTTTGGGTGCGTGTCTGCAGAATGTTAATGTGTTGGTGGGGGCGTCTGCTTCGGACCCAGAGGCAGGAGACCGTTCAGCCGGCAACCCTATGGGAGAAATCAGACACAGGGTGATGAGCACACACCAACACGGGAGGAGAATAGGCGAGGGAGAGAAGCTTACTTGTTTGGGCAGATGACTGGCGCTTCAAGGATGGAAGCCCGGGAGACAGCCACCTGCAGGGCTCGGTGCAGCAGCGAGGAGAGACGAGGGACGGGATTGTCCGCCGCCGAGGAATCCACCTGTGCACAGGGGAGCAGACTGGAGAGATGAGGTAAGTGAACTTCTTACCGGTAAAGAGGATGCTGAAGAGAATGTGGTAGAAGTCCATGCAAAGGAAACGAAGTCTACGGCTTCAGGCCGACGCTCAGGGCGAGGCGGCTTTTATCCTTCGCCGCTGACGAGTAGCAGGTGCGTGAGCAGGTGGCGCCGCTGATGAATGGCGCGGCGTGACAGGAGCAGGCATTTAACAAATTAAAATGCCTGTTCACAGACACACCCATCTTGGCACAGGTCGACACGCAGCTCAAATTCGTCCTCGAGGTGGACGCATCTGACACAGGGGTTGGCGCTGTCACAGCGCACATCCTTGGATCAGAAGCTCCACCCATGCGCATATTTCTCTTGTTGGCTTATGTCTGCCAAGAGAAATTATGACGTGGGGGACAGAGAGCTGCTGGCCATTAAGTTGGCACTGGAGGAGTGGAGACATTGGTTGGAGGGTGCCATTCACCCCGTCATCGTGTGGACCGACCACAAGAATCTTAAATACTTGCAGTCAGCCCACCGATTAAACGCCAGGCAGTTCCATCCATCCATCTCTTCCGCTTAATCCTTTTTTGACATAGTTCAATGACCCAGTGACGACACACAGACTCCGAATCGATACAATCAAGTTTATTAACAACCAGGTTTGTGAGAGTGTGGTGTGAGTGTAGTCTGGAACTGCCGGGAACTGAGCGAGACACCATACAGCCTGGCAACCCTGGAGACACACAAGGAGAGGGAATTACTGAGCGTCACTTCTGGAGTTAAACATTTACACTGAACTTACTGTGGGAACAGATGGTAGCGAGCTCCAGTTCAGCGTGACAGCTGCGGCCAGGAAGACAGTGAGCTTCAGGTGGTGGAGTGACTCCGGCAGGTGAGTTGACATGCAGGTGGTGGTGAGTAGGTAGGATGAATGGTCCACCACCTGGGAGGAGGAGGCTGGAATTCCGCCGCCAAGGACGCCACCTGTGCACAGGGGAACTAATTGACAAGGTGAGTAGGAATGAACGCTTACATGGCAGGCTGGATGGTTTCTTGTACGAGGCAGAAGACGAGCGCTGGCTGTAGCGTAGGTAGAAGGCAAGGACCGGTGATGAAGCTCTCCTGGAGCGCAGTGAGACATATCCGCACTATCCCAAAGGCCAGAGTGGTAGATATAGGTGGCGCCTGATGAGGACCAGGTGTGAGCGCAGCTGACGGTGATGAGCAGAGCGGACCATGACAGTACTCCCCCACCTAACGAGCGCCTCTTGGCGGTTGCTCCAGCCCCACTGGATGCGTCCGATGGAACTCCCTGATGAGATCCTTGTCAAGGACAAAGTCAGGATGCACCCAGGACCTGGCCTCGGGCCATAGCCCTCCTAGTCCACCAGGCATTGCAATCCACAGCCCTGGCGACGGACATCCAGGATAGCAGTCACGGTCCAGGCCGGGCTGCGGTCGATCATCTGCGGAGGAGGTGGTGGCCTGGGGGGGGGCACAGGCAGACAGCACCTCAGATGTGCCCGGACTGATGGAACAGCGATGTCACCCTCCTCTTCTGGAAACAAGGGAGGAGAATACCCAAGAGAGGCTTGAAAAGGGGACATACCTATAGCCGAGGACACTATCGAGTTGTGGGTGTACTCGATCCAAGGTAGGAAGGAGCTCCAAGCTGTCGAGTTGGTAGCCGCCACACAGTGCAGCGCCGCCTCCAGGTCCTGGTTGGCTTGTTCGCACTGGCCATTGGATTGCGGATGGTATCCCGACGACAGGCTCACCGTAGCCCCAAGGGCGCTGCAAAACGACCTCCATACCTGGGAAACAAATTGGGGCCTCCGATGCGAAACGATGTCCAGGGGGATCCCATGAAGCCTCACCACATGTTGAACCAGAAGATTGGTAGTCTCCTTGGCCGAGGGCAGACCCAGAAGGGGGACGAAGTGAGCCGCTTTGGAGAATCTGTCAACTAGGGTGACGACCACAGTATGGTTGTTGGAGGGAGGGAGGCCGGTGACGAAATCCAATGTCACATGGGACCAGGGCCTGCCGGGGATCGGGAGGGGATGAAGTAATCCAGCTGGTGGGGACGATGGGGTCTTGCCGGTGGCACATTGGGGACAGGCCCGTATATACTCCCCAACGTCCCTTTGGAGGGAGGGCCACCAGAATGAGCGTTGCAGCAACTCCTCCATACGTCGTCTCCCCGGGTGGCAGGCGAACTTGGAGGAGTGAGCCCATTGAATGACATCACCCTGGATGGACGAAGGAACAAACAGTTTCCCTGCTGGCCCCCCGCCTGGGTCTCTTTCCGTCTCCTGGGCCTTGAGAACCTTCTCCTTGATCCCCCACCAGACGACGCCCAAGACACAAGAGGCAGGGAGAACAGGGTGGTCTTCGGGCTCCGGCACGTCCGTGGCAAATTGCCTGGAGAGGGCGTCCAGCTTGGTGTTTTTCGACCCAGGGCGATATGTGATGGTGAAATTAAACCGGCCAAAAAACAGGGACCAGTGGGCCTGGCGGGCATTCAGGCGCTTGGCCGTCCTGGGGTACTCCAGGTTGCTGTGATCTGTCCAAACCACGAACGGCTGCGAGGACCCCTCCAACCAGTGGCGCCACTCCTCCAGGGCCAGTTTCACAGCCAGCAATTCCCTATCGCTGATGCTGTAATTACGCTGAGCCGGTGACAGCCGAAGGGAGAAGAAAGCGTATGGACGGACCTTGCCATCCGCCGGGGAGCGCTGGGAAAGGACAGCCCCCACCCCCGAATCCAAGGCGTCCACTTCCACGAGGCACTGTAGATTCAGATCCACCTGAGCCAGAATAGGGGACTGGGAGAACTGCTCCTTGAAGTTCGAAAAGGCCAAGGACGCCTCCTCCGACCACCGGGAGGGAACCTTAGAGGAGGTGAGGTGCATCAGAGGAAGAGCCAGGCAACTGTAGTTCTTGATAAACTGGCGGTAGAAGTTAGCAAACCCCAGGAACTGCTGAAGCTGCTTCCTGGAGGACGGAACCGGCCACTCCACCACCGCCTTGATTTTGCCCGAGTCCGGGAGGATCTCCTTGTGTGAGATGATAAAGCCCAGGAAGGATGTCTTGGAGGTGTGAAACTCACATTTCTCAGCTTTAACGAACAACTGATTCTCCAACAGCCGCTGCAGAACACATCTGACGTGTATTCGGTGCTCATCTAGGGAACAGGAGAAGATTAGAATGTCATCCAAATACACGAACACGAACACATTCAAAAAGTCTCTCAGGACGTTGTTAATAAGCCTCTGGAAGACAGCAGGCACATTGGTCAGCCCAAATGGCATCACGAGATACTCAAAGTGACTACTAGGGGTCCGGAAACCTGTCTTTCATTTGTCCCCTTCATGGATCCGCACCAGATGGTAGGCGTTGCGCAGATCCAATTTAGTGAAGAAGGACGCCCCCTGGAGAGAGTCAAAGGCAGAGTTGAGCAATGGGAGGGTGTATTTATCTTTGACAGTGATATTGTTCAGTTCCCTGAAGTCGATGCATGGTCTCAGTGACCTGTCCTTTTTTCCCACAAAGAAGAAACCTGCCCCCACCGCCGAAGAGGATGGGTGGATAATGTGCGAACTCAGGGACTCCTTGATATACACGTCCATGGCGGCCCGCTCCGGCAGGGAAAGGCTATACAGCCAACTGGATGGGAGTGGAGCCCCTGGTCAAAGATTTATGGCACAATCGTACGGCCAGTGGGGAGGAAGGGACAGGGCCTGGGACTTGCTGAACACGGCTCCAAGGTCATGATACTCAGGGGGCACTTTAGACAGGTCGGGAGGGGGAGTGGTAGGAACCCCTAGGGTCACAGAAGGGGAACATGCAGCTGACTGAAGGCACGCGCTGAGACAAAATGAGCTCCAAGACTTAATACTCCCTGAACTCCAGTCAATCGTTGGATTGTGGACACGAAGCCAAGGGTAGCCCAGGATGACCGGAGACGACAAGACGGGCAAAACCAGGAAAGACAGTTCCTCACAATGATTTCCAGAGATAATAAGTGACACAGGGGCAGTCCTCTGGGACACAATAGCCATAGGAGCGTTAGACAACGCAATCAGTTGTAGCGGAGACTTAAGGGGTTGGCAGTGGAGGCCCAACCGGGTTTCCAGGTCTCTGGAAACAAAGCTCTGCTCAGCCCCAGAGTCCACTAAAGCCTGAGTGGGAATTTCAGTGTGCTTATGAATGAATCTAATGGGTAACAGTAACCGAGATAGGGGATTAGGCCGGGATGAGTCCGTGAGTCACCCTACTGCAGCGCATGGACTCCCCCTTTTGGCCGAAGCTGACAGGACTCGATCTCATGCTCCTCGCTCCCACAATAGAGGCACAACCCCAGCTTGCGGTGCCGCTGTTTCTCCGCCGTGGATAATCTAGAGTGTCCCACCGTCATGGGTTCCGAGGGGCCTGAGGGTTCAGTAGATGTTAGAGCTAAACACGAGGACTGTGGGGTGTGACGAAACGGTTCCTCAGATCACCCATAGCCCCTACGTTCTGCCGCCCGCTCCCTGAGTCTGTTATCCAAGCTAATGGCTAGGGAGATTAATTGGGACAACCTACTCGGCTTCTCCAACGGGGCTAATTCATCCCGAAGGCTAGGACAGAGGCTTCTAATAAAAATACTGCAAAGAGAGGCGTCCTCCCAACCCATTTCTGTAGCCGCCACCCAGAAATCAATAGCATAGTCAGCTACAGTCTTGGACCCTTGCCTTAGGTTAAGTAAGTGGGTGGTGAGAACGCTGTCCCTGTCAGAATGGTCAAAAACCTTGTAAAATTTGCCGATAAATTGACTGAAAGTGAGGCTCGAGTAATTAGCCCTAGCCATTACCGTGTATGCCCAAGCTAGCGCCCTCCCCTCCAACAGGTTAATGACGTAACCGATCTTACTGTGGTCGGAGGGAAAGTCATTTGTCACCCACTGGAAAAACACCTCACATTGCATAATAAACCCCCGGGCTTCGTCCAACTTACCGCTAAAACGGATGGGAGTTGGAACGGGAGTGAGACGAGCCAGAGAGGCCTGCTAGAGCTGGTTCGCTGGGAAGCTAGCGGAAGCTGAGGAGCTGCTGGAAGGCGGTAAGGCCTGGGAAAAGGGCTGAGAGTTAGATAATCAGTCTAACTGACCAGTAACATGGGTTAATTGGCTCATAATGACCTGCTGCTGATAAACCAATTGATCAATTCGGATCTCCATATGGTTGACATGGTGCACCAAAGGGCTGACAGCTGGGTCGCTCTGGCAGAGATGTACTGACATAGTTCAATGACCCAGTGACGACACACAGACTCCAAATCGATACAATCAAGTTTATTAACAACCAGGTTTGTGAGAGTGTGGTGTGAGTGTGGTCTGGAACTGCCGGGAACTGAGCGAGACACCGTACAGCCTGGCAACCCTGGAGACACACAAGGAGATGGAATTACTGGGTGTCACTTCTGGAGTTAAACAGTTACACTGAACTTACTGTGGGAACAGATGGTAGCGAGCTCCAGTTCAGCGTGACAGCTGTGGCCAGGAAAACAGTGCGCTTCAGGTGGTGGAGTGACTCCGGCAGGTGAGTTGACGTGCAGGTGGTGATGAGTAGGTAGGATGAATGGTCCACCGCCTGGGAGGAGGAGGCTGGAATTCCGCCGCCAAGGACGCCGCCTGTACACAGGGGAACTAATTGACAAGGTGAGTAGGAATGAATGCTTACGTGGCAGGCTGGATGGTTTCTTGTATGAGGCAGAAGACGAGCACTGGCTGTAGCATAGGTAGAAGGCAAGGAACGCTGATGAAGCTCTCCTGGAGCGAAGTGAGATATCTCCGCACTATCCCAAAGGCCAGAGCGGTAGATATAGGCGGCGCCCGATGAGGACCAGGTGTGAGCGCAGCTGACGGTGATGAGCAGACCGGACCATGACATTTTTGGGTTGAGGGGGGTGCTGGGGCCTATCCCAGCATCTTTGGGCGAGAGGCAGGGTACACCCTGGACAGATCGCCAGTCCCTCGCAGGGCCATCACAGAGATACAGACAACCATTCACTCTCACAGCAGTTCCGCTGGTCTTTATTCTTCCAGCCGTTCAATTTTACCATCACTTACCGGCCTGGCGCCCAGAACGTCAAACCAGACGCGCGATCGTGCCAGTTTGACTTGGTGCCCTTACTTGGAACATCGAGCGGAGGGTCCTTGAGGCCCAGTCCCGGGAGCCCATGCCAGTAGGGTGCCCCCGGAATCGCCTCTATGTCCCGGCCACCCTCCACAGTGATGTTCTCCAGTGGGCCCATACCAGCCGTTTCGCCTGCCATCCTGGCATTGCCTGCACTGTGGACTTCGTCCGGTGGGCATTCTGGTGGCCCACGGTGCGGCGGGATGCACGGGACTACGTCAGGACTTGTCAGACGTGCGTCGGGGGAAATCGGACTCCTCTCCCCCCTCAGGACTCCTCCACCCCCTTCCCACCCCGGATCATCCTTGGTCTCATATCACCATGGACTTTGTGACTGGACTCCCCACCTCCAGTGGGAAGACTGTAATCCTGACTATCGTGGATCGCTTCTCTAAGGCGGTGCATTTAGTGGCCCTCCCGAAGCTCCCCTCACCCTTGGAGATGGAGGTCCTATTGACAGATCACGTGATCAAGGTCCATGGCATCCCCATCGACATCGTGTCTGACCGGGGTCCACAGTTTACTTCACAGGTTTGGAGGGCATTTTGTCAGACGCTGGGCATGGCAGTGAGTCTCTCATCTGGGAATCATTTTTCAGAGCAATGGGCAGGCAGAGTGCGCCAGTCAGTCCCTGGAGCTCACCCTGCAGTGTGTAGCAGCCGAGAACCCGGCTTCGTGGAGCTCATACCTGACCTGGGTGGAGTAGTCCCTCAACTCGGCCTTTTCCATGGCCACAGGACTCACTCTATTCGAGGCTTCCCTGGGTTACACCCCACCTATTCTTCCCATGACTGAGAGGGAGGTGGCGGTTCCATCCGTGGAGGCCCATGCTCATCGCTGCCGACACACCTGGAGGGCTACCCGGGCCGCCCTGGCACGCACCATGGAACGCACCCAGGCTGCCGCCGACAGGAAGCAGGTCCCAGTTCCCAAATACACCGTGGGACAGCAAGTCTGACTGGCAGCGAGTCAAGTCCCTCTGAAGGAGAAATCTAAAAAGCTGTCTTCCCGCTTTTTGGGACCGTTTCCCATCGCCCGGATTGTAAATGACGCATCAGTTCAGCTGAGGCTCCCTCCTACTCTACAGGTGAACCCCACCTTCCACGTGTCCCACATTAAACCCCCCGCGGTCAGTCCTCTCTGCCCCCCTCCCCAAGCCGCCTCCTCCTCCCCGTATCATCGACAGTCACCCTACTTGTATAGACCACCGGATTCTGGATGTTCGCCGTCGGGGCCGGGGATTGCAGTACCTGGTAGATTGGGAGGGCTAAGGCCTGGAGGAACGATCCTGGACCCCCTCATCACGGGTTATGGACAAGGAGATGCTCCGGGTCTTTCACTGAACCCACCCGGAGAAGCCGTCTGGACTGCCAGGAGGTGCTCCTAGAAGGGGGGGCCCTGTCATGGGCAGCGAGCGCGCGCCCCTCCCCTCCTGCCACACGTTCACTAACTCATCACTGCACCTGAGGCAGAGGACACACCTGCGCCCACTCTTCAGCCAGCGTACTTAAGGAGGCCACCTCCACATAGTCAACGCTGGCTTGTCTGGCTATACTGCCCTAAATTCAGGCAAGCAGGTCATTTTGAATGAGGCTTAGACACGCTGTCTAAACTGTTCTCTTTTCCTTTTGTTTCAGGGTGCTGCCATCGTGCGGGTGTGTCTCGGGACTGCATGCGTTCTCCTGCCACCTCATCACCTTCCCAGCAACAAATCTTCGCCCGGTCAGGCACTTCGAGCTCATCCCCCCTTCCCTACTGGTTCGTCTATTCCCCTCTGGAGTCCTGCCAGTCCTCCCTCGGAGTCCTGAGTAAGTGGCAATTTGGCTCGTCCATATTTCCCACTCTGCTTCTCCTTTTTTTTTTTTTTTTTTTTTTTTGTTACTTATTTGTACCCGTAGGTAGACTTGGTTTGCAGTCTGGTGACAAGCCACCGGGTGCTGGTCGCTACGTGCGCGAGCGCCCTAAACCTACATGTTTTTGGTATGCGGGAGGAAACCGGAGAAATCCCGGAGTAAACCCGCGCAACACGGGGAGAACATGCAAACTCCACACAGCTCACTGTTGGTCGGGGGCTGGGATCGAACCCACGATCTCATGATCCCCGCGATCCCCCGGCCGAGGGTAAACTGTGCTGCCACAGTGCTAAACCACTGCGTCTCCGCTGACAGCTCTCACTTTCTCTCCACAGGTGGATTGAATCTTCTGGCGAGTGGCTGTTTATCTAATTGTGCACTGTTTTCTACATTTAATAAACTATTGAACATTCCCCCCTTATGTGGTTCCGTCCTGTGCTAGCATCCTGCATGTGAGCTGTCAGCTTAATCATGACACCTTTTATATTCCCCTGGGTCCTCTGTGATTGTTTTTATGTTTCCCCGGTCCTTAGTTATTGTGTGACGTTTTGTGATTATCCCCTGTTTATTTTTAGTTTCTTGGTTGCCCTTATTTTGAAGTTCTTTTGGGGTCTTGCTTAGTTTTATTGTCATTGTACTGTTATCCCTACGTGTTATATACACGGTGTATGTCAACGCAGATCAACAGCAAGCCAAACTCGTTTTTCACGAGCCAGGAAACCAAGCGTCCTGCTCCTTTATTCAGGTCTTCCAGACAGCTTACAGTTGTTTATAACTGTGGCTCGAAGCTCAATGAAAAGCCCGAGTGAAACTAAGAAAAAATAAATTAATTTAGTAAGCTAGCGGGCCCCTGGGATAGGACTAATTCCTGAAACAATACATTCATAATACAGTTAACAAGCTAGCGGGGCCCTGGGATAAGACTAATTCCTGAAACAACACATTCTAAAAAACGATGCCAAGTTCACGTCTAACAAAACTTATAAAACTGACAAAATACTAATTGGACTTACAGCCATTGCTTTCGAAGGTGTGGAAAGGGGTTTAACACACAGGAGGTACGTTTCAGACATTTGCGGGCAGGTTACGCTATTCTGCCTTTTTTTCCTTTCTCTCTTACCAACGTTCGTTTCTTCTACCCACAAGTCATAGCGGCTACTGGCTGCGCTTTCAACATAAAATACAGGCAAATTGCCAATGACTGTACAAAAGTCACTCTTAACCTAATAACTGTTTAAATAACATGAATTACTACAAATGAACTATGATATTTATTATAAACTTATGAACTATTTTTAACTCTATAAAACACACTCTACTGAGGGCAGAACAGTCATAGTCGTCCTTCCTGTCATCAATCATGATTTGCTATTTACATTTGTCTCTTAATGCCCCTTCACTGTCTGTAATTTCCCCTCATCAGTGCTTGTGTCTCAGTCTATAGTTCCTTGTCACGTTGTAAACATGTGTTATGTGCCACCACCTCCCTGTTCTAGCTTGTCATCTTCATCTGTGTGTTTTGTTTAGGGTTATCCAGCCTCAAGCTGGGCTCTGGATTTATTAAATATACTGAACTTCATCTCCGCTTTGGGTCCATCTTTGCTGCCTCCCTGGCAGCGGTATATGACAATAATATTCAACTCCATTAAAGTAAAAAAAAAAAGAAAATAACAAGCTAGTTCATCCTGTTTGAAACCTTGCTGGGTCTAGAATAGACATGGGCAAACTGCTGCCCTCCCTTTGGGCTTTTTAATCCAGTTCGCCAAACACTGATACATAATTGTCCAAATTTTTGTAAAGACCACACTCATTTTGCCTTTTTCCTGCAATACTCAGGTTTTACACTAGATGGTGCACTCCAGACACAGTTGACCTTTGCTTGAGTCTGGTCTGCAGATGATGATTATGCGCATGCGTTAAACGTTTGGTCGAGCAGTAGACGCTAATGAAGCATGCAGCCGTTTGGCTGCTGGCCTTGGCGTAGGAAGTTGCATCATAGATGTGAAAAGTATAAAGCCAGCCTAACAATGAGTGGACCAAAGAAAAGAAAAGTCGACAGTGAGTGCCAATGTGGTCTATATTAATCATATATCCCATAACCTACATATGTATAAGCATGTGAGAATGTTTGGTGATTACATATGTAAAGCGACTTCACACCTCAGAACAGGACAAAGAGGTCTCAACCGCCAGTGAAGATCAAAGAGCATCCGAGGCGCTGCGGTGGAGACCAGATAGGTCGCCCTGACCCCCCAGGGCCAGGTGGAGGGGTATGAAGACAAAAGAGGGGATTAAGATAGTGAGGGATGTCAGCTTTTGATATGCATGTCTTTTGTTATGTGCGAGTATAAGTTCGTAGAGCCGAAGGTGTTCGCTCTCTTACTTCTTCTGCTGCTGCACCTAGATGAGACTTGTTAGAGGAGCTGATAATAAACTTTGGTTTATAAATCACATCGCCTCGTTATTTCAAGCTCTTCTACAGCCAAGTGTTTAATGAGGAGTGGACAGCTACATATTTTTTCACCAAAGTCCAATCAAAGGCTGTATGTCTTATTTGCCAAGAAACTGTTGCTGTTTTCAAAGGATTCAACTTCAGCTGCTACTTTTCAACCAAGCATGCTAACTATGCTAGCAGCCAATCAACGTAAGGACGGGTGGCTACTGCTCAGAAGTTGGCAGCCCATTTAGTGTCATGAATTGGCCCTCGGGGCAGAGAGGAGAGACCCACGTGTTCAAATGCAGTTAGTGAGATTTATTGAAAAAACAAAACAACTAACACAAAGTCCCAAACAGTGCTCTAACACAAATTTCAAACAAACAAGCAAACTTACGAATAAAGCACACTAGAGCAAGGGCTGGGCTCTGGTGGAGACAAAGGAAGAGAACTCAAGACAGCGGCAATCAGAAAAGAAAATCACAGCCCTTAAATAGGTCCAGAAACAAATGAAACAGGTGTGAGTCACATGAGTGGGCAGATGGTAACAATGATTAATAATTTGGACCAGCTGGAAGCAATAAGAGCAGAACAGGGAGCTGACAGCTGGCAGGGGCCATGCCCACGCAGAGTGAAAATCCCGGAAAAGCCACTGACAGCTGTCAACCCCGAGGGAGAACACAACAGAATACAAATCTAATGAGATGGCAGAAATAAAGACAAATAACCTCAAAAAGTGTAATTAACAAACTATAATGAATGGCAGCAGGAAAATAAATCATACAAAGAAACAATACAGAATATGTGCTGTGATATCCTACCGTGTAGCAATGATCACACTTGAGTTATTTCTTTGGCTAACTCTGCCGTTTATTCTGCAACACACATAATATGACTGAACATGGATTCTGCGCGGGGTTTTCACACTCTTATTCTGATGTGTCCCCTTAATAGTAGTGCTGAACAATACAGGTAGTTCCCCCTAGAGGCATGTGCCAGCAATGTTCTAAATTAGACTTGCAGTCTACCACATCCCTCCCCTCTAGATTAAACTACTTTTAATTACACTAGCCAATTATGCTAGACATCCTGGAACTCCCATTTAACCCTAAACAATCACAGTTACTTTTAACTTCTTAAACACATGTGCCATACACATAATTTCTTTCTCTTTTTTTTTTTTTTTTTTTTTTTTTACATGTATAACACACATAACAGTCTAACTGGGGATTTGGTTTGACTACCGCATCCCAGTGAGGTTCCAGGACGCATTCTTGTCCTGTGGCTGGGGAACTCACTACTGACTAAGTATAGTCCTTCAAGTAGTCTGGAGCTTTCCTAGCTCGCTGAGATCTTCTCACGGCGGGTGAGCCAACTGCAGGTGAAGACTCAGACTGCTCCACTGTTTCGGCTGCTGCAGTGCTGCCCGTAGAATCTGCAGAGACGGTTACCTCAGGTTTCACCTGAAGTGGTGGTTTGTTGATGCTCTCCTCAGGATGGGTGTCAGACAACACCTCTGGTGCCATCGGCAGGGGAATGGAGCTCCTACCACGAACTTGGTCGATGTGTCGCCTCACCACTTGTCCATGACCTAATGTCACCTTGAATGACACAGGGCCTGTCCTTTCTGTTATTTCTCCTGGTACCCAGGCTGGTCCTGAGCCAAAGTTGCGGGTGTAGACCACGTCTCCTTCTCTCAGTATTCTCTCTCTAGCATGCATGTCATGATAACCTTTTTGTTTCTCTTGTTTATCATGCACTTTGTTTCTGAAGTCTGGATGTATTAAGTCAAATGTTGACCTCAACTTCCTTCCCATCCATGGACCTGCGTAGTCAATGTGAATTCTTCTCCATGGTTTATCTGGAACTTCCCAGGGATGTAGTGGGGCTGCTGGAGGACTGTTCCTGTTCTCCTGGCATGCCGCACATGACTTCACAAGCGCCTCCACCTCTGCATCCATGTTGGGCCACCACATGTAACTCCTCGCCAACGCTTTCATGCGAGTGATGCCAGGGTGTGCTTGGTGTAGTTGTTGCAGTAAGGCATTCCTACCAGGTGGTGGAACAACCACGCGTCCTCCCCACAGGATACAACCTTCCTGGGTGCTGAGCTCATCCTGTCGTCGGGCATAGGGAATGAACTCAGGACTGTTCATCTTCGGCCATCCTCGCAAGATGTATTCTCGCACTCTTGCTAGAACAGGGTCTTTGTCTGTCCACTTCTTTATTTGTTGTGCGTTCACCAGGGGCACGCCGATATCTTCAAACAATAGCACTCTCTCCTCCTCCTCAGGCGTGCTGTCTCTTCCTCCATCCAAGGGTAGCCTACTCATCGCGTCAGCATTCGTATGGTCCCGTCCGGCTTTGTAAACGATGGTGTACTCATACGCTGCTAATGTAACGGCCCATCTCTGAATTCTCTGAGATGTCATCTGGGGTATGGCTCTCATTTCACTGAACAGTGAAATTAGTGGCTTGTGGTCAGTCACTATAGCGAACTGTCTCCCGTACAGGTATTTGTGGAATTTTTTTACACCAAATACTACTGCAAGGCCCTCCTTGTCTAGCTGGGAGTAGTTTTTCTCAGCTGCACTAAGAGTTCTTGAGACGAACCCTATGGGTCTCTCTGAGCCATCCTCCATACGATGAGAGAGTACAGCTCCCACACCGTAGGGTGATGCGTCACACGCCAGGATGAGTGGTTTGTTTGAATCATAGTGCACTAACACACTACAGGACTGAAGTAGCGCTTTGGACTCTTCAAACGCCTTCTGCTGCTTGACCCCCCATGACCATTTTTCTTCCTTCTTAAGTAAGGTATGTAGTGGTGCCAGCAGCGTGGAGAGCTTTGGGAGGAACCTATGGTAATAGTTCAACAAGCCCAGGTGGGCTTTTAACTCAGTAACATTTTGTGGCTCAGGCGCCTCCGCAATGGCTTCCACTTTGTCTGTTAGAGGGTGTAGACCACTGGCGTTGATCTTGTGGCCTAGGAACACCACCTCTTTTCCCATGAACTCACACTTGCTTCTTTTCAACCTCAGACCGCTTTTCTCCAACCGTTGAAGCACTTCCTCCAGCGTTTTCAGATGTTCTTGTTCATTTGGTCCTGTACAAAGGATGTCATCCAAATAAATGGTAACATTCGTAATTCCACCTAGGATGCCCTCCATAGTTCTCTGGAATATAGCAGGACTGGAAGCTACTCCAAATGGTAAGCGTGTGTAGGTATATAAGCCTTTGTGTGTATTGATGGTTACATACTTTCTTGATTCTTCTTCCAGGACTACTTGTTGGTAGGCGTGACTCATGTCTAATTTCGTGAAGTGTCGGCCGCCATTCAGCTGTGCAAAGAGGTCCTCCACTTTAGGAATTGGATACTGATCCACCCGTGATGCTCGATTGACAGTGAGTTTGTAATCTCCACATATTCTAATGGAGCCATCCGGCTTTCTCACTGGGACTATGGGTGCCGCCCATTCTGCAACCTGCACTGGCTCAATGATCTTGTCATCCAGCAGCCTCTGTAGCTCGCTTTCAACCAGTGGCTTGACTGCATAGGGTACCGGTCGGGGTTTGCAGAATCGTGGTTGGGCCTCCTTGTCCACATTAATCTTTGCAGTGACACCTTTTAGCTGTCCTAAGCCTTCTTTGAACACCTCAGCGTGTCTTTCGAGGATCTCCTCCAGCTGCAATTTGGGCTGAGATTCCACTTTATTCACCAACTGATCAATCATGGCCAGTTCTTGTAGCCAACTTCGCCCTAGTAGATTTGGTCCTTCGCTCCCAACTACTACTACAGGTAAGTCCTTTTCTTTGTTTTCGTGCTGCACCTTCACTTGTGCCATGCCTAGCACGTCTAGCTTCTCTCCTGTGTATGT
Source organism: Pholidichthys leucotaenia (assembly GCA_020510985.1). Taxonomy (NCBI): domain Eukaryota; kingdom Metazoa; phylum Chordata; class Actinopteri; order Cichliformes; family Pholidichthyidae; genus Pholidichthys; species Pholidichthys leucotaenia. The sequence goes on along the minus strand of CM035848.1, from coordinate 284,038,143 downwards.
TTTTAATTTTAATGAACAGGGATTTAATTCTGCTGTGTCTGTTTTCTTCCACAGTTGTGTATATTGCTGTTTACTTAATATGGTTACTCCACAGCCTGTATCAACTTCAAATGTTACTTTCATTCCATTAACATTCATGGTACGCGTGATGGGCGCTACCTTGGTCAGCTCCTCTGACGTGTTGTAAATTGTGTGAAAACCCATGTCTTCTGTATCACTTTCTCCCTCCCCTCTAAGTTGATTCGCTCGCTGTTCCTTTCCTGGGCCCTTGTTTTCATACTTTTGCCCATTAACTGTCGCTTTCAGCACCTGTGCGCTGTCCACCTTTATTCTACATGCTTTCTTAATGTGCCCTCGCTTGCCACAATTATGACACAGCTCAGTGGCAAATTTGCACTCGGCGGCATTGTGCTGGCCTTTGCAGCGATAACAACTGGGGAATTTGTGCTGAGTTTTGTCAGTCAACACTTTGTGGACACCTACTTGGGTCTTAGGCACACGAACATGCGTTGCTGTGTCCTCTGTTAGCTTCCCTTGCATTTCTCTCACATCTTTAGATGCTGTTTCCATCGCTTGGCATAATTCCAAAGCCTTCACAAAAGTGAGTTTTGTTTCAGATAAAAGTCGCCGTTGCATTCGGTCATCATTCACTCCACACACAAGTCTGTCTCTTAACATTTCTTCCAATGAGTCTTTGTAATCACAGTGCAGTGTTAATTTCCTCAATTCTGCCACATACTCTGCTATGGACTCAGTGTTCCTCCTTATGCGTGAATTAAATTTGAATCGTTGCACGATTTCATTCGGTTTGGGGCTGAAGTGCTTCTGAAGCTCAGCAGTAAGCTGGTCGTACGTTTTATCTTTCGGTAATGCAGGGCTTATTAAATTTCTCAACAAACTGTAAGTAGTTGCACCAACTCCACTCAACAGTACAGCCTTCCTTTTGTCTGGCTCCTCAATGTCATTAGCTTCGAAGAAAAAGTCCAACATTTCACTATATTCTTCCCATGACTGAGTCGAGTTATCAAAAGGGGTTACCGTTCCGATTACAGCCGCCATTGCTCGTCGTGGTGGGGAAACCTCGTTTTTCCTCCTCTGAACTTGCACTCGAACTACTGGAGTCACTTGAGTTCGCCACACTTGCAATGTTCTCTGTTTCTCGCCGCTGATTTTTTTCTTTTAATCCTCGTCGCCAATTGTGTGATATCCTACCGTGTAGCAATGATCACACTTGAGTTATTTCTTTGGCTAACTCTGCCGTTTATTCTGCAACACACATAATATGACTGAACATGGATTCTGCGCGGGGTTTTCACACTCTTATTCTGATGTGTCCCCTTAATAGTAGTGCTGAACAATACAGGTAGTTCCCCCTAGAGGCATGTGCCAGCAATGTTCTAAATTAGACTTGCAGTCTACCACATGTGCCAAATCAACCAAGGATAAAATAACAGGAATTGCAACTCGAAATGACAACACAGTACAAATATGAAAAAAGACAAAAAGATTGAGCCCGGTGGAATCCCCCCGCACTCAGATCCTGACAGAGCCCCCTCCCGAGGGGTGGAAAACAAGACTCCCTGGCAACATCAAAAGAAAAGAACCCCACACACACACACAAAAAACCCACCCCAACAAGAAAACAACCCCATGGAGGCGAGGAAAACTGTGAGACCCGGGTAGCTCCAAAAACTGGGATACTAACTAACTAACTAACTAACTAACCTGCACTTATATAGCGCTTTTCTAGTCACAAAGACCACTCAAAGCGCTTTCATTAATACTAACCCTCTATTCTAAGGGCCTATAGGAAACAGATATCTAGGGACAATTTAGAACAGCCAATTAACCTAACATGCATGTTTTTGGCATGTGGGAGGAAACCGGAGAAATCCCGGAGTAAACCCACGCAACACGGGGAGAACATGCAAACTCCACACAGATCACTGTTGGTCGGGGGCTCGATCACCCGGGTAGTAGAGTCATTTTTGGGGGTTTCGTGACCAACCTCCCAGGACCTTTTTTTCTCACTGGATTTAGCATTCTAGACCCATTTTAATGAAAATAAGCTCCCATGTACCTCCCAAAAATTATGGGAAACCTTTTTTTTTGCCCAAAATTCAAAATGGCCGCCAAAATGCATACCACCACCTATATCTCAGTAACTAATTCAGCTAGGAGGTTGATTTTGGTGTCTAGACATAGGTTTTTGGGGTCAAGCATTCCATTAATGCTATTAGTTTACTTGTGAAACAAACCCATCACAATGAAATCCAATATGGCCGCCAATATGGCCACCGATTAACATTTTTTTGGTTTCTTGAATACTAAGGCACCTAGAAAGCTGATGTTGGTGTCAAAACAGAGGTTTAAGGGGTCATACTATCTGTTTATTCCAATAAAAGTGTGTTTAAATGATTACATAATCGAGAAATCCAAGATGGCGGCCGGCTGTCATTTTCACATGCAATGGACTTTTTCATATCCGTCACCAAATGAGCTAAAAAAAAGTCAAGTGAGGCTCCTGTGAACCATCCATTGTGTTCATTAGTGCCCTCATTGTCTATCAAGCTCAAAATGGCCCCCAGCCGCCATCTTGGAATACACTTTACGCAGGCACATTTTCTCTAGACCTTATGTTAATGCCACGCAAACGTCCAACTCAATTACATGTAGTCCACTATCAATCACCACATCACATCATACTTAGATGTCCAACTACACATCACTATCACTACTTGATTCACTATCAATGAATGAGTCACTGTATGAACTTGCGCTATCTGAAGCACTGTCTTCACCACTGCTGCTCTCCTCACTGTTGACTTCTGTGTTCGGTTTCGGCATTGACAGGGGAAGTGGCGGTTGAGTCGATCGTACAGGTAGACATAGACCATTCACCAAATGCCACCCATGACCGATTGGTGATGGGTGACTTTGAAGGTGGAAGTTCGTCAGCAAGTACGCAAGGTAGTTTGTCCTGAGGAGGTGATGATGCAGACTGTCTGCGTCTGGTATATACCACAATACCAATGCTGGACCGGAGCCTCTTCGGTGAAAAGAGAGAAGCAGATGGAGATGGATCCCCTTGAACTGATTGACTGTCTCTTTCAAGATCTACCTCTAATTTATGCTTACGTTTCTCGGCTTGAGATAGACAACGCTTGTTAGATAACGTGGTGTAACATGTCTGGTGCATATAATGCCCTTTTGGCCCTTTGGCCCAATCAATATTCCCACATTGAAACCGATCAAGTCCTTTCCATCGTAGAGTTTTTTCACGAATTGAATTCCATTTTTGGTCCTTGGTATTATCCAAAGAGTCACTTTTGGTACATGGTTGACCACAACGTAGAATGCATTCGTATTCACCAGAAGACGTTGATGGTAATTCATCGTTGTCACTTGCAGTATCCATTTTATCCCTCACTTTATATGAATAAGTGTCTGAAAACAAAAACAAATTTGTCATTATCAGAACAGAGGAGAGAAAAAGGAGGGATGACAAGACCTAGAGTCAAAGGCCCTTGTACTGTCTACTGTCATTACGGTAGCATTAAGCAAGCAGCATGGTCAATATGCTAACATTACCTGACTATACAGTATGGAACAAGATTCAGAATTCTAACCTCTCCAGATAAGTTTAAAGCTAAATTTATACATACCTGGCAACCTTGGTTAAATTGGAAAGATTAGGACTACATATTATGGCAGCACAGACATTACAAAATCACTGCATCCTCTCTCTTGCTATGCAAAAAGGAATCAATAAATCAAGCATAGGATTCCGGGAATCCTAAGGGGATTACCCAAGTGTTCCTCAGTGAAATCACTGAATCAATGCAGGAGCTTTCTAATAATTATTAAAAATGAATGTAAGGATACCTCATTTGACATTTTTAGCTCATTTGGTGACGGATATGAAAAAGTCCATTGCATGTGAAAATGACAGCCGGCCGCCATCTTGGATTTCTCGATTATGTAATCATTTAAACACACTTTTATTGGAATAAACAGATAGTATGACCCCTTAAACCTCTGTTTTGACACCAACATCAGCTTTCTAGGTGCCTTAGTATTCAAGAAACCAAAAAAATGTTAATCGGTGGCCATATTGGCGGCCATATTGGATTTCATTGTGATGGGTTTGTTTCACAAGTAAACTAATAGCATTAATGGAATGCTTGACCCCAAAAACCTATGTCTAGACACCAAAATCAACCTCCTAGCTGAATTAGTTACTGAGATATAGGTGGTGGTATGCATTTTGGCGGCCATTTTGAATTTTGGGCAAAAAAAAGGTTTCCCGTAATTTTTGGGAGGTACATGGGAGCTTATTTTCATTAAAATGGGTCTAGAATGCTAAATCCAGTGAGAAAAAAAGGTCCTGGGAGGTTGGTCACGAAACCCCCAAAAATGACTCTACTAGGGCTGCGCCGTCCACAAACCCCCAAGCCTCCTCAGGAGAACGGGAGGCTCCAGCCCCTGAGGCAAAACTGGTGATGAGCGTAGCTGCTATGCACTCCTCCACGCTCAGTCCCAAAGTTGAAAAATCCAGGGTGGCCGACATGGCAAACCTCAGGTGAAAAAACTAGAGAGAAATAGGATTGACCTGCGAGCCTTCACTGCCGCTGGAGTGAAACAAAAAATTAACTCAAACTGCAGCCGCTGGGTCTCAAACTGGCCGCTGTCTTTTGTCATGAATTGGCCCTCGGGGCAGAGAGGAAAGACCCACACACTCAAATGCAATTAGTGAGATTTATTGAAAAAACAAAACAACTAACACAAAGTCCCAAACAGTGCTCTAACCAAATTTCAAACAAACGAGCAAACATGAATAAAGCACACCAGAGCAAGGGCTGGGCTCTGGTGGAGACAAAGGAACAGAACTGAAGACAGCAGCAATCAGAAAAGAAAATCACAGCCCTTAAATAGGTCCAGAAACAAATGAAACAGGTGTGGGTCACATGAGCGGGCAGATGGTAACAATGATTAATATGGACCAGCTGGAAGCAATAAGAGGGAAGCAGGGAGCTGACAGCTGACAGGGGCCACGCCCACGCAGAGCAAAAGCCCAGAAAAGCCACTGACAGCTGTCAACCCCGAGGGAGAACACAACAGAATACAAATCTAATGAGAAGGCAGAAATAAAAACAAATAACCTCAAAAAATGTAATTAGCAAACTATCATCACATCATAGCAGTCTGTTGTGGGCGATAATGATGGTTTCATTTAGGTCTGATCAGATTCCTCCACACAGCTATGTCCTTAGCCTTCCGCTGCCAGGAACTCCTGTCTATGTCCAATTTCTTCAAGTTTCTTTTTACAGTGTCTTTAAATCTGAGTCTTGGTCTACCCTGATTGTGTTTGCCCTCGCATAACTGTGAGTAGAGTAACTGCCAAGGGAGACGTTGGTGGTCCATCCTCTCAACATGGCCGAGCCACCTCAGGTTCATCTGTATTAGCATGTCCTCCATTGACGGTAGACCAGCTCGTTTCAACACTTCTATGTTGGTTATCTTGTCTTTCCATGAGATGTTCATTATGGCTCGAAGGTGTCTCATCATGTACGTGTGGAGTTTCTTCACCTGCACTCTGTAGACAGTCCAAGTTTCAGCACCGTACAATAGAGCAGCCAGTACTGTCGCTCTGTACACTTTGCATTTCACACGGATAGAGATAGACACATGTCAATTGTTCCACAGTCTCTCCCTCAAGTTTCTAAACACAGCGCTCACTCTTCCCATTCTGAGAGATAGTTCATCCCCCAGCCTGAAATTCTCTGAAACAGTACTCCCTAGATACTTGAAAGTCTTGCACTTGACTAGTGGCTCTGTACCAATGCTGATCTCTTCTGGTAGTGAGGTTGATAATTGGAACTTTGGTGGTTGATAAAGGCACTGTCTTCTTGATGTTGATTTGGAGGCTGAATTGGCTAGCTGCTCTTGCAAATTTCTCCACTAAAGATGTCATATCTTCCACACTGTGTGCAACTAGAGCACTGTTGTCGGCAAAGAGCATTTCTCTTACTACCTTTATCGATGTCTTACTCTTGGTTTTAAACTGTGCCACATTGAACAAGTCTACTTCTTTCCTTGTTTTTTTTTTTTTTCCAATGTGTTTTTATTGAAATCAGTTTCAGAAATTACAGACAAGTTAGCATAATATTTCTTGAAACAAAAAAATAAAGATACACTTATTTAGCACATATACATATACAGTATGTATATAGGATCGAATAGTGCATCAACAAGTACTTCACACTTAAGCACCAGATTTTTTTATTTTTTTTTTATAATATCCCCTCAAACAACACCCCCCCCCAGCTCACAAGATCAGTAGAGGAAGTACCTCAACAGGCACATAATTTGAAACAAATACGCATAATAAAGTAGGAAAAAAAAATAACAAAAATATATATATATAACAAGGCACATGCTGACATACTTAGATGGGTAAGACTTTTAGATTAGAAAAGTAAGATATAAAACATTGCCATTTCTGGTAAAACCTTTCTGTGCATCCTCTTATAGTGTATTTAATTTTCTCAAGTTTTAGAAAAAACATCATGTCCTTGAGCCATAGGGAAATTGAGGGATATCTGACAGATTTCCAATGCAGCAGTAAAGTACGCCTTGCTATTAAGGATGTAAAGGCCACAATATCCCTTTGTACCGAATTCAAAACTACAGAGGAATCAGGAATCCCAAATATGGCAATAAATGGAGAAGGCAGCAGAGTCACTTGAAGAACCCTGGAGATAATTGTAAAGTAACTAGACCAAAAACTGTATAATTCCGGACAAAGAAAAAACATATGGCCAAGGTGGCAGGGAGATCCCTTACATTTATCACAACTACCATCAACTTCTGGGTAAATCTCAGAGAGTCTCAGTTTTGAGTAGTGGACTCTATATATTACCTTAAACTGAATCAAGCTAAGACGAGCACATGAGGAAGACGTTCTAATTCTGTTAATGGCATCCTCCCAAAGCTCATCAGTCATCTGTATACCCAATTCTTTCTCCCACAAATTTTTTATTTTGACACTTGATTCATCGTTTAATGTTAAAGTGGAATTATAAAGCTTGGATATCAACCCTTTATGTTGTGGACCATGTGAAACTATACTTCCCCAGGGCTGCTCAGGAGGGATAGAAGGAAAGTTAGAGAAACACTTAGAAACAAAATTACGTATTTGAAAATAACGAAACAAATGGGTGCCGGGTAAGTTATAATTGAAAGATAAATTGGTAAAACTATCAAAAAGCCCAGATGTATATAAATTCCTTATATGTTCAATACCTCTGTCATGCCAGTCTGAGAATGACGAATCTGAGAGAGATGGGGGAAACAAATGATTTTTAGTTAAAGGACATAAAGAGGAGGCAGCTACAAAACCAAAGCGCCGCCTAAACTGAAACCATATTTTTAATGTGTTGAGAACCACTTGACTGTCCGTATACAAAGAGGGTTTTGTAGGCAAAGAAGAAAAAATTAATGCAGGTATTGACGACCCCTGACAGGATGATAATTCCATTCTACACCATGGGGAGCGAAAAGACTTTAACCAATAGCAGATTTTATGTATATGTGCCGCCCAATAATAAGACTGGAAATCAGGTAATGCAAGTCCCCCGCTAAGTCTACATCTTTGCAATAATTTTTTACGCACTCTAGGTGGTTTACCATTCCAGATAAAGCCACAAATTATCTTATCCAGAGAATCAAAAAAGCTTTTAGGCAGAAAAAGAGGAATTGACTGAAATAAAAAAAGGAATTTTGGTAAGATATTCATCTTGACAACATTAATCCTACCCAAGAGTGACAGAGGGAGATTTCGCCAATGCTGGACGTCAGAGGTTATTTTGGCAATAAGGGGAGAAAAATTGGCTGAAGCTAGGGTAGAGAAAGAGCGTGTCACATTTATACCAAGATACTTGAATCCTGCGGGACTAAGTTTGAAGGGTATGTCAGACTGCTGAAGATCACAGGCAGTTGTATTGATAGGAAAGCATTCGCTTTTTTCCAAATTCAATTTATAACCGGAAAAGGAACTGAAATTATTTAAAATACTCAAGACATTGGGGATAGAACTAACTGGATTTGACACATATAACAACAAATCATCCGCATATAACGACAACTTGTGTTCAGTTCCATTTCGGAAAATCCCTCTAAATAAATTGGAAGACCGCAACGCAATGGACAGAGGCTCAATGGCAATAGTGAAGAGCAAGGGCGATAATGGACAGCCTTGCCGTGTGCCACGTCCAAGAGAAAAGTAATCAGAAAACATATCATTAGTTTGAACCCTTGCCTTCGGGGATGTATAGAGGAGACGAATCCAAGAAACAAATTTCTCATTGAATCCAAATTTCCTCAAAACCGCAAACAAATATTTCCACTCTACCCTGTCGAACGCTTTTTCAGCGTCTAGCGATATGACTATTTCTGATGAATCAGATGACTGTTTTGCATAAATTATATTGAAGAGAGTGCGTATATTAAAAAATAATTGTCGTCCCTTAACAAAACCGTTCTGTTCTTCAGATATAATCAAAGGGAGAACCTTCTCCAGCCGGGAAGAAATTACTTTGGCTAACACTTTCACGTCAGCATTAAGCAATGATAGTGGTCTATAAGAGCTACATAGAGTTGGGTCTTTGTCCTTTTTATGAAGTAAAACAATCGAAGCTTGGAAAGCGCCCACCGAATCGGCCCACCGAGAGGTAACAAGGCAGCACCGAGGACGCTAATTATGAAGTTCCTCAGCTACAGAGACAGGATGACGATCTCCAACGCGGTGCGGGCCAAAGGAGAAATTAAATACCAAGATCATCAGGTGCGGTTCTACCCAGATTTGGCCTCAGGAATCCAACAATTAAGGAAGCAGTTTGACCCCATTCGTAAAGAACTGCGCAACCTTGAGATTCGTCATGGAGTGATTCACCCTGCAAGACTTCTGGTCACATATGAGGGCAGAACACACATCTTCAAGACCCCTGAGGAGGCGCAGGAGCTCATCAAGAAGATCCAGGAAGAGACTGGTGGGAGCTAAGCATGAACAGAATATAGGGTAGAATATTTGAGCATTTACATAGGCATTTAACTGATTTGAAGCATATAGCAAGATTACAAAATATAGATTGTATTACATACTAAAAAATTTTAAAAAAAAGTACAAAATTGCTATAAAATTTTGGAGTTAAATTGGAAAATTACAGAAGAGAGTTAATGTTACGTTATTAAAAGCAGTAGAGTTAGGGTGATTGGGAGGATGAAGAAGGAGTGGCTTTGGCTGATCCTCGTGGGTGTGGAGCGGTCGACGGCTATATCGGGAGACGGAATTTTTCTTTTGATTTTGGGGGGATTGCCACAAATGTGGGAAGGGGGAATTTGTTTGTGTGTAGTTTGTAGGATGAATGTTCAACCACTCATGTTTTTGCTTCTCTGTATGAGCATGTTTACACTGCAAGGTAATCCCAAACTCCCTATTGATCATAAACCAAAGAGTTAATCTTAATTTAACTTCATGGAATTGCAGAGGTCTACAAAATTTAAAAAAACTTAAACAAGTTATGAATAAAATAAAAGACATGGGTTCAAAAATTGTGTTTTTACAAAAAACTCATCTAATAGAGGAGGATGTAAAAAGAATTAGGAGTAGATGGCAAGGAAGTGTATTCACCTCATCATTTTCATCCCGAGCCAGGGGAGTTATGACTCTCATACATAAATCAGTCCCATTTCAAGTGAAAAATGTAATTGGAGACAAATTTGGAAGATATGTAATCATTCAATGATCTTTGCTATTAGAAAATATAAATTTGGTGAACTTATATGGTCCCAATATAGATGATCAAAAGTTCTTTGCTAATTTATTTCTTATCTTATCATCACTTACAGGGCAACATATAATAGCAGGGGATTTTAATTGTACATTGAATCCCGGTATAGATAGATCAACAGGACTGCACTGTACGCACAATGGATGTAGGATGACCATTAATCATTTTATGAAAGAATTGAAATTGCTAGATATATGGAGAGAAATGAAACCACAAGTTAAAGCCTACTCTTGTTATTCCAATACCTACAAGACATTCTCACGTATTGATTATTTTTTGATCTCCACAGAATTAAGGTCCAAGATTCAAAACTGTTTTTATGATAACATCGTGATCTCTGATCATGCACCCTGCTGTCTAATGTATGTAGATAAGAAATTGACAAAGGAACCAGGTAGATGGCAATTTCAGCATAAATGGCTTCAGGATGAGGAATTTGTTAAATACATAGAAAAACAGATAGATGAGTTCTTTGACATCAATACTACACAAACATCAGCATGTGTAAAGTGGGAGGCTTTCAAAGCTTTTATTAGGGGACATATTATTAGTTATACAGGTTCAAAATCTAAGAAGACTCGAGAGGACAGAGTCCAATTGGAACATAAAATAAAAATTCTTCAAGAAAGAGTGTATGCAGGAAGTGATCCAAGGTTGGAGAACGAATTACTGATTTTGAGAGCTGAATATGGCAAAAAATCAGCGAATAGAGCTGCCTCGAGTCTTCTAAGATTGAAACAATCTTTTTATGAACAAGGTGAAAAATCAGGAAAGTTATTGGCATGGCAGATTAAACAATTAGAATTTAAAACACCAATTACCAGTATTATAAGTAATGGACAGGTAGTTATAGATCCTTTAGAAATTAATAGAGCCTTTAGAGATTACTATGAAAAATTATATGATACCAAAAATGAATCTGACTTAACAAAACTACATGGGTTTTTGAACGAACTATTTATACCGTGTATTCCAAATGAAAATAGGGAGATACTGGAGTCTAAAATTAGTCAAGAAGAAGTTGGACTAGCCATTGATAATATGAAATCAGGAAAAAGTGCAGGACCAGATGGTCTTCCAGTTGACCTTTATAAAAAATTTAAGAATAAATTAATAAAACCTTTTTTGGAAATGGTTTTAGAAGCATTTCAAAATAGTAATTTACCATCATACATGAATAATGCCTTAATTATACTGTTGCCAAAACCAGGTAAGCCCTCTAATAAATGTGAAAATATGAGACCAATAAGCCTATTAAATGCCGACCTTAAGATAATCTGTAAAATTTTAGCAAGACGAATACAAGAAATTTTACCAAATATTATTAATCGAGATCAGAATGGCTTTATAAAGGGAATACAAGGCTTCCATAATGTAAGAAGACTATTTAATATTATTTATTCTAATAAAGAAGCACCGGATACAGCTCTCTTATCACTGGATGCTGAAAAGGCCTTTGATAGAGTTGAATGGCCCTTTCTTTTTGAAGTCTTACAAAGGTTTGGACTTGGAAATAATTTCATAAAATGGGTTCAGATAATATATAATAATGCTACAGCAGAAATCCTAACAAATAACAATATTTCAAAATCAATAAAAATCAATAGAGGATGTCGACAAGGTTGTCCACTTTCACCTTTACTGTTTAATATGGCAATTGAACCTTTAGCGATGGCGATACGTCTACAGTCACAAATATATGGAATTAAAGTTGGACCAACAGAACATAAAATCTCCCTGTATGCCGATGACATAATTTTGTTTATGTCGAATCTTAAAAAATCAATTCCGACCTTGTTGAATTTAATAAAGAATTTTGGGGAAATATCAGGATATAAAATAAATAAAACTAAATCTTCAATATTAATGCTAAATGAGACCCAGAGAAATTATCCAGCCCCTGAGGTAAATCAATTCAATGTTGTAAATCAGTTTAAATATTTAGGAATCCAAATTGTGCCTAAGCTAGAATCAGTCGCCAGTGTCAATTATGAAGCCTTAATGACAGATATTAATGAGTTACTTCAGAGATGGATGTCACTACCAATGTCGATGATCGGGAGAATCAATATTCTTAAAAGTAATATCTTACCTAAAATACTTTATTTATTTCAATACATTCCCTTACCACCACCTTTAGATTTATTCTCAAGAATTAAAAAAAAGTTAGTGGAATTTATATGGAACAACAGGAGGGCTAGATTACGTCTGTCTTTATTATATTTACCATTTGATCGTGGAGGTCTGAAATGTCCGAATTTTATGTTGTATTATTGGTCGGCACAACTGAGGTCTATGACATATTATTTTTCATCAAATGATCTCCCTCACTGGACTGAAATGGAATCATACAATTTACCTTTACCTCTTCCCATATTCATATACTCAGATTTGGCAAAAAAATTACAAAAACAAGTTAAAAATCCATTCGTAAAACATATGATCAAAATATGGTGTGAAACTAAAAACTATTTAAAAGAACCACACTTACTGTCACAATTTAGCCCAATATGGGGTAATCAATATTTTAAACCAGGGAGAGCGGATGCTGTATTTAAAGTATGGAATTTAAAAGGGATTCAAAAGATTCAAGATTTATATCTGTCATGTGCAGATAACATAATGTCTTTTGAAGAGCTGAGGATCAAATTTAATCTTAATAGAACACATTTTTTTAAATATCTTCAACTTAGGAACTGTATTCGATCAAATCAAAATAATGCTCTCACTCGACCTATTTACTCATCCTTGGAAAAAATGTTGATGAAAGATAGTAAAAGAAAGGGTATTATTTCAGAGTTTTATAACTCATTGACACTATCCTCAAGTGAAAACTCACAGAAAAGATTAAACTACTGGAAAGAAGATCTGCAAACTGAAATTTCAGAGGAACAATGGGAATTGGCTTGTACAGAAGCTCAAACCAAATCAATAAATGTACGTCTTAAATTGATACATTTTAAATGGTTAATGCTGATGTATGTTACACCGGTGGAGTTAAATAGATATAACAAAAACATACCAGATACATGCACAAAATGCATGGAAAGTAAAGGAACCCTATTTCATTGTTTATGGGAATGTAGAATAATTAGAATGTTTTGGGAAGAGGTGAGGGTAACAATTGAAAAAATAATTTCAAAACAAATCATATTGAATCCTAAACTGTTTTTGTTGGGTCTGTACCCAAAAAAGCATAACTTTAATAAAAGTGAAAGAACATTCATAGACCTCAGTTTGCTTAATGCCAAAAAATGTATTGCACTACTGTGGAAAAAGACTCATAGACCAGATGTGACTCAGTGGTTAAGACAGATGTTAACAAACCTTCCATTAGAAAGAATAACATACATACTGAAATCAAAGGAAAGTGTGTTTGAGAATATATGGAGACCTTTTATTGATTATGTAAAAAATTTAAACATAACTCTTGAAGAAGAAGGTGAATGATGTGTGTGGACCTTGTAAATTCCAAACTGGTGAACATAATATGTATACTTATGTAATGGATTGTCTAGACTAAACAGAGGAGCATTGTTGAAGACTTCATTTTGTTGGTGGTTGTTGGTGTTTTTAGTGCATTTTTTTTTTGTAGTACTTTAATGTTAGTATTTGATTGTTTGTGTCATGTTTGTTAAAAAAAAAAGGTTCAATAAAGATATTGTGGGAAAAAAAAAACAATCGAAGCTTGTGTTAGAGTTGGAGGAAGAATACCTCGTTCTAATGATTCATTAAAGGTAGCTAAAAGTAAAGGTGCTAATTTTTCCATAAATCTTTTATAAAATTCAATGGGAAACCCATCAGGGCCAGGTGCTTTGTTTGATTGCATTGCTTCAATTGAGTTAATTATTTCAACAAGGCCGAGTGGGGAATCCAGGCTTTTTGCAGTGTCTGAGTCAATTACAGGATTCGAGAGGTCATGAAGAAATAAGTTCATGTTATGTGAATCTGTTGGGAACTCCGACGTATATAATGAGGAATAAAATGTTTTAAATGTGGCATTGATTTCATTAGGATCTGTCGTGATTATATGTTGACTATTCTGAATACTACTTATAATCCGAGAATTAGCTTGACGGCGTAGCTGATGTGCCAACAGACGGCTTGCTTTGTCGCCATATTCATAATGAGTTCCACGATTTTGTAGTAATAGCCGTTCAGCTTCTTGGGTTGAAATTAGATCAAGTTCTGACTGTACCTCTATGCGCTGTTTAAATAATTCTGGTGTAGGATTTAAGGCATAACTTTGATCAATATTACTAATAGCTAAAGTGAGTTCAGAAAACTTGGTGTGACATCTCTTATTAGAAAGAGCAGAGTAGTAAATGATTTGTCCTCTAAGGTAGGATTTAAGAGTCTCCCATAATAATGAATATGAAGTAGAATCATTTTTATTAAACAACAAAAACTCATCAATTGAATTGGAAATAAAATCACAAAACTCTTTATCTGATAAAAGAAGAGAATTAAACCTCCATGAAGGAAGACTACGTTTATAGGCACCCAACTGAATATCTAATAATAATGGTGCATGATCAGATATTATTATACTTAAATAATCAGAGGAAACTACACAGGAATTTAAAGTACAGTCAATAAAAAAGTAATCAATCCTGGAGTAAGAATGATGCACCTTAGAAAAAAAGGAGAATTTTTTACTGGTTGGATTGCGGAATCTCCAAGGATCGACAAAGCCATTCTGTGTCATGAAATCAGAAAATGTTTGAGACATTAAAGACTTATTTAGATTACGGGGATTAGATTGATCTAATAATGGATCAAAGACACAATTTAAATCGCCCCCTAAGATTAACAAATGTGAATTCAAAAATGGTAAGCTACTTAGTAATTTGTTTGCAAATTCAACATTGTCAATATTAGGGGCATATACATTGACTAACAGAACCTTTTTCTGCATCAAAGTACCGGCAACTATCACATATCTGCCGTTTTTATCAGCTATAATGTTAGTGGCTGAGAATTGTACATTTTTATTAATAAGAATAGCAACCCCCCTTGATTTAGAATTAAACTCTGAATGAAAAACTTGGCTCACCCATGAGCAGTGCAACCGATGATGATCTTTTATCCGAAGATGGGTCTCCTGCAGAAACACTATTGAGGATTTTAAATGTTTTAAGTGATTAAAAACTTTTGATCTTTTAACAGGATGACCCATGCCCTTAATATTCCAGCTAATGAATCGCAAAGATGCGCCTAGTAAAGCTGTACCATGGCCTATATTGGTACTAGCCATTTACATGTACCAAAAAAAAAAACATCACAAGAACTATTGCTGTGAGCTGAGGTAAAACACCACCCACCCAAAAGAACCCCCAAAACAAATACACCCAAAGTCTCCATGTAACAAAAAAACACACCCAAAAACCAATGGAGACAGCAGTGTCACACACAAAGAAAAGTTGTTCTCAGTTAAATAGGAACAACTCGGAGGCAAAGCCGAGCAGAGAGAAAAAAAAAAAAAAATACCAGTGGAAAACATGTCTCCTGCCAACTTCCAGAAATTGAATTATAATATGTGCAATGATTAAATTACATGCTGTTTTATACCAGTATTGTAATCTGAACAATAAAGTAAGAAAAAGTAATGATAATATTAAACTCAACAATACACTAAGAGATTCTAATGAACACTCCCAAAATAAAGCAAATAAGCGCAAATGTCCAGGTAACAGCAACAAGTCTAGAGTCCGAGCATATATAAGGATTATAATGAAAGGTTCACAGCTCACCCAGAAATCAGAGTCTTGACGTATTCCTTCGCGTCTTCCGGCGAAGTAAACTTCTTTTCAGTCCCCTGGTAGGAAATGCGTAGCTGCGCCGGGTGGAGAAGTCCGTATTTGACTCCATCAATGCCACGGAGTAGCCGCTTAACCTCGTTGAATGCAGCCCGAGCCCGTGCAATCTTGACGGTGTAGTCCGGAAAGACCGACAAAGTCATACCTCCGACTTTAATCCGCTGGAGCTCTCGCGCATGCCGTAATATATCAACACAGTCACTGTGGTAGTGAAGCCTGCACACAATGGCTCGTGGTCGCTCACCCGGTTTAGGTTTAGGCTGAAGAGTACGATGAGACCGATCCACTAGTGGTTCCTTATCCAAAGAAAAAGCATTTTTCAGCAACGCAGCCACAGCTGTAGGAGAAAAAGAGTCTGGACCCTCTTCAACGCCAATAATCCTTATGTTATTGCGTCGCGATCTTGATTCTAGATCTTCACATTTGTCTTCCAGCACAGCAACCTTAGCATTGAGGCGCTCAACACTTGTTTTCATGTCAGTCATGTCATCCGTATAACCTGTGAGCGTTTCTTCCATGTCCCCCATAGTGCACGTTAGCTTAGCCAACTTAGCATCAATAGCAGCATTGACGCTCGCTAACTGTGATTTCACAGACTGTAACTCAACCTTAAGAGGTGCCAAAGCGTCTCCGATAATCTCTTGTAGCTCCTTCTTAATAATACCAGCGATGTCTTCTTTTAGGGAGGAAAGCAGCTCAAATTTCAAAGCTTCAGCGTTCAAAACAGGGGCTGAATCAACAGGTTGAGCTAGCGGCTCAGAAGTCGGGGCCTGTGAACAAGGCTTCAGGTGCGTCTGAATAGTGCGGGTTTTTCCTTTCCCCGACATTGCAAAACAATTCAAAAGTATCTCTTAAGATACACAGCGAAAAAGAGCCAAGAAAAAACACTGGGTTTTTGGAAAACTGCACAACTGAATAACAATATTTTACGAAGTTGGCAGGAGCCACCAAAACTGCGTCCTACTCCATTGACCGCACAACAGCGCCCCCCACTTCTTTCCTTGTTTAAATGTATACTCCTTCTGAAGTGTCTTTGAAGGCCACCTCAAACATGGCTGCCAGATATAGCAAGAAGAGTGTAGGTGCCAGCACACACCCTTGTTTCACCCCGTTGCTTACTGAAAAGACTTTAGATACTGAACCACTCATTGCCATGTTTGCTTGCATACCTGTATGGAGTGCCTCGATCAGGCTGACAAACTTCTCTGTACAGCCATATTTCTTGAGTACCTGTCAAAGTCCTTGTCGCGAAACAGTATCGAAGGCTTTACTGAAGTCTATGAAGACTGCATAAAGCGGTGTGTTCTGTTCAATACACTTTTCTTGAACCTGTTTCAAGCAGAAAATCATGTCCATTGTGCTTCTTCCATTTCTAAAGCCGCACTGGGTTTCCGATAGTACATTCTGCGAGATGTGTTCATTGAGTCTGTTCAGTAGTACATGTGAGAGAATCTTACCAACAGTGGCTAGCAGTGATATACATTGGTAATTTCCACAATCTTTCCTGTCACTTTTCTTGAACAAAGGCACAATACTTGCATCCTTCCAGTCTTGAGGTACTTTCTGGGCATCCCATATCTCTTGGATGAGCTTGTGCAGGCAGTTGGTCAGCTGAACACCACCAAATTTCCACACTTCTGCTGGAATTCCATCCCTTCCTGGAGCTTTACCATCCTGTGTTGTTCTGATAGCTGCCATTAGTTCATCAAGATTTGGTGGTTCATCCAGACTTGATACAGCTGGTTGCTGCACTAGAGCTTCTTTAGCCTCTTCAGTGAGATCTCCAGGGTTGTTTAGTAGTTGGTCAAAGTGGTCTGCAAATTTGTCCAGGATCTTGTCTTTCTCCTGCAAAACCGTTTCACCACCCATAGCCTTTAGTTGGATCAATCCTCTTGGTTTAGGGCCATAGATTTCTCTCAAACCTGTGAAGAATGTTTTCATGTCCTTCCTGTCTGCTGCAGTTTGAAGTTCCTCCACTTTTTCATTCCACCAGTTGGACTTCATCTCTCTGGTGTACTTCTGTAGCTCACTCTGAGCCTTTGAGTATTTCTTCTTCTTTGACCTTGTGTTACACCGTAAGTTTCCCTGCCTAGCTGTATTCCTCGCTTCTAGTAGTTTCTTCAGGTGTTTATCATGCTCATCAAACCAATCTTGATGTTTCCTCTCAGGGTGACCTAATACATCATTCGCAGTCTGATACACCATATCCTTCAGTGTTGCTCATTTCTCTTCTATGTCATTCTCTGAGTTGTTGCTGTCCCAGTCTTTCAAGTTTTCATCCATTTCCTGTGTAAGTTCTTCCTGCTTTTGGCCTTTCAGTGCACTAGTGTTTAGCTTCCGTGGTGGCTTCGCACCCGTCCTGCAGTGCTTTTTTTGTCTCCAAATCCTTAATCTATATCTCAGCATAACATGAACAGTACCACAGTCTTGCCTCTCATTGCTCTGGTGTCCAATACACCAGAGCAATGAGAGGCATGCCTGACTATGATGTAGTCTAATAAGTGCCAGTGCTTGGATCTTGGGTGCATCCATGTCTTCTTGTGTGAGTCCTTGTGCTTAAATAGAGTGTTGGTTATCACAAGGTTGTACTCTGAACATAGTGCAAGTAGAAGTTCTCCATTAGCATTGCACTTGCCTACTCCATGACTGCCTCACACTCCTTTTCATTTCTCAGTGTCCGAACCAACTCTGGCATTAAAATCTCCAACGAGTATCAGCCTGTCATCAGTCGGTACCTGCCTGATAGTCTCACATAAATCACTGTAGAACTCTTCCTTTACCTCCTCTGTGTTGGTCATTGTTGGGGCATATATACTGATGAGTGTGGCATACATCTTCCGCTGTAGTGGGAGTCTCATAGTCATTATCCTGTCGTTGATTGGCACCGGTTCCTCATCAAGCATTGCTGCTATCTCCTTTCTAACTGCAAAGCCTACACCTGCTTCTCTCCCTTCTTGAGCTGATCTCCCACTCCAAAAGAAGATGTATCCATGGTCTTCCAAGCTGTCATATCCAGGCAATCTTGTTTTCACTAAGTGCAGCTATGTCTACATTGTACCTGTTCATTTCCAGGGCCACAAGCGTGGTCTGTCCTTCTGGGCGCTGTGATGTTGTTCTGTCCAACAGAGTGCATACATTCCATTCTGCTCTACACAAGGCTGCTGTTTTCCTCTTCTTTTGTCTTCCTGCTCCTAGCTTACTTTTCATTGCCTGTCGGAGTAATGAACATAAACAGGAAAATAAATGATACAAAGAAACAATACAGAATATGTGCCAAATCAACCAAGGATAAAATAACAGGAATTGCAACTCAAAATGACAACACAGTACAAATATGAAAAAAGACAAAAAGACTGAGCCCAGTGGAATCCCCCCATGCTCAGATCGTGACATTTAAAGACTCAGCAAAAATATTTTTCTTTGACAAGCTCCAATTTAAGAGTCAAGCACCAAGGCAAGTTATTTGCTGATATCCAAATTGGCAAAAAGCCAGGAAGCCTTTCTCCGAAGGGGAGTTTTCAAAAGAATGCATCGTAGAGACAGCAGGCCTCTTATGTCCAGAGAGTAAAAACAAATTTGTAAAAATCAGTTTGTCATGCAGGACAGTTACTCACCGTGTAGAACATTAATTGGCGAAGACTTGGCCAACAAGTTAAACAAAAAAGCTGAGTCATTTAAGTTATATTCATTAGCACTGGATGAAAGTAACAACATAAAATACGCCGCTTGGCTCTTAATTTTTATCAGAGGGATTAATGACAATTTTGAGATAACGGAGGAGTTTTTGACCATGGAATCCCTTAAGGGAAAAACACGAGGAGAGGACTTGTATGGCAGGGTGTCTGGTGTCATCTAGAGGCTGAAGCTACCTTGGAGTAAACTTGCCAATGTCACCACAGATGGATCGCCAAACTTAGCAGGGAAAAACGTTGGACTGCTGAAACGAATCCATGATAAGGTGAAAGAGGAAAACCCTAAGCTGGATGTAATTTTCCTACACTGCATAATTCATCAGGAAGCCCTGTATAAATTCGTGTCAAAGCTTGATCATGTTGTGAAACCAGTCGTAATACTTAACTTCATCTGAGCGAGAGGCCTTCAGCATTTATAAGGTTTCTTGAGGAAACTGATGCTGATCACCAGGACTTGCTTTACCACTCTCGTGTCCACTGGTTACGTTTGGGGAAGGTACGCCAAGAAGTGTGGGAACTCAAAGGGGAGATTAGCTCTTTTTTTGGAGTTAATTGGGAAAGCCAACGATTTTCCTAAGCTGAGTGACACAAATTGGCTTTGTGATTTGGTTTTTGCTGTGGACATATTGGCACACATGAATGAGCTGAACATAAAGCTACAAGTGAAAGATCAGTTTGTGCATGACATGCACACGAATGTGAGAGCCTTCAAAGCCAAGCTGACTTTATTCTCATGGCAAATGTCAAACAAATCATTTGCTCATTTTCCCACATTTGGGACACTGAAAGAGGCTCCTTAACATTTTTATTTTATTTTATTTATTTAACCTTTATTTAACCAGGCAGGACAGATTAAGGACACATTCTTATTTACAACTATGGCCTGGGGGGATGTCAGTCGGCGTGGTTCACTACTGGGGGATGGGAGAGGTTGGCATAGAAGAAGCATTAAGACCACCCCCTAGTAGTCAAGGTCAACATCAGGCCTCCATTTCTGTCCTCTGAAAGTTCACGATAGGAAACAAGACAAAATAGGGGCAAGCAACAACTCACATTCATACCTCCCCAGTTGATGCCAATTAACCTAACCTGCATGTTTTTGGCCCCTGTGGGAGGAAACCGGAGAAATCCCAGAGTAAACCCATGCAGACACGGGGAGAGCATGTAAACTCCACACAGAAAGATCACTGTTGGTCAGGGGGTGAGATCGAACCCAAGATCCCATGGCCAAAGGTGAGTCACTGTGCTGCCACAGTGTTAACCACTGTGCCACTGTGTTGCCAACATGTGAAGAAATGATGATGAACATCAACAAAGCTCCCCACAGATCCCAGTTAACTGATGAACACTTCAGATCTGTCCTGAGAATTGCCACAACCAAACTGACACCAAATTTTGATGCACTGGCAAAAAAGGGTGACGAACAACACCATTCCCACTGAAACTGAAGGTAATTTTTTTTTTCACTTTTAGGTAACAGCTTTTACATGCACTTTATTTTAGTTCAGACAAACACTCTACAATCTATCTGATAATGGTCTGGCCCTTTTGTCAAATTTTAAACTCATTGTGCCTGAGCTAAAAAGTTTGCCCACCCTTGTTCTAGCCACCCAATATGCAGTTGCGGCTAAACAGGTGAGAGACGATATGTAGATATCGCTCCACCAAACACACGGCCAGATGTTCCAGAATAGGAGACTAAGTCTTATGAGGATCTCTGACAATGTTCAGGCCATGATTTGCACTGACAGGGCTTTTAGGTTCCTCAAGAATGGAAGGGTATCTCCAGCCTAGTGGAAGACAGTACTTCTTGACTTACTGGTCATGGTCAGACAACTCGGTATCTCGACATGGTTCCTGACTCTTTCTGCTGCAGATATACAGTGGCCTTAAGGGATTCAGAGCATTGCTCATCAGTATGGGAAGCGTCTGACCCCTGAAGATGTGAAGAACATGCCATGGGAAGAAAAATGCCAGTGGCTAAGATGTAACCCTGTGACAGCAGCTCGTCAGTTTCAGCATCACCTGAATTGTTTCTTCAAAGAATTCATTGGAGGAAAAGTGAACCCCATTGGGAAGCTGCAGGATTACATGATAAGAATAGAGTTTCAACCCAGGGGATCACCCCATGCCCACACCCTTTTGTGGCTCAAGGATGCCCCTAAGATTGACATCAACACCGATGAAGAAGTTGCCTCCTTCGTCAGTAAGTGTCAGATGTGTACAATACCGGAAGAAGATGGCAAGCCAAGTGACTTGGTTTTGTCGTTCAGAAGCATGTACACTCATCTACCTGCAGAAGAGGGTGTTCATGTAGGTTCCATTTTCCTCATGTTCCAAGTAATGAGACTCTCGTTGCCAGAGCTTTGGATGACATAGACGCTGCGCGCTTGGAGCAAGTGCTTGCAGCACAATGGGAAATAATGTGCAGGGTCAGAGAAGTATTGAAAGACAAAGATGGTCATGAAGATATATCGCTGGAATGTTTGCTTCAAAAGCAAAAGTTCAGCCTGAGTGGTACCAGTGAGCACTAAAGCTGATGCATTTGGACAATTCAATTCAACTTTATTTATACAGCACAATTTCACAACAACAGTCATCTCATAGCACTTTCAACTGTAGGGGAAAACCTCACCAATTGCAGAAAGGCCCCAGCAATCAGGTAATCCCATGTGAGCAAGCACTTGGTGATGGTGGAGAGGAAAAACTCCATTTTAATAGGAAGAAACCTCCAGCAGAACCAGGCTCAGGGAGGGGCAGTCATCTGTTGTGACTGGCTGGGGGGTGAGTAAATAGAGAAGAAGAAGAAAAGAACAGACATGTAGAGACCAAGCAGCATGATGGGGACTCAATCTCATCATCATCATCATAGCAGTCTGTCAGGGGTGACAATGACTTTCATTTAGGTCTGCTCAGATTCCTCCACGCATCTCTGTCCTTCTATGGGAGAGAATAAACAGATGTTAATGAAGAGCAAAAATATTTCATTGAGAGTGAAAGGAGTGAAGCCCAGTGCATTGTTGGAGGTCCTCCAGCTGTCTAAACCTATTAGCAGCATAACTAAGAGATGGTTCAGGGTCACCTGATCCCACCCTAACTATAGGCTATGTCAAAAAGGAAGGTTTTAACCCTATTCTTAAAAACAGAGATTGAGTCTGACTCCCGAATCCAGATTGGCAGCTGATTCCAAAGGAGAGGAGCCTGATAACTGAATGCTCTGTATCTCATTGTACTTTTGGAGATTCTAGGTATTACCTAGAATATTCTAGGTAATAATAGGTATTCTAGGTAAACCTGTGAAAACTCTAGCTGCAGCATTTTGGATCAGCTGAAGACTTTTTAAAGATGTTTTAGGACAGCTTGATAATAAATAATTATAATAATCTAATCTAGAGCTAATAAAAGCATGGATTAGTTTTTCAGTATCACTCTGAGACAAGATGCTCCTAATCTTGGCAATATTATGCAAATGATAGAAGGCAGTCTTAGAAACAAGTTTAATATGTGAATCAAAGAAATGATCTTGATCAAAAATAACTCCAAGGTTCCTCACAGAACTATTAAGAGAGAGTAACCCCATCCACACTAAGAGTTTGATTTGGAAAGGTATTTCTAAGTTTTTTTTGGACCAACTACAGTAGAATGACTTCAGTCTTATCTGAATTTAATAGCAAGAAATTACAAGTCATCCAAGCTCTGATTTCGTTAAGACAAGCCTCTAATTTGGCCGATCAATTACGGTCACCTGGCTTCATAGACAAGTATAATTGTGTGTCATCTGCATAACATTGAAAGTGTATTCAGTGCTTTCTAATAATATTGCCTAGCGGAAGCATATATAAACTAAAAAGAATACAGCTTAGCACAGATCCCTGTGGCACTCCGTGGCTGAGCAAACAGATAGTTCTGCAGTGCCAGCCTTCCAAGAGATGAATCAATCAATACAATCCCGACATCCTTCGGACATGGAAGGCTAACATGGACCTACAGTTTGTCATCAATCCAGATTCTTGCATTATGTAAGTAAGTACGTACAGTTTTTTTTTCCACAATATTTTTATTGAACCTTTTTAACAAACATGACACCAACAATCAAACCCTAACACTAAAGTAAATTAAAAATAAATGTTCTAAAAACACCAACAACCATTAACAAAACAAGTCAAACAATGCTCCTCTGTTTAGCCTAGGTAATCCATTGCATAAGTATACATATTATACATTCACCAATTTGGAATTTACAAGGTCCACACATATCATTCACCTTCTTCTTCAGAAGTTATGTTTAGTTTCTTTACATAATCAATGAAAGGTCTCCATATATTCTCAAACACATTTTCCTTTGATTTTAATATGTATGTTATTCTTTCTAGTGGAAGGTTTGTTAACATCTGTCTTAACCACTGAGTCACATCTGCTCTATGAGTCTTTTTCCACAGTAGTGCAATACATTTTTTGGCGTTAAGCAAACTGAGGTCTATGAATGTTCTTTCACTCTTATTAAAGTTATGCTTTTCTGGATACAGACCCAACAAGAACAATTTAGGATTCAATATGAGTTGTTTTGAAATTATTTTTTCAATTGTTACCCTCACCTCTTCCCAAAACATTCTAATTTTTCTACATTCCCATAAACAATGAAATAGAGTTCCTTTACTTTCCATACATTTTGTGCATATATCTAGTATGTTTTTGTAATATCTATTTAACTCCACCGGTGTAACATACATCCGCATTAGCCATTTAAAATGTATCAATTTAAAACGTACATTTATTGATTTGGTTTGAGCTTCTGTGCAAGCCAATTCCCATTGTTCCTCTGAAATTTCAATTTGCAGGTCTTCTTTCCAATAATTCATTCTTTTCTGTGAGTTTTCACTTGAGGATAATATCAGTGAGTTATAGAACTCTGAAATAATACCTTTTCTCTTACTATTTTTCATCAAAAATTTTTCCAAGTATGAATAGGTAGGTCGGGTGAGAGCATTATTTTGATTTGATCAAATAAAATTCCTAAGCTGAAGATATTTTAAAAAATGTCTTCTATTAAGATTAAATTTGGCCCTCAGTTCTTCAAAAGACATTATGTTGTCTGAACGTGCCAAATATAAGTCTTGAATCTTTTGAATCCCTTTTAAATTCCATAATTTGAATACAGCATCCGCTCTCCCTGGTGTAAAATATTGATTACCCCATATTGGGCTAAATTGTGACAATAAGTGCGGTTCTTTTAAATATTTTTTGATTTCATACCATATTTTGATCATATGCTTTACAATAGGATTTTTAACTTGTTTCTGTAATTTTTTAGCCGAGTCTGAGTATATGAATAAGGGAAGAGGTAAAGGTAAATTGTATGATTCCATCTCCGTCCAGTGAGGGAGATCATTTGATGAAAAATAATATGTCATAGACCTCAGTTGTGCTGACCAGTAATACAACATAAAGTTTGGACATTTCAGACCTCCACGATCAAATGGTAAATATAGTAAGGACAGACGTAATCTAGCCTTCCTATTGTTCCATATAAATTCCACTAACTTTTTTTTAATTCTTGAGAATAGATCTGAAGATGGTGGTAAAGGAATGTATTGAAATAAATATAGTATTTTGGGTAAGATATTACTTTTAAGTTGTGGTAAACTGCAAGTCTAAAATAAAACATTACTGGCACATGCCTCTAGGGGGAACTACCTGTATTGTTCAGCACTACTACTAAGGGGACACATTAGAATAAGAGTGTAAAAACCCCGCGCAGAATCCATGTTCAGTCTTTTGTCGTGTGTGTTGCAGAATAAATGGCAAGAGTTAGCCAAAGAAATAACTCAAGTGTGATCATTGCTACACGGTAGGATATCACACAATTGGCGACGAGGATTAAAAAAAAAAAAATTAGCGGCGAGAAACAGAGAACATTGCAAGTGTGGCGAACTCAAGTGACTCCAGTAGTTCGAGTGCAAGTTCAGAGGAGGAAAACGAGGTTTCCCCACCACGACGAGCAATGGCGGCTGTAATCGGAACGGTAACCCCTTTTGATAACTCGACTCAGTCATGGGAAGAATATAGTGAAATGTTGGACTTTTTCTTCGAAGCTAATGATATTGAGGAGCCAGACAAACGGAAGGCTGTACTGTTGAGTGGAGTTGGTGCAACTACTTACAGCTTGTTGAGAAATTTAATAAGCCCTGCATTACCGAAAGATAAAACGTACGACCAGCTTACTGCTGAGCTTCAGAAGCACTTCAGCCCCAAACCGAGTGAAATCGTACAACGATTCAAATTTAATTCACGCATAAGGAGGAACACTGAGTCCATAGCAGAGTATGTGGCAGAACTGAGGAAATTAGCACTGCACTGTGATTACAAAGACTCATTGGAAGAAATGTTAAGAGACAGACTTGTGTGTGGAGTGAATGATGACCGAATGCAACGGCGACTTTTATCTGAAACAAAACTCACTTTTGCGAAGGCTTTGGAATTATGCCAAGCGATGGAAACAGCATCTAAAGATGTGAGAGAAATGCAAGGGAAGCTAACAGAGGACACAGCAACGCATGTTCGTGTGCCTAAGACCCAAGTAGGTGTCTACAAAGTGTCGACTGACAAAACTCAGCGCAAATTCCCCAGTTGTTATCGCTGCAAAGACCAGCACAATGCCGCCGAGTGCAAATTTGCCACTGAGCTGTGTCATAATTGTGGCAAGCGAGGGCACATTAAGAAAGCATGTAGAACAAAGGTGGGCAATGCACAGGTGCAGAAGGCAACAGTAAAAGGGCAAAAGAATGAAAACAAGGGCCCAGGAAAGGAACAGCGAGCGAATCAACTTAGAGGGGAGGGAGAAAGTGATACAGAAGACATGGGTTTTCACACAATTTACAACATGTCAGAGGAGCTGACCAAGGTAGCTCCCATCACGCGTACCATGAATGTTAATGGAATGAAAGTAACATTTGAAGTTGATACAGGCTGTGGAGTAACCATATTAAGTAAACAGCAATATACACAACTGTGGAAGAAAACAGACACAGCAGAATTAAATCCCTGTTCATTAAAATTAAAAACATACACAGGAGAGAAGCTAGACGTGCTAGGCATGGCACAAGTGAAGGAGCAACACGAAAACAAAGAAAAGGACTTACCTGTAGTAGTAGTTGGGAGCGAAGGACCAAATCTACTAGGGCGAAGTTGGCTACAAGAACTGGCCATGATTGATCAGTTGGTGAATAAGGTGGAATCTCAGCCCAAATTGCAGCTGGAGGAGATCCTCGAAAGACACGCTGAGGTGTTCAAAGAAGGCTTAGGACAGCTAAAAGGTGTCACTGCAAAGATTAATGTGGACAAGGAGGCCCAACCACAATTCTGCAAACCCCGACCGGTGCCCTATGCAGTCAAGCCACTGGTCGAAAGCGAGCTACAGAGGCTGCTGGATGACAAGATCATTGAGCCAGTGCAGGTTGCAGAATGGGCGGCGCCCATAGTCCCAGTGCAAAAGCCGGATGGCTCCATTAGAATATGTGGAGATTACAAACTCACTGTCAATCGAGCATCACGGGTGGATCAGTATCCAATTCCTAAAGTGGAGGACCTCTTCGCACAGCTGAATGGCGGCCGACACTTCACGAAATTAGACATGAGTCACGCTTACCAACAGGTAGTCCTGGAAGAAGAATCAAGAAAATATGTAACCATCAATACACACAAAGGCTTATATACCTACACACACTTACCATTTGAAGTAGCTTCCAGTCCTGCTATATTCCAGAGAACTATGGAGGGCATCCTAGGTGGAATTCCGAATGTTGCCATTTATTTGGATGACATCCTTTGTACAGGACCAAATGAACAAGAACATCTGAAAACGCTGGAGGAAGTGCTTGGAGAAAAGTGGTCTGAGGTTGAAAAGAAGCAAGTGTGAGTTCATGGGAAAAGAGGTGGTGTTCCTAGGCCACAAGATCAACGCCAGTGGTCTACACCCTCTAACAGACAAAGTGGAAGCCATTGCGGAGGCGCCTGAGCCACAAAATGCTACTGAGTTAAAAGCCTACCTGGGCTTGTTGAACTATTACCATAGGTTCCTCCCAAAGCTCTCCACGCTGCTGGCACCACTACATACCTTACTTAAGAAGGAAGAAAAATGGTCATGGGGGGTCAAGCAGCAGAAGGCGTTTGAAGAGTTCAAAGCGCTACTTCAGTCCTGTAGTGTGTTAGTGCACTATGATTCAAACAAACCACTCATCCTGGCGTGTGATGCATCACCCTACGGTGTGGGAGCTGTACTCTCTCATCGTATGGAGGATGGCTCAGAGAGACCCATAGGGTTCGTCTCAAGAACTCTTAGTGCAGCTGAGAAAAACTACTCCCAGCTAGACAAGGAGGGCCTTGCAGTAGTATTTGGTGTAAAAAAGTTCCACAAATACCTGTACGGGAGACAGTTCGCTATAGTGACTGACCACAAGCCACTAATTTCACTGTTCAGTGAAATGAGAGCCATACCCCAGATGACATCTCAGAGAATTCAGAGATGGGCCGTTACATTAGCAGCGTATGAGTACACCATCGTTTACAAAGCTGGACGGGACCATACGAATGCTGACGCGATGAGTAGGCTACCCTTGGATGGAGGAAGAGACAGCACGCCTGAGGAGGAGGAGAGAGTGCTATTGTTTGAAGATATCGGCGTGCCCCTGGTGAACGCACAACAAATAAAGAAGTGGACAGACAAAGACCCTGTTCTAGCAAGAGTGCGAGAATACATCTTGCGAGGATGGCCGAAGATGAACAGTCCTGAGTTCATTCCCTATGCCCGACGACAGGATGAGCTCAGCACCCAGGAAGGTTGTATCCTGTGGGGAGGACGCGTGGTTGTTCCACCACCTGGTCGGAATGCCTTACTGCAACAACTACACCAAGCACACCCTGGCATCACTCGCATGAAAGCGTTGGCGAGGAGTTACATGTGGTGGCCCAACATGGATGCAGAGGTGGAGGCGCTTGTGAAGTCATGTGCGGCATGCCAGGAGAACAGGAACAGTCCTCCAGCAGCCCCACTACATCCCTGGGAAGTTCCAGATAAACCATGGAGAAGAATTCACATTGACTACGCAGGTCCATGGATGGGAAGAATGTTCCTGATCATAGTTGACGCATACTCAAAGTGGATCGATGCATATTCTGTGAGTAGCTCTACTTCTGCTGTTACCATTGAATGTCTTAGAAAGAGTTTCAGCCAACATGGCATACCTGAAATCATAGTATCAGATAACGGTACATGTTTTACGAGTGAACAGTTCCAAGAGTTTTCTGAAAAGAATGGCATACGTCACATCACGACTGCGCCATACCATCCTTCTTCTAATGGCTTAGCCGAGAGGGCCGTGCAGACGTTCAAGTCACTCATGAAAAAGATGGCAGGAGACTCTATTGAAACCCGAATGTCGCGAGTTCTGTTCAGCTATCGAATAACACCCCAATCTACAACTGGCAAGTCACCAGCTGAGTTGTTGTGTGGAAGGAAGTTGAGGTCAACATTTGACTTAATACATCCAGACTTCAGAAACAAAGTGCATGACAAACAAGAGAAACAAAAAGGTTATCATGACATGCATGCTAGAGAGAGAATACTGAGAGAAGGAGACTTGGTCTACACCCGCAACTTTGGCTCGGGACCAGCCTGGGTACCAGGAGAAATAACAGAAAAGACAGGCCCTGTGTCATTCAAGGTGACATTAGGCCATGGACAAGTGGTGAGGCGACACATCGACCAAGTTCGTGGTAGGAGCTCCATTCCCCTGCCGATGGCACCAGAGGTGTTGTCTGACACACATTCTGAGGAGAGCATCAACGAACCACCACTTCAGGTGATACCTGAGGTACCCGTCTCTGCAGATTCTACGGGCAGCACTGCAGCAGCCGAAACAGTAGAGCAGTCTGAGTCTTCACCTGCAGTTGGCTCACCAGCCGTGAGAAGATCTCAGCGAGCTAAGAAAGCTCCAGACTACTTGAAGGACTATACTTAGTCAGTAGTGAGTTCCCCAGCCACAGGACAAGAATGCGTCCTGGAACCTCACTGGGATGCGGTAGTCAAACCAATTCCTCAGTTAGACTGTTATGTGTGTTATACATGTGAAAAAAAAAAAAAAAAGAGAGAGAAAGAAATTGTGTGTATGGCACATGTGTTTAAGAAGTTAAAAAGTAACTGTGATAGTTTAGGGTTAAATGGGAGTTCCAGGATGTCTAGTATAATTGGCTAGTGTAATTAAAAGTAGTTTAATCTAGAGGGGAGGGATGTGGTAGACTGCAAGTCTAAAATAAAACATTACTGGCACATGCCTCTAGGGGGAACTACCTGTATTGTTCAGCACTACTACTAAGGGGACACATTAGAATAAGAGTGTAAAAACCCCGCGCAGAATCCATGTTCAGTCTTTTGTCGTGTGTGTTGCAGAATAAATGGCAAGAGTTAGCCAAAGAAATAACTCAAGTGTGATCATTGCTACACGGTAGGATATCACATAAGTATATTAATTCTCCCGATCATCGACATTGGTAGTGACATCCATCTCTGAAGTAACTCATTAATGTCTGTCATTAAGGCTTCATAATTGATAATAGCGGCTGATTCTAACTTAGGCACTATTTGAATTCCTAAGTATTTAAACTGATTTACAACATTGAATTGATTTACCTCAGGAGCTGGGTGCTTTCTCTGGGTCTCATTTAGCATTAATATTGAAGATTTAGTTTTATTTATTTTATATCCTGATATTTCCCCAAAGTTCTTTACTAAATTTAACAAGGTCGGAATTGATTTTTTAAGGTTCGACATAAACAAAATTATGTCATCAGCATACAGGGAGATTTTATGTTCTGTTGGTCCTACTTTAATTCCATATATTTGTGGATGTAAACATACTGCCATCGCTAAAGGTTCAATTGCCATAGTAAACAGTAAAGGTGAAAGTGGACAACCTTGTTGACAACCTCTATTAATTTTTATTGATTTTGAGATATTGCTATTTGTTAGGATTTCTGCTGTAGCGTTATTGTATATTATCTGAACCCATTTTATGAAATTCTTTCCAAGTCCAAACCTTTGTAAAACTTCAAAAAGAAAGGGCCATTCGACCCTATCAAAGGCCTTTTCAGCATCCAATGATAGGAGAGCTGTATCCGGTGCTTCTTTATTAGAATAAATAACATTAAATAGTCTTCTTACATTATGGAAGCCTTGTCTTCCCATTATAAAGCCATTCTGATCTCGGTTAATTATATTTGGTAATATTTCTTGTAGTCGTCTTGCTAAAATTTTACAGATTATCTTAAGGTCTGCATTTAATAGGCTTATTGGTCTCATGGTTTCACATTTATTAGAAGGTTTACCTGGTTTTGGCAACAGTATAATTAAGGCATTATTTATATATGGCGGTAATTTACTATTTTGAAATGCTTCTAAAACCATTTCCAAAAATGGTTTTATTAATTTATTCTTAAATTTTTTATAGAGGTCAACTGGAAGACCGTCAGGTCCCGCACTTTTTCCTGATTTCATATTATCAATGGCTAGCCCAACTTCTTCTTGACTAATTTTTGACTCCAGTATCTCCCTATTTTCATTTGGAATACACGGTATAGATAATCTGTCCAAAAACCCATTTAGTTTTATTAAATCAGTTTCATTTTTTGTATCATATAGTTTTTCATAATAATCTCTAAAGGCACTGTTAATTTCTAAAGGATCTACGACTGCCTGTCCATTACTTATAATACTGGTAATTGGTCTTTTAAATTCTAATTGTTTAATCTGCCAAGCCAATAATTTTCCTGATTTTTCACCTTGTTCATAAAAGGTTTGCTTCAATCTTAGAAGACTCGAGGCAGCTCTATTTGCTGATTTTTTTGTCATATTCAGCTCTCAGAATCAGTAATTCATTCTCTAATTTGGGATTACTTCCTGCATGCACTTTTTCTTGAAGAATTTTTATTTTACGTTCCAACTGGACTCTCTCCTCTCGAGTCTTCCTAGATTTTGAACCTGTGTAACTAATAATATGCCCCCTAATAAAAGCTTTGAAAGCTTCCCACTTTATACATGCTGATGTTTGTGTAGTGTTGATATCAAAGAACTCATCTATCTGTTTTTCTATGTACTTGACAAATTCCTCATCTTGAAGCCATTTATGCTGAAATTGCCACCTACCAGGAACCTTTGTCAATTTCTTATTGGCATAATGCACGGCTCAGGAGACACACATGCAGGCTCAGGGTAGATTTAATAGCTTTATTAACAACAGGGATGTGTGACTGCGTGTCTGTAGAATAAGGATGTGTTGGTGGTGGCGTCTGCGTCAGGCACGGGGGCAGGAAGCCGTTCAGCCGGACAACCCTATGGGAGGAAGCAGAGGGAGAAGGGTAACGGGCACCACACCAACACAGAGGATAATTACAGTCTTGCTGGCTTACTTGGTTAGGACAGGTGGCTGGCGTCGACAAGGGCGGAGCCCGGGAGACAGCGACCTGGAGTGCCTGTAGCAGCAGCGCGGAGGCAGCGGTGAGATGAGGAAGTCCGCCGCCGGGGAGTCCACCTGTGCACAGGGGAGAAGGCTGGAGGAAAGGAGGTAAGGGAGTTTACCCAGATTGTCTTGCTCGTAGGCGAGAGTACCGTTGTAGCAAGCGATGCCGAAGTAGAGAGACGGCTTCAGGCCGAAGCCCAGGGCAGAGTGGATTAAATACCTCGCCGCTGACGAGAAGCAGGTGTGCGCACAGCTGGCACCGCTGATGAGCGGCGAGTCATGACACTTATCTACACATATTAGACAACAGGGTGCGTGATCAGAGATCACAGTGTTATCATAGAAACAATTTTGAATCTTGGACCTTAATTCTGTGGAGATCAAAAAATAGTCAATATGTGAAAATGTCTTGTAGGTGTTAGAATAACAAGAATAGGCTTTGACTTGTGGTTTCATTTCTCTCCATATATCTAGCAATCTCAATTCTTTCATAAAATGATTAATGGTCATCCTACATCCATTGTGCGTACAGTCCTGTCCTGTTGACCTATCTATACGGGGATTCAATGTACAATTAAAATCCCCTGCTATTATATATAGCCCTGTAAGTGATGCTAAAGTAAGAAATAAATTAACGAAGAAGTTTTGATCATCTATATTGGGACCATATAAGTTTACCAGATTTATATTTTCTAATAACAAAGATCCTTGGATGATTAGATATCTTCCCAATTTATCTCCAATTACATTTTTCACTTGAAATGGGACTGATTTATGTATGAGAGTCATGACTCCCCTGGCTCGAGATGAAAATGATGAGGTGAATACACTTCCCTGCCATCTACTCCTTATTCTTTTTACATCCTCCTCTATTAGATGAGTTTCTTGTAAAAACACAATTTTTGAACCTATGTCTTTTATTTTATTCAAAACTTGTTTAAGTTTTTTTAGATTTTGTAGACCTCTGCAATTCCATGATGTTAAATTAAGCCTAACGCTTTGGTCTATGATCAATAAAGAGTTTGAGATTACCTTGCAATATAAACATGCTCATACAGAGAAGCAAAAACATGGATGGTTGAACATTCATCCCACAAACTACACACAAACAAATTCCCCCTTTCCACATTCGTGGTAATCCCCCCAAAATCAAAAAAAAAATTCCGTCTCCCGTTATAGCCTGAATCTGCTCCTCCCCCGTGAGGATCAGTCAAACCACTCACTCTTTCCTCCTCTCAATCACCCTGACTCTGCTACTTTTAATGACATGACAATAACTCTCTTCTGTAGTTTTTCCAATTTAACTCCAAAATTTTATAGCAACTTTGTACATCATAGCTTTTTTTTTAATATAATACAATCTATATTTTGTAGACATGCTATATGTTTCAAATCAGTCAGATACTTGAACACTTGCTTAAATATTCTACCTTTTATATCTTGTTCTTGCTTCATGCTTGGCTCTCGCCAGTCCCTCCTTGGATCTGCTTAATGAGTTCCTGCGCCTCCTGAGGGGTCTTGAAGACTTGGGTTCTCCCTTTATACGTGACCAGCAGTCTTGCAGGATAAATCACTCCGTGACGAATCCCAAGGCTGCGCAGCTCTTTACGGGCGGGGTCAAACCATTTCCTTAATTGTTGGATTCCTGTGGCCAAATCTGGGTAGAACCGCACCTGTTGATCCTGGTATTTAATTTCTCCTTTAGTACGTGCTGCGTTGAAGACCGTCATCTTGTCCCTGTAGTTGAGGAACTTCATAATCAGCGTCCTCGGTGTTGTCTTCTTATCTCTCGGTGGGCCTATTTGGTGTGCGCTTTCCAAGACGACTGATGACTGTAGATCTGCGTTATTCAGCACTTCTGGAATCCACTTTTCCAAAAAGGAACACGCATCCTGTTCCTCCGCCCCCTCCGGAAGGCCCACAAGCCTTAAATTATTCCGTCTCGACCGGGATTCTAAGTCCAAGACGTTATCTTCCAGACATTTATTTTTTAATTCCAATGTTTGGACCTTTAATTGCAGGCTGTTGATGTCATCTTCAGCGTTGGAGATCCGGAGCTCTGCCTGCGATATTCGCTCCATGCAGTCGCTTATTTCTTTTCTCATAGCTTCTAACGCAGCTATAATCCCATCAAACTTAGATGAAAAGTCTGTTCTCATAGCGCTGATGGCAGCAAGGACCACATTCGTTCCTTCGGCAGTCACCGCACCACTGCTAGCTCCCTCCTCAGCCATGGTCACAGGCGATTTATCTGCTGCGTCACGAGCGTGGAAATCTGTTAACTTGGCTTGTCTCGACGAGTCAGTTTTTCCTCCGCCTGATTTCACAGCCTTAGTTTTTACCATATCCGCCCCCAAACGCTAGAATAGATTTTTGTTCCAATTGGGAGAGTTTTAGCCTACTTTTTTATCATTAGGAGGAGAGCAGAGTGGAGCACACCCTCCTACGCGGCCGCCATAACCAGAAGTCTCAAGTACGTACAGTTTATTTATAACGCGCATTTCACAGACATATGGTCACAAAGCACTGTACAATAGAATAGGATAAAAAAAAACAACAGAGACACCATTAAAAAGAAAGGGGAAAAAAAGAACAAATTAAAACACAGACTAAAAGATTTTAAAAAATATCAGACATCCCATTAAAAAGTAGTTAAATTGAAATTCAACGGAAAGCCTCTTTAAACAAAAAAGGTTTCAGCTGCTTTCTAAAACAGTTCACAGAGTCAGCTAAACGTAGCTGGAGTGGGAGATTATTCCAAAACCTCGAAGCTACAGATCGAAAGGCTCTGTCCCCCCTGGTCTTGCGCCTTGTACAAGGTGTTATGTCTGTAAATGATGGTCGGAATCAGAGTTATGCCATGCAGCGAACTGACTTTATTAAGAAACACAGTCAACAAACAGGTGCCGCAATCCACCTGACGTCCCCACCAGGGTGGCTACGGCAAGCCCTATGGGCCAAGCACACACACACAACAGTCACACACCACACAAGGAACAACTAACAAGTCCTGGGCTTCAGATCTAAGAGTGTGAGCATGAGTATGTTTGAGAGGGAGATCAGATAAATAAGATGGGGCTTGTCCATGTAGTGCTCTATATGTAAGAACTTTAAAACGAATCCTAAACTCCACTCGTAGCCAATGTAACGTATATAATATGGGGATAATATGATCTCGTTTTCTAGAATGTGTTAAGTAGTCTGACTGCAGCATTTTGTATATACTGGAGACGAGAAAGAGAAGATTTGTCTAAAAGCATTGCAATAATCTAGTCGTGAAGACACAAATACATGGATTATTTTTTCAAGCTCACTTGAAGACACAATGGCTCTCAATTTGGAAATGTTCCTTCAATGAAAAAAGCATGAACATGAAATAGAATTTACATGGGAATTAAAACCAAGGGAGGATTCAAACATAATGCCTAAATTTCTGACACTGGACTTAGGAGATGAGCAAAAAGAAGAAAGTGTCTGACTGATTACTGGATGAAGATCAAAAGGGACTACAATCATGGGTCTTGGTGTTATTGGAATTTAAAATGAGGTAGTTGTTGGAGAGCCAGTCACTGATCTGGTTTAGACAGTTAACCAGGGTGGAGGGCCTGTCAAGCTGGTGAGGTTTACAAAACATGTATAACTGGAGGTCATCCTCATGTAGCTTGTACATAACAAGCTACATGCTGAAAAGTGAGAGAGCCATGAGAGAACTGCTAAAGAAGGTTGTAGATGAGTGCAAGTCTGATTATGTGAAATCCAAACTGAAAGAAGTTGGGTCTGCCTTCCTTAACCACTTGCGCTCTGTTGTTCCGCGGGCGGGCAAGTCTCTGCGTCCTAAGACGCATGAGGGCGCACTCTTGCGCACTCTGACGCATAGACCAGATTGTGGTGATGTAGGTGATGATGGTGATGTAGTGGCATCCAAGCGCCACTAAAAAAAAAACTGCAGAGACAGCCGCGAACAGATTAGTTCATCTGATTGACCTCTCATTCGACTAATAAGAGCCTTGAATTGGGTTTCTGAAACCTTGAAGAGCCAATGAATGAAAACCTAGGAAGGAGGACCCGCCTACTGTGAATGCAGGAGCCAACTGAAGCACAGAAATTCAGGCTGGGTGAAGAGAGATTTACTGCTGCAGCAGATGAAAACAAAGGACGCTGGACGAATCTACTACAGACCCCGCAGCATGGAGAACACCCACAAGTGGGACCTGCACTCATTCCAGCAGAATAGACGTTTAGGATTCTCTTCCGTCATCATAGACCGACGGAGGCCGACGACAAAGGTCGTAAATCATTCACCAAAACCGCAATAATGGAATTATGTTTTGATCAGGATCCACGAGCCGAGCAGCGTCGCGTTCGTCTTACAATGAGGAAGAGAAGTTCGCCACGACTCTGCTGCTGTGAAGAGGTAAGGTGTTATAAGCTAAATTATTATTTCTCCCTGAAAACTGTAATCCAAAAATGACTTTTGACCGATCGGTAAATTACAACTGTACTGCGCACGAAGTACGAAGTGGTGCGCCGCGATAAACGGTTCATTTGCCGTGTTCGGACCGTGAACGCCCCCCCCCCCCTCCGCTGCAGAAGAGGAGCGGGGGGGGGCGTTCACGGTCCGAACACCCCCGGTCCGCGGGGGAAAGCATATGAGTCTATTCCTTCATGTAGCGATGGCCGTCTTCTGCAGCGAGGGGGGGGGGGACAACCCCACACACACACACACACAGTAGCGGGGGGGGGGGCGCTGTGAAAACATGCAAGGAGTGTAATCCATCATGTAGCGAGGGCCAAACTCCCGTCTTTTGTAGCAGGGGGGGGACAACCCCCCCCCCACACACACACACAGACACAGCCCTGAGTGTGACCTTTCATTAGAGCCCAAAATGAAGATTCTACATTGAATTATTCAAAAGTTACAGAAGTTTTTCCAAACTGTGCCATTTGGCACAATTTGGCACAGTTCCAAAACGCCTGGGAACAACCTGAGAACAAAGCTGTGTAAAATATTCATTTTTTGTGGTATTGTTACCAAATTTGGATCTTAGCTTGATAACACTTGGTTCTACATTTCTGTTGCATTTTTCAGCCGGATCGGACAGCTGTGTGTTATTTGTAAGCATTTGTATCCAAAAAAACGCTGTGTCCAAATTTATTTTCTTCAAGTTCAGTATGTTTAGATGACTGTAACTCAGTGGCCGGAGAACGTAGAGAGATTATGTTTTTTTTGCCAAAAAATTCAAAGAGTTTTCTTTTAAATGAGACCAACCCCATGAAGATGCTGCAAAGGGTTGAATAACAGCTTTCGATTTACTTTGGGCACGTTATTTTTTGGCATTCTTAGGAAAATTGCCCAGAGTGCAAGGGGTTAACAACAGAGGTCAGTGCCCAGGAAGCAGCATACAGTACAGACTTCTTTCATTGCCACTAAAACGAGCTAGCAGGAAGGTAGTGTTTGTTAACACTGCCTCCAAGGACAAACAAGTGGCAATGCTGAAACCCCAGAGCGTCTTGCACCATATGGAAGAGCGTGACAAGGACATATTCTGCATGTTGCCTCTTGACAGATATGCTGCATGCCCTCAAGAGTTAGAAAATATGTGCTTGGCTCAGTTTTCAGCAACTTACACGACCGGAGGCCGGGATGATTCGGGTGAAGATGTGGACCACATACCTAATAATTTAGATGGTAGTGACATGGATGAAGTTGGTGAGAATGAGGCAAATGAAGATGAGTACAGTAGGCTTCCGCCCACAGTCTCCCTTAAAAATGGACTGGGTCATATGAGAAAGCACAAAAGACACTGTGTCATCAGGTTCCACAACGAAAAATCTAATGGAGAAGAAAAATACAGAAACCTGCTTATGTAGTACCTTCCCTGGTGTGACAAGAAGGTTGATCTGAAAGCAAACTTTCCCTCCTTCGAAGATCATTTTGAAAACGTTGCAGATACTGTCAAGACAAATAAGGCAAAGTTTAGCAGAGATGCTGACAATATTGACAGGACATATGAACATCTGCAGGGGTGCAGACCTCCTGAGAATACTTGGGATGCTGTTGCTCCAAATGCAGAGTTCCAGCAAGAGAGGAAGGAGTGGTGGAAGAGTGAGATCTGCCACCAAATGAAAGCAGGAAAGGCATTGACCTGGTCGAGAATTCGACAGGAAGCATCCATTCAGAACTTCACGCAAGGTTTTCTGCAGAGCTGGGAAAAACCCTCATGGCCCCAGAGGCATGTAGAGCCATGATGAGATTGCTCAACATGAAACAGAAAGAGGTGGTTATGTACCACAGAAAGTGGTGTAAAAACACCATCATTGCTCTGAAAAATGACCAGCCCTGCCCAGAATACAGAGTATTTTTAAGTGGCCCAGGAGGCGTCAGCAAGAGCCACATTATCAAGCTAGTCTACTACGAGACAGTGAAGCTACTTAAGCCTCTTTCAGGTCATTTTGAGCCAGACGAAAACTCTGTTTTGTTAACTGCCTTTACGGGAGCAGCAGCTTTTGGTATTGAGGGAATGCACTTGCCTCTCAGCTTCTCCTGTGGTCCTAACAGCAAGAAGGAATACCGGGCAGCCAGCAGTGAGAAGCTGAAAATGCTTCCCTCTCACATAGGAAAACTGAAGCTGCTGATTATAGATGAGGTCTCCATGGTGGGTGCAGATCTTCTGTACCACATACACTGTCACTTGCAAGACATCATGGAAAGATGTGGCCCAGATTCTCACATTGGCAGAGTCAGTATTTTGGCTGTTGGGGATTTATTCCAGATCCAGCCTGTGGGACAGAACCATGTCTTTGGTCTTCCTTCAGACACCTATGCAAAACTCCATGGTTCCTTATGGGAAGAGAACTTTTTTATGATGGAGCTCACTGAAAGCATGACGCCAAAGGAAGACCACGTGTTTTCTCAACTGTAAATGAGGGTTTGTAACGCAGGCTGTACTGAGGCTGACATCGCCTTGCTCAAAACCCATGTTGTGTCCAAATCGGATCGGTGCTACCCAGAAGATGCCTTGCACATTTTTAAAACAAACAAAAAGGTAGATGGACACAATGAAGAACATCTACAGAAGCTGACGTCACATGTGTTTGACATCAAGGCTGTCGACAGAACAAAGTCCAAACTGGACTGATAGATGTTCCAATTTCTGCCAAACTATCGGAAACAGGTCTCCGTGAAGTTGTGTCCATGGCAGTTGGGACCAGAGTGATGGTGACATTAAACATAGATGTGGCTGATGGGCTGCCCAATGGAGTATGTGACACTGTAGTCAGAATCAACCACACTGGTAATGACGTCCGGGCTGTTCTAGTAAAGTTTGACAGCCAGGGGGTAGGTTGATAAGCAGTTGCCAATAGCCAGTACAAATGCGCCTACCCTGGAGCTATACCCATCACCAGGCAAGATGTCTAATTCTTTGTCTGGACAGGAAGACAATCAGTTGAGGCTAAATGTACCCAGTTTCCCCTGACCCTTGCCTGGGGATGCACCATCCACAAGGTACAAGGGAAGACCCTGGAAATTATTGCTGTTTCTATGGAAGGTCAGGAAAGATTCATGCCTGGACAGGCTTACATTGCTCTGAGCAGGGTCAAGATTTTACAAAGTTTATACCTGTTAGCGACGCGAGTGCCATCAGAGTGAATCCTTTTATGCTGAAGGAGATTGAGCAACTGTGCACATTCCCTGTTCAGGTGGAAGAAATCACGGAAGCCCAAAAATTTCCTTTGTCTAAACTGATCATCAGGCTTCTTTTTTTCCACAATATCTTTATTGAACCTTTTTTTTTTTTTTAACAAACATGATACAAACAATCAAACACTAACACTAAAGTACTACAAAAAAAAAAAAAAATGCACTAAAAACACCAACAACCACCAACAAAATCAAGTCTTCAACAATGCTCCTCTGTTTAGTCTAGACAATCCAATACATAAGTATACATATTATGTTCACCAGTTTGGAATTTACAAGGTCCACACACATCATTCACCTTCTTCTTCAAGAGTTATGTTTAAATTTTTTACATAATCAATAAAAGGTCTCCATATATTCTCAAACACAATTTCCTTTGATTTTAGTATATATGTTATTCTTTCTAATGGAAGGTTTGTTAACATCTGTCTTAACCACTGAGTCACATCTGGTCTATGAGTCTTTTTCCATAATAGTGCAATACATTTTTTGGCATTAAGCAAACTGAGGTCTATGAATGTTCTTTCACTTTTATTAAAATTATGCTTTTCTGGGTACAGACCCAACAAAACCAGTTTAGGATTCAATATGATTTGTTTTGAGATTATTTTTTCAATTGTTACCCTCACCTCTTCCCAAAACATTCTTATTAATCTACATTCCCATAAACAATGAAATAGGGTTCCTTTACTTTCCATGCATTTTGTGCATGTATCTGGTATATTTTTGTTATATCTATTTAACTCCTCCGGTGTAACATACATCCGCATTAACCATTTGAAATGTATCAATTTAAGGCGTGCATTTATTGATTTGGTTTGAGCTTCTGTACAAGCCAATTCCCATTGTTCCTCTGAAATTTCAATTTGCAGATCTTCTTTCCAGTAGTTTAATCTTTTCAGTGAATTTTCACTTGAAGATAGTGTCAATGAGTTATAAAACTCTGAAATAATACCCTTTCTTTTACTATCTTTCATCATCATTTTTTCCAAGGATGAATAAATAGGTCGAGTGAGAGCTTTATTTTGATTTGATCGAATAAAGTTTCTAAGTTGAAGATATTTAAAAAAATGTGTTCTATTGAGATTAAATTTGATCCTCAGCTCTTCAAAAGACATTATGTTGTCTGCACATGGCAAATATAAATCCTGAATCTTTTGTATCCCTTTTAAATTCCATACTTTAAATACAGCGTCCGCTCTCCCTGGTTTAAAATATTGATTACCCCATATTGGACTAAATTGTGACAATAACTGTGGTTCT
Organism: Pholidichthys leucotaenia; assembly: GCA_020510985.1. NCBI lineage: Eukaryota > Metazoa > Chordata > Actinopteri > Cichliformes > Pholidichthyidae > Pholidichthys > Pholidichthys leucotaenia. The sequence continues at coordinate 283,997,307 of CM035848.1, read as the reverse complement.
TTTAAATAGTTTTTAGCTTCACACCATATTTTGATCATATGCTTTACAAATGGATTTTTAACTTGTTTTTGTAATTTTTTTGCCGAATCTGAGTATATGAATATGGGAAGAGGTAAAGGTAAATTGTATGATTCCATTTCAGTCCAGTGAGGGAGATCATTTGATGAAAAATAATATGTCATAGACCTCAGTTGTGCCGACCAATAATACAACATAAAATTTGGACATTTCAGACCTCCACGATCAAATGGTAAATATAATAAAGACAAACGTAATCTAGCCCTCCTGTTGTTCCATATAAATTCCACTAACTTTTTTTTTATTCTTGAGAATAGATCTAAAGGTGGTGATAAGGGAATGTATTGAAATAAATAAAGTATTTTAGGTAAAATATTACTTTTAAGTATATTGATTCTCCCGATCATCGACATTGGTAGTGACATCCATCTCTGAGTTAACTCACTGATATCTGACATTAAGGCTTCATAGTTGACACTGGCGACTGATTCTAGCTTAGGCATAATTTGGATTCCTAAATATTTAAACTGATTTACAACATTGAATTGATTTACCTCAGGGGCTGGGTAATTTCTCTGGGTCTCATTTAGCATTAATATTGAAGATTTAGTTTTATTTATTTTATATCCTGATATTTCCCCAAAATTCTTTATTAAATTCAACAAGGTTGGAATTGATTTTTTTAGATTCGACATAAACAAAATTATATCATCGGCGTACAGGGAGATTTTATGTTCTGTTGGTCCAACTTTAATTCCATATATTTGTGAATGTAAACGTATCGCTATCGCTAAAGGTTCAATTGCCATAGTAAACAGTAAAGGTGAAAGTGGACAGCCTTGTCGACATCCTCTATTGATTTTTATTGGTTTTGAAATATTGTTATTTGTTAGGATTTCTGCTGTAGCATTATTGTATATTATTTGAACCCATTTTATGAAATTATTTCCAAGTCCAAACCTTTGTAGGACTTCAAAAAGAAAGGGCCATTCAACTCTATCAAAGGCCTTTTCGGCGTCCAATGATAGGAGAGCTGTATCCGGTGCTTCTTTATTAAAATAAATAATATTAAATAGTCTTCTTACATTATGGAAGCCTTGTCTACCCTTTATAAAGCCATTCTGATCTCGATTAATAATATTTGGTAAAATTTCTTGTATTCGTCTTGCTAAAATTTTACAGATTATCTTAAGGTCGGCGTTTAATAGGCTTATTGGTCTCATATTTTCACATTTATTAGAGGGCTTACCTGGTTTTGGCAGCAGTATAATTAAGGCATTATTTATGTATGATGGTAAATTATTATTTTGAAATGCTTCTAAAACCATTTCCAAAAAAGGTTTTATTAATTTATTCTTAAATTTTTTATAAAGGTCAACTGGAAGACCATCTGGTCCTGCACTTTTTCCTGATTTCATATTATCAATGGCTAGCCCAACTTCTTCTTGACTAATTTTAGACTCCAATATCTCCCTGTTTTCATTTGGAATACACGGTATAGATAGTTCGTTCAAAAACCCATTTAGTTTTGTTAAATCAGGTTCATTTTTGGTATCATATAATTTTTCATAGTAATCTCTAAAGGCTCTATTAATTTCTAAAGGATCTATAACTACCTGTCCCTTACTTATAATACTGGTAATTGGTGTTTTAATTTCCAATTGTTTAATCTGCCATGCTAATAATTTTCCTGATTTTTCACCTTGTTCATAAAAAGATTGTTTCAATCTTAGAAGACTCGAGGCAGCTCTATTCGCTGATTTTTTGTTGTATTCAGCTCTCAAAATCAGTAATTCATTCTCCAACCTTGGGTCACTTCCTGCATACACTTTTTCCTGAAGATTTTTTATTTTATGTTCCAATTTAGCTCTCTCCTCTCGAGTCTTCTTAGATTTTGATCCTGTATAACTAATAATATGTCCCCTAATAAAAGCTTTGAAAGCCTCCCACTTTACACATGCTGATGTTTGTGTAGTATTGATGTCAAAGAACTCGTCTATCTGTTTTTCTATATACTTGACAAATTCCTCATCCTGAAGCCATTTATGCTGAAATTGCCATCTACCTGATTCCTTTGTCAATTTTTTATCTACATATATTAGACAACAGGGTGCATGATCAGAGATCACGATGTTATCATAAAAGCAGTTTTGAATCTTGGACCTTAATTCTGTGGAAATCAAAAAATAATCAATACGTGAGAATGTCTTGTAGGTACTGGAATAACAAGAATAGGCTTTAACTTGTGGTTTCATTTCTCTCCATATATCTAACAATCTCAATTCTTTCATAAAATGATTAATAGTCATCCTACATCCAATGTGCGTACAATCCAGTCCTGTTGATCTATCCACACCTGGATTCAATGTACAATTAAAATCCCCTGCTATTATATGTTGCCCTGTAAGTGATGATAAGATGAGAAATAAATTAGCAAAGAACTTCTGATCATCTATATTGGGACCATATAAGTTCACAAGATTTATATTTTCTAATAGCAAAGAACCTTGAATGATTACATATCTTCCAAATTTGTCTCCAATTACATTTTTCACTTGAAAAGGAACTGATTTATGTATGAGAGTCATAACTCCCCTGGCTCGGGATGAAAATGAAGAGGTGAATACACTTCCCTGCCATCTACTCCTAATTCTTTTAACATCCTCCTCTATCAGATGAGTTTCTTGTAAAAACACAATTCTTGAACCCATGTCCTTTATTTTATTCATAACTTGTTTAAGTTTTTTTAAATTTTGTAGACCTCTGCAATTCCATGAAGTTAAATTAAGATTAACACTTTGGTCCATGATCAATAGAGAGTTTGGGATTACCTTGCAGTGTAAACATGCTCATACAGAGAAGCAAAAACATGAGTGGTTGAACATTCATCCTACAAACTACACACAAACAAATTTCCCCTTCCCACACTTGTGGCAAACCCCCCAAAATCAAAAGAAAAATTCTGTCTCCCGATATAGCCATCGACCGTTCCACACCCACGGGGAACAGCCTAAGCCACTCCTTCTTCATCCTCCCAATCACCCTAACTCTACTGCTTTTAATGACGTAACATTAACTCTCCTCTGTAGTTTTCCAACTTAACTCCAAAATTTTTAACAACTTTGTACATCATAGTTTTTTTTTTGTTTGTTTTGTTTTTGTTTTGTTTTTTTAATATATAATACAATCTATATTTTGTAAACTTACTATTTACTTCAAGTCAGTCAGATGCCTGTGCAAATGCTTAATTATTCTACCTTATATTTTGTTCATGCTTAGCTCCCACCAGTCTCTTCTTCTTCTTTGATCTTCTTGATGAACTCCTGCGCCTCCTCTGGGGTCTTGAAGATGTGGGTTCTGCCCTCATACGTGGTCAGCAGTCTCGCAGGATAGATTACACCATGACGAATCCCAAGGTTGCGCAGCTCCTTACGTCTGGGATCAAACTGCTTCCTCAATTGCTGGATTCCTGTGGCCAAATCTGGGTAGAACCGCACCTGCTGGTCCTGGTGTTTAATCTCTCCTTTAGCTCGTGCAGCGTTGAAGATCTTCATCCTGTCTCTGTTGCTAAGAAACTTCATAATTAAGGTCCTCGGCGGTCCCTTATCTCTCCGTGGGCCAATACGATGTGCTTTTTCCAGAACCACTGCTGATTGCAACTCCTCGCTGCCCAGCACCTCCGGAATCCACTTTTCCAGAAAGGAACATACGTCCCGACCTTCTGATTCCTCTGGAAGACCCACCAGCCTCAAATTATTCTGTCTCGACCGAGATTCCAAATCCAAAATATTATCTTCCAGAGATTTATTTTTTTTTTCCAAAGTGCGCACCTTTAATTGAAGACGGGTGACGTCATCTTCAGCACTAGCGAGACGGAGCTCCATCTGCGCCGTTCGTTCTACACAGTCACCCAATTCCTTTCTTATTCCTTCCAACGCTGTCATAATCCCATCAAATCTAGAGGAAAAGTCCGCTCTCATTGAGCTCATGGCTGCCATCAGCGCATCTGCGCCATTCCCCGCAGAAATCGCAGCGTTGCCAGCCTCCTCCGCCATATATGGAGTTTTGTTTGCTGCGTCACAGACCTGAAAGTCCGTTAATTTGGACTGTTTCGGCGGCTCGCTTTTTCCTTTTCCTGGTTTTCCAGCCTTAGGCTTCGCCGACATATCCTCGCCCAAATGCTGGGATACGTTCTGTCCCAAATGAGAGAGTTATTTGCCGATTTTTTTTTTCCAGGAGCAGAGCAGAGCGAGACACGTCCGTCCTACGTGGCAGCCATAACCGGAAGTTGATCATCAGGCTTCTTAATGTACAGTCATACATGAAGATTTGAAGTCGGATCCTATGCTTGGAGAATGTGATGTTTTCTGTTTTGTGGAGACTTTTCTCACAGAGAGGCAACACATATCAGCAAAAGATCATATACTAAAAGATCCAGTGTGCTTCAGAACTAACAGACCAGCAGCCCTGGGAAGACAAGGTGGAGTCATGACAGTTGCACCAGAGAAAGTCAAGCCAGTGAAGTTTTCACTTTTAATTACAGGCTTAGAGTACAGTGCAATCATTATCATCATAAGCTCCATCAAAGTCAACACCATCACCATACATTGGCCGCCATCTGTCAGCCTTGAGACACTCAAGGCTAAACTGGAGAACTTGGTGCGCTCTCCATCTACTCATGACCTCACAGTAATATCAGGAGATTTCAATATCTACCTCCTAGGAAATCCAGAACACAACATACTCCGTATGATGGGTAAACATGGGTTTCTCCAACTCATCAGGAAGCCAACTACAGATCATGGATCTCTACTTGACCACGTGTACATGAATGGCAAAAACAATGTCATTACAGAAGTTTCTCACATTTATTTTTCAGACCGTGACATGGTTTCTGTGGTTATTGATGTTTAATCTCCATCTGCAATGTACTCGTACATTCGTACTTCGTGCTCTCCAGGGAATGATATGAATTTAAAGCCAGTGAATGTTAATTTGAATTGTAAGCTCAGAATATGAGAACAGGGAAAATCCTATACTCTGTCTGTGCAGATTCGGCCTTGAATCGGCGCCCCTGGATAATTCACTCCTCCAGAGTTGAGATAAGCGGATGTGTCAGCTGGCTCTGCTAACCCAAACACCGCTGCGGTGCAATAAACAGAACTCTTCAGGGACAGCATTCATGAACTATAACATCTATCGTTCCCTAGAAGACTATTTGTTGTACTCCAGTAACTGATACACTCAACACTGCACACACACACTGACATCATCATCATACTGATATACATACACTGCTCTCCCTCCCTCTGCTGTGTGATTTGTCTACTCTGCTAAATATGCATTGAGGGTTTTTTTTTGCCTGCAATCAAAATTTCGCTTACTCATTAAGCGTCAATTTGATAAAACATGTTTTTTTCTCTCGCCTATTGTGTCATATCCTCTCTCTTTTCTTTTTTTTCCTTTCTTCTTTATGACTGGCGCCTAGCGGCTGCCCCGGCCTTGGATGCGCTCTGCAGAGCGTGCCCAAGTGCCAAGTCACGTTTCGTTACCTTGTATTCATACATGTTGTAATGACAATAAAGTTGAATCTCATCTCATCTCATCTCATAATTGTCGTATCTGCACATGATCTTAGGCTCATGCTCACACTTTATGTTCATTTTTGTTCTCTTTGTTTTCCTGATTTGGTTTATTATGATTAGTTGCATTATTTGCCCTTTGTGTTCCACTGGGTCCTCTGTTATTGTCTTCTGTGTCTCCCAGGTCTGTTGTGTCATTTCATGCCCTCACCCTCAGCTATGTTGTTTTCTCTGTTTCCCTGCCTCAGCCTTAGTTTGATCATTGTGTTTATTTTTCACTGTCATGTCTTTAATTATGCTCTGTAGTTTTGGTTCCTGCCCTGTGTGTATGTTATTATTATCATTATCTAGCTCTGTGTCCATTGTCCAGCCCCGCCCGTCCTGTTCCCCACCCCTGTAGCTGCTCCCCTGTTGTCTCTGATTGCCCTGATTATCCCCACCTTTTCTTTGTCTAGTGATTACCTGTGGTGTATATACTGTATGTCTGTGTCAGTTTCAGTCTGGTGTGGCATCATTAATGTTATGTTTGAACGTCCCTGTCAGTATCAGGGGCAGCACGGTGGTGCAGTGGTTAGCACTGTTGCCTTACAGCTAGAAGGTTCCTGGTTCAAATCCCCAGGTTGGCAGGGGTTGGAACCTTTCTGTGTGGAGTTTGCATGTTCTCCCTGTGCTGCGTGGGTTTACTCCGGGGGCTCCGGTTTCCTCCCACAATCCAAAGACATGCATGTTAGGTTAACTGGCTGTTCTAAATTGTCCCTAGATATCTGTCTTCTATAGGCCCTTAGAATAAAGGGTTAGTATTAGTGAAAAGCGCTTTGAGTGGTCTTTGTGACTAGAAAAGCGCTATATAAGTGCAGGTTAGTTAGTTAGTTAGTATCCTGTGTCCTGAATTTCCCCGTGAGTGTTTTAGCCTTGTTGTTTTTCAGAGCTGTTTTTTTATCCCTTGTTTTTGTTAATAAACCATCATTGCCTGAAAGTTCTGTCTGCATATAAGATAAGATAAGATAAGATAAGATAAGCCTTTATTAGCCCCACAATGGGGAAATTCCAGGATTGCAACAGCACAGGGATAGCAACACTCAGAGCAACAATCAGAAGGCAAGAAAAAAAAAACAAAAAAAAAAAACAAGCAAGCAAGAGCAGCTAATATACATATGTACATATTACTATAAAATATATATATACACACACACAGACACACAGTGCAGAGCATTGTAGCTGGATGGAATAAATATGTAAATATATAAACACCCACAGTACGGACCATTGCAGCTAGGTGGAATAAATATGTAAATATATAAACACACACAGTGCAGAGCATTGTTGCTAGATGGGATGAAACAGCATGACCGTCTACTTAGTTATCCTACAGGGTATGATTATGTACCCATACATATTCTCACCCTCCATAGCGACCGGTAAGTTCCTAGTTGTATGCCGGAGGGGACCACTGTGTAAGTCTATTGCATCTTTTGCATTCAAAAAACTATTAGTTTGTTACGTCTTTTTGCTATCTCTGCGAGCAGCCCTGCTTAGGTTGTACAGTCTGACAGCCGTTGGTAGGAAGGACCTGCGAAACCTCTCGGTTGTGCACCTGGGATGATGTAGTCTGCTGCTAAATGAGCTCCTCAGTGCATTCAGTATGTCCTGCATAGGGTGGAACTCAGACTCTAGCAGAGATGACAGTTTAGCCACCGTCCTTCTCTCTCCTATCTCCTCCACCGGATCAAGGCGCTGCCCCAGGACAGAGCTAGCTTTCTTAATCAGTTTGTTCAGTTTCTTCCTATCGGCTGCAGTAATGCCACTGCCCCAGCAGACCACTCCAAAAGTGATGGCTGATGCCACCACCGTGTCATAGAATGTCTTCAGCAGCACCCCTTGTACACCAAAAGACCTGAGTCTCCTCAGCAGGAACAGCCTGCGCTGTCCCTTCTTGTAGAGTGCGTCAGTATTGTGTGACCAGTCTAGTTTATTGTTCAGATGAACACCCAGGTACTTATAGGATGTCACCATCTCGATGTCTGTTCCCTGTATATTTACTGGTGCTGTGGGGGGTTGCCCATGCCTGTGGCAGTCCACCACCAGCTCCTTAGTTTTCCTCGCGTTGATCTGGAGGCAGTTCCGATGGCACCAGTCCACGAAGTCCTGGATAAGCCCTCTGTACTCAGCTTCATCTCCATTGGAGATGAGGCCAACGATCGCAGAGTCATCAGAGAACTTCTGTAGATGGCAGTGTGTTGTGTTGTGTGAGAAGTCCGCAGTATAAAGAGTGAACAGGAAGGGAGCCAGCACCGTTCCCTGGGGGGCCCCCGTGCTACCGATGATCGTGTCGGACACACAGTCCCGGGTTCTCACATCAAGTCTCATATCAAGTTCTCATATCAAGTCCTTCAACCTTGTCTACCGGAGGGTTTTATGACAATAATGTACTATATTGGAAATACGTAAATGTTGGGATTTTAAACAATGTCATTACAGAACTTACTGATATTTATTTTTCAGACCACCTCTCGCCCAAAGATGCTGGGATAGGCTACAGCCCCCCCGCGACCCCAAAAGGGTTAAGCGAAAGAAGATGGATGGATGGACATGGTTTCTGTGTTTATTGATGTTTAATTTTGGACTGCAATATAATGTATTTTATTGTTATTATTAATAAATGTTATGATTTTCTCAAGTTCTTAGACTTTGTCCTAAACAAACATAGGAAAATATTTGTCAAACATACATCGTTTTTGCATATTATGGAGCACAGTTTGTGTGAACAACAGCCTTGGTGGAGGTATGCGCTCTCTGAGTGCCCTCTAGTTTTAGTTGTACATTATCTCACAAAAGTGAGTACACCCCTCACGTTTTTGAAAATATTTAATTATATCTTTTCATGGGACAACACTGAAGATATGACACTTTGATACAATGTAAAGTAGTCAGTGTACAGCTTGTATAACAGTGTAAATTTGCTGTCCCCTCAAAATAACTCAACACACAGCCATTAATGTCTAAACCGCTGGCACCAAAAGTGAGTACACCCCCAAGTGAAAATGTCCAAACTGTGCCCAATTAGCCATTTTCCCTCCCCAGTGTCATGTGACTCATTAGTGTTATAAGGTCTCAGGTGTGAATGGGGAGCAGGTGTGTTAAATTTGGTATTATCACTCTCACACTTTCTCATACTGGTCACTGGAAGTTCAACATGGCACCTCATGGCAAAGAATTCTCTGAGGATCTGAAAAAAAAAAAATTGTTGCTCTACATAAAGATGGCCTAGGTTCTAAGAAGACTGCCAACACCCTAAAACTGAGCTGCAGCATGGTGGCCAAGACCATTCAGCGGTTTAACAGGACAGGTTCCACTCAGAACAGGCCTCCCCATGGTCGACCAAAGAAGTTGAGTGCACGTGCTCAGCGTCATATCCAGAGGTTGTCTTTTGAAAATAAATGTATGAGTGCTATCAGCATTGCTGCAGAGGTTGAAGGGGTGGGGGGTCAGCCTGTCAGTGCTCAAACCATACACCACACGCTGCATCTAATTGGTCTGCATGGCTGTTGTCCCAGAGGGAAGCCCCTTTTAAAGATGATGCACAAGAAAGCCTGCAAACAGTTTGCTGAAGACAAGCAGACTAAGGACATGGATTACTGGAACCATGTCCTGTGGTCTGATGAGACCAAGATAAACTTCTTTGATTCAGATGGTGTCAAGCGTGTGTGGTGGCAACCAGGTGAGAAGTACAAAGACAAGTGTGTCTTGCCTACAGTCAAGCATGGTGGTGGGAGTGTCATGGTTTGGGGCTTCATGAGTGCTGCCGGCACTGGGGAGATACAGTTCACTGAGGGAGCCATGAATGCCAACATGTACTGTGACATGCTGAAGCACAGCATGAGCTCCTCTGTTAAGTATTTGTTCCATGTTCATATTGTCTATATTGGAGCTTTATTTGTGTAATACGGGATGGCGGCCCCGGTTTCCGGTTTCGCCATCTCCAGTGGTATAAGAGGAGCTGCTGGCAGAGGGGTGGTCTCTTCTGCCTTTTCTCTGCCAAGTGGCTGCATGTGTGTTTGGGTGTACTGAGCCCAGTTGGTTCAGTAAAGTAAGTGTCCAGCAACACTCCTGGCCATGGCATTGTCTCGAGTTACAACATAACATTTGGCGACAAGCGATAAACTCATGGAGGCGTGTGGAACACCGATTCGTCCATTCCTGGAGCTCCCGGGGGAGCCGCCTGTGCCGTGGCCTCGTTGGTATGAGGCTTTCCAGACATACATGGTAGCACTGGACTTGGGTAGAATGGAAAAACTGCAAGCTTGTGCATGATTGGTTCACAACCTGGGAATCGAGGGACAAAGGATTTTGGGCATGCTTGGAGATGCAGACACATATGAAGATGTTGTCAAACTAACGGTCTGCCATTTTAGAGCACCGGACGGATTTTAAGTTCAGACAGCACCGCCAATGGGTAGGCAAACCGATCCAACAGTTTGTGTCGGACTTAAGGCAATTAGCCATTGAGTGCCAATTTGGGTCAATAGGGGAAGAAATGGTGTGTGACCAATTGGCAGAACACACCAACTGTGCTGCAGTCTGCTCCAAGCTACTCACATTCCGTGTTTGTTGACGCTAATGAAGGCTGTTGAGTTAGCACTACAGCTAGAAGCAGCAGAGAAGCTAACTTTTTTTTTTTAGATTTAGTATACTTTATTGATCCCCAGAGGGGAAATTGAGGGTCATCCACCACCTGGATGGATGAAGCAGCCACGATACGGCACTATCCCTTAACCATTCACACACACATTCACACCTAGGGCCACTTTAGAGTCTCCAATTAACCTAACCTGCATGTTTTTGGCATGTGGGAGGAAACCGGAGAAATCCCGGGGTAAACCCACGCATACACGGGGAGAACATGCAAACTCCACACAGATCACTGTTGGTCGGGGGCTGGGATCGAACCCGCAATCCCACGATCCCCCGGCCAAGGGTAAACTGTGCTGCCGCAGTGCTAACCACTGCACCACCGTGCAGCCTTAGCCTCCCTAACTTGGGAGCTGAACGAGCACCTTTCGCCGGGAGGTTCGAGATCCCCCATGACCACACAGGTAGTGGACCCGGACAGCGATGGGAGTGTCAAAGAGGACGCCGAGAACGCCAACACTGTACGGATGAGGCCTGCCCCGGCGAAGCCCAGGTGTATGGGTTGTGGGTCCACAAAGCACCGCCATAAGGCCAGAGAGTGTGCGGCAAGAAGGAAGCGCTGTGGAAATTGCAGCCGCCTCCACCATTTCGTGAGGATGTGCCAGTCAGTTGGACAAGGAAGCCCGAGCAGGACCTCAACTGCCCCTGCTCCAACAGTGGTTCACACGGTATCCCCGAGCACCGATGGGCAAACGCGCTACACGGTAATCCTGGATGAAGTTCCGGTACTCCATCGGTGTTGGTCAACACGGGAGCGGAGAGTTCTATGCTGAATTGGGCTATGGTCAGGCAGTGTTTGCCTCACTATGAAACTGGAAGTTTCACAGCACCGCTTTGCAGCTATGGAGGAGGATGGTTGGCCACAGTGGGCACCATCGCGTTAACAGCTCAATACAAGTCAGCAATGATGGCCGCTGTGGAGTTCATTGTGACGGCCTACGACTCTAACATCATGGACTGCAATTTGTTTTATGGCCTTGGATTCTCCATTAGGAGCGGCGTTGGTGAAGAGTGGTCAGGTGGTGGACTGTGGGACTGGCCGGTTCCGAGGGTCCGGGACGACGCAGTGTGGGATGAACCATTGCTGGGCACTCCGGAGAATGGACAGGCTGCATCGTGCTCAGGGTCGCCATGAGACAATTTCAGTGCCAGCGTCCGAGCTGCCCTGGATGTGGGCGCCAGGCGGCATGTGGGAGGGCCTACAGCGATGAGCACAGCCCAAATGATGGTCTCAGTCCCAAGACTGGGTGGCACTGGAAGTGTGGGTGCCAGGCGGAGACACTGTGGGCCGTGCAAGGCCCCACTTGGAGTCACAAACTGGGTTTGGGCTTGGGTGGAGGCGAGGTCCAGGCGGGTGAGACAGAAGCGGGACATGGAGCAGTACCGTGGTCAGCTGCGGGTGATGGGTGAACGGCACGACCGATACCTGCTGCTGGCATGTGGCGTCATCCTCACCGAGTCGTGGGTGTGTTATTACTGTTCATTTGTTCTGTGTTAATAGTTTGGGGATTATTTTAGTATTGTATTTTAATTAGGAGACACGGTGGTAGTTTTTTTTTTTTTTTTTACTGGACTATTATTTAGAATAGGTGGCAGAATAACCCGCCTCGCCTTGTAGGGGGTAGGATGGCAGTCTACCTGTCCCTCCTAATTTTAGTTATTTTTGGTGTGACTGTTATAGGCCCCTTTTCATGATTTTGGCTTGTTTATGCTTCGAGGATGATTTGGGTTCCAAATTGGGGTGGATTGATTGTGTGTGTGTTTTGGTCTTTCTGTGTGTGGGGGGGGGGGTGTTAAGTATTTGTTATTTGTTCCATGTTCATATTGTTTATATTGGAGCTTTATTGTCATGACAGCTGCTGGGCCGTCATCTGTTTCATCAGCTGCGCACAGACCAGCAGGTGCTAATCAGCGGCTTTTAAAAGCCAGTGTGACTGACGGCCCGGCACGGAGTCGTCTGTCTTCTTCGTCTGAGTATGAGCCAGAACCTCGTCCTCAAGTTAAGCCAAGAACGTCACGTCAAGACCGGTCACGTAAGAGAACTCTTTGCTATTCAACTCCAAGCCTTTACCCCTGTGCACAGGTGGACCTCCCTGGCGGCGGACCGGCTTCCCCGGCCAACGGGGCAACACCACCTCCTTCACGGAGTTCCTCCTCACCACCACAGCTACGAGCACTATCACCAACACAGCTACAGGCACAATCACCACCACGTCACACGGACACTCAGAGCCAGCAGAACTCAACCTGTGGTACACTCAAGTAAGCGTCACCATCAGCAATTACCCGTTATCGCTGAACAGCTGTAATTGTTTCTGCTTGTGTGTTCCAGGGTTGCCAGGTCGCCATCAGAACTGCTCAGCTCAGAATCAGAATCAGAATCAGAATCAGAATCAGATTTATTGCCATTGTTCATGTAGTACACAAACTAGGAATTTGTCTCGGTGCCATGCTGCAACATTAAAAACATGATGAGATGAGACTGGACTTCCGGGAAGATGGCGGAGAGACATAACACTTAAACAAAGAGCTCTCCCTAGCCGGATTAAAAATCATCGGTAAATGGCCAACTCGACATAAACGAATCAATAAACTAAGGGATGAAAACACGAAGGAACCGGGCACAAGGACAAAAACAGGGTAAAATTGAAGAATTCCTCTCCAACAACGCAGGAAAAACCGCTGTACGCAAAGCCCAAAAAAACGAGATGTCCACAGCAGAGAAAATGGAGGACACCAGACTCGACAACATGAACGCTGGCATCGCCAGTTTGGGTGAAGAGTTGAGAGAATTCAAGCGACAGCTACAACAGGATTTAGCGGCTCTTAAGGAGGAACTGAAAAAAGAAATTAAGGAGGAAATCATGGACCTCCGAAGAGAAATGGAGCGTAAATTAACGGAAAACATGGAGGAGCTGCGCTCCCAGCGGGCGTGTATGACAGAAGCGCAGACCCGAATTTCGGAACTAGAAGATTGGAAAAGCGAGGCAAACGAACAACTACAGACCCTGACGACGCAAACGCAGAGGATGCAGGAGAAAATAAACGACTTGGAGAGCAGATCCCGACGAAGCAATATGCGCATCTTTGGAATTCCGGAGGGCATTGAAGGCAACTCGATGACAAAATTCATGGATCAGTTCTTAAAAAAAGAACTGGAAATACCCGGAGAAACGGATCTGCAGATTCAACGGGCGCACAGAACACCGGCACAGAACCCGAAAACAAACTCTCCACCCAGGTCAGTTGTGGTAAACTTTGTGAAATATGACATAAAGGAAAGAATCCTGACGCAAGCATGGAAAAAAAAGATACGAATCGGCGACAAACAGGTATTTTTTGACCATGACTACCCGACAGAAATCGTGCAGCAGCGGAAGAAATATGCCAATATTAAAAAAAACGCTGAAAGAGAAAAAAAATTAGATTCCAAACGCCGCTAACGAAAATGAGGATTCATTGGGAGGAAGGCACAAGAACCTACAACACGGCCGAAGAGGCAGCGCGGGATATGATGGAGCGGGGCCTTGAGGTGAGCGTGCCGAAGGAGACGGCTGGAGCAGCGGCGGCCCTGAACGCACCACGACAGACGGAGTGGAGACGAGTGAGCGGCGGAAGAAGGGGGAGAGACGTAGAGCAGCGGGCCCAGGACAAGCTACAAGGCTTTTAACTGAAAGCCTAGATCATAACAAAGATTAAGAAAGGCACAGAAGAAATGAAGGCCAAGAAGACAAGGTAAAAGAGAAACAGACGGCTAGGAGAGGTTTAAGTGATATTTGTTGGACATTTCTAGACTTATGACTATTACTTTGATAGTAATTAGAAGTCTAGGGAGGGCCCTTCACTCTGTGAAGGCAAACCCCCCCACCCACCAACAGGGACCAGTGGGCAGAAGAAAGGCCCAAAGTACGGAGGTCGAGTTTTTTTAATGTGTTTTTATATAAATATGTGTTATTTTTGTTGTTAAAGGGGCTAGGAGCACAAGTTAAAAAAATGGAAAAACATGAATATGGGTAAAAATCTTAAGATAATGACACTAAACGTGAATGGTCTGAACTCACCTGTTAAAAGGGAAAGAATAATAAGAAAATTCAAGAAGGAAAAAGCTGAAATTATATTTATGCAAGAGACACATTTGAGCAAGGCAGAACATGTGAAACTAAAGAGATTTGGCTATAAGAACTCCTACTACAGTTCATTTAAGGGAGGAGCAAAAAGGGGGGTTATGATACTAATCTCAAACAAAATACAATTTGAAAGTGAACAGGAAATCCAGGATAAAGAAGGCAGGTATGTAATAATAAAGGGAAGAATAGATGGTATGCAGATCACATTAGTGAACATCTATGCCCCACCAGAAAGTGACAAGGGTTTTTTTCAACATCTGTTTGATCTCATAGCAACACACAGTGAAGGAGTCCTAATTTGTGGAGGAGACTTAAATGCCGTCATGGATCATGAAGTTGACACAACAAGTGTTAAGAAGACAAAAAAACATGTAACAAAGTTCATAAGAACCTCACTGGCAGAAATGGGTATGGTAGACATATGGAGGGACCTACACCCACTCGAAAAAGACTATACACATTATTCAGCAGCCCATAAAGTACACTCCAGAATAGATTACTTCCTTATGAATGAAGGTGACAGACACAGGGTGAGAAATTGTTGGATTGGAGGGGCAGAAATATCAGATCATAATCCTATATACATGGAAATATATTTAAACAATAGAAAACGACAAACAACATGGAAACTTAATGTAGGACTGTTAAATGATGAGAAAATGAAAGAAAGAATAAAAATAAACATAAACGAATATATCCAAGAGAATGACAATGAAGAAGTGGACCCAACAATACTATGGGACGCACTAAAAGCCGTGTTAAGGGGTAAATTAATTGTTGAAACAGGAAAAGCAAATAAGGCTAAACTGGAAGCGTATGAACAAAGATGTGAGAGACTGAGGGAATTAGAACGTAAACATCAAAGCACAAATGATCCAAAAATATATCAAGAAATTAAAGAAGAAAAAACAAAGATAAAAGAAACACAAATGGATGAAATTGAAAGGAAAAATAGATATCTAAAGCAAAAATATTATGAAACGGGGCCAAAAGCCACAAAACTGCTGGCAAAACGGTTAAGAAAACAACAAACAATGAATAATGTATACAAGATTAAAGACCCCACCACAAATAAAATCACAGTTAACCCAGAAAACATCGAAGAAATTTTCCATAATTTCTACCAAGAACTATACTCGCAACCTGAAGAAACAAATACTAAAGATATCAAAAAATTTCTAGACACATTGGACTTGCCATCAATAGGAAATCAACAAAATGAAAAACTAACAGCAGAAATAACAACACAAGAGATCAGAGATGTGATTAAGTCACTTAAAAATGGTAAATCACCAGGTAGTGATGGATACCCATCTGAGTTTTATAAACTGTTTATAGAAGAACTCATGCCACAGCTCCAAAAGTCATTTAATTGGACATTAAACAACAACAAAATACCCCCATCATGGAACGAAGCAATCATTTCAGTTATTTTAAAACCAGGGAAAGATAAAGAACAATGCGGAAACTATAGACCAATCTCTTTATTAAATGTAGATTATAAAATATACACAACAATTATATGTAAACGAATAAAGACATTCTTGACGGAATTGATAGAAGATGATCAAACTGGATTCATAGAGGGACGCCAAACACATGACAATATCAGGAGAACAATACATATAATTAACCAAATACATAAAGAAAAGAAAAGCGCAGTAATAATGAGTTTAGACGCAGAAAAAGCATTTGACAGGGTTAACTGGAAATTCCTATATAGTGTACTGGAGCGCTTTGGATTTAACGAAAAATCAGTACAATGCATAAGGACGCTATATCAAGAACCTGTGGCAAGAATCAAGATAAACGGTAGCTTAACAGACAAAGTAAATATACAAAGATCAACTAGGCAGGGATGCTGCTTATCGCCCACCTTGTTTGCTCTGTTCATAGAACCATTGGCTCAAGCGATACGACAAAATAAGAAATTAAAAGGTGTAACAATAAAGGGGGCGGAACACAAGATTGGGCTATTTGCAGACGATATTATAGTTTACCTTGAACAACCAGATAAATCAATAATGGAAGTGATGAACTTGATAGAAAATTTTGGAAAATTATCAGGATACAAGATAAACATAACAAAAACACAAATACTGACATTCCACTATAACCCTCTAAACCAGATAACTGATAAGATCAAACTAAACTGGAAGCAAAAAGAAATAAAATACCTTGGAGTGAACATACCTAAAGACCTAAGCAAAATCTATAAAGCAAACTATGATAGGTTGGAACAAGAAATAAAAAAAGATATTGATAAATGGTCAATCTTAAATATGGATCTGAATTCAAAAATTGAGACAGTCAAAATCAGCATACAACCTAGATTACTTTACCTCTTCCAGGCTCTACCAACAGAGATTCCAGATGCCCAATTCTCAAAGTGGGACAGGATGATATCGAGATTTGTTTGGGGAGGTAAAAAACCAAGAGTGAAATATAAAACCCTCCAATTACCAAAAGAGAAAGGAGGCATGGGCCTACCGAGTCTAAAGGAATATTACTACTCAGCACAAATAAGATATATCATATGTTGGTGCGACGAGGGATATGAGGCAAAATGGAAAGAAATGGAAAAGGAAATTGAGGGACTCCCAGTACAAAGCATAATAGGGGATAAAGATGCATATAAGCAAATCAAACAAATAGACCCAATCACTAAATTTACTTTAGAACTGTGGTATAAAATAGTACAAAAATATAATATAAGGGAAGACATAAAACTATTGAAATGGGTAGCATTTGACAGTCAGTTTGAACCGGCAAAACAAGATAGGGGATACAAAAATCTGGTGAACAAGGGAATCACAGCATGGGGCAATATCGGAAAAAAAGATCTCGGGAGCTTTGTAAATATCAGGAGAAAATTTAAATTAGAAAGATCGGAATTTTTCAGATATCTGCAGATGAGAGATTACTATATGAAGAAGATTAGGCATAACCTCCAAACAGATGTGAACGAGATTATACAACTTATTTTAAGCTCATATGCAGGAAATAAAATAAGAATTATTTCAAAACTATATCAGAAACTTTTGACAAACAATCATACAAGTAACTATATAAAGGAGAAATGGGAGAAAGAGCTCAATTTAAACATAACAGAAGAAAGCTGGCAGGAAATATGGAAAACACAACACACATCAACAAATTCAAGGGCATGGAGGGAATTTGGATGGAAAAACCTGATTCGCTTTTTCATTACACCACAGATTCAAGGAAAATATTCAAATACCCAATCTTTATGCTGGAGGGGATGTGGGGCTCAAAATGCAGACCACTCACATATGTTTTAGAAATGCTACAAAATATCATCATTTTGGAAATCTATGCATGTGACAATACAGAGGATATTAGGATATAATATACCAATGAACTGTAACCTGATGTACTTATGTGATCTTAAAAAAGACAGTGTTATACAGGCTGAGGACAGATATCTAGTTAAAATCTTGTTGATTGCATGTAAAAAAACTATCACAAAAAATGGCGATCAGAAGTTCTTCCTGACCAAGAACAATGGACTGACATTGTTGAGGACATACGTATGATGGAAAAACTAACATATCGACGAAGAATGCAAGAAGGAATATGGGAGAAAAAATGGCGGAAATGGACACACTACAAAGTGCAACAACGAGGCAGAAATTGAAAGAATAACCAAAGACACTGAAAAAACCAGAAGAATTAAGAGATGGAAACTAAAAACTTGATGCTCCAACATTTGTCCCCCCCCCTTTTATTTTTTATTTTTTATTTTTATTTTGTTTATTTTTTTTTATTTTTCCCTACCCTAACCCCTTTGTTTTTTAAATGTAGAATGTGATCTGAATGCATTATATATGATGAAAAATGAATAAAAATCTAAGTTACAAAAAAAAAAACATGATGAGATAAAGAGATAAACTAAAAAACTAAAAGACTAAAAACATGCAATAAGTGTAGAATAATAAGTAATAATAATAATAATAATGAGTAATACTAGTCAAGGCAGTTTTAAATAAATTAGCAAGAAGCAGATAATATGGGGTACCACAGTGCAGTCGATAATGCAACAGAAAAACAGTGATGAACGACATGAGCTGCTGTATATAGTGCACGAGAATCAATAAGTCACTTAATGTTCAGCAGTCTGATGGCAGAGGGGAAAAAGCTGTTCATGTGCCGGGAGGTTTTAGTCTGAATGGACCGAAGTCTTCTACCTGAGGGGAGGGGGGCAAACAGTACGTGACCAGGGTGTGAAGGATCGGCTATGATCCGGCCTGCACGCCTCCGGGTCCTGGAGATGTACAGGTCCTGGAGAGATGGGAGCTTGCAGCCGATCACCTTCTCAGCAGTGCACACGACGCGCTGCAGCCTTAGTCTGTCCCTGGCAGTGGCTCCTGCGTACCACACGGTTATGGAGGAGGTGAGGATGGACTCGATGATGGCCGTGTAGAACTGCACTAACATCTTGGTGGGTAGCTTGAGCTTCCTCAGCTGCCGCAGAAAGAACATCCTCTGCTGGGCCTTTTTGATGAGGGAGCTAATGGTTGGCTCCCATTTGAGGTCCTGGGTGATGGTGGTGCCCAAGAAGCGGAAGGAATCTGCAATGGTGATGGGAGAGCCTGTGATGGTGAGGGGGGGCAGGGGGGTTGTGACTTTCCTGAAGTCCACAATCATCTCCGCTGTCTTCAGAGCGTTCAGCTGCAGGTTGTTGTGGCTGCACCAGGACACCAGCTGGGCCACCTCTTTCCTGTAGACGGACTCGTCGCCATTGGAGATGAGCCTGATGAGGGTGGTGTCGTCCGCAAACTTGATCAGCTTAACAGACTGGTGGGAGGAGGTGCAGGAGTTGGTATAAAGGGAGAAGAGTAGGGGGGAAAGTACACAGCCCTGGGGTGATCCGATGCTGATGCTAACAGAGTCCGAGACAGACTTCCCCAGCCGCACATGCTGCCTCCGGTCCGTCAGGAAGTCGGTGATCCACCTGCAGAGGGAGTCAGGCACGCCGAGCAGGGACAGCTTGTCCTGGAGCAGAGTGGGGCGGATGGTGTTGAATGCAGAGCTGAAGTCCACAAACAGGATCCTGGCGTAGGTTCCCGGGGAGTCCAGGTGCTGCAGGATGGAGTGGAGGGCCAGGTTGACTGCGTCGTCCACAGACCTGTTGGCACGGTAGGCAAACTGCAGCGGGTACAGGAGGGGAGTGGTGATGGACTTGAGGTGAGACAGGACCAGGCGCTCAAAGGACTTCATGACTACAGAGGTGAGCGCTACAGGTCTGTAGTCGTTAAGTCCAGTAATCTGTGGCTTCTTGGGGACAGGGAAGATGGTGGAGGATTTGAGGCAGGTTGGCACGTGGCATAGCTTAAGGGAGGTGTTAAAAATGTCTGTGAAGACAGGAGCCAGCTCTTTCGCACAGTGTCTCAGGGTGGAGGGAGACACACCGTCCGGCCCGGGGGCCTTGCGCGGGTTCAGTCTGGAGAATTGTCTGTGCACGTCCTGCTCACTGATGACAAGGGAAGGGGGGGAGGAGGAGGAGGGGGGGCCGCTTTTGATGAATTAGGGGCCGAGGAGGCAGTGGAGCTGGGTGGAGTGGGGGAGTTGGACACAGCTGACGAGGTGTCAAAACGGGCGTAATGTTGGGACAGTTTTTGACAAAGGGCTTTGTCATCCTGACCTTTAGAAGCCTGAGGCCGATAGTTGGTGATTTGCTTCAGTCCTCTCCACACAGAAGCCGAGTCATTAGCAGTGAACTGCTGCTGGAGTCTCTCAGAATACACAGATTTAGCTCTCCTCAGCTCTCTGTTAAACCAATATTTAACCTCCCTGTAGCAGTCTCTGTCTCCACTTTTCAACGCTGCTTCCTTCTCCTTTCTGATCTGTCTGAGCTTAGCAGTGAACCAGGGCTTAACATTAGAGTACCTCACCCTGGTGCGCGATGGGAGAATGCTCTCCTCACAAAAGTTGATGTATGAGTTCACAGTGTCTGTGTACTCATTAAGATCATGTGTGGCTCCTTTAAACATGTCCCAGTCAGTTATTTCCATGCATGTGTTCAGTTTCTCTCCAGCATCACTGGTCAATTTCTCTTCACAGCTCCAGTGACCAGACAGCGATACTTGCACTCACACACGCACTACACTCACTCACTATTCAATAAAGAATAATTGTCCATATCTGCTCGTGTCAGTGTCTGTCTTCTGGGTCCTGAAACATGTCATTTAATTAAATTAAATTAAATTAAATCACCCTTATTGTCATTCAACCGTACAACCAATCATGTACAGCAGAACGAGATTGTGCTTTACCTATCTACAGTGTAAATCACACACACCCCAAGTGCAGAATCAGAGGGCCGCTGCCATGCAAGGCGCCGCCACAGAGTTCCCTCCTCCATTCCATTTATTGCTGAGCACCAAGCTGGATGGCAGGAAGTTCCATTTTTATATGGTCTTCGGCATGACCCGGCCGGGATTTGAACCCCTGCCTCCCGGGTGTGGGGCGGGTGCTCTACCAATTTGGTATATTTGTGTAATATGGGATGGCGGCCCTGGTTTCCGGTTCCGCCATCTCCGATGCTATAAGAGGGGCTGCTGGCAGAGGGGCGGTCTCTTCCGCCTTTTCTCTGCCAAGCGGCTGCATGTGTGGTCGGGTGTACTGAGCCCAGTTGGGTCAATAAAGTAAGTGTTCAGCTCCACTCCTGGCCTTGTCATTGTCTACAAGTTACGACATGACACCCTCCCTTTGGAAACTGGGCCGCAGGGCAGTATTCCAACATGATAATGACCCCAAACACACCTCCAAGATGACCACTGCCTTGCTAAAGAAACTGAGGGTAAAGGTGATGGACTGGCCAAACATGTCTCCAGACCTAAACTCTATTGACCATCTGTGGGGCATCCTCAAATGGAAGGTGGAGGAGCACAAGGTCACTAACATCCACCAGCTCCGTCGTCATGGAGTGGAAGAGGATTCCAGTACCAACCTGTGAAGCTCTAGTGAACTTCATGCCCAAGAGAGTTAAGGCAGTGCAGGAAAATAATGGTGACCACACAAAATATTGACACTTTGGGCACAATTTGGACATTTTCACTAAGGGGTGTACTCATTTTTGTTGCCAGCGGTTTAGACATTAATGGCTGTGTGTTGGGTTATTTTGAGGGGACAGCAAATTTACACTGTTATACAAGCTGTACACCGACTATTTTACATTGTATCAAAGTGTCATATCTTCAACGTTGTCCCATGAAAAGATATAATAAAATATTTACTAAAATGTGAGGAGTGTACTCACTTTTGTGAGATACTGTATTTGTTGGTAGTATCTTTAGATTTTGACTGTTGGAACCAATATGAAAATGCTAAACAAGAAATTTCTCATAGAACCTACTGCAGTTGCTTTACACAGAAAATAGCTTAAAGTAAAGGTAGGGGTCATTAAACATGAGCTTCCAGAATGTCCCTTACAGTACCTTTAAAGGAGATATCTGAAAATAATTTAAAATTAAGGTCTGTGTCAAAAATTACCCCAAGGTTAATTGCTTGTTGGGTTGGAGTCAAACTGTCATGTCTTTTGGTTTACTACGGCACCCGTCGCAGTGCCTTTCCTGAAATGTATTATGGGTAATGTAGTGTATGTTGAGAGTGTGTTGTCGTTGGCTGTGTGCTGTGAGTTGCTGCTACTTTAATAAACCGTGAACGGTACGTCGATGGTCCGAGTTATTATTTGTTATACTGAGTAGCGTAAAGGGTGAAAGATATAACACAAACCAAGGGAAATTAATTTTGTGGCTAGTCTGTCTTGCTGGGTTTCAGGACCTATGACTAAAATTTCAGCTTTATCCTAGTTCAGCTGTGAAAAAAAATTGTGGCAGCCATTCATTAACTAATTGAGGCTCCAGCCGGATCGGAGCTCAACTGCAGCGGTGGTAAGTGGCGGGGCTCAGCGAAGGAGCTAAACGAGGCCCCAGTTAGATAGGAGCCGGATCGGAGCTCAACTACAGCAGTGGTGGGCGGCGGGGCTCGGCGGAGGAGCTAACCGAGGCCCCAGCTGGACAGGAGCCAGATCGGAGCTCAACTACAGCAACGGTAGGTGGTAGAGCTCAGCGGAGGAGCTAACCAAGGCCCCAGTTGGATCGGAGCTCAACTACAGCGGCGGTAGGTGGCAGAGCTCTGTGGAGGAGCTAACCGAGGCCCCAGCTTGATCGGACCTCAACTACAGTGGCGGTGGGCGGTGGGGCTTGGAGGAGGAGCTAACCGAGGCCCCAGCTGGACAGGAGCCGGATCAGAGCTCAACTACAGTGGTGGTAAGTGGCTGGGCTAGCAGCGGAGGGGCTAGCTGAGGCCCCAGCCGGATCCGAGGTCAGCTGGACCAGATACCGGCAACACCAGCAGAAATTATCCTGCTATCATCAAGTTAGTAAAAAATGCCACCAAAGAAAGAAGAAATGGAAGTGTGACGACGGAGTGTCGCCACTGTTATGGTCCTCTGTAACTGAATATTATATGTGTAAAAGGATTTATAATTTGCAAATGTTAACATGGATTGTATTAGATAAAATGCACATATAATTTGAGCTCTGTTTTGAGTGAATTGAATTCCATTTGTGAGATAAATGTTAATGTTAATTATGTTAATTGGGTGAGGCAATAGAATAATCTTAAGACCACGTACCTTTGCCAGCATGCTTCCTGGTGGTGTCCGGGCAAAAGACTCCTCAGGGGTTTGAGTGCCCTTTAAAGGATGCCAGGGGGAGGAAGTATAAGATGGTTGAGTAGAGGGGGATTTAATATGTATTTTTTCTTCTGGATTTTTTTTTCTTATTTTGTCTCTCATAGTTGAGGTATACCTAAGATGAAAATTGGAGACCTCTCTCATCTTTTAAGTGGGAGAACTTGCACAATTGGTGGCTGACTAAATACTTTTTTACCCCACTGTAAATAAGGGTTTAAACTATTTATTGTATTATTTATGGTGTTATTTATGGTGTTTATGTATTCTGTAAAATATGGTGGGAACTTATTTATGTATTTATGACTCTTTTAGATACTATTGGGTATATGTGGAAATATGGAATATGTATTGTCTTACCTGGGATATTGGTATGTTCCTATTAAGATAAGATAAGATAAGATAAGATAAGCCTTTATTAGTCCCACAATGGGGAAATTCCAGGATTGCAACAGCACAGGGATAGCAACACTCAGAGCAACAATCAGAAGGCAAGAAAAAAAAAACAAAAAAACAAGAACATCTAGTAAACATATGTACATATTACTATAAATGTATATATATAGACACACAGTGCGGAGCATTATGGTTGGTGAATGTGCAGCAGAAAGTCTAAGTTCTCTCTCCGCTGATGCGGCGGGCCAGCTGGAAGTCTTTGGGCATGATGGTGACCCTCTTGGCGAAGAAGAGACCCACCAGGTGGGCCTCTCTGGTCTCCTGCAGAGCCATGACGGCGAAGCTCAGGAAGCGCAGGTTGGTCTTGAAGTCCTGAGCGATCTCCCTCACCAGGCGCTGGACGGGCAGTTTACGGATGAGCAGCTCCGTGGATTTCTGGTAATGACGGATCTCTCTCAGAGAGATATTAGTCTAATTATCTCACTAAGTATACTAACAGGTGTTGTTCATTTGATTTTGGGTTGGGCGTCGGATGTTCATGTAAGTTGTTGCCTGTGAATTATTTGGAATAAATGGAAAATTGCTTGTTGCAAACTTTTGGAAGTCTTGCCCTTCTCTGGTTTGCCTTGACCGCTTGGCAGTCATGACAATTGGTGTCAGAAGTGGTCCGTTCCCTGACAAATTGTGACAGAAGTGGTCCATTTTCACAGCCGTGGTAAGAAGAAAAGCACAGCCTGACGAGTGGTGTCAGAAATTTTCCACTCTCACTGCGGCTACTGAGGAAAGAAAGCAGAAGGTATGACAGTGGTGTCAGAATAAAGTGGACTGTGTGACATTTGGCCAAGAAAGTGTTGTCAAAATTAAGAAGTGACAACGGTTCCGGTTGTGGCATGTAAGATGAGGACGCACAGGTAAAGGCTCCCGGTTCGTTTCTTGCTTTAAAACTCAGTTTAGAGCTGGCGTTTTGAGCTGTTGCTTTGTAACTACCACTGGAAAGTGAACCTGCACGTGCGAAAAAAAAAAGAAATTGCCAGTCTCATAACTTAATATTGTAGTGGCTGGTGAAGCAATCAGTCCCCTCACACTCAGGGAGAACAAAGGGATTTCTCCCACGTGTTTTTTGTTTTTGGTTTTTTTTTCCTACGATCACAGTCCGCCGGGATCATGGGTCCCAAGAAAGCTCAGCAGAGTGAGGAGGTGGACGGCATTAAAAGAGCGCTGGACTTCTTGGCTGAAGAGATTTCTGCTGTTAAGCTGCAGCAAAAAAACATTCTGGACCTGGTCGAGGAGGTGAAAGCGCTGCAGATCCAGAATGCTGAGAAGGACAAGAGGCTGGCGTATCTGGAGAGCAGGGTGTCGGAACTGGAGCAGAACACCCGGGTGAACGACGTGATCATCACGGGGCTCCACATTAAACCACGATCGTACGCGCAAGCGGTGGCCGCTGACAGCGGAGGGAGGCTCGACGCGCTGGAAGATGAATCCACGGAGCAACAAGTGGCGGCCTTCATGCAGTCCAAAGGAATCCAGCTGGACTGTAACACCACTGAGACCTGCCACCCTCTGCCCAGGAAATACGGCGACAAACCGGCTGTGATCATGAGGTTTGTCAACAGAAAACACAAGACTGCACTGTTGAAACAAGGTAGGAAACTGAAAGGAACGAACATTTACAGTGGGGCAAAAAAGTATTTAGTCAGCCACCAATTGTGCAAGTTCTCCCACTTAAAAGATGAGAGAGGTCTCCAATTTTCATCATAGGTATACCTCAACTATGAGAGACAAAATGAGAAAAAAAAATCCAGAAAATCACATCGAAGGATTTTTAATGAATTAATTGGTAAATTCCTCAGTAAAATAAGTATTTGGTCACCTACGAACAAGCAAGATTTCTGGCTTTCACAGACCTGTAACTTCTTTTTTAACAGGCTCCTCTGTCCTCCACTCGTTACCTGTATTAATGACACCTGTTTGAACTCGTTATCAGTATAAAAGACACCTGTCCACAACCTGAAACAGGCAGACTCCAAACTCCACTATGGCCAAGACCAAAGAGCTGTCAAAGGACACCAGAAACAAAATTGTAGACCTGCACCAGGCTGGGAAGACTGAATCTGCAATAGGTAAGCAGCTTGGTGTGCAGAAATCAACTGTGGGAGCAATTATTAGAAAATGGAAGACGAACAAGACCGCTGATAATCTCCCTCGATCTGGGGCTCCACGCAAGAGCTCACCCTGTGGGGTCAAAATGATCACGAGAACGGTGAGCAAAAATCCCAGAACCACATGGGGGGGCCTAGTGAATGACCTGCAGAGACCTGGGACCAAAGTAACAAAGGCTACCATCAGTAACACACTACACCGCCAGGCACTCAAATCCTGCAGTGCCAGACGTGTCCCCCTGCTTAAGCCAGTACATGTCCAGGCCCGTCTGAAGTTTGCTAGACAGCGTTTGGATGATCCAGAAGAGGATTGGGAGAATGTCATATGGTCAGATGAAACCAAAATAGAACTTTATTGTAAAAACTTAACTTGTCGTGTTTGGAAGAGAAAGAACACCATACCTGCTGTGAAGGATGGGGGTGGAAACATCATGCTTTGGGGCTGTTTTTCTGCAAAGGGACCAGGACGACTGATCCGTGTAAAGGAAAGAATGAATGGGGCCATGTATCGTGAGATTTTGAGTGAAAACCTCCTTCCATCAGCAAGGGCATTGAAGATGAAACGTGGCTGGGTTTTTCAGCATGACAATGATCCCAAACACACCGCCTGGGCAACGAAGGAGTGGCTTCGTAAGAAGCATTTCAAGGTCCTGGAGTGGCCTAGCCAGTCTCCAGATCTCAACCTCATAGAAAATCTTTGGAGGGAGATGAAAGTCCATGTTGCCCAGCGACAGCCCCAAAACATCATTGTTCTAGAGGAGATCTGCATGGAGGAATGGGCCAAAATACCACCAACAGTGTGTGAAAACCTTGTGAAGACTTACAGAAAACGTTTGACCTCTGTCATTGCCAACAAAGGGTATACAACAAAGTATTGAGATGAACTTTTGTTATTGACCAAATACTTATTTTACCGAGGAATTTACCAATTAATTCATTAAAAATCCTTCAATGTGATTTTCTGGATTTTTTTTTCTCATTTTGTCTCTCATAGTTGAGGTATACCTATGATGAAAATTGGAGACCTCTCTCATCTTTTAAGTGGGAGAACTTGCACCATTGGTGGCTGACTAAATACTTTTTTGCCCCACTGTACATAAACGAGCACCTCACAAAAGAAAACGCAGAAATAGCCAGAAAAGCAAGATACCTGAGAAAGCAGAAAAAGATTCAAAACACCTGGACATCAAACTGTAAAATATACATCAAATTAAATGGATCACCTGAAGAAGCCAAGGTCATTAACATCCGTAATATTATGGAACTGGACAAATATCAATGAATATTATGAACTGGAGTCGACAACAACAGACAATTGTAGGACTCTGAAGGGATATACTCATCTGCTACAAGACATTTAACAACATGAAACAAAAGATCAACAAACAGGAACAACAGGAACTGAAAGTTTTTGAATAAACAGATCACAACCCACAGGACGTAGAATATAACATAGACCCTGACAATAATTTATTTAACTCCATCAATAATAACTGTAGTTACTACACGGATGAACAGTTTAACACAATGGTCACATCTGATTTCAATATTTCTATGATCCACTTCAACAGCAGAAGTCTCTATGCCACCTTTAATAACATTAAAGATTATTTACATCAGTTTAAAGAGCCGTTCAACATTGTGGCAATATCAGAGACGTGGCTCAGTGAAGAGAAAGGAGTGGATTTTACCATGGATGGCTATGAATTAAATTATATAAATAGAAAAGTGAAAAAAGGAGGAGGAGTTGCAATTTATGTTGACAAGAGCTTGAAATACAAGGTTGTTGAAAATCTGTCAGTAATTGTGGATGATTTATTTGAATGCATTACAACTAACTACTGCACGGTGGCACAGTGGTTAGCACCGCGGCAGCACAGTTTTACCCTCGGCCGGGGGATCGCGGGGGATCATGAGATCGTGGGTTCGATCCCTGCCCCCGGCCAACAGTGATCTGTGTGGAGTTTGCATGTTCTCCACGTGTTGCGTGGGTTTACTCCGGGATTTCTCCGGTTTCCTCCCACATGCCAAAAACATGCAGGTTAGGGAGTTAAGGGGCGCTTGCGCACGCAGCGACCGGCAGCTGGTGGCTTGTCACCAGACTGCAGAACAAATCTACCTACGGGTACAAAATAAGTAAAAAAAAAAAAAATAGAAATCTGTCTGGACAATGTGAAGAATATAGTAGTGAGCTGTGTATATAGAACACCTGGATCAAACATTGACTTATTTAAGGACTGGATGGAAAAAATGTATGCAAAACTAACTCATAAAGTTATGTTCATCTGTGGGGATTTCAATATAGGTCTGATGAATTCAAAACAACATAGTTTGACAGAAGAATTTATCAACACAATGTACAGTATGGGCTTACATCCAACAATTACTGGACCTAGCAGAATCACGTCACACAGTGCCACACTAATAGATAACATATTCACAAACATTATGGAAAATAATATCAGGAGTGGGCTTTTATTGAATGATATCAGTGACCACCTGCCGATTTTTGTTGTCTATCAATGTGATTATAGGAAGAAAAAGTATACCAAAAATATTAAATATAAAAGAATAAGAACCGAAGAATCTATGTATTTACTGACAAAGGAATTATTAATACAAGATTGGAAGATAGTTTATGATGAAAATGATATAAATAAAGCATATGATAAATTTTTACAAATATTTAAATCATTGTATAATAAAAACTGTCCTATAAAACAATACAGTGACAGACAACAGAAGAAAAATATTCCTTGGGTCACCAAGGGGTTAATAAATGCATGTAAAAAGAAGAATACATTATATAAACAATTCATTAAGTGCAGAATGGTGGAGGCTGAGATCAAATATAAAAGATATAAAAATAAGCTTACTACTATAATGAGGACCTGTAAGAAAGAATATTACAACAGAGTATTAGAGGATAATAAAAATAACTTAAGAGGAATATGGCAAGTACTCAATGGGATTATTAGTAATCGACCTAAGAATGCTAATTATCCAGAATATTTTATTGAAAATGGCAATTTGATAAATAATATGGAGGATGTGGTCAGTGGTTTCAATAAATTTTTTGTAAACGTTGGTCCTGAATTAGCAAAATCAATAGTGGCAACAGAAACAAACAACAGTGGTTCTGTAAATGAAATAGAAGATAGAAATCCAAACACAATCTTTTTGGGTGCAGTTACTGAAAAGGAAATTATCGAGACTGTGAGTAAATTTAAGAACAAAAAATCAACGGACTGGAATGAAATTCCATGACAATAGTGAAAAAAGGAATTGAAGGAATTGTTAAGCCACTCACCCACATCTGTAACCTGTCATTTCAAACTGGTAAATTTCCAAACAAAATGAAAATAGCAAAAGTAATACCTCTATACAAAACAGGAGGAAGTCTGTAATTGTTTCACAAATTACAGGCCAGTCTCTTTACTCTCACAATTCTCCAAAATACTTGAAAAAATCTTCACTAAGAGACTGGATGATTTCATTGAAAAACACAACCTCCTTACAGACAGCCAGTATGGTTTTAGAGCAGATAAATCTACATCTTTGGCACTGATCAAACTTATAGAAGAAATTACTAGTTGTATAGATAAAAAAAAGTTTGCTGTAGGAGTATTTATAGATTTTAAGAAAGCTTTTGACACCATTGACCACAGAATACTACTAAGGAAACTGGAGCAGACAACAATTTGTACAAATTGGTGAGCACAAATCACCCTTCATGGACATCACTTGTGGTGTGCCCCAGGGGTCAGTTTTGGGACCCAAACTCTTTATTTTTTTATATAAATGACATATACCAAGTATCAAAAATTCTGAAATTTATTTTGTTGTTTGCGGATGACACAAATATCCTTTGCACTGGTGAGAATTTGCAGCAGGTTTTAGAGGTGGTCACAACTGAAATGAAAAAGTTAATGCAGTGGTTCAACAAAAATAAATTATCTCTAAATCTAAAAAAAACAAAGATTATGTTGTTTGGAAATTATAAAATAAATCATGAAATAATGGTAACGATAGATGATACCAGAATAGAAACAGTACAGGAAAATAAGTTTCTGGGGGTGACGCTAGACAATAAAATCTGCTGGAAACCTCACATCAGTCACATCCGGGCCAAGTTGGCAAAATGTATAGGCATACTGGGGAAGACAAGACACATCTTGGACTATAAATCATTGGTCTTACTGTACAATTCACTGTTTCTACCTTATCTTAACTACTGTGTAGAAGTCTGGGGAAACACCTACAAGACCACCCTACAGTCAATATGCACATTACAAAAAAGAGCTATAAGGATAATAAATAATGTAGGATATAGAGACCATACCAATTCGTTGTTTTTAAAGTCACATGTCATAAAGTTCATCGATTTAGTTAAATTTAAGACAGCACAAGTCATGTACAGGGCAATTAATAATTAACTCCCAACTAATATACAAAAAATATTTAAAAAAAGAGACAATGATCATAATTTGAGTGGAGACTTAAACTTTACAAAACCCAAGATACGAACAACCAAGAAAAATATGTGCATATCTGTCTGTGGGGTGGATTTGTGGAACAGTCTGGAGCCGGAACTGAAACTATGTACAAACAGAAATCAATTCAGAAAGAGGTACAAACATTATTTGCTGAAAGGATATATGTTAGAAGGGTAGTATTTATATGTACGATTCACTATACTCACTCTGGAACACTATGGAATGGGGGGTGGGACAGCACTGTGTATATCTGTGTTGTTTGAGGTTGGTTTTGATGTATGGACATCAATGTATGCTAGGATGGATGGGTGTTAATGTTGATATGTACAAAATACAGTTAATTGTTTACTTGGGGTCTTAAATGTGGTAATTTGTATATAATTCACATGGGTGTATTTATGGAAAAGAGGAGATGGAATTAATAAGTGTTCACTTCTTCCTTCTCCCTTTCGAACACTGTATACTGTTTCTTTATTGCATTTGTCATTTGTTTTGTTTTTGTTATACTTTTTTGTTCAAAATAAAGTATCTATCTATCTATCTATCTATCTATCTATCTATCTATCTATCTATATACTGTATATATATATATATATATATATATCTAAGGAGTGATGGTTAAAAGGAATATAAAGAAACAACAGGAACAATTAGAGGACTTTGAAGCAAGTATGGCAACTGAGGAGCAGGGGGCCAGTGGACTGGACAAGCTGGAGGAATTGACGAGCTTGGTGAAGTCCGTGGTGTGTTCACTGACAGATCATCGGTTAGAGGAAGAAGCCTCTCTTCAGGAGCAAAGGTGGCAGACTATGCAGCACCAGTTTCGCCAGATGCAGTCACAGGTGACGGAGGTGAGGGAGGAGTATGAGAGCCGGGCTGAACGCAACGGTGACGACAACGCTTCGGGGGAAGACCCAGGGTGACGGCCAGTCGGGTCGGCCCGCAGGAGGAGCCACCGCTGCAGGTCTAGCCGAGGACAACGCAGATGCACCGCAAGTCCAGGCTGAATCCGCTCTCTCCCGACGACGATATCGAGCATTATCTGGCAACGTTTGAGAGGATTGCTATGGTCTGCCGCTGGCGTAAAGAAGAGTGGGCTATTCAGTTGGTTCCTCTGCTCACAGGTAAAGCACAGAGTGCGTATGCGCTTATGGACATTGCAGACACGGAATTATGAGAAAGTGAAGGAAGCAATTTTAACTAAATATGAAATAACACCCGACACCTATAGGAGAAGGTTTCATGCCCTGGACATTCATCAGGACAACCCCCCCCCCCCCCGTGAACTTTATGTACGTTTAAAGGACCTGTTTTGTAAATGGATTAAACCAGAGACCTCAACGGTAAAAGACATCTCAGAACTGATGATTTTGGAGCAGTTTCTGCGGATGGTGGACCCGGAACTGGGAATCCGGATACGAGAGCGGGATCTGAAGACTGCAGAGGGCGCTCCTCGTCTGGCGGTGGTCTTTCTGTCAGCCAGGTCTGGGAGCAGGAGACCTACAGTACTCTCAGCCGTGACGGCTCTTTCACCACACGGAGTAAGTCTAATTGGGGTGAAAGGGGTGGTCAAGCTCAAAATAAACTGTATTCCAGTTCCAGTCAGGTCACAAATGGCAAATATAATGGTAGTAAAAAGCCACGTTTTGTCTCTAATCAAGATATACGCTTTTATCAGTGTAATAAAATCGGTCACACGCAACATTCATGTCCAGCCATAAAGCAAAGTAAGCCTTCATTCTCATGTCAGGCCAAGACCCACTCTCTCAGCCCCAGTTCAGAGAAATATATAAAACAACTGTGTTGCTTAATGGTCAGTGTGAAGAGGCCCTGTTAGACTTGGGTTGTTTTCAGACTTTTGCTCTGCCCAGTTTGGTCCCTAGGAATTTGTGGAGTGAAACTACAGTAAATATCAGTTGTGTTCATGGGGATAAGAAGCTGTACCCAACCGCTGAGGTCTATTTAACAGTGGGGGGTCAAACTTATCTCCTTCCTGTAGCTCTGGTGCCTGATTTGCCTTTTGCAGTTATTCTTGGCAATGATGTTCCAACTTTGTTGGACATCATACAACAGGTTAGGGACTAACAACAAATTGAGGAGGGACAGGCAGGTGGCGCTATTGAGCAGAGGCTAAATGCACCCGTGGAAAAAGATTGTAATATGGTCACAACTAGAGCCCAGAGGGCTGCCAATGTTCTCTAGGAATTGCCTTTTTATGATTCTGGGGTAGAGGCAGGCCCTATTAAGCAGCCAAAATCCAAGGCTCAGAGAAGAAGAGACAAGGTTTTAGCTACAGTTAAGAACTTGGGGGTAGCAACACCACAGCTAAGCCAGTCAGTAGACTTTGTTATGTTATTCCTTGGGCAGGTCATCTAGCATTCCAGAAAACATTATAAAGAATTGCTAGAAGGTTTGTGTGGCCGGGAATGTATACCCAGATTAAGGAGTTCTGTGCAACATGTGAAACATGTCAGATTACATCACCTAGGGGAGTAGCCCATGCCCAACTGCAGCCATTACCAGTCATTGGAACACCATTTGACAGAATAGGGATGGAAATAGTTGGCTCCCTAGAGAGAAGCTCCTCAGGTAATAGATACATTCTGGTAATTTGTGACTATGCTACTCAGTACCCAGAAACCTTCCCATTGAAATCTATCAAGGCTAGGCAGGTTGCCAACTGCCTCATTCAATTATTTTCGAGGGTGGGCATACCCAGAGAGGTCCTGACAGACTGTGGAACAAATTTCTTATCAAAACTGTTGCAGCAGGTTTATAAGCTGTTGGGTATTAAGGGAATTAAGACCACCCCATATCACCCTCAGACAGATGGATTGGTTGAACGATTTAACCAGAATTTGAAGAACATGCTGCGGAAATTTGTTTCTAATACGGGCTTGGATTGGGACCAATGAGTGCCCTACTTGTTATTTGCTTATCGGGAGGTTCCCCAGTCTTCAACAGGATTCTCACCTTTTGAACTACTATATGGTTGTCAGGTGAGGGGTCCACTGGACTTATTAAAGGAGCACTGGGAGAGTCCACCGAGTGATCAGGACAATGGGGTCTCATATGTTATTAAAATGAGAGAAAAACTGGATCAAATGACTGCTTTGGCTCAGGAGCACATGAGGACAGTGCAGGCTAAACAAAAGACTTGGTATGACAAGAAGGCTAGAAAGAGGGTTTTTCACCCAGGTCAGCAGGTGTTGCTACTGCTGCCCTCTTGTGACAGTAAGCTGTTGGCTCGATGGCAGGGGCCTTATGAAATTTCTAAGAAACTAAGTTCAGTGACATATGAACTATACAGTATATGCCTGACAGAAAGTCACAACATCAGTGCTTTCATGTTAACTTGTTAAAGGAGTTTCAGCAGCCTGTTCATCAGCAGCAGCAGCCTGTCTATCAGCAGACGCATCATTAGCTCCTCATTTGTGCGACAGAAGTGGATGAGGAGAGAGAACAGTCCTTTCCCACAGACGTGACAGAGCCTTGCTCATTTCAGGTGTCTCATTTGCAGGTTAATCGGCAAAGACAATTAGAGGCACTATTAGATCCAGAATTGTTTCAGGAAAGACCTGGTTTCACCACATTTGTTCACCATAAGATTCATTTAAAGAAAGAGGCTGTTCCCCGTAGAAAGTCTTATAGGATCCCTGAATGGATGGTCCCTAAATTGAAGCAGGAGATTGACCTGATGTTGCAGCTGGGAGTGATTGAGGAGTCAGCTAGCGAAAGGTGTAGCCTGATTGTGTTGGTCCCCAAAAAGGATGGCTCTTTGAGGTTTTGCATCGACTTTAGAGACCTTAATGCAGTCTCTAGGTTTGAGTCGTACCCCATGCCCCTTATTGACGAGTTATTAGAGAAAGTGGGCAGGGCTAGGTTTATTTCCACGCTAGACCTAAGCAAGGGGTATTGGCAGGTGGCCTTGACACCTGAAACGAAAGAATTGACAGCCTTTAAAACACCTTATGGCAATTTTCATTTCAAGGTTATGCCATTTGGCCTCCAGGGGGCACCTGCAACTTTCCAGCAGGTCATGGACCAGGTATTAAGAGGGGTATCAGGCTTTGCAGCTGCCTATTTGAATGACGTGGTCATCTATAGTCAGACCTGGAAGGAACATTTGTTACATCTTCGGCAGGTCCTTCAGTTAATTAAGATGGCAGGACTGACTATTAACCCACGCAAGTGTGCATTTGGATAGCAGCAGGTGGAGTACCTGGGACATGTGGTTGGTCAGGGGGTCATTAGACTACGAGTGGGCAAAGTGGATGCCATTCAGGCCTATCCTGTCCCTACTACCAAGAAGAAGGTACGGTCATTTATGGGTTTGGTAGGTTGGTATGGTAAATTCATCCCCTATTTTGGTGAAAGGGCAGCAGTCCTTACTGACCTCACTAAGGCTTCAGCACCGAATAAAGTAAAATGGACAGAGGAGTGTGGTAGAGCCTTTGAAGATCTGAAGGGTGCTATTTCTGGTGAGAAGGTTCCCTACAGTCCGGATTTCACCCGTCCATTTATTCTACAGACAGATGCTTCAGGAGTTGGTATCGGAGAAGTACTTCTCCAGGAGGTAGAGGGAGAGAGACACCCAGTACTGTTTTTGAGCCGTAAATTGTTGGACCGGGAGACGAGATATTCTACGGTGGAGAAAGAGTGTCTTGCCATGAAATGGGCAATAGGGTCTCTGAGATATTATTTACTTGGGCATCATTTCACGTTGGAGACAGATCATCAGGCTCTACAGTGGCTAAATAGGATGAAGGACACGAATAGTCGTCTTACAGGGTGGTATTTGTCCCTTCAGCCTTATAACTTCACTGTTCGGTATATGGTAGGGAAAACCAACCTTGTGACAGACAGCCTCTCCAGAGTACATGACTCATAGAGTACTGTACTCTCGGGAGAGGGGGGCAGAAAATGTGACGACGGAGTTTCGCCACTGTTATGGTCCTCTGTAATTGAATATTATATGTGTAAAAGGATTTATAATTTGCAAATGTTAACATGGATTGTATTGGATAAAATGCACATATAATTTGAGATCTGTTTTGAGTGAATTGAATTCCATTTGTGAGATAAATGTTAATGTTAATGTTAATTATGTTAACTGAGTGAGGCAATTGAATAATCTTAAGACCACGTACCTTTGCCAGCATGCTTCCTGGTGGTGTCCGGGCGAAAGACTCCTCAGGGGTTTGAGTGCCCTTTAAAAGATGCCAGGGGGAGGAAGTATATGATGGTTGAGCAGAGGGGGATTTAATATGTATATAAGGGTGTCAACTATTTATTGTATTATTTATGGTGTTATTTATGGTGTTTATTTATTCTGTAAAATATGGTGGGAAATTATATATTTATTACTCTTTTAGATACTATTGGGTGTATGTGGAAATATGGAATATGTATTGTCTTACCTGGGATTTTGGTATGTTCCAATTAGTCTAATTATCTCACTAAGTATATTAACAGGTGTTGTTCATTTGGTTTGGTTTGGGTGTCGGATGTTCATGTAAGTTGTTGCCTGCAAATTATTTGGAATAAATGGAAAATTGCTTGTTGCAAACTTTTGGGGGTGTTTGGGGTACAATGTCTGGTCCACACTCCAACGCTGGATGGCAGTAATGTGCCTTTAAGTTGGGTGCCCCCGCCAAAAATAGAAGAAGAAGAAGAAGAAGCAAACTTTTGGAAGTCTCGCCCTTCTCTGGTGTTCCTTGACCATTCGGCAATCGTGACAGGAAGAGATTAAAAAATCTCTGAACTTCATGTTACGATGGGAGTGTGTCCAACTGCGGGTGAGCCGTGGCAGGAGGGGGAGGGGGTCACTCTGTCCGTGTGGCTGCTTTGATGAATCGTTCCCCTGGGGAGGTCTCCGTGGGGGTCTTCCACGCCGAGGGGCCCTAGCCAACAGCACTTGCTCATCCGCCACTACAAAAGCGGGTTTGAGTTTGTCTATGCCAATTCTCTCCCATCTACCCCCCAAGTCTAGCACAAAATGCTTATCCCCTGTTTCCAACACTCTGAACGGTCCATCATAGGGTGGATGCAATGGAGGGCGGTGGGTGTCGTGTCTGACGAACACGAACTCCGCGTTCTTCAAAGTTTTAGGCACGAAGGCATGCGGAAAACTGTGGTGGGCAGGGCCCGGCAGCGTGCCTGTGTTTGCGCTACGCTGCAAAAGCTGAGAAGGGGAGCTGCCCGGCGCGGGATTGTCTGGTAGAAATTCCCTGGGCAGCCGTAGGGGCTGCGCAAAAATGAGCTCTGCCGGGGAAGCTTGCAAATCCTCTTTTGGCGCGGAGCGCAACCCCAATAAAACCCACGGCAGCCTGTCTATCCAATTTGCATCCGTCAGTGAAGCCCTGAGTGCTGCTTTCAGTGATCTATGAAAACGCTCATATAAACCATTGGCCTGTGGGTTGTACGCGGTTGTGCGATGAATTGCAGCACCCAGGCTGCGGGCCATCGCGGACCAGAGTTCGGAAACAAATTGCGGGCCCCTGTCGGACATAATGTCCAACAGGACTCCAAAACGCGCCACCCATGTTGTTAAAAAAGCACGTGCTACGTCCGCGGATGTGGTTGCCGCCAGCGGGACTGCTTCTGGCCAGAGCATGGTGTGGTCCACCACTGTCAGGAGGTGCGTGCACCCCTGTGATGGCAGGTGGGGGCCCACGAGGTCCACGTGCACATGGTCGAACCTCTTAGCCGGTACCGGAAAAGGCTCCAAGGGAGCCTTCGTGTGCCTGTGTACCTTGGCTCGTTGGCATGCCACGCAGGCTGCAGCCCACTCTTTTACTTGTTTGCGTAGGCTCGGCCACACGAACTTCTCTCCCACCATTTTGACCTTCGCGCGCACTCCTGGGTGCTCCAGAGTGTGAACCAACTCAAACACGCGGCGGCGCCACGCGACCGGAACCACCGGACGCGGGCGTCCCGTGGAGAAATCGCAGATTGGGGGGGCTGCCATCTTGCAGCATCCTGCTCTCCAGCCTTAACCCTGTTGGTCCAGACTGGAGCGCGCGCACGTCTGCATCACTAATCTGCTCCGCGGCCATGGCTGCGTAATCTATCCCCACGTAGACTGGGGCCACCACAGCGCGCGAGAGGCAGTCCGCCACCACATTCAGTTTACCCGACACATGTTGAATATCGGTAGTAAACTCTAAGATCGCGGCCAGCTGTCTCTGCGAACATTAGTGGCTTGTGGTCTACAAACGCGGTGAAGCTGTGCCCTTCCAGCCAGAACTGGAAGTGGTGTATGGCCAGATGGAGAGCCAGCAACTCTCTGTCGAACACGCTGTATTTACGTTCGCTTTCGTGCAAAGTTCTGCTGAAAAATGCGAGCGGCTGCCAAGCCCCTGCAGGTTTCTGTCTCTTGAGCGCGGCGTACAACGGATGCATGAGCCGCGCCGCGCGGGGAAGGAAACGGTTATAAAAATTCACCATCCCCAAAAATTCCTGCAGCGCCCTGACCGTCTGAGGAAAATCTGCCACGGCGGGCACTTTGTCGGGCAACAGGATCGCTCCTTCCAGAGAGACGTGGTGCCCCAAAAAAATCAATCTCCATCACGCCGAACTGGCATTTCGCCGGGTTGATTATCAACCCGTGCTCCTCCAACCTCCGGAAAACCGTCCTGAGGTGGGTTTCGTGTTCGTCTTCGGATGTACTGGCTACCAGGATATCGTCCAGGTAGACGAACACGAACGGGAGGTCACGCAGCACTGCATCCATCATGCGCTGGAACGTCTGTGCCATGCCTTTTAACCCGAATGGCATGTGCAGGAACTCGAATAAACCGAACGGAGTTATTACCGCTGTTTTGGGTACGTCCTCCGCGCGCACTGGGATCTGGTGGTAACCGCGGACCAGGTCTATTTTAGAAAAAACGCGCGCTCCAGCGAGGTGAATGGAAAAATCCTGTATGTGGGGAATTGGGTAGCGGTCATGTGCTGTGGCATTGTTCAACCTGTGGAAATCACCGCACGGTCGCCACGATCCCTCAGCCTTAGGGACCATGTGTAGCGGGGATGCCCATGGGCTGTTCAAACGCCTGATGATACCCAACCTTTCCAGGTTGGCGAACTCCTCGCGCGCTATGACCAGTTTAGCTGCGTCCAAGCGCTGAGGTCTTGCAAAAACGGGCGGCCCGGTGGTGGTGATAAAGTGCTCCACCCCGTGTTTAGCGATGGCCACCGAAAACGTCGGGACCATGAGTGCTGGGAACTGAGTGAGCAGTGCGTGGAACTTACCGCCTGGAGCTGTGACGCTGGCTTGTGCTGTTGGCCAGGTCCCTCGAGCTATACAGGGGAGAGATTCAAAGGACAGTGCATTAACCAGGCGCCTGTTAGCAACATCCACAAGTAAACCATGTGCACACAGAAAATCAGCGCCCAGGAGCGGGCAACACAGTGCTGCTATGATAAAAGTCCACTCATACGAACGTCCATGTAGAGATAAGGTCAGTGTTCTCTCACCGAACGTCTTAATCTCCAAGTCGTTTACTGCCACCATTTCAGGGCCGCTAGGTTCTGCCAGCTGGTCAGCATGGGACGGCAGGATGACGCTCTTCTGGGCTCTGGTGTCGACGAGGAAGCGTCTCCCCGAGCGCGAGTCCGTCACGTAGAGCAGCTTGTTCTCTTCACCGGCGGTCGCAGCTGCTACCGACTGCCGGCCTTGGCATTTCCCGAGCATTTGAAGTGGCACGGTGGCACGCATCTGCGCACGTTCCCTCCAAAGTGGCGGTGGTAGAAGCAGAGTGTGTCTTTCTGGCGCTCCTTGGCCCCCGTTGCCGCTACCGTTGGTGGCTCCTCACCTCCCTTGTTCGTCTCGCTGTGCTCCGCTGCTGCCGCGTTGACTGTGATCGCCCTGGTGGTGAGGATGATCCTGTCTGCCTCCTGGGCTAGCGCACGGTAGTCTCGCGCGGCCAGCAACGGCGAATTGACCAGAACCGCTTTTGCTTCTGTTGGCAGGTTCCGGAGGAAAAGGTGGGCAAACAGAAAGTGCCCGTCGCCCATGCCCATCAACGCCAGCATCTTCTCAATCAGGTCTACGGCCGACCCATCTCCTAACTCAGTCCGTGCCAGGAGCCTCTCCGCTCTCTCACATTCCGAGAGCATGTATCCCCGGATGAGCACAGCCTTGAGCGCCTCATATTTGCTGCTGGCTGGTGGCTGATCGAGCAGGCTCGCTACCTGCTGGGCTGTGCAGGAGTCCAGCGCTGCTACCACATGGTAGAACTTGGTGTCGTCCACTGTTACTCCCCAGAGGGCGAACTGGGCCTCGGTGTGGTGGAACCAAGAGCGCGGGTTGTGCTGCCAGAAATCTGGTAGCTTGACTGAAACTGCATACGCGTTGCTGGGGGTTCCAGTCCTGGCTGTCTGTGGGTTGGCTTCAGCGTCTCTGGGGCTTCCCGACTGGGCCGGCTCCGGGGTTCTTGCCTCGTGTTCCATAATACGTCTTGGGTCACCAGTGTGGAGTGTGTAAATGAAGAGGCATATTCATTTCAGACAATTTATTACACACTCACATCTCACAAGCAAAGAACAGACTGACTGGTCACATCAAGCATCCCTCTCTCTATATGAAGTCACATTTCACAAGGATCAAGGCACTTCCTCATCACAGCATGACATCTACACTACACTTCATTCAACCCCCTCTCACCCACTTGGGCATTGTTCTCCCATGTGTATTCATTGTCTCTGTCTAAGGTGTGAAATAACCTGAGGCCCACAGTGCTTCAGTTCCTTGAAAGCAGAAACATAAAGGTTGAAGTAAATGCAATTTCAGCCTGCCATACTCTACCCAGAAAGGGTAGTAAAACAAAGGGTAATAAAACAAAGAAATCAATTGTGATGCACTTTGTGAACAGAAGGGTAAAAAAATGACTGAGGCAGGCCAGAAAGCTGCGGGGAACAGAAGTTTCCCTAAATGAACATTTAACAAAGACTAATGCTGAAATAGAACGGTAAGCACAGATGTTGAAGAGAAAAAACAAGATACAGCCAACCCGGACAACAAACTGTAGAGTCTGGATTAAACTAAATGGAACACATGAGGAAGCAAAGGCCATAATAATAATAAGAGATCTCACTGACTTAAATAAATATAGATGAACACTGATTAAGAAAATTAAGAGACTATGATAATCCATATCCACACACACGGCAAGAACAGTCCTTTTGTGACATAACATGGTTCAGGTTCAGGTTCAGGTTACTTTATTTGTACCCGTAGGTAGATTTGTTTTGCAGTCTGGTGACATCCATATTTACAAGCCACTAATTACATTCAACATAGACACAAACACAGGCACACATCATACAAAATAAGTAAATATAAAATATGTACAATATATTTTTATATACAATATATTTTATATACAATATATGTACAATATATTTATGTACAATATATGTAATTTATGTACAATATATTTTTATAGCTTGTGATACATGATAATGTACTTTAAATAACAAAACAAAACAAAAAAAACCTCATGACTGACTTTAGTAGACATCAATCATCCCCAGCTGGAGGAAGTCATTTGACACAGAGAGAGGAAATTCAGACTGAAAATATCTCATTATGCTGAACATAAACTTCAAGAGATGGAGAATGATACTGATCCTGACAACCACTTTTTCAATAATATTCATAATCACAGTGAATATTACACTGAAAAGCAATTCAAAAGTCAAGTGCAAGTAGATGGTAAACTATCAATAATTACACTTTAACAGCAGAAGTCTTAAAAACTTTCCACAGATTCAGGACTATTTAAAACAGCTAGCAAGAAAATTTACAGCTATCACAGTCTTTGAAACCTGGCTCAATGAAGAGCAGGCTTCTTTGATGGCAATAGAGGGATATCAGATGTTCCATATGAACAGATCTCAAAAAAAGGGTGGTGGTGTTGCACTGTATATTGATGACCTGTATAGGTGTAAGCTTGTAAATGGAATGTCCTTTGCACTACCAGGGATTTTGGAATGTGTTACTGTTGAGATTGACCAAGATAAAACAAAAAATCTAACTATAAGTTGTATATATAGAACGCCGGGAACTTGTGTTGAGACATTCAGAGATAAGTTAGTCGAGCTGTACAATAATATAACTAATAAGAAAATGGTTGTAATCTGTGGAGACTTCAATATTGATTTACTAAATCTATTTCAACAAAATGTAATTACAGAGTTCATGAATTCTATGTACAGCATGAGTCTATATCCCACAATAACACATCCCAGTAGAGTCACAGTTCACACTGCTACACTTATTGACAACCTGTTTGTTAATATTATTGATAAGAAAATAGAAAGTGGATTATTGATAAATGACATACAGTAAGTGACCATATGCCAGTCTTTGCACTTATCCATGGGCGCATGGGGGCCAATACAGAAAAAAACTTTAAAATCTTTCAGATACAAATCACAAAATGCAATCAGTTCTTTTAAAGAAGACCTGCTGAAGCAAGACTGGACAAAAGTCTATGTATCAGATGTAATTGAAGCCTACGATACATTTATGAACATTGTAACCACTCTTTATGAAAAAAATTGTCCATTAGTAAAGAAAAAGCTTAAACAGAAATTTGTCGACAAGCCATGGTTAACCAAAGGATTACAAAAAGCGTGTAAAAAGAGAAATTCACTATATTTTACTTATTTTATTTGTTTATTTGTCAGGGACAGTGCAATAAACATAGACAAAAAAAAATCTGATGTGTTGCACAAAGAGTGTATAGCTATTAGCTAATTTGCAACTCTTGTCCCTGGATGGGCTTTAGAAAAAAAAAACAGGTAAAAAGAGAGAAAGATAAGGAAAAAACAAAATGAAAACAGAATAAACAATAACCACATACATCAATGCAAACAAAATTATAAATGCACAATATAAAAACCTGATTCACATTTGCCTATTACAGGCCTCCCTCCCTCAGTCACTCACTATAATCAATCACATTCATTCCTTCCCTTCATTCACTCACACCCTGCAGACAATCATTTCATACATGGGTACATTCTTGTTTATTTTTCAGCCAGTTTTTAACCTTTGTAGTAAATGTTTTAAAATCCGTTATTTTTTGATTTCATTTGGCATTGTATTCCAGATATAACTGCCCTTTATTGAGAAAGCTGTTTGTCCAAATGTGGTTCTGCGGTGGGATATTTTACAGTTGTTGTTAACAGAACTCCTGGTGGCTCTGCTGCTGTCCTGTCTTTGGATGAATCCAGCAAGTGGCTCTGACGCTGATTTATGGAAACATTTGAAAATTAATTTCAGAAAACAGAGGTCAATGAAACTCTCAAAACTCAATAAATTGTATTTTTTTTAAATATAACAGTGATGCCTCCTAATGGGCTTTTTATCCAAGATTTTTAGAGTTTGATTATATAATGAACCTATATGTTTTATTGTAGAAGGAGCTGCTTGAGCCCAGACTGTCAAACAGTATGATATATGAGAAAAAACCATAGAATGCATATACAGTACAGCTGCTTGGTATGGTATGTAATATCTAATTAATTTAAAGCAGTTCAGATTTTTTTTTACTGTTTTAGAAATCTTCTTTATATAAGATAAGATAAGCCTTTATTAGTCCCACAATGGGGAAATTCCAGGATTGCAACAGCACAGGGATAGCAACACTCAGAGCAACAATCAGAAGGCAAGAAAAAAAAAAAAGTAAGCAAGCAAGAGCAGCTAATATACATATGTACATATTACTATAAATATATATATATACACACAGACACACAGTGTAGAGCATTGTAGCTGGATGGGATAAATATATGAGATGATGAGATTATGGAATAAATATATGAAGATTAAATTTGAATTGAGGATCTAGTACAGGGGTGTCCAACCATGTGCCATGGAGAGCCAAGACCCTGCAGGTTTTCTCTTCTACCCAGTCTCTTCAGCAGGTGTTTTCACTTATCAGCAATCAGTGGGAAGAAGTTCACTGAAATCTGCTGTTGAAGACATTGGTTGGAGGTAAA
The DNA here is from genome assembly GCA_020510985.1 of Pholidichthys leucotaenia. NCBI lineage: Eukaryota > Metazoa > Chordata > Actinopteri > Cichliformes > Pholidichthyidae > Pholidichthys > Pholidichthys leucotaenia. The sequence goes on along the minus strand of CM035848.1, from coordinate 283,954,107 downwards.
ACCTGCAGGGTCTTGGCTCTCCATGGCACATGGTTGGACACCCCTGATCTAGTACAATGCCAAGGTATTTGAATTCTGTAACTAAACTGATGTCTTGATCATGTATATTAACTTTAAAATGTTGCGGGTTACATTTTTTGATTGAAAAGCACATTGAAACTGTTTTCTGAAGGTTCAGCAACAGGTGGTTCTGGATGAGCCACTCTTGGACATCAACCATACTTGTAGACAGTACATCTGCAGCCTGTGCCGGAGTCTTGGCAGCTGTGTAAATAACTGCATCATCTGCATAAAACTGATATGTTGCAGCTGAGCAGTGTAATGGCAGGTCATTAATAAAAATGCTGAAAAGTAAAGGACCAAGAATGGACCCTTGTGGGATACCCATACGGTTATTTAAAAAGAAGGATTTATCCTGGTGAACTTTTACACACTGTTCTCTATTCTGGAGATAAGATGCAAACCATTCTATTGTATCTGGAGAAAAGTTAAAAGATACCGTTTTGGATAAAAGCAAACTGGTTTACAGTGTCGAAAGCCTTTTTGAGGTCCAGAAAAACAGCCCCCACTGTGGGAAGCGTGAAATAAAGAGACTGAATTATTTCTCAATTCAGGTTTAATGCAGATTTCACATCCCCAGCTTTCTCTCAAGACAAGAAGAGAGTGAGCTGCATAAAAACCCCCACCTTTATACATGTAACTTCAGAGGCAGAATCACACAATGTCGTCAAAATCCCCCATTGACAATAATTCTCCCCCCAAGTCCTTTCGTCGTCCATCTGGCTCCAGGAGGTCAGGAAGTCCTTTCAGAGTCTTACCACGGCACCTCCGTCCTCCTGCCATTATCCCCAGGCGGTCCAGACGTATTGTTCCATCCAAGACATGAGGTCAATCAACACATGCAGTCCTAAGCATCTTACTTGTGCTTATACATATGTAGTCAAAAATATGTGAGCCACATAACCCCTCAAACGTCGAAAAATGGACAATACAGCATAGTTCGCACAACATGATAAAATCAACAGCATAGTCTACACAACATGATAAAATTACACCTCAGTCCGTACGCCGTCTGTGCTTCAAACGTCTTCCAAACTTGCTGTAAGCAGGCTTCGCAGCCTTTGTGGCGTCGTCCTGCAGTGAATCTGCTAACTGAGGAAGAGAATGGTTATTTGATCCCTGCGGGGACTCCAGGACATGCTCCCTGGGGAGTCTGCCACGTCGAGGGGCCCTCGCCACCCGTACAGACTCGTCGTTCATCACAAAAGCAGGCTTTAGTCTGTCGATGCTAACTGTCTCCTTTCTGTCTCCCAAATCTAGCACAAAATGTTTGTCACCTGTTTCCAGCACCCTAAATGGACCATCGTATGGCGGGCGCAGGCTTGCTCGCAGAGCCTCGTGCCTGACAAAAACAAACTCAGCATTTTTTAAAGCTTTGGGAACAAAATCACGAGGAAAAGTGTGATGAACGGGGCCCAGGAGCATGTCTGCTCCCGTGCCGATCAGTGGTCCCAGAGCCGGAGGGTGCCCCGGCGCTGGATGCTCCGGTAGGAACTCACCGGGCAGCCTGAGAGGCTGCGCAAAAACCAACTCCGCTGGGGAGGCATGTAAGTCCTCCTTGGGCACAGAACGCAACCCCAATAAAACCCATGGTAGTTTGTTTACCCAATCTGCATCCGTAAGCGACGCTCTGAGGGCTGCCTTCAAAGACCTATGAAAACGCTCGCATAAACCATTAGCCTGGGGGTGGTAAGAGGTAGTGCGGTGAATTGTTGCCCCTAAGCTGCTGGCCATCGCTGACCAAAGCTCAGACACAAATTGAGGTCCTCTGTCGGACGTAATATCCGACGGAACCCCGAAACGCGCTACCCAGGCCGTCAAAAATGCGCGGGCCACCTCTGCAGCCGTGGTCGATGCCAGTGGGACTACTTCCGGCCAGCGTGTGGTTCAGTCCACCATTGTCAAAAGATGTGTGAACCCCTGCGACGACGGTAGGGGGCCCACGAGGTCAACATGCACATGGTCAAATCTCTTGGCCAGGATGTGGAACGGTTCTAAGGGGGCTTTTGTGTGCTTGTGAATTTTGGCCCGCTGGCAAGCCATGTAGGTTCTTGCCCACTCTTTCACGTGCTTGCGCAGGCTCGGCCAAACAAACTTCTCCGCTACCATTTTCACAGAAGCGCGCACCCCCGGGTGTTTCTCCATTTTAGGTGCTGATTTTTTGTGTGCACACGGGCTACTAGTCGATGCTGCTAACAGACGCCTGATTAAAGCAATGTCTTTTCATTCTCTCCCCTGTACAGCTCGAGGAACCAGGCCAACAACACTAGCCAACGTCACAGCTCCAGGGGGTAAGTTCCACACACTACTCACCCAGTTCCCAGCACTCACGGTCCCAACGTTTTCAGCGACCATCACTAAACACGGGGTGGGGCACTTCATTACCACTACGGGGCTGCTCGTTTTCACACAACCTCGGTGCCTGGATGCAGCTAAACTGGCCATAGCGCACGAAGAGTTTGTCAACTTGGAAAAGTTGGGCATCATCAGGCGCTCAAACAGCCCATGTGCGTCCCCGCTACATATGGTTCCTAAGGTCGAGGGATCATGGTGACCTTGTCGAGATTTCCGCAGATTAAACAACGCCACAGCACACGACCACTACCCCATCCCTCATATTCAGGATTTTTCCATTCACCTCACCGGGGCACGCATTTTTTCCAAGATAGACCTGGTCCGCGGTTACCACCAGGTCCCGGTGTACGCTGAGGACATACCTAAAACGGCAGTAATAACCCCGTTTGGTCTGTTTGAGTTTTTACGCATGCCTTTCGGGCTAAAAGGCGTGGCGCAGTCATTCCAACGCATGATGGATGCTGTGTTGCGCGACCTGCCGTTTGTGTTCATCTACCTGGACAACATCCTGGTGGCCAGCGCATCCGAGGACGAACATGTAGCCCACCTCAGGACAGTTTTCCAGAGGTTGGAGGAGCACGGATTAATAATCAACCCGGCGAAGTCCCAGTTCGGGGTGACAGGGAGCAATTTTTTGGGCCACCGCATCTCACCGGAGGACGCGATGCCCTTGCCGGACAAGATGCGTGCCATGGCAAATTTTCCCCGGCCTCAGACGGTCAGGGTGCTGCAGGAGTTTTTGGGGATGGTTAACTTCTACAATCGTTTCTTCCCCCGCACAGCCCAGCACATGCAGCTGTTGTACGCCGTGCTTAAGAAACAGAAGCCGGCAGACAGAGTCGAGTGGACTCCTGAGCAAGAGCAGGCATTTTCCGAGGTTAAAACAGCTCTGGCGAACGCCACACTACTGGCACACCCGGACCTGGCGGCTAGGATAGCGCTCACTACCGACACATCAGACGTGCCCATAGGGGCCATCGTGGAGCAGTGCTTCACCGGTTCTTGGCAGCTGTTTGCCTTTTTTAGCAGGTCTTTGCGCAACAATGAGCGTAAATACAGCGCATTCGACAGGGAGTTACTGGCTCTCTACCTGGCCATACGTCACTTCCAGTTCTGGTTGGAAGGGCGCACCTTCACTGCGTTCGTGGACCACAAGCCACTAACATACGCGATGGCCAAAGTTTCGGAACCATGGTCAGCCCGGCAGCAGAGACAGCTGGCCGCGATCTCAGCGTTTACGACAGACATTGAACATGTGGCCGGTAAACTCAACATAGTGGCTGACTGCCTCTTGCGCGCATTAGTGGCCCCAGTCTACGTGGGGATAAATTACTCGGCCATGGCCGCTGCGCAGATCGGCGATGCGGACGTTTGCACACTCCAGTCTGGACCAACAGGGTTAAGGCTGGAGAGCAGAGTGCTGCAACACGCCCCCCCCCAACAGTCTGTGACGTCTCTACAGGCCACCTGCGACCGGTGGTCCCACGCGCTTAGCGCCGCCGCGTTTTTGAATCGGTTCAGTCCCTGGCGCACCCAGGAGTGCACACGTCAGTCAAAATGGTGGGCACAAAGTTCGTCTGGCCAAGCCTGCGCAAACAGGTGAAAGAGTGGGCTGCAGCCTGCGTAGTGTGCCAATTATTTATTTAGCGAATGCAAAGTCCTTAAGCCAAGCAGTTGCCTCCTGGTTTGCTGTATGGAGGGTGTGTAATCCTCCTTCCAGTCTTTGGAGCGGGCAAGCCTCTATGATGTGTTCCATTGTTTGCTCCTCTCCACATGCGCACAGTGGGCTAGGGCTACTGCCCCATCTGTAAAGGCTGGCCAAGCAGGGGCCATGTCCAGTCCTGAAGCGATTGAGTGTAGACCACTGTCTCCTTGGGAGGTTGGTGCCCGGGACCTGTTGGTTGGGGTTTATCACCAGCTGTTTGTTTGGGACCTCCTTGGTCTCCCATTCCTCTTGCCAAGCTGTCTGGATGGTAAAGTCAGCTGGGGGAGGGTTTTTTCCAAATCGGCCGTCTGGATGAAAGTCGGGCAGTGGGTGGAGTGTAGATATCTGCATGGATTGGTAAGTGAGGAGAATCTTTAACTTTTTGGAGCATCCTTTGAGTTAATGCCGCTCGCCGGATGTGTGGAGGGGCTATGTTTGACAGTACAGAGAGCCAGGGGAGTGGTGTTGAGCGGATTGTTCCAGTTATAGTTCTCATGGTTGTGTTGAGCTGGGTGTCTACATGGTGTGTGTAAGATGACCTGGACCAGACAGGGGCACAATATTCTGCTACAGAGTATGAAAGGGCCAGTGCTGAGGTGCGCAGGGTGGAGACTGCCGCCCCCCATTTTGCACCAGCGAGCTTGCAGAGCAGGTTGTTTCGTACTTTCACCTTAGCAGCCGTCCCCTTTAGATGTTCCTTGAAGGATAAGGTCCTATCAAGGGTCACTCCAAGATAAGTTGGATTTGGGGCATGCTTAAGCTTGAGTCCGCTCAGGTGGATGTTTAGTTCTCTAGCAGCTTTTGCATTGTGGAGATGGAATACACTGGAGACGGTTTTTGCTGGGCTTGGTTTTAGGCGCCAGATTTTGCAGAACTGGTCCAGTTTGGCAAGATCTTCCGTGAGCACCCGTTCCAGTGGTTCAAAGTCTGGTGCTTGGAATGCCAAACAGATGTCGTCTGCATAGGTGAATTTGCGGGATTTTGTAGTAGGCAGGTCGTTTATGTAGAGGTTGAACAGAGTTGGAGCTAGAACTGAGCCTTGTGGGAGTCCGTTTTTCTGCATTCTCCATGCACTTGTCTTCTGACTGAGGTGGACTCTGAACCTTCGGTTGGTCAGCAGGGTTTTTATAATTGCTGTTGCCCAAGCAGGGATCGCCTTTATAAGTTTCAGGAGGAGGCCTTTGTGCCAGACCGTATCATAGGCGGCTGTAAGGTCGAGAAACACAGCCCCTGTCTTCAGTCTGCTCTCGAAGCCATTTTCGATGAAGGTGGTTAGGGCCAGTACTTGTTCTCCTGTACTGCGGTCCTTGCGGAAACCTGCTTGATCCACACTTAGAATATCCTCTACCTCTGGGGAAATGCGTTGCAGAATTAGGCGCTCCATGATTTTGTAAGGAACGCTGAGTAGGGAGATTGGGCGGTAGCTTGCTGGTAATTTGTGGTCTTTGCCAGGTTTTGGGATGGCAATGACCTTTGCTGTCCGCCATTTCTTTGGGATCGAGTTTGTTTGTGTGATCCTTGTGTAGAATTGTGTCAACCAGGTTAGGGCTCGGGGGCCAAGATTTTTCATGAATTCTGGGAAGATGTTATCGTATCCTGCTGCCTTTCCACATTTCAGGCTCTGTAGGACTTTCTCCAGTTCAGCAGCCTCGAAGGGTTCAGGGTTCGTTTCCTCTACAGGCATTTTTTGGTGTTTTTTTAGCTCAGTTGTAACTGCTCTTTTGGTGTCTTTGTCTTGGGGTGCTTTGGCGATAGTCAGTAGGTGGGATGCAACTTGGTTGGGTGTGACGGATGCTCGGCTTTGGCTAGGGGGCTTCTGTGCAGCTCCTAGGCGACGGATGAGGCTCCAACATTTCCTGCTAGAGTGGGTAAAGCTCCGGTCAGCAACTGTCTCCTCCCATTTCTTTCGCCGAGCTGTATTTAGCGATTCAATGAGATTCATGAGTGTGCCAATGAGCCAAGGTGCACAGGCACATGAAGGCCCCTTTGGAACCGTTCCATATCCCGGCTAAGAGGTTTGACCACATTCACGTGAACCTCGTGGGCCCCCTCCCGCCATTGCAGGGGTTCAAGCACCTCCTGACAGTGGTGGACTGCACCACGCTCTGGCCCGAAGCAGTCCCGCTAGCTTCCACTGCGTCCGCAGATGTGGCACGTGCTTTTTTGACAGCATGGGTGGCACGTTTCAGCGCTCCTTCGGACATCACGTCCAGTCGGGACCCGCAGTTTGTTTCCGACCTCTGGTCCACCATGGCCTGGAGCCTGGGCGTCACAATTCATCGCACAACCGCGTACAACCCACAGGCTAATGGGTTATGTGAGCGTTTCCATAGGTCACTTAAAGCAGCGCTCAGAGCTTTGCTTACGGATGCAAATTGGGTGGACCGGTTGCCGTGGGTTCTATTAGGGTTGTGTTCAGCACCGAAGGAGGGTTTGGCAGCCTCCCCAGCAGAGCTGTTTTTTTCCCAGCCGCTACTGCTCCCTGAGGAATTTTTGCCGGATAACCTCACGCCGAACACCGATCCATCCCCGCGTTCACGACATAGCGCAGAAGCAGGGATGCTACCCGGCCTGTCCCACCACTGTTTTCCACTCGCTTTTGTGCCAAAAACCTTGAAGGACGCGTTGTTCGTATTTGTCAGGCACGATGCCCACTGGACCCTATTGTGCCCACCTTACGATGGCCCATTCAGAGTCCTGGAACCCGGGGACAAACATTTTGTGTTAGACTTGGGGGGTCACCGGGAGACAATCTGTATAGACAGGCTTAAGCCCACCTTTGTTTTAGCAGACGAGCAGGTGGTGTTGGCCCGAGCTCCTCGGCACGGAAGACCCCCACGGAGAACTCCCCAGGTAAATGAATCATCAGATCAGTCACACGAGCATGCTGAAGGTGTCCCCCCCATTGTCCCCCCACAGACGGACACACCCCCAGGAACCCCCCACCGGCACAGCAGCGCCTCGGAGCCAAAGACCCCCCGCTACAGCAGCTATGGACGGAGGCTGAAGCCCAAAGGACATGGGGGTTAAGACTCAGTCTGAGACTCTGGGGCGGGGGGGGGGAACACACTCAGTAGTTTTCCCTCAGACTGAAGTGGCAGATCAAAGGTGGGGGGTGTGGGGAGTGATATGTTAATGCAGCACCCCAGGTAGCAGAGAAGTGTTAGTGCTGTGATATAAAAGAGAGTGCCTGCAACCTGGTGGTTATGTTTTCTGATTCTGGTGAATGTGAGAGAGAGTGGAATAAAGTTTCATCTGCTCCGAAAAGTTCAGCCTGGTTATTCTCTCCACACTATCTTCATAAAGAACACAGATGAGAGAGAGGTCATTGAAATTGTTAAATCGTTTAAAAGTAAAACATCTACGGATTGTGATGGTATTGACATGCTTTTAGTCAAAACTATCATTGAATGCTTAGTGAAGCCACTGACCTATATCTGTCACCTGTCTCTCCAAACAGGTATATTTCCCAATGCAATGAAAATAGCCAAAGTAATTCCGATATACAAGACGGGTGACAGAGGGGAATTTTCAAACTATAGGCCTATTTCATTATTGCCGCAATTTTCTAAGATACTCGAAAAAATATTCTGTGAGAGAACTGACAACTTTATAATGAAGAATAATTTATTGTGTGAGCAACAATATGGGTTCAGACACAAGAGGACAACTGAATTTGCTCAAATGGAATTTATAGAAAAAATATCAACTGCTGTAGAAAATAAAGAGTATTCAGTTGGGGTATTCCTGGATCTTAAAAAAGCATTTGATACAGTGGATCATAAATTATTGTTAAAGAAACTACAAAATTATGGTATTGGGGGGTAGCACTGTCCTGGTTATGTAGTTACTTAAAGAACAGATATCAGTATGTATGTGTTGGTAGCAAAAACTCACAGTTACTGAAGGTTAGTTGTGGAGTCCCACAGGGTCCAGTTTTGGGGCCATTGTTATTCAATATGTATATAAATGATATATGTAAAGTTTTGGAAAAAATGGATTTAATAGTGTTTGCAGATGACACTAATTTATTATGCAATGGAAGCAATTTGGAACAACTTTTAGATACACTCAAAGGAATTAGGAAAGCTCAAACTATGGTTTGATTCAAACAAATTAATGCTCAATTTAAGTAAGACAAAATTTATAATGGTCACGAGCTTTGGGTAATGACCGAAAGAACAAGATCACGGATACAAGCGGCTGAAATGAACTTTCTCCGTAGGATTGCTGGACTCACCCTCAGAGATGAGGTGAGGAGCTCAGTCATCCAGGAGATGCTCGGAGTAGAACCGCTGCTCCTCCACATTGAAAGGAGTCAGTTGAGGTGGTATGGGCATTTGATTAGGATGCCTCCTGGATGCCTCCCACTTGAGGTGTTTCAGGCACATCCCTCTGGGAGGAGACCCCGGGGCAGACCCAGGACTCGGTGGAGAGACTATGTCTCCCAGCTGGTCTGGGAACGCCTTGGTATCCTCTCTGAAGAGCTGGAGCAGGTGGCTGGGGAGAGGGAAGTCTGGGCTTCTCTGCTTGAACTGCTGCCTCCGCAACCCGGACCTCTGGAAAAGCAGTAGAAGATGGATGGATGGATGGATGAAACTTTATAATTTTTAACAACCATCACAACAACTCAGTATCTAAACTCAGTGTAAATGGTGTAGAGATTGAAAGGGTATCCGAAATTAAAATTTCTTGGAGTAATAATTGATCATAAACTGTGTTGGAAGTCACATATTCAATTCAATTCAATTCAATTCAACTTTATTTATATAGCGCCATTTCACAACAACAGTCATCTCATAGCACTATCAACTGTAGGGGGGACCCCCACAGTTGCAGAAAGACCCCAGCAATCAGGCGAACCCCTGTGAGCAAGCACTTGGCGACGGTGGAGAGGAAAAACTCCCTTTTAACAGGAAGAAACCTCCAGCAGAACCAGGCTCAGGGAGGGGCAGTCATCTGCTGCGACTGGCTGGGGGGTGAGGGGATAGAGAAGAAGAAAAGAACAGACATGTAGAGAGCAAACAGCACGATGGGGACTCAATCTATGGGAGAGAACAAACAAATGTTAATGACCAGCAAAAAAAAAATATTTCATAGAGAGTGAGGAAAGGAGTGAGGCCCAGTGCATTACTGGAGGTCCCCCGGCTGACTAAACCTATTAGCAGCATAACTAAGGGAGGGTTCAGAAACACATGATCCCTCCCTAATTGTAGGCTAGATCAAAAAGGTAGGTTTTAGCCCTATTCTTAAAAACAGAGATCGAGTCTGACTCCCGAATCCAGATTGGCAGCTGATTCCACAGGAGAAGAGCTTGATAACTGAAGGCTCTGCCTCCCATTGTACTTTTGGAGATTCTAGGTATTACAAGTAATCCTGCATTTTGAGAGCGTAGTGCTCTGTTAGGATAATACGGTAGTATCAGATCTTTTAAATAAAAAGGAGCCTGATTGTTTAGAGCTTTGTAAGTGAGAAGAAGGATTTTAAACTTAATTCTAAACTCTATGGGAAGCCAATGAAGGGAGGCCAGAACCGGAGAGATATGATCTCTCTTTCTAGTACCTGTTAAAACTCTTGCTGCAGCATTTTGGATCAGCTGAAGACTTTTTAAAGATGTTTTAGGACAGCCTGATAATAAAGAATTACAATAATCTAATCTCGAGCTAACAAAAGCATGGATCAGTTTCTCAGCATCACTCTGAGACAAGATGCTCCTAATCTTGGCAATATTACGCAAATGATAGAAGGCAGTCTTAGAAACAAATTTAATATGTGAATTGAAGGACAAATCCTGATCAAAAATAACTCCAAGGTTCCTCACAGAGCTATTAAGAGAAAGAGTAACTGCGTCCAAACTGAAAGTTTGATTTGGAAAGGAATTTCTAAGGTTTTTTGGACCAACAAGAATGACTTCAGTCTTATCTGAATTTAATAGCAGGAAATTACAAGTCATCCAAGCTTTGATTTCTTTAAGACAGGCTTCTAACTTGGCTAATTGATTAGTATCATCTGGCTTCATTGACAGGTATAATTGTGTGTCATCTGCATAACAATGAAAATGTATACAGTGCTTTCTAATAATGTTGCCTAACGGAAGCATATATAAACTAAAAAGAGTAGGGCCTAGCACAGATCCCTGTGGAACTCCATGACTAAGCTTTGAGCTGAAAGAAAACTCATCATTTACATGAACAAACTGGAACCTATCAGATAAATAAGATCTAAACCACTGCAACGAAGTTCCATTAAGTCCAACATAGTGTTCTAATCTATCAAGTAGAATATTATGATCAATAGTATCAAAAGCTGCACTAAGATCTAAAAGGACAAGTACAGAAACTAGTCCATTATCAGATGCAATGAGGAGGTCATTAGTGACCTTCGCTAAGGCTGTTTCAGTACTATGATGGATTCTAAACCCAGATTGAAACTCTTCAAGTAAACCATTTCCCTGCAGGTGGTCGAATAATTGCGTAGCAACAACTCTTTCTAAGATTTTTGAAATGAAAGGGAGATTAGAGATTGGTCTATAGTTAGCTAAAGCTCCTGGATCTAGCGTTGGCTTTTTGAGTAAGGGTTTAATTACAGCCGTTTTAAAAGCCTGCGGTACATGGCCTAAAGTTAATGAAGAATTGATTATATGAAGAATAAAGCTACCAATAAGTGGGAAGACTTCTTTAAATAACCTGGTAGGAATAGGATCTAAAAGACAAGTTGAAGGTTTGGATGAGGAAACTACTTTGTCTAACTCACAAAGGTCGATTGGAGTAAACTCATCAAGACAGACATCAATAGAAGGAGTTGTAGTAGTTACAGTATTTAAGTTAACTGTGGGAAGAATCTGATTGATTTTATCTCTGATGGATGAAATTTTATTATTGAAAAAGTTCATAAAGTCCTGACTAGTAAGCTCTAAGGGGATGCTAGGATTGATAGAGTCCTGACTCTTTGTCAACCTGGCTACAGTACTGAAAAGAAACCTGGGATTATTCTTGTTCTCTTCTATTAATGCAGAGTAATAACTCGTTCTAGCTTTTCTAAGAGATTTTTTATAAATTAAAAGATGATTTCTCCAAGCTAAATAGATTTCATCTAAATTAGTAGAGCGCCATTTTCTTTCTAATTGACGAGTCTTCTGTTTTAAGCTACGAGTTTCTGTGTTGAACCAAGGAGTTAAAAATCTCTGATTAGACTTTTTCTTTTTTAATATAAGCAAAAAAGATGTAATATAATTAATATGTTATATTAATTATATTAATATAATTAATATAACATATTAATTATATTAAAGGTAAAATATCCAAATCAATCGCAATACTACACAGAGTGAAATATTTGCTGAATCAACCCACACTATATACTTTGTATCATTCATTAATACTCCCATACATGACATATTGTACTGAAGTATGGGGAAATTCAGGTTCAGGTTCAGGTTACTTTATTTGTACCCGTAGGTAGATTTGTTTTGCAGTCTGGTGACATCTATATTTAAAAACCACAATTACATTCAACATGAACACAAACACAGGCACACATGAAGCTGACTATAAACACGATAAAGTACTCAAGGCTGCACGGTGGCGCAGTGGTTAGCGCTGTGGCAGCACAGTTTACCTTCAGCCGGGGGATCGTGGGGTTCGTGAGATTGTGGGTTCGATCCCTGCCCCCAACCAACAGTGATCTGAAAAGGATAAAACAGAAAAGGACAAGAAAAGGATAAAACAGATTCAATAAAAGCCCGATTAAAAAATTGTCATTATGGTTTGGTCAATTTGGAAGCGTGCAAGTTTCCTTAAACAATGCAAATGTTGCTGACCCTTTTGGCACACCCTTTCACAGTTCTCTTCAAAGTTTAAATTACTATCAATAATCGTCCCAAGATGTTTGTAGGATTGCACACATTCAGTGGTCTGGCCTTTTAGTACAGTGACTTTGTGCCTGGGAGTTTTCCTCCTAATGTCAATAATCATATCTTTAGTTTTTGTCGTATTCAGCTGCAGGTAGGAATCCTCACACCAGTGAACAAAATCATCAACCACTGGGCCGTGGCCACTCTCACCATCCTGGAGGATGTCATATGGGGTGAGACGCCGTGTCATCCGGCGCTCAGGCCATATTCCCCCTCAGCCCGGCTCTTACTGTGACAGCGTCTCAGAGGGCTCCCAGCTGTCAAGTTATACGAGACAGCTGGAGCCCAATTAACCCTCATCAGCTGAGGCGCTGCTAACGAGTTTTAAAGGGAGCAGCTCCGATCATTCGGGGCTGTGACTTCGCACATCGTAGGCTGGAACCCCTTCGCCTGGCGCCAGCCACCTGCTCTTCGTTCTGCATTAGATGTGAGTGTTACACCTGTATGGTTATTTGTGCTTTTAGGCCCCATGAGGCCGTGTTCCTTATTCCCTTTCCCTCATCACAGTAAAACATCGCAAACTCACTGGCTCGCCCTTGGCTCTCATTGTGTGGCTCGCGAGAGCCACACGTAACAGAGGAGACTGACAACAACTGAATCATCAGCATACTTTATAATGTGTCTGTTGTCATGTCTGCTCCGACACATGTTTGTGTACAGGATGAAGAGTAGTGGTGACAACACACACCCCTGCGGAGAGCCAGTAGAAGAACACTTTTGGTCAGACAATGTACCATTGACCCTTACTCTCTGTGTCCTGTTGGTTAAAAAATCCAGAATCCAACCCACCAGATTATTACTCAAATCAAATTGTTGCAGGAGCCTTTCAACTAAAATATGAGGTGGGATTGTATTAAAGGCGGAAGAAAAGTCCACAAATAAAAGCTTCAGAAGAGAGCTATTAGAGTAATAAGCAAAGCTACTTACAGGGAACCAACAAACCCACTTTTTCTCAAATTAAAAACTCTCAAGTTGAAAGATCTGGTTGATTTTAAAACTGCAGTAATAATGTTTAAAGTGAAGAAACTATCACTGCCCGCATACCAAAAACATGTAGGTTTAGGGCGCTCGCGCACGCAGCGACCGGCAGCCGGAGAAATCCCGGAGTAAACCCATGCAACATGGGGAAAACATGCAAACTCCACACAGCTCACTGTTGGTCGGGGGCTGGGATCGAGCCCACGGTCTCATGATCCCCGTGATCCCCCGGCCGAGGGTAAACTGTGCTGCCACAGTGCTAAACCACTGCGCCACCGTGCAGCCCATGTTGAATTTTTTTTCTCTTTGTTATATTATTCTGTTCCTTTCTTTTAATCTAATCTATCCGAAATAAAGATTCATTCATTAATATCTAAAATACAATTAAAAAGAGAATTAACTGACCCTGTGTCATCTGAGGGCACGGCCACATACTGTATAGTTGCCTGTCATTAGCATTTATCTATAAATGCAACACATCTGTTTGTGTGTGTTCCTCAGATATCTCTCAAACTGTTCTTCAGACTGACCTCAGATTTTATAAGTGCTTTGTTGAGGTTACGAGGGTGTGCATCCCCAACTATGGAGTTGTTCAGTGAAAATGTGTCATTTTTATCAATAATTTAGCCACCGCTTTGTTTCCTCATGCCCTGACTTCAGGAAGTGTGGGCGGGGTTTCAGACTGATTCTATGCTGATTGGATAATACGTAGCATCATGACCAGTCAGTCACCACAGCACTCACTGAACAAAACAAGGAAGTGAAAAATGACAAATTTGACTAGGAAAAGATGATACTGAAGATTTATTGCTTTAAAAAAAATTATACCATAAAGTTGCCATGATTGCGTAGGTCTAAAGGATAATTTGGCATATGTGGAGAACACAAGGCACGCCAGCAGGGACCTGGGGTCTGACAAAGAACATCGGTGTATCCAACATAAGACACGCCGGAAGAAGCAGCCGCCTGACTAATGTTCTGTCGATTTGTGCCGCCCTGTCAAAAAATGCTGCCGGTAGTGCCGATCGACAGCAGAGACCATCGATTTATGCTACTTTGTCAAAAACTGCTACCGTTGCTTATTGGTACAATTTGTATATATTCTGCAGATCATATAAATGTTTAATGCGTTTAATTGGTCCATAATATTCAGTTTACTTATTTTACTTTTCTTAATTTCTTTGCTCCATCTGATTGCCGAATTTATCATAAACTATAAAAATTCTCATTTCTGTATGTTAAACATTATTTTCACCAACTACAAACAATATCATTTATTTATTGTTTAATTTCCAAAACCCACTTATCATAAGTTACTTTTCTGTTGATTAGTTTCAAAAATGCGCAAATGTTTACAAGTCAGAAGAATTGGAAGACACTGTATTCTTCATATATATACTGTGTCCACATGTGAGCAGGGCAGAAGACACACACACACACACACACACACACACACACAGTACTTTCTCCAGCATTAGACTGCAGACTGTTCATGAGCTTGAGGCTCCTTTATTTCAAAAAGTTTGACTAAATACACACACAGTCGCAGGTCACTGAGCGTTTATGAGCTTTTCTCCAGCATTAGGCTACAGATCGTTCATGAGCTTGAGGCTCCTTTGTTTCAAAAATGCACATAAATGTTTACAGTAGCATGAAATGACGGCGCATATGTACACGACTCTGATAGCTGTAAAGACAAAGGGCAACTTTACAACATAATTTTACCTACTGTACAGGAACTCCATCATTGAACAGGGATATAAACTAAAATAATTATAATGGTGACTGAACAACTCAATTCCCCAAATTGTAAGATACATGTGGTAGACTGCAAGTCTAAAATAAAACATTACTGGCACATGCCTCTAGGGGGAACTACCTGTATTGTTCAGCACTACTATTAAGGGGACACATTAGAACAAGAGTGTGAAAACCCCGCGCAGAATCCATGTTCAGTCATATTATGTGTGTTGCAGAATAAACGGCAGAGTTAGCCAAAGAAATAACTCAAGTGTGATCATTGCTACACGGTAGGATATCACACAATTGGCGACGAGGATTAAAAGAAAAAAATCAGCGGCGAGAAACAGAGAACATTGCAAGTGTGGCGAACTCAAGTGACTCCAGTAGTTCGAGTGCAAGTTCAGAGGAGGAAAAACGAGGTTTCCCCACCACGACGAGCAATGGCGGCTGTAATCGGAACGGTAACCCCTTTTGATAACTCGACTCAGTCATGGGAAGAATATAGTGAAATGTTGGACTTTTTCTTCCAAGCTAATGACATTGAGGAGCCAGACAAAAGGAAGGCTGTACTGTTGAGGGGAGTTGGTGCAACTACTTACAGCTTGTTGAGAAATTTAATAAGCCCTGCATTACCGAAAGATAAAACGTACGACCAGCTTACTGCTGAGCTTCAGAAGCACTTCAGCCCCAAACCGAGTGAAATCGTGCAACGATTCAAATTTAATTCACGCATAAGGAGGAACACTGAGTCCATAGCAGAGTATGTGGCAGAATTGAAGAAATTAACACGGCACTGTGATTACAAAGACTCATTGGAAGAAATGTTAAGAGACAGACTTGTGTGTGGAGTGAATGATGACCGAATGCAACGGCGACTTTTATCTGAAACAAAACTCACTTTTGCGAAGGCTTTGGAATTATGCCAAGCGATGGAAACAGCATCTAAAGATGTGAGAGAAATGCAAGGGAAGCTAACAGAGGACACAGCAACGCATGTTCGTGTGCCTAAGACCCAAGTAGGTGTCCACAAAGTGTCAACTGATAAAAATCAGCACAAACTCCCCAGTTGTTATCGCTGCAAAGGCCAGCACAATGCCGCCGAGTGCAAATTTGCCACTGAGCTGTGTCATAATTGTGGCAAGCGAGGGCACATTAAGAAAGCATGTAGAATAAAGGTGGACAGCGCACAGGTGCTGAAAGCAACAGTAAAAGGGCAAAAGTATGAAAACAAGGGCCCAGGAAAGGAACAGCGAGCGAATCAACTGAGAGGGGAGGGAGAAAGTGATACAGAAGACATGGGTTTTCACACAATTTACAACACGTCAGAGGAGCTGACCAAGGTAGCGCCCATCACGCGTACCATGAATGTTAATGGAATGAAAGTAACATTTGAAGTTGATACAGGCTGTGGAGTAACCATATTAAGTAAACAGCAATATACACAACTGTGGAAGAAAACAGACACAGCAGAATTAAATCCCTGTTCATTAAAATTAAAAACATACACAGGAGAGAAGCTAGACGTGCTAGGCATGGCACAAGTGAAGGTGCAGCACGAAAACAAAGAAAAGGACTTACCTGTAGTAGTAGTTGGGAGCGAAGGACCAAATCTACTAGGGCGAAGTTGGCTACAAGAACTGGCCATGATGGATCAGTTGGTGAATAAAGTGGAATCTCAGCCCAAATTGCAGCTGGAGGAGATCCTCGAAAGACACGCTGAGGTGTTCAAAGAAGGCGTAGGACAGCTAAAAGGTGTCACTGCAAAGATTAATGTGGACAAGGAGGCCCAACCGCGATTCTGCAAACCCCGACCGGTACCCTATGCAGTCAAGCCACTGGTCGAAAGCGAGCTACAGAGGCTGCTGGATGACAAGATCATTGAGCCAGTGCAGGTTGCAGAATGGGCGGCGCCCATAGTCCCAGTGAGAAAGCCGGATGGCTCCATTAGAATATGTGGAGATTACAAACTCACTGTCAATCGAGCATCACGGGTGGATCAGTATCCAATTCCTAAAGTGGAGGACCTCTTCGCACAGCTGAACGGCGGCCGACACTTCACGAAATTAGACATGAGTCACGCCTACCAACAAGTAGTCCTGGAAGAAGAATCAAGAAAGTATGTAACCATCAATACACACAAAGGCTTATATACCTACACACGCTTACCATTTGGAGTAGCTTCCAGTCCTGCTATATTCCAGAGAACTATGGAGGGCATCCTAGGTGGAATTCCGAATGTTGCCATTTATTTGGATGACATCCTTTGTACAGGACCAAATGAACAAGAACATCTGAAAACGCTGGAGGAAGTGCTTCAACGGTTGGAGAAAAGCGGTCTGAGGTTGAAAAGAAGCAAGTGTGAGTTCATGGGAAAAGAGGTGGTGTTCCTAGGCCACAAGATCAACGCCAGTGGTCTACACCCTCTAACAGACAAAGTGGAAGCCATTGCGGAGGCGCCTGAGCCACAAAATGTTACTGAGTTAAAAGCCTACCTGGGCTTGTTGAACTATTACCATAGGTTCCTCCCAAAGCTCTCCACGCTGCTGGCACCACTACATACCTTACTTAAGAAGGAAGAAAAATGGTCATGGGGGGTCAAGCAGCAGAAGGCGTTTGAAGAGTCCAAAGCGCTACTTCAGTCCTGTAGTGTGTTAGTGCACTATGATTCAAACAAACCACTCATCCTGGCGTGTGACGCATCACCCTACGGTGTGGGTGCTGTACTCTCTCATCGTATGGAGGATGGCTCAGAGAGACCCATAGGGTTCGTCTCAAGAACTCTTAGTGCAGCTGAGAAAAACTACTCCCAGCTAGACAAGGAGGGCCTTGCAGTAGTATTTGGTGTAAAAAAATTCCACAAATACCTGTACGGGAGACAGTTCGCTATAGTGACTGACCACAAGCCACTAATTTCACTGTTCAGTGAAATGAGAGCCATACCCCAGATGACATCTCAGAGAATTCAGAGATGGGCCGTTACATTAGCAGCGTATGAGTACACCATCGTTTACAAAGCCGGACGGGACCATACGAATGCTGACGCGATGAGTAGGCTACCCTTGGATGGAGGAAGAGACAGCACGCCTGAGGAGGAGGAGAGAGTGCTATTGTTTGAAGATATCGGCGTGCCCCTGGTGAACGCACAACAAATAAAGAAGTGGACAGACAAAGACCCTGTGCTAGCAAGAGTGCGAGAATACATCTTGCGAGGATGGCCGAAGATGAACAGTCCTGAGTTCATTCCCTATGCCCGACGACAGGATGAGCTCAGCACCCAGGAAGGTTGTATCCTGTGGGGAGGACGCGTGGTTGTTCCACCACCTGGTAGGAATGCCTTACTGCAACAACTACACCAAGCACACCCTGGCATCACTCGCATGAAAGCGTTGGCGAGGAGCTACATGTGGTGGCCCAACATGGATGCAGAGGTGGAGGCGCTTGTGAAGTCATGTGCGGCATGCCAGGAGAACAGGAACAGTCCTCCAGCAGCCCCACTACATCCCTGGGAAGTTCCAGATAAACCATGGAGAAGAATTCACATTGACTACGCAGGTCCATGGATGGGAAGAATGTTCCTGATCATAGTTGACGCATACTCAAAGTGGATCGATGCATATTCTGTGAGTAGCTCTACTTCTACTGTTACCATTGAATGTCTTAGAAAGAGTTTCAGCCAACATGGGCTACCTGAAATCATAGTATCAGATAACGGTACATGTTTTACGAGTGAACAGTTCCAAGAGTTTTCTGAAAAGAATGGCATACGTCACATCACGACTGCGCCATACCATCCTTCTTCTAACGGCTTAGCCGAGAGGGCCGTGCAGACGTTCAAGTCACTCATGAAAAAGATGACAGGAGACTCTATTGAAACCCGAATGTCGAGAGCTCTGTTCAGCTATCGAATAACACCCCAATCTACAACTGGCAAGTCACCAGCTGAGCTGTTGTGTGGAAGGAAGTTGAGGTCAACATTTGACTTAATACATCCAGACTTCAGAAACAAAGTGCATGATAAACAAGAGAAACAAAAAGGTTATCATGACATGCATGCTAGAGAGAGAATACTGAGAGAAGGAGACGTGGTCTACACCCGCAACTTTGGCTCAGGACCAGCCTGGGTACCAGGAGAAATAACAGAAAAGACAGGCCCTGTGTCATTCAAGGTGACATTAGGTCATGGACAAGTGGTGAGGCGACACATCGACCAAGTTCGTGGTAGGAGCTCCATTCCCCTGCCGATGGCACCAGAGGTGTTGTCTGACACCCATCCTGAGGAGAGCATCAACGAACCACCACTTCAGGTGAAACCTGAGGTAACCGTCTCTGCAGATTCTACGGGCAGCACTGCAGCAGCCGAAATAGTGGAGCAGTCTGAGTCTTCACCTGCAGTTGGCTCACCCGCCGTGAGAAGATCTCAGCGAGCTAGGAGAGCTCCAGACTACTTGAAGGACTATACTTAGTCAGTAGTGAGTTCCCCAGCCACAGGACAAGAATGCGTCCTGGAACCTCACTGGGATGCGGTAGTCAAACCAAATCCCCAGTTAGACTGTTATGTGTGTTATACATGTGAAAAAAAAAAGAGAAAGAAATTATGTGTATGACACATGTGTTTAAGAAATTAAAAAGTAACTGTGATAGTTTAGGGTTAAATGGGAGTTCCAGGATGTCTAGTAATTGGCTAGTGTAATTAAGAGTAGTTTAATCTAGAGGGGAGGGATGTGGTAGACTGCAAGTCTAAAATAAAACATTACTGGCACATGCCTCTAGGGGGAACTACCTGTATTGTTCAGCACTACTATTAAGGGGACACATTAGAACAAGAGTGTGAAAACCCCGCGCAGAATCCATGTTCAGTCATATTATGTGTGTTGCAGAATAAACGGCAGAGTTAGCCAAAGAAATAACTCAAGTGTGATCATTGCTACACGGTAGGATATCACAATACACTATTATGAATATGTCATAAAAAAAATCACACAAAGAAGAGGTCTGACAAACAAATAAACAAGGGATCTGAAACAGTCACTAATCACCCTTTATTGTCATTCAACCATACAACCAATCATGTACAGTAGAACAAAATTGTGCTTTATCCTATCTACAGTGTCAATCACACACACCCCATGTGTAGAATCAGAAGAGCCGCTGCCATGCAAGGCGCCACCACAGATTTCCCTCCTCCATTCCATAATTGCTGAGCACCAAGCTGGATGGCAGGAAGTTCCGCTTTTTTATATGGTCTTCGGCATGACCCGGCTGGGATTTGAACCCCTGCCTCCCGAGTGTGGGGCAGATGCTCTACCAACGGAGCCACCACTCCGGTAATAACTAATGTTGGATGTCCTATTAATTTTCAATAATTAGGTATTCTAATTATTGAATTAGGTATTCTAATTAGGTGTTCTAATTATTATTCTATTCTATATTGGGCGGTGCGGTGGCGCAGTGGTTAGCACTGTGGCAGCACAGCAACTCACCCTTGGCCATGGGATCCCTGGTTTGATCCCAGCCCCTGACCAACAGTGATCTGTGTGGAGTTTGCATGTTCTCCCTGTATCTGCGTGGGTTTACTCCGGGATTTCTCCTGTTTCCTCCCACAGACCAAAAACATGCAGGTTAGGTTAATTGGAGACTCTAAAGTGGCCCTAGGTGTGAATGTGTGTGAATGGTTAAGGGATAGCGCTGTACCGTGGCTGCTTCATCCATCCAGGTGGATGCCCTCAATTTCTCCTCTGGGGATCAATAAAGTATACAAAATCCCCCCCCCAAAAAAAAAAAAAAATTCTGTAATTAATATTTACACAAATAAATCCTAGAGGCATTCGGTCCCTTTCATATTTGTCAAAGTCTAACATGTGTGATTGCCTACATATAGGTTACAACTCTTTGTATTGCACTTTCAAACACAGCCTACATTTGGGCCTGTAAAGCTTAGTTGGGATACCTTCAGACAGGAATACTTGTGTTCTATGGGCAATGCGCTAGTAACTATGAAAACAAATATCCTGTTGCTGTCAGTGATGTGCGGTGAGTTTAATTTCTGATGAGGCTATGACGCTTTCCGGGTCACATTTACAAATTGGATTTTATAAATAATTTTTAACAAAACAAGTGGAAGGTATTTTATTGAATTACCACTTAATGGAATACACAGAAAAGGCAGTAATCAAAGTCCATGATTTCATTTTACAACTCTCCTTGAGTACAGACAACGTGCAAAGACCCTTGGTTACACAAGTATAATGTATTAAGTTACTTTACAAACAACTTTTTGGGGCACAAAATTCATTATACTGTACTTTATTTTGGCCAAGGAATAATGTAATTTATAGTGGGTCCAAGAACTGCATCTCTTGTGTTGCAGCTCCACACTCTACACTCATTATTACAAATTATTAGTTGTATTTACAACTACTATGCATGCAAGCTCTTCCCTTTATTTGCAAATGAAGTAAATTTGCCTATCCTTCTGGACAAAAATCACTGTGACTTTGTTTAAAAAAAGTCCTTTTCTTCCTTTATTTAAAAAAAAAAAACTGTACTTACAGTGCTCAAGCACACTTTCCCTCCTTAGGACAATGGTACTGCGCAGACTCTGACTGTGATTTTCAGCCTCACTTGCCTCCCCCGACCACATGTCACTGCTCCTGATGGCATCACTGAGGGGCACCATGTACAGATTAAAAAGAAGAGGTCCTAAAATTGATCCTTGTGGAACCCCACAGGTTATTTTGGTGGTTTTGGAGAAGTTATCATCAACTGCAGCAAAGAACTCTCTATCAGTAAGATTAGATGAAAACCAGTTAAAAACAGTGCCCATCAGCCCAATATATCTCCTTGGTCTATTTAAAAGAATTTTGTGGTCCACAGTATTGAATACAGCACTAAAGAAGTGTTAAGGTGTGTGGCATATTACCCAAAAGCAGACACAGGAGGAAACGATAATTGAAGTGAAACAATAATCTTTATTAGAACTAACGTGCAATGAAGATTTTCTCAAGGATCTGGCAACCCTATGAGGAGAGTAAGTAAGTATAAATGGTGAACAGTATGATAAAGTTTTAATGTTAGTTTTTGTGCTTACACTTCCACAGGGAAGAGCAGCTGGGAGCAGGTGAAGGACTTCCATGCTGGGGGAGCAGGTTTCCAGGGAGAAAGGTGTTAAGGTGCTGCTGGGGAGTTTCCAGGGAATTGTTGAAGACAGGCTGGCCAGGCCTGAGTGCTGGGGAGTGAGGGTGAAGAGCAGTGGAGACAACGGTAGAAAGTCAGCTTACTTGGGAAGGTGAGGGTGTGCACAGTCTGAGAACATTCAAATCCAATCTGTAAGGCTATTTCCTGAATCCAGAGGCAAACAACGGTCAGAACACAGCAGGTCAGATTAAGGCAGGCAGATAATTCCAATACAGAAGGCAGTCTCAGGGTCTAGAGCAAGAAAAAGGTCAAAAGTATGACAAGGCAGAATAATATATTGACAGTAAGCTCAGACAGGATACAGGCTGTGTGCACGTTAATGTCACCAGGCAGAGTGAAGGGACAGTGCCCTATTTAAAGGGTCTCTCTGATTGGTAGCGGGTGGTGAACAAGGCTGCAGGGAGTGAGCCTAATCAGAGGGAGAGAGGGAGGCAGGGTACACACAGGACCATTACAGTATTCCCCCCCTCAATGGACACCTGGCGTCACCCTAGGCTTGTTGGGATGTTGCTGGTGGAAGGTGTTAATAAGCAAATTATCCATGATGAAGGATCTGGGTATCCATGATCTCTCCTCAGGTCCATAACCCTTCCAGTCCACCAGATATTGTATACTGTGGCCCTGGCGACGAGCATCGATGATGTGATTTACTGCACAAACCAGGCCCCGTCAACCATCTTGGGTGGTGGTGGGGGTTTGGATGGCAGGCAGAGGAAGCTGACAAACACTGGTTTGACCTGGGAAATTTGGCAGTAGTTAACCAACAATAGTTGTGCATGTGGAGGAGTGGTCTGCTGGTAGTAATTATCCAACACTAGCTGAGCTGGGTTGGCAGCAGACAAGCCAGCTTTTGTAAATCCACCGGCCAGATACAGTTTGCCTACCATAGACCGGACCCAATCTGGATTTCAGGTGCTCCAGGACTACCGGACAGGGATGGGGAGGACACTGACGGTGGTAGTTGATGGCCTTTGATCACCTGTACAGTGCGCCGGAGAGGAGTGGTGCAGCAACGCCAGACATCAGTGAGGACGCCGGGCTTCGTTAATTGCAATGTGGAGCAGTTTTTTCACCTTGGAAGGCTGGTTTGAGGATATGAGTGGGGATTCTGTGCTGTAGAAATGGCACATAAGAAAGCACAACCCTACAATGAGGAAGAGATGGACGAGATAAAGCATTCACTAAACTTTGTCAGAAGAAATTAGTAAAATGTCAAAACAGCAAAACAAGCTGCTTGAATTAACTGATGAAGTATGTGAATTTAAAAAAAAATGTCTTGGAAAAAGAGAAGAAGATTAATATGCTGGAGAAGTGAGTGGATGAGCTGGAACAGTACCTCAGAGTTGACGATGTCATTGTAAGCGCTTTAAACATCAGATACCGCATATACGCCAGGGCAACAGCGAGAGGAGGTAGCACTGAAACGAAGGATGATTCAGTGGGGGAAATGCAATCTCTGGAACATCAGGTATTTCAATTTTTTGATTCTAAAGATATTTTTGTCGATGGAAATGCCATCTCAGCTTGCCACACACTCCCACAAAAGGATAATAAGGAAAAACCAGTCATGATCATTCGGTTTGCAAACAGAAAAGCTAAGATTGATCTCTTACGGCAAAGCAGTAAACTTAGAGGGGCAGCTGTATATGTTAATGAACATTTAAAAAAGTCAGTGCATTTAGCTATGTATGCTATAACTACCTCAGTGTACTCCTCTAGGTTTGTGTGTCCCTTGTGAGTGGCTGCGTGCTTGAAAGTGTCCCAATCTGTAGTGCTGAAGCAGTCTTTCAGAGCATCATAAGGTTTGCAAGCAGTACATTTAGACTAAAACTTAATCTTTATTAACCTAAAATGTTACTCGTGTCATGAATCTGGGTTCTACTTATTGTTATGTTTTGACCTATTTTCCATCTGGCGCTTCAGGGAGCTATTGGGCCTCCGCTCCCTGACAGCTTGGGCACGCCCCCTCCTCCTGTCAAGTGCCATCAGCTGTACTGTCACAGGTGTTCACACACACACACACACACACACACACACACACACACACACACAAACATGTGCACGATCCATTCATTCCCATTCACATGCTCATACACGCTCTCTCACACACCAGGTTCCAATCAAGTTCAGCCCATGCTTTCTCGCACCAGCAATCTCTTTCCTCGTTAGCTTCAGGAGTATTTGTTCATTGCAATTGTGGAAAGAGATTGTCGGCATATTCACCTCCATACGCGGCAGCTAGTTCTCCTCATATGTGTTACCACTACCTTCGTTGTTATCCAGCCCGTCACTGCAAGTTTGGTAAACCTCTTGGTGTTACGGCTGGCCCAGCTTCTCTCCTCATCCTCCAGACTGCACAGATCACCCCTGGATCGCTCCAGCCCTGTAAGTCTCATGATCGCCTTTCTCTTCGTGATGACTGCACTAGGCATTCCCTTTGACCAGGCTGTAGAGCATCCGGCAGGGGCCCTGTATGTCTGGTGGCCTTATTTTCATCATTTACATATCCCCGTGTTTTGTGGTCAACTGGACTTGTTACTTTGTTGTTATATTTAATAAAATGGCACTTTTTACTTCTCCAATTGGGTTTTTCATTCCCTCCCTCGTTCGCCGCACAATAGTGCACAGGTGCTTGTGACAGAATGCTCTGACCAGACAGAAAAAAACCCAGTGGAGTAGAAGTGTGTTTTTTTCTTTTCCCCTTTCCACACCTTTTTCCCTTCTCAACTTTAAACATGGTGGTTCGGACAGAGATGGAGTTGGAGCGGGAGCTGCGCTCGTTGTGCTTCTTGGAGGAGATCTTTTCATGGACGCAGAAGCCCTGTTCCTCCCTGGCCGTTCATCAGGCTCGGGACACCGCAAGGAGGGTGATGGAGCAAGACAGCCTCTGTGATCATCCGGAAGCGATGGAGATCCTCCGGGACATCTTCGCCATGCCGTGCATGGAATCGGATGAGGATCTCCCAAAGCTTGAGCTCCTCGCGGCCACTTTGCTCATCTTTCCTGAAGATGCGGGGCCTCTCTGCGTGGGTGACCCGCTGCCTGGCACGGTGCTCCGCGTTCCGAATTATCTCATTCCCGAGTCGTCCAGGAGGAGAAGGAGGAATCCCTGCCGCAAGAAGCGCCCACCCCCACTTATGACAGCTCCGCCTCCCCGCTCTGATCCATGCTCCGCTCCGTCACGGGAGGAAATGGAGGAATGCAGGCGGGCTCTTCTGGCAGAGATGGATCTCATCCTGGAGGTGAAGCCGTGGCTCCACCCGGAGATGGCTGAAAGATTAAATGAACTTTCCCCGAGGGAGGAGGAGTTGCAACCCAATGAGGAATGCCAGGAGAGGACAGAAGATGCCTCGGAGACCGCTGGGGACCTCCAGTGCCAGGAGAACAGGCAAGTTTCTTCTCATTTAATTTTCACGATCAATGATCAATTTTGTCTGCCTCCTGGCAAGGAGACTCGGGGTGTGCAGTCCCCTGAGTGCTCTGCCCCAGCGGCATGTAGTGCTCTCGTACCCGGTTTCACCAACTCCGTTCTATGTGCCCCTTCGAGCCCACCGGTCCTGGATCCAGGTCGCTCAGGGGAGGAGGAGCCAGAGGCCCGGAAGGGTCCAGCCCATGGGCCAGCGGCAGGGTCGTCCACGGCCGCCACGCCAGAGGAACCAAAGGTGTGAAGGATGGCGCATGAGAGTACCACTACTGAAACCACCACCACGCCCGCTGCAGGGGCCGCCACAGTGGAGTCATCCCCCGGACCAGACCTCCAGCTGATGGGACCAGGGGTGTTGTCGTCGGATTCCTGGGTGGTGGTAGAGCTTAAGCACAGGCAAGTAATCTCTCCTGTAGTTCATTTGTTGATGGTGGAGGGATCTTGTCTGGCTTTTGGGAAGTGGGAGTCAGGCGTGGTTCTCAGCCGCATCTGGACCCCCCCTCACCGGGCTCTGCCACTGCCGGCGACCCAAACCATTCCTCCTCTCCTATCCCCTTCGAGCTCCATCCTAGGATCACCGGAGAAGAGCTGCCGCAATCT
This sequence comes from Pholidichthys leucotaenia, assembly GCA_020510985.1. Taxonomy (NCBI): domain Eukaryota; kingdom Metazoa; phylum Chordata; class Actinopteri; order Cichliformes; family Pholidichthyidae; genus Pholidichthys; species Pholidichthys leucotaenia. The sequence goes on along the minus strand of CM035848.1, from coordinate 283,928,136 downwards.
GGGTTGCCCACAGAGGACGAGGTGGGCCCAGTTTTCCCGGAGGAGACCGATGGGGGTGAAGCACCCGACGAACTGGGGGAACCCGTACACCCTACATTGCTGAAGTCCTGGATGGCGGTGGAGCCGGAGTTCAGGCAAGTGTGCTCCATTATGCCAGTTATGTCAATGTTAATGTCACACTGCCCAACTCATGGTGAGGTGGACCCAGGGAAGCTCACAGTAGCCCTCAGGGCCGCCACACCAGGCTCTGTCGCTGCCGGCGGCCCTGACCTGGTTTCTCTTTTTCTCCCTTCAGGTTCGGAGCCTCCGGATGGGGTCACCAGAGAGCTGCTCGTCTCATCGGAGGCCGCCGAGGAGTGGGGTCCAGCATCAGGCGACGTGAGGAGCATCACCTCCCTTGCTGGGAAGGCCACTGCAGGAACAATGAGGCTCCCAATGGGGGTCACTGCAAGTGCAACGGTGCTCCAACCGGAGCCCATCGTGAGTGCAGCAGAGCCCCAACCGGGGTCCACCGCCGGTGCAGCAGAGCTCCAGCTGGGGTCCACCACCAGTGCAGCAGAGCTCCAGCAGGGGTCCACCACTGGTGCAGCAGAGCTCCAGCCGGAGTTCACCACCAGTGCAGCAGAGCTCCAGTCGGAGTCCACTGCCCGTGCAGCAGAGCTCCAGCCGGGGTCCACCGCCGGTGCAGCCACGTCCCAGACCGGGACCATCGTGGGTACTACGGTTCCCCTGCCCCAAGCCTCAAACGGCAGGGGGGGCTCCTGTTCCTTGGTTTGGCCGCCGATGTTCCAGAGTATGGAGGCTGCCTCTCTGCCTTCCCCTCCGGTTCTGGTGGCTCCACCATGCTGGGCGGCTACCCGAAGGACTTGGCTTACGGGTTGGGTGGTCCATCGGCCCAGGCAGGCCGATGGACACTATCCCGCGGGCCGCCTGCTGGACTTGGGACTTGGGCAGGCCACCCAATCTGTCACTCCTCACCATGCTGGGGGCCTGGGACTCTGGTCGACCCCTGAACTTTGGACGTCTGGGGAGGGGGGTTAGTGTTCCAGATTGGGGGTCGTTAGGAGGGGTTTGCTCGTTATTTTGTTTTTAACTGGTTGTGTTTTCACTGGTTGCTTCCCTCCTAACCGGTTTTCCCCCACCTCCCTCCCTGGGTTAGTGTTTGTTGACGGGGGAGGGGTTCCCTTGAGGGGTGTTGTTTCTTTTCTTTTTGGCTGATGGTACTGGGGTGTCTGGTATCCACTCCTGGGGGGGGGGGGGGAGCTGTCATGAATCTGGGTTTGGCTTCCAAACCCAGTTCGACTTATTGTTATGTTTTGTCCTGTTTTCCATCTGGCATTTCGGGGCGCTGTTGGGCCTCTGCTCCCTGACAGCTTAGCCACGCCCCCTCCTCCTGTCAAGTGCCATCAGCTGTACTGTCACAGGTGTTCACACACACACACACACATACACATGCACACGCTCCATTCATTTCCATTCACACGCTCATACACGCTCTCTCACACACCAGGTTCCAATCAAGTTCAGCCCACGCTTTCTCGCACTGGCAATCTCTTTCCTCATTAGCTTCAGGAGTATTTGTTCACTGCAATTGTGGAAAGAGATTGTCGGAGCATTCACCTCCATACGCGGCAGCTAGTTCTCCTCGTATGTGTTACCACTACCTTCGTTATTATTCAGCCCGTCACTGCAAGTTTGGTAAACCCCTTGGTGTTATGGCTGGCCCAGCTTCTCTCCTCATCCTCCAGACAGCATGGATGGCCACGGGATCGCTCCAGCCCAGTAAGTCTCATGATCGCCTTTCTCTTCGTGATGACTGCACTAGGCATTCCCTTTGACCAGGCTGTAGAGCATCTGGTGTCATGGCGGCCTCTGGGCCGTCATTAACATCATTAACTCCAGCTGCGCACAGACCCACAGGTGTTAATCAGCAGTTGTTAAAAGCCAGTGTTGCTGACAGCCCGGCACGGAGTCGTCTGTCCTCCTCGTCGGAGAAAGAACCTGAACTCCGCTCTCTGGCCTCGTCAGGTTACTCTCTCGTCTCGTCTGGAACTTCTCTGGCTTCGTCAAGAACTTCTCTTACCTCATCAAGGACTTCTCTTACCTCATCAAGGACTTCTGTTCAGAGTCAAGCACGTAAGAGAACTGTCTGTTACTCAACTCCTAACCTCTACCCCTGTGCACAGGTGGACCCCCCTGGCGGCGGACCTGCGGCCCCAGCTGACGGGGTTACGCCAACACGCACACGTAGCGGTTCGCTACCACCACGACTACCGGTACGTCTTGCTCCTCAAATTCCTGAACTACTGCTGTATCAGTTGCAGGAGTATTGGCCACCGTTATCAGTGGAGTTACTGTCATCAGCATCTGTTGTCTCATCGTCACCACGCTCTGTGGATTCACTCACCTCATCATCATCTGGATTGTCATCGTCCCGGCTTGTGGTGTCACAGCCGGAGTCACTGGAAGATCTGTCCTTATCACAGCCACGGGTGGAGGCCCTAGCACGTTCACGGACACCTTCACCTCCACGTTGCACGGCCGCTGGTTCTCAGCAGGACGTAACCTGTGCTCCCGCCAAGTAAGCCTCACTACCTGTAGCTTGTCACTTGCGTGGGACAAAAGTAATTGTTTGTGCTTGTATGTTCCAGGGTTGCCGGGTCTCCGTCCAGGGTGCTCAGCTCCAGTGACCAGAACTCTATCCACGCACTCACACTTGCACTACACACCCTTTCACTCTAATAAAGATTATTGTTCACTATCTGCCCGTGTCAGTATCTGTCTCCTGGGTCCCGAAACATGTCATCTGGCAGGGGCCCTGTATGTCTGGTGGCCTTATTTTCATCATTTGCATATCCCTGTATTTTGTGGTCAACTGGACTTGTTACTTTGTTGTTATACATGGATTTAATAAAATATCACTTTCTACTTCCGTAATTGGGTTTTTCATTCCCTCCCTTGTGCGAAGCACAATGGCACACGGGGACTTGTGACAACTCGGAGCCAGTTTAGGAAGCTTGGGATCAGTCCACCAAGGTCTCCGCCTTTGACCACCACCTGATCCACATAGCACTGGACCCCCATGATCCCTCCTGCAGGTGGCGAGCCCACTGGAGGGCGGACCCATGTAACTCCTTTGGGCTGAGCCCAGCTGGGTCCCATGGGTGGAAACCCGGCCACCAGGCACTAGCCATCGAGCCCCTCCCCCAGGCCTGGCTCCAGGGTGGAGCCCCGGTAACCCCATACTGGGCAGGGTACACTGAATCCTTGTTCTAGTATTTATCATGAGAGTCTGTTGGATTGTTCTTAGTCTGGCCCTTTACCCAGGACCAGTTTGTCCTGGGTGACCCTATCAGAGGCAAATTGCCCCAGACATCATAGCTCCTGGGATCACTGGGGCACACAAACCCCCCCCACCACAATAAAGTGACGATCCATGAGGGGATGTTCTCCACCTCTATTGTTGAAGCAGTGGCCCAGAGCTGCGGCCGCAAGGTCGTCGGGGCATCTCGTGGTGGCAACCCCCGAACCAAGTGGTGGATACCAGAGGTGAGGGGGGCCATTAAGATGAAGAAGGAGTCCTATCAAGCTTGGTTGGCTTGTGGGACTCCCAAAGCAGCTGAGAAACTTGGTATGGGAGGAGTTCGGTGAGGCCATGGAACAAGACTTTTGGTCGGCCTCGAAGAGATTCTGGCAAACTGTCCGACGGCTCAGGAGGGGGAAGAAGCTCCCTGTCCACACTGTGTATGGTGCGGATGGGGCGCTGTTGACTTCGACTGGGGATATCGTCGGGTGGTGGAAGGAGTACTTTGAGGATCTCCTCAATCCCACTGATACGCCTTCCACAGAGGAAGCAGGGCTTGTGGATGACGAGGACGACTCGCCTAACACAGGGGCTGAGGTCGCCAAGGTGATTAAAAATCTCTTTGGTGGCCAGGCCTCAGGGGTGGACGAGATTTGCCCTGAGTACCTCAAGGCCCTGAATGTTGTAGGGCTGTCATGGTTGACATGCCTCTGCAACATTGCGTGGAGGTTGGGGGCAGTGCCTTTGGCATGGCAAACCGGGGTGGTGGTTCCTCTTTTCAAAAAAGGGGGCAGGAGGGTGTGCTCCAACTTTATAGAGGGATCACACTCCTCAGCCTCCCTGGGAAGGTCTATGCCAAGGTACTGGAGAGGAGAGTCTGCCCATTGATCAAACCTCTGATTCAGGAGGAGCAATGTGGTTTTCGTCCTGGCCGTGGCACATCGGACCAGCTCTTTACCCTCTCGAGAATTCTCGAGGATTTGTGGGAGTTTGCCCAACCAGTTTACATGTGTTTTGTGGACTTGGAGAAGGCATTCAACCGCGTCCCTCATGGTTTTTTGTGGTGGGTGCTTTGGCAGTATGGGGCATTGGGCTTGTTGTTATGAGCTATTCGGTCTCTGTACAACTGTTGTGAGAGTTTGCTTTGTATTGCCAACACTCGTCGGACTCATTCCCAGTGAGAGTTGGACTCAGTCAGGGCTGCCCTTTGTCACCGATCGTGTTCATAATTTTTATGGACAGGATTTCGAGGTTGAGCCAGGGAATGGAGGGTGTCATGCTTGGTGACCACAGGATCTCATCTCTGTTGTTTGCAGATGATGTTGTCCTGTTGGCTTCATCCAGCAATGACCTACAGTTCTTGCTGGGACGGTTTGCTGCTGAGTGTGAAGCGGCTGGGATGAGAATCAGCACCTCCAAGTCTGAGTCCATGGTCCTAAGGCGGAAAAAGGTGGATTGTCCTCTCCGGGTTGGGGACAGGCTCCTGCCCTAAGAGGAGGAGTTTAAGTATCTTGGGGTCTTATCCACAAGTGAGGGGAGAATGGAACGAGAGATTGACAGATGGATTGGAGCAGCATCTGCAGTGATGCGAACGTTGTACCAGTCTGTTGTGGTGAAGAGGGAGTTTAGTTCTAAGGTAAAGCTGTCGATTTACCAGTCATTCTATGGTCCTACTCGCACCCATGGTCACGCGTTTTGGGTAATGACCAAAAGAACGAGATACAAGCGGCTGAAATGAGCTTTCTCCGTAGGATCACTGGACTCACCCTCAGAGATAGGGTGAGGAACTCAGTCATCTGGGAGATGCTCGGAGTAGAACCGCTGCTCCTCCACATTGAAAGGAGCCAGTTGAGGTGGTATGGGCATCTCATCAGGATGCTCCTGGATGCCTCCCACTTGAGGTGTTTCAGGCATGTCCCACTGGAAGGAGACCCCGGGGCAGACCCAGGACTCACTGGAAAGACTATGTCTCCCAGCTGGCCTGGGAACGCCTTGGTATCTTCTCTGAAGAGCTGGAGCAGGTGGCTGGGGAGAGGGAAGTCTGGGCTTCTCTGCTTGAACTGCTGCCTCCGTGACCCGGACTTCCGGAAAAGCGGTGGAAGATGGATGGATGAATGGATGGATGGATGTTACTCGGAGCAGAGTTACATCAATATTTACTTAAAATCCTTATAAACAATTTATTTGGGAGGCAAAATAAACAAGTTTGTGCTTGATTTTATTCAAGTAGCTGATAAAAGCAAAAATTAAGGGCCCAGTCACACTATAAAGTTTGACCTGAGCCTAAGCCTGACATGGTTTTCAGAAACACCCAGAAACAGACACAGGCTCAAAAACAATTATGATCTTTTACTGAATGAGAGTGGAAGTGTGTTTGTATGAATGGTGTTGTGAGAATGTCATGTAGTGCGAGCAGGATAGTGATTACAGGGCAGGTCTGGCAACCCTGGAACGACAGCACAGACAGGGGAGTTAGCTTCAAGCTGGCAGACAATGATATTAATAGGGTGTTGGCAGTCTTACGGCAGTGAAGAGTTAATCCAGCTCTGAAGAGATGATTCTCCAATACTAGCCCAGCGCCCTGTTGTGATGCTGTGGTCAAGGTGCAGAATATTCACAGTGTTGCTTGGGTGAAGGTGACATGTGCTCCAGCTCACCAATCACGTGGGGAGAAAGTCGCTGCACACAGCTGAGTCCGGTCCGCCACCAGGAGGAGAGGGAAGTCCGCCTGGAGGATGGTCCACCTGTGCACAGGGAACAAGGGTGGAAAGGCAGGTGCAAGAAATAGTTCTGAGAAGGCTTACGTGGCATTGGGGAGATGGAACTCCCGTGCGACGAGAAGCTGAAGATTAGAGATGAGTTCTCTTAACGTAGCGAGATGGAGGAAGACCCTAGGAAGGAGGTCTTCCTGGGTGAAAGTGCAGGACATCTCTGCGCTGCCTACTGGGCAGCGTTCCTTATAAAGAGTGCTTGATGAGGGAGAGCAGGTGTGCCCACAGCTGTGAAAGATAATTAGGGCAAGGCACATACAGCACAGATCACCACAGTAACCCCCCCCCCCCCATGGGACGCCTCCTGGTGGCCGTTCCAACCTGTCCGGATGCATCCGATGGAACTCCCAGATGAGTTGAGGATCCAACACAAACGAGGGACGCACCCAGGACCGCGCATCAGGTCCATACCCCTCCCAGTCCACCAGATATTGCAGACCACGCCCTCGTGGCAGACATCCAGGATGCGACTGACCTGGTGTGCAGGACCACTGTCGATCATCACAGGTGGGGGTGGAGGTTTGGGTGGAGGACACAGTGGGCTGGACTCACATGGCTTCACCTGGGAGACATGGATGGTAGGACAGATATGCGTAGAGGGGAGCAGAGGCAGGCGCACAGCAATGGGGCTGATGATATGAGTTATGGAGAAAGGACCAATGAAACGCTATGATAATTTCTTGGTCTCACCCTTCAGGTTGATGTTCCTTGTGGAGAGCCATACCTGCTGTCCCACACGATAGGAGGGAGCCTGGGTCCTGTGGCGGTTGGCGATCTCTGTATTGCGGGCTGCCGTGCATCGCAGAGCCCCTTTAGTGGACCTCCAGAGTCACCGGCAACGCCTGATATGGGCCTGGACAGAGGGAACAGCAATCTCCTCCTCCTCCTCCGGGAACAGCGGAGGGTTGTAGCCTAAAGAGACCTCAAAAGGGGAGAGACCAGCAGCAGAAGAGACAGCTGTGTTGTGTGCATACTCAACTCACGGTAAGTACGTGCTCCAGGATGCTGAATTAGAGGCCGTGATGCACCTCAGGGCTGCCTCCAACTCCTGAATAGTGCGCTCGCACTGGCCGTTACTTTGGGGGTGATAACCAGAGGACAGACTCACCATCACCCCCATCGCCTTGCAGAAAGACAGCCAGACCTGAAAGATGAACTGGGGTCCACGATCTGATACAATGTCCGTCGGGATGCCATGAAGCCGGACCACCTGCAACACCAACAGATCCGCTGTCTCCTTGGCTGCTGGCAGCTTCTGCAGGGGAACAAAGTGAGCAGCCTTAGAAAATCTGTCCACTGTGGTGAGGATAACCATGTGGCCTGCTGAGGGGGGCAAACCGGTCACGAAGTCCAATGCGGTATGGGACCAGGGGCAGCTGAGGATGGGGAGAGGATGCAGCAGACCTGCCGGTGGGGAAGAGGATGACTTGCCAGTCACACACTGCGGACAGGCCCGGATGAATTCTGCCACATGCCTCTGCAGTGAGGGCCACCAGAAGGACCTTTGTAGCTGGGCCACAGTGGGGTGGCACATGATATTCGAGGAGTGCAACCAGTCAATTACCTCCCCTCGAACAGCAGAGGGAACGTACATCCGACCCTCCGGTCCCCCACCCGGGTCGGGCTCCACCTCCTACGCCCTCCTCACCCTCTCCTTGATGTCCCAGGAAAGCACGCCCACAATGCAGGAAGGAGGAACAATTGGATGGGGCATCGTCTCCGCAGCTTCGGGGTAAAACTGTCTCTTGTGCGAGATGACAAAGCCCAGAAAGGCGGAGGATGAAACATGGAATTCACACTTCTCGGCCTTGACAAATAACTGATTCTCCAGAAGGCGCTGCAAAACCCGCCTGACATGGATACAGTGTTCCTCCAAGGAGTGAGAGAAGATGAGGATATCACTGAGATAGACAAGTGCAAATGGGTCCAGAAAATCCCTCAGAATGTCATTAATGAACCTCTGGAAAACAGCAGGAGCATTCGTTAATCCTAAAGGAATCACTAAATTATATTATTAATAACATAATGTATTATAATAATGTTATTATTATTAATAACAAACTAATCAAGAAAGCTAGCTCTGTCCTGGAGCAGCGCCTTGACCCAGTGGAGGCGATAGGAGAGAGAAGGATGGTGGCTAAACTGTCACCTCTGCTGGAGTCCGAGTCCCACCCTATGCAGGACATACTGGACGCACTGAGGAGCTCAATTAGCAGTAGACTACATCATCCTAGATGCGTGACCGAGAGGTTTCACAGGTCCATCCTACCTACGGCTGTCAGACTGTATAACCTAAGCAGGGCTGCTCGCAGAGATAGCAAAAAAAACGTGACGACCTAATAGTACTGAATGCAAAAGACGCAACAGACTTACACAAATGGTCCCCTCCAGTATACAACTAGGACAATATCAGTCGCTATGGAGGGTGACAATATGTATGGGTACATATTCATACCATGTAGGGAAACTAAATAGACGGTTATGCTGTTTAGTCCATCTAGTTACAATGCTCTGCACTGTATATATACACTACCGTTCAAAAGTTTGGGGTCACCCAGACAATTATTTTGTGTTTTCCATGAAAAGTCACACTTATCTACCACCATGAGTTGTAAAATGAATAGAAAATATAGTCAAGACATTGACAAGGTTAGAAATAATGATTTGTATTTGAAATAATAATTTTTTCCAGATACTCAACCTGCTCAAAGGAAGGTCAGTTTTATAGCTTCTCTGACCAGCTAAATTGTTTTCAGATGTGCTAACATGATTGCACAAGGGTTTTCTAATCATCCATTAGCCTTCTGACGCAATGAGCAAACACATTGTACCATTAGAACACTGGAGTAATAGTTGCTGGAAATGGGCCTCTATACACCTATGTAGATATTGCACCAAAAACCAGACATTTGCAGCTAGAGTAGTCATTTACCACATTAGCAATGTATATTAGATATTAGAGTGTATTTCTGATTAGTTTAAAGTTATCTTCATTGAAAAAAACAGTGCTTTTCTTTCAAAAATAAGGAAATTTCTAAGTGACCCCAAACTTTTGAACGGTACTGTATATTTATATATTTATGTGTACATATGTATATTCACTGCTCTTATTTTCTTATCTTCTAAATTATTGCTCTGAGTGTTGCTATCCCTGCGCTGTTGCAATCCTGGAATTTCCCCGTTGTGGGAATAATAAAGGCTTATCTTATCTTATCTTATCTTAAATCCTCAAAATGGGCGCTAGGGATGCGAAACCCAGTCTTCCATTCATCCCCTTCATTGATGCGGACCAGGTGATAAGCATTCTGGAGGTCTAATTTAGTGAACACCCTTGGCTGCCTGGAGGGAATCAAATGCCGTATTGATAAGGAGAAGAGTATACTTGTCCTTTACAGTAATGTTATTAAGTTCCCTAAAATCAATACATGGCCTGAGAGAACCGTCCTTCTTACCCACAAAGAAGAATCCCGCCCCCACCGCCAAGGAGGATGGTCTGATGATGCCCGAGCTCAGGGACTCCTTGATGTATTTCTCCATGGCCTCACGTTCCGGGGCAGAGAGGCTGTAGAGCCGACTCGAAGGCAAAGGAGCCCCAGCAGAAGGTTGATGGCACAATCATACGGCCAGTGGTGGTGGTGGGGGGGGGGGGGTGACAGAGCTTTAGCTTTGCTAAACACTGCCGCCAGGTTGTGATACAGAGGGAGAGCAGACAGCAGATTGTAAACAAGCACCCAGACAAAACGTACTCCAAGATAAGATTCTTCCCATCCTACAATCAATAGAGGGATTATGGAGACTTAGCCATGGGAAACCCAGGATGATGGGGGAAGCGGTGGAGGAGAGCACAAAAAACCTCATATGCTCACGATGGTTTCCTGAGACCAGCACAGAGATGAGAGCAGTCTGTTTAGTAACGATGGCCAGGGGCATCTTGGAGACGGCGATCAGTTTGAGCGGTCTCTCTAGGTTGTAGCAGGGAAGCCCCAACTGGGTTGCCAGACCCTCCGAAATAAAGTTCTGCTCCGCATCAGAGTCAGTGAGAGCATGTGAGGATAATTCAGTGCGTGTGTATTGAAAGTGAATAGGTAGCATGAGACGTGTAGGGGCCTTAACATTATCATCATCCGTTAGTCCCCCTACCGAAACTAAGGGACTGCCCCTTTTACCCGATTAGGGAAAGACGCAACCTCGCGCTCAGCGCTGCCACAGTATAAACATAGCCCAAGGTCATGGCAGCGTTGATGTTCTGCTGGGGATAATTTGGACTGGCCAGAAAACATGGGTTCATCCTCCCCAGGGGACTCAGAGGGAGGGAAGGCCTTAAAGGGAGACTGCGGGGAGTGGCGAGGCTGAGTGACCGAGCGGCGCTCACTAGCCCCTTCCCTTAACCTATTGCCAATAGAAATTGCTAGCGCAATAAGCTCATTAAGCTTAGCGGGTCTTCCCACCCGGCCAACTCATTCCTCAAGATGCAGCTAAGACTCCGAACAAAAATACTACACAGCGAGGCATCCTCCCACCCAATCTCTGCAGCCACTACCCGGAAACTAACTGAGTAATCAGCTACTGACTTAGCCCCCTGTCTCAAATTAAGGAGGTGAGAGGTGAGCACACAATCCCGATCAGAGTGATCAAAAACTTCAGAAAATTCTGCCACAAACTGATCGTAGGTGTAATTAGTATAACTGGGTTGGGTCATAACGCCAGTAGCCCACGCCAAAGCCCATCCCTCCAGTAAATTCACCAAATAACTAATGTGACTATGGTGAGTGGGAAAATCCCCTGGCACACGCTGAAAAACCAGACTACATTGTAACAAGAAACCCCGTGCTTCCCCTAACTTACCACTAAAATGGGTGGGAGTGGGGACGGGAGTTAACTGGGCATGAGAAGGTGGAGACTGAGAAGAGTTAGTCGGCCCAGCCAGGTCCCGAGAGGCAGGTGGAAAAGGCTGCGGCAGGGAGAGCTGGTCGAGTCATGATTTAATGTGTGCCAGTTGAGTTCAGATCACCTGTTGCTGGTGTGTTAATTGATCTAGCCGAGCCTCCATGGTGGTAAGTTTGCGTGCCAAGGCACCGTCTGCTGGGGTTTCTTGACGGAAATGTACTGACTGTGGCACACATATTTGAGATGCTTAGACTGCATATGTATAGCACATTGATTGAGATGCTTAGACTGCATATGTATATTGTGTTACCTCACGTCTTAGAAGGAACAATAAGTCTGGACCTCCTGGGGATAACAGTAGGAGGTGGAGGTGCCTTTAGAAATGACTCTGAAAGGACTTCCTGACCTCCAGGGGTCAGGTGGAGGAAGAAGAGACCTGGGGGAGATGTATTGTCTATGGGGGGTTGAATGACAATGTGATTCTGTACTTTGATGTCCCGGGTATAAAAGGAGGGGTTTGGAGAAGTTGGTCCTCTTTTCTGTTTGAGAGGACGTTGGAGATGTGAGACGATTAATAAACCTGAATTGAGAAATAAATTCAGCCTCTTCATTTCACGCTCTCCACATTGGTGACCTTAAGACATACAATGACCAGAGACAATTCCCCCGAACCAGACTCGCCAGGGACCAGCCGAGCAAGCGCGGTCTCAGTCAAGCTACCAGAATTCTGGCAGGACAACCCAGACTCGTGGTTCCTCCTGGCCGAAGCCCAGTTCGCACTCGGGGGAATAACAGCAGATGTCACAAAATTCTATCACGTCATCGCCAAACTCGACAGCCGCACAGCTCGACATGTGCGGAGCCTGGTGCAGCACCCGCCCGCTGGCGACAAATACAGCGGGTTGAAAGCTGCCCTCATCCAGCGTTTCACGCCCTCAGCCCAGGAGAGTGCTAGGAGGCTCCTGGCTCTGCACAACTTGGAAGGAAGCACGCCTGTCGACCTGATGGAAGACATGCTGAAGCTGAGAGGCTCAGACAACGACAATTTCCTCTTCACGCACATCTTCCTGAGAACCCTACCATCGCAGACGAGGGCGACCCTGGCGAGCACTCATTTTGTGACCCAGCGGGACTTCTGCGCGCTGGCCCAGGAGGCGCAGCGGATCCTCAACGCCAGCGAGGAGCACACGGCCACCGCAGCAGTGGCAGATCTCGGCGTGGCGACCGGGAGCAGCGGTGGGCCAGAGGCGACGGAGGCAGTCCCACCAACAACGGCGGCAGCGAAGCCCCGACACCGCGGAGGAGACGACCTCTGTTTTTACTATTGTCGTTTTGCAGAGAGGGCACGCAAGTGTGTACCGCCGTGCCAGTTCAAGAGCTCGGGAAACGCCAGGACCGGGAGTCGCTAGCAGCTGCGGCCCTCGGCGAACGGAACAAGCTGCTCTACCTGACGGATGCGCGCTCTGGGAGACACTTCCTCGTGGACACGGGCTCCCAAGTGAGTTTCATCACCCCAACCTACGCTGACCAGATGGCAGGCCCCGGGGGTGACGGAGCAACAGCGGCAAACGGCTTGAGCATTAAGACCTTCGGTGAAAGGACTCTACTTCTGTCCCTGCACGGCCGCACATATGAGTGGACTTTTATTATAGCTGCGGTGAGTTTCAACATGTTAGTGACATAACGCCCGGCTCAGGAGACACACACGCAGGATCAGAATAGGTTTAACAGTTTATTTAACAGCAAGTGTGTGTGTGGATGCGTGTCTGTGGTATGTGGATGTACTGGTGGCGGACATCAGCGTCAGGCACGGAGGCAGGAAACCCTACAGCCAGACAACCCTGGGGAGAGAGCACAGGGAGAAGGTGACGGGCACCAAACCAGTACAACAGGTAATGAGAGGTTTGTTGGCTTACTTGGCAGGGCAGGTGGCAGGCGTGCACAAGGGAGCGTCCAGAAGACAGTGACCTGACGATGCACCTGACAGCAGCAGCGAGGTGGTGATGCAGGGGCGGAGTCCGCCGCCGGGAAAGATCCACCTGTGCACAGGGGAGATACTGGAACATACGTGGAGGTATGCTTACGTGAGCGATCTTGCTGTTTGGCGAGGGGGTTCCTCTGAAGCAAGTAGCCGAAGGGAACAGACGGCTTCAGGCCGAAGCTCAGGGCAGAGCAGCTTATATGCTCCGCTGCTGACGAGGTGCAGGTGTGTGCTCAGCTGGCGCCGCTAATGAGCGGCGAGTTGTAACAGTACTCTCCCCTCTAGCAGCGCCTCCTGGCGATGGTTTATTGGGGTACTTCTGGTGAAACTCGGTGATGAGAGAGCGATCCAACACGAACGAGGAACGAACCCATTGCCTCCATTCTGGACCATAACCCTCCCAGTCCACCAAAAACTGTAGCCCGCGACCCCGGCGTCGGGAGTCCAAGATGGTCAAGACAGTCCAAGCCGGATGGCCATCAATCATCCGAGGCGCGGGCGGCGTAGCAGGAGGAGGGCAGATGGGATCAGACACCACCGGTTTCACCTTAGAGACGTGGAAGGTGGGATGGACGCGGAGGGAGGGGGGGAGTAGCAACACGCACTGCCACCGGGTTGATTATCTTGGTGACGGGGAATGGACCCATGAAGCGTTTAGCCAACTTCCTCCTCTCACCCTTCAGGTTCACATCCTGCGTGGATATCCAGACCGGTTGGCCCACCTGGTAGGCAGGAGCAGGTCTTCTTCGCCGATCCGCCATGGCCTTATTGCACTCCACCGTGCATAAAAGCACATTGCGCGCGGCTGTCCAGATGGAACGACACCGCCTGAGGTGAGCCTGGACCGTGGGGACTGCCGACTCGTTCTCCAGCAAGGGAAACAAAGGGAGGTCGTAACCCAGGGACACCTTGAAAGGGGACATCCCTGTGGCTGAGGAGCGAGCGGTGTTGTGAGCATATTCTACCCAGGCAAGGTGTTTGCTCCATGATGCAGGCTTCGAGGCCGTGACGCAGCAGAGAGCAGCCTCCAGCTCCTGGTTGGTCCGTTCACACTGCCCGTTAGATTGGGGGTGATGGCCAGAGGAGAGGCTTACCTGGGCTCCTAGTGTCCTGCAGAAACTCCGCCAGATGTCCGAGGCGAATTGGGGACCCCGGTCGGAGACCACGTCAGCTGGTATCCCATGCAGCCTGACCACGTGTTGGACGAGAAGATCTGCCGTCTCCAAGGCAGAGGGTAGCCCCCGTAATGGCACGAAATGGGCAGCCTTGGAGAAATGGTCGACGATGGTCAGGACAGTGTCGAAGTTGTTAGAGGCGGGGAGACCAGTGACGAAGTCTAATGCGATGTGCAACCAGGGCCTACCAGGGACAGGCAGGGGCTGGAGCAAACCCGCAGGGGAAGAGTTGCCGGACTTACTGGTGGCACAGACGGGGCAGGCCCGGGCGTAGCGGGCAGCGTCCTTGCGCAATCCCGGCCACCAAAAGGAGCGTTGGAGCAGGTCAATCATTCGGGAGGTCCCAGGATGGCAGGCTAGCTTGGACGTGTGAAGCCAATGGATGACCTCCCCCCGAACGGAGGACGGGACGTAGAGACTCCCCTCCGGCCCGCCGCCCGGATCCGGTTCTGATTCCAGCGCCTTCCGGACCTTATCCTCGATCTCCCAGGTAACGTCTCCCACGATGCACAACCTGGGCAGGATGGTATGAACAGCGTCCCCCGAATCTTCAGGGGCGAATTGCCTGGAGAGGGCGTCAGGGAGACCATTTTTGGAGCCCCGTCTGAATGTGATGGTGAAACGAAATCTAGCAAAAAACAGGGACCAATGGGCCTGGCGGGCGTTCAGACGCTTGGCAGTTCTTAAATACTCCAGATTTTTGTGATCCGTTAACACCACGAAGGGCAGGGCGGTCCCCTCCAGCCAGTGACGCCACTCTTGGAGCGCGAGCTTGATGGCAAGAAGCTCCCTGTCCCCCACGTCGTAGTTGCGCTCCGCCGGGGACAAGCGCCGGGAGAAGAAGGCCCAAGGCCGTTTGACCCCATCAGCAGGTGACCGCTGAGACAGCACCGCCCCCACCCCCATATCTGAGGCGTCGACCTCCACGATGCACTGCAAAGAGGGATCGACCTGGCTGAGGACCCGGGAGGATGAAAATTCCGCCTTCAGCGCCTGGAAGGCCGCCACGGCCTCTTCAGTCCACTGGAACCGGGTTTTAGGGGAGGTGAGATGGGTCAGAGGGCCGACGATGGCTCCAAAGTTGGGCACAAAGCGGCGGTAGAAGTTGGCAAAGCCGACGAATTGTTGCACCTGCTTTCTAGATGTGGGAGTCGGCCAATCTACCACCGCTTTAATCTTGGCTGGGTCTGGAAGCACCTGGTCATGGGAGATGACAAACCCGAGAAATGACGTCTTCTTGGCATAGAATTCGCACTTCTCCGCCTTCACGTACAACCGATTCTCCAGTAACCTCTGCAGGACCCGTCTCACATGCACCTGGTGCTCATCCCTGGATTTGGAGAAGATGAGAATGTCATCCAGGTAGACGAACACAAACAGGCCAATGAAATCCCAGAGAACGTCATTTATCAGGCGCTGAAAGACGGCTGGAGCGTTGGTTAACCCGAACGGCATGACCAGGTATTCAAAGTGGCCGTTCGGGGTACGGAAGGCTGTTTTCCACTCGTCTCCCTCCCGGATCCGGACGAGGTGGTACGCGCTGCGGAGATCCAGCTTGGTAAACCAGGTCGCCCCCTGGAGGGAGTGGAAGGCAGTGTCCATCAGGGGCAGGGTGTAACGGTCCTTCTCCGTGATGTCGTTTAGGGCTCGGAAGTCGATGCACGGACGAAGCGAGCCATCCTTCTTGCCCAAGAAGAAGAACCCTGCACCTAATGGCGATGACGATGGGCGAATAATACCTGCGCTGAGAGATTCCTTAAGGTATGAGTTCATGGCCTCCTTCTCCGGTGCTGACAGGCTGTAGAGGCGTCCCGAAGGGAGCGGCGCCCCCTGGCGGAGGTTTATGGCGCAGTCGTAAGGCCTGTGTGGAGGAAGGGACATTGCCTTGGACTTACTGAAGACTGCTCCCAAGTCATGAAACTCCACGGGCACCAAGGAGAGGTCTGGGGGTGCGGCATCCTTGACCATGGGAGGAGAGGATGGCGAGCAGGCAGCGGATTGGAGGCAGGTGCTCATACAGAAGGTACTCCAGGCTGTTACCTTCCCGGTCTTCCAATCCAGGACGGGGTTGTGGAGACGGAGCCACGGATAACCCAGGATCACTGGAGACACTGAGGAAGGCAAGATGTAGAAGGAGATCTCCTCCCGGTGATTCCCAGAGATGATGGCAGAAACGGGGTTTGTCCGGTGGGTCACTTTCCCCAGAGATGCACGGGAGAGATTGATGAGGGTGAGAGGAGCTTTAAGGGGCTGGCAACGGATGTCCAATCGGGTTGCCAGGCTTTGTGAAATAAAGCTGCCTTCCGCGCCTGAGTCCACCAGTGCATGAGTGAGATGCCCTATGGTGTTGTGGCAAAAACAGATGGGCAGCGACAAATGAGTGAGGGGAGTTGACCGGTTAGCGTCCACGAGGCCCCCTACAGTGATTCACGAACCTCCCCGTTTGGGCTTCTCCGGGCAACGCTCCACAATGTGCTGGTTGTCTCCACAATACATGCAGAGACCCAACTCACGGCGGCATTGTTTCTCCGCAAGGGGAAGCTTTGCCCAGCCCGTCACCATAGGTTCCGACTCCTCGGAAACCTCTGATGGCGGTAACGCCAGGGGGCGAGCTTGGGACGGGCGTGACGAGGCACCCCGCGAGCGAGAAGGCAACTTCCGCTCCAAGGCGCGCTCGCGCAGCCGGTTATCCAAGCTGATGGTGAGAGAGATTAGCTCCGCAAATGTTCCAGGGAGATCCCGACCAGCCAGTTCATCCCTCAGACCAGCGTTTAAACTGCAGAGGAAGATGCCACAGAGGGCGCGTTCCTCCCAGCCAACCTCCTCCGCTGTAACCCGGAAGTCAATGGCGTAATCGGCGGCCGATCGGCTCCCCTGCTGAAGGCTGAGGAGGCGATCGACCTGGACACTCTCAAAACGAGAGTGATCAAAGACTTCCAGGAATAGTTTAATGAACTGGCCATAGGTGAGGGTGGCGTAGCTGGGCTTCGCCATTACGGCATAAGCCCAGGTGAGCGCACGACCCTCCAGGAGACTTCCTATGAAGCCAATTCAGCTGTGGTCTGAGGGAAAATCTCCGGGGACACGCAGGAACACCGACTCACACTGCATAATGAACCCCCGCGCTCCACCAAGCTTACCGCTAAAGCGGGCGGGGGTCGGGATAGGAGTGAGTCGGGCTGGGACACCCGGAGCAGGCTGGACGGCCGCTGGAGCAGCTGGAGCTGCGCCTCCCTGACGAGCCGGGGGGAACGGCTGACGGGGGTCCAGGCGGTCTAACCGGTCAGTAATCTTAGTCAATTGATTCAACATCACCTGTTGTTGATAAACTATCAAATCTATTTGAGCCTCAAAGATGGTAAGACGGCGCGTGAGCCCGCTGTCCGCCGAGCCGCTCTGCTGAAGCCGTACTGACATAACGCACGGCTCAGGAGACACACACGCAGGCTCAGAATAGGTTTAACAGTTTATTTAACAGCAAGTGTGTGTGTGGATGCGTGTCTGTGGTATGTGGATGTACTGGTGGTGGACGTCAGCGTCAGGCACGGAGGCAGGAAACCCTACAGCCAGACAACCCTGGGGAGAGAGCACAGGGAGAAGGTGACGGGCACCAAACCAGTACAACAGGTAATGAGAGGTTTGTTGGCTTACTTGGCAGGGCAGGTGGCAGGCGTGCACAAGGGAGCGTCCAGAAGACAGTGACCTGACAATGCACCTGACAGCAGCAGCGAGGTGGTGATGCAGGGGCGGAGTCCGCCGCGGGAAAGATCCACCTGTGCACAGGGGAGACACTGGAACATACGTGGAGGTATGCTTACGTGAGCGATCTTGCTGTTTGGCAAGGGGGTTCCTCTGAAGCAAGTAGCCGAAGGGAACAGACGGCTTCAGGCCGAAGCTCAGGGCAGAGCGGCTTATATGCTCCGCCGCTGACGAGGTGCAGGTGTGCGCTCAGCTGGCGCCGCTAATGAGCGGCGAGTTGTAACAGGTGCTGATTTTCTGTGCTCACATGGGTTGTTAGTTGATCTTCCCAATAGACGCCTGGTTAATGCACTCTCCTTTTACTCTATTCCTTGTGCAGCTCGAGTGTCCCCGCCACCAGCACAGGCCAACGTCGCCACAGCAGGCGGTAAGTTTCACACACTCCTCACTCAGTTTCCAGCACTCACAGTTCCCACTTTTTCGGCAACAGTTGCGAAACATGGGGTGGAGCACTTTATCACTACCGCTGGCCCCCTCGTCTTTGCGAAAGCTCGGCGCTTGGATGCAGCTAAACTGTCCATAGCACGCAAGGAGTTCGCCAACCTGGAAATGTTGGGCATCATCCGTCGTTCGAACAGCCCATGGGCTTCCCCACTGCACATGGTCCCTAAAGCTGACAGCTCGTGGAGACCTTGCGGTGATTTCCACAGGTTAAACAACGCCACACCGCATGACCGCTACCCAATCCCACACATTCAGGATTTTTCGGTACATCTGGCAGGGGCGCGCATTTTTTCTAAAATAAACTTGGTCCGCGGTTATCATCAAGTCCCAGTGCGTGCTGAGGACATTCCCAAAACAGCGGTGATAACCCCGTTTGGACTTTTTGAGTTTTTACGCATGCCGTTTGGGCTTAAAGGCGCCGCGCAAACCTTCCAGCGCATGATGGGTGCGGTGTTACGCGATCTCCCTTTTGTGTTCGTCTACCTGGATGACATTTTGGTAGCCAGCGCGTCCGAAGAGGAACACGAAAAACACCTCACGGCAGTTTTCCGGAGGTTGGGAGAGCACGGGTTAATAATCAACCCAGCTAAGTACCAGTTCGGGGTGGCGCAGATCGATTTTTTGGGGCACCGCGTCTCCCCAGAAGGGGCAGTTCCGCTACCGGACAAAGTGCGCGCAGTGGCAGATTTTCCCCAGCCACAAACAGTCAAAGCACTACAGGAGTTTTTAGGAATGGTGAATTTTTATAACCGTTTCCTCCCCCACGCAGCGCAGCTCATGCAACCATTATATGCCGCGTTTAAAAAACAAAAACCCTCCAATGCAATCGAATGGTCCCCGGAGCGGGAGCGCGCATTCAGGGAGGTAAAAAAAGCCCTTGCAGACGCTGCATTGTTGGCTCATCCAGACCCAACGGCCCGAATAGCACTCACCACTGATGTGTCAGATTTGGCCGTAGGGGCAGTTGTGGAGCAGCACATTGCCGGGGTTTGGCAGCCGCTGGCCTTTTTCAGCAGGTCCTTGCGCGAGGCCGAGCGAAAATACAGCGCGTTTGACAGGGAGCTGTTAGCACTCCACTTAGCCATTTGCCACTTCCAATTCTGGCTAGAAGGTCGGCGTTTCACCGCGTTTGTCAACCACAAACTGCTCACTTTTGCGATGGCCAAAATTTCGGAACCATGGTCGGGCCGGCAGCAGAGGCAGTTGGCCGCAATTTCGGAGTTTACTACTGATATTCATCATGTAGCGGGTAAACTCAATGTAGCAGCAGACTGCCTCTCTCGCGCTGTTACCGCGCCAGTCCGCGCAGAGGTAGATTATACTACCGCAGCCGCAGAGCAAAATAACAGCGCGGAAGCGCACGCGGCCCCAGTCCACGTGGGGATAGATTATGCAGCCATGGCAGCAGATCAGGGTAGCGATGCGGACGTGTGCGCGCTCCAGTCGGGACCAACAGGGTTAAGGCTGGAGAACAGGAGGCTGCAAAATGGTATGCCACCCCTAATCTGCGATGTCTCTACTGGACGACCGCGTCCAGTAGTGCCGGCCGCATGGCGTCGCCGCGTTTTTGACACGATTCACTCCCTGGTGCACCCAGGGGTGCACGCGTCGGTAAAAATGGTAGCAGAGAAGTTTGTTTGGCCGAGCCTGCGCAAGCACGTTAAAGATTGGGCAAGAACCTGTATGGCTTGCCAGCGGGCCAAAATACATAAGCACGCAAAAGTCCCCTTAGAGCCGTTTCACATCCCGGCCAAGAGGTTTGATCATGTGCATGTCGACCTCGTAGGCCCCCTACCGTCGTCGCAAGGGTACACACATCTTTTGACATTGGTGGACCGAACCACGTGTTGGCCAGAAGTGGTCCCACTGGCATCAACCACAGCTGCAGAGGTGGCCCGCGCGTTTTTAACGGCTTGGGTAGCGTGTTTTGGGGTCCCGTCGGATATTACGTCCGACAGGGGACCTCAATTTGTGTCCGAGCTTTGGTCAGCGATGGCCCACAGCTTAGGTGTGACAATTCACCGCACTACCGCTTACCACCCCCAGGCTAATGGTTTATGCGAGCGTTTTCATAGATCATTGAAAGCATCCCTCAGAGCGTCGCTTACGGATGCAAATTGGGTAAACAGACTACCATGGGTTTTATTGGGGTTACGTTCTGCACCTAAAGAGGACTTAAAAGCCTCCCCAGCTGAGTTGGTCTTCGCGCAGCCACTCCGGCTGCCAGGAGAGTTTCTTCCAGATAATCCGGCGCCAGGGCATCCCCCTGCTCAGCGGTCACTGAACGACACGGGAGCGGACATGCTTCCGGGCCCCGTTCATCACACTTTTCCGCGTGTTTTTGTGCCCAAATCTTTAAAAAATGCTGAGTTTGTTTTTGTCAGGCACGAGGCTCAGCGCCCAACCCTGCGACCACCTTACGATGGCCCATATAGAGTGCTGGAAACAGGTGATAAGCATTTTTTGCTAGATTTGGGGGACAGGAGGGAAACAATTAGTATAGACAGACTGAAACCTGCTTTTGTGATGGCCGACGAAACTGTGCGAGTGGCGAGGGCTCCTCGACGCGGCAGACCCCCCAGGGAGCATGCCCCAGAGCCCCCGCAGGGATCAACTAACAGTGCTCATCCTCAGATAGCAGATTCACTGCAAGATGGCGCCGCAGGAGCGGCGAAGCCCGCTTACAGCAAGTTTGGAAGGCGGTTGAAGCCCAGACAGCATATGGACTGATGTTGTGGTTTTATCATGTTGTGTGGACTATGTTGCATTGTTTCATTTTCGACGTTTGGGGGTGGGGGTTATGTGGCACACATATTTGAGATGCTTAGACTGCATATGTATAGCACATTGATTGAGATGCTTAGACTGCATATGTATATTGTGTTACCTCACGTCTTAGAAGGAACAATAAGTCTGGACCTCCTGGGGATAACAGTAGGAGGTGGAAGTGCCTTTAGAAATGACTCTGAAAGGACTTCCTGACCTCCAGGGGTCAGGTGGAGGAAGAAGAGACCTGGGGGAGATGTATTGTCTATGGGGGGTTGAATGACAATGTGATTCTGTACTTTGATGTCCCGGGTATAAAAGGAGGGGTTTGGAGAAGTTGGTCCTCTTTTCTGTTTGAGAGGACGTTGGAGATGTGAGATGATTAATAAACCTGAACTGAGAAATAAATTCAGCCTCTTCATTTCACGCTCTCCACACTGACATGGTTTTCAGAAACACCCAGAAACAGACGCAGGCTCAACAGCAATAATGATCTTTTATTGAATGAGAGTGGAAGTGTGTGCGTATGAATGGTGTTGTGAAAGTGCAGTGTAGTGCGAGCAGGAGCGTGATGACAGGGCAGGTCTGGCAACCCTGGAACGACAGCACAGACAGGGGAGTTAGCTTCAAGCTGGCAGGCAATGATATTAATAGGGTGTTGACAGTCTTACGGCAGTGAAGAGTTAATCCAGCTCTGAAGAGATGATTCTCCAATACCAGCCCAGCGCCCTGTTGTGATGCTGTGGTCAAGGTGCAGAATATTCACGGTGTTGCTTGGGTGAAGGTGACGTGTGCTCCAGCTCACCAATCATGTGGAGAGAAAGCTGCTGCACACAGCTGAGTCCGGTCCGCCGCCTGGAGGATGGTCCACCTGTGCACAGGGAACAAGGGGGGAAAGGCAGGTGCAGAAAATAGTTCTGAGAAGGCTTACGTGGCATTGGGGAGATGGAACTCCCGTGCGACGAAAAGCTGAAGATTAGAGATGAGTTCTCTTAATGTAGCGAGATGGAGGAAGATCCTAGAAAGGAGGTCTTCCTGGGAGAAAGCGCAGGATGTCTCCGTGCTGCCTACTGGGCAGCGTTCCTTATAAAAAGTGCTTGATGAGGGACAGCAGGTGTGCCCGCAGCTGTGAAAGATAATTAGGGCGAGACACACACAGCGCAGATCACCACAAAGCCAAATTTTCATTTTGTTGTTTGTTTGTTTTTTTTTTAAATAAAAATAGTGCTACTGCTCTGTGCCACACTTAAGGTGGGCCACAGCCCTCTGCTTTGGCCACCTGGAGCTGTGTTTCAGTTCTTGCTAAGTTTCTCAAGCACAAGCACACACACTCATATGCTCTATATCTGCAAGAGATAGT
This sequence comes from Pholidichthys leucotaenia, assembly GCA_020510985.1. Classification (NCBI taxonomy): domain Eukaryota; kingdom Metazoa; phylum Chordata; class Actinopteri; order Cichliformes; family Pholidichthyidae; genus Pholidichthys; species Pholidichthys leucotaenia. Next base: position 283,905,689 of record CM035848.1, on the reverse strand, counting down.
GGTTCTTAAGCAAAGGTGTGCTGAAAACAATGTGAGTGCAAGAAGGCCAGGGAAAAGGGTGGAGGGAGAACTATGGCAAGTTGAAGATCAACTGGCCCCAGTGAGTGTGCCCTGACATTAATTTGCACATCACACCACACTAAATATTCATGAACAGAATTAGCCCAGAACTAGCAAATATAAATAATGAAAAACAGGAAATTTGATGTTTCCTGAGTGAACTGACTACAGTATTTCAAGCATTTATACATTTTACGTCCAGAATTACTTGATACAAATAAAAATTTCTTTTCAGCCATTAAGATGAAGAAGGAGTCCTATCAAGCTTGGTTGGATTGTGGGACTCCCAAAGCAGCTGAGGTGTACCGGCAGGCCAAGTGGAGTGCAGCTCGGGTGGTTGCTGAAGCAAAAACCCGGGTATGGGAGGAGTTCGGTGAGGCCATGGAACAAAACTTTCGGTCGGCCTCGAAGAGATTCTGGCAAACTGTCCGGCGGCTCAGGAGGGGAAAGCAGCTCCCTGTCCACACTGTGTATGGTGTGGATGGGGCGCTGTTGACTTCGACTGGGGATATTGTCAGGCGGTGGAAGGAATACTTCGAGGATCTCCTCAATCCCACTGATACGCCTTCCACAGAGGAAGCAGGGTTTGTGGACGAGGGGGATGACTCGCCTATCACAGGGGCTGAGGTCGCCAAGGTGGTTAAAAATCTCTTTGGTGGCCGGGCCCCGGGGGTGGACGAGATTCGCTCTGAGTACCTCAAGGCCCTAGATGTTGTGGGGCTGTCATGGTTGACACGCCTCTGCAACATTGTGTGGAGGTTGGGGGCAGTGCCTTTGGCATGGCAAACCGGGGTGGTGGTTCCTCTTTTCAAAAAAGGGGACCGGAGGGTGTGCTCCAACTTTAGAGGGATCACACTCCTTAGCCTCCCTGGGAAGGTCTATGCCAAGGTACTGGAGAGAAAAGTCCGGCAGTTGGTTGAACCTCGGATTCAGGAGGAGCAATGTGGTTTTCGTCCTGGCCGTGACACATCGGACCAGCTCTTTACCCTCTCGAGAATCCTCGAGGGTTCATGGGAGTTTGCCCAACCAGTTTACATGTGTTTTGTGGACTTGGAGAAGGCATTTGACTGCATCCCTCGTGGTTTTTTGTGGGGGGTGCTTCGGGAGTATGGGGTATCGGGCTTGTTGTTTCAAGCTATTCGGTCTCTGTACGACTGTTGTGAGAGTTTGGTTCGTATTGCCAACACTCGGTCGGTCTCATTCCCAGTGAGAGTTGGACTCTGCCAGGGCTGCCCTTTGTCACCGATCCTGTTCATAATTTTTATGGACAGGATTTCTAGGTGCAGCCAGGGAACGGAGGGTGTCATGCTTGGTGACCACAGGATCTCATCTCTGTTGTTTGCAGATGATGTTGTCCTGTTGGCTTCATCCAGCAATGACTTACAGCTCTTGCTGGGATGGTTTGCCGCTGAGTGTGAAGCGGCTGGGATGAGAATCAGCACCTCCAAGTCCAAGTTCATGGTCCTCAGCCGGAAAAAGGTGGATTGTCCTCTCTGGGTTAGGGACAGGCTCCTGCCCCAAGTGGAGGAGTTTAAGTATCTTGGGGTCTTGTTCACAAGTGAGGGGAAAATGGAGCGAGAGATTGACAGACGGATTGGAGCAGCATCTGCAGTGACGCGGACGTTGTACCAGTCTGTTGTGGTGAAGAGGGAGCTTAGTTCTAAGGCAAAGCTGTCAATTTACCAGTCAATCTACGTTCCTACTCTCACCTATGGTCACGAGCTTTGGGTAATGACCGAAAGAACAAGATTGCGGACACAAGCGGCCAAAATGAGCTTTCTCCGTAGGATCACTGGACTCACCCTCAGAGATAGGGTGAGGAGCTCAGTCATCCGGGAGAGGCTCAGAGTAGAACCGCTGCTCCTCCACATTGAAAGGAGTTAGTTGAGGTGGTATGGGCATCTGATTAGGATGCCTCCTGGATGCCTCCCACTTGAGGTGTTTCGGGCACGTCCCACTGGGAGGAGACCCCGGGGAAGACCCAGGACTCGGTGGAGAGACTATGTCTCCCAGCTGGTCTGGGAATGCCTTGGTATCCTCTCTGAAGAGCTGGAGCAGGTGGCTGGGGAGAGGGAAGTCTGGGCTTCTCTGCTTGAACTGCTGCCTCCGCGACCCGGACCTCCATAAAAGCGGTAGAAGATGGATGGATGGATGGATGGATGGATCAAAGTGTCTTGATGTCCTGTGAAAAGATGGAATAAAATATTTACAAAAATGTGAGGGGTGTACTCACTTTTGTGAGCTACTGTATATGGCGTGGTGATGTCATGCATAAGGTGCCACACCACTCCCTGAAATACCTTGTATCCTACACCAGACTACTTTCTGCTGTAAACTAGGACTATATAATTTTCAACATCCCTTAGGCATTGAAAACACACTGGCACACGCATTACTAACTAGCTCAGGTAAACTATGGCCTCATAATTTAAATTACCTGAAGGTGGTGCAGCGGTGGGCTCATTGTCAAGAACCTCTCGAAGTCCCTTACCACAACAACTGTGAAAGTTTGGATGTAAGTGTTCAGCAATTTTTTTGCCACAATAAGGGCAATACATAATTCCTGGATCCTTGTCCTTCCTCTGGGCCAAATGAAAATAAGTGGTGCATTTACTTCCTATTTAAAAGATGGACAGGTTGTCCATCCAATCAGCAAAGCCTCATCAACATCAGGTATCAACCTTTTCCGGATGAATTAATGTAATTGTGATTTCTTTTTGGTAGTGGTGTTTAGTCATTTGTTGTGAGTTTTGTATTGTTTATGTGTTGGGGTTTTTTTTGTTTTTTGTTTCGTTGTTGTGTTTTGTTTTTGTTGTTGTGTTTAGTAATATTGTTGGCGTGATTTGCACTTCAGGGCCACCGTATTGGGTTCATTAGCTGTAGGTACACTGAACACAGTACTCTTTGTAGTGTTGTTTGTGGGACATGTTATGGTGTTACACGGGCGGCGATGTTGCCCAGGGTATAAGAGGGCTGTGGGGTAGAGGGGCGCTCCCTTGACCAGCTCTCTGCCTAACGGGAGCGTCTGTCTGGATACTGTGAGCATCTAATAAAGTTCTGTGTAGTTCACCACTCGCCTCATCATTGGTCTACGTTTTACAGACGTAACATTTGGCGACGAGGATAAAGTATGGATGCTGGCTTGTCTTTTTTTCGGCCATTTTTGGAGTCTTTGGGGGAGCCTCTGGCGCCTTGGGTGAGGTGGTTTGCCGCTTTTCAGAATTACTTGGTGGCACTGAACCTTGGCAAATTGAAGAAGGTACGAGCACGAGCAATTTTAGTCCACAGTTTAGGTATGGAAGGACAGCATATCCTTGCTACCTTGGGGGCTAGCGATAGTTTCGAGGACATGGTTGAGCTAATGGTGCAACATTTTTGCGCGCCTGTAAACATCATCGTCAGGAGGATCCGGTTTCGGCAGCGCCACCAGCGGATCGGTGAGTCGGTGCAGCACTATGCTGCAGACCTGTGGCAGCTGGCTGGAGACTGCCAATTTGGTGATTTGGAGGAAGAAATAGTCTGCGACCAGCTGGTGGAGCAGAGCACAGTCGAAATTATTAACACACTGGTGAATTGACTCTAGCCACGGCTGTGGAAATAGCTCAACAGTGTGAAGCAGCAGACAAGTTATCACATGATCTCGGTGAAAGAGCTACGCTGCACTGCTATGACTCACAATGACTCACAATCAATGGCGCAGGCTGTGGAGCCAAACAGCGAAGACAGCGAGCAAGGGGAATGCGCTGCAGCTGTGAAGATAAGGTCCGCCCCGGGATCACCCAAATGTTTGGGTTGTGGGTCCACTAAGCACCGATATAAAGCTAGAGCGTGTCCGGCGAGAGGCAAATGCTGTGGCAAGTGCAGACATCTGCATCATTTTGCCAGGGCCTGTAATAGGTTTGAGCGAGGGGAACGGTGACACAAAGCCAATACCCCTGCTCCAACTCCTACAGTGATTCACTCTGTCTCCCTGAGCACAGATGGCTGTGCATACTGTATGGTGAATGAAGTTAGACAGCAAGGAGGTGCTGAACTGGCCTACTGTGAGGAGTTTTTTTTTCCCCATATCACCATGTGAGAGGTCTTTCAACACCATTTTGTGGATATGGTGGGAATAGACTGTCCCTTGTGGGTTCACTGGAACTGACGGCTAGATACAAGGTAGCGGAGGTAGCCAATCTGCAGTTTGTGGTGACCGCCAGTGGAGTGAATGTGATGGGCTGCAACCTTTTCTATGGACTTGGCTTCACAATCACCAGCGGTGGTGGAGAGGAGTGGTCGGGCTGTGGCTTGTGGGACCGGTGGGTTCCGCAAGTGTTGGGTGCAATATGGGACGAACCTTGGCCTAGTATTCTGGGAAATGAGCAGAACCAGCCCCATCCAAGGCCATCACGGGAAGGTGCCTGCACCAGGGTCCAAGTTACCCTAGTTGAGGGAACTGGGTGGCGTGGTGGGATGCCCGTGGCGGTGGATGGAGCCGAGTGGCTGGCCCAACCTGCCTCTGGAGTTCGGCTGGGCGGTACCGAGAAGCAGGGGGTCACAACGGCTTCGCCACCATCTGAAATGAAAGCAAGTGGGGCAGGACCAGCTGGCACGGTAAAACGACATACCACACAGGAACACTGGAAGCTGAGTCGGGCTCCTCTGGGGGTCGCTGATGTGGTCCGGCCCAGGGAGAAGGCCCATTTGAGAGGGGCTCGCAGGAAGAGAGAATGGAAGGAGGATCAGGGGTGGCTGCAGGTAGTGGCTGTTCAGGAGGACGGCTACCTTCAGCTGTCTGATGGTACACGGAGTCATCCCAACGAGCTGCGGCGTGCCAATGAAGAGGGGGAGGTGTCTCGATGTCAACGTGTGTCACCTCCGAGCACCAAGAGAAGAAGATGCTTGGGTTGGGATCCGCCTGACGGGTCTCTGGGGGGTGGTTTCTCCACCGGGACTGACTGGTAATGGGGGGCAATGTGTCCAATATATGTTGTTATATAAATTGCCCGGAGTTTACTTCCTATGATGTTGAAATTGTTCGTGGGACATGTTATGATGTTTCACGGGCGGTGACGTCGCCCAGGGTATAAGAGGGCTGTGCAGCAGAGGGGCGATCTCTTGACCACCTCTGCCTAACGGGAGCGTCTCTCTGGATACTGTGAGCATCTAATAAAGTCCCTTGTAGTTCACCACTCGCCTCATCATTGCTCTATGTTTTACAGACATAACACTCTTAAGTTTGGCTGAGTTTAATATGATCAACACTACTGCAACAACAAATGAAAGAAAATAAAAATATTTTATTTATCTAACATAAATTTGTAATCTGTTAACACTGGCTGTCTGCTGTCAGTGTTGATGTGACTATCGTGCATACAGTTGTGCTCCCTGCAAAATTTTAACACATCAGGCACAAGTGACTTGTAGCCCATTGACTAGCGCAGTTGTCATCCTTATCTCGACTGAAGAGCTCCTCCAAGATCAAGACAGCTGTGCTGTCCTAAACCTGCAGTCTCCGGTTGTGCATGAAACCACCATTCGAAGCTGCGGCCCTGCTGCAACAGAACCCCGGCTCTCCCGGGAGGCCCGTCCTTCGGAATCCGCCTGGTCGAGTACCATCTCGACAATCTATTGGTTAACTTGTAGTCCGTTGACAGAGAAAAGGCTATATTGCGTCGGGATTGGTTCAATAACATGTCAATCACGGTGCCCGCTGATGGTGATTGGCTAGTTGGGTCGTCTTTCAATTCTCCATTGTCCGTGGATTGGCGTAGCAGCGCGGGCGGATACCCCGGCGGGGCTTCGGTCTGCGAACATCACGGAGAGCGAATGTCGTCATGAGCGGTGGGTAGGAATTAAAACATTGGTGTTTATATTGCATTGTACTTAGTAAAACATAGTATTTGAGTTGAAGAGGAGAGCGCTAGATATTTTATGGTACGAATAATTCTGTAGGAAGGGGACTTGGGCGGCTGTGTGAACCATAATAAGCAGTGCACTTCCGGCTGATTTTTTTTTTTTTCCCTCAGTAACGTTATCAAAGAGAGTTTGAGCTAACAGGCTGTTAGTGAGAGCTGTTAGCTGATCCGTTACTTTGGTTTTCCTCATCTGACTGCACTTTCGACACCTCTGACAGTCTACAGCAAAACATGTAACCACCCGAACAGTCGTAAACAATTGTCCCACAATGGGTTCTTCTGTGTTTAGTGAACTGCATTCACACCAAATCTGATTAAGCTAGCTGCTAACCTCTGCTGCTGCTTGCTAGCTGACGTTAGCTGCTGCTCGCCTGCAAAACAAACCAGTATGTTTTTGATGGCGGCGCTGTTCTGAGGCCGCACTGCTTTTTCTCTGGCAAAACTTGGAAGGGTTTATATTCGCACTCGTAGATCTGGTGGTGGTAGTAAAATTGGTTAAGTTGCGTTCGTGGTTGTGAAGCTCTAATCGCCGATCCAAAAATGAATTAACGCAGGGAGATCAGTGGCTCAGCTGGCTGAGTGTGAAAGTGTTTTGATTTGACATTGAAGTGCAGGCTTTTTATGGTGTACAGTTGCTTAACGTTTTCACTAATAATGATGTAGGTAGTCGCAGAAGAGAAGGGTTTTTGTTTTGCTGACCTGGAGCTAGAGTAAAGGGATTGAATGTTGATAAAATTGTAGTGTTGACAGATGAGGTGGCACAATCACATTGGTGATTTCATAGAACTGGGGACTTCCTGTGTCAAGAGTTTTCTTGTAACTACAGGTGCATCTAAAAATAAAACATTGCTTTTCATCGTTTAATTCCAAAGTAACCTTTCATATATTTTATATTTTTGACAAGCAAAGGGATTTTTTTCAAGCATTTGGTGTCTTTTCTACAGTCATGGTCTAGACTGCTGACTTAACAGTTGTCTATAAGACAAACATCTACACACTCCAGAAAGAGGGTAAGCCACAGAAGGTCACTGCTGAAAAGGCTTGCTGTTCACAGAGTGTAGTCTCAGAGCATATTATTGAAAGCTGACTGGAAGAAAAAAGTGTGGTAGGAAGAGGTGCACAAACAACAGGGTGACCATAGCCTTGAGAATATCTCAAACAAGTTCATGTTTGTCTTCTTAGTGATAAAACTAGTCTTGTTCTTCTATTCAAAGTAAAGAGATGTTTCATACCTTGACCGGAGTGGTGGCCTAGTTGATAGAGCATCCGCCCCACAACCGGGAGGTTGGGGGTTCAAGTCCCGGCTGGGTCATACCAAAGACTATATAAGAATGGTACTTCCCGCTAGGGCTGTCGAGATAGCCGCAATAATGTAATACTGCACTATGGACATGCCTACAGTGGAGGAAAACAACCAACCGCAGTGTTCACTTTTTTTTGTGTGTGTGTGGCTACATCTCGTTGTTCACTTATGTGCCCCTATTGAGTATTAAATAAATTGCTAAATGAAGTATATTTTTATTGCCAACAGCAGAAACTTCCACAGCACCTTGTGCTGCCGCCGCCGGGTGGGGCACACTCTCTAGACGGACTCCAGCAGGCAGTTAGTGGTGAAAGCGTTTGGACTCCTTGTTAAATACAGCCGTGACAGTGAGCACTGAAAGGGCACAAAGCATGTTAATTCCTTCTGAGTGGAGTGTGTATGATCCTGACTGTGTATGCTGCTGTGTATGAGTTCCGAGAGCAGCTTGTTTGAATGTGATTTTTCGGACAGCGGCAAAAATCGCAGCAACAAAAATCATGGAGACGAGCCACACAGGGTCCTGTATGGAGGCTGTCGTGCTTAAATAAGCTGAATATCGCTGCAGTCTCCAGTCCACACACCCTGTAGTTACCGCCACTGCTTTATGAAAATGATATTTTTTTTTAACAGAATCAGCAGTTCATGTCTGTAGAAAGAGTGGAGCTCCGTACAGTTGTCACACACGCACATAAAATTGAGAGCGGACCTGCAGCAAGACTCTCACAGCTTCCCTCATTTGCCACATAAATTATAAACCCTGTTGAAATTATGAATCCACAGAGTCCTAAAAATATTTGCAATAATACTGCATAGCATGTTGTTGAGCTGTCCACTGTCACTGCAGGGGAAATTCCTCTACCGCAAACGCCCTACTTCCCACTTTCTAGCTTGGTGCACAGCGTAATAGAATGGGGGAAGGAGAAGTTGTTTGTGGCGGCGCTTTGCATGACAGCGACCCCTCTGATTCTACATGTGAGTAACATTGTAGATAGGAGAAACATAATTTCGTTCTACTGTACACGATTGGCTGTATGGACTGAATGACAATAGATTTCTTCTTCTTGACATGTTTTGACTGTTATCTGCAGTCTTCTTCAGAAAGTGTCAGTTTGTGATGTGTCACATCAGCCGTTTTATCCTTTTTGTAGGCTTGTCGACCTGACAGATATGGCAGATCTGCTAGGTCGGTCACGCCCCCCCCGCTGTGCAATGGTCTCTGGAGGAGAGAGTCTCAGGTGTGCGAGAGCATGAAGGCTCCATCATCTCGGTCATGGTGTTGTGGGCTTGCTTCCTGATTTCAGTTGCTTCTTTGATCCAGTGTTTGAGTTTGTTGTCCTCTGATCCAATTATTTTTGTGTTGTTCCAGTCCATGATGTGGTTATTTATCTTGCAGTGGTCTGATATTGCTGTCAGACTTCTTGCTACCACCACCACAAGTCATCATCATCATCATAAACAAGCCGGTTGAGATTGTCAACGACTTTGTCTACCTTGGATCTAAGATCACCAGCTCCTGCTCATCAGACCCAGAGATTATTCGCCGCCTGCAGCTGTCTCACAGTGCTTTCGGCCACCTCCAGAGAGTCTGGCGGAGCGGGAAGATCCGCACGACTACAAAGCTGCGAATCTTTAACACCTGTGTGATCCCCGTCTTCCTTTACAGGTCCAAGATTTGGACCCTCTCCACCACAACCACCCACCATGTGGATACATTCCGTTGGACCTGCCTCCATACCATCCGCGACATCCGATGGTTCCATCACACCACAAATGGTGAGGTCTACAGGAGGGCTGGCTGTCCTATCCCCATCTCCACCATCATCAGAAGAGGGAGGCTGTGGCTCCTCGGCCACATGGCCAGGCTGGAAGACGGGACACCGGCCAAGCAGGTCCTCTCCGCCAGTGCTCGTCCGTCCCCCTGGGGCTGGCATCGTCCCTGAAGTTGGCCTAGACTGTCCTGGATGACCCAGGTTACAATGATAAGACCTCTGGCTGACCTCATCACCCTAGCCCAATATCGCCCTGCCTTCAGATGATTGGCCGCAATGGTCACTTAAGTGGCCAGATGAGGATTAAGTAAAGTTAAGGTCTGATATTGCTGATTTGAGGTTTTCCTGTTCTGCCTTTTCTTTTTGTATTCTTGTGAGTCGTCCTGCTGCTTCTTTTTCACATTCTGTTTGGTGTTCCCTTCTTCTTGTAGCAGATGTTCTCCCCGTTTTGCCTATGTATGTTTTTTCACATGATTTGCATGGTATTTCATAAACTACGTTGCATTTTTTGTCTTATTGTATTTTGTCTTTGGGGTGAACCAAAAGCTGCTGCAGTTTTGTGGGGGTGTTATTGCTATATTTATTTCACGTTTTTTCATGATTCTTTGCATGGGTTCAGTTATTCCCCGGATGTATGGTAGAGTCACTATGTTTTTGTTGTTTTCTGTGTGTGTGTTTTTTCCCTTTTTGTTTTTGTTCTTGGTCTTTGTTTTGGACTTGCCGTTTTCCTTTGTTTATTGCTCATGTTGGGTATTGACAGTCCAAAAGTGCATGTCATGTGTGTTCTTCCTTCTGTCTGTCCTTCTTGTCCGTGATGATGGTAGTCCATTCATATAATGTCCTCACAACTGACAGTTTGTGTGCTGTGGGATGTTTGGATGTCCACACGGAATAAACACAGCAATAAAACCCCCCACAAAACTGCAGCAGCTTTTGGTTCACCCCAAGGACAAAATACAGCAAGACAAAAAATGCAACGCAGTTTATGAAATACCATGCAAATCCATCCATCCATCTATCTTCTACCGCTTTTCCGGAGGTTCGGGTCGTGGAGGCAGCAGTTCATGCAGAGAAGCCCAGACTTCCCTCTCCTTATCCACCTGCTCCAGCTCTTCAGAGAGGATACCAAGGTGTTCCCAGAACAGCTGGGAGACATAGTCTCTCCAGAGAGTCCTGGGTGTGCCGCGGGGTCTCCTCCCAGAGGGATGTGCCCAAAACATCTCAAGTGGGAGGCGTCCAGGAGGCATCCTGATCAGATGGCCATACCACCTCAACTGGCTCCTTTCAATGTGGAGGAGCAGCGGTTCTACTCTGAGCCTCTCTCGGATGACTGAGCTCCTCACGCCATCTCTAAGGACACCATGCAAATCATGAAAAAAAAACATTCATAGAACGGGGAGGACATTTGCTACAAGAAGAAGAGAACACCAAAAAGAATGTGAAAAAAGATTCACAAGAATGTAAAAAGAAAAGGCAGAACAGGAAAACCTCAAATCAGCAATATCAGACCACTGCAAGATAAACAACCACATCATGGACTGGAACAACGCAAAAATAATTGAATCAGAGGACAACAAACACAAATACTGGATCATGACGGTTTTGGTTTTGTCAAGTTCTTCGCTACCTTCACAGTTCTTGAATCCAGTCTGTCAACTGTGCGCTGCCATATTGATCCACTTTGACCCGCGGCTTAACTCTGGTGCGATTGTTCAGTCACGCGAGAATTCTGCCGGCTCAAGGACAACTACTGTTGTGTGTTTCATAGTAGGGATGGGCGATACCAGCATTTTTCCTTTCAATACGATACCATTAATTTATGAACTTTTTTTGATACCGATAATTTTTGCCCCTTAAAGGAAAATCACGATTGCAGTTTCATTAACAACTTTATTGCATGGGCAATATGAAATATGAATAAAACTCATGAACACAAATACTTGAAAGAAATGCTTATAAAATGATAATAAAATAGAACAATGAGTAAAGTAAATAAAAATAAAACTAGAGGGCACTCAGAGCGCATACCTTCACCAAGGCTTCGTCCCTCCCTCCCTTTGTCCTCCCCTCTGTCCCTTTGTCCATTCGTATCACCATCCATCTGTACATTGTGAGATAGGGCCTTGCCAGAGGTATGCACTCACGGATCACCTCCGACATCTAATGAGTTCATCTTTGGGCCAAGGGCCACCTCTGGTGAAAATTTCATCCAAATCCATCCAGTAGTTTTGTAGTATTGTTGCTAACACTCTGTGAGAAGATAGGAGCCTTGGCGGAGGTATGCATTTTGAGATCATCATCAAAATCTAATCATCTGTTCACTGTGCCATTACACACCTTTACTGAAAATTTGAATGAAAGGCGCTATATATAGAGGTGTAAAAAAGTGTTTGCCCCCTTCCTGATTTCTCATTTTTTTTGCATGTTTGTCACACTTAAATGTTTCAGATCGTCAAACAAGTTTAAATATTAGACAAAGATAATACAAGTAAATACAAATGCAGTTTTGAAATGAAGGTGTTTATTATTAAGGGGAAAAAAATCCAAACTTACATGGCCCTCGGTGAAAAAGTGATTGCCCCTTAAACCTAATAACTGGTTGGGCTGTGGCGGCATGAGATAATAAGCGGCGAGCTGAGAGTTTTTGAGGGTGTTTATTATCATTCATTCCGCCATCATTGAACTCACTCCAGCCCTGTGCAGGCGGGCTGGAGCGGGTCCTCAGGCTCTCGTGTAGAGACACAGAATGCGTGTCGTCAGAAGCAGTGGTCAGAGAGAGAGAGAGAGAGTTACAGAGCAATGCAGTTTTTATACCCCACTACAGACAATACATGAAAGGCATGTTATCATCAAAGAAACTGCAGGAAGCCATAGCAGGAAGCATGAACATTTGCATTTGAGTCATACATATCAACAGCACGCAGGAGGAAGCTAGACAAAGAGCGGCTGCCTATTGATCTCAATACACACATCTCATTGTTCTGCTAATTGCCCCAGCTGAGCGCTCTGCTTGTCCGTGGCTGTTGTGGGGGTTACCCATAGGGCCACCCTTAGCAGCAACAACTGCAATCAAGTGTTTGCGATAACTGGCAATGAGTCTTTTACAGTGCTGTGGAGGAATTTTGGCCCACTGATCTTTGCAGAATTGTTGTAATTCAGCCACATTGGAGGGTTTTCGAGCATGAACTGCCTTTTTAAGGTCATGCCACAGCATCTTAATCGGATGAAAGTCAGGACTTTGACTAGGCCACTCCAAAGTCTTCACTTTGTTTTTCTTAAGCCATTTAGAGGTGGACTTGCTGGTGTGTTTTGAATCATTATCCTGCTGCAGAACCCAAGTGCGCTTCAGCTTGAGGTCACAAAACAGATGGCCAGACATTCTCCTTCAGGATTTTTTGGCAGACAGCACAATTCATGGTTCCATTTACCACAGCAAGTCTTCCAGGTCCTGAAGCAGCAAAACAGCCCCAGATCATCACACTGCCACCACCATATTTAACTGTTGGTATGATATTCCTTTTCTGAAATGCTGTTACTTTTACGTCAGATGTAATGGGACACACACCTTCCACCTTCCACACCTTCTTAAAGCCCATCCAGGGACAAGAGTTGCAAATTAGCTAATAGCTATACACTATATGTGCAACACATCAGATTGATTGTCATTGATTAACTGTCTATGTTCATTGCACTGTCCCTGTCAAATAAACTAATCTATCTATCAAAAAGTTTAACTTTTGTGTCGTCAGTCCACAGAGTATTTTCCCAGAAGTCTTGGGGATCATCAAGATGTTTTCTGGCAAAACTGAGATGAGCCTTTATGTTCTTTTTGCTCAGCAGTGGTTTTCGTTATGGAACTCTACCATGTAGGCCATTTTTGCCCAGTTTCTTTCTTATGGTGGAATCATGAACCCTGACCTTAACTGAGGCAAGTGAGGTCTGCAGTTCTTTGGATATTGGTGTGGGGTCTTTTGTGACCTCTGGGATAAGTCATCACTGTGCTCTTGGGGTAATTTTGGTCGGACAGCCACTCCTGGGAAGGTTCACCATTGTTCCATGTTTTTGCCATTTGTGGATAATGGCTCTCACTGTGGTTCACTGGATTCCCAAAGCTTTAGAAAGGGCTTTGTTGTGGAGTGTGTAAATGAAGAGGCAGATTCATTTCAGATGATTTATTACACACTCACATCTCACAAGCAAAGAACAGACTGAACATTTCAGCAGGCACTCTCCTCTTAAGTTTCATGGCATTTCTCCACACACAACATGACATTTGCATCACACTGCATTCAACCCCCTACGTCCTTGACTCCTTCCTGCTATCTCACCAGAAATCTCCTGAGTATTGTTCTCCCATGTTTATCCACTGTCTCTTGTCTGAGACATTAAATAATCTGGCTCCCCCAAGGTGCTAAACTACCCCCCCCCCCCCAGCATCTTAGATAGAACAATAGAATAACAGTCCACATGCTGTGATAGAACAATAGAATATCAGTCCACATGCTGCTTGGGCTTTCCTCCCGTATCTGCTGTAACTGGGGTTTACCGCCTCTGTGGCACTGCTGTGCCGGTAGGGGGCTGCTGGGAGTGTGTCTGACTGCGGGTGGGCTGTGACTGGGGGGGGGGGGGGGGGCCCTTCGGTCTGTCCGTGTGGCTGCTCTGGTGAATCGTTTCCCTGGGGAGCTCTCCGTGGGGGTCTTCCATGCCAAGGGGCCCTAGCCAACAGCATTTGCTCGTCCGCCACAACGAAAGCAGGTTTGAGTCTGTCTTTGACAATTTTTTCCCTCCTACCCCCCAAGTCTAGCAAAAAATGCTTATCCCCTGTTTCCAACACTCTGAACGGTCCATCATAGGGTGGGCGCAATGGAAGTCGGTGGGCATCGTGTCTGACAAACACGAACTCCGCGCTTTTCAAAGTTTTAGGCACGAAAACATGTGGAAACCTGTGGTGGGCAGGGCCCGGCAGCGTGCCTGTGTTTGCGCTATGCTGCAAAAGCTGAGACGGGCAGCTGCCCGGCTCGGGATTATCTGGCAGAAATTCCCCGGGCAGCCGTAGTGGCTGCGCAAAAACGAGCTCTGCCGGGGAAGCTTCCAGATCCTCTTTCGGCGCGGAGCGCAACCCCAATAAAACCCACAGCAGCCTGCCTACCCAATTTGCATCCGTCAATGAAGCCCTGAGTGCTGCTTTCAGTGATCTATGAAAACGCTCGCATAACCCATTAGCCTGTGGGTTGTACGCGGTTGTGCGGTGAATTGTAACACCCAGGCTGCGGGCCATCGCGGACCAGAGTTCGGAAACAAATTGAGGGCCCCAAAACGCGCCACCCATGCTGTTAAAAAAGCGCGCGCTACATCTGCGGATGTAGTTGCCGCCAGCGGGACCGCTTCTGGCCAGCGCGTGGTGCGGTCCACCACTGTCAGGAGGTGCGTGCACCCCTGTGATGGCGGGAGGGGGCCCACGAGGTCCACGTGAACATGGTCGAACCTCTTAGCCGGAACACGAAATGGCTCCAAGGGAGCCTTCGTGTGTCTGTGTACCTTGGCTCGTTGGCACGCCATGCAGGCTGCAGCCCACTCTTTCACTTGTTTGCGTAGGCTCGGCCACACAAACTTCTCTCCCACCATTTTGACCGACGCGCGCACTCCTGGGTGTGCCAGAGTGTGAACCGACTCAAACACGCGGCGGCGCCATGCGACCGGGACCACCGGACACGGGCGACCCGTGGAGACATCGCAGATTGGGGGGGGGGGGGCGCCATCTTGCAGCACCCTGCTCTCCAGCCTTAACCCTGTTGTTCCAGACTGGAGCAAGCGCACGTCTGCATCGCTAATTTGCTCCGCAGCCATGGCTGCGTAATCTATCCCCATGCAGACCGGGGCCACCACGGTGCACGAGAGGCAGTCCGCCACCACATTCAGTTTACCCGACATATGTTGAATATCGGTAGTAAACTCTGAGATCGCGGCCAGCTGTCTCTGCTGCCGGCCCGACCACGGTTCTGAAACCTTGGCCATCGCGAATGTTAGCGGCTTGTGGTCCACGAACGCGGTGAAGCTGCGCCCTTCCAGCCAGAACTGGAAGTGGCGTATGGCCAGGTGGAGAGCCAGCAACTCTCTGTCGAACGTGCTGTATTTACGTTCGCTGTTGCGCAAAGTTCTGCTGAAAAAGGCGAGTGGCTTCCAAGCCCCGGCGACGCGCTGCTCCACGACAGCCCCTATGGCCACGTCTGAAGCGTCGGTGGTGAGCACTATGCGGGCCGCATTGGGTAGCGGTCGTGCGCTGTGGCGTTGTTCAACCTGCGGAAATCCCCGCACGGTCGCCACGATCCCTCAGCCTTAGGGACCATGTGTAGTGGGGATGCCCATGGGCTGTTCGAGCGCCTGATGATGCCTAACCTTTCCAGGTTGGCGAACTCCTCGCGCGCTATGGCCAGTTTAGCTGCGTCCAAGCGCCGAGGTCTTGCAAAAACGGGCGGCCCGGTGGTGGTGATAAAGTGCTCCACCCCGTGTTTAGCGATGGCTGCGGAAAACGTCGGGACTGTGAGTGCTGGGAACTGAGTGAGCAGTGTGTGGAACTTACCGCCTGTAGCTGTGACGTTGGCTTGTGCTGTTGGCCTGGTCACTCGAGCTATACAAGGGAGAGAGTCAAAGGACAGTGCATTAACCAGGCGCCTGTTAGCAACATCAACCAGTAAACCATGTGCACACAGAAAATCAGCCCCCAGGATATGGTAATTCAGTGCTGCTACAACAAAAGTCCACTCATATGTACGGCCGTGTAGAGATAAGAGCAGAGTCCTCTCACCAAAGGTCTTAATATCCGAGCCGTTTGCTGCTAACAGCCTTGCTGCCGCTAGGTCCTGCCAGCCGGTCAGCGTAGGTCGGCAAGATGAAACTCTTCTGGGCTCCGGTGTCCATGAGGAAATGCCTCCCCGAGCGTGCGTCCGTCAAGTAGAGCAGCTTGTTCTCTTCACCGAGGGTCGCAGCTGCTACCGACCCCCGGCCTTGTTGTTTCCCGAGCGCTTGAATTGGCACGGGGGCGCACATCTGCGTGCCTTCTGTCCGAAGCGGCGGTGGTAGAAACAGAGCGTGTCTCTCTGGCGCTCCTTGGCCCCCGCTGCTGCTACCGTCGGTGGCTCCTCGCCTCCTCTGGTCGTCTCGCTGGGCTCCGCCGCTGCCGCGTTGACTGTGATCGCCCTGGTGGTGAGGATGATCCGGTCTGCCTCCTGGGCTAGCGCACGGTAGTCGCGCGCGGCCAGCAACGGCGAATTGGCCAGAACCGCTCTCGCCACTGTCGGAAGGTTCCGGAGGAAGAGGTGGGCAAACAGAAAGTGCCCGTTGTCCGTGCCCGTTAACGCCAGCATCTTCTCCATCAGGTCTACGGCTGAACCATCTCCTAACTCGGTCCGCGTCAGGAGCCTCTCCGCTCTCTCACAGTCCGAGAGCGTGTAGCACTGGATGAGCGCAGCCTTGAGCGCCTCATATTTGCTGCTGGCTGGTGGCTGATCAAGCAGGCTCGCTACCTGCTGAGCTGTGCAGGCGTCCAGCGCTGCGACCACATGGTAGACTCTGGTGTCGTCTGCCGTTACTCCCCGGAGGGCGAACTGGGCCTCAGTGAGGTGGAACCAAGAGCGCGGGTTGTGCTGCCAGAAATCCGGTAGCTTGACTGAAACCGCACACGTGTGGCTGGAGGTTCCAGTCCGGGCTGTCTGTGGGATGGCTGCCGCCTTGCTGTAGCTTCCTGACCGGGCCGGCTCCGGGGATCTTGCCTCGTGTTCCATAATACGTCTTGGGTCACCAATGTGGAGTGTGTAAATGAAGAGGCAGATTCATTTCAGATGATTTATTACACACTCACATCTCACAAGCAAAGAACAGACTGAACATTTCAGCAGGCACACTCCTCATGGCATTTCTCCACACACAGCATGACATTTGCATCACACTGCATTCAACCCCCTACGTCCTTGACTCCTTCCTGCTGTCTCACCAGTAATCTCCTGAGTATTGTTCTCCCATGTTTATCCACTGTCTCTTGTCTGAGATGCTAAATAATCTGGCTCCCCCAAGGTGCTAAATTGTAACCTTTTCCAGACTGATAGATGTCAGTTACTTTGTTTCTCATTTATTCCTGAATTTCTTTGGATTACAGCATGATGTCTAGCTTTTGAGGATCTTTTAGTCTACTTCAGTTTTTCAGGCAGGTCCTATTTAAGTGTTTCTTGATTGAGAACAGGTGTGGCAGTAATCAGGCCAGGGTATGGCTAGAGAAATTGAGCTCAGCTTTCCAAAGATATGATAAACCACAGTTAATTTATGTTTTAACGGGGGGGGGGGGGGGGATCATTTTTTCACACAGGGCCATATAGGTTTGGATTTTTTTTTTAACCCTTAATAATAAACACCTTCATTTAACAACTGCATTTTGTGGTTACTTGTGTTATCTTTGTTTAATATTCAAATTTGTTTGATGATCTGAAACATTTAAGTGTGACAAACATACAAAAAGATGAGAAACTAGAAAAGCACTCAGAGAGCGCATACCTCCGCCAAGGCTCCTTCCGTTTGTCATGGATCACTTCCAAAATGTAATGGGTTTGTGTGTAGGCCTATAGCCACTTGTGGTGAAAATGGCATCAAAGTCTGGCCATCAGTTTTGGAGTATTGTTGCTAACACACTGTGAGAAGATAAGAGCCTTGGCTGAGGTATGGATTCTCAGATCATCACCAAAATATAATGGGTTCCACTCTAGCCCAAGAACTACCTCTGGTGAAAATTTCATCCAAATCCATCCAGTAATTTTTGTGTAATCCTGCTGCACAAAAAACCCCAAAGCCCTTGGTGGAGGTATGCACTCTCAGATCATCACCAAAATCTAATCATCTGTTCCCTGTACCATTACACACCTTTCCTGAAAATTTCATCAAAATCCGTTCATAACTTTTTGAGTTATGTTGGTAACAGACAGACAGACAAACCCCGGTAAAAACATTACCTCCTTGGCGGAGGTAATCAGGAAGGGGGCAAACACTTTTTTACACCACTGTAAATGGACAATATGGCAATATAACTACATTATATAACTACGTTATAATAATAATAATAATGATAAGACCAGCCTCATATGTCCTGCCCTTCCTTAATTCTGATTGGCTGTGCAGAAGGGTCTGACATTGACGAGCGTAGCTGTACAGTAGTCTGACAAATTGAATTGGACTTTTTTCAGCCCTGAGCACCGCGACAAAAAGCAGCCACCACTCAAACCGTTTAAGCGCCAAGGGCGCTCAGTGCTATAAGTGCTGGACTAACTAGAGAATGAATAGAAAATAGTTGCCCACAGCAGGAAAAATGAGTTTGGTGGACATGCCCCCTAATAATTTTTCTGCAATGTTTGGCTTCCAGGTTGCCGAGGTGCATGGCCCTATGGCGTGACCATGCACGTAACTGAGTGGACACGTCTTAAAGGGACAGTACATCAAAAATGACGTGGGCTACATTGACAATTGGAGCTCATTTTGGGGAAAACCTGGTCTTATGAGACGAGACAGCATTCATCCCACTTTGGATGGTGCTTCTCATTTATCTAACAATCTGGCATCTTTTTTATCCAAATTTCCAAAACCTTGACTACTCAGAGTTGGGACCAGGAAGCAGAGTCTTACACGCCTCTCTGCAGCTCGTCTTCATCCGCCACCCCTCAACTTAGCCCCTATCTTCCCCATCAGAGAATCATTGTCTGCTCCCTCCAAAGTAAATAAAAATATAATATATAAGCATCCCAAAGTGATTAAGCAAAATATTGGTAAAACTCAAATTAAACATAAAGCCTCTAAATTGAATGATTTGGCCTCTGTTCCTCCTCATAATTTAAAAATTAAATGTGGTTTATTAAATATTAGGTCTCTAACTCCCAAGTCTCTGTTAGCCCATGATCTGTTAATTGATCATCAGATTGATTTAATATCCCTTACAGAGACTTGGGTAGGGCAAGAGGATTATGTTGGTTTAAATCAGGGATGTCCAAACTACGGCCCGCGGGCCAACTGCGGCCCGCGGTCCATTTTTAAGTGGCTCGCAAGAATTTTTTTAAATAGAATAGAATATGGCCCACACTTCAACTTTTGCCTGAGTGTATTGCACTTCTTAGTTTTAACACCAGGGGGAGCTACTGTTGATCAAGGCAGTTGCTCCACCAAAAAGGACAATCACAGAAAAATTTACCCCAAGTTACTCAACATGGCAGAACCAAAGAAGCGAAAGGTAGAAAGTGCGTGCAGAAAATTTCAGACACGGTGGGAGAGTGAATATTTCTTCAAAGAGTTCAAGGGAAAGTGTGTCTGTTTGATCTGCACTGAAACTGTGGCAGTTATGAAAGAGTATAATGTACGACGTCATTATGAAACTAAACATCAGGCCTATGCATCCTACACTGGTGCTGAGCGAGAGCAGAAAGTAAAGCAAATGGTAGCTATCCTGCAGGGTCAGCAACAGTATTTTTTTCGTGCTCAAAAAGTCCAGGAAAAGGCTACAATAGCCAGCTATGAGGTCGCCCAACTCATCGCAAGACATGGCAAGCCTTTTTCAGATGGAGACTTGATAAAACACTGCCTCGTTAAAGTCGCTGAAATAATGTGCAGGACTTCAACAACGTCAGCATGTCCAGAAATACAGTTGCGCGACGCATTGAAGACTTGTCAGCCATCCTTCGGTCCAAAGCGCAGCATCACTGCTCCCACTGAGTGCAAAGCCGTTCCCATTTTAGGTGAGTAAAAATATATTCCACAGTACCCGTGTGTTAATAAGCATGCATGTGCAGGTACACATGCGACAAATATCAATAATGCGCATCAATTCTGTCGCTACCCTGCTTTTGCGCACCACTTTCTTATATGCGTTTTTCTTGTTAACTCACAGAGTACACACCGTTGTGCACAGCGCACACACTGCGCACGCAAAGTCAGCTGATCTCATCTGATGCAGATTTGCTCCTTGATCAAGTGACATTTGTCCGGATTTTTGGCACGAGTGGCGTCGGATCAGCACCGCGGCTGGATGGACCGATTTACATACCCAGCGCAGCTGATACTCACCAGAATAATTTACTAAAATTATATGCACTCCTGTTATTAAGTCCAGTTCAGTCTGTTAATGTTGATAACCATTTCAAACGAACGTTAATAGGTGTGTTGCTAAGCCTAATTGTTTTTTCTCTGTACTGTAAATCTTCTGTCTAAGAAGAAATCTGAGGCTGCTGTTCTGAGAATGAGCTACCAAAGCTTTTTCTGAATAAATCAGTAAAGATCCATTTATGGAAAGCTGTGATGAAGGCAGTTTTGTCTTTAATTATATTCAACAATATAACATATTTGTCCACTTTTAATTGATTTTTCTAACTTTAATACACTAAAGTTAAGGCTATATACATAATTTCTAGTAAGTGGCCCAGCCCCTTCTATATTTTTATGTATGTGGCCCTCAGTGAAAAAAGTTTGGACACCCCTGGTTTAAATGAATCAACTCCCTCTAGTTATTTAAACTGTCAAAATCCCAGAAGTTCTGGTCGTGGAGGAGGAGTAGCAACAATTTACCATTCCAAATTACTAGTTAATGTAAAGCAAAAAACATGTTATAATTCCTTTGAGGGCCTGGTCCTCAGTATTGGGCACTTTAGCAATTTTAGGTTAAACCCAATTTTATTTGCCATAGTTTATCGTCCCCCATCAACCTACTCAGAATTTTTATCCGAATTTGCTGATTTCTTAGCTGATTTAGTGCTGAAATCTGATAGAATAATTATAGTAGGGGACTTTAATATGACATAACGTTCGGCTCAGGAGACGCACACACACAGGCTCAGAGTAGTTCAAACTGTTTATTAACAACAGGGATGTTTGGGTGCGTGTCTGCGGAATGTTAATGTGTTGGTGGTGGCGTCTGCTTCGGACCCAGAGGCAGGAGACCGTTCAGCCGGCAACCCTATGGGAGAAATCAGACACAGGGTGATGAGCACACACCAACACGGGAGGAGAATAGGCGAGGGAGAGAAGCTTACTTGTTTGGGCAGATGACTGGCGCTTCAAGGATGGAAGCCCGGGAGACAGCCACCTGCAGGGCTCGGTGCAGCAGCGAGGAGAGACGAGGGACGGGATTGTCCGCCGCCGAGGAATCCACCTGTGCACAGGGGAGCAGACTGGAGAGATGAGGTAAGTGAACTTCTTACCGGAGATGAGGATGCTGAAGAGAATGTGGTAGAAGTCCATACAAAGGAAATGAAGTCTACGGCTTCAGGCCGACGCTCAGGGCGAGGCGGCTTTTATCCTTCGCCGCTGACGAGTAGCAGGTGCGTGAGCAGGTGGCGCCGCTGATGAATGGCGCGGCGTGACAGTACTCCCCCCTCTAGCAGCGCCTCCTGGCGATGGCTTATCCGGGTGCGCTCGGTGGAAGTCCGCGTTGAGCGATGGGTCCAACACAAACGACGGGGGCACCCACTGTCGATGCTCGGGCCCATAGCCCTCCCAGTCCACCAAGTATTGCAACCCACGACCCCGGCGCCGGGAGTCCAGGATGGAGGAGGCGGACCAGGCCGGATGGCCACCAATCATCCGGGGCGCGGGTTGCGCTGCAGGAGGAGGGCAAAGGGGGTCAGTAACCGCCAGTTTCACCTTCGACACGTGGAAAGTAGGATGAATGCGGAGGGAGGGGGGAATAGCCACGCGCACAGCCACCGGGTTGATGATCCGGGTGATGGGGTAGGGACCCATGAAGCGCTGTGCCAGCTTTCTCCTCTCGCCTTTTAGAGTGACGTCCTGGGTGGAAATGTAAACAAGCTGCCCAACTCTGTACGCCGGGGCAGGTCTCCTACGCCGGTCCGCCACAGTCCTGTTGCGCTCCGCTGTGCGCAATAGCGCATGGCGCGCGGCAGCCCAGGTGGAGCGGAACTGCCTGAGATGGGCCCTAACTGACGGGACAGTTACCTCACTCTCCTGCTCCGGAAACAGCGGGGGGTCGTAACCCAGGGACGCTTTGAAGGGGGACATCCCCGTAGCAGAAGAGCGAGCGGTGTTGTGGGCATATTCAACCCAGGCAAGATGGTTGCTCCAGGACGCGGGTTTGGATCTGGACACACAGCGGAGCGCAGCCTCCAGCTCCTGGTTGGTCCTCTCACACTGCCCGTTGGATTGGGGGTGATGGCCGGAGGAGAGGCTCACCTTGGCTCCGATGGCGTTGCAGAAAGACCTCCAAACCTCAGATGAAAACTGGGGGCCCCGGTCCGAGACCACGTCCACCGGAATCCCATGCAGCCTGACCACGTGTTGGACGAGGAGGTCCGCCGTCTCCAGGGCAGTAGGGAGGCCTCGCAGGGGGACGAAGTGCACGGCCTTGGAGAAGCGGTCCACGATGGTCAGGATGGTGTCATAGGAGTTGGAGATGGGGAGTCCGGTGACGAAATCCAGAGCGATGTGCGACCAGGGCCTGCCAGGGACGGGCAGGGGCTGGAGCAGACCCGCTGGAGGGGCATTTCCCGACTTGCAGGTGGCACAGATTGGGCAAGCCCGGGCGTAGCGGGCTGCATCCCTCCGCAGGCCTGGCCACCAAAAGGACCGTTGGAGGAGATCTATCATCCGGGAGGTGCCAGGGTGACAGGTGAGCTTGGAGGTGTGGAGCCAGTGGATGACCTCTCCTCGGACCGCGGATGGCACGAACAGCCTCCCCTCCGGTCCGCCGCCAGGGTCAGGTTCCACGTCCTGTGCCTTCCGGATCTTGCTCTCAATGTCCCACGAGATGGCTCCCACGACGCACGACCTGGGCAGGATGGAGTGGGGCGCCTCCTCCGACTCCACGGGGGCGAACTGCCTGGAGAGGGCGTCAGGCAGGACGTTCTTAGAGCCAGGCCTGAAGGTGATGGAAAATTGGAACCTGGCGAAGAACAGAGACCAGCGCGCCTGGCGGGCGTTCAGGCGCTTGGCAGACCGTAAGTATTCCAGGTTCTTGTGGTCCGTGAGGACCACAAACGGCAGGCTTGCCCCCTCCAACCAGTGGCGCCACTCCTGCAGGGCGAGCTTGATGGCCAAGAGCTCTCTGTCCCCCACATCGTAGTTTCTCTCCGCCGGGGACAAGCGCCGGGAGAAGAAGGCGCACGGTCGCTTGGCGCCATCGTCCGGTGACCGCTGGGACAGCACTGCTCCCACTCCCGTGTCCGAGGCGTCTACCTCTACAATGCACTGCAGCGCGGGGTCGACCTGGCGAAGGACCCGGGAGGAGGAGAATTCC
The DNA here is from genome assembly GCA_020510985.1 of Pholidichthys leucotaenia. Classification (NCBI taxonomy): domain Eukaryota; kingdom Metazoa; phylum Chordata; class Actinopteri; order Cichliformes; family Pholidichthyidae; genus Pholidichthys; species Pholidichthys leucotaenia. The sequence continues at coordinate 283,882,385 of CM035848.1, read as the reverse complement.
GCCTTCAGCGCCTCAAAGGCGGCAGCGACCTCTTTGGTCCACCGGAACGGGACCTTCGGGGACGTGAGGCGGGTCAGCGGTCCCACGATGGCACTGAAGTTGGGGACAAAGCGGCGGTAGAAATTGGCGAAGCCAACAAATTGCTGCACCTGTTTCCGAGATGCAGGTGTGGGCCATTCCACCACCGCCTTTACCTTCTCTGGGTCGGGGAGCACCTTATCGTGGGCGATGATGAACCCCAGGAAGGATGTACTCCTGGCGTAAAATTCACACTTTTCCGCCTTAACGTATAGACGATTCTCCAGCAGCCTTTGGAGGACCCGCCTCACGTGGACCTGGTGCTCATCCCTGGACTTGGAGAAGATGAGAATATCGTCCAGGTAGACGAACACGAAAAGGCCAATGAAGTCCCGGAGGACGTCATTAATGAGGCGCTGGAAGACTGCAGGAGCGTTGGTCAACCCGAACGGCATCACCAGATATTCAAAGTGGCCGTTCGGGGTACGGAAGGCCGTTTTCCACTCATCTCCCTCCCGGATCCGGACGAGGTGGTAAGCGCTGCGTAGGTCCAGCTTGGTGAACCAGGTCGCCCCCTGGAGGGAGTGGAAGGCAGTGTCCATGAGAGGCAGGGTGTAACGGTCCCTCTCCGTGATATTGTTGAGGGCCCGGTAGTCGATACAAGGGCGGAGGGACCCATCCTTTTTCCCCACGAAGAAGAACCCTGCCCCCACGGGTGACGATGATGGGCGGATAATCCCAGCACTCAATGATTCCTTCAGGTAGGCGTTCATCGTCTCCTTCTCCGGCGCAGACAGGCTGTAAAGGCGACCAGAGGGTAAGGGAGCCCCCTGGCGGAGGTTGATGGCGCAGTCATAGGGCCGATGAGGGGGAAGAGACATAGCTTTCGCTTTGCTGAACACTATACCCAGGTCGTGAAATTCTGGGGGCACCAGAGACAGGTCCGGGGGTGCAGCGTCCGTAGCAGGGGGAGGAGTGGACGAAGAGCAGGCAGCGGACTGAAGGCAGGTGCCCATACAGAACGTACTCCATGCCGAGATCCCAGCTGATTTCCAATCCAGGACCGGATTGTGAAGGCGGAGCCAGGGATACCCCAGGATGACGGGCGACACAGAGTTGGGAAGGACGTAAAAGGTCATTTCCTCCCGGTGGTTTCCCGAGATGATGACCGGTAGGGGAACAGTTTGATGTGTCACTCTCCCGAGGGTGGCACGGGAGAGGTGGATTAGGGAGATGGGAGTGTTGAGTGCCTGGCAGCGGATGCCCAATCGGGTTGCCAGGCTTTGTGAAATGAAGCTGCCTTCTGCGCCCGAATCCACCAGTGCGTGGGTGAGGTGCCCAGTAGGGTTATGGCAGAAACGGATGGGCAGCTTCAATTGAGAAGGTGATCCTAACCGATTGACATCCGCGAGGCTTCCAACAGTGACTCGCGGACCCCACCGACTGGCTTTCCGTGGACAACGCTCCACGGTGTGTTGGTCGCCTCCGCAATACATGCAGAGGCCCAACTCACGGCGGCGTTGTTTCTCCACAGGGGAAAGTTTAGTCCAGCCCGTCACCATTGGCTCCGACTCCTCGGGGCGCGATGCTGGCGGCGCCGCCAGGGGGCGAGCTTGGAACAGGTGCGGCGAGGCTCCACGAGGGCGAGAAGAAGAAGACCTCCGCCCCGAGGAGCGCTCGCGCAGCCTGTTATCCAAACTTATCGCTAAGGATGTCAGCTCCGCTAGCGTCCCAGGGATATCCCGACCAGCCAGTTCATCCCTCAGATCACTATTGAGGCTGCGGAGGAACAGGCCACAGAGGGAGCGTTCCTCCCAGCCCAATTCCTCCGCCGCTACCCGGAAGTCGACCGAGTGGTCCGCTGCCGACCGGCTTCCCTGCTGGAGAGCGAGAAGCCGATCGACCTGGACCGTTTCGGTTTGTGAGTGGTCAAAGACCTCCAGAAAGCGCCTCACGAATTGGTCATAGGTGAGGGTGGCATAACTGGGCCTCGCCATTACGGCGTAGGTCCAGGTTAACGCACGCCCCTCCAGAAGATTCCCTATGTAACCAATTCGGCTGTGATCCGAGGGAAAATCTCCGGGCACACGGTGGAACACGGACTCACACTGCATAATAAACCCCCGCGCTCCGCCGAGCTTACCGCTAAAGCGGGCGGGGGTCGGAATCGGCGTGAGCCGAACCGGTGCCACTGGAGCCGGCTGGACGGCCGCTGGAACAGCAGGAGCCGCGCCACCCTGGTGAGTCGGGAGGAACGGCTGTTGGGGGTCCAAGCGGTTCAATCGGTTAGTCAGTTCTAATAATTGATGAAGAACCACCTGTTGCTGATAAACAATCTGATCCACCCGAGCCTCGAGGATGGTAAACCGGTGTGCGAGCCCGCCGTCCGCCGAGCCGCTCTGCTGAAGCCGTACTGACATAACGTTCGGCTCAGGAGACGCACACACACAGGCTCAGAGTAGTTCAAACTGTTTATTAACAACAGGGATGTTTGGGTGCGTGTCTGCGGAATGTTAATGTGTTGGTGGTGGCGTCTGCTTCGGACCCAGAGGCAGGAGACCGTTCAGCCGGCAACCCTATGGGAGAAATCAGACACAGGGTGATGAGCACACACCAACACGGGAGGAGAATAGGCGAGGGAGAGAAGCTTACTTGTTTGGGCAGATGACTGGCGCTTCAAGGATGGAAGCCCGGGAGACAGCCACCTGCAGGGCTCGGTGCAGCAGCGAGGAGAGACGAGGGACGGGATTGTCCGCCGCCGAGGAATCCACCTGTGCACAGGGGAGCAGACTGGAGAGATGAGGTAAGTGAACTTCTTACCGGAGATGAGGATGCTGAAGAGAATGTGGTAGAAGTCCATACAAAGGAAATGAAGTCTACGGCTTCAGGCCGACGCTCAGGGCGAGGCGGCTTTTATCCTTCGCCGCTGACGAGTAGCAGGTGCGTGAGCAGGTGGCGCCGCTGATGAATGGCGCGGCGTGACATAATATACATGTGGATGTAGATAGTGACTGCCTTAATGTGGCATTTAATTCAATATTAGACTCGATTGGGTTTTCTCAGAAAGTAGGAAATTCTACTCATTACCTCCACCATACATTGGACCTTGTTCTGACATATGGCATAGAAATAGAAAATCTTGTAGTGTCTCCTCATAACCCTGTACTGTCAGACCATTGTCTGTTAACCTTTGATTTTACTATTTCTGACTATTTGGCTCCTAAAGAAAAATATTATCACAGTAGATGCCTCTCAGATGATGCTGTTACCAAATTTATGCAGATTGTTTCCTCTATGCCATGTGTCAACACAACGGAAATAAGCTATAGACAGCTTGCTCCTTCTGTAATTGATAACATGGTGGATAGTGTTCCAGCTTCTCTGCATCAGACTCTAGACTTGGTGGCCCCCTTAAAAAAGAAAAAGTCTAATCAGAGATTTCTAACTCCTTGGTTCAACACAGAAACTCGTAGCTTAAAACAGAAGACTCGTCAATTAGAAAGAAAATGGCGCTCCACTAATTTAGATGAAATCTATTTAGCTTGGAGAAATCATCTTTTAATCTATAAAAAATCTCTTAGAAAAGCTAGAACGAGTTATTATTCTGCATTAATAGAAGAGAACAAGAATAATCCCAGGTTTCTTTTCAGCACTGTAGCCAGGTTGACAAAGAGTCAGGACTCTGTCAATCCTAGCATTCCCTTAGAGCTTACTAGTCAGGACTTTATGAACTTTTTCAATAATAAAATTTCATCCATCAGAGATAAAATCAATCAGATTCTTCCCACAGTTAACTTAAATACTGTAACTACTACAACTCCTTCAATTGATGTCTGTCTTGATGAGTTTACTCCAATCGACCTTTGTGAGTTAGACAAAACAGTTTCCTCATCCAAACCTTCAACTTGTCTTTTAGACCCTATTCCTACCAGGTTATTTAAATAAGTCTTCCCACTTATTGGTAGCTTTATTCTTCATATAATCAATTCTTCATTAACTTTAGGCCATGTACCGCAGGCTTTTAAAACAGCTGTAATTAAACCCTTACTCAAAAAGCCAACGCTAGATCCAGGAGCTTTAGCTAACTATAGACCAATCTCTAATCTCCCTTTCATTTCAAAAATCTTAGAAAGAGTTGTTGCTACGCAATTATTTGACCACCTGCAGGGAAAGGGTGTACTTGAAGAGTTTCAATCTGGGTTTAGAATCCATCATAGTACTGAAACAGCCTTAGCGAAGGTCACTAACGACCTCCTCATCGCATCTGATAATGGACTGGTTTCTGTACTTGTCCTTTTAGACCTTAGTGCAGCTTTTGATACTATCGATCATAATATTCTACTTGATAGATTAGAACACTATGTTGGACTTAATGGAACTTCGTTGCAGTGGTTTAGATCTTATTTATCTGATAGGTTCCAGTTTGTTCATATAAATAATGAGTTTTCTTTCAACTCAAAGCTTAGTCATGGAGTTCCACAGGGATCTGTGCTAGGCCCTACTCTTTTTAGTTTATATATGCTTCTGTTAGGCAACATTATTAGAAAGCACTGTATACATTTTCATTGTTATGCAGATGACACACAATTATACCTGTCAATGAAGCCAGATGATAGTAATCAATTAGCCAAGTTAGAAGCCTGTCTTAAGGAAATCAAAGCTTGGATGACTTGTAATTTCCTGCTATTAAATTCAGATAAGACTGAAGTCATTCTTGTTGGTCCAAAAAACCTTAGAAATACCTTTCCAAATCAAACTTTCAGTTTGGATGCGGTTACTCTTTCTCTTAATAGCTCTGTGAGGAAGCTTGGAATTATTTTTGATCAAGATCTGTCCTTCAATTCACATATTAAATTTGTTTCTAAGACTGCCTTCTATCATTTGCGTAATATTGCCAAGATTAGGAGCATCTTGTCTCAGAGTGATGCTGAGAAACTGATCCACGCCTTTGTTTGCTCGAGATTAGATTATTGTAATTCTTTATTATCAGGCTGTCCTAAAACATCTTTAAAAAGTCTTCAGCTGATCCAAAATGCTGCAGCAAGAGTTTTAACAGGTACTAGAAAGAGAGATCATATCTCTCCGGTTCTGGCCTCCCTTCATTGGCTTCCCATAGAGTTTAGAATTAAGTTTAAAATCCTTCTTCTTACTTACAAAGCTCTAAACAATCAGGCTCCTTTTTATTTAAAAGATCTGATACTACCGTATTATCCTAACAGAGCATTATGCTCCCAAAATGCAGGATTACTTGTAATACCTAGAATCTCCAAAAGTACAATGGGAGGCAGAGCCTTCAGTTATCAGAATCAGAATCAGAATCAGGTTTATTGCCATTGTTCATGTAGTACACAAACTAGGAATTTGTCTCGGTACAATGCTGCAACATTAAACATGATAAGATAAGAGAAATAAACTATACATGTAATAAAGTGTAGGATAAGATTAAGTGATACTGGTCAACAGTTAAAATATATATTAGCCAGCAGCAGATACTGTGGAGAACTATATAGTGCAGTCGGTAATGCAGGAAGAAAACAGTGATGATTGACATGAGTCTGGTTGAGCTGCTGTACATGGTGCACGAGAGTCACTTAGTGTTCAGCAGTCTAATGGCAGAGGGGAAGAAGCTGTTCATGTGACGGGAGGTTTTAGTCTGGATGGACCGAAGTCTTCTACCAGAGGGGAGGGGGGCAAACAGTACGTGACCAGGGTGTGAGGGATCGGCTATGATCCGGCCAGCACGCCTCCGGGTCCTGGAGATGTACAGATCCTGGAGAGAAGGGAGCTTGCAGCCGATCACCTTCTCAGCAGTGCGCACGACGCGCTGCAGCCTTAGTCTGTCCCTGGCAGTGGCTCCTGCGTACCACACGGTTATGGAGGTGGTGAGGATGGACTCGATGATGGCTGTGTAGAACTGCACTAACATCTTGGTGGGTAGCTTGAGCTTCCTCAGCTGCCGCAGGAAGAACATCCTCTGCTGGGCTTTTTTGATGAGTGAGCTGATGGTCAGCTCCCATTTGAGGTCCCTGGTGATGGTAGTGCCTAGGAAGCGGAAGGAATCAGCAGTGGTGATGGGAGAGCCTGAGAGGGTGAGGGGGGGCAGAGGAGTAGTGACTTTCCTGAAGTCTACAATCATCTCCACTGTCTTCAGAGCGTTCAGCTGCAGGTTGTTATTGCTGCACCAGGACGCCAGCTGGGCCACCTCTCTCCTGTAGGCGGACTCGTCGCCGTTGGAGATGAGCCCGATGAGGGTGGTGTCGTCCGCAAACTTGATCAACTTGACAGACTGGTGGCTGGAGGTGCAGGAGTTGGTGTAAAGGGAGAAGAGTAGGGGGGAAAGTACACAGCCCTGGGGTGATCCGGTGCTGATGCTAGTATAGTCTGAGACAGTCTTTCCCAGCCGCACATGCTGCCTCCGGTCCGTCAGGAAGTCGATGATCCACCTGCAGAGGGAGTCAGGCACGTTGAGCAGGGACAGCTTGTCCCGGAGCAGAGCGGGGCGGATGGTGTTGAATGCGGAGCTGAAGTCCACAAACAGGATCCTGGCGTAGGTTCCCGGGGAGTCCAGGTGCTGCAGGATGGAGTGGAGGGCCAGGTTGACTGCATCGTCTACAGACCTGTTGGCTCGGTAGGCAAACTGCAGCGGGTCCAGGAGAGGGGTGGTGATGGACTTGAGGTGGGACAGGACCAGGCGTTCAAAGGACTTCATGACTACAGAGGTGAGCGCTACAGGTCTGTAGTCATTAAGTCCAGTGATCCGTGGCTTCTTGGGGACAGGGATGATGGTGGAGGATTTGAGGCAGGATGGCACGTGGCATAACTTAAGGGAGGTGTTAAAAATGTCTGTGAATACAGGAGCCAGCTGTTTCGCACAGAGTCTCAGGGTGGAGGGAGACACGCCGTCTGGGCCGGGGGCCTTGCGCGGGTTCAGTCTGGAGAACTGTTTGAGCACATCCTGCTCACTGATGATAAGGGGAGGGGGGGAGGTGGGGGGGGGTGCCTTAAATGAAGTAGCGAATGTGGAGGCTGTGGAGCTGGAGGGAGGGGGGGAGTTGGACACAGATGACGAGGTGTCAAAACGGGCATAGTGTTGGGACAGTCTCTGACAAAGGGCTTTGTCATCCTGACCTTTAGGAGCCTGAGGCCGATAGTTGGTGATCTGCCTCAGTCCTCTCCACACGGAAGCCGAATCATTAGCAGTGAACTGCTGCTGGAGTCTCTCTGAGTACACAGATTTAGCCCTCTTCAGCTCTCTGTTAAACTGGTATTTAACCTCCCTGTAGCAGTCCCTGTCTCCACTTTTCAGCGCTGCTTCCTTCTCCTTCCTGATCTGTCTGAGCTTAGCTGTGAACCAGGGTTTGTCATTAGAGTAACTCACCCTGGTGCGTGATGGAAGAATGTTCTCTTCACAAAAGTGGATATATGAGTTCACAGTGTCCGTGTACTCATCCAGATCATGCGTGGCTCCTTTAAGCATGCCCCAGTCAGATATTTCCATGCACGTTTCCAGCTTCTCCTCAGCATCACTGGTCCGTATCTTCGTAGTGCTCACAACAGGTTTAGTGAGCTTCAATCTCTGTCTGTATGTGGGAATGAGGTGAACCATCACGTGATCAGATAATCCCAGCGCAGCTCGAGGGACAGCGCGATATGCATCTTTCACTGTGGTGTAACAGTGATCCAGTGTGTTTAATCCTCTGGTGGGGCATTTAATAAACTGTTTGTAGCGGGGGAGATCGTGGCTCAGATTGCACTGATTAAAGTCGCCAGCCACAATAATCAGCGAGTCTGGAAAACTCCGCTCTGTGTGTTGAATGTGATCCGCGAGCACGCGCTGAGCTTCGCGCGTGTCCGCGTCGGGAGGGGCGTACACAGCGATCATTATGAAAGAAGCAAACTCCCGCGGGGAATAGAAGGGCTTGCAATTGATAACAAGAAATTCCAAGGCAGGAGAACAGTGTTTGGAAATTACCGTTACATCAGAGCACCAGCTACAGTTGATGTAGAAGCAGACACCGCCTCCTGTGGTCTTGCCGGAAAGCTCTGTGTCACGATCAGCACGGAAGAGCTGGAAGCCGTCGAGGCGCAGCGCGCTGTCCGGTATATTTTCCCGGAGCCAGGTCTCAGTAAAGCAGAGGACAGCTGAGGAGGCGAGGTCCTTAAAACGCATCAGCAGTCTCAGTTCATCCACCTTGTTAGAGAGAGAGTTGGTATTGGACAGAAATATGCCAGGCAGCGCCGTTCGCGAGCCTCTCCTGCGAAGTCGTACGAGAGCGCCCGCTCGTCTTCCTCTCTTCCGCCGTCTCACTTTCCGAGCCAAACAATAAACCAGATCGGCGGCAGGGGCTAGAAAAACTGGGAGGAGGTCCGTGGGGGTCAAAGTCCTGATATTTAAAAGTTCTTCACGGGTATAAGTGCAAGCAGACACACAATTGACAAACAAAAACAAACAAAGAGCGCAGCGAAGCACCATGTCGACCGCTGTGGGCGCCATCTTGGATCGAAAGATCCAAGCTCCTCTCCTGTGGAACCAGTTGCCAATCTGGATTCGGGAGTCAGACTCGATCTCTGTTTTTAAGAATAGGGCTAAAACCTACCTTTTTGATATAGCCTACAATTAGGGAGGGATCATGTGTTTCTGAACCCTCCCTTAGTTATGCTGCTAATAGGTTTAGTCAGCCGGGGGACCTCCAGTAATGCACTGGGCCTCACTCCTTTCCTCACTCTCAATGAAATATTTTTTTTTTTGCTGGTCATTAACATTTGTTTGTTCTCTCCCATAGATTGAGTCCCCATCGTGCTGTTTGCTCTCTACATGTCTGTTCTTTTCATCTTCTCTGTCCCCTCACCCCCCAGCCAGTCGCAGCAGATGACTGCCCCTCCCTGAGCCTGGTTCTGCTGGAGGTTTCTTCCTGTTAAAAGGGAGTTTTTCCCTCTCCACCGTCGCCAAGTGCTTGCTCACAGGGGATCGCCTGATTGCTGGGGTCTTTCTGCAACTGTGGGGGTTCCCCCTACAGTTGATAGTGCTATGAGATGACTGTTGTTGTGAAATGGCGCTATATAAATAAAGTTGAATTGAATTGAAAAGCACCAGAATATATAAAACAATATTCAAAATATTCCTGCATCCACATCGTGATCCGAATCACCACCAGAATCTAATCACTGGTTCGCCGTGTCATTACACACCTTCCCTGAAAATTTCATCAAAATCCGTTCTTAACTTTTTGAGTTATATTGATAACAGACAAACCAACCAACTCTTATGAAAACATTACTTCCATTCTCCTTTGGTGGAGGTAATGAATTTTTTTTTTCAATTATAATAAAAATAAGTAGACTTAAAATGAATGCAAAATTAATTCAAAGAAACTTGAAGAAGTTGGACATAGACAGGAGTTCCTGGCAGCGGAAGGCTAAGGACAGAGCTGCGTGGAGGAATCTGATCAGACCTAAATGAAACGGTCATGTCTCCCACGACAGACTGCTATGATGATGATGACCTCCGTCCTCCCTTGGTGGAGGTAATGAATTTTTTTTTTCAATTATAATAAAAATAACTAGACTTAAAATGAATGCAAAATTAATTCAATTTCTTTAATTTGGTGAATCTTCTCAGTCATCCAGGTGGGTAAGTATACTGTATGAAAGCTCAGTGAACTGGATTCAAGTATTTTTTACTTCTGAAATCTTTCACCATTCATTCAAATTCTATATGAATGCCAAGCAGCATATATGTGTAATTTTCTTCAAAATGCAGTGTTTTTTTATTTTAATTTAATTCAGTTGTATTATTTGTTTATTTATTGTATTTTTACACTATTATTTTACAAATTTAAATAGTGCTTATTTTGTTTATTTTTCAAAATTATGCTCGTTAGTATTACCATAGAATTTGGATGAATGGTGTAATATTTCAGAAGTAATACCACTTCTGTCGTCTGCGACGCCGCTGAGCTCACGCTGCACCAGAGTCAGTGAGTGCTTGACTGAGGCATCGCAGGGAGTCTTCTGCTCTGACATCTGATAGGCTGCCGTATTCATGTGACACAGCAGACCATCTCAAAAATATGCCTGGGCTGGTTTTCCACCGGTTTTCACACATAAATTTAATGCCTAAAACTCTCAGAAGTCAAAACAAATTGAACGTTTTGTATTAACATGGTGGTATCGTGATTAGGGGTGTTAGGGAAAAAAAATGGTTCGCATAAGAATCAAGATTCTCATTTTACACAATCCTGAATCAACTCACAAAAACTGAGAATCAGTTTTTTTTTTATTCCCCCCGTCAAGGGAGGAGGTAATGTTTTCGGTAGCATTGGTTGGTTGGTTTGTCTTTTACCAACATAACTCAAAAAGTTATGAACAGATTTTGATGAAATTTTCAGGAAAGGTGTGTAATGCCATGGTGAACAGATGATTAGATTTTGGTGATGATCTGAGAGTGCATACCTCCACCAGGGCCTTTGTTTATATTTGTGCAGCAGGATTACACAAAAACTACTAGATGGTTCTGGATGAAATTTTCACTAGAGGTGGTTCTTGGGCTACAGAGAAACCAATTACATTTTGGTGATGATCTGAGAATGCATACCTCATCCAAGGCTCTTATCTTCTCAGTGTGTTAGCAACAATACTCCAAAACTAATGGACAAACTTTATGCAATTTTCACCAGAAGTGGCTCTAGGCCTACACACAAACCCATTACATTTTGGAGGTGATCCATGACAAATGGAAGGAGCCTTGGTGGAGGTATTGCGCTCTCTTGAGTGCTTTTCTCATTTTTTTTTTTTTTTTTTTTTGGCGGTGGTACCGGTGTCCCGTCACGTGACATGTATTGGACACGTATTTCGTGATATGCAGTTACACACTGGCACTGCTGACGCAGGAGAACCATGCAGAGTAGCTTACTAGCTTGCAGCCGGATGCAACTGTCAGAATAAAGAAAAAATGGAGCAGCAAGAAATTCAGCCAATCCCATCTTCAATGAAGGCAAGTGACTGCATACAGTCAGGTAGCACTACTATTTAAATGGATGTTCAAAGTGTTTGTGATAGAATTTACTTTTGTTTTGTAATGAATAGCCTATATTTTTAGAATGCTGGAGGGCAACCAAACCAACACACTGTGTAAAAGCTGTTAGGAATTGTGATATGGTGAAAAGGAAAATTCATCCATCCATCCATCTACTTCTGCTTAATCCTTTTCGGGTCGGGGGGGTGCTGGAGCCTATCCCAGCATCTTTGGTTGAGAGGCAGGGTACACCCTGGACAGATCGCCAGTCCATCGCAGGGCCAACACAGACAGACAACCATTCACTCCCACAGTCATACCTAAGGACAATTTAGAATCCCCAGTTGATGTCAATTAACCTAACTTGCATGTGGGAGGAAACCGGAGAAATCCCGGAGTAAACCCATGCAGACACGGGGAGAACATGCAAACTCCATGCAGATCACTGTTGGTCAGGGGCTGGGATCAAACCCAGGATCCCCCAGCCAAGGGTGAGTTGCTGTGCTGCCACAGTGCTAACCACTCCACCACCGCGCTGCCGGAAAAGGAAGGAAATTTTTCAAAATTGAGTTCACTTGCGTACAATTTCATTTTTGAAACTCACAAGTTTTCAAGAAATAAAAAAGCAGTTACTAACCTAAGCCTACTTTTTACATTTAACAGTATTTTATTGCAAATCAGTTATGTCATTTTTTAAAAATATAACCCCCTCCCCCCCAAAAAAAAATCAACACACTGTACTGTGCTTTCAATCTTACTTCAGCATTTTTTACAGTGCAGTGGACTTTTTTTCTGAGATTAGTGGGTTTTCATACTGAACTGAGAGCCAAATGTGGATCGAAAATTGTTCCAAACAGGAAAGCGATATTGAATCATGACAGCAAAAATTGGATTGAATCGTGCGACTTCTGAAGATTCACAGCCCTAATCACAATCGTCGGCCTCCGTCGGTCTATGATGACCATGGAAGAGAATCCTAAACGTCTACTCTGCTGGAACAGCACCGCCTGTGGCTGAACAGGCCGATGCGCGAATGGCAATCCCTGTCACACAGGTCGCACTTATGGGTGGTCTCCGTGCTGCTGGGTCTGTGGCGGTTCTTCCTGCGGGTCCTTTTTTCATCTGCTGTAGCAGTCAGTCTCTCTTCACCCGCCTTGAGCTGTCTGGTCAGGGTGCCTCTCCATTTGGAGCGGTCCGTTGCAAGGTCCCCCCAGCGCTCTGTGTTGATCTCCAGTGCCTTCATGTCTCTCTTGCAGACGTCTCTAAAGCGCAGCTGTGGGTGGCCAATGTCTCTCCTGCCAGTTGCCAGTTCTCCATAGAGGACGTCTTTGGGGATTCTGCCATCCTCCATACAGTGAACGTGGCCTAGCCAGCGGAGCCTGCGCTGCCTGAGTAGAGTGAACATGGAGGGAAGGCCGGCGCGGGACAGAACTTCTGTGTTGGGCACTTTGTCCTGCCAGGATATGTCCAGGATGTGGCGAATGCAGTGCAAATGGAAGGGGTTCAGTCTCTTTTCCTGCCGGGCGTATGTTGTCCACGTCTCACTCCCATAGAGCAGTGTGCTGATGACGCAGGCGTTGTACACTGCCATCTTCGTCTTGACAGAGAGTTTGGGATTCTCCCACACTCGTGTGGTGAGGCGAGCGAGTGTGAAGGCTGATTTTCCAATCCTCTTGTCGATCTCTGTATCAAGGGAGAGGTTGTTGCTGATCGTGGACCCCAGGTACGTGAACTGATTCACGACCTCCAGCTCGTAGTCGTCGATGGTGATGGTTGGTGGTTCTTCCGTGCCTTGTGCCAAGACGTTAGTCTTCTTCAGGCTGATGGTAAGCCCGAAGTCCTTGCATGCCTGGGAGAAGCGGTCCATCAGGGTCTGAAGCTCCTGCTGTGTGTGGGTTGCGACTGCAGCGTCGTCTGCGAACAGCATGTCTCTGATTAGAGCCTCGCGTACTTTGGTTCTGGCTTTCAGGTGGGCGAGGTTGAAAAGCCTGCCGTCAGATCTTGTGTGCAGGTAGATTCCCTCTGTTGCTGTGCTGAAGGCATGCCTCAGGAGCATAGCAAAGAAAATCCCAAAGAGGGTTGACGCAAGTACACAGCCCTGTTTCACTCCGCTGCGTATGTTGAATGGCTCTGAGACGTTGCCATCGTGCTGCACTATCCCCTGCATGTTGGTGTGAAACGATTCGATGAGGCTTTGCAACTTTGGGGGGCATCCTATCTTTGGCAGGATCTTGAAAAGGCCCTCTCTGCTGACCAGATCGAACGCTTTGGTGAGGTCGATGAAGGCGACGTACAGGGGCATGTTCTGTTCTCTGCATTTCTCCTGGAGTTGGTGGATGGAGAATATCATGTCTACCGTCGATCGCTCAGCGCGGAAGCCACACTGAAACTCGGGGTAGACGCGTTCGGCAAGCTTCTGTAGACGAACGAGAACAACTCGTGCGTAGACTTTGCCAACAACGCTGAGGAGGGAGATGCCCCTGTAGTTGTTGCAGTCACTTCTCTCCCCTTTGTTTTTGTAGAGGGTGATGATCTTGGCGTCCCTCATGTCCTGTGGTATGGCACCTTCCTTCCAACACTGGCAGAGGACGTCATGCAATGGCAGCAGTAGGGCGGTCTTTAAGTGCTTGATCAGGTCAGGGGGTATGCCGTCGTTGCCGGGTGCCTTGCCAGCGGCCAAGCTATCAATGGCCTTGCTGAGTTCGTCGATGGTTGGCTCGGCGTCAAGTTCGTCCATGGATGGCAGGCAGTCGATGGCATCAAGGGCTGATGGTGTCACGGTGTTCTGTTTGGAGTAGAGGTCGGAATAATGTTCCACCCATCTCTCCATCTACTTGTTCTTTTCTGTGATCATCCCCCCAGTGGAGGATTTGAGGGGGGCCGTCTTGCTCTGAGCCGGACCAAGTGCTTTCTTGATGCCATCGTACATACCACGGATGTTCCCTGTTATGGCAGCGGTTTGAATGTCTTGGCTGAGCTGAGTCCAGTACTCGTTGGCACAGCGCCGAGCAGTCTGCTGAACTTTGCTTCTCGCAGCCCTGAGAATCTGGAGATTCTTCTCGTTTGGGTACTTCTTGTACTCAGCAAGTGCTGAGCGCTTGGTTTCAATGACGGGGGTCATCTCGGTCAACTTGGCATCAAACCAGTCCTGTGACTTCGAGGTCTTCCTCCCAAAGGTAGCCAAGGCTGTGCGGTGGATGGTGTTTCACAGCTCTTCCCACTTCTGCTTTGCAGATTCTCCTTCTTGTGATACACCAAGTTCCTTCTCAAAGGTGGAGGCAAACTGCTCAACAAGTTCTGGTTGAGCCATCTTGCTGGTGTCAATCCGTGCCTTTCCAGGCTGTCTAGCACGATGGAATTTCTTCAGCTGCAGCTTGACCTTGCAACACACCAATGAATGGTCTGTGTCGCAATCTGCACTCTGGAACGAACGGGTGATTAGCACGTTCTTCAGTGAGGTGCGCCTGGTCAGGATCAAGTCCAGCTGGTGCCAGTGCTTTGAGCGCGGATGTTGCCAGGAAACCTTGTGTTGGGGCTTGGTCTTGAAGAACGAGTTTGTGATGCACAGATCGTGATATGTGCAGAACAAGAGCAGCCGCTGTCCGTTGTCATTCATTCTGCCCACGCCAAAAGGTCCAAGACAGGAGGGCCAGGAGTCGTGGTCAGCGCCCACTCTGGCATTGAAGTCTCCAAGGAGAATGAGTTGTTCAGAGTTGGGGATGATCCTGACAGTTGTTGCGAGATTCTCGTAGAACTCGTCTTTTGCCTCTGGTGTGGCTGTCAGTGTTGGGGCATACACACTGACGAGGGTGACTGGGCCTTGAGTGGTGTTCAGGCGGAGGGTGAGGAGTCGTGCAGAGCCAGTGCTGCCCAGGTCCACCATCTTCAGCAAGGTGTTCTTCACTGCGAAGCCCACTCCGTGTTCCCTGTGTTCGTCACTGCCCTTTCCCTGCCAGTAGAACGTGTAGTCCTTCTCTCTCAGTGTGCCTGCGTCAGCCAACCGTGTTTCCTGGAGAGTGGCGATATTCACTCCCAGTCTTTTCAGCTCATTATTGATGATGGCAGTCTTCCTGGTGTCGTTGATGTCCTTGAGGTTAGCAGCGAGTCCTGTCATCATAGTGCGGACGTTCCAAGTTCCCAGTTTTAGAGTTGGTCTCTTTTGTTTTATTGTCTTGCCTGGTGCTAAGGTTCTCAGCCTTCTGTTCAGACTTCTCCTCATCCCCATGCACCCAATGAGGAAAGCAAGCTGTGGCGGGACAACACCTTATTGGCTGGGGGCTGCCCAGCTTGAGGCGGGCGGTAGCTGTCCAGTGAGATCCGATGATCCCTCCCACCGTCGGGAACAACCCCTGGCGCCGCGCTCTACGCCAATTGAGCGGTGGCTTATAACCGGTAACTGTCATTCCCCGTGTTTTGTCTACGCCAAAGGCGAAGCTGGAGTGTCCTCTCCAGTGATCCGGTGTTCTACCTTCCAGCGTTGGGCGTTGGTAGGATTCAAGCCTGGGCAGGAAGATATAGAGGACAAGATGTTGCCCATGCAGCATGTCCCCCCTCTCCTCGTCATTGATGAATCCAAAGGAACAGCAGGGCTGCTACAGTTTGGCACCAGCGCCGTTGCAGGAGCTGCCAGAACGATGTTGAGCACAATATAGAACTGCCTTAGGGGCTCCGACTCCGGATTTTTCCTCAGGGTTGACTCCCGAAGCCTTTCCCGTGACCGGGTATGCCGCAAGGCAGCGGAGGTTTGAAATCAGGGTTTACCTTCCCCTAGATGGGCTACCAGCTAGTCTGGGAACGCCTTGGTATCCCCTCTGAAGAGCTGGAGCAGGTGGCTGGGGAGAGGGAAGTCTGGGCTTCTCTGCTTGAACTGCTGCCTCCGCGACCCGGACCTCCGGAAAAGCGGTAGAAGATGGATGGATGGATGGATGGATAGATGGGCTACCTTCCCAGGTTGACGAGTCACCATTATTCCACCTAGCTGCAATGCTCCGTACTGTGGGTGTTTATATATTTACATATTTATTCCATCTAGCTACAATGCTCTGCACTGTGTGTTCATATATTCATATATTTATTCCATCCAGCTACAATGCTCTGCACTGTGTGTCTGTGTGTGTGTGTATATATATATATTTTATAGTAATACGTACATATGTTTATTAGCTGCTCTTGCTTGCTTGTTTTTTTTTCTTGCCTTCTGATTGTTGCTCTGAGTGTTGCTATCCCTGTGCTGTTGCAATCCTGGAATTTCCCCGTTGTGGGACTAATAAAGGCTTATCTTATCTTATCTACCCGAAGCATCTGGTTTTAAGGCGCCAGAGATCCGCCCTCGCCCCTTCTCCTATTAGTAAAAGCAGTTCCGCCGGGCTTAGAGACTAAACCACACGGGCAGGCTAGGAGTTGGACTTAGTTGTCAGAGGCTTTTCGAGACGCACGCCATAAGGAGCATTTTATGAGCATTGGGAGCTTAACCCCAGTGCCGCTCCTGGCTATGACAACCTTGGAACCTAATCACAATATTTAAAAAAGTATTAATGGCAAAATATCGACCAGCTGGTATCGAAGTATCGATACGCCCATCCCTATTTCATAGACGTAAAAACATCATATTAAAAGATTGATCCGTGGATGTTGTGAATCGATATCGGCTAAGTCAAACGTGAATCGATTTGAATCGGAGAATCGATCTTTTGAACCCACCCCTTTTAAAGAGTATAGATTTAGAAATTATGGCATGACCTTCATTTGAAGACTCCTTGACCCCCTGGTCCCCAACCACTCGGTACTGAGCGCAGATGAAAAAGAAAATTTATTCTGTTGCTCTGTGTTGTCTATTGAAATCAGTGTTTTTCTGAAAAAAATTACTGAATATTCTCTCTCTTTCTGTGCCGCACTCCTACCTGTCTATCTTTCTGGGTGTCTTGATACACATCTGTCTCACAGATACTCATCTTTCCTTTACTGGGAGTCGTACCGGGAGGAGGGGCTCTCCATGGGGGTTTGGTGGGGGCGCATGCTGGTCCGTGTCCAGACCGCAGATTTACAGCTTTAAAGCTCATTGACAAGATGTAGTAATAATTTGATCTCTAAAGATGTATAAAATGTTCAAACACCGGCTGTAGTGTTAGATTTGCTTATTTATCTGTGGTCTTATGGCGTCTCTCCTCATGCACGCTCCCGCGATGGGGTGCTTTTCAGACAGGCAGACTTTTATCACCACAAACCTGGCACTTCGTACACGTATTCAGGACTGAGACATGGAGAGATGTCCACCGGTGGGCCGGGGGAGACGGAGGAAGGGCCGATGTGGGAAAACTCGCCGGTGAGTTTTTTTAAAATCAGATTTTTACTGATGTGCTCCATTAATACTCGCTGTAAACATGAAAGTGAGCACGGTGCAGCGACACATTTGATTGGTTAGACTGAGCTAGGGCTGCTGCTATAACCGCAGTTATGACTGTGTATGCTCTTGTGTATGAGCTCCGAGAGCCAAACTACTGCAGAGTGCATTGCTTGTTTGAACATGATTTTTCAGACAGGGGAAAAAAATTCAAAAATTACGGAGACAAGAGCCACGCAGGGTCCTGTACGGAGACTGTCCTGTTTAAATAAACTGAATGTCGCTGCAGTCTCCAGTCCACACGCACCGTAGTTGAAATAGTGGAGTTCCCGCCATTGCTTTATGAAAATGATCTGGGTTTTTTTTTTTTTTTTTTTTAACAGAATCAGCAGTTCATGCCTAACAAGACCGGAGCTTCGCACATTTGTCACACACGCACATAAAGTTGAGAGTGGAGCTGCAGCAAGTTTCTCACAGCTTCCATACTTTGCCAAATACGTTATGAACCCTGTTTAAATTATGAGACCACAGGGTTCTAAAAACATCTGCAATAATACTGCGGTGTTGAGCTGTCCACCGTCACCGCAGGGGAAATTCCTTTTCTGCAACAGCCCTAGGCTGAGCATTTGAGCACTACTCAGGGACAGATTTGATTCCCGAAACTGACAAACATTGACAAAGGATTGGTCAAAATTGTGGGAAAGTTGTGGTGATTGGACAAAGTTACAAGGTCGTGCAAAAGATGCGGCAAATCACTGATTTCGCATGAATTAGTGTGATCACAACATCACGAAATCCTGGAGGGACTGATCTCTTTTGTATATATATTTTAAAAAGTCACTTTTGAACTGTATTAGGGATGTGCAAGCATGGATGCAAAATAACTTTCTCAGTCTGGACAATAATAAGACAAATTATTCTTTTTGGACAGCAGGATCTATTATGGTTTTGATGGTGTTATTGGCCCGTTAGCCTCTTACTCTTACTTGTTTATATACTTGCATATTTATTCCACCTAGCTGCAATGCTCCGTACTGTGGGTGTTTATATATTTACATATTTATTCCATCTAGCTACAATGCTCTGCACTGTGTTCATATATTCATATATTTATTCCATCCAGCTACAATGCTCTGCACTGTGTTCATATATTCATATATTTATTCCATCCAGCTACAATGCTCTGCACTGTGTGTCTGTGTGTGTGTGTGTGTGTGTGTGTATATATATATTTTATAGTAATATGTACATATGTATATTAGCTGCTCTTGCTTGCTTGTTTTTTTTTCTTGCCTTCTGATTGTTGCTCTGAGTGTTGCTATCCCTGTGCTGTTGCAATCCTGGAATTTCCCCGTTGTGGGACTAATAAAGGCTTATCTTATCTTATCTTACTGCCACCCAGTTGCTGTGAACCTTGGAGTTATTTTTGACTTCTTTTAAGTTTGAAGAACAGATTAGTTCTGTTGTTCAGAAAAACTTTTTTCAGCTAAAGGTGCCTTCACACCAAATGCGAACAGGCAGCACAAATCCATACAAAGTCAATGGAAAGAGGCGAGCACATGCAAAATCGCGTATTTGCACTTTCATGTCTGAGGGATAGTGCTGGCTTTGAGATTCTGCCGTCATCTGAGCAAAAGTATCAAGACTGGAGAGTAAACTGGTTTGCAAATGAGATCCACACTCACCTGGAGACAGAGGGATCAGGAGCTCTTCAACTGAATCGGGATGTTGGAGTTATTTACCCACAGATTCCTCCCACGGACGTGCTAACAAGGCCAGCAAGTTACACTACCGTTCAAAAGTTTGGGGTCACTTAGAAATTTCCTTATTTTTGAAAGAAAAGCACTGTTTTTTTCATTGAAGATAACTTTAAACTAATCAGAAATACACTCTAATATCTAATATACATTGCTAATGTGGTAAATGACTATTCTAGCTGCAAATGTCTGGTTTTTGGTGCAATATCTACAGTGGGGCAAAAAAGTATTTAGTCAGCCACCAATTGTGCAAGTTCTCCCACTTAAAAGATGAGAGAGGTCTCCAATTTTCATCATAGGTATACCTCAACTATGAGAGACAAAATTAGAAAAAAAAAATCCAGAAAATCACATTGAAGGATTTTTAATGAATTAATTGGTAAATTCCTCAGTAAAATAAGTATTTGGTCACCTACAAACAAGCAAGATTTCTGGCTCTCACAGACCTGTAACTTCTTCTTTAAGAGGCTCCTCTGTCCTCCACTCGTTACCTGTATTAATGGCACCTGTTTGAACTCGTTATCAGTATAAAAGACATCTGTCCACAACCTCAAACAGTCAGACTCCAAACTCCACTATGGCCAAGACCAAAGAGCTGTCAAAGGACACCAGAAACAAAATTGTAGACCTGCACCAGGTTGGGAAGACTGAATCTGCAATAGGTAAGCAGCTTGGTGTGAAGAAATCAACTGTGGGAGCAATTATTAGAAAATGGAAGACAAACAAGACCACTGATAATCTCCCTCGATCTGGGGCTCCATGCAAGATCTCACCCCGTGGGGTCAAAATTATCACAAGAACGGTGAGCAAAAATCCCAGAACCACATGGGGGGACCTAGTGAATGACCTGCAGAGAGCTGGGACCAAAGTAACAAAGGCTACATCAGAAACACACTACGCCGCCAGGGACTCAAATCCTGCAGTGCCAGACGTGTCCCCTGCTTAAGCCAGTACGTGTCCAGGCCCGTCTGAAGTTTGCTAGAGAGCATTTGGATGATCCAGAAGAGGATCGGGAGAATATCATATGGTCAGATGAAACCAAAATAGAACTTTTTGGTAAAAACTCAACTTGTCGTGTTTGGAGGAGAAAGAACACCATACCTACTGTGAAGCATGGGAGTGGAAACATCATACGTTGGGGCTGTTTTTCTGCAAAGGGACCAGGACGACTGATCCGTGTAAAGGAAAGAATGAATGGGGCCATGTATCGTGAGATTTAGAGTGAAAACCTCCTTCCACCAGCAAGGGCATTGAAGATGAAATGTGGCTGGGTCTTTCAGCATGACAATGATCCCAAACACACCGCCCGGGCAACGAAGGAGTGGCTTTGTAAGAAGCATTTCAAGGTCCTGGAGTGGCCTAACCAGTCTCCAGATCTCAACCCCATAGAAAATCTTTGGAGGGAGTTGAAAGTCCGTGTTGCTCAGCGACAGCCCCAAAACATCACTGCTCTAGAGGAGATCTGCATGGAGGAATGGGCCAAAATACCAGCAACAGTGTGTGAAAACCTTGTGAAAACTTACAGAAAACGTTTGACCTCTGTCATTGCCAACAAAGGGTATATAACAAAGTATTGAGATGAACTTTTATTATTGACCAAATACTTATTTTACCGAGGAATTTACCAATTAATTCATTAAAAATCCTTCAATGTGATTTTCTGGATTTTTTTTTTCTTATTTTGTCTCTCATAGTTGAGGTATACCTATGATGAAAATTGGAGACCTCTCTCATCTTTAAAGTGGGAGAACTTGCACAATTGGTGGCTGACTAAATACTTTTTTACCCCACTGTACATAGGTGTATAGAGGCCCATTTCCAGCAACTATCACTCCAGTGTTCTAATGGTACAATGTGTTTGCTCATTGCGTCAGAAGGCTAAAGGATGATTAGAAAACCCTTGTGCAATCATGTTAGCACAGCTGAAAACAGTTTAGCTGGTTAGAGAAGCTATAAAACTGACCTTCCTTTGAGCAGGTTGAGTATCTGGAAAAAATTATTATTTCAAATACAAATCATTATTTCTAACCTTGTCAATGTCTTGACTATATTTTCTATTCATTTTACAACTCATGGTGGTAAATAAGTGTAACTTTTCATGGAAAACACAAAATAATTGTCTGGGTGACCCCAAACTTTTGAACGGTAGTGTAGCAACAGAAACGCCTATCAAGTTTTCGAGGAAGGAACAACTTTTTCAGGTGAGCCCCCCGTCGGATAATGTAAACCTAAGCATGACGTTATTTTGGGGATTTCAGCAGCAGGCTGAACACTGCTGCAGAAGTTATCAAGGCAACTTCACCAGTCTGCATCTCACCCAGACGGTGAATTCATATCTATTCATGTATTTACATTGAGTTATAATGTAATCGTGCTGCGCAATAAATTCGCTCATTCGCATTTGGTGTGAAGGCACCTTAAGACTCCTAAGCAAGGTGAAGGCCTACCTCCCTGTTTGTTATTTTGAGATACATGCCTTCATTTCCTCTCGTCTAGATTATTATAATTCTTTATATGGTGGTCTTGACCAGTCGTCCCTATATCATTTACAGGCTGTACAAAATGCAACAGCCCATCTTCTGACTGGAAAGAAACGGCATGATCACATAAATCCAGTACCCCTCTTCTTTACATTGGCTTCTCATCTGTTTTAGAATTTAGTGTAAAGTTTTTTTTTGCTTCTTTTTAAATGTCTTAATGGTATGGCCCCACCTTATCTATCTGAACTATTACAGCCTCACATTCCATCCAGAACAATGAGATCCACGAATCAGCTGCTCTTAAATATTCCAAAATCCAGACTCAAAAGCAGAGGTGACATGGCATTTTCGGTGGTGTGTCCTAATCTATGGACCAGCCTGTCTTTTCACATAAGAGCTGTTCAGATTATTAATCTTTGCAAAACATTTCTGAAAACCCATTTTTTTTCCCTGGCTTTCACTCCTAGCTGAGCAGAATATCCTAGTTTTTATTGTCATAGTGTTTTTAAATTTTATGTTATTTGCTTATTTTATTAATTTTGTTTTTTTGTTATATTGCTTTTTATGACATTTTTATTTTGTATTTTTAGTCTGGATTGTAAACTGTGGTTGTTTTTAATATTTTATGTGTACAACATGTACAGCACCTTGGTTAGCTGTGGTTGTTTTAAATGTGCTATGGAAATAAATTTTGCCTTGACTTGAACTAAGGACTGCGCCTCTCCAGAGAAGGAGAGGTGCACGTCGGAGACGCAGGCCACAAGAACTGTGATTGGTCCTCTTTGTCTCCTCCTTCACATTTCCTGGTTCTCATCGCTGCTTCACTCTGCCTGTTCACAGTGGCACAACTTCCAAAGTGAGTCGGTTAAACAGCGGTCCACATTCAAAAGAATATTGAGAAAGTAAGCACTTACAGAGCATTTTGTGGCTCGTCCATCACAATTTGCTCTTCTCCGTTACTATTACAAAAACACACAAGAACACAAATCACTACACACATCAGCTGAAACCCATTTTGGTAACGGAACAAAGCATTTCACCTAACACACAAAAAAAAACCTGCCGAACACTGCTAGTGTCGACGTGATGCGGGTGCATGAACTCAGCTTTAGTTTGGACTGATGCAAATGCTCTAATTTGTGGTACTAGAGTTTTGATTTTCCTAAGCTATAAAACATAATTATCAAAATTAAAACAACAAAGACGTGAAAATTTACATTTGGAATCAAGTTGTGAAAAATAATTGAAAATTATCTGTCTACAATATAAATGCAACAGATCTGTGTGTGTGTGTGTTCCGCACATAGTCATGAAAAAATTTGGACACTCCTTCAAATATTAAGTTCTTTATTAAGAAATGTTCACATATCTATTTCTACCCTTGTTTTTGTTTTTATTTGCATTTTTTTAACATTTATTTTAGCTATTTTAAGTGGGGACGAATGTGGGGGCATCCTAAAAAAGATGGGGGTGTCCTATTCCCCACTATTTGTTTGGAATTATGTTTTACAGAAAATTTGAAAAAAACACTTTAATTCCTTTTTAATTGTTTAGTTGTATTACGTGAATCTCCCAGGATTTTTAACATTGATATTAAATATCCATATGTCCAAATGTGTTTAAAAAAAAAAAACAGGCTTATACAGGGTGTCCTAATTTTTTCACATGACTGTATCTCTCAAACCGTTTGTCAGACTGATCTCAGATGATTTTATAAGTGCTTTGCTGAGGTTACGAGGGTGTGGATCCCCGAGTATGGAGTTGCTCAATGAAAATATGTAATTTTTATTAATAGAAGTTTAGCCACTGCTCCGTTTCCTCATGCTCTGGCTTCTCGAAGTGTGGGCGGGGTTTCGGTTTGACACCGTACTGATTGGATAATACACAGCATCAGTAACCACAGTGCTCCGTGAGCAAAACAAGGAAGCCAAAAGTGACAAATTTGAGTAGAAAATGATAATACTAAAGATTTAATGCTTAAAAAATTATACTATAAAGTTGCCGTGATTGCGTAGGTCTAAAGGATAATTGGGCATATGTGGAGAACACGAGGCATGTGAGCAGACTGGGCGGAGCGTCAGCGGGGACCCGGGCCTGACAAAGAACATCGGTGTATCCAACACAGGACATGCTGGGAGAAGCAGCAGCCCAACTGGGCGGACCCCATTCCTTCACGAGGAGGCAAGCTGCTTCATCCATGTGGTACCACTGTATTTTGCAGGACCACGAGTCTCCCCCCCCCCCCCCCCCACGTGAGTATCTAAAAATTAAAAACTTAAAAATAATGGCCAGAATGACAGTTTTAACTAACAAATGCAGGGGACAAAAATGCCCAAATAACGAAATAAATCACTTTTACTTAAATATTTACTGACAAATGGGCAACACTGATGCAATGGTTGCAGTCAAACAGGTCCTTCTGCTGTGTATAATAATGTTGGGTGTTTTGTAGTCAATTCGGTTGATGACCGTTTTAAAAAAAGCCTTTTAATAACAAAATATTACTAAAATATAAACTGATGCATTACAGTGGGTCTCAAATATTTGTAAACGTGTCCTGTTTGTGTACGTGTACTCATGTACTGCATGAGTTTATTGATGATACACAGAAGAAATTCAATATTACATTTAACTCCCATCAACTGAACAGTGATATAAACAAATAATTATAATGACTGAACAACTCCCATTCCCCAAAGTGCAAGATACACTATTATGAATATAAGTGACTGTAATTTCCCAGTTTGGGATCAATAAAACACATTTATCCATCTATCTAAAAGATCATGCACATAAGTGATCTGACAAACAAATAAACAGGGGATCTGAAATGGTTGCTAATACTGGATGACCCATTCATTTTCACTAATTAGGTAATTAATATTCACACATAAGCCACACCTCTTTGTATTCCACTTTAAAACACAGCCTACATTTGGGCCTGTAAAGCCTAATTGGGCTACCTAGTTATTACAATAATACAATATTGTACCTGTAGTAACTTGTAATTTGGATTATTCTCACACTGCTTTGATAGAAGCTCTTTTCCTGTGTCTGTCCCGCATTGACTGTACACTGAAGTTATGTGGCAAGTCATCTGTTGTCCTAAAAAGAAAGCTTGCAATGAAGTTCAGCCAGGCCAGATGGTTTATTAAGCAAGTGAATAAAGTAATAATCCCTGCTCCAGGATTTTCCCAGATTGTTTCACTTTCTTAACCCAGTGAAATGTGGTTTCACACGAACAGTTTGAGTGAAGGGAGCTTGTATTTAAACATTTTGTCAGTAATCTGTATTTATTGTAATCTTGGTCACTAATATCACCAGGCTGTAATTATGTGGCCAACACGCAGCACAAACAGCCCTGACCCATTAGTGCCTGGACATGGTTCATAAGGGTTGTCCAGTGCTCATTGTTTATTTTATATTTTTATTTAACCTTTATTTTACCAGGGATAAAATGTCTTGGTAGAAAGCACTAGGGCTGCAGCTATTGATTAATCGGATAAGCTTTTTGTGTCTTATTTTCTTTTGATTGACGACCTTTTGACCAAAATCTTGCTGTTTTTGTATTAAGCAAACTTGCACGGACCAGTCTGTGCTGAACCTTCTTCCCAAAAGAGTGGTATCAGAGGGGAAGGAGGGAAGGGCCTGATACCATTCCCTATACCCTCTTACTATAGAACGCAGAAAGCTCTCCAGGGTCACCAAACTTGCTACACAGGTTCATCTTGGGATCCTGACCTTCAGCTACAGTGGTGTGAAAAAGCATTTGCCCCCTTCCTGATTTCTCGTTTTTTTGTATGTTTGTCACACTTAAATGTTTCAGATCATCAAACTAATTTAAATATTTAACAAAGATAACACAAGTAAACATAAAATGCAGTTTTTTAAATGAAGTTGTTTATTATTAAGGGTAAAAAAAAAAATCCAAACCTACATGGCCCTGTGTCAAAAAGTGACTGCCCCCCCCCCATTAAAACATAAATTAACTGTGGTTTATCACATCTTTGGAAAGCCGAGTTCAATTTCTTTAGCCACACCCAGGCCTGGTTACTGCCACACCTGTTCTCAATCAAGAAATTACTTAAATAGAACCTGCCTGACTAAAGTGAAGTAGACCAAAAGATCCTCAAAAGCTAGACATCATGCTGCGATCCAACGAAATTCAGGAACAAATGAGAAACAAAGTAATTGAGAGCTGTCGGTCTGGAAAAGGTTATAAAGCCATTTCTAAAGCTTTGGGACTCCAGCAAACCACAGTGAGAGCCATTATCCACAAATGGTGAAAACATGGAACAGAGGTGAACCTTCCCAGGAGTGGCCAGCCAACCAAAATTACCCCAAGAGCGCAGCGGCGACTCATCCAAGAGGTCACAAAAGACCCCACAACAATATCCAAAGAACTGCGGGCCCCACTTCCGACTCCACTGTAAGAAAGAGACTGGGCAAAAATAGCCTGCATGGCAGAGTTCCAAGACAAAACCACTGCTGAGCAAAAAAGAACATAAAGGCTTGTCTCAGTTTTGCCAGAAAACATCTTGATGATCCCCAGGACTTTTGGGAAAATACTCTGTGGACTGATGAGCCAAAAGTTGAACGTTTTGGAAGGTGTGTGTCCCATTACATCCGGTGTAAAAGTAACAGCATTTCAGAAAAGGAACATCATACCAACAGTAAAATATGGTGGTGGTAGTGTGATGGTCTGGGGCTGTTTTGCGGCTTCAGGACCTGGTAGACTTGCTGTGGTAAATGGAACCATGAATTGTGCTGTCTACCAAAAAATGCTGAAGGAAAATGTCCAGCCATTTGTTTGTGACCTCAGGCTGAAGCACACTTGGGTTCTGCAGCAGGACAATAATCCAAGACACACCAGCAAGTCCACCTCTGAATAGCTTAAGAAAAACAAAATGAAGACTTCGGAGTGGCCTAGTTAAAGTCCTGACCTGCATCTGATTGAGATGTTGTGGTATTTTTTTTTTTTTTTTGTTACTTATTTGTACCCGTAGGTAGATTTGGTTTGCAGTCTGGTGACAAGCCACCGGCTGCCGGTCGCTGCGTGCGCGAGCGCCCTAAACCTACATGTTTTTGGTATGCGGGAGGAAACCGGAGAAATCCCGGAGTAAACCCACGCAACACGGGGAGAACATGCAAACTCCACACAGCTCACTGTTGGTCGGGGGCTGGAATCGAACCCACGATCTCATGATCCCCGCGATCCCCCGGCCGAGGGTAAAACTGTGCTGCCACAGTGCAAAACCACTGCGCCACCGTGCAGCCATGATATGGTATGACCATGGTATGACCTTAAAAAGGCAGTTCATGCATGAAAACTTTCAAGTTTGGCTGAATTACAACAGTTCTACAAAGATGAGTGGGCCAAAATTCCTCCACAGCACTGTAAATGACTCATTGCCAGTTTTCACAAACGCTTGATTGCAGTTGTTGCTGCTAAGGGTGGCCCAACCAGTTATTAAGTTTAGGGGGCAATCACTTTTTCACACAGGGCCATGTAGGTTTGGATTTTTTTTCCCCTTAATAATAAACAGCTTCATTTAAAAACTGCATTTGTGTTTACTTGTGTTATCTTTGTCTAATATTTAAATTTGTTTGATGATCTGAAACATTTAAGTGTGGCAAACATGCAAAAAAATGAGAAATCAGGAAGGGGGCAAACACACCACTATATTTACTATATATTCATAGATGATAGGCTTATCATAATTTGGTTCTGGCCCAGTTATATATATTCGTGGTGTCGGATGATTACAATTTTTAATCGCGATTAATCTTTTGGAATGTTGAGTTATACAGTGTACCTTAAGTTGGTAATTTTTCAAGTTTATCATACTGTGTATAAACATGGGAGTGGACAAATATGTTTGCTTTCTTGACCTGCAGGTTTATTAAAGAGCTCAACATATCCAAAATGACAAAATCTATTTAGGATATTCTTCAGAAAATTCTCAAAAGTACTACTGCATAGGGCTGTGCGATATGACAATATATATATCGGATGACAATATAAAAATGTCTTATCGTTTCATAGACTACTCTGTCGTTTATATTGTGATTTAAAATGCACATACCCCCATTTATTCGCCGCCATCTTGGCGCAAGATGGCGGCGCGTGCACAACGCGAGGCTCAGCGTCCGACCAGATTCTGGGGACTAGCAGTGTTATTTCTGCTCATTTCGGGTATGTTCGTTCAGAACAGCTCTGCTTTTACATCTTACACCCGAGATGAGCTTTTGAATATTGGTTTACAAAACAACGATAACGACCTTTTTATCAGCAACCTACGTCTGAATCTACGTCTCATCCCGGAGCTCTGGAGAACTCCCGACACTCGGCAGGCTTCCCGGCCGACCGGAAGTGCTTGCAGGCGGCGTAAAGATCGTAAATAAAGGAGGGGTAAGCGCGGTGGGCTAAGAGCTAAGCTAAAGCTAACACCGCACCGGCTATCGCTACCCTGTATTTTCCTTGCTAATGTACGGTCTCTGGCGAGCAAATTGAGTGAACTACGGCTTCGGATCACCAACAATAAGAGACTTATGAACTGCAATATCATGATTTTTACGGAAACATGGCTTCACAGTGGAATACCCGACAATGCTATCGAGCTAGCCGGCCTACACACGCTCCGGGCAGACAGAGCAGCAGTTGACTCCGGTAAGACAAGAGGTGGGGGGAGTGTGCATTTATATTAACAAGGCTTGGTGCACGAACTCTGTCACTGTTGAGAGACACTGCTCAGCTAACCTGGAGTTTCTCATGGTTAAATGTAGACCTTTCTATCTGCCACGCGAGTTCACTTGTACCATCATAACAGCCGCTTACATTTCTCCGGATGCTAATGCTAAGCTTGCTATGAAAGAACTGCATGCAGCTATTAGCAAACAACAAACTGCACACCCAGAGGCAGCATTTATTGTGGCGGGTGATTTTAAC
This sequence comes from Pholidichthys leucotaenia, assembly GCA_020510985.1. Lineage (NCBI taxonomy): Eukaryota > Metazoa > Chordata > Actinopteri > Cichliformes > Pholidichthyidae > Pholidichthys > Pholidichthys leucotaenia. The sequence goes on along the minus strand of CM035848.1, from coordinate 283,853,827 downwards.
CACTCTAACCTCAAGACAGTGCTTCCTAAATTCTACCAGCATGTCTCCTGTCACACAAGAGGGGACAAAACATTGGACCATGTTTACACCAATATTGTGGGAGCCTACACAGCAACTCCCCTCCCCCACCTAGGTCAGTCTGATCATTTATCCTTGTTCCTTACCCCCAAATATGTACCGCTCATCAACCGGGTGAAGCCATCAGTGAGGACCATCAAAGTGTGGCCAGAGGGGGTTGACTCTGTACTCCAGGAGAAGTTTAGGAACACAGACTGGAGTATGTTCACCTCTCAGGCTACCTGTGGCTCCCACATAAACATCAACTCTTACACCCACTCAGTCCTGGACCATATCAACACCACTATTGACAGTGTCACCACGGAAAGACAGATCACTACGTACCCAAATCAGAAGCCGTGGATAAACAGAGAAGTGCGGCTTCTGCTAAAAGCACGTAACAATGCCTTTAGATCTGGTGATGCACAGGCCTACAGTTCATCCAGGGCAGATCTGAGGAGGGGCATCAAGAAGGCCAAGCACAGCTACAAACTGAAGGTGGAGGAACATTTTGGGGACTCTGACCCCTGACGTATGTGGCAGGGTATTCAAGCTATCTCTGATTATAAGCCCAGCAACTCCATACCTATAGCCATGACTGTGCCCTTTCTCAATGAGCTAAATGACTTCTATGCTCGTTTTGACAAGGACAACAATGAAAAGAACATCAATTTCCCACCCTCTGATGACCTCCACCACCTCACACTCACCCACACCGATGTCCGTAATGCACTGAGTCATGTCAACGTACGTAAGGCTGCTGGCCCTGATGGCATTCCTGGGCGTGTGCTGAGGGCATGCGCTGAGCAGTTGGCAGGGGTCTTCACAGACATCTTCAATCTGTCCCTGGCCCAGGCCGTGGTACCAGCGTGCTTCAAGACCACTTCAATAGTACCAGTGCCGAAACATTCAACACCATCGTGCCTAAATGACTATCGCCCTGTGGCACTGACGCCCATAGTCATGAAGTGCTTTGAGCGACTGGTCTTGGCACAGCTCAAAAAAGGCCTGCCCCCTACACTGGACCCTCATCAGTTCGCCTACCGGAGCAACAGGAGTACAGAGGATGCGGTTTCTACAGCGCTGCACTATGTACTCTCACACCTGGATGACAAGAACACCTACGCAAGAATGCTGTTTATTGACTTCAGCTCAGCATTCAACACAGTTATTCCCTCCAAGTTGCTCACTAAACTTGGGGACCTGGGAATCAGTACCTCCACCTGCAACTGGATCATGGATTTTCTGACCAACAGACCCCAGCATGTTAGGTCAGGCCCCAACCGTTCTTCCGTCATCACACTCAACACTGGTGTACCACAGGGCTGTGTGCTCAGCCCATTCTTCTACTCCCTCTACACCCATGACTGCAGGCCTATGTATGGATCCAATTCCATCATAAAGTTCGCAGATGACACCACGGTGATTGGACTCATCAGGGACAACGACGAGTCAGATTACAGGGCAGAGGTTGAGCACTTGGCTACTTGGTGCGCTGACAATAACCTGCTCCTTAACACCAGCAAAACCAAGGAGCTCATAGTGGACTACAGGAAGGAGAGGGAAGAGACACATGACCCCATCCATATCAATGGGATAGCTGTTGAACGTGTCCCCAGCTTCAAATTCCTGGGGACCCACATCTCGGAGGACCTGTCCTGGTCAGTTAACACCACCAGCCTGATCAAGAAGGCCCATCAGTGCCTCTTCTTCTTGAGGACATTGAAGAAGAACCATCTATCAACTGACATCCTGGGCAACTTCTACCGCTGCGTGATAGAGAGCACCCTGACCAACTGTATCACAGTCTGGTATGGGAGCTGCTCTGTAGCTGACCGCAAGGCGCTGCAGCGGGTGGTGAAAACCGCCCAACGCATCACAGGGACTCCACTTCCAGCTATAGAGGACGTCTACAGGAAAAGATGTCTGCGCTGGGCACGCAGCATTCTTAGGGACTCCAACCATCCTGCTCATGGACTGTTGCAGCTTCTCCCCTCCAGAAGACGTTTCAGAAGCCTTCGGACTAGAACCAGCAGGTTTAGGAACAGTTTCTTTCCAACAGCTGTCACGTTATTGAACTTAGTTCCCCGCTGACTCTCTTACCATCATCTTTTACCATCCTCACCTGTACATAACTGCATAACTACATAACTACATCTAACTTATTGCACATTATTTGCACATAACAGTACTCTTAACTTTCTGCACTGCTGCATATATTTGCATATATTTGCTTAAATTGCACGTACTGTTAATTACCGTATATACTGCACTGCTGTCCTTTGCACTTCTGATTGGATGCTAAACTGTGTTTCGTTACCTTGTATTCATACATGTGTAATGACAATAAAGTTGAATCTAATCTAATCTAATCTAATTTATTCAGTAAAGCTCCTCACCACTACTTGTCAGCGCCCTGTCTCTCCCCTGCAGTGCGCAACTACACACAGTGGAACAGGTGTGTGGTGGGTGGCTAGGCTGCAGTCTGGTGATTGCTAATGCTAACTCCAAACTACTGGTTCAGTTAGCTGCTACTCCTGTTTGCCAAGGATGTGGAACTGTTTTTCATCATGCTGCATCAGAGAGGATAGTTCACTAACCTCGTTTTAATAGGAGATAAGTAACGTTAACATCATGTCTAATTATAAATTGCTAAATGACGATGCTAAGTTGTGCTAACTGGAAACATGTAGCAGACCATCGTTTCTTTGGTTTAAATTACTGCTGAGTTTCTTAGTTTTGTCTGAAAAAATTTATTAAAGCTGCAAAAGTGCATGGTGTGGCACATACACACAAAATAATAGTCTTCAACTGATCCAAAATGCTGCAGCAAGAGTTTTAACAGGTACTAGAAAGAGCAATCACATCTCTTCAGTTCTGGTCTCCCTTCATTGGCTTCCCATAAAACTTAGAATTAAGTTTAAAATCCTTCTTCTCACTTACAAAGCTCTAAATGATCAGGGCCCTGTTTATTTAAAAGATCTGATACTACCTTATCATCCTAACAGAGCACTACGCTCCCAATATGCAGGATTACTTGTAATACCTAGAATCTCCAAAAGTACAATGGGAGACAGAACCTTTAGTTATCAAGCTCCTCTCCTGTGGAACCGGCTGCCAATCTGAATTTGGGAGTCAGACTCGATCTCTGTTTTTAAGAGTAGGGTTAAAACCTTCCTTTTTGACATAGCCTATAGTTGGGGTGGGATCAGGTGACCCTGAACCCTCCCTTAGTTATGCTGCTAATGGGTTTAGACCTTGGGTGTCTAATCATGTGACATGGAGGGCCAAGACCTTGCAGGTTTTCTCTTCTACCCAGTCTCTTCAGTAGGGATGTAACGATATCAAAATCTCACGGTACGATACGATTTCGATATTGATCTCACGGTACGATATTTGTTGCGATATTGTGGAGAGGCTTACGGTATTGTAAAATGGCTCATAATATTGTGTTTGTGATGATAATAACCAAAAACTGCCATTAAATCTTTGCCAGTCACCAGGCCATTTATTTTTATATTTATGGATCATGACAACATAAAATGCTGATCACTTAGTGCTTTTAAAGTGCAAGTTCAAGTCAGGAACATCAATATACCATTTAGTAATATTTGGTCACATAACTGATTCTTCTTATGTGCAAGGATCATACTAAGCAGCAACTAGAACAATTGTAAACAACAATAGGGAATTCCCTTTAAGAGCAAACGAAGATCAAGTTAAGCCAGGTTCAATGTGTAAAGTAAAATTAATCATAAATGTGCTAGGCAAATAAAAACAGCCTGTTGAAACAATTAAGTCAGGCAAAAAGCCTACTGGAAAACACTGACCTATCCTTTAGCTTATGTTCAAGCTTTTCTTCAGAAAGATCAAAAGATCTACATTGCAAGGGAGAAGAAGAGACCTCTGGGCATTTACAATATCCCCTGCTGTAGAAAATACTCTATCACTGGGCACTGAGGTAGCGGGTATACATAGGTAGGTCTTTGCTAATGAGGACATTATCTTTGCTAATGAGGCCATTGTCTGTCCGCCACCCTCTCTCCTTTAGTGTTTTTAGACACGGCAAAACCAAAATGCCTCCACACATCTGATTTAAAAGTTGCTGGGGCTTGCACAATCTCAACTTCGGGGGTGTTTTCTTCTGTATTTACGTGAGCCGAACTTTGTCCGCCGCCATGTTTGTTGTGTGGACAGCTTGCAGCATGCACTCCTATTGGCTCAACAACAGTTCTTGTGACGATGCAGCGCAAAGGATCATGGTCTGTGTAGTTTACAATGCTTTGTTGCGCGGGAGCTTGCTTATTTCTTGTTGTTTTTTGACAGATACCCACCCTCTTAATATCGTAACACGACCACGACGGTATTGAGACACGTTTACTACCGCGATATCACGATAACGTCAATATCGTTACATCCCTACTCTTCAGCAGGTGTTTTCACTTATCAGCAATCAGTGGGAAGAAATTCAGTGGAATCTGCTGTTTAAGACATTGGTTGGAGGTAAAGCCTGCAGGGTCTTGGTCCTCCATGGCGCATGATTGGACACCCCTGGTTTAGATAGCCGGGGGACCTCCAACAATGCACTGGGCTTCACTTCTTACTTCACTCTCAACAAAATATTTTTGTCGGCCATTAACATCTGTTCTCTCCCATAGATTGAGTCCCTGTCGTGCTGTTCGCTCTCTACATGCCTGTTCTTTTCTTCCTTTTCTCTATCCACTCACCCCCCAGCTAGTCGCAGCAGCTGACTGCCCCTCCCTGAGCCTGGTTCTGCTGGAGGTTTCTTCCTGCTAAAAGGGGTTTTTTCCTCTCCACTGTCACCAAGTGCTTGCTCACAGGAGATTGCGTGATTGCTGGGGTCTTTCTGCAATTGTGGGAGTTTCTCCCTATAGTTGAAAGTGCTATGAGATGACTGTTGTGAAATGGTGCTATATAAATGAAGTTGAATTGAATTGAACTCCCAGTTGCTCCTGGTGGGTCAGGCCAGCGCCTGTGTATGGTATGGCCGCTCCATCGCCATCAGTGTGTGAATGTGTGTGTGAATGGGTGGATAGCAGGATCTGTAAAGTGCTTTGGTCATCCAGAGATAAGTAAAATGCACTATATAAGTGAACGCCATTTACCATCTCAAACAATTTATTGAAACAGAAGCCAACAACAGTGGTGGGTATACCATAACAAAAAATTTCAATGTCTCAATAACTTGTCATGTGCCCTTGAGCATCAACTACAGCTTGACAATGACGTCTCTTCACAAGTCAGCTTATTGTTTGCTGAGGCATGGCATTCTGCTCTTCTTGAAGGGCGGCCCTCATGTCATTGAGGTTGTGAGGTGCAGGGTTACGAGCCTCTACACGACAACTCAGCTAATCCCGTAGGTTTTCTATGGGATTCAGGTCTGGAGAAAGTGCAGGCCACTCCATTTGAGGTACCCCAGCTTCCAGCAGCCATTCCCTAATGATGCGACCTCGATGAGCTGGAGCATTGTTGTCCATGAAGATGAAATTAAGCCTGTGTTTTTCATGCAGAGGCACAATGACTGGATTAATGATGTTATTCAGGTAGTATTGGCTTGTCACTATACCAGGGTTTCCTCTGGTAACATTTCTTGGTGGTGGCCCGCTGTGCCAGAAATTTTATCGCCATCCCAAGGCGATATGAATTTATTAAGAAAAATATATGAAGCAATGACTTTCCACAAGCACGCACACGAACAGCGCGCGTGGCCGTCATCCATGCGGGGTTTAGAAGCGCCCTGCTCACACGAGTTTTCCAGTCAGTCAGCAAACAGTGTCTCGCTAAGCGTGACTGTCCGACAGAAACATGAGTTTATTAAAGTACTTTAAACAGAGAAAAAAAATCATAAGAGGCATGTAAGCACTGGCGTTAATCATGGTTTTAACCCGCTGGAAACGGAGGCAATAATGGAAGAGTCGCTTAGCTAACAGATGTGGTTAGAATTCATATGCAGCCGGCTTCATATGAAGGGAAAGGGAAGGGGGACTGATGAATTGCTGAGGATATATTTCACCAGCCGCTACAATATTATGTTATGTTCTGTAGGAATTGCAGGAATGAAGAGACTGGCAATTTCTCTCTTTTCTCGCACAAGCAGGCGTGCCATTTTTATTCTCCAGCGGCAGCGACAAAAAGCAACAGCTAAAACCGCTAGCTCTAAACTGAGGTCCTTCAGCGGCTGCCTAGAGAGGTGCCTGATGAGAAAGCCTGATTACAGAACTATAACTGCCCAAACAGATCATTCTGTACATGAACACATATTGTGGTGAATTATGTGTTTATAGAGTCCGCTACAGTTCCCTATTATGTACCTGGCAGGTTAAGATGACCGAAATTCTCGAAGTCAATGACTTTAATCCGTCAGCAGCCTTCAGACAAACTAAACGTGTCAACATTTGATTTCAAAATAAGGGAGGTTTTTCCTGCTGTCTGGGTGGTGAGGAGATTTCTGAAAAAACCCCAAAAACTATAAATATAAAGAAATATAACAGAAATAATGGCATCCTTGGTCATTAAAGTTAATTTATTTCATTAAATACAATTTTATTAATATTTTTTCTTTGCAATCAGAGTTAAATTATTGTTCTGTTCTGACTGCAAAATTATGGTCAAAATGTAAATTGTTATAAGGAAAAGTAAAAAAAAAAAATTACCACAGTCTGTTTCAAATTTATCTAAAAACAACAGTAATTTTATTTTAAAAAACAGACAAACATTAGTCATAAAATAATCCACAAATTTATCATAAAGTTTCAAATGTACAAGAAAAGTCAATTTTACAAGAGGAAATTACAAATTTGAGGAACATGGTTTCAACTTTAGATTTACAGAGAAAAGTAGAAAACTATAAGAAAATTGTTATAAATTTATGAGAAAAACCTCAAACCTTCAAGACTGAAGTCATTACTCAAGTTTTTAAGTGGCTGCTCTTTGTACCTTTAACTCAGTTAGAAATTTTTGGTTGTCTGCTTTTAATCATTAATTTCAAAGCACTGCTTTTACATGAGTAGAATTTCTGGTTACTATACCCACCTGATCATATAATTTAAGTATGCATGAGTACATTACTATTATAAATGTTTCTTTCCGTTCCCTACTCTCTCAATGGAAAAATGAAACACTAGAATAAAAATGCAAAAAATACACATATTTTTGTAATTTATGTAAACCATGACAAAAAAATCCTGCAGGACAAAACATGACACTTGATATTTTCTAACCTGTTTGTATACCACCATAGACAGAGAGAGAAACTGAATTAGACAGAGCTCAGAGAGGGAAAGATGAGACAGAAGAGAGGAGCCAAGGAGAGGGAAGTGTTCAGGCAGAGGAAGGAGAGAAGGATAACACCACTAAAAAGTCTAAACACAGGATGTCTGGGTGGGACCCCAACTGGCCCAATATTCAAGCCTCGGTTGAACAGTACTTCAAATGGTAAGTTCCATATGCAACGTTACGGTGTAAAATTTTAAAAAGAAATAAATAGTATAAAATTAACATATTCCGTTATGTCCCGGTATGTTGCCACCGCGCCAAGGTCTTTGAACCAGAGGAAGCACTGCTATACCATTCACAAGGTATAGGGCAGTTCTGTATTGACTAGACACATCTGCCCAGACTGTAACACCACCACCACCAAAGACTTGTGTAACCCTTGCCTTATGTTAATTAGGTAAGGGAAATTATTAAGTGTAGACCAGTTGCTAGGTTTGTAAGGGTTACAATAGGGAATTAAAATGAGTGTGGAATGAAATAGCTGGAGGCAAGAAATGAGCAATAGTGGTTGTTATTTGTAGAGATAAAGAGAACAATATATACAAACAATTTACAACTATACAAATATAACAACGGCCGGTATAAAATAAAACCCCAAAAATGTCCTACTGAGCTCAGTGTTTGTTCGTCCTTTTGGTTTAGTCATTTGACCAGTCAAGATATCTTGTATCTCCAGACTCAGGTTTCTTTTCCTCTTTTAAAGCGGCGGCTTGAGTTGTTACCACTTTGAATTCTGGGCTCTGGAGAGAGGAAGGATGTTCTTCAATCGAGATCTTGGTCAGATCTCGGTTCAGTCTCGGTTCAGGTCTCGGGTCAGGCTCGCCATCTCCATTCGGAGAGAATCCAGGATCCAGAAGGTTCTTAATCAGCAACCAAAAAACCTAGCCTGCACAAGAATAATGGTATTATTATTTACAGTTAGAGTAATTCGTTTTCCAATCTCTTCTTATATAACACTATAGCTTAGTGTTTAAATTCTTCTCTCATATTACTATTGTTACAATCCAGTAATATAGTAATAGCTTACATTTTACATCTTACATGCATGTGTTCTTTTCTCACAATCTCTCTGGTAGCACATGAAATACTTTTTTTTCTCATGTAACCAATTAAATGAATTTCTCTTTTTATCTCTACATCATTTAACCATGAAATTATGATTAATCCTTTTTAACCTTGTCTTTGTAAATCATGAAATGAAATAGAATTAATCTATCACATAACCAGGGGATATACTGTCCCATTACTTCCAGTATTCCCTTTTAAATCAGTAAAACCCTGTCTGAGCTACTGGGTTTAGCATAATCTATGAATTTACGTAGGAGGCCAACACAATGTGCTTTTAGCATCAAACTACACATTACATTCGACAGAAATAGTGCATAAGAACTAAAAGCACTTCAGCATACTGTTGGGAACTGAAATTACATTTAGGAAAACCATACAGACACAAAAATAGCCTTTTCCATTGCTTTATGGCCTTTTCCATTGCTTTTTTTCAACCTCTTGCACTCTGGTGTACCGCGGGCGGGCACGTCTCTGCGTCCTAGAGCGCACGAGGGCGCTGCGTCCTAGAGCGCACTGAAAAAAAAAAGCTGCATTTCCGTTCTTCCACTACAGACACAGCCGCGAACAGAAAGCCAAAGGAGTGCTTTGATTAGTTTAGATGTGATTGACCTCTCATTTGACTAATAAGAGCCTTGAATTGGGTTTCTGAAACCTTGAAGAACCAATGACTGAAAACCTAGCAAGAAGGACCCGCCTACCAACGGCTGCGAATACAGCCAGCCAATTGAAGCACAGAAGTTTGAAAGCTGTTTTGTGTAAGGCTGGGTGAAGAGAGACTGACTGCTGCAGCAGATGAAAAAAGGACCCGCAAGAAGAACTGCCACAGACCCAGCAGCACGGAGACCACCCACAAGTGCGACCTGTGTGACAGGGACTGCCATTCGCGCATCGGCCTGTTCAGCCACAGGCGGTGCTGTCCCAGCAGAGTAGACGTTTAGGATTCTCTTCCATGGTCATCATAGACCGTCCACATGCTGTTGTGGACAGGTAAGTGTTATAGTAGAGTCATTTTGGGGGGTTTCGTGACCAACCTCCCAGGACCTTTTTTTCTCACTGGATTTAGCATTCTAGACCCATTTTAATGAAAATAAGCTCCCATATACCTCCCAAAAATTACGGGAAACCTTTTTTTTGCCCAAAATTCAAAATGGCCGCCAAAATGCATACCACCACCTATATCTCAGTAACTAATTCAGCTAGGAGGTTGATTTTGGTGTCTAGACATAGGTTTTTGGGGTCAAGCATTCCATTAATGCTATTAGTTTACTTGTGAAACAAACCCATCACGATGAAATCCAATATGGCCGCCAATATGGCCACCGATTAACATTTTTTTTGTTTCTTGACTACTAAGGCACCTAGAAAGCTGATGTTGGTGTAAAAACAGAGGTTTAAGGGGTCATACTATCTGTTTATTCCAATAAAAGTGTGTTTAAATGATTACATAATCGAGAAATCCAAGATGGTGGCCGTCATTTTCACATGCAATGGACTTTTTCATATCCGTCACCAAATGAGCTAAAAATGTCAAATGAGGTATCCTTACATTCATTTTTAATAATTATTAGAAAGCTCCTGCATTGATTCAGTGATTTCACTGAGGAACACTTGGGTAATCCCCTTAGGATTCCCGGAATCCTATGCTTGATTCATTGATTCCTTTTTGCATAGCAAGAGAGAGAATGCAGTGATTTTGTAACGTCTGTGCTGCCATAATATGTAGTCCTAATCTTTCCAATTTAACCAAGGTTGCCAGGTATGTATAAATTTAGCTTTAAACTTATCTGGAGAGGTTAGAATTCTGAATCTTGTTCCATACTGTATAGTCAGGTAATGTTAGCATATTGACCATGCTGCTTGCTTAATGCTACCATAATGACAGTAGACAGTACAAGGGCCTTTGACTCTAGGTCTTGTCATCCCTCCTTTTTCTCTCCTCTGTTCTGATAATGACAAATTTGTTTTTGTTTTCAGACACTTATTCATATATAGTGAGGGATAAAATGGATACTGCACGTGACAACGATGAATTACCCTCAACGTCTTCCGGTGAATACGAATGCATTCTACGTTGTGGTCAACCATGTACCAAAAGTGACTCTTTGGATAATACCAAGGACCAAAAATGGAATTCAATTCGTGAAAAAACTCTACGATGGAAAGGACTTGATCTTCACAAGTAAACTAATAGCATTAAGATAAGATAAGATAAGATAAGATAAGCCTTTATTAGTCCCACAACGGGGAAATTCCAGGATTGCAACAGCACAGGGATAGCAACACTCAGAGCAACAATCAGAAGGCAAGAAAAAAAACAAGCAAGCAAGAGCAGCTAATAAACATCTGTACGTATTACTATAAAATATATATATATACACACACACACAGACACACAGTGCAGAGCATTGTAGCTGGATGGAATAAATATATGAATATATGAACACACAGTGCAGAGCATTGTAGCTAGATGGAATAAATATGTAAATATATAAACACCCACAGTACGGAGCATTGCAGCTAGGTGGAATAAATATGCAAGTATATAAACACACACAGTGCGGAGCAATGTAGCTAGATGGAATAATATGTAGATATATAAATATATAAACACCCACAGTACGGAGCATTGTAGCTAGATGGAATAAATATGCAAATATATAAACACACACAGTGCAGAGCATTGTTGCTAGATGGAATGAAACAGCATAACCGTCTACTTAGTTATCCTACATGGTATGATTATGTGCCCATACATATTCTCACCCTCCATAGCGACCGGTATGTTCCTAGTTGTATGCCGGAGAGGACCATTGTGTAAGTCTATTGCATCTTTTGCATTCAAAAAACTATTAGTTTGTTACATCTTTTTGCTATCTCTGCGAGCAGCCCTGCTTAGGTTGTACAGTCTGACAGCCGTTGGTAGGAAGGACCTACGAAACCTCTCGGTTGTGCACCTGGGATGATGTAGTCTGCTGCTAAATGAGCTCCTCAGTGCATTCAGTATGTCCTGCATAGGGTGGAACTCGGACTCCAGCAGAGATGACAGTTTAGCCACCGTCCTTCTCTCTCCTATCTCCTCCATCGGATCAAGGCGCTGCCCCAGGACAGAGCTAGCTTTCTTAATCAGTTTGTTCAGTCTCTTCCTATCGGCTGCAGTAATGCCACTGCCCCAGCAGACCACTCCAAAAGTGATGGCTGATGCCACCACCGTGTCATAGAATGACTTCAGCAGCGCCCCTTGTACACCAAAAGACCTGAGTCTCCTCAGCAGGAACAGCCTGCGCTGTCCCTTCTTGTAGAGTGCATCAGTATTGTGTGACCAGTCTAGTTTATTGTTCAGATGAATACCCAGGTACTTATAGGATGTCACCATCTCGATGTCTGTTCCCTGTATATTTACTGGTACTGTGAGGGGCTGCCCATGCCTGCGGCAGTCCACCACCAGCTCCTTAGTTTTCCTCGCGTTGATCTGGAGGCAGTTCCGATGGCACCAGTCCACGAAGTCCTGGATAAGCCCTCTGTACTCAGCTTCATCTCCATTGGAGATGAGGCCAACGATCGCAGAGTCATCAGAGAACTTCTGTAGATGGCAGTGTGTTGTGTTGTGTGAGAAGTCCGCAGTATAAAGAGTGAACAGGAAGGGAGCCAGCACCGTTCCCTGGGGGGCCCCCGTGCTACTGATGATCGTGTCGGACACACAGTCCCGGGTTCTCACAAACTGAGGCCGGTTCGTGAGGTAGTCCAGGATCCATGATGACAGGTGCTGGTCCGCCCCTGCGCGCAGCAGCTTGTCCTTCAGGATCATCGGTTGGATGGTGTTGAAAGCACTGGAGAAGTCAAAGAACATGATCCTCACCATATTCCCGGGCTTCTCCAGGTGGGACAGAGAACGGTGAAGGAGGAAGATCACCGCATCCTCCACCCCAATGCCATGCTGGTAGGCGAACTGGAGTGGATCCATCGCTGGTTCCACCAGGGGGCGGAGGTGAGCAAGGAGCAGTCTCTCCAGGGTCTTCATCAAGTGGGACGTCAAGGCCACCGGTCTGTAGCTGTTCAGGTCTTTGGGGTGGGAAGTTTTTGGTACAGGTACCACACAAGATGTTTTCCACAGCTGTGGTACCCTCCCCAGTTTCAGGCTCATGTTGAAGATATACGTCACAATCCCACACAGCTGGTCTGCACAGGACTTGAGGAGCTTTGCGCTGATGCCGTCCGGTCCCGGCGCCTTCCTCGCCTTGATCTTCCTCAGCTCCGTCCTCACCTGGGTCCTGGTCAGGGTCAGGATGGGGGGCTGTGTGTTGGGAGTGGGGGGGTGTTGGTAGAGTGGGGAGTGGGCAGCAGGACTTGATTTCTTTAGAGGCAGCAGTGGTTGTTGTGCAGTCAGGGGGGAGGGCGGTTGGTCAAATCTATTGAAAAACAGATTCAGGTTGTTCGCCCACTCCCTGCCCCCTGTGGCCTGGGGGGAGGTATTCTGGAGCCCCGAGATGGTTTTGAGGTTTCTCCAGACCCCGCTGATGTCGCTCTGTTGCAGCTTGTCCTCCATCTTCTTCCTGAAGCTGTCCTTGCCTTCTCTGATCTTTCTCCTCAGCTCCCTCTGTACGGACTTCAGCATCTCCCTGTTCCCCGACCTGAAGATCCTCTTCTTCTCTCTCAGAAGTGTTTTTATCTCAGGGTTGATCCAGGGTTTGTTGTTTGAGTGACGCCGTATGGTCTTGGTGGGAACGGATTTGTCCACATAGAAGCTGAGGTAGCCCGTGAAGGTGTGAATGAGGCCATCGATGTCCTCACCATGTGGATCGCAGAGCTGCTTCCAGGCGGTGGCTTCAAAACAGCCCTTTAGGGTGTCCATTGTCTCCTCAGACCATAACTCCACAGTGTGCATGGCCGGAGGTTGTCTGTGCACTAGGGGTTTGTACACCGGCCGGAGATGAACCAAGTTGTGATCCGATCTCCCGAGTGGGGGTAGTTGTGATGAGGTGTACGCCTCCTTAGTGTTTGCGTAGAATAAATCCAGTGTTTTATTGTCTCTAGTGTGGCATGTGACATACTGGGTGAACGTGGGTAGAATGGGAGACAGTGAAACATGGTTGAAATCGCCTGAGATGAGGAGAAGAGCATCTGGGTGTTCTGTCTGCAGCCTGCTGGTTACTGAATGGATGACGTCACGTGCTGTCCCAGCGTTCGCCGTCGGATTTGCATAAACAACAATGCAGATCACGTGTGAGTGTTCTCTCGGGAGATATGTAGGCCTCATGCTAACAGCTAGCAACTCAATGTCTTTGCTGCAGTGTCGTTGTTTAACAGTGATATGTCCCGGTCTGCACCAGTTGTTGTTAACATACATGATCACTCCACCGCCCCTAGCCTTGCCACTGTCTGGTGTTCGGTCAGCTCGTATCATGTGAAAACCCTCCAGCTCAATGTTAGCATCTGCTGCTAGTTCAGTTAGCCACGTCTCAGTAAACAAAAGGAGAGAGCACTCCCGGTATGTGCTATCATAACGGGAGATAGCCGCTAGCTCATCTAACTTTCCCAGTATCGACCGTACATTTCCCATGACAACAGATGGAAGGGAGGGTCTGTACCTTATATTTTTTGTCCTCCGCCTTACTCCAGCCCGGCAGCCGCGGCGTTTTCGCCTCAGTTCACTCGGTATGTCGAGTTTTTCCAATGGGACCGGGTGGCGGTTGAATGCTAGCAGCTGTTCTCTGCTTGTTTTTTTTGACCCCAAAAACCTATGTCTAGACACCAAAATCAACCTCCTAGCTGAATTAGTTACTGAGATATAGGTGGTGGTATGCATTTTGGCGGCCATTTTGAATTTTGGGCAAAAAAAAGGTTTCCCGTAATTTTTGGGAGGTACATGGGAGCTTATTTTCATTAAAATGGGTCTAGAATGCTAAATCCAGTGAGAAAAAAAGGTCCTGGGAGGTTGGTCACGAAACCCCCAAAAATGACTCTACTATTATAAGCTAAATTATTCTTTATCCCTGAAAATTGTAATCAAAAATGACTTTTGACCGATCGGTAAATTACAACTGTGCGTAGTAGACCGCGGCGCACGAAGTCCGAAGTCCGTGCGCCGCGGTACACGGTTCGTGCGCCGCGTCCGGACCGTGAACGCTCCCCCCCACCCCCGCTACTCTTCTGTAGCGGGGGGGGGGGACCGCGGGGACCGTGCGCCGCGGTTGCCACATCGCCACATGACTGTTCCGTCATGTAGCCATAGCCGATGTCTGTCCTCTGTAGCGGGAGTGTGGGGGTGGGGTGGGAGTTGTTATCTTCTACATTACAAATATTTTAGAATAATTTTTAGTGCACTGTAGGTTATTTTTTCTTGTAAAAAAAGCCACACATTTTTTACGTGGCATGCTTCTTTGTGTGTGGGGGCTTGTTTGTTCATTCATTCATGAATGAATGAATAAACAACCCCCTCCCACTCACACACACAGCCCTGAGTGTCACCTTTCATTAGAGCCCAAGATGAAGCTTCTATATTGAATCATTCAAAAGTTAGACGTTTTTCCAAACTGTGCCATTTGGCACAATTTGGCACAGTTCAAAAACGCCTGGGAACTACCTGAGAACAAAGCTGTGTAATATATTCATTTTTTGTGGTATTGTTACAAAATTTTGACCTTAACACTTGGTTCTACATTTCTGTTGCATTTTCCAGCCCGGATCTGAAGCTGTGTGTTATTTTGCAAGCATTTGTATCCAAAAAACCACCCAGGCGAAATTTATTTTCTTCAAGTTCAGTATGTTTAGATGACTGTTACTCAGTGGCAGGAGCACTTAGAGAGATTATAACTGTTTTGCCAAAAAACTCAAAGTGTTTTCTTTTAAATGAGACCAACCCCATGAAGATGCTGCAAAGGGTTGAAGAACAGCTTTTGATTTACTTTGGGTACGTTATTTTTTGGCGTTTTTAGGGAAATTGACCAGAGTGTAAGGGGTTAAACAGGAAAAAAATCCACTCGCGATTAGCATTAGCATGTATTGTTTAGTACACACTCGGTTTTCACTCACCAAGTTGAGGTATCAGTGTGAACACAGCAAAAGTCACAGCCTCACGGCCTCTCAAGCTCGTGCTTCCATCAACAAGAAGAGGTATCAGTGTGAACCAGACCGTCCACAGCCTCTCTCGTCCGCTCTCAGATCGTAAAAGACCGAAAACCGAGTGCGCACCTGCTGCCTCTGCTCGGAAGGCGGGGCTAATATCGCTCTTGACGAATGAAAAGACCACAATCGCCCAACGTGACCATGAAACGTGAATTTAAAAGTTAGATAACGAGGATCACACTTCCTCTTCCCAAAATAATCGTTTTTCAAAATAAAATCACACAATTGTATTAATACAATTGACATCTGAGAAAAAAAAAGGGTCATTTTCTCAGCTGGGTTACACTTGTCTGGTGACAACAGTGGCTGATGCATAGCGCTCTCCTTGACATTTCCAACATTGTTGGTGGCCATCATTTCTGCTCAACGTGAATCAACTTTTATCAGAGAATAGCACTGAAGCCCACTGGTCCCCTGTCCAGTGTAAATGCTCCCTGGTCCATGCAAGACAATGATGCCTGTGCCTGGTGGTGTGGCCAGGTAACCTTGCAGGTCGTCTAGCACCCAGACCACGCTGATGTAAACAGTTTAGAGTGGTCTGACGTGACACTTGGGTGCCTCTCACCTCTGTTAAATGTGCCTGGAGTTGAATGGCATTCATCATCTGATTCAACAGGGCACTGTTCACAATAAAGCGGTCATCAGCGTGGGATGTAGCCAAAGGACGTCCATTTATGTGCCTTTCTGTGACTCTTCCAGTCTCTCTGTATCTCTGTTGCAACCTGCTGATGACACTCTGTGATGCTCTAAGCTCAGTGGCCACTTCCCTCTGAGAACATCCTGTTTGAAGCCTCGCAATGGTGAGGTACTGTTGATCAATTGTTAGGTGTCGTCTTGGTCTCATGATGTCAAAATGTGAACAGCATGATGAAGAGGACTGTTTAAATACCAATTCTAATTGAAGTAGAAAATTTATTGGTCTACTCATGGATCAAATACCTGTTGTGAATTTTGCCCTCAAGTACCTTGTTAGAGAACAGCGAGTTATGCAAAAAGTATTGAAATATTGAACAGTTGGACATGTGCATTCAAAAGGTTAGAGAAGGTCAAATTAAGTTCACCTGTAAAGGTTAATAGTGCATTTTAGATGCATCCTGAAATTTGACCCGAAAGCTGAATATCCCTAACTTTTTGTGAGTAGTGTGTGTATTATATACAGTGGTGTGAAAAAGTGTTTGCCCCCTTCCTGATTTCTCATTTTTTTTGTATGTTTGTCACACTTAAATGTTTCAGATCATCAAACAAATTAAATATTAGACAAAGATAACACAAGTAAACACAAAATGTAGTTTTTAAATGAAGGTGTTTATTATTAAGGGGAAAAAAAATATCCAAATCTACATGGCCCTATGTGAAAAAGTGATTGCCCCCTAAACCTAATAACTGGTTGGGCCACCCTTAGCAGCAACAACTGCAATCAGACATTTGCGATAACTGGCAATGAGTCTTTTACAGCACAATGGAGGAATTTTGGCCCACTCATCTTTGCAGAATTGTTGTAATTCAGCCACATTAGAGGGTTTTTAAGCATGAACTGCCTTTTTAAGGTCATGCCACAGCATTTTGATTGGATTCAGGTCAGAACTTTGACTAGGCCACTTCAAAGTCATCATTTTCTTTTTCTTCAGCTATTCAGAGGTGGACTTGCTAGTGTGTTTTGGATTATTGTCCTGCTGCAGAACCCAAGTGTGCTTCAGCTTGAGGTCGCGAACAGATGGCCGGACATTCTTCTTCAGGATTTTTTGGTAGAAAACAGAATTCATGGTTCCATTTACCACAGCAAGTCTTCCAGGTCCTGAAGCAGCAAAACAGCCCCAGGCCATCACACTACCACCACCATATTTTACTGTTGTTATGATGTTCCTTTTCTGAAATGCTGTGTTACTTTTACAACAGATGTAATGGGACACACACCTTCCAAAAAGTTCAACTTTTGTGTCGTCAGTCCACAGAGTATTTTCCCAAAAGTCTTGGGGATCATCAAGATGTTTTCTGGCAAAACTGAGACGAGTCTTTATGTTCTTTTTGCTAAGCAGTGGTTTTCGTCTTGGAGCTCTGCCATGTAGGCCATTTTTGCCCAGTCTCTTTCTTATGGTAGTCATGAACACTGACCTTAACTGAGGGAAGTGAGATGTTGTTGTGGGGTCTTTTGTGACCTCTTGGATGAGTCGTCGCTAGGCTCTTGGGGTAATTTTGGTCGGCTGGCTGCTCCTTGGAAGGTTCACGACTGTTCCATGTTTTCTCGATTTGTGGATAATGGCTCTCACTGTGGTTCGCTGGAGTCCCAAAGCTTTAGAAATGGCTTTATAACCTTTTCCAGACTGATAGATCTCAGTTATGTTTCTCATTTGTTCCTGAATTTCTTTGAATCGCAACATGACGTCTAGCTTTTGAGGATCTTTTGGTCTACTTCAATTTGTCAGGCAGGTCCTGTTTAAGTATTTTCTTGATTGACAACAGGTGTGGCAGTAATCAGGTCTGGGTGTCGCTAGAGAAATTGAACTCAGTTTTCCAAAGATGTGATAAACCACAGTTAATTTATGTTTTAATGGGGGGGGGGGGCACTTTTTCACACAGGGCCATATAGGTTTGAATTTTTTTTCCCCTTAATAATAAACACCTTCATTTAAAAACTACATTTTGTGTTTACTTGCATTATCTTTGTCTAATATTTAAATTTGTTTGATGATCTGAAACATTTAAGCGTGACACAAAAAAATGAGAAATCAGGAAGGGGGCAAACACTTTTTCACACCACTGTACAGTATATACTGTATAATATGTGTATATACAGTATATATATAATATATACATATATAAGTTGAAAACTGCTCTTCTTCAGTAATATATTGGGATATTTTAAAAAAAATGGAGTCGGGGATAGTGCACTCACCTCAAAGTGCTCTTGTTTCAGTTAAACAGCATTTTTATGTAAATCTATTTTTTCATTGCTGAGTGTGCTGAGGGTTCACTCTTAAATACTGTATATAGCTTTCTTTGTGATTTTGAGACTCTTGTGTTTTTTGTAAACACTTCAGTGTTTGTACATTTTGTAAATACACATTTGCAATGGGGGTTGAATGACTATGAGTGCAACTGTATCAAATAATAATTGTTACAATTAGATATATAGATAGTGCTTACTGTATGTACTTGGTACTTAATGTTCTGTACAATGTACACTGTAATATGCATTGTCCCAATAAATAACAGAAATCCAAACCTGGTGTTCTCACATGACTGTTCTCACATGAGAGTGTCCATGAACTTGTTAGCTGTTAGCATTTTAGCTGCTAACGTGTCATACAATGTAGTATCATGATTCTTTGTGTCAGCGATATTGTATTGATTCAGAGACACTCTTATTGTGATATTTTGATAAAGGTATTAAATAGTAAGTCCCTTTCAAACTAATCCAGCAATCCAGATAAACCCAGTAAGGTCACATAGCGGCTGGCTTAGAGAGTGCTACCGAAAAACCTCCCAACTCAAAACAGGCGATAAGGCCCATGAAGTCGAAGTTTTCACTGTAGTTCACTGTTGTGGTGTCTCTTAGACTGTGCATATTGTAAACAAATGGCACTTACCAATGACATAAAGCCACGTGTCTCAGTTGTCTTTGGCAGTGTATGAACAGTAGTGGCCAAAAAATTGTATTCATTTTTTTGTTTGCTTTTTTTAAATTTATATTTTATTTGTTTAGGTTATTGTGCCTCGGTGCAACAGAGGCCTACGGTAATCACTCAGTGTGTCTGTGTGTGGTTGTGTGTGTGTGTGTGTGTATGTGTATCTGTCTGTTACAGCTTTTCAGCTCACCTAGTCAAAATTACAATGGGGCAAAAAAGTATTTAGTCAGCCACCAATTGTGCAAGTTCTCCCACTTAAAAGATGAGAGAGGTCTCCAATTTTCATCATAGGTATACCTCAACTATGAGAGACAAAATGAGAAAAAAAAAATCCAGAAAATCACATTGAAGGATTTTTTTTTTTTTTTGTAACTTTGATTTTTATTCATTTTTCATCATACATATTACATTCAGATCACAGTCTATATTTAAAAAAAAAGGAGCTAGAGGAAGAAAGAGAGGGAAAAAAAAGAAAGAGGGGGGACAAATGTTGGAGCATCAAGTTTTAAGTTTCCATCTCTTAATTCTTCTGGTTTTTCCAGTGTCTTTGGTTATTCTTTCAATTTCTGTCTCGTTGTTGCACTTTGTAGTGTGTCCATTTCCGCCATTTTTTTCATATTGTCCTTCTTGCATTCTTTGTCGATATGTTAGTTTTTCCATCATCAGCAAGATTTTAACTAGATATCTGTCCTCAGCCTGTATTACATTGTCTCTTTTAAGATCACATAAATACATCAAGTTACAGTTCATTGGTATATTATATCCTAATATCCTCTGTATTGTCACATGTATAGATTTCCAGAATGATGAGATTTTGCAGCATTTCCAAAACATACGTGAGTGGTCTGCATTTTGAGCCCCACAGCCCCTCCAGCATATAGATTGGGTATTTGTATATTTTCTTTGAATCTGTGGTGTAATGAAATAGCGAATCAGGTTTTTCCATCCAAATTCCCTCCATGTCCTTGAACTTGTTGTGTGTTGTGTTTTCCATATTTCTTGCCAGCTTTCTTCTGTTATGTTTAAATTTAGCTCTTTCTCCCATTTCTCCTTTATATAGTTACTTGAATGTTTGTTTGCCGTAAGTTTCTGATATAGCTTTGAAATAATTCTTATTTTATTTCCTGCATATGAGCTTAAAATGAATTGTATAATCTCGCTCACATCTGTGTGGAGGTTATGTCTAATCTTCCTCATATAATAGTCTCTCATCTGCAGATATCTGAAGAATTCCGATTTTTCTAGTTTAAATTTTCTTCTGATGTTTACAAAGCTCCCGAGATCTTTTTTTCCGATATTGCCCCATGCTGTGATTCCCTTGTTCACCAGATTTTTGTATCCCCTATCTTGCTTTGCCGGTTCAAACTGACTGTCAAGTGCTACCCATTTCAATAGTTTTATGTCCTCCTTTATATTATACTTTTGTACTATTTTATACCACAGTTCCAAAGAAAATTTAGTGATTGGGTCTATTTGTTTGATTTGCTTAAATGCATCCTTATCTCCTATTATGCTTTGTACTGGGAGTCCCTCAATTTCCTTTTCCATTTCTTTCCATTTTGCCTCATATCCTCCGTCGCACCAATATGATATATCTTATTTGTGCTGAGTAGTAATATTCCTTTAGACTCGGTAGGCCCATGCCTCCTTTCTCTTTTGGTAACTGGAGAGTTTTATATTTCACTCTTGGCTTTTTACCTCCCCAAACAAATCTCGATATCATCCTGTCCCACTTTGAGAACTGGGCACCAGGAATCTCTGTTGGTAGAGCCTGGAAGAGGTAAAGCAGTCTAGGTTGTATACTGATTTTGACTGTCTTAATTTTTGAATTCAGATCCATATTTAAGATTGACCATCTATCAATATCCTTTTTAATTTCTTGATCCAACCTATCATAGTTTGCTTTATAGATTTTGCTTAGATCTTTAGGTATTCTTACTCCAAGGTATTTTATTTCTTTTTGTTTCCAGTTTAGTTTGATCTTATCAGTTATCTGGTTTAAAGGGTTATAGTGGAATGTCAGTATTTGTGTTTTTGTTATGTTTATCTTGTATCCTGATAATTTTCCAAAATTTTCTATCAAGTTCATCATTTCCATTATTGATTTATCTGGTTGTTCAAGGTAAACTATAATATCGTCTGCAAATAGCCCAATCTTGTGTTCCGCTCCCTTTATTGTTACACCTTTTAATTTCTTATTTTGTCGTATCGCTTGAGCCAGTGGCTGTATGAACAGAGCAAACAAGGTGGGCGATAGGCAGCATTCCTGCCTAGTTGATCTTTGTATATTTACTTTGTCTGTTAAGCTACCGTTTATCTTCATTCTTGCCACAGGTTTTTGATACAGTGTCTTTATGCATTGTACTGATTTTTCGTTAATTCCAAAGCGTTCCAGCACATTATATAGGAACTTCCAATTAACCCTATCAGATGCTTTTTCTGCGTCTAAACTCATTATTACTGCGCTTTTCTTTTCTTTATGTATTTGATTAATTATGTGTAATGTTCTCCTGACATTGTCATGTGTTTGGCCTCCCTCTATGAAACCAGTTTGATCATCCTCTATCAATTCCGTCAAGAATGTCTTTATTCGTTTACATATAATTGTTGTATATATTTTATAATCCACATTTAATAAAGAGATTGGCCTATAGTTTCCGCATTGTTCCCTATCTTTCCCTGGCTTTAAAATAACTGAAATAATGGCTTCGTTCCATGATGGGGGTATTTTGTTGTTGTTTAATGTCCAATTAAATGACTTTTGGAGCTGTGGCGTGAGTTCTTCTATAAACAGTTTATAAAACTCAGATGGGTATCCATCACTACCTGGTGATTTACCGTTTTTAAGTGACTTAATCACATCTTTAATCTCTTGTGTTGTTATTTCTGCTGTTAGCTTTTCATTCTGTTGGTTTCCTATTGATGGCAAGTCCAATGTGCATAGAAATTTTTTAATGTCCTTAACATTTGTCTCTTCAGGTTGCGAGTATAGTTCTTGATAGAAATTATGGAATATTTCTTCGATGTTTTCTGGGTTAACTGTGGTTTTATTTGTGATGGGGTCCTTAATCTTATACATTATTCACTGTTTGTTGTTTTCTTAACCGTTTTGCCAGCAGTTTTGTGGCCTTTGGCCCCGTTTCATAATATTTTTGTTTTAAATATCTATTTTTCCTTTCAATTTCATCTATTTGTATTTCTTTTATCTTTATTTTTTCTTCCTTAATTTCTTGGTATATTTTTGGGTCATTTGTGCTTTGATGTTTACGTTCTAGTTCCCTCAGTCTCTCACATCTTTGTTCATATGATTCCAGTTTAGACTTATTTGCTTTTCCTGATTCAGCAATTAATTTACCTCTTAACACGGCTTTTAGTGCGTCCCATAGTATTGTTGGGTCCACTTCTCCATTATCATTCTCCTCGATATACTCGTTTATGTTTACTTTTATTCTTTCTTTCATTTTCTCATCATTTAACAGTCCAACATTAAGTTCCCATGTTGTTTGTCGTTTTCTATTGTTTAAATACAGTATATTTCCATATATATAGGATTATGATCTGATATTTCTGCCCCTCCAATCCGACAATTTCTCACCCTGTGTCTGTCACCTTCATTCATAAGGAAGTGATCTATTCTAGAGTGTACTTTATGGACTGCTGAATAATGTGTATAGTCTTTTTCGAGTGGGTGCAGGTCCCTCCGTATGTCTACCATACCCATTTCTGCCAGTGAGGTTCTTATGAACTTTGTTACATGTTTTAACACTTGTTGTGTCAACTTCATGATCCATGACAGCATTTAAGTCTCCTCCACAAATTAGGACTCCTTCACTGTGTGTTGCTATGAGATCAAACAGTTGTTGAAAAAAACCCTTGTCACTTTCTGGTGGGGCATAGATGTTCACTAATGTGATCTGCATACCATCTATTCTTCCCTTTATTATTACATATCTGCCTTCTTTATCCTGGATTTCTTGTTCACATTCAAATTGTATTTTATTTGAAATTAGTATCATAACCCCCCCTTTTATTTCCTCCCTTAAATGAACTGTAGTAGGAGTTCTTATAGCCAAATGTCTTTAGTTTCTCATGTTCTGTCTTGCTCAAATGTGTCTCTTGCATAAATATAATTTCGGCTTTTTCCTTCTTGAATTTTCTTATTATTCTTTCCCTTTTAACAGGTGAGTTCAGACCATTCACGTTTAATGTCATTATCTTAAGATTTTTACCCATATTCATGTTTTTCCATTTTTTTAACTTGTGCTCCTAACCCCTTTAACAACAAAACTAACACATATTTGTACAAAAACACATTACCAAATCTCGACCTCCGTACCTTGGGCCTTTCTTCTGCCCATTGGTCCCTGTTGGTGGGTGGAGGGAATGCCCTTACCGAGTGAGGGGCCCTCCCTAGACCTCTAGTTACTAACCAAGTAATAGTCATTAGTCTAGAAATGTCCAACAAAAATCACTTAAACCTCTCCTAGCCGTTTGTTTCTCTTTTACCTTGTCTTCTTGGCCTTCATTTCTTCTGTGTCCTTCTTAATCTTTGTTATAATCTAGGCTTTCCGTTGAAAGCCTTGCAGTTTTTCCTGGGCCCGGTGTGCCACGTCCGTCTCCCGTCTTCTGCCGCTCACTTGCCTCCACTCCGGCTGTCGTGATGCGTTCAGTGCCGCCGCTGCTCCAGCCGCTTCCTTTGGTACGCTCACCACAAAGTCTCGCTCTGTCATGTCCCGCGCTGCCTCTCTGGCTGTGTTGTAGGTTTTTACGCCGTCTTCCCAATGAATTCTCATCTTCATTAGCGGCGTTTGGAATCTAATTTTTTTCTCTTTCAGCATTTTTTTAATGTTGGCATATTTTTTTCGCTGCTGCACAATTTCTGTCAGGTAGTCATGGTCAAAGAATATCTGTTTGTCGCCGACTCGTATCTTTTTTTTTTCCACGCTTGTCAGGATTCTTTCCTTTGTCGTATTTCAGAAAGTTTACCACAACTGACCTGGGTGTAGAGTTTGGATTCGGGTTCTGTGCCGAGGCTCTGTGCGCTCGTTGGATCTGCAGGTCTGCTTCATTGGGCAGCTCAAGCTCTTTTTTTTAAGAAATGATTCATGAATTTCGTCATCGAGTTGCCTTCAATGCCCTCCGGAATCCCGAAGATGCGTATATTGCTCCGTCTGGATCTGCTCTCCAGGTCGGTTATTTTTTCCTGCATCCTCTGTGTTTGCGCCGTCAGGGTCTGCAGCCGCTCGCTTGCCTCGGTCTTCCAGTCTTCCAACTCCGATATTCGAGCCTGTGCTTCTGTCATACACGCCCGTTGAGTGCGCAGCTCCTCCATGTTTTCAGCTAGCTTGCACTCCATTTCTCTTCGGAGACCCATAATTTCCTCCTTCATCTCTTTTTTCAGCTCTTCCTTAAGAGCCGTTAAATCCTGTTGGAGTTGTCGCTTGAATTCTTTTAGGTCTTTACCTATATTGGCGATGCCAGTGTTCATAGTATCGAGTTTGGTGTCCTCCATTTTCTCTGCTGTAGTCATCTCGTTTTTTTGGGCCTCATGTACAGTGATTTCTCCTGCGTTGTTGAAGAGGGATTCTTTAGTTTTACCCTGCTTTTGTCCGTGTGCCGGGTTTCTTCATGTTTTCATCCCTTGGTTTATTGGTCCATTTATGTCGAGTTGGCCATTTACCAATGATTTTTAATCCGACTAGGGAGAGCTCTCTGTTTAAGCGTTAAGTCTCTCCGCCATCTTCCCGGAAGTCACATTGAAGGATTTTTAATGAATTAATTGGTAAATTCCTTGGTAAAATAAGTATTTGGTCAGTAACAAAAGTTCATCTCAATACTTTGTTATATACCCTTTGTTGGCAATGACAGAGGTCAAACATTTTCTGTAAGTCTTCACAAGGTTTTCACACACTGTTGCTGGTATTTTGGCCCATTCCTCCATGCACATCTCCTCTAGAGCAGTGATGTTTTGGGGCTGTCGCTGGGCAACATGGACTTTCAACTCCCTCCAAAGATTTTCTATGGGGTTGAGATCTGGAGACTGGCTAGGCCATTCCAGGACCTTGAAATGCTTCTTACGAAGCCACTCCTTCGTTGCCCGGGCGGTGTGTTTGGGATCATTGTTATGCTGAAAGACCCAGCCACGTTTCATCTTCAATGCCCTTGCTGATGAAAGGAGGTTTTCACTCAAAATCTCACGATACATGGCCCCATTCATTCTTTCCTTTACACGGATCAGTCGTCCTGGTCCCTTTGCAGAAAAACAGCCCCAAAGCATGATGTTTCCACCCCCATGCTTCACAGTAGGTATGGTGTTCTTTCTCCTCTAAACACGACAAGTTGAGTTTTTACAATAAAGTTCTATTTTGGTTTCATCTGACCATATGACATTCTCCCAGTCCTCTTCTGGATCATCCAAATGCTCTCTAGCAAACGCCAGACGGGCCTGGACATGTACTGGCTTAAGCAGGGGGACACGTCTGGCACTGCAGGATTTGAGTCCCTGGCGGCGTAGTATGTTACTGATGGTAGCTTTTGTTACTTTGGTCCCAGCTCTCTGCAGGTCATTCTGGGATTTTTGCTCACCGTTCTCGTGATCATTTTGACCCCACGGGGTGAGATCTTGCGTGGAGCCCCAGATCAAGGGAGATTATCAGTGGTCTTGTATGTCTTCCATTTTCTAATAATTGCGCCCACAGTTGATTTCTTCACACCAAGCTGCTTACCTATTGCAGATTCAGTCTTCCCAGCCTGGTGCAGGTCTACAATTTTGTTTCTGGTGTCCTTTGACAGCTCTTTGGTCTTGGCCATAGTGGAGTTTGAAGTCTGACTGTTTGAGGTTGTGGACAGGTGTCTTTTATACTGATGAGTTCAAACAGGTGCCATTAATACAGGTAACGAGTGGAGGACAGAGGAGCCTCTTAAAGAAGAAGTTACAGGTCTGTGAGAGCCAGAAATCTTGCTTGTTTGTAGATGACCAAATACTTATTTTACCGAGGAATTTACCAATTAATTCATTAAAAGATAAGATAAGATAAGATAAGCCTTTATTAGTCCCACAACGGGGAAATTCCAGGATTGCAACAGCACAGGGATAGCAACACTCAGAGCAACAATCAGAAGGCAAGAAAAAAAAAAACAAGCAAGCAAGAGCAGCTAATATACATATGTACATATTACTATAAAATATATATATACACACACACAGACACACAGTGCAGAGCATTGTAGCTGGATGGAATAAATATATGAATATATAAACACACAGTGCAGAGCATTGTAGCTAGATGGAATAAATATGTAAATATATAAACACCCACAGTACGGAGCATTGCAGCTAGGTGGAATAAATATGTAAGTATATAAACACACACAGTGCGGAGCATTGTAGCTAGATGGAATAAATATATAGTGTGGCGGTTCGTTTTAACCCCACAACAGACTAAGGACACTCAGCCCTCTTTTCTCTGTTTTCCTGCTACACTACTGAGATGCAATGTGCCATTCATGTATTTGTGATGCAAACATGCATGTGTTGTGATGTAATGCGCCATTCTATATAGTGTGCATATGGCTTGTCCTTACTATGCTTTTTCTGAGCATCTTAGATGTGCTTTGGTGTATTAATGTCTACAGGTAGACGAGTTTCTTCTGTCTCACCTATGTGATGTTAATCGATGCCTTTCATCCTTTGTATTCATGCATTTTGCCCTTACTGTGACCTAGAGACTCAGATCAATATGTAGATGTGCTTGTTAGCCTCTTTGTCTGACACTTGGAGCGAGGTCTAGCTAATCTGCCCATTGTGATGTATGGCTTACAAATGCAAATACCTCCTGCCTGTTCTGTTGTCCCTTTGATCATTCTAAACTGTGGGGTACGTCTCTTTGATGTATTGTTATGATCAAGTATTTAAGGTGCAACTCTGTAACGCAATCTTTCTCTTACTCTTCTTCTCTCACTCTGATCCTGCAACTGGTAGACACACACGTGTCCTCCTCTCCTTCTCTGAGAGCTTAGGGATCCCGCTCCGGGCTGCTCCACTATGCACCGGAGAGGGGATCCCGTGAAGGCGACATGATATAATAAAACCTGCTTAAAACCGCATCACTGCTTATTTTTCCATGCCGCTTCACTGGTGACCCCTCCAACACGCACACGTTTTGTGCGAAAGCAACCTTCCGAGCTGGACAGCCACACAGCTGCGTTGGTGGCCCCTTGAAGACGCACACGTTTTGTGCAACGCAGCCTTCTGTTTTGGATGGCCACGCTGGCGAACCGACGCTGAAAAAAACGAGCGGCCAGCGAACGCAACACCCGGGCATGAATGCTCCGTCGCCTGAGATCTGCACAACCACGCTGGACCGGCCGCTCTCACTGAGAGCGCACGCACCTCGTCCTCTCTCCACGACGGCAACCTCCAGGGCCGACGGGGAGTGCAGCGCGTGGAACTGAACGCACCATGGCCGCACGAGCGACAACGATCGTCCACTTCCTCACACCGCGCCAACGCAGCTGCATGAGCCTGAGGAACAAAAGATCGTCTATTCCCTCCCGCCGTTCCAACGCCTCTGCACGGGCCTGAGGGACTAAAGATCGTCTATTTCCTCTCAACGCTCCAACGCACCATGGCCAAATCTACAGCAACAGCTCAACCTGGATTTTATTGGCGCCGTCTGCGCTGATCTCCGCCAAGTTTCTGCACCCTGACTCACCACTCCAGCGGCCCACCCACGCACTGAACCCCCGCGCACGCACCGGGGAGTTACAAGGACGGCGCATCACGCATGGGACAAGTAACGGCTCCACAGACTGCCTTCCTCCTTCGCCGCTGCCTTTCAGGGCTGCTCGCTCACCTGAGGTACGCATACAGCATACTGGAAGGATTTGTTAACAGTCTCAGCCACGCCACAGACCGCCATCGTCCTCCGCCGCTGCCCTCAGAACCTTCAGGGTTGCTCGTTCACCTGAAGCAAGCACGCAGCTCGCCACTGGATTTTTTAATGGTCTTAGCCACGGCACAACGGGATTTCAGCCGTCAGCTGTTCCCGGGAGCTTTGGGGTTGCTTCAGCACCCAAAACCAACAGTCCCTATGCTTTGTTTACTTTCTCTCTTACAGCCGCTCCTGCTTTTCTTCATGGCCACGAGAGGAGTCAGAGACTAATTTTTCTTCTTGTGGACCGCTGCACGTTCAACGGGACCAGCCCTTCGACATTGCGGACCCACAAGCAATTTTTGCGCGGCTCAGGACGATTTCACAGCTCCTGCCGGCACTTACTACCCCTCCCCTCCCCTCCCCCTCCGCCTGCAGCGAGCTTCTCCCACAGCTCGCTCACACAGATGGATTATCGAGGTCGCGACCCCCTGCCGCGTCCTCTGGGGGGGAGCGTGTGTGGCGGTTCGTTTTAACCCCACAACAGACTAAGGACACTCAGCCCTCTTTTCTCTGTTTTCCTGCTACACTACTGAGATGCAATGTGCCATTCATGTATTTGTGATGCAAACATGCATGTGTTGTGATGTAATGCGCCATTCTATAGAGTGTGCATATGGCTTGTCCTTACTATGCTTTTTCTGAGCATCTTAGATGTGCTTTGGTGTATTAATGTCTACAGGTAGACGAGTTTCTTCTGTCTCACCTATGTGATGTTAATCGATGCCTTTCATCCTTTGTATTCATGCATTTTGCCCTTACTGTGACCTAGAGACTCAGATCAATATGTAGATGTGCTTGTTAGCCTCTTTGTCTGACACTTGGAGCGAGGTCTAGCTAATCTGCCCATTGTGATGTATGGCTTACAAATGCAAATACCTCCTGCCTGTTCTGTTGTCCCTTTGATCATTCTAAACTGTGGGGTACGTCTCTTTGATGTATTGTTATGATCAAGTATTTAAGGTGCAACTCTGTAACGCAATCTTTCTCTTACTCTTCTTCTCTCACTCTGATCCTGCAACTGGTAGACACACACGTGTCCTCCTCTCCTTCTCTGAGAGCTTAGGGATCCCGCTCCGG
Source organism: Pholidichthys leucotaenia (assembly GCA_020510985.1). NCBI lineage: Eukaryota > Metazoa > Chordata > Actinopteri > Cichliformes > Pholidichthyidae > Pholidichthys > Pholidichthys leucotaenia. The sequence goes on along the minus strand of CM035848.1, from coordinate 283,824,645 downwards.
GCTGCTCCACTATGCACCGGAGAGGGGATCCCGTGAAGGCGACATGATATAATAAAACCTGCTTAAAACCGCATCACTGCTTATTTTTCCATGCCGCCTCAATAGATATATAAAAACACAGTGCGGAGCATTGTAGCTAGATGGAATAAATATATAGATATATAAATATGAACACACCCAGTGCTGAGCATTGTAGCTAGATGGAATAAATATGTAAATATATAAACACACACAGTGCAGAGCATTGTTGCTAGATGGGATGAAACAGCATAACCCTCTACTTAGTTATCCTACATGGTATGATTATGTGCCCATACATATTCTCACCCTCCATAGCGACCGGTATTTTCCTAGTTGTATGCCGGAGGGGACCATTGTGCAAGTCTATTGCATCTTTTGCATTTAAAAACTATTAGTTTGTTACGTCTTTTTGCTATCTCTGCGAGCAGCCCTGCTTAGGTTGTACAGTCTGACAGCCGTTGGTAGGAAGGACCTACGAAACCTCTCGGTTGTGCACCTGGGATGATGTAGTTTGCTACTAAATGAGCTCCTCAGTGCATTCAGTACGTCCTGCATAGGGTGGAACTCGGACTCCAGCAGAGATGACAGTTTAGCTACCGTCCTTCTCTCTCCTATCTCCTCCACCGGATCAAGGCGCTGCCCCAGGACAGAGCTAGCTTTCTTAATCAGTTTGTTCAGTCTCTTCCTATCGGCTGCTGTAATGCCACTGCCCCAGCAGACCACTCCAAAAGTGATGGCTGATGCCACCACCGTGTCATAGAATGTCTTCAGCAGCGCCCCTTGTACACCAAAAGACCTGAGTCTCCTCAGCAGGAACAGCCTGCGCTGTCCCTTCTTGTAGAGTGCGTCAGTATTGTGTGACCAGTCTAGTTTATTGTTCAGATGAACACCCAGGTACTTATAGGATGTCACCATCTCGATGTCTGTTCCCTGTATATTTACTGGTGCTGTGAGGGGCTGCCCATGCCTGCGGCAGTCCACCACCAGCTCCTTAGTTTTCCTTGCGTTGATCTGGAGGCAGTTCCGATGGCACCAGTCTACAAAGTCCTGGATAAGCCCTCTGTACTCAGCTTCATCTCCATTGGAGATGAGGCCAACGATTGCAGAGTCATCAGAGAACTTCTGTAGATGGCAGTGTGTTGTGTTGTGTGAGAAGTCCGCAGTATAAAGAGTGAACAGGAAGGGAGCCAGCACCGTTCCCTGGGGGGCCCCCGTGCTACTGATGATCGTGTCGGACACACAGTCCCGGGTTCTCACAAACTGAGGCCGGTTCGTGAGGTAGTCCAGGATCCATGATGACAGGTGCTGGTCCACCCCTGCGCGCAGCAGCTTGTCCTTCAGGATCATCGGTTGGATGGTGTTGAAAGCACTGGAGAAGTCAAAGAACATGATCCTCACCATATTCCCGGGCTTCTCCAGGTGGGACAGAGAACGGTGAAGGAGGAAGATCACCGCATCCTCCACCCCAATGCCATGCTGGTAGGCGAACTGGAGTGGATCCATCGCTGGTTCCACCAGGGGGCGGAGGTGAGCAAGGAGCAGTCTCTCCAGGGTCTTCATCAAGTGGGACGTCAAGGCCACCGGTCTGTAGCTGTTCAGGTCTTTGGGGTGGGAAGTTTTTGGTACAGGTACCACACAAGATGGATGTTTTCCACAGCTGTGGTACCCTCCCCAGCTTCAGGCTCAGGTTGAAGATGTACGTCACAATCCCACACAGCTGGTCTGCACAGGACTTGAGGAGCTTTGCGCTGATGCCGTCCGGTCCCGACGCCTTCCTCGCCTTGATCTTCCTCAGCTCCGTCCTCGCCTGGGTCCTGGTCAGGGTCAGGATGGGGGGCTGTGTGTTGGGGGTGGGGGGGTGTTGGTGGAGTGGGGAGTGGGCAGCAGGACTTGATTTCTTTAGAGGCAGCAGTCAGGGGGGAGGGCGGTTGGTCAAATCTATTGAAAAACAGATTCAGGTTGTTCGCCCACTCCCTGCCCCCCGTGGCCTGGGAGGAGGTATTCTGGAGCCCAGAGATGGTTTTGAGGTTTCTCCAGACCCCGCTGATGTCGCTCTGTTGCAACTTGTCCTCCATCTTCTTCCTGAAGCTGTCCTTGCCTTCTCTGATCTTTCTCCTCAGCTCCCTCTGTACGGACTTCAGCATCTCCCTATTCCCCGACCTGAAGATCCTCTTCTTCTCTCTCAGAAGTGTTTTAATCTCAGGGTTGATCCAGGGTTTGTTGTTTGAGCAACACCGTATGGTCTTGGTGGGAACGGATTTGTCCACACAGAAGCTGAGGTAGCCCGTGAAGGTGTGAATGAGGCCATCGATGTCCTCACCATGTGGATCGCAGAGCTGCTTCCAGGCGGTGGCTTCAAAACAGCCTTTTAGAGTGTCCATTGTCTCCTCAGACCATAACTCCACTGTGCGCATGGCCTGACGTTGTCTGTGCACCAGGGGTTTGTACACCGGCCGGAGATGAACCAAGTTGTGATCCGATCTCCCGAGTGGGGGGAGTTGTAATGAGGTTTACGCCTCCTTAGTGTTTGCGTAGAATAAGTCCAGTGTTTTATTGTCTCTAGTGTGGCATGTGACATACTGGGTGAACGTGGGTAGAATGGGAGACAGTGAAACATGGTTGAAATCGCCTGAGATGAGGAGAAGAGCATCTGGGTGTTCTGTCTGCAGCCTGCTGGTTACTGAATGGATGATGTCACGCGCTGTCCCAGCGTTCGCCGTCGGATTTGCATAAACAACAATGCAGATCACATGTGAGTGTTCCCTCGGGAGATATGTAGGCCTCATGCTAACAGCTAGCAACTCAATGTCTTTGCTGCAGTGTCGTTGTTTAACAGTGATATGTCCCGGTCTGCACCAGTTGTTGTTAACATACATTATCACTCCACCGCCCCTAGCTTTGCCACTGTCTGGTGTTCGGTCAGCCCGTATCATGTGAAAACCCTCCAGCTCAATGTTAGCATCTGCTGCTAGTTCAGTTAGCCACGTCTCAGTAAACAAAAGGAGAGAGCACTCGCGATATGTGCTATCATAACGGCAGATAGCCGCTAGCTCATCTGCCTTTCCCAGTATAGAGCGTACATTTCCCATGACAACAGATGGAAGGGAGGGTCTGTACCTTATATTTTTTGTCCTCCGCCTTACTCCAGCCCGGCAGCCGCAGCGTTTTCGCCTCAGTTCTCTCGGTATGTCGAGTTTTTCCAATGGGACCAGGTGGCGGTTGAATGCTAGCAGCTCTTCCCTGCTGTATCGTATCCTGCTATAAACAGTGGCTCCGTCCACCGGCTCAGGAGACATTTGGGACGATCTGTGTGTCCGTGATATAAATGGAGTGAAAAAAAAAGGACGGATCAAAAAGAGAGAGGAAGGGAAAAAGACTCGGAATCGAGCCGCTGTTGCAAAAGGCAGCCGACTCGTGTGGCGCCGGGAGAAAAATCCTTCAATGTGATTTTCTGGATTTTTTTTTTTCTCATTTTGTCTCTCATAGTTGAGGTATACCTATGATGAAAATTGGAGACCTCTCTCATCTTTTAAGTTGGAGAACTTGCACAATTGGTGGCTGACTAAATACTTTTTTGCCCCACTGTATGTGGAACTAAAGGCTTGTATCATTGTATCACCATATTTTCTTGACTGTTAATTTGCCAGAATTTTGAGATAAGCCTTTGTTTTCAAAATAAACACAAATTCAACTCACGATTTTTGTCAATGCAATCATGAAAAAAAGGTATTGTAATAACTATTGTGGACCAGTAGTTGTCAAGAGTGTCTCTTTTTTTTTTACAGCCCCCCATGTTACCATGCCACAGGCACCAAGATACAGCACTTTGGTGCTTTCATTTTAAATTTTTTTTCCATATTCTGTTCCAGTGTTGAATATTGTTCATGAATAAAAGTTAAAAGCTCTTTAAATTTTACATAAACTGTTATCATTATATCACTATATTGTGGGCATAAAATGGTCTTCATGATGTCAATAATATTGTTTATCATGATAATTTTGGGGAAAATTTATCATTCATCAGAATTTGTTATCATTCAGGTCTAACAGTGCATATTTTTGACCCATGCTGCCAAAATGAGTCATTTTGAGGAAATTATCAAAACTGAGGTAATGTTTTTCCCATATTCTGTATTGAAAGAGCTTCAAAATGGTATTTAATTTGTAGGCAGTGTGCAAAAACGGACACCGGAAAAAGACAATTTGTTTATATTTTGGCTAGGTTTAAAACTGGTGTTCAATTGGTCGGGAGTTACATTTTGCAGAAGATGTAACTCCCGTAATGTCCCGTCCCGGGACTTGCCGTTAGCAAACAAAGAAACAGTCATGATTTGTGACTTCTCCTGCCTGCAGCTCGTAATGACATGGTGCGCATTCTGACTCATTTTGCCAGCACGGGTCACATTTCTTTGTCTCCCTGGCAATGAAGATGGAATAGATGAAGACAAAAACAAAAGAAACTATCAGTATTAGCCATCTGCCAACTTACTTTCAACACTGGTATTTGTACTGGCCCAAAATTTCACAGTAGTCCATCCCTACCATCCTGTAGTTAAGGCAGTCACGGTTGGTGGAAGGAGTCTGTCAGTGTGCATTGCTTTACTCAGAGCAGCTTCTCTTTGCCATGAACAAACTGATTCACCCTGCTCAGGCCAACACTGAATGTATTGGTGAAACATTCTGGCTAAATAGTTATATTATGTGCTCAAAAGTTTTAGTTGTGTTGAATGCAGTCCAGTAGTGCCTTTATTTACTCAGGGAGAATCTGAATCACTGCTGGTTGCTTGATTATTCTAAGTCTGTGTTGTTTTGACTAACAGTTTTTATGACTTGATCAAAAACAGCTTATGCTTAAAAACTAAAACTTGTTACTTTAGATACAGTTAGTTGCAAATATTTATTGATTTTTTTTTAAATGACAATTACTAAAAGGGATTGCACAGCACTGTTTTGCTGTAATGCCCCTGAACAGCCTAACCACGGAAATAGACCCCGCAGGCTGCCTGAATCTGACTCTGTGTTGTGTTTTCCAGAACAACAGGACAGTATGGCCACCACTGTCGCTGTCAGTCCTAGCGAATACCTTCAGCCCTCTACCGCCACCACACAAGTGAGTAACAGCCCAGTCAGCACTCTGCTTTCAACATCTGTTATAATGTGATGCCTTTCATGTAGCTGGATTTTAATAGCATGCTTTAGTACATTTACATTTAAGAATTTTGGGAAGTGCACCAGTCATTCGTGCAGCAAACACCTCCGCAACATAGTGCTGCCACCCCCGTACTTAACAGTTGAGATGGTGTTCTCAGGCTTGCAAACGTTCCCCTTTTTCCTCCAAATGTAATGATGGTCATTATGGCCAAACAGTTCAGTTTTAGTTTCATCAGACCACAGGACATGTCTCCAGAAATTAAGGTCTTTGTCCCTGTGTGCATTTGCTAACTCTAACCTGGCTTTTTATGTTGCTTTTGGAGTAATTGCTTCTTCCTCATTCAGTGGCCTTTCAGCCCATGTCGGTACAGGACTCATTTCACTGTGGATAATGACACTCTCGTACCAGCTTCACTCAGCATCTTCACAAGGTCTTTTGCTTTTGTTGTGGGGTTGATATGCATATTTTGCACCAAAACGTGTTCATCTTTGGGACACAGAACCCCTCTCCTTCCTGAGCGGTATGATGGCTGGACATTCCTATGGTGTTTATACTTGCGTATAATTGTTTGAACAGATGAACATGGCACCTTTATTCATCTGGAAATTGTACCCAAGGATGAACCAGACTTGTAGAGGTCCACAGTTCTCTTCCTGATATCGACTGATAATCATATTGATTGATTTCTTTTGATTTTCCCATGATGTCACACAAGGAAGCAGTGTGTTTGAGGTTTGCCTTAAGATCATTGATCTCGATAGAAAACCTGGATAGCGCACGCCCCATTAGCGAGTACAGAGCCGAGTGAAGCCACCTGGTTGCCATATTAGTACACCAAAACACTCAGCGAGTAAATGGACAATGATTGGGTTTAGTAGTAAACAGTGCCACTTTTACCTCAGTAACTTCCCAAAGAATTAACAGATTTTGAACTTATTGGTATGGAGACACAGCTTATAATCTTGCGCAACTGGTGAAATATAGAAACCGAATTGACATTATGTTGAGCGGCTGTGGGAAGGCTGGATAATCGGAAAAGTCAGGCCAAGGTGAGTAGTTCTGTGAGTAATGCATGCAGTTAAGTGTGTTTAGGCATGTTGTCATAATAATAGTCCTAATGACAGTCCTATACGAGTAAATTAAAATATCATACAGTGCTTTAATCTTGCTATTAAGTGCCTAGGCCTAATCTAATTTGAAAAATATGGGATCACAACCTTTTCAAAAAGGTCCTATCTATCTAAAAATGCAGTGACTGTGTTTGTCTTTCTGTCTGTTCCACGCATATCTCTTGGACCGTTTGTCAGACTGGCCTCAGATTTTAAATGTGCCTTCCTGAGGGTACAAGGGTGTGCATCCCTGAGTATGGAGATGTTCAGAAAAAAATATGTAATTATTATTAATAAAAGTTTTTGCTTCTACCGCTGTTATTATTCTGATGTAGTGCCCTCACCATTCCACACGGGGCCGGACGCACTATTCCACATGGGGCCACAAGGTATCAATACTTCGATACCAGGTAGTCGATATTTTGGTATTGATACTTTTTTTTTTCAATTATATTTTTATTGGTGATCTTGGTCAGATTGTTTACACTGAGAGCAGTACTTTATTACAAGGGAATAAACATTAGTAAAAGCTTAGAATTTGCCATCATTCAAATAGAATAAAAAGAAAGGTTAATAAGAAGTAATACACAAGAAAATGCCCTCGATTAATCTTCCCATAAGTTTTTTTTTTTTGTGGTATAAAAAATAACATGTAGACAAATAAACTGAACAGTGGACAAGTGGTATTAAATTTTTCAGTTCTGCTCTTTTTTCCCTTCAATGGGATAGTTTACTTAAACAAAGTCTCTCCTATGATTTCCTGTATATTGGGTCCATTTAAGTCAGTATTTATTAAATTTATCTCTTTGTAGCCTTAGAGACATGGTAATCCTTTCCATCATTAATATCTGGTATACCGTATCATGTAAATCCTGAATTTTTGGTATGTCTGTTTGGAACCATTTTCTCATTAAGACTTTCTTTGCTGACAATAGTACAATTCTCATTAAGTATTTATCTGCAAATGAGGCTATGTTAGGAATTTCCAAACCTAAGAACATGTACAGGAAGTCAAAGGGGACATGGGTAGAGAAAACCTTTTCCAGGCACTTGTGTGTGTCTTTCCAAAATGGGGTAACTTTTGGGCAGGCCCAGAATACATGATAATGATTAGCCTCTTCATTTCCACATAGTCTCCAACAACCGGTACCTAAATTTTGGTGTTTTTTTTGGACTGGGGTAATAAAGAAACAAATTAAATTTTTCCATCCAGATTCCCTCCAGATAGTTGAATAAGTAGTTTTCCATTGCACTGTACATACTGATTCCCAGTCACTATCATCTACTGCTGATCCTGTTTCTTTTTCCCATTTCTTCTTAATATATAGGGTATTGGTGGATTTGTTTGCTTGAAATCCCTGATAAAATCTTGCTATAATTTTCTGAACAGTAATAGTGCTAAAGGCCATTTGGAATATATTTAGAATTTTACTATCCTTCTTATCAGTCTTGGTCCTTATAATTTCATTATATCTATGTCTCAACTGTAGGTACCTAAAAAAGTCTTGGTTATTTAACCCATTTTTTGATTTAAGGGTTTGGAAGTCTGCTAGCTCCCCCTTGTGGTTAAATGTGAAGTATGACGTGAGCCCCATTGACGTCCATTTTTGAAATCTTGTGTCATTACGGTTTGGTAGAAATTCTGTGTCGTAAGCGCACCATCTTAACATCATTTCAGTCTTGGTTAGTTTGTTCTCTTTACTTACGTCATTCCAAATCTTAAAAGTGAATTTTAGCCAGGGATTATCCGGGTCTTTCAAATGTGATTGCAATTTCCTGTCTGCTATCATTGCTTGTATAGGGGGGCCCTTAGTGGCTTTTTCCTCTATATCTTTCCACCTAGATTTGAACATTGGATCACATAAGCAAACCAATGGTCTTAATTGGGCAGAGTAGTAGTAGTCCCTCATACATGGCAAAGATAAGCCACCTCTGTCCTTTGGCAGTTGTAATGTACTGTATCTTATTCGAGGTTTTTTCCCAAGCCATATATAGCGAGAAATCAACTTGTCCCATTCTACAAATTGTTGTTTTGACACATTAATTGAGAGAGTTTGGAAAAGGTAAAGTAATCGGGGTAAAATGTTTATTTTTATTGATTCTATTCTATTAATTAGTCCTAAAGTTGGTATTAGACTCCATTTTCTTAAATCCGATTTTATTTTGGAATTTAATGGGCCATAATTCTTTTCAAACAACTTTCCAGTATCTCTACTTAGTATCACGCTGTGGAGATTGTGTGGAAAGACGAGACTGATTTTATTTCTCAAGATCAGTTTTATTCACCACCACATTCTCCAACATCCAAAACGGGAAAGAGGGAGGCATGCCCCCACCTCTGCCCCTTTCATACCCAGGACATCAAAGCACACAGTCACATTGTCTTTACATCCCAAATCACAATGCACCCCCCTTCAAGTCTTCTGTCTGTCTGCTCCTGAAGTCCTGGTGGTCAGGAAATCCCTCATGGCCATCTCTCTGCATACAAAAGGCCAGACTTCGCATCCTTCTGCTACCCCGAGGAGGTTCAGACCTTTTGTTCCTCTTGAGACGTGCAGTAAACAATAAGCATACAGCAATAAGCATGTGAAGCATATGGAACCCACATATGTGCTCACATGACCCCCCCCCCCCCAAACGTCTAAGATGGAACAACATAACCACAGATTGCATGTCACACCAAAATCATTACATATCAGTCCAAGTGCCGCTTAGGTCTCAACCTTCTCCCGTATCTGCTGTAAGCAGGCTGTACCACCTCCACGGCGTCTTCCAGCTGTGGATCTGCTGCCTGGGGATGAGAACTGTTAGTCAACCTCTGTGGGTGTTCTGGAGAATGCTCTCTAAGGGGTCTGCCGCGCCGAGGAGCCTTCGCCAACTGCACAACTTCGTCCGCTTCCACAAAAGCGGGTTTGAGCCTGTTAATGCCAATCCTTTCTTTTCTGTCCCCCAAATCTAGCAAAAAATGCTTATCCCCTGTTTCCAGCACTCTATATGGTCCGTCATAAGGTGGGCGTAAAGGCGGACGGTGGGCATCATGTCTGACAAAAACAAACTCCGCATTTTTTAAAGCCTTAGGCACAAAAACACGCTGAAAACTGTGGTGAACGGGGCCAGGTAGTGTGCTCGGGCCCGTGTTATTCTGTAACCGCTGAGCCGGGGAGCACTCTGGCGCTGGATTATCTGGGAGAAATTCCCCGGGCAGCCGAAGTGGCTGTGCGAAAACTAGCTCGGCTGGGGAGGCTTCTAAATCCTCTTTAGGTGCAGAACGCAACCCCAATAAAACCCATGGTAGCTTGTCCACCCAATTTGGATCCGCAAGCGACGCTCTGAGAGCCGCCTTCAATGACCTGTGAAAACGCTCGCATAACCCGTTAGCCTGCGGGTTGTACGCGGTAGTGCGGTGGATCGTTGCCCCCAGGCTGCGGGCCATCGCTGACCAAAGCTCGGAAACAAATTGCGGGCCTCTGTCAGACGTAATGTCCGACGGGACTCCAAAACGCGCTACCCATGCTGTTAAAAATGCGCGCGCCACCTCCTCGGCTGTGGTTGATGACAGCGGGACCACTTCCGGCCAGCGCGTGGTGCGGTCAACCATTGTCAGAAGATGTGTGCACCCTTGTGAGGGCGGGAGGGGGCCTACGAGGTCCACGTGGACATGATCAAACCTTTTAGCCGGGATGTGAAACAGCTCCAAGGGAGCTTTCGTGTGTCTATGAACCTTGGCCCGCTGGCAGGCCGTGCAGGCTGCCGCCCACTCTCTAACTTGTTTGCGCAGGCTCGGCCATACAAATTTCTGTATGTTTGTAAATTGTATGTAAATTTCTTTTTTCGGCTGAAACCACCGGACGCGGCCGCCCAGTGGAGACGTCGCAGATAAGGGGGGGCATACCGTCTTGCAGCACCCTGTTCTCCAGCCTTAACCCTGTTGGTCCAGACTGGAGCGTGCGCACATCCGCGTCGCTAACCTGCTCCGCGTCCATGGCTGCGTAGTCTATCCCCACACGGACCGGGGTCGCGCGCACCTCCGCGTCACTAACCTGCTCCGCGGCCATGGCTGCAGGATCTACCTCCGCATGGGCTGGAGCCCCCACGGCGCGCGAGAGGCAGTCCGCCACTACATTAAGCTTACCCGCCACATGCTGGATATCGGTAGTAAACTCCGATATCGCGGCCAGCTGTCTCTGCTGCCGGCCCGACCAAGGTTCTGAAATCTTGGCCATCGCGAAAGTCAGCGGTTTGTAGTCAATGAACGCGGTGAAACTGCGTCCTTCCAGCCAGAACTGGAAGTGGCGAATGACCAAGTGGAGAGCTAACAACTCCCTGTCGAATGTGCTGTATTTTCGTTCGCTGTCGCGCAGGGTCTTACTGAAAAAGGCGAGCGGTTGCCAGGCTCCAGCTACAAACTGCTCCACGACCGCCCCTATGGCCACATCTGACGCGTCAGTAGTGAGCGCCATGCGGTCTGCTGGGACTGGATGTGCTAACAACGCAGCGTTTGCCAGGGCTATTTTGACTTCGAAAAATGCGCGCTCTCGCTCCGGAGACCATTCGACTTTATTTGTGGGTTTTTGTTTTTTTAGTGCAGCATACAATGGTTGCATGAGCTGCGCTGCGCGGGGGAGGAAACGGTTATAAAAATTTACCATTCCCAAAAACTCCTGTAACACTTTGACCGTTTGCGGCTGGGGAAAATTTGTTACTGCGCGCACCTTGTCAGGCAGAGGGACCGCTCCCTCTGGGGAGACGCGATGCCCCAAAAAATCAATCTGCGTCACCCCGAACTGACACTTCGCCGGGTTAATTATTAACCCGTGCTCTGCCAACCTCCGGAAAACTGCCATAAGGTGACTTTCGAGTTCGTCCTTAGACGCGCTGGCTACCAATATGTCGTCCAGGTAGACGAACACGAAAGGGAGATCGTGCAAAACCGCGTCCATCATGCGTTGGAACGTCCGCGCCGCGCCTTTAAGCCCAAACGGCATGCGCAAAAACTCGAAAAGCCCGAAAGGAGTTATTACCGCTGTTTTGGGTATGTCCTCAGCGCGCACTGGGACCTGGTGGTAACTAAGATAAGATAAGATAAGATAAGCCTTTATTAGTCCCACAACGGGGAAATTCCAGGATTGCAACAGCACAGGGATAGCAACACTCAGAGCAACAATCAGAAGGCAAGAAAAAAAAAACAAGCAAGCAAGAGCAGCTAATAAACATATGTACGTATTACTATAAAATATATATATATACACACACACACAGACACACAGTGCAGAGCATTGTAGCTGGATGGAATAAATATATGAATATATGAACACACAGTGCAGAGCATTGTAGCTAGATGGAATAAATATGTAAATATATAAACACCCACAGTACGGAGCATTGCAGCTAGGTGGAATAAATATGCAAGTATATAAACACACACAGTGCGGAGCAATGTAGCTAGATGGAATAATATGTAGATATATAAATATATAAACACCCACAGTACGGAGCATTGTAGCTAGATGGAATAAATATGCAAATATATAAACACACACAGTGCAGAGCATTGTTGCTAGATGGAATGAAACAGCATAACCGTCTACTTAGTTATCCTACATGGTATGATTATGTGCCCATACATATTCTCACCCTCCATAGCGACCGGTATGTTCCTAGTTGTATGCCGGAGAGGACCATTGTGTAAGTCTATTGCATCTTTTGCATTCAAAAAAACTATTAGTTTGTTACGTCTTTTTGCTATCTCTGCGAGCAGCCCTGCTTAGGTTGTACAGTCTGACAGCCGTTGGTAGGAAGGACCTACGAAACCTCTCGGTTGTGCACCTGGGATGATGTAGTCTGCTGCTAAATGAGCTCCTCAGTGCATTCAGTATGTCCTGCATAGGGTGGAACTCGGACTCCAGCAGAGATGACAGTTTAGCCACCGTCCTTCTCTCTCCTATCTCCTCCATCGGATCAAGGCGCTGCCCCAGGACAGAGCTAGCTTTCTTAATCAGTTTGTTCAGTCTCTTCCTATCGGCTGCAGTAATGCCACTGCCCCAGCAGACCACTCCAAAAGTGATGGCTGATGCCACCACCGTGTCATAGAATGACTTCAGCAGCGCCCCTTGTACACCAAAAGACCTGAGTCTCCTCAGCAGGAACAGCCTGCGCTGTCCCTTCTTGTAGAGTGCATCAGTATTGTGTGACCAGTCTAGTTTATTGTTCAGATGAATACCCAGGTACTTATAGGATGTCACCATCTCGATGTCTGTTCCCTGTATATTTACTGGTACTGTGAGGGGCTGCCCATGCCTGCGGCAGTCCACCACCAGCTCCTTAGTTTTCCTCGCGTTGATCTGGAGGCAGTTCCGATGGCACCAGTCCACGAAGTCCTGGATAAGCCCTCTGTACTCAGCTTCATCTCCATTGGAGATGAGGCCAACGATCGCAGAGTCATCAGAGAACTTCTGTAGATGGCAGTGTGTTGTGTTGTGTGAGAAGTCCGCAGTATAAAGAGTGAACAGGAAGGGAGCCAGCACCGTTCCCTGGGGGGCCCCCGTGCTACTGATGATCGTGTCGGACACACAGTCCCGGGTTCTCACAAACTGAGGCCGGTTCGTGAGGTAGTCCAGGATCCATGATGACAGGTGCTGGTCCACCCCTGCGCGCAGCAGCTTGTCCTTCAGGATCATCGGTTGGATGGTGTTGAAAGCACTGGAGAAGTCAAAGAACATGATCCTCACCATATTCCCGGGCTTCTCCAGGTGGGACAGAGAACGGTGAAGGAGGAAGATCACCGCATCCTCCACCCCAATGCCATGCTGGTAGGCGAACTGGAGTGGATCCATCGCTGGTTCCACCAGGGGGCGGAGGTGAGCAAGGAGCAGTCTCTCCAGGGTCTTCATCAAGTGGGACGTCAAGGCCACCGGTCTGTAGCTGTTCAGGTCTTTGGGGTGGGAAGTTTTTGGTACAGGTACCACACAAGATGTTTTCCACAGCTGTGGTACCCTCCCCAGTTTCAGGCTCATGTTGAAGATATACGTCACAATCCCACACAGCTGGTCTGCACAGGACTTGAGGAGCTTTGCGCTGATGCCGTCCGGTCCCGGCGCCTTCCTCGCCTTGATCTTCCTCAGCTCCGTCCTCACCTGGGTCCTGGTCAGGGTCAGGATGGGGGGCTGTGTGTTGGGAGTGGGGGGGTGTTGGTAGAGTGGGGAGTGGGCAGCAGGACTTGATTTCTTTAGAGGCAGCAGTGGTTGTTGTGCAGTCAGGGGGGAGGGCGGTTGGTCAAATCTATTGAAAAACAGATTCAGGTTGTTCGCCCACTCCCTGCCCCCTGTGGCCTGGGGGGAGGTATTCTGGAGCCCCGAGATGGTTTTGAGGTTTCTCCAGACCCCGCTGATGTCGCTCTGTTGCAGCTTGTCCTCCATCTTCTTCCTGAAGCTGTCCTTGCCTTCTCTGATCTTTCTCCTCAGCTCCCTCTGTACGGACTTCAGCATCTCCCTGTTCCCCGACCTGAAGATCCTCTTCTTCTCTCTCAGAAGTGTTTTTATCTCAGGGTTGATCCAGGGTTTGTTGTTTGAGTGACGCCGTATGGTCTTGGTGGGAACGGATTTGTCCACACAGAAGCTGAGGTAGCCCGTGAAGGTGTGAATGAGGCCATCGATGTCCTCACCATGTGGATCGCAGAGCTGCTTCCAGGCGGTGGCTTCAAAACAGCCCTTTAGGGTGTCCATTGTCTCCTCAGACCATAACTCCACAGTGTGCATGGCCGGAGGTTGTCTGTGCACTAGGGGTTTGTACACCGGCCGGAGATGAACCAAGTTGTGATCCGATCTCCCGAGTGGGGGTAGTTGTGATGAGGTGTACGCCTCCTTAGTGTTTGCGTAGAATAAATCCAGTGTTTTATTGTCTCTAGTGTGGCATGTGACATACTGGGTGAACGTGGGTAGAATGGGAGACAGTGAAACATGGTTGAAATCGCCTGAGATGAGGAGAAGAGCATCTGGGTGTTCTGTCTGCAGCCTGCTGGTTACTGAATGGATGACGTCACGTGCTGTCCCAGCGTTCGCCGTCGGATTTGCATAAACAACAATGCAGATCACGTGTGAGTGTTCTCTCGGGAGATATGTAGGCCTCATGCTAACAGCTAGCAACTCAATGTCTTTGCTGCAGTGTCGTTGTTTAACAGTGATATGTCCCGGTCTGCACCAGTTGTTGTTAACATACATGATCACTCCACCGCCCCTAGCCTTGCCACTGTCTGGTGTTCGGTCAGCTCGTATCATGTGAAAACCCTCCAGCTCAATGTTAGCATCTGCTGCTAGTTCAGTTAGCCACGTCTCAGTAAACAAAAGGAGAGAGCACTCCCGGTATGTGCTATCATAACGGGAGATAGCCGCTAGCTCATCTAACTTTCCCAGTATCGACCGTACATTTCCCATGACAACAGATGGAAGGGAGGGTCTGTACCTTATATTTTTTGTCCTCCGCCTTACTCCAGCCCGGCAGCCACGGCGTTTTCGCCTCAGTTCACTCGGTATGTCGAGTTTTTCCAATGGGACCGGGTGGCGGTTGAATGCTAGCAGCTGTTCTCTGCTGTATCGTATCCTGCTATAGACAGTGGCTCCGTCCACCGGCTCAGGAGACATTTAGGACGATCTGTGTGTCCGTGATATAAGTGGGGTGAAAAAAAAAGACGGATCAAAAGAGAGAGGAAGGGAAAAAGACTCGGAATCGAGCCGCTGTTGCAAAAGGCAGCCGACTCGTGTGGCGCCGAGAAAAAAAAAAAAAAAAAAAAAAAAAAAAAAAAACTGCGTACCAAGTCTATTTTAGAAAAAATGCGCGCCCCCGCCAAATGAATTGAAAAATCTTGGATGTGCGGGATCGGGTAGCGGTCGTGCGCTGTAGCGTTGTTCAGCCTGCGGAAATCGCCACAAGGCTGCCACGAGCCATCAGCTTTCGGGACCATGTGAAGTGGTGAAGCCCAAGGGCTCTTCGAACGCCCAATGATGCCCAACCTCTCCAGGTTGGCGAACTCCTCGCGCGCTATGGTCAGTTTAGCTGAATCCATGCGCCGAGCTTTTGCGAAAACAGGGGGTCCGGTGGTAGTAATAAAATGTTCCACCCCGTGTTTAGCCACTGTTGCCGAAAATGTCGGGACCGTGAGTGCTGGGAACTGAGTGAGGAGTGTGTGGAACTTACCACCTGCAACTGTGACACTGGCTTGTGCTGTTGGCGGGGCCACTCGAGCTGTACAGGGGATAGAAGAAAAAGAGAGTGCATTAACCAGGCGTCTGTTAGCAAGATTGACCAACAAACTATGTGAGCACAAAAAATCAGCCCCTAACATGTTGAAATTGACTGCCGCTATGACGAAAGTCCACTCGAAAGTGCGGCCGTGTAAAGACAGAAGCAGAGTCCTCTCACCGAAGGTCTTAATCGCCGAGCCATTCGCTGCTGACACCCGGGGACCACTGGAAGGCGCCAGTCGGTCAGCGGAGGAAGGTGTGATGAAACTCAGCTGGGAGCCCTTGTCCACGAGGAAATGCCTCCCTGAGTGCGCATCCTTCAAGTAGAGCAGCTTGTTCTCCTCTCCGAGGGCCGCAGCTGCTACCGACCCCCGGTCTTGGCGTTTCCCGAACGCTTAAAGTGGCACGGTGGAATGCACTTGCGTGCCCTCTCTGCGAAACGGCGATGGTAGAAGCAAAGGATGTCGTCTGCTCCGTGTTTCCCGGCCCCTGCCGCTGCCGTCGTCTGTGAGTCTGGTGCTGCAGCCTCTGGCCCCCTGCCGTCTCCGGATGTTGCACCTGGACCCGCTGCCGCAGCCGCGCGCCATTTACTGGCATCGACGAGTTGTTGCGCCTCCTGGCCCAGCTCGTGGTAGTCTTTTCGGGCCAGCAGTGGTGAATTGGCCAGGGTCACTCTCACCTCTGACGGTAGGGTTCTGAGGAAAAGGTGGGTGAAGATGAAGTTATCATTTTTGGAGTCTCTCAAACTCAACATCTTCCCCATCAGGTCTGCAGGTCTGTCGCCCTCAAATTCAGTAAGCGCCAGGAGCCTCTCTGCCCGCTCCTGCACCGAGGGGGTGAAGTGACGAATGAGTGCAGCCTTCAACGTGCTGTACTTGTCGCTGTCCGGTGGGTGGTTGATCAGGCTCTCCACTCACTGGGCTGTGTGGTTGTCCAGCTTTGCAACCACATGGTAGAACTTTGTGGCGTCTACCGAAATCCTCCGGAGGTGGAACTGTGCCTCGACTGCGTTAAACCAGGAGCGCGGACTGGTCGGCCAGAAGTCCGGTAGTTGGACTGTGGCTGCATTCGTTTGGCTGGCTCCTGGCAAGTCTAGCTCGGGAGATTCGTCTCCGCTCATAATATGTTGTAGGGTCACCAGTGTGGAGATTGTGTGAAAAGACGAGACTGATTTTATTTCTCAAGATCAGTTTTATTCACCACCACATTCTCCAACATCCAAAACGGGAAAGAGGGAGGCATGCCCCCACCTCTGCCCCTTTTATACCCAGGACATCAAAGCACACAGTCACATTGTCTTTACATCCCAAATCACAATGCACCCCCCTTCAGGTCTTCTGTCTGTCTGCTCCTGAAGTCCTGGTGGTCAGGAAATCCCTCACGGCCATCTCTCTGCGTACAAAAGGCCAGACTTCGCATCCTCCTGCTACCCCTAGGAGGTTCAGACCTTTTGTTCCTCTTGAGACGTGCAGTAAACAATAAGCATACAGCAATAAGCATGTGAAGCATATGGAACCCACATATGTGCCCACAACGCCAAGATATTTCATGGAGTCTTTGTCCCATTTAAAATTGTATTTACTTTTTAACTCCATTGAGGGTTGGTAATTTAAGGTCATAATTTGTGTTTTTTCAATATTTAATTTGTAACCTGAAAGTGATCCAAACTGCTCTAATATCTCCATCAATCTAGGTAGAGATTTATTTGGTTGACCTAAATAAATTAGGACATCGTCTGCAAAAAGTGATATCTTCTGAATGTCCCCATGTATATCAATTCCCTCAATTAAATTATCTTGTCTAATGTATTGGCTAAGCGGTTCAATAAATAAAGTGAATAAAACTGGTGAAAGGGGGCAGCCCTGGCGACATGATCTTTCAAGTGAGACTGGCTTTGAAAGACTACCATTTATTTTTATTTTGGCTGCTGGTTTGTGGTAAATTGCCTGGATGGCCTTAATGATTATATGGTGAAATCCAAATTTATTCAAAACTTTATAAAGAAATGACCATCTCACTGAGTCAAATGCTTTTTCAGCATCTAAACCCATAAGCAATGCCTCAATCTTATTTTTTTTAATATGGTGTATAACGTGAAGGGTCCTTCTAATACTGTCTTGAGTCTGCCTCTGGCGGATAAAACCAGTTTGATCATGATTAATAAGTCTGGGTATAATATTGTCAAGTCGTTTTGCTATTATGGACGTGTATATTTTGTAGTCTAGGTTTAAGACTGATATTGGTCGATACTGGCTACAATTCAATTTATCTTTTCCCTCTTTTGGGATGACAGTGATAATTGCTTCTTTCCATGAGGGAGGTGGATCCCCTCCCTTCAACACCCAGTTACACACTTCCCTCAGTCTTGGAATTAATTCCTCCCTGTAGGTCTTATACCATTCACCAGAGTAGCCGTCTGGGCCAGGGCTTTTATGTGGTTTTAGTCTTGTAATTGCATCATTGATTTCTTTATTTGTGATTTCTTTTATTAGGTTACTGTTCTCCTGTTCAGTGACACCGGGGAGATTTAGTGAACTTAAAAAAATTTCAATGTGATCACAATTGTTTAATTTAGGCTGTGCGTAAAGGTCTTTATAATAGATTACAAAACTCTCCTGAATTTCTGTAATATCATCATGTGTGATCCCAGTTTTGGGATTTTTTATTCTATAGATTGTGTTATCAGCCTGTTGTTTTCTTAGTTTAAAAGCTAGCCATTTTGTTGACTTCCCTCCAGCCTCATAATAATTTTAAGATAGATAAGCTTTTTTTGCGTTTCATCAGAATATATGTTATCAATTTCTTTTTGTAATCTTTTTATTTCATATTGTTTGTCATTGTTTAAAGTAATTTTGTGTTGTCTTTGTAATTCCTTAAGATCCATTTGTAATTTTTCGAGTTTTTCTTTTTTTTGCTTTTTAATGAAAGAGGTGCTGGCAATAATTTTGCCTCTTATAACCGCTTTAAAAGCATCCCATAAAACGGATGGTGACACTTCCCCATTATCATTTTCCTTAAAGTATTCATCAATTTCTTCTTTTAATTTCTCTTTCATTTTTGAATCATTCAAAATATTGGAATTAAGTTTCCAAGTTGTGGTTTTGCGAGTATCATTCATACAGATAGATAAATATATTGGAGAGTGATCTGACAGATCAATTGTTCCAATATCACTTGTTTTAATCTTATATCTGTCTTTATTAAATGTGAAGAAGTAATCAGTTCTCGAATATGTAGAATGGGGGGCAGAAAAATGTGTATAATCGCGTCCAGAAGGGTTAAAATCTCTCCAGATATTGATAATTCTGGTTTCACTCATGATACTGTTTATTTTCTTTATTATTGATTTTTTTTTTGTGCTAGATCATTCTTAGAACTGTCCAGTTTTGACAACCGTACATTCATGTCCCCTCCACATATCAACATTCCTTCAGTTTCAGATACCATCATTTCGAACATCTGTTTATAAAAATTCCAATTACTTCCTGGTGGTGCGTATATGTTGAGAATAGTTACTGATGAGCCATCAATTTTTCCTTTTACTAATATATATCGCCCCTCTTTATCCTTCTTGTCAGATAAATATTCAAAACAAATCTGTCGTGAAATGAGAATTGCGACACCTCTATAGTGGCCAAGTTTGTATGATGATCCATAGACATACTTATAAAAACCTCGTTTAAGCTTTTTGAGTTCTTGGTCTAATACATGTGTTTCTTGTAGAAGGGCCACAGGTATGTTTTCTTTTTTGAGTTTGGAGAGTATTTTGGACCTTTTTTGTGGGCTGATAATTCCATTTACATTAAAGGAGATGACATTGATAGTCTGATTGTTGGCTATAATTTGTTTGGTTTTTTTTTCTCTTCCTTCCTGATTAATCGGAATAAACATAAGTATACCACTTGTCCAAACAGTGCTGCTCTGAACTGCAGCAAAACAAAACAATAACAAACATTTGAGGAAATAAACCAGGATTTCCGCTTGTGGGGTTTAAAGAAAAACAAACCCTGTAAGACCTGATGTTGTGAGTCTTTAAGACGGTAAGCCACTTGCGTCAGGGTGGACCCTCTAGTGGAGCGTCCATCGTCGCGTAATTCCTCCATATTATGCCTGAACAGTCATTTCCCGGCAGCTGATTTAGATTGGCAATAAGTCTTAGGTTTTACTCATTTCTCGTTTAGTTATTGTATTATCTCTTAAAAGGAACTCTGATTATATTGGCATGTTAGCTCTATATGCTTTATTTTTACGTTACTAACATAACTATAATATAATTTTTTTGAAAATAATTCCCAGTTTTATATATTTTTAAGAAACTTTATTACGATTTTTGTTTACGTCGCAATGCATTCTGGGTAGTGACGTAGAATGGTTGCAGCCGTTTTTTCTGTCTTATACAAGCCAAGAAGCGAAGCTCCTAACTACTGCCATTTGTCAGTGAAAATGCCACATTGCGGATGTTGGATGTAATTTGTTGGATGTAATTTCCAATCAAAGGGAAATAAAGAGAGCGGGGTGAGCCTCCATAGCTTTCCTAAAGAGGGAAAGTTGAGGAAAAAGTGGGGCGGCAGCTGCTCAGCAGGTAGAGCAGGTCGTCTAATAACCCGATGGTTGGCGGTTCGCACCACGCTCTCCCCAGATATCCTGCCGTTGTGTCCCTGGGCAAGACACTTCACCTGCATTGCCTCCAGTGCCCATAACACTGGGTATGAATGAGTAAAAATGTTTAAATGCTCGGTGGTGGCCGGAGAGGCTGCTGGCACGGATTGGCAGCCACATTTCCCTCACTCTGTGATCACGCGCTGTAGTGCATGCCTGATAAAACTGACATATGTATTAATCACGCTGTGATAAAGTACAATATCGCTCAAAGCGCGCGCATGAGACATGTCTGTGATCGCACGCTTGTGTTGACCGTTCCTGCCTTTCGTCTCCTAACTGTGGTTTTGGGATGCAGGGGAGATCTATCTTCCTCCGCGGTTTAATCCCCGAGTAAATCTCACTCTTGTGGTACACAGAAGCACAGGCCGTTTTGCTGAAGCGTTGGGGCTTTATTTATATACCGCACTGTTGTCAGCAACAAATTCTACCTGCTCCGGTCGACTCGCTCTTTCTACTTAGCCGCACCAAATCACACACCGTTCGCCACACACACCGGGGGGGGGGGGCGCCTCTGCTGCGCAAACGCCATCACTCACTCACGTCCACGCACCGAGCTGCCCATCCAAACACACGCACCAGACATCCCACAGCACTTGATAGAGCTGACATATGTATTAATCACGCTATGATAAAGTACAATATCACGCAAAGCGCACGAGCGTGCGCTTTGCACACCAGTGTGGCGAATGAAATAAGGGAACCCAGTGTAGAGGCACGGAATAAGTGCAGGCAGGACACTGCGAACTGAAGTTTAAAAGGGTGTTTATTTCATCCTCCAGCACGAAGCTCACTCCAGCGCTGTGGAGCGAGCCCTTTTTTTTTTTATTACTTATTTTGTACCCATAGGTAGATTTGTTTTGCAGTCTGGTGACAAGCCACCAGCTGCCAGTCGCTGCGTGCGCAAGCGCCCCTTAACTCCCTAACCTGCATGTTTTTGACATGTGGAAGGAAACTGGAGAAATCCCACAGTAAACCCACGCAAACACGGGGAGAACATGCCAACTCGACATAGATCACTGTTGGCCGGGGGCAGGGATCGAACCCACGATCTCCGCGATCCCCCGGCCGAGGGTAAACTGTGCTGCCCACTGCGCACTGTGGTTAGTACAAAATAAGTAATTAAAAAAAAAAAAGGGGCTCGCTCCACAGCGCTGGAGTATGAAATAAACACCCTTTTAAACTTCAGTTCGCGTGTCCTGCCTGCAATTATTCCGTGCCTCCACACTGGGTTCCCTTATTTCATCCGCCACACTGGTGCGCAAACCGCACGCTCGTGCGCTTTGAGCGATATTGTGTTATTATCACAGCGTACAGCGCGTGATCACAGACTCAGAGTGAGGGAAATGTGGCTGCCAATCCACGCCAGCAGCCTCTCCGGCCACCACTGAGCATTTAAACATTTTTACACATTCATACCCAGTGTTATGGGCACTGGAGGCAATGCGGGTGAAGTGTCTTGCCCAGGGACACAACGGCAGGATATCTGGGGAGAGCATGGTGCGAACCGCCAACCATCGGGTTATTAGACGACCTGCTCTACCTGCTGAGCCGCTGCCGCCCCACTTTTTCCTCAACTTTCCCTCTTTAGGAAAGCTATGGAGGCTTACCCCGCTCTCTTTATTTCCCTTTGATTGGAAATTACATCCAAAAGCCGCGCAATGTGGCATTTTCACTGACAAATGGCAGTAGTTAGGAGCTTCGCTTCTTGGCTTGTATAAGACAGAAAAAACGGCTGCAGCCATTCTACGTCACTACCCAGAATGCATTGCGACATAAACGACAATGGCGATTTACATCGTAATAAAGTTTTTTAAAAATGTATAAAACTGGGAATTATTTTCAAAAAAATTATATTATAGTTATGTTAGTAACATAAAAATAAAGCATATAGAGCTAACATGCCAGTATAATCGGAGTTCCTTTTAATAGAAAAACCATGTATATATGAAAAAAAAAAAAAAAAAAAATAAACCACGGATAAGTCATTGTTAAATCAGATTACCTGTAACTGGGTTATAAATTGAACAGCAAATTTATATTGGCGTTTTTACATGGATTCCCTTCTGTATTGTTGCAGTCTCTCCTTTACTGATGATGGTCCCGTCTGACCCGGATCCAGCGGTGTGTGTCGCTTTCCTGTTGTACTTCCTTTAGTGGTCCACGCTGTTTTCTGAATCCGTGCCATCAGTGTCTCCGGTGGTTTGTAGACAGTGACTGGGAATCCTCTGTCGAACATGTCTTTAGTTGCATCTTCAGCGATGTTATAAAGTTTTGTTTCGTCTGAGTACACTCGGAGTTTAGCTGGGAACGGGGTCTGGAAACATATCCCTCGTTGTTTTAGAATCCTTTTAGCCTCTGCGTATGTCTGTCTCTGTTTAAGGACGTTGGGTGCATAATCGTGATCAAGGTTAATCTATTTGCCCTTCCACTGGAATCCCCTCATTTGCCAAGTTTTCCTGAGCACTTCTTCCTTGCTCTTGTAATTGGTAAAGCGTACAATGATGGACCGAGGTGGTGCTCCGGCCGGGGGAACTGCCGCTAGGGCGCGGTGTGCGCGTTCAATATGCAAGTCCAGTGTCGAGGGCAGTTGGAGCTTTTCCCTCAGAAGATTTTCGACAAAATCTATCATAGTCGGAGCACCTTTCTCTTCTTTTTCAATCACACCATATATCCGTACATTATTTCTACGAGATCGCCCCTCCTGGTCGGTGATTTGGGCCTGTAGCTTAGACTGGAGTTTCACGAGCTCTGTAACCACCTCCTCTATTGTTTCCACTCGTTCCTCCGTTTCCAAAATGCGTCCCTCCGCTGCTTCAAGTCTTGCATTAGTCTTGCTGATTTCTGCCTTAACCTCTTGCACTCCGTTGTACCACGGGCGGGCAAGTCTCTGCGTCCTAGGGCGCACGAGGGCGCACTCGTGCGTCCTCGCGCGCTCTCGGACGCATGGGCCTGATGGTGGTGATGTAGTTGGTGTTGGCGTCCAAGCGCCACTGAAAAAAAAGCTGCGAACAGATTAGTTCATCTGATTGACCTCTCATTCGACTAATAAGAGCCTTGAATTGGGTTTCTGAAACCTTGAAGAACCAATGAATGAAAACCTAGGAAGGAGGACCCGCCTCCCAACGCTTTGAATGCAGTGAGCCAATTGAAGCACAGAAGTTCGCGAGCTGTTTTTTTTTAAGGCTGGGTGAAGACTGGCTGCTGGAGCGGATCAAAAAAGGACGCAGGAAGAGCCCCACAGACCCAGCAGCATGGAGACCATCCACAAATGCAACCTGTGTGACAGGGAGTGCCATTCGTGGATCGGCATGTTCGGCCACAGGCGGTGCTTATTTTGTATTGGTTCCAGCAGAGTAGACGTTATGTTTTCTTCCATGGTCATAGACCGACAGAGGCTGACGACGAAGGCTGAGTGACACACACGCCTTCGCCAGTCTTTTTTTAATTACTACTGTTATTTGTTTTGAAAAATCGTTCGCCAAAAACCGCAATCATGGAAGCACAAAACCGCAATAATGGAATTATGTTTTGATCGGGTCGCGAGACCAGAACCAGAGCGGACCAGCATCGCGTTCGTCTGACAATGAGGAAGAGAAGTTGGCCAGGACACTGCTGCTGTGAAGAGGTAAGGTGTTATAAGCTAAATTATTCTCTATCCCTGAAAATTGTAATCCAAAATGACTTTTGACCGATTGGTAAATTACAACTGTGCGGCGCACGAAGTCTGAAGTTTGTGCGCCGTGGTACAAGGGGTTGTTCGCCGCGTACAGGCTGTGAATGCCCCCCCCCCCCGCTATTCTTCTGCAGCGAGGGGGGGGGGAAGCCGCGGTGATTGTGCTGCTGTCCCACATCACCACATGAGGCTAATCCGTTGTGTAGCGATGGCCGAAGTCCATCCTCTGTAGCGGGCGGGGGGGGGGAGTACACCCCCCCCCCCCCCCCACACACACACAGACAGCCCTGAGTGTGACCTTTCATTAGAGCCTAAAATGAAGCTTCTATATTGAATCATTCAGAAGTTACAGACGTTTTTCCAAACTGTGCTATTTGGCACAATTTGGCACAGTTCCAAAACGCCTGGGAACAGCCTGAGAACAGCCTGAGAACAAAGCTGTGTAATATATTCATTTTTTGTGGTATTGTTACAAAATTTGAACCTCAGCTGGATAACACTTGGTTCTACATTTCTGTTGCAGTTTCCAGCCCAGATCTGAAGCTGTGTGTTATTTGCAAGCATTTGTATCCAAAAAAACACCCAGGCCAAATTTATTTTCTTCAAGTTCACTATGTTTAGATGACTGTAACTCAGTGGCCAGAGCACTTAGAGAGATCATGTTTTTTTTGCCAAAAAATTCAAAGTGTTTTCTTTTAAATGAGGCCAACCCCATGAAGATGCACGGTGGCGCAGTGGTTAGCACTGCGGCAGCACAGTTTACCCTTGGCCGGGGGATTGTGGGGATCGTGGGATTGTGGGTTCGATCCCAGCCCCCGACCAACAGTGATCTGTGTGGAGTTTGCATGTTCTCCCCGTGTTGCGTGGGTTTACTCCGGGATTTCTCCGGTTTCCTCCCACATGCCAAAAACATGCATGTTAGGTTAATTGGCTGTTCTAAATTGTCCCTAGATATCTGTTTCCTATAGGCCCTTAGAATAGAGGGTTAGTATTAATGAAAGCGCTTTGAGTGGTCTTTGTGACTAGAAAAGCGCTATATAAGTGCAGGTTAGTTAGTTAGTTAGTTAGAAGATGCTGCAAAGGGTTGAAGAACAGCTTTCGATTTACTTTGGGCACATTTTTTTTTGGCGTTTTTAGGAAAATTGACCGGAGTGCAAGGGGTTAACTTCATTAAACTGTTGTGTGTTTTCTTTCCTGAAGTCCCTGATTTCCATCAGTATCGCCTTCAAATCAATGCTGTCGTCTTCCTCCATTTTGCTAGCATCAGTACTAGCCAAACCGATGCTGTCGTTATTAGCTTCAGTTTCTTCAGTATCAGACTCCGTAGTTTCAGCCTGTTTCTTGGTTTTTGACTTGCCTTTTACCATTGCCCTTTTAGTTGATCGTCTTGAGCTGGTAGTTCTGTAGGTTTTCGCGTTTTAAGGGCTTTTTCAATATGAACGTGCTGGGAGCAGAGGTTCTATGGTGTTGCCTTCATGGCGTGCACCCGGTCTCTCCGGTATTGATACTTTTTGACTATTATTTGTTTTACCGCCCTGTTTCTCCTAATTCATTTTGCCTGATCACATTTTACCCACTGTGTCGCCATTTTAATCACAGGCGAAGCAGTGCTAGGTAGTTACTAGCCAACGAAGCTTAACTGCTGGAGAACCGTTCATTTCTAGGTAGTCGATACTTTGGTATCGATACTTTTTAAAATATCGCGATACACTGTGTCGATACAAAACATGCAAGTTGTTTTCACTTTTGAGAGTTTTACGCATTAGTTATGGTTTTTTGTTTTTTTTTTTGAGTTGTATGCATTAAAGTTATGCGTGAAAATCAGTGAAAAACCAGCCCAGGCATAACAGACGATCTGCCGTGTCACATGATTATGGCAGCCTATCAGATGTCAGAGCCAAAGACTCACTGCGCAACCTCAGTCATGCTCATCCTCACTCAAGCCTGATTCATGCTGCATTTCCCCTGTCAAGCACCCACTGACTCCTCGCCTGCGGTAATGCTAAGCAGCATAATTTTGAAAAATAAACAAAATGAGCACTATTTAAGTTTGTAAAATAATAGTGTAAAAATAAATAAATAATAAAATTAAAATAAAAGCGGTGGGCAGCGCGGTGGCGGAGTGGTTAGCACTGCAACAGCACAGCAACTCCCCCTTGGCTGGGGGATCCTGGGTTCGATCCCAGCCCCCGACCAACAGTGATCTATGTGGAGTTTGCATGTTCTCCCCGTGTCTGCGTGGGTTTACTCCGGGACTTCTCCGGTTTCCTCCCACATGCCGAAAACATGCAAGTTAGGTTAATTGGCATCAACTGGGGATTCTAAATTGTCCTTAGGTATGACAGTGAAAGTGAATGGTTGTCAGTCTCTCTGTGTTGGCCCTGCGATGGACTGGTGATCTGTCCAGGGTGTACCCTGCCTCTCGCCCAAAGATGCTGGGATAGGCTCCAGCCCCACCCCCCTCCCCCACAACCCATAAAGGATTAAGCGGAAGATGATGGATGGATGGATAAAATAAAAATAAAAAACACATTGCATTGTGGAAGAAACATTACACATTTGTGCTGCTTTCTATTACCATAGAATTTGGATGAATGGTGAAACATTTCAGAAGTAAAAATATTTGAATCCAGTTGACTTGACTGAGCTTTCATACAGCATACTTACCTGCCTCGATTACTGCGACTTTTCAGTAAATTAAGAAATTGAATTAATTTTGCATTCATTATTTTTATTATAATTGAAAAAAATCCTTTTTAAAAAATTTTATTTGCTCATTCGATTCGATTATCATTTTACAGGTACTTCTTTTCAAGTATTTATGTTCATGACTTTTATTAATATTTTAGATCGCCGTTGCAATAAAGTTGTTAGATGAACCTTACAGGTACATCTCAAAAAAATTAGACAATATTTTTTGTCACTCATTTCAGAAAGTGAAACCCATATATTATATAGATTCATTACACAGAGAGTGATATATTTCAAGAGTTTATTTATTTTAATTGTGATGATTATGGCTTACAGTCCATGAAAACCCCAAATTCAGTTTCTCAAAAAATTAGAATATTACATAAAATTAATTTTAAAAAGTAGTTTTTTAATACAAATGTGGACCAACTGAAAAGTATGTCCATGTACACACTCGATAAGCGACTTTGGCATCTCGGCTCGCGCAAAGCATCATGGGAACGTGGCTACCAAACATGCTCTGTCGATACATTTAATTTATGGAAAGTTCCTGATCTACGAGCATATTGGATGCGTAGGGGTCTTCCCAGTTGTACCCGCAAACGCAAGGATGAACTAGTTGCGCTTACATTCGCGGCCACGTTGCAGAAATTGGCCAAAATGGCCCCCCTGTATGTACGCTGACATAGCAGATTTTTTGTTGTCAAAGGACCAAGCACCCTTACTTGCGAGACTCTGAAACGACTACAAAGGAGGAAAGAAAGTGGTTTGACAATTCAAATTTGGTTTTGTCATTTTGAGTAAATTTCACTACAAGGCATAGCCTGCTTACTTAGATCTATAGGTCAATACTACTATAGTTTAAGTACCACATGTTTTCAATGATTTGCAATTTTATTTTATACCAGCCTACTTATCAATGGCCTTAATTACATGTGTGTGTCGATCAAGCTTCATTACCAATATACAAAGAACTATATTCTAGATCCAGGCCTGCCTGTCCGTACCTACTACAGGGTATAGACTCGTGTGATAATAATAATAATATTCGGTGATAATAATAATAAACACATACAATACAATAAGAACACACAAAAGAACAACCGAAAGGGTGTAGGCTGAAGCTCGTGCTTATATAGTGCCTACCCCGTTTCAATTATAAAATCAATAACATAAAAATTTAAGTCTTACCCAAAATCAACAAAGAAAATCAAATAGAACAAGTAGACAAAAAACCCTTTAAGTTATTACAAATTTATCTCCCAGCATTTACAGTGAGATACTGGGAGATTTTCTCATCTTTGTACAATTTTTTGAATTGCTTCAGAGCTGAACATGTTTTAATATTTTCAGAGCAACAGTTCCACAGTTTAACTCCAGTGACAGACATGCAATGATACTTTGTATTTGTTCTAACCTTTGGCTTATTAAAAACAGAGTTACCTCTTAGCTCATATTTGCTTTCCCTTTTTTTAAACAGTCTCTGAATATTTACAGGTAATTGGTTATTATTTGCTTTGTACATGATTTGAATGACATTATAATCTACCAGATCTCTAAATTTAAGAGTATGTAATTGAATGAATATTGGATTTGTTGGTTCACATTAAGGTTTCTTTGATACAATGTGTACGGCTTTTTTCTGTAGTAAAAAGATTAAGTTTGTGTTTGTTTTATATGTGTTTCCCCAGATCTCCACACAGTATGTCATAAAAGGAACTGTCAGTGAATTATATCACTGTCAATTGGGTCAATTGTGTCAATTAGGCTAGAACTTGAACAATACACAACACTATTTAATTATGTTATAATATAGACTTACTGCTTTAATCCAACAATTACGTCCGTCCGGATCCTTCAGCTCCGTGGGGAATGTACAGTATATAACGTGAATGGTGGCGGACATGTACACACGCTGGTCCAGAAGTTACACGCATGTATGCTGCAAGTTTGCTTTTCCACCGCTCTAGATGATACATGCCGTTCCCACACTTCACTACGGCACAATGTGCACCTGGCACAACGGAGATTTAAAGCTTAAAGCAGACTTTAAATGGCAATTGTTCAGGTGTAACAGTACTGTTTGTATACAAAAGCAAGCCGGCCACCGGAATGTTTGGTAGTCATGAACTTTGAACTCACATAGTCTGCACATGCGCACTCATAATGCGAAAGTCGCTTATACTTGGTCGGGGCTCCTTTTGGATTAGTTACTGTATCAATGTGGCTTGGCGTGGAGGTGATCAGCCTGTGGCACTGCTGAGGTGTTATGAAGGTCCAGGTTGCTTTGATAGTGACCTTCAGCTCGTCTGCATTGTTGGGTCTTTTTAAATTAAATCACCCTTATTGTCATTCAACTGTACAACCAATCATGTACAGTAGAACAAGATTGTGTTTTACCTATCTACTGTGTTAATCACACACACCCCAAGTGCAAAATCAGAGGGCCGCTGCCATGCAAGGCGCCGCCACAAATTTCCCTCCTCCATTCCATTATTGCTGAGCACCAAGCTGGATGGCAGGAAGTTCCACTTTTATATGGTCTTCGGCATGACCCGGCCGGGATTTGAACCCCTGCCTCCCGGGTGTGGGGCGGATGCTCTAACAACTGAGCCACCACTCCGGTAAAGTCTGGTGTCCGGTAAAGTCCGGTGAAGACTTTACTCCGGTAAAGTCTCCGGTAAGTCTGGTGTCTCTCATCTTCCTTTTGACAATACTCCATAGCTTCTCTATGGGGTTTAGGTCAGGAGAGTTTGCTGGCCAATCAAACACAGTGATGCCATGGCCATTAAACCAGGTTTTGATACTTTTGGCAATGTGGGGGGGTGTCAAGTCCTGCTGGAAAATGAAATCAGCCAAAAGTATCAAAACCTGGTTTAATGGCCAAGGCATCACTGCGTTTGATTAGCCAGCAAACTCTCCTGACCTAAACCCCATAGAGAAATCTGTTGAGTATTGTGAAGAGGAAGATGAGACACCAGACCCAACAATGCAGACGAGCTGAAGGTCACTATCAAAGCAACCTGGACCTTCATAACACCTCAGCAGTGCCACAGGCTGATCACCTCCATGCCACGCCACATTGATACAGTAATTAATCCAAAAGGAGCCCCGACCATGTATTGAGTGTGTACATGGACATACTTTTCAGTCGGTCCACATTTGTATTTAAGAACTTTTTTTTTTAAATTAATTTTATGTAATATTTAATTTTTTGAGAAACTGAATTTGGGGTTTTCATGGGCTCTAAGCCATAATCATCACAATTAAAATAAATAAACACTTGAAATATATCTCTCTGTATAATGAATCTATACAATATATGGTTTTCACTTTCTGAAATGAGTGGCAAAAAATATTGAACTTTTTCATGATATTTTAATTTTTTGAGATGTACCTGTATATCTAAATTTTTGCATTATATTTTACATTTATGTTGATGTTTATGTTAGGGCTGCCTGACTTATTCTGCAAATTCCATAAAATTGTATGGATTACGCGGTGTATGTGTATTGTGTGGGCAGCGCGGTGGTGGAGTGGTTAGCACTGTGGCAGCACAGCAACTCCCTCTTGGCCGGGGGATTCTGGGATCGATCCCAGCCCCCGACCAACAGTGATCTGTGTGGAGTTTGCATGTTCTCCCCGTGTCTGCGTGGGTTTACTCCAGGATTTCTCCGGTTTCCTCCCACATACCAAAAACATGCACGTTAGGTTAATTGGCATCAAAACTGGGGATTCTAAATTGGCCTGAGGTATGACTGTGAGAGTGAATGGTTGTCTGTCTCTCTGTGTTGGCCCTGTGATGGACTGGCGATCTGTCCAGGGTGTACCCTGCCTCTCGCCCAAAGATGCTGGGATAGGCTCCAGTCCCTCCGCGACCCGAAAAGGATTAAGCGGAAGAAGATGAATGAATGAATGAATGGATGGATTACAGTGTCTTTCCAAAACCTTGAAATTACTTGAATTTACAGCTTCTTAATATTTCATAAGTCTTTAAATAATTAAACTCCACTACTTGCAGTGTCAACCTGGTCACACTGCCATCCACCACTTTATCGGCAGAGATACAGGGAGATACACTGATTGGCTTATTAGATATTTGCCTAAGCTCTTAAAATCTGGCAATTCATCTTTGTCCTCTGTAGTTGGCATTATATTTTATCTCATATCTCTCATACTATACACAACACTCTGTTTTGTCCTGCTGTTCCTCAGAGTAGACAAGTGGAGCTGTAAAATATCCCGTTCGTGGGTGTGACCTTCCCAGCCTCTCTGGCCCACTTTCAAACACAGCCTACATTTGGGCCTGGAAAGCCTAATTGGCCTGCCTGTTTCAGACACAAATACTTGCTTTTTACAGGCATGCACTAGTTTATTTAAATTGAGGTAAAAATTTGAAAAAAAAAAGGCCTCACATATTTTCTGTGATGTAGATTTAGGCCTTGCTATACATAGTCTACTTAATTAGTATAGACTAACCATATTTTGAAATAATTTCACACTGTAATGGATAGACCCAAGTGGAATACAAGTTAAGGCCGAATGCTAATTCTTATATACAGTGGGGCAAAAAAGTATTTAGTCAGCCACAAATTGTGCAAGTTCTCCCACTTAAAAGATGAGAGAGGTCTCCAATTTTCATCATAGTATACCTCAACTATGAGAGACAAAATGAGGGGGAAAAAATCCAGAAAATCACATTGAAGGATTTTTAATAAATTAATTGGTAAATTCCTTGGTAAAATAAGTATTTGGTCACCTGCAAACAAGCAAGATTTCTGGCTCTCACAGACCTGTAACTTCTTCTTTAAGAGTGTCCTCTGTCCTCCACTCATTACCTGTATTAATGGCACCTGTTTGAACTCATTATCAGTATAAAAGACACCTGTCCACATCCTCAAACAGTCAGACTCCAAACTCCGCTATGGCCAAGACCAAAGAGCTGTCAAAGGACACCAGAAACAAAATTGTAGACCTGCACCAGGCTGGGAAGACTGAATCTGTGATAGGTAAGCAGCTTGGTGTGAAGAAATCAACTGTGGGAGCAATTATTAGAAAATGGAAGACATACAAGACCACTGATAATCTCCCTCGATCTGGGGCTCCACGCAAGATCTCACCCCGTGGGGTTAAAATGATCACGAGAACGGTGAGCAAAAATCCCAGAACCACACGGGGGGACCTAGTGAATGACCTGCAGAGAGCTGGGACCAAAGTAACAAAGGCTACATCAGTAACACACTACGCCGCCAGGGACTCAAATCCTGCAGTGCCAGATGTGTCCCCCCTGCTTAAGCCAGTACATGTCCAGGCCCGTCTGAAGTTTGCTAGAGAGCATTTTGATGATCCAGAAGAGGATTGGGAGAATGTCATGTGGTCAGATGAAACCAAAATAGAACTTTTTGGTAAAAACTCAACTTGTCGTGTTTGGAGGAGAAAGAACACCATACCTACTGTGAAGCATGGGGGTGAAAACATCATACTTTGGGGCTGTTTTTCTGCAAAGGGACCAGGACGACTGATCTGTGTAAAGGAAAGAATGAATGGGGCCATGTATGGTGAGATTTTGAGTGAAAACCTCCTTCCATCAGCAAGGGCATTGAAGATGAAATGTGGCTGGATCTTTCAGCATGACAATGATCCCAAACACACTGCCCGGGCAACGAAGGAGTGGCTTCGTAAGAAGCATTTCAAGGTCCTGGAGTGGCCTAGCCAGTCTCCAGATCTCAACCCCATAGAAAATCTTTGGAGGGAGTTGAAAGTCCATGTTGCCCAGCGACAGCCCCAAAACATCACTGCTCTAGAGGAGATCTGCATGGAGGAATGGGCCAAAATACCAGCAACAGTGTGTGAAAACCTTGTGAAGACTTACAGAAAACGTTTGACCTCTGTCATTGCCAACAAAGGGTATATAACAAAGTATTGAGATGAACTTTTGTTATTGACCAAATACTTATTTTACCGAGGAATTTACCAATTAATTCATTAAAAATCCTTCAATGTGATTTTCTGGATTTTTTTTCCCCTTATTTTGTCTCTCATAGTTGAGGTATACCTATGATGAAAATTGGAGACCTCTCATCTTTTAAGTGGGAGAACTTGCACAATTGGTGGCTGACTAAATACTTTATTTCCCCACTGTAATTATCTTCATCAATTTTAGGATTCTGATGCAAAAGCTCGGGGCAGCTTAGTGGCGCAGTGGTTAGCACTGTGGCAGCACAGCAAGAAGGTCACGGGTTCAATCCCCCTCCCCCCCGACTATCGGTGACCCTTCTGTGTTGAATTTGCATGCTCTTCCTTTGTCTGTGTGGGCTTACTCTGGGTACTCCGGTTTTCTCCCACAGGGCAAAGACATGCAAGCTAGGTGAATTGGAGACTCTAAAGTTGCCCTAGGTGTGAATGTGTGTGAATGATGAAGGGATTGGTGCCGTACCATGGTTGCCTCATCCAGGTGGATGCCCTGAATTTCCCTGTGAGATTAATAAAGTATACGTCTTCTTCTTTTGGCTGCTCCCTTTAGGGGTCACCACAGCAGATCATCTGTCTCCATCTCACCCTATCCCTTGCATCTTCCTCTGTGACATCAACCCTCTCCATGTCCTCCTTCACTACATCCATGAATCTTGTCTGTGGTCTTCCTCTTTTCCTCCTGCCTGGCATCTCTCATCTTCAACATCCTTTGTCCAATATATCCACTATCCCTCTGCACATGTCCAAACCATCTCAGCCTTGCCTCTCTTACTTTGTCCAATAAATAAATTTCTTTTCAGGATGCTGGTCATCATATAATTTAATTAACTAATTGGATTAATGATGGATTGAGCCATCGCCAACGATGGATCTCCCGCCTTCTGGCTGCATTAAATTGTAAGGGGGTGCTTGTGATGGCAATGACTGATGAGACCGATGCGTGAAGCACATGGCATATCGCAGTCGGGACAGATATACATAATTGGCTGAGTGGATGACACCGACTGCTGTAGACGTCTCTGTTGCTGGGCGGCACCATGACGTGCTTTATGGCGGGCATCCAAACGGTCAGTTCTGTCTCTCTCGAAGAGGTCATTACCTTCATGGCAGATCTTTCGCCAAAGGGGACGGTTCTTGGCCTGCATTTCCCATGTCATAGGATCAATCCCACATGACTTCAGTGAGACTTTGAGCACGTCTTTATACCGCTTCCACTGACCGCCGCCCTTTGTCCAACTGGCCAAATAACAGGATTTTAGGAATGCGCTGATCTGTCATCTGAACAACGTGGCCGGTCCAGCGCAACTGGAAACGTATGATGAATGACTCGATGCTGGTGATATTGCATCGGCGGAGGACTTCTGTATTGGCAACTTTGTCTCGCCACGTGATTCCACACAGCTTCCTTAAACACCGCATGTGAAACTGTTCAAGTTTCTTCACATGGGGGCGATAGGTTGTCCACGACTCGCACCCATAGAGAAGTGTAGATAGAACAACGATGCGATAGACCTTGATCTTAGTGCTTAGACGAATGCCACGCTTCGACTATAGACGATGCTGTAGGCGTCCATAGGATGCGCTAGCCTTGCTGATGCGGTGGGTAACTTCATCGTTAATCTTAGCGCTCTGCGAGATGGTGCCCCCCAGTTAGCAGAACTTGTCAACTGCCTTGAGGGGTTCGCCACCAATGGTAATAACAGGATTTATTGGGAGCGTACCAGGACGAGGTTGATGTAAAACCTCTGTCTTGCTCTAGCAAACTGGTCAACGATGAACTGTGCATCTTCAAGAGTGTGAGCGATGAGTGCACAGTCGTCGGCATAGAGATGTCGTAGCATCATGCATGACGTCTTTGTTTTAGCCTTAAAACGTTGCAAGTTGAATATATTGCCGTCAGTGCGAAAGCGGATCCTTACACCCCTGTCGCAGTCCTTGAAGGCATCAAGGAGCATTGCAGCGAAGACTATCCTAAAGAACAGCGGGGCCATAACACACCCCTGCTTGGTGCCATTGATGATAGGGAATGGATCAGAGATTAAACCACTCTCAACCACCCGACCGACCATGCCACCGTGGAATGAGCGGATGACATTGACGATCTTAGGAGGGCACCCGACCCTGGCGAGCAGCTTCCACAGGCCCTCTCTCCCAACAGAGTCGAAGGCCTTAGTCAGGTGTACGAACACTATGAACAAATCACAATTTTGTTCTTGGCACTTCTCTTGTATTTGCCTGGCTGCAAGCATCATGTCAATGGTGCCTCGTCCTGCTCGAAAGCCGTACTGACTGTCGGGAATGATGTTCTCGACAACATAGTGATTGAGGTGGTTTATGAGCACACGTGCTAGAATCTTACCAGCGATAGCGAGGAGCGATATTCCTCTGTGGTTATCGCAGCAGTGGCGGTTTCCCTTATGTTTGTACAAGTGAACAATCATTGCATCCTTGAAGTCTTGTGGAACTGCCTCCTGCTCCCATATGGTGGCAAATAACTGGGCGAGACGGGCGACGATGATGTTACCGCCACAATTATAGATCTCCGGTGGGATACCATCTCCACCAGCTGCCTTACCACTAGACGTCTGTTTGATGGCATCTTTAATCTCAGTAACTGTCAATGGGACATTCAGCTCCTCCATGATAGGTCTCTGAGGAAGCTGTGCGATGGCTTCATCAGAGATCACAGATTGGCAATTCAGGACACCATTAAAGTGCTCTACCCAACGCTCCAGGATGAGAGCCGGCTCCCTTTTGAGCGTCTGACCGTCCGAAGAGTACATTGGCGTACTGCCCTGTGATGTTGGACCGTAGACCGCCTTCAGGCCATTGTAGAACGCTTTCACGTCGTTCTTGTCAGCAGCTTTCTGAAGGTCCTCAGCTCTAGCAATCCACTACTGGTCCATCATACTACGCAGCTGTGACAGAGATCATCCTGCGCAGTTCGCCCCACACGGGACACGAACCCGCGACCTCTCAGTCAACTAACACAGTTCGAGCATGGGAGACACAGCACGATCGCGCTGAGCTAAAGGTCCGACCAGTAGCTCAGCGCTACCGATACTGTATGAGGCTTTGGGAGGGAGGTTTTTTACTAACGTTCTACGCCGAACAGCACTAGTTGGCATCCGTTACACAGCGAAACCTGCACTGTCTGCCGAACAATTAGTTAATCATATAATGTAATTAACTAATTGGATTAATAAAGTATACAAAATACAGAAAAAACATGACACCTTCCCTCCTGCTTACACATCCTGGACTTGGGACCAGACAATGGTGCAATGAAAGGTAGATTGGTAATCAAAAATCGGCATGTAGAATTGATCCAGTGTTGATTAGTAATCAGTAGTTGACGGCCAGCATCAGGAATAATTTAGCACAGATATCCATCCATCCATCTTCTGCTGCTTAATCCTTTTCGGGTCGCGGGAGGGGGGGGGGGCTGGAACCTATCCCAGCTTCTTTGGGCAAGAGGCAGGGTACACCCTGGACAGATTGCCAGTCCATTGCACGGCCAACACAGAGAGACAGACAACCATTCACTCTCACATCCATAACTAAGGACAATTTAGAATCCCCAGTTGATGCAAGTTAACCTAACCTGCACGTCTTTGGCCTGTGGGAGGAAACCGAAGTACCCAGTGTAAACCCACGCAGACATGGGGAGAACATGCAGACTCCACACAGAAGGGTCACCGATGGTCTGGGGGTGGGATCGAACCCACGATGGTCAGGGGTGGAATCGATCCCGTGGCCTTCTTGAGTGCTAACCACTGCGCCATCATTAGCACAGATATATACAATGGATATAAAAAGTCTACACACTCCTATTCAAATGCCAGGTTTTTGTGATGTAAGAAAATGAGACCAAGATAAATCATTTCAAAACTTTTTCCATCATTAATGTGACCTATAACCTGTACAAGCCATTTGAAACACAAACTGAAATCTTTTAAGGGGAAAAATAAAAAAATAAAATACTTAAAATAACCTGGTTGCATAAATATGCACACCCTGTTATAACTGAGGATGTGGCTGTGTTCAGAATTAACCAGTCACCTTCAAACTCATGTTAAATGGGAGTCAGCACACACCTGCCACCATTTAAAGTGCCTCTGATTAACCTCAAATAAAGTTCAGCTGTTCTAGTAGGCTTTTCCTGACATTTTTGTAGACACATCTTACAGCACAAGCCATGGTCCGCAGAGAGCTTCCAAAGCATCAGGGATCTCATTGTTCAAAGGTATCAAGTCAGGAGAAGAGTACAAAAGCATTTCCAAGGCATTAAATATACCATGGAATACAGTGAAGACAGTCATCATCAAGTGGAGAAAATATGGAACAACAGTGACATTGCCAAGAACTTGGTGTCCCTCCAAAATTGATGATAAGACGAGAAGAAAACTGGTGAAGGAGGCTGCCAAGAGGTCGACAGCAACATTGAAGGGGATGCAGGAATTTCTGGCAAGTACTGGCTGTTTAGTACATGTGACAACAATCTCCCATCTGTTGTGGCAAGACGGAAGCCTTATCTTACAAAGAAAAACATCCAAGCCCGGCTACATTTTGCAAAAACACATTTGAAATCTCCCAAACGCATGTGGGAAAATGTGTCATGGTCTGATGAAACCAAGGTTGAAGTTTTTGGCCATAATTCCAAAAGGTATATTTGGCACAAACACAACACTGCTCATCACCAAGAGAACATCATACCTACAGCGAAGCATGGTGGTGGCAGCATCATGCTTTGGGGCTGTTTTTTTTTTTTTTTTTTAGCTTGAACTGGGACCTTAGTCAAAGTGGAGGGAATTATGAACAGTTCCAAATACCAGTCAGTGTTGGCACAAAGCCTTCAGGCTTCTGCTAGAAAGCTGAAAATGAAGAGGAACTTCATCTTTCAGCACAACAATGATCCAAAGCACACATCCAAATCAACAAAAGAATGGCTTCACCAGAAGAAGATTAAGGTTTTGGAATGGCTCAGCCAGCTTCCAGGCCTGAATCTGATCGAACATCTGTGGGGTGATCTGAAGAGGGCTGTGCAGGAGATGCCCTTGCAATCTGACAGATTTGGAGCATTTTTGCAAAGAAGAGTGGGCAAATATTGCCACATCAAGATGTGCCACGCTGATAGACTCCTGCCCAAAAAGACTGAGTGCTGTAATAAAAGCCAAAGGTGCTGCAACAAAGTATTAGTTTAAGGGTGTGTATATTTATGCAAACAGGTTATTGTAAGTTTTTTTTATTTTTTATTTGTCCCTTTTAAGCATTTCAGTTTGTTTTTCAATTGGGTTGTACAGGTTATAGGTCACATTAATGGTGGAAAAAGGTTTTGAAATGATTCATCTTGGTCTCATGTGATTTTTTTTTTTTAGTTTTTTATTTTTATAAATTTGCAAAAATCTCAAAAACACTTTTTTCACATTGTCATTATGGGGTATTGTGTGTAGAATTTTGAGGAAAAAAATGAATTTAATTCATTGTGGAATAAGGCTGTAACATAACAAAATGTGAAAAAAATGAAGCGCTGTGAATACTTTCCAGATGCGCTGTATTTTGTTTGACTTTTATGTTTTGTTGCATACAAACTAAAGCTGCCATATGTTTTT
Source organism: Pholidichthys leucotaenia (assembly GCA_020510985.1). Lineage (NCBI taxonomy): Eukaryota > Metazoa > Chordata > Actinopteri > Cichliformes > Pholidichthyidae > Pholidichthys > Pholidichthys leucotaenia. Next base: position 283,786,516 of record CM035848.1, on the reverse strand, counting down.
GCCACTTAGTGCTCTGTAACTATAGTAGCTTCCCTGTAACTGTCAAGAACTCTTGGTTGACATTAGGGTTGCAACTAACGATTATTTTGGTAGTCGACTAATCTAAAGACTGTTTTTTTCGATTAGTCGACTAATTGCGATTATTTCTCTCATGTCCGTCATCTCTGCTTCCTGTTGGCACAGCTCCTGTTTGGGGCTCCAGGTCACGTTTTACCTCACCTGTTTAATCCTGCACACCTGTGAAAATTACTTTGTTGTCAGTCTCTGCCTTAATCTAAATGTACAGTACAGTAGCCTATTATAAAAAGTTTCCATAGCTAAATAAAATAATGAAACATGAGCTGGAAACTTGAACTTCACAGCTTAATCAGAAGTGTTTGTAGCAACACAACTAAATAACAGATGTTAAAGTGCAGTCTTTTAACCTCCAAAATAAAATGCAAGAACTCAAATAGCAGCCTCTGTTACTGCTTAAAGAGCTGTTGTAATTCTGCATGTTCAAAACAAACTAGAATAATATTCAACTTCATTAAAGTAAAAAAGAAAATAAGCTAGTCCATCCCGTCTGAAACCTTGCTGGGTCCAGAAGTTTAAAAGTTTAATTAGGCTTGAGATGAAAATTAAGAGAACTTCTTCCAGGCCAAAATAAATTTACAGACACTTTAAATATCAGTGCAGGAATGTGAGCCTTCACTACACAAAGAGTGAAATACAGTGGTGTGAAAAAGTGTTTGCTCCCTTCCTGATTTCTTATTTTTTTGTATGTTTATCACACTTAAATGTTTCAGATCATCAAATAATTTTAAATATTAGACAAAGATAACACAAGTAAACAGAAAATGCAGTTTTTAAATGAAGGTGTTTTATTATTTAGGATAAAAAAAAATCCAAACCTACATGGCCGTGTGTGGAAAAAATTATTGCCCCTCTGTTAAAACATAAATTAACTGTGGCTTATCACATCTTTGGAAAGCTGAGTTCATTTTATCAAGCCACATCCAGGCCTGGTCACTGTCACACCTGTTCTCAATCAGAAACTTACTTAAATAGGACCTGCCTGACAAAGTGAAGTAGACCAAAAGATCCTCTAAAGCTAGACATCATGCTGCAATCCAGAGAAATTCAGGAACAAATGAGAAACAAAATAATTGAGATCTGTCAGTCTGGAAAAGGTTATAAAGCCATTTCTAATGCTTTGGGACTCCAGCGAATCACAGTGAAAGCCATTATTCACAAATGGTGAAAATGTGGAACAGAGGTGACCCTTCCCAGGAGTGGCCAGCTGACCAAAATTACCCCAAGAGCGCAGTGACGACTCATCCAAGAGGTCACAAAAGCCCTACAGCAACATCCAAAGAACTGCAGGCCTCACTTGCCTCAGTTAAGGTCAGTGTTCATGACTCCACCATAAGAAAGATACTGGGAAAAACTGGCCTGCATGGCAGAGTTCCAAGATAAAAACCACTACTGAGCAAAAAGAACGTAAAGGCTCATCTCAGTTTTGCCAGAAAACATCTTGATGATCCCCAAGACTTTTGGGAAAATACTCTGTGGATGGACGAGACCAAAGTTGAACTTTTAGGAAGGTGTGTGTCCCATTACATCTGTTGTAAAAGTAACGCAGCATTTCAGAAAAGGAACATCATACCAGCAGTAAAATATGGTGGTGGTAGTGTGATGGTCTGGGGCTGTTTTGCTGCTTCAGGATCTGGAAGACTTGCTGTGGTAAATGGAACCATGAATTCTGCTGTCTACCCAAAAATCCTGAAGGAGAATGTTTGGCCATCTGTTCTTGACCATGGGCCACAATTCCTCCATAGCGCTGTAAAAGACCCATTGCCGGTTATCACAAATGCTTGATTGCAGTTGTTGCTGCTAAGGGTGGCCCAACCAGTTACTAGGTTTAGGGGGCAATCACTTTTTCACAGAGGGCCATGTAGGTTTGGATTTTTCACCCTTAATAATAAACAGCTTCATTTAAAAACTGCATTTTGTGTTTACTTGTGTTATCTTTGTCTAATATTTAAATTTGTTTGATGATCTGAAACATTTAAGTGTGACAAACATACAAAAAAAGAGAAATCGGGAAGGGGGTAAACACTTTTTCGTACAGTGGTGCGGAGTACTGCGGAGTTTTGCTGACTGTTGGTCTGAGACGGGCACGGAGTGGAGGTGGGAATGAATGCATTGCTGTAGTGCAGCTGTGGTATGACAACTCTGCTTTACAGTCTACATTTAACTTGTTTCATTTATTTACTTTCAGTAAAATCCTCCCATACTTTGGAAACTTTTTGCCTTTTCCATGACTTTCTCTCCATGACACCATGACACATTCTTCTTTGCTGGAACAGTTAACCCCTTGAACTCTGTGAATTCCGCGGGTGGTCACGTCTCTGCATCTTAGTGCGTCTCAGTACGCACTGAAAAAAAAGCTGTATTTCCGGTATTCCAGTCCAGACACAGCTTTGTTACAACCTGAGAAAAAAGCTGTGTAATATATTCATTTTTTGTGGTATTTTTACAAAATTTTGACCTGAGCTTGAAAACACTTGGTTCTACATTTCTGTTGTGTTTTCCAGCCGGTATCTGACAGCTGTATGTTATTTGCAAGCATTTGTATCTAAAAAAACACCCAGGTGAACTTTCTTGTTACTCAGTGGCAGGAGCACTTAGAGAGATTATGACTGTTTTGCCAAAAAATTCAGAGTGTTTTCTTCTAAATGAGACTAACCCCATGAAGATGCTGCAAAGGGTTGAAGAACAGCTTTTGATTTACTTTGGGCATGTTATTTTTAGGCGTTTTTAGGGAAGTTGAACAGAGTTCAACAGGTTAAACTGAACGTTTCCGCAACATGCATATAAACTTTAAAATTAAACCAATTCCTCGACAATACAAATCTGCATCGATAAATTTTTATGATCAACGTTCTCAACATCGTCAACTAATCGTTGCAGCCCTAGTTGTAATTTGAAAATTTTGGAAGGCGTTCTTCCCGTTACATCTGGTATAAAACTAACACATTTCATAAAAAGAACATCATACGGGCTGCACGGTGGCGCAGTGGTTTAGCACTGTGGCAGCACAGTTTTACCCTTGGCCGGGGGATCGCGGGGATCATGAGATCGTGGGTTTGATCCCAGCCCCCGACCAACAGTGAGCTGTGTGGAGTTTGTATGTTCTCCCCGTGTTGCGTGGGTTTACTCCGGGATTTCTCCGGTTTCCTCCCGCATACCAAAAACATGTAGATTTAGGGCGCTCGCGCACGCAGCGACCGGCAGCCGGTGGCTTGTCACCAGACTGCAAACCAAATCTACCTACGGGTACAAATAAGTAACAAAAAAAAAAAATAAAAAAAAAAAATACCAACAATCAAACATGATGGTGGTAGTGTGATGGCGTGGGGCTGCTTTGCTGCTTCAGGACCTGGATGACTTGAATTCTGCTCTGTCTCATAAAATCCTAAAGGAAACTGTTTGGCCATCAGTTCATGACATCAAGCCCAAGCCTTTCGATGTGGCTGAATTAAAACAGTTCCGCAAAGAAGAGTGGACCAGAATTCCTCAACAGTGATGTAAAAGACTCATTGTTCATAATCGCAAATGCTTAATTGCTGCCAAGGGTGGCACAACCAGTTAACTAGGTTTAGGAGACAATTACTTTTTCACATAGGGGCAGGTAGGTTTGGATATCTTAATAAATGAAATCATTTAAAAACTGCATTTTGTATTGACTCGGGTTATCTTTGTCTAATATTAAAATTTGTTGGATTTGAAACGTTTAAGTGAGACAAATATGCAAAAATATAAGAAATCAGGAAGGGGGTAGATACTTTTCCCGCTACACTTTGTCTATTTGTTTCTCCAGTATCAGTATTGTGAAAACCATGTATTTCCTCTGACAAGAATTGTGATACTAAAATCTGGCACTGTGGCATCCTGAGTTGACTCCCTCCATGTTTGTCCCTGCAGGAAACCCAACCCTCTCCACTGGCCCTCCTGGCGGCCACCTGCAGTAAGATCGGCCCTCCTGCAGCTCAGGCTCCTGCCACCTCTCCTCCAGCACAGCCGCAGCCTCGCAGGCTCCTTCCTATAAAGCCGGCACCCATAGCCCCCGCTCCACCCAAAAACCTTGGCTTCCTTTCAGCAAAGGGCAATGTGATCCAGCTTCCTGCCGGCCTTGGGGGCACAGCTCCTGGCAGCCCCATTGTTCTCACTATTCAACAGAGTCCCCAACGCACCAACACCTCGGCCCCCGCCAACATCCAGTACCAGGTTGTACCGCAGATCCAGGGTGCCCAGACGATTCAAGTGATGCCTCAGGGTGGCCAGATCCAACTCATACCAGGCACGAACCAGGCCATCATCACCAGTCCAATGGCCATGCCAGCTGCCGCCACCACCCCAGTCACGCCACAGAAGTCTGTGGCCATCAAGCCCTCCCTCAAGTTGCAGAAGCCAAACAGTGCAGCAGCAACAGCAGCAAATATGGTCCAGCTGCCAAGCGGGCTTACCCTGCCCCTCAATGTGGCTACAGGAGAGGTTGGTGGTACTCAGATTGTGACAGAGACTGCAGCTGCACCTCCCACTCCTGGAAAGGGACGACGAGGAAGAAAGAAGAAGGTGGTTCTGGCTGCTGAGCCTCCACCACCTCCAACCACACAGGCCGCCTCCCCACCTCCAGAGCAAATTGAGACTATCGTAATAGAAGCTGGTGACAACATCATACAAGTAGGCTTTCTTGTTGTTTCTGTTTTAGACAAAAAAGCACACTAATGCCTAGAACCAACTGGCATATTTAAAAATCCTCTTGAATATCAGAATAGCTTTACACATTTGTTGGCTCTTAAAATTGAGCAAAATATAACACAATAAACAAACGGGAAAGTTCAAGCTTTGATGTAATGGAATGAATGAATTGCATTACTGTTTAAAAGTCTTGAGCCACCCCACACCTCAAACATTTGTTTATACTTCACTTTTAAGGAGCCAGATTTTCATATTTTTAAGTGTTCACTGAGAAAATGTATATACAACAGGTTTGTTTTGGTCTATTACTCTCTGCTTAAGTTGGATGGGAGGGGATATCATGTTTTTTCTTTGAATTCTAGCATGTGGTCTGATGAGCTACCCTTATTGGATCTTTACTCAAAAACATTTTTTTCATGCACTCACAACAAAAGCTGTAGTTGTTGTAGTTGTTGTCAGCTGTCTACACCATGGTGCTGCATCTTCCCTGGTCCTCTCCTCACTCTCCTGAGCTTTTGGGCTAGCCACTAGCGATGGCTACTAGCTCTCCTTCCTCTCCTCCTCTGGTGTGCTCTCTCTGTCAGATGTTTAGCTACACCTCTGCCTCTTTTAGTGATAACGGTAAATGTAATAAATGTTGTCTTTTTGAGGCGCTTGAGGCGAGGTTGTCTGATTTGGAATCCCGGCTCCGCTGCATTGAAACACCGTCTGCGCCAGTTACTCTTGACGGACGCCCCTTAGCTGCAGCGGAGCTAGCTAGCATAGCTAACCCCGTTAGCGGTCCTCCGGCTCTCCTCAGCAGCGAGGAGACTGGGTGGGTGACGGTGAGAAGGAAGCCTAGTCGCAAAGCCCCGGTACACCTCCAACCTGTTCACGTTTCTAATCGTTTTTCCCCGCTCAGCTACACACCCGCTGAGGAAAAAACTCTGATCATTGGCGACTCTGTAGTCAGAAACGTGAACCTAGAGACTCCAGCGGCCATAGTCAAATGCATTCCTGGGGCCAGAGCAGGTGACATCAAGTCAAATTTGAAAATGCTGGCTAAAAGTAACTGTAAATACTCCACAATTGTTATTCACGCTGGCATTAATGACATCCGTCTCCGGCAGTCGGAAGTCACGAAACTTAATGTAGAATCGGTGTGTGACTTTGCAAAAACGATGTCTGCCACTGTAGTATTCTCTGGGCCCCTCCCCAATCTGACCAGTGATGACATGTTTAGCCGCTCGTCATCCTTGAACCGCTGGCTGTCTGTGTGGTGTCCTGCAAATGACGTGGGCTACATTGACAATTGGAGCTCATTTTGGGGAAAACCTGGTCTTATGAGATGAGACAGCATTCATCCCACTTTGGATGGTGCTTCTCATTTATCTAACAATCTGGCATCTTTTTTATCCAAATTTCCAAAACCTTGACTACTCAGAGTTGGGACCAGGAAGCAGAGTCGCAGTCTTACATGCCTCTCTGCAGCTTCTCTTCATCCGCCACCCCTCAGCTTAGCCCCTGTCTTCCCCATCAGAGAATCATTGTCTGCTCCCTCCAAAGTAAATAAAAATATAATATATAAGCATCCCAAAGTGATTAGGCAAAATATTGGTAAAACTCAAATTAAACATAAAGCCTCTAAATTGAATGATTTGGCCTCTGTTCCTCCTCATAATTTAAAAATTAAATGTGGTTTATTAAGGTCTCTAACTCCCAAGTCTCTGTTAGTCCATGATCTGTTAATTGATCATCAGATTGATTTAATTTCCCTTACAGAGACTTGGTTAGGGCAAGAGGATTATGTTGGTTTAAATGAATCAACTCCCTCTGGTTATTTAAACTGTCAAATTCCCAGAAGTTCTGGTCGTGGAGGAGGAGTAGCAACAATTTACCATTCCAAATTATTAGTTAATGTAAAGCAAAAAACATGTTATAATTCCTTTGAGGGTCTGGTCCTCAGTATTGGGCACTTTAGCAATTTTAGGTTAAACCCAATTTTATTTGCCATAGTTTATCGTCCCCCATCAACCTACTCAGAATTTTTATCCGAATTTGCTGATTTCTTAGCTGATTTAGTGCTGAAATCTGATAGAATAATTATAGTAGGGGACTTTAATATACATGTGGATGTAGATAGTGACTGCCTTAATGTGGCATTTAATTCAATATTAGACTCGATTGGGTTTTCTCAGAAAGTAGGAAATTCTACTCGTTACCTCCACCATACATTGGACCTTGTTCTGACATATGGCATAGAAATAGAAAATCTTGTAGTGTCTCCTCATAACCCTGTACTGTCAGACCATTGTCTGTTAACCTTTGATTTTACTATTTCTGACTATTTGGCTCCTAAAGAAAAATATTATTACAGTAGATGCCTCTCAGATGATGCTGTTACCAAATTTATGCAGATTGTTTCCTCTATGCCATGTGTCAACACAACGGAAATAAGCTATAGACTGCTTGCTCCTTCTGTAATTGATAACATGGTGGATAGTGTTCCAGCTTCTCTGCATCAGACTCTAGACTTGGTGGCCCCCTCAAAAAAAGAAAAAGTCTAATCAGAGATTTCTAACTCCTTGGTTCAACACAGAAACTTGTAACTTAAAACAGAAGACTCGTCAATTAGAAAGAAAATGGCGCTCCACTAATTTAGATGAAATCTATTTAGCTTGGAGAAATCATCTTTTAATTTATAAAAAGTCTCTTAGAAAAGCTAGAACGAGTTATTATTCTGCATTAATAGAAGAGAACAAGAATTATCCCAGGTTTCTTTTCAGCACTGTAGCCAGGTTGACAAAGAGTCAGGACTCTGTCAATCCTAGCATTCCCTTAGAGCTTACTAGTCAGGACTTTATGAACTTTCTCAATAATAAAATTTCATCCATCAGAGATAAAATCAATCAGATTCTTCCCACAGTTAAATTAAATACTGTAACTACTACAACTCCTTCAATTGATGTCTGTCTTGATGAGTTTACTCCAATCGACCTTTGTGAGTTAGACAAAATAGTTTCCTCATCCAAACCTTCAACTTGTCTTTTAGACCCTATTCCTACCAGGTTATTTAAATAAGTCTTTCCACTTATTGGTAGCTTTATTCTTCATATAATCAATTCTTCATTAACTTTAGACCATGTACCGCAGGCTTTTAAAACAGCTGTAATTAAACCCTTACTCAAAAAGCCAACGTTAGATCCAGGAGCTTTAGCTAACTATAGACCAATCTCTAATCTCCCTTTCATTTCAAAAATCTTAGAAAGAGTCGTTGCTATGCAATTATTTGACCACCTGCAGGGAAATGGTTTACTTGAAGAGTTTCAATCTGGGTTTAGAATCCATCATAGTACTGAAACAGCCTTAGCGAAGGTCACTAACGACCTCCTCATTGCATCTGATAATGGACTGGTTTCTGTACTTGTCCTTTTAGTCCTTAGTGCAGCTTTTGATACTATCGATCATAATATTCTACTTGATAGATTAGAACACTATGTTGGACTTAATGGATCTTCGTTGCAGTGGTTTAGATCTTATTTATCTGATAGGTTCCAGTTTGTTCATGTAAATAATGAGTTTTCTTTCAACTCAAAGCTTAGTCATGGAGTTCCACAGGGATCTGTGCTAGGCCCTACTCTTTTTAGTTTATATATGCTTCCGTTAGGCAACATTATTAGAAAGCACTGTATACATTTTCATTGTTATGCAGATGACACACAATTATACCTGTCAATGAAGCCAGATGATAGTAATCAATTAGCCAAGTTAGAAGCCTGTCTTAAGGAAATCAAAGCTTGGATGACTTGTAATTTCTTGCTATTAAATTCAGATAAGACTGAAGTCATTCTTGTTGGTCCAAAAAACCTTAGAAATACCTTTCCAAATCAAAATTCAGTTTGGATGCGGTTACTCTTTCTCTTAATAGCTCTGTGAGGAAGCTTGGAATTATTTTTGATCAAGATCTATCCTTCAATTCACATATTAAATTTGTTTCTATCAGTTTTCTCTTATTTTGAGGTGCTTCCGTTTTTGTTCCCATGCAGTTTTATTGTTGTAGTTTTCTATTTCCTGTTCTCATGATTTGATATTTACCTTTTAGTTTCATAATGGTACTCAGCTGCTCCTTGTTTTCTTAATTATTGAATCCTCTATTTAAACTGCCGCCCTTCATTTCTCCTCACGGCAATCTCGTGATTCATCTCCCATGGTATGCTGATGCCTTTTGGCTCTGTAAGCTGTTCAGCCATTTCGGCTCATTTGTGTTCCTTTCAGCCTATGAGCTGTATTATTTTGGTAATACATTACGGAAACTTATCGCCCTGCATTTTGGTCGGTCAATATGCCCTAAAGGGGCAAACCTGACAGAATATCGCTGCCAAATAAGGACTCAGCTGGCATAGAGTTAGAGAAGATACTCTCTGTAGCCACCTGGATCCAGGACTGTTTAGACTGGCCTCTTGAGCTTTCCTAATCTGGAGGAGAGGTTGTCCCGTATATTCAGCTCTCATCCGCAGCTTCTGGACATACCTGTCATGGCTGCTCTCTACCTGAAAGCGAAGCAGCTCCTTTCTTCTCTCTGGCCAGGTGGCTCTCTCCCTCCAGGGCTCACATCTGTAATCCAGTCAGCAGTTTCACGATCTCTCCCTGTCGCCAAGCCTGAACCATGAGCTCTTCCCAGGGTCTGTTTGCCTGTGTCCATAGAACCACCGGCCACCACCACTCCATTGCTGGTGGCAGACGTGGTTTCCATCCCATGATGGCAGCAGATCCTATGGAACAGGAGTAATGGAGGCAGGGGAAAATCACGCAGACGGAGCTGATGCTGGAGTACAAGCCCTGGCTCGTTCCGGAGTTTGTCTCCCTGCTGCCTAGAGATCAGCTGGTTTTGGGGGCCATGGTGAAGAAGCGAGCATCTAGGAGACACCGTTCGGCATGTCATCCTGGTCCTCCTCATCTGCTGCTCCCCAGACTTTATTTGCTCCACTTCAGACATCATCGGCTGTTCCAACAGCTCCTTCTGAGGTCATCACTCTAATACAGGGGTCACCAACTGGTGGACTCTGGTCCAGAGCCGGATCCTGAGAGTCCTCTGTCCGGACCCTGAAGCCTTTTAATATAATTTTGGGAAAAATTATACTGTTTTATTTTAGCCAAACGAAAAAGCTGAACTGAAAACGCTGCATCGGCGGTCGCCAGGACATTTTATGATGTGACACTTTCCACAGAGTGGAGATACCTATTATATCTCTGTGGAATGCAACGGGAGGGAAAATCACTGTTTGCTGCAGGCATCACATGAGGTGGACAGCCACGCTTCCTTCCTAGTGTGTACCCACGGAATAAAGTGCGGTTGTGAAATTGTGTATCCACTGCCACTTCGACTGCCTCCAACAGTATGTGTCTACGCAGGGGTCTGTTGACGGACGGTCCCTGTGCCTCCTCCACATCTTCCCTGGGACCGTTGTCCCCGTTGGGCCGGCATGACCTTGGTTATGGAGGTAGTTTCTGTGACCAGGGCTTGACATTAACACCCACCCCTGGTGGGTATATTTCGGCTGTGGTGGGTAAGACAATGACTCCCACTAGCCACTTTGGCAGATTGTAGTTTTCTCAAGCAACATCTAAATAATAAACCTATTGCAAAGTGAGACTACAAAACTACAACTCCCATAAGCACTATCTGTGCGCACACACAGAGTATTCTCATTGGTCCACTGTCAGCCAGCTGCGGCCCAGGAGTCTGGCTCCGCAGGTCAGTTCATTCTATTTCCAGTCTGGAGAAACAGTGATGACCAGACAGTAGCAGCTCTCAGTGATCAGACCACGAGGACAACTGCCTCAATCTCCCGTTGTCCCAGCTGTGAGAATAACCTCTGCTCTCCCCCCATATCAGCTCCTACCTCTGTGGTTAAATATAATTATTTTTAGAGCAAGAAGTTCTTCTTTACTGTCCGCAATTGTGCAAATTTAAGTTTTCGTATGACAGAGAAAGGAAAAGTGATTAAACTTTATGTTGGGGTGTCCCAAATTTTATACTGCTGTAAAGAGCAAATGAAGAAAACAAGAAAGCAAATGAAGCTTCTTCTGAGGTGAACTTTTGTTTAGCTGTGATTATCTGTGATGTCTGTGATATACAGCTATTTCATGGAAGTAAAACTTATAATTATGTATTTTTAATGTGCTGGTCCAGGGGTGTCAAACATGTGGCCCGTGGGCCAAAAACGGCCGCCAGGGGATCCAAGTTTTTCTCTGAATTTACAGCTTTCTTTCTAGTAAATTTCTGGCTTTTTCTTAGAATTTTCTTAGAAAATTATTTTTTCTTTAGATTAGAATTCCATCCATCCATCCATCTTCTACCACTTTTCCGGAGGTCCGGGTCACGGAAGCAGCAGCTCAAGCAGAGAAGCCCAGACTTTCCTCTCCCCAGTCACCTGCTCCCACTCTTCAGAGAGAATACCAAGACTTTCCCAGACCAACTGGGAGACATAGTCTCTCCAGCGAGTCCTGGGTCTGCCCCAGGGTCTCCTTCCCGTGGGACGTGCCTGAAACACCTCAAGTGGGAGGCATCCAGGAGGCATCCTAATCAGATGTCCAGACCACCTCGACTGGCTCCTTTCAATGTGGAGGAGCAGCAGTTCTATTCTGAGCCTCTCCCGGATGACTGAGTTCCTCACCCTATCTCTGAGGGTGAGTCCAGCAATCCTACGAAGAAAGCTTATTTCAGCCGCTTGTATCCGCAATCTCATTCTTTCGGTCATTACCCAAAGCTCGTGGCCATAGGTGAGGGTAGGAACGTAGATTGACCGGTAAATCAACAGCTTTGCCTTAGAGTTTAGCTCCTTCTTCACCACAACGAGTGTTGGCAATACGAACCAAACTGTCACAATGGTTGTATAGAGACCGGATAGCTCGTAACAAGCCCGATACCCTGTACTGCTGAAGCACCCCCCACAAAAAACCACAAGGGACATGGTCATATGCCTTCTCCAAGTCCACAAAACACATGTAAACTGGTTGGGCAAACTCCCACGAACCCTCAAGGATTCTCGAGAGGGTTAAGAGTTGGTCCAATGTGCCACAGCCAGGATGAAAACCGCATTGCTCCTTCTGAATCTGAGGTTCGACCAACGGCTGGACTCCCCTATCCAGTACCTAGGCATAGACCTTCCCAGGGAGGCTGAGCTGATTAGAATTGTTGATGTAAATTTGAGACATTTTTCTCCTTAAGATGAGACTTTTTTCTCATCAGTTTTCTTTCTTCTTTTTTTTTCTAGTGAACACAGTAGTATCCATTTAGATTAAATCCATCAGCAATTACTAAGGATGTTGTGCAGCCCTGAAGGGGTGTCCCAGTTCATAGGGGTCATTTTCAACCCCTACGCCTTGACCTTTGATTTCAAGGACCAAAGAGTGGGGGTAGGCAAAGGGGAAGAGGTACAAATGAGAATTTGGACGGACGCCAAATCTACCTGTACTTCATTCTCATATTGCAAATATCTTTCTTGACTGCTTTACAGTATTTACTCCTGTTAATAATTAAACAGTGTTTCTCTTGCTATTTTTATGTATGCATAAGGGTCATTTATATTTAAAAGGTTGTAAATTTAGTTCAAGTAAAATTTAGCATGCGATAGTCAAATTTGATCGTATTAAACATAATTTTCCAACCACAAAATTGTGGTTAGTGAAAAGGCTGAGTGGCTAGTGACTTTGGAAAATCACTAGCCACAGTGGCCGGGGAGCAAAAAAGTTGATGTCAAGCCCTGTCCGTGACCCTCTGATATCACGTAAAAACAGTAATTTGCTCTGTGTGTTACTGAACATGAAAAGTTTCACATCCACCCCCTCTCTCCCTGTGACAGAGTGTTACCCAAACACAGATGAGGTTAAAAAGATAAGAACATTGTTGGGAAGAAAAAAAAACCTCTGTGGAATTATATTTTCTGTCCCTTTTTTAAGCTTACAGTTTAAAACATTTTTTAATACTGAAAATGTAGTATAGTGGTGGACTTTTTGTGAGATTTTGTTTTTTAGATATTAATCTTTTTTAAATGTATGTAATTTAGTTTGAGTTCTGCTGTAAAACTACATTTTTAGGATTTAAGTTGCAGATTTTGGAATTTTAGAGCTACTCGAGTGAAAAAACACATTTAGTGTTCCACTGTATGATCAGTGCATCCGGAAAGTCTTCACAGTGCTTCACTTTTTCCACACTGTGTTACAGCCTTATTCCAAAATGGATTAAATTCATTTTTTCCCTCAAAATTCTACACACAGTACCCCATAATGACAACATGAAAAAAGTTTTTGTTTAAGATTTTTGTAAATTTATTAAAAATAAAAAAAAAGAACTCACATGTAATAAGTATTTACAGCCTTTGCCATGAAACTCAAAATTGAGCTCAGGTGCATCCTGTTTCCACTGATTATCGTTGAGATGTTTCTACAGCTTAATTGGAGTCCACCTGTGGTAAATTCAGTTGATTGGACATGATTTGGAAAGGCACACACACCTGTCTATATTAAGGTCCCACAGCTGACAGTGCATGTCAGAGCACAAACCAAGCATGAAGTTAAAGGAATTGTCTGTAGACCTCCGAAACAGGATTGTTTTGAGGCACAAATCTGGGGAAGGGTACAGAAAAATTTCTGCTGCTTTGAAGATCCCAATGAGCACAGTGGCCTCCATCATCCATAAATGGAAGAAGTTCAGAACCACCAGGACTCTTCCTAGAGGAGGCCGGCCGTCTAAACTGAGTGATCGGGGAAGAAGGGCCTTAGTCAGGGAGGTGACCAAGAACCTAATGGTCACTCTGTCAGAGTTTCAGTGTTCCTCTGTGGAGAGAGGAGAACCTTCCAGATGGACAACCATCTCTGCAACAATCCACCAATCAGGCCTGTACAGTAGAGTGGCCAGACAGAAGCCACTCCTTAGTAAAAGGCACATGGCAGCCTGCCTGGAGTTTGTCAAAAGGCTCCTGAAGGACTCTCAGACCATGAGAAACAAAATTCTCTGGTCTGATGAGACAAAGATTGAACTCTTGGCGTAAATGCCAGGCGTCATGTTTGGAGGAAACCAGGCACCACTCATAACCGTGCCAATGGTGGTGGCATCATCATGCTGTGAGGATGTTTTTCAGCGGCAAGAACTGGAAGACAAGTCAGGATAGAGAGAAAGATGAATGCAGCAATGTACAGAGACATTCTGGATGAAAACCTGCTCCAGAGCACTCTTGACCTCAGACTGGGGCGATGGTTCATCTTTCAGCAGGACAACGACCCTAAGCACACAACCAAGATGTCGAAGGAGTAGCTTCAGGACAATTCTGTGAATGTTCTTGAGTGGCCCAACCAGAGCCCAGACTTGAATCCAATTCAACATCACTGAAGAGATCTGAAAATGGCTGTGCAGCAACACTTCCCATCCAACCTGATGGAGTTTGAGAGGTGCTGCAAAGAGGAATGGGCCACACTGCCCAAAGATAGGTGTGCCAAGCTTGTGGCATCATATTCAGAAAGTACTTGAGGCTGTATTTGCTGCCAAAGGTGCATCAACAAAGTATTGAGCAAAGGGTGTGAATACTTATGCACATGTGTTTTCTTAGGTTTTTATTTGTAATAAATTTGCAGAAATCTCAAAAAAACTTTTTTCCACATTGTCGTTATGGGGTATTGTGTGTAGAATTTTGAGTAAGAAAATGAATTTAATCACTTTTGGAATAAGGCTGTAACATAACAAAATGTGGAAAAAGTGATGCGCTGTGAATACTTTACGGATGCACTGTATGATTAAATTATTACATGTTTTGTTTGAAATTGAGCAAAGAATTTATTTGATTTTTTGTTAAAAAATAATACAAAGCTAAAAGCAGCTAAAACATCTGCTTAATAAATTAATGTATAAAACCAAATGATATTGGCCTGATGGAGACAGCTGTGGTCTTCTGAAAAAATGTCCATGAAAGGATGACATTTCTTAAAACACATTTTCCGATAAATTTGTTCACGTTAATTGCCTCATTTCTCTTCCATTTGTTTTATTAAAAGATGTTTGAAGTTAATTCATGGGTCATAGCAAACACTTGGCTTTAAAAGTACTAAACTGTCATACAGTGAGGGGAAAAAATCCTGAAAAACATTGAGAATAATTTTAAGGTGGATTCACACTACAGCGTTTGGACTGACCTTTACTGATGTTTTGGCAAATGTCTGGCTCTGCTGGCAAAAGTTAATGATAGTTGGTGTTTGTTGGCAAACGCTGGCCAAAGTTGTCGTCTTTGAAAATTTTCAGCATGCTGAAAGTTTGCCATTTGGAAATACATGTTGGTGAAAGTTGTGCTCAGTTTGTAGAAGTTCCTGAGCACTGGGCTAAGTTATGCAGCGTTTACCTAAGTCGGCCTAAGTTAAAGCTGGGTTCACACTATAGCGTCTGGACCATCAAAGAAATTAGTCCAAACATTGGTGAAATTACATTTGTGAGCAGGTTTATTTTAATCCAGCACACACCAACTTTTACAAACTTTTATGAACTTTTGCTAGCATTTGCCAGCATTGCATTCAGCATTGGCAAACTTTAGCCAACCTAAGCTAGCGTATATGTAGCTGTTGCCAACTTAGGTTAACTTAAGCAAACAAGTACACAGCGCAGGTCAGCTGACATCAGCGTCAGGCGACACTCATATAAAGGTCAGCATTTGTGGAGGCTTCCTGCCATTCTGGACCTGCTTTTGGAGTGAACACATCTCTCTTGGGCATACGTTTTAGTATTTATTTTTGTTTTATATTCCTATGTCGTTACTTCTGCATACCCTTTTCCCTGTCCATTCATTCACTCATTCCTCTAAAAAAAAATACAATAATGCCTATGTAGACTCCAACAGTAAGTCCGCAATTAAAATGTGAATGGAATAAAAAACTGTTTAAGTGTGTCATATAAATAAAATGACAGGTGATTATATTTTGACTGTTACAACTGTCTCCATTAAAGTAACATAAAATCCCGTTAAATGTCATTTAATTTTTGACACCACATCAGCGCTGTTTGATTCCCCACAATGGAAGCCAAACCAATAAATCCTGGAGAATGATTATGCATGGAGCAGAAAATTAAGAACAGTAAATTTGAGATTTTTTTTTTTTTTTGGGTTGTCACATTTTTGGGAGATTATATACACTACCGTTCAAAAGTTTGGGGTCACCCAGACAATTATTTTGTGTTTTCCATGAAAAGTCACACTTATTTACCACCATGAGTTGTAAAATGAATAGAAAATATAGTCAAGACTTTGACGAGGTTAGAAATAATGATTTGTATTTGAAATAATAATTTTTTCCAGATACTCAATCTGCTCAAAGGAAGGTCAGTTTTATAGCTTCTCTAACCAGCTAAACTGTTTTCAGCTGTGCTAACATGGTTGCACAAGGGTTTTGTAATCATCTATTAGCCTTCTGATGCAATGAGCAAACACATTGTACCATTAGAACACTGGAGTGATAGTTGCTGGAAATGGGCCTCTATACACCTATGTAGATATTGCACCAAAAACCAGACATTTGCAGCTAGAATAGTCATTTATCACATTAGCAATGTATATTAGATATTAGAGTGTATTTCTGATTAGTTTAAAGTTATCTTCATTGAAAAAAACAGTGCTTTTCTTTCAAAAATAAGGAAATTTCTAAGTGACCCCAAACTTTTGAACGGTAGTGTATGTTTTTTTCTTTTTTTAAATTTCCCCGTCTCTCCATTTTATGTTTGTCTGTGCATGTCTAAAGTGAGTTTCAGTCTAAAAACATCTGCTTTCACCAGCATTTCAGTCAACATCTGCCAACGGAGCTTAACTTAGGCAGATTTAGGTGAACTCTGCATAACCTAGCCCAGCGCTCAGGAACTTTTACAAACTGAGCACAACTTTCACCAACGTGTATTTCTAAATGTCAGCAAATTTTCAGCATTTTTAAGAAACACAACTTTGACCAATGTTTGCCAACAAACACCAACTACACAACATAAAAATAATTTTTTTGTAAGTTGTCTGTGTTTTTCCAACTGATTTAAGACAATTTTGCACCGCTGAATCCGAAAATGACATCTGTTTCTCTCGATTAGGTCAGGTTTTTATGCTAAGTTGTAAGCAGTTGTACAGTTGTACTGTAAATTGAATAGTAGACACTGATAAAGGTTAGTATATGTAAATTGAATGTTATGTCATCATTGTTCAAAATCCAGAGAATTTCAAGAAATTAAAAAGAATTTTGCATCATATAAAGCGAAAATACCTGTACATGTAAACAAAAACGTAAAAAACATGTGGCCATAGTTCAAAAAGTTGACCTTATTGAGCAAAACCAATGTGATTTTTGGATTCAGCACATCAAAATTGTCCTAAATCAGGTAAAAAAAAAAACTTAGACAATAAATTTGGTGTTGACCAGTGCTATCATTAACTTTTACCAACTTTTGCCAGCAGATTCAGACGCTTGCCAAAATGTCAGTAAAAGTTGGCCCAAATGTTGTAGCGTGAATCCACTCAAAAAAGCAGGTCCGGAATGGCAGCAAGCCTCCTTACCCACTGATCTTTATGTGAGCGTCGCCTAACGCTGATGTCAGCTGACCCGCGCTGAGTATTTGTTTGCTTAAGTTAACGTAAGTTGGCAACAGCGATACATACACTAGCTTAAGCTGGCAAAAGTTTGCCAATGCTGAATGCAGTGCTGGCAAAAGCTTGTAAAAGTTGGTGTGCACTGAATTAAAAAGAAAGGAAAAAAAACCTGCTCACGAATGTAATTTCACCAATGTTTGGACTAATTTTTCTGATTTTTCAAAACGTCTGTAAAAATTGGTCCAAATGCTATAGTGTGAACCCAGCTTTAGAATCAAGTCAGAGACCTTGAATCATAATTGTATCATGACGTGTCTAAAGATCCCCAGCCCTAATTCGGACCTCAGCTGGAGAGGAGGACTGACTTATCGGACCTCTTGCAGTTTTAGTTGGTGACCCCTGCTCTAGCAGCTCCTTCCAAGGTCTTCACTCCAGCAGCTCCTCCCGAAGTCTTCACTCCAGCAGCTCCTCCCGAGGTCGTCACTCCAGCTGTAGTGGACCAGGAGCTAAGGCAAGGCATTTTCTTTGTATTTTTAACATCCTCCTGGGGGTTCCTCTGTGGCAGCTCGGCTGGCTTTGGACTCTGGTTGCCCCCCCCCCGGAAGGTTTCACTCCCTGGCTGGGTGGGCCATGGACTCTGTGATTCATTATACAAAGTGGAAAGACTGACTTAAAAAAAGACTTTTTGAGAAATCAAGGATAAGCTGCAGCAGGCGAAGTCAAGACTTGTGACTGATGGAAACACTGTCACTTATCTGACAGGCATAGTGGCTGGGTTTTGTCCACTGCTCGCTAGGCATCTATTAAGTAAATGTCAGCTCGCTGACATTAGAGTTGTTTTATCATTTCCCTTTAAAGGTGTATACAGGTGTATAAATGAGTACATTCGAATGAGCAAACGATCCTCCTCTTCTTAAAAAGATCTTACTGGGGCTTGGCATACTCAGCAGCTCGTAGATTCAGCCCAGGCCAGGAAGCACGCAATCCTCTTCTACTGTGAATTGTTGTGGATTTTTCCTTATTTAACAAATGTCCTTTGTAGATCTGGTGAATAAATAAAAGTGCTGGAGACAAAGATGCCTTTTAGTAGATTTATTCCTTTAGTCAAAAAGGAAGAAGTCGCTACATCGCACGCAAGTGGCATGGCAAGCAAGTTCAAAATTACAGACAAGCGCAGAGAGCAGCACAAACATGGATAAGAATTTGTTTTCAGAACGCTGAGGGTGAGCAGCTTTAAGTACTTGGGTGTCTACATCACTGATTACTTCACCTGGACAATGAACACCACACAGCTGGTCAAGAAGGCTCAATAGCGGCTGTACTTTTTGAGGAGGTTGAGGAGGTTTGGGATGTCACCCAGGATCCATGACAACTTCTACAGCTGCATTGTTGAGAGTGTCTTGACCAGCTATCTCACTGTGTGGTACGGTAGCACTACTGTCTTGGACGGCAGACGGCTGCAGAGAGTGGTGAAGATTGTGGAGAAGATCATCAGGACTCCACTGCCCTCTCTGCAGAGCATCTACAAACACAGAGTCCACAGGAGAGCTACCTCAATTCTTAAGGACCTCACCCACCCCCAATACGGACTGTTCACACTTCTACCCTCAGGTCAGAGGCACAGAAGTGTGAATGTACGACTTTAAGACTCAAGAACACTTCCTTTCCTACTGCCATCAGACTCCTAAAAAGCTGATAGGAGTCTGTAAACATAGGACTACCTCATGCAACTGCATTCAACTGTTTACTGTTTACTTTGTCACTTTGGCTTATGTGCAACTGCACTCATTGCTGAAACTGTTTACATTCACTGCTCCCAGTGCACATAAGCTGATGTTGCACCAATTTGCACAATGTATATAGTATTTGCAGCTCCACTTCTATAGTTTCAGTAGTTTTTATTGTTTATATTTTTACTCCTCACTGTGTATATTGTGTATTTTATCATTTATCCTATTCGTTAACTTATATTTTATATTGTGTGGCATTCGCGGTAGACAACCAAGGAAGATTTTCTTTGTACAGGGAAACTTATTTCCTTACTGTGCATAAGACAATTAACTAATTTGATTTGAGTGAGAACATTGGAACTTGCAGTCTCTGAGTTAGATCTAATCAGCTGGTGCCTCAGTGTCCCATAACATAGATGGGAAAGTACTGACCATATGTTGAAAAACTATTGGTGGGGCGGGGGGGGGGGGGGCAGAATGAGTCGACAGAATGCAATGATAATATAAGAAATATCCTCCACAGGTCAAAAGGTCAAAGGTCACAGTTAGCTTCCCCTTTGCTATAGAACAAGTAAAGCTAGGGTTACCAAATTTTGTACACAGGTTTACCCTGTGACCCTGACATCTGACTGTCGCTTCATGATTGCAAGTTAAAGGTCAAATTGCTATTTAAACTGTAACTCAACAACAAAGAAAGGTGGGTCACCAAACTTGGTACACAGCTTTGCCTTGGGACCCTGACTCACAACTATTGGTTTGGGGACAAAAGGTAAAGGTCAAAATGCCCTATAAACTATATCTTAACAGTGACACCTAGGGTCACCAAACTTTGCACACATGTTTACCCTGTCACCCTGACCTCTGCCTATGGTTTTGGGAAGGATTGGTTTTGCAAGGTCAAAGCTCAAGGTCAGAAAGCCATATAAACTACATCTCAACAACAAGCAAAGAGGCTAAGGGTTACTACTGGCAGTTGCCAGTACTTTTACTCCTTTTAAGCGGGTAATTAAAAAATTAACTTGGAGAATGTCAAGAGCACTAATTTATGGAGGATATTGAGTAATCATTTTTTTTCCTTCAGTGTGCATAAATTGCCTTCCAAGATTAAAATTTTCATCCAGTTTATATCTCTATAACCATTCTCAGTTTACAGTGCAACATCTTTCCCATATACTGTTTTGTATCCCCTCTATCTGCTGATACAGTGGATATAAAAAAGTCTACACACCCCTGTTCAAATGTCAGGTTTTTGTGATGTAAAAAAAGTGAGACCAAGATAAATCATTTCAAAACTTTTTTCCACCATTAATGTGACCTATAACCTGTACAACCCAATTGAACAACAAACTGGACTCTTTTAAGAAGAAAAATAAAAAACTTACAATATGCTGTTTGCATAAATATGCACACACTTAAACTAATGCTTTGTTGCAGCACCTTTGGCTTTTATTACAGCACTCAGTCTTTTTGGGTAGGAGTCTTTCAGCGTGGCACATCTTGATGTGGCAATATTTGCCCACTCTTCTTTAAAAAAATGCTCCAAATCTGTCAGATTGTGAGGGCATCTCCTGTGCACAACCTTCTTCAGATCACCCCACAGATGTTCGATCAGATTCAGGTCTGGACTTAAGTTGGACCATTCCAAAACATTAATCTTCTTCTGGTGAAGCCATTCTTTTGTTGATTTGGATGTGTGCTTTGGGTCATTGTTGTGCTGAAAGATGAAGTTCCTCTTCATTTTCAGCTTTCTAGCAGAAGCCTGAAGGTTTTGTGCCAACACTGACTGGTATTTGGAACTGTTAATAATTCCTTCCGCCTTGACTAAGGCCCCAGTTCCAGCTGAAGAAAAACAGCCCCAAAGCATGATGGTATCACCACCATGCTTCACTGTAGGTATAGTGTTCTTTTGGTGGTGAGCAGTGTTCTTTTTGCACCAAATATACCTTTTGGAATTATGGCCGAAAAGTTCAACCTTGGTTTCATCAGACCATAACGCATTTTCCCACATGTCAGGAAAAGCCTACTAGAACAGCTGAACTTTATTTGGGGTTAATCAGAGGCACTTTAAATGGTGGCAGGTGTGTGCTGACAACCATTTAACATGAGTTTGAATGTGATTGGTTACTTCTGAATACAGCCACATTCCCAGTTATAACAGGGTGTGCATATTTATGCAGACTTGTTAGTTATTAGTAAGTTTTTTATTTTTTCCCTTGATGGTTTCAGGTTGTTTTTCAGTTGGGTTGTACAGGTTATAGGTCACATTAATGGTAGAAAAAGTTTTGAAATGATTTATCTTGGTCTCATTTTTTTACACCACAAAAACCTGACATTTGAACAGGGGTGTGTAGACTTTTTATATCCACTGTATGTGTAAAATTCTTGTTTTTTAAAAAGGGTCAGTGGTTGCTCTAAAATAACTGCACTGCATAACCTCTTAGTGTAGCTGCAATAATGCCAGCCAAGTTAACCTAAATTATAGTCAGATACAATAAATTATATTCATTCATCAGTTTATTATTTAAAGAACAACCCAAGGTAGATGACAGATTGAATCAGTCAGTCTGATTTCCCCTTGGAAGGGAAAAGGAAAAAAAAACTTTGGAGGACAGTGTGATTGAATTATCAGACTTCTTTACTGTACATCAGTATTCATGGGCTGCTTTGCTCTGACCGTTGATGGTTAATGTGGGTGTGTAGAGGGCAGACTATGAAGCTTAGCACTTACAACTGGTGGTTGTAGGTGCAACTACACCACCAGAAAAGTGGTGTAGTTGCACACTTTTCTGCATACGTACATCCTAGGTTTTGTGGGTATGCTACAGATGGCTTTCCCACCCTCAGGTTTAGGAATGAGATCCTACGTCTTTGAGAGTTTTTCCCAAGTTTTTTTGGCCAGTGTGAAAGGGACTTGCATCAGTTCTGAAAACCCACTTTTATTGCCAGGCCTTTTTTTAAAATTTAATTTTACTTTTCTTAAACCGTAAGTGTTTGTCTTGCCTGAGATCTTCCACACCAGATGAGAAATGCTATATAAATGGGATTTAATAATAATATGAATAAAATATAGTTTGCTTTCATCTCAACACTTGCAAGTTACTTGACTTGATGTGAGCTTCAGCTCAAAGATGAACATTTGAATGCCAGAGGTAATGTTTTGTCTGTTTGTAGGCAGGAAACAATTTGTTGATAGTGCAGAGTCCTGGCCAGCCAGCTATGGTGCAGCAAGTCCAGCTGGTCCAGCCTAAGCAGGAGTCTCAGGTGGTTCAGATCCCCCAGCAGGCCTTGAAGGTTGTGCAGGCTGCCTCCGCTACATTACCGCCTGTCCCCCAGAGATCTCCAGTATCCTCCAGTGTGTCGGTCACGTCACCTGAGCCATCGCCTACACAGGTGTGCAGTTGTATTTCAAAGGTGTTGTTACATGCTTGTAAAGTTATACCAGTGAACACAGCACTGATATGTTGTTTCTTCAGATTTTCTTCAAAACAGCTTCAGGTGAATGGCAGACAGTCCAGATCCAGGACTCAGCCTCCACGACGACAACAACCCAGCCCACACCGGTTACTGCCACCACCACCACCACCATCTCTCTGCCAGCAAGCACAAAGAAGACATCTACTTTTGGAGGCCGAAAGGAACGGACTCTGGCAAAAATAGCCCCCGCAGGTGGAATCATACAGTTAAATACATCACAGCTGTCGTCAACAGCACAAGCAGTGCAGACGATCTCTATCAATGGGGTCCAGGTTCAGGGAGTTCCTGTTACCATCACCAATGCAGGAGGTGAGCTGACTACCGTTTTGACTTCTCTGGGAGACAGCCAAAGATGTACAATTCTAAAACTACAGCACAAGTCATTCAATTTCTTTTTATAAATGTAGTTGTAATTAGGGGTGGGGGAAATTGTTTTTAATGCATCACAATGCGGATTGAACAATTCTTAATCGATGCACAAATGTCAAGATTTTGATTCTTCACTAACATAATTTTGATGGAATGGAAAAAAAGTGGAACTATGAAAGGCAGAAGTTACCGCCCGCCCAGTCACAACAGAAGTGGGTGAAGTTCAACACAAGCTCTTCATTTTATTTCAGTGTTTCTCCTACCATTACATTGTGGGGAGAAAAGCAGAGACACGGACCATAATTCTTGAAAAACAGTTGTCTTTTCTACTTATTTCCTCTCATTTTCTTATTATTTAATTTTGTTTATTTGTTTTTTAAGCTGTTTCTTTTTGACTTGTCTTTTTGCCACTCTGCCTTTTTGTTGCACAGAATCTGACACTGCAAATTGAAACTTAAAGCTGTGCAATTATACCAGAGCAGAAGAATCTCTACCCTGGAATATTCTTTCAATATTTCATTTAGAAGCTGTTTTTTTCCCTTTATGGGTTTTTCTCTGATATTAAAAAATAGAAGTTTTGAGTGCATTTGACACTTAATGTGGCATTTGCAGCCACATTAAGACAGATCCTATTATCACTTAAAGAACATAACGAGGATTAAAGGTCTGATGTCTCAGCAGGATCTAGAAAAACTTCCATGCATTTATCTTCAGTAAACTGGACTACTGTAACACTGTCCTCACAGGTCTCCCTAAAAAGTCCATCAGACAGCTGCAATTGGTTCAGAACGCTGCAGCTCGAGTCCTCACTAAGACCTACAAAGTAGATCATATAACTCCAGTCCTCAGATCTTTACACTGGCTTTCTGTCTGTCAAAGAATAGATTTCAAAATACTGCTTATGGTTTATAAAGCTCTGAATGGTTTAGGGCCAAAATACATTTCAGATCTGCTAGTCCATTATGAACCACCAAGAGCTGTCAGATCATCAGGGTCAGGCCTTCTATCTGTGCCCAGAGTTAGAACCAAACGTGGTGAGGCAGCATTCAGTTTTTATGATAGATAGATGTACTTTATTGATCTTAAACTGGGAAATTACAGTGTAACAGCAGCATGACAGTAGATGACCAAAGCGACAGAAACACACACGACATAATAGACAAAGGGATTACCCATGGAAAGTAAAAGTGCCTAAATAACTTATATACATTGTAGATGAATAGATGATGATACATGAATCATACTCCCTGTACAATGCAGGACTATCAGGTGCAGGGTGCAATGTGAGGTACCAATTAGACTGCAAGGTGCAGTATGGCAGCATAGTTATTACCAGAATTCAACATTAGAGTGAGTTATTGTACAGTGAAATGGCATGTGGCAGGAAAGGTTTCTTGTACTTGACTGTTCGGCAGCAAAGCTGTAGCAGTTTGCTGGAGAAAGTGCTCTGCTGTCTGTCCAGTGTGTGGTGGAGGGGATGATCAGGATTGTCCATGATGGATCGCAGTTTGTTCAGTGTCCTCCTCTCCACCACATTCTCAAAGGTCTCCAGCCTGAGACCAGTTACAGAACCACTCGCATATGGAACAATATCTTCCAGAAAGCATCAGAGCTGCTGAAACTCTCAGCTGCTTTAAATCCAGGTTAAAAACTTTACTGTTTGCCGCGGCCTTTGAGTTGAACAACTTTTTTTTCTGTCGTATTCTATTTTAGATGGTTTTTGTTTGTCTTTAATTTACTTTTTTAGTTTGCTTTTAAATTCTTATGTACTCCTTTTGCAACTTGCTGTAATGCTTTAATGTTTTTATGTAAAGCACTTTGAATTCTCTTGTACACGAAATGTGCTATACAAATAAACTTGCCTTGCCTTGCATACCACCTTTATATAAGGTTCTGAAAGGTTGTTTTTTAGCACCGAAAAAGTTACGTGTCCTTCCAGCCTGAACAAGGCAACAAAATCTTAATCTATCGACTACCAAAAGTGGAACACGAGCCTAAGCAGATGTGGCAAATTTGAATTATTGTGAAAAGTTGTACCTAGGAATGGGAACTTTAGAGTTGTGAATCTCATGCACACATAATGGCCATATTGTTTGAGCCACAGTAAAAGTGAGTGACTAAGAAAAAGTGTAGGTAATCTCAAGACAACCTTGAGTGTCTCGGGGAGAGATGGCATTCTTCTAGCTGGTATGTCTCAAAGTCATGCAGAAGCTGGAGCTCATTCCCTGCTTGACAGATGACATTCCATGTCCCAAAAGAACAGTTTAGGAAATCGGGAATCAGATCGCCAAGGTCTTTGTCTTCGACTGCCGCCCGATCAACATATCACTGGACCCCTATGATCCTTCATGGAAATGGTAAGCCCACTGAAGGGCGGACCCATGCAACTCTTCCAAGCTGAGCCTAGCTGGGTCCCATGGGTAAAAATCTGGCCATCAAGCCTGTCCCAATTCTTGTGAGATGAGTTGTTGTCATTAAATTCAAGATGAGCTAATATTTTTTTCATGGACTAGTAAAAAGTCTCACTTTAAACATTTGATGTGGTTCTTTATATTCTATTGTGAATAAAATATGAGTTTATGCGATTTGCAAATTATTGCATTCAATTTATATTTAGACTTCACTGCATCCCAGCCTTTTTAAAGTTAAAGATCAGCTAACTGATAGAAATATATTTTTTTTCCACATTTAGGATAGATATGTGAGTATTGTCTCTGTGGTTTTTTCCAGTCCGATAACTGTTTAGTCAAACTATTTCCAAGGTAGGAACTTACAGACAGTGGATATAAAAAGTCTACACACCCCTGTTCAAATGCCAGGTTTTTGTGATGTAAAAAAATGAGACCAAGATAAATCATTTCAAAACTTTTTCCACCATTAATGTGACCTATAACCTGTACAGCCCAATTGAAAAACAATCTTTTAAGGGAAAAAATAAAAAACAAAAACCTTACAATAACCTGGTTGCATAAATATACACACCTTGTTATAACTAGGGATGTGGCTGTGTTCAGAATTAACCAGTCACATTCAAATTCATGTTAAATGGGAGTTGGCACACACCTGCCGCCATTTAAAGTGCCTCTGATTAACCCCAAATAAAGTTCAGCTGTTCTAGTAGGCTTTTCCTGACATTTTTGTAGTCACATGTTACAGCACAAGCCATGGTCCACAGAGAGCTTCCAAAGCATCAGAGGGATGTCATTGTTCAAAGATGTCAGTCAGGAGAAGGGTACAAAAGAATTTCCAAGGCATTAAATATACCATGGAACACAGTGAAGACAGTCATCATCAAGTGGAGAAAATATGGCACAACAGTGACATTACCAAAACCAGATGCCCCTCCAAAATTGATGAAAAGACGAGAAGAAAACTGGTCAGGGAGGCTGCCAACAGGTCAACAATAACATTGAAGGAGCTGCAGGAATTTCTGGCAAGTACTGGCTGTTTAGTACATGTGACAACAATATCCTGTCTAGGGTGGCAAGATGGAAGCCTTATGAAGAAAAAGATCCAAGCCCAGCTACATTTTGCAAAAACACATTTGAAATCTCCCAAACGCATGTGGGAAAATGTGTCATGGTCTGATGAAACCAAGGTTGAAGTTTTTGGCCATAATTCCAAAAGGTATATTTGGCGCAAGCACAACACTGCTCATCACCAAGAGAACATCATACCTACAGTGATGCATGGTAGTGGCAGTATCATGCTTTGGGGCTGTTTTTTCTTCAGCTGGAACTTGGACCTTAGTCAAGATGGAGGGAATTATGAACAGTTTCAAATACCAGTCAGTGTTGGAACAAAGCCTTCAGGCTTCTGCTAGAAAGATGAAGATGAAGAGGCACTTCATCTTTCAGCACGACAATGACCCAAAGCACACATCCAAATCAACAAAAGAATGGCTTCACCAGAAGAAGATTAAGGTTTTGGAATGGTCCAGCCAGAGTCCAGACCTGAATCCGATTGAACATCTGTGGGGTAATCTGAAGAGGGCTGTGCACAGGAGAGGCCCTCACAATCTGACAGATTTGCAGCGTTTTTGCAAAGAAGAGTGGGCAAATATTGCCACATCAAGATATGCCACGCTGATAGACTCCTTCTCAAAAAGACTTGAGTGCTGCAATAAAAGCCAAAGGTGCTGCAACAAAGCATTAGTTTAAGGGTGTGCATATTTATGCAACCAGGTTATTGTAAGTTTTTTTTATTTTTCCCCTTAAAAGATTTTGGTGTGTTTTTCAATTGGGTTGTACAAGTTATAGGTCACATTGATGGTGGAAAAAGGTTTTGAAATGATTTATCTTGGTCTCATTTTTTTACATCACAAAAAGCTGGAAGTTGAACAGGGGTGTGTAGACTTTTTATATCCACTGTATGAAACCTTTTAAATGAACATTTCATGGAAATTATAAGAAAAAAATTGATAGAATTTTTCCCTTTTGAATATAAGTTCAAAATGTTTTAAAAGAAATTCTTCCATGGTCTCGACTCTTTTTTCTTAGTTTTTGTCTGTCTCTCTCTGTCAGGTCAGCAGCATTTAACAGTGCAAGCGATGCAGGGCGGAGGGCTCCAGTTGGCAACGACACAAGGTCAATCTGCAATCCAAGTAGACCAGACCCTCACCCTGGAGCTGCAAGGCCAGCCAGGAGAGAAGAAACGACGGATGGCCTGCACCTGTCCCAACTGTAAAGATGCAGACAAAAGGTGGGTATGCCAGTTAGTGGACAAATATTTGTATATTTGTAAATATACATGTCAACCCTATACACATGTCACCCGCCAAAAGTAAACCAGCAACAAGTCGGCCTGGCGTGATTCCTTAAAAACACAAATACTTTTTTTTTTTTTTTTTTAATTTGTGATATTCAGTTTTTTGCAAAATCTGCTAGTTGAAATCATGAAGAAGCTACTCCATGCTTCAAATAACTGTGGGAGATTTTAAAACCATAAACTTTGTATTTGAAATAGAGTAGTTTCAGAAGGAAATATCAACGAGACTGCTTCCTAGTTTTGGGGGCATGGCTACTGTTGTATAGTACCTTTATTGTGAAATGGGGTGTGGAGACGTCACTGCACCGCCCCATATAAGGCCGGGGTCGGCCATCTTATGGCCTCTTTTCTCACTTGTGCCTTGGCCGGTGCCTTGTCTGGGACCGCCATCTTCAGAGTGTTCAATAAAGCTGTGTTCTACAAGTCACCTCGCCTCATCTGTGAACCAGGGTAATGCCATACATAACATTTGGCAACGTTAGATTTAACTCATGGAGGCATGTGAAGCTCCAATTCGCCCTTTTCTCAAGTTTCCCGGGGACCCGCCGGTGCCCTGGCCTAGGTTGTTTGAGGCCTTTGAGACCCATGTTGCCGCGCAGGGACTCTGTGAGCTCGATAAGCTAAGGGCTCAGGTGCTTCTGGTTCACAATTTGGGTATAGAGAGCCAGCGAGTCCTGCGAATACTCGGTGCTTTGGACACTTATGAAGATGTAGTGGAGCTGCTAGCTAGCCATTTCCACACCCCGGATAATGTGACAGTCCTGAGGATCCGGTGGATAATCCGTTTTTGGCAGCGGCATCAGCGGGTAGGTGAACCTGTTTGGCAGTTTGTCACCGACTTAAGGCAGCTAGCTAGCGAGTGTCGTTTTGGTACGCTGGAGGAGGAAACGATTCGTGACCAGTTGGCAGAATATACATGCAGCGCTGTATTGCGGGCTAGGCTACTTACAGCGCCTAGTGACCTCACGTTGGCCAGAGCTGTCAAGCTAGCTCTCCAAATGGAAGCCACGGACAATCTAGCTCTGGAGCTAACTGGGTGCCAGTCACAGTGGCCGCCGGAGCCTCTCGTCGCGGCAAATGTCACGGACCCGGATAGCGAACATAGCTTGTATGACAAAGATACAGAGGCCAACACTGCCAGCTGAAGATCTGCCCCGGGAAAACCCCTTTGCATAGGTTGTGGGTCTGCGACGCACCACAAAAAGGCTAAGAACTGTCCAGTGAGAGGAGGACATTGTAGCAGATGTGGTCACTTGAACCAGTTTGTCAGGGTGTGTCATGAATTTAACCCAGCGAGCCCACGGAAGAAATTGCTCTGCCCGCCTCCGACAGCCATCCACACGGTGTCCCCCAACACGAACAGGTACATGTTTTTCACAGTGGAGCTGGACGACATGGAAGTGCCGCTGTTGATTGACATGGGAGCAGAGGGGTCGTTGCTGAATTGGGCCACAGTGAAGAAGTTTTTTCCCCACCACAGAATGGGAGGTAACCCAGCGCCATTGTACGGTCATGGAGGTGGAAGGCTGGACATGGTCGGGACTTTGGAGTTGACTGTTCGGTACACGTCTGCGACGGTGCTCGACTTGACGTTCCACGTGACAGCATGGGGCAATAACATCATGGGCTGTGATTTATTTTACGGACTGGGTTTCACCATTAAAGACGACGCTGAGGAAGAGTGGCCAGGCTGTGGCCAGTGGAACCCTCCGATTCCGGCGATTGATGAGGACGTGGTGTGGGATGAAGAACTAATGGACGCCATGGTGGAAAAGCAGGACCAATTTTGCTCAGGTTCGGCGCAGGAGGGTCTCAGTGCTGGCACTCGGCAAACGGCCGAAGGGGGTACTGAGCGTGACGGTGAGGCGCCTGCTCCAGTGAGTGATACCAGTGTGCTAGCCCCAGATGCCTCCAGAGCTTGGCCGCAGAGGGACAGCGGGTCTGCAGCTACAATAATGAACGCTATGATGGTCTTAGAGGTCGGGGTAAGACCAGTGAGCACGGGGGATCAACGTGCTTGACAACAACGTCTCAGGCCGATCCGGGCCCCATTGAGGGTCCTGGATTGGGTTCAGATTCGAGGTGAGGAACGTCCGCAGCGAAGATGGGCCAGATGACAACCTCAAGACTGTCAAGAGTGTCTGCGCATAGTGGCCAAACTGGACACGGCGTACTTCAAGCTGTCTGACGGCTCGGTATGGCATGCAAATCAGCTTTGGCGTGTCCGGGAGAAGGCTCCAGGAGACCTAGCTGGACGTGAGGTGAGGTCAATGGGTAGGAGGAGCAGCTTCAGCGTCCGGAGGGTCAGCCATCGCCCCGGGGACCGGCTGTTTCCAGGGGCACGTCTGCTGAGGGGGTGCCCTGGGCCCCCATGCCAGTTATATCCGTTTCATCCAAAGAACTGGATTGTAAAGAGTATTTATTAAAGTTCTGGTGTTAGTAGAAATGTTATATATGGGATTAGTTTGTGTTTTTCTTTAGTTTAAGAGCACAGCGTACAATTTTAGTTTAACAATGGACTTTTCTTTAGTTAGGGGTGGCAGAATAAGCCACCCCGCCGTGCGGGCTACACGGGTAGTCCACCCGTCAGCCCTATTTTTAGTTGGTTTGTGTGAATGTGTTGGGCCATTTCCCTTTAGTTTTAATAACTTAGTGTGTGGTTCGGGCCCCAAATTTTGGGGGGAGGGGGTTCCGATTGTGTGAGTGGTTTTGGACTTTTAAGGGGGGGGGGGATGTTGTATAGTACCTTTATTGTGAAATGCGGCGTGGTGACACGCATCTCCAGTGACATCACCGTACCGCAACATATAAGGCCGGAGTCAGCCATCTTACAGCCTCTTTTCTCGCCTGTGCCTTGGCTGGTGCCTTGTCTGTGTCCGCCATCTTCAGAGTGTTCAGTAAAGCTGTGTTCTACAAGTCACCTCGCCTCATCTGTGAACCAGGGTCAAACCATACATAACAGATACTACAGCTGATTTACATATCTGGTTTGTTTGCCTATATCACATGTCTTTGTTATTCATTTTGGCCAATCAGCAGCACATTCAGGTAGAAGCACATGGCTACTTAAGCAGCTTGTCTTCCTGGGTTTCCAGAGCTCCTTTTGATAAGCACTGTAAGGGAGTTGGGTTCATACTAAGTCAAGCAAGTTTTTTTTTACTACCCCCCACCTGGCTCCCCTGGAAGGTGACAACCCTTGGAAGCTTTGAACCTGATTTTCTCAGAGAAAATCTTGAGAGGTGCTCACATTCAAATGGCCACATCTTCTTCAAATTGTTTCAGATTTCCATGTGTTCGGCATCATTGGAAAGCTTAGATTCCACACTTTTAGAATCTGTAAGTAACTCAAAATACCCTTTGCGAGACTTGTTCCTGGTTCTTCTATGGCTGGTCACATATGCATTTGTAAATAGTTGAATATGGTTTGTAGGTAGTGGGACTTTTTAGTGGCCTGTATAAATAGCTGTCCATTTACAGTGCAAATTTACAGTGCACCAAAAAAAACATGTAGGTTTAGGGCGCTCGCGCATGCAGCGACCAGCAGCCGGTGGCTTGTCACCAGACTGCAAACCAAATCTACCTACGGGTACAAATAAGTAACAAAAAAAAAAAAAAAAATAAAAAATAAAAAATAAGTCCACTACCTACATACTTTGTTTGTTTGTTTGTTACATATGTTTAATACTTAGCTTGACTTTTAAAAACTCCAAACTTATTCTAATTATGTATATATTTTTTATATGTGTATATTTACATGTGTGTGCAGGCCTGGGGAAGTGGGAAAAAGGAAACACATCTGCCATGTTCCGGGCTGTGAGAGGACTTTTAGGAAAACCTCTCTGCTCCGTGCTCATGTCCGGCTGCACACCGGCGAGAGGCCGTTTGTCTGCAACTGGGTTTTCTGTGGGAAACGTTTTACGCGCAGTGATGAGCTACAGAGGCACGCTAGGACACACACAGGTATAGCACACACTGAAACACACTGGTAATCACAGAGTGGCAAATTAAGAAACATTTACAGTCATGTCAAAAAATTAGGACACCCTATGAAAGCCTCTGTTTTTTAACATATTTGGACATATGGATATTAAATATGAATTTTAACAATACTGGGAGGTTCAAGTAATGTAAACAATTAAAACTGAAGAAAACTTTTGAAAATTTTCTGTAGCATGTAATTCTAAAAACATGCAACTTCTGGTGGGGAATAAAGTAGGACACCCCCACATTTATTCCCACTTAAAATGACTAAAATCACATGCAGGTGTATCACATCAGGTGCACATGATCAGAACATTGTTACTCAGCATTTTGAAGGAGGCTTGTCCTATTTAAATCTCAGACATTTAGTTTGGTGTGCTCCTGACTGTTGAAGCGAGAGTGAACATCATGGTGAGATCGAAGGAGCTGTCTTGAGGCCTTCAGAAAGAATATTGTAGCAGCTTATGAGTCCGGTAAGGGATTTAAAGAGATCGCAAAAGAATTTGAAATCAGCCATTCCACTGTCTGGAAAATAGTCTACAAGTGGAGGACATTCAAAACAACTGCCACCATGCCCAGGTCTGGCCATCCAAGCAAGTTCGCCCCGATAGCAGACCACAAGATGCTGAAAGAAGTCTCCAAAAACCCTAAAATGTCATCACGGGACCTACAGCAGGCTCTTGCTGCTGTTGATGTGAAAGTGCATGCATCTACAATCAGAAAGAGACTGCACAAGTTTAGCTTGCATGGGAGGCCTGCAAGGAGGAAACCTTTGCTCTTTAAGAGACACATGAAAGCCAGACTGAAGTTTGCCAGAGAGAATGTTGACAAAGACCAGGACTTCTGGAATAATATTCTTTGGACAGATGAGTCTAAAATTGAATTATTTGGACACCAGAACAGAGGACATGTTTGGCATAGACCAAATACAGCATTCCAGGAAAAGAACCTCATACCAACTGTGATGCATGGAGGTGGAAGTGTCATGGTAGAATGCACAATGAATTTTATGTGTATCAGAGGGTGCTTGAGGACCACGTGAGACCATCTGTAAAAATATTAAAACTGAAGCGGAACTGGACCCTGCAACATGACAGTGACCCAAAACATACCAGTAAATCCACCAAGGACTGGATAAAAACTAAGAAATGGAGAGTCCTGGAATGACTCTTAATCCCATTGAGATACTGTGGGGTGACTTGAAACGGGCTGTACATGCAAGAACTCCTTCAAACATCTCACAGCTGAAAAAATTCTGCATTGAGGAGTGGGGCAAACTTTCCACAAACCGAGGTCAGAGACTGGTAGATGGTTACAAGAAGCATCTCACTGAAGTTATTTCAGCCAAAGGGGGCAACACTAGCTATTAGGCCTGTAGGGTGTCCTAAATTTTTCCTCAGTTATACATTTTACTCAGCACCACATTCATCATACTCAAGGATTGACTATTTTTTTATGTTTAATAGAGACATTGGAAGAGTAAAAACATGTAAAATAGGACTGATGGATTTCTCTGACCACAGTCCGATCTATATGGACTTAAGTATCCAAAAATACACAAATAATACATTTTCTTGGAGGTTAAATTCAAATGTGCTGAAAGGACCACTGAAAGATGAATTGGAATCAGATATTCTCAGATATTTGGAAGAAAATGATAATGGAGAAGTATCCCCTTTAATACTGTGGGACGCATGCAAAGCTGTAATAAGGGGAGAGATTATCGCAAAACTGGCAATCCAAAAGAAACTGAGACAAGAAAAACTAATCACATTAGAGTCAGAACTTAAGAACCTAGAAAAAGAGCACAAAGACAACACTCATTCTAATGACTCGCTCAAAATTAAGGAAATTAAAAAACAAGTAAATGAGATCTACACAATAGAAATCCAGAAGAAACTTACATTTCTGAAACAAAAATACGATGAAACAGGCAGAAAATCTGCAAAATTACTAGCCTATAAATTGAGGAAACAACAAACGGAGAGAGCAATCTACAAAATCAGAGACCCAGTATCAAAGGAAATAAAATTTAGAATTCAGGATATTCTTAAAAGCTTCGAGAACTACTACAAGAACTTGTACTCCCTCAAAAAACATAAAAACGCATCCGAAGCATTCCTAAACACATTAAACCTTCCCCAACTTACTGAGTCACAAAATACAACACTACTGTCAGAAATACAACCTAAAGAATTAGAAAAATCAATTATGAAACTTAAAGCTAACAAATCCCCAGGAGCAGATGGCTATACAGCAGAGTGGTACAAAACCTTTAAACAGCAACTATCTCCTCTCCTCCTGAAAACATTTAACTATGTCCTCCACACAGGGGAAATCCCCCCCTCCTAGAGAGAAGGGGTCATTGCAGTCATACCTAAACCTGAAAAGGATAAACTAGACTGCTCCAACTACAGACCAATCAGTGTGTTAAATCAGGACTATAAGCTTTTTATCACTATCCTTGCCAAAAGGTTAGAAAATATACTGACAGACTTAATTCATTTAGACCAAACAGGTTTTATAAGACAAAGACAGACACAAGACAACATTAGACGCACTTTACACATAATTCATCATATAAAAAAATATAACTTAAATGCAGCCATATTGGGATTAGATGCTGAAAAAGCATTTGATTCGGTTGACTGGTCTTTCCTATATAGAATCTTATCCAGTTTCAATTTTCATAACAACTTCATTAGAACTATCCAGGCATTATATAAAAAACCAACAGCTAAAATAAGGATTAACGGTAAATTATCATCATCTTTTGAACTGGAAAGAGGATGTCGTCAGGGCTGCCCCTTGTCTCCACTGCTCTTTGCAATCTTCATAGAACCTCTGAGCCAATGGATAAGACAGAATCAAAAAATTCAAGGTATTACACTTGGTCAGAAGGAACATAAAATAGCACTCTTTGCTGATGACATTTTAATATACCTGGGGCAGCCGGACACCTCTTTTCCAGAACTAATCTCAGTTTTTTCAGAGTATGGAGATTTATCGGGGTACGAATTAAACATGCATAAAACCCAAGTTTTAACATTCAACTATGTCTCAAATCATTATTCACTAAGCAAACTCAAAACTAACTGGGAGATGGAATCTGTGAAATATCTGGGGGTCAATATCCTGAAACAACTCAACAAAATTATAACACTAAACTATGATCCACTGATGGCAAAAATAAAATCTGATCTAGCAAGATGGAATATGATACCATTCTTGGGTACTGCACAAAGAATTGAAGCAGTCAAAATGAATATACTTCCACGTCTTCTATACCTTTTCCAAACAATACCGGTAGAACCTCCCCAAAAAACATGGCAAGAACTGGACAGAAGGATCTCAAGATTCATATGGCAGGGCAAGAGACCTAGAATCAGATATAGAACCCTACAGCTAAACAAAGACAAAGGTGGGCTCGCGCTGCCAAATATCAGGGACTATTTTAAAGCTGCAAAAATTAAAACTTTAGTAGAGATATGTAACCCAGTCTACACTGCACAATGGAAGGAGATGGAATGCCAAATAACAAGTGACATCCCCCTACAGGCGATAATAGGGAACAATGCCTTACCTAAACTTTTGAATAACACTAACCCGTGGATAGAGACCCTGCTAAAAATTTGGTTTAAGATAGTCAGAGAGAATCAAACTAAAGAACCCTATTGATTACTGCAATGGATTGCCTATGATCAAGACTTTACTCCTAATAAAACAGACACTAGATTTAAAAAGTGGAAAGAGAACGGACTGATAAAATACTACGATTTTTGTAAAGGGCAAATTTTAAGAAGTTTTGAAGATTTGAAAAAACAAGGTCTAATAAATCAAGACCTTTACAGGTTCTTTCAGCTTAGACACCACATAAACAAAATACTTAAAAAGGAGGATTTGGAAAGGGCCCAGTAGGTGTTCTGAAGGTCTTCTTAATGGCATATAAAGGGATCCCAGGGATCAGATACATTTCTAAAATATACCAAGGTCTTCAAGACTTAAAAGGAGACAACACATCATATATAAAAGAGAGATGGGAAAAAGAGGGGAATTTCACTTTACAACTGGAAATATGGGAAAAGCTAAATAAACAACAATGGAAAAGTACCTCATCCCTGCAGTGGAGAGAATTTGGATGGAAAAATTTGGTAAGATTTTTCAGAACACCTGCGCAAAACAAATTTACTCATATAAGGGGTTGAATTGTTGGTGCTTGTGTGGTGAAGAGACTGCAAATCATTTTCATGTGTTTTGGTCATGCCCAGTTATCCACCAATATTGGACCAATGTACAGACAATATTGGGGAAAATATTCAAAATAACGGTCCCCTTTTCTTTTGTAACTTTGTATTTGGGTTTACTACCAGAATCACTGGAAAGACGAGGAGGAAAAATACCTATTCACTGTTTTAATATTGGCAAGTAAAAAAGCTCTAACAAAAAAATGGATGTTGAAGGACTGTCCTACACCTGAAGATTGGATTAACGTGATTCAAGACATTTACTTGATGGAAAAGTTGACATTCGCAGTGAGACAGGACATGGATGGGTTCTTGAACTTTTGGCAACCCTGGAACGCATATGTGTCTTCCATCAGATCTAATCTTTGACAAATACCATTTCAATAATGGCACCTCTTTGTTCCAATGCTACTCAGATGCTCTTTTATTTTTATTTTTTTTTGTTCTTTTGTTTTGTTTTTGTTTTTTTGTGTTTTCTTGTTTTGTTTTTTGTTTGTTTGCTTTTGTTCTTTCTTTAATTTCTCTTTTTCTTTCACTTAAAAAAAGGGTATTGTAATAATTATTCTTCCAATGTTGTCAAAAAACAAAAAAAGGGAACATGTGATGAAAATGTAAAGATAAGATAAGATAAGCCTTTATTAGTCCCACAACGGGGAAATTCCAGGATTGCAACAGCACAGGGATAGCAACACTCAGAGCAACAATCAGAAGGCAAGAAAAAAAAAAAAAGCAAGCAAGCAAGAGCAGCTAATATACATATGTACATATTACTATAAAATATATATATACACACACACAGACACACAGTGCAGAGCATTGTAGCTGGATGGAATAAATATATGAATATATAAACACACAGTGCGGAGCATTGTAGCTAGATGGAATAAATATGTAGATATATAAACACCCACAGTACAGAGCATTGCAGCTAGGTGGAATAAATATGTAAATATATAAACACACACAGTGTGGAGCAATGTAGCTAGATGGAATAATATGTAGATATATAAACGCACAGTGCGGAGCATTGTAGCTAGATGGAATAAATATATAGATATATAAATTTAAACACACCCAGTGCGGAGTATTGTAGCTAGATGGAATAAATATGTAAATATATAAACACACACAGTGCAGAGCATTGTTGCTAGATGGGATGAAACAGCATAACCCTCTACTTAGTTATCCTACATGGTATGATTATGTACCCATACATATTCTCACCCTCCATAGCGACCGGTATTTTCCTAGTTGTATGCCGGAGGGGACCATTGTGTAAGTCTATTGCATCTTTTGCATTCAAAAAACTATTAGTTTGTTACGTCTTTTTGCTATCTCTGCGAGCAGCCCTGCTTAGGTTGTACAGTCTGACAGCCGTTGGTAGGAAGGACCTGCGAAACCTCTCGGTTGTGCACCTGGGATGATGTAGTCTGCTGCTAAATGAGCTCCTCAGTGCATTCAGTATGTCCTGCATAGGATGGAACTCGGACTCCAGCAGAGATGACAGTTTAGCCACCGTCCTTCTCTCTTCTATCTCCTCCACCGGATCAAGGCGCTGCCCCAGGACAGAGCTAGCTTTCTTGATCAGTTTGTTCAGTCTCTTCCTATCGGCTGCAGTAATGCCACTGCCCCAGCAGACCACTCCAAAAGTGATGGCTGATGCCACCACCGTGTCATAGAATGTCTTCAGCAGCGCCCCTTGTACACCAAAAGACCTGAGTCTCCTCAGCAGGAACAGCCTGCGCTGTCCCTTCTTGTAGAGTGCGTCAGTATTGTGTGACCAGTCTAGTTTATTGTTCAGATGAACACCCAGGTACTTATAGGATGCCACCATCTCGATGTCTGTTCCCTGTATATTTCCTGGTGCTGTGAGGGGTTTCCCATGCCTGCGGCAGTCCACCACCAGCTCCTTAGTTTTCCTCGCGTTGATCTGGAGGCAGTTCCGATGGCACCAGTCCACGAAGTCCTGGATATGTCCTCTGTACTCAGCTTCATCTCCATTGGAGATGAGGCCAACGATCGCAGAGTCATCAGAGAACTTCTGTAGATGGCAGTGTGTTGTGTTGTGTGAGAAGTCCGCAGTATAAAGAGTGAACAGGAAGGGAGCCAGCACCGTTCCCTGGGGGGGCCCCCGTGCTACCGATGATCGTGTCGGACACACAGTCCCGGGTTCTCACAAACTGAGGCCGGTTCGTGAGGTAGTCCGGGATCCATGATGACAGGTGCTGGTCCACCCCTGTGCGCAGCAGCTTGTCCTTCAGGATCATCGGTTGGATGGTGTTGAAAGCACTGGAGAAGTCAAAGAACATGATCCTCACCATATTCCCGGGTTTCTCCAGGTGGGACAGAGAACGGTGAAGGAGGAAGATCACCGCATCCTCCAGCCCAATGCCATGCTGGTAGGCGAACTGGAGTGGATCCATCGCTGGTTCCACCAGGGGGCGGAGGTGAGCAAGGAGCAGTCTCTCCAGGGTCTTCATCAAGTGGGACGTCAAGGCCACCGGTCTGTAGCTGTTCAGCTCTTTGGGGTGGGAAGTTTTTGGTACAGGTACCACACAAGAGGTTTTCCACAGCTGTGGTAAACAATGCAATGCTGTAATGACATGTATACCCTTTACAAAAACTTAAAAAAAAAAAAAATACACATTTTTTTTTTTTTAATGAATAAAATAAGGTTAATTTTTGTTATTTACCTGCAATTAAATCACCTTCTTTTCCAGAGATAAATAAAAACAAGATTAGACATCAATATGTGAACATTTCTTAATAAAGAACTGAATATTTAATGGGGTGTCCTAATTTTTTCACATGACTGTATTAAAAACTATACTCGGTGTGATAGTTAAAAAAAGCAATTCACTTTTATCTTTACATATGTGAAATTGACACACCCAGAGGTGTTAATGAAATATCTGTGACATTTGTTTGGTTAAAAAATACAGTTTAATTCTTGCAGTACCGTTTTACTAGGGATGGCCTGAGCCAATATTTAGTATCAGCATTGGGTTCAGTCCAGGCAAAAAGGGAGGATCGGGTATTGCCCTGTCCCTCCAACAATACTGAACCATTCAGTCACTTTATGTTGATTATATCAACAGCTACATATTTCTATAATACCATTCACAGTTATGAATTTAAAAAAGTAAAACGGAACAAATAATTCGAAATTAGACAGTAGTGATGCGATGATGAAAGGGCAAAAAAAGGAAAAAAGAAAAAGGTAAATAAATAAAGGTGAATACTGGACCACCAGCACTGTATCACTGGCCAAGAAAGCTCAGCGGCATCTGTACTTCCTCCACACACTGAGAAGAGATGAAGCCCCGCCCCCCATCATGTGTACCTTCTACAGAGGCACCACTGAGACCATCTTGACCAGCTGCATCACCGTATGGTACGGCGCCTGGATTGTGTCCTGCTGCAAGACCCTCCAGTCCATGGTGAGAACAGCTGAGAAGATCATTGGTGTCTCTCTCACCTCGATTGAGGCCATCTACAGCACCTGCCTTACCCGCAAAGGCCTCTACATTGCAGGTGATCCCACCCACCCATCACACAGCCTCTTCAGTCTACTGTCATCAGGGAGGAGACTGTGGAGTCTCCAGGCCAGGACCAGCAGACTCAAGGACAGCTTTATCCACCAGGCTGTCAGGAAGCTCAACTCTCTCTCCCTGCTCTGCCCCCCCCCCCCCCACACACACTAATCCTGGACACTGACACCCCCCCCTTCCCATCCTTCAACAACTGAATTCTGCCATCCCCAGGTACTGTTCACTCCCTCACACACACACCCCCCCCCCCACACACACACACACACACTGATTTCAGGAGCTTCAAAAACTGAACTCTGTCATCCAGGTACTGTTCACTCCAGTACATGCACACACACTGATCTCAGGGCTGCACCAGTCACTTTATGCAGCAGTGGACTGCTGTCTTTGGACTACATGCAACTTTAACCCTCTATGTGCCCTGATGTGTGCCTTAAGTCACTACATGCTATTTTGATTTTTATCGTTATTTTGCACACCCTTAGTATTTTGTTAGCTTCTGGTTGGGGGTTGGTTTTCTTTGCACTGATGTTTGATGTTTGATTTCTAATCTTGTCCCTCTTAGTCACTCCCAATGAAAATCTTAGCATCGTCAACTCTGCCAGCTCCAACTAATTTCAATTCTCTGTATGTGCTGTACATATGGCAGAATTGACAATAAAGTTGACTTTGACTTGACTTTGACTTATGTGTTTCCAATACTAACGTATCCAATCTTGCCATATATTTTAGAAAAGGTTTCCATGTAGCACAAAATTTATGAACTCAGCCTCTCATAGAGGAGCAAATTTTCTCCAATGTCAAATGATGCAGAAGATCACTGAACCACATTTTAAAAGTTGGAGGGAGTTTCTCCTTCCGCTTGAGCAGTCTCAGTCACTTGGCTATGAGAGTACCAAAAGCTATTGCATTGTTTACCTGATAGCTGAAATCAGCATCTTGTTTAGTTACTCCAAATTCCGCTGTGATGGCAGAAGATTGTATGGATATTTGTTAGACATCTGAAGATGTTTTAAATATTAACTTCCAGAAATTGTTTAGTTTCGGGCAAAACCAAATGGGGATGTTAAAGCTTAATCGACCTTTGATTAATTGTCAATAAGTAGTAAATTAATTGATAACTCGGCAGTCCTTTTATGTGGGAGTTTATTCTATGAAATGCAGTGGCATCACCATCCAGGCGGGGGTGCATGCGGTCACCCATTTCCGCCTTCTAAACAAAACAAAACAAAAGAGCAGAAGATGGCGCCAAGCCTCCAAAGTGCATGCACTGTGAAGAGCAAAATGCCCCATCCTTCCAGAGTACATTGGAGAGCCAAAACAAAATGGCCAGTTCCAATGACACGCGGGCTTGACGATCCACCTGCCTGCTTCAAATCAGCAAGGCGGAGTAATGGACTGGAGCAAAGAAAAAAGACTACATGACCACAAAAACTCAACCGTGTTGCCTTCAACTCACCACCAGACGCCAAAGCAGACCAGACCCAAGTTACCACTGAGATAAAGGTATTCGCATTTCAACACACAGCACCAGAGGAACCCGGCCTGGACACCAGGAGAGGCTGGTGTCAGCTTCACAACAGCCAGAGAGGGCCAGAGAGCTGCTGCAGACTCCAAAGGAGGGAGTGAAAAAAATGCTCTTAAAATAAATCGCTCACTCAGCTGCTGTGATATTTGTGTAATTGTGGCACACACAGTTGTCTGCTGCAGCTATGCAATTAATATAATCTGTCAGAATAATGACAGACAGCCTTCAGATTCATTTCCATTCTCTGTTATTGTGCTGTGATATGGTGACGGTGACACCTACGCCATCATGTATTTATCCGTGCTGTCCTATACAAATGTCCGCTGAGGTGAGGTGGCCAATGACCCACTTGCAGGGTCATTTAGCAATTGTCAAGTAGAGCGAGTAACCCTATTCAGACAACAGAGGGATCCTGTTTTCTTCCTCTGCCACTAAACAGCAAATGCTCCTGTTCATCCTGATTGTCATTTTATTCACGTACCTCCATCGCTTCCGCTATTTAAAATGTCTGTCACCGTGTTCTTCTTTGTGTTTGGATTGCAGCTGTTCAAATCAGGTTGGTGGCTCTTGGCTACCGCCAACAGTATGGGCATGTGAACTGCAGATTATTTTCAGTGCGCATGTGTGTACTCCAAAACTACCGGACGGATTTGGATGAAATTTTTTACCAGAGGTGGTCCTTGGGCTAGCGAGGAACCCATGACATTTTGGTGATGATTTGAGCACGCATATCTCCACCAAGGCTCTGGCACCGAGGAATCAGCACCTTGGTGCTTTCATTTATTAAGTTTTCAGTGCCTTTGGTTGATAGCAGGTTGAATTCTGTTTGAAGAGTCAGCCATGGTTTAAATAGGTCATCAGCTTGGGTGACAGCAAGTTTTGCATCTAATTTGAGATTATCATTTAACTGCTCAAATTTCATATGGTGATTTTTTTCTTTGTTGCCTACTATATATTTTTAGTTCCCTGAGGTATGCTGTTATTGATTCCCACACTGCTAAAGGAGATATTCCTGGGGTCTGGTTATGTTCAAGAACAAAAAAGAGATTCCAGATGAAGTGAATTTAACATTTTCATCAGAAAGTAGTAACGTATTAAGACGCTGGGGCTGATAGTTGTGGTGGGAATTGGTATATTCAATTCAATTCAATTCAACTTTATTTATATAGTGCCATTTCACAACAACAGTTATCTCATAGCACTATCAACTGTAGGGGGAACCCCCACAGTTGCAGAAAGACCCCAGCAATCAGGCGATCCCCTGTGAGCAAGCACTTGGCGACGGTGGAGAGGAAAAACTCCATTTTAACAGGAAGAAACCTCCAGCAGAACCAGGCTCAGGGAGGGGCAGTCATCTGCTGCTACTGGCTGGGGGGTGAGGGGATAGAGAAGATGAAAAGAACAGACATGTAGAGATATGCAGAGTCATCAGCAGAGGAGCATGATCTGAAATAATTATAGCATGATATTCACATTCATTCACTAGTGAAAGAAGTCATTTATCCAAGAAGAAATAATCTATGCAGGAGTATATTTCATGAACTGGTGAAAAAAGGAGCAACTTCTAGATCAGGGATGGGCAACTGGCTACCCATCATCCACTGCGGCTTGCCAGGCCATTTCAATTCAATTCAACTTTATTTATATAGCGCCATTTCACAACAACAGTCATCTCATAGCACTATCAACTGTAGGGGGGAACCCCCACAGTTGCAGAAAGACCCCAGCAATCAGGCGATCCCCTGTGAGCAAGCACTTGGCGACGGTGGAGAGGAAAAACTCCCTTTTAACAGGAAGAAACCTCCAGCAGAACCAGGCTGAGGGAGGGGCAGTCATCTGCTGCGACTGGCTGGGGGGTGAGGGGATAGAGAAGAAGAAAAGAACAGACATGTAAAGAGCAAACAGCACGATGGGGACTCAATCTATGGGAGAGAACAAACAGATGTTAATGACCAGCAAAAAAAAATATTTCATAGAGAGTGAGGAAAGGAGTGAGGCCCAGTGCATTACTGGAGGTCCCTCGGCTGACTAAACCTATTAGCAGCATAACTAAGGGAGGGTTCAGAAACACATGATCCCTCCCTAATCGTAGGCTATATCAAAAAGGTAGGTTTTAGCCCTATTCTTAAAAACAGAGATCGAGTCTGACTCCCGAATCCAGATTGGCAGCTGATTCCACAGGAGAGGAGCTTGATAACTGAAGGCTCTGCCTCCCATTGTACTTTTGGAGATTCTAGGTATTACAAGTAATCCTGCATTTTGGGAGCGTAGTGCTCTGTTAGGATAATACGGTAGTATCAGATCTTTTAAATAAAAAGGAGCCTGATTGTTTAGAGCTTTGTAAGTAAGAAGAAGGATTTTAAACTTAATTCTAAACTCTATGGGAAGCCAATGAAGGGAGGCCAGAACCGGAGAGATATGATCTCTCTTTCAAGTACCTGCTAAAACTCTTGCTGCAGCATTTTGGATCAGCTGAAGACTTTTTAAAGATGTTTTAGGACAGCCTGATAATAAAGAATTACAATAATCTAATCTCGAGCTAACAAAAGCGTGGATCAGTTTCTCAGCATCACTCTGAGACAAGATGCTCCTAATCTTGGCAATATTACGCAAATGATAGAAGGCAGTCTTAGAAACAAATTTAATATGTGAATTGAAGGACAAATCCTGATCAAAAATAACTCCA
The DNA here is from genome assembly GCA_020510985.1 of Pholidichthys leucotaenia. Taxonomy (NCBI): domain Eukaryota; kingdom Metazoa; phylum Chordata; class Actinopteri; order Cichliformes; family Pholidichthyidae; genus Pholidichthys; species Pholidichthys leucotaenia. Next base: position 283,742,856 of record CM035848.1, on the reverse strand, counting down.
AAGTTCCTCACAGAGCTATTAAGAGGAAGAGTTTACCGCATCCAAACTGAAAGTTTGATTTGGAAAGGAATTTCTAAGGTTTTTTGGACCAACAAGAATGACTTCAGTCTTATCTGAATTTAATAGCAGGAAATTACAAGTCATCCAAGCTTTGATTTCCTTAAGACAGGCTTCTAACTTGGCTAATTGATTAGTATCATCTGGCTTCATTGACAGGTATAATTGTGTGTCATCTGCATAACAATGAAAATGTATACAGTGCTTTCTAATAATGTTGCCTAACGGAAGCATATATAAACTAAAAAGAGTAGGGCCTAGCACAGATCCCTGTGGAACTCCATGACTAAGCTTTGAGTTGAAAGAAAACTCAGGTTCCAGTTTGTTCATGTAAATAATATCAGATAAATAAGATCTAAACCACTGCAACGAAGTTCCATTAAGTCCAACATAGTGTTCTAATCTATCAAGTAGAATATTACGATCGATAGTATCAAAAGCTGCACTAAGGTCTAAAAGGACAAGTACAGAAACTAGTCCATTATCAGATGCAATGAGGAGGTCGTTAGTGACCTTCGCTAAGGCTGTTTCAGTACTATGATGGATTCTAAACCCAGATTGAAACTCTTCAAGTAAACCATTTCCCTGCAGGTGGTCAAATAATTGCGTAGCAACAACTCTTTCTAAGATTTTTGAAATGAAAGGGAGATTAGAGATTGGTCTATAGTTAGCTAAAGCTCCTGGATCTAGCGTTGGCTTTTTGAGTAAGGGTTTAATTACAGCCATTTTAAAAGCCTGCGGTACATGGCCTAAAGTTAATGAAGAATTGATTATATGAAGAATAAAGCTACCAATAAGTGGGAAGACTTCTTTAAATAACCTGGTAGGAATAGGGTCTACAAGACAAGTTGAAGGTTTGGATGAGGAAACTATTTTGTCTAACTCACAAAGGTCGATTGGAGTAAACTCATCAAGACAGACATCAATAGAAGGAGTTGTAGTAGTTACAGTATTTAAGTTAACTGTGGGAAGAATCTGATTGATTTTATCTCTGATGGATGAAATTTTATTATTGAAAAAGTTCATAAAGTCCTGACTAGTAAGCTCTAAGGGAATGCTAGGATTGACAGAGTCCTGACTCTTTGTCAACCTGGCTACAGTACTGAAAAGAAACCTGGGATTATTCTTGTTCTCTTCTATTAATGCAGAGTAATAACTCGTTCTAGCTTTTCTAAGAGATTTTTTATAAATTAAAAGATGATTTCTCCAAGCTAAATAGATTTCATCTAAATTAGTAGAGCGCCATTTTCTTTATAATTGACGAGTCTTCTGTTTTAAGGTACGAGTTTCTGTGTTGAACCAAGGAGTTAGAAATCTCTGATTAGACTTTTTCTTTTTTAAGGGGGCCACCAAGTCTAGAGCCTGATGCAGAGAAGCTGAAACACTATCCACCATGTTATCAATTACAGAAGGAGCAAGCTGTCTATAGCTTATTTCCGTTGTGTTGACACATGGCATAGAGGAAACAATCTGCATAAATTTGGAAACAGCATCATCTGAGAGGCATCTACTGTAATAATATTTTTCTTTAGGAGCCAAATAGTCAGAAATAGTAAAATCAAAGGTTAACAGACAATGGTCTGACAGTACAGGGTTATGAGGAGACACTACAAGATTTTCTATTTCTATGCCATATGTCAGAACAAGGTCCAATGTATGGTGGAGGTAATGAGTACAATTTCCTACTTTCTGAGAAAACCCAATCGAATCTAATATTGAATTGAATGCCACATTAAGGCAGTCACTATCTACATCCACATGTATATTAAAGTCCCCTACTATAATTATTCTATCAGATTTCAGCACTAAATCAGCTAAGAAATCAGCAAATTCGGATAAAAATTCTGAGTAGGTTGATGGGGGACGATAAACTATGGCAAATAAAGTTGGGTTTAACCTAAAATTGTTAAAGACCTCGGCCGGACGAAATTACAATATCGCTAAATCATATCTTAAATTTGTGTGTGAGACGAGCTAATTTGAACCGCACATGTTTTGGTGTCAACAAATGTCGCATAAGCTGACAATGCGCTATTGAAGTATGATTTCCTTGAGAGCTGTCTGTCTGCCAAGCGATCAGCGGCTAAAATGGCCACTGACTGTGTGACGTCAGGTCAGGGAGTGACCTGAGTAGGAGGAGGAGCACGCTGAGGAGCACGCAGTGAGGTGTTTAGGAACTTCCCCTGCCTGGGAAAATCAGTACCGCATGGGTGAATTTCGTTCAGAAAACGCTAAAAAATTGGAATTATGTCGCAAAATCACCCAACATGTGCATTAGACATTTTGTTGACAGCGATTTTGAGAATAAGATGCAATTTGAAATGAAATTAGCAAAAAGATTGCTGATTAAAAAAAAAGCGGCTGTTCCAACTATATATCCGTTCGTTTCAAAGTCCCACTCTCAGACAGTGTCAGTGAAGTGGCGTGAAAAGCAAGGGTGATCTACCGATGCGATCTTTCTGACACTTTCTGACACCTCCTGCTTAAAACCCCAAAAGTCAGAAGGATCGTGAGGCCCCGCTTTCACGGTCTGTATTCATACTGAAAATCAAGATCAAGCGAGCTTTTGCCCTTCTGCTCCATGGGAGGTTTCTGTCCTCCCTGAGCTCGCCTTAGGACACCTGCGTTACAGTTTGACAGGTGTACCGCCCCAGTCAAACTCCCCACCTGCCACTGTCCCCGGAGCGGGTCACGCCCGGCATCAGGTCGTTTACGAGTTATTTAGCACCGGGTTCTCCACGAACACGCGTCCGTGAGCGGGGAGGGGCAGCCACCTTCCGGCCGTCCCCCGGCCCGGTCGCGAGAGCTCTTCCAGCACCGGCCGGGGCCGGCTATCCTAGGCCAACCTGGGATATCCTTATCTTTCTGATCAACCTTATCTTTCTGACAGCAATCTGCTGTCAGAAAGATAATTAAACAGGGTAATTTTTCTTTTTTAAATATTCACTGCCAATATTTACTAAAATTATTTACAAGCAATGAATTTCATTGCCTTAACAACTTATCAAATATTAGAATTTTAGGGTATTCATACTAATCAAATATGAAATATTCAGTGCTGTATAGGGAGGTGGTTGTGCCTGTTTGCTCAAGTTATATTTCTATATATGTAATCCAATTTGACACCTCTGGAATGAAATTATGTTGATCTACTGTTTTTGCAGATGTTATCCAATGTCACTCAACCTTCAAATACTGTGGATTTTTTTTTTGAATTTGATTATTCAGCAATTGTCCTCATTGCAGTCATCCATGTGAGGTAACAAGTCACACTAAAGGCTCTCTGTTGGTGATCAAACAACATTGTCCACATTGTGTTGAGGATCTATCCTGGCACAGCCAGCAGATGATCAGGGACATGCCAGCTGGTAACATACAGCTTTCATCCGCCATTCTCTTCACTGGTGCGTCATATGTCAAGGTCCTCAGAGTTCTAAATGCAGCCGGTATCGTTGGAATTTCCACGACCACTCACAAGGAGCTTTCGATTTCTAATTTTTATTAAATTAATTTTATTTCAGAATATGTGGATGATCTGATGAATACTCTTTTCGACAAAACCTTGGTTGATCCAACCCACTTATTGGAGCAGTGGCACTCTGTACAAGCCAGAGTTCCAGCAACATTGAGTGCCAAATTTCAGCGTCCCATCAAAGCTGATGCTGTTGAGAAACATGTATCTAGATTTTCAAAATCAAACATGTAAAAGTAGAATAAATTTCCAATTAGCAATGAAAGTTCAGCTTTCAGTTGTTAGGGAAGCAACATATTTTGCTAAGACAAAAAAATATAAGCCTAAGATTTTTAGAGAAATGTGCTTTTAAAAATTGCACACGAATTTTACACCATAAAATGGTAGAAAAATTACTCTAATGTATATGAGATCCGACTTTGATGAATGCTGAAATATTAGAATTATAAAATTGACATGCACATTAATAAACTCAATATATGATTTTAAAAAACTTTATTTAAATAACATTGATCACAAATCTAATCTTGGTAGGCAAAATCCCTTGTAGTGATCAGATGGGAATGTTTCTCTGATGAGGCTCACAGCACAGGCAGGCAACATAACCCTCCCTTCTTCACCTTCAATACCTCCTGGCAGCACCGAGATTCAGTTGATGTTGGCATAATGTTGCATTTCTCACAAGTGCACCTGTTAAAAAAAATGGTATAATCAGATGCTTATAATAAACTAATGGCTCGTGGGAGTGCTATATAAATTGGTCTATGAAGTTTGATTAGAAAATATTTAAAACATGTAAAAAATTTTGAGCAGAAAGAGAATGTTTATAAGTCGCCAAGTAAGGCAGCGAGGGAAAAATTGGCAGTTTTATTTTGATAATTAAGTGTGTGACCATGCATATCGCCTAAAAAAAAAAATTTCAGAGCATATTTTACCAATATAAATCGGCAAGCCTCTCGTTCTTGCCTCTCGTTCTGCTCCGGTCGCTGTTTCGTCCGCGTCTTACGCCGCACCCTCGGGCTCGAACAAATACGGCTGAATAACCCCATCAGCACCACCCAAAACTACTTCATCATCTGATTCTTCAGTTTCAATATCATCACTTTTATTGCGGTCGTCATACTCGATAAAATAATCGCTGTCCGAATCACTCTGCTGTCGTTCAGCCATTTGTGCAGGCAGGTGATCATCCATTTCCTGCAGCCATTTCCTGTTTCTCCCTGACCTGACGTCACTGCTGCACGCCCCTAGCGGGAGATGGCGGTACTGCAGCATCACTAAGTGAAATATGTGCTATTAACAAATAAAGTCATTTATGGAGGCTGGTGACACATTTTAAATCACTGGAATGGCCAGAATGGAATATTTTCATACAATCAGTTTATTGGTTCAATAAAAAAATGTCACCGTCCGAGGACTTTAAAGTGCCCAATACTGAGGACCAGGCCCTCAAAGGAATTATAACATGTTTTTTGCTTTACATTAACTAGTAATTTGGAATGGTAAATTGTTGCTACTCCTCCTCCACGACCAGAACTTCTGGGATTTTGACAGTTTAAATAACCAGAGGGAGTTGATTCATTTAAACCAACATAATCCTCTTGTCCTAACCAAGTCTCTGTAAGGGAAATTAAATCAATCTGATGATCAATTAACAAATCATGGACTAACAGAGACTTGGGAGTTAGAGACCTAAACTGTCATCTCTGCTGGAGTCCGAGTTCCACCCTATGCAGGACATACTGAATGCACTGAGGAGCTCATTTAGCAGCAGACTACATCATCCCAGGTGCACAACCGAGAGGTTTCGTAGGTCCTTCCTACCAACGGCTGTCAGACTGTACAACCTAAGCAGGGCTGCTCGCAGAGATAGCAAAAAGACGTAACAAACTAATAGTTTTTTGAATGCAAAAGATGCAATAGACTTACACAATGGTCCCCTCCGGCATACAACTAGGAACTTACCGGTCGCTATGGAGGGTGAGAATATGTATGGGCACATAATCATACCATGTAGGATAACTAAGTAGACGGTTATGCTGTTTCATTCCATCTAGCAACAATGCTCTGCACTGTGTGTGTTTATATATTTACATATTTATTCCATCTAGCTACAATGCTCAGCACTGGGTGTGTTTATATATTTATATATCTACATATTATTCCATCTAGCTACATTGCTCCGCACTGTGTGTGTTTATATACTTGAATATTTATTCCACCTAGCTGCAATGCTCCGTACTGTGGGTGTTTATATATTTACATATTTATTCCATCTAGCTACAATGCTCTGCACTGTGTGTTCATATATTCATATATTTATTCCATCCAGCTACAATGCTCTGCACTGTGTGTCTGTGTGTGTGTGTATATATATATATTTTATAGTAATACGTACATATGTATATTAGCTGCTCTTGCTTGCTTGTTTTTTTTTATTGTTGCTCTGAGTGTTGCTATCCCTGTGCTGTTGCAATCCTGGAATTTCCCCGTTGTGGGACTAATAAAGGCTTATCTTATCTTATCTTATCTTAATAAACCACATTTAATTTTTTAAATTATGAGGAGGAACAGAGGCCAAATCCTTCAATTTAGAGGCTTTATGTTTAATTTGAGTTTTACCAATATTTTGCTTTATCACTTTGGGATGCTTATACATTATATTTTTATTCACTTTGGAGGGAGCAGACAACGATTCTCTGATGGGGAAGACAGGGGCTAAGCTGAGGGGTGGTGGATGAAGAGGAGCTGCAGAGAGGCGTGTAAGACTGCGACTCTGCTTCCTGGTCCCAACTCTGAGTAGTCATGGTTTTGGAAATTTGGATAAAAAAGATGCCAGATCAATATGGGGTAATCAATATTTTAAACCAGGGAGAGCGGACGCTGTATTTAAAGTATGGAATTTAAAAGGGATACAAAAGATTCAGGATTTATATTTGCCATGTGCAGACAACATAATGTCTTTTGAAGAGCTGAGGATCAAATTTAATCTCAATAGAACACATTTTTTTAAATATCTTCAACTTAGAAACTTTATTCGATCAAATCAAAATAAAGCTCTCACTCGACCTATTTATTCATCCTTGGAAAAAATGATGATGAAAGATAGTAAAAGAAAGGGTATTATTTCAGAGTTTTATAACTCATTGACACTATCTTCAAGTGAAAATTCACTGAAAAGATTAAACTACTGGAAAGAAGATCTGCAAATTGAAATTTCAGAGGAACAATGGGAATTGGCTTGTACAGAAGCTCAAACCAAATCAATAAATGCACGCCTTAAATTGATACATTTCAAATGGTTAATGCGGATGTATGTTACACCGGAGGAGTTAAATAGATATAACAAAAATATACCAGATACATGCACAAAATGCATGGAAAGTAAAGGAACCCTATTTCATTGTTTATGGGAATGTAGATTAATAAGAATGTTTTGGGAGGAGGTGAGGGTAACAATTGAAAAAATAATCTCAAAACAAATCATATTGAATCCTAAACTGTTTTTGTTGGGTCTGTACCCAGAAAAGCATAATTTCAATAAAAGTGAAAGAACATTCATAGACCTCAGTTTGCTTAATGCCAAAAAATGTATTGCACTATTATGGAAAAAGACTCATAGACCAGATGTGACTCAGTGGTTAAGACAGATGTTAACAAACCTTCCATTAGAAAGAATAACATATATACTGAAATCAAAGGAAATTGTGTTTGAGAATATATGGAGACCTTTTATTGATTATGTAAAAAATTTAAACATAACTCTTGAAGAAGAAGGTGAATGATGTGTGTGGACCTTGTAAATTCCAAACTGGTGAACATAATATGTATACTAATGTATTGGATTGTCTAGACTAAACAGAGGAGCATTGTTGAAGACTTGATTTTGTTGGTGGTTGTTGGTGTTTTTAGGGCATTTTTTTTTTTTTTTTTTTTTTTTTTTGTAGTACTTTAGTGTTAGTGTTTGTTTGTATCATGTTTGTTAAAAAAAAAAAAGGTTCAATAAAGATATTGTGGAAAAAAAAAAAAAAAAAAGATGCCAGATTGTTAGATAAATGAGAAGCACCATCCAAAGTGGGATGAATGCTGTCTCGTCTCATAAGACCAGGTTTTCCCCAAAAAGAGCTCCAATTGTCAATGTAGCCCACGTCATTTTTAGGACACCACACAGACAGCCAGCGGTTCAAGGATGACGAGCGGCTAAACATGTCATCACTGGTCAGATTGGGGAGGGGCCCAGAGAATACTACAGTGGCAGACATCGTTTTTGCAAAGTCACACACCGATTCTATATTAAGTTTCGTGACTTCCGACTGCCGGAGACGGATGTCATTAATGCCGGCGTGAATAACAATTGTGGAATATTTACAGTTACTTTTAGCCAGCATTTTCAAATTTGACTCGATGTCGCCTGCTCTGGCCCCAGGAATACATTTGACTATGGCCGCTGGAGTCTCTAGGTTCACGTTTCTGACTACAGAGTCGCCAATGATCAGAGTTTTTTCCTCAGCGGGTGTGTCGCTGAGCGGGGAAAAACGATTAGAAACGTGAACAGGTTGGTGGTGTACCGGGGCTTTGCGACTAGGCTTCCTTCTCACCGTCACCCACCCAGTCTCCTCGCTGCTGAAGAGAGCCGAGGGACCGCTGACAGTGGGACCTAAGCTAGCTAGCTCCGCTGCAGCTAATGGGCATCCATCAAGATTAACTGGCGCAGACGGTGTTTCAGTGCAGCGGAGCCGGGATTCCAAATCAGACAACCTCGCCTCGAGCGCCTCAAAAAGACAACATTTATTACATTTACCGTTATCGCTAAAAGAGGCAGAGGTGTAGCTAAACATCTGACAGAGAGAGCACACCAGAGGAGGAGAGGAAAGAGAGCTAGTAGCCATAGCTAGTGGCTAGAGAGCAAACCACAAAGCAAACCACACAGGCAGACAGCAAAACAGGAAGTGACGATACGTTACCACAAGGAAGTGACGATCCTCAATCCCATCTTTCCAAAAAGGAATTATTTTATATCCAGTTTGAATGGATTTGAAACTGCATTCTTAAATACAGTTGTATAGTCTGCCAGCAGAGGGAGCTCTAATCGAAACCTAGGTGCTGCGTGCAAGTGGTTGAGCAAGAGTGAGGGATCCACAGATAGGAGCAGTGTGCCCCAGAGTATGTCTTTTAAGGTATGTATGTGTTGCATGCTGAGACCGCATTAATAGGCTGTGAACAGCAGTAAATGTACAGAGTAGGCTGCTTTTAAACAACAATAAATGCTACAGCTCCTCGCTAAGGAGTATAAGTTTCAAACTGAAAGGCAAATTTATAGAAGAAACAGCAAATTTACGACAGGAAAACTTACTATTTCGGAAAACCCCCAGTACAACAAAAAAGATTTTAAATTCTTAAATAAAATGATGCAAATTTATCAGTAGAAGCTTGCACATCTAATACCAATATAAAATTTAGATTAGCAAAAAAATGGCAAATTTAAACCTGAAATGTAACATATTTATCATAAAAAAACTAGATTTTACTTTGATTATTTTCTTCTAATATTTTAAATATTTGGCTTATTTGTTAATTATCGTCTGGAAATTCCGGACTGCAGGAATTTTAATTCTAATATAACACCTGAGTAGCTTTTATTTTCATTTACATTTTCAATTTTAATTGTGAAACTTTTGACTTTGAAGAAAATACCCCCCCCCCCCCCAAAAAAAAAAGAAAAGGAAAAAAAGGTTTACCTATAAATCTGGCCCTTGGGAAGTGAGGGAAAAAAATTTGTGGCCCTCACACTACCACCAAAGTTGCCCATCCCTGTTTTAGATGTAGGATTTCAAAAGCGCCACACATCAGCTACACCATTTGTGTTAAGAAATAGCTGCAGTTGCAGAGCCACACTGGATGTGGACACAGTTCTAGACCAGCTACGGTACAGAGTAGTTGATTAAGCCATATTACACTCAAGTTTGTACGTTATCAGTGAATATAGAAACTGCGGGTGTGATACGTCTAATTAGACATTTCACACCCATAGTTACCTCCGCCAAGGGAGGAGGTAATGTTTTTGCCGGCATTGGTTTGTCTATCTGTTAGCAAAATTACTCCAAAACTTATGAACAGATTTTGATGAAATTTTCAGGAGAGGTGTGTAATGGCATGGGGAACAGATGAGATTTTGGTGGTGATCCGGATTGCTATCTGGATCCAGGAATTTTTTGGAAAATTATTTTATACAGTGGTGTGAAAAAGTGTTTGCCCCCTTCGTGATTTCTCTTTTTTTTTGTATGTTTGTCACACTTAAATTCAATTCAGTTCAACTTTATTTATATAACGCCATTTCACAACAACAGTCATCTCATAGCACTTTCAACTGTAGGGGAATCCCCCACAGTTTCAGATCATCAAATAATTTTAAATATTAGACAAAGATAACACAAAATGCAGTTTTTAAATGAAGGTGTTTATTATTAAGGGGTACAAAAAATCTACACCTACATGACCATGTGTGAAAAAGTGATTCCCCCCCCCCCCATTTAAACATAAATTAACTGTGGTTTATTACGTCGTTGGAACGCTGAGTTCAATTTCTCTAGCCACACCCAGGCCTGATCACTGTCACACCTGTTCTCAATCAAGAAATCACTTAAATAGGACTTGCCTGACAAAGTGAAGTAGACCAAAAGATCCTCAAAAGCTAGACATCATGTTGCGATGCAGAGAAATTCAGGAACAAATGAAAAACACAATTGAGAGCTATCAGTCTGAAAAAGGTTATAAAGCTATTTTTAAGCTTTGGGACTCCAGCGAACCACAGTAAGAGCCATCATCCACAAATGGTGAAAACATGGAACAGTGGTGAACCTTCCCAGGAGTGGCCTGCCGACCAAAATTACCCCAAGAGCGCAGCGACGACTCATCCAAGAGGTCACAAAAGACCCCACAACAACATCCAAAGAACTGCAGGTCTCACTTGCCTCAATTAAGGCCAGTGTTCATGACTCCACCATAAGAAAGAGACTGGGCAAAACTGGCCTGCATGACAGAGTTCTAAGATGAAATTCACTGCTGAGCAAAAAGAACATAAAGACTCATCTCAGTTTTGCCAGAAAACATCTTGATGATCCCCAAGACTTTTCGGAAAATATTCTGTGGACTGACGAGACAAAAGTTGAACTTTTTGGAAGGTGTGTGTCCCATTACATCCGGAGTAAAAGTAACACAGCATCTCAGAAAAGGAACGTCTTGCCAGCAGTAAAATATGGTGGTGGTAGTGTGATGGTCTGGGGCTGTTTTACTGCTTCAGTATCTGGAAGACTTGCTGTGGTAAATGAAACCATGAATTTAGCTGTCTACCAAAAAATCCTGAAGGAGAATGTCCAGCCATCTGTTCGTGGCTTCAAGCTGAAGCGCACTTGGGTTCTGCAGCAGGACAATGATCCAAAACACACCAGCAAGCCCACCTCTGAATGGCTTAAAAAAACCAAAATGAAAACTTTGGAGTTACCTAGTCAAAGTCCTGACCTGAATCCGATTAAGATGTTGTGGCATGACCTTAAAAAGGTGGTTCATGCTCGAAAACCCTCCAATGTGGCAGAATTACAACAATTCTACAAAGATGAGTGGGACAAAATTCCTCCACAGTGCTGTAAAAGGCTCATTGCCAGTTATCACAAATGCTTGATTACAGTTGTTGCTGCTAAGGGTGGCCCAACCATTTATTACGGTTAGGAGGTAATCACTTTTTCACACAGGGCCCTGTAGGTTTGGATTTTTTTCCCCCTTAATAATAAACACCTTCATTTAAAAACTGCATTTTGTGTTTACTTGTGTTATCTATTTAATTTGTTTGATGATCTGGAACATTATAAGTGTGACAAACATACAAAAAAAATGAGAAATCAGGAAGGGGGCAAACAGTTTTTCACATCACTGTATATTAATATTGTGCTTTTCATGTTCTGCCCCTTTAAGATGTGTCCACTGAGTTGCGTGCGTGGCCACACCATAGGGCTACGCACCTCCACAACCCGGAAGCCAAACACTGCAGAAAAAGTGAAACTGCTTTGAATGAAAACAAGTGTGGTCTTCAGCCACATAGTATGTGCTGATTGACATTATTTCATCTGAAGATGCCAAGAAAAAGCAAGCAAAGTGTGTAGTTTAAGACAGGGTTTGGAGTGCGTGTGGGCGTAACTTGAGCCGGCAGACAAGGATGTCGTTGCAGCCACATAACCCACATAGTATGTAAATGCAGTAAACTTCAGCACTGGACAGTGTTTAATTTTTTTGCTTGTGAAATCACAATAGGCCTGTTCTATTATGCTCGTTTACTACGCACCGCAGTGATGTGATACCGCACTGTTGTGTAATATTGCTTAATAATTATGAACCTTGTCAGTAAACTGTAAGGGAGAAGAGAGGAGGAAAAAAAAAACATAAACCAACCTGAAAGATTCAATAAACCATGATGCTTATTAAAGGTGGAATTGCCCAGTCCCAATCTGTGGCCAATACACTTATGACAGTCATGTTGTTACTATTTTATTGTAGTCATATAGTTTTTGTCCTCTACGGAGAACTGGCAACTGGCAGGAGAGACGTTGGCCGCCCACAGCTGCGCTTTAGAGACGTCTGCAAGAGAGACATGAAGGCCCTGGAGATCAACACAGAGCGCTGGGAGGACCTTGCAACGGACCGCTCCAAATGGAGAGGCACCCTGACCAGACAGCTCAAGGCGGGTGAAGAGAGACTGACTGCTGCAGCAGATGAAAAAAGGACCCGCAGGAAGAACCGCCACAGACCCAGCAGCATGGAGACTACCCACAAGTGCGACCTGTGTGACAGGGACTGCCATTCGCGCATCGGCCTGTTCAGCCACAGGCGGTGCTGTTCCAGCAGAGTAGACGTTTAGGATTCTCTTCCATGGTCATCATAGACCGACGGAGGCCGACGATAGTTTTTGCTGCCATTTCTCTCTCTGTTAGCAGGATCACCCTAAAACTCCTGGATGAATTTGGATGACATTTTCACCAGAGGTGGCCCTTGGCCCAAAGATGAACTCATTAGATGTTGGGGGTGATCCGTGAGTGCATACCTCTGCCAAGGCCCTATCTTGCAATGTACAGATGGATGGTGATATTGACGGAAAAAGGGACGGAGGGGAGGACAAAGGGAGGGAGGGACGGAGTCTTGGTGAAGGTATGCACTCTCTGAGTGCCCTCTAGTTAGTATATTCATTGATACTGTACAACCTTGAGTGTAATATTGCTTTTATACAAAAGTTCCGCAAGCACAATTTACTAAATGACAGCAATACTGGACAAAATATTGTAATTTGTTTGTTTAACCAGTCATTTTGTGCAGCTGAGAAAAAAGTCCCTTCTATCTGTAACCAGTAACTGTTGCTAAACATCTCAATCAGCATGAAGATGTCTGTTGCCATTTCACACACGTAAGAAAAATTAAATATTATCAAATGCAAAAGTCATCGTTTATTAATACATACCAGTCACCTGTTGAGTCGATACCGCAAAAGGGTCGAGATCAAAACGTTGCCTGCAAAGGTAAAAACATCTCCTTTTTATTGTTGTCTGAAATGAGAAAAACAAAAAACTAATCATTAAAAAGAAGACAAAATGAACCTTCTCGAGCTATCCAATAGTGTTGCAATTCTCAAGTTTGCAGACTTGACAGTAAATTACTGTTAGTAATTAACGGTTACCAGAACACCTTTGAAGCGGAGTGATACATATACAGTGAAACATTGGAGTGCAATTCTCGTGGAATATCATAGAATCCCTATTGCTTGGTTGGAACTAACTGTTGTATAATAGTGTACAGTTCATACATTTAAAAAAAAAAAAAAAAAGTATTCATTAATCTGAGGAGATGCAGGTCTTTTGGAGTGCAGGGAGCACTTGTGAACACCTTCTATGACTCTGTGGTGGGATCAGCCATCACGTATAGAGTGGTCTGCTGGGGCAGCAGCATCATGGCAGCCAACAGGAAGAAATTGAACAGGCTGATCAAAAAACCCAGCTCTGTTCTGGGGTGCCGCCTCAACACAGTGGAGGAGAGAGGAGAGAGGAGGATAAGATAAGATAAGATAAGATAAGCCTTTATTAGTCCCACAATGGGGAAGTTCCAGGATTGCAACAGCACAGGGATAGCAACACTCAGAGCAACAATCAGAAGGCAAGAAAAAAAAAAAAAAAACAAGCAAGCAAGAGCAGCTAATAAACATATGTACGTATTACTATAAAATATATATATATACACACACACACAGACACACAGTGCAGAGCATTGTAGCTGGATGGAATAAATATATGAATATATGAACACACAGTGCAGAGCATTGTAGCTAGATGGAATAAATATGTAAATATATAAACACCCACAGTACGGAGCATTGCAGCTAGGTGGAATAAATATGCAAGTATATAAACACACACAGTGCGGAGCAATGTAGCTAGATGGAATAATATGTAGATATATAAATATATAAACACCCACAGTACGGAGCATTGTAGCTAGATGGAATAAATATGCAAATATATAAACACACACAGTGCAGAGCATTGTTGCTAGATGGAATGAAACAGCATAACCGTCTACTTAGTTATCCTACATGGTATGATTATGTGCCCATACATATTCTCACCCTCCATAGCGACCGGTATGTTCCTAGTTGTATGCCGGAGAGGACCATTGTGTAAGTCTATTGCATCTTTTGCATTCAAAAAACTATTAGTTTGTTACGTCTTTTTGCTATCTCTGCGAGCAGCCCTGCTTAGGTTGTACAGTCTGACAGCCGTTGGTAGGAAGGACCTACGAAACCTCTCGGTTGTGCACCTGGGATGATGTAGTCTGCTGCTAAATGAGCTCCTCAGTGCATTCAGTATGTCCTGCATAGGGTGGAACTCGGACTCCAGCAGAGATGACAGTTTAGCCACCGTCCTTCTCTCTCCTATCTCCTCCATCGGATCAAGGCGCTGCCCCAGGACAGAGCTAGCTTTCTTAATCAGTTTGTTCAGTCTCTTCCTATCGGCTGCAGTAATGCCACTGCCCCAGCAGACCACTCCAAAAGTGATGGCTGATGCCACCACCGTGTCATAGAATGACTTCAGCAGCGCCCCTTGTACACCAAAAGACCTGAGTCTCCTCAGCAGGAACAGCCTGCGCTGTCCCTTCTTGTAGAGTGCATCAGTATTGTGTGACCAGTCTAGTTTATTGTTCAGATGAATACCCAGGTACTTATAGGATGTCACCATCTCGATGTCTGTTCCCTGTATATTTACTGGTACTGTGAGGGGCTGCCCATGCCTGCGGCAGTCCACCACCAGCTCCTTAGTTTTCCTCGCGTTGATCTGGAGGCAGTTCCCATGGCACCAGTCCACGAAGTCCTGGATAAGCCCTCTGTACTCAGCTTCATCTCCATTGGAGATGAGGCCAACGATCGCAGAGTCATCAGAGAACTTCTGTAGATGGCAGTGTGTTGTGTTGTGTGAGAAGTCCGCAGTATAAAGAGTGAACAGGAAGGGAGCCAGCACCGTTCCCTGGGGGGCCCCCGTGCTACTGATGATCGTGTCGGACACACAGTCCCGGGTTCTCACAAACTGAGGCCGGTTCGTGAGGTAGTCCAGGATCCATGATGACAGGTGCTGGTCCACCCCTGCGCGCAGCAGCTTGTCCTTCAGGATCATCGGTTGGATGGTGTTGAAAGCACTGGAGAAGTCAAAGAACATGATCCTCACCATATTCCCGGGCTTCTCCAGGTGGGACAGAGAACGGTGAAGGAGGAAGATCACCGCATCCTCCACCCCAATGCCATGCTGGTAGGCGAACTGGAGTGGATCCATCGCTGGTTCCACCAGGGGGCGGAGGTGAGCAAGGAGCAGTCTCTCCAGGGTCTTCATCAAGTGGGACGTCAAGGCCACCGGTCTGTAGCTGTTCAGGTCTTTGGGGTGGGAAGTTTTTGGTACAGGTACCACACAAGATGTTTTCCACAGCTGTGGTACCCTCCCCAGTTTCAGGCTCATGTTGAAGATATACGTCACAATCCCACACAGCTGGTCTGCACAGGACTTGAGGAGCTTTGCGCTGATGCCGTCCGGTCCCGGCGCCTTCCTCGCCTTGATCTTCCTCAGCTCCGTCCTCACCTGGGTCCTGGTCAGGGTCAGGATGGGGGGCTGTGTGTTGGGAGTGGGGGGGTGTTGGTAGAGTGGGGAGTGGGCAGCAGGACTTGATTTCTTTAGAGGCAGCAGTGGTTGTTGTGCAGTCAGGGGGGAGGGCGGTTGGTCAAATCTATTGAAAAACAGATTCAGGTTGTTCGCCCACTCCCTGCCCCCTGTGGCCTGGGGGGAGGTATTCTGGAGCCCCGAGATGGTTTTGAGGTTTCTCCAGACCCCGCTGATGTCGCTCTGTTGCAGCTTGTCCTCCATCTTCTTCCTGAAGCTGTCCTTGCCTTCTCTGATCTTTCTCCTCAGCTCCCTCTGTACGGACTTCAGCATCTCCCTGTTCCCTGACCTGAAGATCCTCTTCTTCTCTCTCAGAAGTGTTTTTATCTCAGGGTTGATCCAGGGTTTGTTGTTTGAGTGACGCCGTATGGTCTTGGTGGGAACGGATTTGTCCACACAGAAGCTGAGGTAGCCCGTGAAGGTGTGAATGAGGCCATCGATGTCCTCACCATGTGGATCGCAGAGCTGCTTCCAGGCGGTGGCTTCAAAACAGCCCTTTAGGGTGTCCATTGTCTCCTCAGACCATAACTCCACAGTGTGCATGGCCGGAGGTTGTCTGTGCACTAGGGGTTTGTACACCGGCCGGAGATGAACCAAGTTGTGATCCGATCTCCCGAGTGGGGGTAGTTGTGATGAGGTGTACGCCTCCTTAGTGTTTGCGTAGAATAAATCCAGTGTTTTATTGTCTCTAGTGTGGCATGTGACATACTGGGTGAACGTGGGTAGAATGGGAGACAGTGAAACATGGTTGAAATCGCCTGAGATGAGGAGAAGAGCATCTGGGTGTTCTGTCTGCAGCCTGCTGGTTACTGAATGGATGACGTCACGTGCTGTCCCAGCGTTCGCCGTCGGATTTGCATAAACAACAATGCAGATCACGTGTGAGTGTTCTCTCGGGAGATATGTAGGCCTCATGCTAACAGCTAGCAACTCAATGTCTTTGCTGCAGTGTCGTTGTTTAACAGTGATATGTCCCGGTCTGCACCAGTTGTTGTTAACATACATGATCACTCCACCGCCCCTAGTTTTGCCACTCTCTGGTGTTCGGTCAGCTCGTATCATGTGAAAACCCTCCAGCTCAATGTTAGCATCTGCTGCTAGTTCAGTTAGCCACGTCTCAGTAAACAAAAGGAGAGAGCACTCCCGGTATGTGCTATCATAACGGGAGATAGCCGCTAGCTCATCTAACTTTCCCAGTATCGACCGTACATTTCCCATGACAACAGATGGAAGGGAGGGTCTGTACCTTATATTTTTTGTCCTCCGCCTTACTCCAGCCCGGCAGCCGCGGCGTTTTCGCCTCAGTTCACTCGGTATGTCGAGTTTTTCCAATGGGACCGGGTGGCGGTTGAATGCTAGCAGCTGTTCTCTGCTGTATCGTATCCTGCTATAGACAGTGGCTCCGTCCACCGGCTCAGGAGACATTTAGGACGATCTGTGTGTCCGTGATATAAGTGGGGTGAAAAAAAAAGACGGATCAAAAGAGAGAGGAAGGGAAAAAAAAAAAAGACTCGGAATCGAGCCGCTGTTGCAAAAGGCAGCCGACTGGTGTGGCGCCGAGAGAAAAAAATGGTGACGAAGCTGTCATCTCTGCTAGAGTCCAAGTCCCACCCCATGCAGGGGACACTGAATGCATTGAGGAGCTCATTTCGTGGCAGGCTGCACCATCCTAGGTGCTCGAGAGAGAGGTTCCACAGGTCCTACCTACCTGCTGCTATCAGACTTTATAATCTAATCTGTGCTGCTGACAGAGGCCGTACATAACACCACTACTTTGCACAATAGGGATCATTCCCTTCCAATGTATTACTAATACAATTACAATTATTACTGAAGGTGGCAACAACACTGTTCATTCAACAGTGAAATATACTGTCTGGATTTATATTGCCGGGTAATTTAACAAACTGCAATGCTGTAAATACCATTTAACTGTAATGTTCTTGCACTGTGTATATACATATACTAAACACTTGGACAAAATTGTTGATACCCCTCTGTTAATGAAAGAAAAACCCACAATGGTCACAGAAATAACTTGAATCTGACAAAAGTGGTAATAAATAAAAATTCTATGAAAATTAACTAATGAAAATCAGACAATGCTTTTGAATTGTGGTTCAACAGAATTATTTTAAAAAACAAAGTCATGAAACGGGCCTGGACAAAAATTATGGTATCCTTAACTTAATATTTTGTTGCACAACCTTTTGAGGCAATCACTGCAATCAAAGGATTTCTGTAACTGTCACTGAGACTTCTGCACCTCTCAGCAGGTATTTTGGCCCACTCCTCATGAGCAAACTGCTCCAGTTGTCTCAAGTTTGAAGGGTGCCTTCTCCAGACGGTATGTTTCAATTCAATTCAATTCAACTTTATTTATATAGCGCCATTTCACAACAACAGTCATCTCATAGCACTATCAACTGTAGGGAGGACCCCCACAGTTGCAGAAAGACCCCAGCAATCAGGCGATCCCCTGTGAGCAAGCACTTGGCGACGGTGGAGAGGAAAAACTCCCTTTTAACAGGAAGAAACCTCCAGCAGAACCAGGCTCAGGGAGGGGCAGTCATCTGCTGCGACTGGCTGGGGGGTGAGGGGACAGAGAAGAAGAAAAGAACAGACATGTAGAGAGCAAACAGCACGATGGGGACTCAATCTATGGGAGAGAACAAACAAATGTTAATGACCAGCAAAAAAAAAAAAATATATTTCATAGAGAGTGAGGAAAGGAGTGAGGCCCAGTGCATTACTGAAGGTCCCCCGGCTGACTAAACCTATTAGCAGCATAACTAAGGGAGGGTTCAGAAACACATGATCCCTCCCTAATTGTAGGCTATATCAAAAAGGTAGGTTTTAGCCCTATTCTTAAAAACAGAGATCGAGTCTGACTCCCGAATCCAGATTGGCAGCTGATTCCACAGGAGAGGAGCTTGATAACTAAAGGCTCTGCCTCCCATTGTACTTTTGGAGATTCTAGGTATTACAAGTAAACCTGCATTTTGGGAGCGTAGTGCTCTGTTAGGATGATACGGTAGTATCAGATCTTTTAAATAAAAAGGAGCCTGATTGTTTAGAGCTTTGTAAGTAAGAAGAAGGATTTTAAACTTAATTCTAAACTCTATGGGAAGCCAATGAAGAGAGGCCAGAACCGGAGAGATATGATCTCTCTTTCTAGTACCTGTTAAAACTCTTGCTGCAGCATTTTGGATCAGCTGAAGACTTTTTAAAGATGTTTTAGGACAGCCTGATAATAAAGAATTACAATAATCTAATCTCGAGCTAACAAAAGCGTGGATCAGCTTCTCAGCATCACTCTGAGACAAGATGCTCCTAATCTTGGCAATATTACGCAAATGATAGAAGGCAGTCTTAGAAACAAATTTAATATGTTTCAGCTCCTTCCACAGATGTTCAATAGGATTTAGATCAGGGCTCATAGAAGGCCACTTTAGAATAGTCCAATGTTTGGCTCTTAGCCATTCTTGGGTGTTTTTAGCTGTGTGTTTTGGGTCATTATCCTGTTGCAAGACCCATGACCTACGACTGAGACCAAGCTGTCTGACCCTGGGCAGCACATTTCTCTCTAGAATACCTTGATAGTCTTGAGATTTCATTGTACCCTGCACAGATTCAAGACACCCTGTGCCAAATGCAGAAAAGCAGCCCCAGAACATAACAGAACCTCCTCCATGTTTCACAGTAGGGACAGTGTTCTTTTCTTGGTATGCTTCATTTTTGTATCTGTGAACATAGAGCTGATGTGCCTTGCCAAAAAGTTGCAGTTTTGTCTCGTCTGTCCATAGGACATTCTCCCAGAAGCTTTGTGGCTTGTCAACATGCAGTTTGGCAAATTCCAGTCTGGCTTTTTTATGATTTGTTTTCAACAGTGGTGTCCTCCTTGGTCATCTCCTATGAAGTCCACTTTGGCTCAAACGACGACGGATGGTGCGATCTGACACTGATGTACCTTGACCTTGGAGTTCACCATGAATGTGTTTAGAGGTTGTTCTGGGCTCTTTTGTTACCATTCGTATTATCTGTCTCTTCCATTTTTCATCAAGTTTCCTCCTGCGGCCACGTCTAGGGAGGTTGGCTACAGTCCTGTGGATCTTAAATTTCTGAATAATATGTGCAACTGTAGTCACAGGAACATCAAGCTGCTTGGAGATGGTCTTATAGCCTTTACCTTTAACATGCTTGTCTATAATTTTCTTTCTAATCTCCTGAGACAACTCTGTCCTTTGCTTCCTCTGGTCCATGTTTAGTGTGGTACACACCATGTCACCAAACAGCACAGTGACTATTTGTCACCCTTTAAATAGGCCGACTGACTGATTACAAGTTTGTAGACACCTGTGATGTTAATTAGAGGACACATCTTGGTTGAACATGTCCCTATGGTCACATTATTTTCAATCTTTTCTAGGGGTACCATCATTTTTGTCCAGGCCTGTTTCATGAGTTTGTTTTTTAAAATAATTCTGTTAAACCACAATTCAAAAGCATTGTCTGATTTTCATTGGTTAATTTTCATAGAATTTTTATTTATTACCACTTTTGTCAGATTCAAGTTATTTCTTTGACCATTGTAGGTTTTTCTTTCATTAACAGAGGGGTACCAACAATTTTGTCCACGTGTGTATTTGTATATTTTTTGTTTACCCAATTTCTTTATCTTATTCATCTTCTTAATTATTGCTGTGAGTGCTGCTATCCCTTTGCTGCCGCAATCCTGTAATTTCCCCATTGTGGGACTAATAAAGTCTTATCTTATCCCAGTGTGGTGCTTATACATTAGCCAGAATAACTAGTGTGTTATGCGACCGACCAATTACAATTAAATGGCACCCTGAGGGATCTGTCTCGACCTTTGACATAGAAAATGGGATGTTTTTATTAATATGAATGACAGAACCTGTAGATTTGGAGTTGAAATTAGAATGGAATGACTGTCCAATCCATCCTCTGAATCAAAAATGATCAGAAGTCCGGAAATGCGTCTCCTGAAGATAGGCAATTACAACTTTCGGTTTACTCAAATAACGTAATATTTTCTTTGGGTTGATGGGGTTATTTAGGGATTTTACATTCCAACTTGTAAAAATTACATTGCAACCAGCTGGTTTGTTTGAAAAGGCTGTATTAGCTGTGGTCATATTTAAGACAGTATGAGATTAGTGGTATTTAGAATTTTTATGTATTTCTGTTTTCTGTAATATCGAGAGGACTCTTAGAAGAATAAGAAAAAAAACAGTGAAACAAAGTAAAAGAGGCTGTTATTAAAGTCTGGTACAGTAAAGCCCCAACCTCCACCTATCAGAACAGGTGACTCCCCCACCCTCGCAAAAACACCTATACATTCAAGAGCTTGTGTAAAGAAACAGTAGCTCTAAGAAAACAGAACTCTACTGTATACAGAACATGGCACTGTATGAGGCACTTTACACAATAACAGAGTATACTAAAGTATTTCAAACTCAGAGTTATGGAAACAAATATTCTTTCTTCGGCCAGCTACGTATGGAACACAGTCATAAAGCAAAGTAATAACAGTAACAGCAGCAGTGGGCTGCTTGACCAGTTGAATTGAGCCTGTTTTCCACTAGCCCAGCACACCTCGGTACGGCTCGGTTCACTTCAGTACGGCTCGGAATGCTTCTGTCTCCATTAGCACGGTGTTGTGCTTGTGCTGTGATGGTTTGTGTTAGGAGGTTTTAGAAGCGGGGCAGCAGCAGATTCTCAGCGAGGCGGGGCCACACTCCCGTGACGTTACGCACCCGACTGAGTCCTTATTTACACGAGACAAAAAATGGAGGATCCAAGGATTATTGCCTTGCTCGCTCTGTGGTTTTATCTCACAATTAATTTTATCTCATAATTAAGCTGCAACAACACAAGTCACTTTTGTTTTGAATTAACTGCCAAATGACCTAGAAATAATGAGCTGAAACTTGTTTTTATTCGTATTAAATAATGAGACGGTGGCACACTGTCCAACACCACATCCTCGGGCATTTTGGATGTACTGAATTAAAAAAATTCATGTTTTTCACCTTCAGGTCAACGTTTGGAACAACAGTATTATTATTTTCCGTTTAGATGATGCTACACTCCTTCTAAAGTATTGTAATTCTCTGAATTTGGAATGCCGATAGAACATTCAATTTACATATACTTGTACCTTTGACTTGGTGCTAATTTTTTATGATATTTCAATAAAAAGAACAGAAAGCTGACTTCCGGTTATGGCTGCCACGTAGGACGGACGTGTCTCGCTCTGCTCTGCTCCTGGAAAAAAAAAAATCGGCAAATAACTCTCTCATTTGGGACAGAACGTATCCCAGCATTTGGGCGAGGATATGTCGGCGAAGCCTAAGGCTGGAAAACCAGGAAAAGGAAAAAGCGAGCCGCCGAAACAGTCCAAATTAACGGACTTTCAGGTCTGTGACGCAGCAAACAAAACTCCATATATGGCGGAGGAGGCTGGCAACGGTGCGATATTTGCGGGGAATGGCGCAGATGCGCTGATGGCTGCCATGAGTTCAATGAGAGCGGACTTTTCCTCTAGATTTGATGGGATTATGACAGCGTTGGAAGGAATAAGAAAGGAATTGGGTGACTGTGT
Source organism: Pholidichthys leucotaenia (assembly GCA_020510985.1). Lineage (NCBI taxonomy): Eukaryota > Metazoa > Chordata > Actinopteri > Cichliformes > Pholidichthyidae > Pholidichthys > Pholidichthys leucotaenia. Next base: position 283,720,463 of record CM035848.1, on the reverse strand, counting down.
AGAACGAACGGCGCAGATGGAGCTCCGTCTCGCTAGTGCTGAAGATGACGTCACCCGTCTTCAATTAAAGGTGCGCACTTTGGAAAAAAAAAATAAATCTCTGGAAGATAATATTTTGGATTTGGAATCTCGGTCGAGACAGAATAATTTGAGGCTGGTGGGTCTTCCAGAGGAATCAGAAGGTCGGGACGTATGTTCCTTTCTGGAAAAGTGGATTCCGGAGGTGCTGGGCAGCGAGGAGTTGCAATCAGCAGTGATTCTGGAAAAAGCACATCGTATTGGCCCACGGAGAGATAAGGGACCGCCGAGGACCTTAATTATGAAGTTTCTTAGCAACAGAGACAGGATGAAGATCTTCAACGCTGCACGAGCTAAAAAAGGAGAGATTAAACACCAGGACCAGCAGGTGCGGTTCTACCCAGATTTGGCCACAGGAATCCAGCAATTGAGGAAGCAGTTTGATCCCGTACGTAAGGAGCTGCGCAACCTTGGGATTCGTCATGGTGTAATCTATCCTGCGAGACTGCTGACCACGTATGAGGGCAGAACCCACATCTTCAAGACCCCAGAGGAGGCGCAGGAGTTCATCAAGAAGATCAAAGAAGAAGAAGAGACTGGTGGGAGCTAAGCATGAACAAAATATAAGGTAGAATAATTAAGCATTTGCACAGGCATCTGACTGACTTGAAGTAAATAGTAAGTTTACAAAATATAGATTGTATTATATATTAAAAAAACAAAACAAAAACAAAACAAACAAAAAAAAACTATGATGTACAAAGTTGTTAAAAATTTTGGAGTTAAGTTGGAAAACTACAGAGGAGAGTTAATGTTACGTCATTAAAAGCAGTAGAGTTAGGGTGATTGGGAGGATGAAGAAGGAGTGGCTTAGGCTGTTCCCCGTGGGTGTGGAACGGTCGATGGCTATATCGGGAGACAGAATTTTTCTTTTGATTTTGGGGGGTTTGCCACAAGTGTGGGAAGGGGGAATTTGTTTGTGTGTAGTTTGTAGGATGAATGTTCAACCTCTCATGTTTTTGCTTCTCTGTATGAGCATGTTTACACTGCAAGGTAATCCCAAACTCTCTATTGATCATGGACCAAAGTGTTAATCTTAATTTAACTTCATGGAATTGCAGAGGTCTACAAAATTTAAAAAAACTTAAACAAGTTATGAATAAAATAAAGGACATGGGTTCAAGAATTGTGTTTTTACAAGAAACTCATCTGATAGAGGAGGATGTTAAAAGAATTAGGAGTAGATGGCAGGGAAGTGTATTCACCTCTTCATTTTCATCCCGAGCCAGGGGAGTTATGACTCTCATACATAAATCAGTTCCTTTTCAAGTGAAAAATGTAATTGGAGACAAATTTGGAAGATATGTAATCATTCAAGGTTCTTTGCTATTAGAAAATATAAATCTTGGGAACTTATATGGTCCCAATATAGATGATCAGAAGTTCTTTGCTAATTTATTTCTCATCTTATCATCACTTACAGGGCAACATATAATAGCAGGGGATTTTAATTGTACATTGAATCCAGGTGTGGATAGATCAACAGGACTGGATTGTACGCACATTGGATGTAGGATGACTATTAATCATTTTATGAAAGAATTGAGATTGTTAGATATATGGAGAGAAATGAAACCACAAGTTAAAGCCTATTCTTGTTATTCCAGTACCTACAAGACATTCTCACGTATTGATTATTTTTTGATTTCCACAGAATTAAGGTCCAAGATTCAAAACTGCTTTTATGATAACATCGTGATCTCTGATCATGCACCCTGTTGTCTAATATATGTAGATAAAAAATTGACAAAGGAATCAGGTAGATGGCAATTTCAGCATAAATGGCTTCAGGATGAGGAATTTGTCAAGTATATAGAAAAACAGATAGACGAGTTCTTTGACATCAATACTACACAAACATCAGCATGTGTAAAGTGGGAGGCTTTCAAAGCTTTTATTAGGGGACATATTATTAGTTATACAGGATCAAAATCTAAGAAGACTCGAGAGGAGAGAGCTAAATTGGAACATAAAATAAAAAATCTTCAGGAAAAAGTGTATGCAGGAAGTGACCCAAGGTTGGAGAATGAATTACTGATTTTGAGAGCTGAATACGACAAAAAATCAGCGAATAGAGCTGCCTCGAGTCTTCTAAGATTGAAACAATCTTTTTATGAACAAGGTGAAAAATCAGGAAAATTATTAGCATGGCAGATTAAACAATTGGAAATTAAAACACCAATTACTAGTATTATAAGTAATGGACAGGTAGTTATAGATCCTTTAGAAATTAATAGAGCCTTTAGAGATTACTATGAAAAATTATATGATACCAAAAATGAACCTGATTTAACAAAACTAAATGGGTTTTTGAACGAACTATCTATACCGTGTATTCCAAATGAAAACAGGGAGATATTGGAGTCTAAAATTAGTCAAGAAGAAGTTGGGCTAGCCATTGATAATATGAAATCAGGAAAAAGTGCAGGACCAGATGGTCTTCCAGTTGACCTTTATAAAAAATTTAAGAATAAATTAATAAAACCTTTTTTGGAAATGGTTTTAGAAGCATTTCAAAATAATAATTTACCATCATACATAAATAATGCCTTAATTATACTGCTGCCAAAACCAGGTAAGCCCTCTAATAAATGTGAAAATATGAGACCAATAAGCCTATTAAACGCCGACCTTAAGATTATCTGTAAAATTTTAGCAAGACGAATACAAGAAATTTTACCAAATATTATTAATCGAGATCAGAATGGTTTTATAAAGGGTAGACAAGGCTTCCATAATGTAAGAAGACTATTTAATATTATTTATTTTAATAAAGAAGCACCGGATACAGCTCTCCTATCATTGGACGCCGAAAAGGCCTTTGATAGAGTTGAATGGCCCTTTCTTTTTGAAGTCCTACAAAGGTTTGGACTTGGAAATAATTTCATAAAATGGGTTCAAATAATATACAATAATGCTACAGCAGAAATCCTAACAAATAACAATATTTCAAAACCAATAAAAATCAATAGAGGATGTCGACAAGGCTGTCCACTTTCACCTTTACTGTTTACTATGGCAATTGAACCTTTAGCGATAGCGATACGTTTACATTCACAAATATATGGAATTAAAGTTGGACCAACAGAACATAAAATCTCCCTGTACGCCGATGATATAATTTTGTTTATGTCGAATCTAAAAAAATCAATTCCGACCTTGTTGAATTTAATAAAGAATTTTGGGGAAATATCAGGATATAAAATAAATAAAACTAAATCTTCAATATTAATGCTAAATGAGACCCAGAGAAATTACCCAGCCCCTGAGGTAAATCAATTCAATGTTGTAAATCAGTTTAAATATTTAGGAATCCAAATTATGCCTAAGCTAGAATCAGTCGCCAGTGTCAACTATGAAGCCTTAATGTCAGATATCAGTGAGTTAACTCAGAGATGGATGTCACTACCAATGTCGATGATCGGGAGAATCAATATACTTAAAAGTAATATTTTACCTAAAATACTTTATTTATTTCAATACATTCCCTTATCACCACCTTTAGATCTATTCTCAAGAATAAAAAAAAAGTTAGTGGAATTTATATGGAACAACAGGAGGGCTAGATTACGTTTGTCTTTATTATATTTACCATTTGATCGTGGAGGTCTGAAATGTCCAAATTTTATGTTGTATTATTGGTTGGCACAACTGAGGTCTATGACATATTATTTTTCATCAAATGATCTCCCTCACTGGACTGAAATGGAATCATACAATTTACCTTTACCTCTTCCCATATTCATATACTCAGATTCGGCAAAAAAATTACAAAAACAAGTTAAAAATCCATTTGTAAAGCATATGATCAAAATATGGTGTGAAGCTAAAAACTATTTAAAAGAACCACAGTTATTGTCACAATTTAGTCCAATATGGGGTAATCAATATTTTAAACCAGGGAGAGCGGACGCTGTATTTAAAGTATGGAATTTAAAAGGGATACAAAAGATTCAGGATTTATATTTGCCATGTGCAGACAACATAATGTCTTTTGAAGAGCTGAGGATCAAATTTAATCTCAATAGAACACATTTTTTTAAATATCTTCAACTTAGAAACTTTATTCGATCAAATCAAAATAAAGCTCTCACTCGACCTATTTATTCATCCTTGGAAAAAATGATGATGAAAGATAGTAAAAGAAAGGGTATTATTTCAGAGTTTTATAACTCATTGACACTATCTTCAAGTGAAAATTCACTGAAAAGATTAAACTACTGGAAAGAAGATCTGCAAATTGAAATTTCAGAGGAACAATGGGAATTGGCTTGTACAGAAGCTCAAACCAAATCAATAAATGCACGCCTTAAATTGATACATTTCAAATGGTTAATGCGGATGTATGTTACACCGGAGGAGTTAAATAGATATAACAAAAATATACCAGATACATGCACAAAATGCATGGAAAGTAAAGGAACCCTATTTCATTGTTTATGGGAATGTAGATTAATAAGAATGTTTTGGGAAGAGGTGAGGGTAACAATTAAAAAAATAATCTCAAAACAAATCATATTGAATCCTAAACTGTTTTTGTTGGGTCTGTACCCAGAAAAGCATAATTTTAATAAAAGTGAAAGAACATTCATAGACCTCAGTTTGCTTAATGCCAAAAAATGTATTGCACTATTATGGAAAAAGACTCATAGACCAGATGTGACTCAGTGGTTAAGACAGATGTTAACAAACCTTCCATTAGAAAGAATAACATATATACTAAAATCAAAGGAAATTGTGTTTGAGAATATATGGAGACCTTTTATTGATTATGTAAAAAATTTAAACATAACTCTTGAAGAAGAAGGTGAATGATGTGTGTGGACCTTGTAAATTCCAAACTGGTGAACATAATATGTATACTTATGTATTGGATTGTCTAGACTAAACAGAGGAGCATTGTTGAAGACTTGATTTTGTTGGTGGTTGTTGGTGTTTTTAGTGCATTTTTTTTTTTGTAGTACTTTAGTGTTAGTGTTTGATTGTTTGTATCATGTTTGTTAAAAAAAAAAAGGTTCAATAAAGATATTGTGGAAAAAAAAAAAAGAACAGAAAGCTTACAAAAAGATTTCTTTTTTGGTCTAGTTAAAAATTACATTACCTTTACAATGGTTGACCCTCAGCATCATTTTGATCAGACTAGGCAATGGAATTTCTATGTAATTATACTGTTTTATAATTCAGTGTTATAACAGACAAACCACACTTTCCAAAACAATTCCATTTTATTATATACAAAATATTAAAATAAAAAAAACTTTGCAACACAACATGAAGGTTAATCGACATTTTATACACGCCGACCACTGAGTGCTGAGGCTTGGTAGAATGAAGCCGTCTCTGCCAGCTCTGGTTCAGGAAGGCTCGGTTGAATTAATCCGGACGGGCTGTCGCGGCGGACGCGTGGGATGATTCTACAAGGAAAATGCACACAATAAAATACAGCACTTAAGTGCAATATATACATAAAAGACAATAGTTTTTAACAAGAATACATAAGCTTATTTCAGCGTATTGTTCACATGAATAATTACAATAAAAGCTTTAGTCCGCAGTGTGCTGCAATAAAGCAGCGATCCATCCACAAATGAACAGCTTTTTTATTGCATAAATAAACTGATCGTCTTACCGAATATATTTGCGAAAAAACGCACAATAAAAAAAAAATTAAAACTCACCGTTAAAGGACTCCGATGTCGAGACCTCCCGGTATATTTTTTCATTCCTGGCGGCTCCGTCTAACTCGCGCTGAATACGTTCGTCTGACAATGCAGTGAGCAGACACTGCAGCTCCTTATTGGTCCATGGAACACCCTTATTACGCGAAGCCATTTTTGATAGAGAATAAATGAAAATAGCACAGCAATACACTGAAAAGGAACCGCCAACAGTGGTTGCGTGCTGAGTAAAGGCGGTCGTGAAGATTCTTTTTTTTTTTTTTTTTTTTAAACTTTATTGAGAAGGTCGTGAAGATTTGGTAGATGAGGAGGAGGAGAGGGGCGGTTACAACCTGACCAATCAGCGCCGGTTACGACCTGACCAATCAGCGGCGACCAGTCTGTTAACGTCACAACACGGCACAGCTCAGCACTGCTGTACCCTGCCCTGCAGCGGGGCTGAGAATCGCGGCTGTTAAACCGTGTTGGGGCTTGTGGAAAAGCGTACAAAGCGTGCTGAGCCGTCCCGTGTCGCGCTAAAGCGTGCTAGTGGAAAAGGCCCTTTGGTGTGTCTCATCAGTTGTGGTTGACAAACAGAGCATTTTGATTTGTTAGGTACTCGCAGTTTATCAAGGTGAAACGTTTTAAGTAAGAGTTTACAGCACCAACCATTTTCAGATGTGGAGTGTAGTTATTCTCGATCGCCTCAGTAGTCAGTCTCTTGCTGGGTCTGGCAGGATTCTAATTTTCACATAAACCATGACTTCATCTGGGCTTTGAAACCGTTTTTCAGTTCCATTACGTGTAATCCGGAGTCATGCTGGATGTAAAAGTCCATACTTGACACTGTCCCGGCTACGGAGTAGTCGTCTCACCTCGCTGAAGGTAGATCTGGCTTGCACAACACTTGGGGGATAGTCTGGGAATATGGAGATCTCAATCCTGTTGAAATGGAGTGGTCCGGATTCTCTGGCGAGGCGAAGGATGTCACCGCAGTCCTGGTGGTAATGGACTTGCCACGACAACGTTGGGTTTGTCGTCTTGGTTTTGTGTCTGTACACCCTGTTCACGGTGTACAGACACATGTTGTACACCCTGTTCCTGGTGGTTCGGTGCGGGCGGGTGCACCGGATCACCAGTCCCCAGCGAGCTGCCCGGCGGGAACCCATCAGCTCCAAGGTGGGACCATTGAGAGCCAGCTTGCTTTGGTGGAGGTCGGCGGTGGATGGCATGCCGCGCCTGCCGGCTCACCTCCTTCACTCCCACGTGGGAGAAACTCGGACGGCGAGCCAGCCAGAAGGGATGCTGGTGTTGTGCCGAGAAATGCATGTCTGCCGCAGAAAGCATCCCCTTTCGCCGGAGCATGTATCTGATGAGTGGAGCTGTAAAAATGCACACAAAAGAGAAATATAACACTGCAGCTAAGTTGCAACCCTTTATACGATTATACAAGTAAAAAAGGGGGGGTATGCTTTCCACGGCAGACATGCATTTCTCTGCACAACACCGGCCTTGCAGCATGCTCTACTGGTGGGTGGGAGTATGGGTGGAGCTAATTAGAATATTCTTAGATCTGTGCATACTTTAGGTGGAAGATGTAAAAGCTTTTTCCAAGCAATTCTAAGGCAAAGAAAGTTTTTTTGTGTATATAAAGCCACAATATACTATTTTGGGCAATACACATTTGTTTTGGAGGTGGTTTTAGAGCTGCTGGAGTGCATCTTTAAACTTGAATTTCAGCAGAGCGATACTGCCTACTCCGTCACCTGCTCACTAGCGCCCCCCGTGCCAGGTATTTTAAATAATGTGATACCCTTATGGAAGAGAACAGCCCATCCAATGGAAACATTTCAGCCAGAGTTGTCGTAATGGAGTTTGTGAGAGAGGAGAACTCCTGTGCAGATGGACTTTGGGCTGTTTGATTTTGCAGACCATATAATGTCACAAAAATCTTATATAACCCACTAAAAAAAGGGGAAATCCAAAAAGTATATTGGGGCTCTTTAAAATCTAGATAATACAATGTTTCTAATGCAAACCATAGCAGGATTTATGCCTAAATTAAATTAAAAGCTTGTTTTCTTTTTTCTACAGGAGACAAACGGTTCGAGTGCAGTCAGTGTCAGAAGCGTTTCATGAGGAGTGACCACCTAACGAAACATTTCAAGACTCACATAAACACCAAGAACCTCTGAGCAGACTAAGCAAAGACTCATGACACAAACCCTACAACTAACTGTGATGCACGAAGGAGGAGCTGTAAAAACAAGACCAAGGAAGAGAGAGAGAGAGTGTGTGTGTGTATGACTTAACAGGAAAAACTCCAAAAACAAGCCCCTCTATTCCCACTTACTCTAGGACACTGTATAGTGTAATGTACAAAGAAATTCTTTCTAGTGGACTTCAAACTAATACAGCAAGTTTATTCTTGTGGGGTTTTTTTTTATTATTTTTTATGTTTTTCTTCATCTGAGCAAGATCTATATTTGTAAGATGGGATGATGGCTGGGCTTAAGTCACAAACGTTTTATTTTGCTGCTTTATTTATGAAGGTGTTCTCCACAGCCCTGCACAGCTGTCTGTGGTCCAGAAACGCCAGAAGCAGAGGAGAGACATATGGAGTCCCTGTGATTCGGGCGCCAAGTATGTTAGAAAAATTTTTGAAAACCTTCAGTCAAAAACCAGGCTGGATCAGAGTTTCAGAAAATTTAATTACACTGGCCAGTGGAGAACAATACAAAAATAGTCTCAGAGCCTATTCGCACACCATTCTGACTCAAACACACATCACTCAGTTCTTTAAGCCCTCCGTTATCCAAGAGGTGGAAGGGCAACTTGTCCATCATGGTTGGTCCAGTACATCTGGTCAAAACTTGGTGTACAGATTATCTTTTCTCAGGAACCATGACGCTCACTCTGTACCAGTCACACAGGAGCCACACAGGCTAAACTAAAAACAAGATGATAACTAGTGCAGCTGCAACCTTGACACTTTTACACAGACTCTGAGACAAAGCAATTCACAAATATGAAATTTTTCTATCAAAAGCGTTTTCCCATTTTTTTTCATATTCAGGCTCATCTGTAGGAGAAGTTGGTAGCCTAAGTGGAACAGTTACTTTTTTTCTTTGACTGTCACTGATTCTCTGTCTGTCTAAGAACTTTACACCCTTGTCAAATCCTCTATCGTTAAAGAGTAAATGGATACAGACATAATGATGTGTATGAAGTTAAAAGTATGGCTTGATATTAACTAGCAGTTTTCCAAAGTTTCCCACCATTTATAGTTTTCACTAGCCCAGTGTTTGTGGCTGGGAAGATACATTAAAGGTGTTTTTTCCTCACTGGGACATAAAAATAAACTGAGTACACAGTTTACTCAGGCGCTTATTCCTGCGGTGTTTGGCTGGTGGATTGGTGCCAGTGTCGAGCCCTGATAATAAAACTTTTTTCAATTTTTAATTTAATTTTCTGAGAAAATTAACATGTAGGAAAATTAGACATTGAGTTAGAATTGAAGCTAAACAGGAGACAATTTCACAGCCAAGTTTACAGAGTACATTAAGATTTTAATTTGTTCTCGAATTTAATTTAAGGGTGCCGCTGAAGTTGGGCTGAACTTATCAGGCTAGCCAAAACCAAAATGATCACTGAACCACTTAGCTGCAGAGACAAACGGGTACAATTCAGACAGAGCTTATGCTCACCAAGGGGAAAATATAATTTCAAGCTTTACATTAATTTAAAAGAACCACCTTCAGCTGAGAAGTTGCAGAGAATAATAATTTGAAATTTGTGAGACACCCAAGGCAGGTGCAAAACCACTATTTTTTTTTTTTTAAATAATTTTGTAATTGGGTCACAAAGAGTTCCTTTTGAATCTCTAGGTGCCAGTAATTTAAGTCAATGATGCCACACAGGAAAGAGTTGACTGTCCTGGTAAAGGCTTGACTCATTTTCCTGTCAGGTCCCAACATGGTTCTCCACAACAGGTACGCTTACATCCAGGGTCGTTTTTCAGTTCTTTTCCCCGTTTTTGGTACAGACTCTTTCTGTAGGAAGGAGTATCTATGATTCCATGGTTCCTGACTACAAGCTTTTTCAAATATTTTGTTTGAGTTCTCACTTTACTCCTTGCTGATGGTGAACGTTTAAGTAAATCTGATCATTTCTGTTTCCTTGATTTTAAAAAAAAAAGTCATTAGCTGTATTAGTTTGTGTTTTTATCAGAGATGCACCAATCCAGCTATTTTGGTCACCAATTCGACACCAATATCTTAACTACAATGTCTGCCAATCCCATTACTGAACTGCTCCGATACCAAGTTAAACTTAGAAGGTAAATTATTTCTTATTGTGAGGAAGAGACTGGGGCTCATCAGGTAACATCTGATCTCAAACAAGTTTTTAATGTACAAAAGAAAAATATTTGTATTTACAGAAAATGTATGGAACATTGTCTAATGATACTGGCTAGGTTGTTAATGTTAGCTGTACAGAGCAATAACTGAATTTGAAAAGATCAGATGCTGGGTCAGTGGCTCTGTTTTCAATACCGATCTAGTGATTGGAGTCATATTTGAACTGATAGTCAATACAGATACTGGATCAGTGCATCCCTAGCATGGATTTGATTTACAGCTAATGTTTTAGAACTTGCATTAATACTTCAAATAAAACATGAAAAAGAAAAGAGGAAAAATTAGATACAGGTGTATCTCATTAAATTAGAATGTTATGTATGTTGATATATTTTAGTAATTCCATTTTAAAAAAAATGAAACTTGTAGATTCATTACACAGCGATATATTTCAAGTGTTTATTTTTTTAATTTCGATAGTTTCTCAAAAAATAGAATATTACATACATTTTAAAAAATATATATTTTTAATAGAAATGTTGGCTGACTGAAAAGTATGTCCATGTACACACTCAGTACTTGGTCAGGTCTCCTTTTGCATAAATTACTGCATCACTGCGCCATGGCATGGAGGCGATCAGCTTGTGGTACTGCTGAGGCATTATGGAGGCCCAGGTTGCTTTGATAGTGGCTTTCAGCTCATCTGCATTGTTGAGTCTAGTGTCTTGTCTTACTTTTGACAATACTTCATAGACTTTGTATGGGGTTTAAGTCAGGAGAGTTTGCTGGCCGATCAAGCTCAGTGATACCATGGGCATTGAACCAGGTTTTGGTACTTTTGGTAGTGTGGGCAGGTGCCATGTCCTGCTGGAAAATGAAATTGGCGTCTCCATAAAGCTTGTCAGCAGAGGGAAGCATGAAATGCTCTAAAATTTCCTGGTAGATGGCTATGCTGACTTTAGTCTTGATAAAATACAGTAGACCGACAGCAGCAGATGACATGGCTCCCCAAATCATCGGTGACTGTAGAAACTTCACACTGGACCTCAAGCAACTTGGATTCTGTGCCTCTCCGCTCTTCCTCCAGACTCTGGGACCTTGATTTCCAAATGACAGGACTTGGCACCTGATTTGGGGAGCCATGTCATCTGTTGGTGTTGATCCACTGTTTTATTTAATCTAAAGTCAGTGCAGGCATCTACCAGGAAATTTTAGAGCACTTCATGCTTCCCTCTGCTGACAAGCTTTATGGAGACGCTGATTTCATTTCCCATCAGGACTTGGCACTTGCCCACACTGCCAAAAGTATCAATACCTGGTTTAATGACCATAGTGTCACTGTACTTGACTGGCCGGCAAACTGTCCTGACTTAAACCCCATACACCAGGGATGGGCAACTGGCGGCCTGCCCCCTCATCCACTGTTGCCTGCCAGTCATTTTCCAAAAATCATTTATTTATATCACATTTGGAACCGCATTCTTAAATGCAAATATAGAGTCCACCAGCAGAGGCCGCTCTAATCGAAACCTCGTGCAGTTCTCTGCAAGTGATAGTGCATAGAGCAAGAGTGAGGGAGCCACTGGCGGGAGCAACAGTGACAGTGTGCACCAGAGAGTTGTCAGGTACGTTTTGCATGGTAAGACCGCATTAATAGGCTGTAAACAGCACTAAATGTACAATGTAGGCTGCTTTTAAACAAGAATAAATTGTACAGCTGAGGAGCTGTAGCATTTATTCTTGTTTGGCAGATGAAGCCCATGTCAGCAATATAAGTTCAGAGACTGGTCATTGTAATCTGTTGATTTTTTTTTTTTTTGTTCATTTATACCAGTGGCTCTTAAACTTTTTTTAAATTCCCCTTTTGGGAGAGCCAGACATTACCAAGCCCACACAGCTATTTCTCTGCCCCTCCACACCCACAATTAATCCATGAGCAAGCAAAGCCTAGTCATATTTACTTTTCTCCTTGTCTTCTTTTGTTAATTATCTTCTGGAATTTCTTTGCTCACCATTTTGATGGAGTTTTAAAAATTAGCTCATGATAAAATTTTATACATCCATCTTCTACTGCAGGGCTATTCAATTACAGAATCAGATGGGTTACAATTTGAAATCAAGGCATGTAACTGGGCCGCACATGTTCAGCAGTTTGTTGAATATGACAAATTTCAAACCAACACACATCAATAATAACCCCCCACCCACCCACCCCCGTAGGTTTACATGTAAATCTGGCCCTCGGGAAGTGAGGAAAAAATTTTGTAGCCCACACTACCACCAGAGTTGCCCATCCCTTCCATAGAGCATTTATGGAGTATTGTCAAGAGGAAGATGAGAGACACTAAACCCAACAATACAGCTGAACTGAAGGCCACTGTCAGAGCAAATTGGGCTTTCATCACACCTCAGTAGTACCGCAGACTGATCGACTCCATGCCACACTGCTTTGATGCAGTATTCATTGTCATGACCTGGCTCAAGGGCCACAACAAACAAAAGGACGCACCAAGTAGAGTTGGAGTTAAACATAACTTTAACCAAATTAGACCAAATTAAGAAAAAAGCGTAACTGAAGTATTTACAGTATGTAAGTGTTTCATCAGTAACATCAGTAGTGTAGAGGATGAGTGAATGCAAAATATGGTGTAGTGATGTTGAGAAGTGTAAAACCTAATTAACTTAACCAAATTTAACCAAGGAAACCAAACATAACCAAACCCACTCAGGATAGAGGATCGCCTGTAGGGGAAAAAAAGCACAAACAATGGTTAGAGGGGCAAAGAGGTATGAGGCCTCGTCTCCAACCCCCAGTGATGGGATGTAGCAACCCAAGTGGAATGGCCTTTCTGCTGGGTTTACCGCCAGGCTTAAATGCCCTGGGTTACCTGGGCGCCACAGGTGATCCCACTTGGCAGTCAATCCCCAGGAGCAAGCTACAGCACAGCAACCCCCCCCCCCCCCCCCATAGGACCCAAGGGGCCGTAACATCATGCAAAAGGAACCCTGACCAAGTACTGAATTTCTTAAAACTGATCTTATGTAATATTCTAATTTTTTGAGAAACTGAATTTTGGGGTTTCATGAACTGTAAACATAATCATTAAAATTAAAAGAAATAATCGCTTGAAATATAGCACTCTGTATGCAATGAATCTATATAGTACTCTATATAGAGTTTCACTTTTTGAATTGAATTACTGAAATAAATCAACTTTTGCACCTGTATGTCCACCATCTGTTCTCACGGATTTAAGTAAAAGACCAAAATATCAAGGTGAAACTGTATTGTGCTTAAATTAGTGTAGCTTTTGGTCTGATTTGACAATCATACCACAAAATGCAAAAAAAAAAAAAAAAAGTTAAAAAGAAAAAAACATTTCTCAGGCCTTCTATAAGCTCCTGGAATTTTTCCCACAGCTGTTTGAAAGCTTTAATTTTAAAGTAACACTTGGGATAATTTAGTTGATATATGCCCAGCTTTACATCTTCTACACAGTATTCACACAGACTCCTGTAATATAGTTTGCTTTCTGTTATGTCTTGAGTTTGGAGTCAACAAGAATGCCAGAAGTGGAGATGAACACTCGTTTATTAAATACAGGGCTCCGTGCACCTAACTACACATGCTACCGCAAGCAGAGGTGAAGGCGGAAGAGACCGCCCCCCCTACCTGCAGCGCTTCTTATACATACGGGGTTGGCGGAACCGGAAGATAGAGCCACCACCCCGTGATAAACAAATAAAAGCTCCAATGTAGAACAATATAAACTATAAATAACATCACATTCCTCCCCTCCCCCCCCGCCCCCAGAAAAGACCAAGACGCACGCCATTAGAACCCACCCCAATTTGGAACCGGAATCATCCGCTAAACTAAAATCACAAAGGCGCCTATGGCATTCACACAAAATAACTAAAATTAGGGGAGACAGGTAGACTGCCATCCTACCCCCCCCCCCACATGCACACACACGGCGAAGAGGGTTATTCTGCCGCCTGTGATATATAACAGTCCCGTTATAAACGGAAAAGAAAATTACTGCCGTGTCTCCTATTTAAAACGGAACACCAAAATAATCCCAGAACTATAAATACAGATTAATAACTAACAACATCAACAGCTCGCTTCCCGGGCCACAGCTGGTCGCCTCAATCCCGATGCGCCTTCTCCTCCACAGCTCCTGACGCTTCAGTTATCTGGGGCCATGCTCCACTGCCTTCTACGGGGCGCGCCGTAACTCATTAGGATGATGCCACGAGCAATCTGACAGCAGAAGGCAACCATCCTGCCGCTCGCCCATCACCTGCAGCCGGTCCTGGTACTGCTGTATCTTCCGCTTGGCTCTCACCCACCTGGACCGCCCCTCCGCCCGAGCCCGAACCCGAACCCAGTTTGCAACTCCAAGCGGGGCCCTTCATGGCCTGTGGTATCTCCGCCTGGCACTCGCCCTCCCAGTGCCACTCGGTCCTGCCCTGACTGCTTGTAAATCCGCTGTGGACCCTGCCGATGTGGCCCTGTGTTCACCGGCCCACCACGGCCGAGCTCCAGGAACACCTGGGACTATCTTTTGGGCATCGCTCGCCGCCGCAGACTCTCCCCCGTGCTGCCCGGTACCCTCGTCCAGGGCGACTCGGACACTAGCACCGGGGCCCTCCCGCGGCGACCCTGAGCGCGACAAGGCCTGTCCACTTTCCGGAGTGCCCAGCAGTTGTTCATCCCACACAGCGTTGTCCCGAACTCTAAGAACCGGTCGGTCCCATAGTCTGCAGCCCGACCATTCTTCCCCAGCACTGCTCCTGATGGAAAATCCAAGGCCATAGAACAGGTTGCAGCCCATGATGTTCGTGCCGCAGGCTGTCACGATGAACTCCACATCGGCCATCTCTGCCGACTTGTACCGAGCCGTCAGTCTGACGGTACCCACCGCGGCCAACCGCCCTCCATAGCTGCAAAGCGGCGCTGAGTCATCTCCAATTCTGTAGTGGGGAAAACATTGCCTAACTGTAGCCCAGTTCAGCAGAGAACTCTCCGCCCCAGTGTCGATCAGAATCAGTATCGGTACCCCATCCAACACTATCATGCAATGTGTGCACCCACTGGTACTCGGGGACACAGTATGTATTACTGTCGGGGCGGGAGGGGTAGAATTTCTGCGCGGGCTCTCTTGTTCTGCTGACTGGCATACTCTCACGAAGTGGTGTAGACGGCAACACCTGCCGCATCGCTTCCCTCTTGCCACACACTCTCTGGCCTTGTAGCAGTGCTTCGTAGACCCACGTCCCATACACCTGGGCTTCCCCAGGGCAGACCTCATCCGTACATCGTCCTCAACGCTCCCATTGCTGTCCAGGTCCACTACTTGCGTAGCCATGGGGGATCGTAAATCTCTCAGTGATAGACACTCGCTTAGCTCCCAAGTTAGCTTGTCTGCCGCTTCCAGCTGGAGTGCCAACTTGACGGCCCTGGCCAGCGTCAACTCCCCTGGGAATGTGAGCAGCTTGGGAGTGGACCGCAGCACAGTTGGTGTGTTCCACCAACTGGTCGCGAACCATCTTTCCTCCAGCAGCCCGAATCGACACTCAGCGGCCAACTGCCTCAAGTCCGACACGAACCGCTGGATGGGTTTGCCTACCTGTTGGTGGCACTGTCTGAACTTAGTTGTCCGGCGCCCTGAAATGGCTTGCCATTAACTCGACCACTTCTTCATAGTTGTCCGCGTCATCAAGCATGCCCAAAATTCTCTGTTCCTCCATTCCCAGGTTGTGCGCAAGCAACGCACGTGCCCTCAGTTTCTCCATCCTTCCCAGGTCCAAAACCACCCTATACGTTTGAAAAGCTTCGTACCACCAAGGCCACGGTACGGGCGGCTCACCTGGGAGCTCCAAGAATGGCCGAATTGGTATCCCACACACTTCCATGGTTTTACTTCTCGTTGCCAAAATATTATGTCTGAATTTGGAGTCAAGGAGAATGCCAGAAGTGGAGCTGAACACTCGTTTATTAAATACAGGGCTCCGTGCACCTAACTACACATGCTACTGCAAGCAGAGGTAAAGGCAGAAGAGGCCGCCCCCCCACCTGCAGCCCTTCTTATACACACGGGTACACATGGGGCTGGCGGAACCAGAAGATGGAACCACCACCCCGTGCTACACAAATAAAAGCTCCAATGTAGAACAATATAAACTATAAATAACAACATCACACTTTCCACAGTTACTCCTGTCACATAATGAAGGTATTGTGGCCTCTCCCTAACAGGTCTTCAGTCAGTTTAAAGTCAGTTTTTTAACACAGAAAGGTCTGGGCTTTATTGAATCACCATTTGCAGTTCCTCTTTGATTTTCATTGATTTAAGAGGAAAAAAAACAGTATTTCAATGCACTCAACAGAAAATTATGACCAAGAAATTTAAATCAAGTTAAGCACCTTTGAATGTGCTTCATGTGAGTGACTGATGTCATTGGGGGAGATGGGGCACTACTCATATTTATATTTTTTTCATGTCTAAATATGTAAATAGGGTGTCTGTCAGACACAGTAAATGTAGAATATTAACATGAAAAGACAAATAAAGCTGCATAGTTTTGTGGCTGGCATAGCCAGCCTTGAAGGAAAACAACTTTGTACAGTGTGTATGGAATAAAATATAATGTGACAATGTATAGCTTCATTCCTGCTTTGTATAAGAATTTTAGATTTTTTTTCTATGAATGAAAGATGCCTTAGACAGCTGCTCCTGGTATTTAAATGTTTTTGTCTGATTCCGGGTTACATTTGTAAAAAAAAAAAAAAAAAAAATCTTTTGTGTTTTTAACTTATGTTACATGCTAATGTCATGTGCACTGATTAAATCCCAGGTTCCAAATTTTGTAAATTTGTCACCTATTGTAAGTGATAACTTTTATCACATCCAAACTTTTTCTCTAGGCACGGTTTCTGTGAGTGAAGCGCTTCCTCGAGAAGCCTTTGTGTTATCTAATGTACAACCCAGAAAACCAGCAATTTTATAAGTTGTATAAAGGTGCTACAAAGTAGTGTGCTCCTTTTCTACACTTATCCTTCCCTCAATAAACAGCTTCTAAAAATTTTTGTTATTGGTTTTTCTCTTTTTCTCTTGGAAATTTAGGACAAGCTATAGATTTTTAAAAAGAGCAGGAACAGTTTTCAGTACAGTGAGTTTTTTTTAATTAATAAATGAGTATCCTCCTTATGTTGTCCCCAAGGAGCTATGGCTGTGATTTAAAAAACAAAACACCAAAACAGGTACAGATGACCTCAGCAGGGCCCTTTCTAGCTTTTGGGGGGCTCTGTGCAAGATTATGATTGTGGGGCCCCTGATGTTGTAATGGAGAAGAGTATATATCTATCTATATCTGGCATCCTTGTCTCGAAGAGGCAATGGTCAGCGCGTCAAGGGTTGGAGCAACGCCTGGAATGACTATACAGCCCAATCCTTGAGTGCCAGTCTTTGGAGCAGTTGGCGCAGATGAAGATTGATGGTGCACGTGCTGATGCTGCGCGTTCTTTCCTCGCCACATGCTTCACTGCCATCTGGACTCTTGCGTTTGCTTCCATCTTGAGAACACCGTCTTTGACACTGTGGCGCCAGGTTGCTCGATCTTTGGCAATAACCTCTCAGTTATTGGTGTTGATCTGCGCACACCGCATGTCGCGTTTGCAGACATCTTTAAAACGCAACAGTGGTTGGCCCACACGGCGGACGCCCACCTGCAGTTCTCCATAAAGGATTTCTCTCGGCAGATGGTCAGGCTCCATGTGGTGCACATGGCCAAGCCACCAGAGTAGTCTCTGGCTGAGAAATGCAGGGATGCTTGGCAAGTCAGCGCACCCAAGGACCTCGGTGTTGGGGACTCTGTCCTGCCACTTGATGTGCATAAGACGCCAAAGACAGTGGAGGTGGAACCCATTTAACCGTTTCTCCTGCCTGGCATAGGCTGTCCAGAACTCGCTGCCGTACAGGAGAGTGGACAGGACGCAAGCTTGGTATATGAGTAGCTTGGTCTTCAAACTCAGCAGATTGTTGTTCCACACACGCTTGTTGAGTTTGGCCATGACAGCAGCTGCTTTGGCGATTCTGGAGCTGATCTTGGTGTCCAGCGAGAGCGTGTTTGAAACAGTGGACCCTAGGTAGGTGAAGGTGTCCACAACCTCCAGCTGTGTGTTGTCAATGGTAATGACAGGAGAGGAGACAGCATCTTGTGCCATGATGTTGGTTTTCTTAAGGCTGATCATGAGCCCAAACTCCTTGCAGGCGTGGGACAGTTTGTCGACCAGGTGCTGCAAGCCCTCTTCGCTGTGTGATGCTAGAGCAGCGTCGTCTGCAAACAGCAGCTCACATATGAGGACCTCATAGACTTTGGTTTTAGCACAAAGTCTTGCGATGTTGAGGAGTTTTCCATCTGATCCCGTGCGGACGTAGACACCTTCAGGACAGTCGGCGAAGGCGTAGTGGAGGAGCATTGAGAAAAAAAATCCCAAAGAGAGTTGGTGCTAGAATGCAACCCTGCTTCAGTCCACTGCTGACTGGGAAGGCATCTGAGGTGGCTCCATCAAAGCAAACAGTACTATGCATGTCCATGTGGAAGGAGGAGATGATTGCAAGGAGCTTTTGATTGCAACTGATCTTTCGCAGGATCTGGAAGAGCCCGCTTTGATTAACTAAGTCAAAGGCTTTGGTCAGGTCCACAAACGCAAGGAAAAATGGCTGCTGTTGCTCTTGACACTTCTCCTGCAGCTGATAGAGGGAGAAGATCATATCCACTGTGGACCTTCCGGCTCTGAAGCCACACTGGGACTCAGGATAGACTCGCGAAGCGAGGCTCTGCAGGCGGAACAGGGTGACCCGGGTGAAGACTTTGCCAACTATGCTCAGAAGAGAGATGCCACGGTAATTGTTGCAGTCACTGCGGTCACCTTTGTTCTTATAC
Source organism: Pholidichthys leucotaenia (assembly GCA_020510985.1). Classification (NCBI taxonomy): domain Eukaryota; kingdom Metazoa; phylum Chordata; class Actinopteri; order Cichliformes; family Pholidichthyidae; genus Pholidichthys; species Pholidichthys leucotaenia. The sequence continues at coordinate 283,701,412 of CM035848.1, read as the reverse complement.
AGCGTGACTATGTTGGCATCTCTCATATCTTGGGGAATGTGACCTTGCTCCCAGCAAAGGCAGAGGAGATCATATAGTGGTTGTAAGATGGCGGTTTTCCCATGTTTCAGAACTTCTGGGGGATACCATCTTTCCCTGGAGCCTTGCCACAGGCGAGGCAGTCTATGGCTTTGCTGAGCTCTTCCAGCGTGGGCAACGTCTGTCACAATGTTCTGGGTCAAGTACAATTCAAGATAATGCTCGACCCAACGCTGGAGTTGCTTGCTCTTGTCGGTGATGGCTTTGCCTGTCTTAGCTTTGAGCGGTGCTGTTTTGATGCTTGTGGGGCCGATAGCTGTTTTGATGCCCTCATACATTCCTTTGGTGTATCCGCAATCGGCAGCTACCTGGATGTTGGTGCACAGGTTCTGCCAGTACTCATTGGAGCAACGGCAGGCAATCTGCTGGGTTTTGCTCCTTGCTGCTCGAAGGGTGTCGCATGTGCCAGGGCAAGGGTTCTGCTTGTGAGCCAGCAGTGGTTCTCTTTTGGCCTCTGTGACTGGCTGCATTTCGTCGCAGTGAGCCTCAAACCAGTCAGCATTCTTGCGTTCTTTCTTTCCGAATGCGGTCATGGCTGAGTCGTACATGGCGTCGCGAAGGTGGTTCCATTTGGCTTCCACGTTGCCTGGGATATCGGACTGGAGGTGAGCTTCAAGTTTTCTCTGAAAGCTGTCAGCGAAGGTCTGAGCCTTGATCGGAACGGAAATTCTGCAAGTGTTGATGCGGGGGCGACCCTTAGTCTTGGCATGGTGGATCTTTGACTTCAGTCTGACCTTACTGGCAACAAGGGAATGATCTGTATCACAGTCAGCACTGTGATAGCTTCTAGTGTGAAGAACACTGCTGAGGTCTGCTCTTGTGGTGATGACAAGATCTAGCTGGTGCCAGTGACGGGACCGGGGGTGTCTCCAAGACACTTTCTGCAGCTCTTTACACTTGAAGTAGGAGTTTGTAATGCAGAGGCCGTGATGACAACAGAATTCCAACAGTCTCTGTCCGCTCTCGTTCATCCTGCCTATGCCAAAGTGGCCAAGACAGGATGGCCACACTTGCCAGTCTGCTCCGACGCGAGCGTTGAAGTCGCCTAGCAAAAATAAGCCTTCAGAGCAGGGGATTCTAGATAGCACTTCCTGTAGAGCCTCGTAGAACTGATCTTTGGCTTCTGGAGTGGATATGAGAGTCGGGGCATACACAGAAAGGATGTTCACAAAGCCCGACGATGTCTTCATGCGGAGGGCGAGGATTCTTTCGAACCCTCCTGTAGGGGTTTCTGTGGTGGCGATCAGCGAGTTCCTCACTGCAAAACCTACACCATGCTGCCTGGACTCATCCTGGGACAGGCCCTGCCAATAAAAGGTGTAGTCTGATTCTCTAAGAGAGCCGCTGTCGGCCAGGCGGGTTTCCTGAAGGCAGGCAACATTGATGTTAAGTCGTGCCAATTCCTTTTTAATGATGGTGGTCTAGTGAAAGTCATCCATTTGTTAGAAATCGAAGAGCTGGAGTCTTCATATGTTTCTCCTTTTGACTGCCTGGTGCAGATTGACGCTTGCTTGTCGGGAGAGACCCCTAAACTCTACGCACCCAGTAGAGCAGGCAAGCCGTGGTGGGGTGGCACCTTACTGGCTGGGGGCTGCCCAGTTTGAGGCGGGCGGTAGCTGCCCAATGAAGCTGCGAAGGCTTCTCCCACCGTCGGACGAGACTCCTGGTGTTCCTCCCTACGCCAATCAGTTGGAGCTTATAACCGGTAACTGCCTTGTCCCGTGTTGTGCCGGAATCTTGCGACGCTGCTGGAGTGGCCTCTCCAGTTTAGACTTAGAGACTTAGACTTAGACTTAGCTTTATTAATCCCTTTGGGATGACTCCCTCAGGGAAATTTAAAATTTCCAGCAGCACATAAAAGTTTGCGCTAAAAAGCCTGGGCGGGGTAGTATGGAGACACTGGGCTGCCCATACGTCAGTGTCCCCCTCTCGGTGTCACTGGCTGAGTCCAAAGGAAAGGATGATCCAATACAGTTTGGGACCAGCTGCACTGCAGGAGTTGCTGGAAGTAGTGCTGAGCATCTGCCAACCGCCTTAGGGCTCCACTCCGGATTTATCCTCGAGGTTTACTCCCGAAGCCTTTCCTGTAATCAGGTTTAGCCGCAAGGCAGCAGAGGTTTGGAATCAGAGTTTACCTTCTCCTAGGTAGTTTGCCGGCCAAGGCTAATGGGTACCACCTGCCCAGATTTGAAATCAGAGTGGTCCTTCTCTGGGTTTATACTCTAACCCTTTAAAATGGGGAAAAAATTTCCCCTTCCAACAAAAACAAAAAATAAACTTAGGTTGTCTAGGCAAAAAAAAACAAAACAAACCTCCCTATTACATAGAATAAAAATTTAACCAGCATCCATATGAACATTGCAAGTATTCAAGAAAAAAAAGTTGCAAATTTACTATTAAAAAAGTAGCAAATTTAATAAGACACCACCGAGGACGCTGATTATGAAGTTCCTCAACTACAGAGACAAGATGACAGTCACCAATGCTGCGCGAGCTAAAGGGGAAATTCAATACCAGGATCAACAGGTGCGGTTCTACCCAGACTTCGCCACAGGAATTCAACAATTAAGGAGGCAGTTCAACCCAGCCCGCAAAGAGCTGCGCAACCTCGGGATTCGTCACGGAGTGATTTATCCGGCAAGACTGCTGGTCACATATAAGGGGAGAACCCACACCTTTAAGACCCCTCAAGAGGCGCAGGAGTTCATCAAGCAGATCCAAAAGGAAACTGGTGGGAGCTAAGCATGAACATGACAAAGGTAGAACTTTTAAGCATATGTACAGACATCTGATTGATCTGAAACACATAAGTCTACAAAATACAGACTGTATTTAAAAAAAAAAAAAGCTATGATGTGCAACGTTGCTATAAAACTTTGAAGTTATGTTGAAAAAACTACAGAAGCGAGTTAATGTCATGTCATAAGAATAGTAGTAGAGTCAGGGTGATTGAGAGGAGAAAGAAAGAGTGGTTTGACTGATCCTCGCAGGCGTGGAACAGTCACTAGCTATAATGGGAGACGGAATATTTTGATTTTGGGGGGATCACCACGAATGTGGGGAAAGGGAATCTGTTTTTGTTTAGTTGGTAGGATGAATGTTCTATCATCCATGTTTTTGCTTCTCTGTAAGAGTATGTTCATATTGCAAGGTAATCTCAAACTCCTTATTGATCATAGATCAAAGCGTTAATCTTAATTTAACTTCATGGAATTGCGGAGGTCTACAAAATCTTAAAAAAACTTAAACAAGTTATGAATAAAATAAAAGACAGAGATTCAAAAATTGTATTTTTACAAGAAACTCATCTAAGAGAGGAGGATGTAAAAAGAATTAGAAGATGGCAAGGTAACGTCCCCTCATGGATCGTCACCTTATCGTGGTGGGGGGGTTTGCGTGCCCCAGTGATCCCAGGAGCTATGTTGTCCGGGGCAATTTGCCTCTGATAGGGTCTCCCAAGACAAACTGGTCCTGGGTGAAGGGCCAGACGAAGAACGATCCAACAGACTCTCATGATAAATTGTATATCAAGGATTCAGTGTACCCCGCCCGGTATGGGGTTACCGGGGCCCCACCCTGGAGCCAGGCCTGGGGGAGGGGCTCGAAGGCTAGCGTCTGGTGGCCGGGTTTCCACCCATGGGACCCAGCCGGGCTCAGCCCGAAGGAGTTACATGGGTCCGCCCTCCAGTAGGTTCACCACCTGCAGGAGGGATCATGGAAGTCCGGTGCTATGTGGATTAGGTGGCAGTCAAAGGCGGAGACCTTGGCGGACTGATCCCAAGCTTTAAGAGCTGGAGCAGGTGGCTGGGGAGAGGGAAGTCTGGGCTTCTCTGCTTGAACTGCTGCCTCCGCGACCCGGACCTCCGGAAAAGCGGTAGAAGATGGATGGATGGATGGATGGCAAGGTAACGTGTTCACCACATCATTTTCATCCCGAGCCAGGGGAGTTATGACTCTCATACACAAAACAGTCCCATTTCAAGTGAAAAATGTAATTGGAGACAAATTTGGAAGATATCTAATCATCCAAGGATCTTTGTTATTAGAAAATATAAATCTGGTGAACTTATACGGCCCCATATTGATGATCAAAACTTCTATGTTAATTTATTCCTTACTTTATCATCACTTACAGGGCAACATATAATAGCGGGGGATTTTAATTGTACATTGAATCCCAGTATAGACAGATCAGCAGGACTGGACTGTACGCATAATGGATGTAGGATGACCATTAATCATTTTATGAAAGAACTGAGATTTTTTTTTTTTTTTTTTTTTTGTTACTTATTTGTACCCGTAGGTAGACTTGGTTTGCAGTCTGGTGACAAGCCACTGGCTGCTGGTTGCTGCGTGCGCGAGCGCCCTAAACCTACATGTTTTTGGTGTGCGGGAGGAAACCGGAGAAATCCCGGAGTAAACCCGCGCAACACGGGGAGAACATGCAAACTCCACACAGCTCACTGTTGGTCGGGGGCTGGGATCGAACCCACGATCTCATGATCCCCGCGATCCCCCGGCCGAGGGTAAAACTGTGCTGCTACAGTGCTAAACCACTGCGCCACCGTGCAGCCCATTGCTAGATATATGGAGAGAAATGAAACCACGTCAAAGCCTATTCTTGTTATTCTAATACCTATTATTATTTATTTAGCGAATGCAAAGTCCTTAAGCCAAGCAGTTGCCTCCTGGTTTGCTGTATGGAGGGTGTGTAATCCTCCTTCCAGTCTTTGGAGCGGGCAAGTCTCTATGATGTGTTCCATAGTTTGCTCCTCTCCACATGCGCACAGTGGGCTAGGGCTACTGCCCCATCTGTGAAGGCTGGCCAAGCAGGGGCCATGTCCAGTCCTGAAGCGATTGAGTGTAGACCACTGTCTCCTTGGGAGGTTGGTGCCCGGGACCTGTTGGTTGGGGTTTATCACCAGCTGTTTGTTTGGGACCTCCTTGGTCTCCCATTCCTCTTGCCAAGCTGTCTGGATGGTAAAGTCAGCTAGGGGAGGGTTTTTCCAAATCGGCCGTCTGGATGAAAGTCGGGCAGTGGGTGGGGTGTAGATATCTGCATGGATTGGTAAATGAGGAAAATCTTTAACTTTTTGGAGCATCCTTTGAGTTAATGCTGCTCGCGATAACGATAACATCACGATAACATCTTCCCAGAATTCATGAAAAATCTTGGCCCCCGAGCCCTAACCTGGTTGACACAATTCTACACAAGGATCACACAAACAAACTCGATCCCAAAGAAATGGCGGACAGCAAAGGTCATTGCCATCCCAAAACCTGGCAAAGACCACAAACTACCAGCAAGCTACCGCCCAATCTCCCTACTCAGCGTTCCTTACAAAATCATGGAGTGCCTAATACTGCAACGCATTTCCCCAGAAATAGAGGATATTCTAAGTGTGGATCAAGCAGGCTTCCGCAAGGACCGCAGTACAGGAGAACAAGTACTGGCCCTAACCACCTTCATTGAAAATGGCTTCGAGAGCAGACTGAAGACAGGGGCTGTGTTTCTCGATCTTACAGCCGCCTATGATACGGTCTGGCACAAAGGCCTCCTCCTGAAACTTAAAAAGGCGATCCCTGCTTGGGCAACAGCAATTATAAAAACCCTGCTGACCAACCGAAGGTTCAGAGTCCACCTCAGTCAGAACACAAGTGCATGGAGAATGCAGAAAAACGGACTCCCACAAGGCTCAGTTCTAGCTCCAACTCTGTTCAACCTCTACATAAACGACCTGCCTATTACAAAATCCCGCAAATTCATCTATGCAGACGACATCTGTTTGGCATTCCAAGCACCAGACTTTGAACCACTGGAACGGGTGCTCACGGAAGATCTTGCTAAACTGGACCAGTTCTGCAAAATCTGGCGCCTAAAACCAAGCCCAGCAAAAACCGTCTCCAGTGTATTTCATCTCCACAATGCAAAAGCTGCCAGAGAACTAAACATCCACCTGAGCAGACTCAAGCTTAAGCATGCCCCAAATCCAACTTATCTTGGAGTGACCCTTGATAGGACCTTATCCTTCAAGGAACATCTAAAGGGGACGGCTGCTAAGGTGAAAGTACGAAACAACCTGCTCTGCAAGCTCGCTGGTGCAAAATGGGGGGCGGCAGTCTCCACCCTGCGCACCTCAGCACTGGCCCTTTCATACTCTGTAGCAGAATATTGTGCCCCTGTCTGGTCCAGGTCATCTTACACACACTATGTAGACACCCAGCTCAAGTCAACCATGAGAACTATAACTGGAACAATCCGCTCAACACCATTCCCCTGGCTCTCTGTACTGTCAAACATAGCCCCTCCACACATCCGGCGAGCAGCATTAACTCAAAGGATGCTCCAAAAAGTTAAAGATTTTCCTCACTTACCAATCCATGCAGATATCTACACCCCACCCACTGCCCGACTTTCTAATACCTATAAGACATTCTCACGTATTGACTACTTTTTGATCTCTACAGAATTAAGGTCCAAGATTCAAAACTGTGTCTATGATAACATTGTGATCTCTGATCATGCACCCTGCTGTCTAATATATGTAGATAAGAAATTGACAAAGGATCCAGGAAGGTGGCATTTCCAACATAAATAGCTTCAGGATGAGGAATTTGTTAAATACATAGAAAAACAGATAGATGAGTTCTTTGATATCAATACTGCACAAACAACGGCATGTATAAAGTGGGAGGCTTTCAAAGCTTTTATTAGGGGGCATATTATTAGTTATACGGGATCAAAATCTAAGAAGACCCGAGAGGAGAGAGTCCAATTGGAACATAAAATAAAAATTCTTCAAGAAAAGGTGTATGCAGGAAGCAACCCACAGTTAGAGAACAAATTACTGATTCTGAGAGCTGAATATGACAAAAAATCAGCGAATAGAGCTGCCTCGAGACTTCTAAGATTGAAGCAAACTTTTTATGAACAAGGTGAAAAATCAGGAAAATTATTGGCATGGCAGATTAAACAATTAGAATTTAAAACACCAATTACCAGTATTATAAGAAACGGACAGGTAGTTATAGATCCTTTAGAAATTAATAGTGCCTTTAGAGATTATTATGAAAAACTATATGATACAAAAAATGAAACTGACTTAACAAAACTAAATGGGTTTTTGGATGGATTATCCATACCGTGTATTCCAAATGAAAACAGGGAGATACTGGAGTCTAAAATTAGTCAAGAAGAAGTTGGGCTAGCCATTGATAATATGAAATCAGGAAAAAGAGCAGGACCAGATGGTCTTCCAGTTGACCTCTATAAAAAATTTAAGAATAAATTAATAAAACCACTTTTGGAAATGGTTTTAGAAGCATTTCAAAATGGTAATTTACCACCATACATGAATAATGCCTTAATTATACTGTTGCCAAAACCAGGTAAACCCCCTAATAAATGTGAAAACATGAGACCAATAAGCCTATTAAATGCTGATCTTAAAATAATCTGTAAAATTTTAGCAAAACGACTACAAGAAATATTACCAAATATTATTAACCGAGATCAGAATGGCTTTATAATGGGAAGACAAGGCTTCCATAATGTAAGAAGACTATTTAATATTATTTATTCCAATAAAGAAGCACCAGATACAGCTTTCCTATCATTGGACGCCGAAAAGGCCTTTGATAGGGTCGAATGGCCCTTTCTTTTTGAAGTCCTACAAAGGTTTGGACTTGGAAATAATTTCATAAAATGGGTCTAGATAATATACAATAATGCTACAGCAGAAATCCTAACAAACAGCAATATCTCAAAATCAATAGAGGATGTTGACAAGGCTGTCCACTTTCACCTTTACTGTTTACTATGGCAATTGAACCTTTAGCGATGGCAGTACGTTTACATCCACAAATATATGGAATTAAAGTAGGACCAACAGAACATAAAATCTCCCCGTATGCCGATGACATAATTTTGTTTATGTCGAATTTTAAAAAATCAATTCCGACCTTGTTAAATTTAATAAAGAATTTTGAGGAAATATCAGGATTGTAGAGGAGCTTGAAATAATGAGGCGATGTGATTCATAAACCAAAGTTTATTATCAGCTCCTCTAACAAGTCTCATCTAGGTGCAGCAGCAGAAGAAGTAAGAGGGCGAACAGCTTCGGCTCTACGAACTTATACTCGCACATAACAAAAGACATGCATATCAAAAGCTGACATCCCTCACTATCTTAATCCCCTCTTTTGTTTTCGTACTCCTCCACCTGGCCCTGGGGGGTCAGGGCAACCCATCCGGTCTCCACCGCAGCGCCTGGGATGCTCTTTGATCTTCACTGGCGGTTGAGACCCTTTGTCCTGTTCTGAGGTGTGAAGTCGCTTTACATATGTAATCACTAAACACTCTCACATGCTTAAACATATGTAGGTTATGGGATATATGATTAATATAGACCACAAGGATATAAAATAAACAAAACAAAATCTTCAATATTAATGTTAAATGAGACCCAGAGAAATCACCCAGCTCCTGAGGTAAACCAATTCAATGTTGTAAATCAGTTTAAATACTAAGGAATTCAAATTTTGCCTAAGCTAGAATCAGTCGCCAGTGCCAACTATGAAGCCTTAATGACAGATATTAATGAGTTACTTCAGAGATGGATGTCACTACCAATGTCGATGATCGGGAGAATTAATAGACTTAAAAGTAATATCATACCAAAAATACTTTTATTTATTTCAATACATTCCTTTACCACCACCTTCAGATCTAATCTCAAGAATTAAAAAAGTTAGTGGAATTTTTATGGAACAATAGGAAGGCTAGATTACGTTTGTCCTTACTATATTTACCATTTGATCGTGGAGGTCTGAAATGTCCAAACTTTATGTTGTATTACTGGTCAGCACAACTGAGGTCTATGACATATTATTTTTCATCAAATGATCTCCCTCACTGGACTGAAATGGAATCATACAATTTACCTTTACCTCTTCCCTTATTCATATACTCAGACTCAGCTAAAAAATTACAGAAACAAGTTAAAAATCCAATTGTAAAGCACATGATCAAAATATGGTGTGAAACCAAAAACTATTTAAAAGAACCACACTTATTGTCACAATTTAGCCCAATATGGGGTAATCAATATTGTGACGTTTGCAAGGTTCACACAAAGACAATGGAGCAGATGGCTGTGATCAACCTGATTTATTTTTCACACACCCCAACCCCCAACCTACACTTAGTACGCAGAGCAGTGGAGGTCATTCCCACAGACCTCTGTTTACATTACGGTTACACACACATGATACATCTTGCCCTAATCCTGCTAAACACTGCTAGGTCATTATAATGCAGTTATAATGACACAGCAGTATAACCCAGAAATAACACATTTAACACACACAGTAACGTTTCAAACTGGCAAAGCATGCTGGGAAATCCCTGGCCCCCTTAAAATGGCCCCGACGTTACACTGCCCCCCCCCTGGACTGGTTTCTGTCCCCAGAAAATTCAAAGTCCACTTTCAGAAATCCAACGCGAGTCAGCCCGGTGCCAGGGCAGCATGCACGGGCCATCTGAGTCTCGGTCAGAGCATCTGGTTGGGGTAGGGTTCCGGTTTGGCCATCAGCGGGCGGATGGACACATCTGACAGCCTCTGTAGGACCATGCACAGTCCCTTCTCTGGCAGCGGGAGTCCCAGGCCCGCTCCGGCCGACTCCCACCGCTGCCAGCTCTCCCAGGCGGCCGCTGGCCCGCATCCATGCGTCCAGCCCTTGCCGCGCCTGGAAAGTGGCCGCATCTTCGTCCTGCTCGCTCCGCTGCCTCGCTCCTGCGCCTCTGTGACGTCATCTGCCGGGGGAAGCATCTGCAGGAGGCGGCTTTTTCCCCGTCCATGCCACCTCGCTCTAATTTAGCGTCGGCGAGGGGCCAGTTTGTCGTGCGCTGTGTGCGGGGCAGTACCATGCCATGTACCCTGGCTCTGTGCAGCGGAAGCCGTCCTTCCTCGCATCGCCACGGCTGTTTCCTTCGTGCACGCGCTGCTGTGATCTGCCGTAGCTCCTCCTCCACTCGCTCTGAGCACGGTGGTTTCCTCCGATGATCAGCGCGGCAGCCAACTCGACCTAGGCCAGGCGGTCATCCGACAGGTTCTCGCCGTTGTAGCGGGGAATCTTGGCTCGCTGCTGGATGGATGGGACCGTCATCTCCCGGTCGATTGCCGCTCCTAATTGCTCTGGAATCGCCAGCCCGTCCTGCCCTGAAAAGGGCGGGAAACGGGGCTGGTTTGCTCTGCTCCGTCCATCGCGGCGAAGCTCTCCAGGGGCCGGCGTCTCAGCTCTACACTCCGTTCCCGGCTGAGCAATGAATCGCTCCGGCCGCTGTACCTTCGCCTGGATCCTCATCTCGCTCCATATCCCACTTCTGACACCAGTGTGACGTTTGCAAGGTTCACACAAAGACAATGGAGCAGATGGCTGTGATCAACCTGATTTATTTTTCACACACCCCAACCCCCAACCTACACTTAGTACGCAGAGCAGTGGAGGTCATTCCCACAGACCTCTGTTTACATTACGGTTACACACACATGATACATCTTGCCCTAATCCTGCTAAACACTGCTAGGTCATTATAATGCAGTTATAATGACACAGCAGTATAACCCAGAAATAACACATTTAACACACACAGTAACGTTTCAAACTGGCAAAGCATGCTGGGAAATCCCTGGCCCCCTTAAAATGGCCCCGACGTTACAATATGTTAAACCAGGGAGAGCGGATACTGTATTTAAAGTATGGAATTTAAAAGGGATTCATAAGCTTCAAGACTTATATTTGTCACGCTCAGATAACATAATGTCTTTTGAAGAACTGAGGATTAAATTCAATCTTAATAGAACACATTTTTTTTTAAATATCTTCAGCTTAGAAATTGTATTCGATCAAATCAAAATAATGCTCTCACCCGACCTACTTATTCATTTTTGGAAAAAATTTTGACGAAAGATAGTAAGAGAAAGGGTATTATTTCAGAGTTTTATAACTCATTGACACTATTCTCATGTGAAACCTCACAGAAAAGACTGAATGATTGGAAAGAAGACCTACAAATTGAAATTTCAGAGGAACAATGGGAATTGGCTTGTACAGAAGCTCAAACCAAATCAATAAATGTACATCTTAAACTGATACATTTTAAATGGTTAATGCGGATGTATGTTACACCAGTGGAATTAAATAGATATAACAAAAACATACCAGATACGTGCACAAAATGTATGGAAAGTAAAGGAACCCTATTTCACTGTTTATGGGAATGTAGAAAAATCAGAATGTTTTGGGAAGAGGTGAGGGTAACAATTGAAAAAATAATTTCAAAACAATTCACATTGAACCCTAAACTGTTTTTGTTGGGTCTGTATCCAGAAAAACATAACTTTAATATGAGTGAAAGAGCATTCATAGACCTCGGTTTGCTTAATGCCAAAAATTGTATTGCACTACTGTGGAAAAAGACTCATAGACCAGATGTGACTCAGTGGTTAAGACAGATGTTAACAAACCTTCCACTAGAAAGAATAACATATATACTGAAATCAAAGGAAAATGTGTTTGAGAATATATGGAGACCTTTCATTGATTATGTAATGAAATTAAACATAACTTCTGAAGAAGAAGGTGAATGATATGTGTGGACCTTGCAAATTCCAAGCTGGTGAATGTATATTATGTATTCTTATGTAATAGATTATCTAGGCTAAACAGAGGAGCATTGTTGTTGACTTGTTTTTGTTAATGGTTGTTGTTGTTTTTATTACATTTTGTTGTTGTTGTTGTTAGTGTTCTTTTTAATTTTTAAATTACTTCAGTGTTAGTGTCTGACTGCTTGTGCCATGTTTGTAAAAAAAGGTTCAATAAAATTATTGTGGAAAAAAAAGTAGCAAATTTATGATAGTGGCAAATTTACAAAAGTGACAGTGTGGGACACATATGTGGGTTTCATAGGCTTCATATGTATATTACTGTTGCTTCACGTCTCAGAATGAACAATAGGACTGGGTCTCCTAGAGATAACAGGGAGATGCGAAATGTGATCTTTGTGATGCAAAGAGATGGCCTTGAGGGATTTCCTGACCACCAGTGGCTTTAGGTGGAGGGGAGAAGACCTGGAGGGAGATGTATTGTGTTTTGGGATTAAAAGACAATGTGACTCTGTACTTTGATGTCCTGGGGTATAAAAAGGACAGATGTGGGGGGATGTGTCTCTTTTCTGTTTGGAGCATGTTGGAGATACGTGAATAAACCTGATTTGAGAAATACACTCAGCCTCATCCTTTCACGCTCTCCACACTGGTGACCTTAAGACGTATCATGAGCGGAAGAAATTCCCCCGAGCCGGACTCGCCAAGAACCAGCCAGGCGAACGCGGTCTCAGTCAAGCTACCAGACTTCTGGCAGGACAACCCGTGCTCCTGGTTCCACTTGGCCGAAGCTCAGTTCGCTCTCTGGGGAATAACGGCAGATGACACGAAATTCTACCACGTTATTGCCAAGCTCGACAACCGCACGGCTCGACATGTGCAGAGCCTGGTGGAGCGCCCACCGGCTGACGACAAATACGGCGGGTTGAAGGCTGCGCTCATACAGCGTTTCACTCCCTCAGTCCAGGAGAGAGCGGAGAGACTCCTAGCCCTGAACAACTTGGGAGATAGCACATCCGTCGACCTGATGGAGGACGTGCTGAGGCTGAGAGGCTCAGACGACGACGACTTCCTCTTCACCCACATTTTCCTGAGAACCCTACCGTCAGAGACGAGAGCGACCCTGGCCGGTTCACAGTTGTTAGCCCAGCGGGACTTCTGCGCGCTGGCCCAGGAGGCACAGCGGATTCTCAACGCCAGCAGACAGCGCGCGGCCACCGCAGCAGCGACAGAACTTGGCGCGACGGCCGGAGATGGCAGGGGGCCAGAGGCGGCGACAGCAGACCCACCGACAACGGCAGCGGTGAAGGCCAAACATCGTAGAGGAGACGACCTCTGTTTCTACCATCGCCGCTTTGCAGAGAGGGCACGCAGGTGTACACCACCGTGCCAGTTCAAGAGCTCGGGAAACGCCAGAGCCGGGGGTCGGTAGCAGCCGCGGCCCTCGGGGAACAGAACAAGCTGCTCTACTTGACGGACGCGCGTTCGGGGAAGCAATTCCTCGTGGACACAGGCTCCCAAGTGAGTTTAATCATGCCAACCTACGCTGACCGGCTGGCAGGCCCCGGGAGTCACGGAGCATCAGCAACGAACGGCTCGAGGATTAAGACCTTCGGTGAAAGGACTCTGTTTCTGTCCCTACACGACCGTACATTTGAGTGGACTTTTGTAATAGCTGCGGTGAGCTTCAACATGTTAGGGGCTGATTTTCTATGCTCATATGGTTTGTTGGTTGATCTTGCTAATAGGCGCCTGGTTAATGCACTTTCTTTTTACTCTATTCCCTGTGCAGCCCGAGTAACCCCGCCCACAGCACAAGCCAACGTCGCAACGGCAAGCGGTAAGTTCCACACACTCCTCACTCAGTTTCCAGCACTCACGGTTCCCACATTTTCAGCGGCCGTCGCTAAACATGGGGTGGAACATTTTATTCCTACCACCGGTCCTCCCATTTTTGCAAAAGCTCGGCGCTTGGATGCAGCTAAACTGACCATAGCGCACGAGGAGTTCGCCAACCTTGAAAAGTTGGGCATCATTAGGCGTTCAAAGAGCCCATGGGCTTCCCCGCTTCACATGGTCCCTAAAGCCGACGGCTCGTGGCGACCTTGCAGTGATTTCCGCAGGTTGAACAACGCTACAGCGCACGACCGCTACCCAATCCCGCATATCCAAGATTTTTCCGTCCATTTAGCGGGGGCGCGCGTTTTTTCCAAAATAGACTTGGTCCGCGGGTACCATCAAGTCCCAGTGCGCGCTGAGGACATACCCAAAACAGCGGTAATAACTCCGCTTGGCCTGTTCGAGTTTTTGCGCATGCCGTTTGGGCTTAAAGGCGCCGCGCAGACGTTCCAACGCATGATGGACGCAGTGTTGCGCGATCTCCCCTTCGTGTTCGTCTACCTGGATGACATCTTGGTAGCCAGCGCGTCCGAAGACGAACACGAAAATCACCTCACGGCAGTTTTCCGGAGGTTGGGAGAGCATGGGTTAATAATCAACCCAGCGAAGTGTCAGTTTGAGGTGACACAGATTGACTTTTTGGGGCACCGCGTCTCTCCAGAAGGAGCGGTTCCTCTGTCGGACAAAGTGCGCGCAGTAACAAATTTTCCCCAGCTACAAACGGTCAAAGCATTACAGGAGTTTTTGGGAATGGTGAATTTTTATAACCGTTTCCTCCCCCGCGCAGCGCAGCTCATGCAACCACTGTATGCTGCGCTTAAAAAGCAAAAACCCACAAGTAAAATCGAATGGTCTCCGGAGCGGGAGCGCGCATTCTCGGAGGTCAAAACAGCCCTGGCAAACGCTGCGTTATTAGCACACCCAGACCCAACGGCCCGCATAGTGCTCACTACTGACGCGTCGGATGTAGCCATAGGGGCGGTCGTGGAGCAGCAGGTTGCCGGGGCTTGGCAGCCGCTCGCTTTTTTCAGCAGGACTTTGCGCGATACCGAGCGAAAATACAGCGCGTTCGACAGGGAGTTGTTAGCGCTCCACTTGGCCATTCGCCACTTCCAGTTCTGGCTGGAAGGACGCCGTTTCACTGCGTTCGTCGACCACAAGCCGCTGACTTTCACGATGGCCAAGGTTTCAGAACCGTGGTCAGGCCGGCAGCAGAGGCAGCTGGCTGCAATCTCTGAGTTTACTACCGATATTCAACGCGTAGCGGGTAAACTAAATGTAGTGGCAGACTGTCTCTCGTGCGCCGTAACTACTCCAGTCCGCGTAGGAGTAGATTATGCAGCCATGGCCGCGGAGCAGGCTAGCGGCGCGGAAGTGCGCGCGGCCTCAGTCCGCGTGGGGATAGACTATGCAGCCATGGCCGCGAATCAGGTTAGCGATGCGGACGTGTGCGCTTTCCAGTCTGGACCAACAGGGTTAAGGCTGGAGAACAGGGTGCTGCAAGATGGTATGTCCCCCCTAATCTGCGATGTCTCCACGGGACGACCGCGTCCGGTGGTGCTGACCACATGGCGCCGCCGCGTTTTTGACTCGATTCATTCTCTGGCGCACCCGGGGGTGCGCGCATCGGTCAAAATGGTAGGAGAGAAATTTGTATGGCTGAGCCTGCGCAGGCAAGTTAGGGAGTGGGCGGCAGCCTGCATGCCTTGCCAACGAGCCAAAATACACAAACACACTAGAGCTCCCTTGGAGCCGTTTCACATCCCGGCTAAGAGGTTCGATCATGTGCATGTTGACCTCGTAGGCCCCCTCCCCCCGTCACAAGGGTGCACACACCTTTTGACAATGGTGGACCGCACCACGCGTTGGCCTGAAGTGGTCCCACTGGCATCAACCACAGCCGAGGAGGTGGTGCGCGCATTTTTAACTGCATGGGTAGCGCGTTTTGGAGTTCCGTCGGACATTACGTCCGACAGAGGTCCTCAATTTGTTTCCGAGCTTTGGTCAGCGATGGCCCGCAGCCTGGGGGTAACGATCCACCGCACTACCACGTAGAACCCGCAGGCTAATGGTTTATGCGAACGTTTCCATAGGTCATTGAAAGCAGCCCTCAGAGCGTCGCTTACGGATGCAAATTGGGTGGACAGGCTACCATGGGTTTTATTGGGGTTGCGTTCTGCACCTAAAGAGGATTTAAAAGCCTCCCCAGCTGAGTTAGTTTTTGCGCAGCCACTCCGGCTGCCCGGGCAGTTTCTCCCAGATAATCCTGCGCCACAGTGCTCCCCTGCTCAGCGGTTGCAGAGCGACACGGGATCAAGCACGCTTCCTGGCCCCGTTCATCACAGTTTTCCACGCGTTTTTGTGCCTAAGGCTTTAAAAAAATGCGAAGTTTGTTTTTGTCAGACATGATGCCCATCGCCCAGCCTTGCGACCACCTTATGATGGCCCATTTAGAGTGCTGGAAACAGGAGATAAGCACTTTTTGCTAGATTTGGGGGGCAGAAAGGAAATGATTGGCATAAACAGGCTCAAACCCGCTTTTGTGATGGCTGACGAAGCTGTGCAGTTGGCGAGGGCTCCTCGGTGCGGCAGACACCCTAGGGAGCTTCCCCCAGAGCTCCCACAGGGATTGACTAACAGTTCTCACCCCCAGACAGCAGCTCCTCAGCAGGATGGCGCCGCGGGAGTGGTAAAGCCCGCTTTCAGCAAGTTTGGAAGAAGATTGAAGCCCAAACAGCACGTGGACTGATGTTTGTGATTTTATCATGATATGCAGACTGTGTTATATTGTTCCATCTTAGACGTTTGGGGGGGAGTCATGTGGGACACATATGTGGGTTTCATAGGCTTCATATGTATATTACTGTTGCTTCACGTCTCAGAATGAACAATAGGACTGGGTCTCCTAGAGATAACAGGGAGATGCGAAATGTGATCTTTGTGATGCAAAGAGATGGCCTTGAGGGATTTCCTGACCACCAGTGGCTTTAGGTGGAGGGGAGAAGACCTGGAGGAAGATGTATTGTGTCTTGGGATTAAAAGACAATGTGACTCTGTGCTTTGATGTCCTGGGGTATAAAAAGGACAGATGTGGGGGGATGTGTCTCTTTTCTGTTTGGAGCATGTTGGAGATACGTGAATAAACCTGATTTGAGAAATACACTCAGCCTCATCCTTTCACGCTCTCCACAACAGTTACATTTTCATGAAAAATGTTAGTTTTATTAGCAATAATTTTCAGTTTTACAAAAAAGTTGCAAATTTTACACTTGCAAAAATTACAAGTTTATGAGAAAAAGTTGCAAATTTACAATAAAAATTTATCTGAAGAAATTGCAGTTTTACAAGAAAAAAATTATGAATAGAGTTGAAAAGGTACAAGAACACAATCTAAAAGTAATTTTAATTCTCCAAAAGAATGCTGAGGGTGAACTTGTAGCTAGGGGGCCCGTTGCATTTTTGGACTGGACTTCAGGTACAATCCTCTGATAAAGAAAGCAGAAACATGGTGTTTTCAGTGCAGTGATTTGTTAACAGGACCACACAAAAATTACAAGGTGGATTTTGCTGATGTTGTCACCAGAGGTGGCCCTTGGGCTATGGATGATTGATACCGGTAATCTAAGAGCGCATACCTCTGCCATAAGATAACTGTTAACGAAAGTGGAAAAGTGATCCAGAATCCACATCCTGGCCTGGACCGCCTCCAAAATCTCAATGACGTAGATAAAGCTAGACCGCTCATTGCCCGCTGAGAGGCGGCAAATAGGAGCTGACTTCCGGTAGTGGCAAGACGTGGTGTCAGATTCGAACGAAGTGTCTGTGAGGAAGTCCTTTACTAAAACAGTTCTATTTAGAAATCAATGACTTCCAATATCCTTAGTATTTTCAGCAATGCCTATAAATTTCTGTATTTTGTGCAAAAACTCCTGTATATTTTGAAGCCTTTGGATGCACTGAAAATTAGTAATTTGTTCACTTTGTGAAAATTATATAGAAAAGTACACTTTTGGTGAGATTTTTAAAAAGCAATGCATTTCATATCGTCAAAATGCTTTTCTTAAACAATTTTGGCACGCTATTTCTGGGAAAATAGGCTACTTCATAAGTTTCAAACATTTTGTTTTTGCCCTAAAGCTGGCATTTTATAGCAAATTGTTCATGAAATTTCATTGTGAAATATATATTTCCTACAGTACTCCTGTACTGTAGTACTGCTGGCAACAGTACCAAATCAGTTAGACACCCAGAGTCCCAGACCTGGCATGCCAGTTGGGAAGATGGCTGTGCGGGGAATCGAACCCGGGTCGCTGGCGTAGCAGCCCAGCATGCAAACCACAGCCGAAACACCAAGTCCCTGTACTACACCACCAAGTCCCTTGAGGTGAATTTTCTATCCCTCTTTACACTAAAACATAATTTGGAATTTTTGATTACTGCATGTGCTGCTTTTTAAGTCCAACTGAACAATTTGAATTGGAGAAAAATTGTTTAAAAAACAAAATTTCTTATTTGGCATTGGTTCGAATATTTTCTAGAGCCCATGAAACAGGGTAAGTGAAACACTAATGTTGCAGAAAGTATGAAATGTTTTTATTGACACAATCACTGCATCAGCATTCAGCAATCATTCTGCATGTGTCATTGTGTGGTGGTCTCTGTTTGTTGTAGCCTCATGTAGGCAGAACGTGTGAAGAGGCTAAATATGAAGGATATTGGAGGCTCTGTGTTTGCTATTATATGAGTGTGATTGTCGTAGAAAGATGCCTTGTGCTTTGTTTTTATCTTTTTCAATCAGTTGGTGTGATGAAACAACACAAAGCGTGTCATCAAACAGTTTGGAGACTTTGAAGTTAATGTGTTTTGAAAGGATCAAATAGCGCGCCACAGCTTCTTGCCACTACCGGAAGTCAGCGCCGATTTGCCATGGCGACGCTGTTGTCCGCCAACCAGTGAGCGGTCTAGCTTTATGTATGTCTATGCAAAATCTAATGAGTTCAGCTGTAGCCCAAGGGTCACATCAGCTGCAAATTTAATCAAAATCCATCTAGCACTTTTTCTGTAATCCTGTTCAGACAGAAAGACCTTGGTGGAGGTAGGTGCTCAAAGGGTGAGATGGAGGCCCCGAAAGGGAACAGCTGAAAGGAGGAGGAGAAGAAGGCGGCTTTAATTTATTTAGCTATTTTACTGGTTTTGGGGGAGAGGGAGCTATTTATTTTTCTGTTTTAAAGGCTTTGAACGCTTCTCTGTAATCAAAATAGGCCCCTCACAAATCCTGCCATAGGAAATCATGCCACACTTTTATTTTGAAATTGTGTGTGCGTCATCATAACCGAGCAGAAGTGTTTCCGGTGCGGCAGATTGAAGCCGGTTGAAAGCTTTTTTTTTTTTTTAAAAACTAGCTATGGCGCTATTATTGAACTACATGCAGCATGAACTGTGTGTGTGTTTAATTTCACATACGTTTTAAGGGTGTGGTTGTAGCTATTCCTGTTTCACCTGCTAAGCTAGCCTCGTATGCTTCCACTGCTGGCAGTCTGAGGAAGGCTCTGAATCCATGGACAGATAATGTCTGCACCTTTCCCTCTTGCTTCTTGGAGGTCAGCGGCGTTAATGTTGGGAGCCTGACGTCCTCACCTCACCATGGGTAGGTCAACTTTGTTGTTTTTCTGTCCTGCCAAGTGCTGAAGTGCGGAGCACCGGGGATCAGATAACCTTTACTATTGGAAGAGCAATTTCTAGCTAAAACCTGCATGGAACTAAAAACATAATTAAGCCCCAGATTGAGGATATAACTAAACTTCTGTCTGGTAACAGGAGAGCTCTTTCTTCTTACAAGTCTAACTTTTATCATAAAGTTTTCTTGCAAATGTACTTTTTTCCTCTTGTATATTTAATCTGGGTTTTTTGGGTGGTAAAGTTTTGAATTCCTTTTCGGAATTTTCGAGCTTTGAATTTTGTAACTTTTTTCACACTTTTTTTTATACAGTTGAAACCACAAATTTACATACACTATAAAAAGACTCTTGCTACTCTGCTAAATAATTTTTGCATTTGCTAAATAAAATTGTAGAGAACTTTTTATTACTTTCCTCAAAGTCAAAAGTTTCCATACACTGAGATTATGTCTTTCAACAATTTATGGCAGTTTTTCTTTTAAGGTGTCAGTCTGCAGTCCAAAAAAGTAGAAACAAAACCCAGTTTGCTTTTAAACCTTATGTTTTGCAATTCCATGTGAAAATTTTGTGAAGTGTCCTCAAATGGTATTCATGGTATAGCGTTATGGGGCAGCGGTGGTTCGGGAGGTAGAGCGGGTAGTCCAAGAACCAGAAGGATGACAGTTCGAGTCCCACTCTCGCAGCCATCCTGCCGTTGTGTCCCTGGGCAAGACACTTTTCCCACCGTGCCTCCAGTGTCCATGACACTGAGTATGACTATCCGGTGGTGGTCAGAGAGGCCGTTGGCGCAGATTGGCAGCCACGTTTCCGTCAGTTTGCCCCACAGCAGCCGTGGCTACAGTAGTAGCTTACCACTACTATTGTCTATCTGTGGAGTGAATGAATAATGTGTCCTTTGTAAAGCGTCTTTGAGTGTCCAGGAGTAACAAGAACAGCTCTTTAAAGCATCATATTGAGTTTGTTCCACAGTTAAACTATAGATTTGGGTAATAGGTAGCGAACAGGTCAATCAAGGTACCCGTGTAGTAATCATTATTGGCACAAATTTTATTTCATAGGGGCTACAGAGAATACATTTGCGTTTCAAGGGCGGCTGTTTCTTGTCATAATGAATTGCAATGTTTCTATTACAGTAAGTCATGACAGCTGCTGCACATAAATCATATTAATGGTATTTAACTTTAATTGGCTCCTGACTTTTTTTTTTTTTTTTAGAGGCTACCTGGAATACAATATATTTGAAAGAATTATTTTGTGGCTCCACATGTCATTTATATCTGCTATGCAACATCACAATAAGGTACTTATTCATTGCATAGCCTACTCGTGTGCAATTGGGTTTATCGATATGTGATATCACTATTATTGGCGAATAGGGAGGGAAGAAAATGGAATGGTTAAAATATCATGGAGTCGCATAACAGGAACGGCTCATTTGAAGAAGCTGACTGGTTTGTGCAGTCTGGTCATCCTGATGCATCTTAACCTGAAAATATCAAGGTAAAGATGTTGGGTCAGCTCAGTGGCGCAGTGGTTAGCACTGTGGCAGCACAGTAAGAAGGTCATGGGATTGATCCCACCCCTGACCATTGTGGGTTCGATCCCACTCCCTGACTATCGGTGACCCTAGGGTTGGGCGATAAAACAATAACGGTAATTATCGCAAAATAACTTTTCCTCAACAGAGACATAAAACATTTCCGATAGAACTTCAATAAAACTCATTCATTCCGTGTTTTGACAGACAGCATGAAAAGCCAATGAAAATAAGAATACACCTCACCGAACCAATCATGTGGCTGGAAGTCACGTTCGATTGACGCACACAACAGCGTGCGGAGGTGCATACGACCAGCATGTAGCCAGGGCTTAGCCTAGCACACCTGCTAATGTTTGCGCTAGCACAGCCATGTAGGAGATGACAGAGAACATCAATGAAAAGTCCAGTGACGGCGTTACCAAAGAAGACACCGAAACAGACGCCACCCAATGCTCAATAGACGAGGAGATTGTTGAAAAGAACAGTCCGAGGAATTGATTTAATGTGGAGATATTTTGGTTATTTAAAGTCTGACAAGAAGCATCTTTGCGTGCACTGCAAACTGTCAAGCATGTTCCCACAAAATCAGTTAACACTACAAATCTTTTTTTACCATCTGAAGCAGTGCCATCCTGTTGAGCAGGGTTGTACTAAACAGCCAACGGGACCAAATGGGACTCCTGTGACCCCAACCCCCTAGAAAACATCCAAATATTAAATGAAATCACTTTTTATGGGACACCAAATGCCCCAAAAATCAATTAAATAATTTTAATTCTAATATTTAATAACAAATAGCCATTCTTGTAGTAACTAGTGTTACACAAAATGTCCAAATAGTGCATTAAATTATACCTTGTGGAGAGAGGAATAATCAAGCCAGGCATTCACAGCAGATGAACTTTATTCACTCTCTCACATCATTCAGAATCAGAAAAAGCATTGACCTCATGCTGCAGGGTCTCTCCTTTATATTACAACACTCACTCCCCCTGCTGCCTGGGGTCTTGCATCACAATACATTCTCCCATCACAATTCCTATTGTCCCCCAGTTGCTTAATCCCCCATGTTCTTACGGCAGAGGAATTTACTGCCTCTCCCTTCCTTCCAGTCTGAGAGGAATATCACAGCATGGGTACCCCATACCCCCCCCCCCCCAAAGTCTCAGACTGAGCGTTAACGCTCACGTCCTTTCGGCTTCAGCCTCCTCCCATATCTGCTGTAACGAGGGGTCTTCGGCTCTGCGGCGCTGCTGTGCCGTTGGGGGGTTCCCACGTTCTTCAGAGTTTTTGGCACAAAAGCGCGTGGAAAACAATGGTGGGCCGGACCAGGTAGCATGCCTGTGTCTACGCTATGCCGTGAACACGGGGACAGATAGGTGTTCGGCGCGGGGTTATCTGGTAAAAATTACCCGGGGAGCCGCAGCGGCTGAGGAAAAAAACAGCTCTGCTGGGGAAGCCTCAAAATCCTCTTTTGGTGCGGAACGCAACCCTAATAGAACCCACGGCAACCGGTCCACCCAATTTGCATCCGTAAACGAAGCCCTGAGCGCGCTGCTTTCAGTGACCTATGGAAACGCTCGCATAACCCATTGGCCTGTGGGTTGTACGCGGTTGTGCGATTAATTGCGACGCCCAGGCTATGGGCCATCGCGGACCAGAGGTTGGAAACAAACTGAGGGCCCTGATCGGACGTGATGTCCGAAGGGATGCCAAAACATGCCACCCATGTTGTCAAAAAGGCGCGCGCCACGTCTGCGGACGCGGTGGAAGCTAGCGGGACTGCTTCAGGCCATTGTGTGGTGCGGTCCACCACTGTCAGGAGGTGCGTGGACCCTTGCGATGGCGGGAGGGGGCCCACGAGGTCCACGTGAACGTGGTCGAACCTCTTAGCCGGGATACGGAACGGCTCCAAAGGGGCTTTTGTGTGCCTGTGCACTTTGGCTTGTTGGCACGCCACGCAGGCTGCAGCCCACTCTTTCACCTGTTTGCGCAGACCCGGCCATACGAATTTCACTCCCACCATTTTGACTGACGCGTGCACTCCTGGGTGCGCCAGGGCGTGAACAGACTGAAAAACACAGCAGTGCCAAGCACATGGGACCACTAGGCGCGGGCGTCCTGTGGAGATGTCACAGATTAGGGGGGGCCTCCCATCTTGCAGTACTCTGCTCTCCAGCCTTAACCCTGTTGGTCCAGACTGGAGTGCGCACACGTCCGCGTCGCCAGTCTGCTCTGCGGCCGTGGCCGTGTAATCTATCCCTACGTAGACTGGGGCCACTACTGCGCGCGAAAGGCAGTCCGCCACCACATTCAGTTTACCGGCCACATGCTGAATATCGGTCGTAAACTCCGAGATCGCGGCCAGCTGCCTCTGCTGCCGGCCCGACCATGGTTCCGAAACCTTGGCCATCGCGTGCGTTAGCGGCTTGTGGTCCACGAACACAGTGAAGCTGCGCCCTTCCAGCCAGAACTGGAAGTGGCGTATGGCTAGGTGGAGAGCCAGTAACTCTCTGTCAAACGCGCTGTATTTACGCTCACTGTCACGCAAAGACCTGCCACCAGATCAACGCGAGGAAAACTAAGGAGCTGGTGGTGGACTTCCGCAGGCAAGGACAACCCCTCACAGCACCAGTAAACATACAGGGAACAGACATCGAGATGGTGACATCCTACAAGTACCTGGGTGTTCATCTGAACAATAAACTAGACTGGTCACACAATACCGACACACTCTACAAGAAGGGACAGCGCAGGCTGTTCCTACTGAGGAGACTCAGGTCTTTTGGTGTACAAGGGGCGCTGCTGAAGACATTCTACAACACGGTGGTGGCATCAGCCATCACTTTTGGAGTGGTCTGCTGGGGCAGTGGCATTACAGCAGCCGATAGGAAGAGACTGAACAAACTGATCAAGAAAGCTAGCTCTGTCCTGGGGCAGCGCCCTGACTCAGTGGAGGTGATAGGAAAGAGAAGGATGGTGGCTAAGCTGTCATCTCTGCTGGAGTCCGAGTCCCACCCTATGCAGGACATACTGAATGCACTGAGGAGTCCATTTAGCAGCAGACTACATCATCCTAGGTGCGCAACCGAGAGGTTTCGCAGGTCCTTCCTACCTATGGCAGTCAGACTGTATAACCTAAGCAGGGCTGCTCACAGAGATAGCAAAAAAACGTGATGACCTAATAGTACTGAATGCAAAAGACGCAATAGACTTACACAATGGTCCCCTCCAGTATACAACTAGGACAGTATCGGTCGCTACGGAGGGTGACAATATGTATGGGTACATATTCGTACTATGTAGGATAACTAAGTAGACTGTTATGCTGTTTATTCCATCTCGCTACAATGCTCCGCACTTTGTATATATATTTATATATTGATGTGTATGTATGTATATCCACTGCTCTTATTTAGATCTTCCGTATCTTCTTAATTATTGCTCTGAGTGTTGCTATCCCTGTGCTGTTGCAATCCTGGAATTTTCCCATTGTGGGACTAATAAAGGCTTATCTTATCTTAAAAAAAAGCGAGCGGCTGCCAAGAACCGGCGACGCGTTGCTGCACGACGGCCCCTATGGCCACGTCCGAGGCGTCGGTAGTGAGCGCTATCTGAGCCGCTGGGTTCGGGTGCGCCAACAGAGCGGCGTTTGCCAGGGCTGCTTTAACCTCAGAGAATGCCTGCTCCCACTCAGGAGTCCAGTCGACTCTGTCCACCGGTTTCCGTTTCTTGAGTGCGGCGTACAATGGCTGCATGAGCTGGGCTGCGCAGCGGGGGGAAACGGTTATAGAAGTTAACCATCCCCAAAAACTCCTGCAGCGCCCTGACCGTCTGAGGCCGGGGAAAATTCGCCACTGCGTGCATCTTGTCCGGCAAGGGTATCGCTCCCTCCGGTGAGATACGGTGCCCCAAAAAATCGATCCCTGTCATGCCGAACTGGCATTTCGCCAGGTTGATTATTAACCTGTGCTCCTCTATCCTCCGGAAAACCGTCCTGAGGTGGGTTACGTGTTCGTCCTCGGACGCGCTGGCCACCAGGATGTCATCCAGGTAGACAAACACAAACGGCAGATCGCGCAACACTGCGCGATCATCATGCGTTGGAATGTCTGCGCCACGCCTTTTAATCCGAAGGGCATGCGTAAAAACTCAAACGGACCAAACAGGGTTATTACCGCTGTTTTAGGTATGTCCTCCGTGCACACCAGGACCTGGTGGTAACCAGGGACCAGGTCTATCTTAGAAAAAATATGTGCCCCGGCGAGGTGAACGGAAAAATCCTGAATATGGGGAATTGGGTAGCGGTCGTGCGCTGTGGCGTTGTTTAATCTGCGGAAATCTCCGCATGGTCGCCACGATCCCTCGGCCTTAGGGACCATATGTAGTGGGGATGCCCATGGGCTGTTTGAGCGCCTGATGATGCCCAGCCTTTCCAAGTTGGCAAACTCCTCGTGCGCTATGGCCAGTTTAGCAGTGTCCAGGCGCCGAGGTCATGCGAAAACGGGCGGCCTGGTGGTGGTAGTAAAGTGCTCCACCCCGTGTTTAGTGATGGCTGCTGAAAACGTTGGGACCGTGAGTGCTGGGAACTGGGTGAGCAGTGTGTGGAACTTACCACCTGGAGCTGTGACGTTGGCTAGCGTTGTTGGCCCAGCTCCTTGAGCTGTGCAGGGGAGGGAATCAAAAGACATTGCATTAATCAGGCGTCTGTTAGTAACATCGACTAGTAGTCCGTGTGCACACAAAAAATCAGCGCTGAATATTGGGAAACTGCATGCCGCTATGACGAATGTCCACTCGTACGTACGGCCGTGTAGGGATACAGTCAGTGTCTTTTCACCAAAAGTCTTAACGTCGGAGCCATTTGCGGCCGTCAGCTCGGGGCCGCTAGCACCCGCTAGCTGGTCAGCGTAGGACGGCAGGATGAGGCTCTTTTGGGAGCCAGCGTCCACGAGGAACCGTCTCCCCCAGCGTGAGTCTGTCACATAGAGCAGCTTGCTTTCTTCACCGGCGGCCGCAGCTGCTACCAACTGCCGGCCTTGGTGTTTCCCGAATGCTTGAATTGGCACGGTGGCATGCATCGGCGTGCATCCTCTCCAAAACGGCGGTGGTAGTTGCAGAGCGTGTCTCTCTGGCACTTCCTGGCCCCCGCTGCCGCTACCATCGCTGGCTCCTCGCTTCCGCTGGCTGTCTCGTTGGGTTCCAATGCCACTGCATTCATTGTGAGGGCTCTGGTGGTGAGGATGATCCGATCTGCCTCCTGGGCTAGCGTACGGTAGTCATGCGCGACCAGCAATGGCAAGTTGGCAAGGACCGCTCTTGCCTCTGTTGGGAGGTTCCGGAGGAAAAGGTGGGCAAACAGAAAATGCCTGTTGTCCGTGCCCATCAACGCCAACATCTTCTCCAACAGTTCGACCGCCGACCCATCTCCAAACTCGGAGTGCGTCAGGAGCCTCTCTGCTCTAGAGTGTGTAGCGCCGGGTCAGCGTATTTGTTGCGGGCTGGGGGCTGTTGGAGCAGGCTTGCTACTTGCTGAGTCGTGCGAGCGTCCAGCACTGCGACCACATAGTAATATCTGGTGTCATCTGCCGTTATTCCCCGGAGCGCGAACTGGGCCTCGGTGTGGAGGAACTAAGACTTCGGGTCGTGTAGCCAAAAGTCTGGTAGTTTGACTGAAACAGCACACGCGTTGCTGGGGCTTCCTGTCCCGGTCATCCCCGGGGTGTTTGCCTCGTGTTCCATTATTCGTCAAGGGTCACCAGTGTGGAGAGAGGAATAATCCTGCACGTGGCAAGTGCAGGATTCCTAAGCACAAGACAACATTAGCAAATTCAACATTTTCATGTGTGGCTATGCGACAGTGGAACATGTTACCAACGGAGTTACTTGCAGTAACAGACTATCACACATTTTCACGCTTGATGAAAAAACATTTAATCTCTAAGCAAACCTGTGTCCATAATGTGCTGTGATGTAAAGATGTTAGTGTGTGATGTTGACAGTGGGACCAATAAGAGTCAGTGGTTTGATGTGAAAAATTGTTTATATGGATGGAGTTATAAAAATGTATTATTGCATGTTTTAGTTCTTATCAATGTTTTGGGTTCTTATCAATGATATTAATGTTTTTTAGTTTTTAGCAATGCTTGGTTCTAGTTTTTTAATCAATGTTTGGTTTTAGTTTTTTATCAATGCTTACTTGTAGTTTTAGCAAATGTCTGCTTTTTAATGCTAACACCAGCCTGCCCAGGGACTACAGGTGGAAATTAGCACTTGTGCTATAACCTGGTACAATGCATCTTTCCTCTTTAAGGTCAATGTATATTGTGCATGTCCCTGCATAAATAAATAAATAAATAAAAGAAAAGAGAGAAAAGAATCAAGCCAGGCATTCACAGCAGACGAACTTTATTCACTCTCTCACATCATTCAGAATCAGAAAAAGCATTGACCTCATGCTGCAGGGTCTCTCCTTTATATTACAACACTCACTCCCCCTGCTGCCTGAGGTCTTGCATCACAATACATTTTCACATCACAATTCCTATTGTCCCCCAGTTGCTTAATCCTGCTGCCTGGGGTCTTGCATCACAATACATTCTCCCATCACAATTCCTATTGTCCCCCAGTTGCTTAATCCCCCATGCTCTTCCGGCAGAGAAATTTACTGCCTCTCTGTTGATTCCAGTCTGAGATGAATATCACAGCATGGGTTCCCCATAACCTAATGGGACCAAGTGACATCAAGTCAACTAACGGACACATTTACAAATATTCCAGACCCATTGTCAGAATCAGAATCAGATTTATTGCCATTGTTCATGTGATACACAAACTAGGAATTTGTCTCGGTGCCATGCTGCAACATTAAAAACATAATGAGAAAAAGGGATAAACTAAAAAACTAAAGGACTAGAAACGTGCAATAAGTGTAGAAAAATAAGTAATAATAAGTAATAATAATAATAATACTAGTAATAATGAGTAGTACTAGTCAAGGCAGTTTTAAAAAATTAGCATGTAGCAGATAATGTGAAGTACCACATAGTGCAGTCAATAATGCAACAGAAAAACAGTGATGATTGACATGAGTCTGGTTGAGCTGCTGTACATAGTGCACGAGAGTCAAAAGTCACTTAGAGTTCAGCAGTCTGATGGCAGAGGGGAAAAAGCTGTTCATGTGCCGGGAGGTTTTAGTCCGAATGGACCGAAGCCTTCTACCTGAGGGGAGGGGGGCAAACAGCACGTGACCAGGATGTGAAGGATCGGCTATGATCCGGCCAGCACGCCTCCGGGTCCTGGAGATGTACAGGTCCTGGAGAGATGGGAGCTTGCAGCCTATCACCTTCTCAGCAGTGCACACGACGCGCTGCTGTCATTGTAATATATTCCTTGAAACTTAATTTAATAATTTTGGTGTTTTGTGTCCCGTTTGGACACGTTTGTTGTTTAATCCAAATACTAACCGGTGTTGTTTGGCTGCAACCATCCTTCTCCACACTTCACTGGGGAGACTTATAATTTCACATGGACGAGAGCTGGACTGTAACGGCTGCTACATTTGGGCATGTACTTCACTCAGCTGTCGGTAAGTTGATGAGCAGAATATTATAAAATATTTATATTTTATGTTTTATAATTATCTGAAATACAGTTGTATAATGTTCTACACAACATTTGTCAGGTTCAACTTCTGATAGAAAATAAATATTTAAAATTAATCTTGTTATACCTTGACATCTCATTTAGGAGTAAAAAGGAACCTTTAAGCTTGACAGAAATAGGGATTTGATTCATATTTCATTATTTATTTATATATATATACTGTATATATATATATATAAAATCGATCAATGTGGGAAAAATTTATTGTGACTGGAATTTTTTCATATCGCCCTGCTCTACATAGAGCCCATGTCGGTTCAATGCATTACTTATTGTTTTCTTTGAAACAGCAGTACCCCCTAACTCCAGGTCTTTCTGGAGCTCTCCACGAATGGTCTTTGGCTTTTGGATAACGCTTCTGATAATTCTGTGTAACTGGCTGTTGGACCTGCTGATGAGGAGACCGCAGGCAGTATGGGTTGGCAGTAACGTATCCAGCACCACCATCACTCTGAACACAGGGGCACACAAGGATGTGTGCTGAGCCCCCTCCCCTTCTCTCTGCTGACCCATGACTGTACACCGACACACAGCTCCAACCCCTTCATCAAGTTTGTGCATGACACAGCTGCGGTGGGTCTCATCAACAACGGAGACGTGACAAACTATAGGAGCAAGGTGAGCTGCCTGGCCATGTGGTGCGGAAACAACAATGTCTCTCTGAACATGGAGAAGATGAAGGAGATTGTTGTGGACTTAAGAGGAGCGCACACCCAGCATGCTCCCCTGACTATCAATGGTACTGCTGTGGAGCCGTTGAGCAGCTCCAAGTTCTTGGGTGTGCACATTATAGAGGACCACCAACACTGTATCACTGGTCAACGAAGCTCGGCAGCGTGTCTACTTCCTCCGCAAATTGAGAAGAGCCAAGCCCCCTGCCCCCATCATGTGTACCTTCTACAGAGGCACCATTGAGACCATCCTGACCAGCTGCATCACTGTGTGGTACGACGCCTGCACCTCATCCTGCCACAAGTCCCTCCAGTTCATAGTGAGAACCGCTGAGAAGATTGTTGGTGCCTCTCTCCCCTCCCTTTAGGCCATCTACAGCACCTGCCTTACCTGCAAAGCCCTCTGCATTGCAGATGATCACACAGCTTCTTCAGTCTGCTGCCATCTCAGGGAGGAGACAGCAGAGTCTTTGGGTCAGGACCAGCAGACTCAAGGACAACTTCATCCACCAGGCTGTCAGGAAGCTCAACTACCCCCCCCCCCCCCCACCACCACCGTCACGCACAACATCCTGAACTCTGACCCCCCCCCACCCCCCCCCCATCCTCTTCAGCAACTGAACTCTGCCATCCCCAGGTACTGGTCACTGGACTTTGTATGTGTGCATGTGTGTGGGTGTATTTTCCATTCCCATTTTTTTCCCCCTCTTTGTTTAGTCAAAGGATTTGGGTAGGATAAGTGATGGTGATTTTTAACTGGCACTCAAGGGGGCAGTGTTCAGTTGGACAGGTGTGGTAGCAGCTCAATCTCCTGGCAGGCAGGAAGAGAAAGTGTTGATTAGGAAGCCAGGTGTGTGGGCCTTTGGTTCAGCATGGCTCCTGAGGGTGTGAGCTTCAATGTGTAGATGTCCTTGGAGATTCCACTGGTATGAATAATCAGTTGTATGGTAGTAAATTGTGTTTAATATTGGTGATGTGTTCTGCAGGTTTTGTCTAATTATTTAATTGACGAATTGTTTGTAGAGAGTTTGTGTTGTGTATTTTTAGTCATTCAACTGGATAATTGGCTGTTTAGTTTTCTTAAAGGCCAAATGTCACGTAATTTTTTTTTCTAAATGACAATGAATTTAGATAAAATACACATAGCTTAAACCAAATATTCATACCGGAGACCATATCACCCACCTGTATTTACATAATTGCACAAAATACACCAGCTGGAGGCCCCACCTTGCTTGCTGGCTTGTGACAGCCAGTCCAGACCACGCCCATGTTTTTGACATCACCAGTTGTACCCTGGCTGCCCTGCCTATCCACATTCACACTTATCAACATTGGACAATCATGACGGAAAGTGACAGCGATTGTGAACAAATTAGTTTAGTTTTGTCTTTTTTTTTTTTGTCTTTTTTTTTTTGTCAGTGGTTCAGACAGTGACAGAGGCATAGAACCTTACAGGTTCGAGCTGTCCGAGACGGAATCATATGCTTTGTCTGATGACAACAGTTCCAACGATGACCAGAGAGCAGAACCAGGGAAAATGTCATTGAACTGGACATTAATTGCCTCCAGAATTGCGAAGCCGAAGGGGGTCTGTCCAGGGCGCCCCATAAATATTGATTTTTCGGAAGCCATTATTGTTACAGTGGAGGAGAGCCGCTGCTGTCAAGAAATTGACCAGATCAATATGAAAATGGAGGCGCATACCTGTCAAGGGAGACGTTTTCGCTGTATTTTGGTGCCAAGCGCAGCTGTGGGAGACGGCAGAGTGGTTTGGGACACTTTTCTGGGAAATGTTTTAAATGTAGTTCGTGTTGTTATTGTCAAATATTTTAAGGAAAATACGGGGAAAATGCAATTTTAGCAAAAACGGGCGTATTGCCATTTCTGTACGCCCAAAAGAAAAAATATACTGGAAAAAAAACTGAGTGTCTGGAGGACTCCTGTGTGTGATCACTCACAGCTGGGGCTGTCAGATCGCTCAGCGGGAGCTATTCTCACTACCACGAGAAGTGTGGAGTCACTCATTAGTTTAATTGTCTGGGCGGGCTGATCGCTCAGCGTCAGCTATTCTCACTACAATGAGAAGTCATTAGGACAATGGTTTAACACGTTGAGCTGTGCAGCGGTTGCGGAACAGACAGAGATCCCAGAGAGGTGTCCCTTGTTGCTCCGCTGTTGCTTATAGCCGCTTTTTACGGTGTTGAAGTACGGCGAAAACGTCTCACTTGACAGGTATGAAAACATTTCCCAGAGAAGTGTCCCTTATTACCCAGCTGTCCCTGATAGTCCCGTTTTAAGGTATGGGTGAAATATCCAATTTTTTCTTTCTTGTTGCTCACTTCAACCTTCCAGTCTCCATATAAACAATCAATTGAAATACCCCAAGCATCAAACTAGGGTACAATCGATTTCGTCACTTCCACCTTCTTCCCCAGGCGATTCCAGGGGCCATGTCAGGCCAAGCGCGGCAGTTTTAAATTAACGAATATTCCGTTGTTACTGAAGCATATGCACCAAGACCCGAACGGATCGGTTCCCTTTTATATCTAGTTTCAAGATATTTAAAGTACCCTGTTACGTGACATTTGGCCTTTAATCTTGATTATAATTTAGAAATATAATGTGGATGTTAGTGGGTGCAGTAGTAAAATTATATGGATGAAGTTGAGTTTAATTTGTCAAAGTAAACTGGGTTACCATTTTGGTTATGAGTGGTTCATTTCTGGCTTAGAAGCATGGGAAATCATATTTAAAATAGTATTAAAACCTTTGCTTCAATAAATAGGGTAAAGTTGTAAAAAATAGGTTAAAATATCATAGTCATGGAAGCCAAAGATGACCATGTATTTGATTTAGCTCAATGGTGGTTAAAATAAGAGTGAATTATCATGTGTGGATGAACTAATTTCATTGATATGATTGTTTTCCTTTTAAAGGTTATCAACCTACTTCTACTCCTACTCCATACTCGCTACTCCTACTCCCTATTGCCTACTTCCAACCTGATTACAGGCACTGTTTGATTAATTTCATTAATAAGAAGTAAAATAAAGAAGAAAAAAAGAGGGGAGTTGTCCAGCGTCCCCTATTGACACCTAGGCCGAGTTGAGTTTAGGCAGACATTGAAACCAAGACCCAATTAACTCGACAGTTGATAACCATGCTTGTAGCGTGGGCAAGAGAGGATAAAAGGCTTCAGACGCCCATTATTGCAAGTCCTTCGGTCCAAGATGGCAGAAGATGTACTGGGAAAGACTGTTAAACAGCTCAAGAGGGAGAGGACTACAACCAAGAGCAATTTCACCAGGCAAGCCACCCTTGGCCGGGGGATCCTGGGTTCGATCCCAGCCCCCCGACCAACAGTGTGGAGTTTGCATGTTCTCCCTGTGTCTGCGTGGGTTTACTCCGGGATTTCTCCGGTTTCCTCCTACATGCCAAAAACATGCAAGTTAGGTTAATTGGCATCAAACTGGGGATTCTAAATTGTCCTTAGGTATGACTGTGAGAGTGAATGGTTGTCTGTCTCTGTGTTGGCCCTGTGATGGACTGGCAATCTGTCCAGGGTGTACCCTGCCTCTCTCCCAAAGATGCTGGGATAGGCTCCAGCCCCCCCGCGACCCGGAAAGGATTAAGTGGAAGAAGATGGATGGAAGCCAACTTTCTCAGTAAGGGGGCTGACGACATGGTTGAAAGTGAGCTGAAAGAAGAGCTCAGCACACTCACCAGTTACTTCAGGAAAGTCCTCGAAGCAAATGAGGATTACAGGATGGGGCTCTTGGCTGAGGCTACAAAAGAAGAAGAGGAAAAAGTTGCAATTCTCGGGGAGGCCCTAGAGAATGACATTGAGAAGACTGCAACTGAGGCAGAGGCAAGATTCAAAGAATTGAGAGATAGTCCAAGTGAACCTGTGGGCAAGATATGTACAAACTCACCACTGCAATCCTTGAAGCAGAAAAAATTAATAAAGAAAATTAATAAGAAATAAAATAAAGAAGAAAAGAGTGGAGTTGTCCAGCGTCCTCTATTGACACCTAGGCCGAGTTGAGTTTAGGCAGATGTTGAAGCCAAGACCCAATTAACTCAACACATGCACACACACTGACCTCAGGGCTGCACCAGTCACTTTATGCAGCAATGGACTGCTCTCTTTGGACTACATGCGACTTTAACCCTTTGTGTGCCCTGATATGTGCTTTAAGTTACTACATGCTGTTTTGATTTTTAGCGTATTTATTTTGCACACTTAGTATTTTTAATTAGCTTCTGGGCGGGGGTTGGTTTTCTTGCACTGGTGTTTGATGTTTAATGTTTGGTGTTAGATGTTATACTTTATATTCATATTTCCTACTTAGTGTTTACCTTGCTGCACTGTGGGTCTCAGTAACATAATTTCAGTTCTCTGTATATGCTGTACATATGGAAGAATTGACAATAAAGTTGACCTTCACTTGACTTCTTTTGACTTCTGTCAGAAATCTTGTGAGAAGCTCCTGGTCATTCCGGTTTATGGTAAAATGTTCTTTCTACTCTCAAATGATGGCTCCAACAGTGCTCACTGGAACATTCAGCAGTTTAGAAATGTGCCTTTAACCAATGCCATCATTATGTTTTGTAACAATAAGGTCACAAAGGTCTAGAGAGAGCTCTTTGCTTCGACCCATCATGAGTTCTTTGTGGTGTGACAATCTGATATTCACAGACCTTTTTTAAGGCTATCTAGTCAGGACTTAACCAGCTGAAATTAATTTGCACTGATGGGGGATGGGATGGCTTCCTAAATTATGATGGATCTCAGCTGGTTTCTTGGCTTTCTATGCCTTTTTGCACCTCTTTTTTTTTTCTTCATGTGTTCAGTACTTATTCCATGTGTCATTCCACTTTATTAGATATAACTTGTTTTGTGAACACACTTGCCTTGATTTCTTTATATGTATGGATTACTTTGGTTGTTGCTGATAAAAATCTCAGGTCAGTGGCTCCGTCAGAAATGTTAAATGAGAAAAATGTTGACGCGGTCAATACTTATTTTTGCCACTGTTAATTGTTTTCAAAATTTAAGATTTTTCTTGTAACTTCTCATTTTTCTTGTACATTTGAGACCCTTTCCTACATAAGTCTGCCATACTTTTTCCCTATAAATTTGACTTTTTTTTCTAGTGAACTTACTTTTTTTCCCCAGAAATGTGCCACTTTTACTATAAAATTACAACTTTCTCCCAATGAATGTTTTTTCCCCCTTGTAAATTTGTCATGTTCTCATAATTTTTCTTTACATTTACATTTTCCTCATAAGTTAACTTTTTTTTTTTTTAATAAATGGACTTTGGCTGACTCAGGGGTCAAATTGTGACTTTCATCTAAAATTACTACTTTTTACCCACAAATTTGCAACTTTTTGCTATTAAATTTGGAACTTTAGTCTCATTGGATTTTGATCTTAAATGTGTTAATCCAAGAAAATGAATATAATGAATACAGTGCATCTGGAAAGTATTTACAGCACTTAATTTTCCACATTTTATATTACAGCCTTATTCTATTATGGATTAAATTCCTTTTTTTCCCCTTAAAATTCTACACACAATACCCCATAATGACACTGAAAGTTTTGAGATTTTTGCAAATTTATTAAAAATAAAAAAAACTGAGAATCAATGTCCATAAGTATTCACAGCCTTTTCTCAATACTTTGTTGATGCACCTTTGACAGCAATTACAGCCTCAAGTCTTTTTGAATATGATGCCACAAGCTTGGCACACCTATCTTTGGGCAGTTTGGCCCATTCCTCGTTGCAGCATCTCTCATGCTCCATCAGGTTGGATGGGAAGCATTGCTACACAGCCATTTTCAGATCTCTCCAGAGGTGTTCGATTGGATTCAAGTCTGGTCTCTGGCTGGGCCACTCAAGGACATTCAGAGTTGTCCTGAAGCCACTCCTTTGATATCTTGGTTGTGTGCTTAGGGTCGTTGTCCTGCTGAAAGATGAACCGTCACCCCAGTCTGAGGTCAAGAGTGCTCTGGAGCAGGTTTTCATCCAGGATGTCTCTGTACATTGCTGCATTCATCTTTCCCTCTATCTTGACTAGTCTCCCAGTTCCTGCCGCTGAAAAACATTCCCACAGCATGATGCTGTCACCAATATTGGTGTGGTTATGATTGGTGCCTGGTTTTCTCCAAACATGACACCGCTCATTCACACCAAGGAGTTAAATCTTTGTCTCATCAGACCAGAGAATTTTGTTTCTCATGGTCAGAGTCCTTCAGGTGCCTTTTGGCAAACTCCAGGTGTGCTGCCAGGTGCCTTTTACTAAGGAGTGGCTTCTGTCTGGACACTCTACCATACAGGCCTGATTGGTGGATTGCTGCAGAGATGGTCGTCCTTCTGGAAGGTTCTCCTCTCTCTACAGAGGAACGTTGGAGCTCTGTCAGAGTGACCATCGGGTTCTTGGCCACCTCCCTGACTAAGGCCCTTCTCCCCTGATTGCTCAGTTTAGACGGCCGGCCAGCTCTAGGAAGAGTCCTGGTGGTTCTGATCTTCTTCCATTTATGGATGATGGAGGCCACTGTGCTCATTGGGACCTTCAAAGCAGCACAAATTTTTCTGTACCCTTTCCCAGATTTGTGCCTCGAGACAACCCTGTCTCGGAGGTCTACAGACAATTCCTTTCAGTTCATGCTTGGTTTGTGCTCTGACATGCACTGTCAACTGTGGGACCTTGTATAGACAGGTGTGTGCTTTTCCAAATCATGTCCAATCAACTGAATTTACCACGGGTGGACTCCAATTAAGCTGTAGAAACATCTGAGATGATCAGTGGAAACAGGATGCACCTGAGCTCAATTCTGAGCTTCATGACAAAGGCTGTGAATACTTATGTACATGTGACTTCCTATTTTTTTATTTTTAATAAATTTGCAAAAATCTCAATTTTTTTTTACGTTGTCATTACGGGGTGTTTGTATAATTTTGAGGAAAAAATGAATTTAATCCCTTTTGGAATAAGGCTGTAACATAAAATGTGGAAAAAGTGAAGTGCTGTGAATACTTTTTGGATGCACTGTACTTCAAATGGGATGCTGATCAAAGGTGTCCACCTTTTGCAAGACAACGCCCCGGTTCACAACTTGCATGTTGCCCAGACAGAAGCACAGTCCTGCAGCTATGAAATCCTTCCCATACCCCTTACTTTCCTGACCTGGCACAATGTGGCTTCCTCCTCTTTCCAACCACAAATTCATTTTTGAAGGGCAAACGCCTCCAAGGTAATGAAATGCTGATTTCCAAGGTCAAGTTGGGGCTTCTGGAGGTGAGGTCTCCACAGCTGCATAAAGCAGTGGGGGAAAAATGTGACGCAGGAGTGCAGAAATATAGGCATAGTTTCATTCATGAATTCATTGAAACAATTTTGAGACTGTTGCCATGGGTATCACAGAATAAGGCAAGTATCCTTCTGTTTGTCCCATAAGTAATGTCAGAAGTAATTATAATATTGAACTGTTTGCACCAAGTAATAACTTTGAGCTCAGTCTAAATATGGCAAGGCAAATTTATTTGTATAGCACATTTTGTGTACAAGACAATTCAAAGTGCTTTATAAAATAAAAACAAAGCACTACAGCAAGTTGCAAAAAGAATACATAAGAATTTTTTTTGTCACTTAGATTTTTATTAGTTTTTCAGCTTAAATCATCCATACACACAAAAAAATATGTATATAAAAGAAAAACCTGTAACATCAACATCAACAAAAAAATCAATAACATCCACTGCTTGAGTCTGACATTAGCTCTTGTTCCTCCCCATAGTCCACATTATTTCTTTGAAGTCCAGTTATTTTTCGCCATTTCGGGATTTGTAGATTGTCCATTTTTCCCACTTTTCATCAAATTCTGCTTCTTGTATTCGTAGTTTGTGTTAGTTTTTCCATTATGTAAATGTCGTCTATAATAGCCCAATATTGGTCCTTTGTAGGTGATTCTTTCTTCAACCAATTCCTTGTTATGGCTTTTTTACTCACTACTAACAATACTTTGACAAGATATCTATCACTCCCCAAGATATTTGCCTCTGTTAGATCACAAAGATAAAGTATCTTACAGGTCATAGGGATCTTGTATCCTATTATCCTCTGTAACATTTCACTTATTTCCCGTGTGATCCACATCGTATTCTCCACATTCTCTCCAACATTTCTGAGGTTGGTTGAGTTGTTTATTTTTCATCTTTGGTGTGATAAAGTAACACACTAAGTTTTTCCAGGCAAATTCCCTCCAAATCCACGAACTGGTGGATGAGTGGTGAGTCTTGCTCATATTTTGCCATTCATCTTCTGTGAGTTCTATGCCAGTTTTTTTCTCCCACTTCTTTTTTGTATACTTGGTTGTATGTTTATTATTTAGGTTTAATGCCTTATACATCGATGATATAAATTTCTTTTCGTTTTCTTTATATGCTTTAATTATGACTTTTATCACATCATTCACTTCCTTGGAGGGATCCACCCGGATTACTTTTGTGTAGTAGTCTCTTAGTTGGAGATATCTGAAAAAATCAGAAATCCCCAATTCATATTTTTCTTTTAAATTCTGACAACTCTCCAACTTTCCTTTCTTTTCTCGAACACACCAAGCTGTGGCTCCTTTTTCTGTCCATCTTTTAAATCTCTGGTCGTATTGATTTGGTTTAAAATTTTTATCACATCCTACCCAATTCAGAATTTTTATGTCTTCCTTAATCTTGTATCTTTTTAAGATTTTAAACCATATGTCTAATGCATGCTCACTGATTGAATCCATTTCATGTTTGAATTTCTTAAGTCTTTATCTCCAATCAGTTTGAATCGGAATATTTGATATTACTTTTTCTATATCTTTCTGTTTTGCTACAAAATTTGGATTGCACCAACAGTACAACGGTCTTAATTGAGCAGCATAAAAATATTCCTTTAATTTTGGTAATGCCATTCCGCCTAGGTCTTTGGAAAGCTGGAGAGTTTGATATCTCGCTCTGGGTCGTTTACCTCCCCAAATGAACCTGGATATTGTTTTGTCCCACTTTATAAATTGGTCTGGAGGGATCTCTACTGGTAACGATTGGAACAGATAGAGAAATCTGGGTAGTATATTCATTTTAACGATTTCGATTTTTGAATTGAAGTCCAGTGGTAGGGTTGCCAATCTTTCTATATTGTTCTGTATATCTTGATATACCTTTTCATAATTTATATTGAATAGTTGAGAGAGGTCTTTTGTTAATGTTACTCCCAAGTATTTAATTTGCCTCATACTCCAGTTAAGTTTATAAGATTTCTGAATTGTTATTGAGGGTGTATAATTAATTGTAAGTATCTGAGTTTTAGAAATATTTTATATCCTGATAAATGGCCATATGTTTCAAGGAGCTTCATCGCTATGGGAAGTGTTGTTTGAGGAAGACCATTGCATCATCCGCAAAAAGTCCAATTTTATGTTCTGTTCTTTTGATTGTGACACCTTTAAGTTTCTCATTTTGTCGAACTGCTTGGGCCAGTGGTTCAATATAAATGGCAGAGAGAGCTGGTGATGTGCAGCATCCTTGTCTTGTGGACCTTTGCAGATGTATTTTACCTATGATCTTTGATGTCATAGGGAGTCCTATGATTGAGTGATGGCTGCCTTTGATCTTTGATGATGTCATAGTGAGTTCTATGATCTTTGATGGCATAGTAAGTCCTATGATGCCTGCATTTGATCTTTGATGATGTCATAGCGAGTCCTATGATCGTGAGTGATGCCTGCGTTTGATCTTTGACATAACTAGTCCTATGATCGTGAGTGATGCCTGCCTTAGATCTTTGAAGCTTGAACCAGATCTAAAAGGGACAGCAGAGGTGCAGCATGAATCCAGCTTGAAATAGTGATGTTTGAAGAGTGATGAGTGTTATAGACATCATGTAGACATGGAAATCTCACTGTTTGAAGAAGATATAGAGTGAAGAAGAGGTTGTCAACTGAATAATTCTGACTTTTGATACACAGAGTGATGTTTTCTGAGTGAAGTACGTGACTGTAAGGGCTACAGCTCCTGAATCAGAATCAGAATCAGGTTTATTGCCATTGTTC
Source organism: Pholidichthys leucotaenia (assembly GCA_020510985.1). Taxonomy (NCBI): domain Eukaryota; kingdom Metazoa; phylum Chordata; class Actinopteri; order Cichliformes; family Pholidichthyidae; genus Pholidichthys; species Pholidichthys leucotaenia. Next base: position 283,662,110 of record CM035848.1, on the reverse strand, counting down.
ATGTAGTACACAAACTAGGAATTTGTCTCGGTACAATGCTGCAACATTAAACATGATAAGATAAGAGAAATAAACTATACATGTAATAAAGTGTAGGATAAGATTAAGTGATACTGGTCAACAGTTAAAATATATATTAGCCAGCAGCAGATACTGTGGAGAACTATATAGTGCAGTCGGTAATGCAGGAAGAAAACAGTGATGATTGACATGAGTCTGGTTGAGCTGCTGTACATGGTGCACGAGAGTCACTTAGTGTTCAGCAGTCTAATGGCAGAGGGGAAGAAGCTGTTCATGTGACGGGAGGTTTTAGTCTGGATGGACCGAAGTCTTCTACCAGAGGGGAGGGGGGCAAACAGTACATGACCAGGGTGTGAGGGATCGGCTATGATCCGGCCAGCACGCCTCCGGGTCCTGGAGATGTACAGATCCTGGAGAGATGGGAGCTTGCAGCCGATCACCTTCTCAGCAGTGCGCACGACGCGCTGCAGCCTTAGTCTGTCCCTGGCAGTGGCTCCTGCGTACCACACGGTTATGGAGGTGGTGAGGATGGACTCGATGATGGCTGTGTAGAACTGCACTAACATCTTGGTGGGTAGCTTGAGCTTCCTCAGCTGCCGCAGGAAGAACATCCTCTGCTGGGCCTTTTTGATGAGTGAGCTGATGGTCAGCTCCCATTTGAGGTCCCTGGTGATGGTAGTGCCTAGGAAGCGGAAGGAATCAGCAGTGGTGATGGGAGAGCCTGAGAGGGTGAGGGGGGGCAGAGGAGTAGTGACTTTCCTGAAGTCTACAATCATCTCCACTGTCTTCAGAGCGTTCAGCTGCAGGTTGTTATTGCTGCACCAGGACGCCAGCTGGGCCACCTCTCTCCTGTAGGCGGACTCGTCGCCGTTGGAGATGAGCGCGATGAGGGTGGTGTCGTCCGCAAACTTGATCAACTTGACAGACTGGTGGCTGGAGGTGCAGGAGTTGGTGTAAAGGGAGAAGAGTAGGGGGGAAAGTACACAGCCCTGGGGTGATCCGGTGCTGATGCTAGTATAGTCTGAGACAGTCTTTCCCAGCCGCACATGCTGCCTCCGGTCCGTCAGGAAGTCGATGATCCACCTGCAGAGGGAGTCAGGCACGTTGAGCAGGGACAGCTTGTCCCGGAGCAGAGCGGGGCGGATGGTGTTGAATGCGGAGCTGAAGTCCACAAACAGGATCCTGGCGTAGGTTCCCAGGGAGTCCAGGTGCTGCAGGATGGAGTGGAGGGCCAGGTTGACTGCATCGTCTACAGACCTGTTGGCTCGGTAGGCAAACTGCAGCGGGTCCAGGAGAGGGGTGGTGATGGACTTGAGGTGGGACAGGACCAGGCGCTGAAAGGACTTCATGACTACAGAGGTGAGCGCTACAGGTCTGTAGTCATTAAGTCCAGTGATCCGTGGCTTCTTGGGGACAGGGATGATGGTGGAGGATTTGAGGCAGGACGGCACGTGGCATAACTTAAGGGAGGTGTTAAAAATGTCTGTGAATACAGGAGCCAGCTGTTTTGCACAGAGTCTCAGGGTGGAGGGAGACACGCCGTCTGGGCCGGGGGCCTTGCGCGGGTTCAGTCTGGAGAACTGTTTGAGCACATCCTGCTCACTGATGATAAGGGGAGGGGGGGAGGTGGGGGGGGTGCCTTAAATGAAGTAGGGAATGTGGAGGCTGTGGAGCTGGAGGGAGGGGGGGAGTTGGACACAGATGACGAGGTGTCAAAACGGGCATAGTGTTGGGACAGTCTCTGACAAAGGGCTTTGTCATCCTGACCTTTAGGAGCCTGAGGCCGATAGTTGGTGATCTGCCTCAGTCCTCTCCACACGGAAGCCGAATCATTAGCAGTGAACTGCTGCTGGAGTCTCTCTGAGTACACAGATTTAGCCCTCTTCAGCTCTCTGTTAAACCGGTATTTAACCTCCCTGTAGCAGTCCCTGTCTCCACTTTTCAGCGCTGCTTCCTTCTCCTTCCTGATCTGTCTGAGCTTAGCTGTGAACCAGGGTTTGTCATTAGAGTAACTCACCCTGGTGCGTGATGGAAGAATGTTCTCTTCACAAAAGACCAGATAGTGATGAGTACGTCAGTACAAGTGAAGTACGTGGCGGTAATGCACCTCTAAGCTGGCTGCCAACCGCCAATCAAATCTAAGAGAAGAAGATGATGATGTCCTATGATCGTGAGTGATGCCTGCCTTTGACCACACAGATTTTCTTGATATACTATGGTGTCTATATGACATCATATAGACATCATTTAGAGATCATAGGCACCCCATAGGCGATCCTATGATCTTTTAGCGAGTCCTATGGTCGTGACAGACAGACACAGAGATTTCTTGAATTATATATGGAGTGATTATTATTCTGCCTAAACTATCGCACTTTTGACCCTCTAAACGTTAACCAAAATGCATTTTTTTCACACACACCTCAGACTTGGTGAAAAATTTTGTAAACTGGAAAAAATACTGTATGTGCCCCATGCTGAAAATTTATCCAGTGTATGGTTGATATGTCCCGCATTCGTGGTGCAAAGGTTCTAGGGCACAGGTGTCAAACTCATTCCATGGAGGGCCAAGACCCTGCAGGTTTTACCTCCACCCAGTGTCTTCAACAGGTGATTTCACTGAATTTCTTCCCACTGATTGCTGATCAGTGAAAACACCTGCTGAAGACACTGGGTAGAAGCAAAACATGCAGGGTCTTGGCTCTCCATGGAATGAGTTTGACACCCCTGCTCTAGGGCCTTCCTCCCCCATGTTTTTTTTTTTTTTTTTTTTTTAACCTTTGGTACAAAAAAAAGGTGGATTCAATCAGCTGATCACTGGAACCACATGATAAGTCTGTGGGAAAAAGCATATACCATGCATTATCTTTTTTTTTTACTTTATTGAAAATAACTTTTTTTTATTACCATTAGTTAGCGTGAATTGTATATATATAGTTGTATATAGTTGAATTGTATATCAAGGATTCAGTGTACCCCGCCCGGTATGGGGTTACCGGGGCCCCACCCTGGAGCCAGGCCTGGGGGAGGGGCTCGAAGGCTAGCGTCTGGTGGCCGGGTTTCCACCCATGGGACCCGGCCGGGCTCAGCCCGAAGGAGTTACATGGGTCCGCCCTCCAGTAGGTTCACCACCTGCAGGAGGGATCATGGAAGTCCGGTGCTATGTGGATTAGGTGGCAGTCAAAGGCGGAGACCTTGGCGGACTGATCCCAAGCTTTCTAAACTGGCTTTTGGTACGTGGAATGTCACCTCTCTGGTGGGGAAGGAGCCTGAGCTGGTGTACGAGATTGAGCGATACCGGCTAGATATAGTCGGCCTCACCTCAACACACAGCTCCGGTTCCGGAACCAGTCTCCTGGAGAGGGGCTGGAGCTTGGCCTTTTCTGGAGTTGCCCCGGGCGAGAGGCGACGAGCAGGGGTAGGTATTCTTGTATCGCCCCACCTTGCTGCCTCTATATTGGAGTTTTCCCCGGTGGACGAAAGGGTTGCTTCCCTGCGCCTTCGGGTTGGGAAACGGGTCCTGACCATCATTTGTGCCTATGCACCAAATGATGTTTCAGAGTACCCACCCTTTTTGGAGTCTGTGACTGGGGTGCTGGAGGGTGCTCCTCCTGGAGACTCCATTGTCCTACTGGGGGACTTCAATGCGCACGTGGGCAACGACAGTGAAACCTGGAGGGGGGTGATTGGGAGGAACGGCCTGCCCGATCTGAACCCGAGTGGTGTTCAGTTATTGGACTTTTGTGCTAACCACAGTCTGTCCATAACAAACACCATGTTCAAGCATAAGGGTGTCCATATGTGCACCTGGCACCAGGACACCCTAGGCCGCAGGTCGATGATCGATTTTGTTATCGTATCATCAGACCTGCGACCGTATGTCTTGGACACCCGAGTAAAGAGAGGTGCAGAGCTGTCAACTGATCACCACCTGGTGGTGAGTTGGATCCGATGGCAGGGGAGGAAGCCATTCAGACCTGGTAGACCCAAACGTATAGTGAGGGTGTGCTGGGAGCGTCTGGCTGAGGCCCCTGTCCGGGAGGTCTTCAACTTCCACCTCCGGAAGAACTTCAACCACATTCCGAGGGAGTCTGGAGACATGGAGTCTGAATGGGCCATGTTCTCCACCTCTGTTGTCGAAGCGGCGGCCCAGAGCTGCGGCCGCAAGGTGGTCGGTGCATCTCGTGGTGGCAACCCCCGAACCAAGTGGTGGACACCAGTGGTGAGGGGGGCCATTAAGCTGAAGGAGGAGTCCTATCAAGCTTGGTTGGCTTGTGGGACTCCCGAAGCAGCTGAGGTGTACCGGCAGGCCAAGCGGAGTGCAGCTCGGGTGGTTGCTGAAGCAAAAACCCGGGTATGGGAGGAGTTCGGTGAGGCCATGGAACAAGACTTTCGGTCGGCTTCAAAGAGATTCTGGCAAACTGTTCGGCGGCTCAGGAGGGGAAAGCAGCTCCCCGTCCACACTGTGTATGGTGCGGATGGGACACTGTTGACTTCAACTGGGGATATCGTCGGGCGGTGGAAGGAATACTTCGAGGATCTCCTCAATCCCACTGATACGCCTTCCACAGAGGAAGCAGAGTTTGGGGACAAGGGGGTTGACTCGCCTATCACAGGGGCTGAGGTCGCCAAGGTGGTTAAAAATCTCCTTGGTGGCCAGGCCCCAGGGGTGGACGAGATTCGCCCCGAGTACCTCAAGGCCCTGGATGTTGTTGGGTTGTCATGGTTGACACGCCTCTGCAACATTGCGTGGAGGTCGGGGGCAGTGCCTTTGGCATGGCAAACCGGGGTGGTGGTTCCTCTCTTCAAAAAAGGGGACCGGAGGGTGTGCTCCAACTTTAGAGGGATCACACTCCTCAGCCTCCCTGGGAAGGTCTATGCCAAGGTACTGGAGAGGAGAGTCCGGCCGTTGGTCGAACCTCGGATTCAGGAGGAGCAATGTGGTTTTCGTCCTGGCCGTGGCACATCGGACCAGCTCTTTACCCTCTCGAGAATTCTTGAGGGTTCGTGGGAGTTTGCCCAACCAGTTTACATGTGTTTTGTGGACTTGGAGAAGGCATTTGACCGCGTCCCTCTTGGATTTTTGTGGGGGGTGCTTCAGGAGTATGGGGTATCGGGCTTGTTGTTACGAGCTATTCGGTCTCTGTACGACCGTTGTGAGAGTTTAGTTCGTATCGCCAACACTCGGTCGGAGTCATTCCCAGTGAGAGTTGGACTCCGCCAGGGCTGCCCTTTGTCACCGGTCCTGTTCATAATTTTTATGGACAGGATTTCTAGGCGCAGCCAGGGAATGGAGGGTGTCATGCTTGGTGACCACAGGATCTCATCTCTGTTGTTTGCAGATGATGTTGTCCTGTTGGCTTCATCCAGCAATGACCTACAGCTCTTGCTGGGACGGTTTGCCGCTGAGTGTGAAGCGGCTGGGATGAGAATCAGCACCTCCAAGTCCGAGTCCATGGTCCTCAGCCGGAAAAAGGTGGATTGTCCTCTCCGGGTTGGGGACAGGCTCCTGCCCCAAGTGGAGGAGTTTAAGTATCTTGGGGTCTTGTTCACGAGTGAGGGGAAAATGGAGCGAGAGATCGACAGACGGATTGGAGCAGCATCTGCAGTGATGCGGACGTTGTACCGGTCTGTTGTGGTGAAGAGGGAGCTTAGTTCTAAGGCAAAGCTGTCAATTTACCAGTCAATCTACGTTCCTACTCTCACCTATGGTCACGAGCTTTGGGTCATGACCGAAAGAACGAGATCGCGGATACAAGCGGCTGAAATGAGGTTTCTCCGTAGGATTGCTGGACTCACCCTCAGAGATAGGGTGAGGAGCTCAGTCATCCGGGAGAGGCTCAGAGTAGAACCGCTGCTCCTCCACATTGAAAGGAGTCAGTTGAGGTGGTATGGGCATCTGATTAGGATGCCTTCTGGACGCCTCCCACTTGAGGTGTTTCAGGCACGTCCCACTGGGAGGAGACCCCGGGGCAGACCCAGGACTCGGTGGAGAGACTATGTCTCCCAGCTAGTCTGGGAACGCCTTGGTATCCCCTCTGAAGAGCTGGAGCAGGTGGCTGGGGAGAGGGAAGTCTGGGCTTCTCTGCTTGAACTGCTGCCTCCGCGACCCGGACCTCCGGAAAAGTGGTAGAAGATGGATGGATGGATAGTTAGCGTGCTTTTGAGCCGGTCGTGCCTGGCTGCGTAAGCTGTGTTTGAAAGTGGAATACAGAGGTATAGCCTATATATAGGCAATCACTAGGGTGACCAGGTGTCCCTCTTTGCATTTTGACCTGGTTTTGGTTGTCCCACAGCCTCGAATTTTCAAAGGCTGTGCAGACACTTTACATACAAGATGTAAAAACAGTAGCTGTGAGGAAAGTAGGGCAGGTTGTCATTCCAGTGCCTGTGACTGATGTCAAACTGTGCCGCACCTCGCACCGTATCAATCCTGCCCCCCACGGAGAAAGTTTGGAGGGAGAGCAATAACTTGAGCTATGCCAGTGTCGCTCTAATATGGAAACAACGTCAAAAAAGAGAAACTGCAGCTTCAGCCAAGAATGGGAAACTATCCACAGATGGGTGAACCCAGTGGAAGGCAGTTATGCCAGACTAATTTTTCAATCGTTCATGGGGGCGAGTATGATGTGAAGCGACACAGGACATGTGTTGCTCACAGAAAAAGAGGTGCACAGAGGGAGGCATGCCAGATATGTTTCTGCTGAAACATAAAGATGATGATTCCCGGGCAGATAAGGTAACAGCTGCTGAACTAACCTGCATTTCCCACACTGTACAGCATTCCTTTCAAACCAGACTCATTTTGAGCTGTTAGCCTGTTTTACTGATGTTCTTTGTTTGTGCAAAAACACTAATTAGTTTGGACTGCATAAGCCTGTCTTGTTTTGAATGAAACTTTATGCAGAGTTGTAGTAGAAAGGGAATCTTGTTCAGTTTAGTCATTCACTGTTAAATAGAAGCGGTACTGTACTTGGAACATCCTTGAATGAAAAAATAATCCATGAGTGCAATTACTCTGTTGATGAGAGTTAATAAAGATGGAGATAGCATTTGCATAGCTGATGCATTTTTTTGAAATCCAGGTAAATCAAAATTTGATACCACCTTGAGAGCTGATGACGTGTCCCACACTGTCCCACTCACACACGATCTTTGTCCCACATTTGATTGATTGGGACCTGGTCACCTTAAATCACACGTTAGACCTTGACAAACATGAAAGGGACTAAACTGAGATTTATTTGATTGTGTGAGTATTAATTACGGAATAACTGAAAATGAACGGGACATCCAATATTAGCCACTGTTTAAGAACTGCTTGTTTATTTTTTTTTATCAGATCACTTATTTGTGTGATCTTTTATGAATTATTGAGCGTTTTTGTGTGCAGTTGATCTGGGTGTTCTGCTCCACAATTATTAACTTTTAATAACTATGCGAGCACACCGAAAGGAGCCCCATCGTGCCCGTAGAAAGCAAGTGTTCCTGTCTGAAACAGGTATCCCAGTCAGGCTGCAAAGGGACTCCCGTGTACCGCTGACTGGGGCAGGCTGGGCATGCCTCTCCGCAAACGATTGTGGAGCGGCCGGTCGGACACCGGTGGGAGAAGCAGCAGCTGAACCGGTGGATCACAGTGTTTTGCAGGGAGCCAAGCTCACCCTGCCTCTTTAATGGGAGTCTCGGTTGTTGCTTTACCCGTGGTCCCAGCAGTTCAGCTACTGCTCCACCCCCCCATGCTGAATTATCCGTTAGACCTATGCAATCACAGCAACTTTATGGTGTAATTTTTTTAAGCATTAAATCATAAGTATTATCTTTTTCTAGTCAAATTTGTCACGTTTCGCTTCCTTGTTTTGCACATGGAGCTTACCATGGTGAAAGCAGTTCAGCTGCTGCCCCCCCTTCCTCCAGCCATGCCGAATTATCCATTAGATCTATGCAATAATAATAATTAATCTTTATTTCAGACACACAAGTGGGTCCATATAAAATAAGAAGGGGTAGGGGCATCAGGCAAACAAAAAAACCCCCAAAACAACATAACAGTCTTTGAAAATTCTTGTAGAGGCTGTTGTGCCAGCGTCTTCTGAGAGCAGAGGTGTATCTGAGACTGCTCTTCCTCGGGCTTATCAGGGTCTGTGTGATGCTGTTTTCCGAGTTACATCCAAACAACACATAAAATTGTACATAAGTTTCCTCAGTAATGCCTTACATGTAGGAATACCACATGTCACAAAGAGCTGACTGGCACTGTGCCATCTGGGCACCTGAAGCGGCAGATCATCCATATATACATTAAACAGAATAGGGGACAAAATTCCACCTTGGCGTACACCGTTGCTTACATGAAAGGGAGCTGATAGAATGTTCCCCCATTTTACACACATGGTCTGATTCCCATACCAGAAAACCAGAATTCTAATTAAATACTCGGGAACACCTAAGGAATATTTTCATAAATAGTTTGTTATGATTAATTCTATCAAATGCTTTGGATGCATCTGTTATGTCTGTAATTGAGGGTGAATGATGAGACTTAAGGTGGAACTGAATAAGACTTTATTATAGACTCATGGATAATACAGAAGCGCTCCCGCTAGGCTGAGAGGTGGTTAAAGAGACCGTCCCCCTTCCTCACAGCCCTCTTATACCCCGGGTGGCGGCGGAACTGGAAGGTGAAGCCACCACCCGTGTCACACAGTAGTAAGTCCTAAGAACAACACTACATTCCCCCCCACTTCAAAAGGTCCAAAACACACATACAATCGAGACCCTCCCCAATTAAAACCCAATTCATGCACAAAAAGTGAACAGAAATATCAGGACCTACCACATCCATACAAAACAACTAAGGCTAGGGGGAGACAGGTGGACTACCGTCCCACCCCCACACGGCTAGATGGATTATTCTGCCGTCTCTGCTAAAATATAGTCCTTTAAACATAAAATTGCCGTGTTCCTAAAATAAATAACATAAAACAATCCCCATAACAGAACATGTATACAAACTAGCAAATCCCATAAACAACTTGGCTAATTCTCATTTCAACATCATGTATACTATAACCCAGACAATTTACATACTAACATCATGTATTGAACACATTGCCCCCAACCATCAGTCTGCCCCAGTAGGGGGACCCCCCCACCCCCCCCCCCCGGAAAACCATCAGACGGTTCCCCTCCGGAACGCCTTCTTCTCTTCATACCCAGGGATGGCCCATGCCGCTGTCCAAACATCTCCTCCTCCAGCTTGGCGCGCCACAGCTCGTTGGATTGCTGCCATGAGCCATCAGACAGCTGAAGGTAGCCATTCTCCTGAACAACCACCACCTGCAGCCACCTATGGTCCTCCTGTCGCTTGCGCTTTCTACAAACCCCTCTCGACTGGGCCTCTTCTCTGGGTCGGACCACATCAGTGACCCCTAGAGGAGCCCGACTCGGCTTCCAGTGTCCCTGAGTGGCATGTCATTTTACCGTGCCAGCCGGTCCTGCCCCGCTCGCTTTCATTTCAGATGCTGGTGAAGCCGTTGTGACCCCTTGCTTCTCAGTACCCCCCAGCCGAACTCCGGAAGCAGAGTGGGTCAGCCACTCGGCTTCACCCGCCGTCACGGGTGTCCCGTTGCCCAGTTCCCTCAACTAGGGTTACTGGTGCACTGACACTGGGACCCTCCCATGATGGCCCTGGGTAGGATTGGTTCTGCTCATCTTCCAGAATACTAGGCCAAGGTTCGTCCCATACTGTATCGTCCACCACTCATGGAACTGGCCGGTCCCACAGGCCACAGCCTGACCACTCTTCTCCCACACTGGTGGTGATTGAAAAGCTCATTCCACAAAAAAGGTCACAGCCCATAATATTCTCATCATCGGCGGTCACCACAGAACTACAGGTTGGACACCTCCGCCAATTTGTACCTAGTTGTCAGTTCCACCAAACCCACAAGGGCTAGCCTTATTCCTCTATACCCACACAATGGCGCTGAATGACCTCTCACTTGGTAGTATGGGAAGAAGCTCCTCATGGTAGGCCAACTCAACACGGACCTCACTGCGCCCATGTCAGTCAGCAGCGGCACCTCCACTCCGTCCAGCTTCACCATACAATATGTACGGCCATTGGTGTTCGGAGAGACGGTGTGGATAACCATAGGAATTGGAGCAGGGATGTCCGCTTTGTGTCGCCGTTCCTCTCGCTCGAACCTATTACAGGCCCTGGCAAAATGATGCAGAAGTCCGCACTTGCTGCAGCGTTTTTCTCTTGCCGGACACTCTCTTGCCTTATAGCGGTGCTGAGTGGACTCACAACCCAAACATCTGGGCGATCCCAGGGCGGACCTTATCTTCACAGCCGTAGCGCGTTCCTCCTTCTCCTGCTCGCTGTCGTTGCTGTCCGGGTCCACAGCCTGCGCCTTTTTTTGTGATTCAAAGCGGTGCAGCGTAGCTCTCTCACCGAGGTCACGTGACAGCCTGTCCGCTGCTTCACACTGCTGAGCTATCTTGATAGCCATGGTTAACAACAATTCGCCGGAGTGCATGAGGAGCCTTGACCTTGCCGTCGAGCAAAGCGTGTGCTCCGCCAACTGGTCACGGACCATCTCTTCTTCCTGTGCTCCAAACCGACAGTACCTGGCCAGCTGACGCAGGTCCACAACATATTGTTGTACTGACTCGCCGATCCGTTGGTGCTGCTGTCGAAACTGGATCCTCTGGACGATGACATTCTCAGGGGCGCGAAAATATCACGCCATTAGCTCAACAATGTTTCAAAGCTATCGCTAGCACCCAAGATGGCAAGGATACGTTGTCCTTCCATACCCAAATTATGAACCAATATTGCCCGAGCGCGTATCTTCTTCAGTTCACCAAGGTTCAGAGCCACCAAGTAATTTTGGAATGCGGTGACCCATCTCACCCAAAGGACTGGTGGCTCGCCGGAAAGCTCCAGAAACGGCCAAATGGTAGTGACTTCCGCGTCCATGTTTTCACCTTTGTTGCCAAATGTTATGTCTGTAATTGAGGGTGAATGACGAGACTTAAGGTGGAACTGAACAAGACTTTATTATAGAATCACGGGTAATACAGAAGCGCTCCCGCTAGGCTGAGAGAGGGTCAAAAAGACCACCCACCTTCCTCACAGCCCTCTTATACCCCAGGTGGTGGCGGAACCGGAAGGTGAAGCCACCACCTGTGTCACACAATAATAAGTCCTAAGAACAACACTACAGCATCGATAAAACTCAAGAAGACAGAGGAATTAAGGCTTCTGTGCTTTGCCACTAATTCCTTTAGGGCAAATATACACATCAGTGCCTTGCTTCCTTTTAAAACCAAATTGATTGTCAGAGGAAAAAACAAATATCTCCAACCGTGTGAGCAAAATTCTTTCCAACACTTTAGATAGAATACTTGCTAGAGGAATTGGCCTGTAATTCTCAACACTATTTAGCTTTGCAGCTTTGTCCATAATAACAGGAACTAGCACCACAGACACAATAGAGTCTGGGAGGACACCATGAACTAAAAAGCCAGTAAAACAGATGGAGAGTAGTGGACAGAGCTTATTGCTTGCATTTTTGAGGTGTTCTGCTACAAGATCCAGTCCACAAGCCTTCCTGTCCTCAAGCATCTGAATTGCATCACACACCTCCATGGGCTGAACCACTGTGCCCTCAGGGCAGTCTACACTGTCCATAGATGGTACATTACCCCTGACACAGATGAAGGGTTCAGAATAATGATCACACCACATCTCAGCTATTTTCTCAGGGCCACTTTTACCCTCTATGTTAGATGGCAAAGAGGATTTAACATTACTCATGACTTTTAACCTCTCTCCAAAAATCATAAGAATTCTTACTCTGCCAACTTCTGGCAAGTGACTCAGCCTGCAATTTGTTCTCATTTCTTTTAATAAAATGAAGAGCATGTTTAAATCTTCCATTAGTTTGTTTTTTAATTTCCAGCAATGGTCCCTGTCTAGGTCAACCTGCTTCAGACCAGCGAATAAAGGCCTCTCTCTACCTGCGGCATGTTGTTCTGACACAAACTCATTCTATTCAGGTTTGATGTTAAGCCCCCTGTTTGGATTGCTACAAAATGGTGTGCTACGGCTGATAAGAACTTTAACAATAAACAGTACAGCAATAACAACAAACAAAACAACAATAAAAAAAACTTTAACAATTACAGCAACTTTATGGTATAATTTTTTAAGCATTAAATCTTAAGTATTATCTTTTTCTAGTCAAATTTGTCACGTTTCATTTCCTTGTTTTGCACACGGAGCACTGTAGTTACTGATGCTGTAATGTGCGTATTATCCAATCAGTAGGAGTCAATCTGAAACCAAACCCCGTCCACACTTCTAGAAGCCTGTGCATGAGACCGAGCGGTGGCTAAATGTTTGATGAAAATTACATATTTTGACTGAGCGACTCCATATTGGTGGATGCACACCCTTGTAACCTCAGGAAACCACGTTTAAAGTCTGAGGCCAGTCTGACAAATGGTTCAAGAGCTATGCGTGGAACAGACACACAAACACACAGAGATTTCGTGAATTTATAGATAGATATAGCTCCCTTCTTTATAGCTCATTTTTTTATGTTCAAATTTCAGAGTTATGGATAGATATACAGTACACACTCCCCTTCTCCTACCATGACAAAATGAACTAAAAATGTATTTCTGTAGCCAAACCCCTTGAGCTTTTCACTTTCTATTTTAGTCAGGTGTGTTTCTGGTAGGTAGATAATCTGAGCTCCATCTTTCCTTAGCTTGTTCATTGCCTTACAGTGTTTCACAGGGTTGTTCAAACCATTCACATTCAATGACTATATCTTAATCTGATCATTTACAATTCTTACACATGGGGTCTCATGGCAAACCAAACAAAAGTTTCATATGAACAATTGAGCAACAGTTGAACAATGAACATTTGGGGCAGTATTACGACGACGTGGTTCATAATCAATTGTCAGTGACGCATATAGGTGTAATTTAAAGGGCCTATATCATGCTATTTTAAGCCTTTCAGAGTAAACTATATGTATGTATGTGATAGTATATTACCTTTGGTACACTGGAGAATGAATTTCTTATGAAATATGAGTTATTTTCATGAGCCTGGAAGTAAGATGCCTCGATCTCTGAGGCTCTGCCTCTTCTTCTTGTGGCTGCTGCCCATTTCATGACGTAACCCCTGAGCCGGCTGCTTCAGCTTGTTGCTGGGTTCCGCCCATGAAAACTTAGAAGACATTGTCTTATGTAAAAAAGCAAACAGTTGTTGTCACTGAGCAGATTAGGTGCGAGAGGAACTACTTCTTTACAGCGTCAATGCTAAGGTGAAAGAGTTTTGCCGATCACCGCTCCATTAGCTGCGCGGAGAAAGTGGGTGTGTGCGTTAGCCTGGGGGCGGTGCTGGCAGCACAGGCACTTCCTGGAGTGGGCGGCTCACCCACGTTCATACGTATGAACGCGGGGACCCAGTCATTATCAGGGACAGGGCGGAGCAGCAGCTCAGAGAGCAGGGTTGAGGAGGAATACTCAGAGATGCGTGAATGGAGCAAAATACCACTTTGGGGGTGTTTTTGGTGAGGAATTAACATTATAACATGCTTAAAAGCTCAAAGTCAATTTTGCGTGATATAGGCCCTTAAAAAAAAAAAAAAAAATCAGATCCAGTCAATATAACCCCCCCCCCCCCAATAATCACATAATGGTGATGAATAAAAGTATAAGCTGGAATGAAGAACTTGTCATTTTTAGTCATTTACTGTTATTAGCAAGCAAAGTAATGTTTAATGCCCACCCCCCGCTGCAGAAGACTTGGTATCACCCAACCTTTTTTAGAGAAGCTGGTGTTCTGACATTTTACCATACTTATCAGAACACCCATACCCTGGGTTACTATGCATGCGCACGCATGCCGCACATATGTAGTAACAGGAAATACGCTTCTGCCCATAATTTCAGCATACATCAGCAGACTTTGATACAGCTGACGGAAGGGAAGCAATGCACATGTGTATAACAGGAAAGGGGCGGGCGCTGCACCGTGATTGGCTGATCCAAAAATGTGGCATATGTCTACAATTAATAATGATAATGTTTTGTCATAATTGGTTAAAAAAAGCAAGATTTTTTTTTAAACTGTACAGAGTTTGCATGTTCTCCCTGTGTCTGCGTAGGTTTACTCCAGGATTTCTCCAGTGTCCTCCCACATCCCGAAAACATGCAAATTGGGTTAACTGGCATCAACTGGGGATTCTAAATTGTCCTTAGGTATGACTGTGAGAGTGAATGGTTGTCTGTCTCTCTGTGTTGGCCCTGCGATGGACTGGCGATCTGTCCAGGGTGGACCCTGCCTCTCGCCCAAAGATGCTGGGATAGGCTCCAGCCCCCCCCGCGACCCGAAAAGGATTAAGTGGAAGAAGATGGATGGATGGACTTCCCAAATAAACAAAAAGCAACAGATTGTTTAAAACCATACACTTCTCAAAGAAACAATGTGTTAACCGTGGATACGGTTTTCTATGATTTTGATATTAACTTGTTTCTTTGTCACCCACAAAGGATCCCAATGAGCTGCTTTGTTCAAGAACTCTTATTAATTCCTGTCTGAGGCATTAAGCATTCTGTGGTATGTCTCCAAATCTAATGAATTAAATGTAGTCGGTCAATATTCTAATTTAGTGCATTTACATAGCATGCCATTGTGGCTCGTGTAGAATGTTGGACTCTCATGGTGAAGGTTGTGGGTTTTGGTCTTTGTTCAGCGCAATTTCGCAGTGTCATCAGTATTACGTTTTTGCTGTCTGCTTCAACTATGGACCTCGAGTTAATGGTGAAAAAAAAACCATGGCCATTTTTAACAACAGGAATATACACACACCCAAAACTACAGACACATTCCAGCCAAACAATGAGAAGCTGAGATTGTGTGCTACTGATTGATCTTTTTTTTCATGTTCCCTCCGTGGTTCTTTTTCATTGTGTGTCTATTTACAGTGGTGTGAAAAAGTGTTTGCCTTCTTCTTGATTTCTCATTTTTTTGTATGTTTGTCACACTTAAATGTTTCAGATCATCAAACAAATTTAAATATTAGACAAAGATAACTCAAGCAAACATAAAATGCAGTTTTTAAACACCGTACTTTATTGATCCCCGGAGGGGAAATTGAGGGTCATCCACCTGAAGGTGGTTATTATGAAGGGTAAAAAAAATCCAAACCTACATGGCCCTGTGTGGAAAAAGTGACACCCCCCCCCCCCCATTAAAACATAAATTAACTGTGGTTTATCACATCTTTGGAAAACTGTTCAATTTCTCTAGCCACATCCAGACCTGATTACTGCCACACCTGTTCTCAATCAAGAAATCACTTAAATAGGACCTGCCTGACAAAGTGAAGTAGACCAAAAGGTCCTCAAAAGCTAGACATCATGCTGCAATCCAAAGAAATTCAGGAACAAATGAGAAACAAAGTAATTGAGATCTCTCAGTCTGGAAAAGGTTATAAAGCCATTTCTAAAGCTTTGGGACTCCAGCGAACCACAGTGAGAGCCATTATCTACAAATGGTGAAAACGTGGAACAGTGGTGAACCTTACCAGGAGTGGCCAGCTGACCAAAATTACCCCAAGAGTACAGCAGCGACTCATCCAAGAGGTCACAAAAGACCCCACAACAACATCCAAAGAACTGCAGGCCCCACTTACCTCAGTTAAGGTCAGTGTTCTTGACTCCACCATAAGAAAGAGACTGGGCAAAACTGGCCTGCATGACAGAGTTCCAAGACGAAAACCACTGCTGAACAAAAAAACAAAGGGTCATCTCAGTTTTGCCAGAAAATATCTTGATGATGATCCCCAAGACTTTTGGGAAAATACTCTGTGGACTGACGAGACAAAAGTTAAACTTTTTGGAAGGTGTGTGTCCCATTACATCTGTTGTAAAAGTAACACAGCATTTCAGAAAAGGAACATCATACCAACAGTAAAATATGGTGGTGGTAGTGTGATGGTCTAGGGCAGTTTTGCTGCTTCAGGACCTGGAAGACTTGCTGTGGTAAATGGAACCATGAATTCTGCTGTCTACCAAAAAATCCTGAAGGAGAATGTCTGCCCATCTGTTTGTGACCTCAAGCTGAAGCACACTTGGGTTCTGCAGCAAGACAATGATCCAAAACATGCCAGCAAGTCCACCTCTGAATGGCTCAAGAAAAACAAAATGAAGACTTTGGAGTTACCTAGTCAAAGTTCTGACCTGAATCCGATTGAGATGCTGTGGCATGACCTTAAAAAGGCAGTTCATGCTCTCAAACCCTTCAGTGTGGCTGAATTACAACAATTCTGCAAAGATGAGTGGGCCAAAATTCCTCCACAGTGCTGTAAAAGACTCATTGCCAGTTATCGTAAACTCTTGATTGCAGTTGTTGCTGCTAAGGGTGGCCCAACCAGTTATGATGTTTAGGGGGCAAACACTTTTTCACACAGGCCCATGTAGGTTTGGATTTTTTTTAACCCTTAATAATAAACACCTTCATTTAAAAACTGCATTTTGTGTTGTTATCTTTGTGTAATATTTAAATTTGTTTGATCTGAAACATTTAA
Organism: Pholidichthys leucotaenia; assembly: GCA_020510985.1. Classification (NCBI taxonomy): domain Eukaryota; kingdom Metazoa; phylum Chordata; class Actinopteri; order Cichliformes; family Pholidichthyidae; genus Pholidichthys; species Pholidichthys leucotaenia. The sequence goes on along the minus strand of CM035848.1, from coordinate 283,645,470 downwards.
GCGTGACAAACATACAAAAAAATGAGAAATCAGGAAGGGGGCAAACTCTTTTTCACACCACTGTATATATATATTTCCTGCTGTTAAAAATTACTCGATACAGCTGACGAAAGGTAAACGATAGCATACCGTGGCCCACCAGAGACTTAGATACAGCTGACGGAAGGTAAGCATTTATATAATGTTGGTGCCATATTTGCAGTGCAATTGTTATATAACAATATGGAGCTGCATATAGAAGAATAGAATAGAATAGGCTTTATTGTCATTGTACAGTTGTACAGCACAATGAAATTGTGGGTGCTCCACCAGGCTACTGTGCAGTAAAGTAAGTGAGAAGAATTTGAAAATAAAACAGTTACAGGACGCACAGTTAACCATCTGACTGAAGTAAAAATAGAAGTAAAAATAACAAATAGCCCATTGGTATATACACAGGTATGGTAGTGGCTTCACAGGTGGAACTGTCTACATAACAGTGCGGATTGCAGAACACATAATAGAGTAAAATGGCCCAAGGATTATGGAAAAATATGTACAGTAGTAATTTCACGGATGGGTCAATACTGTATACATGAAAGTGAGGAGTGCATCGACAGGTGAGTTATAGTGATAATTAAAAGGTCCTCAGTTCTGTGCATGTGAGCATTCAGAAGGAGGGGTGTGGGGCCTCTGACTGTTTGCAGTTTGGATGGCCCAGGGGAAGAAACTATTTGTCAGTCTGGAGGTGTGGGACCTGATCGATCTGAACCATCGTCCAGAGGGAAGCAGGTCAAACAGGTGGTGGGTGGGATGTGAGAGATCTCCTGTGATGGCTTTGGTCCTTCTGAGATGGGAGGCTCTGGAGATGTCTTCCAGGGAGGGCAGAGGACTGCCGATAATTTTTTGGGCAGTGTTGATGACCCTCTGCACAGTCTTCCTGTTCTCGGCTGTGGAGCCTGTGTACCACACTCCCAGACAGTAGGTGAGCATGCTCTCCACTGAGCAGCAATAGAAGGCCAGCAGCAGCTTCTGGTTCAGGTTGTGCTTCCTCAGGACACGGAGGAAGTGCAGCCGCTGCTGGGCTTTCTTCACCAGGGCCTTGATGTTGACAGTCCAGGAGAGGTCAGAGGAGATGTGGGTGGCCAGGAACCTGAAGGCGGGGACGTTTTCCTCACGGTCGCCGTTTATGGGGGTGGGGGGTTCTTTGTTTTTTTGGACATTCAGTTTGATTGTTTGCTTGGCACCACAGCAACAAATTCTCTACCTCCGCCCTGTATGCCTTCTCATCGTCGTCGGTGATGAGCTCAACCAAGTTGGTGTCGTCTGCGTATTTCACAGTGATAGTGGTTGGGTGGGTTGGAATACAGTCAAAGGTGTACAGGGAGTACGATAGAGGGCTTAGCACGCAGCCTTGGGGGGAGCCAGTGCTGATGGACAGTGTGGAGGAGTGGTGGGGGCCAAGTCTGACTGTTTGTGGGCAGTTGGTGAGAAAGTTCTTTTTCCAGGAGCAGGTGTTGGGGGGTATCTGGAAGAGGTGCAGTCTGTTGATCAGGATGTCCGGGATGATGGTGTTAAAAGCTGAGCTGTAGTCCACAAAGAGATACAAACATATTTTGTTGTTGCAGTGTATCTGTTATATAGTCAGGCTGCAGTAACTTAAAAAAAAAGCCGTTGTACCGCTTAAATGTACCAACAGGTATGTAGGTATGCTATTCTGACAAAGTATGCTAAACCAATGGCTATATCTATTGGTTTGCCATACAGGTATGGTATTCTCACCTCTCATGGGCGCAGTAGAGAAGTGTTTGTGATTGATTAACTAAGCTGTGTGTCAGTTTGGCCTGCTATAGTTTCAAAATGAAATAACGTTTTTATTTCATTTTCTTTTCATTTTTTATTTCTGTCAGATCATAAGACAAAAAAAAAAGAGCAGGAAAAAGAAAAAAGGCAACATATTTCACCTCATTATAGCAAAAAACATTTAAATTTTGTCCCATTTCTTCACCAAAGCCCCTCACACTCTTGCCAATACCTCCATACCTTCAGGTGAGTGCTGGTGTGCTCCCTGCATCCCTCGGGGGGGGGGGGGGGGTGTAAGTATGGTGTGCTGCAGCTTTGATAGCTGCTCTTTGTTAGCTTGCAAGAGACAATTGTCTTAACACCATTTTAATTTGAGGTAAATAGCATTACTGTATCATTGCAAGATGGAAAATGTTAACATTTAATGAGGAAGCTAAGTTGTTATTGATAAGACGTCAATGTTGGTGTATCACTGGTGTAAAACACTGTCAAGTTCTGCCTAATTTTGCCCTAAAATTTGATTAATATTGCCAGAGTGCCTGTTGGTGGCAAAAAAAACAAACGTGAGAGCAAACTGAAAGCTAATTGGATTTGAAATATATTAGAGGGAATGTATGCCTATTTTTAGTTTAGTAAAGTCACAAATTTATTGAAAAAAAATGAGAAGGAACAAGAAGTTGCAAATTTAAAAGTAAAAAATCCCAAATCTTGATACAAAATCAAAAAGTTACAGTATAACAAAACATCAAATCTATAAGGAAAAAAAGCTGTAAATTTGTTTGCATTTTTTCATTTATTGGTTTATTTAAAGTGACAATGCTCATCAATAAACAGAGAACTATTCTGTAAATTAGCCAGAGTTAGCTAAAAAGCTGATTTTCATCTGTTGTCTCTGGCCAGATGTACAAAGGTAACCTAAAAACAAAATCAACACCATGTTGAGTCTAAAATACCTTAAACCCCAGTTCTTTGATACGACGGCCAAATAACCAGGCTGAGAGATGAAGTACATTTTCACTGGATTTACTGAAAGTGAGATATGGAATTACAACAGCGCTGGGACACACCACTTAGGCAATTCCTGGAGTGAGTGTGCCCCCCAAAATGGAGCCCTATGGTTTTTATAGCCTGACCACCCCCTCATGCAAGAGGGAGGGGTTTTTACCTCATTGTATCTGTAACATATTTTAAACTTAAGTGCCAGCTCAGCTGTGTACAGAGCTGATTCTAACTGATTTCAACGAATGAATTATGGGGTGTAAACTAAACTCTGCACTGTAGCATGTAAAGCAAGCAGATAATAGTAGTGTGAGAGAGAAACAGAGAAATCAAGTCAATTTATCAACAACCATTAGACTCTAATAGTGTTAGTCTAATAGAGTCTCAATGTGAATCACTTAGATGGAAGCTAAAGCAAATAATAAAAGTAGTCGGAAAAACTGTCAGATTTCTAGGAAAAAATTACTAAAATTTTGGAGAAAACCCTCAAATTTATTAGAATGAAAACATCAAAAGTACAAATATACAAGTTTACGCAAAATGCAAAATTTGGTGAAAGTCACACATTTAAGAGAAATTCCTCACAATAGAATGAGGAAAATTATTACCGACTATTCAAGTACCTGTTTTAGTAATTTTTGGTGACAGTCTTACTTGAGGAAATAATACGGTAAGGTAAAACTACTTTTACTTGAGTACAAAGTCTAGCTCCTCTCCCCAGCTGTGGTCCATGGACAGATGAAATGTAGCTGATAGATGAAGATATCAGACAGTGAGCAGACAAGGTTCATGGGGATATTTCAGCTATTATGCATTGCTGTCAGATTTTCTTTTCCATATCTAGCTAATGTTCTGTCCAGTAGGAGTTCCAGTGATGTCAGTCAGTTGCTTGAATTTTTAAATGTTTATCATAGCCCAAATAAAGGTCAGTGTTAAAAAAAAATCATCTTAGCCATTCCAGATCCTCTGCACATGTGATTGTTGGAAAAGAATTTTGATGTACACCAGAGTTGTTTTCTCTCTCAAGCAAATTTGGTGTTATTGTGTCATTGTGTTAATGATATGTGGTGTACTGTGTTCATAATGCCTCTGCAGGCAGGATAACCGTTGCCTTTGTCATAGTCTAGCTGACTAAATCACACTAGTGTCCTTAGTTCATCTGCTTGGTACAAAATAGCCACATGGTGGCAAGTGGTGATGTCATAAATTAATGAAAAACATTAGTCCTGTCAGAATAAATGCTAATCACCACAACTGTGTGTGTGTGTGTATATATATATATATATATATATACAGTATATATATATATATATATATAAAATTTGTATGCTTTATTAATCCCAGAGGGAGATTCAGGGCATCCATGTGGATGGATGAGGCAGCCACTATGCGGCGCCAATCCCTTCACCATTCACACTTAGGTTAATTGGAGACTCTAAAGTTGCCCTAACTTGCATGTTTTGGGTCTGTGGGAGGAAACCGGAGTACCCGGGGTAAACCCACAGACACGGGTAGAACATGCAAACTTCACACAGAAGGGTCACTGATGGTCAGGGGGTAGGATCGAACCCATGACCTTCTTACTGTGCTGCCGCAGTGCTAACCACTGTTCCACCGAGCTGCCCAAATGATTAATAACAAAATGAGTTAACAATAATAGTAATTAAGCCTCATTCAGCAGCTACATTAACCTCAGTTAATACTGATTGCACTGTTAAAATGCTATTAAGGGGGAAGAAGGGGTAAAGAATAGTTTACATCTTTCGAAGTGTTTAGCATTGGAAAATCTAGCATGAATTACATCCTCAAATTGTCCATAAAGGATGAAACCCATAACCCATAAAGGATGAAATACGACGAAGAGGAGAGAGGAGGTAAAGTTAACCAGAGAATCAGCACAGGTGTCCAGGGGGACAGAGAGACAGCACTGATGACTAGAGAGAGAGAGGAGGCACAGGAAGCACATGTGACCAGGTAACAATAGTCAAAACTTGATTTCTGCCAATGCTGAAATACTTGACACGTAATGTTTTCAGTAGGTTTGCTGCTTCATCATGGCATAGACCATTACAAGGCTGAATATACTGTATATTTGGTAAATCAGGGAAATAATTTTTACAACTTTTACTAATATGGGAATGGCAAAATAAAGAGGTAAATTAGCCTTGTCCTTTTATCAAAGTTGATGATTTTGTGCTCTTCCCCCACACTAGACTACATATACTGTCATTTTTTTTTTTTGCTTAAAAATTCCTTTTCCTTTAAAAAAAAAAAAAAGGACATTCGAGACAAATGCTTGTCCTGATGGGCTGACAGTCCTATAATAAAGATTTTTTAAAAAAAATCCTTATATGGGCAGAGATTTCAACCCCCCCCCCTCCCCCAAGTGTTTAAAACAAAGTTACGCCCTTGGTGACACAAAACGCATTAATGGGTGTTTCCAAGTTCATTTCCTTATCACATTAATTGTATTTAAGAGGAACTAAAACTGTTGCCATTCTTGATAGACCAGCTTATTCTTAAAATGTGTCTGGCATGTCTTCATTTTAAGGCTAAAATGTTTTGTGACTCCATGCAGATTTTTTAAATTTAAATTCATATTTTATTTTTTTTTTGTGCCACAGAGTGCTTAAATGGCTCATTCAGTAGTCGAGGCTGCTAACTCCTATCTGAGCCCCTCAGCCAGTGTCAGGCAGTAAAGCAAATATCAGTGATGTCATACTGTGGGGTTAAAGTCCTAATTAGACTTCTACAGCCATCTTGTCATTTCCAGTTTGCATTTAGCATTGTTTTTTGCTGTGCAGGTGTTTTCTAGTATGACCTCAGTCCAGTAGGAGGAGGAATGAGGGCGTTTGGGCCAGCACAGCTGATCGCAGGCCTCTGTCACACAGACGAGGACAATCCTTTCCCCTTGCTGCAGAATGGCAGCATCAGCCCCTGTTTTAACCAGCTCATCCTGGGAGCCTTGCCGCATGCTGGAATGGCAGTTTTCAGTGCCTGTTATCTCAGCATGGCAAGGTAGGTCATGACTTCAGCAAGACATTAAGGAATATTTCATAAAATACAAGTCATGTTTAGAGATTAGTTTGATAAATTATATTTTGTCTTTGAGAACTAAACATTTTTTCCAGCGTAAAAGTGTTTTAAGTTCCTGTGCATCTTTGAACCCTCAGACTAAATGTGGAATGTAGAACAGTGGTTGATTGTTCTTAAAATAGCTGTTGCTGAATAATGGTTTTCTTCATACCCTTGTTGAAAACATTCAAATTTCAACTGCTTTGCTACGTGGTTCTTGGCTAATATCCTGAGGTCTTGAGCTACCCACCATTTCTTAAATTTTGTGCTCAAAGAGCGTCTGTCTGTCTGTCCACCTGTCCACATTTCACGGGAATCGCTACACGTAGGCATTTGACCCACTGCTCACCAAACTCACTCACAATGGTGGGTCTGCATCCAGGTTGTGTTCCATGTCAAAGTCAAAGGTCACGAGATCTGGGCACTTAGGTGATTTCATGAAAATTGTTACTCATCCTAGGAAATTGCCCCAGTGGTCACCAAACTTACAAGGATCCTCAGCTGGGTCAGCATCCAGGCTGTGCTCAAGATCAAGGTCACAGTGAAAGATCGGATGGTTTAGTCACTTACAGTGCTGTGAAAAATTATTTCCCCCTTCCTGATTTCTTATATTTTTGCATATTTGTCACACTTAAATGTTTCAGATCATGAAACAAATTTTAGTATTAGACAAAGATAGCCTGAGTAAATAATAAATGCAGTTTTTAAATAATGATTTCACTTATGAAGGGAAATCATAAACATGTCAATGTTAACTTTATTTATATAGCACATTTAAAAACAACAATAAGGTTGGCCAAAGTGCTTATACACATGATAAAATGATAAAACATACAATAAAATACATATGTAACAAAAAATACAATAAAATAAAATGAAGATAAGCTAAAAAAAAAAAAAAAATCCACAAACACAGGGACCACTACATAACATGACCTGTAGGACTCAAACTGAACTTGAATTAAAACCCAGATTAAAAAGACGGGTTTTAAGTTATAATTTAAAAGACTGTAAGGTTGTTGCATAATCTAGGGGCTGCCACTGCAAGGGCCCTATCCCTTCTCTGTTTTAATTTACTTTTAGGCTGCACTAAAAGCAGCTGATCGGATGATCTTAATGCTCAAGCAGGAGAATAAAAGTCCAGAAACTCAGTTGGATAAAAAGGTGCCAATCCATCCAAGACCTTAAAAGTAAATAAGAGAATTTTAAAATTAATGCGAAAATGGACTAGGAGCCAGTGAAGACTTGCCAGAACTGGAGTAATGTGATCATACTTTCTAGTGCCTGTTAAAAAGCGTGCTGTGGCATTCTGGACTAACTGCAAACGGTGGGTAGTGGATTTTCCCAAACCAAAATAAAGTGAGTTGCAGTAGTCTTGTCTAGTGGTGATAAAAGCATAAGTCTTTCCAGGTCTTTGTGGGATAAATAAGATTTGGGCTTGGCAATCTGACATAACTGATGAAAGCTTGACTGAACAACTGTGTTCACTTGCTTTACCAATTTAAAAGAACTATCTAAAAACACGCCAAGTTTTTTGACAGTCGAACAACAACAGGAGGCAAGATAATCAGGCATGATGGTAATGTCACTCAGAAAGGTACTATATTTTCAAAATAAAATGATTTCTGTTTTGTTTTCGTTTAAATGAAGAAAATTTTGTCAGCATGTAAACAGTCCAGTAATGGTTGCAGTGGGTTGAGAGTGTTAAACTGAATGGAAATATAAATTTGAATATCATCGGCATAACTGAAATGGATTGTTGTTTTCTGAAGCTATATACCCAAAGGCAGCCTGTATAAAGAGAACAATGTGGGACCCAAAACGGACCCTTGAGGCACACCACAAGAAATGGGGGCTGAGCAAGAGGAAAAATCTCCAATAACAGAAAATGACCTTTCAGATAAATAAGACTCAAACCATGATAAAACCGTACCAGTTAGACCAACATGTTTAAGTCTTGACAGCAAAATAATATGGTCAACTGTATCAAAAGCTGCTGTTAAATCTAAAAGAACTAAAACAGCACAGCTCCCAGAATCAGCAGTTAAAAGATCATCATTAAAAACTCTTAAAAGGGCAGTCTCAATGCTGTGGTGAGATTTAAAACCAGGGCCAATACCACATGTTGACTTTCACATGCTTTACAATTGTACAGACTCTGTTTTTGCTTTATACGGTATATAATTTCCATTTATGTTTGCACCCATTTCAATAAACCACTACCCCTATTTCCCATTTTTCTACAAAATTTAAAGAAATGAGAGGTGCCTCAAGACTTTTATGTAGTATTGTACTTGCTAGATTAAAATGACCATCAGGTTGCACACCCTGATTAACGTTTCTGCTCTACAGTTGCAATCTTCACCAGACATCTCCTCCCTGTGGCTGGACACTCAGGCTCGTGTCAGCTCTGCTGGCTGCATTGCTCTTCACTGCAGATGTCATCCTGGTGATCGTCGTCTGTCAGGCGGACATGTACCTGGACATTCTGGCTGACAGCTGTGCAGTCCTGGCCTGGCTAGTCCACTTAAGTGCCATAATGGTACTCCAGAATACAGCTTTAAGGAGAACAAGAGGACCTCCACTGCTGCTCCTCCTGGTTCTTCTGCTACTCCCCAACCTTGTCACCACGTTGATAATTTATTGCAATAAAAATGAGGAATATTTGAATATTAGAGAACCTCTTAAATTGGCACGATTTGCTCTTGCATCAGCCCGGACGCTGCCTCTTCTTCTTTACCTCCTGGCATTTGCTTTTCCCTGCATCAGTGATGCCAGGTACATCTTGTATGTTAACACTATGGATGGCTCCTCACTCCTCCCAGAGAGCACCGAGGCAGACACAGGGGAGATGGTGGCCGAGGACGGGAGCAGCTACTGGTCTCGTCTCTTCTATCTGTGGTTGAACCCACTCCTCAAACGAGGGCAGAGAGGGGAGCTGGACAGACCAGCAGATGTGTATCACCTTCCCCGAAAGCTTCGGACTACTGTGCTCTGTCGATACTTCCACAACTGCTGGGAAGCCTGTCGACGAGGGGAGTCAGTGACTGAGCAGCAGGACCAGTGGCCCAGACCGGTCAGCAGCAGTGACCTCCTGAATGGCACTTGGAGTTCACACCACCATGAAGAACCACTGGAGCTGGAGGGTGATGTAGGATTACTCAGGGTACTGCACAAGGCATTTGGGCTGCGGTACTACCTCCTTGGTGTGCTGAAAATTACAGTAAACTTAACAAGCTTTGCAGGTCCTCTGCTTCTTAATAGCCTGGTGAATTTTATGGAGGAAGAAGAAGCTCCCATTAGCAGGGGTGTCTTATGCGCTTTGGGCCTCTTTGCCAGCACCCTCCTGTGTGCCGTTCTTCGAAACATCTTTATCTTTGAGGTCTCTAAAGTGGCACTCTCAGCGCGCGCCGTTCTCGTGTCAGCACTCTACGGCAAAGCTATGAGGGTCAGCAGCTCTAGCCTGGCTGGCTTTACTTTGGGAGAGGTGGTGAACTTCATGAGCACAGACATTGACCACGTAGTCAACTTCTGCCAAAGCTTCCATGAGGTGTGGAGCATGCCCTTAAGGTTTTCCATCACCCTCTACTTGCTCTATCTGCAGGTGGGTGTGGCTTTTCTTGGAGGACTGTGTGTAGCTCTGGTGCTGGTGCCATTCAACAAATTCATCGCTTCTCGCATCCTTAGCAGCAACAAAAAGATGCTCAGTTGCAAGGATAGCCGTGTCAAGGTGAGATCTATTTAGCTCTTCTCTATACTACTGCTGTGAAAAGAAACATGATGCTGTTTAGAATCAGTGAGCCTGCTATATTACAGATGAAATGAACTGCATGTTTAGCTCGTTCTGGTGAAGATGAAATGAGCTATTGCATGTCAAAGTGTTGATCATCCATCCAACTGTCCATGCACCTGTTCCATGAGAATTACTGCACCTCCTAAGCCAGGGGTCAGCAACCCGAGGCCCTTCAGCCTCCATGCTGTGGCTCACTGCATTTATATCTCAAAACACATGGAAATTAATGAAGTTCATTTCAATTATTTTATTTTTCAAATTATTGTTTATTGGACACATTTCTCAATGGAAACACATACTTTCATGAACGTAAAATATATATTTTAAAAAATTATTTATTATATTGTCAACCACGCGTCACATCTGACGGCGGCTCACACCGCTGCCTTTTCTGTGTGCAGCGCATGTGGAGAGCAGAGAGCTGTGCCGCAGCTTCCTGCTTCTCCCATTCTTGGTAAGACATGGAGAAATCCAGAAAAAGTAAAATCACAGAGAAAAAAAATCATAGTTTAATTCTGTGTGGACAGATTAATTTGCGTTCATCTATGGTTGTGATGTGGTGAGAATTTCTCTACAAGAACACAAGGAGAAAAACAGCCGCCTCATTAGTGTCTACAGGTCCATAAAAAAAAAATCAACGCCTTAATTGTCCTTAGAAAGAAGAAATAATCGTTTAATTCCTGCTCAATAATCTTGAAATTAGTCACCTGCGCTGTAAATTCTGGATTCACAGACATGACTGAAGTCTGAATTGGTGTGAATTTATTTTCACTGTCACAACTCTATGCTTCCTGAGTAATGTAAAAATAAAAGCCCTCGACAAGCGATTCAATTTTGAGAATGGTTGTTTTTGTGATGTGCTTGTATTATGAAACACCATCAACAGGATATACTTGTCTGAAATAAGCAACTTCCAGCCCGCAGGTTTCCCTCACAGTTTGTAAATATAAAGGGGAAAAAAAGAGAAGATTCTGTGACAGGGATGTAGAGGTGAACCTTTTATTTTAAGGATGTTTTAAGCTTTTTGTCTCTAGGATAACTGCTAGCGTGTTACCTGTGGTTGTGGTGTTTTGAACAGTGAATATGTGCAGACTGTCTCAGTGCCATGCATTTTTGTCCCCCACCGGTCAAAGCCCAAAGGGGTCGAAGACCAAAGGGGGATTATGTTTTGGGTCAGTCTGTCTGTCCATCCGTCTGTCCCACTTTTGTGAAATCAACTCCTCTTACAATTTTAGTCCGATTGTTTTGATGCTGGGATAGGCTCCAGCCCCCCCGCGACCCGAAAAGATTAAGCGGTAGAAGATGGATGGATGGATGTTTTTAAACTTGGTACCAGTGTTTGATATACACTGAGGATGCGCATATTGCAATTTGCTTCTGATTGGAGGATTTTTGCGGGAAATGTAGCACCTCACCTATGACCTCCTGTTTCACCCCACTTCATAGACAGTAACTGTCTTGTGAAATCAACTCCTCCAACAGTTTTTTTTTTCGATTGTCTTGAAACTTGGTACCATGGTTTGATATACTCTGATGATGCGCATATTGCAATTTCACTCTCATTGGATAATCTTGAGGTCAAAGGTCAGATCAGATTTTTCCCTAAATCTTGTAAACTCAGTAACTACTGAAAGAAATGATGTAGGCTTTTCAAATCAATACAGAAGTTGTATCTAATACACATCTTGGATGACTTACACCCTCAACCAACTATGGGTTTGGGGTCAAGGGGTCAAATGTTCAAAGTTAACATTGCATTTGCACTATGGTAAATGCTACGTTTACTATTACTATAAAACGAGTAAAGCTAGGACTACCAAACTAACAAACCTGACTACCAAACCTGGTATACAGGTTCACCTTGGGACCCTGAACTCTCACTATGGGTTTGGGGTCAAAGGATCAAAGGCCAAGGTTAACATTTCTTGTGCGTTATTACTGGACAACGCATAAAGCTAGGGCCACCAAACCTGGTACACAGGTTCACCTTGGAATCCTGACCTCTGATGATGGGTTTGGGGTCGAAAGGTCAGCGGTCAAGGTTAACATTCCCTATGAGGAAACAAAAAGGGTGAAAAGTAGCTTCTTCTAAATTAAAGTGTTGTCTCTAATTTATTAAGAATAGCGGGAACTAAAGCTGTTGGATCACTGAAAGTAGGAGATGGATGATATTTTTCAGATTTACAGATATTTAGTAATAATTGTAGTATGAATTCATTAATGCCACAAAATATTCAGAACTATGTATATAAAAACTTTATAAACAGCATAATTTTTATTTTAAAGGTCAAATTGCTGTTGCGGCCCTCAGCCACTTCTATTTTAGTACGAGACGGGCAAAATTGTGCTTCGGTTGGCAAGCCTTCAGCAACAAGCAGCTACAGATGGGCTAACATGTAACCTGATAAATGATATGATGACAACTCAACAGCTAGTCAGAAGGAACTGCAAACCTCTAAGTCCTGCAATCATTAAGTGCAAGAGGTAGGACTTTTACCAAAGCAATCAAATAATACTGTGGAACTGGGAAGCTAAACCTAAGGGATCATTTGGTGGACACACAAACATCCGCAGTGTCACTGGGAAAAGTGAACAAATCAGAAACCTTATTGCAGACTCAAACTTGAATCTTTTTCTTTCAGAAAGATGGCTGCATAAAAACTCGCCAAATGCAGCAATAAATATTCCATGTTATAATATTTATAGGAGAGACAGACCTGGGGGGGGGGGTATCATTTTATGTCAGAGACGACATCAGCTGTCATCAAATACGGCAGCAATGTGTTAATGAACTTGAATGTATTGGGCTTAATATTTCACTGTCTCCTCAAATGTTTCACTCTAGTTGGCTTATATAGACCACCATCTTCCTCAGTTACTTTTTAAAATCAGTTAAGTAGTATATTAAAAGAGTGTCATTTTAATAAAGAAGTATTTTTAATGGGGAATTTTAACATAAATTGGGAAGATAAAAATAATAGAAGAACCTTTAAATCCACAGTAAATGCTTTTGATCTGGTGCAGCTAATTAGAGGGCCAACACAGTCCTCAAAAACACAGATAGGTGTGATATTTAGCAATAGGCCAGAGAGAATAATCAAAATGTACAGCATGGTCACTGGGTTATCAGACCATCACTTAACCCTTGTAGCCAGAAAGCTGTCCGAGAAACGTTTTAATCTTTGTGCTGCACGAAAATCTAGTCAGCCCAGAATTCCTAAAGGGGAACAACATAATTTTGAAAATGCAATTAAAGAGATTCAGTGGAATGATATCCTGTCATATTCTGATGTTGATTCTGATTGCCATGTGTTTTTGTCCACAATCCAGAATATAAGGAATACATTTTTAAGGAAAATAAAGTGCAACCACTGCCAAAAAAATGTGTCCTTCCATGGTTAAATGGTGATATATTTAAATTGATGAGAAAATGTGATGTGGCACTGAAAGTAGCTTTAAATTCTAAACTAACCACTGACAGACTTAAGTTTGTGGGACTTCGAAATAAGGTAACAAAAGAAATTAGAAAAGCCAAGGCGAACTTTTGTTTTTGTTAGTGTCATCAATCAGGTGAAGGGAAACCCTAAGATAATCTGGGAGGAAATAAAGAGGTTGGGGAAAAATCATGTTGGTAAAGAAGCAAATCTTGAGATCTGTGGAAATGGCAACATTACACAGGATGAAGCAAAAATAGCAGAACGCTTTAATACTCATTTTGTAAAATCAGTGCAGACACTTGCACAGAGACCCTTGGTTGATGTGTTAAGTATATTGCCTGTAAATCATGATCATCCTGTGTTTACCATCAGAAATTTCTGAAATACAAGTAAGATCAATCTTAAATTCTTAGGAACTCAAAGGCTCAAGATATATATGGCTTAGATATGTTTATGAAAATGTTTGTGTTTTTCTCAACCAATAACACATGCCATTAATAGATCTATTAATGAGGGTGTTTTTCCAAGAGCCTGGAAGGCAGCGATAATAACTATCTACAAAACAGGTGATTCTCCAGAGGTCTGCAATGACAGGCCAGTTAGCATAGTACCTGTTATGTCAAAGGTAATTTAAAGACATGTAGCAGAACAACTCACTAAACAGCTTAAAATTAGTCCTTTCAAACTGCACCCTATGCAGTTTGGTTTTAGGCCCCACCATTCAGCAGAAACAGCAACCTGTTTTCTCTTAGAGAACATCAAATCTAAATAAGTCTCTTGTACTGTTCACTTATTGTTCCATATTTGACTTATGGTGTAGAGATCTGGGGAAATGCATATAAAACAACTACTAAACCAATGACTGTATTACAAAAGAAGGCAATAAGAATTGTTTAGAGCTAAATATCATGATTCAACAAACCCACTACTTAGGCCACCGGAGTGGTGGCCTAGTTGGTAGAGCATCCGCCCCACACCCGGGAGGCCTAGGTTCAAATCCCGGCCGGGTCATGCCAAAGACCATATAAAAGTGGAACTTCCTGCCATCCAGCTTGGTGCTCAGCAACAATGGAACGGAGGAGAGAAATTTGTGGTGGCGCCTTGCATGGCAGCGGCCCCTCTGATTCTAAATGTGATTAACATTGTAGATAAGAGAAACATAATTTCATTCTACTGTACATGATTGGCTGTATGAATTGAATTGAATTCATCTTTATTTATATAGCGCCATTTCACAACAACAGTCATCTCATAGCGCTATCAACTGTAGGGGGAACCCCCACAGTTGCAGAAAGACCCCAGCAATCAGGCGATCCCCTGTGAGCAAGCACTTGGCGACGGTGGAGAGGAAAAACTCCCTTTTAACAGGAAGAAACCTCCAGCAGAACCAGACTCAGGGAGGGGCAGTCATCTGCTGTGACTGGCTGGGGGGTGAGGGGATAGAGAAGAAGAAAAGAACAGACATGTAGAGAGCAAACGGCACAATGGGGACTCAATCTATGGGAGAGAACAAACAGATGTTAATGACCAGCAAAAAAAAAAATATTTCATTGAGAGTGAAGAAAGGAGTGAGGCCCAGTGCATTATTGGAGGTCCCCCGGCTGACTAAACCTATTAGCAGCATAACTAAGGGAGGGTTCAGAAACACATGATCCCTCCCTAATTGTAGGCTATATCAAAAAGGTAGGCTTTAGCCGTATTCTTAAAAACAGAGATCGAGTCTGACTCCCGAATCCAGATTGGCAGCTGGTTCCACAGGAGAGGAGCTTGATAACTGAAGGCTATGACAATGACAAAGTTACCTTTATTTGTTTAAATATACTGTGACGTATGTGAGGTTCACACAAAGAAAGGGAGCAGATGGCTGCGACACAGCAGGCTTTATTGAAGACACACACACAACACAAACACAGACAGGAGGGGAGGTCATTCTCACCAACCTCCGTTTATATCAGGGTTACACAACACATAATCACTCCTGCTCTAATTCTACCTATAACACTGCTGGGTCATTATAATGACACAGCAGTATAATGACACAGTAATAACACTAAACATACACGAAAATATAACATCGTCTGCTGGCAACGCATGCCGGGAAAATCCCTGCCCCCCTTAACACAGCCCCGACGTTACACTGCCCCCCCCCCCCCCGGACTGGTTTCTGTCCCCAGAAAAATGAAAGTCCAACTCAAAAGTCCAACATGAACCCGTCCAGGTGTCGGGGAGGCCTCCGATGCCGACGACCAGCACGTACAGGCCCGCCAGTGTCCATCTGTGTCTCGGTCAGAGTATCTGGTCGGGGTGAAGGCTCCGGTTCGACCACCTGCGGGGCGGGTGGCTGGTACGGGGCGAGACGGTCACGGTGAAGTACCACGACCCAGTCCCTTTTCTTAAGCCTCACCCTGTACACCGCATCCAACAGTCTCTGCAGAACCACGCACGGTCCCGACCAATGGCTCACCAACTTCGGTGATCATCCTCTTTTCCTCTCGGCAGAAAACCCAGACTCGATCTCCCAGTGCAAAGTCCCTCCCCTGGCGGCGGGAGTCATATGCCCACTTCTGCCGACTCCCCGCCGCTGCCAGGGCCTCCCAGGCAGGCCGCTGGCCTGCGTCCAGCCACTGCCGAGCCTGGGAAATGACCGGCTCTCTGTCCTGCTCGCTCTGCAGCTGCTGCGTGCCGAGGGCCTCTGTGACGTCATCGCTGGGGGGGAGTTGCCTGATTATCCGAGGGGAACCGTGTGCCGCTGTGTTATTCCTGCTCACAGCGGTCCGGAGAGCAGCAGCCCATGGGACGGCCTGGTCTCGATCCTCTGCCCACTGGCAGTGACGAGTGTCCCAACAGCTCCCGCAACTGGCATGTCTGTCCCGATTCCAGCCCGCTGCGGCTCTGCTGGAATAGTTCGTCGACCGCCTGCTGCATCCGTGCTGACACGTTGACCCCTCCCCTTGCTGTCCCTGTGTGTGCTCGTGCTCCCTCTGCTCGTGCTGGTGGCACTATTGTGTCCAGTCCTCGCGGTGGCCCGCCTGGTCCGGTCCATCCTGGCAGTCCCTCGATCGCGCAGGCGTCCGTGTTCTTTCTCTGGGTTCCGCTGTGGAGCGTGATGGTCCGGGTTCCCAGCTGGAGGGACGGTCTGGCGGTGTTGATCTTGGCATTCCACGCTGCGAGCAGGTCAAGTCCAATAATGCAGGGGTCTTGGATGTCAGCCAGCCAGAACGGGTGTTTTATGTTCTGACCGGCCATCCCCACCACGAGAACTCTCCGCCTCCCCAATCTGGCGCACTCACCGGTAGCTGTGGTGACGTGGTGCTCGGTGGGTTCCTACCCCCGTGGTGTTGTCTTGTCTGTGCCCGGCAGCACACCGGGTCGGACCAAAGAGATAGTGGAACCGGTGTCAATCAGAGCCCGGATCGGCGTCTTGTCCAGGATGCACTGTAAATACATCCCTGGCGAGCGTCCAGATGGGCCCACACACGGTGACAGCTCATCGGTTTGTCGTGGGGTGGGTGCAGGACAGTACCGCGCGATGTGTCCTGCCTCTCCGCAGCGGAAGCACCCTTCCTCGCGCCGCCGTGGCCATCTTCTCCGTGGACGCGGTGCCGTGGTCCACCGTAGTTCCTCCTCACTCTCAGCCGTGGCCTGGAAGGCGCTTTGTCTTGGCTCGGCTGTACGATTCGTCAGTGGCTCCACCCGCTCTGCTTCTGCCACCGCAGTCTCCCAGTTGCTCGCGGCGTTAATCCGGACATGGTTCTGGATCTGGGCCAGGCGGCGACTTTGGATGAAGTTCCGGAGGGCAAGCTTCTCCACAGCCTCCGGTTCGAAGTCCGGGTAGCTGTAGCTGCGCTGTGTTGCAGCTGTATGTCTGCCGCGTAGGCTCCTAGTCTCTCCTGGCTGCGTCGACGGCGGTTGGCCAGCTGTTCCTGGGCGTGCTCAGTGTCGGCCGTTCTCCCAAACCGTCTCTGGAGCGCTCCTTGTAGCACTGGCCATCTGCGGTGCTCCTCGGGCTGGAGGTCAGACAGTGTGCAGAGAGCCTTCCCTTCCAAGGCCAGCCCGACCTGCTCGGCGGTTTCTTCTGGTGGCCAGCCGTTCAGAGCGGCAGCCAGCTCGACCTGGACCAGGTAGTCGTCCAGCACAGGGATGGCAATTTTGCGCCAATCTGCGGATTTCCGCCGATTTATTTTCAAATTGATCATTTCTGTGAATCATTTAAATCTGTTGAGAAAATTTTAGGGGGGGCAAGGTACCTTATTGTTACCGATTTTAGCAAAAATCAACACGATTACATAAGTGCTCGGCGCTTCCCCGCGTCAAGTCTCCCGCGATAACCCGGATGTACTCAAGCTACTGCTGTATTGTAAATAGCCCTGCGATTGGATAGTTGCAAACGATTGGACCAGTCAAATGGCTTGTTGTATGCTTTGTCAAAAATTCATGGCGGCTTGTTCTCAGGGATGTGATTTTTCCAGTAATTCGCCGAATTCCGCTTTATTTCGTCTTCCAGGAAGATAAAGTACGTTAAGTATGTTAGCGGCTTGTGGGCCACGAACGCAGTGAAGAGGCCCACAAGCCTGGCCATACGCCACTTCCAGTTCTGCCTGAAAGGCAGAACTGGAAGTGGCGTATGGCCAGGTGGAGAGCCATTAACTCTCTCTTGAACACGCTGTATTTACGCTCACTGTCGTGCAAAGACCTGCTAAAAAAAAAAGGTGAGCAGCTGCCAAGAACCGGCAACGCATTGCTCCACGACGGCTGCTATGCCCATGTCCAAGGCGTCGGTAGTGAGCGCTATCTGAGCCGCCGGGTCTGGGTGCGCCAGTGTTTGCCAGAGCTGTTTTAACCTCAGAACGCCTGCTGCCGTTCAGAAGTCCAATCGACTCTGTCCGCCGGTTTCCATTTCTTGAGTATGGCGTACAACGGCTGTATGAGCTGGGCTGCCCGGGGGAGGAAATGGTTATAAAAGTTAACCATCCCCCAAAACTCATGCAGCGCCCTGACATTGATGGTGAGGAGAAAAAAATAGCAAAACAATTTAGTTACATTACTTTTATGATTCCAAACAGTTTGAAATTGACAGTGCACAGTGGATATTGACTCATAACTTTTGAATATTTCTACGACTTGGCTACATCAGTGATTGTGCAAAATGAACTGCTCAAGACTCAATGGAGATTGAAACTGGTGATCTGAAATGAATGCTGAAATTATAAAAAGTAATGGCATGTTGGAATTTTATTTCTGTTATGGAATAGATAAAATTAACTGATTTTGATTTGATCAAGTGTTAAAGCATGTGATGGATAATGCTTGTTGGAATATTTTAGGAATTGCTGTCTTCTTGGAACATAAGTCAATATTATACAGTAATAAGTGGCATTCAGCTGTTTGTTTTATGTCATTTAAGCACAGTTCTGGTACTTAAAAATCATAAAAATCCAGGAGCTTCGGAGGGCTTCGCCCCCCTTGCCCCCCTCACCGGGGTGCTACGCCGGACCCCGCTGGGGGCCTGCGTCCCCCAGACCCCCTGCTAAATTTTCAGATAATTTCCCCAACCGCAAATCACATCCCTGGTTCATGTTGGAATTCTGAGCTTTCGGTATTGTTTTCAGCGGAATTGTGAGATTTTTATCGAAGGATCAGGAGTCATCAGCGCTAGAAATAGACAAAAGTGTCAAAAATAAGTTACAATGGAATTGGCTTGAGAGAAAAGTGACAGTAAAGGTGAAAATTGGCTCAAAGTTTGACGAGGTAACAGAAACACTCGGACAGTTTCTGAAGAAACCAGAAAAGGAGATGAAGTTCAAAGTTCAGAGACTGACACAGCTTGCTGCCAAAAGGAAGAAAGTTTCACATTAGAACTGACTTGGTGACCAGTGTAAATAGTGTAATAAACTCTTATAGAACTGTTAAATATGTTGGACTAAAGACAGTGAGACAACATTGAAGAAAAAGTAAGTTAACTTTTCATTAAATTTAATGATTTATCTAAGTCTAGTATTTCATTTTTTTTATCATTTTTTTCAGTCTAAATTACTTCTGTTTTACTGAAAACCTCCCAGCTTCAGGGGGGCTGTGCCCCCCCGGCCCCCCCATAAGTCAATCGACCAGATTAGAAATCAGAATTTCCTGTTGCCATCCCTGCCAGCAGGGTCTCGCCGTTGAAGCGGGGAATCTTGGCCCGCTGCCAGGTGGATGGGACGGTCGCCTCTCGGTCGATCGCCGCCCCTGGTCGCAGTGGAATCGCTGGCCCATCCTGCCCTGAAAAGGGCAGGGAGCGGGGCTGGTTTGCTCAGCTCCGCCCACCCTGCCTTGAAAAAGGCAGAAGGCGGGGTACGATGGTCCCGTCAGGTCCGCTGCTCCGTTCATCCTGACGAGCAACTCCGGGGGTCGGTGTCTCAGCTCTGTCGTCCGTCCCCAGCTGAGCGATGAATTGCTCCAGCCGCTGGATCTCCGCTCGGATCCTGGCTTCCATCTGCTCCATCTCCCACTCATGACACCAGTGTGATGTATGCGAGGTTCACACAAAGAAAGGGGGCAGATGGCTGCGACACAACAAGCTTTATTGAAGACACGCACAACATGAACACAGACAGGAGGGGAGGTCATTCTCACCGACTTCCGTTTGTATCAGGGTTACACAACACACAATCACTCCTGCTACAATTCTACCTATAACACTGCTGGGTCATTATAACGCACTTATAATGACACAGCAGTATAATAACACAGTAATAACACTAAACATACACGAAAATATAACGTCCTCTGCTGGCAACGCATGCCGGGAAAATCCCTGCCCCCCTTAACACAGCCCTGACATTACACTACTCAAATTCAATAAACTAAGAGACTTCAAAATCTTGCAAATTATGTACGAGATAAAAAGAAACATAACCAGCCAGTGTCCAACATTTGTTTAATTTGAGAGAGAATAATTATAATTTAAGAAGAATATTAATTTCTCAAAGACCAAAAATAAGAACAAATGTAAAAAAAAAACAACAACACTTTTTTCTGTTTGTGGAGTAAACTTGTGGAACAGCTGTGCTAAAGATTTGAAATTATGGTCTACATTTAACAAGTTTAAACGATTGGTAAAAGATGCATTAGTTAAAAATTAATTGAATTATTGTGAAAATGTCTGATTTTGTTTGCTGTGAATGCATTTAATTTTGATGGCTCTGAAGATATTCAAATCAAATTAGATTGACATGAAAATATGTAATTTTGTTGTGTAGTGATTGTTTTAGGTCATCAAGAGGATTAGACATATACGGTGGATATAAAAAGTCTACACACCCCTGTTCAAATGCCAGGTTTTTGTGTTGTAAAAAAAATGAGCCCTAGATAAATCCTTTCAAAACTTTTTCCACCATTGAGGTGACCTATAACCTGTGCGACCCAACTGAAAAACAAACTGAAAACTTTTAAGGGAAAAATAAAAAATAAACTTACAGTAACCTGGTTGCATTAATATGCACACCCTCTTATAACTGGGGATGTAGCTGTGTTCAGAATTTTTTCCCCTTGCTCTGTCAAGCAGCTTGGTGAGCAGGACAGAAATCTGCTTCTCTTATTATAATAATAATAAGTTTATTTATAGAGCACCTTTCACAGACAGTCACAAAGTGCTTAACATGGTAAAAAACAAAATAAAAACACAGGCACATAAAACAGTAAAACAAAGTAGACAGTAAAAGCACATAAAAATACAATCGGCACATAGTTAAAAAGCCAGGCTAAAAAGGTGGGTCTTTAGTTGCTTCTTAAAAACACCAATGGAAGGTGCAGATCTAAGTTCAAAAGGCAAGGAGTTCCGACTTCCGGTCTGGACGCCATGGTGACTGCAGCTTAACACTGAAGCTCTCAGACCCAATCCAAGATAACACCTTGAAAATCAAACTTAACGGATTTTTGGAGGAGTGAAAATCAAAAGACAAAATCATCATGTCTAAAGGAAAACAGAAGAAACTGAAATTCTCCAGGCCAGGACACGTATCGGCCGGAGAATCTGAACTGGAAGATCTCCGTTCAGAAGACGAGGAACTGGTGATAGCTAACAAAAAGGTTAGCCTGAAATCACTATTTGAGGAGCTACGACGATTTCGCCGAGATGTTACGGCCGAATTTCGGGAATTCAGAGAAGAATTGAAAAGGACAAACAGCAGAGTGGACCAGGCCGAGAACCGAATCTTGGAAACAGAGGAACGAATAAAAGTGCTCGAAGATTCTGTGCTGGACCTACGCAAAAGACAAGCGTCTATAGAGGCTAAGCTAGCCAACCAAGAAGGAAGACAAAGAAGAGACAACATAAGAATTCATGGTCTGATAGAAGGAGCCGAAAACGGTTTTAACTCAATGGCAGAATGCGTGGAATCCTTACTAAGAGAGAAATTGGATATTCCACAAACCACCGACTTGAAGATAGAAAAGGCACATCGTTCATTAGCCGCTAGGCCGGCGGCGGAAGCGCCCCCACGTTCGGTGTTGTTAAGATTTTCCAATTTCAAAATAAAACAAGAGGTTGTAAGACTGGCCTGGCAGAAAAAAGGATTTATGCACCAGGAGAGAAAAGTCTTCGTGGAACACGATTACGCCCCGGAGGTCCTTAAAAAGCGCAGGGAATACAATGACGCGAAAAAGGTGTTAAGAGAGAAGAAATTGCGCTTTCAGACTCCATTTCCTGCGAAGTTAAGGGTCTTCTACGGTGAAGAAACATGTCTCTATAATTCGGCGGAAGAAGCAACAGCTGACATGGCGAAAAGAGGGCTCCCGGTAACGGTATTTAAACCCGCAGCAGACCCGAGTGAGAAGATCAAAGCGCAAACATGGACAACACAAAGACCTTCAAAATCCACGGACCAGCAGCGGGAAACCCAGCGCCAGAGCGTCGCGGATAAACTATCCGTTTTCAGGTTGGAATAGCGACCTTTTTTTTTTTTTTCTCTTCTCTTGAATCAATCCGCACATCCAACCCCCCTCATACAAGGTAACAAACATTAAAGGAGATGCGTATTCAGCATGTGGTAAAACATTTCATGGAACAGTCATAATATTTGAAACAAATAAGTCTTTGTAATAAAAAAAAACAACTTGTTAAAATAGAAATGTGACAATAATCCACATGTTCTCCTCATACTAACAAATACTGTTTTTGCATGAATGTTTGATGTGATGGGGGTGGGAGGGTGCACACAATTTCACAGGGTTTAGGCATAAAAGGAAAAAAAAAATCATTACAAGTTTGGATTGGGTTCTGAAACTCACGTTAAAAGCATGGGACAACTTACAGGGGTAAGAGAGGGCCCTCAACACGTAACAGAGTTTGAGGAATTTCCCTCAGGGCCTTCACTCCATCAAGGCTCTTCCAGGGTCTTTAAAAAGACCTCAGCTCAGGAAGTTCTTCTGACAGCTTTTTGTTTTAAAGTTTTATACACTATGTTCTTAATGTTTTTCTTGTTTTTAATGTTCTTTCAGTTTCTGAGTAGCACAAATGAGGGCCACCACACAGTTATACTAAACAAAACAACACAATGGAGAAACAGGGTGTAACCAAAATAATTTCATATAATGTAAAAGGAATCCTGAATCCAGTTAAAAGATCCAAGATTCTAGGCAAAATGAAAAAAGACAAAGCAGGAATAATATTTTTACAAGAAACCCACCTAACAGATGTGGAACACAATAAACTCAGTAGACAAGGGTTTAAAATGATCTCTTCATCTTCATATAAGTCAGGGAGGAGGAGGGGAGTAGCGACATTGATATCAACCAAAATTACATTTGAAAAAAAATCAGAACACAAAGATAAAGAAGGGAGATACAGTTTGGTAACTGGGCGGCTAGAGGGAGAAGATATCACCCTGCTGAATGTGTATGCTCCCCCAGGGGCTAACTGGAAATTTTATAAAAATGTATTCGACCTAATGATAACTAAAGCTCAAGGTTTAGTGATATGTGGTGGGGACTTCAATCTTAGACTGAATCCATACTGGGATGCTTCTGGTAATTCTCCACATCAAAATAACACCCAAAACAGGAAGACTCGGATGCTACTAAAAGAAATGGGAATCTGTGACGTGTGGAGGGAACTCAACCCCAGTGTAAAAGACTATACATTTTACTCAACTCCACATTCATCTTACTCAAGGATTGACTATTTTTTTATGTTTAATAGAGACATTGGAAGAGTAAAAACATGTAAAATAGGACTGATGGATCTCTCTGACCACAGTCCGATCTACATGGACTTAAATATCCAAAAATACACAAATAATACATTTTCTTGGAGGTTAAATTCAAATGTCCTGAAAGAACCATTGAAAGATGAATTGGAATCAGATATTCTCAGATATTTGGAAGATAACGATAATGGAGAAGTATCCCCTTTAATACTGTGGGATGCATGCAAAGCTGTAATAAGAGGAAAGATTATTGCAAAACTGGCAACCCAAAAGAAACTAAGACAAGAAAAACTATCCACATTAGAGTCAGAACTTAGGAACCTAGAAAAAGAACACAAAGGCAACACTCATTCTGCTGACTCGCTCAAGATTAAGGAAATTAAAAACCAAATAAATGAGATCTACACAATAGAAATCCAGAAGAAACTTACATTTTTGAAACAAAAATACTATGAAGCAGGCAGTAAATCGGCAAAATTGCTAGCCTATAAATTGAGGAAACATCAAACAGAAAGAGCAATCTACAAAATCAGAGACCCAGTATCAAAGGAAATAAAATTCAGAATTCAGGATATTCTTAAAAGCTTCGAGAATTACTATAAGAACTTATACTCCCACAAAAAACATAAAAACGCATCCGAGGCATTCCTAAACACATTAAACCTTCCCCAACTTACGGAGTCACAAAATAAAACACTACTGTCAGAAATACATCCTAAAGAATTGGAAAAAGCAATTATGAAACTTAAAGCTAACAAATCCCCAGGAGCTGATGGCTATACAGCAGAGTGGTACAAAACCTTTAAACAGCAACTATCTCCTCTCCTCCTGAAAACATTTAATTATGTCCTCCACACAGGGGAAATCCCCCCCTCCTGGAGAGAAGGGGTCATTGCAGTTATACCTAAACCTGAAAAGGATAAACTAGAGTGCTCCAACTACAGACCAATCAGTGTACTAAATCAGGACTATAAGCTTTTTACCATTATCCTTGCCAAAAGGTTAGAAAATATACTGACAGACCTAATTCATTTAGACCAAACAGGTTTTATAAGACAAAGACAGACACAAGACAACATTCGACGCACTTTACACATAATTCATCATATAAAAAAATATAACTTAAATGCAGTTATATTGGGATTAGATGCTGAAAAAGCATTTGATTCGGTTGACTGGTCTTTTCTATATAGAATCTTATCCAGTTTCAATTTTCATAACAACTTCATTAGAACTATACAGGCATTATATAAAAAACCAACAGCTAAAATAAGGATTAACGGTAATTTATCATCATCTTTTGAACTGGAAAGAGGATGTCGTCAGGGCTGCCCCCTGTCTCCACTGCTCTTTGCAATCTTCATAGAACCTCTGAGCCAATGGATAAGACAAAATCAAAAAATTCAAGGTATTACACTTAGTCAGAAGGAACATAAAATAGCACTCTTTGCTGATGACATTTTAATATACCTAGGGCAGCCGGACACTTCTTTACCAGAACTAACCTCAGTTTTTTCAGAGTATGGAGATTTATCGGGGTACAAATTAAACATGCATAAAACCCAAATTTTAACATTCAACTATGACCCAAATCATTATTCACTAAGCAAACTCAAAACTAACTGGGAGTCGGAATCTATGAAATATCTGGGGGTCAATATCCCGAAACAACTCAACAAAATTATATCACTAAACTATGATCCACTGGTGACAAAAATAAAATCTGACCTAGCAAGATGGAATATGATACCATTCTTGGGTACTGCACAAAGAATTGAAGCAGTCAAAATGAATATACTTCCACGTCTTCTATACCTTTTCCAAACAATACCGGTAGAACCTCCCAAAAAAACATGGCAGGAGCTGGACAGAAGGATCTCAAGATTCATATGGCAGGGCAAGAGACCTAGAATCAGATATAGAACCCTACAGCTAAACAAAGACAAAGGTGGGCTCGCGCTGCCAAATATCAGGGACTACTTTAAAGCCGCACAAATTAAAACTTTAGTAGAGATATGTAACCCAGTCTACACTGCACAATGGAAGGAGATGGAATGCCAAATAACAAGTGACATCCCCCTACAGGCGATAATAGGGAACAATGCCTTACCTAAGCTTTTGAATAACACTAACCCGTGGATAGAGACCCCGCTAAAAATTTGGTTTAAGATAGTCAGAGAGAATCAAACTAAAGAGCCCTATCGACTTCTGTAATGGATTGCCTATGATCAAGACTTTACTCCTAATAAAACAGACACCAGATTTAAAAAGTGGAAGGAGAAAGGGCTGATAAAATATTACGATTTTTTTAAAGGGCAAATCTTAAGAAGTTTTGAAGATTTGAAAAAACAAGGCCTAATAAATCAAGACCTTTACAGGTTCTTCCAGCTTAGACACCACATAAACAATATACTTAAAAAGGAGGTTTTGGAAAGGGCCCAGTCAGGTGTTCTGAAGGTCTTCTTAATGGCATATAAAGGGATCCCAGGGATCAGATACATTTCTAAAATATACCAAGGTCTTCAAGACTTAAAAGGAGACAACACATCTTATATAAAAGAGAGATGGGAAAAAGAGGGGAATTTCACTTTACAACTGGAAATATGGGAAAAGCTAAACAAACAGCAATGGAAAAGTACCTCATCCCTGCAGTGGAGAGAATTTGGATGGAAAAACTTGGTAAGATTTTTCAGAACACCTGCACAAAACAAATTTACCCATAAGGGATTGAACTGCTGGCGCTTGTGTGGTGAAAAGACTGCAAATCATTTTCATGTGTTTTGGTCATGCCCAGTTATCCACCAATATTGGACCAATGTACAGACAATATTGGGGAAAATATTCAAAATAACAGTTCCCTTTTCTTTTGTAACTTTGTATTTGGGTTTACTACCGGACTCACTGGAAAGACGAGGAGAAAAATACTTATTCAATGTTTTAATATTGGCAAGCAAAAAAGCTCTAACTAAAAAATGGATGTTGAAGGACTGTCCTACACCTGAAGATTGGATTAACGTGATCCAAGACATTTACTCGATGGAAAAGTTGACATTCGCACTGAGACAGGACATGGATGGGTTCATGAACTTTTGGCAACCCTGGATCGCATATGTGTCTTCCATTAGATCTAATCTTTGACAAATACCATTTCAATAATGGTTCCGCTCTTTGTTCCAAAGCTACTCAGATGCTCTTTTACCTTTATTTACTTACTTTTTCTTTTTGTTTGTTTTTTGCTGGTTTGTTTGTTTGTTGTTTTTTTTTCTCTTTAATTTCACTTTTTCTTTCACTTTAAAAAAAAAAAAAAGGGGTGTTGTAAGAATTAATCTTCCAATGTTGTCAGATATCAGAAAATAAGGGAACATGTGATGAAAATGTAAACAATGCATTGCTGTAACGACCTGTATACCCTTTACAAAAACTTAAATAAAAAAAAAAAAAAAAGGCAAGGAGTTCCACAGTCTGGGAGCAACAGCAGCAAAGGCTCTATCGCCTTTGGTTTTGAGCCTATTGCTAGGGACTACCAATAGATTCTGATGAGAAGACCTGAGAGACCTGCTGGGCTGGTGTAGAGAGAGCAGGTCACTAATATAAAAAGGTGCCTCTGAAGAGGCACCAAACAGATTTTATTTTGCCAAAAGGAGCTTTATACAGTACATATACTGTATACTGTATATGTACTGTATATTGTTTATAACTCCTCTTGTAATAACTTTTAATACTTAATTTAAATTGTTTTACCCATGAAGGACCCGGTGGGGGGGAATGGGGAAAGAAAAGGGAGAGGAACAGACAAAGAAGACAGAGAAACACAACTGAAACAAACAGAAGTCTTTCTTCCACTGACAAGATCTCAACATGAGTCTGGTATCTACATCTGTTAAAGGAGAGACATATGTGTGTATGCATACGTGTGCGTGTGTATGAGAGCGCATGCAAAATATGTGTGTGCATGTGAGTGGCTTGCCAGGAAACATACAAAGAGGGTGGCCAGTCACAACAACACCCCCTCTTCCCACAGACACACACAAGACAGTGCCACCAACTCCCACTGAGCACAAATGTCCCGAGGCCAACAAGCCCCGGGACAGCCAGGTATCTGCCCCAGGGGGGATGCGGTGGACCCACGTCCCCGGACCGGCCACCCCCCCACCACCCAACGAGGTCCCCCCCCCCCCGTCCACACACACACCCTCCACCCCCGCACGTCCACCCATCGGTACCCACACACGCCCACCCTCGTGCACACACACACACTCACCATCACACATATCCACCTGCACCCACACACAACACACACGTCCACACACACACGCACACAAACCTGCACACACACGTACGCATACACACACGCACACCCACTCCTGCAGGCCCCGGAGAACGGGAGGGGGGGGGGAGACGACCTTCCCTGGGACACAGGCACCAGCCCCCCAGAGCGCAGCCAGGGCCCCAGGGAGGGCATGACCCCACTGCACAGGGATGCACCGGGGCCAGCCCGCACCACTGGCGCACACCCAACCCCAGCCCAGTGGGGGAACGCCCCCCCCCCCCCCGGCCTGGGACCACGGCTCACCCCCCCAGCCCACCCTGCAGCCCCCCCCCCACCAACCCCCCTCAGGCCAGACGCATAGCCACCCCAGGACAGGCTCCTCAGACACCAGCCCCAGTGGGTCACAGGAATCCCTCGTGGTCAGGGCGCAGCCAGTCACCAGAGGTGCCAAGGAGAGTGAGCCACCGCCCAGAGAGAATTGAATTCAGCCAGTTGTTTTTTAGAGGAGGCAGACATTCTCTCCAAGCCAATATAATCTGATAGTAGGTTATTATAGTGAGTTGTACATGAGTTATTTTTTTAATTTCCAATTCATGAGGATAGTTTTCTTTGCGGTGCATAAGGCAGTGAGAACCATGTGTAACATCCTTACCTCTATATTCATGTCACTTAAATCACCCAGTATGCAAAGTGTGGGAGAGGATGGAATACAATACCCAAGCCATGCCAATAAGTCTTCACGTCTTCTGCCAGAACTTTTGGAACGGTGCACAGGACCACATAGCATGCATATAACTATTGGGGACGTTGCTGGTGCAATGGGAGCAGATATTTGTGTGACTCAGGCCCATTTTGAACATCCTTTGTCCTGTGTAATGACTTCTATTTAGAACTTTGTACTGTATGAGTTGTAAGTTAGAGTTTTTAGTCATCTTAAAAGTATTTAAACATATTTGTATCCAGAAGCCTTCATCTTTATTAACTGATAAGTCTGTCTCCCATTTTGATTTTGAAAGAGATACTGACTCATCCAGTTTTGATCGTAGTCTGTGTATTTTTTTTATATCAATTTAGGGGAATGAAGATTTAGAAACTGTCACCTTAACTGGTACCTCTAAATCTGTCTGAGATTCAATCTTGCTTTTATTATGGATTTAAGCTGTTGGTATTCAACAGACTTTTTATCACTGATGTCATACTGTGACACCAGTTCCTGGAATTGGATAAAGTTTCCACCTCAAATAAGATAAGAGGAAAAATCACAATTTCTCCTTAGCAGGTGTTTAGATGCTCACTAAACTCACACAACAGTAACCTTGCATGCTCTTCCAAGTTATGCTCAAGAAGATTAAGGTGTAGATCAAATGTTCCAAACTATGGCTACAGGTCGTCTCCACTTTAAGTAGGTCTAGGCCATATACTGTACTTGTTTATATGTACAGATGAAGATTCTTCAGGATGTTGCATGGATTCATCAGGCCAAAATGAGCCACTCCATCATTGACATCTGGTTTTTCTTTTAAACATGAGTTTGCTTCTGTCTTTCAGTTAATGACAGAGCTCCTCTTTGGTATTCGTGTCATCAAATTCTACAACTGGGAGCCTCATTTCACCCAGAAGGTGGCTGAGTGTCGTAAACAAGAGCTATCCCACCTCAAAACCCTCAAGTACCTGGATGCCTTGTGTGTGTACACGTGGGCTGCTCTGCCTGTGGTCATCTCCATCCTTACCTTTGTCACATATGTGCTGCTTGGACACCAGCTGACTGCAGCCAAGGTAGGAGCTCTGAAGTCTGACTTTAATAACACCAAACGTCTGTGGAAATAAACCAACTGGCAGTATTCAGTTAAACAAAGTGATGCTGATGGGCAGATTCACAGTTCTACATTGGATTTCTTAGTGGATAGAGCTTTTACCACATAAAACTAGGTCTGCAAAGTCTATTTTTTCCAACATCCTATGTAATAATAGTGCAGTGACCTCTGTCTGTTCCTTCATCTGTCTGGCATGATTGTATAGCATGTTCCTGGAGTTTTTGCTGGTGAGATTTTCCCATTTGGTTGAATGGTCCATGCCAGGAAATTGGATTTCTGACCAGAAACGTGTTCCAGCACATTTTCACAAAGTCAGATATTTGAAAATATGTGCTTTTAATTGTGGGGCTGTCCTCTGTCTTGAAGGTGTTCACGACTCTGGCTCTGGTGGGAATGTTGATCATCCCTCTCAATACTTTTCCCTGGGTGCTAAACGGCGTCCTGGAGGCCAAGGTTTCTCTGGATCGAATCCAGCGCTTCTTCAAACTGACCAACCAGGATCTACAGGCATACTATGCCCTGGGTAGGCTGTTGCTTTAGTGTTTGATTTTGTCTTTAATCAGTGACCAAAATCAAGTTTTCTGCTACTTACAGTGGTGTGAAAAAGTGTTTGCCCCCTTCCTGATTTCTCATTTTTTTGTATATTTGTCACACTTAAATGTTTCAGATCCTCAAACAAATTTAAATATGAGACAAAGATAACTCAAGTAAACACAAAATGCAGTTTTTAAATGAAGGTGTTTATTATTAAGGGAAAAAAAATCCAAACCTACATGGCCCTGTGCGAAAAAGTGATTGCCCCCTAAACCTAATAACTGGTTGGCCCACCCTTAGCAGCAACAACTGCAATCAAACGTTTGCAATAACTGTCAGTGAGTCTTTGACAGTGCTGTGGAGGAATTTTGGCCCTCTCATCTTTGCAGAATTGTAATTCAGCCACATTGGAGGGTTTTCGAGCATGAACCGCCTTTTTAAGGTCATGTCACAGCATTTCAATCAGATTCAGGTCAGGACTTTGACTAGGCCACTTCAAAGTCTTCATTTTGTTTTTCTTGAGCCATCCAGAGGTGGACTTGCTAGTGTGTTTTGGATCATTGTACTGCTGCAGAACCCAAGTGTGCTTCAGCTTGAGGTCACAAACAGATGGCCGGACATTCTCCTTCAAGATTTTTTGGTAGACAGCAGAATTCATGGTTCCATTTACCACAGCAAGTCTTCCAGGTCCTGAAGCAGCAAAACAGCCCCAGACCATCACACCACCACCACCACCACCACCACCACCACCATATTTTACTGTTGGTATGATGTTCCTTTTCTGAAATGCTGTATTCCTTTAACGTCAGATGTAATGGGAGACACACCTTCCAAAAAGTTCCACTTTTGTCTAGTCAGTCCACAGAGTATTTTCCCAAAAGTCTTGGGGATCATCAAGATGTTTTCTGGCAAAACTGAGACAAGCCTTTATGTTCTTTTTGCTCAGCAGTGGTTTTCATCTTGGAACTCTGCCATGCAGGCCATTTTTGCCCAGTCTCTTTCTTATGGTGGAGTCATGAACACTGACCTTAACTGAGGGAAGTGAGGCTCACAGTTCTTTGGATGTTGTTGTGGGGTCTTTTGAGACCTCTTGGATGAATCGTCGCTGTGCTCGGGGTAATTTTGGTCAGCCGGCCACTCCTGGGAAGGTTCATCACTGTTCCATGTTTTTGCCATTTGTGGATAATGGCTCTCACTGTGGTTTGCTGGACTCCCAAAGCTTTAGAAATGGCTAGAAAATTGGAACTGAGCTTTCCAAAGATGTGATAAACCACAGTTAATTTATGTTTTAACTGGGGGGGGGGGGGCAATCACTTTTTCACACAGGGCCATGTAGGTTTGGATTTTTTTTGGCCTTTATAATAAACACCTTCATTTAAAAACTGCATTTTGTGTTTACTTGTGTTATCTTTGTCTAATATTTAAATTTGTTTGATCTGAAACATTTAAGTGTGACAAACATACAAAAAAATGAGGAAAGGGGCAAGCACTTTTTCACACCACTGTATTTGGTCCCAATTGTTTCTGTTCAAGGACAAACCAGTCTTTTAGATTAGAACATGCTCTGATGACTGAAGTACAGAAATGAGGAGCTTCTTACTACATCAAACCCTTGAGTTAATGACCTTAAAAAGCTAATTGGAGTCAGGTGTTGGCATACCTGGACTCTTGTTAAGAAAATGAGTTTGGAGGTGTGGACGAGAACTACTTTGATGAAAAGCACTAAAACTCAACCAGTTATTCATTCAAGGGTTCACATACTTTTTCCATTAGCACTATGATGTTTTTGTGTTTGTTGTCCATAAAGACATGAAAGATCAGAAATGTTTTTAGTTATTATTTTAGGCACATTATATTTGTCAGTACCCTTGACTTAGATGAAGATCAGATCACATTTTATGACGCAGATGTTTGTGCACACACAAAAATATATACGGGTGCATCTCTGTCAATTAGAATGGCATTGAAAAGTTGATTTATTTCAGTAATTCAATTCAAAAAATGAAACTCCTTTGTTATATAGATTCATTACACACAGAATTATATATTTCAAGTGTTTATTTCTTTTAATTTTGATGGTTATGGCTTATAGCTAATGAAAACCCCAAATTCAGTTTCTCAAAAAATTAGAATATTACAAAAAAATAATTTTAAAAAATTGATTTTTAATAGAAATGTTGCCCAACTGAAAAGTTTGTCCATGTTCAGTACTTGGTCGGGGCTCCTTTTACATGAATTACTGCATCAATGGAGTAACTTCCTTTATTGCAGTAATTTCCTTTATTGTTTTTCACATGTACAAAACAAACTTTAACTAACTAGCATGAAGGCAATAAGCCTGTGGTACTGCTGAGGTGTTATGGAGGTCCAAGTTGCTTTAATAGTGGCCTTCAGGTCATCTGCATTGTTGGGTCTGGTGTCTTTATGGGGTTTAGGTCAGGAGAGTTTGCTGGTCAGTCAAGCACAGTGATACCATAGTCATTAAATCAGGTTTTGGTACTTTTGGCAGTGTGGGTCAGTGCCAAGTCCTGCTGGAAGATGAAATCAGCATTTCCATAAAGCTTGTCAGCAGAGGGAAGCACAGAGTGCTCTAAAATTTCTTAGTAGATGGCTGCATTGACTGTGGACTTGACAAAACCAAGTGGACCAACACCAGCAAATGACATGGCTCCCCAAATCATCACTGACTGTGGAAACTTCACACTTGACCTCAAGCAATTTGAATTCTGTGCCTCTCCACTCTTCCTTCAGACCCTTGGACCTTGATTTCCAAATGGCAGGATTTGGCACCTGATTTGGGGAGCCCTGTCATCTACTAGTGTTGGTCCATTGTTTTATTTAGTCCAAAGCCAATGCAGCTGTCTGCCAGGAAATTTTAGAGCACTTCATGCTTCCCTTTGTTGACGAGCTTTAGTGAGATGCTGATTTCATTTTCCAGCAGGACTTGATGTATGCATATATGCTTATCTTTTACAGTACTTTTGTGTATCAATTTGGGTATCTGGAGTGGCTACCACTGGGAAATCTCTTAAAAAAACAAAACAGCCATTTGCTAAGGTCAGCTGTTGTCTCAGTATCTCTCTCTAAACAAGTGGTTTTGATTTTTCACTAGTTATGATGTGAGAACCGAAGCTCACGGAAATGCCACCCTTCCAGCTTCATCTCCACCCATTTTTATCCCCCGGTGGTCGAAGTCCAAAGGGGTCGAAGAGCCCTTTGACTGAAGGCCGAAGGGGGATTATGTTATGGGTCCGTCCGTCTGTCTGTCCCACTTTTGTGAAATCAACTCCTCCTACAGTTTTGGTCCGATTGTTTTGAAACTTGGTACCATGGTTTGATATGCTTAGATGATGCGCATATTGCAGTTTCACTCTCATTGGATGACCTTTAGGTCAAAAGTCAGAGGTCAGCTTTTTCCCAAAATCTTCTAAAAACAATAACTGCTGAAAGAAATGATGTGGGCTTTTCAAATCGATACAATAGTTGTATCTAATACACATCTTGGATGATTTACACCCTCAAATGACTATGGGTTTGGGGTCAAGGGTCAAAGTTAACATTTACTATTGCTGTAAAACTAGTAAAGCTAGGGCCACCAAACCTGGCATATATGTTCACCTTGGGATCCTGACCTCTGACTATGGGTTTGGGGTCAAAAGGTCAAGGTTAATATTCCTTATGCTGTGGAGACTGTGGAAATGACGAGGCTGAGTTTATCTCACGAGTCAGGTTTATTCACATTCTCCAACATCATCCAAAAACAGAAAGACAAAGAATCCCCCAACATCTGTCCCTTTTATACCCCAGGACATCAAAGCACACAGAGTCACATTGTACTTAATCCCCAGTAACAATGCATCTTCTTCCCGGTCTTAACACCCCCCACCTTCAGTCTCTGGCCGCTGGGCGAAATCCCCCAAGGCCGTCTCTTTGCCTGCCAAAGACCAAACTTTCACATCCTCGTGTTATCTCCAAAGAAGCTCAGTCCTTTGTTCCGTCTCAGATGTGAAGCCTAAGGTGGTATATGTATGAATCATACAGTGATATACATACTGTATGTGCATATATGTGTCCCACATGACCCCCCCCCCCCAAACGCCTAAGATGGAACAACGTAATAACAGTCTGCATGTCATGGTAAAATTATTACACATCAGTCCACGTGCTGCTTGGGCCTCAGTCTCCTCCCATATCTGCTATAAGCGGGCTTTACCACTTTCGCGGCGCCTTCCTGCTGGGGAGCTGCTGTCTGAGGATGAGAACTGTTAGTCAATCCCTGTGGGTGTTCTGGGGAATGTTCCTTAGGGGGTCTGCCACGCCGAGGAGCCGTGGCCAACAGCACATCCTCGTCGGCCAACATAAAGGCGGGTTTGCCTGTTTATGCCAATCTTTTCTTTCCTGCCCCCCAAATCTAGCAAAAAATGCTTATCCCCTGTTTCCAGCACTCTAAATGGTCCATCATAAGGTGGTCGCAACGGTGGGCAATGCGCATCGTGTCTGACAAAAACAAACTCCGCATTTTTTAGAGCCTTAGGCACAAAAACGCGTGGAAAACTGTGGTGAATGGGGCCAAGCAGCATGCCCGCTTCCGTGCCACTCTGCAACCGCTGAGCTGGGGAGCATTCTGGTGCAGGATTATCTGGGAGAAATTCCCCGGGCAGCCGAAGTGGTTGCGCGAAAACTAGCCAGCCGGGGAGGCTTCTAAATCCTCTTTAGGTGCAGAACGCAACCCCAATAAAACCCATGGTAGCCTGTCCACCCAATTTGCATCCGTAAGTGACGCTCTGAGGGCCGCCTTCAATGACCTGTGAAAACGTTCGCATAACCCATTAGCCTGCGGGTTGTACGCGGCAGTGCGGTGGATCGTTACCCCCAGGCTGCAGGCCATCGCTGACCAAAGTTCGGAAACAAATTGAGGATCTCTGTCGGACGTAATGTCCAACGGGACTCCAAAGCGTGCCACCCATGCTGTTAAAAACGCGCGCGCCACCTCCTCGGCTGTGGTTGATGACAGTGGGACCACTTCCGGCCAGCGCGTGGTGCGGTCTACCATTGTCAGAAGGTGTGTGCACCCCTGTGACGGCGGGAGGGGGCCTACGAGGTCCACGTGAACATGATCGAACCTCTTAGCTGGGATGTGAAACGGCTCCAAGGGAGCTCTCGTGTGCCTGTGTACCTTGGCTCGATGGCAAGCCATGCAGGCTGCTGCCCACTCCCTAACTTGTTTGCACAGGCTCGGCCATACAAATTTCTCTCCTACCATTTTGACCGACGCACGCACCCCCGGGTGTGCCAGAGAATGGATCGAGTCAAAAACGCGGCGGCGCCACGCGGCCAGTACCACCGGGCGCGGTTGTCCCGTGGAGACATCGCAGATTGGGGGGGGGGCATACCATTCTGCAGCACCCTGTTCTCCAGCCTTAACCCTGTTGGTCCAGACTGGAGCGTGCGCACATCCGCGTCGCTAATCTGATCCACGGCCATGGCTGCATAATCTATCCCTACGCGGACTGGGGCCGCGCGCACTTCCACGTCGCTAGCCTGCTCCGCGGCCATGGCTGCATAATCTATCCCTACGCGGACTGGAGCCGCTACGACGCGCGAGAGACAGTCTGCCACTACATTCAGTTTACCCGCTACGTGCTGAATATCGGTAGTAAACTCTGAGATTGCAGCCAGCTGTCTCTGCTGCCGGCCTGACCACGGTTCTGAAACCTTGGCCATCGCGAAAGTCAGCGGCTTGTGGTCGACGAACGCGGTGAAACAGCATCCCTCCAGCCAGAACTGGAAGTGGCGAATGGCCAAGTGGAGAGCTAACAACTCCCTATCGAATGTGCTGTATTTTCGCTCACTATCGCGCAAAGTCCTGCTGAAAAAGGTGAGCGGCTGCCAAGCCCCGGCTACATGCTGCTCCACGACCGCCCCTATGGCCACATCTGACGCGTCAGTTTATTTATTTAGCGAATGCAAAGTCCTTAAGCCAAGCAGTTGCCTCCTGGTTTGCTGTATGGAGGGTGTGTAATCCTCCTTCCAGTCTTTGGAGCGGGCAAGCCTCTATGATGTGTTCCATTGTTTGCTCCTCTCCACATGCGCACAGTGGGCTAGGGCTACTGCCCCATCTGTAAAGGCTGGCCAAGCAGGGGCCATGTCCAGTCCTGAAGCGATTGAGTGTAGACCACTGTCTCCTTGGGAGGTTGGTGCCCGGGACCTGTTGGTTGGGGTTTATCACCAGCTGTTTGTTTGGGACCTCCTTGGTCTCCCATTCCTCTTGCCAAGCTGTCTGGATGGTAAAGTCAGCTGGGGGAGGGTTTTTCCAAATCGGCCGTCTGGATGAAAGTCGGGCAGTGGGTGGAGTGTAGATATCTGCATGGATTGGTAAGTGAGGAGAATCTTTAACTTTTTGGAGCATCCTTTGAGTTAATGCTGCTCGCCGGATGTGTGGAGGGGCTATGTTTGACAGTACAGAGAGCCAGGGAAGTGGTGTTGAGCGGATTGTTCCAGTTATAGTTCTCATGGTTGTGTTGAGCTGGGTGTCTACATGGTGTGTGTAAGATGACCTGGACCAGACAGGGGCACAATATTCTGCTACAGAGTATGAAAGGGCCAGTGCTGAGGTGCGCAGGGTGGAGACTGCCGCCCCCCATTCTGCACCAGCGAGCTTGCAGAGCAGGTTGTTTCGTACCTTCACCTTAGCAGCCGTCCCCTTTAGATGTTCCTTGAAGGATAAGGTCCTATCAAGGGTCACTCCAAGATAAGTTGGATTTGGGGCATGCTTAAGCTTGAGTCCGCTCAGGTGGATGTTTAGTTCTCTGGCAGCTTTTGCATTGTGGAGATGGAATACACTGGAGACGGTTTTTGCTGGGCTTGGTTTTAGGCGCCAGATTTTGCAGAACTGGTCCAGTTTGGCAAGATCTTCCGTGAGCACCCGTTCCAGTGGTTCAAAGTCTGGTGCTTGGAATGCCAAACAGATGTCGTCTGCATAGGTGAATTTGCGGGATTTTGTAGTAGGCAGGTCGTTTATGTAGAGGTTGAACAGAGTTGGAGCTAGAACTGAGCCTTGTGGGAGTCCGTTTTTCTGCATTCTCCATGCACTTGTCTTCTGACTGAGGTGGACTCTGAACCTTCGGTTGGTCAGCAGGGTTTTTATAATTGCTGTTGCCCAAGCAGGGATTGCCTTTATAAGTTTCAGGAGGAGGCCTTTGTGCCAGACCGTATCATAGGCGGCTGTAAGGTCGAGAAACACAGCCCAGCTTCAGTCTGCTCTCGAAGCCATTTTCGATGAAGGTGGTTAGGGCCAGTACTTGTTCTCCTGTACTGCGGTCCTTGCGGAAACCTGCTTGATCCACACTTAGAATATCCTCTACCTCTGGGGAAATGCGTTGCAGAATTAGGCGCTCCATGATTTTGTAAGGAACGCTGAGTAGGGAGATTGGGCGGTAGCTTGCTGGTAATTTGTGGTCTTTGCCAGGTTTTGGGATGGCAATGACCTTTGCTGTCCGCCATTTCTTTGGGATCGAGTTTGTTTGTGTGATCCTTGTGTAGAATTGTGTCAACCAGGTTAGGGCTCGGGGGCCAAGATTTTTCATGAATTCTGGGAAGATGTTATCGTATCCTGCTGCCTTTCCACATTTCAGGCTCTGTAGGACTTTCTCCAGTTCAGCAGCCTCGAAGGGTTCAGGGTTCGTTTCCTCTACAGGCATTTTTTGGTGTTTTTTTAGCTCAGTTGTAACTGCTCTTTTGGTGTCTTTGTCTTGGGGTGCTTTGGCGATAGTCAGTAGGTGGGATGCAACTTGGTTGGGTGTGACGGATGCTCGGCTTTGGCTAGGGGGCTTCTGTGCAGCTCCTAGGCGACGGATGAGGCTCCAACATTTCCTGCTAGAGTGGGTAAAGCTCCGGTCAGCAACTGTCTCCTCCCATTTCTTTCGCCGAGCTGTATTTAGCGATTCAATGAGATGGTCTGCTATCTCTGGGTCCCCTGATGTTTGATAGGATTGTAGGAGGGCAGCACTTTCTCCGTCCAAACATGGGACATAGAGGGGTCAGTAGCCTCGTGGGATTGCAGTATGGGCAGCCTTGAAGATTGCGCTGCAGAAGCGGTTGTATGCTTCATCTACAGTGATGGTGTGGAGTGGGATGGTAACAACGCTCCGGTCCAGAGTTTCACTGAATTTCTTCCAGTTGGCTTTGCGGAAGTTCCAGCGCATCTTCCTTGGGCTGTATATGACTGGAAGTTGTAGGCCAATGTGTACAAGCAGGGGCCGCTGTTGGCTGTGTGGAAAATCATCAAGAATGAGGATCTGTGTAGGATATGGCTCCCCATTCAAAGAGCTGACCCAACACAGGTCAGGAGAATAGTCCTTCTTCCACCTAGCAGAGTGGAAGGTTCCTCTTTGTTTGGGGTCGTATATCAAAGCGAGGTCATTTCTGGATGCCCAGTCTGAAAGTGCCTTCCCATCACTGTCCACTGCTGGGTACCCCCAGTCAGGGTGATGGCTGTTAAAGTCCCCCACATAGATGGCAGGGTGGGGTAGGGTGGGTAAGACCTGCAGATCCCAGTTGGCATTAGGGGGCTTGTACACATTGACAATATGGAAGCCACCAATGATTATGGTGTCTGAGAAATGTGTTGTTATCAGGTGATTTGCTTCAACTATGTCAGAACGCACATAGGTGGCACGTCCATGTTTAGCATGTAGAACATAGCACAGGAGGTCAAAGCCTTTGATGGTGAAGCGGCCAGCTTCCTCTGTGCCAATATGAGTCTCTTGGAGGCAGATTACATCAATCGAATGTTGGAAGGCGAGGACTTCGATAAGGCTTCGCTTGGCTGCAGATAGGCCTTCAACGTTTAGTTGTAATATGCGAAGGGCCGATCCTACCACAAAGTGCTCTTGGGGCTGTTTGCTTTCGGCTTTAGGACTGTGACTAGGATTCTTCTTTTACTTGGCACAGAGGCGTCGTCTCTTCGAATTTAGTCTGCTGGTAGGATCATTAGCTTCCCCAGGCGAGCCCGGGTACTGGCGGAGGGCGCGACGAGAACGCTGATCCATTGCCCCCGACGCGTCAGTAGTGAGCGCTATGCGGGCCGTTGGGTCTGGATGTGCTAACAACGCAGCGTTTGCCAGGGCTGTTTTGACCTCCGAGAATGCACGCTCTCGCTCCGGAGACCATTCGATTTTATTTGTGGGTTTTTGTTTTTTTAGCGCGGCATACAGTGGTTGCATGAGCTGCGCTGCGCGGGAGAGGAAACGGTTATAAAAATTCACCATTCCCAAAAACTCCTGTAATGCTTTGACTGTTTGTGGCTGGGAAAAATTTGTTACTGCGCGCACTTTGTCAGGCAGAGGAACTGCTCCTTCTGGAGAGACGCGATGCCCCAAAAAATCAATCTGCGTCACCCCGAACTGACACTTCGCTGGGTTGATTATTAACCTGTGCTCTCCCAACCTCCGGAAAACTGCCGTGAGGTGATTTTCGTGTTCGTCTTCGGACGCGCTGGCTACCAAGATGTCGTCCAGGTAGACGAACACGAAGGGGAGATCGCGCAACACCGCGTCCATCATGCGTTGGAACGTCTGCGCAGTGCCCTTAAGCCCAAACGGCATGTGCAAAATCTCGAATAGGCCAAACGGAGTTATTACCGCTGTTTTGGGTATGTCCTCAGCGCGTACTGGGACTTGGTGGTACCAGCGGACCAAGTCTATCTTAGAAAAAACGCGCGCCCCCGCCAAATGAACGGAAAAATCTTGGATATGCGGGATTGGGTAGCGGTCGTGTGCTGTAGCATTGTTCAACCTGCAGAAATCTCTGCAAGGTCGCCACGAGCCGTCAGCTTTAGGGACCATGTGAAGCGGGGAAGCCCATGGGCTTTTCGAACACCTGATGATGCCCAACTTTTCCAGGTTGGCGAACTCCTCGCGCGCTATGGTCAGTTTAGCTGCATCCAAGCGCCGAGCTTTTGCAAAAACGGGCGGTCCGGTGGTAGTAATAAAATGTTCCACTCCGTGTTTAGCGACAGCTGCTGAAAATGTGGGAACTGTGAGTGCTGGGAACTGAGTGAGTAGTGTGTGGAACTTACCGCTTGCCGTTGCGACGTTGGCTTGTGCTGTGGGCGGGGTCACTCGGGCTGCACAGGGAATAGAATAAAAAGAAAGTGCATTAACCAGGCGCCTATTAGCAAGATCAACCAACAAACCATGTGAGCACAGAAAATCAGCCCCCAACATATTGAAGCTCACTGCAGCTACAACAAAAGTCCACTCAAATGTACGGCTGTGTAGGGACAGAAGCAGAGTCCTCTCACCAAAGGTCTTAATCCTCGAGCCATTCGCTGCTGATGCTCCGTGGCTTCCGGGACCCGCCAGCCGGTCAGCATAGGTAGGCGTGATGAAACTCACTTGGGAGCCTGTGTCCACGAGGAATTGCCTCCCGGAACGCGCATCCGTCAAGTAGAGCAGCTTGTTCTCTTCCCCGAGGGCCGCGGCTGCTGCCAACCCCCGGCCTTGGCGTTTCCCGAACGCTTGAACTGGCACGGTGGTATACATTTGCATGCCCTCTCTGCAAAACGGTGATGGTGGAAACAGAGGTCGTCTCCTCCGCGATCCTTGGCCCTCGCCGCCACCGTTGTCGGTGGGTCTGCTACCGCCGCCTCTGGCCCCCTGCCATCTCCGGTCGTCGCGCCGAGCTCCGTCGCTGCCGCGGTGGCCGCACGCTGTTTGCTGGTGTTGAGAATCCGTTGTGCCTCCTGGGCCAGCGCGCGGAAGTCCCGCTGGGCCAACAACAGTGAACTGGCCAGGGTCGCTCTCGTGGCCGACGGTAGGGTTCTCAGGAAAATGTGGGTGAAGAAGAAGTCGTCGCCGTCTGAGCCCCTCAACCTCAGCATGTCCTCCATCAAGTCGACAGGTGTGCTATCTCCCAAGTCGTTCAGAGCCAGGAGCCTCTCCGCTCTCTCCTGGACAGAGGGAGTGAAACGCTGGATGAGCGCAGCCTTCAACCCACCGTATTTGTCGTCGGCCGGTGGGCGCTCCAGAAGGCTCTGCACATGTCAAGCCGTGCGGTTGTCGAGCTTGGCAATAACATGGTAGAATTTCGTGTCATCTACCGTTATCCCCCGGAGGGCGAACTGTGCTTCGACCAAGTGGAACCAGGAGCACGGGTTGTCTTGCCAGAAGTTTGGTAGCTGGACTGTGGCTGCATTCGCTTGGCTGGCTCCTGACGAGTCCGGCTCGGGGGAATTTCTTTCGCTCATGATACGTCTTAGGGTCACCAGTGTGGAGACTGTGGAAATGACGAGGCTGAGTTTATCTCACGAGTCAGGTTTATTCACATTCTCCAACATCATCCAAAAACAGAAAGACAAAGAATCCCCCAACATCTGTCCCTTTTATACCCCAGGACATCAAAGCACACAGTCACATTGTACTTAATCCCCAGTAACAATGCATCTTCTTCCCGGTCTTAACACCCCCCACCTTCAGTCTCTGGCCGCTGGGCGAAATCCCCCAAGGCCGTCTCTTTGCCTGCCAAAGACCAAACTTTCACATCCTCGTGTTATCTCCAAAGAAGCTCAGTCCTTTGTTCCGTCTCAGATGTGAAGCCTAAGGTGGTATATGTATGAATCATACAGTGATATACATATGTGCATATATGTGTCCCACAATGCCTTATTACTATACAACGAGGAAAGCTAGGGCCACCAAACTTGGTACACAGGTTCACCCTGTGACCCTGAAGTGTGACTATGGTTTTGGGATCACAAGATCAAAGGTCAACATCAAAAAGCCTTATAAAGTATATCTCAACAACAAAGAAAGCTAGAGTCACCAATCTTGCTACACAGGTTCACCTTTGGATCCTGACCTCTGACTATGGGTTTGAGGTCAAAAGGTCAAGGTTAACATTTCTTATGCCTTATTAATTTACGTGTAAAGCTAGGACCACCAAACCTGGTACACAGGTTCACCTTCGAACTCTGACCTCTGACTATAGGTTTGGGGTCAAAAGGTCAAGGTTAATATTTCTTATGCTTTATTGCTTTACAACGAGTAAAGCTAGGGCTACCAAACTTGGTACACAAGTTCACCCTGTGATCCTGAAGTGTGACTGTGGTTTTGGGATCACAAGGTCAAAGGTCAACATCAAAATACCTTATGAAGTATATCTCAACAACAAAGAAAGCTAGGGTCACCAAACCTGGTACAC
Organism: Pholidichthys leucotaenia; assembly: GCA_020510985.1. Classification (NCBI taxonomy): domain Eukaryota; kingdom Metazoa; phylum Chordata; class Actinopteri; order Cichliformes; family Pholidichthyidae; genus Pholidichthys; species Pholidichthys leucotaenia. The sequence continues at coordinate 283,603,381 of CM035848.1, read as the reverse complement.
AGGTTCACTCTGAGACCATAACCTCTGACTACAGGTTTGGGGCCAAAAGGTCAAGGTTGGTACCCCCAGTGATCTCTTACTATGGAACGCGTAAAGCTGTCTAGGGTCGCCATACTTGTTACATGGGTTCATCTTGGGGTCCTGACCTACAACTATGGGTTGTATACTTTGTTGTATATTTTATTGAAAAGTGTAAAACTGCTCTCTGGAGGTGGAGGCGGGGGATATTGCACTCGCCCCAGAGTGCTCTTGTAATGATGATGATGAGAGGATCCCTGTGAACATCCAAACCCACACTGACAATGATACTATAGCTACTAGCTGGTTCCAGAGCTTGGTGACCATGGTTTATATTGCTGCTTTCTTTAAATTCTAGTCAGCCAACTAGACATCTATGCTGCCACCTGGTTTACTGATCCACAGTCGATTATATATCTTCTTTCTGTTTTTTTGTTTTGTTTTTAAATTTTGGACCTAATAGTGGCATATAGCAGTGATCCCCAACCTTTTTTGCACCACGGACCGGTTTAATGTCAGACAATATTTTCAGGGACCAGCCTTTAAGGTGTGGCGGATAAATACAACAAAAGAACATGATACGACCGACATAAAAACTGTGGTATTTTCTAAATATAATAATAAACGAGAATCCACTGTGTACTTGTTTGCAACTTTATTAGCAGCATCCTCTTAACATTGCGACATCAACATAACATGAGTAACATCCTCTCTGCCCACAACACTCTCTGGTCGCTATGGTAACGCTTAAACATGCCTTCAAAATAAGATACACCACAAACACAAATATAAAGTGCATGAAAAATACAACTCACCACAACCCTGAATCAGTGGGAGCCCTGAGCTTGTTTCTCTGCAACGAGACGGTCCCATCTAGGGGTAATGGGAGACGATGACACCCGAAGTGTGTTGCTTATGTCCAGTCTACTTCGTAATTTTATTTTGGTTGCTGTCACTGCAGAAAACCCCGCTTCACACAGATAGGATGTCGGAAATGGCAACAGGGTTTTAAGTGCTGCTGTGGCGATCTCAGGGTATTCAGCCATGACTTTAATCCAGAATACCGGCAGAGCTGTTGTCTCAAACATACTGTTAAGGCCTGCCGTCATTTGCGATCTCCAGCAGGTGATCTTCTTCTTCCACAGACATGTTGGATTCACCTGGTTTGTTGAGAAATGGGTTGTGTCCGACAGAGGTCCTCAATTTGTTTCCGAACTTTGGTCAGCGATGGCCCACAGCCTGGGGGTAACGATCCACTGCACGACCGCGTACAATCCGCAGGCTAATGGGTTATGCGAACGTTTTCATAGGTCATTGAAGGCGGCCCTCAGAGCGTCGCTTACGGATGCAAATTGGGTGGACAGGCTACCATGGGTTTTATTGGGGTTGCGTTCTGCACCTAAAGAGGATTTAGAGGCCTCCCCGGCTGAGCTAGTTTTTGCGCAGCCACTTCGGCTGCCCGGGGAATTTCTCCCAGATAATCCTGCGCCAGAATGCTCCCCAGCTCAGCGGTTGCAGAGTGGCACGGAATCGAGCACGCTGCTTGGCCCCGTTCACCACAGTTTTCCGCGCGTTTTTGTGCCTAAGGCTTTAAAAAATGCGGAGTTTGTTTTTGTCAGACACGATGCCCATCGCCCATCGTTGCGACCACCTTATGATGGACCATTTAGAGTGCTGGAAACAGAGGATAAGCATTTTTTGCTAGATTTGGGGGGCAGGAAAGAAAAGATTGGCATAAACAGGCTCAAACCCGCTTTTGTGGTGGCCGACGAGGGTGTGCTGTTGGCCAGGGCTCCTCGGCGCGGCAGACCCCCTAAGGAGCATTCCCCAGAACACCCACAAGGATTGTCTAACAGTTCTCATCCTCAGACAGCAGCTCCCCAGCAGGATGGCGCCGCGGAGGTGGTAAAGCCCGCTTACAGCAGATATGGGAGGAGACTGAGGCCCAAGCAGCATGTGGACTGATGTGTAGTGATTTTATCATGACATGCAGACTGTTATTACGTTGTTCCATCTTAGACGTTTGGGGGGGGTCATGTGGGACACATATGCACATATGTATATCACTTTATGCTTCACATGTATACCACCATAGGCTTCACATCTTAGATTGAACAAAGGACTGAGCCTCTTTGGAGATAACACGAGGATGTGAAAATTTAGTCTTTGGCAGGCAAAGAGACGGCCTTGGGGGATTTCGCCTGGCGACCAGAGACTGGAGGTGGAGGTGTTAAGACCTGGAAGAAGACGCATTGTTACTTGGGATTAAATACAATGTGACTGTGTGCTTTGATGTCCTGGGGTATAAAAGGGATGAATGTCTGGGGGTTTCTTTCTCTTTCTGTTTTTGCTGATGTTGGAGAATGTGAATAAACCTGACTCGTGAGATAAACTCTGCCTCGTCCATTCACGCGTCGTCCCCACAAATCCAATTTGGCTTTAAATGCAGCTACTTTATCTGCCAACTTGAAGACGGTTATCATTTTCCCCTGAAGTGACAGATCGAGTTCATTGAGCAGGCTGAATATGTCGCACAAGTAAGCGAGTTTTGCAACCCATTCCTTGTCACTGAAATATGCTGCCAGCGGTGACTTTTTTTCTGAGAGAAATCTCTGCAGCGGGTCTCGTAATGTCTGCCGTCTAGCAACGGCCTTTAATTTTAGCAGTAACGTATCACGTCACCGAGACAAGCGTCTTGACGTGCGTCAAGAGTGAGCCATAGACGGGTGTAACGGAGAGAATCCGGTAATTTTTCAAAATAAAACATCATTCAGACTCAGATAATAAATAAAACGGACGTAATGTAAGTTATTTATTTTTTCTGTGTGGCCCGGTACTAAATGACCCACAGACCGGTACCGGTCCGCAGCCCGGGGGTTGGGGACCACTGAGCTTATCGACTTCTCACTGTTGTTCCAGGTACCAGTGGGTTAAAATCACCATAAATGCCTCCACTGCTTATGTACCTCCTGTACTTTTTTCCGCATTTAAAGTACTTTAATAAACTCATGCTCCTCTCGGACAACAACGCTAGAGAGACACTCTGCCTGCAGACTAAAATGGTCATGCGGGCGCCGGGCGGGCGGGCCACTTCCACGCAGATGACAGTCACACACGTTTGTGTGTGCGCTTGCGGAGCGTTTCTTTCATATTTTTTTCCTAAATTAATATATCATAGGCGTGGCGACATACTTGCAAGGGCGGCGGGATGCCACATGGAAATGTTACCAGAAGAAACCCTGAATTTCCCTGTGGGATTAATAAAGTATACAAAATACAAAAAAAAAAAAATCAGCTGATGGAGGTCTGTAGACATAAAACATGAATGCCAGGTGACCTGGAAGGACTAGTTTCAGGCAAATCATTTCATGGGTGTTCAAATTCAGGCACTCTGGTGGCAGTTATGGCGTCACTGCAGAAGACCACCAGTATGCCTGAGTCACCCGGACGGTCTTGTCTGAAGGAGTAGTATCCAGGTACTGTCAACATCTCATCATCTATCTTGCTATTCAAGAAAGTTTCTGATTAAAAAAATGTAAGGACGAGTTTTAACAAGGTAATGTTCAAGGTAGTCCCAGTTGGTACGAAGACTTCTTATATTTGTCAAGCAAACATTGAACTTGTTCTGAAGTGGTCCTGGGTTAGGTTGGATATCACAACAAATTAATAACAAAAGCATCAGTTAGTGAGAGTTGAATCACAGTTCCATAAGCTTGGTCAGTCCTTTCCAAAATCATCAAATAATCAGTCCATTTCGAGACTTTACTTTTTTGTGATGACAACAGTTTAAGATGGTTTGGGCAGTCAACCCAAACCAAATATAACCAGGGGCCAAAGCTACTTGCTTCTGGGACTAAAACAGGGTTTCCCCCTTCACAGCCCATACGGATGCAAGATAGGGTTGTCATCCCCGTAGGGAGCCTCGCCGGCTAAACAAGATATTTTGCCTCCCCTATTAAATGTTACTTAACCAACTGATAATAAAGTGCTAAATGAATGAAAGAAATATTTTTTCATTCAGAGAATTTCCGGTGCACTGCACGGCTGCAAACTGCGTTCTTGGTTTGCTCTGTGTTTAACCTTTATGTTCACACTTGGTGTTATGTCCATGTCAGCGTCTGCTTAAAATGACTGGATACAGTACAAAAAATGAATTTTCTGTGGATAATACTGGTTCTGATTTTAGTAGTTTTACTTTCCATGGGTAATCCCTTTGTCCGTTATGCTGTGTATGTTTCTGTTGTTTGGTTGTCTACTATCGTACTGCTGTTACACTGTAATTTCCCAGTTTGGGATCAATAAAGTCCATCCATCCATCCATCTATCTAGCTAGCTAGCTACCTTCAACAATCACATAAAAGTCTGTGCAAAGATCATTGCTCAATCACTCATAAGTAATTTTCATGAAGCACACAACGAAAAGCATGATCAGGTTAGCCAACTCCATCTCCTCTGACTCCTCCCATGTTCTAAACAGTAAATACCAACTTCTTCCCTCAAACAGACGATTCTCAATCCCTACATTTAAACACAATAAACTCAAAGATTTATTTATCCACCAATCTATTCTGCTGCTGAACCAGAATCAGTGAATGGCTGAACACCATCAAGCTCACAGTCTAAACAGGTGCTATTATGCCTGTCCTCATTATTTTATTTTTATTTGTATGGTGTGTCCAACTGATGTGTTGTGTAACCTGTATGTTTTGTCCAATCTCTGTTTTACAGTTTTCACTGTATGTTTGAAAATGGAGTGTCTCATGAACTGCAAAACAAATTTCAGTAATAACTGACAATAAAGTTGTATCATATCGTATTTTTGCAAGGAAGTTGTTAAATCGCAAGTTTCCAACCTCTCCTTAACCACACCCTCCATCCTGTACCACGCCTACCAATCAAAAGATACACCCCCTAACCTTATATAACCCCTGACATGTGGCCTAGTTGGTCCGCTACCTCCCAAACCAGCAACACCTGTAAGTAACGAAAATGCCTAATGGTGGATGCATTGCTGAAGAAATCATCCAGCATTCAGCCACCTTTTAACCACCATTCATCCACTATCCAACTATGATTCATCATTCTAAGTATCAGCGTTGTCACTGCAATAAAAGAAACAGTTTGAAATAAAACATATTGTTGGAGCTGCTGGATTCGGTGTTTAAATGTGCACACCACTCAGATGTTCAAATGATCCTTCCTGCCTAACAATCCTAAGTTTTTACAGAAGTATAAGTGAAAAACAGGACGTCAAAGTGAACGTTTTGTTAGTCATTTAAGAAATGATGTCTGCGAAAGTGGGAGTGCTTTTGTACACAAACGCCACCAAGCAGTCTGCTCTCCTCCTTTCAGCACAAATGCAAATTAGTTGAAAGTTGCGCTTCCTGATAAATACAGTTTGGCTCCTCACCGCCATATGACACAGCTGTATCGGTCATGTAATCTTTTTTTAAAGTGATACATGCACCGAAACAGGGTTTCACTCCTTGTGCTTGATACACACACTGACGCTTGGTATTGTTTGACCATCACTAGTTTTTAGTAACAGCTAACCAGCTAACATTATATAAATAAAGGCTGATGCAGTTGTGACTAAAGCAAGTCACATTTCATTAAGACATCTAGGAATGGTGCCAACATGTGGAAAATGTCTTTTAATGTTTTGTGTCAAAATGCCTCCAAAAGTTATTGAAAACTGCGACTGGCTCTTAACATTGGAGATACTGGTGTTTTGTTGAATAAATCAAAAATTCAACTTCTCATCTGTCTTGGAATCATTTGTTTGAAATGTGTACAATTTTTACTTTATTTGACCACTGTTTGCACTAGCTTATAAAGAAGATGGTGTAAGATTTGTTTCTCCTCCCATACTTTCTTTACCCTGAGTAGGTCAATGAAGACACATCTTGCATAGTGTTACAGATCACATTTTGAAGGAAGGTACATGCCACAATAAAATAATTATGAAAATTTATAAGTGGGTAGGGGTGCGAATTGTCAGAGGCCCCGCAATGGGATATTATCAAGATATTTGGGCCCTGATACAATATTATAGCAATCTCTCAGTACGTTGAGTATTACAGTATTGTATATTGCAATTTCCCATCCCAGTCTTTGTCTTCGTCTTATCCAACTCTTGGCTAGATGTCAGGAGTCACTGTTGTGCTCTGCTGACCTAACCAGACAATCAACACTTAACACCATCTAGTGGTGGGAAAAACTAATTGGTTTAACATTTATTAAACATTTTTATTAAAGTCTCTCAATACTGGTATCTAAATCGATATCATCACAGTACTTTGCTGTTTCAATCCCCACCCCTTTTAGCAGGCAGGTTAAACTATACTGGAGGGGAGTATTTGGCCCCCAGGGCTTTATATTGACACAGGTGCTCTACCCTACCAAGAGTTATGTTATATGTAGGCATGCACTTGCCTAGTAGTGGAGTCGATGCATGCCATGAGAGCGTATTGCTCAAATACAGTGATCCCTGGTTTGAATCCCAGGCAGAGTGGTCATTCCTGCATGCCTCTCCCCTGCTCTTCACCTTTTTCTGTCCAGTGGGGATAAAATATCCAAAACAAATATAAGCTGAAAGCAGACCTGCTTTCCAGCAGTCATATGTTGAAACATAAGTTATATGAGTTATTTAAGTCGCTGTTCTTTAATAAAACCCTCATTAGTGTCATTAGTAAGACCTTTGCCATCTACGTCACAACAAGAACAGTTTTTAGTATAGCACAAAGAGAAGAAAACTCATAGAAAAGCTGCTAAATATTGTAATGTCTTATTCCTCCACTGAGCTAAAACAAATCCTACTTGTCCTCAGTGTCTCCTGGAGACAGTCAGACATCAGTCCTGTTGAGTCAGGGGGCCTTTTCTTGGCAGGGGCCCAACAGTCACAGCCACAACCAAGATGGGGAAACTGAACCAGGTGATGCTAAAGGAAGTTTGCAGCTGCACAGTCTCAATCTGCACATAACCAAGGTACAAACTATTTTTAATGTGTTTATAAGATTAATTTATTGTTCTCATGCTTTTCTTCTCTGTCATCCATCCAAAATTGGCTCAAAAACACTCCCTTCACACAAACAGCATTTCCAGTAGATACATTGGAAGATATTTTATAGCAATTGGTTTGATTTCATTCGAAACAATTCAGCTAACCATCATGCATGACCTTTTGAATACAGATGCAGCACTCAAAGATCTCATTAATGAATTATTTTCATATTTGTCTTAAATAAAAAGTCATGAGGGCTCCTTTTTTCTAATAATATTCAAGCTTGTCATTTTTATGAAATACCATAGCAGTATGAAATGCTAATGTGCTTGTTTCAGGGCTCTTTGGTCGTTGTGGTGGGGAAGGTCGGCTGTGGAAAGAGTTCCTTACTGGCTGCTCTCACCGGAGAACTCAACAGGTGCACTACTTTGAGAACTTAAATGTTCAGACAGTATTTCATGCAACAGCTGTTGTGGAGTCAAAGCCAAAGTTTAAAGCTGCACTCATTATTATAATAACTAAAGGTCCCATATTGTGCACAATTGTATTTTGTGGGGTTTAGCCTGATAAACTATGCCCAAGGATTACATGTGTACCATTGAAATATTAAAAAGCTCACTCCCCAAAGAAATACACACTGCTTTCATTTATTCAGATTGTAAAAGAAATAAGAAGATTGTACTTGCTGGGTTTTATGACATCACAAACCAACAGGCTCCCCCTTCACTTCTCTAAGTTAGCAAAACAAATGCCTCCCAACTTGTGAATGCACCCTTTAACAAAAACCTGTAGCCAGTTACATTAATATTAATAATGAGCAGGATGTAAACCAACTGTTTCAGATTGAACTCTAAACATTTTTTTTTGTTGCGCTGTAAAAACACAGAAATTGATTTTTGTCTTTGAAAGTACATCTGTATGTCCTCGAGGATGTCAAAACTTAAAATTAGTCCCTGAAAGATGCACAATATACAACAGTTTGAGCAATTTGAGACAATATAGCAATTTAGAAAATTTAGCAATAAAATTTAGCAATTTTATTTTTTAATAAAGCAATTTGAGACAATATAGATTCCAGAAGTAGGCCATGTACATTTGGACAGTGACACAAGTTTTGTTATTTTAGCTCTTTACCACAACATATTCAAGATGCACTCCTCATGGATTGTCACCTTATCGTGGTAGGGGGTTTGCATGCCCTAGTGATCCCAGGAGCTATGTTGTCCGGGGCAATTTGCCTCTGGTAGGGTCACCCAAGATAAACTGGTCTTGGGTGAGGGGCCAGACTAAGAATGATCCAACAAGACTCATGATGAATGTTAGAACAAGGATTCAGTGTACCCCGCCCTGTATGTGGTTACTGGGGCCCCGCCCTGGAGCCAGGCCTGGGGGAAGGGGCTCAATGGCTAGTGCCTGGTGGCCAGGTATCTGCCCATGGGACCCGGCCGGGCTCAGCCTGAAGGAGTTACATGGGTCCGACCCCCAGTGGGCTTACCACCTGCAGGAGGGACCATGGGGGTCCAGTGCTATGTGGATCAGGTGGCGGTCGAAGGCAGAGACCTTGGCGGTCTGATCCCCGGCTTTTCAAACTGGCTTTTGGGATGTGGAATGTCACCTCTCTGGTGGGGAAGGAGCCTGAGCTGGTGCATAAGGTTGAGAGGTACCGGCTAGATATAGTCAGCCTCACCTCAACACACAGCTTTGGTTCTGGAATCAGTCTCCTGGAGAGGGACTGGAGCTTGGCCTACTCTGAAGTTGCCCTGGGTGAGAAGCGACGAGCAGGGGTGGATATTCTTGTATCCTCCCACCTTGCTGCCTCTATATTGGAGTTTTCCCCGGTGGATGAAAGGGTTGTTTCCCTGCGCCTTCGGGTTGGGAAATGGGTCCTGACCATCATTTGTGCCTATGCATCAAATGATGGTTCAGAGTACCCACCCTTTTTGGAGTCTCTGACTGGGGTGCTGGAGGGTGCTTCTCTTGGAGTCTCCATTGTCCTACTGGGGCACTTCAATGTGCACGTGGGCAATGACAGTGAAACCTGGAGGGGGGTTATTGGGAGGAATGACCTTTCCAATCTGAACCCAAGTGGTGTTCTGTTATTGGACTTCTGTGCCAACCACAGTTTGTCCATAACAAACACCATGTTCAAGCATAAGGGTGTCCATGTGTGCACCTGGCACAAGGACACCCTTTATTAAAATAATTAATAAAAACTTTGTCTTTGAGTAGTGATGTATTAAATTTGTAGTTCCTAGTTTTCCTTGTAGCGTTTTTATTTACCATTGTAAGAGATACTGGATGATGATCACTGATAGCTTGGTTTCAGCAAATTTCAGTGTCTGTGATATCCCTCACAATGGAGTTACTGGCTAAAAACAGTCTAAACGGGAATATGAACTACGCACTGGTGAGAAGAAGGTATATTCTCCAAGAGCTGGGTGAAGAGAATGCCATTCATCGCAAAGACCAAAATCATTCATGTGTTGTTTGAGAGTGTCAGTAACCTGCCATTTCTGATAATTCCCAGATGTACTGAGCCTGTCAGTTGCAGGGTGTAATACCAGGTTGAAGTCTCCTCCTATTATGAGTGTGGTGTCAAAGTGTTCAGATAGAGAAGTGAAGAAAGTCTGAAAATAGAATGAGTCTTGAACATTTGGGCCATCAACGCTTGCAATACATAGCTCCAGATTTTGAACTGAGATTTTTAACATTATAAATCTACCTTCTGGATCTGCTATGGTGTTATTCACAACAAAACATATTCTTCTGTTTACCAGTATAACTACCCCCCCCTTTTTGTTTGGAATTAAAGCAGGCTGAGTACATGTGGGGAAATTCAGAGGAGGTGAATGCATCTACAGACGATTAAGAAACATGTGTTTCCTGAAATAAGACACTGAGCAGTATGCTGATGTCTGCCTGTCCTTGTAATCAGTGAGTTTCTTGATCCCCTGCCACATGTTCCTGGTGTTATTCTTGTCAATGTTTTCCTCCATACACGGTTTATATTTGCACCTGGTCAGGGAATGACATGCCTCTTTATAAGTCTGATGGTCTCCTGACTTGAAGGCATCATCCCGTGTTCTAAGCAGGGTACGCACCTTACCACTGAGCCACGGTTTCTGGTTCGGGAACACTTTGACTGTCTTGGTCGAGATCACACTCTCAGTGCAGTGGTTGATATATGAGAACAGAGCAGATATGTTGCCATCCAGGTCTGTCCCCTCTGCAAATACATCCCAGTCTGTAGAATCAAAACAGTCCTGTAGGGCTGTGGTGGCTTCACAGTTCAGACCTGAAATGTGTTGGGCATTGTCTACAGATTTTAGGTGTATAAGCAGGAATTGGTGACAGAGAGATTATCAGAGAGTCCAAGATGTGGCAGGGGAGTGGCTTTATAGGCATTTGGAATGTTGGTGTAGACCTGGTCAACAGTGTTATTTTCCCTCAGGTTCAGGTTACTTTATTTGTACGCGTAGGTATATTTGTTTTGCAGTCAGGTGACATCCTTTTAGACACATATTTACAAACCACAATTACGATCAACATGAACACAAACACAGACACACATGAAGGTGACTATAAACACGATAAAAGTACTCAAGGCTCCACCAATCAGGACATAAAACAAAGAGATAAGAGAAAAAACAGAGATAAGAGAGAAGGGTCATATTAAAAAAGTTAAAAACTAGGTCAGAGATTAAAAACTCAATAAAAGTCTAAAACCCAATAAAAGATTTAAAACCCAAATAAAAAAAACCCTACAAAAATAAATAAATATAAAATACAATTCATAAATAGATAACTAAATTATGTGCAATATATTGTTACATCTTGTTCAACTCTTTGACAGCAGCAGGAACAAAGCTGTTTTTGTAGCGCTGGGTTTTACATTTTGGGACAACAAACCTCCGTCTGAAGGGAAGAAGCTGAAAGTGACAGTGCAAAGGGTGGGAGTCATCATTTAAGATGGAGGTAGCAATCCTCTGTACCTGTCTGGTGTACAGGGATGTCAGGCTCAGGCTGTGACTCACCAAGCAAACGACTGGACCATCTTAACTGCCTGGTCTAAGGATTTCCTCTGTTTCAGTTTTATCTGACCAAACCATGACATTAAAGAAAAGGATAAAACAGATTCAATAAAAGCCCTTTTTTTTGGGGGGGGGTGGTGTTCATCAGAAAACTCACATTTTTGAAGAGTCTTGGCAGGACAGGTCTTAGGGTTTACATGGTTAAAGTCTCCTGCCGCGATTATAACACAGTCCGGGTGTGCCGATAGCTGCTGGTTGATAGAGCGTTGTAGCGTTTCCATAGCTACTTTAGCATTAGCTTTTGGCTGCATATACACTGCTATTACACTGGTTTTTTTTTTTTTTTTTTTTTTTTTTTTTTTCTCTCTCGGCGCCACACGAGTCGGCTGCCTTTTGCAACAGCGGCTCGATTCCGAGTCTTTTTCCCTTCCTCTCTCTTTTGATCCGTCTTTTTTTTTCACCCCACTTATATCACGGACACACAGATCGTCCTAAATGTCTCCTGAGCCGGTGGACGGAGCCACTGTCTATAGCAGGATACGATACAGCAGAGAACAGCTGCTAGCATTCAACCGCCACCCGGTCCCATTGGAAAAACTCGACATACCGAGAGAACTGAGGCGAAAACGCCGCGGCTGCCGGGCTGGAGTAAGGCGGAGGACAAAAAATATAAGGTACAGACCCTCCCTTCCATCTGTTGTCATGGGAAATGTACGGTCGATACTGGGAAAGTTAGATGAGCTAGCGGCTATCTCCCGTTATGATAGCACATACCGGGAGTGCTCTCTCCTTTTGTTTACTGAGACGTGGCTAACTGAACTAGCAGCAGATGCTAACATTGAGCTGGAGGGTTTTCACATGATACGAGCTGACCGAACACCAGACAGTGGCAAGGCTAGGGGCGGTGGAGTGATAATGTATGTTAACAACAACTGGTGCAGACCGGGACATATCACTGTTAAACAACGACACTGCAGCAAAAACATTGAGTTGCTAGCTGTTAGCATGAGGCCTACATATCTCCCGAGGGAATACTCACACGTGATCTGCATTGTTGTTTATGCAAATCCGACGGCGAACGCTGGGACAGCACGTGACGTCATCCATTCAGTAACCAGCAGGCTGCAGACAGAACACCCAGATGCTCTTCTCCTCATCTCAGGCGATTTCAACCATGTTTCACTGTCTCCCATTCTACCCACGTTCACCCAGTATGTCACATGCCACACTAGAGACAATAAAACACTGGATTTATTCTACGCAAACACTAAGGAGGCGTACACCTCATCACAACTCCCCCCACTCGGGAGATCGGATCACAACTTGGTTCATCTCCGGCCGGTGTACAAACCCCTAGTGCACAGACAACCTCCGGCCATGCACACTGTGGAGTTATGGTCTGAGGAGACAATGGACACCCTAAAGGACTGTTTTGAAGCCACCGCCTGGAAGCAGCTCTGCGATCCACATGGTGAGGACATCGATGGCCTCATTCACACCTTCACGGGCTACCTCAGCTTCTGTGTGGACAAATCCGTTCCCACCAAGACCATACGGCGTCACTCAAACAACAAACCCTGGATCAACCCTGAGATAAAAACACTTCTGAGAGAGAAGAAGAGGATCTTCAGGTCAGGGAACAGGGAGATGCTGAAGTCCGTACAGAGGGAGCTGAGGAGAAAGATCAGAGAAGGCAAGGACAGCTTCAGGAAGAAGATGGAGGACAAGTTGCAACAGAGCGACATCAGCGGGGTCTGGAGAAACCTCAAAACCATCTCGGGGCTCCAGAATACCTCCCCCCAGGCCACAGGGGGCAGGGAGTGGGCGAACAACCTGAATCTGTTTTTCAATAGATTTGACCAACCGCCCTCCCCCCTGACTGCACAACAACCACTGCTGCCTCTAAAGAAATCAAGTCCTGCTGCCCACTCCCCACTCCACCAACACCCCCCCACTCCCAACACACAGCCCCCCATCCTGACCCTGACCAGGACCCAGGTGAGGACGGAGCTGAGGAAGATCAAGGCGAGGAAGGCGCCGGGACCGGACGGCATCAGCGCAAAGCTCCTCAAGTCCTGTGCAGACCAGCTGTGTGGGATTGTGACGTATATCTTCAACATGAGCCTGAAACTGGGGAGGGTACCACAGCTGTGGAAAACATCTTGTGTGGTACCTGTACCAAAAACTTCCCACCCCAAAGACCTGAACAGCTACAGACCGGTGGCCTTGACGTCCCACTTGATGAAGACCCTGGAGAGACTGCTCCTTGCTCACCTCCGCCCCCTGGTGGAACCAGCGATGGATCCACTCCAGTTCGCCTACCAGCATGGCATTGGGGTGGAGGATGCGGTGATCTTCCTCCTTCACCGTTCTCTGTCCCACCTGGAGAAGCCCGGGAATATGGTGAGGATCATGTTCTTTGACTTCTCCAGTGCTTTCAACACCATCCAACCGATGATCCTGAAGGACAAGCTGCTGCGCGCAGGGGTGGACCAGCACCTGTCATCATGGATCCTGGACTACCTCACGAACCGGCCTCAGTTTGTGAGAACCCGGGACTGTGTGTCCGACACGATCATCAGTAGCACGGGGGCCCCCCAGGGAACGGTGCTGGCTCCCTTCCTGTTCACTCTTTATACTGCGGACTTCTCACACAACACAACACACTGCCATCTACAGAAGTTCTCTGATGACTCTGCGATCGTTGGCCTCATCTCCAATGGAGATGAAGCTGAGTACAGAGGGCTTATCCAGGACTTCGTGGACTGGTGCCATCGGAACTGCCTCCAGATCAACGCGAGGAAAACTAAGGAGCTGGTGGTGGACTGCCGCAGGCATGGGCAGCCCCTCACAGTACCAGTAAATATACAGGGAACAGACATCGAGATGGTGACATCCTATAAGTACCTGGGTATTCATCTGAACAATAAACTAGACTGGTCACACAATACTGATGCACTCTACAAGAAGGGACAGCGCAGGCTGTTCCTGCTGAGGAGACTCAGGTCTTTTGGTGTACAAGGGGCGCTGCTGAAGTCATTCTATGACACGGTGGTGGCATCAGCCATCACTTTTGGAGTGGTCTGCTGGGGCAGTGGCATTACTGCAGCCGATAGGAAGAGACTGAACAAACTGATTAAGAAAGCTAGCTCTGTCCTGGGGCAGCGCCTTGATCCGATGGAGGAGATAGGAGAGAGAAGGACGGTGGCTAAACTGTCATCTCTGCTGGAGTCCGAGTTCCACCCTATGCAGGACATACTGAATGCACTGAGGAGCTCATTTAGCAGCAGACTACATCATCCCAGGTGCACAACCGAGAGGTTTCGTAGGTCCTTCCTACCAACGGCTGTCAGACTGTACAACCTAAGCAGGGCTGCTCGCAGAGATAGCAAAAAGACGTAACAAACTAATAGTTTTTTGAATGCAAAAGATGCAATAGACTTACACAATGGTCCCCTCCGGCATACAACTAGGAACATACCGGTCGCTATGGAGGGTGAGAATATGTATGGGCACATAATCATACCATGTAGGATAACTAAGTAGACGGTTATGCTGTTTCATTCCATCTAGCAACAATGCTCTGCACTGTGTGTGTTTATATATTTGCATATTTATTCCATCTAGCTACAATGCTCAGCACTGGGTGTGTTTATATATTTATATATCTACATATTATTCCATCTAGCTACATTGCTCCGCACTGTGTGTGTTTATATACTTGCATATTTATTCCACCTAGCTGCAATGCTCCGTACTGTGGGTGTTTATATATTTACATATTTATTCCATCTAGCTACAATGCTCTGCACTGTGTGTTCATATATTCATATATTTATTCCATCCAGCTACAATGCTCTGCACTGTGTGTCTGTGTGTGTGTGTGTATATATATATATTTATAGTAATACGTACATATGTTTATTAGCTGCTCTTGCTTGCTTGTTTTTTTTCTTGCCTTCTGATTGTTGCTCTGAGTGTTGCTATCCCTGTGCTGTTGCAATCCTGGAATTTCCCCGTTGTGGGACTAATAAAGGCTTATCTTATCTTATCTTATCTTATCTTACAAGGGAGGCTGAAACGTTCATAGGCTGAAAGCTCCTAGTGATCAAATTTGACCAAATGTGGTTTATTTTTCAACCGCAGGGATCCACCGATGGACACAAGTGTGTGGACCCAAGGGGAAAAATGTTGAAAAATAAACATTTGGTCAAATTTGACCACTATGAACTTTTCAGCCTCCCCTCACACAATCACCGATCGGCAGTTACAGCGGGAGAGCATAAGTTTTGAGCACGTCAGCATTTTTCTCATTAAACATACTTCTGATGGAGCCATTGACCTGTGAGTTTCACCAATATCAGTAATAACCCAAGTAAACCATACATACAAAGAAACCAAGCCAACTGTGTTCACAAGTTATCATCACTCTATTAAAGCAAGAAATCTGTGTGTGTGTGTCACGTTTATAGGACATCATAGGATGGCCTATGATCTCTGCCTGTACATCATAGGACGTCCTATGAACTCAGGCATCATAGGACTCACGATGCCTGTATGACGGCACATAGACAAATGTGTCTTTATGATGTCATATAGGACTCTCATGCGATGCCTATATGACGGCACATAGACAAATGTGTCTTTATGATGTCATATAGGACTCTCATGTCTTTATGATGTCATATACAGTGAGTCCATGCCCAAAAGCCTCTTTTTGCTCAGATCTGTTTTCATGATCCTGTCCACGAATTGAAATCATCCATCTTCTTCCGCTTAATTCTTTTCGGGTTGTGGGGGGGCTGGAGCCTATCCCAGCATCTTTGAGCGAGAGGCAGGGTACACCCTGGACAGATTGCCAGTCCATCGCAGGGCCAACCTGGGTTCGATCCCAGCCCCCAACCAACAGTGATCTGTGTGGAGTTTGCATGTTCTCCCCGTGTCTGCGTGGGTTTACTCCGGGATTTCTCCAGTTTCCTCCCACATGCCAAAAACATGCAAGTTAGGTTAATTGGCATCAAAACTGGGGGTTCTAAATTGTCCTTAGGTATGACTGTGAGAGTGAATGGTTATGACGCACCTATCCCTCAACCAGTGGTCTCAACGAACAAGAAGACCCACCAGATGGACAGCAATAGAATGAAAAGAACTGCTGCACGTCAGAAAAGATGCCATGAAGATGAAACACCTGAGGGTTCAGCAGTACATCACACCCGTCTGAGACAGGAGGAGACCCTTCACCAGCATAGGGTACGACAGACTTTAAAGCATGTTTATAGGACATCATAGGACGGCCTATGATCTCTGCTTCATCATCATAGGACGTCCGATGAACTCAGGCATCATAGGACAACTCGTGATGCCTACATGACGGCAAATGTGTAACCTTGAAGAATGCCAGTCTACACTACAAATGTGTAAAATGCCAAGCAAAGCGCTGATTTTCTCCGGGTGCTCCGATTTCTTGGTTTCTATGGGCATGTACGGGCCTTCCTGAACAGGGTCAAACACCAGCATAGGGTACGACAGACTTTAAAGCACGTTTATAGGACATCATAGGATGGCCTATGATCTCTGCTTCATCATCATAGGACGTCCTATGAACTCAGGCATCATAGGACGACTCGTGATGCCTACATGACGGCAAATGTGTAACCTTGAAGAATGCCAGTCTACACTACAAATGTGTAAAATGCCAAGCAAAGCGCTGATTTTCTCCGGGTGCTCCAATTTCTTGGTTTCTATGGGCATGTACGGGCCTTCCTGAACAGGGTCAAACACCAGCATAGGGTACAACAGACTTTAAAGCACATTTATAGGACATCATAGGACGGCCTATGATCTCTGCTTCATCATCATAGGACGACTCGTGATACCTACATGATGGCAAATGTGTAACCTTGGCAAATGCCAGTCTACACTACAAATGTGTAAAACGCCAAGCAAAGTGCTGATTTTCTCCGGGTGCTCCGGTTTCTTGGTTTCTACAGGCATGAATGGGCCTTCCTGAACAGGGTCGAAAGCCACGTTTTGCTCAGATTTATTTTCAGGATTGTGCCCATGAACTGGAATTACGACGCACCTATCCCTCAACCAGTGGTCTGAACAAAGAAGAAGACCCACCAGATGGAGAGCAATAGAATGAGGAGAACTGCTGCATGTCAGAAAAGATGCTGTGAACATGAAACACCTCAGGTTCCAGCAGTACGCCGCAGACATGACTGTGAGCAACACAGCCGTCTGAGACAGGGGGAGACCCTTCAGCAACGGGCATGCAGAAATACTTGCTTATACTTGGTTTCTACGGGCATGGACGGGTATGCACGGGTATGTACTAGTATTTAATAAAATGGAATAACACAGGGAATAAGTATTGAACACATGAAGAAAAAGAGGTGCAAAAAGGCATGGAAAGCCAAGAAACCAGCTGAAATTCATCAGAATTTAGGACGCCATCCAATCCTCGATCAGTGCAAATTAATTTCAGCTGGTTAAGTCCTGAGTGATAGCCTTTAAAAAGGACTGTGAATATCAAATTGTCACACCACAAAGAATTCATGATGGGTAGAAGCAAAGAGCTCTCTCTTTACCTTTGCACCCTTATTGTTGCAAAATACAGTGATGCATTGGTTACAGGCGCATGTCTAAACTGCTGAATGTTCCAGTGAGCACTGTTGGAGCCATCATTTGGAAGTAGAAAGAACATCATTTTACCATAAACTGGCCACAACCAGGAACTCCTCGAAAGATTTCTGATAGAGGAGTCAAAAGAATGATCAGAAGACTTATCCAAAAGCTAAAGACCATTCGAGACCACTCCAGAAATGCCTGGAGTTAGCAGGTACTGCTTTTTCAAAGAAAACAACAAGTAATGCACTCAACCGACATGAGCCATATGCCCGCTCACCTCGCAAGACTTAATTTCGGATGACAAAGAATGTTGAAGCTCGTTTAAAGTTTGCTGCCCAACATTTGGGCAAGCCAGTAAAATACTGGGAGAATATAGTCAGATGAGACCAAAATTGAACTTTTTGGATGCCACAACACACAGCATGTTTGGAGGAGAAATGGCACTGCACATCAGCTCC
This sequence comes from Pholidichthys leucotaenia, assembly GCA_020510985.1. Taxonomy (NCBI): domain Eukaryota; kingdom Metazoa; phylum Chordata; class Actinopteri; order Cichliformes; family Pholidichthyidae; genus Pholidichthys; species Pholidichthys leucotaenia. The sequence continues at coordinate 283,585,241 of CM035848.1, read as the reverse complement.
AAAACACCATACCAACAGTGAAGTTTGGAGGTGGGAACATCATGGTGTGGGGGTGTTTTTTTTCGCGCATGGTACAGGCAGACTTAATATAATGGAAGGAAAGATGAATGGACAAATGTACAGAGACATCCTTGACAAGAACCTGTTGCCATCTGCCAAGATGCTGAAGATGAAACGAGGGTGGACATTTCAGCAAGACAATGATCCCAAACACACAGCGAAGGAAACTCTCAATTGGCTTCAGAGAAGGAAAATAAAGCTGCTAGAATGGCCCAGTCAGTCACCTAACCTGAATCCAATTGAAAATCTATGGAACAAACTGAAGATCAGAGTTCATAGAAGACACCCATGGAACCTTCAAGATTTGAAGACAGTTTGTGTGGAAGAATGGGCTAAAATCACTCCTGAGCAATGCCTGTGCCTAGTTTCTCCATAGAGGAGGCACCTGGAAGCTGTTATTACCAACAAAGGCTTTTCTACTAAATATCAAATGAATTTCACCATATGTGTTCAATACTTATTCCCTGTGTCATTCCACTTTATTAAATATAACTTGTTTTGTGAACACAGTTGCCTTGATTTCTTTGTGTGGATTACTTGGGTTGTTACTGATATCTGGTGAAAATCTCAGGTGAATGGCTCCATCAGAAATATGTTTAATGAGAAAAATGTTGACGTGTTCAATGCTTATTTTTCTCGCTGTAATTGATTAATGGCGTTCACTTAGTGCTTTACAGATCCTACTCTTCACCCATTCACACAGTGATGGCGGCGGAGCCACCATGCACACAGGCGCTGGCCTGACCCACCAGGACCAACTGGGGGTTCAGTGGCTTGCTCAAGGACCCATCAACATGCAGACTATAGAAAGAGAGGAATCGAACCACTGACCTTTCAATCAATAGTCGGCCACACTACACCTGCGCCACAACCGCCCCCAGGTAGATACAGTGGTGTGAAAAAGTGTTTGCCCCCTTCCTGATTTCTCATTTATTTGTATGTTTGTCACACTTAAATGTTTCAGATCATCAAACAAATTTAAACATTACACAAAGATAACACAAGTAAACACAAGATACAGTCTTTAAATGAAGGTGTTTATTATTAAGGGTAAAAAAAATATCCAAACCTGCATGGGCCTGTGTGAAAAAGTGACACCCCTCCCCCATTAAAGCATAAATTAACTGTGGTTTATCACATCTTTGGAAAGCTGAGTTCAATTTTTCAAGCCACACCCAGGCCTGATTACTGCCACACCTGTTCTCAATCAAGAAATCACTTAAATAGGACCTGCCCTACAAAGTGAAGTAGACCAAAAGATCCTCAAAAGCTAGACATCATGCTGCGATTCATAGAAATTCAGGAACAAATGAGAAACAAAGTAATTGAGATCTATCAGTCTGGAAAAGGTTCTAAAGCCATTTCAAAGCGTTGGGACTCCAGCTAACCACAGTGAGAGCCATTATCCACAAATGGTGAAAACATGGACCAGTGGTGAACCTTCCCAGGAGTGACCAGCCGGCTGACCAAAATTACTCCAAGAGTACAGCGACAACTCATCCAAGAGGTCACAAAAAATCCCACAGCAACATCCAAAGAACTGCAGGCCTCACTTGCTTCAGTTAAGGTCAGTGTTCATGTCTCCACCATAAGAAAGAAACTGGGCAAAAATGGCCTGCATGGCAGTGTTCCAAGACGAAAGCCACTGGTGAGCAAAAAGAACATAAAAGCTCATCTCAGTTTTGCCAGAAAACATCTTGATGATCCCAGAGACTTTTGGGAAAATACTCTGTGGACTGATGAAACAAAAGTTAAACTTTTTGGAAGGTGTGCGTCCCATTCCATCTGGTGTAAAAGTACAGCATTTCAGAAAAGGAACATCTTACCAACAGTAAAATATGGTGGTGGTAGTGTGATGGTCTGGGGGTGTTTTGCTGCTTCAAGACCTGAAAGACTTGTTGTGGTAAATGGAACCATGAATTCGGCAGGTCCAATGGTGGTGAGATTTCAACTGATTGCTAATTAATTATTGTGTTAACCCCCCCCCCCCCATGCATAGGGATCCCCATGATCAAAATGGTGGTTTGCTGAAACAATGTGATAGTTTTTTCCTTGTGTTTTGTTAGAATAAGGAGATGTTTTGTTAGGCAAATGTTTTCCTTAGAGATAGTCTGTGCCATTAATATGTGTGGCACATTTGCATATGGCTAATTTAGATGAATTTTTTTGAGTAGTGTAACACCCTTAAAAGGAGGTTTCTGTAATCATGTCTCTTTTTGTGAGTGTTTTCCCTTGGCCTAATTTGCAAATGTCAGTTACAACAATTAACCCAGCGGTCTGTGCAGATTTAATGTGATTTAACATTTATTGTAACCAATTCTGATTTTTTTTCATTAAGCCCACATCTGCCTGTGCTGCTGACCATAGACAGTTTTGAATTTGTGTTAGTGCATGTTGGTGAAAGGGTATGTCCCACTCCTTCTGTTAATGGAAGAGTGGACAAATTGCTTAATTTGAATTTAGACTTCCTTCTGCACAAGGAATGCTTTATTTATTATTTTTCTTCCTAAATTTCGATCTGGCCAGCAATCGCCGGGCCTGGCTCGGCCAAAAGCCAAGCACCATGAACACAGTCCAGTTCCTTAGCACACCAAAATCATACAACACAATTATTCCTTATTCCTGTCACATGTAAAGTCAAAGTCAGGTAAATTGATATGTGTCATGTCATTGTCAATGTCACTTGTTTTACTTAGCTTCGGGTCTGCTTGTCACATTTTGTGGTCCACCTGTAAAGTCCTCCTCCCCCACTCCGCCGCTGCTCCCAGCCAGTGACCCTGATGTTCAGATTGATGACAAACGTTGTGTTCATCTTGCCGCAGCCAGCCTGCCCCACACCCCTCTCCGTCCCCCCGTCCACCACCGGCGTCCAGTGTCGGTGCCACCCTGAAAAATAAAAGTGTTCCTCTTGTATTCATTCAACTTTTTCCTTTTAAGTTGTCACAGTGCTTATTTGATGAAAATTTTTAGTGTAACTAATGGTTCAGGTGTATTTTCTTTCCTGTACATCTAGAAAAGGACCCAAGCTTATTTTCTAATCTTTATACTGGAATGGGAGAGATCTCTCCTCATTTTAAATGGTGTGAACTCTTCCCAATTATCTACAGAAGAGATCATGGTGTTATCCATGGTGTTATCCATGGTGTAATCCATCTTCTCTGCTTAGACTGCTGTCCCTGTGACTGGATAAGTGGTAAAGGATTGATTGATGGAATTCGAGGGCTTCAATTCCACAAGGTGCCTCCCATGCGCTAGCCCTTAAGCTTGTTCCATTTCATCAGCGGAAAAAATTTCACAGAATATATGTTGTTTAAATGGGAAAGTCAGACTGGAACTTTCTGAGTTCCTTTTTTTTGGTAAAATTTCAAGCATTATAGTACTTAAGGAGTAACATGAACTTGTTTTCATTACTTAATTCAATTCAATAATCCAAAAACTCATCAAAAGCAACATATCTGTGTTGTTGGTTATTTGTCCAACAACACAGGTTTTAAGGCGGATCTCTGGCGCCTTAAAACCAGATGCTTCAGGTAGATGGTGGCTCGTCAACCTGGGAAGGTAGCCCATCTAGGGGAAGGTAAACCGTGATTTCAAACCTCCGCTGCCTTGCGGCACACCCGGTCACAGGAAAGGCTTCGGGAGTCAACCCTGAGGAAAAATCCGGAGTCGGAGTCCCTAACGCAGTTCTCTGTTGTGCTCAACATCGTTCTGGCAGCTCCTGCGATGGCGCTGGTGCCAAACTGTAGCAGCCCTGCTGTTCCTTAGGATTCATCAGTGACGTGGAGAGGGGGGACATGCTGCATGGATAACATCTTGTCCTCCATATCTTCCTGCCCAGGCTTGAATCCTACCAACGCCCAACGCTGGAAGGTAGAACACCAGATCACTGGAGAGGACACTCCAGCTTCGCCTTTGGCGTAGACAAAACACGGGGAATGACAGTTACCGGTTATAAGCCACCGCTCAATTGGCGTAGAGCGCGGCGCCAGGGGTTGTTCCCGACGGTGGGAGGGATCATCGGATCTCACTGGACAGCTACCGCCCGCCTCAAGCTGGGCAGCCCCCAGCCAATAAGGTGTTGTTCCACCACAGCTTGCTTTCCTCATTGGGTGCATGGGGATGAGGAGAAGTCCGAATGGCAGGCTGAGAACCTTCACACCAGGCAAGACAAAAAAACCAAAAGAGACCAACTCTAAAACTGGGAACTTGGAACGTCCGCACTATGATGACAGGACTCGCTGCTAACCTCAAGGACATCAACAACACCAGGAAGACTGCCATCATCAATAATGAGCTGAAGAGACTGGAAGTGGATATCGCCACTCTCCAGGAAACACGGTTGGCTGACGCAGGCACACTGAGAGAGAAGGACTACACGTTCTACTGGCAGGGAAAGGGCAGTGACGAACACAGGGAACACGGAGTGGGCTTCACAGTGAAGAACACCTTGCTGAAGATGGTGGAACCGGGCAGCAATGGCTCTGCATGACTCCTCACCCTCCGCCTGAACACCACTCAAGGCCCAGTCACCCTCGTCAGTGTGTATCCCCCAACACTGACAGCCACACCAGAAGCAAAAGACGAGTTCTACGAGAATCTCGCAACAACTGTCAGGATCATCCCCAACTCTGAACAACTCATTCTCCTTGGAGACTTCAATGCCAGAGTGGGTGCTGACCACGACTCCTGGCCCTCCTGTCTTGGACCATTTGGCGTGGGCAGAATGAACGACAACGGACAGCGGCTGCTCGAGTTCTGCACATATCACGATCTGTGCATCACAAACTCGTTCTTCAAGACCAAGCCCCAACACAAGGTTTCCTGGTGACATCCGCGCTCAAAGCACTGGCACCAGCTGGACTTGATCCTGACTAGGCGCACCTCACTGAAGAACGTGCTAATCACCCGTTGGTTCCAGAGTGCAGATTGCGACACAGACCATTCATTGGTGTGTTGCAAGGTCAAGCTGCAGCTGAAGAAATTCCATCGTGCTAGACAGCCTGGAAAGGCACGGATTGACACCAGCAAGATGGCCCAACCAGAACTTGAGCAGTTTGCCTCCACCTTTGAGAAGGAACTTGGTGTACCACAAGAAGGAGAATCTGCAAAGCAGAAGTGGGAAGAGCTGTGAAACACCATCCACCGCACACCCTTGGCTACCTTTGGGAGGAAGACCTCGAAGTCACAGGACTGGTTTGATGCCAAGTTGACCGAGATGACCCCCGTCATTGAAGCCAAGTGCTTAGCACTTGCTGAGTACAAGAAGTACCCAAACGAGAAGAATCTCCAGATTCTCAGGGCTGCGAGAAGCAAAGTTCAGCAGACTGCTCGGCGCTGTGCCAACGAGTACTGGACTCAGCTCAGCCAAGACATTCAAACCGCTGCCATAACAGGGAACATCCGTGGTATGTACGATGGCAATTAGAAAGCACTTGGTCCGGCTCAGAGCAAGACGGCCCCCCTCAAATCCTCCACTGGGGAGATGATCACAGAAAAGAACAAGCAGATGGAGAGATGGGTGGAACACTACTCCGACCTCTACTCCAGACAGAACACCGTGACACCGTCAGCCCTTGATGCCATTGACTGCCTGCCATCCATGGACGAACTTGATGCCGAGCCAACCATCGACGAACTCAGCAAGGCCATTGATAGCTTGGCCGCTGGCAAGGCACCCGGCAACGACGACATACCCCCTGACCTGATCAAGCACTACAAGACTGCCCTACTGCTGCCATTGCATGACGTCCTCTGCCAGTGCTGGAAGGAAGGTGCCGTACCACAGGACATGAGGGACGCCAAGATCATCACCCTCTACTAAAACAAAGGGGAGAGAAGCGACTGCAACAACTACAGGGGCATCTCCCTCCTCAGCGTTGTTGGCAAAGTCTACGCACGAGTTGTTCTCGTTCGTCTACAGAAGCTTGTTGAACGTGTCTACCCCGAGTCTCAGTGTGGCTTCCGCGCTGAGCGATTGACGGTAGACATGATATTCTCCATCCGCCAACTCCAGGAGAAATGCAGAGAACAGAACATGCCCCTGTACGTTGCCTTCATCGACCTCACCAAAGCGTTTGATCTGGTCAGCAGAGAGGGCCTTTTCAAGATCCTGCCAAAGATAGGATGCCCACCAAAGTTGCAAAGCCTTATCGAATTGTTTCACACCAACATGCAGGGGATAGTGCAGCACGACGGCAATGTCTCAGAGCCATTCAACATACGCAGTGGAGTGAAACAGGGCTGTGTACTTGCGCCAACGCTCTTTGGGATTTTCTTTGCTATGCTCCTGAGGCATGCCTTCAGCACAGCAACAGAGGGAATCTACCTGCACACAAGATCTGATGGCAGGCTTTTCAACCTCGCCCGCCTGAAAGCCAGAACCAAAGTACGCAAGGCTCTAATCAGAGACATGCTGTTCGCAGACGACACTGCAGTCACAACCCACACACAGCAGGAGCTTCAGACCCTGATGGACCGCTTCTCCCAGGCATGCAAGGATTTCGGGCTTACCATCAGCCTGAAGAAGACTAACGTCTTGGCGCAAGGCACGGAAGCACCACCAGCCATCACCATTGACGACTACAAGCTGGAGGTCGTGAATCAGTTCACGTACCTGGGGTCCACGATCAGCAACAACGATCAGCAACAACCTCTCCCTTGATACAGAGATCGACAAGAGGATTGGAAAATCAGCCTTCACACTCGCTCGCCTCACCACACGAGTGTGGGAGAATCCCAAACTCTCTGTCAAGACGAAGATGGCAGTGTACAACGCCTGCGTCATCAGCACACTGCTCTATGGGAGTGAGACGTGGACAACATACGCCCGGCAGGAAAAGAGACTGAACTCCTTCCACTTGTGCTGCATTTGCCACATCCTGGACATATCCTGGCAGGACAAAGTGCCCAACACAGAAGTTCTGTCCCGCGTCGGCCTTCCCTCCATGTTCACTCTACTCAGGCAGTGCAGGCTCCGCTGGCTAGGCCACGTTCACCGTATGGAGGATGGCAGAATCACCAAAGACGTCCTCTACGGAGAACTGTCGACTGGCAGGAGAGACGTTGGCCGCCCACAGCCGCGCTTTAGAGACGTCTGCAAGAGAGACATGAAGGCCCTGGAGATCAACACAGAGCGCTGGGAGGACCTTGCAACAGACCGCTCCAAATGGAGAGGCACCCTGACCAGACAGCTCAAGGTGGGTGAAGAGAGACTGACTGCTGCAGCAGATGAAAAAAGGACCCGCAGGAAGAAGCGCCACAGACCCAGCAGCACGGAGACCACCCACAAGTGCGACCTGTGTGATAGGGACTGCCATTCGCACATCGGCCTGTTCAGCCACAGGCGGTGCTGTTCCAGCAGAGTAGACGTTTAGGATTCTCTTCCATGGTCATCATAGACCGACGGAGGCCGACGGATATTTGTCATTTGCTCATAAATTATATTTTTTATTTTAGTGATTTATTTTCAGTAGGTTAGAGAATAAACAAAATGGTTCCTTTTTTTTTTCCACAATATCTTTATTGAACCTTTTTTTTTTTTTAAACAAACATGATACAAACAATCAAACACTAACACTAAAGTACTACAAAAAAAAAAATGCACTAAAAAACACCAACAACCACCAACAAAATCAGATCTTCAACAATGCTCCTCTGTTTAGTCTAGACAATCCAACACATAAGTATACATATTATGTTCACCAGTTTGGAATTTACAAGGTCCACACATATCATTCACCTTCTTCAAGAGTTATGTTTAAATTTTTTACATAATCAATAAAAGGTCTCCATATATTCTCAAACACAATTTCCTTTGATTTCAGTATATATGTTATTCTTTCTAATGGAAGGTTTGTTAACATCTGTCTTAACCACTGAGTCACATCTGGTCTATGAGTCTTTTTCCATAATAGTGCAATACATTTTAAAATGGTTCCTTTTACTCATAAATTTTTTTTATTACAATCTCAGCTTTCACACAGTCTCTGATTTCTATAAACTTCACAAGACAGTAAACCAGTCAATTTGTCATTGTAATGCCCACAGAATGTAATCTAGACAGAGAGCCCAGTATTGGGACTTTTCCTGTTTTTTTTTTTTTTCCTAAATCCTATAATCCTTCAAAGCTTTGCTGTTCTGTCATGAACAATAAAAGGATTAAAACTTTAAAAATCACATAGTCATTAATTAAGAGTGACTTTTCTATTTCAAAAAGAACAATAATATGGCAAAGAAGCATTAAAACCTCTGTTTGATAATTAGCAGCCTCAGGTAAATCATATGCATAAACACTGTCATTACCACCTTGTTCTGTGCTTTGAATCATGTCATATAAGCTGTATTTAAAGCTTTCAATTATTGAGTATTATTTAGTGACAGCATTATTCCATAATCTTCAGTTTAATTAGTCACATTGATGATGATTGCAGTGATTGATATATGTGCACTTTACTTAACCCCTTGCACTCCGGGCAATTTTCCTAAAAATGCCAAAAAATAACGTGCCCAAAGTAAATCGAAAGCTGTTATTCAACCCTTTGCAGCATCTTCATGGAGTTGGTCTCATTTAAAAGAAAACACTTTGAATTTTTTGGCAAAAAAAACATAATCTCTCTACGTGCTCCGGCCACTGAGTCATCTAAACATACTGAACTTGAAGAAAATAAAGTTCGCCTGGGTGTTTTTTTGGATACAAATGCTTGCAAATAACACACAGCTGTCAGATCCGGGCTGGAAAAAGCAACAGAAATGTAGAACCAAGTGTTATCCAGCTGAGGTCAAAATTTTGTAACAATACCACAAAAAATGAATATATTGCACAGCTTTTTTGTCAGGTTGTTCCCAGGCGTTTTTGAACTGTGCCAAATTGTGCCAAATGGCACAGTTTGGAAAAACGTCTGTAACTTTTGAATGATTCTATATAGAAGCTTGATCTTGGGCTCTAATGAAAGGTGACACTCAAGGCTGTGTGTGTGTGTGTGGACGGGGTGGTTGTTTATTCATTCATGAATGAATGAATAAACAAACAAGCCCCCACACACAAAGAAGCATGCCACATAAAAAAATGTGTGCCTTTTTTTTTTCTTTACAAGAAAAAATAACCTACAGTGCACTAAAAATTATACTAAAATATCAGTAATGTAGAGGATAACAACCCCCCCCCCCCCGCTACAGAGGACGGACATCGTCCATCACCACATGATGGACAGCAGGGACGGTACGCCGCGGTCTACTACGCACAGTTGTACTAAAATATCTGCAATATATCTGCAATCTGCTACAGAAGAGTAGCGGGGGGGGCGTTCACGGTCCGGACGCGGCGCACGGACCGGTCCGTCATGTGGCGATGGCGCACAGTTGTAATTTACCGATCGGTCAAAAGTCATTTTGATTACAATTTTCAGGGATAAAGAATAATTTAGCTTATAACACTTACCTGTCCACAACAGCAGTGTCGCTGGCGAAATTCTCTTCCTCATTGTCAGATGAACATGACGCTGGTCCGCTTGTTACGACTCGTGGTTCTGGTCACACGACCCGGTCAAACCATGATTCCATTATTGCGGTTTTGCGCTTCCATGATTGCGGTTTTGGCGAACGATTTTTCAAAACAAATAAGATGAGATAAGATAAGCCTTTATTAGTCCCACAACGGGGAAATTCCAGGATTGCAACAGCACAGGGATAGCAACACTCAGAGCAACAATCAGAAGGCGAGAAAAAAAAAATAAGAACAGTAGTAAGAAAAAAAGACTGGCGAACGCGTGTGTGTGTCACCCAGCGGCTTATACAAAACAGATTTTACGCACGGGACGCACGCTTTCGAACTTCTCTGCTTCAATTGGCTCGCTGTATTCGCAGCCGTTGGTAGGCGGGTCCTTCTTGCTAGGTTTTCAGTCATTGGCTCTTCAAGGTTTCAGAAACCCAATTCAAGGCTCTTATTAGTCGAATGAGAGGTCAATCAAATCCAAACCAATCAAAGCACTCCTTTGGCTTTCTGTTCACGGCTGTGTCTGTAGTGGAAGAACGGAAATGCAGCTTTTTCCTTTCAGTGCGCTCTGAGACGCACAGTGTGCGTCCTAGTGCGCACGAGGGCGCGCTAGGATGCAGAGATGTGACCGGCACTTGTACTTCCGCCTCCGCGGTCTCACCAGGACAAACTGTATAACACAAATAGACAAACAAACAAGCAAATTGCAGTAATTTTATTTAAACCAGCGGTATTTAAAGGTCAACCCTCATCAATCGCTCACTTGTGATGAAAGAAAATAAGATCTTACGTTGATGGACTCATAGCTCACTCATGTTGGCAAAAATAAGATCTCACTATGATTTCCGCGCGTCATAACAATTCCTGGTCTGCTTTGTGCGATATAATACGTATTATTTTTCACAGCCTTTAACCCGGACCACCGAGCTTGTACCTTCGTCCAACCGAACTGTTCTGGACTGCCCCTGAACTGAACCTCGTTCAGTCTGCGGTAAACAGAAACGCACAGACTTAACAACGCATGAATGTACTCACATTCAAATCCCTCCTGTAGAGTTCTAGACCCGTCACCTATCCCCCCGCTCCCAGCCACCCCGAACCGGTAGCCTTCACTGCAGTAACACTGAGCCGTTGGGTCCAGCTTGGGAAGGTCTTACATTAGCTGTGCACTTGCTGAAATCGGGCAGAGCAGCCGGGGCAGGAGCAGGATGTTGGGTCCCTTGTTTGGAGTACCAAATGTTAGGTTATTTTTTAGTATAATTAATCTGAGTCAAAAACCAGGCAGAATGTTTAAATGGAAGTAGATTTACTCCTCATGGACAATGAGAGAGAAATACAGAGGCAGCCCCAAATCTGTCCATCCATACTTCTGAATTCAGGCATCCACTGTCCAAAGTCTTGTAGTTTTCAGGTTGGTGGGGGGAGTGGAATAGAACGTCCTTGACCGTGGCGCGTACAGTCCTTATCTTCTTTACTCACAGGAAACAGGGAGATAAATACACTCTCAGTCACATGGAACTGGACATGATGAATTGAAAACATCTGCAGTCATTAAGAAATATCTGAACACTCACACCACACTCACTCACAACTGGACATTCTTAACTACGTGATTTATAATTGCTAACTCAGACACTTCTACACAGACAGACTGGGGCTGTTCAAGGCCATACATGAATCACAAGTCGTATCAGACATGGAATTACAAAATTTTTCTGTCACAAACTAATTGAGATCTGTCAGTCTGGAAAAGGTTATAAAGCCATTTCAAAGTGTTGGGACTCCAGCGAACCACAGTGAGAACCATTATCCACAAATGGCGAAAACATGGACCAGTGGTGAACCTTCCCAGGAGTGGCCAGCTGGCCGACCCAAATTACCCCAAGTACAGCGACGACTCATCCAAGAGGTCACAAAAGACTCCACAACAACATCCAAAGAATTGCAGACCTCACTTGCCTCAGTTAAGGTCAGTGTTCATGACTCCACCATAAGAAAGAAACTGGGCAAAAATGGCCTGCATGGCAGCGTTCCAAGACGAAAGCCACTGCTGAGCAAAAAGAACATAAAAACTCATCTCAGTTTTGCCAGAAAACATCTTGATGATCCCCGAGACTTTGGGGAAAATACTCTGTGGACTGATGAAACAAAAGTTGAACTGTTTGGAAGGTGTGTGTCCCATGACATCTGGCGTAAAAGTACATCGTTTCAGAAAAGGAACATCATACCGACAGTAAAATATGGTGGTGGTAGTGTGATGGTCTGGGGGTGTTTTGCTGCTTCAGGACCTGGAAGACTTGCTGTGGTAAATGGAACCATGAATTCTGCTCTCTGCCAAAATTTCATCCATCCATCCATCCATCTTCTACCGCTTTTCCGGAGGTCCGGGTCGCGGAGGCAGCAGTTCAAGCAGAGAAGCCCAGACTTCCCTCTCCCCAGCCACCTGCTCCAGCTCTTCAGAGGGGATACCAAGGCGTTCCCAGACTAGCTGGGAGACATAGTCTCTCCACTGAGTCCTGGGTCTGCCCCGGGGTCTCCTCCCAGTGGGACGTGCCTGAAACACCTCAAGTGGGAGACGTCCAGGAGGCATCCTAATCAGATGCCCATACCACCTCAACTGACTCCTTTCAATGTGGAGGAGCAGCGGTTCTACTCTGAGCCTCTCCCGGTGAGGCTCAGAGGCTCACCAGTGAGGCGGCATGAAAAAATAAGCAGCTGTGCTGTGGTTTTAAGCAGGTTTTATTATATCATGTCGCCTTCACGGGATCCCCTCTCCGGTGCATAGTGGAGCAGCCCGGAGCGGGATCCCTAAGCTCTCAGAGAAGGAGAGGCGGACACGTGTGTGTCTACCAGTTGCAGGATCAGAGTGAGAGAAGAAGAGAGAGATTGCGTTACAGAGTTGCACCTTAAATACTTGATCATAACAATACATCAAAAAGACATACCCCACAGTCTAGAATGATCAAAGGGACAACAGAACAGGCAGGAGGTATTTGCATTTGTAAGCCATACATCACAATGGGCAGATTAGCTAGACCTCGTTCTAAGTGCAAGACAAAGAGGCTAACAAGCACATCTACATATTGATCTGAGTCTCTAGGTCACAGTAAGGACAGGACGCATGAGTACAAAGGATGAAAGGCATCGATTAACATCACATAGGTGAGACAGAAGAAACTCGTCTACCTGTAGACCTTGGCGGACTGATCCAAAATTTCCTGAAGGAGAATATCTGGCCATCTGTTTGTGACCTCAGGCTGAAGCGCACTTGGGTTCTGCAGCAGGACAATGATCGAAAACAAACCAGCAAGTCCACCTCTGAATGTCTTAAGAAAAACAAAATGAAGACTTTGGAGTGGCCTAGTCAAAGTCCTGACCTGAATCTGATTGAGATGCTGTGGCATGACCTTAAAAAGGTGGTTCTTGCTCAAAAACCCTCCAATGTGGCTGAATTACAACAGTTCTGCAAAGATGAGTGGGCCAAAAATCCTCCACAGTGCTGTAAAAGACTTATTGCCAGTTATTGCAAACGCTTGATTGCAGTTATTGCTGTTAAGGGTGGTCCAACCAGTTACCAGCTTTTGGTGGTGGTGGTGGTGTTACAGTCAATGCAGGTGTGTCTAGTCAATACAGAACTGCCCTACACCTTGTGAATGGTACAGTGACAAGCCTATACTACCTGAATAACATCATTAATCCAGTCATTGTGCCCCTGCATGAACAACATAGGCCTGATTTCATCTTCATGGACGACAATGCACCATCTCATCGAGGTTGTATCATTGGGGAATGGCTGCTAGAGGCTGGGGTACCTCAAATGGAGTGGTCTGCACTTTCTCCAGACCTGAATCCCATAGAAAACCTTTGGGATCAGCTGAGTCGTAGTGTAGAGGCTCGTAACCGAGCACCCCACAACCTCATTGACCTGAGGGCCACCCTTCTAGAAGAGTGGAATGCCATGCTTCAGCAGACAATAAGTCAACTTGTGAACGGCATAAGATGTCATTGTCAAGCTGTAATAGTTGCTCAAGGGCACATGACAAGTTTTTGAAACGCTGACATTTTTTTTAGTGGTATACCCACCACTGTTGTTGGCTTTTGTTTCAGTAAATTGTTTGAGATGAGGAAACTACCATTGCATACTTCTACTTAAATGCCCTACTTTCATGATATAATATCACTGTAGTGTGAACTTTTAACATTTTCCATAAATTTCACCCAAAAGCCAAATATCCCTAACTTTGTGTGTGTGTGTGTGTGTGTGGGGGGGGGGGGGGGTTTCAACATAGTCTTCCCGTCAGTCCACACACTTCTTCCAGTGATGTTGCAGCGCTTCGATTCCTACGGTTGAAAAATAAACCATATTTGCTCAAATTTGACCACTATGAACTTTTCAACCCCCCCCCCCCCACACACACACATACAGTTGCAATCAAAATTATTCAAACTCCACTGCAAATTAGGTTTACTGGCAAACTAGCAGCTGTTTGCAATGAACAAATCATACATGAACAATTTAAATAGTTCAGTACAAATAATATTAGTTTACACTTTTAATAACTACTGCACTTTCAAAATTATTCAACCCCTTCATGTTTGCAATAACAAATCAAACAAGAACAACTTGAATAGCTCAATACAACTATTAAGTGATTCCTCCAAATTCAACACAAAATGCCACTTTTAATGACAACTGCAGTCTGAAAATAATTCAGCCTCTTTATGACAAGCACCTTTAGTGCTTAGTAGAGCACTATTTTGCTGTATAACCTGCTGCAAATGTGATGCATAGCCAGATACCAACTTTTGGCAGTGTTCCTGAGGAATCTTAGCCCATTCCTCATGGGCAAAGACCTCTAGTTCACAAATATTCTTGGGTTTGCGTGGTGCAACCACCTTTTTTCAAATTCCACCAGAGATTTTCAATGGGGTTCAAGTCAGGGGACTGTGATGGCCACTCCAGTATCGTCCAGGACTTCTTCTGAAACCAAGCCTTGGTGGACTTTGAGATATTCTTGGGATCACTTTCCTGTTGGAAGGTCCACTGATGTCCAAGCTTCAGCTTCCTCACAGACAACATGACATTTTCTCCCAGGTTTTCCTGATACTTGATTGAATCCATCTTGCCCACCACACGCTGCAAGTTTCTGGTGCCAGAGGAAGCAAAGCAACCCCAGCGCATCACTGAGCCACCACCATGCTTGACTGTAGTCCTGGTGTTCTTTTCAGCATATGCTTCATTCTTCCTCCTCCAGACATACCATTGATCCATAGGTAGGCCCAAAAAGCCGCCTCCAGTTTGCTCAAAAGTACATAAATAAGCCAAAGAGGTTTTGGGATTCTGTTCTGTGGAGCGATGAAACAAAGCTTCCAATTTTGTTATCCTATTGTTTATGTATTGCATCATGATATGGCTTATTGTTCATGTATGGTTTGTTTATTGCAAGCAGTTTCTAATTTGTACATTTTGCCAATAAACATAATTTACAGTGGGGTTTGAATAATTTCGATTGCAACTGTGTACATATATGTAACAATATATTTCACAGTTCAGTGAATGCAGTGTTGTTGCAACCTTCAATAATAATGATATTAACAGTGTATTGGAAGCAAATGTTCCTTATTTGTTCAAAGTAGTAGTGTTATGTATGGTCTCTATAAGCAATGTCGATTGCGATGTCTGACAGCAGCAGGTAGGAATGACCTGCAAAGCCTCTCCCTTGCGCACTTTGGATGGAGCAGCCTGCTGATAAATGAGTTGCTCAGTGCACTCAGCATTTTCTGCATGGGGTGGGAGTTGGAGTCCAGCAGAGATGACAACTTAGCCACCATCCTCCTCTCTCCTGTCGCCTCCACTGGGTTGAGGTGGTACCCAAGAACAGAGCTGGCCTTCTTAATCAACCTGTTCAGTCTCTTCCTGTTGGCAGCTGTGATGCTGTGAATTTCTTATTTTTGTATAGTGATACTAGTCCTGGTAGAACAATGAATAAAAACAAAACAAAACATTATTTGTTGTCTCTTCTGTCATCTTATAAATTGAAAGCAGAATTACTTCATGAATGTAGCACTGCCGTGATTTGACTTTGTTTTTTTTTTTTCCTGCACTGTGGCGCCACGAGACGGCTTCTGTTGTGATGTGGTGCAGTATAAATAAAGCTGATTTGAACTGAATTGATTTGAATTTGGTTGTAGTGCTATAATTACTATCATACTCCCTCTCATGTAATATTGCCTAAATATAGGACCTTTAATTGGGTAAAAACAACTGTCCTAGACCTCTCAAACCAGCAGATATTAACTGTTTTGTTGTTTGACTGTACTAGGGTCCACTAACCTCCCTCTCTGGCCTGTGCAGGCTCAGCGGCGTGCTCTATGTGTCAGATAGGGAGGCTGGTTTTGGTTTGGCCTGTCAAGAGCCTTGGATTCAGCATGCATCAGTACGAGACAACATCTTGTTTGGCAAAGAATATGATGCTGCTTTCTACGAAGCTGTGATCGAGGCCTGTGCTCTCTCTGATGACCTAAGTGTAAGTTTACCACATCCGCCACGTTGATTTCTTCCTCTTTTTTCTCTGTGACATGACAGAAAAAAGGCTTTTGTCTTTACGTATTTTAATTTTTTCTTTTTTATAAGTTATATGACTATTGCTGCAGTGTACAGACGTGGACAAATTTGTTAGTAACCTTCCATTAAAGAAAGAAAATCCCACAGTGGTCACTGAAATGACTTGAAACTGACAAAAGTTACAAAAAATAAAACATTTCTGAAAATTAACAAATGAAAATCAGACAATGCTTTTTAATTTTGGTTCAACAGAATATTTGTCAAGAACAAACTAATGAAACTGGCCTGCATAAAAATGATGATACCCCTAGAAAAGATTGAAAATAATCGACCATAGGGACATGGTAAACTAAGGTGTGTGGATCAAAGGTGTCTTCAAGCTTTTCATCAGCCATTCAGCCTATTTAAAGGGTGAAAATTAGTCATTGTGCTAATTATTATCATGGTGTGTAACACACTGAACATGGACCACAGAAAGGTAAGGAGAGAGTTGTCTCAGGAGATTAGAAAGAAAATTAAAGACAAGCATGTTAAAGGTAAAGCCTATAGGATTATCTCTGTCAAGTTGTCTGAAGTTTTATGTTGCACGATTTCCCCAACTTAAGGACTTTCTCATCAACTTGGAGGTTTATGGTAACTTGATTTTAAGGCCCTGTCACACCTTGGTGATTTACAGCACCACCGTGGCAGCACGGTGGTGCAGTGGTTAGCACTGTTGCCTTACAGCTAGAAAGTTCCTGGTTTGAATCCCCAGGCTGGCAGGGGTTGGAACCTTTCTGTATGGAGTTTGCATGTTCTCCCTGTGCTGCGTGGGTTTACTCCGGGGGCTCCGGTTTCCTCCCACAATCCAAAGACATGCATGTTAGGTTAATTGGCTGTTCTAAATTGTCCCTAGATACAGTATCTGTTTCCTATAGGCCCTTAGGATAGAGGGTTAGTACTAGTGAAAGCACTTTGAGTGGTCTTTGTGACTAGAAAAGCGCTATATAAGTGTGGGTTAGTTAGTTAGTAGTAATTTAGGCAGCGCATGCTGACGTATCAAAATTTCTCTAAAACTCGCCCAAAATTGAAAATTTTGGGCGAATGCATCACGTATCCATAATGAGTTGGACGTATACATAACATACTAGTAACTTGTATAGATAGCTTAGACTAACATTTATTATAGATTTACAGTGGTGTGAACAAGTGTTTGCCCCCTTCCTGATTTCTCATTTTTTTTTTGCATGTTTGTCACACTTAAATATTTCAGGTCATCAAACAAACTTAAATGTTAGACAAAGATAACACAAGTAAATGCAAAATGCAGTTTTTAGAATAGAATAGACTTTATTGTCATTGTACAGTTGTACAGCACAACAAAATTGAGGGTGCTCTACCAGGCTACTGCTGACTGTCAGATTTATGTCCCTCTAAAACAAAAAGATGCCTCATCAGTAAACTCACTCCTGGCATGCATTGAAGACATAAAGTCTTGGATGGCCCTAAACTTCGAAATTTTAATAAGAAGAACGAAGTGATGGTGTTTGGACCTAGTCGCCCCTGTGAGTCCCTTCCTGTATACTTGGGGGGGGGGGGGGCTTACTCCTTATGTTAAATCCACAGCTAGGAACCTTGGTTTTATCATGGACAATTATTTTAAATTAGACACGCAGATTCGTTCTGTGGTAAAATCCAGCTTCTTTCATCTAAGGCGTTCAGCAAAAGTAAAACCCATTCTCTCTAGACCACACTTGGAAACAGTAATCCATGCTTTTATTTCATCTCGGCTGGATTACTGTAATGCACTTTACGCCGGTGTCAGTCAGTCATCTCTTTCCCGTTTGCAGCTGGTTCAAAACGCCGCTGCTCGTCTTTTAACAGGTACACGTGGAAGAGTTCACGCTTCACGCCACTGGCTGCCCGTGTATTTTAGAGTTCATTTAAAAATTCTTTTATTTGTTTTTAAATCGTTGAATGGTCTTGCTCTACCTTACCTCTCTGAGCTTCTGCATCCCTAAGCTCCCACCCAGTCCCTTAGGTCAGCTGAACAGCTGCTTTTGGAGGTACCAAAGGCGAGGCGCAAGCTCAGAGGGGACAGAGCCTTTTCGATCATGGCCCCCAGGTTATGGAATGATTTACCCCTGGACATTAGACAAGCACCTTCACTGTCTATTTTTAAAACACGTCTTAAAACACACTTTTACCCCCTGGCCTTCGACCCAGTATGAGACATTGATTTTATTGAATGAAATGGATTTTTATTTATTTTACTTTTTATTTTATTTATGAATTTATTTATTTATTTATTTTTACTGTGGTTCTTGTGTTAGCGCCCTTTGTGTTAGTGCCCCGCTTTTATGTTCTCTTGCTGTACAGCACTTTGTGTAGTGAGTGTTGCTTTTAAAGTGCTTTATAAATAAAGTTGATTGAATAAAGTAAGTGAGAGAATTTGGAAATAAAACAGTTACAGGACACAGTTAACCATCTGACTGAAGTAAAAATAAAAGTAAAAATACAAATAGCCCATAGGTATATACATGGGTACAGTAGTGGCTTCATGGGTGGAACTATGTATGTAAGAGTGCAGAGTGCAGACACACAATTGAACATACAATTGAGTAAAATGACCCAAGGATTATGGAAAATATGTACAGTAGTAATTTCACGGATGGGTCAATATACATGAAAGTGAGGAGTGCAAAGACAGGTGAGTTATAGTAATAATTAAAAGGTCCTCAGTTCTGTGCATGTGAGCATTCAGAGGGAGGGGTTTGGGGCCTCTGACTGTTTGCAGTTCGGATGGCCCAGGGGAAGAAACTGTTTGTCATTCTGGAGGTGTGGGACCTGTTCGATCTGAACCGTCATCCAGAGGGAAGCAGGTCAAACAGGTGGTGGGCAGGATGTGAGGGGTCTCCTGTGATGGCTTTGGTCCTTCTGAGACAGGAGATTCTAGAGATGTCTTCCAGGGAGGGTAGAAGACTGCTGATAATTTTTTGGGCAGTGTTGATGACCCTCTGCACAGCCTTCCTGTTCTCTGCAGTGGAGCCTGTGTACCACACTCCCAGACAGTAGGTGAGCATGCTCTCCACTGAGCAGCGATAGAAGGCCAGCAGCAGCTTCTGGTCCAGGTTGTGCTTCCTCAAGACACGGAGGAAGTGCAGCTGCTGCTGGGCTTTCTTCACCAGGGCCTTGGTGTTGACAGTCCAGGAGAGGTCTAAGGAGATGTGGGTGCCCAGGAGCCTGAAGGCGGGGACGTTTTCCTCGCGGTCGCCATTTATGGGGTGGGGGGTGGGGGTCCTGTCTGTTCTTCCTGAAGTCCAGAATGAGTTCTTTGTTTTTTTGGACATTCAGTTTCAGATTGTTTGTTTGGCACCACAGCAGCAGATTCTCTACCTCCGCCCTGTATGCCTTCTCATCGTCGTTGGTGATGAGCCCAACCAAGCTGGTGTCGTCTGTGTATTTCACGATGATGGTGGCTGGATGGGTAGGAATACAGTCAGAGGTGTACAGGGAGTACAGTAGAGGGCTTAGCATGCAGCCTTTGGGGGAGCCAGTGTTGAGGGACAGTGTGGAGGAGTGGTGGGGGCCAAGTGTGACTGTTTGTGGGCAGTTGGTGAGAAAGTTCTTTATCCAGGAGCAGGTGGGGCGGGGGTATCTGGAGGAGGTGCAGTTTGTTGATCATGATGTCCGGGATGATGGTTTTAGAAGCTGAGCTGTAGTCCACAAAGAGTATCCTCACGTAGCTCCTTGGGTTCTCCAGGTGGCTCAGCGCTCTAACATCTAACATCTTCCGTAGACCGGTTCTTCCTGTAGGCGAACTGACGTGGGTCGAAGGAGGGGGGGAAGACAGTCCCTGATGTGCTGGGACTCCAGTTGCTCAAAACATTTCATGACTACAGCCATGAGTGCTATGCGTTTGTAGTCATTCAGGCTGTCAATTGCAGCCGTTTTGGGGATCGTGATGATGATGGAGGCCTTGAGGCAGGAGGGGACGGTGGCAGGCATCAGGGAGAGGTTGAACAGCTTGATGAGGATCCCTGCCAGCTGGTCTGCACATGCTTTGATCACCACTCCTGGGATCCTTAAATGAAGGTGTTTATTATCCATCCATCTTCTACCGCTTTTCCGGAGGTCCGGGTCACGGAAGCAGCAGTTCAAGAAGAGAAAACAGACTTCCCTCTCCCCAGCCACCTGCTCCAGCTCTTCAGAGAGGATACCAAGGCATTCCCAGACCAGCTGGGAGACATAGTCTCTCCACCGAGTCCTGGGTCTGCCCCAGGGTCTCCTCCCAGTGGGACATGCCCGAAACACCTCAAGTGGGAGGTGTCCAGGAGGCATCCTAATCAGATGCCCATACCACCTCAACTGACTCCTTTCAATGTGGAGGAGCAGCGGTTCTACTCTGAGCCTCTCCCGGATGACTGAGCTCCTCACCCTATCTCTGAGGGTGAGTCCAGCAATCCTACGAAGAAAGCTCATTTCACCCCTCATGGATCGTCACCTTATTGTGGTGGGGGGTTTGCGTGCCCCAGTGATCCCAGGAGCTATGTTGTCCGGGACAATTTGCCTCTGATAGGGTCACCCAAGACAAACTGGTCCTGGGTGAAGGGCCAGACTAAGAACGATCCAACAGACTCTCATGATAAATTCTAGATCAAGGATTCAGTGTACCCCACCCAGTATGGGGTTACCGGGGCCCCACCCTGGAGCCAGGCCTGGGGGAGGGGCTCAATGACTAGCGTCTGGTGGCTGGGCTTCCACTCATGGGACCCAGCCGGGCTCAGCCCGAAGGAGTTACATGGGTTCGCCTTCCAGTGGGCTCACCACCTGCAGGAGGGATCATGGGGGTCCGGTGCTATGTGGATTAGGTGGCAGTCAAAGGCGGAGACCTTGGCGGACTGATCCCAAGCTTTCTAAACTGGCTTTTGGTGTTTATTATTGCGGGAAAAAAACAATCCAAACCTACATGGGCCTATGTGAAAAAGTGATTGCCCCCCGAAACCTAATAACTGGTTGGGCCACCCTTAGCAGCAACAACTGCAATCAAGCGTTTGCTGTAACTGGGAAGGAGTCTTTTACAGCGCTGTGGAAGAATTTTGGCCCACTCATCTTTGCAGAATTGTTGTAGTTCAGCCACATTGGAGGGGTTTTGGGTATGAATCGCCTTTTTAAGGCCATGCCACAGCATCTGATTAGAATTCAGGTCAGGACTTTGACTAGGCGACTCCAAAGTCTTCATTTTGTTTTTCTTAAGCCATTCAGAGGTAGACTTGCTGGTGTGTTCTGGATCATTGTCCTGCTGCAGAACCCAAGTGCACTTCAGCTTGAGGTCACGAACAGATAGCCGAACATTCTTCTTCAAGACTTTTTGGTAGACAGCAGAATTCATGGTTCCATTTACCACAGCAAGTCGTCCAGGTTTTGAAGCAGCAAAACAGCCCCAGACCATCACACTACCACCACCATATTTTACTGTTGGTATGATGTTCCTTTTCTGAAATGCTGTTACTTTTACGCCAGATGTAATGGGACACACACCTTCCAAAAAGTTCCACTTCTGTCTCGTCAGTCCACAGAGTATTTTCCCAAAAGTCTTGGGGATCATCAAGATATTTTCTGGCAAAACTGAGACGAGCCTTTATGTTCTTTTTGCTCAGCAGTGGTTTTTGTCTTGGAACGCTGCCATGCAGGCCATTTTTGCCCAGTCTCTTTCTTATGGTGGAGTCATGAGGTCTGCAGTTCTTTGGATGTTGTTGTGGAGTCTTTTGTGACCTCTTGGACGAGTTGTCGCTGCGCTCTTGGGGTAATTTGGGTCGGCCAGCCGGCCACTCCTGGGAAGGTTCACCACTGTTCCATGTTTTCACCATTTGTGGATGATGGCTCTCACTGTGGTTCACTGGAGTCACAAACCTTTAGAAATGGCTTTATAACCTTTTCTAGACTGATAGATCTCAATTACTTTCTCATTTGTTCCTGAATTTCTTTGGATTGCAGCATGATGTCGAGGTTTTGAGGATCTTTTGGTTTACGTCACTTTGTCAGGCAGGTCCTATTTAAGTGATTTCTTGATTGAGAATGGATGTGGCAGTAATCAGGCCTGGGTATGGCTAGAGAAATTGAACTCGGCTTTCCAAAGATGTGATAAACCAGTTATTTTATATTTGGGGGGGTGTCACTTTTTCACACAGGGCCATGTAGGTTTGGATTTTTTTTCCCCTTAATAATAAACACCATTTAAAAACTGCTTTTTGTGTTTACTTGTGTTATCTTTGTGTAATATTTAAATTTGTTTGATGATCTGAAGATCGCGGATACAAGCGGCTGAAATGAGCTTTCTCCGTAGGATTGCTGGACTCACCCTCAGACATAGGGTGAGGAGCTCAGTCATCCGGGAGAGGCTCAGAGTAGAACCGCTGCTCCTCCACATTGAAAGGAGTCAGTTGAGGTGGTATGGGCATCTGATTAGGGTGCCTCCTGGACGCCTCCCACTTGAGGTGTTTCAGGCATGTCCCACTGGGAGGAGACCCCGGGGCAGACCCAGGACTCGGTGGAGAGACTGTCTCCCAGCTGGTCTGGGAACGCCTTGGCATCCTCTCTGAAGAGCTGGAGCAGGTGGCTGGGGAGAGGGAAGTCTGGGCTTCTCTGCTTGAACTGCTGCCTCTGCGACCCGGACCTCCGGAAAAGCGGTAGAAGATAGATGGATCTGAAACATTTAAGTGTGACAAATATACAAAGAAATGAGAAATCAGGAAGGGGGCAAGCACTTTTTCACACCATTGTATGTAGTAAATGACACTTTGCAGCAATCAGCTGGCACTTCTGATGAAGACAGCAGTGGACAGTTGAAACTTGTAAAGGTAAAAACATCTCTTTTCTATCCTTGTCTTTAATAAGAACAAAAAAGGCTAATTAGATAGTTACAGATAACTAAGATTAGTTATAGATGAGATTAGTTATACAGTGCTGTGAAAAAGTATTTGCCCCTTCCTGATTTCTTATATTTTTGCATATTTGTCACACTTAAATGTTTCAGATCATCAAACAAATTTTAATATCAGACAAAGATACTTACTTATTTAATGCTTGCCTTGCCACATAAGTGACCGTGGCAGCAAATCATCTGAAGGCAGGGTGATCTTGGGCTAGGGCGATGAAGTCAGCCAGAGGTCTTGTCATTGCAACCTGGGTCATCCAGGACAGTCTGGGTCAACATCGGGGGCAATGCCAGCCCTGGGGGGTGGACGAGTGCTGGTGGAGAGGGCCTGCTTGGCCAGTGTCCCATCAACCTCGCCACGTGGCCGTGGAGCCACAGCCTCCCTCTTCTGATGACAGTGGAGATGGGGCAGTTAGCCCTCCTGTAGACTTCGTTTGTGGTGTGGTGGAACCATCGGATGCCGAGGATGTTACGGAGGCAGGTCTGATGGAATGTATCCAGATGGCGGATGGTTGTGGTTGAGTGGGTCCAGGTCTCAGACCCGTAAAGGAGGATGGGGATCACATCGGTGTTAGATTTGCAATTTTGTGGACATGCGGATCTTCCCCCTCCGTCAGACTGTTTGGAGGCGGCCGAAAGCACTGTGAGACAGCTGCAGGCGACAAGTAATTTGTGGGTCTGACGAGCAGGAGCTGGTGATCTTAGGTCCAAGGCAGACAAAGTTGTTGACAATTTCAACTGGCTCGTTGTTGATAGTGATGACTTGTGGTGGTGGTGTTGGTGGCAAGAAGTCTGACAGTGACTGGGTCTTTGTCTTTGCCCAGCTGATGGTGAGGCCCAGGGGTGATGCTTTCTCTACAAGCAGCTCCAGTGCCTCAGCGATTATGTCTATATGTGTGGCGAAAGGCACCACATCGTCCGTGTAGCACAGGTCTGTGAAGTGAGAGTGGAAGGCAACTCCGAGATTGGGGCAGCGTTCCATCGTGTTCTTGACCCATTAGTCAGCTGCAACATTAAAGAGGATTGGCAAGGCGACGCAATCCTGCCGGACTCCTGAGGTGGTGACAAAAGGGTCTGACATGTCACCCTCGGTACGTACCCTGCACGTGGTGGTGGAGTAGAGGTCCTGGAGAATGTTGATGTACTTGGGTGGGACTACAATGCCATGGAGGAGTTGTCAGAGGGTGTTCCTGTCTAGAGAGTCAAAAGCAGCTTTGAGGTCGACATAGGCCACAAAAAGAGGTTGGCGATACGCTCTCCGTTGCTACGCCAGGACACCCAAGGCAAGGATGCAATCCACTATGGACCGGCAAGGGGTGAAGCCAACCTGCTGGTGGCGGCGCTTGGTGAGGTGCAGGGGGGGATACAGCTCAGGATGACAGCGGTGATTACCTTGCTGGGGATGGAAAGCAGCATGACGGGACAATAGCTGGCTGTGCTCTGATGGTCACCTTTGTTCTTGTAGAAGGACAGAATGACCCCATCCTTGCTCTCCCCAGGGACGAGTTCTTCTGCCCAGATGAAGTGACACAGATGTTCCAGCCAAGGGATGACAGAGGTGAGCGCAGCTTTCATCATCTCTGCTGTAACTCTGTCAGCGCCGGGGGCCCACCCAGACGAGAACTTCTTGATGGTATCTGACAGCTCACTGATTGAGAGCGGGGCTCAGCTGATTGAGTTGTCTTCAACACCGGCATCACCATACTGCTGCAGCTTATCCGAGGTGGGAAGAGGGGGCTTACAGAGGATGCTCGTGTAGTGCTCCCTCCATCGTTGGAGTTTGGTCGTTGGATCCGTGACGAGGCTTATGCCATCAGTGGCTAGCAGGGGGATGACAGCTGCCATTTCTTGCCGGCTTGGCACAGCTCCTTGATAGACTGGTAGGCAGACCAGAGGTTCCCTGCTCGGAAGCTATTGTTGGCCTTGTTGACGATACAGTGGAGCCAAGAGGCTTCATCGTGTTGGAGGCTGCGGCGTCTCTCTGTTTATCTTGTGGTAATCATCCTTCCCCTGGAGTCTGGCTTTACGGCTTCGATTGACCAGCTCCAGGGAGACGTTAGAGATCCATGGCTGAATCCTCTGGCAGCGATCACCAAGGATGTTTGAGGCAGCCAGAGTGAGAGTGGTGCTGATCTGCTCCCAGGCATCCTCAAGGCTCTCTGGGTGGTCAAGGGCAGCAAAACAGTTCGTGATCTCAATAGAGTAGCAGTGGGCAAACGGAGAGGTGTAAAGCTTCTTGTCTGGGGGGTGGCGATTGGCAGGGCCAGGAGGGGCATTGCGGTGGAGGTGCAGGCGGACAGTGGTGTGATTGATTGATTGATTTTATTTATTTGAACATCCAGACAAAAAAGAAAAAAAAATTAAAACAAAAATCAAAACCAAAAAAAATAAAATGTTCAAAAGGAGTGGGAAGAAGACGACGCTTATACAGTCCCGCCCCTTCTCCCCACCCAATAAATTATAATAACATTCTAGTCATTATTCATCCCACAATTACATTCATTATACAATACCATAATATATAATACACCTTATAATTAAATTATGCAGTAGAAATGATACAACAATGATAGTTTATATTGACAATAATACCAACATCTAATAATAATTGTAATAATAATAAATAAATACTTCTGGTATGTTTAATATAATTATAGACAATATTATCATCATCATAATCACCATATACACCACCATATACCCCCACATGGCTTACAATACCTAGGCGCAATAAGTAACCATATAATAATAATAACCATAATAATAGGTAGCCATATGGTAGTTACAACAACAACAATAATAATAATAATAATAATAATAATACCACCTGGCCTATATAATACTTCAAGTAATTCCATCCTAACAACAGTCCTAATACTATAATTCTAGTAATAATGATATCAATAATAATAGTACTCAGCATATATATTCAATAACAACCTTTCTTCATTAAAGATACATTGTAATATTACTATCTTTTATTTTTATATTGCTCAAAAATCATTTCTTTATATGTTGATTTAAATATATGGATGTTTGGATGTGGCCTGTGTTTCTCCCCAACCCATTCCACAATTTTACCCCACACACAGAGATACAAAAACATTTCCTAGTAGATCTTACTAGGTGCATTTTAAATTTTGTATTCCCCGTAAATTATATTTCCCTTCCCTCTCATTGAAAAGATCTTGTATATTGTGTGGCAAAAAGTTTTTACTGACTTTAAACATTAACTGTGCTGTATAATAATCAACCAGATCCCGTAATTCAATAACTTTGAATGTCCATCCATCCATCCATCTTCTACCGCTTTTCCGGAGGTCCGGGTCGCGGAGGCAGCAGTTCAAGCAGAGAAGCCCAGACTTCCCTCTCCCCAGCCACCTGCTCCAGCTCTTCAGAGGGGATACCAAGGCGTTCCCAGACTAGCTGGGAGACATAGTCTCTCCACCGAGTCCTGGGTCTGCCCCGGGGTCTCCTCCCAGTGGGACGTGCCTGAAACACCTCAAGTGGGAGGCGTCCAGGAGGCATCCTAATCAGATGCCCATACCACCTCAACTGACTCCTTTCAATGTGGAGGAGCAGCGGTTCTACTCTGAGCCTCTCCCGGATGACTGAGCTCCTCACCCTATCTCTGAGGGTGAGTCCAGCAATCCTACGGAGAAAGCTCATTTCAGCCGCTTGTATCCGCGATCTCGTTCTTTCGGTCATTACCCAAAGCTCGTGACCATAGGTGAGAGTAGGAACGTAGATTGACTGGTAAATCGACAGCTTTGCCTTAGAACTAAGCTCCCTCTTCACCACAACAGACCGGTACAACGTCCGCATCACTGCAGATGCTGCTCGTCATCTTCGTCACCTTATCGTGGTGGGGGGGTTTGCGTGCCCCAGTGATCCCAGGAGCTATGTTGTCCGGGGCAATTTGCCTCTGATAGGGTCTCCCAAGACAAACTGGTCCTGGGTGAAGGGCCAGACGAAGAACGATCCAACAGACTCTCATGATAAATTGTATATCAAGGATTCAGTGTACCCCGCCCGGTATGGGGTTACCGGGGCCCCACCCTGGAGCCAGGCCTGGGGGAGGGGCTCGAAGGCTAGCGTCTGGTGGCCGGGTTTCCACCCATGGGACCCGGCCGGGCTCAGCCCGAAGGAGTTACATGGGTCCGCCCTCCAGTAGGTTCACCACCTGCAGGAGGGATCATGGAAGTCCGGTGCTATGTGGATTAGGTGGCAGTCAAAGGCGGAGACCTTGGCGGACTGATCCCAAGCTTTCTAAACTGGCTTTTGGTAACTTTGAATGTAAAAACAATAAATTAGTATGTTCAAGATACCCGACTTTGTGTATAACACGGACTGCCCTTTTTTGTAATATTAGCAATGAATTAAGTTTACTTTTATAATTGTTACCCCAGACCTCTACACAATAGGTCAAGTATGGAAGTACTAATGAGCAATACAAGGTATGAAGCGATTTGTAATCTAGGACCTGCTTAATTTTATTTATAATTGCAATATTTTTTGTGACTTTGTTTTGTATATATCTGACGTGGTTTTCAACTAATTTTATCATCGGGTATTACACCTAAAAATTTGATCTCCTTAACATTTTCAATAATTACATTATCTATTTGAATATGTATATCTTCTTTATTTTTACAATTACCAAATATCATTACCTTAATTTTATCTATATTTAGTGATAATTTATTACAATCCATCCATTTTTTAAGCTTATTTAATTCATTATTTAGCGTATGGATTAGTTGATTATAATTATTTCCAGAATAAAATATATTAGTATCATCAGCAAATAATATTATTTTTAATAATTTAGAAAGTTGGACCTCCAGTGGGCTCACCACCTGCAGGAGGGATCATGGGGGCCCGGTGCTATGTGGATTAGGTGGCGGTCAAAGGCGGAGACCTTGGCGGACTGATCCCAAGCTTTCTAAACTGGCTTTTGTGGAGTGACCTTAGCGGTAACTTTTTGGATAACTGAGATTTTGTCTGGAGCAAGAGTCTCAGTTGCTGGTGACGTGTTGGGGTTGTCATGATCCTCAGTGGCAGGTGGTTCTTGAGGTGGAGCTTTGTTAACCTTTGGCTGTGCATTCAGGATCTGGTCCATGTGACGTCTCCATGTTTGTTCACCGACATCAACTGTGTACATCAGTTGTCCTGTTCTTGTTGCTATCTTACCTGGGGTCCACTTGTCTCCTCTGTAGTCATGAGCCAAGACTTCTTTTCCAATCTCAAAGTCTCTTGAAGCTGTATTTGTGCTGCAGCTGAATTGTTTATTCTGTACTTCCCTCCACAGATTTGGTTTCAATAGATCTATGCAAGATCTGAGATTTCTGTTCATAAACAACATTGTAGGTGTTTGATTGGTTGTTGCATGGACAGAGTTTCTGTATGCAATGAGGAAGTTATCAGCTTTGTGTTGAAGAGAAATGTATTCCTTTTCCATAGCTTTTATGGACTTCTTGATGGTCTGAATGAACCGTTCAGCTAAGCCATTTGTCGCTGGATGGTGGGGTGCTGATTTTAAGTGCTTAATGCTGTTTTTTTTTGATGAACATGCTGAATTTATCTGATGTAAATTGTGGCCCGTTGTCACTTACAGTTTGTTCAGGTAGTCCATTCCTGGCAAAAATAGTCCTCAAAGCACTCAGTCTTTTCTGATGCAGTTGACTTCATTTGTATCTCTTTCAGCCACTTTGAATGCACGTTCACAGCAATCAGGAACATGTGGTTCATAAAGGGTCCGGCAAAATCGATGTGTACTTGTTGCCATGATGTTGATGGCCACTCCCATGGATGAAGGGGTGCCTGTGGTGGTGCATTTTGGATTTTATGGCATCCAGAGCAACCTTTGGTCAGGTCCTCTATTTGTTTATCTATGCATGGACATCACACATGGCTCTGGGCTAGACTCTTCATTTTAACCGTACCCAGGTGCCCTTCGTGTAGCATCTCAAGCGCTCTCGCTCTTAGTTTTAATGGAATTAAAACTCGGAAGCTGCATAGTAAGGTTCCCTGACATACTAAGAGTTGGTCTTTTCTGGATGAGAACTCTGGGTATCTGGAATCGCCATGCACTGGTCATCCTTGCATTGTTATCTTGTACACTTTTGACAATGTGGAGTCGTTCTTCGTTTGTCTCTGTATTTCAGCGTTTGACACTGGTAGCTGCTCCATGAGTGCTGTGTGGAACATTTCTGCTAGGTCTGCTGAGTTCCTTCCTTCTGTTGTTAATAAAAAGCACCATGGTGCTGTGCCTCGGTGCCTGTGGCATGGTAGCATGGGCGACTGTAAAAATGTGGCACTCCGACCTCTACTGGCCCGGCATAGTTACATTTCCTTTTTTCGCTGCTACACTGACAGAAATGGTGAGTTAATTTGTGTTTATTTTGAAAACAAAACCTTATCTCACAATTCTGGCAAATTAAAAGTCGAGAGAATATGGCGGTACAATGATATAAGTCTTAAGTTCCACTTAATTTTGACTGGGCGAGCTGAAACAGAGAGGCAGACAGACAGACAGATACACACACCCACACAGCTATAAACAGACACAGTAACTTATTGCTGTATGCCTGTTTCACCGAGGCATAATAATGGCAGGCGTGACAATCCGTTAGTGTTGGTGTGTTGTTTAGTCCCTTTAAACTCAATGTTGTATGAATGAGCTCTCAAGAACAATGCCCAGCATTGTAAACGTGTTGCTGACATCACTGAAATTCCTTTTCGAGGGTTAAAAATGGACACAAGGGGCTGATGATCTGTCACAAGCGTGAACCTTTGTCCATAATAGTGGGGTTCCCACCATGAGCAAATTTTCATTTTCACTTCAAGTTTTTGCAGAAGTTTAGTTTTTGGTATTAGGTTGAAGCTTAGGGTCTAAGTAACAATTTTGGTTCGAGTGGACAAAGATCACATGGAGTCTTCATACATTCCTGCCATTTTCCAAGATGGCCACCATCAAAATCTAATAATGTCAATATCTCGGAAACTATTCAACCTAGAGACATGAATTTGGTGTCTATACCTAGGTTTTCATGGTCAAGGAATCAAATAAAACCTGACAACATCAGAGTATTTATTTGTCCCGAAATGGTAAATTACACAACAAACATTATTATAGTATTATATGTAGTATATATAGTACAGTCAGATTCTTGTATTATGTTTATCCATCCATGCATCCAAGAGGAGTTTGAAGCAGGTCATTGGACAATAAGTCGAAGCAATCATCGTTACTCTTCCATTCCGATTGATCAAGCACACGAGCAGGCCAACAAATGGGTGAAAGGAGTTGGGGGAGTGATCGGGATCACAGAGAACCCTGAGATGCTAGAACGCTGGATTGCAACTGGTCCAGAAATTAGCCGAGTTCTAGAGCAATTCAGTGATGTAGATGACGACGGAGGTCAAGAGCTCCCTCGTCACGAGGAAGGAAGTACATCCCAGCACCGCTTTAGGCGTCATGTCACAAATCTCATGGATGTGCTGCAAAGCAGAGGGAATCCCTTTGAAGAGAGTAGTGCAGATCTAGTTACATTAGACAATAAAGTGTGTGTTGACAAGTCCGCCGCCACATCTGTCCGCGTCTTAGAATCAAGACGAGAAGAGCAGTATGACCACTTTCGGAAGAATGTGCTGGACACAAATAATGTACCGCTGCAAGCTCCGATCAAGAAAAACAAATTCCTGCTGTTCCATGAGGAGAAAACTCGAAAAAAGACAGCAGTTCAGAAGAAGGTGCAGCACTTCGAACAACATACAGATCTGTATGGACAAGCATTCATTATGGTTGATAGCCGGGGTGGAAATTTGGAGGAATTTTTCCGTCACGAATCCTCCTCATCACCACCTGCACTGGCTTCTGAAGGGTCCATCAACTCTTGCAACAAGTCAGATTTATTGGCGTGCATTATGGAAGCAAGTGCAAGTACCGGACTATCCACGGATGTGGAGCTCATCGCACCAGATGATTATGGGGTCATCGTTATTGATGGCGGTGCACTGATCCACTCTCTTCCTGGCACAACTGTCCAAGGCAAAACATTTGCTGAATATTTCACCAAAGTTTTCTGCCCAAGAAATTGAGTTGAAAAGAGCAGCGAGAGTGGATATTGTATGGGATCAGTATCGCTCAATGTCAATCAAAGCGACCACAAGAGAAAAGCGAGGAAAAGGCACATGACAGCGAGTATCTGGTTCTGCCAAAGTGCCTGGAAATTGGCAAAACTTTTTGTCTAATGCCGAAAATAAAAAAGAGCTCTTTTCATTCCTGTCAACAAGCATTGTGCAAACACCATTCCAAGATGGCAAACAGGTTTATATAACTTCTGGTGACCAAGTCCTCAATGCAGGGAATGGACCGCCCATGGGACGATGTAATCATGAGGAGGCAGATACTCGTGTCCTGGTACATCTTCTTCATGCCCTCCAATATTCATCACTGGGAATGGTCTATACTGGCAACACAGACGTTGTCGTAATACTTCTGTGTAACTTCCACCACATCAAGGCGGTGAATCCGGAGTCAAACATCTGGATTTCTTTCAAAACAGGAAAGACAGTCAACATGATATCCCTCAACAACATTGCCTCAATTTTGGGTGTGACAACGTGCAAAGCCTTGGCTCTCTTTCATGCATTCACTGGGTCAGACAGCGCGTCATCTTTCAAATACAAAGGCAAGCGATACTGCTTCAAGCGGAAAGATGAGGTTCCATCCCTCTTGAGTGAGTTTGCGACAATTGCTAGCACCCCGTTTCTTACATCGCCAGAGTTGAGGGAAGTGGCGAGCCACTTTGTTTGCAAAATGTACTCTGACGAACCTATCTCTGATGACACCAACGTTGACCTTGTTCGAATGAGAGTTTTCTGTCACAGGACTCAGGATGTGGAAAGAATACCCCCTACAAGTGATGCGCTCGACCAACATCTCAAAAGGAGTGTCTTCCAGGCGAGCATCTGGACTACAGCACACGAGCCACTGGCACTAGTCCCAAGCCCAAGCAATCATGGATGGATGGAAAAAGATGGCCAACTGGTTCCTATATGGACCACGCTGCCCCTTGCCAGGGATGTGTTTGATCTAGACGTAAAATGCGTGTGCACAAAACCCTGCTCGTCATGCAAATGCAAAAAGGCTGACTTGAAGTGCTCACGTTTATGCAAGTGCAAATGTCCTAACTAAATGACCATGATTGTAGTGAGAATGAGTAATGATTTTTTTAGTTGCACTTACCTAATCAATGAAATATCACTAAGAACAATGAAAATAGACTGTTCGGTTTATATTCATGGTATTTTATAGAATTTACGTTCGTATGTGTTCTATTGTTAACATGTATAATTCTGCTACATTGTACTATAACGTTTGTTGTGTAATTTACCATTTCGGGACAAATAAATACTCTGATGTTGTCAGAAATGGTTTTATCTGATTCCTTGACCATGAAAACCTAGGTATAGACACCAAATTCATGTTTCTAGGTTGAATAGTTTCCGAGATATTGACATTATTAGATTTTGATGGTGGCCATCTTGGAAAATGGTGGGAATGTATGAAGACTCCATGTGATCTTTGTCCACTCAGACCAGAATTGTTACTTAGACCCTAAGCTTCAACCTGGTACCAAAAATCAAACTTTAGCAAAAACTTGAAGTGACTGATACCTCAGGCCCCCCACTATAAAGGTAATGGTGGAGCTTTTTAATATCCCACACCAAACTGAGTGCCTCACAGTCTATTTGTGCATAATTGCGTTCAGCGCTTGTCAGTGATCTCGAAGCAAATGTGATAGGCCATTCAGAGCCGCCTTCCATGGTATGTGACGAAACACAGCCAGTCCCTTAGGGGCTAGCATCGCAAGTCAGTCTAATAGGTCGTGTTGGGGCATAATGGATGAGCAGTTCATCTAATGTTATCAGTCTCTTTATTTCTTTAAATGCTTTGTCACATTCTGTAGACCACTTCCATTTTGCTCCAGTCTGCAACAGGGCATTGAGGGGGTGTAGGATGGTGGCTAGGTTTGGGAGGAACTTGTGATAATAGGTGACAAGGTCCAAAAATGATCTCAACTGACACATTTTCTGGTTTTGGAGCCTGTGGCACATCTACTTTTTCTTGTGACTTGTGTAAGCCATGCTTGTCAATGACATGTCCACAATATGAGGTTTCATTTTGGAAGAACTCACATTTGCTTTTCTTAGCACATAGACCATACTCACTCAACCTGGTGAGGACTTTGCTGAGATTTTCAAGATGCTGCTCATCATTTTTGCCTGTTACGATGATGTCTTCGAGGTAACATTGTGTACCGGGGATGTTTTGAAGCACTTGATCCATTGCTCTTTGCCACAATGTAGGAGCTGATGCAATCCCAAAAACAAGTCTGTTATACTGAAACAGTCCTTTGTGGGTGTTAATGGTGAGGAATTTTCTGCTTGTTTCTTCAACCTCCATTTGGAGATAGGCTTGTGCTAAGTATACAGTATATCTTGGAGAACTTCTCTCCTCCTGCCAGCAATGCAAAGATGTCCTCAATACACAGCAGTGGGTACAGCACAGTGTGCAGCACTGGATTGATGCTCACTTTGGAATCACCACATACAGTCTTGTGAAAAAATTAGGACACCCTGTATAAGCCTGTCTATTTTTTTAACATATTTGGACATATGGATATTTAATATCAATGGTAAAAATACTGGGAGATTCACGTAATACAACTAAACAATTAAAAATGAATTAAAGACTTTTTTCAAATTTTCTGTAAACTGTAATTCTAAACAAATAGTGAGGAATAAATTAGGACACTCCCATCTTTTTAGGACACCCCCACATTCATTCCCACTTACAATGGCTAAAATAAAAAAAAAAAAGCAAATCAAAACAAAAACAAGGTTAGACATAGCTACATGAACATTTCTTAATAAAGAACTGAATATTTAAAGGGGTGTCCAAATTTTTTCACATGACTGTATGCAAACACTTTCAATCTTTCCCTTTTTGCTAACTGGGATGATGGGTGTTGCCCAGTCACTCCATTCCACTTTTGATAAAATTCCAGCATTTACCAAGCTCTGTAGTTCAGCATCTACCCTTGGATGAAGGGCGTATGGCACAGGGTGGGCTTTGTGGAATTTTGGGGTTGCCTCTTTTTACAATTCAATTTTTGCCTTTAGCTTGCCGATACCCTCTGCAAACACCTTCTCGTGTGTACTAAGTAGTTGTTTCAGTCTGTCTGTAACAGGAGGGCTGACGTGGACTGTTGATGACATGTGAGGGCTTTGATACTGTGCCAGTTCAGTTTAATCTTTCTTAACCATTCATGTCCAGAAAGTGGGGACCTCCAGTTTTTAACACATAGCATCAGCTGTTCCGTTTTTCCCTCATTTGTCACTCTGACCTTTAGTTTGCCTTTGGGGTGTACTTTTTCCACCTGTGTAGGTTTTCAGTTGTACTGAGGTCTTTAACAGTGGTAGGTCAGGGAACAGCTGTTTGCAGTCTTTGAAATGACAGATAATGCTGACCCTGTGTCTAGCTCCATGTTCATCTTTTCATCAGACACCTTTGGAGTGATCCAAATATTTTTTTTTTTTTGTCATCTTCAGTTACACTGTATAGCTCTAACTCAATTTGTGTCAGACTCTGACGTTGACTCACTTTTACATACAGTCACTTTATGCACATGTTTATCCCTGTTCTTCTGCTTTTTATGCTTATTTGTAGTTTTTCTCTTTGTGTGTGCTTGCTGCTGGCTTTTTGTCTGCACACACTCTCTGTATGCGCCCTGGTCTGTTACACTTTCGGCAATATTTGTCCTTAAACCAGCACTCATTTGCTTCATGTGATGTCTTGCCACATCTGTAACACTTGTTGTACTGTTATCACTACGTGTTATATACACTGTGTATGTTAACGCGGGTCAACAGCAAGCCAAACTCGTCTTTCTTGAGCCAGGAAACCGAGCGTCTTGCTCCTTTATTACAGTCTTCTTAGACAGCTTACAATTCTTTATAATTGTGGCGTTAAAAGCTCAGTGAAAGGCCCGAGTGAAACTGAAAAGTACAAACAGAAAAATAAATGCATTTTAGCTCTTCGCCAAGTAAAAAACAAATGCACCAAAAAAATAGCCAACATCAAAGAACTCACACAGAAATTAACTATAGCTGCTCCTTTTTTTCTTTCTCTCTCTTACATAACATCCGCTTCTGCTACCCATAAATCATAGCGACTACTGGCTGCGCCTTCAAAATGAAATACAGGTAAACTAGTACTAACTGCATAGAAGTTACTTTTAACCTAACAACTGTTTTTTAGCATGAATTATTACAAATGAATTATGACATTTTATTATGAACTTGTGAACTATTTTTAACCTTCTATGAAACACACGGGTAGATGGTGGCTCGTCAACCTGGGAAGGTAGCCCATCTAGGGGAAGGTAAACCCTGATTTCAAACCTCCGCTGCCTTGCGGCACACCTGGTCACGGGAAAGGCTTCGGGAGTCAACCCTGAGGAAAAATCCGGAGTCGGAGCCCCTAAGGCAGTTCTCTGTTGTGCTCAACATCGTTCTGGCAGCTCCAGCGACGGTGCTGGTGCCAAACTATAGCAGCCCTGCTGTTCCTTTGGATTCATCAGTGACGTGGAGAGGGGGGACATGCTGCATGGGTAACATCTTGTCCTCCATATCTTCCTGCCCAGGCTTGAATCCTACCAACGCCCAACGCTGGAAGGTAGAACACCGGTGCGCATCGGCCTGTTCAGCCACAGGCGGTGCTGTTCCAGCAGAGTAGACGTTTAGGATTCTCTTCCATGGTCATCATAGACTGACGGGGGCCGACGGCGATGAAACACACTTTGCTGTGGGCAGAACACTTGTGTTTTTGTCTTTTAACATCATTTATTGCCATTTTATGTATGCAGTGCCCCCATTTCTTTTCTGTAGCTCTAAAGCATCCTTAGCCACTGTCTCGATTGATATTGCAATTGTCAGTGCGTTTTCTAATGTGAGGTCTTTTTCTGATAATAACCTTTTTTGTGTGCTTTGACAATGCATTCCACATACCAGTTTATCTCTCAAAGCATCAGAAAGTCCATCTCCAAATTTACAAAACTGGGTCAGTTTTCTCAGTTCAGCAATGTATTCAGAGATACTTTAATTTAGACTGGTTTCTGTTATAGAAACAGAACCTCTGTGCTATGACAGGGGGCTTTGGGCTTAGGCGGTTTTAATGTGTCAACAATGGTCTCAGACATTGTGTGGCAGGCTTTTCAGGAGCTAACAAGTTTCTTAGCAGACTGTACGTTTTTGCTCCCATCACACTGAGGAGTGTGGGCACTTTCTTGTCACTCCCCACATCATTTGCAGCAATGTACAGTTCAGCTTTTTCAATATTTGAATCCCAGTCTTCATTTGCGCTGACAAACTCCTCTATTTCCACCACAATAGACATGTTATGTAGGTTCTATAGTCGTGTTAGTGTCTTTTTTACTTTCCATGGGTAATCCCTTTGTCTGTTGTGTGTGTTTCTGTTGTTTGGCTGTCAACTGTCATGCTGCTGTTACACTGTAATTTCCCAGTTTGGGATCAATAAAGTATCTATCTATCTATCTGTCTGTCTGTCTGTCTGTTGCATTCACTTCACCGTCTTTCAGTGTTAGCATTCAGCTTTGTTAGCTCAGACCGTCACTCGCGAGGTTCTCTGCTCTCGTCTTTTCCCTTTCTTCCGAACTCCTCCATCTTCTTCAGCCTTCAATGCAGCTGGGGACTCTTGATTTGCATGTTGGGTCGATCTTGTCGACAATTTTGTTGTGTTTTTACCAACAATATAAATAATAACAATGAACAGACACGGAGCTCTTAGCAAACACTCTTTACTGGTGAGCTGCCAGAGTTGACGCACCACATAGATATCAGTGTGTGCAGGTAATAGTGCTATGTACAGTATATTGGAGAGTTTCACTGCACATAAAAAGTAGATCCATACACTGCAACTACATTTATGAACATTAGGGGTGACAAATAATCATTTATTCCGATGCATCTCGATGCAGATGTGAATGATTCCGAATTGATGTACAAATGGCAAAATAACGATTCTTAAATACACATGGTCACGAGTAAACCAATTATTCAGCTTTCTGGAGTTACCTGATTATTCATGTGTCATATAAACAGAGTAATCCAATTACCTTTATCAGTTGAGGCTTTGAGTGTAACTGTCGCCAAATTGTGACATAATCCCTAGTGGTCAAGAGTGGTAAATATTTTTTGTCAATAAAATAGTTCAGATTTCCAAGGCTATAACTTGAAAGTGGTAAGAGATAATGGTTTACTGTCAATTAGAAAGATGTAAAATATGAACCAAAGTTTCAGATGGGAGTGATTTTATGCATCTAATTTGCATAATGCCACGGCAGCTATATTGAATTACATAACTCAGTCAAAAGTGGACTTTGGACATATTTACACAAAGAATGGTTCAGTCTTTTGACACCGTTTTTTGTACAGGGGTACATTCTCATCTTATCTTCAAAGTATATCAATAAGAAATCAGTACAATGTAAAAAAAAAAACAAAGAAATTTGTCACTTAGCAGTGGCTAAGGGGACTCGCTCACTGCCATGGTCAGTGCGTTTTAGTCCATCGTGGTCATTATTTTGCGTTCTGTCAGTCATTTACGTTCTCTACCACATCTACAAAGTCTTATGATTATCCCACTTAAATTTCGCTTGTATCCCGCGGCTATTTTCCGTGTACGAAGCTGTCTAAGTGATGGTGCACAATGATGGAGGGCTGCCATATTAGCTTTCTGATCTAAAAGAAGGGAATACAGGAAAAGGAAATAAGGAGTTCTTCTTCTTTGGTGTATTACATGTCAGCCATGATTCCTCCAACGTGTGTCTGCCACCTTCTGATCTGCCACGATCAGTACAAGTCGTCAGTAAAGCTGGGGAGTACAGGGATGTCAGAATTAGTTGACAGGCGCAGCACCGCACTCTGCCACTAGGGGCACACAAAATCTCACACTCAAAGGGTTAAGGGCCATTATCAGTTTGAGAAAACGGATTAACACACCTAGTTTATTTGCCCAATAAACCGTTTACTTGGTGCATGTAAACACCATAAGCCATTTATTACATTTATCAGCTTACTCCAGTAATCAGTTTACTTGTGACCATGTAAACAGGGTCAATGTCATTTTATGTTGATGGAAAAAAAAGTGGAACCTTGAATGTGGAAGTTGGCGCCCGTCCAGATGGTCGCAGATGATGGCATTGCACACAACTCCTGCTGGATTTTATTTTGGCCTGGGTGTTCCAGCTAGGGTGTCAGTGGCATGCTGTCTGGATATATGGGCCATAGATAAATAATGTAATTAATTTTGACAGAACAAAAAAGCGGACTCTTAAACGGGGAAGTTGGCGCCCACCCAGACAGTATTTGTTATGGCATATAAATTATGCTCATACTGTATTTAAGGTTTCAGCACTCAATACCAGCAAAAAACTCCTTATTTTATTTAATTATGGATGTTCAAATCAGTTTGCTGGAGTGTTTCTGTCATCCTATATGGACTGTAGATTACATTCAATCCATGTGTGTGGAACTTCTGTGGCAAGCGGAT
The DNA here is from genome assembly GCA_020510985.1 of Pholidichthys leucotaenia. Taxonomy (NCBI): domain Eukaryota; kingdom Metazoa; phylum Chordata; class Actinopteri; order Cichliformes; family Pholidichthyidae; genus Pholidichthys; species Pholidichthys leucotaenia. Next base: position 283,546,567 of record CM035848.1, on the reverse strand, counting down.
GGGAGCAGCCCAAGTGGACCCCGGGGTCCAATCTGTACATGTACAAGTACATTTTCAATCCAACGATTTAGAAATAATTTCCTCAAGCCTCATTCAGAGCATTATAGTCCCACATACCTATTCTGTGGGTTTTCATCTGGGGCAGCCAGCTGTGACGAACAGCAGCGGTAGAGAAGAAAAGTCTTTGGAAAGCAGAAAGAGAGCCAAAACCTTCTCTGGGTCAGCTTAGTTGTCATCGTACATATATTTGTTTACATTTGTTGGTGACGAGGTAAAATCTTCATTGGAGTTAAGACTAACACAACACTTCTGTGTCTGACTCTGAAAAAGACAAAGTGTTTGAAGCGTTATTATTATTATACACTCGATAAATGTTACTGAAATCTTCCACTCCCTGCCACATGTGAATGTGAACACCTTTTTTTCCCTCATACATTTGTGACATTTTCCTCATAACCGACTTCTTTTCTAGTAGATTTTCTAGGACTCATTTTTTTTATATATATATATTCTGCACTGACTGTTTCCCCAGATGCAGTCTGCAAATAGCTAACTCCTCTATTGACAACACAAGTGTAGTTCTCTTCTATGAACTTTGATGGCCAACAGAGAGAATGCAAACTGAAACAGAGGCAAAAGTAGCATAAATACCAATAAATAAAATGTCTATTAAACTGCACAATATTTATTTGTGCTCATGTGACAATTCATTCTTGACAAGAGAGTAGTTACCAAGCTATTAGGCTACAGAACTGGAGTGGTGGCCTAGAGGTAGAGTATCCGTCCCACAACTGGGTTCAAGTCCCGGCCGGGTCATACCAAAGATCATATAAAAATGGTACTTCCTGTATTCTATCTTGGTGCTTATGTAAAAATCCTTGCCAAATCAACATGCGGGTCATGGTGATATAAGATGATGATACGCTGTGGTGACCCCGAAAAGGAGCAGTCAAAAGAAAAAAAAAGCTATTAGGCTAATGCTAGTAGGCTGAGCTAGCAGTTAGCATGCTAATGTTAACACATATACTGTATACTAACACTAGAAACAAAATTCTTAACTTTTTGAGCAGTTGATACTAATCATAATAATGTTGGAAGTATACACAAGTGTAAATTAGACATGTTATATGTTATAACTTACAGGCTGTGCTCAGCATGTGAACAGAGAAGCATTCTTCCGTGTGACTAACTGAAACAACAAAAGGAAACAGAACAGTGTTGCCAGATGGGAAATGAAGAAATATCATACTGTTGCTTTAAAATTATCATATTTTGACCCAAATATCGTATGTACTAAAATAACTATATGTATGGAACAGCAGTAAGCTAAGGAATAAATGCAGAGGCTTGGCCATTTGAATGAAACAACACCCACACAGAATTGCATGTCTTTACACAACCACCGCGTCTGTCCTTAAACGTAGCGTCTAACTCCCAGGCAGGGTGATAAAGCTGTTGTGCCCGGTGGATTTGCTTTGTTTTCTTACCGGTGTCCATGTCTGTGCTCCTGGACTCTTTTCTTTTAGTACTTTTTCCTCCTCAGAGTCCAAATTCATGTTCACTTTTTTTTTAAATTTGTTGTGGCACCAGTGCAGCTGCGTGCTGCTGATGTGATTGGTAAATTTGGCGGTGAGGAGGAACCAGCCTGGTATGAGCTGACCAGCTATGAGCAGGCATCAGTTTCTGGTGATGTGTGGGTGTTCACATAAATCAAAATGACATTTTTTGGGGGGTGCATAGAAATACCAAAACTGTCATAAATTTGGCCTTTTATAAAACTATTGATCATATATCGTATAGGCCCTAAAACTATCGTATAAATAGGATAATTATTGTATATCTGGCAACACTGAAACAGAACTTCCTACTTCTGGTTTTTAATGTGTTTTTTTTTAACATCCTGACTTATTTTCATTTTACCACACCAAACATTAACATTACAAGTAGCAAATTTCATTGAAAACTTAAAATTATTATCTTGAATAAACATTAACAGGCTCTAAAAATTTTCAGGAGCTGGAACATTATACATTTATGTTTTTCTTCTAAATTTGCTGTTTGTCACAAATTTATATTATGTGAATTTGCTACTTTTTTCTCTCAACATTGAAAGTTATTTCTAAATATGCAACTGTTTTTTCTTATAAATGTACTTTTTTCTTGGAAATATGAGTACTTTCACCTTAACTGAACAGGTTTTTTTTTCTACTTTTTAAAAAATGTTTAGTCAAAGCTGCAGAGAGCCACTTACAACTCTGGAGCCAGAGGTTGGGGACCCCTGGCCTCTACACAAGCTGATAAATAGTTCGATCCTTGCATGTTATAGATAAACTTCATTCTGTGAGGCTTTGGAGCAGATGTGCTTACAATAAGATGAAATGTTTTTGACTTTTCATTGGACCTTCTATGAGTTTTGTGTGATGGCATGTAAATGTCTTTAAATCAGTTTTCAGTATTGATGTTGCTCTCTGTCTTTGTCTGTAGGTTTTGCCAAATGGTGACAGGACTGAAGTGGGTGAGAACGGAGTGACTCTGAGTGGAGGCCAGAAGGCCCGGCTGGCCCTCGCCAGAGCGGTTTATATGGTAAATCCTCATCCATCTGTGTCCAACTGAAGCTTGATTTATGCACCCACGTTGACGCAACGCAGCAGCGACGTGTGTTCCTATTGTGTCACCCGGAGAGGTGCACATCGGCGACGCAGGCCATAAGAGCTGTGATTGGTTCACTTGGTCTGTTCCTTCACATTTCCTGGGTCTTGTCGCTGCTCCACTCTGCTTGTTTACGGAGGCACAACTTGCAAAGCGAGTCGGTTAAACAACGGTCCAAATTCAAAAGAGTACTGAAGACGTAAGCACATACAGAACATTTTGTGGCTCGTCATAACGTGTCATATTTACACAGATTGACAAATAACGGCAGTGGCGGTGGTCGCACGCACCATTTTCTCCGACTTCTTCTGTTTTTCTCTGTGCAACGATCAGATTAAAAGTTGCTTTTTCTTAACCTTTATTAGCTCCAGCTCCATCACAATCTGCTCTTGTCCGTCACTTTTTCATAAATAAAAACACACAGCTGTTTTGTCAAGAGAACAACGCATTTCACCCAACACACAAGAAAAAAATTGCTGATTACTGCATTGGCGACAGACATCGGTAATGGCGTCATCGTGATGCGGGTGCATAAATCCAGCTTTAGACCAACCAAAACAGTGGTAAGGAGCTGCGAGGTTTTGGTTCATTTAAACTTGATGCAGGGCTGTCAAACTTGGCAGGACATCACCCACCTCTGTCTGACGTATTTCCTATCAGCTGTTTCTCTGCAATAATTGTTTTTTATTTTAGATGTCAGTAAATTGCTTTGATCCCTGTAATTTCAGCAATTTTTTTTAAACCTCATATGACACAAATCCAGTATTTTAGGGCTTTCTTAAGGTCACATCTGATACATTTTTGTATGTGCAGCATCTCTTCTCCTTCCTTCTTCTAGTCCTCCAGAGTAAAATCCTAGACATGTTCTTACTAGAAACGCATAACATTTCTCTGTTTAAAGTGAATGAATGTCACATAATGTGACGTATTATGTTGTTGATGCAAACAAAGTATTGGTGTGCACATGCGTGCCATTTCTGAAGACTGTTGTGTTCACATTGGAGTTAGTTAAAAGTGACTTGTAATTATGAGTTAGAACGTTCATAACATGTAAAGCCAATGTGAATAAATTGGAATTGAATACTGTGGTTTGTAGTGTGAACACAGCCAAAGGCAGAAGTGGTTAAACCTCAGTGAAATGAGGCATACGGTAGTCTGTCAATGTGTTAGTGTGTCTGTCCGCAGACAAACACCGAGGCATCAGCCCCCCCCCTTCCCCAGTGCTTATAACTGTCCCAGTTGTGGTCAAGAGTGGTAAAGATTTTTTGTCAATAAAATAGTTCAGATTTCCAAGGCTGTAACTTGAAAGTTGCAAGAGATAATGGCTTACTGTCAATTAGAAAGATGTAGAATATGATCCAAAGTTTCAGATAGGAATAAATTTACACATCTAATTTACATAGTGTCACGGCAGCTATATAAATTACATAACTCAGTCAAAAGTGAACTTTGGACATATTTACACAAAGAATGCTTCATTTTTTGACACTGTTTTGTCTTCAAAGTATATGAACCACAATATCAGTACAATGTAAAGAAACTCATCACTTACTGTTGACACAGGGGGGCTGGCTGGCTGGCTGGCGTGGTCGGTGCGTTTTTGTCCATCGTGGTCGTTATTTTGCGTTCTGTAGGTCATTTACGCTCTCTACCACATCTACAAAGTCTTATGATTATCCCACATAAATTCCGCTTGTATGCCGTGGCTATTTTCCGTGTACGAAGCCATTTATGTGACGGTGCATGGCGGCCATATTTGCTTTCTGGGCTCAAAGAAGCAAAACAGGAAAAGGAAATGAGGATTTCTTCTTCTTGGGTGTATTATGTGTCATCTATGAGTCCTTCAACGTGTGCCTGCCCCCTTCTGAACTGGCAGATCAGTACAAATCGCCAGTACAGCTGGGGATGTCAGAGTGAGTTGACAGGCGCAGTTGCTGTGCTGTGCCACTGGTGGTGCACGACCTGTCCATGAAATGTGGCCAATTAAAAGGCTAAAACCAGTTCCAAGTCTGGTTAGTGAAACCAAAAAAGTTCCCTCCTGATGACTGGCCTTAATGAAGACCAATTCAGCACTTAACACCATTATTTACAACTGGTCCCTTATGGTCAGTATGCCATTTTTGTGATAACTTGTCTCCTTTTAAATTTTGGCCTCAACTCTTTAGGACAAAGACATCTGCCTTCTCGATGATCCGCTGGCTGCAGTGGATACAGACGTGGCCGAACACCTCATGAAAAAATGCATCATGGAGCTACTCAAAGGAAAGACCAGAATCCTGTGTACTCATCGCATAGAGTTTGTAGACAAAGCTGACCTGGTGGTTCTCATGGAAAATGGAACAATAATAAGAACAGGTAGGAGCTCAGTCATTGAAGCTCTGTAGGCAACTGATGCAATGTAAAGTAAAATGTTTGTCATACTAATTTTTCACAAGATTTTATTTCTGCTTTAACTAGTGCCAATAATGAGCTGCAGTTAGAGGTCCAAATATGTTTGAAACTTTTAAACCAATTTTCCAAACTTAAGTGTTATTGGAATGTTGAGACAAGCACCGTATGATGTCCATGCTGTGCAAAAGATGAATTTCTGCATAGAGAGGGAGATGATAAAGAAATCCCACTCACGAGGTTGTCTTGTAATGTAATCCTTGCAAAGGTGATCAGAGTGGACCAGAGAGCATGGCTACCCAGCAGCAGTTTAGCCATATCATACCAGGAGGGGGAACATATGTGGTTAAGAGGCTGTGAGGTGATATTTCGCACATGGACAAAAGAATGGAAGCTATTGAAATCACAGAAGACAAGCAGAAAACCACATAAAAACACACAGAGAGCATTTGATTGATAGGTCACATTTTGCAAGTCAGTCTTTGAGACAAAAGAACAATCTAAAAAAAAAAATATACTTCATCCATTTCCTCCATATTGGATTAAATGAAAATTTTATTGTCACTTTTCCTTTTAATTTTGTTAAAAAAAAAGTATGTGTGTGTTATGTTATTGTATGCTGTATTATAAAATTACATTTTATTTTTGTTAAACAGGGACACCAGGAGAAATTCTTCCTTTAGTAGAGGCAGTGCCAAAAAAGCAGAATGAGCGAAGCACGAAAGAAAAAGGTATGTACTCAGAATAAATACAAATGATTAAAACTTAATTATGCAACAATTTAGATTTTTGTTGGAATAACTTAAGGGGAAAGAAGTTTTACTACTGTAGCATTTCCTGAGGTTGTACTTATCAAGAATTACTTGGTGAATTTGCACAATATGCAGTTTTAAAATGATTTAATACTAAATACTTTTTTCTTTTTGTTTTTACTCTTACAAAATGTTTAGTGCTATGTTCACAATTTGGGGTTAAATAAAAATCCATGCATCCATGCATCCATCTTCTACCGCTTTTCCGGAGGTCCGGGTCGCAGAGGCAGCAGTTCAAGCAGAGAAGCCCAGACTTCCCTCTCCCCAGCCACCTGCTCCAGCCCTTCAGAGAGGATACCAAGGCGTTCCCAGACCAACTGGGAGACATAGTCTCTCCAGCTAGTCCTGAGTCTTCCCCGGGGTCTCCTCCCAGAGCGACGTGCCCGAAACACCTCAAGTGGGAGGCGTCCAGGAGGCATCCTGATCAGATGCCCAAATCACCTCAACTAGCTCCTTTCAATGTGGAGGAGCAGCGGTTCTACTCTGAGCCTCTCCTAGATGACTGAGCTCCTCACCCTATCTCTGAGGGTGAGTCCAGCGATCCTATGGAGAAAGCTCATTTCAGCCGCTTGTATCCCCGATCTCATTCTTTCGGGATCGGGGATACATACAAATGTATTTTTGTAAAATGTAGCTGGACTTGGATGTTTTTCTTCGTAAGATAAGGCTTCCATCTTGCCACCCAAGACGGGAGATTGTTGTCACATGCACTAAACAGCCAGTACTTCACAGAAATTCGTGCAGCTCCTTCAATGTTGCTGTCGGCCTCTTGGCAGCCTCCCTGACCAGTTTTCTTCTCGTCTTTTCATCAGTTTTGTAGGGATGTCCAGTTCTTGGTAATGTCACGGTTTGCCATATTTTCTTCACTTGATGATGACTGTTTTCACTGTGTTGCATGGTATATTTAATGCCTTGGGAATTCTTTTGTACCCTTCCCCTGACTGATACTTTTGAACAATGAGATCCCTCTGATGCTTTGGAAGCTCTCTGCGGACCACTGCTTGTGCTGTAAGATGTGACAACAAAAATGTCAGGAAAAGCCTACGAGAACATCCATCTGTCCATCTTCTACTGCTTTCCCGGAGGTCCGGATCGCAGAAACAGCAGCTCAAGCAGAGACGCCCAAACTTCCTTCTCTCTGGCCACCTGCTCCAGCTATTCAGAGAGGATACCAAGACGTTTCCAGGCCAGCTGGGAGACAGTCTTTCCAGCGTGTCCTGGGTCTGCCACAGGGTTTCCTCCCCGTTGGACATGCCCGAGACACCTCAAGTGGGAGGCGTCCAGCAGGCATCCTGATCAGATGCCCAAACCACCTCAACTGGCTCTTTTCAATGTGGAGGAGCAGCAGTTGTACTTTGAGCCTCTCTGGATGACTGAGCTCCTCACCCTATCTCTAAGAGTGAGTCCAGCAATCCTATGGAGAAAGCTCATTTCAGCCACTTGTACCCATGATCTCATTCTTTCGGTCATTACCCAAAGCTCGTGACCATAGGTGATGGTAGGAACATGGATTGACTGGTAAATCAACAGCTTTGCTTTAGAGCTCAGCTCCCTCTTCACCACAACAGACCGGTACAATGTCCGTATCACTGCAGAGGCTGCTCCGATCCATCTGCCAATCTCGCGCTTCATTCTCCCTTCACTTGTGAATGAGACCCCAAGATACTTAAACTCCTCCACTTGGGGCAGGAGCTTGTCTCCACCCCAGATGGGACAATCCACCTTTTTCTGGCTGAGGACCAAGGACTCGGACTTGGAGGTACTGATTCTCATTCCAGCCGCTTCATACTCAGTAGCAAACTGTCCCAGTAAAACCTGTAGGTCATTGCTTGATGAAACCCTCAGGACAACATCATCCGCAAACAATAGAGATGAAATCCTGTGGTCACAGAGCATGACACCCTCCAATCCTTGGCTGCACCTAGATATCCTGTCCATAAAAATTATGAACAGGATCGGTGACAAAGGGCAGCCCTGGTGGAGTCCATCTCTCACTGGAAACGTGCTTCACTGGGTGTTGGCAATACGAACCAAACTCTCTCAACGGTCGTATAGGGACTGGATAGCTCGTATCAACGAGCCTGATACCCCATACTTTAGCAGCACCCCCCACAGGAGACCATGAGGGACGCAGTCGAATGCTTTCTCCAAGTCCACAAAACACGTGGACTGGTTGGGCAAACTCCCATGAACCCTCAAGGATTCTCGAGAGGTTAAAGAGTTGGTCCGATGTGCCGCAGCCAGGACGAAAACCACATTGCTCCTCCCGAATCCGAGGTTCGACCAGCGGTCGGACTGTCCTCTCCAGTACCCTGGCATAGACCTTCCCAGGGAGGCTGAGAAGTGTGATCCCCCTAAAGTTGGAACACACCCTCCAGTCCCCCTTTTTTAAAAAGAGGAACCACCACCCAGGTTTGCCATGACAAAGGCACTGTCCCCGACTTCCACGCAACATTGCAGAGGCGTGTCAACCATGACAGCCTTACAACATCCAGGGCCTTGAGGTACTCAGGGCGAATCTCGTCCACCCCTGGAGCCCGGCCACCAAGGAGATTTTTAATCACTTCGGCGACCTCAATCCCTGTGATGGGTGAGCTATCCCCCTCGTCCTCAAGCCCTGCTTTCTCTATGGAAAGCATATCAGTGGGATTGAGGACATCCTCAAAGTATTCCTTCCACCGCTTAACGATATCCCCAGTCGAAGTCAGCAGTGCCCTATCCGCACCATACACAGTGTTGACAGGGAGCTGCTTCCCCCTCCTGACTCACCGGACAATTTGCCAGAATCTCTTTGAGGCCGACCAAAAGTCTTGTTCCATGGCCTCACCAAACTCCTCCCACACTCGAGCTTTTGCTTCCGCAACCACCTGAGTTGCACTCCACTTGGCCTGCCGGTACATTTCAGCTGCTTCAGGAGTCCCACAAGCCAGCCAAGCTTGATAGGACTCCTTCTTCAGCTTGATGCCCCCCCTGCCCCACTGGTGTCCACCACTTGGTTTGGGGGTTGCCACCACGAGATGCACCAACAACCTTGCAGCCACAGCTCTGGGGAGCTGCTTCAACAATGGAGGTGGAGAACATGGCCCATTCAGACTCCATGTCTCCAGACTCCCTCGAAATGTGGTTGAAGTTCTTCCGGAGGTGGGAGTTGAAGACCCCCCGGACAGGGGCCTCAGTCAGATGTTCCCAGCACACCCTCACTATACGTTTAGGTCTACTGGGTCTCAGTGGCATCCTCCCCTGCCATCAGATCCAACTCACCACTAGGTCGAGATCAGTTGACAGCTCTGCACTTCTCTTTACCTGAGTGTCCAAGACATGTGATCACAGGTCTGATGACACGATAACAAAATCGATCTTCAACCTGCGACCTAGGTTGACCTGGTGCCAGGTGCACATATGGACACCCTTATGCTTGAACATGGTATTCGTTATGGACAAACTGTGGTTGGCACAGAAGTCCAATAACTGAACACCACTTGGGTTCAGATCGGGCAGGCCATTCCTCTCAATCACGCCCCTCCAAGTTTCACTGTCATTGCCCATGTGTGCATTGAAGTCCCCCAGTAGGACAATGGAGTCTCCAAGAGGAGCACCCTCCAGCACCCCAGTCAAAGACTCCAAAAAGTGTGGGTTACTCTGAACCATCATTTGGTGCATAGGCACAAATGATGGTCATGACCCGTTTCCCAATCTGAAGGCACAGGGAAACTACCCTTTTGTCCACCAGGGAGAACTCCAATGTCGAGGCAGCAAGGCGGGGGGATATAAGAATACCCACCCCTGCCCCATCGCCTCTCACCTGGGGCAACTTCAGAGTAGGCTAAGCTCCAGCCCCTCTCCAGGAAACTGGTTCCAGAACTAGAGCTGTGTGTTGAGGTGAGCCCAACTATATCTAGCCAGTAGCTCTCAACATTGTGCACCAGCGCCAGCTCCTTCCCCACCAGAGAGGTGACATTCCACGTCCCAGAAGCCAGTTTCAAAAGCCGGGAATCAGACCGCGAAGGCCTTTGCCTTCGCCTATCACTTGATCTGCATCGTACCGGACCACCATGGTCCCTCCTGCAGGTGGTGAGCCCACTGGAGGGCGGACCCATGTAACTCCTTCGGCTGAACCTGGCCGGGTCCCATGGGCAGAAACCCGGCCATCAAGCCCCTCCCCTAGGGCTGGCTCCAGGGCAGGGTCCTCGTAACCCAATTCCGGGCGGGGTACAAGGACTCCTTGATTTTTTTGTTCATCATGGGAGTCTATTGGATCACTCTTAGTCTGGCCCTTCACCCAGGACTAGTTTGATCTTGGGAGATCCTACCAGAGGCAAATAGCCCCAGACAACATAGCCCCTGGGATCACTATGGCACACCCCCCCCCCCCACCACCACCACGATAAGGTAGCGATCCGTGGGGGGCCTACTAGAACAGTTGAACTTTATTTGGGGTTAATCAGAGGCTCTTTAAATGGTGGCAGGTGTGTGCTGACTCCCATTTAACATTAGTTTGAATGTGATTGGTTAAATCTGAACACAGCCGTGTCCCCAGTTATAACAGGGTGTGCATATTTATGTAACCAGGTTATTGTAAGTTTTTATTTTTCCCCTTAAAAGATTTCAGTTTGTTTTTCAATTGAGTTGTACAGGTTATAGGTCACTAATGGTGGAAAAAGTTTTGAAAGGATTTATCTTGGTCTCATTTTTTTATATCACAAAAACCTGGAATTTGAACAGGGGTGTGTAGACTTTTTATAGCCACTGTATTTGTCAGTATTACTAACTAACTAACTAACTAACCTGCACTTATATAGCGCTTTTCTAGTCACAAAGACCACTCAAAGCGCTTTCATTAGTACTAATCCTCTATTCTAAGGGCCTATAGGAAACAGATATCTAGGGACAATTTAGAACAGCCAATTAACCTAACATGCATGTTTTTGGCATGTGGGAGGAAACCGGAGAAATCCCGGAGTAAACCCACGCAACACGGGGAGAACATGCAAACTCCACACAGATCACTGTTGGTCGGGGGCTGGGATCGAACCCACGATCCCACGATCCCCACAATCCCCCGGCCAAGGGTAAACTGTGCTGCCACAGTGCTAACCACTGCGCCACCGTGCAGCCCCCATTATTATTATCTACTCCCTTGGTGGGGGTAATAATAATAAGCCTATTGCTATGTGAGACTACGAAACTACAACTCTCATAAATACCGTTTTTTTCTAATCAGTTTTCTTTTTCTTTCTCTTCTTTTTTCTGGTGAAAACGGGTAGTGTCCATTTAGGTTAAATCCATCAGCTACTACTAATGACTTCATGCAGCCATGAAGGGGTGTCCCAATTCATAGGGGTAGGCAAAGGGGTAGTGGTACAAATGAAAATTGCGATAGACCTAAATCTACCTGCACTTCGCTGTCATAGTGCAAATATTTTTCTCTACCATTTTACAGTATTTACTGCTCTTCATAAATAATTAAACAGACAGTGTTTCTCTTGCTATTTTTATGCATGTATAAGGGTAATTTACATTGAAAAAGGTTGTAAATTTAGTTCAAGTAAATTTTAGCCTGCCATAGTCCAATTTGATCATATTAAACATAATTTTTCACCCACAAAATTGTGGCTAGTGAAAAGGCTGAGTGGCTAGTAACTTTGGAAAACCTCTGGCCACAGTGGTTGGTGAGCAAAAAAGTTGATGCCAAGGCCTGCACATGGGTATTACAGTTGGTTAATTGGGATGGTAAATCCAACTCCATCTCATCTACTTTATTGGGAACAGACGTAACCTGGATGTTGACAAGATGCTAGGTGCTAGCACATCCAGAGGTTTGGATTTTAAACAATGTCTCTTTTCAAACAGCGCCTCACTGTGGAAATTAAAGTACACCATCAGAATCCCCACATATACTGTAAGAAGCTACCAACATTTACACTTTAAGATCATTAGAACAGGTGGAGTGACGCATATCCGGTAAAATATCTGATTGTGGTTATCGGTAGTGGTGTGTGATACTGCAAGATTTGGTATTGATCCGATACAAAGTAAGTACAGGGCCAGTATCACCGATACTGATATGATACCAATTCTTTTTAGTAATTAAGGTGGATGCATCATCAAATTACTAAATCTGAATGAATTTTCATGACCTTTAAGTGTGTTGTGATTTTTCCTTTGGATTATTAATTTGCTAAAACCCAGGACAGAATTCAGGCAAAGTTTAGAGGTAAATGCATACAGTATCACTTTCACAGTTAACACAAAAGGGTAATTATATCCAGTCAAATCTGAGCCATATTATATTCAGTATATTTGTTTCCATTCCTGTAAATGTATTAATTTTAATAAAACATTTCAATGGGATAAATGTATTATACCAAGGTCTTTGCAGAATTCATACTTTTTGAGTTGGCTAATGTAAATGACCAGTTGCACTTTGAAAATTAATATTAACTAATGCTGAAGATGACTAAAATATTACTTTCATCACTAATATCTACCTGGATGTTCTCTACCATGCTGAAATGCCTCTGCAAGTGATTGCTGCCTCTCAGTCTGTCGGGGCCAGGAGGTGGAGGATTTCTCTCCTCCTCGCTCCGTTTCTGTAGCTCGGCGTTGTCTTTTGGATGATTTTTCATATTTTTGTATAAATTAGTTGTGCTACCACTGTATTTCACAACCTTTTTACAAATTGTACAGTTTGCCGTTGTCTCATTTTTGGCCTGAAAATATAGCCACATGACACGGCACTCCTCTTCCTCTCTGCCATTCTGCTGCTCCGTCTCCGTGTTGTGTGTGTGCGTGGCACTGCACACTGCCGGTGTTTGTTTACCTGGCACTGCTGAGTCACGTGATGGTGCAAGAGGGTCGATGCACCCACCACTAGTTATTGGGGAATATAGTTTCTCCTGGAATCCCTATTGTTCAGGCAGATCACTTGGTCACAATTAACTTTTGTATAAAGTGAAACATCCATCCATCCATTTTCTACCGTTTTTCTGGAGGTCCAAGTCGCGGAGGCAGCAGTTCAAGCAGAGAATTCCAGACTTCCCTCTCCCCAGCCACCTGCTCCAGCTCTTCAGAGAGGATACCAATGCGTTCCCAGACCAACTGGGAGACATAGTCTCTCCAGAGTGTCCTGGGTCTGCCCCAGGGTCTCCTCCAAGTGGGACGTGCCCGAAATATCTCAAGTGGGAGGCGTCCAGGAGGCATCCTGATCAGATGCCCATACCACCTCAAGTGACTCCTTTCAATGTGGAGGAGCAGCGGTTCTACTCTGAGCTTCTCCCGGATGACTGAGCTCCTCACCCCATCTCTAAGGGTGAGTCCAGCAATCCTACAGAGAAAGCTCATTTCAGCCGCTTGTATGCGTGATCTCATTCTTTCAGTCATTACCCAAAGCTCGTGACCATAGGTGAGGGTAGGAACGAAGACTGACCGGTAAATTGACAGCTTTTCCTTAGAGCTTAGCTCCCTCTTCACCACAACAGACCTCATGGATTATCACTTCTCATGGATCTTCACCTTATCGTGATGGGTGGTTTGTGTGCCCTTGTGATCCCAGGAGCTATGTTGTCTGGTGCAGTTTGCCTCTGGTTGGGTCACTCAAGATACACTGGTCCTGGGTTAAGGGCCAGACTAAGAACGATCCAACATACTCCCATGATGAATGTAAGAGCAAGGATTCAGTGTATGGGGTTACCGGGGCCCCACCCTGGAGCCAGGCCTGGGGAAGGGGCTTGATGACTAGCACCTGGTGGCCAGGTTTCTGCCCATGGGACCCGGCCAGGCTCAGCCCAAAGGCATTACATGGGTCTGCCCTCCAGTGGGCTCACCATCTGCAAGAGGGACCATGGGGGTCCGGTGCTATGTGGATCAGGTGGCTGGATGAGGCAGCCACGGTGCGGCGCCAATCCCTTCACTATCCACACACACATTCACACCTAGGGCCACTTCAGAATCTCCAGTTAACCTAACCTGCATGTGTTTGGCCTGTGGGAGGAAACCGGAGTACCCGGAGTAAACCTACGCAGACACGGGGAGAACATGCAAACTCCACACAGAAGGTGTCACTGATGGTCGGGGTGGAATCGATCCTGTGACCTGTGAATTTTACTGAATTTGTGCTCATTAATGGCAGACAGACAGAAGCCTTGACCATAAAATATGACTGCAGTATGTGTGATTAATACTGAGTGCCTTAATTTTGGAACTTCCATCTTCATTTTTAAAAAAATTCAGTACGATTTTTAAATCTTTTTTTTTTTTTTTTTTTGTATTTTCATGCTTTTTTGAAGGTGGCTCTAAATCAAAATGATGGTAAATTATCCAGCTCTGTGTCATAACCCATTCATGTTTGTCTACTCTCCCCTGTCTTCTTGGTCATAAGGAGATGGTGCAGAGCAGGATGAGGAGGAGCCTGGCTCACCCCCTGGTCTGTGTGCAGATAATGATCCTGACCAGTTTGGCACAGAGCAGAAGCAGGTGGGCGAACTGGCGTGGAGAGTTTACCAGACCTACTGGACCGCCATTGGCTCAGTGATGGCCACCTGCATCTTTATTTCGCTGTTCCTCATGCAAGGTTTGGAAAGATTGCGTGGCTTTTCCTTCTAATCCAATGCTTCTGATAATAATACGTCCACTCTGCTGCTGAAATGATAAGATTCTTATTTTGCTGATCTATATTTATGTAATGCCTTGGAATATTTAGTCAAAAAACTGACAGCTATACCCTCTGCCCCTCTGTGTGTGTGATCTAGCTTCCAAGAACTTGTCAGACTGGTGGCTGTCCCACTGGATCTCAGAGCTGAAGCACGAAGGTTCCTCTAATGGTTCCTCCTCAGTTGCTTTTGTCTCACCTCATCTGCTGCTTTTCTCACCTGGTGGACTAACGTGAGTTGATCCAGCTAATGTTGAGTTCAGTTATTCTAGTTTTCATTTTCTGGGAGAGACAGTTATATTTGTAAGACTGTCATATGGGCAGTGGTGGCCTAAGGTGGGGGTGGTGAGCAGAAGGTCGCCGGTTCAGTCCCTGGACTGGCAGGATCAGATCTGGGTCTGACAGATAACATAGCAGTGTTTGCCCCCCCCCCAACCCCACTGTGGTGCCCTTGAGCAAGGCCCTTAACCCCATCTGCTCTGGTGGAGCTGCTCAGTGGCCACAGGTCAGTCTGTGGTTGGACTGGGCAGCTTCCAGGTGTGAGTGTGAACAGGGTGTCCTTGAAACAGAGAGGGTGCCTCTCAATGGAACCACCCTGTATGAATAATAAAAAAATATTTACTCAGCACACTATCATTTATATATCCTGCCTGTACACAGAGTTAACTGTGTTAACCGGTTCCGGTTCCGCCGGACCGGCGGCGCCACACGAGTCGGCTGCCTGTTGCAACAGCCTTTTTTTTTATCTTCCTTCTTCTTTCTACACCTTTCACTCTGTATATATATCACGGACGCACGGATCGCCCCGGGGGTCTCCCGGGTCGGCGGACGGAGCCACGGTTTGCAGCGGGAGACGTTACAGCGGGGAGGAGCTAGTGCTAGCTAGCACTTGGCCGCCGCCCGGTGCTAATGGGAAACTCGACATACCGGGAGCTGTAGCGAAAACGACGCGGGTGCCGGGCTGGAGTTTAGGCGGCGTGAAAGAAATATAAGACAGAATAATAAAGAGCGATGGCAAGAACCAAGCAGACCGCCCGTAAAATCTACTGGAGGAAGAAGCCCCCCCCAGGAGACAGCTAGCCACCAGGGCTGCTCGGAGAGGCGCTCCGGCCACCGTGCTCTGAGAGAGATCCGTCGCTACCAGAAATCCATGGAGCTGCTCATCTGTAAGCTGCCCGTCCAGCGCCTGGTGAGGGAGATCGCTCAGGACTTCAAGACCGTCCTGCGTTTCCTGAGCTTCGCCGTCATGGCTCTGCAGGAAACCAGCGAGGCCCACCTGGTGGTGTCTTCTTCGCTAAGGGGGTCACCATCATGCCCAAAGACTTCCAGCTGGCCCGCTGCATCCGCGGAGAGAGAGCTTAGACTTTCTGCTGCACATTCACCAGCCATAATGCTCTGCACTGTGTGTCTATATATATATACATTTATAGTAATATGGACATATGTTTACTAGATGTTGTTTTTTCTTGCCTTCTGATTGTTGCTCTGAGTGTTGCTGTCCCTATGCTGTTGCAATCCTGGAATTTCCCCATTGTGGGACTAATAAAGGCTTATCTTATCTTAACTGTTCATAAGCAAAACAATGAGAATAGGCTTATTGTCTGTTCTGTTGAAATTAGATATTGTGTAGTGCACAAGTCATTGTTTTTATACTTGCACCAGAGGTTGCCTTAACTGAAAATTGTCCTTCATTGACAGTTTTTTTCAGCAATGACTTAAAATTCTGAAAGCTTTCTGTCATTTGACAGATTACACTCAGGGTGATCTAATTAAAATCAAGTAAAATGATGGATGGGGCAGCACGGGTTAGCACTGTGTCAGCACAGCAAGAACGTCATGGGATCAATTCCACCCCTGGCCATCGTAGGTTCGATCCCACCCCCTGACCATCAGTGACCCTTCTGTGTGGAGTTTGCATGTTCTCCCCGTGTCTCCGTGGGTTTACTCCGGGTACTCTGGTTTCCTCCCACAGGCCAAAGACATGCAGGTTAGGTTAATTGGCATCAACTGGGGATTCTAAATTGTCCTTAGGTATGACTGTGAGAGTGAATGGTTGTCTGTCTCTCTGTGTTGGCCCTGTGATGAACTGGTGATCTGTCCAGGGTGGACCCTGCCTCTCGCCCAAAGATGCTGGGATAGGCTCCAGCCCCTCCGAGACCCGAAAAGGATTGAGCAATAGAAGATGTATGGATGGATAAAATGACAGATAATAATAGATCATGACAAACTTTTTACAAGCCCGTCTGTCAAAATGATAGATAACAAAAAAGTCTAGCACAACCTCAGACTCTCACATCCTGCTCTTTAGCTGGTTTGGTGAGTCATTTGACTTGTTAACTGCACTGAGGGAGTTTTGGCTGAAGCCACAATAGGTACAGTTGTAATAAAAATTATTAAACCCCCACTGCAAATTAGGTTTATTGACAAAATGTACAAACCAGCAGCTGTTTGCAGTAAACAAATCAAACAAGAACAGCTTGAATAGCTCAATACAACTAATATAAAAAGTGATTCCTCCAGATTCAACACAAAATGTGTTTTAATGACAACTGCAGTCTCAAAATAATTCAACCTCTTTATGACAAGCATCTTTAGTTCTTAGCAGAGCAGCCTTTTGCTGTCATGACCTGCTGTAAACGGTCTATAGCCAGACACCAGCTTCTGGCAGCGTTACTGAGGAATCTTAGCCCATTCCTCATGGGCAAAGGCTTTTAGTTCACTAATATTCTTGGGTCTTTGTGATGCTACTATCACAGAGTAGACGGTTATTAGACGACTCTACCTCCTGAGCCGCTGCCGCCCACATTGTCCTGCTGGAAGGTCCAATGACACACAAGCTTCAGCTTCCTCACAGATGCCATGACATTTTCTCGCAGGATTTCCAGATACTTGATTGAATCCATCTTACTCTCCACATGCTGCAGGTTTCCAGTGCCAGAGGAGGCAAAGCAGCCCCACAGCATCAGTGAGCCATCAACATGCTTCACTGTAGTTATGCATTGAATCTCCTTCTCCATCCTTGCAGACTTGTTGACTTTAGGCACGTTCATGTTAAGTGGCTGAGGGTTTAGGGCTCTCCCAATCTGAAATCAAGAAGTGGCTGACTCGCTGACTTTTTAAACCCTT
This sequence comes from Pholidichthys leucotaenia, assembly GCA_020510985.1. Taxonomy (NCBI): domain Eukaryota; kingdom Metazoa; phylum Chordata; class Actinopteri; order Cichliformes; family Pholidichthyidae; genus Pholidichthys; species Pholidichthys leucotaenia. The sequence continues at coordinate 283,528,945 of CM035848.1, read as the reverse complement.
AACTGACCCCTTTTGCTAAGTCAGCATGCCATGCTGACTTAAGGTAAGGTAATTTCCCACAGTTCATAGCGCCATGCTGGGGTTTCTCAAGGGAAAGCTCCTGATTGGTCACCTGCTCCTCACGGACCACCCCTGCTCCACCCCACAAAAAACTTCGTGTTTATTCTGCATTACACACCATTTAAGCAATTTAATTACATTTTTGGTTAATTGTGCAGTTAGAAAAAAGATGATTTGCCGCTGTAATCAGTTAAATCATCTTAACAGGCTGCAGCACATTTAATTCAGTTCACTCCTGAAGAAACAATTATTAAGTCTGAAATGAAGTCTGACACCCACAATAGTTTTGTTTTTGTTTTCATGTCACACAAATTAAAAGTTTGGTTAAAACAAATAGGTGAAAAAGATAAATTTTTATTAAAATGGTACATCCATCATCCATCTTCCTCCGCTTAATCCTTTTCGGGTCACGAGGGGGCTGGAGCCTATCCCAGCACCTCTGGGCGAGAGGCAGGGTCCACCCTGGACAGATCGCCAGTCCATCGCAGAGCCAACACAGCGAGACAGACAACCATTCAGTCTCACAGTCAGACCTAAGGACAATTTAGAATCCCCAGTTGATGCCAGTTAACCTAACCTGCATGTTTTTGGCATGTGGGAGGAAACCGGAGAAATCCCGGAGTAAACCCACGCAGACACGAGAAGAACATGCAAACTCCACACAGACCACTATTGGTCGGGGGCTGGGATCGAACCCAGGATCCCCCAGCCAAGGGTGAGTTGCTCTGCTGCCGCAGTGCTAACCACTCCGCCACCACGCCGCCCTTAATAAAATGGTATCACTGAAAATTAAATAAAACAAATTGATCCCACTTATTTCAATCAGAAAATATTACAATTATAAATGTAGATGGACAAAAATGAAGGAGAATGCAATAACTTAAAACAGAATTGGGATTTTATCTTAAGAAGTTACACAAAAACCTCTAAAGACCCTGAAACACACTCAGCCTTGAACTTTCAGGATCATTTTCTTTTATTATTTGTCAAATGCCTGTTTGTTTCTGTTTTTAGTTTTGTCTGGAATCTGTTTTTACTTTGTCCTGTGATTTTATTTTTGGGATCTTATACACACTATTTTTGCTCCCTAATCCTTTATAGTAAATCTTCACAAAAACTTTGTGTTGCCAAAGTATAGTGTGTCCCAGTTTTACCATTTTGAGCCACTTCATGCCCTTACAGACTGGCACACTCGAGCACAACTGATGGCGACAGACTACAGTGCATCCGGAAAGTATTCATAGCACTTCCCTTTTTCCACATTTACGTTACACCCTTATTCCAATTGGAATAAATTCATTTTTTTCCTCAAAATTCTACACACAATGCCACATAACAACATGAAAAATTGTTTTTTTTTTTTTTTAAGATTTTTGCAAATTTATTAAAAATAAAAAACTAAGAAATCACATATACATAGTATCATGATTAAGCTGACAGCTCACGTGCACGATGCTAGCACAGGACGGAACCACACAAGGGGGAAACGTTCAACAGTTCATTAAATGCAGAAAATGGCGCACAATTAGATAAACAGCCACTCGCCAGAAGATCCACTCCACCTGTGGAGAGAAAGCGAGAGCTGTCAGCGGAGAAGCAGACTAGGGAATAAGGGAGAGCCAAATTACCACTTACTCAGGACTGCGAGGGAGAACCGGCAGGACTCCAGCGGGGAATAGACGAACCAGTAGGGGAGGGGAAATGAGCTAGAAGTGCCTGACCGGGTGAAGATTCATTGCTGGGAAGGTGATGAGGTGGCAGGAGAGCGCACGCAGTCCCAAGACACACCCGCACGATGGCAGCAACCTGTAACGAGAGGGGAGAGAACAGTTTAGACAGCGTGTCTAAGCCAAGTTCAGAAACGACCTGCTTGCCTGAATTAGGGCGGTATACCCAGACGAGCCAGCATTGACTGTGCGGGGGAGGCCTCCTTAAATACGCTGGCTGATGAGTGGGCGCAGGTGTGTCCTCTGCTTCAGGTGCAGTGATGAATTAGTGAACGTGCGGCAGAAGGGGAAGGGCATGCTCTCACTGCCCATGACAGGGCACCCCCTTCTAGGAGTGCCTCCTGGCAGTACAGAGGGCTTCTCCAGGTGAGTTTGGTGGAAGACCCAGAGCATCTCCTTGTCCAGAACCCGCGATGAGGCGGTCCAGGATCATTCCATCGGGCTGTAGCCCTCCCAGTCTACCAGGTACTGCAGACCCCGGCCCCGACGGTGAATATCCAGAATCCGGCGGACTGTGTAAGTGGGGTGATCGTCAGTGATTCGGGGAGGAGAAGGTGGCTTGGGGGGGGGGGGGGCAGAGAGGACTGACCAAGAGGGGCTTAATGTGGGTCACGTGGAAAGTGGGGTTCACCCATAGAGTTGGAGGGAGCCTCAGCTGAACAGACGCGTTATTTATGATCCGGGAGATGGGAAATGGTCAGAAAGCGGGGAGACAGGTTCTTTGATTTCTCCTTCAGTGGGACCTGACTCGCCGCCAGCCAGACTTGCTGTCCCACAGTGTGTTTGGGAGCCGGGACCCGCTTCCTGTCAGCGGCGACCCTGGTGCGTTCCGTGGTGCGTGCCAGGGCAGCCCAGGTAGACCTCCAGACGCGCCGGCAGTGACGAGCATGGGCCTCTATGGACGGAACCGCCACCTCCCTCTTGGTCATGGGAAGAAAAGGCGGGATATACCCCAGGGACACCTGAAATGGGGTGAGTCTGGTGGCTGTGGAAATGGCCAAGTTGAGGGAATACTCCACCCAGATCAGGTGTAAGCTCCACGAAGCCGAGTTCTCGGCTGCTACGCACCGCAGGGTGGCCTCCAGTGACTGATTGGCGTGCTCTGCCTGCCCGTTGCTCTGAGGATGATTCCCGGAGGAGAGACTCACCGTGGTGCCCAGTGTCCGACAAAAGGCCCTCCAGACCTGGGACGTGAACTGTGGACCCCTGTCAGACACAATTCAATTCAATTCAATTCAACTTTATTTATATAGCGCCATTTCACAACAACAGTCATCTCATAGCACTATCAACTGTAGGGGGAACCCCCACAGTTGCAGAAAGACCCCAGCAATCAGGCGATCCCCTGTGAGCAAGCACTTGGCGACGATGGAGAGGAAAAACTCCCTTTTAACAGGAAGAAACCTCCAGCAGAACCAGGCTCAGGGAGGGGCAGCCATCTGCTGCGACTGGCTGGGGGGTGAGGGGATAGAGAAGAAGAAAAGAACAGACATGTAGAGAGCAAACAGCACGATGGGGACTCAATCTATGGGAGAGAACAAACAAATGTTAATGACCAGCAAAAAAAATATTTCATTGAGAGTGAGAAAAGGAGTGAGGCCCAGTGCATTACTGGAGGTCCCCTGGCTGACTAAACCTATTAGCAGCATAACTAAGGGAGGGTTCAGAAACACATGATCCCTCCCTAATTGTAGGCTATATCAAAAAGGTAGGTTTCAGCCCTATTCTTAAAAACAGAGATGTCAACGAGGATGCCGTGGACCTTGATCACGTGGTCTGTTAATAGGACTGCTGTCTCCAAGGCTGAGGGGAGCTTCGGGAGGACCACCAAATACACCACCTTGGAGAAGCGATCCACGATCGTGAGGATTACAGTCTTCCCACGGCAGGGGGGGAATCCGGTCACAAAGTCCACAGCGATATGAGACCAAGGACGACCTGAGGGGGGAGAGGAGTCCGAATTCCCCCTGACATAGATCTGACAAGCCCTGACATAGTCCCGTGCATCCCGCTGCACCATGGGCCACCAGAATGCCCGCTGGACGAAGTCCACAGTGCGGGCGATGCCAGGATGGCAGGCGAAACGGCTGGTATGGGCCCACTGGAGAATGTCACTGCGGAGGGCGGCCGGGATGTAGAGGTGATTCCGGGGGCACCCTACTGGCACAGGCTCCCGAGACTGGGCTTGACAGACCCTCCACTCGATATCCCAAGTAAGGGCACCAAGGACACACGAAGGCAGGATGATGGTTTGGGGGGAGGGCGGTCTTCCTTCCCAGAAACAAACTGGCACGATAGCACATCCGGTTTGACATTCCAGGCGCCAGGCCGGTAAGTGATGGTAAAATAAAACCGCTGGAAGAATAACGACCAGCGCCAACTCCTGTGTCAGATGCATCCATCTCGAGGACAAACTGGAGCTGCGTGTCAACCTGTGCCAAGATGGGTGTGTCTGTGAACAGGCATTTTAATTTGTTAAATGCCTGCTCGGCTGCCTCGGTCCAGCGAAAGGGGACCTTAATGGAGGTCAGCTGAGTTAAAGGTAGTGCCACCCCACTATAGTTGCTTATGAACCGGCGATAAAAGTTTGCAAACCCGAGAAGGCGTTGGAGCTCCTTACGGGAGTTGGGAGTTGGCCAATCCAGCACTGCCTTCACCATGGCCGGGTCGGCAATCAGTCTCCCCTCGGCTACTATGAAGCCCAAGAAGGTGGTGGATGTAGTTGAGAACTCGCACTTCGCGGCTTTGACGTAGAGCCGGTTCTCCAAGAGCTGTTGCAGAACAGCCCTTACATGGGCTTCATGTTCTTCTGGTGAGCGGGAGAAGATTAAAATGTCATCAAGATAAACAAACATGAATTGATACAGCATATTGCGGAGGACATCGTTAATTAACCGCTGGAAGATGGCGGGGGGCGTTAGTGAGCCCAAAGGGTATCACCAGGTATTCGAACTGCCCCTGGTGTGTCTTAAATGCCGTCTTCCACTCATCGCTCTTGCGAATGCGGACCAAATGATATGCGTTCCTAAGATCCAATCTGGTGAACACCCGTGAATGCTGAAGGAGCTCGAACGCTGAATTGATTAAAGGTAGAGGGTACTTGTCCTTAATGGTAATTCCATTAAGCTCCTGGTAGTCGATGCACGGGCGCAGTGAGCCATCCTTCTTTCCGACGAAGAAGAACCCAGCTCCGAGAGGAGCCGAAGATGGCCAAATTAGGCCGGCGTTCAGGGACTCCTTTATATACCTCTCCATCGCCTCCCTCTCCGGCCAAGAAATGCTGTATAGCCTACTGGACAGCGGCCTCGCTCCCGGGATGAGGTCTATGGCACAGTCATAAGAATGGTGAGGCGGCAGCGACAACGCTCTAGACTTACTAAAGACCTCTCCAAGATCGTGATAAGCCCGGGGAATGAGGCTGCGGTCCGGCAGCTTGTTCGGAGGGGGAGAGATGGATAGAGAGGGGGAGCACTCCGCTGAGCGCATACAATGGGTCATACAAAAGGGGCTCCAGGAGGAGATGGTGTTTTGGACCCAGTTAATCATAGGGTTATGCCTCCGGAGCCAGGGATACCCAAGGACCACCGGGGAAGAAGAAATAGGGAGAACTAAGAAAGTTTGTTCCTCCCAGTGGTTTCCGGAAAGGAGGATGGAGATCGGCACCATGCTACGTGTGACTACCGCGACCTCCCGGCCAGATATGGTTGTGATTCTCTGATCACGGGGCAATTTACATGTGGGAATTCCCACCTGCTTAACGAATTCAGCAGACACAAAATTACCCTCCGACCCCGGGTCAACCGGTGCCTTGACCCTCCTCTCGACCCCCGGCAGCTGCACAAGGGCTGAGATAGACAAATTACCGGGGGGAGTGTTTTTGGTCCCGCCTGCCAGATCCCCCATGGTTACTGACAGGCCGTGTCTTTTGGCCGCTGGTGGCATTCGTCCCGGCCATGGTTCAGCGAACCACAGTGCGGGCACGCGCCGGCCGTTCACCTTCGCCGACGTTCATCATCGGTGAGATGCCGACAGAGCTCCATCGGCTCGGGAGAAGAGGCGGCACCGCCATTGTCAGTCATCACGGCGGGTCCGCATGTGACGCGTGGGTGAGAGGAGGCCTCGTGCTCCTTCACACGCTTAAGGTGCCGGTTATTCAAAGCAACAGCTTGAGCTATAAGATCGTTGAGGGTCTTACGGACAGGGTGAACTGCCAGTTGCGTCCCACAGCTGTTCATTCAGCCCGTGGAGGAATGCACTGCGCAAGGCAATTTCATTCCAACCCGAGTCTGCAGCAACAACTCGGAACTCCACCGAGTACTCGGCCGCTGACCGGGTGCCCTGGAGGAGCGTCATTAGGCAGCTCATCACATTGCCCTCACTCTCGGACCAATGGTGAACATATAGTGCCGCCCCTCGGGGTTGTCTAGCGTGGAGCGTGCCCAATCAAGGGCTCGGTCCTTCAGTAACCATATCCCCCGGATACTCCTCCCCGACCTGTTCCAAATACATATGTACCTGGATTAAAAAACTCTTACATTTCCCCATCTCCCCCGTGTACGGGGTAGGTGTGGGAATGGACGTGGTACGCCGTACCGTAGCGCGGGGAGCAGGCTGAGGATGCGGAGCCGGGGGGAGACAATTGAGACCAAAGCTGGATAAGATTCGATACCTGTTGAGTCAGCACAGCAAGCTGGTGCTCAGTCGCTGACAAACAATCCAGAGCTGACAGCTCCTGTGATGAAGCACCGGCTGAGCTATTGTCCAGGCTGGCTCTTTCTGTCATGATTAAGCTGACAGCTCAAGTGCACGATGCTAGCACAGGACGGAACCACACAAGGGGGAAACGTTCATCAGTTTATCAAATGCAGAAAACAGCGCACAATTAGATAAACAGCCACTCGCCAGAAGATCCACTCCACCTTGGAGAGAAAGCGAGAGCTGTCAGCGGAAAAGCAGAGTAGGGAATAATGGAGAGCCAAATTACCACTTACTTGGGACTCCGAGGGAGAACCGGCAGGACTCCAGCGGGGAATAGACAAACCAGTAGCGAAGGGGAAATGAACTAGAAGTGCCTGGCCGGGTGAAAATTCGTTGCTGGGAAGGTGATGAGGTGGCAGGAGAGCGTACGCAGTCCCAAGACACACCCGCACGATGGCAGCAACCTGTAACGAGAGGGGAGAGAACAGTTTAGACAATGTGTCTAAGCCAAGTTCAAAAACGACCTGCTTGCCTGAATTAGGGCAGTATACCCAGACGAGCCAGCATTGACTGCGCGGAGGAGGCCTCCTTAAATACGCTGGGTGATGAGTGGGCGCAGGTGTGTCCTCTGCTTCAGGTGCAGTGATGAGTTAGTGAACGTGCAGCAGGAGGGGAGGGGCGCGCTCTCACTGCCCATGACACATAGGTATTCACAGCCTTTGCTCAATACTTTGTTGATGCACCTGTGGCAGCAATTACAGCCTCAAGTCTTTTTGAATATGATGCCACAAGCTTGGCACACCTATCGTTGGGCAGTTTGGCTCATTCCTCTTTGCAGCACCTCTCAAGCTCCATCAGGTTGGATGGGAAGTGTTGGTGCACAGCCATTTTCATATCTCTCCAGAGATGTTCAGTTGGATTCAAGTCTGAGCGCTGGCTGGACCACTCAAGGACATTCACAGAGTTGTCCTGAAGCCACTCCTTTGATATCTTGGCTGTGTGCTTAGGGTTGTTGTCCAGCTGAAATATGAACAGTCGCCCCAGTCTGAGGTCAAGAGCACTCCAGAGCAGGTTTTCATCCAGGATGTCTCTGTACATTGCTGCATTCATCTTTCCCTCTATCCTGGCTAGTCTCTCAGTCCCTGCCGCTGAAAAACATCCCCACAGCATGATGCTGCCACCACCATACTTCACTATAAGGATGGTATTGGCCTGGTGATGAGCAGTGCCTGGTTTCCTCCAAACATGACGCCTGGCATTCATGCCAAAGAGTTCAATTTTTGTCTCATCAGACCAGAGAATTTTGTTTCTCTTGGTCTGAGAGTCCTTCAGCTTTTTGGCAAACTTCAGGCGGGCTGCCATGTGCCTTTTACTAAAGGAGTGGCTTCCGTTTGGCCACTCTACCATACAGACCTGACTGGTGGATTGCTGCAGAGATGGTTGTCTTTCTGGAAGGTTCTTCTCTCTCCACAGAGGAACGCTGGAGCTGTGACAGAGTGACCATTGGGTTCTTGGTCACCTCCCTGACTAAGGCCCTTCTCCCCCGATCGCTCAGTTTAGACGGCCGGCCAGTTCTAGGAAGAGTCCTAGTGTTTCTGAACTTCCATTTATGGATGATGGAGGCCACTGTGCTCATTGGGACCTTCAAAGCAGCAGAAATTTTCTGTACTCTTCCCTAGATTTGTGCCTCGAGACAGTCCTGTCTCAGATGTCTACAGACAATTCCTTTGACTTCATGCTTGGTTTGTGCTCTGACATGCACTGTCAACTGTAGGACCTTATATAGACAGGTGTGTGCCTTCCCAAATCATGTCCAATCAACTGAATTCACCACAGGTGGACTCCAGTTAAGCTGTAGAAACATCTCAAGGATGATCAGTGGAAACAGGATGCACCTGAGCTCAATTTTGAGCTTCATTACAAAGGCTATGATTTCTTAGTTTTTTTATTTTAATAAATTTGCAAAATTTGCAAAAATCTAAAAAAAAAAAAAAAAAAAAAAAAAAAAAAACTTTTTTCATGTTGTCATTGTGGGGTGTTGTGTGTAGAATTTTGAGGAAAAAAATGAATTTAATCCCTTTTGGAATAAGGCTGTAACAACAAAATGTGGAAAAAGTGAAGCGCTGTGAATACTTTCTGGATGCACTGTAAGTCTACAAGGGCTTGAGGGTTTAGGGAGGAGATTGAGCTTCGGCCATGGCGTTCTTTTCAGTGTATGCTTAATTCTTCTTCTTCTAGACATGCTGCTGATCCATAGGCTTAAAAAGTTCCAGTGATGTTTCATTGCTCCACAGAAAAGAATCCAGGAACCTCTTTGGCTTATTTATATAGTTTTGAGCAAATTGGAACTATTTTGTTGTGCTTTTGGGTCAGTAGGGGTGTACGTCTTGGTGTTTGGGCATGAGCCCTTCAGCGTTTAATATGCACCTTACTGTGGAAACTGAAATGTCAGTGTCTGCCTTAGTGCCTCCTCAGGACTCTGGTGGCAGCCATTGATATCTTCCTCTTTCTGCCATGTCCAGGTGGTCTAGCCACTGTTCCTTTAAAGAGTCACTCTGGTGGCTATAAATCCCCTATAAAAACAAATGTCAGGGTTTCCTCTGGTAACATTTCTCCGTGGCAGCCCGCCTTGCCAGAAATTTTACCGCCACCGCAGCGCGATATGAATTTATTAATAAAAATATATGAAGCAATGACTTTCCACAAGCGCGCACATGAACAACACGCGTGGCCGTCATCGTCGAGGAGTTTAGAAGCGCCCTGCTCACACGAGTTTTCCAGTCAGTCAGCAAACAGTGTCTCGCTAAGCGTGACCATCCGACAGAAACATGAGTTTATTAAAGTACTTTAAACGCAGAAAAAAAAAAAAAGAGGTATGTAAGCACTGCTGTTTATCATGGTTTTAACCCACTGGAAACAGGAGCCATAATGGAAGAGTCGCTTAGCTAAGAGATGTGGTTAGAATTCAAATGCAGCCGGCTTCATATGAAGGGAAAGGTGAGGGGGACTGATGAACTGCTGAGGATATATTTCACCAGCCACTACAATATTAAGTTATGCTCTGTAGGAATTGCAGGAATGAAGAGACTGGCAATTTCTCTCTTTTCTCAAATGAGCAGGCGTGCCGTTTTTATTCTCCAGCGACAGTGACAAAAAGCAACAAGCTAAAAACGCTAGCTCTAAACTGAGGTCCTTCAGCGGCTGCCTAGAGAGGTGCCTGATGAGAAAGCCTGAGCGCACAACTATAACTGCCTAAACAGAGCATTCTGTACATGAACACATATTGGGGTGAATTATGTCTTTAGAGTCCGCTACAAGCGGCTGAAATGAGCTTTCTCCGTAGGATTGCTGGACTCACCCTCAGAGATAGGGTGAGGAGCTCAGTCATCCGGGAGAAGCTCAGAGTAGAACCGCTGCTCCTCCACATTGAAAGGAGTCAGTTGAGGTGGTATGGGCATCTGATTAGGATGCCTCCTGGACGCCTCCCACTTGAGGTGTTTCGGGGACGTCCCGATGGGAGGAGACCCCGGGGCAGACCCAGGACTCAGTGGAGAGACTATGTCTCCCAGCTGGTCTGGGAACGCATTGGTATCCTCTCTGAAGAGCTGGAGCATGTGGCTGGGGAGAGGGAAGTCTGGGCTTCTCTGCTTGAACTGCTGCCTCTGCAACCCGGACCTCCGGAAAAGTGGTAGAAGATGGATGGAGTCCGCTACAGTTCCCTATTATGTACCTGGCAGGTTAAGATGACCGAAATTCACGAAGTCAATGACTTTAATCCGTCAGCAGCCTTGAGACAAACTAAATGTGTCAACATTTGATTTCAAAATAAGGGAGGTTTTTCCTGCTGTCTGGGTGGTGAGGAGATTTCTGAAAAAAAAACAAAAAAAAACTATAAATATAAAGAAATATAACAGAAATAACGGCATCCTTGGTCATTCAAGTTAATTTATTTCATTAAATACAATTTTATTAATTTTTTTTCTTTGTAATCAGAGTTAAATTATTGTTCTGTTCTGACTGCAAAATTATGGTCAAAAATGTAAATTGTTATAAGGAAAAAGTAAAAAGAAATTACCACAGTCTGTTTCAAATTTATCTAAAAAAACCCCCCAGTAATTTTATTTTAAAAAACAGACAAAAATTTGTCATAAAATAACCCACAAATTTATAATAAAGTTTCAAATGTACAAGAAAAGTCAATTTTACAAGAGAAAATTACAAATTTGAGGAACATGGTTTCAACTTTAGATTTACAGAGAAAAGTAGAAAACTATAAGAAAATTGTTATAAATTTATGAGAAAAACCTCAAACCTTTAAGACTGAAGTCATTACTCAAGTTTTTAAGTGGCTGCTCTTTGTACCCTTAACTCAATTAGAAATTTTTGGTTGTCTACTTTTAATTATTGTTTTCAAAGCACTGCTTTTACATGAGTAGAATTTCTGGTTACTATACCCACCTGATCATATAATTTAAGTATGCTTGAGTACATTACTATTATGAATGTTTCTTTCCCTTCCCTACACTCTCAATGGAAAAAAGAAACACTAGAATAAAAATACAAAAAATACACATTTTTGTCATTTATGTAAACCATGACAGAAAAAATCCTGCAGGACAAAACATGACACTTGATATTTTCTAACCTGTTTGTGTCCCACCATAGATAGAGAGAGAACCTGAATTAGACAGAGCTCAGAGAGGGAAAGATGAGACAGAAGAGAGGAGCCAAGGAGAGGGAAGTGTTCAGGCAGAGGAAGGAGAGAAGGATAACACCACTAAAAAGTCTAAACACAGGATGTCTGGGTGGGACCCCAACTGGCCCAATATTCAAGCCTTGGTTGTACAATACTTTAAATGGTAAGTTCCATATACAACGTTACGGTGTAAAATTTTAAAAAGAAATAAATAGTATAAAAGTAACATATTCCGGTATGTTTACCCCCCCCCCCCCCCCCCCCAGGGAAAAATACATCCGTGGACAAAATTGTTGGTACCCCTCTCTTAATGAAAAAAATCCCCACAATGGTCACAGAAATAACTTGAATCTGACAAAAGTGGTAATAAATAAAAATTCTATGAAAATTAACCAATGAAAATCAGTTCAATCAATGCTTTTGAATTGTGGTTCAACAGAATTATTTTAAAAAATAAACTCATGAAACAGGCCTGGACAAAAATGATGGTACCCCTAGAAAAGATTGAAAATAATGTGACCATAGGGACATGTTCAACCAAGATGTGTCCTCTAACATCACAGGTGTCTACAAACTTGTAATCAGTCAGTCGGCCTATTTAAAGGGTGACAAGTAGTCACTGTGCTGTTTGGTGACATGGTGTGTACCACACTAAACATGGACCAGAGGAAGCAAAGGACAGAGTTGTCTCAGGAGATTAGAAAGAAAATTATAGACAAGCATGTTAAAGGTAAAGACTATAAGACCATCTCCAAGCAGCTTGATGTTCCTGTGACTACCGTTGCACATATTATTCAGAAATTTAAGATCCACGGGACTGTAGCCAACCTCCCTGGACGTGGCCGCAGGAGGAGACGGATAATACGAATGGTAACAAAAGAGCCCAGAACAACCTCTAAACACATTCATGGTGAACTCCAAGGTCAAGGTACATCAGTGTCAGATCGCACCATCCGTCATTGTTTGAGCCAAAGTGGACTTTATGGGAAATGACCAGGGAGGACACCACTGTTGAAAACAAACCATAAAAAAGCCAGACTGGAATTTGCCAAACTGCATGTTGACAAGCCACAAAGCTTCTGGGAGAATGTCCTATGGACAGACGAGACAAAACTGCAACTTTTTGGCAAGGCACATCAGCTCTATGTTCACAGACGCAAAAATGAAGCATACCAAGAAAAGAACACTGTCCCTACTGTGAAACATGGAGGAGGTTCTGTTATGTTCTGGGGCTGCTTTGCTGCGTCTGGCACAGGGTGTCTTGAATCTGTGCAGGGTACAATGAAATCTCAAGACTATCAAGGTATTCTAGAGAGAAATGTGCTGCCCAGTGTCAGACAGCTTGGTCTCAGTCGCAGGTCTGAGCTGCTGGTGCCAGCACCAGCTGGCGTCCTGGTGCAGCCACAACAACCTGCAGCTGAACGCTCTGAAGACAGTGGAGATGATCGTGGACTTCAGAAAAGTCACAGCCCCTCTGCCCCCCCTTACCCTCACAGACTCTCCCATCACCACTGCGGATTCCTTCCGCTTCCTGGGCACCACCATCACCCGGGACCTCAGGTGGGAGCCGACCATCAGCTCCCTCATCAAAAAGGCCCAGCAGAGGATGTTCTTCCTGAGGCAGCTGAGGAAGCTCAAGCTACCCACCAAGATGTTGGTGCAGTTCTACACGGCCGTCATCGAGTCCATCCTCACCACCTCCATCACCGTGTGGTACGCAGGAGCCACCACCAGGGACAGACTAAGACTGCAGCGCGTTGTGCGCGCCGCTGAGAAGGTGATCGGCTGCAAGCTCCCATCCCTCCAGGACCTGTACATCTCCAGGACCCGGAGGCATGCAGGTCGGATCATAGCCGACCCTTCACACCCTGGACACGCACTGCTTGCCCCCCTCCCCTCAGGCAGAAGACTTCGGTCCATTCAGACTAAAACCTCCCGCTACATGAACAGCTTCTTCCTCTCTGCCATCAGACTGCTGAACACTAAGTGACTTATTGACTCTCGTGCACTATGTACAGCAGCTCAACCGGACTCATGATAATTATCACTGTTTTCTTTCGCACTACCGACTCACTATGTGGAACTCCACAATATCTGCTGCTTGTTAATATATTTAAAAATTGCATAGATTAGTATTACTTATTCATATTCTACATTTTATTGCATGCATAGTTTTCTATTTTTATCTTTAGTGCTACTCATGTTTAATGTTGCAGCATTGCACCGAGACAAATTCCTAGTTTGTGTACTACATGAACAATGGCAATAAATCTCATTCTGATTCTGATTTAGGTCATGGGTCTTGCAACAGGATAATGACCCAAAACACACAACTAAAAACACCCAGGAATGGCTAAGAGTGAAACATTGGACTATTCTAAAGTGGCCTTCTATGAGCCCTGATCTAAATCCTATTGAACATCTGTGGAAGGAGCTGAAACATGCCGTCTGGAGAAGGCACCCTTCAAACCTGAGACAACTGGAGCAGTTTGCTCATGAGGAGTGGGCCAAAATACCTGCTGAGAGGTGCAGAAGTCTCATTGACAGTTATAGAAATCGTTTGATTGCAGTGATTGCCTCAAAAGGTTGTGCAACAAAATATTAAGTTAAAGGTACCATCATTTTTGTCCAGACCTGTTTCATGAGTTTGTTTTTTAAAATAATTCTGTTGAACCACAATTCAAAAGCATTGTCTGATTTTCATTGGTTAATTTTCATAGAATTTTTTATTTATTACCACTTTTGTCAGATTCAAGTTATTTCTGTGACCATTGTGGGTTTTTCTTTCATTAACAGAGGGGTACCAACAATTTTGTCCACGTCTGTATGTTGCCACCACGCCAAGGTCTTTAAGCCAGAGGAAACACTGAATGTACATTGTCTAAAAGGGTATCTTATGCCCTTTTTTTACAAAAAACCTTTCACTGTCTTACAGGTTCATGTTAAAATCTTTTCACCCCCCCCCCCCTTCAAATGCTAGAATCAGTGACTAGACCCAGCCCACATACCACAAGGCTAATACTGGTTAGCGCTACATTAAACAGCATAAATCCTGTGATAAAAAGACTTACCAGGTGAAGGACATGCCCAGTTGTATGCACGGTGGCCCAGGATAATGACTGAATCTGCATTTGTCCTTAAAAGCAGTTTAATGGTAAAACCCATCTTAATTTGGGTCAGGTTTTCAAAGCAGTTTATTAGAAAAATGCTAACTAGCCTGGAGGATAATTTCAGTTAGGCCAGAGAGTCCTGACTGGCACAACACTACCCACGGGCCAGCTTCATGCATAGTTACGTCACCAAAAGCACTCGCCTCAACACTCGTCTCAACTTGTCTTTTCTTAGGGGGTGGGGCTTAAATGAAATTTTACACCAAAAAAACAGAGATATGAGCATTTGAATGATTTCACTCTTGATCTGTCTTGTAAGTCATAAAAACATGTTTCAGACATGTTAACAAGAAAACAAAATCGATTTTTGGCAAGAGTGTCACTTTAAACCTGCGAACTATGCTTCCAGCTGCATCTCTAGAAACATTCAGTGCCTTTGCTGTCTTTTTGTATCCTTTTCCTTGTTTGTGCAGTGCAATGATTTCTTCTCTGAACTTTTTGGACAATTCTCTTGACTTTCTAACACACAAATTTCACTGTCAACAGTCTCCAGGTATTTGAGGTGTTCTGTCTCAAGCATACCTCATGGAACTCATGAAGCCCTTGATTGGTTGCATCAGGTGTGCTTGAGACCACACCTGATTTGCAACTGTGTGCTCTTTTGAAGAATTATATTCAGAGGGTTGAATAATTTTGAGACTGCAGTAGTCATTGAAAGTAGGATTTAGTGTTGAATTTGGATAAAATCCTTGTAATATCAGTTTTATTTAACTATTTAAACTGTTCTTGTGTGATTTGTTTATTGCAAACACATGAAAATTTTAAAATGTTGCCAATAAACCTGAAATGCAGTGGGGATTGAATATTTTTTTTAATTGCAACTGTACTAGAAGTGGCTGATCAGGATGGTAAATAAGATGAGATAAGCCTTTATTAGTCCCACAATGGGGAAATTCCAGATCCACCTCAGATCTTCCATTTTTGTTGTCTGCTCATCCACTGACCATGGACAAGTTTAATTTAGCTTCAGCCTAGTTCCACGTTCGTTTCTGCACACTTGACCCACTTCTTCTTGTCTCCTTCAGATGACATATAAGGGCCTTTTCCACTAGCACGCTTTAGCGCGACACGGGACGGCTCAGCACGCTTTGTACGCTTTTCCACAAGCCCCAACACGGTTTAACAGCCGCGATTCTCAGCCCCGCTCCAGGGCAGGGTACAGCAGTGCTGAGCTGTGCCGTGTTGTGACGTTAACAGACTGGTCGCCGCTGATTGGTCAGGTCGTAACCGGCGCTGATTGGTCAGGTTGTAACCGCCCCTCTCCTCCTCCTCTTCTACCGAATCTTCACGACCTTCTCAATAAAGTTTTTGAAAAAAAAAAAAAGAATCTTCACGACCGCCATTACTCAGCACGCAACCACTGTTGGCGGTTTATTTTCAGTGTATTGCTGTGCTATTTTCATTTATTCTCTTATCAAAAATGGCTTCGCGTAATAAGGGTGTTCTATGGACCAATAAGGAGCTGCAGTGTCTGCTCACTGCATTGTCAGACGAACGTATCCAGCGCGAGTTAGACGGAGCCGCCCAGAATGAAAAAATATACCGGGAGGTCTCGACATCGGAGTCCTTTAACGGTGAGTTTTAATTTTTTTTTATTGTGCGTTTTTTCGCAAATATATTCGGTAAGACGCTCAGTTTATTTATGCAATAAAAAAGCTGTTCATTTGTGGATGATGATCGCTGCTTTATTGCAGCACACTGCGGACTAAAGCTTTTATTTTAATTATTCATGTGAACAATACACTGAAATAAGCTTATGTAATCTTGTTAAAAACTATTGTCTTTTCTGTATATCTTGCACTTTCGTGCTGTATTTTATTGTGTGCATTTTCCTTGTAGAATCATCCCACGGGTCCGCCGCGACAGCCCGTCCGGATTAATTCAACCGAGCCTTCTTGAACCAGAGCTGGCAGAGACGGCTTCATTCAACCGAGCCTTGCTGACCCAGTTTGGGAAGCTGGTGTAGAGGCACTCAG
The DNA here is from genome assembly GCA_020510985.1 of Pholidichthys leucotaenia. Taxonomy (NCBI): domain Eukaryota; kingdom Metazoa; phylum Chordata; class Actinopteri; order Cichliformes; family Pholidichthyidae; genus Pholidichthys; species Pholidichthys leucotaenia. The sequence goes on along the minus strand of CM035848.1, from coordinate 283,512,618 downwards.
TGGTCGGCGTGTATAAAATGTCGATTAACCTTCATGTTGTGTTGCAAAGTTTTATTTTTTATTTTAATATTTTGTATATAATAAAATGGAATTGTTTTGGAAAGTGTGGTTTGTCTGGTATAACACTGAATTATAAAACAGTATAATTACATAGAAATTCCATTGCCTAGTCTGATCAAAATGATGCTGATCATCCTGTCAGGGGTCAACCATTGTAAAGGTAATGTAATTTTTAACTGGACCAAAAAACAAATGTTTTTGTAAGCTTTCTGTTCTTTTTATTGAAATATCATAAAAAATTAGCACCAAGTCAAAGTAGGTACAAGTATATGTAAATTGAATGTTCTATCGGCATTCCAAATTCAGAGAATTACAATACTTTAGAAGGAGTGTAGCATCATCTAAACGGAAAATAATAATACTGTTGTTCCAAACGTTGACCTGAAGGTGAAAAACATGAATTTTTTTTATTCAGTACATCCAAAATGCCCTAGGATGTAAAAAAATAATACAATTTGGTGTTGGCCAGTGTGCCACTGTCTCATTATTTAATACGAATAAAAACAAGTTTCAGCTCATTATTTCTAGGTCATTTGGCAGTTAATTCAAAACAAAAGTGACTTGTGTTGTTGCAGCTTAATTATGAGATAAAATTAATTGTGAGATAAAACCACAGAGTGAGCAAGGCAATAATCCTTGGATCCTCCATTTTTTGTCTCGTGTAAATAAGGACTCAGTCGGGTGCGTAACGTCACGGGAGTGTGGCCCCGCCTCGCTGGGAATCTGCCGCCGCCCCACTTCTAAAACCTCCTAACACAAACCATCACAGCACAAGCACAACACCGTGCTAATGGAGACAGAAGCATTCCGAGCCGTACTGAAGTGAATCGAGCCGTACCGAGGTGTGCTGGGCTAGTGGAAAACAGCCCATCACCAGCTAGGCATTCCATCCATCTTCCATAGTTTATCCGGGGGTCTGGGTCGTGGGGGCAGCAGTCCAAGCAGAGAAGCCAAGACTGCCGTCCAGTTCACATGACACCATGATCCATGGGCAGCTTGGTGGTGTAGTGGTTAATACTACTGCCTCACAGTGAGAAGGTCATGGGTTCAGATCCACCAGCCACCAGGGCCTGTCTGTGTAGAGCATGTTCTCCCCATGCTTGTGTGGGTTTACCCCGGGTGCTCTGGTTTCCTCTCACATTCCGTGCAAGTTAGGTTAATTGGAGACTAAAGTGGCCCTAGGTGTGAATGTGTGTGTGAATGGTGAAGGGAATGGCGCTGCACCATGGCTACCTCATCCAGGTTCATTTCCCTTTGTTATTAATAAAGTATGCAAAACACACGTGCAGGAGATGTCTTAAAGGGGTTGTGCACAAAACCTCTCATGTACACGCACACAAAAAGGGAAGAACCGAAAAAACTGTCATGAGCAAAATCACATCGGTTTCGGTTTTATTTTGGTTAATCGTCCAGCCCTACCAGAAACCGTCTTTGGAAAACTTATTTGAAGAGTATTTTTAGTTTTCAGTTTGCCAAAATGCCAAACACAATAATGGGGACCTTAACGATGTGCTGCAGCCAGTCACCAGACGGTGATGGAGACGTGTGAGCTTCATTTATGGAGAGTGCTCATGTTGTCTGTGGTCTTTTCTTGCAGATCTTTGGTGCCCCCTCTCCACAATTTCGTCTCCGACAGCCTGAACAACACAGATGTAAAATTTTACCTGACAGTCTATGGCTCCATCGCTGTGGCCAACACAGTCTTCACTGCCCTCCGCGCCTTCCTCTTTGCCTATGGAGTCATCAGTGCAGCCGCCGTCATCCACAACAGACTTCTGGATCAAGTTCTTAAGGTGCGTCATATAAGCCCCGAGACCTTGAGCCACCTGTCAGAATAAATGCCTGAGCTAGTGTTGAGAGCTGACCTGAGCAGATGGAGTGTTTATTTTGTTTGGCAGTATTAGCAGAAAACCAGAAACCAGCTGTCAGAAAAATGGTCTAGTGACTGAAAAGCTGCCAGTATGAGATTTCAGACGAGATAATGAGAGGATGCTATAGAAACAGGAGTGATGAGTAGTTAGACTGTTAACCAGGACTGTCTGAAGATACAGTTCATTAATACACACAGTACATCAATGAAATGATATCTGGCTTCCAAAACAAAAAAATATGCTAAAGGGTGCATCTTGGTCTCGAGATCTCATTCAGTCAGTGCCCATGGTTTTTATGGCTACTCTTTCTTCAACTCGCCTTACTACACTTTCCCTGCTGGTTCATTAATCCACATTCATCTTCTTATTAACCACTTAATCTTTTTAGGGTCGTGGGGGGATGGAGCCTATCCTAGCAGTTTTGGGTGAGGGGTGGAGTACACCCTGGACAGACTGCCTGTCCATTGCAGGGCTAACACAAAGAGACAGACAACCATTCGCCCTCACATTGTCACCTAAGGACAATGTAGCCCCCATTAATTTGTGTAAAACCTAAATAAAAACAAAATGCAATGATTTAAAAATTCTTCTCAACCTATATTCAATTGAATACACTACAAAGAGAATATATCTAATATTCAAATTGATAAACTTTTTTTTGGGGGGGGGGGGCAAATATTCACTCATTTTGAATATGAAGCCTGCAACACGTTCCAAAACAGCTGAGACGGGCATGTTTACCACTGTGTTACATCACCTCCTTTTAACAACATTCAATAAGCATTTAGAAACTGAGGACACTAACTGTTGAAGCTTTATAGTCTTTCCCATTCTTGATTGATGTACGACTTAAGTTGCTTAACAATCCAGGGGTTCTGTTGGCGTATTTTGCACTTAATATGCCACACATTTTTAATGTGAGACAAGTCTGGACTGCAGGCAAGCCAGTCTAGTACCTGCACTTTTTTACTACAAAGCCATGCTATTGTAACACATGCAGAATGTGACTTGGCATTGTCTTGCTGAAATAAGCAGTGGCATACCTGAAAAAGTCATTGCTTGTATGGCTGCATATGTTGCTCCAAAACCTGCATGTACCATTCAGCATTTATGGTACCTTCACAGATGTGCAAGTTACCCATGCCATGGACACTAACACACCCCATACCATCACAGATGCTTGCTTTTGAACTTTGCGCTGATAGCAATCTGGATGGTTGTTTTCCTCTTAAAGCGCAAGTTATGCACCCGCGTTGATGTGACACAGCTGCAACGGCGTCAACGCAGCAGCAATGACGCAGCAGCAACGTACGTTCCTATTGTGTCACCTGACGCAGGAATAGGAAGAATGTTGCAGCATTGCACCGAGACAAATTCCTAGTTTGTGTACTACATGAACAATGGCAATAAATCTCATTCTGATTCTGATTCTGATTCTGACATGCACCTCTCCCGCCTGACATGCACCCCTCCAGAGGAGGAGAGGTGCATGTCGGCGACGCAGGCCATAAGAGCTGTGATTGGTCTGCATTGTCTCCTCCTTCACACTTCCTGGTTCTCACCACTGCTTCACTCTGACTGCTCATGGTGGCACAACTTCAAACTAAGTCAATTAAACAGTGGTCCAAATTCAAAAGAATATTGAGGAAGTTAGCACATGCAGAGCATTTTGTGGCTCGTCACAACCCCAGTAATTACACAGATTGTGAAAAGGGCAGCAGCGATGGTCATACGCACTGTTTTCTCTGATTTCTCTTTTTCTCTGTGTAACGATCGTATGAAAAGTTGCTTTTTCTTAACATTTTTTAACTTCAGCTCCATCACAATCTACTCTTGTTCGTCACTGTTTCACAAACAAAAACACACGACGAACACAAATCACGTTACACATCGACTGAAACCTGTTTTGGTAATGGAACAACACATTTTACCGAACACACAAGAAAAAATTGCCTATCTCTGCGATGGCTGTTGGTAGTGGCATTGACATAATGCGGGTGCATAAATCCAGCCTTAACCCAGAGGACATGTGTTGCAGGCAGAGAGTAGGCAGACTCTGATTGAAGACTTCACAAAAAAAAAAAAAAACTTTATTTCCCAGACCAAGAAAGCTTTTTTTGTTTGTTTGTTTTTTTTGGCAGCAAAAAAAAAAACAAAACTGATCGGCGCTGGTGTTTCCAAGGCAACCAGTCTTAAGCTGTACTTGCAAAAAACACGTTTGTGCAACAGCACAGCCTAGTAGTAGAAAAACAACATTGCACAAAACCCCAAACCATCAGACCACACTCATCACCCAGAGCAAACAGAACCCACAAACAACTCAAAACATCAAATGCATTTGTATCCCTTAAATTAAAAAAAAACATGTTATACACACTCTATTATCACTAGACAAATACTGTGCATTGTCCTCTTACACTCTCCCCCACTTGATAAATGTCATCCTGACATTTTCTTATACCTTTTAGCCTTGGACTACATGTCGGTGTCCTAAGAGTCATAACCTCAGTCGTGGTCTCAGTCGTAACCAACTTCCGGCGCCACACGAGTAGGCTGCCTTTTTGCAACAGCGGATCAATTTCTTCCTATTTCTATTTACTATCTTGCTTCTCTTGCTAATCTTTCTGATACAGAAAGAAAGTACACCTTATACATCAGACGGACACACGGATCGCTCAAATGTCACCTGAGCCGGCAGACGGAGCCACTGTTTTTAGCAGGATACGTTACAGCAGAGACCAGCTGCTAGCACTTAACCGGACCAAGATGCTAGCACAAGACCTCAACATACCGGGTGAAATAAGACCGAAACGACGTGGATGCCATGCTGGAGCAAGACAGCAGGTGAGAAATATAAGGTACAGACCCGTCCTTCCATCTGTTATTATGGGGAACGTTCGATCGCTACTCAATAAGACTGACGAGCTAGCGGCTATCTCCCGCTACGAGAGCGTCTTCAGAGAGAGTAGCTTGATGTTGTTTACTGAGATGTGGCTAACCGAACTAGCAACAGATGCTAATATCGAACTGGAGGGTTTCCACGCAATACGGGCAGACCAGACACCAGACAGTGGGAAGGCAAGGGGCGGAGGAGTGGTAATGTATGTCAATAACAGCTGGTGCAGACCGGGACATATCACGGTTAAACAACATCACTGCAGCAAAGACATTGAGTTGCTAGCTGTTAGCATGCGGCCTACCTATCTCCCGAGGGAATACTCACACGTGATCCGCATTGTTATTTATGCAAATCCGACGGCGAACGCGGGGACAGCGCTTGACGTCATCTACTCAGTAACTGGCAGGCTGTTGACAGAACACCCAGATGCTCTTCTCCTCATCTCCGTTGATTTCAACCATATTTCACTGTCCTCCATTCTGCCCACATTCACCCAGTATGTCACATGCCACACTAGAGACGATAAAACACTGGACTTATTCCATGCAAACACTAAGGAGGCGTACACCTCAGCACCACTCCCCCCACTCGGGAGATCGGATCACAACTTGGTTCATCTCCTGCCGGTGTACAAACCCCTGGTACACAGACAACCTCCGGTCATGCGCACGGTGAAAATATGGTCGGAGGAGGCAATGGACGCTTTAAAGGACTGTCTTGAAACCACTGCCTGGGAGCAGCTCTGCGATCCACATGGTGAGGACATCGATGGCCTCACTCACACCATCATGGACTACATCAGCTTCTGTGTGGACAACACCGTACCCACCAAGACCATACGGTGTTGCTTGGACAACAAACCCTGGATCAACCCTGAGATAAAAACATTTCTGAGAGAGAAGAAGAGGATCTTCAGGTCGGGAAACAGGGAGATGCTGAAGTCCGTACAGAGGTAGCTGAGGAGGAAGATCAGAGAAGGCAAGGACAGCTTCAGGAAGAAGATGGAGGACAAGCTGCAACAGAGCGACATCAGCGGGGTCTGGAGAAACCTCAAAACCATCTCTGGGCTCCAGAATACCTCCTCCCAGGCCATGGGGGACAGGGAGTGGGCGAACAATCTGAACCTGTTTTTTAATAGGTTTGACCAACCGCCCTCCCCACCGACTGCACACCAACCACTGCTGCCTCTAAAGTCATCGAGACCTGCTGTCCACACCCCACTCCACCAACACCCCCCCCCACTCCCAGCACACAGCCCCCCAACGTGACCCTCACTAAGACCCAGGTGAGAATGGAGCTGAGGAAGATCAAGGTGAGGAAGGCTTCGGGACCGGACGGCATCAGCGCGAAGCTCCTCAAGTCGTGCGCAGACCAGCTGTGTGGGATTGTGGAGCACATCTTCAACCTGAGCCTGAAGCTGGGGAGGGTACCACAGTTGTGGAAAACATCTTCTGTGGTACCTGTACCAAACACTTCCCACCCCAAAGACCTGAACAGCTACAGACCAGTGGCCCTGACATCACCTGATGAAGACCCTGGAGAGACTGCTCCTTGCTCACCTCCGCCCCCTGGTGGGGCCAGCGATGGATCCACTCCAGTTCGCCTACCAGCATGGCATTGGGGTGGAGGATGCAGTGATCTTCCTCCTTCACTGTTCCCTGTCCCACCTGGAGAAGCCTGGGAATGTGGTGAGGATCATGTTCTTTGATTTCTCCAGTGCTTTCAACACCATCCAACCGATGATCCTGAAGGACAAGCTGCTGTGCTCAGGGGTGGACCAGCACCTGTCATCATGGATCCTGGACTACCTCACTGAACGGCCACAGTTTGTGAGAACCCGGGATTGTGTGTCGGACACGATCATCGGCAGCACGGGGGCCCCCCAGGGAACGGTTTTGGCTCCCTTCCTGTTCACCCTTTATACTGCAGACTTCTCACACAACACAACACACTGCCATCTACAGAAGTTCTCTGACAACTCTGCAATCGTCAGCCTTATCTCCAACGGAGATGAAGCTGAGTACAGAGGACATATCCAGGACTTCGTGGACTGGTGCCATCGGAACTGCCTCCAGATCAACGCGAGGAAAACTAAGGAGCTGGTGGTGGACTGCCGTAGGCAAGGACAACCCCTCACAGCACCAGTGAACATCCAAGGAACAGACATTGAGATGGTGACATCCTACAAGTACCTGGGTGTTCATCTGAACAATAAACTAGACTGGTCACACAATACCGACGCACTCTACAAGAAGGGACAGTGCAGGCTGTTCCTACTGAGGAGGCTCAGGTCTTTTGGTGTACAAGGGGTGCTCTTGAAGACATTCTACGACACGGTGGTGGCATCAGCCATCACTTTTGGAGTGGTCTGCTGGGGCAATGGCATTACAGCAGCCGATAGGAAGAGACTGAACAAACTAATCAAGAAAGCTAGCTCTGTCCTGGGGCAGCGCCTTGACCCAGTGGAGGAGATAGGAGAGAGAAGGATGGTGGCTAAACTGTCATCTCTGCTGGAGTCCGAGTCCCACCCTATGCAGGACATACTGAATGCACTGAGGAGCTCATTTAGCAGTAGACTACATCATCCTAGATGCGCAACCGAGAGGTTTTGCAGATCCTTCCTACCTACGGCTGTCAGACTGTATAACCTAAGCAGGGCTGCTCGCAGAGATAGCAAAAAAATGTGACGACCTAATAGTATTGAATGCAAAATATGCAACAGACTTACACAAATGGTCCCCTCCAGTATACAACTAGGACAATATCAGTCGCTATGGAGGGTGACAATATGTATGGGTACATATTCATACCATGTAGGGTAATTAAATAGACGGTTATGTTGTTTAGTCCACCTAGCTACAATGCTCCGCACTGTGTATATACACTACCGTTCAAAAGTTTGGGGTCACTTAGAAATTTCCTTATTTTTGAAAGAAAAGCACTGTTTTTTCAATGAAGATAACTTTAAACTAATCAGAAATACACTCTAATATCTAATATACATTGCTAATGTGGTAAATGACTATTCTAGCTGCAAATGTCTGTTTTTTGGTGCAATATCTACATAGGTGTATAGAGGTCCATTTCCAGCAACTATCACTCCAGTGTTCTAATGGTACAATGTGTTTGCTCATTGCGTCAGAAGGCTAATGGATGATTAGAAAACCCTTGTGCAATCATGTTAGCACAGCTGAAAACAGTTTAGCTGGTTAGACGAGCTATAAAACTGACCTTCCTTTGAGCAGATTGAATATCTGGAAAAAAATATTATTTCAAATACAAATCATTATTTCTAACCTTGTCAATGTCTTGACTATATTTTCTATTCATTTTACAACTCATGGTGGTAAATAAGTGTGACTTTTCATGGAAAACACAAAATAATTGTCTGGGTGACCCCAAACTTTTGAACGGTAGTGTATATATTTATATATTTATGTGTACATATGCATATTCACTGCTCTTATTTTCTTATCTTCTGGATCATTGCTCTTAGTGTTGCTATCCCTGTGCTGTTGCAATCCTGGAATTTCCCCAGTGTGGGACTAATAAAGGCTTATCTTATTGTATAAAGTATCATAGGCATTTTTTTTTAAGACTTATCCTTAGTTCATGAGATACTCAGACCACCGCACACTGAAGTCTGTAATACTAATATTATCAGTACTTATGTGCCTAAATACTTTTGCAGTTAGTGCATATTCACACAGTTATGAGTCCAGACAAATGGATAGGTTATCATCTTTTCGCAGTTCCACTGACTTAACACACACACATGGACATGCATGGCTAACACCTTCTGTGTTCTCCATTACCAAATGCACATAAGGCTTGTAGGTACATTTCAGGAGAGGAAAAGGGTGTCTCTGAATTATTTGACATTTTTGGACATTTTCTCTACTACCACGGCCGCCAGTAACTATTGACAGCTACTTCTTTGGTGAACACGATTCTCTCTGTGAAACTTGGTTCTCCTAATCTGTCATATGTAAAAGTCTGTGGCTGCCTCCTTTGTCTTTTTGGGTATGTGCGGCTCTCCTCAGTCTCAGGTGTGAAGCAGTCCTGGATGGTGGTGCTGTCCATCCCAGCAGGGTTCTCCATACTGCCCTCACTCACTGCATGCATCTCTTGATCTTCAGCAGCGTGCACAGGCTCACTTGTTTGGGGGCACTGCTCTCAGTTTGTGGATGGAATTCTTGAGCAGTGGGATTCAGAGCAGATGAGTGGTGGATTCAGCTATAGGCCATGTGAGAATTCCTGCAGAAAACTCATCGTCTGATTCTTCACTCTCTATTTGTTTGCGTCTCATTGCAGGCTTTGATCTGTTATTGTAGCTGCTTTGTGTTTCTCCTGTGTTCGTGGCAGGGGTGTTAGTCATACGTGGTGATAGGGAGGAAGTCACATGGTAAGAGCATGTTTCTATGGAGTATTCTGGTCCTGCCTTTGCCAGATTCGGGGCTCACTTCAAACACAGGACTATTTTCTCCGTTTTGACTCTTTATGACATAAATATTATCCTCCAATAGGATCATATTTTCCCTGGCGCCCCTCTCTCGACCACATTCTTCACCAGAACACGGCTGCCCACTTGAAGCGCAGGACCATATATTCTTTTGTCATATTGTTTTTTTCTCTCTATCACATGACTTAGATGCATTTTTGGAGGCGATGCTGTATGCCTCAGCCATCCTATTTCTCCTCTCCTCTGCATAGTTCTGGTGAGAGCCTAGGCAATCCTCTTTTTCAGTCCCAAATAACAAGTCCACTGGTAACCTGGGTTGCCTGCCAAAAATCAGAAAGAAGGGAGCGTAGCCTGTGGCTTCATTTACTGTACAGTTGTATGCATGAGTGACCTTAGGGAGATGGCTTTTCCAGTCACTTTTCTCTTTGTCAGTTAAGGTTCTTAGCATTGCGAGGAGGGTTCTGTTGAATCTCTCTGTTTGGCCATTTCCCTGGGGGTGGTATGGTGTCGTGTGAGAACCCTGGACACCAGAGAGCTCTTTTAGGTGATGTAGCAGTTTGTTCTCAAATTCTCTCCCCAGGTCATGATGTACTTTTTCTGGAAAACCAAACTTGAGACAGAAATCGTTAAACAACTTTTCTGCTACAGTCTTGGCTGATGTGTTTGTTGTGGCATATGTCTGAGCAAATCGAGTGTAATGATCCATTATAACCAAAATGTACTAATAACCACCTTTACATTCCTCTAAATGCAGGAAGCCAACAGAGACAAGCTGGAATGGGTGTGTCGTTTTGATGCTTTGCATTGGTGCCTGTGTTTGCCTGTGAGGTTTTCTTTTTTTAAGACACTCACACACATTTGTTACAAAATGTTCTATGTCTCTGTGCATTTTGGGCCAAAAGAAACGATCCCTTCTCAGGTGAAATGTCTTTTCTTTGCCTAGGTGGCCCATTTTTTTATGCAGCTCATCTAAAATAAGCAGACGGTACACTTCTAGGAGGACAAGCTGATTCTTTGTTTGTGTTTTGTGATACATAGTCCCATCTGCCCTGATCTTTAGTCTGTCCCACTCTCTCGTTAGGGCTTTAAATTCAATACCCTCATCTTTAAGTTCTTGTGTCGTTGGTCTCTTGTTCGTTATTTTGTGTTTATACATTTTTCCTATCACAGGGTCTTCTTTTTGAGCAGTTCTTATTACATCTCGGGACAATGGCTGAAGAGTGTTGAGCAAATTCTCCGTTTCCAGCTGTTCCTGAAGAGCACTGAGTGACACTGAGCAAAGGTGTGGACACTGTTCTTTTTGTTGGACCAGGATGCCTTGTTCTGTTGCCTTAACTGAGTCTTGACAGACTGGGTACACTCGCTCATGTATTCCTCAAAATCGAGTGTGATTGAAAAATTCCATATTATCTATACTATTATTGATATTAATAATGTATTATTATATTTGAGAAGTATCATACCTTTCATATGCCATGTTTAATGTTTATATGTGCATTCCACATAGGATAAGTTTATATATTCTTGGCCTGTTTCTCCAAATGTTAGAATAATTTTGAGCTTAAATTATTCAAAGTCAAATAATAAGGCGGAAAGTTGAATTTATGTACTACATTTATTACAAAATCACCCCACTGGCCACCATGGGGTAGAGGTTACAAGGCATGACATTCAGACACACCGAGAATCTCTAAAGGATCCATTCTTCTAAGTCTGATATATATAGGTAGGAGAAAGGAGAGGGAGGATGAGGATAAGGGAAGGGACAGAATGGGACAGTCCTGATAACTAAGCTTATCCAGGCAGACGTCAGACACTCTGGAGACATGGGTCATGAAGACATGAGATCCATAAAACTGACAGAATGTCCATCTACCACTGATCTGTACAGGCTGAGAAGTTCCTGTGCATTCCTGTGACCCAAAACAGGTTATGTCAAAGAGCTTATAATAAATGGTTTAGATAATTCCTTGCACATGTACTGATCCTCAGTCTGAACTCACTGAAATTGCTCACAGAAACAGGCCAAGAATATATAAACTTATCCTATGTGGAATGCACATATAAACATTAAACATGGCATATGAACGGTATGATACTTCTGAAATATAATACATTATTAATGTCAATAATAGTACAGATAATATGGAATTTTTCTTTCAGAGTGGCATCCTAGATAAACCATCTGCATCAGCGTTTGATTTGCCAGGCCTATATTTGATTGTAAAATTGAAATCTGCTAACTCTGCCACCCACCTCTGCCCAGTGGCATTTAACTTTGCTGTTGTGAGTATGTAAGTGAGGGGGTTATTGTCCATATACACCACAGAAGAGGGAGCATGAAAATGATCATCTCTGAAGCGCTCACAGATGGCCCACTTGAGTGCCAGAAATTCCAGTTTACCAGAATGTAGGTGATAGTTTCTCTCTGGAGGAGTTAGCGTCCTGGACCCGTAAGCTATCACTCTGAGTTTGCCATGACCACGCTGGTATCGCACAGCATCCAGTTCTGCCTGTGAAGCATCTGTGTGTTGATGTCACTATGTCATAAGTAGAGCGTTCAGCATAGATGCTGTGCCCTGTGGTATTGATTACTGGAACAGGCACAGTGACAGTGTTACCCTGTTTTATGGGGAACAATACTTCTTGGATGTATAGTCCTTGGGGTAAGTCTGTACTCCCTCTAGGACAAAACAACATTATGGTGTCATCTTGGACCTGTGGGCGTGTATGGCGTCTGACTGTGGTGATTTCACCTGAGTGCAACACAACTTTACCTTTGCCTGTTTTAACTGTACTCAGCAGACCGGTTGGTGTGTATTAACTGGATAAATGTTTTTGCAGTGCAGGAGTCTATGCTGAACGCTCTACTTATGACATCTGCAGCACTGTCACTACCTGTGTTTTTTTGTTGTTGCTGTAGCTTTTTGTTAACCACTTCCTCTATTACATTAAAACCAATGATGGCGTCTTCAGTTACTTTGGGATCACTGGAGACCAATACAGGCACCAGAAGACCAGTGTTGGGGTTGTCTGGTCTACCAAGTTTAAAATCTACTGGTATCCACCCCATAAATGGAATTTCAGTCTGGTTTGCAGCAACCCCATTAAGTGGAAATGGCCCTAAAACTACATCTAAGGCCCTGATAGTGCTATTGGGTAAGTGCTCAGCTCACCACTTGTCATTAATTACTGTTGCCTGAGTGCTGGTATCCCGCAGGGCCGTTACTGGTACATTATCAAAGGTGCATGCAACCATTTTGCGCTTTCCTATTAATTGGATAAGCCTCTTTCCCTGTTTTTCTGAGATAACTGACTATTTCTGGTAACTTACTTTGTTGCGTTTTTTTTACAGCTAAGTGTTGTTCAACTAAACAGGCTGACCTACAAAGCAGTTTGTGCTCATCCCAGCGGTGCTTCTGGCAACCTTTTGAGCAGTGTACTACTGCTGAACAACCTGTACATTTTTCCAGTGTTCTGTTCCTGCACTCCTTTTTCAAGCAGTAGTAGCATCGGTGGCACTCTGAAGGTTGTTGCTGTTGGGTCACTGCTGGTCCCTCTGCAGCAACCCTCTGAAGTTTTCCTGTGGCCAACGTGGAGCTCTGCATCCTCTGGATATGTGACCCAGCTGACCGCACTTGAGACAGTGACTGCAAGTTCCTCCTCCTTTTTCCTGGCACAGCTTGCAGCCTCTCCTGCGTGTCTCTTTGCTCTCTGGGTTTTGCTTTAGGTTCTGCACTTTAGCAGCGTTCATTGAGGCTAGCACCATCTGTTTAATTTCTGCTACCTCTGCCTGAAGTTCTCTCATCAGATTATGCACCCCATTGTCAGGCGAAGCTGCCACTGACTTTGATCTTTCCTTAGGGGCTTCCTTGTTCTCCTTTGGTTGTGCACTCAGAGTAGGTGAAGTACTCTGTGAGCCGCTCCAAGTGTCATTGATTGTCTGCAGCTCCGCCACTCTGGGTGTCTTTGTGTTCTTTTTGAGCTTGTTGAGTCGCTCAGCCTCCAGGTTAGCGTCTTCATGCAGTTTTTCACTTAGAGCCTCATCTGTAACATCAGGGTTATCGAGGTAGGGCTTGATCTGGAATTTTAGATTGTCATTCAGCAGCCCTGTGCCAACAGATCTCAGAAACTACTTCTTTATCAGGTCTGCACTACATACAGTGCTCCTCGGACTCATTCGTCTTGGATGCAAAAAGCAGTCTGTCTTTCAGTCCCATGGCTCAAAACAGGAAATCTTGAGCAGATTCTTGTTGGTCTTGAGAAATGCTGATCAGTTTTTGGTACACGTCTGATGTGTCTTCTTCTTTATAATGCCCCTTTAAAATAGTCTTTAACTTAGGTAGAGTCAAATCAGCCTTTATCTCGAGCTTTAAACCTGGGCTTACGGCTCTTATCACGGTCTTAATGACTTCTGACTCACCATGTCCCTTGCAGAGCCCGCTTTCAATCTGGTGCATTAAATTGGTATATGACAACTTGTCACGCTGACCGCCTTCACCAATCTGTGGCCAATACTGTACTTGAGGGTGTCACATCTGACATGTTTAACTTGATGCCAAGCATTCTTATTTCCTCATCTATGTGGCTGCGGGACTGCATTAGTTTGAAATATTTTTCTTCCATCGCTGTATGGTCTTCCCTTTGGGATAGTCCTTCTGTATTGCCACTAATAAACATTAACAGTTCTTGAATAATGGAAATTGCTTCATCTGTCTCCATGTTCTGCTCAGTGTCATCCAACCTCATTTCTGCCAATTTTGTAAGTGCTCTCCGGTTTTTATTAGCCGCCTCCTCCTCATCCTGTATGCATTTTAGGTACTAACAGACCCTTACGATCTGATCCCAGCTTAACTGGTACACCTGGGTTGTGGCTCTGTCCAGAAGAATTTCCAAGTCCATCTTAAATTTACGGTTGCTGTCTGTTAGGATTGGTTTTGGATCTGCCGTTATTTTACCCTCAGTTCATCTCTGGAGAAAAGCCCTCCTTTCCACACTAAATGCAGTCTTCCAGAACTTTTTCTCCTTGGCTGACTTGCCAAAAAATATGTTGCAGGCAGAGAGTAGGCGGACTCTGATTGAAGACTTCACAAAAAAAACTTTATTCCCCATACCAAGAAAATGTTTTTTTTCTTTGACAGCAAAAAAAAAAAAAAAATAAATAAATAAATTGACCAGCATCTCTAACTCTGGTGTTTCCAAGGCAACCAGTCTTAAGCCGTACTGGCAAAAAACATGTTTGTGCAACAGTACAGCCTAGTGGTAGAAGAACAACATTGCACAAAACTCCAAACCATCAGACCACACTCATCACCCGGAGCAAACAGAACCCACAAACAACTCAAAACATCAAATGCATTAATATCCCGTAAATTAAAACAATCTTAAAAACATGTTATACACACCATATTATCACTAGACAAATGCTGTACATTGTTCTCTTACACATGACATCCATGATTTCTAAAAACAATTTGAAATGTGGACTCGTCAGGCCACAGCACACTTTTCCACTTTGCATTAGTCCATCTCACAGGAACTCGGGCCCAGAGCAACCGGTGGCGTTTCTGGGTGTTGTTGATATATGGCTTTCACTTTGGATGGTATAGTTTTAACTTGCACATGTAGATGTAGCGACGAACTGTGTTGACTGACGGTGGTTTTTCCAAATTGTGTCAGGTTCTGAGCATGGTCCTCTGACCATACTCACGCTTTCAGTTTATTTTTGTTATTCACTGTGTTTTCTCTACCTCAGCTCAGTTTGGTTATTGTGTTTATATTTACCATCATGTGCCTATTTATGTTCCTTTGAATTTGCCATTTATTTCTGTTTGCTATCATTATCTTCTTACTTCTGTCTTGTCATTTTTCTTACCTTAGTCTTAGTTTAGTTCCTTATAGTCCTGTTTATCAATATTATCATTGTGCTCACAGTTATGCTTGGGTTTGATGATTCTTGTTCTCATGGTTATATTATCGTGTTTATTCCTGTCATGATCAGGGTTGGGGCTTTTGTTTTGGCAGCGCCTTTTGTTTACTTCCGGTTTTGCGTTGTGAGTTTTTGCTTTAACTATTCACGGCTGTTTTTGATTTCTTGATTATTGATTGTTTTCAGGTGTTCTTGATTTTTGTTTCTTTATTTATAGGAATTTATATTCCTTTATATGAAAAAATTGTCCATTAGTAAAGAAAAAGCTTAAACATAATTTTGCCGATAAGCCATGGTTAACCAAAGGATTACAAAAGGCGTGTAAAAAGAAAAATTTATTATATAAAGCTTTTCTAAAGAAAAGGACAAAAGAAGCAGAGCAGCAGTATAAAACATACAAAAATAAGTTAACATGTATAATAAGATGTAGTAAAAGAGACTATTACAGTAAAGAACTGGAGAAAAACAGAGACAATATTAAAAATACGTGGACAATACTTAACAATATTCTTGGAAATAAAAAGAGAAATACAAGCTACCCAACCAGTTTTTCAAAAAATAATAAAAAGACTCAGAGTGTGAATGCAGCTTCACCTGCAGATGAATTTAATAACTTTTTTGTTAACATTGGTCCTAATTTGGCTCGAGAAATGCCCATTACGGCACCCACAGGTGATACAATAAGCAAAAACACTGCTATAAAAGACTCCATTTTCATAAAGAACACAGACGAGAGAGAGGTCATTGAAATTGTTAAATCGTTTAAAAGTAAAACATCTACGGACTGTGATGGTATTGACATGCTCTTAGTCAAAACTATTATTGAATGCTTAGTGAAACCACTGACGTATATCTGTAACCTGTCTCTCCAAACAGGTATATTTCCCAATGCAATGAAAATAGCTAAAGTAATTCCAATATACAAGACGGGTGACAGAGGGGAATTTTCAAACTATAGACCAATTTCACTATTGCCGCAATTTTCCAAGATACTTGAAAAAATATTCTATGAGAGAATTGACAACTTCATACTGAAGAATAATTTATTGTGTGAGCAGCAATATGGGTTCAGACACAAGAGGACAACTGCATTTGCTCTAATGAAATTTATAGAAAAAATATCAACTGCCGTTGAAAATAAAGAGTATTCAGTTGGGGTATTCCTGGATCTTAAAAAAGCATTTGATACAGTGGATCATAATTTATTATTAAAGAAACTACAAAATTGTGGTATTAGGGGAGTAGCACTTTCCTGGTTATGTAGTTACTTAAAGAATAGATATCAGTATGTATGTGTTGGTAACAAAAACTCACAGTTACTGAAGGTTACTTGTGGAGTCCCACAGGGTTCAGTTTTGGGGCCATTGTTATTCAATATGTATATAAATGATATATGTAAAGTTTCAGAAAAAATGGATTTAATATTGTTTGCCAATGACACTAATTTATTATGCAGTGGAAGCAATTTAGAACAACTTTTGGATACACTCGGAAAGGAATTAGGAAAGCTTAAACTGTGGTTTGATTCAAACAAATTAACGCTCAATTTAAGTAAGACAAAATTTATAGTTTTTAACAACCATCACAACAACTTAGTATCTAAACTCAGTGTAAATGGTGTAGAATCAGAATCAGATTTATTGCCATTGTTCATGTAGTACACATCTAGGAATTTGTCTCGGAGATTGAAAGGGTAGAGATTGAAAGGGTATCAAAAACTAAATTTCTTGGTGTAATAATTGATAATAAACTGTGTTGGAAGTCACATATTAATTATATTAAAGGTAAAATATCCAAATCAATTGCAATACTACAGAGTGAAATATTTGCTGAATCAACCCACACTATATACCTTGTATCATTCATTAATACTCCCATACATGACATATTGTACTGAAGTATGGGGAAATACATATAAAACAAACATATATCCAGTCTTTATGCTTCAGAAGAGAGCTATTAGAATAATAAACAAAGCTGCTTACAGGGAACCAGCAAACCCACTTTTTCTTAAATTAAAAGCTCTCAAGTTGAAAGATCTGGTTGACTTTAAAACTGCAGTAATAATGTTTAAAGTGAAGAATCTATCACTGCCCGCAAATATCCAAAAGTTGTTCCAAATAAGGGAGAAACAATATCATTTCAGAGGAACATGTATATTTCAAAAACCTTCAGTGAGAACTACCACCAAGCAACACTGTGTTTCAGTGCAAGGAGTCAGATTATGGAACGATTTTGGACCTGAATTAAAATCATGTACAACGCTTGGACAATTTAAACAAAAACTAAAGGAAGAAATACTCCAAACGTATATACAAGATGACATGTAAAATCACATAAGGATTGTCATATCCAACCTGCGTTGTGTTGTTGCTTAGTTTTTTTTTTTGGTCAGATTTTGTCTTAGCTTTGTTCTGAATTGTAATCGCTCTTGTTTGTTTTTCTTTTGAATTCTTGGATGGAATATGGGTGGACAATATAAGCTGCGGCTTCAGCCATCACCCATTTCGGATAACTTATGTTGAACTGTATAATCAGAGGAGTTATTGTCTAATTTGACCTTGTTGGATTTTCTTTCCCCCTTTGTTATATTATTCTGTTTCTTTTAATCTGTACTTTTAATCTATCCAAAATAAAGATTGATTGATATTTGTAGAGGTCACACGCTGCCTTCGGGACGGCGATCTTCATGCTGTCTTGCTATCTTGCTATTACTCTCTCAAGCTTGGTTCTTGCTCACGCCTCGAAAGTTTGGTTTTGTTAATAAAGGTCATGCCTAAAAGAAGAAAGCCTGCAGATGGGTCCAATCCTTTGCCCCGGAGGGGCAGTCGTGACAAAGTGTTCCTGACCCCATGTGGTAATATCCTTTACAGAAGGATGTCTGTTTTTAAAGCAGTGCTGCATGAGGGATCAAAGGTCACGGACATTCAATTATTTATCCTTTTTTTTTTTCCTTTGAAAGACAAAAGTAAAATAGAAAGATGTCTTTACCTTCTTTACATGTTTCAACTGCACTGCAGCCTTCATCAGAAGAGTCAGCTGATTGCTGCCAGGTGACATTTATCAGCTGATTTTCGTAGGCGGGGCCAGCTCAGCAGATCTGTCAGATCCGCTGAGCCGGCCCCGCCTCCCGCCGTCAGATGGTCTCTGGAGAATGTGGTCCCAGGTGTGAGAAAGCATAAAGGCCCCCTCATCTCGGTTCATGGTGTCTTTTCCCCGCTTTCTGATCTCTATTGCCTCCTTGATCCAACGTTTGTGTCTGTTGCTCTCCGATCCAATAATTTTTGTGTTGTCCCAGTCCATGATGTGATTATTTCTTTTGCAGTGGTCCGATATAGCTGATTTTAATGTTTCTTGTTCTGCTTTTTCTTTTTTTGATCTTGTGAGTCGTCCTTGCGTTTCCTTCTCACATTCCTTTTGGTGTTCTTTTTTTCTTGTGGTGAATAATCTTCCGGTTTCTCCAATGTAGGTTTTGTTACATGATCTGCATGATATTTCATATAATACATTGCATTTATTGTCTTGTTCTATTCTGTCCTTGGGGTGTACTAATAACTGTCTTAATTTTTTGTGTGGTTTGACTGCTGTGTTTATTTTGTATTTTTTCATGATCCTTTGAATTGGTTCCGTGATCCCTCGTATGTATGGTATAGTTATGGTTTCCTTGTTTTTGATTTCAGCTTTTGTTCTGTGTCTTGTGTCCTGTTTATTTTCTTTGTTTTTGACTTGCTGTTTCCCTTTGTTTATGGCCCATACTGGATATTGGCAGCGTATAAGTGCATGTTTTATGTGGTTTTCCTCTTCCTGTCTGTCTTCTTGTTCCGTGATGATGGTGGCTCGTTCATATAATGTCCTGACGACTGATAGCTTGTGTGCTGTGGGGTGTTCCGATGTCCAAAGTAGGTATTGATCTGTGTGGGTTGGTTTCCTGTAGACTGTGATTTTTATGCTGCCATCCTCGTTGTGGTGGATTTTCATGTCCAGAAAGGCTATGGTGCCATTTTCCTCCTCTTCGTGTGTGAATTTTATGTTCCCCGTACTGTCTGTACTGTTCAGATGGTCAGTGAGTTCTTGTGTATGTCCTTTCCTTATTTTTTCCAGAATGTCATCTACGTATCTCTTCCAAAGGGTGGGTTTGCATATTGTGGGTGCTGTGTTGATGGCTTTATTTTCCAGATCCTCCATAAAAAAACTGCTCATGATGGCTGATAGTGGGTCTCCCATTGCAAATCCTTCTTTTTGTTTGTAGATTTTTCCTCTGAATTGAAAATAAGTGGATTTTGCAACAAACTGTAGTAATTTGGATATGTCATGGACTGTGAGGTTGGTGCGTCTTTTTAGGGTACTGTCCTTGTTGAGGCGTTCTTGCACTATATGTAGTGTGACGTCAATAGGAGTCTTTGTGAATAAAGAGATGACGTCATGTGAGATGAGGATCTCGTCTGATCCTATTTTTATGTCTTTGAGTTCTTGTGCCAGCTCTTTTGAATTTTTTACAGTGAAAGTCTGATAGTCCAAGGAGGGGTTTGATGATTTCAGCTAGGGCTTTTGATAAGTTGTATGTGACTGATCCAATGCTGTCTATTATTGGCCGCAGTGGGATATCCTTTTTATGTATTTTCGGTGTTCCATAAATCCGAGGGGTGATGCTGGCTGTGGGGATCAGGTGATCATATGCGTCCTTTGTGATTTTATTGCTTTCTAATAGAGGTTTTAGAAGGGCTTTGAGCATTTTTTTCTTTTCTTCTGTCGGGTTTGTTTTAATGATTTCGTATGTGTTACTGTCTGCCAACATGGTTTCCATCTGTTTTTCGTATGTTTCCGTGTCCAAAATTACTGTTGTTCTGCCTTTATCTGCTGGGAGTATTGTGATCGTTTTATCTGTCTTGAGTGAGTTTAATGCTTTTTCTTCTTTTCTTGTAACGTTGCTTTGTGGTAATTTGGCCGTTTTGAGGATTCCTGCGACTGCGTTCCGGAGTGCTGCTTTTTCTCCTTGGTCCTGGATTTTTTCACATGCCAGTTCTGTTGCGAGGATGTATTCTTCATGGGGGATTCTGGCTGGTGTGATGGCGAAGTTCAGTCCTCTGTTCAGCACTGTTTTCTCCGTGTCCGTGAGTGTGCGTTGTGATAGGTTTTTGACCCACTTATCGTTCTTTTCCGTGTGTGTTTGTCTTCGTCCGTTCTTTCTTTCTGTGAGTTTTTTTAATTTTTTCAATTGGCGGTTTTTCGTTGTGATGAATTCTTGTTCGTGTGCGTGTTTCAGTTGTGCTTTTATGTCATCCAGCAGAAGGATGTCTGTTTTTAAAGCAGTGCTGCATGAGGGATCAAAGGTCACGGACATTCAATGTTGGTTTCCGGTCTTGCTGCTTGCATGCAGAAATTTCTCCAGATTCTCTGAATCTTTTGATGATATTTTTGACTGTAGATGATGAAATCCCTAAATTCCTTGTAATTGTACATTAAAAAATGTTTGTAAACTGTCGGACTATTGTTTATGCAGTTGTTCACGAAGTGGTGAACCTCACTCCAACATTAATATAATTGTCGTTACTTAAGTTCTTAATTTGATGGAGTAATTATGGCCTGCGCCTCTTGCACAAAGATGCTGGGATAGTCTCCAACCCCCCGCAACCTGAAAAGGATTAGACTGTTGAAGGTGAATGAATGAATTACGGTTTGCCAAAAATCCTAATATCTTGTTTGATTGTTTCCCCCCTCCAGGCCACAGTAACCTTCTTTGACACAACACCTATGGGTCGCATACTCAACCGTTTTTCCTCAGACCTGTCCAATGTGGACGACAGCCTGCCATTCATCCTCAACATTCTGCTGGCTAATATTTTTGGTCTGCTGGGCATAATGGTGATGATGACCTACAGCCTGCCCTGGATCCTGCTGCCTCTGCTCCCGTTGGCCCTGCTCTACTACCGCACTCAGCACTTCTACAGGCACACCTCACGGGAACTGAAGCGCCTGTATAGTCTCACCTTGTCTCCTGTATACTCACATTTTTCTGAGACTCTGACGGGGCTGGGAACCATCCGGGCCAGTGGCAACTCTGCCAGGTAAAAGATGGTGAAATAAACCTTTTCATATTGTTGTGTTCTGAAATGTTTGGATATTAATAGTATGTTAAAGAATAACATTTGTACTTTGTCCTGCATATGTGACAAAGCTGAATGAAAGCTTTACTAATAGATTGGATTTTATTAATGTCCACAGGTGCTGAGGTTGAAATCTCATTTTGGGGCCCATTTTGTTATTAAAGGGGCGTCTCACTCCACAATGAAATTTACTTATTTGTGAATTATACTTTTGTCATTTGTACTATGCATCTCATGCTCATGATATTGCAAAAGAATGTAGTCACTGAGGCTCATCTAAGTTGCATTGTAAGGTAGCTCCATGCTTTTATCTGATGGATTTAGATTTTTTTTTAATTGCTGGATGATGATGGCATCTCTTGTGGAGTCAACGGCTGAGTAGGCAGAAACAGGCTTGCGGTTGTGTGTCCTCATATGTGAGCATAGTCAAGTTTTTGAGGAGCAAAATTTCCCACAGATATTGTATAAGAAGCTGTCTCTGGAGGGTGCACTCTGCTTGCGCCACTCCCGTTTGTTCTTGATAGTCAGTGGTCTATTTAGTTCACAGGTCTTGGACTTGCCAGGTAGCAATGTCAATGTCACAGGCTTTAAGACGCATTTTTAGGTTATCTTTCTAAGCAGAGCTTGACAGTAACACCGGCCAATGGCTGGTGGATTTCAGCAGTGGCCAGTTGACAGAAGACAGCCACACCCACTAGCCACTTTGGCCGGTTGTAGTTTTCTCAAACGGCGTCTAAAATAACAAACCTACTGTATTGCAATGTAAGACTACGAAACTACAACCCCCTTAAGTACTGTTTTTTTTTTTCTAATCAGTTTTCTTTTTCTTTCTGTTCTTTTTTTCTTGTGAAAACAGGTATTGTCCATTTAGGTTAAATCCATCAGCAGCTACTAATGATGCTGTGCAGCCATGAAGGGGTGTCCCAGTTCATAGGGGTAGGGGAAATGGAAGGCGTACAAATGAGAATTGGGACGGACCCAAATCTACCTGCACTTCACTTTCATATTGCAAACATTTTCCTCAACTGTTTTACAGTGTTTATTGCTCTTCATAAATAATGAAACAGACAGTGTTTCTCTTGCTATTTTTTATGCATGTGTAAGAGTAATTTACATTGAAAAAGGTTGTAAATTTAGTTCAAGTAAATTTTAGCCTGCCATCGTCCAATAGAGAACCTAAGCCCCGCCCCCTCTACTTCCGCATATGGGACCTTAAATCAGAAAAATTCTCCATTGAAATGAACGGCATGAGCGAAATTATCTTTTGATCCCAATCGAATTTTGCCACAAGTTACACATATGACGTTTGTCAATTTAAAAGATAATTTTCCATGTAAATAATGGTGTAGTTTGTTGTCTAACTGTTAAGGTATAAGGTTATGAAAACATGTAAATTAAAAAACTACGGACACAGATGGACAGAGCTTACGTCATCTTTTCAAAAAACGCCCAGGGTGAAGTAACTAACAATCTTCTGGATCAGCTGCAGCTCTTACAATACAATACAATACCTTTCTGTTGTTTTTCTCCTCTTTGGATCCTTCTTTCATCAGTCAGGAAACGGGAAGTGAGGTTTTAGTAATCTCCTGCCATGATCGTGTTTAGTGATGTGGGATGATGGGAGTTGTTGTCCGCTGATCCTTTAAACAAAAACTAAATATTACTCTGTTATTATACAACAGCTGACAACTTTAATTACGTTGGAAATTATCTTTTACATTGACAAACATCCAGTATGTAACTCGTGGCAAAATTTGATCTGGATCAAAAGATAATTTCGCTCTTGCCATTCATTTCAATGAAGAATTTTTTCGATTTAAGGTCCCATATACGGAAGTAGAGGCGGCGTGACTCAGGCTCTCTATTTGATTCAATTCAATTCAACTTTATTTATATAGCGCCATTTCACAACAACAGTCATCTCATAGCACTATCAACTGTAGGGGGAACCCCCACAGTTGCAGAAAGACCCCAGCAATCAGGCGATCCCCTGTGAGCAAGCACTTGGCGACGGTGGAGAGGAAAAACTCCCTTTTAACAGGAAGAAACCTCCAGCAGAACCAGGCTCAGGGAGGGGCAGTCATCTGCTGCGACTGGCTGGGGGGGTGAGGGGACAGAGAAGATGAAAAGAACAGACATGTAGAGAGCAAACAGCACGATAGGGACTCAATCTATTGGGAGAGAACAAACAGATGTTAATGACCAGCAAAAACAAAAATATTTCATTGAGAGTGAAGAAAGGAGTGAGGCCCAGTGCATTATTGGAGGTCCCCCGGCTGACTGAACCTATTAGCAGCAAAACTAAGGGAGGGTTCAGAAACACACGATCCCTCCATAATTGTAGGCTATATCAAAAAGGTAGGTTTTAGCCCTATTCTTAAAAACAGAGATTGAGTCTGACTCCCGAATCCAGATTGGCAGCTGGTTCCACAGGAGAGGAGCTTGATAACTGAAGGCTCTGCCTCCCATTGTACTTTTGGAGATTCTAGGTATTACAAGTAATCCTGCATTTTGGAAGCGTAGTGCTCTGTTAGGATAATACGGTAGTATCAGATCTTTTAAATAAAAAGGAGCCTGATTGTTTAGAGCTTTGTAAGTAAGAAGAAGGATTTTAAACTTAATTCTAAACTCTATGGGAAGCCAATGAAGGGAGGCCAGAACCGGAGAGATATGATCTCTCTTTCTAGTACCTGTTAAAACTCTTGCTGCAGCATTTTGGATCAGCTGAAGACTTTTTAAAGATGTTTTAAGACAGCCTGATAATAAAGAATTACAATAATCTAATCTCGAGCTAACAAAAGCGTGGATCAGTTTCTCAGCATCACTCTGAGACAAGATGCTCCTAATCTTGGCAATATTACGCAAATGATAGAAGGCAGTCTTAGAAACAACCTGAATCTGATTGAGATGTTGTGGCATGACCTTGAAAAGGCGGTTGATGCTCGAAAACCCTCCAGTGTGGCTTATTTACAATTCTGTGAAGATTAGTGGGCCAAAATTCCTCCACACCACTGTTAACCCAGTGACTGCCTATGGTGCTCCATTGTGCCGTTTCCTCCTCTCCCCCGGTGGTCAAAATTTTTTTTCAAGAAAATATTCAGTTCAGATGTCAGAGACTTCCAAAGCTATAACTTGAAAGTGGTAAGAGATAATGGCTCACTGTCAATTAGAAAGATGTAGAATATGATTCAAAGTTTGAGATGGGAGTAAATGCCACGGCAACCATATCGAATTACATAACTTTCAGTCAAAAGCGGACTTTGGACATATTTACACAAAGGATGGTTTTGTTTGTTTTCACCGTTTGTTGTTTTGGGCATTTTGTTGTCTTATCTTTAACCCCTTGTACTCTGGTCAATTTTCCTAAAAACACCAAAAAATAATGTGCCCAAAGTAAATCGAAAGCTGTTCTTCAACCCTTTGCAGCATCTTCATGGGGTTGGTCTCATTTAAAAGAAAACACTTTGAATTTTTTGGCAAAACAGTCATAATCTCTCTAAGTGCTCCAGCCACTGAGTTACAGTCATCTAAACATAGTGAACTTGAAGAAAATAAATTTGGCCTGGGTGTTTTTTTGGATACAAATGCTTGCAAATAACACACAGCTTCAGATCCGGGCTGGAAAATGCAACAGAAATGTAGAACCAAGTGTTATCCAGCTGAGGTCCAAATTTTGTAACAGTACCACAAAAAATGAATATATTACACAGCTTTTTCCTCAGGCTGTTCCCAGGCATTTTGGAACTGTGCCAAATTGTGCCAAATGGCACAGTTTGGAAAAACGTCTGTAACTTTTGAATGATTCAATGTAGAAGCTTAATTTTGGGCTCTAATGAAAGGTCACATTCAGGGCTGTGTCTGTGTGTGTGTCGCTACAGAGGAAGGAGATCGGCCATCACTACATGACGGATTAGCCTCATGTGGGATGTGGGACAGCAGCTCAGTCACCGCGCCTCCCCCCCCCCCTCGCTACAGAAGAATAGTCAGGAATAAAGAATAATTTAGCTTATAACACCTTACCTCTTCACAGCAGCGTCCTGGCGAACTTCTCTTCCTCATTGTCAGACGAACGCGACGCTGGTCCGCTCGTGGTTCTGGTCTCGCGACCCGATCAAAACATAATTCTATTATTGTGGTTTTGTGCTTCCATGATTGCGGTTTTTGGCGAACGATTTTTCAAAACAAATAACAGTAGTAATTAAAAAAAGACTGGCGAAGGCGTGTGTGTCACTCAGCCTTCGTCGTCAGCCTCCGTTGGTCTATGACCATGGAAGAAATCATAACGTCTCATAACGTCTAATCCATTTTTGATCCGCTCCAGCAGTCAGTCTTCACCCAGCCTTAAAAAAAACAGCTCGCGAACCTCTCTGCTTCAATTGGCTCACTGCATTCACAGCAGGCGGGTCCTTCTGGCTAGGTTTTCAGTCATTGGTTCTTCAAGGTTTCAGAAACCCAATTCAAGGCTCTTATTAGTCGAATGAGATGTCAATCAGATGAACTAATCTGTTCGTGGCTGTGTCTGCAGCTTTTATTTTCAGTGCGCGCTTGGATGCCACTACATCACCATCACCACCTACATGACCATCTACACCATGCGTCCTAGAGCGCACGAGAGTGCCCTCGTGCGCTCTAGGACGCAGAGACTTGCCCGTCCGCGGTACAACGGAGCGCAAGAGGTTAAAGTATATGAACCAGAAAATCAGTTACAATGTAAACAAACAAAGAAAACTGCCACTCACTGCTGGCCAGGCGGCGCGCTTCATCCATTTTCGTCCATCCTGGTCATCATTTTTGTTGCCATTTTGTCTTCTCTCAGTCATTTTAGCTTTCTCTCCCACATCCAGAAACTGTTATGATTATTCCACCGCAATTTATCTCATATAACGACCAGGAACCGGCGCGATTGTTCTGTCCAGTCACATGGCGCTGGGGGTCGATGGCAGGTGCAAATCAACCAGCTTCACCCACCCTCTGTTATAAAAAAAATGTAGATATTTACCTTAATAAGCTAGATAATCTCTTTTTAGAATTATAGTTGGCAAATTTGGGAGCAAATGCCTCCTCCGTCTTGCGATCGATCAACATTTGTTTACAAACTCTTCTTCTCTGGTGTCCAGACGTGGGGGGTTATATGGGAGCCATTGGTCCTCCAAGGCAAGAGCAGTAAGTTATACGTGTCTGCCACCTTGTGAGGTGCAATACTTGATATAACTGGGGCGTTTTAGGACATCACATGACACATCACATGACAGGCGCAGCACTGCGACACAGACAGTGAGGGTGCTTTTTATGTCCATAAATAGAAATTTGTCAAAGGGTTAAAGACTCATTGCCAGTTATCGCAAATGCTTGATTGCAGTTGTTGATGCTAAGGGTGGCCCAACCAGTTATTAATGGCCCCCCTCACCACTGGTGTCCACCTCTTGGTTCGGGGGTTGCCACCACAAGATGCCCTGACAACCTTGCGGCCGCAGCTCTGTGCTGCCGCTTCAACAGTAGAAGTGGAGAACATGGCCCATTCAGACTCCATGTCTCCAGACTCCCTCGGAATGTGGTTGATGTTTTTCCAGAGGTGGGAGTTGAAGACCTCCTGGACAGGGCCTCAATCAGTTATTAGGTTTAGGGGGCAATCACTTTTTCACACAGGGCCATGTAGGTTTGGAATTTTTTTCCTTAATAATAAACATCTTCATTAAAAACTGCATTTTGTGTTTATTTGTTATCTTTGTCTAATATTTAAATTTGTTTGATGATCTGAAACATTTAAGTGTGACAGACATACCAAAAAAAGAGAAATCAGGAAGGGGCAAACACTTTTTCACACCACTGTACCTGGGGTCAATCATCCAAAACAATGGAAAAGGAAGAGAGTGCAGGCAGGGTGAAGTGGGTGGAGACGAGTGTCAGGGGTAATTTGTGACAGAAGGATAGCAGCAAGAGTGAAAGGGAAGATTTACAAGACGGTAGTGAGACCTGCTATGATGTATGGTTTGGAGACAGTGGCGCTGACAAAGACAGGAGGCCTAGCTGAAGGTGGC
The DNA here is from genome assembly GCA_020510985.1 of Pholidichthys leucotaenia. Lineage (NCBI taxonomy): Eukaryota > Metazoa > Chordata > Actinopteri > Cichliformes > Pholidichthyidae > Pholidichthys > Pholidichthys leucotaenia. The sequence goes on along the minus strand of CM035848.1, from coordinate 283,485,255 downwards.
AGAGTTGAAGATGCTAAGATTCTCACTGGAAGTGACTAGGAGGGCCAGGATTAGAAATGACCATATCAGAGGGACAGCTCAGGTTAAGTAGTTTGGAGAAAAAGTAAGAGAGGCAGGGCTGAGATGGTTTGGATATGTGCAGACGAGGGATAGTGGATATATTGGACAAAGGATGTTGAAGATGGAGCTGCCAGACAGGAGGAAAAGGGAAGATCACAGAGAAGGTTCATGGATGCAGTGAATGAGGACATGGAGAGGGTTGCTGTTACAGAGGAAGATGCAAGGGATAGGGTGAGATGGAGGCAGGTGATCCGCTGTGGAGACCCCTAAAGGGAGCAGCTGAAAGAAGAAGAAAAACATATCAAACCAAAGATTAATAAACATTCCCAAATCCACAGAGGTTCATCTACTTCAGTCTGTGATTTCCAGTAACTTTGAACAGTTGATGTGATCTGTGGAAAATAAGTTAGTTCACAGCATTATCTTGAAACAAAGGGGAATATTTTGGTCCTCAAACTTTCAAAGTTGTCTCTTGTTGGGGGGAAGGGGGTGGGGGTTGTTAAGGTTGTAAAAAGGGGCAGAAGTTTTATTACCCACGTAGGAGATTAGAATGTATCTGGATATTTCTGTCTTTCTTTGGGGAAAAACAAAACCGTAAATGTCTATTGAGATGTTCGGTCTTGGGAGAGCTATCTGTGTTTGAGTCTAAAGAATTTTTCCTCAGGAGAAAGAAGGAAATTTGCTCCAAAGCTGGCTGATAACGTTACACTAGATGAAGAATTATTAATCTTGTTGAGTCTACAAGGACACAATGTATTTTACAGGACTAGCATTTATCATTCAGAACCTTATGTAGGTAGTGCATGCTCAAAACTAGGTTTTTAGTTCATTCTAGCGAAGCCAAAAAGAGCTAATGTGATGATGTGGCATCCGTCATTCATCTGTCCATCCATCTACACTTCACAGGGATCACTACTCCTCCTAGGCATTTGCCCCAATGCTCACCAAATTTATTCACAATGAGTGTTGTGATCAAGGTTAGGGTCAAAGGTCAGGAGATATGGACTCTTATGGGATTTAAGAAAAATCCCTACTCCTCCTAGGAAATTGTGATGATGTTCACCAAACTCATTCACAATGATCCTCAGATCTGCATCCAAGTTGTGCTCAAGGTGAAAGTCAAAGGTCGTCAGATCTGGACGCTTATGTGATTTCGGAAAAATCACTACTTCTTCAAGAAAATTGCCTCAATGATTGCCAAACTCACTCACAATGATCTTCAGGTGGGTCTGCATCCAAGTTGTGGTCAAGGTCAAAGGTTAGGAGATCGTGGAACTTAGGTGATTTCACAAAAATCGCTACTATTGCTATGAAATTGCAACAAACTGACTCACAATAATCCTCAGGAGGGTCTGCATCCAAGTTATGCTCAAGGTCAAACATCAGGAAATCTGGATACTTAGTACATGATTTTAGAAGACTCGCTACTCCTCCTAGGCAACTACCTTGATTCTCACCAGATTCACTCGCAATGACTCTCAGGCAGGTCTCCATTCAGGTTGAGGCCAAGGTCATTGGCAAAGGTCAGGAGATCTGGACGTTTCTGATTTCATGAAAAATGTTCCTGCTCATAGGCCACTGATGTTGACCTTAAGCTCATCCTAGATGGGTATGCATCTAGACTGTGCTTAAAGTTGAGGTCAGTGGTCAGGAGATCTGAGCACTCCTGCGGTGATTTCGTCAGGCTGGAATGAGCTACTCCATCATTGATGCCCTCATTTATATCATGGAAAAACCAAACAGGAAAAAAAACACAAGTTTAACTTCAATTGCAGGATAGAAATTTATTTAGGGATTTTAGGGGTACAGCTTCTACATGGAAATAATATTAAATCAGTCTAAAACCAATTTTAACTAAATCAAACTTAACTTGGACAGTAACTTAAAGTTACTGCAAACTTACCATACGAAATGAAGTGGATTGAGAGAAATAATTTTTAGAAGAGAGAGAAGCACAGCCTGGCCAGTGCTGTATTTTCTTCCCTGTCAAAAGTCGGTAACAGTTGGATGTCCTATCACACTCACGCTAAGTGCTATTTACATTTTTCATCAATCAGGGAAGAGCCAAGACATTCCTCTGCTATACCCAGGGAATCATACAGCAGCTCTGGGAAAATGTTGAAAAGTTGATAAATGCTCTGTCGGCTTCTAGGAGCTCCAAGCGGCTCAAGCTACTCCAGTTTTGAATAGTGGGGCTATCTTCCATTTGGGGGGATGGAAGATAGCCATATGGCCACCAGTCTTGTCTTTGGGGGTAAATGACCTATGAGTCCATGCAGAGGAATTCCATTATGGGCTCATTCCTTCCTTTCTTCATTTCTTCTTTTCACCTGGTCATCCCAAGACCAGACTGTTTTCCATCTGGACTGAACAATATAGAAGCACCGACTTTTATATTAAAATAGCTGCCATGCACACTCCCTTCTCTCTGCTCCCAGTGATGTAGTCTTCACATACTCTTTGAATCTCAATTTTAACCTCAAGACTACTAAAAATAGCACATTTGGACCAATTTCAGCCAAATAACATTTAAGAGTTAATATGCTTTTTTTATGCTTTTAAGCAAATCCAACAGATACGAGCAATTCAAAGCACAGATTAAACTATGTTTTTAAGAAGATACAACAGTTTTAAAAACAGATTAAAGCATAGTTTAAGCATATTTAAGCAAATACAACAGTCTCAAGAAAATTTAAAGCACATTTAAGCATTTTTATACTGTGCTTTGTTTTCAACATCCATCAACAATACAATGTTTAACTCAGTAGTCTCTCAGCTATCTCAGGGCTCAACTCCTCTTGACAGGATGAATCTGTGTACATACAAATGACTACATGTTACAAAAAACAGAAAAAAAATCCCCATTTGATTAAATGAGCTGACTTTAAAAAAAAACAAAAAAAACACGTGCTGTAAGGTCTGCTCTCTGTCTCAGGTTTGAGGAAGAGAATGCCAGGCGTCTGGACCAGAATCAGCGCTGCCTATTTCTCAGCAATGCTGCCATGCAGTGGCTCGCTATCCGCCTGCAGCTGGTTGGTGTTGCTGTGGTGACGGGCCTGAGTGTGATTGCTGTCATTCAGCATCAGTTGAATTCTGTAGATCCAGGTGAGACATTGGAAGAATTTCCAGTACGTGTTATACGTGTTTAGAATACACAGGTTTAATTACATAATGAGCTGCTCTGGCTGTGTTCTTCACATTAGGTCTGGTGGGTTTGTCGCTGTCATACGCTCTGTCAATCACACAGCTGCTCTCTGGCCTCATATTTACCTTCACACAGACTGAAATGCAGCTTGTGAGTGTGGAGCGAACTGAAGAATACTCCACTGCGCTGCCGACTGAGCCCCAGCAGCAGAACGCACAGGTCAGACCTTGTTCTTGTACCACCACCAACTGTTACCAATATTACATTAACCAATATGTCCCATGAGCAGCTTCAGTAATTCAAGGTTTTTGGTCATAACTTTAAGGTAGGTAGTAGCAACTCCCCATTTTATTTTAATTTATTATAAACCTCTCTTTTATTTAGGAATCGTTAAACATTTGATAATGATTTTTTGCTCTTAATCCCTGCTTAAATATGCTAAACACATAAGCTACATAAAAGTAGCCTATGTGTTGGGACAAAGTTGTCTTGTGACTGAGCTGCTGTTTTATAAAAAAAAAAAAAAAAAAGCAGTTAAGAGGAAGTTCTCTTTTTCAAGGATTGTATATTTTTAAAACTATAATTAAGCAATATTACACGAGGGAGTACAGTATCAATGAATATAGTAACTCCAAGGTGTGATACGGCTGATGCCCTCCGCGTAGTATCACACCCGGAGTTAGTATATTCATGATACCGTACAACCTCAAGTGTAATATTGCTTTTATACAACAGTTCCGCAAGCACAGATTATAAAATGACAGCAATACTGGACAAAATATTATTTGTTATTTATTTATTAGTTATTTTGCGCAGCTGAGAAAAAAATAGTCCCTTCTAAATGTAGCCTGTAACTGTTGCTAAACATTTCAATCAGCATGGAGACGTTTATTGTCATTTCACACACATGTAATTACATATTGTCAAGTGCAAAAGTAATGTGTTTATAAAACATATACCTGTTGAGTCGGTACTGCAGAAGACCCGAGAAAAAAAAAAAAAAAAAAAAAAGATCAAAACGCCAGTCATCAGAACACTGGTAGCTAGCCGGTAGCTAGTAGCTAGCATGCAAGCGATTTAGCACACCTTGCTTGCTTTTCTTGGCATTTTCAGATGAAACAAAGAGTCCATCACCTCAAAGGTATTGTGGTTTGTTAATTGAGACAATAAATCAAACGCTACCACTGCCTATTTTTTTTAAACAGATGTAAAACTGCTTCACCAGTTTATAGAAGGGCATGATATAAGGCTTTTTTCAAAAAGGTGGGACGTCCGGGTCAGGTAAGAAATCTTACCACACCTCACTGTGGAAATTAAGGTATTCAACACAATATTGCATTTGTCACTGAGAGTTAGTTGACAGTAAATTAGTGCTAGTAATTAACAGTTACATGAACACCTTTGAAGTGGAGTGAAACTGGAGTGCAATTATCGTGGATTTTAGTAACTCCTGGAATCCTTTTTTTTTTTTTTCACTTGTTCTTTCAGGCAGCTAGGTGAGCAGAACAGAAATCTGCTTCCCTTATTGTGCTAAACAGATTTATTTGTCAAAAGGAGCTTTATACAATGCATACAGTATATATATATACTGTATATTGTTTATAAACTCCTCTTGTAATAACTTATAATACTTCATTTAAATTGTTTTACCCATGAAGGACCCGACGGGGGGAATGGGGAAAGGAGGGGTGGGGAAGGGGAAGGAGAAAGAAAAGGGAGAGGAACAGACAAAAAAGACAAACTAACAACTGAAACAAACAGAAGACAGACTGTTTCTTCCACTGAAGAGGTCTCGACACGAGTTTGGTATCTGCATCTGTTAGAGAGACATATGTGTGTGTGCATACATGTGTGTGTGTGTGTATGAGAGCACGCGCAAAATAAGTGTGTGCATGTGAGTAGTTTGTCAGGGAACATACGAAGAGGGTGGCCGGTCACAGCACCCCCCCCCCCCCCACACACACACACACTTCCTGGCAACCCCAAGCAAGCAGGACAAAGCCACCAACCCCCACAGAGCACAAGTGTCCTGAGGCCAACAAGCCCCAGGACAGCCAGGCATCTGACCCAGGAGGGAAGGCCGAGGGAGGCTGGGCCACTAACAAACTGACTAACTACCAAAAAGTTCTATTTTGGTTTCGTCTGACCATATGACATTCTCCCAATCCTCTTCTGGATCATCCAGATGCTCTCTAGCAAACTTCAGATGGGCCTGGACATGTACTGGCTTAAGCAGGGGGACACATCTGGCACTGCAGGATTTGAGTCCCTGGCGGCGTAGTGTGTTACTGATGGTAGCCTTTGTTACTTTGGTCCCAGCTCTCTGCAGGTCATTCACTAGGTCCCCCCGTGTGATTCTGGGATTTTTGCTCACCGTTCTCGTGATCATTTTGACCCCACGGGCTGAGATCTTGCGTGGAGCCCCAGATCAAGGGAGATTATCAGTGGTCTTGTATGTCTTCCATTTTCTAATAATTGCTCCCACAGTTGATTTCTTCACACCAAGCTGCTTACCTATTGCAGATTCAGTCTCCCCAGCCTGGTGCAGGTCTACAGTTTTGTTTCTGGTGTCCTTTGACAGCTCTTTGGTCTTGGCCATAGTGGAGTTTGGAGTCTGACTGTTTTAGGTTGTGGACAGGTGTCTTTTATACTGATAACGAGTTCAAACAGGAGCCATTAATACAGGTAACGAGTGGAGGACAGAGGAGCCTCTTAAAGAAAAAGTTACAGGTCTGTGAGAGCCAGAAATCTTGCTTGTTTGTAGGTGGCCAAATACTTATTTTCCACCATAATTTGCAAATAAATTCTTTAAAAATCAGACAATGTGATTTTCTGGATTTTTTTTTTTTCTCATTTTGTCTCTCATAGTTGAGGTATACCTATGATGAAAATTGGAGACCTCTCTCATCTTTTAAGTGGGAGAACGTGCACAATTGGTGGCTGACTAAATACTTTTTTGCCCCACTGTACTTGCTTTCTATGGGCATGCACTGGTGAGAATAAAATTTATGGTCAGGTTTTAAAACAATCCAACCTGGCCAATAGAGGGCACTGTTGTTTGCAGTAACATCAGCTACACACAGGGGAGTAAACACAAATTACTGTAAATGAATACAGGATTTATGTGTGCACTATTTAAAGCTATATAAAAGATTTTGGGCTTCTTAATCTGTTTCTCAACTTTCAGTGTGTTGAGCTTTCTTGTGACAGGTATGCTGATGGCAGAACTCACATCCTGAAGATAGAGCTGAATTTGTAGTTGTGACCACACAAAATACATTTATTTGGCTCCAGTGAATTTTGTGTAGAAGTTCTTTTTCCTTGTCTGTAACCAAGTAACATAAATCTTTTTATTTGATGTAGATATCATAAACATTTTATATTGTTTGTCCCCATTGATAACAATTCTTGAATCTCAATACATAGTCTAATTTTATTCTCATTTTGTTATCACATTAAGTAGTTTGTTAGTGTATTTCCTTCTCCAGTGTGGTCACTGTCTCTGTAACAAATGTCCATCCTATAAATGCAGTTCCTCAACAGCTTGCATTTCCCATGTTTTTATTTTGACACCAGCTGCCCCCTGCATGGCCAGAACAGGGCTGGTTGGAGTTCCGCAATGTGGTTTTGACGTACAGAGATGGCCTTCCTAATGCACTGGATGGAGTGAGCCTGGTGGTGCGACCTGGGGAGAAAGTAGGCATTGTGGGACGCACAGGCTCTGGCAAGTCCACCATGTTCCTGGCCCTGTTTCGTATGGTGGAGCTTAAGCAGGGTCAGATTCTTCTGGATCAGCTGGACATTAGCACAGTGGGTCTGGCTCAACTCAGGTAGACGTCAGCTGGTAGTTGGTAGAGAAATAATTAACCAGTTTTGGCTCAACATGCATTTGCTTACAAAATCTAGTGCTGTGTAATGAAAGCTGCTGATGCTCTCTGCAGGTCCAGATTGGCCATTATTCCTCAGGATCCCTTCTTGTTCAGCGGGACCATCAGGGAGAATCTGGACCCTTGTGGTTATCACATGGATCAGCAGCTGCTGGATGTCCTGGATCAGTGCCACCTCAGCACTGTGGTCACCAGGATGGGTGAGTGTTAATAATAATGCGAGCACCAGCAAAGCAACAGAGTGTGTTTTGTTTTGTTTTTTAGCTAAGGTGTGTCAGCTGAAACCAGCTGACTGAAAAAGTTGGCGCTACCTCTGCAGTTCCTGTCTGATTACGTGAGCAGTGATTATCTGGTTGATGAGCACAGTGTTTGTTTTGTTTGAAAGCTTGGGAACAAGCGTGTCGATTTACCAACCAGGCATTTGTATTGATAGGAACATGATGATAATGCTTTGGTAGAAGTGTTTCAGTGTCACGTCCTTATGTCTGCCCTCCCTCATTATAATCTTTATGTAAACTATGGCATGCTTCTGAGACCTTTCACTTCCACTTTATTCCAACAAGTCTAAGCTGATGGCTCAGCGTGACTGGTGGTTGTTGTGTGTAAATGTCAGGTGGTCTGGGCGCTGTGGTGGGGGAGAGAGGACGATCGCTCTCCGCAGGACAAAGACAGTTGTTGTGTCTGGCCAGAGCTCTGCTCACAGAGGCTAAGGTGAGATATCAGCTGTATTATTACTGCTTTCTTTAGGGTCCTAAGGTTTCAGTTGTGGTTAATCTGGGCGAGTCTGTTCCTGTTTGGATGTTAAAGACAAAATAAAGTAGCAAAATTACAGTCACAGCTGTCGTACTTGCAACTGCTCTTTAGTCCATCAATACAGACTTCTGTGGTTTTGACTTATAGATAGATTTTAAATCAAAAATTTACAAGAAAAAGTAGTTTCGTATTTGACAAAATATGATAAAAAAATTGTCAAACTGACAAAAAAAAAGATGGCAGTTATTTTACAGATCCTATAATTTGTGGGTTTTAAAGCTATGTAGCTTCAATGTTCCTGGTAGGAAAACTTAAAAAAAAAAAAAACTACAACTGACACATTTTACAGCCTAAGCCCCAATAGCCAGTTACAGGGTACTTTGTTAATTGGTGACTAAAACTGTGCCGTATGATTGGCTCATGGGACTGAGGCTGTAAAACATACCAGTTGTCTTTTCAGTGTTCCTACCAGGAACAGCAGCGTTACATAAAGCTGTTGCAGGTGATGCAGACCCTCTCAGGTTATGGTGGAAGTGGCATTCCCCTGGTCAAAGGTTGGTGTACCACCAAAATGATTTTGGAAACATTTTTAAGGGAAAAATCTCACACAGCATTGCTTTAACCTTATTAAATATGGCCAATAATCATATGTATTCTGATATACTGACAGGTGCCGTCATTTAGTTAAACTCTTGAAGAAATGAGAGAATTGCACTAACAGGGTAATGTGATGCCATGTAACAAACTTCCTCCTTACTTGCCTTACTTGTGATTGGTCCACTCATAAATCCTTTACCCACTCATATTAGGGACTCATTAATATTAATAAGCAGACCAAAATCAACTATTTCTGGCATAAAGTAGACAGATTTTTTTGGGGGGGAGCGGTAAATGACACAGATATGGCTTTTGGTCTTTTAAAACTACATGTGTCCTTGCAGATGTAAAGAGTTAAAATTAATCCCAGGAAAGCTGACAATATAAGACCTTTAAAAAAAAAAGTTGTAAACTTACAAAGAAATGTACAAGTGTTGCAAATGTCCAAGAATAGAAGTCACTAATTTGCTTTAAAAGGTTGCTCATTTACAAGAATACAGTCAGAAATCTATGGGTGGAGACTTTCAGATTTATCAGAAAGAAATTTATGAATTTAATTCAGTTCATCATAAAGCTGTAAACTTCAACTCTTTGTTCTTAACAACAGCATTTAAAACCTAAGGTAGGCTACACATTGGATTTTAAAATGTGCAGAAGAGGTCTGTTGTATTCCAGTTGTTCAGAACAATTACACCACAAAACTGTTTTGATTCATACTCAACTTTCTCAAACCAAAATGTTCCATGGACAAGACATTTCATGAAGATGATTTGCTGAACAATACTGTTGTGATTGTGAGTGTGAAGTTTCATCAAGTTTGGATCACTACTCCAGAAGCTAAATCAGAAGATAAGATAAACCTTTATTAGTCCCACTGTGAGGAATATATGCCAGAGAGAAACTTTACAACTTAACTGGCCTGTAAAATCAAAATGGATTGATATTTTTTTGATAACTTTAAAAACTTTTCATTAGCAATATGTGTAGATGATTCATTTTTAATTTCAAGCAGTTTGGATGATTAACCTTGGAGGAGATTATTTTACTTTCACTTGCACAGTTTTAAAAATATGGTGCATGGTTTAGAGCATCAGACCAGAGGAGAAAAGTTTCAGAAGATTTCAGAGATTAGAGTGATGAAAGAATTTTGAATCTAGGCTCAACCATTCTTGCTATAGCTGCAAAAACATAAAACGGATTGTTATAGCCCCACCTAGAGTTGAAAACAGACGTTTGCATGCACTGCATAAAAAGACAACCTTTTTTCTGACTGCTTCACATTAAATCAGACTAAACTTTTTCTGTTTTAGGTCAGTTAGGATTACCAAAATTATTTCTGTTTGCTAAATAATTTTTAGATTTGCTAAATATTTCTTTTAGATTATTTTTTATTACTTTCTTCAAAGGCAAAAGTTTACATACGTTTCCTTAGTTTTTCGCAGCATTGCCTTTAAACTGTATGACTTGGGTCAAACATTTTGGGTATCCTTCCACAAGCTTCTCACAATAGTTTACTGGAATTTTGGCCCGTTCCTCCTGACAGAACTGGTGGAACTGAGTCAGGTTTGTAGACCACCTTGCTCTCACATGTCTTTTCAACTCTGCCCACAAATTTTCTATCGAACTGAGATCAGGGCATTGTGATGGCTATTCCAAAACATTGACTTTGTTGTCCTTAAGCCACTTTGTAACTAATTTGGTAGTATTCTTAAGGTCATTGTCCGTATGGAAGACCCATTTGCACCCAAGCTTTAACTTCCTGGCTGGTGTCTTGAGATGTTGCTTAATGTTCTTTCCTTGTGATGCCATCTATTTTTCCCCACACCATGATGTTTCCACCCCTGTACTTCACATTTGGGATGGTGTTCTCAGGTTTGCAAACTTCCCATTTTTTCCCCCTGCAACCCGAAAAGTATTAAGTGGAAAAAGAAGGATGGATGTATCAATGGTCATTATGGCCAAACAGTTCAACTTTAGTTTCATCAGCCCACAGGACATGTCTTCTGAAATTAAGGTCTTTGTCCCTGTGTGCATTTGCAAAATGTAATTTGGCTTTTTTTATGTTGCTTTTGGAGTAATGGCTTCTTCTCACTGAGTGGCCTTTCAGCCCATGTTGGTACAGAACTCATTTCACTGTGGATAATGACACTCTTTTACTTGCTTCAGCCAGCATCTTCACAAGGCCTTTTGATTTTGTTCTGGAGTTGATATGCACTTTTCACATCAAAACACGTTCATCTCTGGGACACAGAACCTTCTTGAGCGGTTTGATGGCTGGACATTCCCACAGTGTTTATAATTGTTTGAACAGAAGAACGTGGCACCTTCAGGTATCTGGATTCAAGGCATTGTACCCAAGGATGAACCAGACTTGTGGAGGGCCACAGTTCTTTTCCTGATATTCAGTGATGGGATGGCAGGCTCTGGAGCTTTGAGGATGCTCCGAGCTTATCCAGGAAATATTTGGCAAAAATACCTGTTTTGTTATCTGGAGAGCTGGGGTTCAAGTCCCAGTGGGGTTATTCTTATTTATTTTTATTTGCAAGGTGAAGTGTCTGTTGTGTTTCAAAAAGCTTGGCTACAACAATAGCACATCATTATGCTGAGGCACTATTGTGCCCTGTATGACATTAAGGACAGAGATGAATGCAGTGGGAAAGACAGTATAAGACTGTTGAAAAGTTATTATTTCTTTAAAAAATGGACAAGCAGCACAAGCACATTCACTGTAGTCACCTCAGTTTTATCATTTCTTTTTTCCCTTATGATCAGTGATATTTCTTAAAAGACGGTGCATTTATAGAAATGAAAAAAATACACAAACCAATAACACCCTTGGAAAAATCTGCATGTTGTATACGTTTTGTCCACTAGATGGCCTAGTGGAGAAAATGAAGTTTCACATGAGCCTTGTCTACTGTATATGAGCCATTTTGATGAAAGGCCTCAAGTCCTCCAGAAAGCCTCATCTGGCCATCACTACTGATATCTTGGCTGATTTCTTTTGATTTTTTCATGTCACACAAGGAAGCAGTGTGTTTGATTTGTGCCTTAAAATACATCCACAGGTGTTCCTCCAATTAACTCAAATGTTGTCAGTTAACCTATCAGAAGCTTCCAAAGCCATGACATCATAATCTGGGCTTTCCCAGATTGTTTAAAGGTATAGTAATCTTTAGTGTATGTAAACTTTTGACTTTGAAGAAAGTAATAAAAGTTTCTCTAAAAAAAACCTTTATCAAATATAAAAATTATTTAGCAAATAGAAATAATTTGGTAATCTTAAATGACCTAAAACAGGAAAAATTTAATCTGATTTAATGTCAGACAATGAGGAAAAAAAGGTTGTCTTTTTATACAGTGTATGTAAACTTCTTGTTTCAACTGTATGTAGACTCTGCCTTGATTTTTGGTCTCTGAGTATCAGACTGTAAAACTTAATGTTTTTACATATTACTGTTTTTGCTGCACATTCACTTTTAGGGTGCTTTCACACCTACAGGCTTATCGTGAAAAAGTTCAATATTTTTTGTTGCTCATTTCAGAAAGCAAAACCCATATATAGATTCATTACACAGAGAGTAATATATTTCAAGTGTTTATTTTAATTTTGATGATTATGGCTTACAGCCCATGAAAACCCCAAATTGCTGTATCAATGTGGCGTGGCATGGAGACAATCAGCCTGTGTTACTGCTGAGGTGTTATGAAGGTCCAGGTTGCTTTGATAGTGACCTTCAGCTCGTCTGCATTGTTGGGTCTGGTGTCTCTCATCTTCCTCTTGACAATAGTCCATAAATTCTCTATGGGGTTTAGGTCAGGAGAGTTTGCTGGCCAGTCAAACACAGTGATGCCATGGCCATTAAACCAGGTTTTGGTACTTTTGGCAGTGGGGTGGGGTGGGGGGGCAAGTCCTGCTGGAAAATGAAATCAGCTTCTCCATAAAGCTTGTCAGCAGAAGGAAGCATGAAGTGCTCTAAAATTTCCTGGTAGACGACTGCGGTGACTTTGGTCTTGATAAAACACAGTGGACAAACACCACCAGATGCCCTCTGGTCAGATAAAAGTAAATTTTGCATTTCATTTGGAAATCAAAGTCCCAGAATCTGGAGAAAGAGTGGAGAGGCACAGAATCTGTTGCTTGAGGTTTACTGTGAAGTTTCCACAGCCAGTGATGATTTGAGGAACCATGTCATCTCCATGACACCTCAGCAGTGCCACAGGCTGATCACCTCCATGCCACACCACATTGATACAGCAATTAATCCAAAAGGAGCCCCGACCAAGTATTGAGTGTGTACATAGACATACTTTTCAGTTGGTCAACATTTCTATTAAAAAAGTATTTTTTTAAATTAATTTTATATAATATTTTAATTTTTTGAGAAACTGAATTTGGGGTTTTCAATTAAAATAAACACTTGAAATATATCACTCTCTGTGTAATGAATCTATATAATATATGGGTTTCACTTTCTGAAATGAGTGACAAAAAATATTGAACTTTTTCATGATATTCTAATTTTTTGAGATGTACCTGTAGTTTGTTTCAATCAAACTCAAGTTTGTTTTCTCTGTTAGTGCGGTTCATTATGTCTGGTGAGAACATGGTAATCACACTCATGTGCACACCGAAACAACTGTGCCAAGACCACCTGAAAGAGGTGGTCTCGGTTCGAATCAACTGGCGAACTCTGGTGTGGTCCTGCAGGTGAGAAAGCGACCGCACTAAAACCGGACCAGCGACAACCAGTAAAACATTTTATGTCACTGTACATACCTGATGGATCTTTAAAAATGCCCGTGGCTGAGCATGTCACAGATCTGGAGGATTAATGAACGTTAACGTGTTAGTTCCCATCCATAGCAGCGCTTCATTTTCAAACTGTACGATTTGCCGAAAGTGGTATATGCACGTATCTAATAAATGATACTTGTCAACTGATTTGGACCAAATTAAATGAATTTAGGTGTGAAAGCACCCTTAGAAGAGAAAATGAAGAAGAAAACCCATATAAGTTTCCCACAGCTGTGCTGCTTGGAACCCTAAAAAGTGACACATTTCCTAGACAGCTTGCAAATTTATGAGTAAAAAGTTGTAAAATTGCAAGAAACGTCACACATTTTCAAGAATAAAGTTACATTTTTATGAGGGGAGGAAAGTTTCAAGTTTGAGAAAAAGAAGAAAATTTATTTATAGAACACATTTTATACAGCGAGCAATTCAATGTGCTTTACAAGAGCTAAAAGAACATGGAAAAAAGGAGGCTTTTAAAATATATTTCCACAACTTCACAAGAAATATAAGTCAGTTGATAAGAAGAAAGTCAAAACATTTACAAGAATAAAGTGACGAGGTGTTACGTTCCTGAGTCAGTAGATTCGTCAGCTTTTACAACTTGTACTCCTTGCCACTCCTCTTCTTCATCAAGTGTTTTCTGTTTTGGCTGCATTTGCCGTTTATCTAATTACATGAACTCGACACGCCTTAACCTGTTTACACTAAGAAAGGCGTTGTCCAGAGCTCTTGTTCTTCTTAAACGTCACCAGGGAAGAAAGAATAAACACAAAAGGTGTGTGTTTCTAAATACTTGATCTTTGAATCTAAATATGCTTAACACTTAAAATACCTTCAAAGTACTGTGGTGTGGGTCAACACTGGACTTTTTAATGTTTTCTTCTGCACTGGATAGTAATTAATTTGGTTACTTGTGTGAATAACAGTCCGATTCTTGTTGATATTATGCTCAATGAAGTGCTTAAGGCCCTGCCACACACCTTGACAATTTAGGCAGTGTATGCCAACGTATCAAAATCTCTCTAAAATGCTGGCATACGGCCAAAATTTTCAGTTTTGGGCACATGCATTGCATATCCATAATGAATTGGACATACATAATGTATTAGTAACTTTTATAGAATGTTTCAATGACTTATAGATAACTTATACCAATGAATGCTTAGCGTGTTGCCGGCATTCACAACTGATGCCCAACCCAGCTTATGCATAGCGCCGTCATGCCACACTGTCACCGCCTCCTGATCCATGAATCCTAGGTGTGCGAGAGCATGAAGGCTCCATCATCTCTGTTCAACTGAGATGATTCTGTCCTTCAAAGACCATCACACGGCGGTGGACCGACCTGGCAGATCTGTCAAATTTGTCAGGTGGGGCATGCCGACGGAAAGGATAAAACAAAACAGCTGATGTGACACGACATGAACGTCAGGTGACAGTTGAAACATGTCAAGGTATGAAACATCTCTTTACTTTGTCTGAATAGAAGAACAAGACCAGATTGACATGGACATCTGCTCACCATGGAGTACTGATGGGTTTCTCCTGTGAACCAACGCTGCCAATACAGCATTATACAGTAGCTGCAAGTTAGAAACGCATTCAGTAAGTTACATATAGGTTCAAAGCGCGTTACTCATAGGTTAGAAATAAGTTTTGGGTACGCTAGACATTATCTCAATGCATTTCGACTTATGAGTAACTTACAAGTAATGTGTGTCAACAATTGCATAACTTACCTACAACTTATGGCCCACATATGTTGGATGTATGAGCCATACACTGGATACATCGAAAAATGTTGTGCATTGCTGTACTACGACATATACCAGCACGCTTCAGCGTGCTCTTAACTTATACAGAGCTTACCCTGAACTTATTCAGCGTACACCAGCGCATTCACCCAATTTTTTAAACGCCGGCATTCGCTGCCTAAATCATCAAGGTGCAACAGGGGTTTGAGCAACATTTAACTGGTA
The DNA here is from genome assembly GCA_020510985.1 of Pholidichthys leucotaenia. Classification (NCBI taxonomy): domain Eukaryota; kingdom Metazoa; phylum Chordata; class Actinopteri; order Cichliformes; family Pholidichthyidae; genus Pholidichthys; species Pholidichthys leucotaenia. Next base: position 283,470,036 of record CM035848.1, on the reverse strand, counting down.
CATTCAGAAGAGACTATTTTTCTCGGTGGAGCAAAATAACTGGTTAAACAAACAAAAATAATAATATTTTGTCCTGTATTGCTGTCATTTAATAAACTGTACTTGTGGAACTGTTGTTAAAAGCAATATTACACTCGAGGTTGTGTGGTGATTCTAAATTGTCCTTAGGTATAAATGAGGTATAAATGTGAGAGTGAATGGTTGTTTCTCTGTGGTGGCCCTGCAATGGACTGGCGATCTGTCCAGGGTGTACCCTGCCTCTCACTCAAAAGATGCTGGGATAGCCCCCCCCCTCCCCCGGACCCAAAAAAGGATTAAGCAGTAGAGGACGGATGGATGGTATCATGAACATATTACTGCAGTGACATCTTCTATGACCGAATCACCACAGTGATGTATTCATTGATACTGCACTTTCTCTCTTGTAATATTGCTTAAGTATACACTGGCTAATGTAGTGGCCACTGGTTGTACACTGCTTTTCAAAATGCACTGTGGAATATTTGAGTGCACTATATAGTGAATGAAATTTTCATCCAAGATTTTGACCAGCACTACAAAATGACTGGAGGGTTCAAACACAGCTCAGGGCTGTAGAGCTGACAGTAAGGCCTGAATAAAGTTTTACTTTCTACTTTTCACCAGTACAGTCACTGGAGTACCACTTGTTCCCTTCAATTCAACAAACAGAAATTTGTTTTCAAGTAATAATCAGGATTATTTTCCTCTTTTGTGTATGCAAAAATGTGTATTTGGATTGCTCTGACAAAAAATCTGGTTGTGTCGTGACATCACTTTTTTGGGGGAAGAAATCAAACCAGAATTACAGAATGAAAAGAAAAGGTTAAAGCACATCTTCTAAGGGCTGGGTATCAACGATTTCAAGAAATGATTAAATTCTGATTCACAAGGTCCTGATTTGATTGAGTTTGGGTTGATATTGATTCAGTCAGGGCTATTGCCATTATACTGTAACTGTTTGCCTGGCATATGAAAGAATTTCTCAGAGACCTAGTGCAATAAATTGTACCAGAAACCTTCTAACTTAGTGAATTAAATACACTGCCTGGCCAAAAAAAAGTCATGCACTCTAATATTTCATTGGACCGCCTTTAGCTTTGATTACAGTACGTATTTGCTGTGGCATTGTTTCCATAAGCTTTTGCAAGGTCACATTTATTTCCACCCAGAGTTGCATTAATGTTTCTCCAAGATCTTGTATTGATGATGGGAGAGTCGGACCACTGCGCAAAGTCTCCTCCAGCACATCCCAAGGATTCTCAATGGGGTTAAGGTCTGGAGTCTGTGGTGTCCAATCCACATGTGAAAATGATGTCCTCTGCTCCCTGAACCACTCTTTCATAATTCAAGCTGATGAATCCTGGCATTGTCATCTTGGAATATGCCCATGCCATCAGGGAAGAAAAAATCCATTGATGGAATAACCTGGTCATTCAGTATATTCAGGTAGTCAGCTGACCTCATTCTTTGGGCGCATAACATTGCTGAACCGAGACCTGACCAATGGGAGGCTCTTAGCTATTTGCTTAGTTAAATCCAGGTGGTGACTTTTCTTTTGGCCAGGCAGTGTATCCGGCAGTGCATCCGGAAAGTGTTATCAGCGCTTCACTTTTTTGACATTTTGTTATGTTACAGCCTTATTCCAGAAGGGATTAAATTCATTTTTTCCTCAAAATTCTACACACAATACCCCATAATTACAATGTGAAAAAAGTTTTTTTTGAGATTTTTTGAAATTTATTTTAAAAAAAACAAACTAAGAAATCACATGTACATAAGTATTCACAGCCTTTGCTCAATGCTTTGTTGATGCATCTTTGGCAGCAATTACAGCCTCAAGTCTTTTTGAATATGATGCCACAAGCTTGGCACACCTATCTTTGGGCAGTTTCGTCCATTCCTCTTTGCAGCACCTCTCAAGCTCCATCAGGTTGGATGGGAAGCGTCAGTGCAAAGCCATTTTCAGATCTCTCTAGAGATGTTCAATTGGATTCAAGTCTGGGCTCTGGCTGGGTCACTCAAGGACATTCACACAGTTGTCCTGAAGCCACTCCTTTGATATCTTGGCTGTGTGCTTATGGTCGTTGTCCAGCTGAAATATGAACCACCGCCCCAGTCTGAGGTTAAGAGCACTCCAGAGCAGGTTTTCATCCAGGATGTCTCTGTACATTGCTGCATTCATCTTTTCCTCTATCCTGACTAGTCTCTCAGTTCCTGTCGCTGAAAAACATCCCCACAGCATATGATGCTGCCACCACCATGCTTCACTGTAGGGATGGTATTGGCCTGGTGATGAGCGGTTCCTGGTTTCCCCCAAACATGACGGCTGGCATTCACGCCAAAGAGTTCAGTCTTTGTCTCATCAGACCAGAGAATTTAGTTTCTCATGGTCAGAGAGTCCTTCAGGTGCCTTTTGACAAACTCCAGGCGGGCTGCCATGTGCCTTTAACTAAGGAGTGGCTTCCATCTGGCCACTATACCATACAGGCCCAATTGGTGGATTGCTGCAGAGATGGTTGTCCTTCTGGAAGGTTCTCCTCTCCACAGAGGAACACTGGAGCTCTGACAGAGTGATCATCGGGTTCTTGGTCACCTCCCTGACTAAGGCCCTTCTCCCCGTCGCTCAGTTTAGACGGCCGGCCAGCTCTAGGAAGAGTCCTGGTGGTTCTGAACTTCTTCCATTTATGGATGATGGAGGCCACTGTGCTCAATGGGACCTTCAAAGCAGCAGAATTTTTTCTTTACCCTTCCCCAGATTTGTGCCTCGAGACAATCCTGTCTTGGAGGTCTACAGACAGTTCCTTTGACTTCATGCTTGGTTTGTGCTCTGACATGCACTGTCAACTGTGGGACCTTATATAGACAGGTGTGTGCCTTTCCAAGTCATGTCCAATCAACTGAATTTACTAGGTGGACTCCAATTAAGCTGTAGAAACAGATCCCTGTGGAGTTCCACAGGGATCTGATGAACTCTGATGAACTCCTAACATTCACCTAGTCCTACCTGTTGCTGTACTCATGACTTTTCATCCATTATTACATTGCACATAACTCTCACACTGCTTTTTACTTCATTCACATTATATCACTGAATCTGAGTCCACATTGAAATACTGTGTGATTGTATATTTTTTCATATATTTCTGCAAAGTGTGGTTAGTCCGAGTAAATAACTGCATATATTCCTGTATATATTTGCATCCTTTTATAGAAACGTGGACAGACTGTAATTTACTGTACATACTGTGGTTGTCATTGAATCCTTATTTAAATCCTTCACCTGAACAACGAGAGCAAGTTTTTAGCCAAAGTCAAATTCCTTGTATGTGTTGTGCATACTTGGCCAATAAAGCTGATTCTGATTCTGATTCTGATTCTGATCTGTGCTAGGCCCTACTCTTTTTAGTTTATACTGTATATGCTTCTGTTAGGCAACATTATTAGAAAGCACTGGATAGGCTCCAGCCCCCCGCGACCCAAAAAGGATTAAGCGGAAGAAGATGGATGGATGTATACATTTTCATTGTTATGCAGATGAAACACAATTATACCTGTCAATGGAGCCAGATGATAGCAATCAATTAGCAATCAATTCCGCCCTCCCAAGAGAGCAGACGCTTTTTCCTTCTCTCTTGCTCTGACTTTTTTTTCCTTCCCCCCCAACTACTGGATCCCAGCTTGCTGTTGTCTGTCTGCGTCTAACTGCGACCGTCGAAAGAAAATTATGGAGTTAATAAGCTGGGCTTTGAACACAATTGACACCATTTTTTCAACAAGGAAAAGTGCTCCGGGGGAAGCTGTCTGCCCCGCAGGAACGGCTCCAGCGGGCTATTTACGTGACACAAGTAATTGGAGGATCTTGTGTCTCACTAATCTCTCTATCGAAGATATTGAAGATTTGTATGTCTTCGTAATAATGGTGATCGGGATCTTTCTGATTGGAACTGGGATTGTCCTGGTGTACCGCAAATTGCTGAAGATGGATACAGCCTATCAAAATGCTGGCCAGGCGAGGTGCATCTGTCAGATTGAAAAATTGGAGAAGACCCTGATAGCGACAAATGGAGAACTGTCTTGGAAGGTGGATTACATCATGGTCTCGCTTAGGTCTTTCCACGACGGACTTAAAGCCCCGCAATGAAGGATTAAGTACTGAATCTACAGAAGAAATAAAAAGCCTTCTCTGTGATCAGTCCTATTTGGCTCAATTTCCCCATGAAAATTCCTCCTGGCTGTCTGCAGTCTGTATTTTCAAAATCATCGAGCACAAGGCCTTGGACAGCACCTGCCCAGATAATCGCAAGGACGATTGGCGGCAGCCAGACAAAACATCTCCTGCCAAGTGCCCTTGTTGTTCTCTTATTATCATCAACACTTGCTTCAACAGTGCACACATATTGATCCATGAACTGAATAAAGATACACACACTGCTCTCTTGTGTCCTGTGAATCTTGTCTTGCGAATGTGCATCGAGAGCTTTTTTTTTTCCTTGTAATCATAATATTGATTGATTATGCAACCAGTATTCTGAATCAATGATTTTTTTGCTCCTTCCTATTGTTCCTTGTATTATTCTTATTCTTATGCTACCTGTACCCTCTATCCTGTTGGCAGGCGCGTCCCCGATGCAGCCGTGTCACTGGAAATGCAGGTTCATTTTCTGTGTCAAGTCAAATTCTCTCGTATGTTATCAGTGATCTGTTAATGTACTTGGCAATAAATCTTTTTCTGATTTCTGATTCTGATTCTAGAAGCCTGTCTTAAGGAAATCAAAGCTTGGATGACTTGTAATTTCCTCCTATTAAATTCAGATAAGACTGAAGTCATTCTTGTTGGTCCAAAAAACCTTAGAAATTCCTTTCCAAACCAAACTTTTAGTTTGGATGCAGTTACTCTTTCTCGTAATAGCTCTGTGAGGAACCTTGGAGTTATTTTTGATCAAGATTTGTTTTCAATTCACATATTAAATTCGTTTCTAAGACTGCCTTCTATCATTTGTGTAATATTGCCAAGATTAGGAGCATCTCATCTCAGAGTGATGCTGAGAAACTAATCTACACTTTTGTTCGCTCTAGATTAGATTATTGTAACTCTATTATCAGGTTGTCCTAAAACATCTTTAAAAAGTCTTTAGTTGATCCAAAATGCTGCAGCAAGAGTTTTAACAGGTACTAGAAAGAGAGATCACATCTCTCCATTTCTGGCCTTCCTTCATTGGCTTCCCATAGAGTTTAGAATTAAGTTTAAAATCCTTTTTCTCACTTTTAAAGCTCTAAACAATCAGGCCCCTTTTTATTTTAAAGATCTGATACTACCCTATCATCCTAACAGAGTACTACGCTCCCAAAATGCAGGATTACTTGTAATACCTAGAATCTCCAAAAGTACAATGGGAGGCAGAGCCTTCAATCATCAAGCTCCTCTCCTGTAGAACCAGCTGCCAATCTGGATTCTGGAGTCAGACTTGGTCTCTGTTTTTAAGAATAGGGTTAAAACCTTCCTTTTTGATATAGCCTACAATTAGGGAGGGATCATGTGTCTCTAAACCTTCCCTTAGTTTTGCTGCTAATAGGTTTAGACAGCCGGGGGACCTCACTGGACTTCACTCCTTTCTTCACTCTCAATGAAATATTTTTGCTGGTCATTAACATCTGTTTGTTCTCTCCCATAGATTGAGTCCCCATCGTGCTGTTTGCTCTCTACATGTCTGTTCTTTTCATCTTCTCTATCCCCTCATCCCCCAGCCAGACTGCCCCTCCCTGAGCCTGGTTCTGCTTGAGGTTTCTTCCTGTTAAAAGGGAGTTTTTCCTCTCCACCGTTGCCAAGCGTTTGCTCACAGGGGATCGCCTGATTGCTGGGGTCTTTCTGCAATTGTGGGGGTTTCCCCTACAGTTGAAAGTGCTATGAGATGACTGTTGTTGTGAAATGGTGCTATATACAGTAAATAAAGTTGAATTGAATCTCAAGAATGATCAGTGGAAACAGGATGCACCTGAGCTCAATTTTGAGCTTCTTGGCAAAGGCTGTGAATACTTATGTACATGTGATTTTAGTTTTTTTATTTTAACAAATTTGCAAAAATCTCCAAAAAAAAATTCACATTGTCAGTATGGGTATTGTGTGTAGAATTTTGAGGGAAAAAATGAATGCAGTCCCTTTTGGAACAAGGCTGTAACATAACAAAATGTGGAAAAAGTAGAGCGTTGTGAATACTTTCCAGATGCACTGTATATGAACTTGAGAATTCAGCCACACCAGAGACCTCCTGTAAACCTCTTACATGTTTGGACACATGAAAAGGCATTACACTGGAAAAAAAAATTGATCTTAAGATTTTGGGAACTGATTCCTCAAATAAAATACATTAGATATCAATTGATCAATATTTTTTGTGTACATATCGCAAATAGGTTCATTTTGTCTTCTTTTTTTTCCCACAATATTTTTTATTGAACCTTTTTTACAGACACAACACAAACAATCAAACACTAACACTAAAGTAATTTAAAAAAAATAAAAAAATAAAAAATAAAAATTGTACTAAAAAACACCAACAACCACTAACAAAGACAGGTCTTCAACAATGCTCCTCTGTTTAGTCTAGGCCAGGGGTGTCAAATTCATTCCATGGAGGGCCAAGACCCTGCAGGTTTTACTTCCGCCCAGTCTCTTCAGCAGGTGTTTTCACTGATCAGCAATCAGTGAAAACGGCGAGCAGCATTAACTCAAAGGATGCTCCAAAAAGTTAAAGATTTTCCTCACTTACCAATCCATGCAGATATCTACACCCCACCCACTGCCCGACTTTCATCCAGACGGCCGATTTGGAAAAACCCTCCCCCAGCTGACTTTACCATCCAGACAGCTTGGCAAGAGGAATGGGAGACCAAGGAGGTCCCAAACAAACAGCTGGTGATAAACCCCAACCAACAGGTTCCGGGCACCAACCTCCCAAGGAGACAGTGGTCTACACTCAATCGCTTCAGGACTGGACATGGCCCCTGCTTGGCCAGCCTTCACAGATGGGGCAGTAGCCCTAGCCCACTGTGCGCATGTGGAGAGGAGCAAACTATGGAACACATCATAGAGGCTTGCCCGCTCCAAAGACTGGAAGGAGGATTACACACCCTCCATACAGCAAACCAGGAGGCAACTGCTTGGCTTAAGGACTTTGCATTCGCTAAATAAATAAATAAAGCAATCAGTGGGAAGAAATTCAGAAAAATCACCCGTTGAAGACACTGGGTGGAGGTAAAACCTGCAGGGTCTTGGCCCTCCATGGAATGAGTTTGACACCTATGGTCTAGGCAATCCATTACATAAGTATACATATTATACATTCACCAGTTTGGAATTTACAAGGTCGACACACATCATTCACCTTCTTCTTCAAAAGTTATGTTTAAATTCTTTACATAATCAATGAAAGGTCTCCATATATTCTCAAACACAATTTCCTTTGATTTCAGTATGTATGTTATTGTTTCTAGTGGAAGGTTTGTTAACATCTGTCTTAACCACTGAGTCACATCTGGTCTATGAGTCTTTTTCCACAGTAGTGCAATACATTTTTTGGCGTTAAGCAAACTGAGGTCTATGAATGCTCTTTCACTCTTATTAAAGCTATGCTTTTCTGGATACAGACCCAACAAAAACAATTTAGGATTCAATATGAGTTGTTTTGAAATTATTTTTTCAATTGTTACCCTTACCTCTTCCCAAAACATTCTTTTTTCCACAATATTTTTATTGAACCTTTTTTTAACAAACATGACACCAACAATCAAACCCTAACACTAAAGTAAATTAAAAATAAATGTTCTAAAAACACCAACAACCATTAACAAAACAAGTCAAACAATGCTCCTCTGTTTAGCCTAGGTAATCCATTGCATAAGTATACATATTATACATTCACCAATTTGGAATTTACAAGGTCCACACATATCATTCACCTTCTTCTTCAGAAGTTATGTTTAGTTTCTTTACATAATCAATGAAAGGTCTCCATATATTCTCAAACACATTTTCCTTTGGTTTCAATATGTATGTTATTGTTTCTAGTGGAAGGTTTGTTAACATCTGTCTTAACCACTGAGTCACATCTGGTGTATGAGTCTTTTTCCACAGTAGTGCAATACATTTTTTGGCGTTAAGCAAACTGAGGTCAATGAATGTTCTTTCACTCTTATTAAAGTTATGCTTTTCTGGATACAGACCCAACAAAAACAATTTAGGATTCAATATGAGTTGTTTTGAAATTATTTTTTCAATTGTTACCCTCACCTCTTCCCAAAACATTCTAATTTTTCTACATTCCCATAAACAATGAAATAGAGTTCCTTTACTTTCCATACATTTTGTGCATATATCTAGTATGATTTTGTTATATGGGTGGGTTTTTTTTTGGGGGGGGGGGGGTCCAGTGCACTATATCAGGGGTATCCGACTTTCAAGCGCTCTCTGTTTTTCTGTAATTTGCAGATGTCGGTTTCATTTTTATAATATGCAAGGGAACATAAGAGTTTCAGACTTGCATTGCAATTTTTAAAAAAAATCATTGATTTTGCCGTTAGAATTGAAACTATTGGTCGTGTCCCCTCATTTTTCCCAGTTTTTGTGTGACATGAAAATCGCATCAATTTCAAAGTACTGTAAAGTGATCTCTGAGTAACTCTTTCTACTCATTTATGCAAGAGATAACAGAGTTGTAATGCAAATTCAAAATAAAACATTCCCCAATGTGATCGGATCTATGGTTTTTGTACGGCGACCCCTGCAAATTTACTCGTACGACGTAAATTTCCGTGTCCCCGAATTTACGCAGCAACATGCAAGTTATTTGGTAAAGTAACAAGAAAAAAGGAAGTGCTGATGCTTTTCACTTTGCACCTTTCAAATTCCAAACCATACATGTAAAAAGGAGATCAGTCTTTGTGAAGCTCAGATGTAGAATATTTCAATAAAATCTCTAACATTTATGACACATCGAATATGGTGTCCTTTAAAAAATTTACGTCTTCGGTCTTGGTCGGCCGCGCGCAGCCCCGTCTGGCGAGGTGACCGCTCTGGGGAAGCACTTTTATTTTCTCTACCCCGGATGTGCTCAACCCATGTGGAGAGGATTAACCGTGGTCACTTTATATTGAAGTTATTGAAGGTCCAAACTTCCGTTTCCCGCATTTACACCTTTTGTGATTTTACGTCTTATCCAACAAACAGGGAGAATTTGAAGGTATGTATACACGTTATCACATCTTAATATGTCATGAAAATGTAGCTGTTGATGAGTTTTGATGCGTGAAAAATACTGGAAGTGTTGAAGTTGTTTCGTGTAAAACGTGTGCCATTGCAAAGTGCATTGGCACACGGGGAAACAAAAGCCCGAGTGTCCCGTTTACGTCTCCATTTACAAGTAGTTGAAGTGAGCGCTCATCCTCAAGAGTTCCTGAACGCGAATGCCGTTACGAAAATAGTTAATAGTTTCATAAACCTGACACAATTGGATAGTGATTAGTCAATTTCATGTGCAGATTTGATCAATTTTAAATTTTGCCACCAATGTCACACATTGGACCCCTAATAAATAAAAACACCCATATCTATTTAACTCCACCGGTGTAACATACATCCGCATTAACCATTTAAAATGTATCAATTTAAGACGTACATTTATTGATTTGGTTTGAGCTTCTGTGCAAGCCAATTCCCATTGTTCCTCTGAAATTTCAATTTGCAGGTCTTGTTTCCAATAATTCATTCTTTTCTGTGAGTTTTCACTTGAGGATAATATCAGTGAGTTATAGAACTCTGAAATAATACCCTTTCTCTTACTATTTTTCGTCAAAATTTTTTCCAAGTATGAATAGGTAGGTCGGGTGAGAGCATTATTTTGATTTGATCGAATAAAATTCCTAAGCTGAAGATATTTAAAAAAAATGTGTTCTATTAAGATTAAATTTGACCCTCAGAAGCCTTGTCTTCCCATTATAAAGCCATTCTGATCTCGGTTAATTATATTTGGTAATATTTCTTGTAGTCGTCTTGCTAAAATTTTACAGATTATCTTAAGGTCAGCATTTAATAGGCTTATTGGTCTCATGTTTTCACATTTATTAGAAGGTTTACCTGGTTTTGGCAACAGTATAATTAAGGCATTATTTATATATGGCGGTAATTTACTATTTTGAAATGCTTCTAAAACCATTTCCAAAAATGGTTTTATTAATTTATTCTTAAATTTTTTTATAGAGGTCAACTGGAAGACCGTCAGGTCCCTCACTTTTTCCTGATTTCATATTATCAATGGCTAGCCCAACTTCTTCTTGACTAATTTTTGACTCCAGTATCTCCCTATTTTCATTTGGAATACACGGTATAGATAATCCGTCCAAAAACCCATTTAGTTTTGTTAAGTCAGTTTCATTTTTTGTATCATATAGTTTTTCATAATAATCTCTAAAGGCACTGTTAATTTCTAAAGGATCTACGACTGGCTGTCCGTTACTTATAATACTGGTAATTGGTGTTTTAAATTCTAATTGTTTAATCTGCCATGCCAATAATTTTCCTGATTTTTCACCTTGTTCATAAAAGGTTTGCTTCAATCTTAGAAGACTCGAGGCAGCTCTATTCACTGATTTTTTTGTCATATTCAGCTCTCAGAATCAGTAATTCATTCTCTAATTTGGGATTACTTCCTGCATACACTCCTGCATACACTTTTTCTTGAAGAATTTTATTTTATGTTCCAATTGGACTCTCTCCTCTCGAGTCTTCTTAGATTTTGAACCTGTGTAACAAGTAATATGCCCCCTAATAAAAGCTTTGAAAGCTTCCCACTTTATACATGCTGATGTTTGTGTAGTGTTGATATCAAAGAACTCATCTATCTGTTTTTCTATGTACTTAACAAATTCCTCATCTTGAAGCCATTTATGCTGAAATTGCCACCTACCAGGAACCTTTGTCAATTTCTTATCTACATATATTAGACAGCAGGGTGCGTGATCAGAGATCATAATGTTATCATAGAAACAATTTTGAATCTTGGACCTTAATTCTGTGGAGATCAAAAAATAGTCAATACGTGAAAATGTCTTGTAGGTGTTAGAATAACAAGAATAGGCTTTAACTTGTGGTTTCATTTCTCTCCATATATCTAGCAATCTCAGTTCTTTCATAAAATGATTAATGGTCATCCTACATCCATTGTGCGTACAGTCCTGTCCTGTTGACCTATCTATACTGGGATTCAATGTACAATTAAAATCCCCTGCTATTATATATAGCCCTGTGAGTGATGCTAAAGTAAGAAATAAATTAACGAAGAAGTTTTGATCATCTATATTGGGACCATATAAGTTCACCAGATTTATATTTTCTAATAACAAAGATCCTTGGATGATTAGATATCTTCCCAATTTATCTCCAATTACATTTTTCACTTGAAATGGGACTGATTTATGTATGAGAGTCATGACTCCCCTGGCTCGAGATGAAAATGATGAGGTGAATACACTTCCCTGCCATCTACTCCTTATTCTTTTTACATCCTCCTCTATTAGATGAGTTTCTTGTAAAAACACAATTTTTGAACCTATGTCTTTTATTTTATTCAAAACTTGTTTAAGTTTTTTTTAGATTTTGTAGACCTCTGCAATTCCATGATGTTAAATTAAGCTTAACGCTTTGGTCTATGATCAATAAAGAGTTTGAGATTACCTTGCAATATAAACATGCTCATACAGAGAAGCAAAAACATGGATGGTTGAACATTCATCCCACAAACTACACACAAACAAATTCCCCCTTCCCACATTCGTGGTAATCCCCCCAAAATCAAAAAAAAAAAATCTGTCTCCCGTTACAGCCTGAATCTGCTCCTCCCCCGTGAGGATCAGTCAAACCACTCACTCTTTCCTCCTCTCAATCACCCTGACTCTGCTACTTTTAATGACATGACAATAACTCTCTTCTGTAGTTTTTCCAATTTAACTCCAAATTTTTATAGCAGCTTTGTACATCATAGCTTTTTTTTTAAAAATATATAATACAATCTATATTTTGTAGACATGCTATATGTTTCAAATCAGTCAGATACTTGAACACTTGCTTAAATATTCTACCTTTTATATCTTGTTCTTGCTTCATGCTTGGCTCTCGCCAGTCTCTCCTTGGATCTGCTTAATGAGTTCCTGCGCCTCCTGAGGGGTCTTAAAGACTTGGGTTCTCCCTTTATACGTGACCAGCAGTCTTGCAGGATAAATCACTCCATGACGAATCCCAAGGCTGCGCTGCTCTTTACGGGCGGGGTCAAACCGTTTCCTTAATTGTTGGATTCCTGCGGCCAAATCTGGGTAGAACCGCACCTGTTGATCCTGGTATTTAATTTCTCCTTTAGTACGCGCTGCGTTGGAGACTGTCATCTTGTCCCTGTAGTTGAGGAACTTCATAATCAGCGTCCTCGGTGTTGTCTTCTTATCTCTCGGTGGGCCTATTTGGTGTGCGCTCTCCAAGACGACTGATGACTGTAGATCTGCGTTATTCAGCACTTCTGGAATCCACTTTTCCAAAAAGGAACACGCATCCTGTTCCTCTGCCCCCTCCGGAAGGCCCACAAGCCTTAAATTATTCCGTCTCGACCGGGATTCTAAGTCCAAGACGTTATCTTCCAGACGTTTATTTTTTAATTCCAATGTTTGGACCTTTAATTGCAGGCTGTTGATGTCATCTTCAGCGTTGGAGATCCGGAACTCTGCCTGCGATATTCGCTCCATACAGTCGCTTATTTCTTTTCTTATAGCTTCTAACGCAGCTATAATCCCATCAAACTTAGACGAAAAGTCTGTTCTCATAGCGCTGATGGCAGCAAGGACCGCATTCGTTCCTTCGGCAGTCACCGCACCACCGCTAGCTCCCTCCTCAGCCATGGTCACAGGCGATTTATCTGCTGCGTCACGAGCGTGGAAATCTGTTAACTTGGCTTGTCTCGACGAATCAGTTTTTCCTCCGCCTGATGTCACAGCCTTAGTTTTTACCATATCCGCCCCAAACGCTAGAATAGATTTTTGTTCCAATTGGGAGAGTTTTAGCCTATTTTTTTTATCATTAAGAGCAGAGCAGAGTGGAGCACACCCTCCTACGCGGCCGCCATAACCGGAAGTTCCCAAAACATTCTAATTTTTCTACATTCCCATAAACAATGAAATAGGGTTCCTTTACTTTCCATACATTTTGTGCACATATCTGGTATGTTTTTGTTATATCTATTTAACTCCACCGGTGTAACATACATCCGCATTAACCATTTAAAATGTATCAATTTAAGACATACATTTATTGATTTGGTTTGAGCTTCTGTACAAGCCAATTCCCGTTGTTCCTCTGAAATTTCAGTTTGCAGGTCTTCTTTACAATAATTCAATCTTTTCTGAGTTTTCACTTGAGAATAGTGTCAATGAGTTATAAAACTCGGAAAAAATTTTGACGAAAGATAGTAAGAGAAAGGGTATTATTTCAAAGGATGAATAAGTAGGTCGGATGAGAGCATTATTTTGATTTGATTGAATAAAGTTCCTAAGCTGAAGATATTTAAAAAAATGTGTTCTATTAAGATTAAATTTGATCCTCAGTTCTTCAAAAGACATTGTTATCTGAACATGACAGATATAAGTCTTGAATCTTTTGAATCCCTTTTAAATTCCATACTTTAAATACAGCATCCGCTCTCCCTGGTTTAAAATATTGATTACCCCATATTGGGCTAAATTGTGACAGTAAGTGTGGTTCTTTTAAATATTTTGTGGTTTCACACCATATTTTGATCATATGCTTTACAAATGGATTTTTAGCTTGTTTCTGTAATTTTTTTGCCGAGTCTGAGTATATGAATATAGGAAGAGGTAAAGGTAAATTGTATGATTCCATTTCAGTCCAGTGAGGGAGATCATTTGATGAAAAATAATATGTCATAGACCTCAGTTGTGCTGACCAGTAATACAACATATAGTTTGGACATTTCAGACCTCCATGATCAAATGGTAAATATAGTAAGGACAGACGTAATCTAGCCTTCCTATTGTTCCATAAAAATTCCACTAACTTTTTTTTAATTCTTGAGAATAGATCTGAAGGTGGTGGTAAAGGAATGTATTGAAATAAATAAAGTATTTTGGGTAAAATATTACTTTTAAGTATATTGATTCTCCCGATCATCGACATTGGTAGTGACATCCATCTCTGAAGTAACTCATTAATGTCATTAAGGCTTCATAGTTGGTACTGGCGACTAATTCTAGCTTAGGCACAATTTGGATTCCTAAATATTTAAACTGATTTACAACATTGAATTGATTTACCTCAGGAGCTGGGTGATTTCTCTGGGTCTCATTTAGCATTGATATTGAAGATTTAGTTTTATTTATTTTATATCCTGATATTTCCCCAAAATTCTTTATTAAATTCCACAAGGTCGGAATTGATTTTTTAAGATTCGACATAAACAAAATTATGTCATCGGCATACAGGGAGATTTTATGTTCTGTTGGTCCTACTTTAATTCCATATATTTGTGGATGTAAACGTACTGCCATCGCTAAAGGTTCAATTGCCATAGTAAACAATAAGGGTGAAAGTGGACAGCCTTGTCGACATCCTCTATTGATATTTATTGATTTTGAAATATTGCTATTTGTTAGGATTTCTGCTGTAGCATTATTGTATATTATCTGAACCCATTTTGTGAAATTATTTCCAATTCCAAACCTTTGTAAAGCTTCAAAAAGAAAGGGCCATTCGACCCTATCAAAGGCCTTTTCGGCGTCCAATGATAGGAGAGCTGTATCCAGTGCTGCTTTATTAGAATAGATAATATTAAATAGTCTTCTTACATTATGGAAGCCTTGTCTTCCCTTTATAAAGCCATTCTGATCTCGGTTAATAATATTTGGTAATATTTCTTGTAGTCGTCTTGCTAAAATTTTACAGATTATCTTAAGGTTAGCATTTAATAGGCTTATTGATCTCATATTTTCACATTTATTAGAGGGTTTACCTGGTTTTGGCAACAGTATAATTAAGGCATTATTCATGTATGGTGGTAAATTACTATTTTGAAATGCTTCTAAAACCATTTCCAAAAATGGTTTTATTAATTTATTCTTAAATTTTTTACAGAGGTCAACTGGAAAACCATCTGGTCCTGCACTTTTTCCTGATTTCATATTATCAATGGCTAGCCCAACTTCTTCTTGACTAATTTTAGACTCCAGTATCTCCCTGTTTTCATTTGGAATACGCGGTATAGATAATCCGTCCAAAAACCCATTTAGTTTTGTTAAGTCAGTTTCATTTTTTGTATTACATAATTTTTCATAATAATCTCTAAAGGCACTATTAATTTCTAAAGGATCTACGACTGGCTGTCCGTTACTTATAATACTGGTAATTGGTGTTTTAAATTCTAATTGTTTAATCTGCCATGCCAATAATTTTCCTGATTTTTCACCTTGTTCATAAAAAGATTGCTTCAATCTTAGAAGACTCGAGGCAGCTCTGTTCACTGATTTTTTGTCATATTCAGCTCTCAGAATCAGTAATTCGTTCTCTAACTTTGGGTCACTTCCTGCATACACTTTTTCTTGAAGAATTTTTATTTTATGTTCCAATTGGACTCTCTCCTCTCGAGTCTTCTTAGATTTTGAACCTGTATAACTAATAATATGCCCCCTAATAAAAGCTTTGAAAGCCTCCCACTTTATACATGCTGATGTTTGTGTGGTATTGATATCAAAGAACTCATCTATCTGTTTTTCTATGTACTTAACAAATTCCTCATCCTGAAGCCATTTATGCTGAAATTGCCACCTACCTGGTTCCTTTGTCAATTTCTTATCTTCATATATTAGACAGCAGGGTGCATGATCAGAGATCACAATATTATCATAGAAGCAGTTTTGAATCTTGGACCTTAATTCTGTGGAGATCAAAAAATAGTCAATACGTGAGAATGTCTTGTAGATATTAGAATAACAAGAATAGGCTTTAACTTGTGGTTTCATTTCTCTCCATAATATCTAGCAATCTCAATTCTTTCATAAAATGATTAATGGTCATCCTGCATCCATTGTGCGTACAGTCTAGTCCTGTTGATCTATCTATACCAGAATTCAATGTACAATTAAAATCCCCTGCTATTATATGTTGCCCTGTAAGTGAAGATAAAATAAGGAATAAATTAGTAAAGAAATTTTGATCATCTATATTGGGACCGTATAAGTTCACCAAATTTATATTTTCTAATAACAAAGATCCTTGAATGATTAGATATCTTCCAAATTTGTCTCCAATTACATTTTTCTCTTGAAATGGGACTGATTTATGTATGAGAGTCATAACTCCCGATGAGGTGAATACACTTCCTTGCCATCTTCTCCTAATTCTTTTTACATCCTCCTCTATTAGATGAGTTTCTTGTAAAAACACAATTTTTGAACCCATGTCTTTTATTTTATTCATAACTTGTTTAAGTTTTTTTAAATTTTGTAGACCTCTGCAATTCCATGAGGTTAAATTGAGATTAACGCTTTGGTCTATGATCAATAAGGAGTTTGAGATTACCTCGCAATGTAAACATGCTCACACAGAGAAGCAAAAGCATGAGTGGTTGAACATTCATCCTAAAAACTACACACAAATTCCCCCTTCCCACATTCGTGGTAATCCCCCCAAAATCAAAAAAAAAATTCCGTCTCCCGCTATAGCCAGTGACTGCTCCACACCCGCGAGGATCAGTCAAACCACTCTTTCTTTCTCCTCTCAATCACCCTAACTTTACTGCTTTTAATGACGTAACATTAACTCTCTTCTGTAGTTTCCCAACTTAACTCCTAAATTTTATAGCAACTTTGTACATCATAGGGTTTTTTTTTTTAAATATATATTACAATCTATATTTTGTAAACTTGCTATATGCTTCAGATCAGTCAGATGCCTGTGCAAATGCTTAAATATTCTACCTTATATTTTGTTCATGCTTAGCTCCTACCAGTCTCTTCTTGGATCTTCTTGATGAACTCCTGCGCCTCCTCAGGGGTCTTGAAGATGTGGGTTCTGCCCTTATACGTGACCAGCAGTCTTGCAGGATAAATCACTCCATGACGAATCCCAAGGTTGCGCAGCTCTTTACGGGCAGGGTCGAACCGTTTCCTTAATTGTTGGATTCCTGTGGCCAAATCTGGGTAGAATCGCACCTGTTGATCCTGGTATTTAATTTCTCCTTTGGCTCGGGCCGCGTTGGAGATCGTCATCCTGTCTCTGTAGCTGAGGAACTTCATAATCAACGTCCTCGGTGATGCCTTGTTATCTTTCGGTGGGCCAATTCGGTGGGCGCTTTCTAAAACGACTGATGACTGCAGCTCCGCGTTGTTCAGCACTTCTGGGATCCACTTTTCCAAAAAGGAACATGGATCCAGACCCTCTGTTCTCTCCGGGAGACCCACCAGCCTCAGGTTGTTCCGTCTCGACCGGGATTCTAAATCCAGAACATTATCTTCCAGACGTTTATTTTTTAATTCCAATGTTCGCACCTTTAATTGTAGGCCGGAGACGTCATCCTCAGCACTGGAAATTCGGAGCTCCACCTGCGTAACTCGTTCCATACAGTCGCTTAACTCCTTTTTCATTCCTTCTATCACTGCAATAATCCCGTCAAGTTTAGAGGAAAAGTCTGCTCTCATTGAACTAATGGCAGCGAGCACCGCACCTGTGCCGTCGCCAGTAGTCACCGCTCCTCCGCTAGCTTCCTCCGCCATATTTGGGGATTTTTCTGCTTCGTCACGGACGTGAAAGTCCGTTAACTTGGACTGTTTCGGCGATTCAGTTTTTCCTCCACCTGATTTCCCAGCCTTAGGCTTTACCGGCATGTCCTCGCCCAGACGTTGGGATAGGTTTTGTTCCAATTGAGAGAGTTATTTGCCGATTTTTTTTTTTTTTTAGGAGCAGAGTAGAGTGAAGCACGTCCTTCTACGCAGCGGCCATAACCGGAAGTCCTCATTTTGTCTTCTTTTTTTTTCCACAATATTTTTTATTGAACCTTTTTTACAAACATAACACAAACAATCAAACACTAACACTAAAGTAATTTAAATAAATAAATAAAAATATAATAAAAAAAATAAAAATAAAAATTGTACTAAAAACACCAACAACCACTAACAAAGGCAAGTCTTCAACAATGCTCCTCTGTTTAGTCTAGGCAGTCCATTACATAAGTATACATATTATACATTCACCAGTTTGGAATTTACAAGGTCCACACACATCATTCACCTTCTTCCTCAATAGTTATGTTTAAATTCTTTACATAATCAATGAAAGGTCTCCATATATTCTCAAACACAATTTCCTTTGATTTCAGTATGTATGTTATTCTTTCTAGTGGAAGGTTTGTCAACATCTGTCTTAACCACTGAGTCACATCTGGTCTATGAGTCTTTTTCCACAGTAGTGCAATACATTTTTTGGCATTAAGCAAACTGAGGTCTATGAATGTTCTTTCACTCTTATTAAAGTTATGCTTTTCTGGATACAGACCCAACAAAAACGATTTAGAATTCAATAGGATTTGTTTTGAAATTATTTTTTCAATTGTTACCCTCACCTCTTCCCAAAACATTCTAATTTTTCTACATTCCCATAAACAATGAAATAGGGTTCCTTTACTTTCCATACATTTTGTGCACGTATCTGGTATGTTTTTGTTATATCCATTTAACTCCACCGGTGTAACATACATCCGCATTAACCATTTAAAATGTATCAATTTAAGACGTACATTTATTGATTTGGTTTGAGCTTCTGTACAAGCCAATTCCCATTGTTCCTCTGAGATTTCAGTTTGCAGGTCTTCTTTCCAATAATTCAGTCTTTTCTGTGAGTTTTCACTTGAGAATAGTGTCAATGAGTTATAAAACTCTGAAATAATACCCTTTCTCTTACTATCTTTCGTCAAAATTTTTTCCAAGGATGAATAAGTAGGTCGGATGAGAGCATCATTTTGATTTGATCGAATAAAGTTCCTAAGCTGAAGATATTTAAAAAAATGTGTTCTATTAAGATTATATTTGATCCTCAGTTCTTCAAAAGACATTGTTATCTGAACATGACAGATATATATCTTTAATCTTTTGAATCCCTTTTAAATTCCATACTTTAAATACAGCATCCGCTCTCCCTGGTTTAAAATATTGATTACCCCATATTGGGCTGAATTGTGACAGCAAGTGTGGTTCTTTTAAATATTTTTCATTTTGTCTCCTTAATGATAA
Source organism: Pholidichthys leucotaenia (assembly GCA_020510985.1). NCBI lineage: Eukaryota > Metazoa > Chordata > Actinopteri > Cichliformes > Pholidichthyidae > Pholidichthys > Pholidichthys leucotaenia. The sequence continues at coordinate 283,450,686 of CM035848.1, read as the reverse complement.
AACTGATATTGTCCTTCTATTAAGACAAAGAAAAAGGATTTCTCATACCTCTGACATGTTTCGACTGTCATCTGCAGTCAGAAAGCGTCATCTGACGTCCGTGACTTGTCACATCAGCTGTTTTGTCCTTTCCGTAGGCGTGACCGTCCTGACAGATTTGACAGATCTGTCAGGTTGGTCACGCCCCCCGCTGTGCGATGGTCTCTTTAGGAGAGAGTCCCAAGTGTGTGAGAGCATGAAGGCTCTGTCATCTCGGTTCATGGTGTTGTGGGCTCGCTTCCTGATTTCATTTGTTTCTTTGATCCAACGTTTGAAGTTGTTGTCCTCTGATCCAGTTATTTTTGTGTTGTTCCAGTCCATGATGTGGTTGTTTATCTTGCAGTAGTCGAATATTGCTGATTTGAGGTTTTCTTGTTCTGCCTTTTCTTTTTGCGTTCTTGAGTCGCCCTGCTGTTTCTTTTTCACATTCTTTTTGGTGTTTCCTTTTCCATGTTGTGAACATCCTCCCCATTTCTTCTATATATGTTTTTCACATGATTTGCATGGTATTTCATAAATTACTTTTTTTTTTTTTCTTGGGGTGAACCAAAGGCTGCTGTAGTTTTGTGTGGGGTTGTATTGCCATGTTTATTCCATGTTTTTTCATGATTCTTTGTATGGGTTTGGTTATTCCCCGGATGTATGGTAGGGTTACTATGTTTTTGTTGTTTTCTGTTTTTGGTGTGTTTTTTCCTTTTTGTTTTTGTTCTCAGTCTTTGTTTTGGACTTGATGTTTTCCTTTGTTTATTGCCCATGTTGGGTGTTGGCAGTCCATGAGTGTGTTCCCCCCACATCATGCAGACCCTCGTTCTGGAGAAGCTACGTGGATAACATCCAGGAAAAAATAAAACATGGACACACACAAGAACTTACAGACCACCTGAATACCATAGACAGCACTGGGAATGTCAGGTTCACACATGAAGAAGAAACAAACTGGACCATAAACTTTCTAGACATAAAAATTCACCATAAGGACGACAGCAGCATCAAAATCACAGTATACAGGAAACCAACACACACAGACCAATACCTACTCTGGACATCCAAACATCCCACAGCACACAAACTGTCAGTTGTGAGGACGTTATATGAACAGACCACCATCATCACAGACGAGGAGGACAAACAGAAGGAAGAATGGCACATACGACACGCACTCATGGACTGTCAATACCCAACATGGTCAATAACCAAAGGAAAACATCAAGTCCAAACCAAAGACTGAGAACAAAAACAAAAAGGAAAAAACACACACCAAAAACAAAAAACAATAAAAATAAAGTGACTCTACCATACATCTGGAGAATAACTGAACCCATACAAAGAATCATGAAAAAACACGGAATAAACACAACAATAAAATCCTACACAAAACTACAGTAGCTTTTGGTTCACCCCAAGGACAAAATACAAACAAAAAATGCAACATAATTTATGAAATACCATGCAAATCATGTGGAAAAACATGCAGTACATAGGAGAAACAGGGAGGATGTTCGCAACACGGAAAAGGGAACACCAAAAAGAATGTGAAAAAGAAACAACAGGGCGACTTACAAGAACGCAAAAAGAAAAGGCAGAACAGGAAAACCTGAAATCAGCAATATCAGACCACTGCAGGATAAACAACCACATCATGGACTGGAACAACACAAAAATAATTGGATCAGAGGACAACAAACACCAACGCTGGATCAAAGAACCAATTGAAATCAGGAAACAAGCTCACAACACCATGAACCGAGATGATGAAGCCTTCATGCTCTCACACACCTGAGACTTTCTCCTCCAGAGACCATCGCACAGCGGGGGGTGTGACCGACCTGGCAGATCTGTCAAATCTGTCAGGTTGGTCACGCCTACGGAAAAGATAAAACAGCTGATGTGAGATGTCACAGAAGTCAGACGTTTTCTGAAGAAGACTACAGACAGTCGAAACATTTCAAAGGTATGGGACATCCCTTTGCCTTGTCTTAATAGAAGAACAATATCAGTTTGTTTTTTTGTTTTTTTGTGAAAATTTTCAAAAGTTATATCACCATTTGCAAAACGTTGCGTCATTATGAAAGCTTTCATTTTTAGACATGTTTTGATTCCAGAGTCATTTCCTAACCACAATTCTTCCATTGTAAAAATAACCTTCTAAAATGGGCATATTTGTCACTTGTGAATGTAGCTTAAATGACTGTTTATATCATTGAAACACCATGTTTTCCCATCGTATAGGTTCTGTGCATCGATGAAGCTACAGCCAGTGTTGATCATAAAACAGACAAGCTGCTGCAGCAGACCATCAGAGAGAAGTTTAAGGATAAGACTGTTCTCACTATTGCTCACAGGTGACCTTTTCTCATTCAGATGACTTTGGCCATCAGGAGTTCAGGGTTTTAATTAATTTCAAAGTCAAACTCCTTATGCTCATTATATTTTGCGGACATCTGGAAAATTATCCCTTTTATCCTCACTGGTATGTTTGCTCCCCCAGGATTAACACCATCATGGACTGTGACCGGGTGCTGGTGATGCATGCTGGGAAGGTGGTGGAGTTTGACACTCCTGTTGCTCTCTGCCAAATGGACAACTCCATCTTCCACAGACTGGTTGGTGATGGGGGACCGTAAGATGACAGAAAGACACTAGGGGAAGGATTTTTTCACCCAAATTTAAAAAAATTGATTTTATGGGCCTTTGACAACCTGTAAGCCTGATTTTTAGAGTAGAAGTTTAAAACATACTTGAAGCAGGGATGCATGAAGGACATGGTCATGGGTTTGGGATGAGAGGTGAATATTTTATGTCTTTTGATGTGTAGACATGGTTGACATTCTTTCATCTAGAGTTTACAGAAGCTCTTACACACTGCTGGTGTGTACTCAACTTGTACATGCATTATTTGTTATTTTTCTGTCACATATTTTTGTTGATGCAGTGATTTATTGCCTCAGTCAGTCTGACTGAAACCGTACTAAATTGAATTTCTCCAAGCTGGAGTTGCACACTTTGGCACCATTTACACCTGAAAATAAAGAATGTCCTCCAAGTGTTTCCTTCTCCTTACAGAATTATCAGATCAAGGACTATTCAGCTGCTTTCTTATGCCATATTTTTCCCCACAACAATCAGATTTTACAAGAGAACGTGAGCCCGTTATAAGACTGTTGCTCTGAATTATTTTTTTTTTACTTAAATTGTTTATTTTATGCTACCTAGTGTAATTTTGGATTATTATTGCATCTTTTTATGAGGTTATTATTTTAGTCTTTTCTCCTGCACCAAACTGACTGGTAGATGTGAAAGATTTTTTTTTATTGTGGAACATTAAAATAATTAAATGAATCTTGAATTTTGAAGTAGGAATATTGTGTAGATGATATATACTACTGACACTACAGTCTGTGCTGAGGTAATACAGACATTCATAGAAATGTACAGTAAAATGTGTTTTATGTTGGCTGCAGCATAGAAAAAAGACCTTAAAAAAACAGAGGACCCCATCTCAGGATCTGACTTTGGTAAAGGAGCTTACCTTAAATAATAACTTGGCTCTCCCCTTAGTGAATGGGTGGGAGGTGTCTCCTCAAACCCCAGAGGGGGTGGACGTCGTTTTAGAAAAGATTGAATTGGCAGGAGAGCCGCGCCGATACACCCACTTGAGCTCTTATCTGGATCGTACCTTGCTCCCGAGCAGGTTAGCATCACAGCACAAGTTGCCATGGTGATCTGTCCTGATAAGTGAACCAGCTTCATAATACAGAAAACCCAGGGTTAACCCCAGAATTACTTCACTAAGCCTAAATCCTGCTTTGTAGTACAGGCCCCAGGTGGCTACTAGCCAACCTGTTTGACAGTTGTATGGTCTGTGATGTAACAGATCAACCGGATAATGGTCCCATTGTAGCAGGGTCGGACATACTTGAGTCCATAAACTGATTCCTCTCTCAGGCTTTTATGCATTGTGTATGTTATTTCAGGGCTGAAATGTGAAGAAATACAAATATGTTTCTTTCCCTGAAACGCCTGTTGCCTTATCAATAAGGCTTGTTTTCTTTTGTTTTTGTGTCATGAATTGACATTTTGCCTATTAAAAAGATTCATAAGGGTAGTATCTCATGGAGCGTCGAATGTAGACGAACATGACGATTTTTTTAATTTCCCAACTTCTCTGAAGAATCTTCACAAACATCGGGGTTCGCTTCTGTCATTTGCAACAGTTAATGTTTAGCGACCCATTTGCAATATTCACGCAAGTGTTTGCAAGAGTGTTTGTGAAAGCAGCTGGCAAACATTAACAACTGTTAACAAATGTTAGCGACAGCATTTACAATGATTAGCAACTATTTACAACTCTTTTGCTACTGTTTGAGAACATTTGAGACCTTTGCCAACTCCACCAGGCGAATGTTAAGTGAATCTTGGATCCAACCCGATAAAACAGGGTGTGCAAACCCTCCCCAGCATTTATTTTCTCCTGACCACTGTGGAAGACAGACACCTTTAGAAGCTATACAGAACATAGTATATTGAATAACAAAATATATGAACAAAAAAACACGATATAACTCTTCCTGGTTTGACGGGTATTTACTGTGGCACACAGGCCAAAACCTACGGCGCACAGCTGGGGCAAAAGCGTCCCAACTCATCCCTGCTAACATGAACTCCACACTGCAAAGTGCAAAGATAGACCACACACACTTACTGTATATAGACTACGCTGTTTTTTATAACTCGGCATGTAAATATAGAGAGCCCTAGCTTCATCTGGAGACGGCATGTAAGCACTCATCGGGAGAGCTACTCTTTCTTTTGATTCTGTTGAGATTTATTAGATATTATTTTTGGCTTTGCTAACTTTATGTTCATGTTTGGAATTATAAAAAAAAGTCTAGATCCTTTACAATTATTCTACCTGAAAATGATGCAGTCCGGAGGTGACAACAGCCGGCGTCACATGGTTGTGGTGTTGTGACAATAATTGTTTTTTCACAAGAGTAATTTCATTTGTTTAAATGTATACTAGATCAGTTTGTGTTCACAAAATGCCTGTGTAGTAGCGCTTCCTACTTGGAGTGGACATGGACCTATACAGATGTGTCAGCGGACACTGAGCTTTTTCCCAGATGTTTCAAGCTCGGAGTCTGTTCGAAGTTTTTCTCTGTCCATATTTGTTTGTTGCTATCTGGTGAATAAAATTGTGATTCCTCTCCCTCTTCTCTCTCGTTGTCTCCCAGATCAGGACATACACTACTCACAAAAAGTTAGGGATATTTGGCTTTCGGGTGAAAATTATGGAAAATGTAAAAAATTCACACTACAGTGATATATCATGAAAGTAGGACATTTAAGTAGAAGCATGCAATGGTGATTTCCTCATTTTAAACAATTTATTGAAACAAAAGGCAACAACAGTGGTGGGTATACCACAACAAAAAAATGTCAGTGTCTCAATAACTTGTCATGTGCCTTTGGGCATCAATTACAGCTTGACAACGACGTCTCATGCTGTTCACAAGTCGACTTATTGTCTGCTGAGGCATGGCATTCCACTCTTCTTGAAGGGTGGCCCTCAGGTCATTGAGGTTGTGGGGTGCAGGGTTACAAGCCTCTACACGGTGACACTGCTGATCCCATGGGTTTTCAATGGGATTCAGGTCTGGAGAAAGTGCAGGCCCCTCCATTTGAGGTACCCCAGCCTCCAGCAGCCATTCCCTAATGATGTGACCTCGATGAGTTGGAGTATTGTTGGCCATGAAGATGAAATTAGAACTGTGTTGTTCATGCAAGGGCACAATGACTGGATTAATGATGTTGTTCAGGTAGTATTGGCTTGTCACTGTACCATTCACAAGGTGCAGGACAGTTCTACAGTGGTGTGAAAAAGTGTTTGCCCCCTTCCTGATTTCTCATTTTTTTCGTATGTTTGTCACACTTTAAATGTTTTAAGATCATCAAAAAATTTAAATATTAGACAAAGATAACGCAAGTAAACACAAAATGCAGTTTTTAATTGAAGGTGTTTATTATTAAGGGTAAAAAAAAAATAAAAATCCAAACCTACATGGCCCTGTGTGGAAAAAGTGATCGCCCCCTGTGAAAACATAAATAAACTGTGGTTTATCACATCTTTGGAAAGCTGAGTTCAATTTTCTAGCCATTTCTAAAGCTTTGGGACTCCAGCAAACCACAGTGAGAGCCATTATCCACAAATGACGAAAACATGAAACAGTGGTGAACCTTTCCAGGAGTGGCCAGTTGACCAAAATTACCCCAAGAGCGCAGCAGCGACTCATCCAAGAGGTCACAAAAAATCCCACAACAACATCCAAAGAACTGCAGGCCTCACTTGCCTCAGTTAAGGTCAGTGTTCATGACTCCACCATAAGAAAGAGACTGGGCAAAAATGGCCTGCATGGCAGAGTTCCAAGACGAAAACCACTTCTGAGCAAAAAGAACATATAGGCTTGTCTCTGTTTTGCCAGAAAACATCTTGATAATCCCCAAGACTTTTGGGAAAATACTCTGTGGACTGATGAGACAAAAGTTGAACTTTTGGAAGGTGTGTGTCCCATTACATCTGGCATAAAAGTAACACAGCATTTCAGAAAAGGAACATCATACCAACAGTAAAATATGGTGGTGGTAGTGTGATGGTCTGGAGCTGTTTTGCTGCTTCAGGACCTGGAAGACTTGCTGTGGTAAATGGAACCATAAATTCTGCTTTCTACCAAAAAATCCTGAAGGAGAATGTCCGGCCGTCTGTTCATGACCTCAAGCTGAAGTGCACTTGAGTTCTGCAGCAGGACAATGATCCAAAACACACCAGCAAGTCCATCTCTGAATGGCTCAAGAAAATCAAAATGAAGACTTTGGAGTGGCCTAGTCAAAGTCCTGACCTGAATCCGATTGAGATGCTGTGGCATGACCTTAAAAAGGCGGTTCATGCTTGAAAACCCTCCAATGTGGCTGAATTACCACAATTCTACAAAGATGAGTGGGCCAAAATTCCTCCACAGCGCTGTAAAAGACTCATTACCAATTATTGCCAGTTATCGCAAGCGCTTGATTGCAGTTGTTGCCGCTAAGGGTGGCCCAACCAGTTATTAGGTTTAGGGGGCAATCACTTTTTCACACAGGGCCATGTAGGTTTGGATTTTTTTCCCCTTAATAATAAACACCTTCATTTAAAAACTGCATTTTGTGTTTACTTGTGTTATCTTTGTCTAATATTTAAATTTGTTTGATGATCTGAAACATTTAAGTGTGACAAATGTACAAAAAAAATGAGAAATCAGGAAGGGGACAAACACTTTTTCACACCACTGTATATTGACTAGACACACCTACACAGAGTGTAATGCCACCACAACAGTGGCTGATCTATAGCGCTCTCCCTGACGTCTCCAACATCATTGGCGGCCATCATTTCTGCACAATGTGAATCGACCTTCATCAAAGAACAGCACTGAGGCCCACTGGTTCTTTGTCCAGCGTAAATGCTCCCTAACCCATGCAAACGATGACGCCTGTGCCTGATGGTATGGTCAGGTACCCTTGCAGGTTGTCTAACATGCGGATCACGTCGATGTAAACAGTTTTGAATGGTCTGACTGGACACTTGGGTACCTCTCACCTCCGTTAAATGTGCCTGGAGTTGAGTGGCATTCATCATCCAGTTCCGCAGGGCACTGTTCACAATGAAGCAGTCATCAGCATGGGATGTAGCCAAAGGACGTCCACTTCTGTGACTCTTCTGGTCTCTCTGGATCTCTGTTGCAACCTGCTGATGACAGTCTGTGACACTCTGAGCTCACTGGCCACTTCCTTCTGAGAACATCCTTTTTGAATCCTCGCAGTGGCGAGGTACTGTTGATCAATTGTGAGGTGTCTTGGACTCATGATGTCAAATTGTGAACAGCATGGTGAAGAGGACTGTTTAAATACCAATTCTACCTGAACCAGAAAATGTATTGGCCAATTCATGGATCAAACACCTATCGTGAATTTTGCCGTTAAGCACCTTGTTACACAATAGCAAGTTATACAAAAAGTATTGAAACATTGAACAGTTGGGCATGTGCATTCAAAAGGTTGGAGAAGGTCAAATTAAGTTCACCTGGAAAGGTTATAGTGCATTTTAGGTACATCCTGAAATTTCACCCGAAAGCCAAATATACCTAACTTTTTGTGAGTAGTGTACAATGTATTATTAGGAGGAAGACAACAACAACAAAAAACAGACTGCAAAAATATCCCTGGAAACTGAAACACTTCTTATATGGAGATACAGGTACATCTCAAAAAATTAGAATATCTTGAAAAAGATCAATATTTTTTGTCACTCATTTCAGAAAGTGAAACCCGTATATTATATAGATTCATTACACAGAGAGTGATATATTTCAAGTGTTTATTTATTTTAATTTTGATGATTATGGCTTACAGCCCATGAAAACCACAAATTCAGTTTCTCAAAAAAATTAGAATATTACATAAAATTAATTTTAAAAAATAGTTTTCAAATAGAAATGTTGGCCGATTGAAATGTATGTCCATGTACACACTTCATATTTGGTCGGGGCGCCTTTTGGATTAATTACTGTATCAATGTGGCGTGGCATGGAGGTGATCAGCCTGTGGCACTGCTGAGGTGTTATGGAGGCCCAGGTTGCTTTGATAGTGACCTTCAGCTCGTCTGCATTGTTGGGTCTGGTGTCTCTCATCTTCCTCTTGACAATCCTCCATAGATTCTCTATGGGGTTTAGGTCAGGAGAGTTTGCTGGCCAATCAAACACAGTGATACCATAGTCATTAAACCAGGTTTTGATACTTTTGGCAGGAAGGGGGTGCCAAGTCCTGCTGGAAAATGAAATCAGCTTCTCCATAAAGCTTGTCAGCACAGGAAAGCATGAAGTGCTCTAAAATTTCCTGGTAGACGACTGCGGTGACTTTGGTCTTGATAAAACACAATGACAGATGACATGGTTCCTCAAATCATCACTGACTGTGGAAACTTCACACTAAACCTCAAGCAACTTAGATTCTGTGCCTCTCCACTCTTCATCCAGACTCTGGGACTTTGATTTCCAAATGAAATGCAAAATTTACTTTTATCTGAACAGAGGTCATCTGCTGATGTTTGTCCACTGTGTTTTTTCAAGACCAAAGTCAGCGCAGTCGTCTACCAGGAAATTTTAGAGCACTTCATGCTTCCCTGTGCTGAAAAGCTTTATGGAGAAGCTGATTTCATTTTCCAGCAGGACTCCCCCCCCCCCCCCACACACACACACACACTGCCAAAAGTATCAAAACTTGGTTTAATGACCATGGCATCACTGTGTTTGATTGGCCAGCAAACTCTCCTGACCTAAACCCCTTAGAGAATATATAGAGTATTGTCAAGAGGAAGATGAGAGACACCAGACCCAACAATGCAGACGAGCTGAAGGTCACTATCAAAGCAACCTGGACCTTCATAACACCTCAGCAGTGCCACAGGCTGATCACCTCCATGCCACGCCACATTGATACAGTAATTAATCCAAAAGGAGCCCTGACCAAGTATTGAGTGCGTACATGGACATACTTTTCAGTCGGCCAACATTTCTATCAAACCACTATTTTTTAAAATTAATTTTATGTAATATTCTAATTTTTTTGAGAAACTGAATTTGGGGTTTTCATGGGCTGTAAGCCATAATCATCAAAATTAAAATAAACACTTGAAATATATCACACTCTGTGTAATGACTCTATATAATATATGGGTTTCACTTTCTGAAATGAGTGACCAAAAATATTGAACTTTTTCATGATATTCTAATTTTTTGAGATGTACCTGTAATTCCTAATATGGTCTCAGCCATGATTGGCTGTGGTCTAAATAACAGCGGGTGCCAGTCCAGGGAATAAATGCTCTGAAATCATCTGCGTTTTATTTTAATACATTTCAGACATCAGAAAACTTAAAACATACATATTTAGGAAAAGTCATGGAATGGGGGGCATGTAGATTTTGTTCAAAGTTATTGACAAAATAAAACCCCAAACTGTCAGTCAGACCGTCTAGTGAGTCGTGTTCACTACTTACTGAACTAAAAAGAATTGTAGACATAACAAGGTGTGGGAGGGCTGACCTGTTGGCTACCGAGCCAACAGGTCTGTAGACGACGCAGTCAACCTGGCCCTCCACTCCATCCTGCAGCACCTGGACTCCCCGGGAACCTACGCCAGGATCCTGTTTGTGGACTTCAGCTCCGCATTCAACACCATCCGCCCCGCTCTGCTCCGGGACAAGCTGTCCCTGCTCAACGTGCCTGACTCCCTCTGCAGGTGGATCATCGACTTCCTAACGGACCGGAGGCAGCATGTGCGGCTGGGAAAGACTGTCTCAGACTATACTAGCATCAGCACCGGATCACCCCAGGGCTGTGTACTTTCCCCCCTACTCTTCTCCCTTTACACCAACTCCTGCACCTCCAGCCACCAGTCTGTCAAGTTGATCAAGTTTGCGGACGACACCACCCTCATCGGGCTCATCTCCAACGGCGACGAGTCCGCCTACAGGAGAGAGGTGGCCCAGCTGGCGTCCTGGTGCAGCAATAACAACCTGCAGCTGAACGCTCTGAAGACAGTGGAGATGATTGTAGACTTCAGGAAAGTCACTACTCCTCTGCCCCCCCTCACCCTCTCAGGCTCTCCCATCACCACTGCTGATTCCTTCCGCTTCCTAGGCACTACCATCACCAGGGACCTCAAATGGGAGCCGACCATCAGCTCACTCATCAAAAAAGCCCAGCAGAGGATGTTCTTCCTGCGGCAGCTGAGGAAGCTCAAGCTACCCACCAAGATGTTAGTGCAGTTCTACACAGCCATCATCGAGTCCATCCTCACCACCTCCATAACCGTGTGGTACGCAGGAGCCACTGCCAGGGACAGACTAAGGCTGCAGCGCGTCGTGCGCACTGCTGAGAAGGTGATCGGCTGCAAGCTCCCATCTCTCCTGGATCTGTACATCTCCAGGACCCGGAGGCGTGCTGGCCGGATCATAGCCGATCCCTCACACCCTGGTCACGTACTGTTTGCCCCCCTCCCCTCTGGTAGAAGACTTCGGTCCATCCAGACTAAAACCTCCCGTCACATGAACAGCTTCTTCCCCTCTGCCATCAGACTGCTGAACACTAAGTGACTTATTGACTCTCGTGCACTATGTACAGCAGCTCAACCAGACTCATGTCAATCATCACTGTTTTCTTCCTGCATTACCGACTGCACTATATAGTTCTCCACAGTATCTGCTGCTCGCTAATATATTTTAACTGTTGACCAGTATCACTTAATCTTATCCTACACTTTATTACATGTATAGTTTATTTCTTTTATCTTATCATGTTTAATGTTGCAGCATTGTACCGAGACAAATTCCTAGTTTGTGTACTACATGAACAATGGCAATAAACCTGATTCTGATTCTGATTCTGATTCTGAAAAGTTCATAGTGGTCAAATTTGACCAAATGTGGTTTATTTTTCAACTGCAGGGATGCAAGTGATGCAAGCGGAAAAATACATTTGCCCAAAAAATTCGAACATGTTCAAATTTTTTTGGACAACAAGAAAAACTGTTTGGGACCTTAAAAACTGTTGGAAACCTTTTCCAAACCCTGACGAAACCTCAAAATCGCTACATTCGCCACTCTGTAAGATCCATGGGTAACAGATTTCCTTAATAAATGCTGCTCTGACTTCTGGATATCAGTGGACTAAATTAATTAAATTTCAATGTCGATGACCAAATTGAAAATTGGATTTTTTTGGAGTAGAAACAGGAGTGCTACTTTGGTGTTTCTCAGGAAAGTTGCTAAGCCTAATTTATGTTGTACAATCTGATATTTCTGTTGATAATGTCTTGATGAATTGTATTGTGGGGGCATGGTGTTGGACTTCTCCACCCAGGGAACAATGGACCAAAAGAGGAGGTGTCACCGGGGGGTATCAGATGGGACAGTAAGGCCTATGGGCCCCCCGGGGAGAGGAGTAAATGCCGGAGCTGCTGGGAGAAGAAGGGTTTGAGAGCGGCGCTGGCATTATGTCATGTTAATGTGCCACACAGGCTTTGTTCCAAACATAATGTATGATGGTCAGAAGTTCCGGGTCGTGATGCATGGTATTAAAGATATAAAAGAGGAATGCAGAGGGACCCGGGAGCTTTTTTTGCTGTAAGTTATGTTTGAGAAAGAATAAAGTTTCTGTGTCGTCTAGCTCGTTGCCTCGCCTGCCTTCTTTCTCCACAGTATGAACCATAATTAACATTTCTCTATGCAAAAGAGTGAAAAAACAGTTTCTGTTTAAAAATATACCATTTATTTGATTTATACTCAACTGCAATGTCTGTGGGCTGGTGCCAATTAGATTTTTAAACCACACAACTAAAAGTGGCTCCACCCTCGGCTTTCAGGGCTGACCCCACAAACTTCACATCATGCCACTTCTCAGAACCTGAGTACACATGAGCAGGACATAAAGGACACAGGAGACCAGTTGGGGTGGAAAAAAAATCTTTAAACAACCAGTTTGAATTTTGTTGGTCATCACCTTTTTCCAAAAGCAAGGCAACTTTATAGAGCACCATTCAGGCACAATGCAATTCAAGGTGCTTTACAGTAAAGAAAGGACAAACAAAACTATAGTGTAATTGTATACACACACATGCACGTACGCACACACACATACAAAAGGGTACAAATATAACTTATGGCTACAAGCAGAAATGTGTGGCTTTTAAACGATTGAGAAGCACACAAAGCTAGTACTACTATCCTATTAATGTCTTTCACATCCTAAGACGTGACAGATGTCGCACGATGTGACTGTAGCTTTCTTCTCCAGATGTATCTGTTGAGGACATCCCCGGCAGTAAGACTGCATTCTTTCAGGTCTCATTTAATGGTTTCTCCCCAGGTCTTACGTGTAAAGCAGTGGAGCAGAAAAAAACTGAAAACACAATTTAATAAACTAATTGTACAAACTAATAGTATAAAAGAATATAAAAATGTATCTAAAATTGCTAAAGTATTACTAAAAATATAAAACTGTTAAAAATATATAAATTATTCAAAAGCCACTGCAAACAAAAAGGTTTTGAGCTTAGATTTAAATTGAGTTTTCGTAGACCTCCTCATCATCATCATAGCAGTCTGTCGTGAGTGACAATGACTGTTTCATTTAGGTCTGATCAGATTCCTCCACACAACTCTGCCTTTAGCCTTCCGCTGCCAGGAGCTCCTGTCTATATCCAGCTTCTTCAAGTTTCTTTTTACAGTGTCTTTAAATCTGACCCTTGGTCTACCCTGATTGCGTTTGCCCTCGCATAACAGTGAGTAGAGTAACTGCCGAGGGAGACGCTGGTGGTCCATCCTCTCAACATGTTCGAACCATCTCAGGTTCATCTGTATTAGTATGTCCTCCATTGATGGTAGACCAGCTCGTTTCAACACTTCTCTGTTGGTGTTTTATGAAAATATTTAGACAGGTTCGTGAGGAGTCGGCGCATATGAAAGAAAGTGATTCACACTGAGACAAGTGATTCACACTGAGACATGGCTGCTAGAATAAGCTGTATCTCTTTATTCCCCACAGACCATATCTCCATACACAAAAGAGAAATCATTGCATGTCACACATTTCCTTCACACAAGGATCAATGCATTTCATGTCATTTCACAAGCTCTTACCGTTTGATACAGATGACCGGGAGCCCACAGCCAGGAAGAGCGTGATTTTTTTTCCCTTAGCCGGACGTTCTGCGCAAAACTCACGGCAGACTCACCGAACAAAGGGAAAGCCCCTGTTTTTAAAGGAAGGCTAGGTACAGAACAGAGTGGCCATCTCTGCTCCGAGCAAGCCCCCCCCCCCCGCCCCCCATCATAGAATTGCGTGGGGAGCAGGAAGGGCCAGTTTTCTGCTCCCAGGCAATTCAACTCTGCCCGGTTCCCAAAACATACTGTGAACTGAACACCTGCTACATTTCACACACACACATGAGGAATAAAGGTCACGCCTTTGTTTCATAAGCATGCAACAGTGATTTAAGGAGTGAGAAACTTGCTGTGCTAAGGAAAACAGTTTCTAGAAACAGGTCATATTGTCCAGGTCATGGTGTGCCTTAAGATAAATTCATCATGGGAAGAGAACTGGATTGTTAAAACATAAAAACAACTGAGAAACAAATCAGGGCACACATTAAAAACACATTTATATTACATTCCACCCTTTGACCTTATTTGTGATCAGTTGGTAAAGATAATTGCTTTCTTCCCCAACTAAATGCTTTCTTCCCCAACTGAAAAACAAATCAGGGCACACATTAAAAATATTTATATCACATTTTCCACCCTTTGACCTTATTTGTTCTATCAGTTGGTGAAGAACATTGGGTAATTACTGTCTTCTTGGGGAATACTTTCATCCTCATAAGGTATGCCGACATGATTATGGTGAGATAATTCCATCCAATTGATGTCCCAAATGCATGTTACAACATGCCACAATAGCTCATTTCTCGTATTGAATTGTCTATTGTAGTAACTCCATCTATTACTCAAGCCCACGGCATAATCATAACATATCCAGTGACCAGGAGGGTCAGCACTCACCTCTGCTTTGCAAGATATGGTACCATACCCTCCATCTCGGAAAATGACTGTGATTTTCATGTTGCTAGAGAATTATATATTCTTCTACTTAGAATTTGTTTTACTCTTCTAATATAGCAGAAAGCACTGAAATTGCATATTGTTAAGACAGATAGAACAGCAATTAATATAGCTAGGGGAGGCACCAGTGTTTTGCGAGCAGTGACTGACATGCCTGAGAATATATCCCACCAGTGATGAGCAGAAACTTGCTCTATCTGATGAGCTGCATGCAATACCTTTCCTTGGGCCACCACAGTGGATATCACTGCAGCACGCACATTAGACATATGATCACCAATGAGCTTTTGTATCTCCGTGGATCCATTCAGTGCGCCTCTGAATCGATCCAGGGACACCTACCATGGAACTTCCAGCACCCGCCATTGCAGGGCGGTCAGGTGAGCCTCACTGGAAAAGTTGGTAAGACGATATGTCCGATTATGCCATTGCCACATGTGAACACCATGCAGACACCCAGTGAAAGGTACCCTAGGCAACATTGGATGGAAATTTAAGGTGGCTACACATAGAGTATGGGGCCCTATTTGCCACATCATGTCACGAGGTTTTTCTATTCTCCATTCACATAGTGCCTCTGTCATGGTTAAGCATGGTTCAGTATATATTTCTCGACTTAGGCATGCATATCCTTGGTCAGTCAAATCACATTCTGATAAATCATATGTATTATTTTGCCCTGGATCAAACCATCCCCCTTTTAATTGAATAAACCAAAATGCTGTGGCAGTAATTACTGGTAACACATGATATTTGCACACGTCAACAGCTTTTGTGACATTTAATTGAGTCCATTGCCCGCTACACATCGTGCTATTGCAGATGGTTTTTTCAGGATGCGGAATTAACCACCATTCTTCAGTGATGTTCCACACTTCTCGCCATTGTCGAGCGTGATTGGTAGTGACAATGCGAGTAAAACGTTCCAACTGCGTGCGGATATCCAAAACTTGCATGTTGCACACAGTCCAATTGAAAGCGCGAGTGATGTTCGTCATCAATTCACTCGTAGCATTCCACATGGTCAAATCCCGATTCAGACGTTTTTGAAACAGATTAGCGGCCTCCATTTGAGGCCCCACCACCGTAGGCATCCAAAATCCAACTTGTTGAATGCCTAAAGACGTTTGATGTCCAGTATCTGCCAACATTGATCTGGTTACCTCGTTGTTAATGGTGTTGGAGATTCCCAAAACTGTGCCAAATCCTCCCAGCAACGTGTCATACCATGCTCTCTTCTTCTTGGTTGAACATTTGGGAATGGGTGGTATCCTTACCATCCAATTGACGGTGACATGGCTGGTTTGTGTGGCCACCGTTGTACAGGTCGATAGTATGGGTGCCAGGTTCGTTGGGGATATATGCTTCGGGTTTTTGTCGACCACTACAATAGGGTACACAAAGGGGATTTGTCGCCCCTTTATGACTGTTCCATTCATCAAATACACTTCCTTATCTCCTGTTATATTGATGGATAGCTTTGTACCATTTAAGGTAGTATCACATTTCAGTAAGTCATTAGTCGCTTTGGCCACGCATATGGTTACATTGGCAGTTAAGTTCAGCATGCACCCCTTCTCCACCGCAGGCACATTATATTGATTTTTGACACATTTGGGGCATATGTAGATAGGACAGTGGCTGGTTAAGTTCAGTATCTTGCACTTTTGGTTTGATAAACAATAGAAACCGTCTTGACTCCGATTGGCACCGATTCGACTTTCCCTCCACTCCAACGAAACAGGTTGGTCCACCTCAAACATTTCTTGGCCTGGTGTGGCGTGGATCTGGATCCAGCAACCGGCGATGCTCATCCACAGGATCACAACGAGGGCAGGGCGGCACATGTCCCAGCAGACGACATAGCCATGTCCTCGGTGCTTGTGGGGGTGTTGAAGAAGACCCATGACGTGGCGGGTGTCCAATCACCAGTCTCCCCCCGAACATTCCTGCAAAGCAAGCACATACTTAGGAGAAGAGAAAACACAGAATTAGTTCTCCCTTAGATAACATTTTGATATTGGTACATTTATCCAGGTTTCCTCTCCTGGATACAAAATGGTCACCACCTGATCCGTCCCTTGAGCTATGATCTCAGCCGGGCGGGGAGGGCCATTTTCTTGCCTCACCCATACTTTGGCCCCAGATTTATCTGTGGGACCAAAGCCTTTTTCGCCCCTTTGCGTCATCACAGCCGGCTTAGCAATTTCTTCAGGGTCAGTCATTAGACATGGTTTAATGACCAATTGGGCCACTTTATCCCCCTTATTCAGGGTTATGGGCTCTGATCCCAGTACGTAGCACACCACTCCCAATTCCCCTTGATAATCACTGTCAATCACACCTGCCAGAGTCGTTAAACCTTTTAGGGATAATCCAGATTTTGGCAATATGTGACCATACATTCCATTCGGACATTGCAACCCTAGCCCCGTTTTTACCACAGTAGGTGTTCCTGGTACTAAGGTGAGGGTTTCCATAGCTCTTAAATCTAATCCAGCCGAGCCCTTTGTCACTCGCACTGGTAGTGTTGCTTCTGGGTTAATCTTCCACATTTTAATAATTTGTCCTTCAGAATGTTCAAGATTGACAGTGATCATTCGGTTCAGTGGTGTTGTACCAGGTGCAATGGGTCTATTGTTTAGCTGTTTCAGCGCTTGTGGTAAGCGTTTTTTCCACCCTTCCAAACTATTGTTTATCCCTCCTTTTTTCAAGGTGGCTTTCAACAACCCATTCATTCTGTCAATTAAACCCGCAGCTTGGGGATGATATGGAACGTGATAGATCCATTCCACATGATTATGTTTAGCCCAATCTTTCACCAGGTTTCCGGTGAAATGGGTCCCGTTGTCAGTTTGAATCTGTACAGGTAACCCATAGAATCTTTCAATTAGTTCCACACAGGCCAGCGTGGCCTTCTGATTAGCCACTTTGGCTGGGTGTGCCACTACCACACCCAAAAATGTATCCACAGCCGTGCATACATATTTACATCGTTGTGACTCTGGAAGAGGACCAATAAAATCCATTTGCCAGATTTGTCCTGGACTCTTTCCCCTTTGTATATGTCCAGTGAGATGTTGTGGGACACCTCTTCTGTGATGCTGACAGGCCTCACACTGTTCAATGGCTGTCTTTACATCATCAGTTTTTAAATCAATGCCTCTATCCCTGGCCCATTGGGTGGTAGCTTGAATTCCCCAATGTCCACTCTTTTCATGGGCCCACCGGGCCAAATCCACAGTGGATTGCCTTTCCACTGACATTGCTCTGACCACTCCATCAATATAACGGTTGTGGAGGGCTTCTGAGTCCATATTTTGGGTATGGGCATCAACATGGGTGACATGGATAGTGACCCCTTGGACCTTTTGCCAGATTTCCTCCCACAACTCTTTACCCCACACCTCTTTCTTTTGAATCCGCCATTGATTGGACTGCCATGTAGGCATCCATGTGGTTAACCCATTAACCACTGACCAGGAGTCAGAGTAGATGTATGCTCCTGACACACCCGCATGTTGTATCACCATGTGCACGGCCTTCAACTCGGCCCATTGGCTGCTTTTTCCCTCACCCATTTCTTCCAAAATTTGCCCCAGATGAGGGTTGAAAGCCCCGGCTTTCCACCTTTGTTTTCCCGCTACCCACTGAGAAGAACCATCTACAAACCACGCCCTACTCTTTTGCTCGTCTGTGAGTTCATCATAGCGGGGCCCTGTTAACACAGGAGATTCTTGCAGCTGTTCAACTTCAAAACAAGACTCATCTGCCTCTGGGACATCAGCAACTTGTTCATGCAAGACCGAAACTCCTTTTTGTCCAGATTTCACTCTTTCAGACACGTACCATTTCCACTTAATGATGCTACTCTCCTGGGCGGTACCTATCCGATGTGTGGTGGGGTCACTCATTACCCACGTCAGAATAGGTATCAATGGCCTCATGAGCACCTCATGCCCTGCAGTTAATGCCTCTGTTTCCACCAAGCTCCAATAACACGCCAATAATTGTTTTTCAAAGGGCGTGTAACGAATTCCTGCACTCGGCAGCTTCCTTGACCAGAAACCTAAAGGTTTCCGTTGTTTGCCTTGTTTTTGCCATAAGCTCCAATTTGCATAATCATTCCGGGCCGACACCTGCAACTCAACCGGACCAGATTGCATTTTTCCTAATGATAGAGCTTGCTGTATGGCCTCTTTGGCCATGTCAAAAGCCACTTGCTGTTTTTCTGTCCATTCAAACTGCTCTTTTTTCCTTGTCACTTGATATAAAGGCTGCAAAATTTGCCCCAAATGAGGAATGTGACTCCTCCAATATCCAAACAGCCCAATAAACCGCTGCACATCCTTTTTGGTGTGCGGGGTGGCAAAAGCCATTATCTTTTCTCGGGCCTTGTCTGTGATTTCTCTCTCTCCCTTATTCCAGCAGATTCCCAGAAATTTCACCCTCTGGGAGGGTTTCTGCTTTATTCCAAATCCATTAAAAACTGGATCAAACTGTCCTCTTTGCTTAAATTTAGAGCATTTGAGTCACTGTTGATTCCTATTGTTTTTATATTTCCTTTATGCAACCCAGCATCTCCCAAGCCTTGTGAGGCAGGCACCCCCGCCTCTTGCATTCTTCACTTGAGCTGAGCAAAAATTCACACTTCTGTTTTTTTCTAAAGGCCAACTCTGCCTCTCCCCCGCCCCTGAGGCAAAAGGAGAGAGAGAGGGAGAGAGAACTTCCCGCGCCCGCCCCCTTTGGGAGAGCGAGGAACGGAGAGAGAGAGAGAGAGAGAGAGAGAGAGAGAGAGAGAAGAGCACTAGAGCACTATCCCTCACCCGCCCCCTTTGGGAGAGCGAGGAACAGAGAAAGACAGGGAGCGCTGCTCGCCCTTCCCCTCGCTGATGGGAGAGAGAGGACAGCAGCTCACACAATACCACATCCGCCGCTGAATACCACTCAGCGGAGCTTTCGGGGCAACCTCGATACCCCGTAGACACGCAGACACCACCGACGGGGACCCGTCCCCTACCAAATCCGCCCATGGCTCTGATCTTCCGCCATAATCCGCTAAACATACACCAACTTGTCCCCATAAACCATTCCAGCCTGGGACAACAGCACAATCATCAGCACAACAGCTGGGAGAGCCCCCAGCTACACTCTGTTTAATTTTTTTCTTAAACATGACTTTCCTATGCACAGCTCCTCTTTAACCTCTGTTAATTTTCCTTCCGAATCCTGTTCGTGACGCCAAAATGTTTTATGAAAATATTTAGACAGGTTCGTGAGGAGTCGGCGCATATGAAAGAAAGTGATTCACACTGAGACAAGTGATTCACACTGAGACATGGCTGCTAGAATAAGCTGTATCTCTTTATTCCCCACAGACCATATCTCCATACACAAAAGAGAAATCATTGCATGTCACACATTTCCTTCACACAAGGATCAATGCATTTCATGTCATTTCACAAGCTCTTAACGTTTGATACAGATGACCGGGAGCCCACAGCCAGGAAGAGCGTGATTTTTTTCCCCTTAGCCGGACGTTCTGCGCAAAACTCACGGCAGACTCACCGAACAAAGGGAAAGCCCCTGTTTTTAAAGGAAGGCTAGGTACAGAACAGAGTGGCCATCTCTGCTCCGAGCAAGCCCCCCCCCCCATCATAGAATTGCGTGGGGAGCAGGAAGGGCCAGTTTTCTGCTCCCAGGCAATTCAACTCTGCCTGGTTCCCAAAACATACTGTGAACTGAACACCTGCTACATTTCACACACACACATGAGGAATAAAGGTCACGCCTTTGTTTCATAAGCATGCAACAGTGATTTAAGGAGTGAGAAACTTGCTGTGCTAAGGAAAACAGTTTCTAGAAACAGGTCATATTGTCCAGGTCATGGTGTGCCTTAAGATAAATTCATCATGGGAAGAGAACTGGATTGTTAAAACATAAAAACAACTGAGAAACAAATCAGGGCACACATTAAAAACACATTTATATTACAGTTGGTTATCTTGTCTTTCCATGAGATGTTCATTATGGCTCGAAGGTGTCTCATCATGTACGCGTGGAGTTTCTGCACCTGCACTCTGTAGACACTCCAAGTTTCAGCACCGTACAATAGAGCAGCCAGTACTGTCGCTCTGTACACTTTGCATTTCACACGAATAGACACATGTCGATTATTCCACAGTCTCTCCCTCAAGTTTCCAAACACAGTACTTGCGCTTCCCATTCTGAGAGATAGTTCATCCTCCAGCCTAGCATTCTCTGAAACAGTACTCCCTAGATACTTGAAAGTCTTGCACTTGACTAGTGGCTCTGTACCAATGCTGATCTCTTCTGGTAGTGATGTTGATAACTGGAACTTTGGTGGTTGATAAAGGCACTCTGTCTTCTTGATGTTGATTTTGAGGCTGAATTGGCTAGCTGCTCTTGCAAATTTCTCCACTAAAGATTGCATATCTTCCGCACTGTGTGCAACTAGAGCACTGTCGTCGGCAAAGAGCATTTCTCTTACTACCTTTATTGATGTCTTATTCTTGGCTTTAAACTGTGCCACATTGAACAAGTCTGCTTCTTTCCTTGTTTGAATGTATACTCCTTCTGAAGTGTCTTTGAAGGCCACCTCAAGCATGGCTGATGTAGCGAGAAGAGTGTAGGCACCAGCATACACCCTTGTTTCACCCCGTTGCTTACTGAAAAGTCTTTAGATACTGACCCACTCATTGCCACGTTTGCTCGCATACCTGTATGGAGTGCTTCAATCAGGCTGACAAACTTCTCAGTACAGCCATATTTCTTGAGTACCTGCCAAAGTCCTTGTCGCGAAACAGTATCAAAGGCTTTACTGAAGTCTATGAAGACTACATAAACTAACTAACTAACTAACCTGCACTTATATAGCGTTTTTCTAGTCACAAAGACCACTCAAAGCGCTTTCACTAATACTAACCCTCTATTCTAAGGGCCTATAGGAAACAGATATCTAGGGACAATTTAGAACAGCCAATTAACCTAACATGCATGTCTTTGGATTGTGGGAGGAAACCGGAGCCCCCGGAGTAAACCCACGCAGCAGAGGGAGAACATGCAAACTCCACACAGAAAGGTTCCAACCCCTGCCAACCTGAGGATTCGATGTTCTGTTCAATACACTTTTCTTGAACCTGTTTCAAGCAGAAAATCATGTCCATTGTGCTTCTTCCACTTCTAAAGCCGCACTGGGTTTCTGGTAGTACATTCTGCGAAATGTGTTCATTGAGTCTGTTCAGTAGTACACATGAGAGAATCTTACCAACAGTGGCTAGCAGTGATATGCCTCGTTAATTTCCACAATCTTTCCTGTCACCTTTCTTGAACAAAGGCACAATACTTGCATCCTTCCAGTCATGAGGTACTTTCTGGGCATCCCATATCTCTTGGATGAGCTTGTGCAGGCAGTTGGTCAGCTGACCACCACCAAATTTCCACACTTCTGCTGGAATTCCATCCCTTCCTGGAGCTTTATCGTCCTGTGTTGTCCTGATAGCTGCCATGAGTTCATCAAAATTTGGTGGTTCATCCAGACTTGATACAGCTGGTCGCTGCACTAGAGCTTCTTTAGCCTCTTCAGTGAGATCTCCAGGGTTGTTTAGTAATTGGTCAAAGTGGTCTGCAAATCTGTCCAGGATCTTGTCTTTCTCCAGCAAAACCGTTTCACTATCCATAGCCTTTAGTTGGATCAATCCTCTTGGTTTAGGGCCATAGATTTCTCTCAAACCTGTGAAGAATGCTTTCATGTCCTTCTTGTCTGCTGCAGTTTGAAGTTCCTCCACTTTTTCATCCCACTAGATGGACTTCATCTCTCTGGTGTACTTCTGTAGCTCACTCTGAGCCTCTGAGTATTTCTTCTTCTTCAACCTTGTGTTACACTGTAGGTTTTCCTGCCTAGCTGTATTCCTCGCTTCTAGTAGTTTCTTCAGGTGTTCATCGTGCTCATCAAACCAATCTTGATGTTTCCTCTCAGGGTGGCCTAATACATCACTCGCAGTCTAATACACCGTATCCTTCAGTGTTGCCCATTTCTCTTCTGTGTCATTCTCTGAGTTGTTGCTGTCCCAGTCTTTCAAGTTTTCATCCATTTCCTGTGTAAGCTCTTCCTGCTTCTCTTGGCCTTTCAGTGCAGTAGTGTTTAGCTTCCGTGGTGGCTTCACACCCGTCCTGCAGTGCTGTTTTCATCTGCAAATCCTTAATCTAGATCTCAGCATAACATGATCAGTACCACAGTCCGCACCTCTCATTGCTCTGGTGTCCAATACATCCCTTATGTCTCTCTGCCTTACTATGATGTAATCTATCAAGTGCCAGTGCTTGGATCTTGGGTACATCCATGTCTTCTTGTGTGTGTCCTTGTGCTTAAATAGAGTGTTGGTTGTCACAAGGTTGTACTCTGAACATAGTGCAAGTAGAAGTTCTCCATTAGCATTGCACTTGCCTACTCCATGACTGCCTAGCACTCCTTTCCATTTGTCAGTGTCCGAACCAACTCTTGCATTAAAATCTCCAATGAGTATCAGCCTGTCATCAGTCGGTACATGTCTGATAGTCTCACGTAAATCACTGTAGAACTCTTCCTTCGCCTCCTCTGTGTTGGTCATTGTTGGTGCATATACACTGATGAGTGTGGCATACATCTTCCGCTGTAGTGGGAGTCACATAGTCATTATCCTGTCATTGATTGGCACCGGTTCCTCATCAAGCATTGCTGCTATCTCCTTTCTAACTGCAAAGCCCACTCCTCCTTCTCTCCTTTCTTGAGTTGATTTCCCACTCCAAAAGAAGATGTACCCATGATCTTCCAAGCTGTCATATCCAGGAAATTTTGTTTCACTATCTTCTAAAAACTGAATGCTGCGTCAGACCATTTAGTTTTAATTCTTCGGATGTTGAGTAGACTTGTCCCAGAAGATCTGAGTGGTCCGGATGCCTTGTAAGGTACTAATAGGTCACTGATATACAGTTGAAACCAGATTACATATACTGTATAAAAAGACACATAACCTTTTTTTCCACTGTCTGACATTAAATCAAACTAAACTTTTCCTGTTTACAGTCAGTTGGGATTACCAAAATTATTTCCATTTGCTAACCAATTTAGAGAACTTTTTATTTCTTTCTTCAAAGTCAGAAGTTTACATACACTCATATCAGGAAGAAAATTGTGGACCTCCACAAGTCTGGTTCATCCTTGGGTTCAATTTCCAAATGCCTGAAGGTGCCACGTTCATCTGTTCAAACAATTACACACAACTATAAACACCATAGGAATATCCAGCCTTCATACCACTCAGGAAGGAGACGGTACTCTGTCCCAGGGAGGAATGTGTTTTGGTGCAAAATATGTGTATCAATCTCAGAACAAAAGCAAAAGACCTTGTGAAGATACTGGCTGAAGCTGGTAAAAGAGTGTCATTATCCACAGTGAAACAAGTCCTGTACAAACATGAGCTGAAAGGCCACTTAGCAAGGAAGAAGTCATTACTCCCAAAGCAACACAAAAGAAGCCTGATTACAGTTTGCAAATGCACACAAGGACAAAGACCTTAATTTTTGGAGACATGTCCTGTGGTCTGATGAAACAAAAATTGAACTGTTTGGCCATAAAGACCATCATTACATTTGGAGGAAAACGGGTGAAGCTTGCAAGCCTGAGACCACCATCCAAACTGAAGTACAGGGGTGGAAACATCATGTTGTGGGGAAAAATAGATGGCATCACAAGAAAAGAACATTAAGCAACATCTCAAGACACCAGCCAGGAAGTTAAAACTTGAGCACAAATGGGTCTTCCAAATGGACAATGACCCTAAGCATACCGGCAGATTTGTTACAAAGTGGCTTAAGGACAACAAAGTCAATGTTTTGGAGTAGCCATCACAGAGCCCTGATGTCAATCCAATAGAAAATTTGTGGGCAGAGCTGAAAAGACGTGAGCAAGGCGGCCCACAAACCTGACTCAGATACGCCAGTTCTGTCAGGAAGAATGGGCCAAAATTCCAGCAAACTATTGTGAAAAGTCTTTTCCAGTGAGTCAAAGTCACCAAATCTTCCATCCTGGAGGTCAGCTGTAAGCAGAGACATTGATGATAGGATCTTCTCAATGTTGGAGAACTGGTGCTGTGTAAAGCTCACTTTGGCAGGATGGGACAGTGTGGTTAGCTGGTGGGTCAGTGCCTGACTTTCAAATAAAATGTAAGTCCCCGCATTCATTTAAACTTTGCACTCTGCAACATAGTGTAGTTGTTTGGCCATTTTCTGTGTAAAGCACTAACTGTTTTCATTGTGATTATGTTCCATGCCATGCTGATCCATCCATTCATCTTCTACTGCTTTTCTGGAGGTCCGGGTCGCAGAGGCAGCAGTTCAAGCAGAGAAGCCCAGACTTCCTTCTCAACAGCCACCTGCTCCAGCTCTTCAGAGAGGGTGCCAAGGTGTTCCCAGATCAGCTGGGACACATAGTCTCTCCAGCGAGTCCTGGGTCCGCCCCGGGGTCTCCTCCCAGAGGGATGTGCCTGAAGCACCTCAAGTGGGAGGTGTCCAGGAGGCATCCTGATCAGATGCCCATACCACCTCAACTGGCTCCTTCCAATGTGGAGGAGCAGCGGTTCTACTCTGAGCCTCTCCCGGATGACCGAGCTCCTGACCCTGTCTCTGAGGGTGAGTCCAGCAATCCTATGAAGAAAGCTCATTTCAGCTGCTTGTATCCACAATCTCATTCTTTTGGTCATTACCCAAAGCTCATGACCATAGGTGAGGGTAGGAACGTAGATTGACTGGTAAATTGACAGCTTTGCCTTAGAGCTTAGCTCCCTCGTCACCTCAACGGACCGGTACAATGTCCGCATCACTGCAGATGCTGCTCCGATTGGTCTGTCAATCTCTCGCTCCATTCTCCCCTCACTCGTGAATAAGACCCCAAGATACTTAAACTCCTCCACTTGGGGCAGGAGCTTGTCCCCAACCCAGAGAGGACAATCCACCTTTTTCCGGCTGAGGACCATGGACTCGGACTTGGAGGTACTGATTCTCATCCCAGTCGCTTCACACTTAGCGGCAAACCGTCCCAGTAAGACCTGTAGGTCATGTCTGAACAAAGCCAGCAGGACAACATCATCCACAAACAACAGAGATGAGACCCCGCGTTCACTAAGCACAACACCCTCCGCTCCCTGGCCACACCCAGAAATCCCGTCCACAAAAATTATGAACAGGATCGGTGACAAAGGGCAGCCCTGGCGGAGTCCAACTCTAACTGGGGATGAGTCCAACCGAGTGTTGGCAATACAAACCAAACTCTCACAATGGTTGTACAGAGACCAAATAGCTCATGACAACAAGCCCGATACCCCACACTCCTGAAGCACCCCCCACAAAAAGCCACGAGGGACACTGTCGAATGTCTTCTCCAAGTCCACAAAACTCATGTAAACTGGTTGGGCAAACTCCCATGAACCCTCGAGGATTCTCGAGAGGGTAAACAGCTGGTCTGATGTGCCACGGCCAGCACAAAAACCACATTGCTCCTCCTGAATCCGAGGTTTGACCAACGTCCGGACTCTCCTTTCCAGTACCTTGGCATAGACCCTCCCAGGGAGGCCGAGGAGTGTGATCCCTCTAAAGTTGGAGCACACCCTCCAGTCCCCTTTTTTGAAGAGAGGAACCACCACCCCGATTTGCCATGCCAAAGGTACTTCCCCCAACCTCCACACAATGTTGCAGAGGCGTATCAACCATGACAGTCCTACAACGTCCAGGGCCTTGAGGTACTCAGGGCGAATCTCATCCACCCCCAGGGACCCACCACCAAAGAGATTTTTAACAACCTTGGTGACCTCAGCGCCTGTGGTAGACGAGTCGTCCCCCTCGTCCACAAGCCCTGCTTCCTCTGTGGAAAGCGTATCAGTAGGATTGAGGAAATCCTTGAAGTATTCCTTCCACCGCCCGACAATATGCTCAGTTGAAGTCAGCAGCACCCCATCCACACCATACACAGTGTGGACAGGGAGCTGCTTCCCCCTCCTGAGCCACCGGACAGTTTGCCAGAATCTCTTCGAGGCCGACCAGAAGTCTTGTTCCATGGCCTCACCGAACTCCTCCCATACCCAAGTTTTTGCTTCAGCAACCACCCGAGCTGCACTCTGCTTGGCCTGCCGGTACACCCCAGCCGCTCCGGGAGTCCCACAAGCCAACCAAGCCCAACAGGGCTCCCTCTTCAGCTCAATGGCCCCCACAACCACCAACGTCCACCACCTGGCCCGGAGACCGCCACCACAAAATGACCCTGTGGCCACAGCCATGGGCAGCTGCTTTAACAATGGAGGTGGAGAACATGGCCCATTCAGACTCCATGTCTCCAGACTCCCTTGGAATGTGGTCGAAGTTCTTCCGGAGGTGGGAGTTGAAGACCTCCCGGACAGGGGCCTAAGCCAGATATTCCCAGCACACCCTCACTATACGTTTGGGTCTACCAGGTCTGAATGGCATCCTTCCCTGCCATCGGATTCAACTCAGTACCAGGTGGTGATCAGTTGACAACTCTGCACCTCTCTTTACCCGAGTGTCCAAGACATACGGTTGCAGGTCTGATGACAATAACAAAATCGATCATCAACCTGTGACCTTGGGTGTCCTGGTGCCAGGTGCACATATGGACACCCTTATGCTTGAACATGGTGTTCGTTATGGACAAACTGTGGTTAGCACAGAAGTCCAATAACTGAACACCACTTGGGTTCAGATCGGGCAGGCCGTTCCTCCCAATCACCCCCCCTCCAGGTTTCACTGTCGTTGCCCACATGTTCATTGAAGTCCCCCAGTAGGACAATGGAGTCTCCAAGAGGAGCACTCTCCAGCACCCCAGTCAGAGACTCCAAAAAGGGTGGGTACTCTGAACCATCATTTGGTGCATAGGCACAAATGATGGTCAGGCGCCGTTTCCCAACCTGAAGGCGCAGGGAAACAACCCTTTCATCCACCGGGGAAAACTCCAATATAGAGGCAACAAGGTGGGGGGATACAAGAATAGGTTCAGGTTCAGGTTACTTTATTTGTACCCGTAGGTAGATTTGTTTTGCAGTCAGGTGACATCCATATTTACAAACCACAATTACATTCAACATGAACACAAACACAGGCACACATGAAGCTGACTATAAACAAGTTAGGTTAATTGGCATCAAACTGGGGATTCTAAAATTGTCCTTAGGTATGACTGTGAGAGTGAGTGGTTGTCTGTCTCTCTGTGTTGGCCCTGCGATGGACTGGCGATCTGTCCGGGGTGTACCCTGCCGCTCGCCCAAAGATGCTGTGATAGGCTCCACCACCCCACCCCCCCGCCGCGACCCGAAAAGGATTAAGCGGAAGAAGATGAATGAATGAATGAACACAAACACAGGCACACATGAAGCTGACTATAAACATGATAAAAGTACTCAAGGCTCCACCAATCAGGATATAGGACAAAGAGATAAGAGAAAAAAAAACGAAGAGAGAAGGGTCATATTAAAAAATTAAAGACTAGTCAAAGAGGTTAAAAACTCAAAAGTCTAAAACCCAATAAAAGATTTAGAACCCAAATAAAAAAAAAACCTACAAAAATAAGTGAATATGAAATAAAATTAATAAATAGGTAACTAAATTATGTGCAATATATTGTTACATCTTGTTCAACTCTTTAACAGCAGCAGGAGCAAAGCTGTTTTTGTAGCGCTGGGTTTTACTTTATGGGACAGCAAACCTCCATCTGGAGGGAAGAAGCTGAAAGTGGCAGTGCAAAGGGTGGGAGTCATCATTTAAAATGGAGGTAGCAATCCTCTGTACCTGTCTGGTGTACAGGGATGTCAGACTCAGCTGTGACTCACTAAACAAACGACTGGACCATCTAACTACCTGATCCAAGGATTTCCTCTGTTTCAGTTTTATCTGACCAAACCATGACACTAAAAAGGATAAAACAGATTCAGTAAAAGCCAGATAAAAAATTGTCATTATGGTTCGGTCAATTTGGAAGCGTGCAAGTTTCCTTAAACAATGCAAATGTTGCTGACCCTTTTTGCACACCCTTTCACAGTTCTCTTCAAAGTTTAAATTACTATCAATAATCGTCCTGTGGAGTGTGTAAATGAAGAGGCAGATTCATTTCAGACGATTTATTACACACTCACATCTCACAAGCAAAGAACAGACTGAACATTTCAACAGGCACTCTCCTCTCTCTCACAGTCCGAGAGCGTGCAGCGCTGGATGAGCGCAGCCTTGAGCGCCTCATATTTGCTGCTGGCTGGTGGCTGATCGAGCAGGCTCGCTACCTGCTGGGCTGTGTGGGCGTCCAGCGCTGCGACCACAGTCCCAAGATATTTGTAGGATTGTACACGTTCAGTGGTCTGGCCTTTTAGTACAGTGACTTCGTGCCTGGGAGTTTTCCTCCTAAGGTCAATAATCATATCTTTAGTTTTTGTCGTATTCAGCTGCAGGCAGGAATCCTCACACCAGTGAACAAACTCATCAACTACTGGGCCATGTAGTTGAATACCCACCCCTGCTTGTCGCCTCTCACCTAGGGCAACTCCAGACTAGGCCAAGCCTACTCTGTCATGTTGATTTTGATGTAAAATACAGCTTTTAAAAAAAAAAAAATCATCCTGTCCTGAAGAACTATGAGTTGCTTTTTAATAATAAGGGAATAAACAGTTGATTTATTTCTCAGCAGACACAGATAAATAAATTTAATCTCACAGCAGATGAGATTACTGGATTCCTCCTGCGTCATCTTTTTTCATCTTTATACAGTATATACTCTGTTTTTGCTGCAAACAATTCTAATAATCTACTTGTAAATCTCTGTAAATTAGAATGTTGTGAAGAAGGTAGATTTTTGCTATATATTAAAGATGGACATATCACGGTTAAACAACAACACTGCAACAAAGACATTGAGTTGCTAGCTGTTAGCATGCAGCCTACCTACCTCCCGAGGGAATACTCACACGGGATCTGCATTGTTATTTATGCAAATCCGACGGTGAACGCTGGGACAGCGTGTGACGTCATCCACTCAGTAACTGGCAGGCTGCAGACAGAACACCCAGATGCTCTTCTCCTCATCTCAGGCGATTTCAACCATATTTCACTGTCCTCCATTCTACCCACATTCACCCAGTATGTCACATGCCACACTAGAGACAATAAAATACTGGACTTATTCTACGCAAACACTAAGGAGGCGTACATGTAACGGATCTCGTCACAAGCGTAATGGTTCTTCTTCTGAGACACCCTTAAGCGGCCGTGATCGGGAACATCAAAACAAGTGTGTGTGCAGCATAGGGACCACGATGACACCAGACTGCTGTTTCCACAATTTATTTCTCTGTTAGAGAAATAAAACAAAATGCATCACGCTCCGTCTGTACCTCGATCCCACACAGGCTCCCACAGCAAAGCAACGCGATACTGTGTGGAAAGGAGCTCTAAAATAACTTCACAATACAAAAATAAATTACATTTCAAATAATAAAATTTTTCAGAAACAAACATACCTATTAGAGAAATAAAACAAAATGTATCACGCTCCGTCTGTACCTCGATCCCACACAGGCTCCTACATTTACAAAAAAAATATGTGTTACACATAACGACACAAACTGCTGTAGTCACCATAGAGCCTATATTGGCGCGAAACCCTAAAATGGCGCCCACCGGACTCCCAATGTGCGCCGAAACGTCTATAAAACACTTATTTATAACACAAATAACAAAAAAAAATACACTACAGTGACATGTCAAATTAAAAACGAACAATTACAAACCAAGGTTACAGTTTAAATGATAAGACTAACGAACAATACAATTATATGGTGCCAGCAGCGTTTTGGACACAACTTACCCACAGCAAAGCAACGCGATACTGTGGGGAAAGACTAACTACCGGAGCCTCAGAAGTACAGAAAGAGCGGATGTGAGAAGTGCACTGCCAAAATAAAACACTCAAGTAAAATAAAATTCACAACAACATAAAGAAAAACATAACTGATAAAAAGAAATACTTAAAGTGCATTTTTGACTCCGTTACACCCACCCCACTGAATTTTACTGAACTTGAGCCATAGCTACACAGAATTCACTATAATACACAAAACACCCGGGGTTAGTTAAAGAACACCATTTTACAGAATATCCCACACATGGACGAAGTGGCATGAGAGCAGCGCTTATCTCTCAACCCAACCACTGGTAATGGAGTGCCTTGTACACCCCACCAAAAACCCCAACTATAAGTGTAGCAAATGCTCTTGAACAATAAAATAAAATAAAATAACCGAACGTTAAAAAAAAAACAAAGCTAAGTCCAAAAAAACAAAGTCCACACATGTGACATCTAATCAGTCAGGGTCTGAAACACAGACCTACAAACAGCCTTAACATTAAACCTGTCACAAACCACATCCTGCCTGGACATTGTCTGCACTAGTCTATTTACAGGTTTAATCAGGCGACCAAATCTTGACCTGATTTGAGGTTGTGCATTTGGACGGTGACAATGTGTATGTGACGTCTGGTCAACAGTACAGCGAGCAAGGGGAGTGTCTGTCTGTCTCTCGGAGTCAGGAACAGAAACTAGTTGACTGTCAAGTGTTTGTGCACCATGAGTATCAGTAGCAGCTGTAGTCACAGGTCTAGAGTCAGAGGACATGGGATGATCTACACCTTGAGCAACAGGTGTAACTGAAGAGTTCTGGGGGTCAGAGGACACACTTGTCACATCAGAAACGTCTACCTGTGACACAGATGGTTCAGTGAGCTGCGTGATCCACTCAACAGTTCTCCTTTCAGAGTCAACAGGTTCTGGATCAACTAATGGTTCACGTGTTTCTCCACATGAAGACGGCTCACCTGTACCAGCCTCACTCTCTCCCTCGAAGAGGTCCACAGATGTGTCTCCCTCATCACCAACGTCTGTAGCTAAGGTGGATGAACCATGGTTGGACACATCGCACACATCCACCACAGGAAGAAAATTTACCAGCATCAACAGATTCCTGTGGACCACTTTTGTCCGTCCAGTAAGAGTGTCACAAATCCTGTATGTATGGGTCTGTGGGTTCACATCCATTACAGTGTAAACAGTTGATTCCCACTTATCAGCAGTTTTCTTTTTGCCTCTCTCCTTTCTGTTGGCCAAAAGCACCCTGTCACCAATCTCAATCTTGGATCTTTTCACTTTCCTGTTGTAAAGATTAGCATGTCTGTGTTGCTCCTTAGCAGCACGGTCCTGAGCAACCATCATTGCTTCTTTTAGCTCACAGGTGAGAGTTGCCACATACTTGTCATAACTGGTTACATCATTATTGCGAAGAACAGAACGAAACATGACTTCTACTGGCAAACGGGGCACACGGCCATACATGAGGTAAAAAGGAGGAAAGCCAGTCGTCTCATGGGCTGTACAGTTGTACATAAATGTCAAAGTCTGCAACCGTCGTGGCCAGTTGGCTTTCACCTCAGGGGACAGTGCACGAATCATCCCACCCAGTGTCCTGTTAAACCGTTCGACACTCCCATTTCCCATTGGGTGGTAAGGGGTAGTGTGAGATTTCCTGACACCAGACACTTTGCGGAGTTCACTGATTAATTGACTTTCAAAATTAGGACCTTGGTCACTGTGGATTCTTTCAGGGAATCCAAAGACACAAAAGTACTTGTTCCACAGAACATTTGCCACTTGCTTAGCTGTTTGATCCTTACAAGGAAAGGCCTGAGCCATCCTGGTAAAGTGATCTGTTATCAGATATTTAATCACTGAAAATGATTCTTTCACCCTTTCTCTCCTTGAGGGTCTCCGATGTCTTTCAACATAAAACAGGACGCGAGAAAGAATTCCATCCTCCAACTGTTTGTCATGCAAAGCCTTTTCAGAATAGGCAGGCAACGGGTCTTGACCCGGTGGAACTAACTGGGGCAAAAACTGCAAGGCTTCAATTGCCCGGGCCCTCGGACCAGCATCCCACTCAATGTGTGACTGCATCACAGCAGACACTTCTTCTGAATTCACAATCTGAGTGTGTACCCGGGAGGTATGAGCATTGTCACACATCGCATCCACGTGACCACTGGATGAACGAAAAGCATCCTGAACAGAGGCAGTAGACACATTTTTGACTTCACTAAGGAGTTTCACATATGGCTCATTGAACAGTCTGTGACCAATATTTTCCTTGACAAAAGGCACACGGCTTAATGCATCAGCCACAATGTTCTGCCGACCTGGAACATACTTTATGTCAAAGTCATACGCAGCCAACTTGGCTACCCAGCGTTGCTCACAACAGTCTAACTTGGGCTTTGTCAATATGTGAGTCAAAGGATTGTTGTCAGTCCAAACAGTGAATTTGTGACCCTTTAGCCAATGACTAAACTTGTCAGTGATGGACCATTTCAAAGCCAGAAATTCCAGTCGGTGCGCTGGATAGTTTTTCTGAGACTGTGTCAGTGACTTACTGGCAAAAGCGATAGGTCTGGCATGACTTTCACCTTCCTGGACTTGGGACAGAACGGCACCTATCCCATCCAGAGATGCATCAGTTGAAAGCATGAAGGGACGGTCAAAGTTAGGATGAGCCAAGACCACAGTGTTAACAAGTGCAGATTTGAGACTTTCAAAGGCATGTATGTGCTCTTGGGTCCAATCAGAGGCACTAAGCTTTCTGCAAACCATCTTGGTTTTCTTACATCTGCCTTTAAATTTCCCACCTTTCAACAGGCTGAACAATGGCTTGGCAATGGCAGAATATCCTGGCACAAAATGCTGATAGTAATTAACCATCCCCAAGAAGGATCTAAGTCTTTTTTGGGACGGTGTCACACCATCAGTGTCCATAAGGTCAGCACAAGTCATTTTTGCGATGTTTTCAACCTTACTGGGGTCGGTTGAAACACCATTCTCATCAATTATGTGACCAAGAAACCTCACAGATCTCCTGAGGAAGAAACACTTTTTGGGTGCCAACTTCAAGTTGTGCCTACGCAGCCTACTGAACACCATCTCAAGGCGCTGCAATGCACTCTCCTCATCAGATGCAAAAATCAGCAGATCATCCAAATAGCACAACAAAGTCAAGTAATTCTGGTCACCAAAAATGGCAGTCATCATGCGCATAAAACTAGCAGGACTATTGCATAATCCCTGGGGCAGGCGATTATGGCATTTCTCTGTTAGAGAAATAAAACAAAATGCATCACGCTCCGTCTGTACCTCCATCCCACACAGGCTCCCACAGCAAAGCAACGCGATACTGTGTGGAAAGGAGCTCTAAAATAACTTCACAATACAAAAATAAATTACATTTCAAATAATAAAATTTTTCAGAAACAAACATACCTGTTAGAGAAATAAAACAAAATGTATCACGCTCTGTCTGTACCTCGATCCCACACAGACTCCTACATTTACAAAAAAAATATGTGTTACACATAACGACACAAACTGCTGTAGTCACCATAGAGCCTATATTGGCGCGAAACCCTAAAATGGCGCCCACCGGACTCCCAATGTGCACCGAAACGTCTATAAAACACTTATTTATAACACAAATAACAAAAAAAAATACACTACAGTGACATGTCAAATTAATAGCGAACAATTACAAACCAAGGTTACAGTTTAAATGATAAGACTAACGAACAATACAATTATATGGTGCCAGCAGCGTTTTGGACACAACTTACCCACAGCAAAGCAACGCGATACTGTGGGGAAAGACTAACTACCAGAGCCTCAGAAGTACAGAAAGAGCGGATGTGAGAAGTGCACTGCCAAAATAAAACACTCAAGTAAAATAAAATTCACAACAGCATAAAGAAAAACATAACTGATAAAAAGAAATACTTAAAGTGCATTTTTGACTCCGTTACATACACCTCATCACAACTCCCCCCACTCGGGAGATCGGATCACAACTTGGTTCATCTCCTGCCAGTGTACAAACCCCTAGTGCACAGACAACCTCCAGTCATGCGCACAGTGAAGTTATGGTCTGAGGAGGCAATGGACGCTCTAAAGGACTGCTTTGAAACCACTGCCTGGGAGCTGCTCTGCGATCCACATGGCGAGGACATCGATGGCCTCACTCACACCATCACGGACTACATCAGCTTCTGTGTGGACAACACCGTACCCACCAAGACCATACGGTGTTGCTCGAACAACAAACCCTGGATCAACCCTGAGATAAAAACACTTCTGAGAGAGAAGAGGATCTTCAGGTCGGGGAACAGGGAGATGCTGAAGTCCGTACAAAGGGAGCTGAGGAGGAAGATCAGAGAAGGCAAGGACAGCTTCAGGAAGATTTTTTTTTTTTTTTTTTGTACTTATTTTGTACCCGTAGGTAGATTTGTTTTGCAGTCTGGTGACAAGCCACCAGCTGCCAGTCGCTGCGTGCGCAAGCGCCCCGTATCCCTAACCTGCATGTTTTTGGCATGCGGGAGGAAACCAGAGAAATCCCGGAGTAAACCCACGCAACACGGGGAGAACATGCAAACTCCACACAGATCACTGTTGGCCGGGGGCAGGGATCGAACCCACGATCTCATGATCCCCGCGATCCCCTGGCCGAGGGTAAACTGTGCTGCCGCAGTGCTAACCACTGCGCCACCGTGCAGCCCCAAGCTGCACGGTGGCGCAGTCCTCCAGAAGATGGAGGACAAGCTGCAACAGAGCGACATCGGTGGGGTCTGGAGAAACCTTAAAACCATCTCTGGGCTCCAGAATACCTCCTCCCAGGCCACAGGGGGCAGGGAGTGGGCGAACAATCTGAACCTGTTTTTTAATAGGTTTGACCAACCGCCCTCCCCCCCGACTGCACAAAAACCACTGCTGCCTCTAAAGACATCGAGTCCTGCTGCCCACACCCCACTCCACCAACACCCCCCCACTCCCAACACACAGCCCCCCAACATGACCCTCACTAAGACCCAGGTGAGGACGGAGCTGAGGAAGATCAAGGCGAGGAAGGTGTCGGGACCAGACGGCATCAGCGCAAAGCTCCTCAAGTCCTGTGCAGATCAGCTGTGTGGGATTGTGGAGCTCATCTTCAACCTGAGCCTGAAGCTGGGGAGGGTACCACAGTTGTGGAAAACATCTTGTGTGGTACCTGTACCAAAGATTTCCCGCCCCAAAGACCTGAACAGCTACAGACCAGTGGCCCTGACGTCCCACATGATGAAGACCCTGGAGAGACTGCTCCTTGCTCACCTTCGCCCCCTGGTGGAACCAGCGATGGATCCACTCCAGTTCGCCTACCAGCCTGGCATTGGGGTGGAGGATGCAGTGATCTTCCTCCTTCACAGTTCTCTGTCCCACCTGGAGAAGCCTGGGAATGCAGTGAGGATCATGTTCTTTGACTTCTCCAGTGCTTTCAACACCATCCAACCGATGATCCTGAAGGACAAGCTGCTGTGCGCAGGGGTGGACCAGCACCTGTCATCATGGATCCTGGACTACCTCACTAACCAGCCACAGTTTGTGAGAACCCGGGACTGTGTGTCCGACACGATCATCGGTAGCACGGGGGCCCCCCAGGGAACGGTTTTGGCTCCCTTCCTGTTCACCCTTTATACTGCGGACTTCTCACACAACACAACACACTGCCATCTACAGAAGTTCTCTGACGACTCTGTGATCGTCGGCCTCTTCTCTAACGGAGATGAAGCTGAGTACAGAGGACTTATCCAGGACTTCGTGAACTGGTGCCATCGGAACTGCCTCCAGATCAACGCAAGAAAAACTAAGGAGCTGGTGGTGGACTGCCGCAGGCAAGGACAACCCCTTACAGCACCAGTAAACATACAGAGAACAGACATTGAGATGGTGACATCCTACAAGTACCTGGGTGTTCATTTGAACAATAAACTAGACTGGTCACACAATACCGACGCACTCTACAAGAAGGGACAGCGCAGGCTGTTCCTACTGAGGAGACTCGGGTCTTTTGGTGTACAAGGGGTGCTGCTGAAGACATTCTATGACACGGTGGTGGCATCAGCCATCACTTTTGGAGTGGTCTGCTGGGGCAACGGCATTACAGCAGCCGATAGGAAGAGACTGAACAAACTGATCAAGAAAGCTAGCTCTGTCCTGGGGCAGTTCCCTGACCCAGTGGAGGAGATAGGAGAGAGAAGGACGGTGGCTAAACTGTCATCTCTGCTGGAGTCCGAGTCCCACCCTATGCAGGACATACTGAACGCACTGAGGAGCTCATTTAGCAGCAGATTACATCATCCTAGGTGCGCAACCGAGATGTTTCGCAGGTCCTTCCTACCTACGGCTGTCAGACTGTATAACCTAAGCAGGGCTGCTCGCAGAGATAGCAAAAAAAACGTGACGACCTAATAGTATTGAATGCAAAAGACGCAATAGACTTACACAATGGTCCCCTCCAGTATATACAACTAGGACAATATTGGTTGCTACAGAGGGTGACAATATGCATGGGCACATATTCATACTATGTAGGATAACTAAGTAGACGGTTATGCTGTTTATTCCATCTTGCTACAATGCTCCGCACTTTGTATATATATTTATATATTTATGTGTATGTATGTATATCCACTGCTCTTATTTATATCTTCCGTATCTTCTTAATTATTGCTCTGAGTGTTGCTATCCCTGTGCTGTTGCAATCCTGGAATTTCCCCATTGTGGGACTAATCAAGGCTTATCTTATCTTTAGATCAGCTTTCACATATTAAGTCCCTATTAGACTCACAGTGGAAATATTTCAAGCCTTTTTGATTTAAATTTGATGGTTATATTTGTAGTTTTTGAAATTAAATTACAAATCATAATATTCTGTTTTACTGAGATGTGTTTTCTGAAATCAGTGTTTACAATTTCAGACATATAACCCTGTAAAGCACACTAATACTGATCGTTATATATAAGTGTGTCATGATTAACTAACCAGAGACTCAAATGCAGAGCAAGAGACACCAGGGGAACAAACAGACTCGGGTGAAAATGTGTAATACAATTTATTAGAAATGAGAACAAATGAGATGCATGCTGGAGCAGCGCACAGCCTGTGAATGAGAGAAACAGAGGAGATGATTAGCGAGAGACAATAGGAGAGGAGTCTTATGACAGTGAGCTGAGGACTCGGCAGTGAGACCCAGCATGCTGTGACATGGGAGCTGGCGGGGGTAGGTCCAGCAGAGCCAGCAGGTGCGGGGAATGGTGAAGGGATAAATGCGTCTTAAATAAGATGCAAATTCCACTTGACTTAGGTTTAGGCAGCAATACCCAATGGTCCAGCAAAGAAGCATTCACAGACTGACTCTTTGAAGGCTGGCAGATGAAGCAGCAGCAGGTGCGTATAATCATGCAGGTGGGCGTAATTAACTCCGGAGCCGGGAGACAGGCAGAGGGAAAAAACGACCAAGGAGGGGAGGGGGAGCACTCTCACCTGATCATTACAGTGCACCCCCCCCCAAAGGGGGCGCATCCGGGCATCCCTCCAGTCTTGCTGGGATGCGCCCGGTGGAAAGCCCGAACCATCCCCTTGTTATGGAAGTATGAACTGGGAATCCACAACCCCTCCTTCAGTCCATAACCCTTCCAGTGAACCAGATATCGAAGACCCCGGCCCTGACGACGGACGTCCAGAATCCTCTGAACGGTGTAGGTGGTATGACCGTCGAGGATCCGGGGAGGAGGAGGAGGCTTCAGGGAAGGACAGAATGGACTGTAGAGAGGGGTTTTATTCGGGACAGGTGAAATGTCGGATGGATGTGGAGTGTCGGAGGCAGCTTGAGCCGAACAGTAGCATCATTAATGGTCCGAGAGATGGAAAATGGACCCAGGAAACGTGGTGACAGTTTCCTTGACTCAGTCTTCACTGGAACCTGATCGGCAGACACCCACACCATCTGATCGACGGTGCACCTGGGCGTGCGTCTGTTGTTGGCGTAATTTCGGTTTCACTCGGACGAGCGGAGAAGGGCATCCCGAGTTGACCTCCACAGACGGCAGCAGCGGCAAGCGTGGGCCTCCAAAGATGGAACAGCTACCTTCCTCTCTGCCATGGGTAAAAGGGGAGGAGTGTAACCTACAGAGGCCTCGTAGAGCATCAGTCCATTGGCAGAGGAGATGGCAGTGTTGTGCGCATACTCCACTCATGTCAGATGGGAGCTCCAGGTGGTGGAATTGCAGGAAGCTTCGCATCTCAGGGCGGCTTCTAGGGACTGGTTGGTATGCTCAGCCTACCCATTGCTCTGTGGATGATATCTGGAGGTGAGACTGACGGTGGTGCCGAGGGAACGACAGAAAGCCTTCCAAACTTGAGATGTAAACTGCGGTCCACGGTCAGAAACAATGTCAGTGGGGATTCTGTGTAGGCAGATAACATGAAGAGTGAGGAGATTAGCAGTCTCTGCGGCCGAGGGCCACTTGGACAAAAGTACTAGGTGAAAAGCTTTAGAGAACCGATCAATGATGGTGAGAATGACAGTGTTCTTTTGAGATGGAGGGAGACCCGTAATAGTCCATAGCTATGTGTGACCAGGGGTGACTTGGGACAGGCAGGGGATGAAGAGTCCAGTTTATTGGTGGTGCAGACCTGGCATGCTTTAACAAAGTCTTGAACATCTGCTCACAGGGTTGGCTACCAAAACACTCGTTGCAACAGTTCAGTGGTCTGAGAGATTCCAGGATGACAGACAAAGAAGTTGTTGTGCCCCCACTGGATTACATCACTACGGAGGGCAGAGGGGACATACAGTCAGTTAGCTGGGCCTCCCTCAGGAATGGGTTCAGAGGCGAAGTGGCGAGAGATAGCATCAGGTTTTATATTGCAGGAACCAGGGCAGTAAGTGATGGAGAGATTGAACCTCAGGAAAAACGGGGCCCAACAGGCCTGCCTGGAATTTAGTCTTCTAGCAAATCTTAAATGCTCTAAATTTTTGTAATCTGTCCAGAAGATGATGGGTTGGGTGGCTCCCTCTAGCCAGTGCCTCCATTCCTCTAATGCCAGTTTTATGGCCAGCAGCTCACAGTCCCATACGTCATAGTTTCTCTTGTCTGGAGTCAACTGCCAAGAGAAATACGCACATGGATGTAACTTCTGATTGGAGCTGGAGCGCTGAGAGAGAACAGCGCCCACCCCTGAATCAGAAGCATCCACCTCAACTACAAACTGCGATTGTGGGTTGACCTGAGCCAAGAAGGGCATGTCAGAGAAAAGGACCTTCAGTTTGGTGAAGGCTTGCTCCAATGCCTCAGACCAGGGGTGGGCAATTATTTTTTCCATGGGGCCACATGAGAAACAGAAAATATTGTGGACGGCCGGACCAAAAGGCTGAACTCAATTCTGCATAATATTAATTGTATTTCTTTATAAAAAGCAGCACAAAGCATTGTTTTGACAGGCTGGTAAGACTGGTAAGAGTATATGTTATGAATAAGCAATGAAAAAGTGAAGTTGCCTTACAAAAAATGTCATTTATTCAATGAATTTTCACTAAACAATGGTAAACAAAATGTGAACATTTTTACCATTGTGACTCATTATATTAGTGATCATTTTCAGTCGCATTCACCCCAAAACACATTTTGAGTTTCATATACTGTTGGAAAGAGGTGCTTAGCTTTCTAAAGACATCACAATATTGTCTTTGTACTCCAAATATTAAGCAAGATACATCATATTATAATAATGATTGTCACTGAACTGTGATTTTGAGAAAAAGGCCTCCAAAGAAAGTGTCCCAGTTCACTGCTAGTTGGTGCATTTACATGCCTACATTTGTAGTCTAACCACCTCACTTGGTGTTTTTCAGTTTTTTTTTCTTGTTCAGTGAGAGAAATCTAGTCTCTGCTGGGCTTTAACGAGTGCATCAAAGTCAGGTTGAATGTCTGAGGTGGAGATGCGAAGCGCAGCTGACAGATGATCAGTGAGAGAGAGTCTGTACCTGGATTTGGTAAACTTCATCACTGAGAATGTTTGTTCACATATGTAGGTAGAGCCTGTGAGAACCAACATCTTCTGAGCATGTCTCCTCATGTTTGGAAAGTTCTCTTCCTTGAGAGAAGAGTAAAAATCCAGCAGTGATCCTGACTTAAAGTGCTCTGCCAGTATTGCATCAGACTGCAGGTCAATTAGTTCCAGCTGAACATCACTGGGTGCATTATCTGCACTGCAGGTAAAGGGAGAGGAAATCATGTGCATTTCATCCTTGATTGTTCTGAGATCTTCAAATTGCCTTGAAAACTCACCATGCAGTGCTACTAAAATGGATGAGTACCTGCAGAGGGGATCAGCTGATGGTGCAACTTCTTTCAGGGTTTGCATGTGAGTGAGAGTGTTGCTCTCCAGTTGGCTTGAAAGAAACTGCAACTTTTTCATGAAAGCCTTCACCAGGCTGTGCATTTCATAAACAAAAAGGCCATCGCCTTGCAGTTTGGTGTTCAGTTCATTCATCAGTGCAGTCACATCAATAGCAAATGCAAAATCTGCCATCCAGTCCTCATCTGAGAGCTCTGGGATGCCTTTGCCTTTCTTCTCACAAAACTCTCAAATCTCTGCTTTCAGGTCCCAAACTCTTTTTAGCACTTTGCCCAGGCTGAGCCATCTGACAGCTGTGTGGTAGCCGATGTCACTATGTTCAGTCTCATGCTCCTCCAAAAGTGCAACAAACTCTCTGTGATTCAATGCTCGTGCCCTGATAAAGTTAACCATTTTAGTTACAACATCAATAACATGGTTAATTTTTAGCACTGACTTGCACAACACACGCTGATGTATAATACAATGCAAAAATACCAGTTTCTGATCTGTCTCGATTTCAGTCACTTTATCTTGCATACGTTTCAAAAGTCCAACATTTTTCCCCGTCAGATTTGGACAACCGTCTGTTGCAACACCTACCAGTCTGTCCCATTTCAGCCCCAGCGTGTCCATGCATGCATTTACCTCTGTGAACAGATCGCTCCCTGCCGTCGTCCCTTTCATTGACCGCATTGCTTCCAGCTCCTCCGTAATTTTGAAGTCCGTTATCCCACGGACAAATACGAGTAACTGGGCTGTGTCACAGACATCATAACTCTCGTCCATAGCCAAGTAAATAAATACTTAGCAGTCCATGTTTTGTTGAAAACCCTGCATTCGGCATCTACCTTTCTTTTTTTAGCGTACGCGGGCATTTTTGAGGGCTAAAGTCGTCTGCTTGTGACAAGGTAGATTCAGTCATGCGCAGTATTGATTTACGTATTGCGTCATTATGCACCTGAATTAAAAAAAACAACAACTTTAAAATGAGACTTTATGCTCAGCCCCCTGTAATTGAATGAGGGTCGGCAGCGACAAATTACCGTGGGAATTTGCAGTTGATCCGCCCGCCAGACCCCCCATGGCTACTGATGGGTCGAATCTTTTTGGCCTAATGGGGCAATTCAGCAGCATGTGTTCTATGGCGTCACAGTATATGCAGGTCCCTGCCTTTCTCCAGTATTGGTGCTCCTCCGGAGACAAACGAGCCTGGCTCAGGACCATTGGCTCCAGAGAGGAAGCTGACTTATTGGAGCAAGAGGACAGAGGGGACAGCCACGACATAGATGAAGAGGCGGAGGCCTTCTGCTCCTTTGCACGCTCGCAGTACCGATTATCCAGGCCAATGGCCTGCTCAATTAACTCATCCAGAGAGGAGGGGTTGGCATGGATCGCCAGGTCATTGCGGAGGTTGGCATTGAGACTCCTGAGGAAGGCGCTGCATAGAGCAACGTCATTCCATCCGGATTCTGCCGCGACGACCCGGAACTCGACTGAGAAATCGGCGACCAACCGATTTCCCTGCCAAAGCACCATTAGTTGATTTGCAATATTCCCCTCACTCTCTGTATGATCAAACGCCCAAGAAAACACTTGAACAAACTGATCAAAAGTATAATGGGGCCCCTCCGGACTGCTTAAAATAGACTGGGCCCAACTAAGTGCCTGGTCGCTGAGCAGCAGGGTCAAAAAATGTATCTTAGAAGTGTCATCCGGGTACTCCCCCCACCACCACCACCTGCTGAAAATATAGCCGGTAATGAAGCAGAAATCCTTTACTCCCCCCCCACAACCCACGTATGGGGCAGGAGAAGGGATGGAAATGGTCCAGCAGATGGTAGAGACTGCTGGAGCAGCAGGAGAAGGAGGAGGAGGCAAACAAGAAAGATGTCAAAGGTGGTTAGTAACGGTAGCCAATTGCTGGGTAATAGTTTGCAACTGTTCAGTGAGGACAGCGACTTGATGCTCCATGGAAGGAGCTGAATGTTCCCCCGGTGAAGCACCCGCTGAGCCTCGATCCTGGCTGGACTTTTCTTTCATGATTAACTAGCCAGAGACTCAAATGCAGAGCAAGAGACGCCAGGAGAACAGACTCGATTGAGAATGTGTAACACAATTTATTAGAAACAAAAACAAATGAAATGCACGCTGGAGCACGACACAGCCTGTGAACGAGAGAAACAGAGATGATTAGCAAGAGACAATAGGAGAGGAGTAATGACAAGGGAGGAGTCTTACGACAGTGAGCTGAGGGCCCGGCAGTGAGACCCAGCGTGCAGTGATATGGGAGCTGGTGAGGGTAGGTCCAGTGGAGCCAGCAGGTACAGGGAATGGTGAAGGGAAGGAGCAGAGCTGTAGGT
Source organism: Pholidichthys leucotaenia (assembly GCA_020510985.1). Lineage (NCBI taxonomy): Eukaryota > Metazoa > Chordata > Actinopteri > Cichliformes > Pholidichthyidae > Pholidichthys > Pholidichthys leucotaenia. The sequence goes on along the minus strand of CM035848.1, from coordinate 283,407,223 downwards.
GACCGGGTGGAGCAGGTGTAGTCATGGCTGGATGGTGGAAGGGCAGGTGAGCATGCGCAGCCCTGGAGACGCACACAACTGCGATGGCAGCAACCTGAGGAGGAGAAGAGAAAGGGATTAACCACAGGTTAAATAAGACACAAATTCCACTTGACTTAGGTTTAGGCAGCAATACCCAATGGTCCAGCAAAGGAGCATTCACAGACTGACTCTTTAAAGGCTGGCAGATTAAGCAGCAGCAGGTGTGTATAATCATGCAGGTGGACGTAATTAACTCCGGAGACGGGCAGAGGGAAAAAACAACCCAGGAGGAGAGGGGGAGCACTCTCACCTGATCATCACACAGTGAAACAGTCATAGGGCAGTATTACGACGGGGTTGGTTGATTAGTTGTCACTGACACAGAACACGCTTATGGGTGTTTCCAAGTTCATTTCCTGAACCTGTACATTAATGCCTAATCTATAGACTCCAATGGTAAGTCTGCAATTAACATGAGAGTGCAGATGGAATAAAAAAAAAAAACTTGTGTGTAATCATCAAATAATTAAAATGACAGACGATTATGACTGCTACAAGATCCCAGCCCATGCCATTTCCTGAGCTCTGGAGCTGCGCGATGTCAAAACACACCAGTGAAATATCATTAAACAATGCACTTCTGACAATAGACCTCCTTTTTCCTGATCAAAAGCTGATTCTCTTGGAATGAACTATAATAATGCGCATTAGATTGCGTGCCGCCACACGTCTTTGAAATGAGGTGCCTCCTTCGAGCGTATAGTGGGCACACTGTCTATTGGTAATTTGATGGCGTGATGCAAGGTGTAAAAAACAGACAATGCGCTTACAGAAACTAACAAAAGCACTGGCGCACGAAGGAATGTCTGTCGGGAAAGTGCGTGGATGACCGTCAAAATAGGGCCCTTAGACTTGTTTAAATTAATGACAAAATCTGACTTCCAGGGGTGACGATGTAGGAGAAGGTCGCATGAGAGAGGTCTTCCAGTGGAATTGTTAATTTATCCCTGTAAACACCACAATTGATTTGGGAAAGTGTACTAGACGTCTGATTATAGCTTCAACTATTACTCGGCGTGAAATGAGTGGCTCAAGCGACACACAGCCACCCGGTGATACATGTCGGGGTGGCTACTGCAGCTAGCAAACTTGCTAAGCTAGCGGAGGCAAGCTCAGAGGCTAATAACTCGCCTGGACCAGTCAAAGATTCCCCGGACACTATGGCAATGAACCAGCTGGTTTCGGAACTGGAGAAGCAGTGAGCCTCAATTTGGAATGATATGTTTTCATTAATCCAGGAGTCGATTAAACCATTACAGACCTCAGTGGACGCACTCCGAGAGACTATGAAAAATTTTAACAGCCGCCTCACTCCTGCAGAATCCCTGGTTGGGGAAAATTTTGAGCACCTCACAAGCACCGAAAAAACAGTGAAGATGCTGCAAGCCCAGATCAAGTCCCTTCCGGACCGCGTCAGCGATCTTGAAAACAGGTCCCGCAGAATTAATCTACGGATCATTAACATCCCAGAGGGCAGTGAAAGAGGCCAGAACCCGACTGAGTTCATTTGTGGTTTGCTGATGGAAAACCTCTGCCCTGGCGTCTTCCTTAAGTCCCTGGAGCTCAAAGGAGCGCACTGTTCCCTAGCTCCCAAACCTGGACCGGTAAGAAAGCCCAGGGCTTTTGTGATATGCTTCCATTGTTTTCAAGAGAGGGAGAAGGTGCTTCATTGGGCCAGACAACATGAGCTGAAGTACTGCAGACCAGTGCTGCAAGTGCACCCAGACGTCAATGCAGACACTGAAAGAAATGGGCCGCTTTCAACAAAATCACACTGGCCATCTACCAGAAGGGGATCAAGTTTAGGCTTCTGTTTCCTGCTCACCAGCAAGTTTCATTGAAGGATGAAACTTTTATTTTTGAGACACCAGAGGATGCATACGCTTTTTACAACGAGCGAGTGATGGGCAAGGATTAAAGGCACTACATGGTGCTCCCGTCTGCAAGCTGAGCAGCAGACTTCTTCATTGAGCACCATGGTAACCATGGAAACCGGTAGGTGAACAATCTGTGTTTATTCATACCGCTTCAAGAGCAATGTGCATAAACCTCTAGCGTTTTATTTTACCTTTTTGTGGACTTTGCTTATCTTGAACTGTATAGTGCTGATACCTGATGTTATTTTATTGATGTTTTTTTCTTGTGTTCGGATTTTAAAGGAACAAGGCTTAAGTTGGTATTAATGAAACTGTGGTTTAACTGATGTATTTCCAGGGTATGCTGATGTACTTTACTATAGGAGTTGTTCTATTAGGTACTTTATTTTTTCCTGCTAACTTAATTACCTCCTTTTCTGTTTTCATTTCCCTGTGCCATATATTGCCCTGATGTAGAGTCTACATAGTGGGATGGTTTCCTTAGTCGTGATAAATATTGAGCCAAATTTATTAATGGTTTATACGTATATTTTAGTTAAATATAAAGACAGACATTTTTATTTAATTTTTTAAAACTTTTTTCTGTAATCAGACGGCAGTTTGAGTGGTGTATGTTATATTGTTGAACCTGTGGACCTCTTGAACGAGAGGAGGCTGTGGAAGCAGAAAGTTATCCTGTTGGGATTGAGGATGCAGATGTGTTTGGGTCGTATAAGGGAATGGAGGGTGGATGAGATGTGGACAGATTATTTTCATGTTAATTCTTTGTATGTTTGGTCTGGTTATTTCTTTTTCCACAATATTTTTTATTGAACCTTTTTGGGTTTTTTTTTACAAACATGGCACAAACAATCAAACACTAACACTTAAGTAATTAAAAAAAAACACTACAAAAAAAAGTACTAAAAACACCAACAACCACTAACAAAGGCAAGTCATTAACAATGCTCCTCTGTTTAGTCTAGGTAATTTATTACATAAGTATACATATTATACATTCACCAATTTGGAATTTGCAAGGTCCACACACATCATTCACCTTCTTCTTCAGAAATTATGTTTAATTTCTTTACATAATCAATGAAAGGTCTCCATATATTCTCAAACACATTTTCCTTTGATTTCAGTATGTATGTTATTCTTTCTAGTGGAAAGTTTGTTAACATCTGTCTTAACCAATGAGTCACATCTGGTCTATGAATCTTTTTCCACAGTAGTGCAATACATTTTTTGGCATTAAGCAAACTGAGGTCTATGAATGCTCTTTCACTCTTATTAAAGTTATGCTTTTCTGGATACAGACCCAACAAAAACAGTTTAGGGTTCAATGTGAATTGTTTTGAAATTATTTTTTCAATTGTTACCCTCACCTCTTCCCAAAACATTCTGATTTTTCTACATTCCCATAAACAGTGAAATAGGGTTCCTTTACTTGCCATACATTTTGTGCACGTATCTGGTATGTTTTTGTTATATCTATTTAACTCCACTGGTGTAACATACATCCACATTAACCATTTAAAATGTTTCAATTTAAGACGTACATTTATTGATTTGGTTTGAGCTTCTGTACAAGCCAATTCCCATTGTTCCTCTGAAATTTCAATTTGCAGGTCTTCTTTCCAATAATTCAGTCTTTTCTGTGAGTTTTCACTTGAGAATAGTGTCAATGAGTTATAAAACTCTGAAATAATACCCTTTCTCTTACTATCTTTCGTCAAAATTTTTTCCAAGGATGAATAAGTAGGTCGGGTGAGAACATTATTTTGGTTTGATCGAATAAAATTCCTAAGCTGAAGATATTTAAAAAAATGTGTTCTATTAAGATTGAATTTGATCCTCAGTTCTTCAAAAGACATTATGTTATCTGAACGTGACAAATATAAGCCTTGAATCTTTTGAATCTCTTTTAAATTCCATACTTTAAATACAGCATCCGCTCTCCCTGGTGTAAAATATTGATTACCCCATATTGGGCTAAAATTTAGCCCAATTGATTGTCACAATTTAGCCGCTAAATTGTGACAATAAGTGTGGTTCTTTTAAATATTTTTTGGTTTCACACCATATTTTGATCATGTGCTTTACAATTGGATTTTTAACTTGTTTCTGTAATTTTTTAGCCGAGTCTGAGTATATGAATAAGGGAAGAGGTAAATGTAAATTGTATGATTCCATTTCAGTCCAGTGAGGGAGATCATTTGATGAAAAATAATATGTCATAGACCTCAGTTGTGCTGACCAGTAATACAACATAAAGTTTGGACATTTCAGACCTCCACGATCAAGTGGTAAATATAGTTAGGACAGACGTAATCTAGCCTTCCTATTGTTCCATATAAATTCCACTAACTTTTTTTAATTCTTGAGAATAGATCTGAAGGTGGTGGTAAAGGAATGTATTGAAATTAAGTATTTTTGGTAAGATATTACTTTTAAGTATATTAATTCTCCTGATCATCGACATTGGTAGTGATATCCATCTCTGAAGTAACTCATTAATATCTGTCATTAAGGCTTCATAGTTGGCACTGGCGACTGATTCTAGCTTAGGCAAAATTTGAATTCCTAAATATTTAAACTGATTTACAACATTGAAAAATTTAACAAGGTCAGAATTGATTTTTTAAAATTCGACAAAAACAAAATTATGTCATCGGCATACAGGGAAATTTTATGTTCTGTTGGTCCTACTTTAATTCCATATATTTGTGGATGTAAACGTACTGCCATCGCTAAAGGTTCAATTGCCATAGTAAACAATAAGGGTGAAAGTGGACAACCTTGTCGACATCCTCTATTGATTTTTATTGATTTTGAGATATTGCTGTTTGTTAGGATTTCTGCTGTAGCATTATTGTATATTATCTGAACCCATTTTATGAAATTATTTCCAAGTCCAAACCTTTGTAGGACTTCAAAAAGATAGGGCCATTCGACCCTATCAAAGGCCTTTTCGGCGTCCAGTGATAGGAGAGCTGTATCCGGTGCTTCTTTATTGGAATAAATAATATTAAATAGTCTTCTTACATTATGGAAGCCTTGTCTTTCCATTATAAAGCCATTCTGATCTCGGTTAATAATATTTGGTAATATTTCTTGTAGTCGTCTTGCTAAAATTTTGCAGATTATCTTAAGGTCAGCATTTAATAGGCTTATTGGTCTCATGTTTTCACATTTATTAGGGGGTTTACCTGGTTTTGGCAACAGTATAATTAAGGCATTATTCATGTATGGTGGTAAATTACTATTTTGAAATGCTTCTAAAACCATTTCCAAAAGTGGTTTTATTAATTTATTCTTAAATTTTTTATAGACGTCAGCTGGAAGACCATCTGGTCCTGCTCTTTTTCCTGATTTCATATTATCAATGGCTTGTCCAACTTCTTCTTGACTAATTTTAGATTCCAGTATCTCCCTGTTTTCATTTGGAATACACGGTATAGATAATCCACCCAAAAACCCATTTAGTTTTGTTAAGTCAGTTTCATTTTTTGTATCATATAGTTTTTTCATAATAATCTCTAAAGGCACTATTAATTTCTAAAGGATCTATAACTGCCTGTCTGTTACTTATAATACTGGTAATTGGTGTTTTAAATTCTAATTGTTTAATCTGCCATGCCAATAATTTTCCTGATTTTTCACCTTGTTCATAAAAAGTTTGCTTCAATCTTAGAAGACTCGAGGCAGCTCTATTCGCTGATTTTTTTTGTCATATTCAGCTCTCAGAATCAGTAATTCGTTCTCTAACTGTGGGTTACTTCCTGCATACACTTTTTCTTGAAGAATTTTTATTTTACTTTCCAATTGGACTCTCTCCTCTCGAGTCTTCTTAGATTTTGAACCTGTATAACTAATAATATGCCCCCTAATAAAAGCTTTGAAAGCCTCCCACTTTATACATGCTGATGTTTGTGTAGTATTAATATCAAAGAACTCATCTATCTGTTTTTCTATGTACTTAACAAATTCCTCATCCTGAAGCCATTTATGCTGAAAATGCCACCTACCTGGATCCTTTGTCAATTTCTTATCTACATACACTACCGTTCAAAAGTTTGGGGTCACCCAGACAATTATTTTGTGTTTTCCATGAAAAGTCACACTTACTTACCACCATGAGTTGTAAAATGAATAGAAAATATAGTCAAGACATTGACAAGGTTAGAAATAATGATTTGTATTTGAAATAATAATTTTTTTCCAGATACTAACCTGCTCAAAGGAAGGTCAGTTTTATAGCTTCTCTAACTAGCTAAACTCTTTTCAGCTGTGCTAACATGATTGCACAAGGGTTTTCTAATCATCCATTAGCCTTCTGACGCAATGAGCAAACACATTGTACCATTAGAACACTGGAGTGATAGTTGCTGGAAATGGCCCTCTATACACCTATGTAGATATTGCACCAAAAACCAGACATTTGCAGCTAGAATAGTCATTTACCACATTAACAATGTATATTAGATATTAGAGTGTATTTCTGATTAGTTTAAAGTTATCTTCATTGAAAAAAACAGTGCTTTTCTTTCAAAAATAAGGAAGTTTCTAAGTGACCCCAAACTTTTGAATGGTAGTGTATATTAGACAGCAGGGTGCATGATCAGAGATCACAGTGTTATCATAGAAACAGTTTTGAATCTTGGACCTTAATTCTGTGGAGATCAAAAAGTAGTCAAAACGTGAGAATGTCTTAAAGGTATTAGAATAACAAGAATAGGCTTTGACTTGTGGTTTCATTTCTCTCCATATATCTAGCAATCTCAATTCTTTCATAAAATGATTAATGGTCATCCTGCATCCATTGTGCGTGCAGTCCAGTCCTGTTGATCTATCTATACCGGGATTCAATGTACAATTAAAATCCCCTGCTATTATATGTTTCCCTGTAAGTGATGATAAAGTAAGGAATAAATTAACGAAGAAGTTTTGATCATCAGTATTGGGACCGTATAAGTTCACCAGATTTATATTTTCAAATAACAAAGATCCTTGGATAATTAGATAGCTTCCTAATTTGTCTCCAATTACATTTTTCACTTGAAATGGGACTGTTTTATGTATGAGAGTCATAACTCCCCTGGCTCGGGATGAAAATGATGAGGTGAACACATTTCCTTGCCATCTTCTCCTAATTCTTTTTACATCCTCCTCTATTAGATGAGTTTCTTGTAAAAATACAATTTTTGAATCTATGTCTTTTATTTTATTCATAACTTGTTTAAGTTTTTTTAGATTTTGTAGACCTCTGCAATTCCATGAAGTTAAATTAAGATTAACGGTTTGATCTATGATCAATAAGGAGTTTAAGATTACCTTGCAATATAAACATGCTCATACAGAGAAGCAAAAACATGGATGGTTGAACATTCATCCTACAAACTACACAAAAACAAATTCCCTTTCCCCACATTCGTGGTAATCCCCCCAAAATCAAAAAAAATCCATCTCCCGTTATAGCTAGTGACTGTTCCACACCTGCGAGGATCAGTCAAACCACTCTCTCTTTCTCCTCTCAATCACCCTGACTCTACTACTATTTTTAATGACATTAACTCTCTTCTGTAGTTTTTTCAACATAACTTCCAAGTTTTATAGCCACTTTGTACATCATAGCTTTTCTTTTTTATAATGCAATCTGTATTTTGTAGACATGTTATATGTTTCAGATCAATCAGATGCCTGTACAAATGCTTAAATGTTCTACCTTTGTCATGTTCATTCTTAGCTCCCACCAGTCTCCTCTTGGATCTGCTTAATGAGCTCCTACGCCTCTTGAGGGGTCTTGAAGATGTGGGTTCTGCCCTTATATGTGACCAGGAGTCTTGCCGGATGAATCACTCCGTGACGAATCCCGAGGTTGAGCAGCTCTTTGCGGGCGGGGTCGAACTGTTTCCTTAATTGTTGAATTCCTGTGGCGAAATCTGGGTAGAACCGCACCTGTTGATCCTGGTATTTAATTTCGCCTTTAGCTCGCGCTGCATTGGTGACCGTCATCTTGTCTCTGTAGTTGAGGAACTTCATAATCAGCGTCCTCGGTGATGTCTTATTATCTCTCGGTGGGCCAATTCGGTGAGCGGTCTCTAAGACGACCGATGACTGCAGGTCCGCGTTGTTCAGCGCTTCTGGAATCCACTTTTCCAAAAAGGAACATGGGTCCCATCCCTCCGCTCCCTCCAGGAGACCCACCAGCCTCAAATTATTCCGTCGCGAGCGGGATTCTAAGTCCAGGACATTATCTTCCAGACGTTTCCATTTTAATTCCAGTGTTTGCAACTTTGATTGTAGGCTGGTGACGTCATCTTCAGCGCTTGAAATTCGGAGCTCCGCCTGCGATACTCGTTCCATACAGTCGCTTATTTCCTTTCTCATTCCTTCTATCGCTGCTATAATTCCATCAAATTTAGACGAAAAGTCTGCTCTCATGGAGCTGATGGCAGCGAGCACCGCACTCGTCCACTCCTCAGCAGTTACCGCTCCGCCGCTGGCTCCATCCTCCGCCATAGTCTCTGGAGTTTTTTCTGTTTTGTCACGAGCGTGGAAGTCTGTTAGTTTGGGTTGTTTTGTCGAATTACTTTTTCCTCCGCCTGATTTCCCAGCTTTGGTCTTTACCATATCCGCGCCTAAATGCTGGGATAGGTTTTTGTTCCAATTAAGAGAGTTTTAGCCTGCTTTTTATTTTTAGGAGCAGACAGTGTGAAACACGTCTTCCTACGTGGCTGCCATAACCGGAAGTCGTCTGGTTATTTCTTAATTTGTTTTCTTTGTTTCCCCTTTTTCTTGGGCTCAGAACTCATGTCAGAACTGGAAAGGTTACTACTTTTTGTGTCTTTTTTTATATGACAACTCAGGGTAAGAATCTTTGCTTTATCTCCTGGAACATGAACGGCATCAACCAGTCTATTAAACATAATAAGGTAATGGCTCACTTAAAACAACTTAGAGGTGATTTTTTTTTTTTTTTTTTTACAAAAAACTCACCTCTGCTCTTCAGAGGTTAACCGAGTCGAGCGGCCTTGGATAGGGGACGCATTTCACTCTAAGTTTTCAGTGAGAGCAAGAGGGGAGGCCATCCTCATTCATAAGTGTGTTCTGTTTGATCTGTCAAACTGCACTGAAGACGAGAATGGTCGATTCATAATTATTTCTGGCAGATTATATGATATACCTGTGGTAATGGCCTGTCTTTATGCACCTACATGGGATGATGATAAATTCATTTCAAGTTTTTTTTCCTCTCTTCCCAAAGCTGACGACCACTACTTAATTATTAGCGGTGATTTCAGTCTAATTCGGAAGCCTTCCTTAGATCATCTAATCCTCAGGTGTTGTCTAAATCAGCTAAAGTTCTTGACACATATAAAAACAGTTTAGGTTTATTTGACCCGTGGAGAGCTTCATCTCATTCAGAAGAAGCTTTTTCTTTCTTTTCACACGTCCATCATACATACTGTTGGACAGATTTTTTGGGGGGATAATTATTTTTCAGCGTGTGTTCACTCATTCGGGAGTATGGGGTATCGGGCTCGTTGTTACAAGCTATCCGTTCCCTATACGACCGTTGCAGGAGTTTGGTTGCCAACACCCGGTCAAACATGTTTCCAATGAGAGTTGGACTCTGCCAGGGCTGCCCTTTGTCACCGATCCTGTTCATAATTTTTAAGTCTGTTGACTCCTTTAAGAAGGAATTAAAAACTCATTTGTTTAGACAGGCTTTTAGCTCTCATTGAATGGCTTTTATTCCTTCACTGTTTTCTCTTTTTATTCCTATTAATATGAAAATTTTATCTTATTTGTATTGATTATAATTTCTGTGTTTTTGTAAATTTAATTTGCTGTGAAGCACTTTGTGATGTATATCTGTGAAAAGTGCTATACAAATAAACTTTGCTTGCTTGGTTTGCTTTATGGACAGGATTTCTAAGTACGGCCAAGGATTGGAGGGTGTCATGCTTGGTGACCACAGGATCTCATCTCTGCTGTTTGCAGATGATGTTGTCCCATTGGCTTAATCCAGCAATGGCCTACAGGTCTTACTGGGATGGTTTGCTACTGAGTGTGAAGCGGCTGGGATGAGAATCAGCACCTCCAAGTCCGAGTCCATGGTCCTCAGCTGGAAAAAGGTGGATTGTCCTCTCCGGGTTGGGGACAGGCTCCTGCCCCAAGTGGAGGCGTTTAAGTATCTCGGGGTCTCATTCACGAGTGAGGGGAGAATGGAGCGAGAGATTGACAGACGGATCGGAGCAGCTTCTGCAGTGATGCAGATGTTGTGCTGGTCTGTTGTGGTGAAGAGGGAGCTGAGCTCCAAGGCAAAGCTATTGATTTACCGGTCAATCTACATTCCTACCCTCACCTATGATCATGAGCTTTGGGTAATGACCAAAAGAATGAGATCGTGGATACAAGTGGCTGAAATGAGCTTTCTGCATAGGATTGCTGGACTCACCCTTAGAGATAGGGTGAGGAGCTCAGTCATCCAGGAGAGGCTCAGAGTAGAACTGCTGCTCCTCTGCATCGAAAGGAGCCAGTTGAGGTGGTTTGGGCATCTGATCAGGATGCCTCCTGGACGCCTCTCACTTGAGGTGTTTCAGGCACGTCCAACGGGGACAAGACCCCGGGGCAGATCCAGGACATGCTGGAGAGACTATGTCTCCCAACTGGCCTAGGAACGTCTTGGTATCCTCTCTGAAGAGTGGGAACAGGTGGCCGGGGAGAGGGAAGTCTGGACTTCTCTGCTTGAGCTGCTGCCTCTGTGACCTGGACCTCTGGAAAAGTGGTAGAAAATGGATGGATGGATGGGTGTTCACTCATGTCAGTACGATAGCATTGTCATCTCAGACCACGCCCCCGTGTCGGTTGATATGTTTTCCTAGTCATGTCCCACTTTCCAGACAGTGGAGACTTAATTCCAACTTTGTTAGCTCAAGCCTCTTAATTTCTTTATGCACAAATTTCTTTGTTCTCTGATACTAATAATTCTCCAGAGATTTTGAGGTGCACCCTGTGGGAAGCCTTTTTTTTAATTAATCTTTTTTAAGAGCATACAACGATTATGAAGACAGTGTCACAATTACAGCTTTTGTCTTTTTTTTTCCCCCCCAGAACACCCATCCCGTCACCAAAGCCCTCACTGGGCCAACAATCGTACAAAATCTCTGTCCAGTGTAATAACAAAATATCAAGTATAGAATACACTTAAAAAAAGGAAAAAGTGGGGGGATGGGGAAGGGGGGGTCAGTCTGGAGGCAAGGTTTGCAATGACTCAAAGTAATCTATGAAAGACTGCCATTTATGAAAAAAATTAGCTGACAAACCTTTTGCTGCAAATCTTATTTTTTCTAATTTAAGAAAAAATATGACATCCTTAAGCCAGAGAGAAATAGAGGGGGGTTTAGGGGATTTCCATGCAAACAAAATGTGTGTCTTGCTAAGAGAGATGTTAAGGTTAATATATCTGACTGGGTAGAGTCATTGTGATGGGAGTTAACAGAGAGCCCAAATATCGCCAAGAGGGGGGCTGGAGAAACGTTTTCCCCAGAACCTTAGACATGATTTCAAAGTAGTGACCCCAAAAGTTCTGAAACCTAGGACAGGAAAAAAACATATGACTAAGATTACAGGGAGAGGCGTGGCATTTGTCACACTGAGCTGCGATATCAGGGTAAATTTCAGGTAGACGAGATTTAGACCAGTGAGCCCTATATAACACTTTGAACTGTAAAAGCTGCAGCGTGGCACAAAGTGTGCTAGAGTGTATACTGAAGGCAGCTTTGTCCCATAACTCATCTGTCATGTTCAAACCTAGCTCCTGTTCCCAGGAAATTTGTGCTTTTGCAGCTGTTTGACCATCAAATGTGAATAGCTGTGCATATATTTCAGATATAAGAGATTTCTGACTTAGTTTCAGATTTAGGAGATCGTCCCATGGTTGGCTAGTGGGGAGGGAAGGGAAGCTTGGAAACAGAAGAGGTACAATGCCTAAGTTGGAAGTAACGAAACAGATGAGATGCAAACAAGTTATAAGTTGACATCATATCTGAAAATGTGGAAAAAATACCATCTTTGTATAGATCCCTGAAATGCTTAAGGCCGCGACTCTGCCAAATCGTGAAAGTGGTATCAATCAGGGATGGAGGAAACAGATGATTTTGTGTCACAGGTGTAGGAGTTGATGGTGGCAAAAGTTTAAAATGGCGTCTAAATTGAGCCCAAATCTTAAGGGTGGAGAGCACCACGGGGTTACTTGTAAAGTTGGATGGATTCAAAGGTAGGAAGGAGGACACTAGAGCCAATAGGAAAGAAGAAGAAAGTGACTGAGCCTGAGTGACTGGAGTGTAGTAAAAAGATAATTCCATTCAACTCGATCAAATGCTTTTTTGGCATTGATTGAGATAACAACCTCAGAGACCGAAGAGGGATTTTTGGAAAAAATCACATTCAAAAGTGTGCAAACATTATAAAAGAGCTGGTGGCCTTTGATAAACCCATTTTGTTCTTCTGATATGATATTAGGAAGAATCTTTTCAAGAGGAATTGGTAATACTTTAGCTAAATTTTTTAATAATAAAGACGTAATGAAAGACATTCAGCATCTGCTGTTGTTATCAGATCGAGCTCTGACCATAAATTAAGCTGACGCTTCAACAAGGTCAGGCTTGGGTTAACTGAATTTAATTTGTCTATATCTGAAATTTTTGATGTGAGCTCCTACACTTTTGCCTTGCAAATTTTAATAGTATACGCTGAATAAGAAATGATTTAGCCACACAAATATGCTTTGAGTGACTCCCATAATAACAAAAAACTGATGGAGTCTGATTTGTTTAGGGCTATGAAATCATCCATTGAGGAGGATATAAAGGCATTAAATGTGTCGTCAGATAACTGTGAATTAAACCTCCAAGGTGAAGAAAAATGAGGCTGTTCAAGAAGTCTTATGTGTAAAATTAGGGGGGCGTGATCTGAAACAACAATTTGGTGGTATTTGGAAGAGGTTACCTTAGAAGAGAGCTGTCAACAAAAAAGTAATCAATGCGAGAATATGTTTGATGTACTTGTGGAAAAAAAAGAAAACTCCTTAGCTTGAGGGTTACAGAACCTTCAGGGATCAACAAACCCATTTTTGAACATGAAATCAGAAATTGACTTGGACATGGAGAGCAACATGCTGGAGAGCAACAATGTCGTCGGAGCAAGTGGAGGGAGAGTGCTCCATCTCAGTAACCATAACTTTAAGCCCCGCAACATCCGACTTCATGGAGGAAATATTACCAGACAGTTCTGTTTTCAGAGTGAGCTGTTCGGACTTGATAGACGTTAAAATTGTCACTCAGTGCTGCTTGAAGCTCGATCTTAAATATCGCTGCAACCTCATTACGAAGGTCGGAAAGAACCTCTGTTTTGAACGCAGTGATGTCTGCAGTCAGAGGTGGCATGTTGCAGGTGTTAGCAGGCGGAGCAGCATCACTGTGGGGTGGTGAGGCTGCACGGGTGACAGACCGCAGGCTAGGCTGAGAGATGTTTGCTGGCTTATGTTTTGGAGGCATTTTCGCGATAAAAAAGCCAAGGTTGTAGGGAGCTTGAAATAAGGAAGCGAAGTGATTTTATAAATCAGGTTTATTGTCGGCTTCCAGTCCCTAACATCTCTCATCTCAATGCAGAAGCAGAAAAGAGGCTGAGCGCAGTCAGACCTTCATACTTATACATCACATAACAAAAGCCGACATCACACATCCGTGTTATCTCCTTCCATTGTCCTCTCTCTCCTCCACCTGACCCTGGGGGGTCAGGAAGTCCATTCAGGTCTCCACCGCTGCGTCTCCGTCTGCTCGTTGATCTCTGCCGGTGGTCGAGACCTATTGTCCTGCTCTGAGACGTGAGGTCATTCCACATATGCAATCTCTAAACATTCCTCTTGTGTCTATACATATGTAGGTATGGATATATGAACAATATAAGCCACAGCCCCCCCCCCAAACGTCTAAGAAAAGGACAATAAAATTGAGTTCACAGCCTAAGGTAACATCCATGACATATTATACCATTATTCACATCAACAGGAAAAGAGGAAAAATATCCTCAGCAGCCATGCCAACCTTCAAGCTATACGGCATGATCATGTTAAAAATTCAGTGATAACAGCAACAGTATAGTCTATGTCATATGTCAGCCCTAAAACTGCAACGGCAAAATTCCACAGCATAGCTTACAACCCCTTGTCAATTTTACATCAGTCTATGTGTCGTCTGGGTTTCAATCTTCTCCCAAATCTGCTGTACGCCCGCTTCGGCGTCCTGGCGGGGCCATCCTGTAAGGAATCTGCAGCTTGGGGAGAAGAGTGGTTATTTGGTCCCTGCGGGGGGGTTGAGGTGTGTCTCTTGGGGGGTCTACCCCGTCGAGGTGCTCTCGTCACCCGTGCAGGTTCGTCGCTCAACATGAAAGCAGGCTTAGTCTGTCAATGCTGACTGTTTCTTTTCTGTCCCCTAAATCAAGCACAAAATGCTTATCACCAGGTTCCAGCACTCTATATGGTCCATCATATGGTGGGCGAAGGGTTGGTTTTAAAGCTTCGTGCCTAACAAAAACGAACTCAGCGTTTTTCAAAGCTTGGGGAACAAAAACCCACGGAAAAGAGTGATGTATGGGTCCGGGGAGTGTGTCCGGTCCCGTGTTGCTTAGGGGCCTCAGGGCTGGGAGGCGCCCGGGCTCTGGATGTTCTGGTAAGAACTCACCCGGGAGCCTGAGAGGTTGTGCGAAAACTAATTCTGCCGGGGAGGCGTCTAGATCCTCCTTAGGCGCAGAACGCAACCCTAATAAAACCCAGGGAAGTTTGTTTACCCAATCTGCATCCATCAGTGAGGCCCTGAGGGCGGCCTTTAAAGACCTATGAAAACGCTCGCATAAACCGTTAGCCTGAGGGTGATACGCGGTGGTGCGATGAATTGTTGCTCCTAAGCTGCTGGCCATGGCTGACCAGAGCTCTGAGACAAATTGAGGCCCCCTATCGGACGTGATGTCCGACGGAACGCCGAAACGCGCCACCCAGGTCGTGAAAAAAACGTGAGCGACTTCCGCGGCCGTGGTTGACGCCAGCGGGACCGCTTCTGGCCAGCGTGTGGTCCGGTCAACCATTGTTAAAAGGTGTGTGAACCCCTGGGACGACGGTAGAGGGCCCATGAGGTCGACGTGCACGTGGTCAAACCTCCTGGCACGGGATCCGGAAGGGTTCCAGAGGGGCTTTTGTGTGCTTGTGAATTTTGGCGCGTTGGCAAGACATGCAAGTTCTCGCCCACTCCTTTACGTTTTTACGCAGGCCTGGCCAAACAAACTTCTCCGCGACCATTTTCACCGAGGCGCGCACCCCTGGGTGCGCAACGGAGTGCACCGAGTCAAAAACGCGGTGGCGCCACACGGCTGGGACTACCGGGCGAGGTCAACTGGTTGACACGTCGCAGATTAGGGGGGGCACACCGTCACGCAAACCCCTTTCCTCCAGCCTTAACCCTGTTGGTCCAGACTGGAGCGCGCGCACGTCCGTGTCACTGCTTTGTTCCGCTGCCATGGCCGCGTAATCTATCCCTACGTGAATTGGGGCCGCGTACGCGTCCGCGTTGGCCATGTGCTCTGCGGCTGCGGTAGTATAATCTGCTTCCGCGTGCCCTGACGATGTCACGGCGCGGGAGAGGCAATCTGCCACCAAATTAAGTTTGCCTGCTACGTGTCGAATGTCTGTGGTAAACTCCGAAATTGCGGCCAGCTGCCTTTGTTGCCGGCCCGACCACGGTTCTGAAATTTTTGACATCGCAAAAGTGAGTGGTTTGTGGTCGACAAAAGCCATGAAGCACCGCCCTTCCAGCCAGAACTGGAAATGGCGGATGGATAAATGAAGCGCTAGCAGCTCTCTGTCAAAAGTTCTGTATTTGCGCTCGGTTTCGTTTAAAGATTTGCTAAAAAATGCTAGCGGTTGCCAAGTTCCGTCAATATGTTGTTCCACGACCGCCCCTATGGCCAGGTTTGAAGCGTCTGTGGTAAGCGCTATGCGGGCCGAGGGGTCGGGGTGGACCAACAATGCGGCATCCGCTAGTGCTCTTTTTACTTCCGTGAACGCGCGTTCCCACTCCGGGGACCATTCAACTGCGTTGGAGGGCTTTTGCTTTCTGAGCGCGGCATATAGGGGCTGCATGAGTTGAGCTGCGCGGGGGAGGAAACGGTTGTAAAAATTTACCATTCCTAAAAATTCCTGCAGCGATCTGACCGTTTGTGGTCGGGGGAAATTTGCTACTGCGCACACTTTGTCCGGTAATGGAACTGCCCCTTCTGGTGAAACTCTGTGTCCCAAAAAATCAATCTGTGACACGCCGAATCGGCATTTGGCCGGGTTAATTATTAACCCGTGCTCTTCCAGCCTCTGAAAAACTGTAATGAGGTGTTGTTCGTGTTCTTCCTCAGACGTGCTGGCTACCAGAATATCGTTGAGGTAGACGAACACAAAAGGGAGGTCGCGTAACACAGCGTCCATCATACGCTGAAAAGTTTGTGCAGCGCCTTTGAGGCCAAAAGGCATTCGCAAAAATTCAAAAAGACCAAAAGGGGTTATTATGGCCGTTTTAGGGACGTCTTCAGGTCTGATCGGAACTTGGTGGTAGCCGTGGACCAGATCTATTTTAGAAAAAATGCGCGCACCCACCAGATGTAGTGAAAAATCCTGAATGTGAGGGATTGGGTAGCGGTCATGTGCTGTAGCATTGTTTAATCTGCGATAATCACCGCAAGGTCTCCAGGAACCGTCGGTTTTCGGGACCATATGCAGTGGCGAGGCCCATGGGCTTTTTGAGCGCCGAATAATGCCCAGTTTTTCCAGGCTAGCGAACTCGTCGCGTGCTATGGCGAGCTTGGTTGCGTCTAAGCGCCGAGCTTTAGCGAACACAGGTGGGCCCGTTGTGGGAATGAAGTGTTCCACCTCGTGTTTCGCTACTGTTGCCGAAAATTTGGGAACTGTGAGTGCTGGAAATTGGGTGAGGAGTTGGTCAAACTTACCTCCTGCTGTGGCGACGCTGGCCTGCACGGGTGGTGGGGACACTCGAGCTGAACAGGGGATAGAAGCAAATGACAGTGCATTGATTAAGCGTCTGTTTGCAAGATCGACTAACAACCCATGTGCACATAAGAAATCAGCGCCCAACAAGTTAAAACTCACCGCCGCTATAATAAAGGTCCACCTATAGTTGCGGCCGTGTATGGACAGAGGCAGGGTTCTTTCACCAAAAGTGTTGATGATGGAGCCGTTAGCTGCCGTCGCTCCGTTTCCATGGGGTCCCGTTGCCCGGTCTGCGTAGGATGGGGTGATGAAGCTCACCTGAGCTCCGGTGTCAATGAGGAACTGTCTCCCGGAGCGTCCGTCAGTCACGTAGAGCAGCTTGTTTGTCTCGCCGAGAGCCGTAGCTGCTAACGGTTCCCGGCTTTGAAGTTTCCCGAGCTCTTGAAACTGCAGGGGGCACGCATTTGTATGCCCTCTCGGCGAAACGTCGATGGTAGTAGCAGAGGTCGTCTCGTTTGTTGCGCCTTGGTCGCGTCGCTGCCATGGTGGGTGGGTTCTGCTCCATCACCTCTGATTCCCCGATGCTCTGGGCTTCCATGCCGAGATCTGCCGATGCTGCTGTGGCCATCTGCTCGCCGCAGGAGTTGATGAGCCGCTGCGCTTCTCGGGCAAGCGCGCGGAAGTCCTGCTGGGTCTTACATCGCATGTTGGCCAGGATCCCTCTCATGTGCGTCGGCAGAGTGCTGAGGAAGATGTGTTGGAAAAGGAAGTTGTCGTTGTCTGCCTCCCTCAGCTGCAGCATGTCTTCCATGAGGGCCATTGGTCTGCGCCCCCCGTGGCCGTAAATCGCCAGTATCCTCCCGGCCCTTTCCTCGGCCGAGGGGACGAAACTCTCGATGAGGGTCGCCTTCAGTTCCTTATACTTGTCATTGGCGGGCGGCTGCTGTATCACGCTCCACGCGCATCGTGCTGTGGCGGCATTGAGTTTGGCGACGATGTGGCAGAATTTGGTTTCGTCAGCCGTCACCCCCGCGAGTGCAACGTGAGCCTCAGCCTGCTTGAACCACGAGTTTGGGTTATTCTGCCAGAACTCTGGGAGTTTGACGGCGACGGCGCTTGCTTGGGCCTCCTCCGACGAGTCTGCAGCACGAAAACGTCTTTCCTCCGTTCTCACGATAGGGTTGGGGACGGCGCTTGCTTGGGCCGTCTCTGACGAGTCTGCTGCGGGGGAACGCCTTTCATCAGTTCCCATGTCAGGGTTGGCGATGGCGCTTGTCTGGGTCGCCTCTGACGAGCCTGTAGCGGGAGAACGTCTTTTGACCATTCTCACGTCTGGTCACCAATGTAGGGAGCTTGAAATAAGGAAGCGAAGTGATTTTATAAATCAGGTTTATTGTCGGCTTCCAGTCCCTAACATCTCTCATCTCAATGCAGAAGCAGAAAAGAGGCTGAGCGCAGTCAGACCTTCATACTTATACATCACATAACAAAAGCCGACATCACACATCCGTGTTATCTCCTTCCATTGTCCTCTCTCTCCTCCACCTGACCCTGGGGGATCAGGAAGTCCATTCAGGTCTCCACCGCTGCGTCTCCGTCTGCTCGTTGATCTCTGCCGGTGGTCGAGACCTATTGTCCTGCTCTGAGACGTGAGGTCATTCCACATATGCAATCTCTAAACATTCCTCTTGTGTCTATACATATGTAGGTATGGATATATGAACAAGAAATTGACTTGGACATGGAGAGCAACATGCTGGAGAGCAACAATGTCGTCGGAGCAAGTGGCGAGAGAGTGCTCCATCTCAGTAACCATAACTTTAAGCCCCGCAACGTCCGACTTCATGGAGGAAATATTACCAGACAGTTCTGTTTTCAGAGTGAGCTGTTCGGACTTGATAGATGTTAAAATTGTCACTCAGTGCTGCTTGAAGCTCGGTCTTAAATATCGCTGCAACCTCATTACGAAGGTCGGAAAGAACCTCTGTTTTGAATGCAGTGATGTCTGCAGTCAGAGGTGGCATGTTGCAGGTGTTAGCAGGCGGAGCAGCATCACTGTGGGGTGGTGAGGCTGCACGGGTGACAGACCGCAGGCTAGGCTGAGAGATGTTTGCTGGCTTATGTTTTGGAGGCATTTTCGCGATAAAAAAGCCAAGGTGACCAAGTCAAAAAAGCTTAAACTGTGGAAGTGATGTAAATGGTGCCGTTTGAAAGAAAAAATAAATTAGCTCTGCAGGAGCTCCCTCACATGCATCTCACTCCATGTTCACTAAGCCAGAAGTCCCGTGGGAAGCCTTTAAGGCCTTTATGTGTGGGCAAATGATATATGTTTCAACGCTAAAGAAAAGAGGAAAATGCAGAGTTGGATTCAATCACTGAGAAGATATTTAAAATTGATAATTTGTATGCTTCAGCCCCTACCCCTGCCCTTTATAAAGAAAGTTCTCAGCTTCAGTCCAAATTTAATTTATTGTCCACGAGTCTTAACTAAACAACGTTTTTTGAGACTGGGGATAAAGCATGAAGGCTATTTGCGCATCAAGCATGTACAGCTACACTGTCTAGATTGATCCCCAAGATCAAATCTGTGACTGGCGACGTTACCTCGGGTCCTACAGAGATTAATAAAATATTTTCTGCTTTTTACTCCCACCTCTACAACTCACAGTGTCCCTCAGATGTTTGGGTGGGGGATAACCCATTCGATAAGGTTGCTTTCCCTAAGGTAAATGAGGATTTGTGTAGGGAACTGGGCAGCCCAATCTCTGTCAGGGAGGTACAGGAGGCAATGATGGCACTTCAAAATGGTAAAACTCCAGACCCTGATGGGTTCACTGCCGAGTTTTTTAAGTTGTTCTCAACCAACATTGCGCCAGCTCTACAGAGAATGTACGAGTCTTTTGCTGAGGGTCATCTGCCCCCTACTCTGTCAGAGGCCTCAATTTCCCTTTTGTTCAAGAGTAATAAAGATCCTCTTCTTTGTGGCAGCTATTGGCCCATTTCCCTTTTAAATGTTGACTTAAAAATCCTGTCAAAGATCTTAGCCCAATGCCTGCAACATGTCTTGTCAAGCATAATATCAACCGACCAAACAGGATTTATGCTTGGAAGGCACTCATTTCACAATATGAGGAGGCTCCTAAATATCATTAACTCTTCTAGTTCAAGCTCACCTGATGTGATTATCTCACTAGATGCAGAGAAGGCCTTCGACAGGGTGGAATGGACTTATCTTTTTTTTCCTTTTTTTTTTTTTTTGCAGAAATTTGGTTTCACTTCAGAATTTATTTCATGGATCAAGTTGCTTCATGCCAGTCCAGTTGCTTCAGTCCACACAGATGGACTCAAATCTGCTCCTTTTCCCCTTTACTGTGGAACTAGACAGGGTTGCCCTCTTTCCCCTCCCCTATTTGCCTTGGCCATTGAACCCCTAGCTATCTGGTTGTGCCAGGAGGCCGAGTTTGAGGGCATCACCAGAGCCGGAAAAGTTCATAAAGTGTCATATGCTAACAACCTCCTTTTATATGTACATGTCAAATCGTGCTACTTCTCTCCCGGTGGTTTTCAATATCCTTGACAAATTTGGGTCCTCCTCGGACTATGAACTGAACCTCCACAAGAGTGAACTTTTCCCCATCAACACTCTGGCCAAAAATATACCCCAAACCTTTTTTCCTTTCAAGTATACTATGGATGGATTTAAATATTTGGGGGTGTTTATTACTAACCCAGTCAACCATCTTTTTTCTAAAAACTTCTCTCTCTTTGAGAGGTGTAAATTAGACTTTGGTAGATGGGGTGACCTCCCATTATCCCTAGTAGGTCGAATCAATTTGGTTAAAATGGTTGTTTTACCCAGGTTTTTATAGCTTTTTTCACATATCCCCGTTCTTATTAAAAAGTCATTTTTAGGTCACTTGATCAACTAATAAGCTCTTTCATCTGGGGAAATAAAAATCCATGTATCAGGAGATCAGTGCTACAGCTTCCTAAAGATCTTGGTGGCTTAACATTGCCCAATTTCTTACATTATTACAGATCTTGTAATATTCATAAACTTCTATACTGGATTAACAACACAGTAGATGACATTCACCTGGCATGGGGTAGATACGGAACTTACATCCTCCAAACTCTCTCTTCACTCCCTGATTTGTTCTCAACTTCCTATGACTGCCTCCATCTTTACCTCAAACCATGGGGTAATTAATTCTGTTAGAATCTGGATTCAGTTTAGGAAAAGCCTAGGCCTCCACAGGGCCTCAGACCTCTCACCCATAGTAAACAATCACCTATTTTTGCCTTCCTGCACTGATTTAACCTTTCAAACTTGGTTTGACAAAGGGATAACTAAACTTAAGGGCCTTTACAACCAAGGAACTTTTATGTCCTTTTCTGAGCTCTCAGAGAAATTTGACTTACCCAACTCTCATCTATTTCGGTTTTTTTGAACTAAGGCATTTTATTCAGAATCGGAACCCCAAATTTCCTAGTCGTCCCCAAGAAACTCTAGTTGACTCTTTGCTAGCTCTTGATCCTCAACAAAAGAGATGAATTTCTAGCCTTTACATTATCATCAATTCTATTTTTGATAGCCCAGTATCTGGCCCCAAGGATTCTTGAGAACAAGAACTAGGTATTACATTGCCGGATGATTATTGGCAACGAGTTTTACGGTTGGTTCACTCTTCTTCAATATGTGTGAGGCCTGGCCTCCTACAGTGTAAAGTGGTGCATAAAATTCATTACACCAATTTCAGGCTATCGTGTATCTACCCCAATGTATCCAACTCATGTAATAGATGCAAACAATCCCCAGTCAACCCTTCCCATATGTTCTGGTTCTGTCCTAGGCTGGTTACATTCTGGTCTGGTATCATTAAAACTCTTAGTACAGTATATAACATTGTCATTACGTCTGAACCTCTCTTAGCTTTGTTTGGTACCCCCTCACAACCTAATGCCTTTAAAGTCATTCAGACTGTTTTGGGCTTTACCACCCTGCTGGCAAGGCAACTCATACTCCTTAATTGGAAGCATCCTGAACCGTGGGCAGCTCGATGGTGCAGTGGTTAGCACTGTAGCAGCACGGTAAGAAGGTCACGGGATCAGTTCCACCCCTGATCATCGTGGGTTCGATTCCACCCCCTGACCATCGGTGACCCTTCTGTGTGGAGTCTGCATGTTCTTCCCGTGTCTGCGTGGGTTTACCCCGGGTACTCCGGTTTCCTCCCACAGGCCAAAAACATGCAAGTTAGGTCAATTGGAGACTCTAAAGTGGCCCTAGGTGTGAATGGTGAAGGGATTGGCACCGCACCGAGGCTGCCTCATCATCCAGGTGGATGCCCGGAATTTCCCTCTGGAATTAATAAAGTATACCGAAAAAACAACAACTTCCATTTCATAGCAGGTGGATGAAAGAGCTGCTACTGTTTATTAGACTTGAAAAGCTTAGATTTTCCCTTAATGGCTCCCTGGAGCCATTTGAAAAGACTTGGAGACCTCTCTTAAATCATATTGATTCTTTGACATCGCTGCCTGATTGTGATGACTACCCCCCCTTCTTTTCTTTCATTTACCTATGTATTTATCTTCACTGTATAGGCATTGTATGTACTCGGCATTATTAACCCCTTGCACTCTGGTCAATTTCCCTAAAAACGCCAAAAAATAATGTGCCCAAATTAAATCCAAAGCTGTTCTTCAACCCTTTGCAGCATCTTCATGGGGTTGGTCTCATTTAAAAGAAAACACTTTGAATTTTTTGGCAAAACAGTCATAATCTCTCTAAGTGCTCCAGCCACTGAGTTACAGTCATCTAAACATAGTGAACTTGAAGAAAATAAATTTAGCCTGGGTGTTTTTTTGGATACAAATGCTTGCAAATAACACACAGCTTCAGATCCGGGCTGGAACATGCAACAGAAATGTAGAACCAAGTGTTATCCAGCTGAGGTCCAAATTTTTTAACAATACCACAAAAAATGAATATATTACACAGCTTTGTTCTCACGTAGTTCCCAGGCGTTTTGGAACTGTGCCAAATTGTGCCAAATGGCACAGTTTGGAAAAACGTCTGTAACTTTTGAATGCTTCAATGTAGAAGCTTCATTTTGGGCTCTAATGAAAGGTCACACTCAGGGCTGTGTCTGTGTGTGTGTGTGGGGGGGGGGTTGTCCCCCCCCCCTCGCTACAGAGGATGGACATCGGCCATCGCTACATGACGGATTAGCCTCATATGGCGATGTGGGACAGCAGCTCAGTCACCGCGGCTTTCCCCCCCCCTCGCTACAGAAGAATAGCGGGGGGGGGGCAGCGTTCATGGTCTGGACGCGACGAACGAACCGTGTACCGCGGCGCACGAACTTCAGACTTCGTGCGCCGCACAGTTGTAATTTACCGATCGGTCAAAAGTCATTTTGGATTACAATTTTCAGGGATAGAGAATAATTTAGCTTATAACACCTTACCTCTTCACAGCAGTGTCCTGGCGAACTTCTCTTCCTCACTGTCAGAAGCGTCAACTGTCAACGCGACGCTGGTCCGCTCGTGGTTCTGGTCTTGCGACCCGATCAAAACATAATTCCATGATTGCGGTTTTTGGCGAACGATTTTTCAAAACAAATAACAGTAGTAATTAAAAAAAGACTGGCGAACGCGTGTGTGTCACTCAGCCTTCGTTGTCAGCCTCCTTCGGTCTATGATGACCATGGAAGAAATCATAACGTCTACTCTGCTGGAACAAAAACAAAATAAGCACTGCCTGTGGCCGAACATGCCGATGCGCGAATGGCACTCCCTGTCACACAGGTTGCATTTGTGGGTGGTCTCCGTGCTGCTGGGTCTGTGGGGTTCTTCCTGCGGGTCCTTTTTAGATCTGCTGCAGCAGTCTCTCTTCACCCAGCCTTAAAAAAAACAGCTCGCGAACTTCTCTGCTTCAATTGGCTCACTGCATTCACAGCCTTGGTAGGCAGGTCCTTCTTGCTAGGTTTTCAGTCATTGGTTCTTCAAGGTTTCAGAAACCCAATTCAAGGCTCTTATTAGTCGAATGAGAGGTCAATCAGATGAACTAATCTGTTCGCGGCTGTGTCTGCAGCTTTTATTTTCAGTGCGCGCTTGGACGCCATCACCACCTACATCACTATCATCAGTATCTCCATCATGCATCCTAGAGCGCACGGGGGCGCATGAGAGCGTCCTCGTGCGCTCTAGGACGCAGAGACTTGCCTGTCCGCAGTACAACGGAGTGCAAGAGGTTAACATGTCAGTAATGGACGTACAGTGATAGTCACTCTTCATTATCCTTTGGGTGTAATGGGACTGTGGGTGGGAAAACAAGGGGGAAACGAAAGGAATGGAAGTTTGTTCTGTTATATTTGTCTTTGTGGCCTGTAAGATTGCTTCCAATAAAGAAAATTAATAAAAGAAATTAATGACAAAATCTGCAACATTGCACATTTGAGGATTAAGATGCATTGATGTGTTGATGCAGTTTTGCTCCAGGTTCTTTCACTGAACTGCATTAGACCGGAGTGGTGGCTCAGTTGGTAGAGCATCCGCCCCACACCCGGGAGGCAGGGGTTCAAATCCCGGCTGGGTCATGCCAAAGACCATATAAAAAGTGGAACTTCCTGCCGTCCAGCTTGGTGTTCAGCAAAAATGGAATGGAGGAGGGAAATTTGTGGCGGCGCCTTGCATGGCAGCGGCCCTCTGATTCTACACTTGGGGTGTGTGTGATTAACACAGTAGATAGGTAAAGCACAATCTTGTTCTACTGTACATGATTGGCTGTACTGTTGAATGACAATAAACCGTGATTTAATTTAATTTAATTTAGAACGTTGATGACAAGTGCATTTTTTACATTTTGCTGTTGGTATACATTACTGGTATGAAGTGCACAAAGCCACTGATTGTGGTGATGGGGAATGTTTACTTAGTAAACAACTTTACTATATTCCACTGTGAATCAGTTTATTTTTCCATCTTTGTCTTGTCAATAAATGACTTTATGCTGTAAATGCTGTTTGAGAATACAACTATGAGTTCTTTAAATACCTGCTTTAGGCACTTTGCTTTCATCCCATGGGTCACCGTCGTGTCACTTCAGTGTCTATGAGGAGCCAGGGCTGTACCTGTTCATGTAGGATTACATAAGGACTGTGTGGGTGTCGCTGAGTTCTCTTGTCTTCCTACCTCGAGGGCCGTCTTTGTCTCCGATAAGTGACTGTA
Source organism: Pholidichthys leucotaenia (assembly GCA_020510985.1). NCBI lineage: Eukaryota > Metazoa > Chordata > Actinopteri > Cichliformes > Pholidichthyidae > Pholidichthys > Pholidichthys leucotaenia. Next base: position 283,381,993 of record CM035848.1, on the reverse strand, counting down.
ATCAGAGTGACTCACACAGGGAACGCCTGCCCCTCCCTTGGCTCAGGTCAGCATGTTTTCCTCTGCTGACAAACTGTTCATGTTGTCATGGGAGAGTGTTTTGTTTTTGTCTCTTTTTTTTTGTGTGTGTGGGGGGGGTGGGTTGGTTTGAGTAAGTCAACAATCAAGCATAATGCCCTCTGCATGTGTGTGTATACTGTATTTGCACGGTGGATTATGTGTGGATGCAGGACAGACGCTGGACTTGTACTACTACAGTGGTGTGTGTTTTTCTGCATGTGAGTGACAAGCATGTGGTAGTCAAGGTGTGTTGGGATAAGGGCGTGTGATGCGAGTACATTCCTCTGTACCTGCTGTCAGTTAAGTTCTTGAGGAGAAACCTGTTCGTCTGCTTCCAGTTGCGTATATGTCCACCTGACTGGTGCTCTGCTCCTCATTCAGAGCCTGTGGGGCAAACGACGTGGACTAGTGCCTCTGGAAGAAAACAGGTCTTTAAAGGACCGCCTGATGGATCCTGGGGTCAGTTTCTCTTCTTTCACTTGTGGACTTCATCCTTGAATGGCTTTTGGGTTTATAGGGCTAATGGGTGTCAGGACTATAGGTCAGGGGCTGTGCACCATGGGTCATTCTTAACATGTCATATCCATGCAGCACACAGGTTACATTTTTCTAGAATAGTCAAAAAGTGAAAGTTTTTTCTTTGATCCACAAGTGTTTTTTTTTTTTTTTAATGGGAAAAGGAAAAAAAAAAAAGCAGCTCTGAGAAGACGTGTTTTTGAGAAAGATTTGATGTCTGCGTATCGTATGCTGTATATAACTGAATGTGTGTTCACTTTGGCTGGCCTTTCATATGCTTGTTGTGGAACGTAACTTGAAGCTGTTATGCAAACTAAATGCCAAAAAAATTACAGTTTTTGTCCATTAAAGGGATACTTCAGGTTTTTTGAAGTGGGGTTAGAGCAAATATTTCTGAGTAGTCATTGACCTTCTGTAGTCGTTGATCTGCCTGCTTTCCTGTTAAAGAATGAGGATTTTGGCTGCAAAGATCGTCATGACTACACTGGAGCTTTAAATGACTCATTTTAGAGCTAATTTTCACCGCCTTAAAAACACTGAATCATCAGAAACGTCATATTGATTTAAAAGGGGCCTATCTCAAACTTATACCACATTTCATATCTGGATACAATGCATGGCCAACGTACAGTGCTGCGTAGCAACACAGGCAAGTATCGTATTTTAAAATAAAGCATTGTCTGATGCTAACATGAAGTATGATGAATAAGTCTGAGATGACACTCTGTGGAACCAGTTTAAATTTTGTGAAGTTTTAGTATTTTGAGATGGTGAAAATTATTTTGACAATGGCTCCAAAATCCTTCATTCGCTAAAAGAACAGGCAGACCAGCAACTGCAGTAAAGTAATTCAAGAAGTACTCTGTCCACCAGTGCAAATATCCTTTGGGCTGGTGAGTATTTACAGCAGATTTTACAGGTGGTCACAACAGAAATGAAAAGGTGAAAGCAGTGGTTCAACAAACTGGAGTGGTGGCCTAGTGATAGAGGATCCGCCCCACAACCAGGAAGTTGGGGATTCAAGACCCGGTCGTGTCATACCAAAGACCATATAAAATGGTACTTCCCGCCTTCAAGCTTGGGGCTCAGCGTAATAGAATGGGGGGGAGGAGAAGTTGTTTGTGGCGGCACCTTGCTTGGCAGCGAGCCCTCTGATTCTACATGTGATTAACATTGTAGATAGGAGAAACGTAATTTTGTTCTACTGTACATGATTGGCTGTATAGACTGAATAACAACAGAGTTGGCTTCTTCTTCTCAAAAACAAATTAGTCCTAAACTTGAAAAGAAAAAAACAAAGATTATGTTGTTTGGAAATCATAAAATAAATTAAGAAATAAGTGTAACGATAGATGATAGCAGAACTGACACACTACAGGAAAATAAGTTTCTTAGGGTGACGTAAGATAACAAAATCTGCTGGAAACCTCACATCAGTCACATCCGGGCCAAGTTAGCTAAATGTATAGGGATACTGGGGAAGACGAGGCACATTTTGGACCATAAATCATTACACTTACTGTACAATTCACTGTTTTTACCATATCTTAACTACTGTGTAGAGGTCTGAGGAAACGCCTACAAAACTGCTTTGTAGTTTTGTAGGGTGGCTGTGGAGCAGGTGTAGTGTGGCCGACTACTGATCGGAGGAGGGTGAGGGGTTCGATTCCCGCTCTGTTGGAAGTCTGCATGTCGAAGTGTCATTGAGCAGGACACTGAACCCCCAGTAGATCCTGGTGGGTCAGGCCAGCGCCTTGCATGGCAGCCCCGCCACCATCAGTGTGTGAATGGGTGGGTAGCAGGATCTGTGAAGCGCTTTGGTCATCCTGAGATGAGTAAAATGTGCTGTATAAGTAAACGCCACTTTCCAAAACCAACCTACAGCCAATATGCACATTACACAAAAAAAGCTATAAGGATAATAAATAATGTAGGATATAGAGATCACACAACTCACTGTTTTTAAAGTCACATTCCATAAAGGTTTTTTTTTTTTTTTTTGATTTTGTGTACTTTATTGATCCGAAGAGGGGAAATTGAGGGCATCCACCTGGATGGATGAAGCAGCCACGGTACAGTGCTATTCCTTTACCATTCACACACACATTCACACCTAGGGCCACTTTTAGAGTTTCCAATTAACCTAACCTGCATGTTTTTGGCTTGTGGGAGGAAACCGGAGAACTCCTAGGGTAAACCCACACAGACACGAAGGAACATGCAAACTCCACACAGATCGCTGTTGGTCAGGGGCTGGGATCAAACCAGGGATCCCATGGCCAAGGGTGAGTTGCTGTGCTGCCGCAGTGCTAACCACTGCACCACCGCGCTGCCCAAGTTCATGGATTTGGTCAAATTTAAGACAGCACAAATAATGTACAGGGCAATTAATAATCATCTTCCAACCAATATGCAAAAAATGTTCAAAGAAAGAGACACTGATTACAATTTGAGAGAAGACTTAAACTTTACAAAACCAAAAGTTGGAACAACAATGAGAAAAGTCTGTGCATATCTGTCTGTGGGGTGGATTTGTGGAACAGTCTGGAAGTGGAACTGAAACTATGTACAAACAGAAACCAATTCCAAAAGAGGTATAAACTTTATTTTCTAAAAGGATATATAGTGGTGTGGGAAAAGTGTTTGTCCCCGTATTTCTCATTTTTTTGTATGTTTGTCGCACTTAAAGGTTTCAGATCATCAAACTAATTTAAATATTAGACAAAGATAACACAAGTAAACACAAAATGCAGTTTTAGAATGAAGGTGCTTATTATTAAGGGAAAAAAAATCAAAACCTGCATGGCCCTGTGTGAAAAAGTGATTGCCCCCTCTGTTAAAACATAAATTAACTGTGGTTTATCACATCTTTGGAAAGCTGAGTTCAATTTCTCTAGCCACACCCAGGCCTGATTACTGCCACACCTGTTCTCAATGAAGAAATCACTTAAATAGGACCTGCATGACAAAGTGAAGTAGACCAAAAGATCCTCAAAAGCTAGACATCATGCTGCGATCCAAAGAAATTCAGAAACAAATGAGAAACAAAGTAATTATGGTTATAAAGCCATTTCTAAAGCTTTGGGACTCTAGCGAACCACAGTGAGAGCCATTATCCACAAATGGCGAAAACATGGAACAGTGGTGAACCTTCCCAGGAGTGGCCGACCGACCAAAATTACCCCAAGAGCGCAGTGACGACTCATCCAAGAGGTCACAAAAGATCCCACAACAACATCCATAGCACTGCAGGCCTCACTTGCTTCAGTTAAGGTCAGTGTTCATGACTCCACCATAAGAAAGAGACTGAGCAAAAATAGCCTGCATGGCAGAGCTCCAAGACGAAAACCAATGCTGAGCAAAAAGAACATAAAGGCTCGTCTTTTATTTTATTTTACCTTTATTTAACCAGGAAAAAAAACCCGTTGAGATTAAAAACCTCTTTTTCAAGGGAGTCCTGGCCAAGAGGCAGCAAAAAAAAAATCACAAATACACTTAAAATGACATACAAATCATATAAAACAGTTACAAATTAGTGAGGCCGTCTCAAGTGTTCTCAAACTGGATTTAAAGTCGTTCAATGAAACAAGTTCTGTTAATTTCCAGTCTTTTTGCAACATGTTCCATGCAGAGGGGGCTGAGAACTTGAAAGCTCTTTTTCCCAGCTCAGTACGGGCAAATGGAACAGAAAGCAACAAATAATCATTTGAACGCAAACCATAAGAATCAACACTTCTCAGTGTGATCAAATTACAAATGTAAGGGGGCAACAGTCCAAGCATGGCCTTGTAAATAAAAATGTACCAGTGAGTCAACCTCCTGGTGGACAAAGAGGGCCATCCCACTCTAGAATACAGTTCACAGTGATGGGTCAAGGCTCTACAATTTGTAACAAACCTCAAAACAGCATGATATACAGAGTCAATCTTACTCAGACACTGAGCTGAAGCGTTCATATACAAGAGGTCTCCATAATCTAAAATAGATAAAAAAGTTGCAGTAACAAGACGCTTTTTAACCTCAAAAGAAAAACAACATTTATTTCAAAATAAAAAACCCAGTTTCAGTTTAAGTTTCTTCACAAGATTTTCAACATGGGGCTTAAAAGTCAGAGCGTCATCAAGCAAGATACCAAGATACTTGTACGAGTGAACCACCTCAATTTCATCATGTCTCATGTTTCATGTCTCAGTTTTGCCAGAAAATATCTTGATGATCCCCAAGACTTAAATACTCTGTGGACTGACGAGACAAAAGTTGAACTTTTTGGAAGGTGTGTATCCTATCCAGCGTAAAAGTAACACAGCATTTCAGAAAAGAAACATCATACCAACAGTAAAATATGGCGGTGGTAGTGTGATGGTCTGGGGCTGTTTTGCTACTTCAGGACCTGGTAGACTTGCTGTGGTAAATGGAACCATGAATTCCGCTTTCTACCAAAAAATCCTGATGGAGAATGTCCAGCCATCTGTTCGTGACCTCAAGCTGAAGCACACGGGTTCTGCAGCAGGACAATGATCCAAAACACACCAGCAAGTCCACCTCTGGATGGATTAAGAAAAACAAAATGAAGACTTTGGAGTGGCCTAGTCAAAGTCCTGACCCGAATCCGATTGAGATGCTGGGGCATGACCTTAAAAAGGCGATTCATGCTCGAAAACCCTCCAATGTGGCTGAATTACTACAATTCTACAAAGACGAGCGGGCCAAAATTCCTCCACAGCACTGTAAAAGACTCATTGCCAGTTATCGCAAATGCTTGATTGCAGTTGTTGCTGCTAAGGGTGGCCCAACCACTTATTAGGTTTAGGGGGCAATCACTTTTTCACACAGGGCCATGGAGGTTTGGATTTTTTCCCCTTAATAATAAACGCCTTCATTTAAAAACTCAATTTTGTGTTTATTTGTGTTATCTTTGTCTAATATTTAAATTTGTTTGATGATCTGAAACATTTAAGTGTGACAAACATACAAAAAAAATGAGAAATCAGGAAGGGGGCAAACACTTTTTCACACCACTGTATGTTAGAGGAGTAGTATTAATATGTAAGATGCACTAAACTTACACTGGGACACTGGCTGAATACGTGTGTGGTAGGTGGGATGGTACTCTGTATATCTACATTGTTTTGGGCTGGGTATATACAGTATGTATGCAAATGTATGGACTGTATGGATGGATGGATGTAAATATTGATTTGTATAAAAAATATAGCTTAAATGTCTATTTGGGGCCCTAAATAGAGATAATATGTACGTATATATTTCACATGGGTTGTATTTAGGGAAAAAAGTTGTTGGAATAAAGAGTTTTATTCCAAAGAGTTGGAATAAAACAAGTAAAACTTATTCCTTCTCCTTTTCAAACACTGTACAGCATGCCACTTTTTTATTACATTTATTTGTTTTGATTTTTTTGTTTGAAATAAAGTATTTCTTCATCATCACTCTAAATTATTTCATATAACCCCACTCAAAAAACTAAACTATCCTTTTAAATGTTTATAAACATTTAAAGGGATGGTTTAGACTAAGACTAAGAACAATCCAACAGACTCTCGTGATGAATGTTAGAACAAGGATTCATTGTACCCCGCCTGGTATGAGGTTGCCAGGGCCTCACCCTGGAGCCAGGCCTGGGGGAGGGGCTTGATGGCTAGCGCCTGGCAGCCGAGTTTCTGCCCATGGGACCTGGCTGGGCTCAGCTCGAAGGAGTTACATGGGTCCGCCCTCCAGTGAGGTCACCACCTGCAGGAGGGACCATGGGAGTCCGGTGCTATGTGGATCAGGTGGCGGTCTGATCCCAGGTTTCCTAAACTGGCTTTGGGGACGTGGAATGCCACCTCTCTGGTGGGGAAGGAGCCTGAGCTAGTGCATGAGGTTGAGAGATATCAGCTAGATATAGTCAGCCTCACCTGAACACACAGCTCTGGTTCCGGAACCAGTCTCCTGGAGAGGGGCTGGGGCTTGGCCTACTCTGGAGTTGCCCCGGCGAGAGGTGATGAGCAGGGGTGGGTATTCTTGTATCCCCCCACCTTGTTGCCTCTATATTGGAGTTTTTCCCGGTGGATGAAAGGGTTGTTTAACCTATGCCTTCGGGTTGGGAAACAGTCCTGACTATCATTTGTGCCTATGCACCAAATGATGTTTCAGAGTACCCACCCTTTTTGGAGTCTCTGACTGGGGTGCTGGAGGATGCTCCTTCTGGAGACTCCATTGTCCTACTGGGGAACTTCAACGCACACATGGGCAATGACAGTGAAACCTGGAGGGGCTGATTGGGAGGAATGGCCTGCCTGACCTGAACCCGAGTGGTGTTCAGTTATTGTACTTCTGTGCTTACCACGGTTTTTCCATAACAAGCACCATGTTGAAGCATAAGGGTGTCCACATGTGCACCTGGCACCAGGACACCCTAGGTCGCAGGTCGATGATTGATTTTGTTATTGTGTCATCAGACCTGCGACCGTATGTCTTGGACACTCGGGTAAAGAGAGGTGCAGAGCTTTCAACTGATCACCACCTGGTGGTGAGTTGGATCTGATGGCAGGGAAGGATGCCATTCAGACCTGGTAGACCCAAACATATAGTGAGAATATGCTGGGAATGTTTGACTGAGGCCTCTGTCCAGGAGGTCTTCAACTTCCACCTCCGGAAGAACTTCGACCACATTCCGAGGGAGTCTGGAGACATGGAGTCTGAATGGGCCATGTTCTCCACCTCCATTGTTAAAGCGGCTGCCCAGAGCTGTGGCTGCAAGGTCATTGATGCATCTCACGGTGGCAACCCCCTAACCAAGTGGTGGACACCAGTGGTGAGGGGGGCCATTAAGCTGAAGAAGGAGTTCGATCGAGCTTGGTTGGCTTGTGGGACTCCCGAAGCAGCTGAGGTGTACCAGCAGGCCAAGCGGAGTGCAGCTCGGTTGGTTGCTGATGCAAAAACTCGGGTGTAGGAGGAGTTAGGTGAGGCCATGCAGCAAGACTTTCGGTCGGCCTCGGAGAGATTCTGGCAAACTGTCCGGTGGCTCAGGGGCGGGGGGGGGGAGCAGCTCCCTGTCCACACTGCGTATGGTGCGGATGAGGTGCTACTGACTTCAACTGGGGATATCGTCAGGTGGTGGAAGGAATACTTCGAGGATCTCCGCAATCCCTCTGACATGTCTTCCACAGAGGAAGCAGGGCTTGTGGACGAGGGGGACGACTTGCCTCTCACAGGGGCTGAGGTTGCCAGGTGGTTAGAACCTGTTTGGTGGCCAGGCCCCGGGGGTGGACAAGATTCGCCCTGAGCACCTCAAGGCCTTGGATGTTGTAGGGCTGTCATGGTTGACACGCCTTGCAACATTGTGGTGAGGTTGGGGGCAGTGCCTTTGGCATGGCAAAACGGGGTGGTGGTTCCTCTCTTCAAAAAAGGGGACCGGAGGGTGTACTGCAACTTTAGAGGACTAACACTCCTCAGCCTCCCTGGGAAGGTCTATGCCAAGGTACTGGAGAGGAGAGTCTGGACGTTGGTCGAACCTCGTATTCAGGAGGAGAAATGTAGTTTTCGTCCTGGCCGTGGCACATTGGAAGCTCTTTACCCTCTCGAGAATTCTCGAGGGTTCGTGGGAGTTTGCCCCGTCAGTTCACATGTGTTTTGTGGACTTGGAAAAGGCATTTGACCGCGTCCCTCGTGTTTTTTTGTGGGGGGTGCTTCAGGACTATGGGGTATTGGGCTTGTTGTTACGAGCTATCCAGTCTCTATACGACCGTTGTGAGAGTTTGGTTCGTATTGCCAACACTTGGTCGGACTCATTCCCAGTGACAGATGGACTCCACCAGGGCTGCCCTTTGTCACTGATCCTGTTCCTAATTTTTTTGGACAAGATTTCTAGGTGCAGCCAGGGAACGGAGGATGTCACATTTGATGACCACAGGATCTCATCTCTGCTGTTTGCAGATGATGTTGTCCTGTTGGCTTCATCCAGGAATGACCTACAGGTCTTACTGGGACAGTTTGCCGCTGAGTGTGAAGCAGCTGGGATGAGAATCAGTACCTCTGAGTCCATGGTCCTCAGCCGGAAAAAGGTGGATTGTCCTCCCCGGTTTGGGGACAAGCTCCTGCCCCAAGTGGAGGAGTTTAAGTATCTCGAGGTCTTATTCACTAGTGAGGGGAGAATGGAGTGAGAGATTGACAGATGGATCGGAGCAGCATCTGCAGTGATGTGGACGTTGTACCAGTCTGTTGTGGTGAAGAGGGAGCTAAGCTCTAAGGCAAAGCTATCGATTTACCGGTCAATCTACGTTCCTCCCCTCACCTATGGTCATGAGCTTTGGGTAATGACCGAAAGAATGAGATTGTGGATACAAGTGGCTGAATGAGCTTTTTCCGTAGGATTGCTGGACTCATTCTTAGAGATAGGGTGAGGAGCCCAGTCATCCAGGAGAGGCTTAGAGTAGAACCGCTGCTCCTCCACATTGAAAGGAGCCAGTTGAGGTGGTTTGAGTATCTGATCAGGATGCCTCCTGGATGCCTCCCACTTGAGGTGTTTCGGGCACATCCCATTGGGAGGAGACCCCAGGGCAGACCCAGGACTCGCTGGAGAGACTACGTCTCCCAGTTGGTCTTGGAACACCTTGGTATCCTCTCTGGAGAACTGAAGCAGGTGGCTGTGGAGAGGGAAGTCTGGGCTTCTCTGCTTGAACTGCTGCCTCTGTGACCCGGATCTCCGCAAAAGCGGTAGAAGATGGATGGATGGATGTTTATAAATTAGAATTGTTATATTTTAATAAATCAGATATTTTCTGTTTTAAATTTTATCATTATTTTATGTTATTTAACATTGTTAATGAATTAACAGTTTGCTAATATTCTAATTGAAACTGAGGGAGCACTAATTCCCAGACAGCTGTTGCATTGTGGTTTCGTGATTTAGTGAGACATTGCATGTCTGGATTATGTAATGACTCATTGTGTGAAAGGGACAGCGTATGGCTGCATACGCATCAAGATGTATTACATTATTGTCACAGATGGTGTTTTATGGTCAAACACAGCTGTTGTTTGCTATGAACTTGCGATATTTAATAAAACTGCTATAAATGCTCAACTCAATCAGTTTCTCAGACTCAAATAATTTATAGAGTATAAGCTGAAATCCAGTACCTTTCAACTGTGAGATTCCTTTGATGCTTTGTATACCGTTTCTGTGAACCATGGCTTTTTACCCTTTGTCGTGACTCAGCTTTAGTGCCTGTTTTCAACAAAAGGTTGTCTCAAGGCACTGGACGCATAAGGCACGAGTGACATGTTAAAAATGTTCATAGTAGTAAAAAGAAAATCCTACTAGGACAGCTGAACTGGGGTTAATCAGTCATTGTAATTGGTGGTAGATGTGTACTCAAAAAGACTGAATGCTGTAATTAAACTGAAAGATGCTTAAAAAATAATAATTTAAAGGTGTGCAACCAATTTATTGTACTTTTTATTCACCTTGCCCCCCCCAACAGATTTTTTGTTCTCGTTTTTCAGTTTAATTGTACAGGTTATGGACACAAAAAGTTTGGAAATGATTTATCATGGATTCATTGTTTTACCTCACAAACCCTGCATTTTAACAGGGGTGTGCAAACATTTTATATCCGCTGTATCTTTTTAAGCCTGTGTGCTTTCAGGAAAAAACAAACTGTAATTTAAATCTGGATTAGCACCACTTCTGTCAGGGTTTCTGTGTTGGAAAGCAGTGGGTGGGGCTCCCTTGTCTCTGCTTGCAAAAAGGAAATGCCAAAAAGTATTTGTCTGCAGCTCTGTTGATAAACCTGTTCCTGGTCTTCATGAGAGATGAGCCAACAGTTTCAAGGGTATAGCTTAAATATCTGAGAGGTGCACCTGCTGACTTACCTGGGTGCCACCCATCTGATTACACGGACTACAGGAACAAAACTGTCTCTGTCTTTTTATTGTCTCAAAGCTGAGTGCTTTTCTTGTCAAAAAAACCCCTGCAATTTACACACTGATGTAATGTTTACACGTTTTAAGAATAGAATAGAATAGGCTTTACTGTCATTGCACAGTTGTACAGTACAATGAAACTGTAGATGCTCCACCAGGCTACTGCACAATAAAGAGAGAAGGATGAGAAAAAAACACAGTTACAGAACACACGGTTAAACACACAACTGAAATAAGGAAGCTAAAAAAAAGTTGGGGAAGAAATGAAAACCTTTTCGTTTGTTGTCTTACACTCCCCTCAAAGTATTAGAAGAGTAATGTGGGTCAGGGAACGAAACCTATTCTTCACATTTCAACCCTGAAGTTATTTTAGCTGTTTACCAAAATATATTCAAGATACAGTTATGTAATCAATGTGGGCTTGAAGTGCAGACTCTCAGCTTTAATTTGAGGGTATTCACATCCAAATTCCAAATTAGAGTTACGGTTTAGGAATTGCAACCATTTTTATACAGTCTCCTTATTTCAGGCATTCAAATGGAATGGAACAAGTTAACATTAACATAAAATGTTTATTTTTAATATTTTGCTCAGAATCCTTTGCAGGCAATGACTGCCTGAAGTCTGGAACCCATGGACATCACCAAACGCTGGGTTTCCTCTTTTGTGATGCTTTGCCAGGCTTTTTACTGCAGTTGTCTTCAGTTGTTGATGTTTGTGGGTCTTTCTAACTTAAGTTTTGTCTTAAGCAAGTCAAATGCTGCTGGATCAAGGTGAGATCTGGTGACTGACTTGGCCATTGCAGAATATTCCACTTCTTTACAGAATATTCCACTTACAGGCCATATTGACTTCCTGAGCTCACCAGCGCACTCCTTTTTTTCTTCTGAATGTATGAAACTGTTGATTTGTCCCCCCCAAAAAACATTTCGACAATCTGTCTGATGGATTTCTTCTTTTTTCAACCTAAGGATGGTCTGTTTCACTTCCACTGAGAGCTCCTTTGACTGCATGTTGTGGGTTCACAGCAGCAGGTTCCAAATACAAATGTCACACCTGGAATCAACTCCAGACCTTTTACCTGAATGAATGAATGAATGAATGAATGAATTTATTTATTTCGGATAGTACAGTACAGGTTGAAAGAAACTGAATAATATAACAACAAGGTCAAATTGAACAATGACTCATCTGATTATACAATTCAACTTAAGTTATCCAAAATGGGTGATGGCTGAAGCCGCAGCTTATATTGCCCACCCATATACCATCTAAGAATTCAAAAGAGAAAAAAGAGAAAACAGGCAAGAGCGATTACAATTCAAAGCAAAACTAAGACAAAATGTGACAGAGAAAAAAGAAAACTAAGCTAAGCTAAGTTAAGCGATTACTATTCAAAAACAAATCTAAGACAATATGTGACAGGAAAAAAAAAAAGAAAAGAAAAAAAAGAAAAAAAACTAAGCTACAACACAACACAGGCTGGATATGGCAATCCTTATGCGATTTTACATGTCGTCTTGTAAATATGTTTGGAGTATTTCTTCCTTTAGTTTTTGTTTAAATTGCCCAAGCGTTGTACATGATTTTAATTCAGGTCCAAAATCGTTCCATATTCTGACTCCTTGCACTGAAATACAGTGTTGCTTGGTGGTTGTTCTCACTGTAGGCTTTTGAAATATACATGTTCCTCTGAAGTGATATCGTTTCTCCCTTGTTTGGAACAACTTTTGGATATTTTCGGGCAGTGATAGATTCTTCACTTTAAACATTATTATTGCAGTTTTAAAGTCAACCAGATCTTTCAACTTGAGAGTTTTTTGTTTGAGAAAAAGTGGGTTTGTTGGTTCCCTGTAGGCTGGCTTTGTTTATTATTCTAATAGCTCTCTTTTGAAGCATGAAGAGTGGATATATGTTTGTTTTATATGTATTTCCCCATACTTCATTACAATATGTCATGTATGGAAGTATTAATGAATGATACAAGGTGTATAGTGTGGGTTGATTCAGCAAATATTTCACTCTGTGTAATATTGCAATTGATTTGGATACTTTACCTTTAATATAATTAATATGTGACTTCCAACACAGTTTATTATCAATTATTACTCCAAGAAATTTAGTTTCAGATACCCTTTCAATCTCTACACCATTTACACTGAGTTTAGGTACTGGGTTGTTGTGATGGTTGTTAAAGACTATAAATTTTGTCTTACTTAAATTGAGCGTCAATTTGTTTGAATCAAACCACAGTTTAAGCTTTCCTAATTCCTTTCCGAGTATATCCAGAAGTTGTTCCAAATTGTTTCCACTGCATAATAGATTAGTGTCATCGGCAAACAATATTAGGTCCATTTTTTCTGAAACTTTACATATATCATTTATATACATATTGAATAATAATGGTCCCAAAACTGAACCCTGTGGGACTCCACAGGTAACCTTCAGTAACTGTGAGTTTTTGTTGCTAACACATACATACTGATATCTATTCTTTAGGTAACTACTTAACCAGGACAGTGCTACCCCTCTAATACCACAATTTTGTAGTTTCTTTAATAATAAATTATGATCTACTGTATCAAATGCTTTTTTAAGATCCAGGAATACTCCAACTGAATACTCTTTATTTTCAATGGCTGTTGATATTTTTTCTGTAAATTCCATTAGGGGATATGCAGTTGTCCTCTTGTGTCTGAACCCATATTGCTGCTCACACAATAAATTATTCTTCAGTATGAAGTTGTCAATTCTCTCATAGAATATTTTTTCAAGTATCTTGGAAAATTGCGGTAATAGTGAAATTGGTCTATAGTTTGAGAGTTCCCCTCTGTCGCCTGTCTTGTATATCGGAATTACTTTAGCTATTTTCATTGCATTGGGAAATATACCTGTTTGGAGAGACAGGTTACAGATATACGTCAGTGGTTTTACTAGGCATTCAATAACAGTTTTGACGAAGAGCATGTCAATACCATCACAGTCCGTAGATGTTTTACTTTTGAACGATTTAACAATTTCAATGACCTCTCTTTCGTCTGTGTTCTTTATGAAGATGGAGTCTTTTACAGCAGTGTTATTGCATATTGTATCACCTGTAGACACCGTAGTGGGTATTTCTCGAGCCAAATTAGGTCCAATGTTAACAAAAAAATTATTAAATTCATCTGCAGGTGAAGCTATATTCATACTCTGAGTCGTTTTATTATTTTTTGGAATATTGGTTGGGTTGCTTGTATTTCTGCTTTTATTTCCAAGGATACAGTTGAGTATTGTCCATGTATTTTTAATATTGCCTTTGTTTTTCTCCAGTTCTTTACTGTAATAGTCTCTTTTACTACATCTTATTATATATGTTAACTTATTTTTGTATGTTTTATACCGCTGCTCTGCTTCTTTTGTCCTTTTCTTTAGGAAAGCTTTATATAATGAATTTTTCTTTTTACACGCCTTTTGTAGTCCTTTGGTTAACCATGGCTTATCAGCAAATTTATGTTTAAGCCTTTTTTTTTACTAATGGGCAGTTTTTTTCATAAAGAGTGGTTATAATGTTTATAAATGTGTGATAGGCTTCATTTACATCTGATACATAGACTTTTGTCCAGTTTTGCTTCAGCAAGTCCTCTTTAAAAGAACTGATTGCATTTGGTGATTTGTATCTGAACGATTTTGAAATTTTTTCTGTATTGGCCCCCGTGTGGCCATGGATAAGTGCAAAGGTTGGCAAGTGGTCACTTATATCATTTATCAATAATCCACTTTCTATTTTCTTATCAATAACATTGACAAACAGGTTGTCAATAAGTGTAGCAGTGTGAACTGTGATTCTACTGGGACGTGTTATTGTGGGATATAGACTCATGCTGTACATAGAGTTCATGAACTCTGTAATTACATTTTGTTGATGTGGATTTAGTAAATCAATATTGAAATCTCCACAAATTGCTGCCATTTTCTTACTAGTAATATTATTGTACAGCTCAACTAATTTATCTCTGAATGTCTCAATGCAAGTTCCCAGCATTCTATATATACAACTTATGATTAGATTTTTTGTTTTATCTTGGTCAGTCTCACCAGTGACACATTCCAAGATCCCTGGTAGTGCAAAGGACATTCCATTTACAAGCTTACACCTAAACAGGTCATCAATATACAGTGCAACACCACCACCCTTTTTTTGAGATCTGTTAATATGAAACATCTGATATCCCTCTATTGCCATCAGAGGAGCCTGCTCTTCATTGAGCCAGGTTTCAGAGACTGCTATAGCTGTAAATTTTCTGTCTAGCTGTTTTAAATAGTCCTGAATCTGTGGAAAGTTTTTGTTAAGACTTCTGCTGTTAAAGTGTATTATTGACAGTTTACCATCTAATTGCACTTGACTTTTGAATTGCTTTTCAGTGTAATATTCACAATGGTTATGAATATTATTGAAAAAGTGGTTATCAGGATCAATATCATTCTCCATCTCTTGTGGTTTATGTTCAGCATAATGGCATATTTTCAGAGTTTGAATTTCCTTACTCTGTGTCAAATGACTTCCTCCAACTGGGGATAATTGATGTCTACTCGAGTCGGTCATAAGTTGGTCGAGTCGAGTCGGTCATCACCTGCTTGATTGATGATGGATTATTGAGGGAATAGCCCATGTGGCCCATGAAATAGCATTTGAGTCAATTGTCCCATACTTTTAAGCCCTTGAAATAAAAAGACTTTGTATAAAAATGGATGCAATTCCTGAACCATCACTCCAATCTGGGTGTAAATACCCTCAAATTAAAGCTGAAAGTCTGCACTTTAATCCCATATTGATTATATCACTGTATCTTGAATATGTTTTGGTAAACAACTAAAATAACAAAACTTGTCACTGTTCCAATACTTTTAGAGGGTAGTATAGCAATGTAAAAGCATATTATTTTTATTACAACTGAAAAAGTCCCAAACTTTTATTTTTTATGAGACCACTGAATGGGGTCTGAGAACACACTGTGTCCTTGACATCTAAAGAATGTAACAAGTATTGTTCAAGATTCTTATTTATTTTTATTCAAATGTTTAAAATTGCTCTTTGCTACCACAGGCCTACCAATGATTTTTAAAATTTTATTTTTCTAATATTCACATCAGTCAATCAAAGCTTTATTTATATAGCACTTTTCATATTAAAAGATGTAACACAAAGTGCTTCATACATTGAAATAAAACACAATTAAACCCTTCCCCCAAACATACAAACGCACATGTGCGCACGTGCGCACACACACACACACACACACACACACACACACACATAACCTAATCACTGTTTATGGTGTTTTTATCGTGAGCTTAACATTTTTGTTTTCTCCTGTAGGCTATGCCAGGTTTGATTTTTGAGTAACACTGTGACTGATATACGCAAATAATCATGGTATGAAATTTACATTTCAAAGCTGCAAGAATTAATTCTCATTTTAACTTATCAAAATGTTTTTGTTGAGAAGTACTTTTAATATAAATGCTATGATTTTTTTTTTTTTTTTTTTTTTGCAGCCATCCCACCGCAGAGGAAGGAGTCTCTCTGACACCCTGACCCTTGAGCAGTCAGAGGAAGGAGGGGTAGTAATTTCCAGTATTAATGATGCCCCAATCAACCAGGGCCTAAGGGAAGGTATGAGTATTGACTAGGGGTGGTCCCAGGTTATATTAGCCTGATACTTTGGCCACGATGTAAAATTGTCAAATCTTGCGATATGTTGAGTATTATGCCATCACACGTTGTGAGTTCCCATTCCAATCTTTGTCTTGTCCAACTCACGGCTAGATCTTAGTAGTCAGTGCTTTACTGTGCTGACCTAATGAGACAGTGAGCATTTAGCACCATCTAGTGGACTAAAAAGTCCAAGTTTTTATTACGCTGGTGTCCAAAAGTTGAGTTTATATTAGCAACATTTACCAATACTGTTACTAAAATATCGCAATACTGGTGTCTTTGAATGTACAAATCCCAATTCCAATGAAGCTGGGACGTTGTGTAAAACATAAATAAAAACAGAATACAGTGTTGAAATTGCAATGATTTGCAAAGCCTTTTTTAACCTATATTCAATTGAATGCACTACAAAGACAAGAAATTTAATGTTCAAACTGATGAGCATTATTGGGTTTTTTTTGTGAATATTCACTCATTTTGAATTTCATGTCTGCAACACGATTCAAGAAAGCGAGGACAGGGACATGTTTACCACTGTGTTCCTTCCCTTTAACAACACTTATTGACTGCATTTGTGACAAAAAGGCTTGGCAGTATTGGTCTGTTTGAAGTCCTCTTAGCCAAGCTGCTTTGGTTTACATTATCACCTTTGCTTCCATCTCTGGAGAGTGTAAACGCTAGTGCCGTAATGGAAACTTGGAATACTCTCCTGATTGTGCAGTAATTCCGCTCTGCTGTAGAAGATGTTTGGTATACTTCGCAACAGCGCTTAACCACAAAAAGTATTGAAAATAACAGTTGAGGGAGAGCTCTAACATGACTGCGAAGGGAGCAACCATGTTAGGTGAGATATGCTCATCAGTAATGACATCAGTCCCTCATGCCAGGGAAAAGAGTATTGTCACCAGCAGAGCGTCACATGGGACTGTCTACTGTAATATTCTATTGGCTATAAACATTCATTTTTTTCCAATAAATAATTTTAAATTCTGTATCGGCCGATATCGATAGCATACTGACATGTATCATGCATCGCTACTTTGTACTGTATTCAACTGAATATAGGTTGAAAAGGATTTTTAAATCATTATATTTTGTTTTTATTTATGTTTCATTGTCCCAAATTCATTGGAATTGGGGTTTGTATGCAATATTGCAAAATAAAGTATTGCGATATGACATTGTATCAATTTTTCCTCCACCTATTGTATTGACTGAAAGTCCTTTTTAACCTTGGTTTTCTATCAAGTTCTTCTTCTTCTGGCTGCTTCCTTTTAGGGGTCGCCACAGTGGATCATCTGTCTCCATCTCATCCTATCCCTTCATCTTCCTCTGGAACACCAACCCTCTCCATGTCCTTCTTCACTACATCCATGAATCTTCTCTCTGTGGTCTTCCTCTTTTCCTCTTGCCTGGCAGCTCCATCTTCAACATTCTTTGTCCAGTATATCCACTATCCCTCCTCTGCACATGTCCAAACCATCTCAGCCTTGCGTCTCTTACTTTGTCTCCAAATTGCTCAACCTGCACTGTCTCTCTGATATACTCATTTGTAATCCTGGCCCTCCTATTCACTCCCAGTGGAAATCGTAGCATCTTCAACTCTGTCACCTCCAGCTCCACCTCCTGTCTTTTTGTCAGCGCCACTATCTCCAAACCATACATCATAGCAGGTCTCACTACTGTCTTGCAAATCTTCCCTTTCACTCTTGCTGCTACCCTTCTGTCACAAATCACCCCTGACACGCGTCTCCACCCACTCCACCCTGCCTGTACTCTCTTCTTTGCCTATCTTGTGCATTTTCCATTGTTTTGGATGGTTGGCCTCAGGTATTTAAACTCATCTACTTTCACTGCCACTACTCCTTCCATCTTCAATGTTGCACCTGCCTCCCTCTCATTCACACTCATGCATTCTGTCTTGCTTCTACTGACTTTCATTCATCTTCTCTCCAGAGCATACTGCAACCTCTCCAGGTTCTCTTCCACCTGCTCCCTACTCTCAGTGCAGATCACAATGTTGTCTGCAAACATCATAGTCCACGAAGACTGCTGCCTGACCTCGTCTGTCAACTTGTCCATCACCATGGCAAACAAGAAGGGGCTAAGAGCCGATCCCTGATGTAATCCCACCCTAACCTTGAATCCATCCATCACTCCTACAGCGCACTTCACTACCATCTCGCTATCCCCATACATGTCCTGCACCACCCTTACATACTTCTCTGCCACTCCTGTCTTTCTCATACAGTACCATGCTTCCTCTCTTGGCACCCTATCATATGCTTTCTCTCAATCCACAAGGACACAGCGCAACTCCTTCTGACCTTCTCTATACTTCTCCATCAGCACTCTTAGAGCAAACATTGCATCTGTAGTACTCTTTCTTGGCAGGAAACCTTACTGCTGATCACTGATTGCCACCTCTCTTTTTAACCTGGCTTCAAC
The DNA here is from genome assembly GCA_020510985.1 of Pholidichthys leucotaenia. Classification (NCBI taxonomy): domain Eukaryota; kingdom Metazoa; phylum Chordata; class Actinopteri; order Cichliformes; family Pholidichthyidae; genus Pholidichthys; species Pholidichthys leucotaenia. The sequence goes on along the minus strand of CM035848.1, from coordinate 283,363,344 downwards.
AACTCTTTCCCATATCTTCATAGTGTGGCTGATCAACTTTATGCCTCTGTAGCTACTACAGCTCGAAGCATCACCTTTGTTCTTGAAACTTGGTACCCAAACACTTCTTCTCCACTTCTCAAGCATCCTCTCACTCTCCAAGATTGTGTTTAACAATCTGGTTAAAAAGTCCACTGCCATCTCCCCTAAACATCTCCATACCTCCACAGGTACGTCATCTGGACCAACCGCCTTTCCATTCTTCATTCTCTTCAAAGCTGCCCTCACTTCTGCCTTGCTAATCCTCAGGACTTCCTTGTTCACCATCTTTCTTTCATCCATCCTCCTCTCTCATTTTCTTTATTCATCAGCTCTTCAAAATACTCCCTCCACCTTCTCAACACACTCGTCATTTGTTCGTACATTACCATTTCTGTCCACAATCAACCTAACCTGCTGTACATCCTTTCCAGCTCAATCTCTCTGTCTAGCCAGTCGATACAAGTCCTTTTCTCCTTCCTTAGTGTCCAGCCTCTCATACAACTCACTGTATGCCTCATCCTTTGCCTTTGCCACCTTTCTCTTTGCCATGCACCTACATTTCAAATACTCCTGTCTACTTTCTTCATCTCCTTGACTATCCCACTTTTTCTTTGCTAACCTTTTCCTTTGGATACTTTTCTGTACCTCCTCATTCCACCACCAAATCTCCTTGTCTTCCTTCCTCTGTCCACTGAATACACCACATACCTTTCTACCTGTTTCCCTCAATACTTTTGCTGTACTTTCCCAGTCATCTGGTACTTCTTCCCTACCACCCAGAGCCTGTGTCAACTCCCTCCTGAACTCTGTGTGACCTTCTTCCTTCTGTAACTTCCCCCACTTAATCTTTGGCTCTGCCTTCACTGTTTTCCTCTTCTTGCTTTCCAAAGTCATCCTACAGACTACCATCTGATGCTGTCTAGCTACATTTTCCCCTGCCACCACCTTGCAGTCTCCTATCTCTTTCAGATTTCTCCTTCTGCATAAGATGTAGTCCACCTGTGTGCACCTTCCTCCACTCTTTTAAGTTACTCTATGTTCCTCTCTCTTCTTGAAGTACATGTTTACCACAGCCATTTCCATCCTTTTAGCAAAATCCACAACCATCTGTCCTTCCACATTTCTCTCCTTAAGACCATGCCTACCAAAGACCTCCTCATCACCTCTGTTCCCTTAACCTACATGTCCATTAAAGTCTGCTCCAATCACTACTCTCTCCCCCTGGGAACACTCTCTACCACTTCATCCAACTTACTCCAGAATTCCTCTTTCTCTTCTACCTGACATCCAGCTTGTGGGGCATACACACTGACAACATTCACCATCATACCTTTGACTTCTAGCTTCAAACTCATGATTCTGTCCGACTCCCTCTTTACCTCCTGAACACGCTTCACATACTCTTCCTTCAAGATTACTCCTACTCCATTTCTCTTCCTATCTACACCATGGTAGAACAGTTTAAAACCACCTCCAATGCTCCTAGCCTTGCTTCCCTTCCATCTGGTTTCTTGAACACACAGTATATCTACCTTTCTTCTCTCCATCATATCAGCCAACTCTTTGCCTTTACCAGTCATAGTCCCTACATTTAACATCCCTACTCTCAGCACTACACTTCTGCCTTTCCTTTTCTCTCTCTCCCTCCTAACATGCCTTCCCCCTTTCCTCCTCCTCGATCTTCCACCAACAGTTGCCTAAATTCCACCGGCATCCTGTCAGTTAACAACACTGGTGGCAGTCATTGTTAACCTGGGCCTCGACTGATCCGGTATGAAAGTCTCATTTGTCATGATCTACATGTTTGACTTGGCAAAGGTTTTACGTCGGATGCCCTTCCTGGCACAACCCTCCCCATTTACCCAGGCTTGGGACCGGCACTAGAAGAACACTGGCTTGCGCCCCCCGCCGCCCCCCCCCCCCCACCGTGGCTGGGTTGGTTTTCTATCAAGTTACTTTTGATTATTTTAAAAATGAAAGATATGTACAATCTAAATTCCATGGTACTAATTACTGTGTGCTTGATTCATATTCAGACTCACTACTTCAATACATTTAAGAGCAGCAATGATGTTTTAGTTGTTTTTGGCTCCTTATATATAAATATATAATTTCATCAAATGTTACAGTAAATGTTTATTGGCCTTTTTTTCCGGTTCACTTGGTGTAACGATATACACTGGCTGAAACTTGGCACAAGATTACTTCTCAAACATTAAAAAAAAACCTCATTTGAGAGGTTTTCTTCAATTATTAATTAGGGTTTCCTGTTTGGATTTCTTTTTCTTTTTTTTTTTTTGAACAGCCAGTCCTTTGGCCTCATTAGTGCAAAGTGTAGGGCTGTAAAACAGTCCTTTGAAAGACTTAAAGAATGAGTTTTTTGACATAAGTTTTTTGTTTTATGAAGATAACTGATAACTCTCTTTTTCAGGGGATGAAATTTTGGGGGCAACAATTAATTTTGACCAGCTGTCAAAAGAGGAGGTGTTAAGAGTTCTGAAGCTGATGGAGCCATTTGATGATAAGGTTCGAGTCCTCACACGAAACAATCTGTCCAAAAGCCTTGGAAATCTGGACGAGTGTGCCAAGACTCCTGAGGTGGTAGGTGGACTGTGGATACTACTCCTCATTAATTCAGATAATAAACTGTATACACTACCGTTCAAAAGTTTGGGGTCACCCAGACAATTTTGTGTTTTCCATGAAAAGTCACACTTTTATTTACCACCATGAGTTGTAAAATGAATAGAAAATATAGTCAAGACACTGACAAGGTTAGAAATAATGATTTGTGTTTGAAATAACAATTTTTTCCTTCAAACTTTGCTTTCGTCAAAGAATCATCCATTTGCAGCAATTACAGCATTGCAGACCTTTGGCATTCTAGCAGTTAATTTGTTGAGGTAATCTGGAGAATTCTGACGCAATGAGCAAACACATTGTACCATTAGAACACTGGAGTGATAGTTGCTGGAAATGGGCCTCTATACACCTATGTAGATATTGCACCAAAAACCAGACATTTGCAGCTAGAATAGTCATTTACCAAATTAGCAATGTATAGAGTGTATTTCTGATTAGTTTAAAGTTATCTTCATTGAAAAAAAAACAGTGCTTTTCTTTCAAAAATAAGGAAATTTCTAAGTGACCCCAAACTTTTGAACGGTAGTGTAAATCTCAGAGCTTTTCATAACTTAATGTTACAGTGGCCCACGTGAATGTTCATATGTTCTTCAAATACAGTTTTAATGTAAACTGTAGGGAAAAAAAGTTTAGTTTTTGTGAAATTTTAAAAGACAATTTTAGGACCAGTTTTTGTGCTGAAAAGTACGTTATCATGCTGCTATGATAAAGAAAATTAATCATCTCATAAGCTTCGAGAAAAACTAAACACAAACATCATAGTTACACTACAATGACCACTTGTGCTTTATATTTCTAGATGCTGAAGGATTCCTACCGCAAACTCTACAACACGAAAATAAAGAGGTTTATGTCAAGTGACTCACTCAGTTATCACGACCATATGACTGAAAATGCTACTGCAATGACAACAGGACATGGCTCATCCCGAGTCGGCCTAAAACACAACGCAGAATTGCCTCGCCTGGGAGTAGACTTTGGACTTCTGAAATCCAGGACTTTGCACACAGAGACTAATGCAGATATGCATTCCAATGTTTCAGGATTAACAGATGGCAACAATCTGAACCTTCCTCCATTAGGACTCGGAACTGCTCTAAATGTTGCTCGGGCACCAAGACTAAAACTTGGTGATCAAAGTTTGCATCCTGATAATGCAGATTTTCCAGAGAGAGCAAGTGTCAATGCTACAGCAGGTGTGCAGCTGCCAAATACAGACAGGTCATCAGCAGAATTTGCCATGGAAAATCTTCAAAACCCAGACATTGCACTGGAAAGCAATCAGAATCATGCATTTCCAAAAATGGGTTTGGATCTAAAAGCTTCAGATGTTACTTCCCCTGAAATGGGGATAAATCTTGATGGGGTGAATATCACTGGTCCATACTCTAATACCGATGTTCCTAAAGTGGACATTGAAGGGCCAAATCAAGAATTCACATTGCCAAGATTCAAACTACCAGATCTGGGCCTCTCTGGGACTTCTTTGAGGGGTCCTGACAGTGAAGTTAAAATGTCAACTGTTGAAACCCCTTACTTTCCCTCAGGCAAACTCAGTCTTAAGCATTCCAAGAGATCAAAAAATCCAGATTTAAATCTGGACGATCCTTCTAGCTATTCAGAATTACCATCTGGAACCTCACCTGACCTAAATAGAAAGGACATAGACATGCCTTCTGGTAAAGTCAAAATGCTACTTGAGAAATCAAAGATAAACCTTAAATCTCCAGACTTAGATTTAGATTCTTCATCTGGTAAATTAACTAAGCCCAAATCTGGGTTAAATGCCAAAATCAGTGCAGGTGTTAAAACACCAGATGTGAGTTTCAGTGCTCCAAAAGGAAAGGGTGAAATTTCTACACCTGATATAAGCCTTCCCAAAGGTGAACTGAAAGTACCAAATTTGAATCTAAACAATTCATCAGTTGAAGTTAAAGGTCTGTCTGGAAAATATCAACCCCCTAAGTTCAGAATGCCTAAATTTAATTTGCCAGAAGTTCCGGTTCCAGATTTAAATGGGAAATTCGAAATGCCACAGGCTGAACTCACAGCAAAGACTCTAGACTTCCATAAACCAAAAATAGATTTAAACATGCCATCAGGTAAAGTAAAAATGCCTAAGTTTAATCTTTCAAGAACACTGCCAAAAGGACCAAACTTAGACCTAGATACAGATTTTAAGTCTCCAGATTTGAAGCTTAAAGCTCCAAAGATAAAGGGTAAAATCGATACTCCTGACCTGGACTTGCCAGATATTGACCTTAAAGTTCCCAAGTTAGATGTGAACACTCCAGGTCTCAACATAGACTCACCAAACGCAAAGCTGAAATCCCCCAAAATGACAATGCCCAAATTTAGCCTCCCAAACCTAAAAGGACCTGAAATTGATGGGAATTTGGATGGCCCACATATAGATCTAAAAGCACCAAAGGTTAACCTCAAGGCTCCCAAAACTGATCTAGATTTAGATATTTCTGCACCATCTGGAAAATTCAAAAAGCCAAACCTGAACATGCCTGATTATGGATTGTCTGGTCCAAAGTTAGATGGCCCTAACCTGGACCTCAAAACCCCTGATCTTGATATTTCTGGTCCCAATCTCGGTGGTGGAATAAATGCACCAGACATAAACATACCAAAACTTGACCTCAAAGCTCCAAAACTAGACTTCAAAAAGCCAAATGTTGATTTTGACATGCCATCAGGCAAAATGAAAATGCCAGAACTTCATTCTCCAGACTGGGGTATCAGTGCTCCCTCAGGCAAATTTAAAATGCCAAACATAAAGGGTGGAATTGATACCCCTGACCTGGACTTACCAGACATGGATCTTAAAGCTCCCAAGTTACATGTGGGAACTCCAGCTCTCAACATTGACACACCAAAAGCAAAGGTGAAATCACCCAAGTTGGAAATGCCAAAATTTGGCCTCTCAAACTTGAATGGACCTGAAATTGATGCCAACTTAAATACACCAAATGTCAACCTGAAGGCTCCTAAAGCTGATCTAGATTTAGATATGTCTGCCCCATCTGGAAAATTCAAAAAGCCAAACTTTAACCTGCCTGGTTTTGGATTTTCTGGTCCAAAATTAGATGGCCCTAACCTGGACCTCAAAACACCTGATCTTGATATTTCAGGTCCCAGTCTCGGTGGTAGAATAAATGTACCAGACATAAACATGCCAAAGGTTGACCTCAAAGCTCCAAAACTGGACTTGAAAAAACCAAATGTTGATTTAGACATGCCATCAGGGACACTACAAATACCAGAACTTCATTCTCCAGACTGGGATATTAATGCTTCCTCAGGAAAATTAAAAATGCCTAAATTTGATCTTTCAGGAACACTGCCAAAAGGACCAAATTTGGACCTAGATCCAGATCTGAAGTCTCCAGATTTGAATCTGAAAGCTCCAAAGATAAAGGGTGGAATTGATACCCCTGACCTGGACTTACCAGACATGGATCTTAAAGCTCCCAAGTTAGACATAAACGCCCCAGATCTCAGCATTGGCTCACCAAAAACAAAAATGAAGTTTCCCAAACTAAAAATGCCAAAACTTAACTTCCCACATCTAAAAGGACCAGAAATTGACAGCAACTTACATGGACTAGATGTAGATCTAAATGCACCCAATCTCAACCTCGAAGCTCCCAAAACTGATCTAGATTTAGATATTTCTGCACCATCTGGAAAATTCAAAAAGCCAAACTTTAACCTGCCTGATTTTGGACTTTCTGGTCCAAAGTCAGGTGGTCCTAACTTAGACCTCAAAACACCTGATCTTGATATTTCTGGTCCTAATTTCAGTGGTGGAATAAATGCACCTGACATAAACATGCCAAAAGTTGACCTCAAAGCTCCAAAACTGGACTTGAAAAAACCAAATGTTGATTTAGACATGCCATCAGGGAAACTACAAATACCAGAACTTCATTCTCCAGACTGGGATATTAATGCTTCCTCAGGAAAATTAAAAATGCCTAAATTTAATCTTTCAGGAACACTGCCAAAAGGACCAAATTTGGACCTAGATCCAGATCTGAAGTCTCCAGATTTGAATCTGAAAGCTCCAAAGATAAAGGGTGGAATTGATACCCCTGACCTGGACTTACCAGACATGGATCTTAAAGCTCCCAAGTTAGACATAAACGCCCCAGATCTCAGCATTGGCTCACCAAAAACAAAAATGAAGTTTCCCAAACTAAAAATGCCAAAACTTAACTTCCCACATCTAAAAGGACCAGAAATTGACAGCAACTTACATGGACTAGATGTAGATCTAAATGCACCCAATCTCAACCTCGAAGCTCCCAAAACTGATCTAGATTTACATATTTCTGCACCATCTGGAAAATTCAAAAAGCCAAACTTTAACCTGCCTGATTTTGGGCTTTCTGGTCCAAAGTCAGGTGGTCCTAACCTAGACCTCAAAACACCTGATCTTGATATTTCTGGTCCTAATTTCAGTGGTGGAATAAATGCACCTGACATAAACATGCCAAAAGTTGACCTCAAAGCTCCAAAACTGGACTTGAAAAAACCAAATGTTGATTTAGACATGCCATCAGGGAAACTACAAATACCAGAACTTCATTCTCCAGACTGGGATATTAATGCTTCCTCAGGAAAATTAAAAATGCCTAAATTTGATCTTTCAGGAACACTGCCAAAAGGACCAAATTTGGACCTAGATCCAGATCTGAAGTCTCCAGATTTGAATCTGAAAGCTCCAAAGATAAAGGGTGGAATTGATACCCCTGACCTGGACTTACCAGACATGGATCTTAAAGCTCCCAAGTTAGACATAAATGCCCCAGATCTCAGCATTGGCTCACCAAGAACGAAAATGAAGTTTCCCAAGCTGAAATTGCCAAAACTAAACTTCCCAAGTCTAAAAGGACCAGAAATTGATGGCACTTTAGATGGACCAGATGTTGATGTAAATATGCCCAATCTCAGCCTCAAGGCTCCCAAAACTAATCTAAATTTAGATATTTCTACACCATCTGGAAAATTAAAAAAGCCAAACTTTAACATGCCTGATTTTGGACTTTCTGCTCCAAAGTTAGATGGCCCTAACCTGGACCTCAAAACACCTGATCTTGATATTTCTGGCCCAAATTTCAGTGGTGGAATAAATGCACCTGACATGAACATGCCAAAAGTTGACTTCAAAGCTCCAAAACTGGACTTGAAAAAACCAAATATTGATTTAGACATGCCATCAGGGAAACTACAAATACCAGAACTTCAGTCTCCAGACTGGGATATTAATGCTTCCTCAGGAAAATTAAAAATGCCTAAATTTGATCTTTCAGGAACACTGCCAAAAGGACCAAATTTGGACCTAGATCCAGATCTGAAGTCTCCAGATTTGAATCTGAAAGCTCCAAAGATAAAGGGTGGAATTGATACCCCTGACCTGGACTTACCAGACATGGATCTTAAAGCTCCCAAGTTAGACATAAACGCCCCAGATCTCAGCATTGGCTCACCAAAAACAAAAATGAAGTTTCCCAAACTAAAAATGCCAAAACTTAACTTCCCACATCTAAAAGGACCAGAAATTGACAGCAACTTACATGGACTAGATGTAGATCTAAATGCACCCAATCTCAACCTCGAAGCTCCCAAAACTGATCTAGATTTAGATATTTCTGCTCCATCTGGAAAATTCAAAAAGCCAAACTTTAACCTGCCTGAGTTTGGACTTTCTGGTCCAAAGTCAGGTGGTCCTAACTTAGACCTCAAAACACCTGATCTTGATATTTCTGGTCCTAATTTCAGTGGTGGAATAAATGCACCTGACATAAACATGCCAAAAGTTGACTTCAAAGCTCCAAAACTGGACTTGAAAAAACCAAATGTTGATTTAGACATGCCATCAGGGAAACTACAAATACCAGAACTTCATTCTCCAGACTGGGATATTAATGCTTCCTCAGGAAAATTAAAAATGCCTAAATTTAATCTTTCAGGAACACTGCCAAAAGGACCAAATTTGGACCTAGATCCAGATCTGAAGTCTCCAGATTTGAATCTGAAAGCTCCAAAGATAAAGGGTGGAATTGATACCCCTGACCTGGACTTACCAGAGATTGACCTTAAAGCTCCCAAGTTAGACATGAACACTCCAGATCTCAGCATTGGCTCACCAAAAACAAAAATGAAGTTCCCCAAACTGAAATTGCCAAAACTTAACTTCCCAAGTCTTAAAGGACCAGATATTGATGGCAATTTAGATGGACCAGATGTTGATATAAATGGACCCGATCTCAACCTGAAGGCTCCTAAAGCTGATCTAGACTTAGACATTTCTACACCATCTGGAAAATTCAAAAAGCCAAACCTGAACATGCCTGACTTTGGATTGTCTGGTCCAAAGTTAGATGGCCCAAACCTGGATCTCAAAACACCTGATCTTGATATTTCTGGTCCTAATCTCAGTGGTGGAATAAATGCACCTGACATAAACATGCCAAAAGTTGACCTCAAAGCTCCAAAACTGAACTTGAAAAAACCAAATGTTGATTTAGACATGCCATCAGGGAAACTACAAATACCAAAACTTCATTCTCCAGACTGGGATATTAATGCTTCCTCAGGAAAATTAAAAATGCCTAAATTTAATCTTTCAGGAACACTGCCAAAAGGACCAAATTTGGACCTAGATCCAGATCTGAAGTCTCCAGATTTGAATCTGAAAGCTCCAAAGATAAAGGGTGGAATTGATACCCCTGACCTGGACTTACCAGATATGGATCTTAAAGCTCCCAAGTTAGATATGAACACCCCAGATCTCAGCATTGGCTCACCAAGAACGAAAATGAAGTTTCCCAAGCTGAAATTGCCAAAACTAAACTTCCCAAGTCTAAAAGGACCAGAAATTGATGGCAGTTTAGATGGGCCAGATATTGATGTAAATATGCCAACTCCCAAAACTGATCTAGATTTAGATATTTCTCCACCATCTGGAAAATTCAAAAAGCCAAACTTGAACCTACCTGATTTGGGACTTTCTGCTCCAAAGATAGATTGTCCGGACGTGGACCTCAAAACACCTGATCTTGATATTTCTGGTCCTAATTTCAGTGGTGGAATAAATGCACCAGACATAAACATGCCAAAAGTTGACCTCAAAGCTCCAAAACTGGACTTGAAAAAAACAAATGTCAATTTAAAAGGTGAAATTGACACTCCTGATCTGGACTTGCCAAGCTTAGATCTCAATGCTCCAAAGTTAAATGTGAACACTCCAGATATCAACATTGGTTCACCAAATGCAAAGCTGAAAATGCCCAAGGTTAAAATGCCTAAGGTTAATTTACCAAACCTGAAAGGACCTGAATTTGATGGCAATTTAGATGGTCCAGACATTGGTGTTAGTGCTCCAAACGTGAATCTCAGTAGACCCCACACTGGCTTTGAAATGCCTGATGTTGGTTTTGGCAGCCCATCAGGGAGGTTTAAAACTCCACATTTGAAAATACCTGATGTCGGATTGTCCAGCTCAGGCTATGATGTTGATTCACCAGACATTAATTTTAAAACTCCAAAGATGAATGCCCCCAAGTCAGATTTTGAAATGCCTGATGTTGGTTTTGGAGGCTCATCTCAAAAAATTAATATACCACATCTCAAAATGCCAGATGTAGGGTTTTCCAGTCCAGAGTTAGCTGGCCCAAATATTAACTTCAATTCACCACATCTCAATGTAAAACAACCTAATTTGAATTTAAATTCAGAGCTAAAACCACCAGACTTAAATTTTAAAGCTCCAAAGATAAAGGATGAACTTCCTAAGGTGGACTTATCAAGGCCAGACATGGACCTCAAAGCTCCAAATTTGAATGGGCCAAATTCAAAGTTAAAAATACCCAAAACTGACATGCCAAAGGGCACAAGTGTTGACATACATCGGCATCTACAAAAACCTGAGATGAAAATGCCAAATTTAGATACTAGTGGTCTAAAGGGGACTTTAAAAGGACCAAGTTTAAATACTCCAGACCTTTGTCTTTCTGGACCTCAGGCAGATACACCAGGCATGAGTTTTTCAGGACCTAACCTGAAAGGCCCTGGTATAGATATGCCAGATATGGATCTACCTGATGCCAGTTTCAAGGGTCCAAAGTTAGGCCTCACTGCAAAACATGGTAGCATGGGACAGCCTGGGATGAACTTAAGTGGCCCCCAAGTAAAAGGGGATTTAAGAGGTCCAAATTTGAAAATGAATGCCCCTTCGGAAAACATCCATGGTCCACAGTATAATGTAGATCTGGCAGACAGAAAATTAAAAGTCCCATCTTTCAGGCTGCCTCAGTTTGGAGGTCCAGATATCAATGGACCAGGGGCTGATATTGACTTTGGTACCCATTTAAGACCAAAAAATATTGATATCTCTCTTCCAAATGCAAAACTGAATATGAAACCACCAAAGGTGAATGGCAATATCAGAGGTCCACAGGTCCATGCCCCAAACATGAACATTAACATGCCCAAAGCTGCTATGCATAATCCACAGCTGCATCTGAAATCTCCGGATCTTAGCATTGATGACCCATCACTAAACTTTCAAAGACCTGTATATAAGAATCAAAGATCTGGTGGGAACACGAAAATGCCTGACCTGGACATAGACAGGGATGTCAGACTTCATCACAGTGGTGGAAAAGCACATAGAACTAATGTAAGGTCCAGCTACCCTGTTATGGATGGTGGTTTGGGTCAATATATTGACTTTAATCGTTCAGATCTCAACATTGATGATTTCACAGGAAAACAGCATGTGCCTAGAGCCAGGGGTTCAAAGTTAGACATCCAGGGACCACACTACCTTAGTGAGGCAATCTATCCGTCAGGAGTTAATATCAACATGAGGGATCCTAGACACTCCAGAAGAATCCCAAACAGTTACACTGAACAAAGTGCATCTTTGCCACGTTTTTCTTCAGACGCAAGAATAAGAGTGCCAAACAGTCCTGGTGGATATTACATAACGGAATTTGCCAGTCAAGCACAAAGTCAAAACGTTCTAAACCGCAAATCAAACACTCTTGGAGGGTTCAACTTTCACCCAGGAAACCTCGATCTTGAAGTTCCAAGTAAACATGACTTCAATGGATTTTTTTCCAACTTAGTATAGACTTTCAAGTACTTTTCTGTGCATATTTGGTTTTAACTGGGTTTATTTACAATGACTTAATGCTGACAGAGAGAAAATTGTTATCTCCTGACCAGCAGGTATCACACTCACTGTTACCCCACTACAAGACTGTACTTGTTGCCAGGCTGAAAGAAACAGCTACAGGTCACAGGTATCTGGCAACCCCTGAATTTCCTCAAAAATGACAACACATGTCAGCCTCATTGTTATTGGCTTTGAGATCCTTACTGGCCCTTGTAATTCTTTTCAGTCAACTGCTCAAATGTAAATATTGGGATTGTTTTGGGCCCTCAGTTTTTTAAAATAATTATTTCACAACTACATTAATTTTTTTCAAGAAAATATACTTTCATTCTGCATATTTCTAGAAATTGTATGGATAAAAATGCTCTTTAGTCATGTTTACATGCACAACATTTCTTCAGTCTGATTACAGTTCAGATCAGAACATTACTGTTTACATGGACCCTGAAAAAGCTGATTTGATTATGACGTGCATTTACATGCGTCACACGTTTGAACAGACTAAATCATTTTGACATGCGCAGAATTGTCTGACGTTCCGGAAATAGTAGAAGAAGTAACTTCTGATGTAAACAAACCCACTTCGTGTGTTTTTCTTTTTGAAATGGACCTGTATTGCGTTATTTAGACTGTACTTTTGCTTCTGCTGGTCTGTGTAATAAAGCTACAAGCCCAGCGGTACATACTTCTGCATATGAATAGAGGAAGACAGCAGGATGACACTCGTTTCACCCCAATTGCATACTCCCAAAATGTCTTCTGCTAGCTGCTGTAAAGGCAGAAATATGTTGCATCGACATGTGTGGCTGATGTACAGACATGTGCAGTAAACATATTTTCTACCCAATTATATGCACACCAATCGGATCAACAATTGCCATAACCCACCCGTCTCAATCGGAAGGAAATTTTGATTCAAAGGAGTATGATCGAGTCAGACTCTTCAGATTGGCGTGTTTACATGAAGCATTTTTATTCCGATCAGGCTTTTAATCTGGTTACTTGTGTCCATGTAAACACGGCTTTTGATAAAAATGCCTTCACTATGGCTAAGCTATTTGTACAGTGTGTTGTTGTGTTACCTTTGAAAATTTGTTACTGTCTGCTTCATAGTGTTTTTGAACAAACTCTGCTGTGATGCAAACTACATTATGATGCAGTATACATGTGTCTATTTTCCTAGATGCATCATTTTGATTGTTTTTTATGTAATGTTTACAGTGTAACATTTTTGGAAAAAGGTACAGTATTTGTAATGACAGCCAACTTAAACCTTACAATTGTGCTCTGGCTCCCAGAGCCTTTTCTGTTTTTGCTACTGGTGTGCAGGAAGAAATAGACATATTTTGTTGTCTTATTGTATAGTGTACAAAGATTAAATGAGAGGAATTATTATGTTATATGTAATTAAGTGAATACTAAAAAAATCCAAAGTTGTTCATACTTTTTATATTATATTGTATAGTTTTCTTTTGATGATTCAGTGTTTCTTCTAAAGTTAATTAAAGTAATAACTATGTTTAACTGAGATATTCTCATCTCAATGATAACGTAATCAAAAAATATTTTGAAGTTCAGATTTGCCATGTATGTACATGTGCATAGATTCAGTTATAAACTGACATGGGTCATAAACATCTACAGTCAAAGAAAATAAAATTGTTTAGAATTGACACCCACAAACAAAAATTACTTTGTTTCCTAATTCATATGCTACCACTGACAATTCCCATACTTGTTTTAGTCAGAAGATAATTTGTCTGAAACGTTACAATTGGTGTGAAAGTGACAAGCAATAGTAAAGATGTACAAGGATCTTCAAGTTTTCAAATAAACAAATTTATTTCACTCTAAGGCAACCATACTGTTCATGCCTCAAGGCATTGTTTTTCAACCTTTTTTGAGCCAACAAACCCTTTTTACATTGAAAAAATCTTGGGGAACTCCACCAACCAAAAATGTTACAAAATAACACATTGCATTACAGCGTATGTGTAACGTTACACTTGTTGCACCATTAAACATGTAGTTTTAAGGCTAAAATTGTATGAATATTAATAATTAGTAACTGGAATTGCTAATTATTAATAACTATTGACTTATTTCGTTCTAACACTAGGGGTAACACTAGGGGCACCACTCACTATTTTTAGAGAGGTGAGAACTCTATGAATAAGCTTAAGAATTTGGTAATTACTATGCTAAGTTATAATAATTTAATTATTATTTGATCAGTCTCAACCTGTGCATAAGACAATGAGTGCTTCTGAAGTCTGGACACAACGCCATGCTGTTAACTCTGTTTAACAGATTTAAAGTCAAAGTGCCTTTATTGTCATTCCATTGTTAATAAACAATGCAACGAAACTGAGATGCTGCTCCCTAAAAACAAACTATCACACTCACAGTTCACTCATTAAATGAAAGAAACCAAGTGAAAACAAACATCTGTATAGCTTTGTAAAATGAAGAGATAACCAGAGGTTGTAATAACAGTAGTAATTTTGCATGGATGAAGAAAGAGTAATATTTACATATTTTCAGGTCTTGCGTGTCTGGAACAAGGCTGGAATGTGGCTTTGTATCTGAATGGAGAATTAGCGAAACCATCGTAGCAAAATCGAGTATAACGCAACACTAATGAAAAAGGAATTTGCAAAAAAGAAAAAAAAACAGATTAACTTGACATTGGCTCAAAAAGGAATGGCAATTCTAGAAAGGGTTAAGGACAATGCAAGCACAAGTTCATCCCTAAGAACGCTACTCTGGCTGTTCTAATTCAGTGAAAGTGCACAGGAGTTCCCCTCCTATGATAACTAAGATTCTTAAAGTGACACTCCGCCTGTCATATTGGCTGGACAAGCAACCTGAGTGCCACGTGCAATCACCAAGAGAACACACAAAGAACATTTGACCTTCTATTAAAATTCTCAAAACCGCTATCTTGAGGAAAACACCAGTCACTTGCCAGATAAGCAGGAGCCCTGCAGAGGATAGACGAGACTGGTTAGGGAGGAATGGAAAGTAAATGGGAAGTGAATTATTACCACTCACGTGAAAGAGAAGAAGAGACTGGCACAAAACCTAGTGAAGGAGATGAACCAGCAGGCAGAACTGCCAGTCAGGAATGATGATGAGGTCTGACCGGGCGGAGAAGGGAGGCTGACTTGAGGCGGAGCAACGGGCTGGCGAGTGCACCAAATCCCCGAAGATGCACCGCTTTGTCTGCAGCAACCTGTAAAAGGTGGAGAAGAGGAGAACATAAGACCAGGTCATATACACAATACAACCGCTTACTAAAGGAGCTGTCTGCTGAGCAGTATACCCAAACAAGGCAGTGTTGAATCACTGAAGATTGCTTCCTTATAAATGTGGGCACAGCAGAAATCAGCAGGTGCGTCTGATGAGGGAGCTGGTGAGCAGGAAGGAGGGAGCGAGCGCTTGCCAGCACATGACAGTGCCTCCCCCTCAAGGAACACCTCCTGGCGGTCGCCCAGGCTTCTCAGGGTGGGTACAATGGTAATCCCATTACCAGAGTAAGCAGAGTCGCAGTCTTACACGCCTCTCTGCAGCTCCTCTTCATCCGCCACCCCTCAGCTTAGCCCCTGTCTTCCCCATCAGAGAATCGTTGTCTGCTCCCTCCAAAGTAAATAAAAATATACTGTATAAGCATCCCAAAGTGATAAAGTGCAGCGGATGATAAAAATAATAAGCAGCGATGCTGTGGTTTTAAGTTGGTTTTATTATCATACTGCCGTCACAGGCTCCGCTCCCGGCGCCGTGCATGCGTGCCGGGAGCGAGCCCACGGCTCTCAGAGAAGGAGGACACAAGAGTCTGTGTCCAGCAGCAGCAGATGCAGAAGTGAGATTGAGAGAGCGTTTGCGTTACAGAGTTGCAGCATATATACCCAACTACAACAATACATCAAAGGGCATTCCCCAGCAGTTGGCATGATCAAAAGAGATAACAGAACGGCATGAGACATTTGCATTTGAGAGACATATTGATCTCAGTCCCTAGGTCACAGTAAGGGCAGGACACATGAACACAATGCATGAAAGGCAACATTAACATCACAGAAGTGAGCCAGAAGAAACGAGTCTGTCTGTAGACATTAATATACATTTCACTGTTCTGTTAATTGCTCTAGCCGAGCACTGTGTCTGACCAGTCTGTTTGTGGGGGTTTACACCAAAGCACATCTACATATTGATCTCAGCCTCTAGGTCACAGTAAGGACAGGACGCATGAACACTATACATGAATGGCACATTACATCACAATACATGCATGGCACATTGCATCACAATACATGCGTGGCACATTGCATCACAATACATGAATGGCACATTACATCTCAGTAGTGCAGCGGGAAAAACCGAGAGAAGAGGGCTGAGTGTCCTGTGTGTTGTGGGGGGGTTGAATCAACCCGCCACAAAAGCAAAATATTGGTAAAACTCATATTAAACATAAAGCCTCTAAATTGAATGATTTGGCCTCTGCTCCTCCTCATAATTTAAAAATTAAATGTGGTTTATTAAATATTAGGTCTCTAACCCCCAAGTCTCTGTTAGTCCATGATCTGTTAATTGATCATCAGATTGATTTAATTTCCCTTACAGAGACTTGGTTAGGGCAAGAGGATTATGTTGGTTTAAATGAATCAACTCCCTCTGGTTATTTAAACTGTCAAAATCCCAGAAGTTCTGGTCGTGGAGGAGGAGTAGCAACAATTTACCATTCCAAATTACTAGTTAATGTAAAGCAAAAAACATCTTATAATTCCTTTGAGGGCCTGGTCCTCAGTATTGGGCACTTTAGCAATTTTAGGTTAAACCCAATTTTCTTTGCCATAGTTTATCGTCCCCCATCAACCTACTCAGAATTTTTATCTGAATTTGCTGATTTCTTAGCTGATTTAGTGCTGAAATCTGATAGAATAATTATAGTAGGGGACTTTAATATACATGTGGATGTAGATAGTGACTGCCTTAATGTGGCATTTAATTCAATATTAGACTCGATTGGGTTTTCTCAGAAAGTAGGAAATTCTACTCATTACCTCCACCATACATTGGACCTTGTTCTGACATATGACATAGAAATAGAAAATTTTGTAGTGTCTCCTCATAACCCTGTACTGTCAGACCATTGTCTGTTAACCTTTGATTTTACTATTTCTGACTATTTGGCTCCTAAAGAAAAATATTATTACAGTAGCTGTCTCTCAGATGATGCTGTTACCAAATTTATGCAGATTGTTTCCTCTATGCCATGTGTCAACACAACGGAAATAAGCTATAGACAGCTTGCTCCTTCTGTAATTGATAACATGGTGGATAGTGTTTCAGCTTCTCTGCATCAGACTCTAGACTTGGTGGCCCCCTTAAAAAAGAAAAAGTCTAATCAGAGATTTCTAACTCCTTGGTTCAACACAGAAACTCGTAGCTTAAAACAGAAGACCCGTCAATTAGAAAGAAAATGGCGCTCTACTAATTTAGATGAAATCTATTTAGCTTGGAGAAATCATCTTTTAATTTATAAAAAATCTCTTAGAAAAGCTAGAACGAGTTATTACTCTGCATTAATAGAAGAGAACAAGAATAATCCCAGGTTTCTTTTCAGTACTGTAGCCAGGTTGACAAAGAGTCAGGACTCTGTCAATCCTAGCATTCCCTTAGAGCTTACTAGTCAGGACTTTATGAACTTTTTCAATAAAAAAATTTCATCCATCAGAGATAAAATCAATCAGATTCTTCCCACAGTTAACTTAAATACTGTAACTACTACATCTCCTTCTATTGATGTCTGTCTTGATGAGTTTACTCCAATCGACCTTTGTGAGTTAGACAAAATAGCTTCCTCATCCAAACCTTCAACTTGTCTTTTAGACCCTATTCCTACCAGGTTATTTAAAGAAGTCTTCCCACTTATTGGTAGCTTTATTCTTCATATAATCAATTCTTCATTAACTTTAGGCCATGTACCGCAGGCTTTTAAAATGGCTGTAATTAAACCCTTACTTAAAAAGCCAACGCTAGATCCAGGAGCTTTAGCTAACTATAGACCAATCTCTAATCTCCCATTCATTTCAAAAATCTTAGAAAGAGTTGTTGCTACGCAATTATTTGACCACTTGCAGGGAAATGGTTTACTGGGAAATGGTTTACTTGAAGAGTTTCAGTCTGGGTTTAGAATCCATCATAGTACTGAAACAGCCTTAGCGAAGGTCACTAACGACCTCCTCACTGCATCTGATAATGGACTAGTTTCTGTACTTGTCCTTTTAGACCTTAGTGCAGCTTTTGATACTATCGATCATAATATTCTACTTGATAGATGAGAACACTATGTTGGACTTAATGGAACTTCGTTGCAGTGGTTTAGATCTTATTTATCTGATAGGTTCCAGTTTGTTCATGTAAATAATGAGTTTTCTTTCAACTCAAAGCTTAGTCATGGAGTTCCACAGGGATCTGTGCTAGGCCCTACTCTTTTTAGTTTATATATGCTTCCGTTAGGCAACATTATTAGAAAGCACTGTATACATTTTCATTGTTATGCAGATGACACACAATTATACCTGTCAATGAAGCAAGATGATAGTAATCAATTATCCAAGTTAGAAGCCTGTCTTAAGGAAATCAAAGTTTGGATGACTTGTAATTTCCTGCTATTAAATTCAGATAAGACTGAAGTCATTCTTGTTGGTCCAAAAAACCTTAGAAATTCCTTTCCAAATCAAACTTTCAGTTTGGATGCAGTTACTCTTTCTCTTAATAGCTCTGTGAGGAACCTTGGAGTTATTTTTGATCAGGATTTGTCCTTCAATTCACATATTAAATTTGTTTCTAAGACTGCCTTCTATCATCTGCGTAATATTGCCAAGATTAGGAGCATCTTGTCTCAGAGTGATGCTGAGAAACTGATCCACGCTTTTGTTAGCTCGAGATTAGATTACTGTAATTCTTTATTATCAGGCTGTCCTAAAACATCTTTAAAAAGTCTTCAGCTGATCCAAAATGCTGCAGCAAGAGTTTTAACAGGTACTAGAAAGAGAGATCATATCTCTCCGATTCTGGCCTCCCTTCATTGGCTTCCCATAGAGTTTAGAATTAAGTTTAAAATCCTTCTTCTTACTTACAAAGCTCTAAACAATCAGGCTCCTTTTTATTTAAAAGATCTGATACTACCGTATTATCCTAACAGAGCACTACGCTCCCAAAATGCAGGATTACTTGTAATACCTAGAATCTCCAAAAGTACAATGGAAGGCAGAGCCTTCAGTTATCAAGCTCCTCTCCTGTGGAATCAGCTGCCAATCTGGATTCGGGAGTCAGACTCGATCTCTGTTTTTAAGAATAGGGCTAAAACCTACCTTTTTGATACAGCCTACAATTAGGGAGGGATCATGTGTTTCTGAACCCTCCCTTAGTTATGCTGCTAATAGGTTTAATCAGCTGGGGGACCTCCAGTAATGCACTGGGCCTCACTCCTTTCCTCACTCTCTATGAATTTTTTTTTTTTTTGCTGGTCATTAACATTTGTTTGTTCTCTCTCATAGATTGAGTCCCCATCGTGCTGTTTGCTCTCTACATGTCTGTTCTTTTCTTCTTCTCTATCCCCTCACCCCCCAGCCAGTTGCAGCAGATGACTGCCCCTCCCTGATCCTGGTTCTGCTGGAGGTTTCTTCCTGTTAAAAAGGAGTTTTTCCTCTCCACCGTCGCCAAGTGCTTGCTCACAGGGGATCGCTGGATTGCTCGGGTCTTTCTGCAACTGTGGGGGTTCCCCCCTACAGTTGATAGTGCTATGAGATGACTGTTGTTGTGAAATGGCGCTATATAAATAAAGTTGAATTGAATTGAATTGAATTCCGGACCATCCCTTTGTCATGGAACTTGGACCAAGGGACCCATGGCCGATGCTCTGGGCCGTAGCCCTCCCAGTCAACCAAATACTGGAAACTTCGGTCCCGATGACATACATCCAGGATCTCCTTCACAGTGTGTGTGATGTGTCCATCAAGGACCCTGGGAGGAGGAGGCTGCTTCGGGGGAGGGCAAAGAGGGCTGGAAGAGAGAGGCTTCACCTTGGAGACATGAACGGTAGGGTGCGTGTGGAGTACCTGTGGGAGCTGGAGCCGGACAGCAGAGTCGTCGTTACTTGTGACGGGGAAGGGGCCCACGAGCCAGGGAGCGAGCTTCTGACACTCAGCCTTCAGTGGAACCTGGTCTGTGGCCACCCAGACCTGCTGTCCCGTCTTGTAGCTTGGTGCCGGGACCCTCTTGTGGTCAGTGTAGTGCTGATTGCGCTCAGTGGAATGCAGAAGCTCAGGAGATCGTCACTTCCTTGTGGTAACGTATCGTCACTTCCTGTTTTGCTGTCTGCCTGTGTGGTTTGCTCTCCAGCTCTCCAGCCACTAGCTATGGCTACTAGCTCTCTTTCCTCTCCTCCTCTGGTGTGCTCTCTCTGTCAGATGTTTAGCTACACCTCTGCCTCTTTTAGTGATAACGGTAAATGTAATAAATGTTGTCTTTTTGAGGCGCTCGAGGCGAGGTTGTCTGATTTGGAATCCCGGCTCCGCTGCATTGAAACACCGTCTGCGCCAGTTACTCTTGACGGACGCCCCTTAGCTGCAGCGGAGCTAGCTAGCATAGCTAACCCCCTTAGCGGTCCTCCAGCTCTCCTCAGCAGCGGGGAGACTGGGTGGGTGACGGTGAGAAGGAAGCCTAGTCGCAAAGCCCCGGTTCACCACCAACCTGTTCACGTTTCTAATCGTTTTTCCCCGCTCAGCGACACACCCGCTGAGGAAAAAACTCTGATCATTGGCGACTCTGTAGTCAGAAACGTGAACCTAGAGACTCCAGTGGCCATAGTCACATGCACTCCTGGGGCCAGAGCAGGCGACATCGAGTCAAATTTGAAAATGCTGGCTAAAAGTAACTGTAAATACTCCACAATTGTTATTCACGCCGGCATTAATGACATCCGTCTCCGGCAGTCGGAAGTCACGAAACTTAATATAGAATCGGTGTGTGACTTTGCAAAAACGATGTCTGCCACTGTAGTATTCTCTGGACCCCTCCCCAATCTGACCAGTGATGACATGTTTAGTCGCTCGTCATCCTTGAACCGCTGGCTGTCTGTGTGGTGTCCTAAAAATGACGTGGGCTACATTGACAATTGGAGCTCTTTTTGGGGAAAACCTGGTCTTATGAGACGAGACAGCATTCATCCCACTTTGGATGGTGCTTCTCATTTATCTAACAATCTGGCATCTTTTTTATCCAAATTTCCAAAACCCTGACTACTCAGAGTTGGGACCAGGAAGCAGAGTCGCAGTCTTACACGCCTCTCTGCAGCTCCTCTTCATCCGCCACCCCTCAGCTTAGCCCCTGTCTTCCCCATCAGAGAATCGTTGTCTGCTCCCTCCAAAGTAAATAAAAATATAATGTATAAGCATCCCAAAGTGATAAAGCAAAATATTGGCAAAACTCAAATTAAACATAAAGCCTCTAAATTGAATGATTTGGCCTCTGTTCCTCCTCATAATTTAAAAATTAAATGTGGTTTATTAAATATTAGGTCTCTAACTCCCAAGTCTCTGTTAGTCCATGATCTGTTAATTGATCATCAGATTGATTTAATTTCCCTTACAGACTTGGTTAGGGCAAGAGGATTGTGTTGGTTTAAATGAATCAACTCCCTCTGGTTATTTAAACTGTCAAAATCCCAGAAGTTCTGGTCGTGGAGGAGGAGTAGCAACAATTTACCATTCCAAATTACTAGTTAATGTAAAGCAAAAAACATCTTATAATTCCTTTGAGGGCCTGGTCCTCAGTGTTGGGCACTTTAGCAATTTCAGGTTAAACCCAATTTTATTTGCCATAGTTTATCGTCCCCCATCAACCTATTCAGAATTTTTATTTGAATTTGCTGATTTCTTAGCTGATTTAGTGCTGAAATCTGATAGAATAATTGTAGTAGGGGACTTTAATATACATGTGGATGTAGATAGTGACTGCCTTAATGTGGCTTTTAATTCAATATTAGACTCGATTGGGTTTTCTCAGAAAGTAGGAAATTCTACTCATTACCTCCACCATACATTGGACCTTGTTCTGACATATGACATAGAAATAGAAAATTTTGTAGTGTCTCCTCATAACCCTGTACTGTCAGACCATTGTCTGTTAACCTTTGATTTTACTATTTCTGACTATTTGGCTCCTAAAGAAAAATATTATCACAGTAGATGCCTCTCAGATGATGCTGTTTCCAAATTTATGCAGATTGTTTCCTCTATGCCATGTGTCAACACAACGGAAATAAGCTATAGACAGCTTGCTCCTTCTGTAATTGATAACATGGTGGATAGTGTTTCAGCTTCTCTGCATCAGGCTCTAGACTTGGTGGCCCCCTTAAAAAAGAAAAAGTCTAATCAGAGATTTTTAACTCCTTGGTTCAACACAGAAACTCGTAGCTTAAAACAGAAGACTCGTCAATTAGAAAGAAAATGGCGCTCTACTAATTTAGATGAAATCTATTTAGCTTGGAGAAATCATCTTTTAATTTATAAAAAATCTCTTAGAAAAGCTAGAATGAGTTATTATTCTGCATTAATAGAAGAGAACAAGAATAATCCCAGGTTTCTTTTCAGTACTGTAGCCAGGTTGACAAAGAGTCAGGACTCTGTCAATCCTAGCATCCCCTTAGAGCTTAATAGCCAGGACTTTATGAACTTTTTCAATAATAAAATTTCATCCATCAGAGATAAAATCAATCAGATTCTTCCCACAGTTAACTTAAATACTGTAACTACTACAACTCCTTCTATTGATGTCTGTCTTGATGAGTTTACTCCAATCGACCTTTGTGAGTTAGACAAAATAGCTTCCTCATCCAAACCTTCAACTTGTCTTTTAGACCCTATTCCTACCAGGTTATTTAAAGAAGTCTTCCCACTTATTGGTAGCTTTATTCTTCATATAATCAATTCTTCATTAACTTTAGGCCATGTACCGCAGGCTTTTAAAACGGCTGTAATTAAACCCTTACTCAAAAAGCCAACGCTAGATCCAGGAGCTTTAGCTAACTATAGACCAATCTCTAATCTCCCTTTCATTTCAAAAATCTTAGAAAGAGTTGTTGCTACGCAATTATTTGACCACCTGCAGGGAAATGGTTTACTTGAAGAGTTTCAATCTGGGTTTAGAATCCATCATAGTACTGAAACAGCCTTAGCGAAGGTCACTAACGACCTCCTCATTGCATCTGATAATGGACTAGTTTCTGTACTTGTCCTTTTAGATCTTAGTGCAGCTTTTGATACTATTGATCATAATATTCTACTTGATAGATTAGAACACTAAGTTGGACTTAATGGAACTTTGTTGCAGTGGTTTAGATCTTATTTATCTGATAGGTTCCAGTTTATTCATGTAAATGATGAGTTTTCTTTCAGCTCAAAGCTTAGTCATGGAGTTCCACAGGGATCTGTGCTAGGCCCTACTCTTTTTAGTTTATATATGCTTCCGTTAGGCAACATTATTAGAAAGCACTGTATACATTTTCATTGTTATGCAGATGACACACAATTATACTTCTCAATGAAGCCATATGATACTAATCAATTAGCCAAGTTAGAAGCCTGTCTTAAGGAAATCAAAGCTTGAATGACTTGTAATTTCCTGCTATTAAATTCAGATAAGACTGAAGTCATTCTTGTTGGTCCAAAAAACCTTAGAAATTCCTTTCCAAATCAAACTTTCAGTTTGGATGCAGTTACTCTTTCTCTTAATAGCTCTGTGAGGAACCTTGGAGTTATTTTTGATCAGGATTTGTCCTTCAATTCACATATTAAATTTGTTTCTAAGACTGCCTTCTATCATTTGCGTAATATTGCCAAGATTAGGAGCATCTTGTCTCAGAGTGATGCTGAGAAGCTGATCCACGCTTTTGTTAGCTCGAGATTAGATTATTGTAATTCTTTATTATCAGGCTGTCCTAAAACATCTTTAAAAAGTCTTCAGCTGATCCAAAATGCTGCAGCAAGAGTTTTAACAGGTACTAGAAAGAGAGATCATATCTGTCCGGTTCTGGCCTCCCTTCATTGGCTTCCCATAGAGTTTAGAATTAAGTTTAAAATCCTTCTTCTTACTTACAAAGCTCTAAACAATCAGGCTCCTTTTTATTTAAAAGATCTGATACTACCGTATCACCCTAACAGAGCACTACGCTCCCAAAATGCAGGATTACTTGTAATACCTAGAATCTCCAAAAGTACAATGGGAGGCAGAGCCTTCAGTTATCAAGCTCCTCTCCTGTGGAATCAGCTGCCAATCTGGATTCGGGAGTCAGACTCGATCTCTGTTTTTAAGAATAGGGCTAAAACCTACCTTTTTGATATAGCCTACAATTAGGGAGGGATCATGTGTTTCTGAACCCTTCCTTAGTTATGCTGCTAATAGGTTTAGTCAGCCGGGGGACCTCCAGTAATGCACTGGGCCTCACTCCTTTCCTCACTCTCTATGAAATATTTTTTTTTTTGCTGGTCATTAACATTTGTTTGTTCTCTCCCATAGATTGAGTCCCCATCGTGCTGTTTGCTCTCTACATGTCTGTTCTTTTCTTCTTCTCTATCCCCTCACCCCCCAGCCAGTCGCAGCAGATGACTGCCCCTCCCTGAGCCTGGTTCTGCTGGAGGTTTCTTCCTGTTAAAAGGGAGTTTTTCCTCTCCACCGTCACCAAGTGCTTGCTCACAGGGGATCGCCTGATTGCTGGGGTCTTTCTGCAACTGTGGGGGTCCCCCCTACAGTTGATAGTGCTATGAGATGACTGTTGTTGTGAAATGGCGCTATATAAATAAAGTTGAATTGAATTGAATTGAATTGAATTGAATAGAAGCGCCGCTCTGGTGGATCTCCAGGCCCGGCGGCAGCGATGAAAATGGGCCCCCATGGACGGCACTGCAACCTCTCTCTCTGCCATAGAGAGCAGGGGGACACTGTAGCCCACAGACGCCTCAAAAGGTGATCAGCCTGTAGCTGAAGAAACTGTGGAATTTAATGAATATTCCACCCAGGTCAGGTGGGCGCTCCAAGAAGCGGGGTCGTCGGCTGCCACACAAGGAAGGGTAGCCTCCAAGGACTGGTTGGCACGCTCAGCCTGCCCATTGTTCTGGGGATGATAGCCGGAGGTGAGGCTGACGGTGGTACCAAGACAGTGACAGAAGGACTTCCAAATTCGTGATGTGAACTGCGGACCCTGGTCAGACACAATGTCCATAGGAATCCCATGTACCATATTTTTGGGACTATAAGGCGCACCGGATTATAAGATAAGATAAGATAAGATAAGATAAGCCTTTATTAGTCCCACAACGGGGAAATTCCAGGATTGCAACAGCACAGGGATAGCAACACTCAGAGCAACAATCAGAAGGCAAGAAAAAACAAGCAAGCAAGAGCAGCTAATATACATATGTACATATTACTATAAAATATATATATACACACACACACAGACACACAGTGCAGAGCATTGTAGCTGGATGGAATAAATATATGAATATATGAACACACAGTGCAGAGCATTGTAGCTAGATGGAATAAATATGTAAATATATAAACACCCACAGTATGGAGCATTGCAGCTAGGTGGAATAAATATGCAAGTATATAAACACACACAGTGCGGAGCAATGTAGCTAGATGGAATAATATGTAGATATATAAAAACACAGTGCGGAGCATTGTAGCTAGATGGAATAAATATATAGATATATAAATATAAACACACCCAGTGCAGAGCATTGTAGCTAGATGGAATAAATATGTAAATATATAAACACACACAGTGCAGAGCATTGTTGCTAGGTGGGATGAAACAGCATAACCGTCTATTTAGTTATCCTACATGGTATGATTATGTGCCCATACATATTCTCACCCTCCATAGCGACCGGTATGTTCCTAGTTGTATGCCGGAGAGGACCATTGTGTAAGTCTATTGCATCTTTTGCATTCAAAAAAAAAAAAAAAAAAAAAAAAAAAAAAAACTATTAGTTTGCTACGTCTTTTTGCTATCTCTGCGAGCAGCCCTGCTTAGGTTGTACAGTCTGACAGCCGTTGGTAGCCGTTGGTTATAAGACGCAATATCAATGAACGGTCTATTTGATGGTCTATTTTCATACATACGGCGCACCGGATTATAAGGCGCATTAAGTCGTTTGAATGGAATAAATCATTTTGACATGCGCACGTCGACATTTCGACATTCCAAAAATAGTAGAAGAAGAAGCAATTTCCGGTGTTAGCAAGCCCCGCTTTGTGTTGAAATTGACCTGTATTGTGTTATTCAGACTGTACTTTTGCTTCTGCTGGTCTCTGTAATGAAGCTTCAAGTACATAATTCTGCATATGACAAACAGAGGGAGACAGCAGGACGATACAGACCAGTTTTGTTTTACTCCCGCTATGTTTTCCGCTAGCTGCTGCTAAGGCGGAAATACGTCACATCGACGTGCGGCTGGTGTACAGACATGTGCAGTAAACATAAATTCTGCCCTACATTCGGAATAAGTGTTTTCATGCGCACCATTTGGATTAACTATCGGCATAACCCACCCCTCTCAATCGGAATGAAATTTTGATCCAAATGAGCGTGATCAGGTTAGAATATTCAGACTGCCATGTTTACATGAAGCATTTGTGTGCATTGTACTCGTGTCCATGTAAACATAGCTGAGTTTAACAGTTGGGAGATTTCGGCATCAAGCATGCCCGGATCCCTCTAGTCATTATCTGAGTCAGTCTCGTTGCTGTTATTTAGCTGTTCAGTGATGATTCCGGCCTTCGTGAAAGCTCGGACAACACTTGAGACTGATACCTTAGCCCAGGCATCCACGATCCATTGGCAGATAGTGGCGTAACTCGCTCGCAATTTAACTTTGAACGACCTGTTGACACCAATATCTAGCGGTTGGAGTTCTTTGGTTAATCCACCCGGAATGATGGCAAGCTCCGAATTAGTTTGCTTCACTTGGGTTTTGACAGTATCGGTGAGATGGGCACGCATGGAGTCGCAGATCAATAGGGACGGAGATTTGTGGAAAAAGCCATCTGGCCATTATGTTGAAGCACATATTACTCCGGGAGGCTCCTGACTACGGTAGCCGTAATGCTCCAACAATCCATCAGGCGGTGTGGCTTTGTAGCTTACCAAAGTCGTACTAAAACATTTTGACAGCTTTTTGAGTGCCGTGTATCACATAAAATCGTTTCGAGGTCAGTAAGCACAACCAGAATTAATACATAAGGCGCACCGGATTATAAAGCACACTGTCGATTTTTGAGAAAATTAAAGGATTTTAAGTGCGCCTTATAGTCCGAAAAATACGGTAACCTGACAACATGGTAGGAAAGGAGTTCCGCTGTCTTGGCGGCAGATGACAGCTTAGGGAGGTGAACCAGGTGTACGGCCTTAGAGAACCTGTCAACGATGGTCAGAATCACAGTATTGCCATAGAAGGGGGGAAGACCAGTGACAAAATCCCTAGCGATATGGGACCAAGGCCGGCTGGAGACGGGGAGGGGGTGAAGAAGGCCAGCAGGAAGGGTGGAGGAAGACTTATTCTGGGCACACATCTGACAAGCCTTGACATACTCCTGCACGTCCCGCCGCAACGTGGGCCACCAAAACGCTTGTCTGACGATGTCAATAGCCCGCACCACCCTCGGGTGGCAGGCGAAATGTCCGGTGTGCCCCCACTGGATCACTTCGCTGTGGAGGGTGGCAGGGACATACAGGTGGTTGGGGGGGGGGGGTACCCCGCTGGTTCGGGCTCTGAGGACTGGGCCTGGCGGACTCTGTTCTCGATCTCCCAGGTGAGGGTTCCCAGGACGCAAGAAAGCAGTAGAATGGGCTGGGAGCAGGAAGGGGGGTCAGTCACGTCCTGACTGAACTGTCTTGAGAGAGCATCACGCTTCCCATTATGGGAGCCGGGCCTATAAGTGACAGTAAAATTAAAGCGCTGGAAAAATAAGGCTCAGCGAGCCTACCTAGGATTAAGCTGGCGGGCCGACCACAGATACTCCAAGTTGTTGTGGTTGGTCCACACGACTACCAGGTGAGCAGTTCCCTCCAGCCAGTGTCTCCATTCCTCAAACGCCAACTTAATGGCCAACAGCTTGTGATCCCCGATGTCATAATTCCTCTCAGCTGGGGTGAGCCGCCGAGAGAAATACGCACACGGGCGGAGCTTCAAGTCCGGGGGAACAGCACCGACCCCCGTTTCTGAAGCATCCACCTCCAGGGTGAGTTGGTGCTGAGGGTCGACCTGAGCCAAGATTTGTTTGTCAGTGAACAGGCCCTTTAATTTGTTAAAGGCCCACTCAGCTGCCTCGGTTCATACAAATGGTACCTTAACTGAGGTCAGCTGTGTTAAAGGCTGTGCTATCCCACTATAGTTTTGGATAACCCTGCGATAAAAATTCGCAAACCCCAAGAAGTGTTGCAGCTCCTTGCAGGAGTGGGAGCTTGGCTAGTCTAGCACAGCCTTCACCTTGGCTGGGTCAGCCATCAGCTCTCCCTCCGCTATGATAAAGCCAAGAAAGAAGTGGAAGATGTGGAAAATTCACACTTCTCCGCCTTGACGTACAGTTGGCTCTCTAAGAGCCGCTGTAACACGGCTCTAACATGGGTCTTGTGCTCCTCTGGCATGCGAGAAAAAAATCAGAATGTCATCTAAATAGACAAAAACAAACCAATGAAGCATATCACGGAGGACGTCGTTGATTAAATGCTGGAAAACAGCGGGGGCACTGGTTAATCCAAAAGGCATAACCAAATACTTAAAATGCCCCAAGTGTGTTTTGAACGCTGTTTTCTTGTCCCCATCGCATATTCTAACTAGATTGTATGCGTTATGAAGGTTGAGCTTAAAGAATACATGTGAACGCTGTAGGAGCTCGAAAGCGGAGTTCATCAGGGGCAAAGGGTATTTATCTTTGACAGTGATGGCGTTAAGTTCCCGGTAGTCAATGCACGGACTCAGAGACCCATCCTTCTTGCCCACAAAGAAAAACCCCACCCCAAGGGGAGCCGAGGATGGCTGAATGAGGCCAGTGTTCAACGAGTCCTTAATGTATCTTAAGAATCGTCACTTCCTTGTGGTAACGTATCGTCACTTCCCGTTTTGCTGTCTGTCTGTGTGGTTTGCTCTCCTCACTTTCCTGAGCTTTTGGGTTAGCCACTAGCGATGGCTACTAGCTCTCTTTCCTCTCCTCCTCTGGTGTGCTCTCTCTGTCAGATGTTTAGCTACACCTCTGCCTCTTTTAGTGATAACGGTAAATGTAATAAATGTTGTCTTTTTGAGGCGCTCGAGGCGAGGTTGTCTGATTTGGAATCCCGGCTCCGCTGCATTGAAACACCGTCTGCGCCAGTTACTCTTGACGGACGCCCCTTAGCTGCAGCGGAGCTAGCTAGCATAGCTAACCCCCTTAGCGGTCCTCCAGCTCTCCTCAGCAGCGGGGAGACTGGGTGGGTGACGGTGAGAAGGAAGCCTAGTCGCAAAGCCCCGGTACACCTCCAACCTGTTCACGTTTCTAATCGTTTTTCCCCGCTCAGCGACACACCCGCTGAGGAAAAAAACTCTGATCACTGGCGACTCTGTAGTCAGAAACGTGAACCTAGAGACTCCAGCGGCCATAGTCAAATGCATTCCTGGGGCCAGAGCAGGCGACATCGAGTCAAATTTGAAAATGCTGGCTAAAAGTAACTGTAAATACTCCACAATTGTTATTCACGCTGGCATTAATGACATCCGTCTTCGGCAGTCGGAAGTCACGAAACTTAATGTAGAATCGGTGTGTAACTTTGCAAAAACGATGTCTGCCACTGTAGTGTTCTCTGGGCCCCTCCCCAATCTGACCAGTGATGACATGTTTAGCCGCTCGTCATCCTTCAACCGCTGGCTGTCTGTGTGGTGTCCTGCAAATGACGTGGGCTACATTGACAATTGGAGCTTATTTGGGGGAAAACCTAGTCTTATGAGACGAGACAGCATTCATCCCACTTTGGATGGTGCTTCTCCTTTATCTAACAATCTGGCATCTTTTTTATCCAAATTTCCAAAACCTTGACTACTCAGAGTTGGGACCAGGAAGCAGAGTCACAGTCTTACATGCCTCTCTGCAGCTCCTCTTCATCCGCCACCCCTCAACTTAGCCCCTGTCTTCCCCATCAGAGAATCATTGTCTGCTCCCTCCAAAGTAAATAAAAATATAATATATAAGCATCCCAAAGTGATTAAGCAAAATATTGGTAAAACTCAAATTAAACATAAAGCCTCTAAATTGAATGATTTGGCCTCTGTTCCTTCTCATAATTTAAAAATTAAATGTGGTTTATTAAATATTAATAGAAGTCCAAAAGTTGGCTTTTCTTCTCTGTGCAGTGACTGATCTTTTACCAACACCAAGTAATTAAAACTTTGGTACAAAGATGAGGATTCATCTTGTAAGCTGTGCAGTATGTCCCCTAGTACTTTGAATCACATTTTGTCCGGGTGCTCTAGAGCACTGGGAGAAGGGCGTTATCGGTGGAGACATGATAAAGTCCTTGCAGAAAAGGCAAGGTGGGTTGAATTTCAAAGGATTAGAGCCAACAACCATCAGGCAACATCATTTCAGGTCATTAGCTTTCAAAAGCCAGGAAATAAGTCTCCGAAGAAAAAAACAACTGTCAGAATGCGCCCCTCTGTTTTGCATAAAGCATCAGATTGGGAGTTGCACGTTGATCTAAAAAAGAAGCTCGTCTTCCCAGAAGAAGTAGTAACAACCACTCTTCGCCCGGACATGATTCTTTGCTCTCGGAGTGCAAAATCCATTGTAATAGTTGAGCTTACAGTGCCTTGGGAGGAGAGGCTGGATATATCTCATGAACTCAAGAAGGAAAAATATCAGGACCTGGTTGATGAGGCTCGGATTAAAGGGTGGCACACTTCTTTATTCCCCGTTGAGGTTGGTTGTCGTGGGTTTCCAGCTGCATCTTTGTATCATTTTTTATATGATAGGTCTGGAACCTAAACATCTTAGGAAAGCCATTGGGGATATAGCCTCAGTGGCAGAAGCTAGTTCAAGGTGGTTGTGGCTCACAAGAGACCGTGGTTGGAACCCTTCTGCAAGTGAAGATTAATCTTTGCTGCCCCACTCAGGGGAGGCGTACAGGTTCAGGGGCGAAACGCCGATGACCCTGAGACACCTGCTGATGATGCAAGAGGGATCCTCTAACGAAGTTCTGACCACTCAGCCACCAGGACTGTTAAGAAGAGAAACTGATGTTTCATCTATGTTGCTTTTGCAGTTTCTGCTTGTAGCAAAGCATCTTTGATGTTTATTTCTCTTATTGATCATCAGATTGATTTAATATCCCTTACAGAGACTTGGTTAGGGCAAGAGGATTATGTTGGTTTAAATGAATCAACTCCCTCTGGTTATTTAAACTGTCAAAATCCCAGAAGTTCTGGTCGTGGAGGAGGAGTAGCAACAGTTTACCATTCCAAATTATTAGTTAATGTAAAGCAAAAAACATGTTATAATTCCTTTGAGGGCCTGGTCCTCAGTATTGGGCACTTTAGCAATTTTAGGTTAAACCCAACTTTATTAGCCATAGTTTATCGTCCCCCATCAACCTACTCAGAATTTTTATCCGAATTTGCTGATTTCTTAGCTGATTTATTGCTGAAATCTGATATATTAATATACATGTGGATGTAGATAGTGACTGCCTTAATGTGGCATTTAATTCAATATTAGACTCAATTGGGTTTTCTCAGAAAGTAGGAAATTCTACTCATTACCTCCACCATACATTGGACCTTGTTCTGACATATGGCATAGAAATAGAAAATCTTGTAGTGTCTCCTCATAACCCTGTACTGTCAGACCATTGTCTGTTAACCTTTGATTTTACTATTTCTGACTATTTGGCTCCTAAAGAAAAATATTATTATAGTAGATGCCTCTCAGATGATGCTGTTACCAAATTTATGCAGATTGTTTCCTCTATGCCATGTGTCAACACAACGGAAATAAGCTATAGACAGCTTGCTCCTTCTGTAATTGATAACATGGTGGATAGTGTTTCATCTTCTCTGCATCAGACTCTAGACTTGGTGGCCCCCTTAAAAAAGAAAAAGTCTAATCAGAGATTTCTAACTCCTTGGTTCAACACAGAAACTCGTAGCTTAAAACAGAAGACTCGTCAATTAGAAAGAAAATAGTGCTCTACTAATTTAGATGAAATCTATTTAGCTTGGAGAAATCATCTTTTAATTTATAAAAAATCTCTTAGAAAAGCTAGAATGAGTTATTATTCTGCATTAATAGAAGAGAACAAGAATAATCCCAGGTTTCTTTTCAGCACTGTAGCCAGGTTGACAAAGAGTCAGGACTCTGTCAATCCTAGCATTCCCTTAGAGCTTACTAGTTAGGACTTTATGAACTTTTTCAATAATAAAATTTCATCCATCAGAGATAAAATCAATCAGATTCTTCCCACAGTTAACTTAAATACTGTAACTACTACAACTCCTTCAATTGATGTCTGTCTTGATGAGTTTACTCCAATCGACCTTTGTGAGTTAGACAAAATAGTTTCTTCATCCAAACCTTCAACTTGTCTTTTAGACCCTATTCCTACCAGGTTATTTAAAGAAGTCTTCCCACTTATTGGTAGCTTTATTCTTCATATTGTGGCCGACACACATTGTGGGCTCACGCTGCCACAGAGACAGGACTACATGTGTATTGTGGGGTGTCACGTCTGCAAGGACTGAGGACTCGAATCTACAGGAGATAACGAGGAAGTGTGAGATTTGTCTCTTTGTCCCACAGAAGACGCCCCGGAGGGTATTCTGGTTCATCAGGAAATGAGAGACAATGGTGAAGCTTCAAAGGGATGCTTTGTAACTGTATGTTTACTGAAGACACCATGTGACTTGAATTCTGATGCTGGAAATGTATAAAAGGGTGTTGAGATATGATTCTTTCTCTTTTCCTGCTTTGAGAATGCTAGAAGTTGTGTTCTGTCAAATAAAGCTGGTTTATGTCTAAACGCAGCCTCGTCATTTGAGCACACACTTCTACACTGGTGACCTACGACGGAGAATGAGCAGACAGAATTCTCCCGAGCGGGGCTCGGTGGAAGCCAGCCTGATGGCCACCTCCACGATCCGGCTGCCCGATTTCTGGCAGCACAGCCCGCGCTCATGGTTTAGCGCAGTCGAAGCGCAGTTCAACCTCCGGAGAATCTCCAACGACGACACAAGATTCTACCACGTGGTAGCGAAGCTGGACAGTGACACGGTCCAGAGAGTGGAGGATCTGGTTAACCATCCGCCAGACAGCGACAAGTACAGCGCATTGAAGGACGCGCTGATCAGCCATTTCACCCCCTCAGTCCAACAACGAGCAGAGGGGCTCCTGGCGCTGACGGAGGCAGAAAACGATAGACCTGCGGACCTGATGGTGAAGATGCTGCAGCTCAAAGCCTCTGAGGATGGCGAATTCATTTTCGCCCACCTTTTCCTCCGAACCCTACCAGAGAGTGGCCCTGGCAGAGTCGCCCCGATTGGCCAGTCAAGACTACCATGGGTTGACAAGGAGGCGCAACGGTTGGTCGACGCCCACAAGCAGAGCGCGGTTTCGGCCGCGGCGGCCAGTCCAGGAATGGCGTCCGGAGACAGCGCAGGTCCAGCGGCCGCGGCGCCAGACGCACCAACAACGGCGGCGACGGGAGCCAGACGACGCGGAGCGGAGAACAACTTGTGCTTCTACCACCGCCGTTTTGCAGAGAGAGTGCACAGGTGCGTCCCACCATGCAATTTTAAGCGCCAGGGAAACGCCAAGACCGAGGGCTGGTAGCAGCCGCGACCCTCGGCAACGAGAACAGGCTGCTTTACCTGACGGATGCACGCTCAGGGAAACAGTTCCTCGTGGACACGGGCTCTCAGCTGAGCTTTGTCACACCCACCTACGCGGAACGGCTGTCACCTTCTAAAGCCCCCTGGGTGTCAGTGTCAGCAGCGAACAGTTCCACGATTAAAACGTTTGGCGAGAGGACCATGCTTCTGTCCTTACAGGGCCGTTCATTTGAGTGGACATTTATTGTAGCAGCTGTCAGTTTCAACATGTTAGGGGCTGATTTTTTGTGCTCACATGGTTTATTGGTTGACCTTGCTAATAGACGTCTGATTAATGCACTGTCCTTTCATTCTATTCCCTGCACAGCTCGGGTGGCCCCGCCGACTGCACGTGCCAGCGTCTCAGCTGCGGGTGGTAAGTTTCACACTTTGCTTGCTCAGTTCCCAGCACTCACGGTCCCCACGTTTTCGGCAACAGTAGCTAAACATGGGGTAGAACATTTCATAACAACCACCGGCCCTCCCGATTTTGCAAAAGCTCGGCGCTTGGACCCAGCTAAACTGGCCATCGCGCGCGAGGAGTTCACCAATCTGGAAAAACTGGGCATTGTTAGACGTTCCAAGAGCCCTTGGGCTTCGCCGTTACACATGGTCCCAAAGGCTGACGGCTCGTGGCGACCTTGCGGCGATTTCCGCAGGTTGAACAACGTTTCAGCTCATGACCGCTACCCGATTCCACACATTCAGGATTTTTCTGTTCATTTGGCGGGGGCGCGCATTTTTTCTAAAATAGACTTGGTGCGCGGCTACCACCAGGTTCCAGTGCGCGCGCAGGATGTACCCAAAACAGCGGTCATAACTCCTTTCGGCCTTTTTGAGTTCTTGCGCATGCCTTTTGGCCTCAAGGGGGCCGCGCAGACTTTCCAACGCATGATGGATGCAGTTTTACGCGACCTTCCTTTCGTGTTCGTTTATTTGGACGATATTTTGGTAGCTAGCGCGTCCGAAGGCGAACATGAAAAACACCTCACAGCAGTTTTCCAGAGGCTGGCAGAGCACGGGTTAATAGTTAACCCAGCGAAGTGCCATTTTGGGGTGGCGCAGATTGATTTTTTGGGACATCACGTTTCGGCAGAAGGAGCGGTTCCCCTTCCAAATAAAGTGCGTGCCATAACGGATTTTCCGCAACCTCAAACGGTCAAGGCGCTTCAGGAGTTTCTAGGGATGGTTAATTTTTACAACCGATTCCTCCCAAGCGCAGCACGACTCATGCAGCCATTGTACACCGCGCTAAAAAAACAAAAGCCTGCA
The DNA here is from genome assembly GCA_020510985.1 of Pholidichthys leucotaenia. NCBI lineage: Eukaryota > Metazoa > Chordata > Actinopteri > Cichliformes > Pholidichthyidae > Pholidichthys > Pholidichthys leucotaenia. The sequence continues at coordinate 283,328,247 of CM035848.1, read as the reverse complement.
AATAAGGTTGAATGGTCTCCGGAGCGGGAGCGCGCTTTTGCCCAGGTCAAATCAGCCCTGGCAAACGCAGTTTTGTTAGCGCACCCAGTTCCAACGGCCCGCATGGCGCTCACCACTGACGCTTCCGATGTAGCGGTGGGGGCGGTAGTTGAACAGTTTGTGGCAGGTACCTGGCAACCCCTCGCGTTTTTCAGCAGGACTTTGCGCGATAGTGAACAGAAATACAGTGCGTTTGACAGGGAGCTTTTGGCCCTACACTTGGCCATCCGTCATTTTCAGTTCTGGTTAGAGGGGCGACGTTTCACCGCTTTTGTGGATCATAAACCGCTAACTTTTGCGATGGCCAAAATTTCAGAACCCTGGTCAGGCCGGCAACAAAGGCAACTAGCCGCAATATCGGAGTTCACTACTGATATTCAGCATGTCGCGGGTAAACACAATGTGGTGGCAGACTGCCTCTCGCGTGCGGTAGCACCGCCAAGCCCCATAGGGGCAGACTCTGTAGCCATGGCCACGGGCCCGGGCCGCAACGCGGGAGCGCGCGCAGCCCCGGTCTGTGTTGGGTTAGATTATGCAGCCATGGCTGCAGAGCAAGTTAACGACGCAGACGTGCGCGCGCTCCAGTCTGGACCAACAGGGTTAAGGCTGGAGCACAGGGTGCAACAAAACGGTATGCCCCCGCTAATCTGCGATGTCTCCACGGGACGGCCCCGCCCGGTGGTGCCAACCGCGTGGTGTCGCCGTGTTTTTGACTTGGTCCATTCTCTCGCGCACCCGGGGGTGCGCGCATCGATCAAATTGGTGGGGGAGAAATTTGTTTGGCCCGGGTTGCGCAAACAGGTCAAGGAATGGGCAGCAGCCTGCGTAGCGTGTCAGCGAGCCAAAATACACAGACACACTAAGGCCCCGTTAGAACCTTTCCACATCCCCGCTAAGCGTTTTGATCATGTGCATATTGACCTGGTCGGCCCGCTTCCGTTATCACACGGGCACACACATCTTTTGACGATGGTAGACCGCACCACGCGCTGGCCAGAGGCGATTCCTCTGACATCAACCACAGCGGAAGAAGTTGCGCGAGCATTTTTAGCAGCATGGGTTGCGCATTTTGGTGTACCGTCGGACATAACGTCCAACAGGGGTCCCCAATTTATTTCCGAGCTATGGTCATCGATGGCCTGCAGCTTGGGGGTGAAGATTCATCGCACCACCGCGTATAACCCCCAGGCTAATGGTTTATGCGAACGCTTTCACAGGTCATTGAAAGCAGCCCTCAGAGCGTCGCTAACGGATACAAATTGGGTAGACAAACTTCCATGGGTTTTATTAGGGTTACGTTCTGCACCTAAGGAAGATTTGCACGCTTCCCCGGCTGAATTAGTTTTCGCACAACCGCTCCGTTTGCCCGGGGAATTTCTTCCCGATAATCCCGCACCTAATGGCCCCCCCGCTCAGCCGTGGCAGAGCGGCTCAGGAGCAAACACGCTCCCTGGCCCAGTCCATCACAGTTTCCCACACGTTTTTGTGCCCAAGGCTTTAAAAAATGCAGAGTTTGTTTTTGTTAAACATGACGCCCAGCGTCCAAGTTTGCGGCCGTTTTACGACGGACCGTTTTGAGTGCTGGAGACCGGGCAGAAGCATTTTCTGCTAGATTTAGGGGGCAGAAGGGAGCTGATTTGCATAAACAGGCTCAAACCCGCTTTTGTTCTGGCTGACGAGGAGGTGCAGCTCGCGAGGCCCCCCCGCCGGGGCAGGCCGCCGAGTGGACATTCTCCAAAGTCTTCACAGAAGGGTGCTAACAGCTTTAATCCACAGGTGCAGAGAGACATTGCAGGTGCAGCCAAGCCAGGTTGCAGCAGATTCGGCAGAAGATTAAAACCTAGGCAGTTGGTGGATTGATTAGCGATGTATGGAGTGCTTTGTGTTTTTCTTTTTGTTATGCCATGCAGATTTCGCCTTACTAGACGTTTTGGGGGGGGGTAGTGTGGCCGACTCACATTGTGGGCTCACGCTGCCACAGAGACAGGACTACATGTGTATTGTGGGGTGTCACGTCTGCAAGGACTGAGGACTCAAATCTACAGGAGATAACGAGGAAGTGTGAGATTTGTCTCTTTGTCCCACAGAAGACGCCCCGGAGGGTATTCCGGTTCATCAGGAAATGAGAGACAATGGTGAAGCTTCAAAGGGATGCTTTGTAACTGTATGTTTACTGAAGACACCATGTGACTTGAATTCTGATGCTGGAAATGTATAAAAGGGTGTTGAGATATGATTCCTTCTCTTTTCCTGCTTTGAGAATGCTAGAAGTTGTGTTCTGTCAAATAAAGCTGGTTTATGTCTAAACGCAGCCTCGTCATTTGAGCACACACTTCTACAATATAATCAATTCTTCATTAACTTTAGGCCATGTACCGCAGGCTTTTAAAACGGCTGTAAGTTAACCCTTACTCAAAAAGCCAACGCTAGATCCAGGAGCTTTAGCTAACTATAGACCAATCTCTAATCTCCCTTTCATTTCAAAAATCTTAGAAAGAGTTGTTGCTACGCAATTATTTGACCACCTGCAGGGAAATGGTTTACTTGAAGAGTTTCAATCTGGGTTTAGAATCCATCATAGTACTGAAACAGCCTTAGCGAAGGTCACTAACGACCTCCTCATCGCATCTGATAATGGACTGGTTTCTGTACTTGTCCTTTTAGACCTTAGTGCAGCTTTTGATACTATCGATCATAATATTCTACTTGATAGATTAGAACACTATGTTGGACTTAATGGAACTTCGTTGCAGTGGTTTAGATCTTATTTATCTGATAGGTTCCAGTTTGTTCATGTAAATAATGAGTTTTATTTCAACTCAAAGCTTAGTTATGGAGTTCCACAGGGATCTGTGCTAGGCCCTACTCGTTTTAGTTTATATATGCTTCCGTTAGGCAACATTATTAGAAAGCACTGTATACATTTTCATTGTTATGCAGATGACACACAATTATACCTGTCAATGAAGCCAGATGATAGTAATCAATTAGCCAAATTAGAAGCCTGTCTTAAGGAAATCAAAGTTTGGATGACTTGTAATTTCCTGCTATTAAATTCAGATAAGACTGAAGTCATTCTTGTTGGTCCAAAAAACCTTAGAAATACCTTTCCAAATCAAACTTTCAGTTTGGATGCGGTTACTCTTTCTCTTAATAGCTCTGTGAGGAACCTTGGAATTATTTTTGATCAAGATCTGTCCTTCAATTCACATATTAAATTTGTTTCTAAGACTGCCTTCTATCATTTGCGTAATATTGCCAAGATTAGGAGCATCTTGTCTCAGAGTGATGCTGAGAAACTGATCCACGCTTTTGTTAGCTCGAGATTAGATTATTGTAATTCTTTATTATCAGGCTGTCCTAAAACATCTTTAAAAAGTCTTCAGCTCATCCAAAATGCTGCAGCAAGAGTTTTAACAGGTACTAGAAAGAGAGATCATATCTCTCCGGTTCTGGCCTCCCTTCATTGGCTTCCCATAGAGTTTAGAATTAAGTTTAAAATCCTTCTTCTTACTTACAAAGCTCTAAACAATCAGGCTCCTTTTTATTTAAAAGATCTGATACTACCGTATTATCCTAACAGAGCACTACGCTCCCAAAATGCAGGATTACTTGTAATACCTAGAATCTCCAAAAGTACAATGGGAGGCAGAGCCTTCAGTTATCAAGCTCCTCTCCTGTGGAGCCAGCTGCCAATCTGGATTCGGGAGTCAGACTCGATCTCTGTTTTTAAGAATAGGGCTAAAACCTACCTTTCTGATATAGCCTGTGGGCTATATTAATCATATATTCCATAACCTACATATGTTGAAGCATGTGGAAATGTTTGGTAATTACATATGTAAAGCAACTTCACACCTCTGAAAGGACAAAGACTCTCAACCGCCAAGTGAAGAACAAAGACGTTCCCAGACACTGCGGTGGAGACCGGAGGAGCTACCCTCACCCCCCTAGGGCGAAGAGAGGAAGTACCAAGACAATGGGGGGATTAAGATAATGAGGGATGTCAGCCTTTGTTATGCATGTCTTTTGTTATGTGCAAGTATAAAGTCAGTGAGCCGGAGATATTCGGCCTCTTTTTTCCTTCTGCTACCTCTGCACTAGATGAGACTTGTTAGGAGAGCTGATAAATAAACTTTGGTTTATATATCAAATCGCCTCATCATTTCAAGCTCTTCTACATAGCCTACAACTAGGGAGGGATCATGTGTTTCTGAACCCTCCCTTAGCTTTGAGTGGTCTGTGTGACTAGAAAAGCGCTATATAAGTGCAGGTTAGTTAGTTAGTTAGTTAGTTATGCTGCTAATAGGTTTAGTCAGCCGGGGGACCTCCGATAATGCACTGGGCCTTACTCCTTTCTTCACTCTCAATGAAATATTTTTTTTTGCTGGTCATTAACATCTGTTTGTTCTCTCCCATAGATTGAGTCCCCATCGTGCTGTTTGCTCTCTACATGTCTGTTCTTTTCTTCTTCTCTGTCCCCTCACCCCCCCAGCCAGTCGCAGCAGATGACTGCCCCTCCCTGAGCCTGGTTCTGCTGGAGGTTTCTTCCTGTTAAAAGGGAGTTTTTCCTTTCCACCGTCGCCAAGTGCTTGCTCACAGGGGATCGCCTGATTGCTGGGGTCTTTCTGCAACTGTGGGGGTTCCCCCTACAGTTGATAGTGCTATGAGATGACTGTTGTTGTGAAATGGTGCTAGTCAACCTGGCTACAGTACTGAAAAGAAACCTGGGATTATTTTTGTTCTCTTCTATTAATGCAGAGTAATAACTTGTTCTAGCTTTACTAAGAGATTTTTTTATAAATTAAAAGATGATTTCTCCAAGCTAAATAAATTTAATCTAAATTAGTAGAGCGCCATTTTCTTTCTAATTGACGAGTCTTCTGTTTTAAGCTATGAGTTTCTGTGTTGAACCAAGAAGTTAGAAATCTCTGATTAGACTTTTTCTTTTTTAAGGGGGCCACCAAGTCTAGAGTCTGATGCAGAGAAGCTGAAACACTATCCACCATGTTATCAATTACAGAAGGAGCAAGCTGTCTATAGCTTATTTCCGTTGTGTTGACACATGGCATAGAGGAAACAACCTGCATAAATTTGGAAACAGCATCATCTGAGAGGCATCTACTGTAATAATATTTTTCTTTAGGAGCCAAATAGTCAGAAATAGTATAATCAAAGGTTAACAGACAATGGTCTGACAGTACAGGGTTATGAGGAGACACTACAAGATTTTCTATTTCTATGCCATATGTCAGAACAAGGTCCAATGTATGGTGGAGGTAATGAGTAGAATTTCCTACTTTCTGAGAAAACCCAATCGAATCTAATATTGAATTGAATGCCACATTAAGGCAGTCACTATCTACATCCACATGTATATTAAAGTCCCCTACTATAATTATTCTATCAGATTTCAGCACTAAATCAGCTAAGAAATCAGCAAATTCGGATAAAAATTCTGAATAGGTTGATGGGGGACGATAAACTATGGCAAAGAAAATTGGGTTTAACCTAAAATTGTTAAAGTGCCCAATACTGAGGACCAGGCCCTCAAAGGAATTATAACATGTTTTTTGCTTTACATTAACTAGTAATTTGGAATGGTAAATTGTTGCTACTCCTCCTCCATGACCAGAACTTCTGGGATTTTGACAGTTTAAATAACCAGAGGGAGTTGATTCATTTAAACCAACATAATCCTCTTGCCCTAACCAAGTCTCTGTAAGGGAAATTAAATCAATCTGATGATCAATTAACAAATCATGGACTAACAGAGACTTGGGAGTTAGAGACCTAATATTTAATAAACCACATTTAATTTTTAAATTATGAGGAGGAACAGAGGCCAAATCATTCAATTTAGAGGCTTTATGTTTAATTTGAGTTTTACCAATATTTTGCTTTATCACTTTGGGATGCTTATACATTATATTTTTATTTATTTTATTTATTTTTATTTACTTTATTCAGATAGGAATAAATTTATGCATCTAATTTGCATAATGTTGCGGCACCTCTTTCAATTCCATAACTCAGTCAAAACTGGACTTTGGACGCATTTATACAAAAAATGGTTCAGTCTTCTGACACTGTTTTTTGTACAGAGGTACCTCATCATCTTACCTTCAAAGTACATGAACAAGAAATCAGTACTTTAAAAAAAAAAACCCAGAAATTTCTCGAGAAGGCAGGTGCAGTTCCGTGCTCTGCCACTAGGGGCACACAGATTCTCAAACTCAAAGGGTTAAGTTCAGCAGGCAGCCGAAGGAAGCATTTAAGCTATAAACTGAACATGCTAGCATGTGGATGTATGCTTAGTTTTAGAGAAAAAATAAATTTAAAGAGAAAAACATCAAAACTTGAGTTGCTTAGGAAAAGGATAAACTTAAAGATTGCTTGATGAGTCTGTTTCCTAAAGAAAACAGCATACCTTACAGAAAAATTTAGAAATGCAAAGTTTACACAAAAAGGAACGGTCTGAGTATGCATGGTGGCAGTCATGAAGCTCCAAAAGACAAAAAGACACAGGCCTGGGAGGCCTGAGGTGGAGGAGCACCAAATATAAATGAGAGATGACCGTAGGTGAGTTACTGGTTTAAACCTGTGCTTTTTTTCAGAGGTGGAGCTTTAGGAGGTCTCAGCGAATCACGTGGTGGCTACACAGGTCTTCTTTGTCCTGGGGGGTGGCTGTGGTGCAGGTGTAGTGTGGCTGACTACTGATCAGAGGGGCAGGGCTTCAATTCCCGCTGTCTGCAGTCTGCATGTCGAAGTGTCCTTGAGCAAGACACTGAACGCCCAGTTGCTCCTGATGGGTCAGGCCAGTGCCTGTGCATGGCGGCACATCCGCCATCAGTCTGTAAATGGGTGGATTGCGGGATCTAAAAAGCACTTTGGTCATCTAGAGATGAGAAAAAAAAATACTATATAAGTGAGCGCCATTTACCATTTCCAGTCACCTGGCCCGATGAGGAGACCCATGAATGGAAGGAAAAACACAGCACGCGGGAAGAAGCCAGCGGGGACTACAGTCTCCCGTTGGCTGGGCTGTGTGCTCGTATCTCTGCAAAGGACAGCAGCAGTGTTGCCAGATGGGAAATGAAGAAATATTGTACTGTCACTTTAAAATTATCATATTTTGACCCAAAATATTGCATGTACTAAAATGACTTGAAAAATCGTGGGCTAGGACAGTGCATTTAAAAACAAAGCTATTCTATATGCATGGAACTGCAGTAACCTAAGGAATAAATGCAGAGGCTCAGCCATTTAAATGAAATAACTGCTTTATTCATTGTCCCAATTAAATACACCCACCCACACAGAAATGCACATCTTTACACAACCACTGCACCTGTCCTTAAACGTAGGGTCTAACGCCCAGGCGGGGCGATAAAGCAGCTATGATCGGTGGATTTGCTTTGTTTTCTTACTTGTTGTCTGTGCTGCTGGACTCTTTTCTTTTAGTACTTTTTTCCTCCTCCAAGTCCGAACTCAAGTTCGCTGATTTTTTTTTTTTTTCATTTGTTGTGGTGCCAGTGCAGCTGTGTGTGTCATGATCTGGACATCATGTCCACGTCTTTTGTTGCTTTTGAACCATGTGCACTATTATTGTCTCCCTGCTATCATTTACATTATTTATGTTTTCTAGCACCAGCATTTACCCTTGAATGCTTCCTTTACCTTTAGCCACTCACATATGTTTCTGTTCAGCCTCTGAATAGTCCCAGCTGTTTTGTGTTTGGTAATAACCTGAGTCCTTTATTAGTCATCCTCTTCTGTTGCCTGGTGCTGGAACATTGTTAGTCACAGTACAAGTCATGTATGGGTTGTATCTCTGGTGTCCATCTTATTTCTTTGTAACAGGTAGCAATCCAGTTTGTATGTTTGACAGCTCCAGACTGTCTTCATCATCTTCTGTTGCTGAATAAGCCTTATACAAGTGTAGAAGTGTGGAAAAATACCGGAGAAGCGTGTTCCTCTGGATTAACACTAAGACTGAATGCAGGAAGCCAGTTCTGCCGGAAAGGTACAGGAAGTCCCCTGTGGAGCAAGAGGACACAAAGAGCCCCCTGCGGAGCGAGAAAGGGAGCAGTTCAGGTTCAGGTTCAGGTTACTTTATTTGTACCCGTAGGTAGATTTGTTTTGCAGTCTGGTGACATCCATATTTACAAGCCACTAATTACATTCAACACAGACACAAACACAGGCACACATCATACAAAATAAGTAAATATAAAATATGTACAATATATTTTTATAGCTTGTTCAACTCTTTGACAGCAGCAGGGACAAAGCTGTTTTTGTAGCGCTGGGTTTTGCTTTTTGGGGCAGCAAACCTCCGTCTGGAGGGAAGAAGCTGAAAGTTGCAGTGCAAAGGGTGGGAGTCATCATTTAAAATTGAGTCAGCCATCCTCTGTACTTGTCTGGTGTACAGGGATGTCAGGCTCAGCTGTGACTCACCAAGCAAACGACTGGACCATCTAACTACCTGATCCAAGGATTTCCTCTGTTTCAGTTTTATCTGACCAAACCATGACATTAAAGAAAAAGATAAAACAGATTCAATAAAAGCCCGATAAAACATAGTCATTATGGTTCGGTCAATTTGGAAGCGTGCCAGTTTCCTCAAACAATGCAAATTTTGCTAACCTTTTTTGCACACCCTTTCACAGTTCACTTCAAAGTTTAATTTACTATCAATAAGAAGGTCAATACACCTGATTCCGGATTAACAAACTCTGTCAACACTGCTAATAATGTGCCAGACTTGTTTCACTCCTTTCTGTCTGTGATGTATTCAGCTGAAACCATTTGTGTATTGCAACTGTCTCTCACATATAAGCCTGCTCGCTGAAGCCAGTCTTCAGCATTGACTTCTTGTATTCAGGTTCGTGCTCCTTGTACAAGTAAAGCTTTTAAAAAGAATATTCTTGTGTCTCGAATCTTTATTGAGATAATGAACTAATATACGATCATATTCTAAGTGTTTTCAGAGATTCCTGACATACGTGGTGCTGTGACCCGGATGACCAATACCATAGAGGGGCCAGGACAACCAAGCCTTCCCCGGTCTTCAAAACCCATGCATGGTCTGACCAACGGTCAGTTTTGGAAACCCGCCTTCAGGGAACGCCGGGGAGGAGACTGGCTCCTGACTCGGTCTAAGTGACGGCCATCCTCACTAGTAGGGTCATAAAGTAAGTGACTTCTTTTTATTATTAAAGAAAAAGGATATAGTATGGGGTAACCCCCACAACAGCCACGGACAAACAGAGTGCTCAGCTGGGGCAATTAGCAGAGCAATGAGATGTGCGTGTTGAGATCAACAGGCAGCCTCTCCCTGTCTAGTTCAGGCACCAGTATCCTGTGGATATGTATGACTTAAATGCAAACGTTCATGCTTCCTGCTCTCATTGTGTTGCAAATGTCCCATGCCTGACTGCAGTTCCTTTGATGATAACATGCCTTTGATGTATGGTCTGTAGCTGGGTATTTAAGTGGCTGAATATGATATGTTCACCCGCTTCTCACTCTGACTGCTTCTGACTACTGCTCATGAGAGCCTGAGAGCTAGCTCCAGCATGCTTATACAGTAGCTGGGGTGAGCTCCGTGATGGCGATGATTGATGAATAAACTTCCTTAAAAACTCCAGTCGCCGTGCCTTATTTTAACATCGCTACACTGGTGACCCGACGCTGAAGAGAACACGCTGACAACGAATGCAGCCCCGATGGTATCTCCGACGACAAGCGAACGCACCAGCCTGACGCAAGGGCACTGCCCTCCCTTCTGCCACACGAGAGACCTTGACGCAGAACCGAAATCAGGCGAACTCCCTCAGAGATCATCCACGACTGGGAAAGCTGCAGAAAGCGTCATTGTGTGATCCATGCCTGAGATCTGCACATCCACGCTGGAACCCGCCGAGGGACAAGGATCGTCTCCTCCCTCTCACCGCTCCTATGCATCTACGCGAGCCCGAGGGACAAAGATCGTCTATTCCCTCTCACCGCCCCAATGCACCATGACCCGGCACGAGCGATGACCATCAGCCCGAACGGGGGAGACCATCGGCGCCGACTGCGCAGATCTCCATCAAGCCCCCTGACCCTGATTTGCCTCGCGACAGCGGACTGGCCATGCACAGAAGCCTCGCATCAGAACAGTGCAGCTGGAAGGTACGTGGCCGCAGGGCGTGCTGCGCGCCAGAGACAAGCTGGCTCTACAGGCTTATACATCATCCTCCGCCGCTGCACACGGCTCTTCACGCAGCCCGCACACAGGATTTTGTGTAGGTCTCAGCCACGGCGCACAACGGGAATTCAATTCAGCCATCAGCTGTCCCCGAGAGCTTTAGGGCCGCGCATGCGCCTAAAGCCAAAACACCAAGTCCCTCACACAGCTTCAGCTTCTGTTTTTCTTCATTGTCGGACTGAATCACGAGAGGAATCAGAGACTAATTTTTCTTCCCACAGCCACGGACATTCCCCAGCACTTGCTACCCCCACCTTCCTCCCTCCCCCGGCACAGACCTTCCCAGCAGCTTGCTCCCAATGCCGGATGATCGAGGTCTCAGCTCCCCGCTAAGCCCTCTGGGGGGGAGTGTATGGGGTAACCCCCACAACAGCCACGGACAAACAGAGCGCTCAGCTGGGGCAATTAGCAGAGCAATGAGATGTGCGTGTTGAGATCAATAGGCAGCCTCTCCGTGTCTAGTTCAGGCACCAGTATCCTGTGGATATGTATGACTTAAATGCAAACGTTCATGCTTCCTGCTCTCATTGTGTTGCAAATGTCCCATGCCTGACTGCAGTTCCTTTGATGATAACATGCCTTTGATGTATGGTCTGTAGCTGGGTATTTAAGTGGCTGAATATGATATGTTCACCCGCTTCTCACTCTGACTGCTTCTGACTACTGCTCATGAGAGCCTGAGAGCTAGCTCCAGCATGCTTGTACAGTAGCTGGGGTGAGCTCCGTGATGGCGATGATTGATGAATAAACTTCCTTAAAAACTCCAGTCGCCGTGCCTTATTTTAACATCGCTACAATAGTATATACTACATCCTTTAGAAGATCCTCCCAAATCCAGCCTTGAGTGAGTAACGTAAAATAGGCCGCTCCAATATGTTACTAATGTAAATGGGATGCGCTCCTAAATATATTACTAATAAAAATAGGCCGCTTCCATATGAAAAATTGGATGCGCTCCTAAAAATATTACTAATGTGAAATAGGCCGCTCCAACATATTACTAAAGTAAAATAGGATACGCTCCTAAATATGTTACAAGAGCCTCCTAAACCCAACCACGAATGACTAACGCGATAAGAGAGTGAAGCGCGCGAACGAAGCGTGCGGACGAGTAGTTGCAATGAGGAAAAAAAGGTTTTGTTCGGGTTAAAGTCCCGATTGTGTTATTTTCCGGCCAAAGAGTCAGGTTTCAAAAAAGTAAAAGAAAAGTAAAAGGTGCTGTGTATTGACTGATAGGTCAAGCTTTAGCTAAGTAATGGTAATATAAGGTGGCGTCCTATATATTTTTCCTATCTGATCATACCAGGTAATGATCCTGTAAGAAATTACAGGAGTCCTAATACAGGTTGCGTGAGCATCTAGTTCCAGCGAAAGGTGAGCACATCCTAGAAGCGTGAGCATCTAGTCCCAGCAAAAGGTGAACGCATTCTAAAAAATAAAAAAAAAAGGAAAAAAAGCATGAGCATCTAGTTCCAGCGAAAGGTGAGTGCATTTTAAAAGCTGCGTGAGCATCTAGTTCCAGTGAAAGGTGAGCGCACCTATTGGGCAGTAATTGTGTTGCAGTGGGCGGACTGACAACGTTCCTGACTATATAAACAAAAAAAAAAAATGGGTAACTGTACAGGAAAAACAAATAAAGTGAAAAATAAGCAAAAGAAAAAAAGAGGAAACTGCCCGCCGAACGGTAAAAAATTACAATAACCGGTTAAAAGAAAAAGATCAGATAAAGGATCCTGAAAAATATTTAAACAAATGGGGAAAAAAGATTATTCCTTTAAACCCACACTGGATGTGGATGAATGCACAGTCTTAGCGTCGACAGAAAAACTTAAAACAAAAAGAGATAAATATCAAAACCAACCGAGCATCGAACCATTATTAAATGAAAAAGATAATCCTCCCCCAACTTATCAATGCCGCGATCCTAAGGAGGGTCCATACAGCAAATTATTAAAAGAAGCCCAAGAGGTTGGGAAAAGGAGGAAGCAAATAAAATCATAATAATTAGACCATAATATTTAAAGACGGACGGATTAAATGGCAACAAAACCGGATAACGTTAAAATGGACAATGAGAAACAGTTATTTTATCTATTCTTTGTGTGTGAGCCTTAGATAGAGGCAGCTACAGTGTAGAGAGAACAAAACTCCTCTGTTCTCTGTTTGTGTGTGTGTGGTTGATCTGTGAAAAAAGTGGTCTAAATATGGGTACTTTTACAAGGTTTGGGGTTTTTATTTTTTCAATAACTCTGTGGGGTTAGACCCAAGACAGGCAGGTCAATGCAAGTGAATGATGGAAATTGGGATGTTTGTTTTAACTGTGGCAAACCTGGTCACTGGGCCCGTGATTGCAGGTTTGGCCAAAGAGGTGGATTTGGAGGCAGGATACCAAGTAGAGGTAGAAGAAGATTTCAGAATGATCAGAGAGGCAAGCGACAGGCTTGCTCTGTAAAAAAAAGAAGCATGAACAGTAAATGTGAAAGGAGGGGCTGCTGAATGAGCAGCTCTCTCTCTCTCTCTCTCTCTCTCTCTCTCTCTCTCTCTCTGTCCCCTCTTTGCCTCAAAGGCTGAAGGAGCAGGTTTTGAAGTGCTGTAACTGACCTTTTTCTTTGACCGAAACATGACAGTGCACTTTATAGGAAGGACTGATGTGTGACAACGTGAGATTTAGAGCACAGAGGTTCAAAAGAGATTGATAATTAATGTGTCTGTGCATATGATCTGCCAGAGGCTATGGATTATCAGACAAAGGTCCCAGTCATAGATCAAAAGAAAGGAAGGAAGAGATTTGCCAGATGGGTCAAACAAATGCAGGACAGAAGAAAGTTTGCAGGATGTGAAAACTGGCCCCCCTGATGGTGATTAAAAACGGGCCATCACAAACAGCTAAGGGGGAGCCTGAAGGTTGTGAGAAAATTGAGGAATTTCTAGAAAGTGCTACTGTACTCTTCTCACCAGGTTATAGTTTTGTAGGCATGATGTTAGCTCATATGGAGTTATCTGTTCAGGAGAAAAAGACAAGACTCCACCACACCAAGATACAGATGACTCTGTTAACTTTAATTTTCAGAGCAACCAGCAGATGTCTTATTTTAATACATTCCTTGAAAGGCAGATGTTCAGACCCAGAGGCATTATTTAATTCCAAAACAAATTCAAAAGGTCAGGAATGGAAAGACACCCAATGCCAGGGTAGAAATCAAGAGATGAGTTTTGTCACAAAACAGAATTTTGAATTGAGCCATGTTGGTTTGGTATAAAGCTGACTTTCCAGAATGAAATCGATCACTTTTATGTTCAGGATCTTGCATGGAGCATTAGCTGTGGACAGTAGCCAGTAGTGTGAACGATGAGACAGTGAATCATGAATAAGACAAGCAGGTGGTAACAGAATGTTGATGAAGGCTAAAGAGAATGGAGACCAGATGGATGAAGGAAGTTTTAATACTGAAAGAAATTACAGATGTGAGATGTTTCATCAGCTAGTCCAGGGAAAGGTGAAGCCTTGTACACAGATGGACAGTGGATGGAAACGAATTGAGTGAGTGTTTCTGATGGAAAAAGTACATAGGGGAAGAGAAGAAGAACGGTGGGTTTAGCAAGTGTAGAAAATATTTCTGATGGAAATGGAAAAAGAAATGAAAGCAGAGCATGTGTAACCAAAGAAAAATAAAGATCTGCGGCGGATGATAAAAAATAAGCAGCGATGCTGTGGTTTTAAGTAGAGTTTTATTAATCATACCGCTGTCACGAGCTCCGCTCCCGGTGCCGTGCATGCGCGCCGGGAGCGAGCCCAAGCGGCTCTCAGAGGAGGAGGACACAAAGTCTGTGTCCTGCAGCAGCAGTTGCAGAATCAGAATGAGAGGAGTTTGCGTTACAGAGTTGCAGCATATATACCCAACTACAACAATACATCAAAGAGCATTCCCCAGCAGTTGGTACGATCAAAGGGACTGCAGAACAGGCATGAGATATCTGCATTTGAAAGACCTACATAACAATAGGCAGATTTGCTAGCCTCTGCTCCAGGTGTAGGACAAAGAGGTTACAAGGCACATCTACATATTGATCTCAGCCTCTAGGTCACAGTAAGGACAGGACGCATGAACACTATACATGAATGGCACATTGCATCACGATACATGAATGACACATTACATCACAATACATGCATGGCACATTGCATCACAATACATGCATGGCACATTACATCACAATACATGAATGGCACATTACATCTCAGTAGTGCAGCGGGAAAAATCAAGAGAAGAGAGCTGACTGTCCTGTGTGTTGTGGGGGGGTTGAATCAACCCGCCACACGCTTCCCCCCAGAGGGCACGGCAGGGGGCCGAGACCTCGATAATCCATCTATGGGAGCGAGCTGTGGGAGAAGCTCGCTGCAGGCGGAGGGGGAGGGAGGGGAGGGGTAGTAAGTGCCGGCAGGGGTGGTGAAATCGTCCGAGCCGCTCAAAAATTGCTTGCTGCTCCGCGACGTCGAGGGACTGTCCCGTTGCGCGTGCGGAGATCACAAGAAGAAAAATTTGTCTCTGACTCCTCTCGTGGCCATGAAGAAAAGCAGGAGCGGCTGTAAGAAAAAAAAATAAAAGCAGAGGGACTGGCATGTTGATTTTAGGGCAGGCGCAACTCTAAAGCCTCGGGAACCGCAGACAGCTGAATTCCCCTTGTGTGCCGTGGCTAAGACCATAAAATCCAGTGAGCAAGCTGCGGGCCTCAGGTGTACAAGCAAGCCTGAAGGGCCAGTGTGCAGCAGAAGGAAGGCAGTCAGTGAAGCCGTTATTGTCCCGTGCGTGGTGTGCCGTCCTCGTAACTCCCCGGTGCGCGCGCGGGGATTCCGTGCGTGGGTGGGCCGCTGGAATGGCGAGTCAGGGTGCAGAATCTTGGTGGAGGTCTACGCAGACGGCGCCGATAAAATCCAGGTTTGGGCTGTGGCTGCAGCTTGGCCATGGTGCGTTGGAACGGTGGGAGGAAATAGACGATCTTTTGTCCCTCAGGCTCTTGCAGATGCGTTGGAGCGGTGGGAGGGAATAGACGATCTTTGGCACCGCTCGGCCGTGGTGCGTTCAGGTCCACGTGTTGCGTTCTCCGTCGGCCATGGAGGACGCCGTCGTGGAGAGGGGACGAGGTGCCTGTGCTCTCGTGTGGAGGAACTGCGAGCGCGGCCAGTCCAGCGTGGATGAGCAGATCTCAGACGTGCAGATCTCATCCTGAAGAACGGGTCACCAGTGCAGCTGTCCAGATCAGAAGGTTGCATCGCACAAAGCATGTGCGTCTTCGGGGTCACCAGTGCAGCATTCACTGGCAGCGTGTTCTTTTCTGCCTTCAGGTCGTGGTGCGTTGGGGCGGCAAGAGGGAGGAGTCGTCTTGTGTCCCTCGGCCGGTTCAGCGTTGATGTCCAGACCAGAAGGCTGTGTCGCACAAAGCGTGTGCGTCTTCGGGGTCACCAGTGCGGCGGATGATAAAA
Source organism: Pholidichthys leucotaenia (assembly GCA_020510985.1). NCBI lineage: Eukaryota > Metazoa > Chordata > Actinopteri > Cichliformes > Pholidichthyidae > Pholidichthys > Pholidichthys leucotaenia. The sequence continues at coordinate 283,312,471 of CM035848.1, read as the reverse complement.
ATAGCAACGTTGTTGAAGGTTTTAAGTAGAGTTTTATTAATCAGAATCAGAATCAGAATCAGCTTTATTGGCCAAGTATGCACAACACATACAAGGAATTTGACTTTGGCTAAAAACTTGCTCTCGTTGTTCAGGTGGAGGATTTAAATAAGGATTCAATGACAGAGTATGTACAGTAAATTACAGTCTGTCCACGTTTCTATAAAAGGATGCAAATATATACAGGAATATATGCAGTTATTTACTCGGACTAACCACACTTTGCAGAAATATATGAAAAAATATACAATCACACAGTATTTCAATGTGGACTCAGATTCAGTGATATAATGTGAATGAAGTAAAAAGCAGTGTGAGAGTTATGTGCAATGTAATAATGGATGAAAAGTCATGAGTACAGCAAACAGGTAGGACTAGGTGAATGTTAGGAATTCATCAGAGTGATGGCTTGAGGAAAGAAACTGTTCCTGTGACGGGTGGTTTTGACCTTCAGTGATCTGTAACGACGACCAGAAGATAGAAGTTCAAACAGTTTGTGGCCGGGGTGTGATGGGTCAGCACAGATGTTTCCCGCCCGTTTCCTGGTTATGGACCGATATAAGTTCTCAATGGAGGGTAGGTCGGTACCAATGATCCTCTCCGCAGACTTAATGATCCGCTGCAGTCTGGTCTTGTCCTGTTTAGTGGCAGATCCAAACCAGACAGTGATGGAAAAGCAGAGGACAGATTGGATGATGGCGGTGTAGAAGACAACCAGCAGCTCCTGAGGCAAATCAAACTTCTTGAGCTGACGCAGAAAAAACAACCTCTGCTGGGCCTTTTTCTGGACAGTGTCTATATGGGAGGACCACTTCAGGTTCCGGGAGATTGTGGTACCCAGAAACTTGAAGGAGTCCACAGTGGACACTGTGCTGTTGAGGATGGTGAGTGGGGGGAATGAAGTGGGGTGTCGCCTGAAATCCACAGTCATCTCCACCGTTTTGGCTGGGTTAAGTTCAAGATGGTTCTGGCTGCACCAGAGGATCAGCTGCTCCACCTCCCGCCTGTATGCAGACTCATCATCATCCCGGATCAAACCGATGACTGTGGTGTCGTCCGCAAACTTCAGGAGCTTCACCGAAGGGTCCTCTGAGGTGCATTCGTTGGAGTAGAGGGAGAAGAGCAGTGGGGAAAGGACACATCCTTGGGGGGCGCCAGTACTAAATATACCCAACTAGTATACCCAACTACAACAATACATCAAAGAGCATTCCCCAGCAGTTGGTACGATCAAAGGGACTGCAGAACAGGCATGAGATATCTGCATTTGAAAGACCTACATAACAATAGGCAGATTTGCTAGCCTCTGCTCCAGGTGTAGGACAAAGAGGTTACAAGGCACATCTACATATTGATCTCAGCCTCTAGGTTACAGTAAGGACAGGACGCATGAACACTATACATGAATGGCACATTACATCACAATACATGAATGGCACATTGCATCACGATACATGAATGGCACTTTACATCACAATACATGCATGGCACATTACATCACAATACATGAATGGCTCATTACATCTCAGTAGTGCAGCGGGAAAAACCAAGAGAAGAGAGCTGACTGTCCTGTGTGTTGTGGGGGGGTTGAATCAACCCGCCACAGATCCACGTAAGATTTGAAGCTGTAGCTTTAAAAACCAAACAAACAGAAAACCAACAATAAATAAATTAAATTTTTGGCTAAGAGTGCCAGGAAGAAGGCACAAATGCAGGCAGCCGTCTTAAATGTTTCCAAATACTTAAAGCAGCAATGAGGCATTAGGTGTCCATTCTTTCAGTGCATTTCCTTAATTGTGAATATTAACATTTATTTAGTAATGAGCAAACACTCACAGCGAAGATTATAGCCTTACTATATACTCGGTTATTTAAAATCAATCTTAACACCCCAGTTATGTTCCTCCCCAACAGAGGGTATGCATTTGATGTTACTCACCACATAATGGTGTGATATGTGATATATGTGATATATGATACATCATATTTCAGGAATATGACAGTAATGAGGAATGTGTTTTTTCCTGATTCGGCGGTGGCCAAGCTGGATCAGGGTAAACTACATTCACTCCAAAATTTACCAAGGAATATATAAAATGAGACATTCAAGGACAAATTTGAATCAAATTCTAATTAGGCAAAACGTCCACCTTTCTGTTGACTGAAAGAGTGTGATGCAACTTTTATTCATTTATTCAAATTCAACCCGTCTGGGTTCAACTGGCCAAACTGATCTTATTTATCAATGCTGAAGCATATCAAAAATGCACAGATGGTTATTTTGTTTTTCTTAAATGAAATTTGTCACAAAAGAAGCTGTGACTATTGAAATCTTATTTTTGAGGGAACTGGGCTACCCGCAAATTTGATCTAAAATTAAAAATGGTAGCACACTTCCTTTCAGCAGAAGAATCAAGCAAATACCCTGTAACTTTGCTGCATGTGTGTCTCCATGTATCAAAACAGGGGGTATCAGGGGAATTAATTAGCAAATAATTAGCAATACTCAGAAAAATAGGTAATACATAAAAATTATCAATAACTGATAATGACTTGTTTTATCCTTTCTAAAAGATTTTCCATATAAATTAAAAAGATGATTATACCGTTTTAAGAGCAAAGCAGACATTTCTGCCAAACAATGACAAACCCAATGATCAAGGGTGAGGCACATGGTTTGGCTAAGACAGTGCAGCAGTCACGACATTGGGTCCCAAAAAAAAAAAAAGCACCGCCCTCATGGCTGCTGTATTGCCAGGTCATGTCCTTGAAGGACTAGGAAGTCCACAGCCACTGCACGTTACTAAGAAATATATCAGATGTTTTGAACTTTTTGATTGTGCCTTGGCTGACAAATTGTATGACATAGATGTCATCACAGTGCAGATGGACAATTTGATTTTCAATGAGCAAGGAGCAGCTGCACTGTCGGTGAAATTGTCCGAAGATGTTACCTCCTTGCATGATGTTAACACTCCCTATGGGGACCAGACAATTACTTTTGGGCTGCTTGTGGACAAATGGTTGAGAAGGCAAATCATGTAACCGATTGGGTGAAAACTCCTAAGTAAAATTTGCAATACTCACAATCCACAGGACTATTTATGGTGCCTTTACAAGTGGTCATGACCCTTTGAGTCACGATTCATCCATTTTCTCTGTGGTAGATTTGAGTAATGCATTTTTTACTATCCCTGTGCATGAAGAAAGCCAGTTTTAGTTTGCATTTACGTCTGAGGGAAAAAGATACGCATACACCAGCTTACCTCAAGGTTATTGTGAAAGTCCGACCATTTTCTCACAGGAAATTCAATTCAATTCAATTCAATTCAATTCAATTCTGAAATGACTGCTCTAATGGCCAAATTTAGCCCACTAGCCGGTTCAAAAATTATGTTATATGTGGATGACATTTTGGTTGCCTCCCCCACTGAGGAACAATGTCGACAGGACTCTTTGGCCCTGCTGCACTTCCTGTGTGAACATGGACTAAAATGTAGCAAGAAAAAACTGCAGTTTTGTCAACCTGAAGTTAAACTCCCTGACCATATGCTTATTGCCGACGGGAAAACATTGGAACCAGATAGAATAAAGACCATTCAAAACTTACCTTTGCCACAGACAAAAAAAGCAAACTTAATCAGCAAATTTAAAAGAAAGTCATAAATTTACAACAAAAAAGTTGTAGATTTATGATGAAAAAATGTGTGAATTTATGAGAAAAAAGTTGCAGATTTATGAAAATAAGTAACAGATTCATGTGAAAAAGTGGCAACTTTACAACAAAAAAGGCACTATTAGGTGCCCTGAACTACTGCCACCAGTGGTTGCCAAACCTCCCACAACACGGCTCCACTGTATGCACTACTTCAGGGCCCACAAGGAAATTTGCATGCTAGTATGAGCTGAAAAACATGACTATGCCACCCCACACATACTTAAATGCCAACAAACTTTACTGCACTGCCAATGACAAAATTGTTCTCCCTCCCTCACTGTACCGCTGGGTGGCACTGGCTCCGCCATGTGCCAACAGGAGGGATGATTAAGATAGCTGAAAAACATAGGATGTAGCCGAAAAACATAGGTTGATTAAGATAGCTGAAAAACATAGCTGAAAAACACTTCTTCTGTCCAGGAATTCTAAAAGAAATGACAAAATAATGCCCAAGGTGCAATGAGAACTAGACAGAGGAGTTTTCCACTACCAAAAGCACCCTTTTCTCAATGGTGCATGGATTTTATAGTGGGTCAACTCCAACACTGCCTTGTTCTCATTGACACATTTACAAAATGGACAGAAATACATCCTACTGCTAAGGCAGATGCAAAAGTTTTTCTGTAAGGTTTTTGCAAAATAGTATATTCCCAACTTTTGGAATACCAGAGATCATTTATGCAGACAATCAGACAAATGCTGGCAAAAACCATGCATGGTATGCAGACAATCAGACAAATGCTGGCAAAAACCACGCATGGTAAGGCTATTATGTGGCCTGAAGCTCTTAAGATAGTGAAATTAATAATTAATACCATCCCAGATAAGAAAATGGGACGGTGCTTTTCACTGCCCTTATGTACTGACGGGTCTGTCATTACTAATACCACACAAACATAAGGCTCTTAGTGAACACCAAGGAATACATTGACTCTGTCGAAGCTCTCTCCACTCCACAGGAGGAAGTGATCAACTCACTGCAGCCTGGTGACTTTATCTTCGTGGAAAATCATCATCGGCTGCATTGGGACTCAGCGAGGGTTGCTGAACGACCATCCTGGATCCACCTTTCACACGTGAAGAGACTAAAAGTGCCTGCAAGTGAACTAACCTGCTTCCTTGAGTAAGTCCAGTTACAAAAGGGGATGTATCCTTTTAAGGACACGGCCGTCTCAAACCTGGTGAAGACAGAGGCCCGGAGGGGTACTCTCTCAGGTGGAAGCAAAAATGAAGGCACTGCTACTTGCCGCTGGTGTGACAGGTGTGTTTGCAGGAATAATATGGATCACTTCCCCCGATGCCAACTTGATAACCAAGAGGGAGACGACAGCCTATGACAGCATTCCCCTCATTTGGAGTGGCCTATTTGAGTCGCAGAATGAATGGTGTATTTTGGGCCTTGGAGGACCTCACTGAGAGGAAGGAGGCATAATCGATTGGCTGAGAGGACTGCAACAACACTTGAATGGCTTGAAGGATGTGCCACAAAATTGGGACCTGTCCTCTTGGTTCCTTTCTGGTCGATGGTGGCAAGTTCTCTTGAAGTGGTTAACTCCAGTAACAGTTGCATTGATTCTATCTTGTGTACTATTCATGTGTGTCATTCCATGATAAGTAGAGCTCTTACTCAACACACTTTCATGTTACAATCTGTTATGCTCCAAAGGGAAGTTCCTGTACAATATACTGCCTTGAGACAACGAAGTGATGGTGATTGTGATGACAGAACTACTGTTTAGATTTGGAAGTGATGCTCAGTGATGACAATGTAGAAAATCATGAGAAGATACATTGTACTGATGTTTGCATGTGAATACAACAATGATAAAAATGATAAACAGGAGGGAATTGTCAGAAAAATGTACACATATGTTATCATTTTTTATGTCTAAGCCTTATACAAGTGTAGAAGTGTGGAAAAGTACCGGAGAAGCGTGTTCCTCTGGATTAACACTAAGACTGAATACAGGAAGCCAGTTCTGCCGGAAAGGTACAGGAAGTCCCCTGTGGAGCAAGAGGACACAAAGAGCCCCCTGCGGAGCGAGAAAGGGAGCAGAGCCCCCCTTTGTTCTTTTAAGAAGGTCAATACACCTGATTCCGGATTAACAAACTCTGTCAACACTGCTAATAATGTGCCAGACTTGTTTCACCCCTTTCTGTCTGTGATGTATTCAGCTGAAACCATTTGTGTATTGCAACTATCTCTCACATATAAGCCTGCTCGCTGAAGCCAGTCTTCAGCATTGACTTCCTGTATTCAGGTTCGTGCTCCTTGTACAAGTAAAGCTTTTAAAAAGAATATTCTTGTGTCTCGAATCTTTATTGAGGTAATGAACTAATATACGATCATATTCTAAGTCAGGGGTCACCAACGCGGTGCCCGCGGGCACCATGTCGCCCGCAAGGACCACATGAGTCGCCCGCAGGCCTGTTCTAAAGATAGCACAACTCGCAAGTGAGCTGCGTCTAAGATGTAATTTTTTCTGCCGCTATTTTTTAAAATCACACTTGCATTTATACAGATTTTAAAATGACAATGCCTTAAAAATAAAAAAAAATGAAAATGTTTATTATACGTAAAGTTAAGGTGAACTCTGACCTAGTTCAAAGGTCAGTATTGTGCGCATGACAAAACCTTCGCACTTGTGGAGAGTAAGCTAGCGGCCAGTGGAGATGATGAGTGCAGTGCTGTTTCCTAGCCCAAAAACATGGCAAAAAAAAAAAAGACAGAAAATTTATCATTTTCAAAGTGAGCGGGAGGAAGAGTTCTTTTTTCCTACCGTGAAAGGAAGCTGCGTGTGTTTCATTTGCGGGGCGACGGCAAAGCGGGACTATGTGGAGCTTGTTCTCAATAAAGTTTTGGGAAAAAAAAAACAACTTCAATACGCGTCATGAAACTGCTGCCCACTCTTTTTTTTTTTTTTTTGTACCCGTAGGTAGATTTGTTCTGCAGTCCGGTGACAAGCCTTAACTCCCTAACCTGCATGTCTTTGGCATGCGGGAGTAAACCCACACAAACACGGGGAGGACATGCAAACTCCACACAGATCACTGTTGGCCGGGGGCAGGGATCGAACCCACGATCCCCGCGATCCCGCGGCCGAGGGTAAACTACTGCCGCGGTGCTGGTTCTTACTCCAGCATGATTCTTGGCAAGAACTGTATGGATATAATTCCAGTGAAGAAGAACACACAAAAGTGTGTTTATTAAATGTAACAGATTTTGAGCAGAATTGCAGCAGATTTGTTCAGTTAAAAATGTGATAAGATTTATTTAATATGAAAGTTGATTTTTCTTAAATGTTGCATAACTTTTTCAAACATGGTTCAACATAGTTCATGAATTAAAAGGGTTTAGTTTTTTATGGTTAAAAGGGACTGGTGAAAACTGGACATTTTTTTAATGAAATGTAGAAGTGATCATCTGAACAATTGCTGAGATTAATAAAAATAAAATGTTGAATATTGATCTTGTCTGTTACCCACTCTAAGTTATTGATAATTATATATATATATATATATATATATATATATATATATATATATACACAATTTGTTATTTTAGAGGAGTGTGTCAAGTTGGTGCCCTTCACATGACTCGATACCCATGAAGTAGCTCTTGGTTTCAAAAAGGTTGGTGACCCCTGTTCTAAGTGTTTTCAGAGATTCCTGACACAGTACAAGTCATGTATGGGTTGTATCTCTGGTGTCCATCTTATTTCTTTGTAACAGGTAGCAATCCAGTTTGTATGTTTGACAGCTCCAGACTGTCTTCATCATCTTCTGTTGCTGAATAAATCCTTTTTGCACTACACTGTGCCTGCCTGAAGGAGTTAATGTACTGCTGGAGGCAGCCCATGACAGTATGTTCTAGACAAAAGACTCTGCGGGCATGGATAGCTTTGCTCTGGAGGAGGATGTGAGTTGGGCTGTCCGAACCATTGAGGAGTCTGTCTCTGATGCCCAGGCTTTTATATGTATCTCTGGAGGCAGCTCTCAATTTTCCGGTCGGCATGGCTGAGTGTTTTCAGGCAAACCCCAACCTGCGCAGCCACTCTGGACTATTTGGTCTGCTCCTCTCTGCCTTCATCCTGCGAAGGACATTTTCCGGACTGGTAAGAGACTTTTTCCCCGTTTGTGAACCTGTGCTGACAGTGAAACATCCCCAGGTTCCTTTGTCTTCTTCACGGAAGCCTGTGCTCACGATTAAGCATCCCCTGGCTTCTACAACCTCCGTCCCTCGCCACTCACCACTTCCGGCACCACGGAAGCTTGTGCCGACAGTGAAATGCCCCCTGGTTTCCACAATTGACCCTGTGCCAACGATTAAGCATCCCCTGGCTCCTAAAACCTCTGTCCCTCGCCATGCTCCAGTTCCAGCTCCTCGCTGCTGCTCAGCAGCTCTTTGCCAGGCAGTCGCCGCAGCCACCCAGAGTGATTCATCTGGTTCCGCAGCGGTAGTTTCTACAGCAGCAGCAACCTCAGCAGCAGCGGAGCAGTATACTAAGCAAGTACTATTTTCTCATTTTTTAACAACTGATAGTGAGAAGTCTTGCCTTGTTCCTAGTAAGGAGCCTCAGCAGCCACTACCCACTGCTGCTGAGCCGTCACTTTTTGTTTTTGCTGCCGCCCCCATTTGCCTGCCATCATCTCCTTCTCCCCTTTCCTCTCTCCTGAGCTCGTCATCTGGTGATCCGTCAGCTGCCTCCATGTCATCTGCTGCTCCATCAGCTTCTCTGCTCCAGAGCTCCTCTGCTGCTGTTCCGCCAGCTCTTCAGCTGCTGAGCCCCTCTACTGCTGCCACGTCTTCTGCTGCTCAGCCTCAGATCCCCTCACCCGCAGTTGTGCTTCAGATCACCTCATCTTCTGCTCCTACATTGTCTCCTGAGGTCATCACGTCACCAGTAGCTTCGCCAGAGACTGTCAGCCCAGCAGTGGTGGACCAGGAGTTAAGGCAAGTGCTTTTTCTCGTCGCCATCAGCGTGTGAATGGGTGGATAGCAGGATCTGTAAAATGCTTTGTGTTATGTCTGGAAAATCAGAGTCGGAGTCATTCTTATGCCATGCAGCGAACTCAGCGAACTGAACTTTATTATAGACACACACAACTATACAGAGTCTGGCCGTAGCCTGCATGATGTCACACCACACATGACGGGTACGGCAAGCCCTAAGGGCCAAGCATACGCATACACACACACACACACACACACACACACACACACACACACACACACACACACACACACCACATTCTACACACAACATTCCCCTCCCCCTTACAAAAGTCCAAAACACATACACACAATTCAGACCCACCCTAATTTAGGACCCGAATCATGCACTAAGGAAAAATAATGGAAAAAAGTGAAATGTGATGGCCTAACGCATTCACACAAAACATAACTAAAATCTAGGTTGGTCGGTGGACTGCCACGCAACCTGCACGACACAGTGGATTATTTTGCCACTTATTAACTAAAAGAAAGTCCATTTATAACCAAAATATTGCTGTGTTGCTACGCTAAACAAAACACATAAAAAATTAATCCCCAAACAACACACATTACATTCACATGTGCATCCCACTCACATCAAACACTTTAGAACACATGCACATATGAATATATTATTTACACTCTATCAACATATTTACACTTGGATTTCTATGTTATATCGCAGTCCATGGGCAGCCAAAGATAAAGCCGGCTCGGAGGCCCAGGGCAGCCCCATGGCATGCGTGCCCCTGGCTGCCACCTGCCCCCGGGATCGAAGCCGACCTCCCCGGCGAGAATGTCCCTTCCCTCACCCTCGACCGCTTTTCTCATCTGGACTCGAAGTCCAGTTCGGTTATGCAAGATTATAAGCAGTGTCTCCATATCAAGAAGTTCAAAATCTGTCAATTTTGGGGGAAGTTATTGAAGTAAAAGTGGCCGTCCAGGGGCTTCACTTCTAGCAGCCAATGATCCATCCAATTTTTCTATAGAGGGGTTGCACTGACGTCACATGGGCCACGTGTCTTTTGTTTACTGCACCATTTTGGATGGCAACGAACAGTCAAATCACCAACAGCAAGCGTGAGTGTAATCAACGAGATAAATGGCTACACACAAATTAACACCGTGGTCCACCGACGAGGTGCAGACTTTTCTGTACTTGGTAGCTGATTAAAGAAATCCAGAGTAAGCTGGATGGAGTGACCTGAAATGAATTCACAGCCACGGCAGAGGCAGACGGGAGGCAGAGTGGCGTAGACCCGACCACGGCATCATCATTGTTGAAAACAGTGTCAGAAGATGGTGAGTGATGTGATATTATGCATCTTTGCCGTTATTTATCCCAGTGGTGGAAAGCTCACTTTGAACAAACAGCACCATTGTCTCCTATATGCAGACAATGAGCTAACAAACACACACAGCATACAGCGATGACTTGCCGTGATTACAGTGTAGTACGGGGGACTTATTAGTACTAACTAATATTAACAATCATTGGCTTACCTTCATATGTGATCTAGTTCGTATCCTCATGTCTTCCGCTGCTCCATGGCTTCCTGAACTCTCCAGTACTTTTCCAGTATTTCGTCTCGCCGCCTGTAGCCTTTTCTGGCTCTCCTTTTTTGCCTTTACGCTGACAAAAAGCCAGCAAGCAGCAGGCTCGCCTTGATATCCATCTTGTGTTTTTCTTGTCACATACAAACGATGTCATGGGAGTGTTGACTGCCTTGCTGTAAATATGGTGGTATTCAGTCATAATGGAAAACAAACAATGCCGAGGCGAGTCAGACTGAGTACGTGCTAGTGGAATTATTATTATTCTCAACACAGGGTCCACGCTATTTGCTGTCCAAAATGGCCGAAAAACAATGTGGCACGTGACCACTGATGTCACGTGCAACCCCTCTATAATATATCAGTGGCCCACCCGACTCCACTCAGCTCTGTACTCGCTAATGGGGTGTGAGATATCCAGGATTTTTTTTATACAGATCAGTGCATATGAGACCTTAAATTGAAAAAAAAAAAAAATTATCCATTGAAATGAATGGTAAGAGCAAAATTATCTTTTGGTCCCGATCAAATTTTGCCATGAGTTACAAATATGATGTTTGTCAATATAAAAGATAATTTTCCACGTAATTTAAAGTTGTCGGCTGTCGTGTAATATTTAGTTTTTGTTTAAAGGACTAGCAGACAACAACTCCCATCATCCCACGTCACTAAACTGTAATTGTGTTTAGTACTGTTACTTATGCAGAATGTACGTCTTTTCTTTTGATCAGAGTTTAAAATTTTAATTTATTCAAAGTTTTTATGTTGACTGTGTTTGCCACAAATTTGCTGTTGCTTATGGAGAATGCATATGGATTTTCCTTTAGAGTTTATAAAATTCCGTTATTCAATGCTGACTGTGTTTACAGTTAATTTACTGCAAACAAAAATAAATCTATATATGATATGTTATCAAGCAGCAGCCTCTCTTTTACAGTGTGGTAAGTTGCCTGTTGGGCTTTTTTGGGCTTGTTTCCATAGAGCTGGTCGCTTGTTTCTCTCGTGAAACCTGACAACACTGCTCGTCATGCTCGGTGTCTTCGATTTATACAGTCCTTTAGACTCTCTACAATCACGGCAGCATTATATTATCATTTTTTAAGCATTAAATTTGACTATTTAGCTTCCTTGGTGACATGATTGTCTGACAGTCTGACATACTTTGCCATGCAGCGTGGCAAAGTAAGCTTAAAATACAGTGAAATCATACAGAAATGATTGTACACTGTTATGTATGTAAATAGATGGTATTAGTAAGATGGCAGCCGGGGTGGACGGGGAATACACAGGGGTGGTTAACTGCCGGTTCCAGTGGTGACACCACTCCGGGTATAAAGGATGTGGGTGTAAGAGGCTAGTCCTCTTTCGTCGCGGACGCCTGGCTTGCTGGAGAGTGCCGTAAGTCTGAGTGTATTGTATATAGTATCTGTAATAAAGCTTCGTAAATAGTAGTTCCTGTCTACTGCTCATTGCCTATATTATGAATACAACATTTGGCGACGAGGTAAAAGTGGTTACGGAGAGGTCCGTTGCCAACTTTCGTCCATTTTTGGAAACCCTGGGCGAGCCACCCATGCCTTGGTGGTTTGCAGCTTTTACAAATTATTTGGTAGTTTTGAAACTCGGCGAGCTTGAAAAGCTTCGCGCGAGGGCTGTTTTGGGGCAAAGGATACTGGAGAACCTAAGAGGGGTCGATAGTTTTGATGAAGTGTTGGAACTCATGGTACGCTACTTTCGCGCACCTGAAAACGTCACAGTCCAAGGCATTCAGTTTCGACAGCGCGACCAGCGGTCGGGGGAATCCGTAAAGAGGTTTCTGACGGACCTCCGAGAGCTGGCGAGGGAATGCAATTTTGGGCCACTGGAGGATGAGTTGATACGGGACCAATTGGCGGAACATGTCTGCTGTCCAGCAGCCTGGTCAAAGCTTTTAACTCATCCAGGTGAGCTGACGTTGGCCGCAGCTACCGAGCTTGCTCAACAGTTCGAGGCAGCAGACACCATCTTGAGGGGCCTGACTGAAGGGGCCGCTCTGAATAAGGATGAGTCTTGCGCTAAAGCACTGGTTCTGGACCCTGAAGATGAGGACTGTGGAGAAGAGGATTATGCCTCTGTGGTGAAGATTAGGTCCACCCCAGGTACGCCCTGTTGTTATGGCTGTGGGTCCCCTTGTCACCACTATAAGTCCAGGATATGTCTGGCGAAAGGCAAGCATTGTGGGGAGTGTGGTTTGCTGAATCACTTTGCCAGGACGTGCGCAAACTTTGAGTGTAGGGACCGGAGTGGCGAGGCGGGTGCCTCGCAGAAGACTCCCACGATCGTCTGCACCATTTCCCCGGGGACTACGGGATGGATCGGGTGTGATGTGATGCTGGATGGCGTCGAGGTTCCCCTGTTGGTGGATATGGGAGCTGTTATCTCCGTTTTGAACCTGGCGACCATGAAGAGTTTGTTTCCCTGCTGACAGATAAGAAAGCAGGAGAGACATTATTTTGGCTATGGATGGAACAGACTGGCCGTTTTGGGATTTGTGGAAATGGAAGCGCGGTACAAGTCTGCTGTTGTACCCAAGGCCCGTGTTTATGTCACCGCTGAGGGTGTTAACATCATGGGGTGCAATTTTTTTTATAGCCTGGGTTTCTCCATAGCGAATGTGTCGGGTGAGGAGTGATTGGGGTGTGGACTTTGGGGCCGACCAGCTCCGGTGGTGGATGGCGAGAAGGTGTGGGACTCAGACTGGCTGGATACGACAAGTGGAGAGCACGTTCTACGCCATGCGATGCTGCCCCGGGACGGACCCGATGCCGGTCACCATGCTGCCCTGGATGAGGGTGCTGGACGGCACGCCGGGACCCCCAAGGTGGCCCATAAGGATGAGGTGCCCACACTGGAGACTGAGAGGGCGAGACCTGAGAGCGCGGTTGTGAAGCCCTCACAGCGACGGCCTGCCAAGAGGAAGACGACCCAGACCCATGAGTCGACCAGATCGGAGAAGGAGGCCAGTCGGAAGCACAGTGATCCTGATAAGAAGAAAAGGGCTTCCCTGCAGGTTGGAGAAGAAATTTGGCCCAGGGTTGAGGCTTGGATGAGAGGGGATCATGGGTCACACGAACAGCGTGATGACCAGAGGCGGTTCCAAGTGGAGGCTGCCCGGAATGATGGGTATCTGTGCATGTCTGACCAGACCTGGAGGCATCCGAACGAGCTGCGTCTGACAGTGAAGGAGAGGAGATGGCGCAGCGAGAGCCCGGAGGTCAAAAGACGGAGGCGTTTGGAGAGGGACCCATCCAAGGACTGAGGGTGTTTTACTGTGTGTATTTTGATTTTAACCCAGGTCCTGGTGTACATAGTTAATGACTGCTATTTTGGTGCCCCGGTTGGCACTGGTTGAAAAAAAAGGTAAGAAGATGATATTTTATGAGTCAAATTTTGTAACTTGTGTGTTTATAATGGAAAAGTTTTACTAGCTGAGAATATATTGTGATTATTGGATATGGTGAGAGTGAATTGGTGCACTGTTGATTTGATATATGCCCGAATTTAGATTTGTAAAGAAGAAAGTTAGAGAAGTGGAAATAGTGAATTATGATTGGGTTATTTGATTCTATTGATTGGTAAGTTATGCTACCTAAATTGCCCAACACGTATTGTTTTACTGTGTGCCCAAGTGTGGGGTGGGTGTTGGGGTGGGGGCCACCAGTGGTGCTTTTAATGTATGTTGTGATTGTTATTCTTTGTGTTCATAAGGAGCTGTTTTATGGGACTATTTTATTTAGAGACACGACCTTTTAAGTTGGACTGTTTAAGTAAGGTGGCAGAATAACCTGCCTAGCCGTGTAGGGGGCGCTGGCAGTCTACCCGGCCCCCCAGCCTTGGTGTGTGGATGGATAGGCAGTTTGTTTCTTTTTGTACATGCTTTTATTAGAGAGTGTGTCGGGTGCCAAATTTGGGTGGGTTATCTCTATGCATGACATTTTTTGAAGGGGGAGGAGGATGTTATGTATGTAAATAGATGGTATTAGTAAGATGGCGGCCGGGGTGGATGGGGAATACACAGGGGTGGTTAACTGCCAGTTCCGGTGGTGATGCCACTCCGGGTATAAAGGATGTGGGCGGAAGAGGCTAGTCCTCTTTCGTCGTGGGACACCTGGCCTGTCGGAGAGTGCCGTAAGCCTAAGAGTGTATTGTATATAGCAGGGGTCACCAACGCGGTGCCCGCGGGCACCAAGTCGCCCGCAAGGACCACATGAGTCGCCCGCAGGCCTGTTCTAAAAATAGCACAACTCGCAAGTGAGCTGCGTCTAAGATGTAATTTTTTCTGCCGCTATTTTTTAAAATCACACTTGCATTTATATAGATTTTAAAATGACAATGTCTTAAAAATAAAAAAAATGAAAATATGTTTATTATACATAAAGTTAGGGTGAACTCTGACCTAGTTCAAAGGTCAGTATTGTGCGCATGACAAAACCTTCGCGCTTGTGGAGCGTCAGCTAGCGGGCAGTGAAGATGGTGAGCGGAGTGCAGTTTCCTACCCCAAAAACATGGCAAAAAAGAAACAGAATATTTATCATTTTCAAAGTGAGCGGGAGGAAGAGTTCTTTTTTACTACCGTGAAAGGAAGCTGCGTGTGTTTCATTTGCGGGGCGACTGTGGCCCACTGCTGCCCACTCTTTTTTTTTTTTTTGACTTATTTTGTACCCGTAGGTAGATTTCTTCTGCAGTCCGGTGACAAGCCACCAGCTGCCGGTCGCTGCGTGCGCAAGCGCCCCTTAACTCCCTAACCTGCATGTTTTTGGCATGTGTGAGGAAACCGGAGAAATCCCGGAGTAAACTCACGCAAACACGGGGAGAACATGCAAACTCCACACAGATCACTGTTGGCCGGGGGCAGGGATCGAGCCCACGATCCCCGCGATCCCCCCGCCGAGGGTAAACTGCTGCCGCGGTGATAACCACTGCGCCACCGTGCATATAAGCACTCTCAGCGCTGTTTAGCTTCTACTCATGAAAGAACAGTGCTGGTTCTTACTCAAGCATGATTCTTGGCAAGAACTGTATGGATATAATTCCAGTGAAGAAGAACACACAAAAGTGTGTTTATTAAATGTAACAGATTTTGAGCAGAATTGCAGCAGATTTGTTCAGTTAAAAATGTGATAAGATTTATTTAATATGAAAGTTGATTTTTCTTAAATGTTGCATAACTTTTTCAAACATGGTTCAACATAGTTCATGAATTAAAAGGGTTTAGTTTTTTATGGTTAAAAGGGACTGGTGAAAACTGGACATTTTTTTAATGAAATGTAGAAGTGATCATCTGAACAATTGCTGAGATTAATAAAAATAAAGTGTTGAATATTGATCTTGTCTGTTACCCACTCTAAGTTATTGATAATTATATATATAATTTGTTATTTTAGAGGAGTGTGTCAAGCTGGTGCCCTTCACATGACTCGATACCCATGAAGTAGCTCTTGGTTTCAAAAAGGTTGGTGACCCCTGGTATATAGTATCTGTAATAAAGCTCCATAATTAGTAGTTCCTGTCTACTGCTCCTTGCCTATATTATGGATACAACATACACTACTCACAAAAAGTTAGGGATAATTGGCCTTCGGGTGAAATTTCAAGATGCACCTAAAATGCATTATAACCTTTACAGGTGAATGTAATTTGACCTTTAACCTTCTGAATGCACATTTCCAACTGTTCAATGTTTCAGTACTTTTTGCGTAACTTGCTCTCTAACGAAGTGCTTAACGGCAAAATTCAAAAGGTGCTTGATCCATGAATCGACCAATAAATGTTCTGGTTCAATTAGAATTGGTATTTAAACAATTTAAAACTTCATCATGCTGTTCACATGACATCATGAGACAAAGACAACACCTTACAATTGATCAGCAGTACCTCCCCATTGCGAGGCACAGAAAGGCATAGAAGTGGACATCCTTTGGCCACATCCCATGCTGATGACTGCTTGATTGTGAACAGTGCCCTGTGGAACTGGATGATTAATGCCAGTCAACTCCAGGCACATTTAAGGGAGGTGAGAGGCACCCAAGTGTCATGTAAGACCATTCAAAACCATTTACATCAGCATGGTCTGCGTGCTAGATGACCTGCAAGGGTACCTGACAACACCATCAGGCACAGGTGTCATCGTTTGCATGGGCCAGGAAGCATTTACGCTGGACAAGGGACCAGTGGGCCTCAGTGGTGTTCTCTGTTGAAAGTCAATTCACACTGAGCAGAAATAATGTCCGCCAACGATGTTGGAGACGTCAAAGGAGAGCGCTATGCGTCAGTCACTGTTGTCACCATGTTACAATCTGGGCAGGTGTGCCTAGTCAATACAGAACTGCCCTACACCTTGTGAATGGTACAGTGACAAGCTAATACTACCTGAATAACACCATTAATCCAGTCATTGTGCCCCTGCATGAACATCACGGGCCTAATTTTATCTTCATGACCAACAATACTCCAGCTCATCAAAGTTGCATCATTTGGTAATGGCTGCTGGAGGCTGGGGTACCTCAAATGGAGTGGCCTGCACTTTCTTCAGACCTGAGTCCCATAGAAAACCTATGGGATCAGCTGAGTCACATATAGAGGCTCGTAACCCTGCACCCCACAACCTCAATGACCTGAGGGCTGCCCTTCAAGAAGAGAGGAATGCCATGCCTCAGCAGACAATAAATCAACTTGTGAATAGCATGAGATGTCGTTGTCAAGCTGTAATTGATGCTTAAAGTGCTCATGACATGATTTTGACATTTTTTAGCATGTTGTATAAACCCAAAAGTCATTGTCGATGATCAATATAATAGTTACAAGTGCGCCTGCATAACATAATTATCATCAAAAAGCTGCAGCCGCTGACTGGACTGTGGTGCCGCCCACCGAATGAAGAAGGAGGATGAAATGACATCAGCGAGAGAACGGACGCCGGTGTTGTTGACTGGAATGCCAGCAGCTTTGTAGGAGACAGTTTCTCTTGTTTCTTGTTTTAGTTTTACAGCTATGCCTTCATGTTGTGTCGCAGGCTTAGATAAACAGCAGGCCGTGAAAGACCACATCACACGCTTCAGCTCCAACTGTCATAAGCCTCCTCTTGCGCTTTTACGCAGTGCACGGAGGAGGGGAAGGATGAATGGATTTACGCGCAGGATTCACCACAGCACATGTATTGAACATAAGACTGATGACAACACTTCCCAAAAAGGTGAAGACTTACAAAAATTAACAGAAACACTTACAGTTGGCGTTCGGGGCTGACATCGCCCAGCAAATGCATGGAGAGGAGACATGTTAACCACGGTTGTGTCCCAGGGCCGACATCGCTTCAAGGGACACAACAGAACCATGGCTGTGTGAGGTGGCTAACACGTCGTGATAGTGTTGGCAATATTAGCTGGCTGACAGCATGGCAGATGATGCACACAAAACATGAACAGCTGACTGTCAAAGAGAGAGGGGGCATGGTCAGACCGGCGAATCTTGGACAGAGCCCACCTGAAAGTGGGTCAAAACGGCTGCCCAACAACCGCCGGCCAGAGCGGCGTCTACAGGCATGGAAAAGAAAAGGAACACAAACATAAAAACAACAAAAACTCAAAAGATAATACATAATAAACCCAATGCCTGAGCCACAGAGAACGGTCAGAACCGAGCCTACAGGATAACACGGGCTTGGTTTGTGACACCAACTGACTATATTGTATTCATTGCCACTAATTTGGACTTTTTCCTGTTATAAGATAAGCCTTTATTAGTCCCACAATGGGGAAATTCCAGGATTGCAACAGCACAGGGACAGCAACACTCAGAGCAACAATCAAGAAGATACGGAAGATATAAATAAGAGCAGTGGATATACATACATACACATCAATATATAAATATATATACAAAGTGCGGAGCATTGTAGCAAGATGGAATAAACAGCATAACCGTCTACTTAGTTATCCTACATAGTATGAATATGTACCCATACATATCGTCACCCTCCGTAGCGACCGATACTGTCCTAGTTGTATATACTGGAGGGGACCATTGTGTAAGTCTATTGCGTCTTTTGCATTCAGTACTATTAGGTCGTCACGTTTTTTTGCTATCTCTGCGAGCAGCCCTGCTTAGGTTATACAGTCTGACTGCCATAGGTAGGAAGGACCTACAAAACCTCTCGGTTGCGCACCTAGGATGATGTAGTCTGCTGCTAAATGAGCTCCTCAGTGCGTTCAGTATGTCCTGCATAGGGTGGGACTCGGACCACAGCAGAGATGACAGTTTAGCCACCATCCTTCTCTCTCCTATCTCCTCCACTGGGTCAGGGCACTGCCCCAGGACAGAGCTAGCTTTCTTGATCAGTTTGTTCAGTCTCTTCCTATCGGCTGCTGTAATGCCAATGCCCCAGCAGACCACTCCAAAAGTGATGGCTGATGCCACCACTGTGTCGTAGAATGTCTTTAGCAGCGCCCCTTGTACACCAAAAGACCTGAGTCTCCTCAGTAGGAACAGCCTGCGCTGTCCCTTCTTGTAGAGTGCGTCGGTATTGTGTGACCAGTCTAGTTTATTGTTCAGATGAACACCAGGTAGTGTCACCAGATGGTGACATCCTAGGATGGTGACATCCTAGGATGGTGACATCCTAGGATGTCACCATCTCTATGTCTGTTCCCTGTATGTTTACTGGTGCTGTGAGGGGTTGTCCTTGCCTGTGGTAGTCCACCACCAGCTCCTTAGTTTTCCTCGCATTGATCTGGAGGCAGTTCCTATGGCACCAGTCCACGAAGTCCTGGATAAGTCCTCTGTACTCAGCTTCATCTCCGTTGGAGATGAGGCCGACGATTGCAGAGTCGTCAGAGAACTTCTGTAGATGGCAGTGTGTTGTGTTGTGTGAGAAGTCCGCAGTATAAAGGGTAAACAGGAAGGAAGCCAAAACCATTCCCTGGGGGGCCCCCGTGCTACCGATGATTGTGTCGGACACACAGTCCCGGGTTCTCACAAACTGGCCGGTTAGTGAGGTAGTCCAGGATCCATGATGACAGGTGCTGGTTCACCCCTGCGCACAGCAGCTTGTCCTTCAGGATCATCATTTGGATGGTGTTGAAAGCACTGGAGAAGTCAAAGAACATGATCCTCACCGCATTCCCGGGCTTCTCCAGGTGGGACAGAGAACAGTGAAGGAGGAAGATCACTGCATCCTCCACCCCAATGCCATGCTGGTAGGCGAACTGGAGTGGATCCATCGCTGGTCCCACCAGGGGGCGGAGGTGAGCAAGGAGCAGTCTCTCCAGGGTCTTCATCATGTGGGACGTCAGGGCCACTGGTCTGTAGCTGTTCAGGTCTTTGGGGCAGGAGGTCTTTGGTACAAGTACCACACAAGATGTTTTCCACAACTGTGGTACCCTCCCCAGCTTCAGGCTCAGGTTGAAGATGAGCTCCACAATCCCACATAGCTGATCTGCACAGGACTTGAGGACCTTTGCGCTGATGCCGTCCGGTCCCGACGCCTTCCTTGCCTTGATCTTTCTCAGCTCCGTCCTCACCTGGGTCTTAGTGAGGGTCATGTTGGGGGTCTGTGTGTTGGGAGTGGGGGGGTGTTGGTGGAGTGGGGTGTGGGCAGCAGGACTCGATGTCTTTAGAGGCAGCAGTGGTTGTTGTGCAGTCGTGGGGGAGGGTGGTTGGTCAAACCTATTAAAAAACAGGTTCAGATTGTTCGCCCACTCCCTGCCCCCCATGGCCTGGGAGGAGGTATTCTGGAGCCCAGAGATGGTTTTAAGGTTTCTCCAGACCCCACCGATGTCGCTCTGTTGCAGCTTGTCCTCCATCTTCTTCCTGAAGCTGTCCTTGCCTTCTCTGATCTTCCTCCTCGGCTCCCTCTGTACGGACTTCAGCATCTCCCTGTTCCCCGATCTGAAGATCCTCTTCTTCCCTCTCAGAAGTGTTTTTATCTCAGGGTTGATCCAGGGTTTGTTGTTCGAGCAACACCGTATGGTCTTGGTGGGTACGGTGTTGTCCACACAGAAGCTGATGTAGTCCGTGATGGTGTGAGTGAGGCCATCGATGTCCTCACCATGTGGATTGCAGAGCTGCTCCCAGGCAGTGGTTTCAAAGCAGTCCTTTAGAGCGTCCATTGCCTCCTCAGACCATAACTTCACTGTGCGCATGACCGGAGGTTGTCTGTGCACTAGGGGTTTGTACACCGGCAGGAGATGAACCAAGTTGTGATCCAATCTCCCGAGTGGGGGGAGTGGTGATGAGGTGTATGCCTCCTTAGTGTTTGCGTAGAATAAGTCCAGTGTTTTATTGTCTCTAGTGTGGCATGTGACATACTGGGTGAACGTGGGTAGAATGGGAGACAGTGAAATATGGTTAAAATCGTCTGAGATGAGGAGAAGAGCATCTGGGTGTTCTGTCTGCAGCCTGCCAGTTACTGAGTGGATGATGTCACGGACTGTCCCAGCGTTCGCCGTTGGATTTGCATAAATAACAATGCAGATCACGTGTGAGTGTGAGTTTCTCCCGGATAATCCTGCGCCAGAGTGCCCCCCCGCTCAGCGGTTGCAGAGCGACACGGGATCGAGCACGCTTCCTGGCCCAGTTCATCACAGCTTCCCGCATGTTTTTGTGCCTAAAGCTTTAAAAAATGCAGAGTTTGTTTTTGTCAGACATGACGCTCATCGCCCAAACTTGCGGCCGCCTTATGATGGACCATTCAGAGTGCTGGAAACAGGAGAGAAGCATTTTTTGCTAGATTTGGGGGGCAGAAAGGAAACAATTGGCATAAACAGGCTCAAACCTGCTTTTGTGATGGCGGACGAACCTGTGCAGTTGGCGAAGGCTCCCCGGCGCGGCAGACCCCCCAGAGAGCATTCCCCAGAACACCCACAGAGATTGACTAACAGTTCTAATGCACAGGCAGCAACCCCACAGCAGGAGGACACTGCGGAGGCAGTAAAGCCGGCTTACAGCAAATACGGCAGAAGGTTAAGGTCTAAGCGGCAGGTGGACTGATATGTAATGATTTTAGTATGACATGCATCTTTAGTTATGATTGTTCCATCTTAGACGTTTGGGGGGGGTCATGTGAGGCACATATGTTGGTTTCATATGCTCCACAGATATATTACTGTATGTTTATTGTATGCTTCATGTCTCAGGGGAACAAAGGCACTGAGCCTCCTAGAGGTAACAGGAGAGTGCGAGATTTGGCCTTTTGTTCCAAGGAGATGGCCTTGAGAGATTTCCTGACCACCGGAGACTAGGGGGTGGATGGTGTTAAGGTCAGGGGAAGTTACATTGTGACTGGGATTAAGTAACATGTGACTGTATGTTTGATTAAACACCATGTGACTGTAGGTTTGATGTCCTGGGTATAAAGGGACAGATGTGAGAAGATTCATTCTCTTTTTCTGCTTTTGAATGTTGGAGATGTGATTGTGAATAAAGCTGAACCTGAGGAATAAACTCAGTCTCGTCCTTCCACACATTCTCCACTATATATATATATATATATATATATATATATATATATATATATATATATATATATATATTCCATCTAGCTACAATGCACCACACTGTGTGTGTTTATATATCTACATATTATTCCATCTAGCTACATTGCTCGGCACTGTGTGTGTTTATATATTTTCATATTTATTCCACCTAGCTGCAATGCTCCGTACTGTGGGTGTTTATATATCTACATATTTATTCCATCTAGCTACAATGCTCCGCACTGTGTGTTTATATACTCATATATTTATTCCATCCAGCTACAATGCGCTGCACTGTGTGTCTGTGTGTGTGTATATATATATATATATATATATATATATATATATATATATATATATATATATATATATATATATACAGTATATATATATATATATATAGTAATATGTACATATGTGGCACAAATGTTGGCCACATATTTTCCACAATGCATTACTGAGTGTTTATTCTGTGCTTCACGTTTTGAGGGACAAAAGGACTGAGTCTGCAGGAGATATCGGGGAGGTGTGAGATTTGCCCTTTGTCTCAGAGAGACGCCCTGGAGGGATTCCCGGACCATCGAAGGCTGGGGGACATTGGTGGAAGATTACAGGGTTGCATTGGGGCTGGGATTGAGTACCATGTGACTGTATGTTTGCTCAGACACCGTGTGACTTGAGTTTCGATGTTCCGGAGGTATAAAAGAGAGATGTGATTTGAATCTGCCTCTTTTCTTGTTTGGAGATTGCTGGAGTATGTGTACTCTCAATAAAGCTGAACCTGAGAAATAAACTCAGCCTCATCCTTGAGTACATCCTCCACATTGGTGACCCTTAGACGAATTATGGCCGGTGACGATCTCCCTACACCGGACTCATCAGGAGCCAGCCAGGCTAATGCAGCCACCACAGTCCAGCTACCTGATTTCTGGCAGCATAGCCCGCGCTCCTGGTTCAACGCAATCGAGGCGCAGTTCCAGCTTCGGGGAATTTCGGCAAACGCGACGAAATTCTACCATGTGGTTGCTAAGCTGGACAGCCACACAGCCCAGCGGGTGGAGAGCCTGATTAACCACCCGCCAGACGATGACAGATATGGCGTATTGAAAGCTGCGCTCATCCGTTCTTTCACCCCCTCGCTGGGAGAGCGAGTGGAGAAGCTACTGGCGTTAACTGAGGGCGAGGCCGAGAGACCTGCGGACCTGATGGCGAAGATGCTGAGCCTGAGAGACTCCGAAGATGATGGTTTTATCTTCGCCCACCTTTTCCTCAGGACACTACCGTCAGCGGTCACCCTGGCCAATTCACAGCAGCTGGCCTACCGAGACTACTACAAGCTGGGCCAGGAGGCACAGCGACTCGTCGACGCCCATAAATGACACACGGCCACAACTGCAGCAGTGGAGCTGAGCACAACATCTGGAGATGGCAGGGAGCCAGGGGCTGCAGCGCCAGACTCGCTGACAACAGCAGCAGCGGAGGCCATGAGATGCGGAGCGGGTGACGTCCTCTGTTTTTATCATCGCCGTTTTGCCGAGAGGGCATGCCAGTGCATCCCGCCTTGCCAGTTCAAGCGCTCGGGAAGCGCCAAGACCGGGAGTCGGTAGCAGCTGCGGCTCTCGGTGAAAAGAACAAGCTGCTCTACCTGACGGACGCTCGATCAGGGAGGCATTTCCTTGTGGACACAGGCTCCCAGCTGAGTTTCATCACACCTTCTTATGCTGATCGGCTGGTGCCTTCCAGTGGTCCCCGGGTGTTGGCAGCGAACGGCTCGGTGATTAAGACCTTCGGGGAGAAGACTCTGCTTCTGTCTCTACATGGCCGAACTTTCGAGTGGACTTTCATCGTAGCGGCAGTCAATTTCAACATGTTAGGGGCTGATTTTTTGTGCTCACATGGTTTATTGGTTGATCTTGCTAATAGACATCTGGTTAAAGCACTCTCCTTTCACTCTATTCCCTGCACAGCCCGGGTGGCCCCGCCGACTGCACAGGCCAACGTCACAACTGCAGGTGGTAAGTTTCACACACTGCTCATTCAGTTCCCAGCACTCACAGTCCCAATGTTTTCAGCGACAGTAGCTAAACATGGGGTGGAGCATTTTATCACTACCACCGGGCCGCCCGTTTTTGCAAAAACTCGGTGCTTGGACTCAGCTAAACTGACCATAGCGCGCGAGGAGTTCGCCAACTTGGAAAAACTGGGCATCATTAGACGTTCGAAAAGCCCCTGGGCTTCACCACTACACATGGTCCCAAAGGCAGATGGTCCGTGGCGGCCTTGCGGTGATTTCCGCAGGTTGAATAACGCCTCGGCACACAACCGCTACCCGATTCCGCACATCCAAGATTTTTCAGTTCACTTGGTGGGGGCGCGCATTTTTTCTAAAATAGACTTGGTGCACGGTTACCATCAGGTCCCAGTCCGCGCTCAGGATATACCCGAAACAGCGGTAATAACTCCTTTCGGACTTTTTGAGTTTTTGTGCATGCCTTTTGGCCTAAAGGGTGCCGCGCAGACGTTCCAGCGGATGATGGACGCGGTCCTACGCGACCTCCCTTTCGTGCTCGTCTACTTGGACGTCATTTTGGTAGCCAGCACGTCTGAAGACGAACACGAAAGCCACCTCGCAGAAGTTTTTCGGAGGCTGGCAGAGCACGGGTTAATAATTAACCCAGCGAAAAGTGTCAGTTTGGGGTGGCGCAAATTGATTTTTTGGGGCATCGCGTTTTGCCAGAAGGAGCGGTCCCTCTGCCCGATAAAGTACGCGCAGTAACAGATTTTCCCCAACTTCAAACGGTCAAAGCGCTACAGGAATTTTTGGGGATGGTTAATTTTTATAACCGCTTCCTCCAAAGCGCAGCACGGCTCATGCAATCATTGTATGCTGCATTAAAGAAGCAAAAACCCACAAATAAAATCGAATGGTCCCCGGAGCGGTAGCGCGCATTCTCCCAAGTCAAATCAGCTTTGGCAAACGCGGTTTTGTTGGCACACCCGGTCCCATCGGCCCGCATGGCGCTCACCACTGATGCTTCCGATGTAGCGGTGGGGGCGGTCGTTGAACAGTTTGTAGCAGGGACCTGGCAGCCGCTTGCGTTTTTCAGCAAAACCTTGCACGATAGCGAGCGAAAATACAGCGCGTTCGACAGGGAGCTGTTGGCCCTACACTTGGCCATCC
This sequence comes from Pholidichthys leucotaenia, assembly GCA_020510985.1. NCBI lineage: Eukaryota > Metazoa > Chordata > Actinopteri > Cichliformes > Pholidichthyidae > Pholidichthys > Pholidichthys leucotaenia. The sequence continues at coordinate 283,287,473 of CM035848.1, read as the reverse complement.
GCCATTTCCAGTTCTGGCTGGAAGGGCGCCGTTTCACCGCGTTTGTGGACCACAAGCCGTTAACGTTTGCGATGGCCAAGATTTCAGAACCTTGGTTGGGCTGGCAGCAAAGACAGCTTGCCACGATATCGGAGTTCATCACCAATATCCAGCACGTTGCAGGCAAACATAATGTGGTGGCAGACTGTCTCTCGCGTGCTGTGGCGGCACCAGGCCCCGTGGGGGCAGGCTCAGCAGCCGCGGCCGCGGGCCAGGGTAGCGGCGTGGAAGCGCATGCAGCCCCGGTCCGTGTAGGTTTAGATTATGCAGCCATGGCCGCGGAGCAGGTTAGCGATGCGGACGTGCGCGCGCTCCAGTCTGGACCAACAGGGTTAAGGCTGGAGCACAGGGTGCTGCAAGTTGGTATGCCCCCCCCTAATCTGCGATGTCTCCACCGGACAGCCGCGTCCCGTGATACCAGCTGCGTGGCGCCGCCGCGTTTTTGACTCGGTCCATTACCTGGCGCACCCGGGGGTGCGCACATCGATCAAGATGGTGGGGGAGAAATTTGTTTGGCCGGGGTTGCGCAAACAGGTCAAAGAATGGGCAGCAGCCTGCATAGCGTGTCAGCGAGCCAAAATTCACAAGCACACGAGAGCTCCTTTGGAGCCTTTTCACATCCCGGCTAAGCGCTTTGATCATGTGCATGTCGACTTGGTGGGCCCTCTTCCCTCGTCACAGGGGTTCACGCACCTTTTGACGATGGTGGACCGCACCACGCGTTGGCCAAAAGGGGTTCCTCTGGCATCAACCACAGCAGAAGAAGTTGCGCGTGCGTTTTTGACAGCTTGGGTTGCGCGTTTTGGAGTTCCGTCGGACATAACGTCTGACAAAGGTCCTCAATTTGTTTCCGAACTCTGGTCGTCGATGGCTCGCAGCCTAGGGGTGAAAATCCACCGCACTACCACGTATAACCCCCAGGCTAACGGTTTATGTGAATGCTTTCATAGGTCGTTGAAAGCAGCCCTCAGAGTGTCGCTCACGGATACAAATTGGGATGACAAACTTCCATGGGTTTTACTGGGGTTGCGTTCTGCACCTAAGGAGGATTTGCGAGCCTCCCCAGCTGAGTTAGTTTTTACACAACCTCTCCGTTTACCCGGTGAGTTTCTCTCAGACAATCCTGCGCCAAATTGCCCCCCCCCCCCCCCCGCTCAGCTGCTGCAGAGCGACACGGGATCAAGCACGCTGCCTGGCCCGGTGCATCACAGTTTCCCACGCGTTTTTGTGCCGAAGGCTTTAAAGAATGCAGAGTTTGTTTTTGTTAGACATGATGATAACCGCCCAAATTTGCAGCCACCTTACGATGGGCCTTTCAGAGTGCTGGAAACTGGAGAGAAGCATTTTTTGCTAGATTTGGGAGACAGGAACGAGTTGATTTGCATAAACAGACTCAAACCTGCTTTTGTGTTGGCGGACGAACAAGTGCAGTTAGCGAGGGCCCCCCGCCGTGGCAGACCTCCGAGAAGGCTTCCCCCAGAACCCCCACAGAGTTTGACTAACAGCTTTGATCCACAGGTGCAGGAAGACACTGCTGAAGCAGCAAAACCGGCTTACAGCAGATATGGCAAGAGGTTTAAACCTAAACAACTGGGGGATTGATGTTTGACAATGTTTTTTTTATGTCATGCACCTCTGATTATGTTTGTCCCATAATTAGACGTTTGGGGGGGGTCATGTGGCACAAATGTTGGGCACATATTTTCCACAATGTATTACTGAGTGTTTATTCTGTGCTTCACGTCTTGAGGGACAAAAGGACTGAGTCTGCAGGAGATATTGGGGAAGTGTGAGATTTGCCCTTTGTCTCAGAGAGACGCCCTGGAGGGATTCCTGGACCATCGAAGGCTGGGGGACATTGGTGGAAGATTACAGGGTTGCATTGGGGCTGGGATTGAGTACCATGTGACTGTATGTTTGCTCAGACACCGTGTGACTTGAGTTTCGATGTTCCGGAGGTATAAAAGAGAGATGTGATTTGAATCTGCCTCTTTTCTTGTTTGGAGATTGCTGGAGTATGTGTACTCTCAATAAAGCTGAACCTGAGAAATAAACTCAGCCTCATCCTTGAGTACATCCTCCACACATATGTATATTAGCTGCTCTTGCTTTTTTTTCTTGCCTTCTGATTGTTGCTCTGAGTGTTGCTATCCCTGTGCTGTTGCAATCCTGGAATTTCCCAGTTGTGGGACTAATAAAGGCTTATCTTATCTTATCTTATCTTATTGAGACACTGACAGTTTTTGTTGTGGTATACCCACCACTGTTGTTGGCTTTTGTTTTAATAAGTTGTTTGAGATGAGGAACTCATCATTGCATGCTTCAACTTAAATGCCCTACTTTCATATTATATCACTGTACCGTGAATGGTTTACATTTTCCATAAATTTCACCCGAAAGCCAAATATCCCTAACTTTTTGTGAGTAGTGTATACAAGTGATCTGGCCATTCTGCTCTACAATCATGGTGGTATTAAGTTTTAATTTTTTAAGCATTAGAGAAAATACTGTCAGGTGCGGGGAGGACCGGAGCTGTGTGAGCAGCTTCAGCAGAGAACGGCTGGCTGCTGCTGGCCTGCCTCTCTGCTGTGTTCGTGCTACCCTGATGAGCATGTTTCAAGTGTATGATGTACAGTTAATCTGGCCGTTCTGCTCCACAATAATGGCAGTATTAATTTTTAATTTTTTAGATACTGCAGCCCAGGGCCGGCCCTTGCCATTTTTACTCTGTCACTTCAAACTCTCCACACTGTCACTGCTGAAGTGATTCCAAGTTGGTCACCCCTTGAAGGGCCCCTATGGGCCTGGGGCTCTAAGCATTTGTCTGCCTTGTCTGCCGGCACAGCGCCTCTGACTATTAAGGGGCAGATTTACTAACATGCTGCACCATTGCAAAACCCTGTTTTGGCATTAAAAAACTACTGTTGAAAAAAAAAAACCCTACTGTTGAGATTTACTAAAGGGCGCAGGGCAAAGTTAGCGGTGGAAAGGCATGGACTATGTTAATTTTGTGCCTGGCCTGACTGCATATGTATTTGTGGGAGTTGTCATGTCAAAGCGCAAATTTGAGGGAGGGGAGTATTTAAATGACTGGCACAAGGTGATTTACTAAGGTTTGCGATTGTCAGTCTCTTGCTAAACGCGCAAGGATTTAAAATCCAAAAAAGCTTGTCTTATTAATTCATCTGCTCCTGATGACAGCAATTGTTGGTGCTGAGACACCGGCAAGAACCGAGGGCATGTGGCTGAAGAGACAGAAGCTTCTCTCTGCGCTTGACTTTATTTGGCATAACAGAAGAACAGATTATGAGTATCAACGGTCTCACAGAGATTGGTGTTATGCTGAACTGGACATCAGCCGGCAGTTTTTTAAAATTTCATTTGCTTTTACTGTATATAGCGTACTACATGAATTTGCATCCATAAAATAGGATATAGGAGCCCTTCTTACCTGCAGTGGACATACAGTTGGTGTCAGCTGATAGTGACTTTTTTTCTCTTTTCTGCGAAGGTTCAGACTCAGATATGGAGTTTTCCTCTCCAATCAGCTCTCCCTCGCTCTTGAAGCAAAATCTTCCACGTTGTCAATTTTCTTTGTTTTTTTCTATATCCATATTTCTATATTTACAGTATTTCTTTTTCCTATGCATAAAACGGTAATTCAGTTCCCTCTTCTCTCTATTTCTCTCTCCCAGTTTAGGATACACAAATATAGGAGGGAAACAACAATGAGATTATTAACAAAGAGTGCACAGATCCACAGAAATGTCTCCCAAAATTGCAACACCGTAACTCAATGGCATTTATAAAAAGTTGTGAACTGGGAGACCTGTAGATTTTGTTAAAACAAAGTTATTCACATAATAAAACCGTCTGCCATGTTAAATGAAACTCGAAATTTTGAAATATGACAAACAAACAAACTATTTTAGTGGGGTTTGCACTTAAACAAACGCTTAAAAAAAATTTGGATTTAGTTGTCTTTATTTGCCATCATATTATAGTCGTTTCCTGTTGTGTTCTCTCTCTCTCTCTCTCTCTCTCTCTCTCTCTCTCTCTCTCTCTCTCTCTCTCTCTCTCTCTCTCTCCCTCCCTCTTCATCAGGCTGCGGCTGTTAGTGGCATGTCTGGGATTTTTGCTCTGTTGTGGGCGATGCTCTGTTATAATCATTGTCACCTTTTGCCCACTCATGTGATCCACACCTACATCCAGTTGTGTTCATTGGCTCCATGTCCTATTTAAGTTCCTTGTTTCTGTCATTCATTGTTGGAGCCTCTGCTTTCTGTCATTGAGCAACAAAACCCATTCCCCGTTCTGGTGCAATTTCCTGATTAATCCCGCCTTATCCGTTACCTTCTCTGCCTGTAAGTTATTTTGTGCACTATTGGGATTTTTGTGTTTTGCCCACTGTTTGGACTTTTTGTTTCCTTCAGTAAATATCACAACTACAGTCCAGCATTTGGGTCTTTGTTCCTGCCTCAAGGGTCAATTCATGACAGAAGGCTCCAACCAGTTGAAGACCCAGCTGCTGTAGGTTGTGGTATTTTTTTTTTCACTCACCTGTTTGTGGAGTCATCATGTCCTCAGTACACCGACCTCCACCAAGCAAAGGGAGATTGACAGCGGGGATCCTGAGTGTCAAGCAGTGGGCTGCCGAGTTCATCCAGGGATTCATGGATGAAGCTCTCGCCTCCTGCAGCCCAAAGAAGATCTGGGAGTGTGTGAATTTGGTGACTGTTATTGTCAAGGTGCACCCAGGATTGTGGAGGTATTCCCAGTTCGCGGAGTGGTTGGCCACACTCTCCGTCCTCCAACAGTCTTTCCCTGGGCTGACGTGGGGGCCGCCTCCGGCGAGCACATGAGCGGGCAAAAGGTGACAATGATTATAACAGAGATCAACTGGGAGTAGTGAGAGGGATAAGACGGGACTGACAGCTGACAGGAGCACCGCCCACAACAGAGCAAAAAACCCAGACATGCCACTGACATCTGCAGCCCGAAGAGGGAGAGAAGAGAAGAGAAGTGAGAGTAATCCAGGAGGCTCCTGCTCCTACAAATGTTAAAGAGCGCCAAGGTTTTTTTGGGACTTGTTAATTATTATGGAAGATTTGTATCACAGTAAAGTATAGTCTTAGCCCCACTTTACAGACTGCTCAAAGGACAGATAACTTGGAAATGGACTAAAGCTGAGCAGGCTGCTTTGGTCAAGTGCAAAGAAATGCTGACCAGTGATCAGGTCCTAGCACACTTTGACCCCAGCCTGCCACTCACATTAGCATGTGATGCTTCTGCATATGGTGTTGGTGCAGTGATTCAGCACACCATGCCAAATGGAGAAAAAAAGCCAATTGCATATGCATCCCGAACTCTGTCTGCAACAGAAAAGAAATATTCTCAAATAGAAAAAGACGCTCTGGGACTGAATTTTTGGTATAAAAAAGTTTCATCAGTACTTGTGGGGAAGACATTTTGATTTAGTGACTGACCACCATCCCATACCTGTCAAGGCATACCTCATGCCTCCCTTATTTGGGGGGCTTTCACACCTGTAATGAGTACTTAAAAACTATTTATCGGCAGATGAAAGAAAACTGAAGCAAAAAACAAACAAATAAACAAACAAACAAACAACAACAATTGCAACATGAACTATTTCAAACATATTTATTCAAATGTACACTTATATGGACACAATCTTGAGCCATAACTTTTTGGTAATGTGAAAATAATAAGCCAAGTAGCACAAAAAAATACATTTTTAAAAAAATGATAATATTAATAATAAATAAATAAAAATAAATAAAAAAAACAATATTTTTCAAATTTGCATTAGCACAAGGTAGATTGCTTAATTTGAAAGTACACAATAAGAATAATTCTGAATATAGTTCTTAATTGTCAGCTAGATATATACACTTGGAATTAAAGAGTTTTAATTGTCAGTTTTGTTACACTAATGCACTTGGATGAACTTGAAACAAGAAAATGTTCACTGATGCTGCTTGTTATAGTTCCAAGTAGCAGCCTTTGCTGACTCTAGCATTTCTTTTGAAGGCTTGACCTTGAAGCATGGAGTGTCACGATTCATTTTCACTTGCATGAAAGAAGTCAGAGTTTCTGGGAGCATACTTTTTCTGAAGTTGGTGTGAATTTTCCTGACCATGCTGAAAGCCCTCTCACTGTCAGCATTGCTGTGAGGAAGGCAAAGCAGTGTTGAGTACACTTTGAGGAGCTGGGGGAAGTGGGGCACATCAAGGGCTGTCTTCAAGGCCATCACCTGACCCCAGTAGACATCAACATGGACAGGCTTGCCATCCTTGTCTTGTAGAGGCACTGTGTTTTCTGGCAGCAGTTGCAGGTCCTCCCATTCTTCTTTCAGCTCTTCTGTATCAACAGTGGGGCAAAATGCAGCAGCAAGCTTTACAATGGGGCCATAGGTCAGGGACTCTGTTTTCCTGAGGTCGAGGACAGAGAGGTGTGGCAGAATTTTGTCGTCAAAGGGGAACTTGTTGAGCATCTTTCTCACTACAGCTTCATAGAAGCCTCGTACTGCTTCAAAGAACTTCTGATCTGTGCCTGGATCAAGTTCATGGGTTTGTAGGGCTTCTCTGGTTTCCAGTCCAATGGCGATAAACTCATCAGAGTGCTGCAGGTCACTGTCCAGGAAATCCAGCTTTCTTAGGTCATTGGTCGCCTTTACATACTTCATTTGAACAAATTTGTCCAATAGTTTTCTCAAGAGACGATCCATTTCAGGGAGGAGACTGCCTATCTTGCTCTCGTCTGCTTGAAAGATGGTGTTGAAGTTGTTGATGATAGGCAGGATGAACTTCATGAAGAGCAGAAGAAGTTCTGTGAGGGGGTCATGGTAGCCTCTTGTTGATAGACTTGACTTTGCCTGGCTTCTCAACATCCTCATGGCTGGCAAAGTATGACTTGAGGGCAGGACGCTGTGATAGCGTTCTGTTGCCAACTTTCTCCAGTGACAGCCAGCGAGTCGGGCAATGCTTGAGTATTTTCTCTTCTTCTACCTGAAACATATTATAAAGAAATATTGTAAGTCTACCTTAGCACTACATGTAGTGTTTGACAAATAATGAAAACATATTAACGGCACTGTTATTATGTTGCCTGTTATCATGAAATGCAGGTTTCTCATTAAACTCAATTTTACTTTATGGAACAAATACCTTGGATTTAACATCTGACTTACTTCAGTGAATTGCTGGAATTCCTTGAAGTCCGTCAGTCTCTTGGAGCTGCTGTGGAAGAAATAGAAGATATCGACTAGGAAATCATCCAGCTTCATGGGCAGTGCTTTCACTCCAGCTTTCACGCACAGGTTAGCCAGATGACATATGCAGCCAATGCTGAAACAAAAGCAGAATGGATTTTTGTTTCATAAGTTAAGTATCAGAAATAATTCTCTTTGAAATTGTGTTAATAATAATAACAATGAAAATATCAATCTTATTCAGCTCTTTCAATATAATGCTATACATTCAGATGTAAAGCAAAGTTCCAAGATACAAAATAACAGTACACTATAGGGGATTTGGGCTACCTCTAAGCATGTTTAAGATTTTAAAGCATTTTTTTTGTTATATTTGTCTCGACTCGCCGCTCATCAGTGGCGCCAGCTGTGCGCACACCTGCGCCTCGTCAGCGGCGAGGGATTTAAGCCGCCTCGCCCTGGGCTTCGGCCTGAAGCCGTCTGTTCTCATCGGCATCTCTTGCTGCAAGGAACCCCCTTCATCAAGCAAGATACAATGTAAGCATCTCTTACCTTTTCCCCCCAGCCTTCTCCCCTGTGCACAGGTGGACTTCCCGGCGGCGGACAACGTTCCCTTGCCACCATCTCCTCGCTGCTGCTTCAGGCGCTCCAGGTCGCTGTCTACCGGGCTACGCCCTTGCTTCACGCCAGCCACCTGCCCAGACCAAGTAAGCCAGCTGTCATTATCATTATCTCCTGTATTGGTGTGGTGCCCGTTACCCTTCTCCCTCTGCTTCTCCCATAGGGTTGTCCGGCTGAACGGCTTCCTGCCCCCGTGCCTGACGCAGGCATCCACCACCAATACATCCACATATCACAGACATGCAGCCATACACACCTTTGTTGTTGAATAAATTGTTAAACCTATTCTGAGCCTGCGTGTGTGTCTCCTGAGCCATGCATTATGTCAGTACGGCTTCAGCAAAGCGGCTCGGCGGACAGCGGGCTCACACGCCGTCTCACCACTCTCGAGGCTCAAATAGATTTAATAGTTTATCAGCAACAGGTGATGCTGAATCAATTAGTTAAGATCACTCACCGGTTAGATCGCTTGGACCTCCCGCAGCCGTTCCCCCCGGCTCGTCAGGGAGGTGCAGCTCCTGCCACTCCGGCGACCGGTCAGACTGTTCCCGGGTCGCCAACCCAGCTCACACCCATTCCGACCCCCGCCCGCTTTAGCGGACAGCTCGGCGGAGCGTGGGGGTTCATCATGCAGTGTGAGTCGGTGTTCTCCCGCGTCCCTGGGGATTTTCCCTCAGACCACAGCCGAATTGGCTATATGGGAAACCTCCTGGAGGGGTGGGCACTCACCTGGGCTTATGCCGTCATGGCGAAGCCCAGCTATGCCAACCTCTCCTATGGCCAATTCGTGCAACAGTTCCTCGAAGTGTTTGACCATAGTCGTCAAGATGGTGTGTTAGTTGATCGCCTTCTCTGCCTTCAACAGGGAGGTCGGTCAGCTGCAGACTACTCGATCGACTTCCGGGTCATTGCGGAGGAGGTTGGCTGGAATGAGCCCTCGCTTTGCGGCATCTTCCTCCGCAGTCTGAACTCTGGTCTGAGGGATGAGTTGGCTGGTCGCGATATTCCGGGGAGGCTTTCGGAGCTGATATCACTAGCGATTAGTTTGGATAACAGGCTTCGCGAGCGGTCTTCTGAGCGGAAGTCTGCTTCTAGCTCGTGGGGAGGCTCGCCTCGCCTGTCCCAAGCTCGCCCCCTGGCGTCTCCACCGCCAGACTCCTCCGAGAAGTCGGAGGCGAAGGCGGTGGGCCGGTCAAAGCTCCATCTAGCGGAGAAACAACGCCGCCGGGAGTTGGGCCTCTGCATGTGTTGTGGAGGCAGTCAACACCCTGTGAAGCATTGTCCAGAGAAGCCGGTTAGGGGTCCGCGAATCACTGTAGGGGGCCTTGCAGATTCTAACCGGTCGAGTCCCCCCATGAATTTGACGCTGCCCATCCGTTTCTGCCATAATCCCACAGGGCACCTCACGCACGCACTGGTGGATTCAGGCACGGAGGATAGCTTCATTTCACAAAGCCTGGCAACCCAATTGGGCATCCGTTGCCACCCTCTCGAATCTCCTCTCGCCCTAGTAAATCTCTCCCGTGTCTCCCTGGGAAAAGTGACACACCGGACGACCCCTGTCCCAGTAATCATCTCAGGAAATCACCGGGAGGATATCACCTTCTACATCCTACCATCTCCAGTAACACCTGTGATTCTTGGATACCCATGGCTCCGCCTCCACAATCCTGTCCTGGACTGGAAGACCGGCAGAGTGTCCGCCTGGAGCTCTTTCTGCATGGGCACCTGCCTCCAATCCGCTGCCTGCGCCCCGTCCTCTCCTCCCACTCCCAAGGACGCCGCGCCTCCGGATCTCACCCTGGTGCCCTCGGAGTTCCACGACCTGGGCATGGTCTTCAGCAAGTCCAAGGCGATGTCTCTTCCTCCACACCGGCCCTATGACTGCGCTATTAACATCCGCCAGGGGGCACCCTTACCCTCGGGACGTCTCTACAGCCTGTCAGCGCCGGAGAAGGAGGCAATGAACACTTATTTGAAGGAGTCGCTGAGTGCCGGAATCATCCGCCCCTCATCATCACCATTAGGCGCTGGGTTCTTCTTCGTGGGCAAGAAGGATGGCTCTCTTCGTCCTTGTATTGACTACTGTGCCCTCAATGACATCACGGAGAAGGACCGCTACACCTTGCCCCTAATGGATACCGCCTTCCACTCCCTCCAGGGGGCGACTTGGTTCACCAAGCTGGATCTTTGCAGCGCATACCACCTCGTCCGGATCTGGGAGGGAGACGAGTGGAAGACAGCCTTCCGTACCCCGAATGGCCATTTCGAATACCTGGCTATGCCGTTCGGGTTGACCAACGCTCCAGCCGTCTTTCAGCGCCTTATTGATGACGTCCTCCGGGATTTCATCGGCCTGTTCGTGTTCGTCTACCTGGACGATATCCTCATCTTCTCCAGATCCAGGGACGAGCACCGGGTCCACGTGAGGCGGGTCCTTCAGAGGCTGCTGGAGAACCGATTATATGTTAAGGCGGAGAAATGCGAATTCTACGCCAAGACTACATCCTTCCTGGGATTCGTCATCTCTCATGACCAGGTGGTCCCGGACCCAGCGAAGGTCAAAGCGGTGGTAGAGTGACCCACTCCTACATCAAGGAAGCAGGTACAACAGTTCATTGGGTTTGCCAATTTCTACCGCCGCTTCGTCCCTAATTTTGGAGCCATCGTCGGTCCCCTGACCCGCCTCACCTCCCCTAAGACCCCGTTCCGGTGGACTGAAGAGGCCGCAGCTGCCTTCCAGGCGCTGAAGGCAGAGTTTTCCTCCTCCCGGGTCCTCAGCCAAGTCAACCCCTCGCTGCAGTGCATCGTTGAGGTGGACGCTTCGGACACGGGGGTGGGGGCGGTGTTGTCTCAGTGGTCGCCTGCCAACGGCGCCAAACGGCCCTGCGCCTTCTTCTCTCGGCGCTTGTCCCCAGTGGAACGTAATTACGACGTGGGGGACAGAGAGCTCCTCGCCATCAAGCTCGCGCTTCAGGAGTGGCACCACTGGCTAGAGGGGGCCGCTCTGCCGTTCGTGGTACTCACCGATCACAAGAACTTGGAATATTTAAGAACTGCCAAGCGTCTGAATGCCCGCCAGGCGCGTTGGTCCTTGTTCTTCGCCAGGTTTCGTTTTAACATCACCTTCAGACCTGGCTCCAAGAACAGCCTGCCCGACACCCTCTCCAGGCAATTTGCCCCTGAGGCGTCAGAAGACGCGGTCCACACCATCCTGCCCAGGTCGTGCGTCGTGGGGGCCGTCTCCTGGGACATCGAGAGCAAGATCCGGAAGGTGCAGGAATTGGAACCGGACCCTGGCGGCGGACCGGAGGGGAGGCTTTTTGTGCCATCTGCTGTCCGGGGGGAGGTTATCCACTGGCTTCATACGTCCAAGCTCACCTGCCATCCTGGGTCCTCCCGTATGATTGACCTCCTCCAACGCTCCTTCTGGTGGCCGGGTCTGCAGGCCTACCCCGTCTGTGCCACCAGCAAGTCAGGTAACGCTCCCCCCGTGGGCCTGCTCCAGCCCCTGCCCGTTCCTGGTAGGCCCTGGTCACACATCGCCCTGGACTTCGTCACCGGTCTCCCTGTCTCCAACACCTTCGACACAGTCCTGACCATCGTTGACCGTTTCTCCAAGGCTGCTCACTTCGTGCCCTTACGGGGGCTCCCATCTGCCTTGGAGACGGCGGACCTCCTCATCCAGCATGTGGTCAGGCTGCACGGGATTCTGGTAGACGTGGTCTCGGACCGAGGCCCCCAGTTTGCCTCGGACGTCTGGAGGTCCTTCTGCAATGCCCTGGGAGCCAAGGTAAGCCTCTCCTCCGGCCATCACCCCCAATCCAACGGGCAGTGTAAGCGGACCAATCAGGAGCTGGAGGCTGCGCTCCGCTGCGTTACTGCATCCAAGCCTGCATCCTGGAGCACACACCTCGCCTGGGTGGAGTACGCCCATAACACCGCTCGCTCCTCTGCCCCCGGGATGTCCCCATTCAAGGCATCCCTGGGCTACAATCCTCCTCTGTTCCCTACGCAGGAGAGCGAGTTGACTGTCCCCTCAGTCCGGGTGCACCTCAGGCGGTGCTGCTCCATCTGGTCTTTGGCGCGCAGCGCACTTTTACGCACGGCGGAGCGCAACAAGTCCACGGCGGACCGGCACAGGAGACCTGCCCCTGCCTACCAGGTAGGCCAACGAGTCTACGTGTCCACTCAGGACGTCTGTTTAAAGGGTGAGAGGAGAAAGCTGGCCCAACGGTTCATCGGTCCATTTTCCATCACCAAGATCATCAACCCGGTGGCTGTGCGTGTGGCTGTCCCCCCCTCCCTCCGCATCCATCCCACCTTCCACGTCTCCAAGGTGAAACCGGAGGTCTCCGATCCCCTCTGCCCTCCACCTGCGGCGCAGCCCGCGCCCCGGATGATAGATGGCCATCCGGCCTGGACAGTCTCTACCATCCTGGACTCCCGGCGCCGGGGTCGCGGGTTGCAGTACTTGGTGGATTGGGAGGGCTACGGACCTGAATGGAGACAATGGGTGCGCTCCTCGTTTGTGTTGGATCCGTCCCTCATCGCTGAGTTCCACCGAGCGCACCCGGAGAAACCATCGCCAGGAGGTGCTGCTAGAGGGGGGAGTACTGTCACGACTCGCCGCTCATCAGCGGCGCCAGCTGTGCGCACACTTGCGCCTCATCAGCGGCGAGGGATTTAAGCTGCCTCGCCCTGGGCTTCGGCCTGAAGCCGTCTGTTCTCATCGGCATCTCTTGCTGCAAGGAACCCCCTTCATCAAGCAAGATACAACGTAAGCATCTCTTACCTTTTCCTCCCAGCCTTCTCCCCTGTGCACAGGTGGACTTCCCAGCGGCGGACAACGTTCCCTTGCCACCATCTCCTCGCTGCTGCTTCAGGCGCTCCAGGTCGCTGTCTACCGGGCTACGCCCTTGCTTCACGCCAGCCACCTGCCCAGACCAAGTAAGCCAGCTGTCATTATCATTATCTCCTGTATTGGTGTGGTGCCCGTTACCCTTCTCCCTCTGCTTCTCCCATAGGGTTGTCCGGCTGAACAGCTTCCTGCCCCCGTGCCTGACGCAGGCATCCACCACCAATACATCCACATATCACAGACACGCAGCCATACACACCTTTGTTGTTGAATAAACTGTTAAACCTATTCTGAGCCTGCGTGTGTGTCTCCTGAGCCGTGCATTATGTCAATATTTAGGTAATATTTGAAGGTGAATAATACTGCCCATACCTGAAAACATTTGGAGATTTCTCCTTCAGTCTGGAAAGGACAGAATTGTCTCGACCCACCGTGTTGCAATTGTCCGAAGCAAAGTCCACAACATTCTCCCATGGAATATTGTGCAATCAAATAAATAAATAAATAATAAATAAAAGAATTTGGTCAAAAGTGGTCTGTATGCAAGCGAAAAAAATAAAAAAATAAAAATCCATTTCGTACCTCATGAAGTTGTCAATTTCCGCAAAAATGACGATGGCTTTTCCCGATGCTGGAATGGGCATGTCCAGCAGCCTGGTCTGGGACATCTCCCCATCGAAAATTCTTGGAAGGATGACGAGACGCTTTTCGGTGTTCTTGTCGTTGCTCTCATCGACCATGATTGAGAAAGGCCCCTTCCTGCATGTTTCTATGACTTGTTCTGTGTAGGCAGGCGCCAGGCTCTCTTTGATGATCATGGTCGTTTTGGTTCTTTTGCAAGCAAAGTCTTGAGCGCTCTTGCTGTCAGGAAACAATGTTGACACCAAATCACTGAAGTGATCTGCCACCGATGGGGTAGATTGTGCTCTGCCACAAAATGACAAAACATCACTTCTGCTAGTGATGCTTCATCCATCGATCGATACGTTTTCGATTTGGCTACACAGTTTTTGTGGCCCTGTGTAGCGAAGTGCGACTTCAGGTCGAAAATCCCCGATGCAGTCACTTTTATGCTCTTCCTACATGGAACACAGAAGGAGTGTGTAGGGCCCTCTGGAGAAGCCTTTATCCATCCAGCATATTTTCCCTTCTCGAAGCTCGGACTCTCCCATTCTTTTCGGTGACGTCCAGTCCCTCGATTTCCCTTTTCTTCAAGCTTTGTTTTCTTTGCCGGCGGCGTGCTGCATGAAGTCATTTTGAAAATTACAAAAAGACTGCTTAGGTGCGCTTGTGGAGGATTGAAATAAGTGCAGGCGGACATGGCGAACTGCGTCTCAAAGTCAGCAACAAGCAATGCGAGTGATCAAAAAGAGAGAGAGCAAGAGATATGCAGTCAACTTATATACCCGACTACAGACAATGCATGCATGGCACATTAGCATCACAGTATACAGCAGGAAAGCATGGACATTTGCATTAGAGTCACACGTATCAGCCGCAGGATTACTGGCGCCGGAATTCCTCTCTGTTCCGGAGCTGCAGGACAAAAGAGGGTGCGAGGGGCATCTGCATAATGATCAGTCCATACCTCTCACTGTTCTGATAATTGCTCACGCTGAGCGCTCTGCCAGCCCCGTAGGTTGTGGGGGTCACCACACGCTCAATTTCGCCAGGCATCGAATTACTGTTCAGTTGATTTTAGGTTCTCTCAATAATTTTTTTTTTGCTGTATATTTTTCTTTTTGGCGTACAGAAATGGCAATACGCCCGTATTTGGTAAAACTGCATTTCCCACGTATTAAAATACGGCAAAACCGTATCACTTGATGGGTATGCCACCCACTGTTGACACTGTTTGGGGAACACAAATGTCTACCTACACTAGCCGCTGCACGCATTCAGCGATGGGCAAAATAATAGCACTATCATCATGGGGTTGGTCTCATTTAAAAGAAAACACTCTAAATTTTTCAGCAAAACAGTCAGGATTCCTCTCAGTGCTTCAGCCAGAGTAACAGTGATCTAAACATACTAAATTTGAAGAAAGTAAAGTTCGCCTGGGTGTTTTTTTTAGATACAAATGCCTGAAAATAACATACAGCTGTAAGATGCTTGCTGGAAAACACAATAGGAATGTAGAACCAAGTGTTACGAAGTTCAGGTAGGACAAGAAATTAATATATTACACACCTTTTTTCTCAGGCGTCTTCATGCGTCTTCAAACTGTGCCAAATGGAATCCCCCCCGTGATTCTTCAGCTAACAACTGGGTCAAGCAATTAACAATTTCTTCGATGTTCAGTGTTAATTTTAGCCATTCAAAAAAGGTGAGTGATGTTACAAAGCTTCTGCCTTGGATTCACGGACTGGTTTACGCTAGCTTTACGCACATGTTACACACGGGCTTTAGACGGGGGAAGGGAGCTGAATGCCTCCTTGTGAGGTATCCCTGAATTCAGAAATTAGTTGGCTAAGCCACACGTCCATCATTTGCTTACTCTGATACAATTGGCTCGTTGTGTTCCCGTTAGCCATGAGGCTGGACCTTCATGGACCTTTGTCGCTCATTGGGTTTGCACAGCTTTCAATCACAAAATGGAGTCTCTATTGGGTCAAAAGAAATGTCAGTCACTTCTGGGCACCACCCACGTTTGTGGGGGGGGGGGGGTGCCCAGAGGTGGCACCAACGGTTAGCATAAAAAGCTAACAGTTTTCGGAGGAGTTTCAACAAGTGCTCCTATTTTATGGGCAGTTTTCCCCGTTGTCATCAAGATGGACAATAAATCTTACTCAGATGGATCTATTTGACCCTTTGCGATACAAATGGACCGTATTTGTTGAACGATCATTCATTCAGGGATGGCAAGGAAGCTCCTTTGGTGAGTCACTTATTCGGTTTCATGCTAATGCTAGCTGGTTAAAAGTTCTATTTAAACCCAGTGTTATTATTTTTTTCTGAAATCTGTTTTAATAACTAAATAGACAAAATTCTAAGCTTTCAAAAGATGTAAGGCATGACTGCCTTCTGTAAGCGTGTTTAACACAATTCACTGTGTTGCAGCTGAGACTTTTAAACAGACATTTAAATACGCCCGGCTGCGGTATCCGGAAATGTAAGGGGTCTCATCTACTTTCACTACCGCTACTCCTTCCAACTTCACCGATGGACCTGCCTCCCTCTCATCGACACTCATTTGTTCTGTCTTGCTTCTACTGACTTTCATTCCTCTTCTCTCCAGAGCATACCGCCACCTCTCCAGGTTCTCTTCCACCTGCTCCCTACTCTAACTATAGATCACAATGCCATCTACAAACATCATGGTCCGCGGAGACTCCTGGCTGACCTCATCTGTCAGCCTGTCCATCACCATGGCAAACAAGAAGGGGCTCAGAGCTGATTCTTGATGTAACCCCACCCCCACCTTGAACCCATCTGTCACTCTTACAGCTTACCATCATCTCGCTGTCCCCATACATGTCCTGCACCACCCTCACATACTTCTCTGCCACTCTTGACTTTCTCATACAGTACTACACTTCCTCTCTTAGCACTCTATCATATGCTTTCTCTAGATCCACAAAGACGCAGTGCAGCTCCTTCTGCCCTTCTCTATACTTCTCCTTCAACTCTCTTAGAGCAAACATTGCATCTGTAGTACTCTTTCTTGGCAGGAAACAGTACTGCTGTTCCCTGATTGTCACCTCTCCGCTTAACCTGGCTTCAACAACTCTTTCCCATATCTTCATAGTGTGGCTGATCAAAGTTATGCCTCTGTAGTTACTACAGCTCTGAGCATCACCTTTGTTCTTCAAAACTGGTACCAAAACACTTCTCCACTCCTCAGGCATCCTCTCACTCTCCAAGATTGTGTTAAACAATCTGGTTAAAAAGTCCACTGCCATCTCTCCTAAACATCTCCATATCTCGACAGGTATGTCATCTGGACCAACTACCTTTCCATTCTTCATCTTCTTCATAGCTGCCCTCACTTTTGCCTTGCTAATCCTCAGGATTTCCTTGTTCACCATCTTTCTTTAATCCATCCTCCTCTCTCTCTCATTTTCTTTATTCATCAACTCTTCAAACTACTCTTTCCACCTTCTCAACACACTCTCGTCATTTGTTAGTACATTGCCATTTCTGTCCTTAATCAGTCTAACCTGCTCCACATCCTTTCCAGCTCGATCTCTCTGTTGAGCCAATCGATACAAGTCCTTTTCTCCTTTCTTAGTGTCCAGCCTCTCATACAACTCACTATATGCCTTTCTTGTGCTTTTGCCACCTCTCCTTTTGCCATGTGCCTAGATTCCAAATACTCCTGTCTACTTTCTTCATCTCCCTGACTGTCCCACCTTTTCTTTGCTAACCTCTTCCTTTGAATACTTTCCTGTACACCTCATTCCACCACCAAGTCTTCTTGTCTTCTTTCCTCTGACCACTGAATACACCACATACCTTTCTATCCGTTTCCTCAATAATTTTGCTGTACTTTCCCAGTCATTTGGTAATTTTTCCCTACCACCCAGAGTCTGTATCAACTCCTTCCTGAATTCTGTGTGGCCTTCTTCATTCTGTAACTTCCCCCACTTAATCTTTGGCTCTGCCTTCACTGTTTTCCTCTTCTTGCTTTCCAAAGTCATCCTACAGACTACCATCCGATGCTGTCTAGCTACATTCTTCCCTGCCACCACCTTGCAGTCTCCTATCTCTTTCAGATTTCGCCTGCATAGGATGTAGTCCACCTGTGTGCACCTTCCTCCACTCTTGTAAGTCAGCCTGTGTTCCTCTCTCTTTTTGAAGTCAGGGGCAAAAATCCCATTTCACTGTTGGGGTAGACAATAAACAGGAAAATCTGAGAGCTTAATTTTTGAGGGGGACATAAAAAAATGCCATTTTTGCTGTGTTGTCTGATACTTTCTCAAATGTCTTATATAATGGTATTAGATAATTATGTCATTGTTCCTTATTAGTCCATATCCTACCTGTCCACAGGTTTTTACACGATCATCCAGCAATACCAAAAGTTGTATTGGGTGGTCTGTGTCAATTACACCATATATGATCTAACAAAATGTGTTTGCTCACCATGAACACTGGTCTGATCCCCACCACAGCAACTTTACAAGAATTTAAAGCTCAAAATAAGTTCTAAAACTAGAAGAAATTCCTTAATGAATAACTAAACTACATCAAACTATTCTTCAAAAATATGTACTTATTAACAAGCAACAACAAAACAAGATCTCAATATGTCTTAAAACTAGGGTTGTCAAACAACAACATTTTTTAATTTGATTAATCATAGTGATACTGTGGATTAATTTGGAGTCGTCATGATTAATACCCATCCATTATTACTTATGTTTCTTTTTGTGGAGGCAAAAAGACTCATGACTGAAGAAATGAACAAATATAGACAAAAATGCATCAAAATAAATGAAATAAGCAAAGAAAACAAACACAATTGGCAGCAAAATCTAGAGAAAATGAACAAAAATACATAAACTTTATGGGCAGCAGTGTATTTGAACCACCTTTCTACAGTGAAAAATGCTGAAAATATTACTCTCATACAAAATGTATTATGTACAATATAAACAGAAATGTCCCACTCCTTTTTTATCCTGATGATTTGTCATCATCATTGATGCCAGATAAGAAAACAGTTTGTGTCTGCAATGAGGGAGTGTGCGCTTAAACCCATCCTCCTAACTATCGAAAGGGTCATCTATGCATTTTTATTCAATTTGCAACATTTTACTTATTTGGCTGTTTTTGATATAGTAGCAGTTGTACAGGAAATGGGCCAAGTATCTTGAAGTAAATGCACTCTTTGGCTCCTAACGGAGGGGGGAACTATCTTGCACACTCTTTGGAACACCATGTCACAACAAACTGGTCTCCAGCTCTCTAAACAAAAGAACCAAATGTTTTTCTTCTGGTGTCACTGGATCCAACACACTCCTGGCAGATCATTTTTATGTCCAGTTTGTCCACTCTCTCCTTATGGACATTACAGACAACCACATTGTATCAGTCTGTCTTGGGACCATAGTAGCCCGAAGCAACTCTTAAGTCCTGGCGCAGTGCACTACAACTCCTCTCAACTGCCATGAGAACGCTGGCACTACCAACAACATTCTGATGGTACTCTACTTGATCGAACAACCCCCTTACCCTCCACTAGCAGCACCCTGAGCTTTCAATACACTACTTACTCCTAACTGCTCTCTGCTCTCCTGTCCAGCGTGTGTGTAAGGAGCCGCAGTAGCCCCGCCTGCAAGTGGAGAAACGATTGGACTAAACCACTGTGAGGATTGGGGGGGGGGGGGGTCCTATCTTTCAATAGTTAATAATGTCAAACAATGTGTTTTAAGTCGCACCATTGTATTTGGGGCTTCAACGAACAATACTATGCTGTTCAAATAAAACATGTTTGTGTTTACAATGGGATTTTTTTGAGGGGACAGCTTTATGGACAGGGGGGACATGACCCCTGCATTCCCCCCGGGATTTACACCCCTGCTTGAATTATGAGTTCACCACAGCCATTTCCATCCTTTTAGCAAAATCCACAACCATCTGTCCTTCCACATTTCTCTCCTTAAGACCATGCCTACCCAGGACCTCCTCATCACCTCTGTTCCCTTCACCTACATGTCCATTAAAGTCTGCTCCAATAACCACTCTCTCCCCCCCGGGAACACTCTCTACTACTTCATCCAACTTACACCAGAATTTCTCTTTCTCTTTTACCTGACATCCAACTTGTGGAGCATACGCACTGACAATATTCACATCACACCTTTGACTTCTAGCTTCAAACTCATGATTCTGTCTGACTCCCTCTTTACCTCCTGAACACTCTTCACATACTCTTCCTTCAAGATTATGCCTACTCCATTTCTCTTCCTATCTACACCATGGTAGAACAGTTTAAATCCACCTCCATGGTCCTAGCCTTGCTTCTCTTCCATCTGGTTTCTTGAACACACAGTATATCTACCTTTCTTCTCTCCATCATATCAGCCAACTCTCTGCCTTTACCAGTCATAGTCCCTACATTTAACGTCCCAGCTCTCACCTCCACACTTCTACCTTTCCTTTTCTCTCCATCCCTCCTAACACACCTTCCCCCTCTCCTCCTCGATCTTCAGCCAACAGTAGCCCAGTTTCCACAGGCACCCTGTCGGTTAATAGCACCGGTGGCGGTGGTTGTTAACCCAGGCCTCGACTGATCCGGTATGAAAGTCTCATTTGTCGTGATCTGCATGTTTGATTTGGCAAAGGTTTTGCCCTTCCTAGCACAACTTTCCTTATTTACCTGGTCTTGGGACCGGCACTAGGAGTACACTGGCTTGTGCACCCCCTGTGGATGGGTTGGTAATTTTCACTATAAACATTTTAAATGATTAAAAAGGGTTTGTACCGTGTTTAAATACATGTTTTAATAATAACATTTTGAAATACAAATTTATTGCACCTCGAGTTATGTTTCCGCGCTTAACTCGAACCAGATTGTAGATTTTAATGAAACTTCAGCATTTTAAATTGGTGCAATGCAAAAGCAACTCTTCAACTGAACATGAAAAAAACAGGGAAAGAATTTACACATGATTGCATTTGTTTCTTTCAACATTAAGCAGTTTTGGTGAGCTAACGTAATGTAATTAGGTTGGATTCACTCCATTTACTAAAGTAAATTGTCCATCCATCCATCCATCTTCTACCGCTTTTCCGGAGGTCGGGTTGCGGAGGCAGCAGTTCAAGCAGAGAACGCCCAGACTTCCTCTCCCCAGCCACCTGCTCCAGCTCTTCAGAGAGGATACCAAGGCGTTCCCAGACCAGCTGGGAGACATAAGGCCCTTTTCCACTAGCCTCACTTGGCCCTACACCGCACCACTCAGCCCACTTTAGGCGCTTTTCTACTAGCCCCAGCACCGGTTAAGCAGGTACTTTTTTCGTACCTGATCCAGGGCAGGGTCTAACCGGGCCGAGTAGGGCTGAGTAGGGCTGTGATATGACTTTAAGAGACCGGTCGCCGCTGATTGGTCAGGTTGTAACGTCATGAAAGCGACTTTTTCTGCTGAATTTACTCCAAGACCGCCATTTGTAATTGTTCAGCAGTGAACACAGTGCGCCCCTTTAATACGGTATATTATATTAATATACTGTATAATATACTTATATAATAATATACTCCTAATATTATATATTAGGAGGTGCGCAATTTTCTTTCTATATTAGGCCACGATCGCATCCAGCGCGAGTTGGACGGATCTACTTGAAATGCAGGTGTCCGAGCAGATGGCTTCTCAAGGGCACATCCGTACTGCCAAACAGTGTCGGGAGAAGCTGAAAAAGCTGAAAAGCGATTACCGAGCAGTGAAGGACCACATTGCTCCAAGTTCAGCGGATGGAAGGAGTGGAAGTGGTTCGCTGAGAGACATTGGGCTCCACACGATCACGGTCACGGCCCTTGGAAACCGTGGATGGTGAGTGTTTATTTGATATTGCGCATCTGTTCGCCACTTGATCCGTTCTATGCCAAGCTCACTGTTTTTAAGAAATAGGAAGGTTGTTAGATTGTGAGTAACTGTTGTTACTGAGGCTTGCGTATTGTTTTGCAGCCAACTGCAGATTCACGCTTGCTTTGTGTTAAGTATTAGCGCAAACAAAACGCTGAATTACGCTTATTGTATTCCGGTTAAAAACTTGAGAGTGTTGTGTACATGTTGCACTTTGGTGTTAAGTTTTAAATTGCGTGCATTTTCTTTCTAGAATCGCATTTCATATCACAGGGGTCCACCTCAGTGGAGATGACTGACACAGCGGACTCTCCTGGCGCTGCGTCTGCGTGTGCGTCTGCCGGAGCGCCAGCTGGATCAGCTCCACATCACCAGCTCCATCTGGATCACGTTCAAGTGCCGGTAAGGCACAATAACCACGATTTTTTTTTCTGGTTGAAACAGGTCCAGCAGCGGAAACCAGGGTCGAAAATCCATCCATCCATCCATCTTCTACCGCTTAATCCTTTACAGGTTGCGGTGGGGCTGGAGCCTAACAAGTTATGTACCAAATTGATTAATGCAGTTTCCTGTAGCTGCATATTAATTAATTGAAAATGTCTTTTTAAATGTACAAAAAGGTTATTCTTTGGTCTTCACTTATCGGTGTTCCACAACCATTTTTAGGTGTGGTGATTGAAGTGCTGTTGTAACTCCTGTTTTATAAAAACAACTAAAGCTCATGAACTGCAGTTGAAATCAACATGCTTCATTGAAATGCTTTGCGTCAGCTGACTGTATTAACCCATTCAGATTTCTGCGGCCACACTACAAGCAACTATTTTAAACATTACCCATCCATCCATCCATATTCTTAATCTTAATCCTTTTTAGTTTTGCAGGGGGGCTGCAGCCGAAGACAGCACCCTGCGTGTTGCAAAATCTGCTCTACTGAGGGGCAGCAACATGACAGTTCAGCTTATATACAGCAATGAAGCATAATATAATAGTGACATTCCACCACAGACTTTCACCTGTGTAATTCCATAATATATGTAGTGATCCAGCTTTAACGACCATGCCTTTCTGTCTTTCCATCTAGGCAAGACGAAAACAGACAACTCCCATCGCTGACCTTACATCAGCGATGGTCAACATGCATGACGAGGAGATGCGGCTCTTGGAACGGCAACATGACCAGCGGCAAGAATCAGGAGTACATGCAGCATTTGCGACAGGTGGCTGCAGATGTGCGGGCAGATGCGCATGAAGCCCTCGCTGCGTTACGAAGGGAAGAGCTCGCAGAGATGTCATCGCCCAGTCTGTTTTTTGTTTGTAAATTTTGCTTCTGGAATAAAATTGTATTGTTTGCATCAAAAGTCTGGTTTATCTGTTATGACACCGTATGAGAAAAGCCAATAATTACATACACATTCCATTCTCTGTTCACTCCACATGCTGCTGTTCATCAGGTCAGGTGTATAGCCTTCTAATGGTAATTTAACTTTTAACAACACAACGAAACGTAATGTCTTGGTAGGTTTTTTTTTTTTATTTTAAACAAATTTGCAATGCTGAATCCATTTCTCTTGAACGGGTACATTTTTTTAGGTTATAAGCAGTTGTACAGGTGTGCTTGAGCTTGTAGACACTGATAAAGGTAAGTACGTGTAAGTTGAATGTTGCATCACCAGTCAAAATTTAATAAATTAAGAAGGAATCTAGCAAAAATTTGGCACTAATAACAGTAGACAGATTGGACAAGGATACACAACTGTGTTTTGTTGCACGCAACTGTTGTTACCAACAAGTGCAAAATTTATATTTCCTTTTCCCAAAAATTAAAAATCAATTTGTAAGTAAAAGTGGGAGACCTTTACATGGGAAAATATGACATGTATCAGCACATGATTTATAGTTCAATTTGCATTTCCACCTAAGCAAAAGTGGCTTGTCGAGCTGGATTTTTGTGAAGATGGCCTGTGCAGTGTTTCTGCATGTAATTACATACCTGTCAAGTGATACGGTTTCGCCGTATTTTAATACGGGGAAAATGCAATTTTAGCAAATACGGGTGTATTGCCATTTCTGTACGCTAAAGAGAAAAATATACGGGAAAAAAATTTGAGAGTGTGGGGAGGAACACGTCGTGTGTGACCCCCACAGCGTACGGGGCTGTCAGAGCGCTCAGCGTGAGCAATTATCACAACTGAAGTGTGGACTCATCATTAGGCTGATGGCTTCGCACCTTCTTAACAGATAAGCGTTATGAACAAGAGGACAGGGAGATGGACCATGCACAACATTTTATTTACAAAAAACATTTTTGAAATATGTATGCACATAAATGTGGACAAAATAGACAAGTATTGCATCACATGTTATATTGTAACGTGCAGCTCAATATGGCGACGTCCCACCGGCAGGTTTGAACTCACGCCTCCCGCTCCGGAGTCCCGCACTCTACCCGTGTCGCCAATAGGGTCAACCCACTTGCCAAGCCAAGTAGGGTGCTTATATTGAGTTCACTACAATATCACCACCCTGCTCCTCTGCTCTCTGTGCCGCTGCCACCACTGGTTCATCTACTGCATCATCCAATGTAGTGTCAAACGTCTCTCCATGACTCTCACACAGATTGTGCAGAGCACAACAAGTCAGCATCATAGATTTAACCAGTTTCATGTCACAGTCATTCCTCCTTCCTTCTCTCCTCGTCATCAGCCATGTTTGTTGTGGAGGATTCAGTCGCGTGTGTTTCACGTCACGAGGGTGTGGCGCCGCCTGCTGTTCAACAAATCCCACCCACAGCAGGTGTGCCAGCAGGTGCGCCAGCAGTAGTTGAAAAGCAACTGAGGCTGAACCGAACCGAAGTGAGTAGAGCCGGGTTTGCAAACCGGGGCTGAGTGGGGCTAGTGGAAAAGCGCCTATAGTCTCTCCACTGAGTCCTGGGTCTGTCCCGGGGTCTCCTCCCAGTGGGACGTGCCCAAAACACCTCAAGTGGGAGGCGTCCAGGAGGCATCCTGATCAGATACCCAAACCATCTTAACTGGCTCCTTTCAATGTGGAGGAGTAGCGGTTCTACTCTGAGCCTCTCCCGGTTTACTGAGCTCCTCACCCCATCTCTGAGGGTGAGTCCAGCAATCCTACGGAGAAAGCTCATTTCAGCCGCTTGTATCCGCGATCTCATTCTTTCGGTCATTACCCAAAGCTCGTGACCATAGGTGAGAGTAGGAACGTAGATTGACTGGTAAATCGACAGCCTTGCCTTAGAACTAAGCTCCCTCTTCACCACAACAGACCGGTACAACGTCTGCATCACTGCAGATGCTGTTCCGATCCATCTGTCAATCTATCGCTCCATTCTCCCCTCACTCGTGAATAAAACCCCAAGATACTTAAACTCCTCCACTTGGGGCAGGAGCCTGTCCCCAACCCAGAGAGGACAATCCACCTTTTTCCGGCTGAGGACCATGGACTCGGACTTGGAGGTGCTGATTCTCATCCCAGCCGCTTCACACTCAGCGGCAAACCATCCCAGCAAGAGCTGTAGGTCATTGCTGGATGAAGCCTACAGGACAACATCATCTGCAAACAACAGAGATGAGATCCTGTGGTCACCAAGTATGACACCCTCCATTCCCTGGCTGCACTTAGAAATCCTGTCCATAAAAATTATGAACAGGATCGGTGACAAAGGGCAGCTCTGGCGGAGTCCAGCTCTCACTGGGAATGACTCCGACCGAGTGTTGGCAATACAAACCAAACTCTCACAACGGTCATACAGAGACCGAATAGCTCGTAACAACAAGCCCGATACCCCATACTCCTGAAGCACCCCCCACAAAAAACCACGAGGGACGTGATCAAATGCCTTCTCCAAGTCCACAAAACACATGTAAACTGGTTGGGCAAACTCCCAAGAACCCTTGAGAATTCAGTGTACCCCGCCCGGTATGGGGTTACCATGGCCCCACCCTGGAGCCAGGCCTGGGGGAGGGGCTCGATGGCTAGCATCCCATCGATGGCCGGGTCCCATGGGTGAAAACCCATGGGACCCGGCCGGGCTTAGCCCAATGGAGTTACATGGGACCACCCTCCAGTGGGCTCACCACCTGCAGGAGGGATCATGGGGATCCGGTGCTATGTGGATTAGGTGGCGGTCAAAGGTGGAGACCTTGGCGGACTGATCCCAAGCTTTCTAAAGTAAATTGTATCACTGTAAAATTATTTAGACCAACTTGATTGAATTAAGTTGGGCATGTATATAATAAATTAACTGGGACAACCATATTGAATTAAATTTGATCCAAATATACTAAGTAGGTTGAATCTTCCTGAACAAATTAAGGTGACCCAAAGTCAATTAAGTTATACAAGCAAAGTTCCACAATGCTGAAATAGAGCAATTTAATCTTGTGTAAATTCTTTCCATTTTTTGTTTTTACGTTAATCCACTTAGTTATTTTTTGAGTGGAAGCTGTGCAGAATTATATAGTATGGCAACTACAATTTCTTGCGAACCCTTGCTTTATCCCTTTTGGTGCCCCTGATGTCCTGAATTATATTTTATCATACAGTATAACACATCTTGTTCTCTTGTGTACACATGATAATAACTTGTAAGCACAAAATAATAATGTATGCACAAGATATCAACTTTTTCGTACACAATAATTACCTGTTTATGCAAGATTTTAAATAATCATTGACCAACACAGTGGGAACTCCATATTCCTTTCTTTTGTAAACCTTGTTCCCAGATTGTTTATTACTAATTATGCAACCCGGAATCATGGGCAAATGTGTAATGACATATTGGTCCATTATACTATAGAAGCTGTGAAAGATACCTGTACAGAACATGTACGCAATGCCTACAGAACACATATGGAACGTTCTGTACCAGCTGTTCCATGTTTTAGTGATCTCCTGGGGATTTGAACCAGTAACCTTCTAACTGTGAGGCAACAGTGCTGACCACTGTTGCATGCCATAGTTGATACCTTGTGGGAGAAAGCTGTTTCGCTTTCACTTTGGCATTTTTTGTAATAATTTCTCCAAAAAAGTCAAAATTTTGTTGATCATGGTTGAATCTATTAAAACAATGAAAGGGATATCATTAAATGTAGGTGATGATTTTAATAGATGATGTATATAAGCTTGTGAAGTCAATCTGCATATAAAGAAGCCTGAAACCTGGAGCAAGAGCAAAGTCTAAAGGAAAAACTCAAAGCTCTTATTAAAGCTGTTGGCCTACAAGTTAGTGACACACATGGTGGTCCTTTATTTTCAGTGCAGCTTTTATTCACAAAAAAAAAACAAAGTTACTAAAAACTTTTCAATCCAACTTTATTCATATAGCACCATTGCAAAACAACAGTCATCTCATAGCACTGGCAAACTGTAGGGGAAAATCCCACGATTGCAAAAAGACCCCAGCAATTAGGCGATCTCCTGTGAGCAAGCACTTGTCGATGGTGGAGAGGAAAAACTCCCCTTTAGCAGGAAGAAACCTCTAGCAGAACCAGGCTCAGGGAGGGGCAGTCATCTGCTGCGACTGACTGAGGGGTGAGGGGATAGAGAAGAAGAAGAAAGAACAGACCTGTAGAAAGCAAACAGCACGATAGGGACTGAGTCTATGGGAGAGAACAAACATGTTAATGACCAGCAAAAATATTACATTATATGCCTCCCATTGTACTTTTAGAGATCCTAGGTGTTACAAGTGATCTTGCATTTTGGGAGTATAGTGCTCTGTTAGGATAATCATTTCGAGCTTTGTAAGTGAGGAGGAAGATTTTGAACTTAATTCTAAATTTTATGGGAAGCCAATGAAGGGAGGCCAGAACCAGAGACATATGATCTCTCTTTCTAGTACCTGTTAAACTCTCCAATAGCCTCTATAAACTTTTGTAAAGAACTTAGTTGATAGAAAAAACCATATGCGAGCAATTGTTGTAACTCATCCGATCCAAACAGTCAGGTAATGATGGAATTAGAGTCCAAATTATATGTTCTGAACCTTCAAACAGCTCATTGTTATGCCTGTAAATTAGGACAATGGAGGCAGTCGCTGTACTGAACAGTAACTTTATTAAAGGACACTGCTAACAGCACGTGTTACAGGAGAATAGTAGCTATGCTAACCGGGAGTGAGTACAGACTGGTGTTGGCATAGAGGCCGAGCACCAAAGAGGAAGGCTTCCTCCATTAGTCCCTTAATATCGGGCTGGACATGATGATGCCATCTGTGATGCCTTCGTCGCCATGTCTGCACAGTCTGTTGTAATCTGACTTCACAACATTCATCCCCCCCTTCCCCGGGAAAACCAAAAACATTATGAACATTTCAGTATTGTTTAACATTTACAACAAAAGAGTGAACGGAACCTGGGCCACCGGGAAGACCACCAGTTGACCCTTCACAACTGAGTGGGTTATTCTGCCACTTCTGAAGCAGTCGTGCCCCACTAAACATTTTTTTAGAGTCACTGCTGAGTTGGGGGGGTTTTTCAGTTCAGGGACCTCTGGCAAGCCCTCGGTGGGCACTGCCCTGGAAGTGCTGGGTGCAGCGGATCTGGTTGTCCCATTGCAAAGTCTCAGTCTGGGTCCCACACTGACTGGATCGGTTCCAGGGCAGCTGTCCTTACCCTTCGCAGATGGCTGGCATGCCATCTCGATCCATCGGCCAATTGGAAGGTGGCTGGCCTCAACTGCGCAGCGATTCTCATCAGCGATGATGGGACCGTCTGTGGGTCCAGGCATTCAGATCGTTGGACCCGAACCCAGCACTGCAAGCGGCGATCAGTTCAGCCGCACTCAGTGTTGCTGCTGTAGCGGCATGCCTTTCACTCCGGCGGCAAGACATGCCCTTGGTTGGTGCTGCCCCGCTGGGTCCTGCTGGGCCACGAACTCTCTATCCTGCAGCACTCCGGCATGTCCTTGCTGCTGAAGCCGAGTGCAGATGCGAGATGAGTCCGGTTTCTGCCCCCTCTCCTCATTGTCTTCTCCCTGCGGTGTCAAGCTCAGAATGGCTGTACCCTCATCCGGGTGTGTTGTGCTCCCATCATCAGCGGTTAAACAAAGCCCAAGGTTATCACAGATGGTAAAACCCAGTTCATAGAAAAGATCACACCCCAGAATGTTGTTCCCATGTGTGGTAACCTGGAAGATGAACACCCGGAGGACTCTTGACCCGTCGCAAATCGCCAGCGATACAGTCCCTACTAGACTGATGCGTGTGTGCTCATAGCCATAGAGCTCTGCTGGATTTTTCCCAATAGGATGGTTGGGGAAGAATTTTTTAACTGTAACCCATTTCATCACTGACCTCATAGCGGTGGTGTCCAGCAGCACCAGTAAGCTGACGTCATCTAACATCACCGTGCACCACTTGTATACCACCCCTCTGGAGCCCATTGTATGGATGGTGGATCTTTTGGAGTGGGTGGTGGGCTTGATGTCAGTCATGTCGATCGGCATACCTTATTGAAGTGACTGAGCTTGCCGAAGCATTTGCATCGCTACATCCTGGCTGGGCAGGATTGCACTTGCTCTTGGTTGCGTCGGGAAACCGCTTACCGGACAAATGGTGTTTCACGGTGTTTACCTTGGCGTCCTCCGAGAAGGTCACAGTGTGACCCAATTCTTTTACTGGGATAACTGCATGCAGTAACGGGGCTCGTTGTTGTGGCTCACCTAGTTTTGATGTTAGCTTGTCGGCGGCCTCCAGCTCAAATGCCAACTCCACTGCCTTCACAAGCAATAGATCATCAGGCGCCATGATTAGCTTCGCCTGCAGCAGTGGGTTGCTAGTATGCTCCATGAGCTGGTCCCACACTATTTCGTCCTCTAAATGGTCAAACCTGCACGTGCTCGCCAGACAGCAGAGGTCCACGACGTACTGCTGGTTTGCTTCTCCCACTCGCTGTCAGCATTGGTGGAGTTTGATTCATCTAGCCACCTCACTTACTGGCCGGGGTAACAGATACGCTTCCATCTTCAGGAAAAACATTGAATTTTCCTCCAGAAGACCAATTTTTCTCCTCATTGCCATTGTTATGTCTGTAAATTAGGACAGTGGAGGTGGTTGCTGTACTGAACAGTAATTTTATTAAAGGACACTGCTAACAGCACGTGTTACAGTAGAGTAGTAGCTATGCTAACTGGCAGTGAGCACAGGCTGGTGTTGGCATAGAGGCGGAGCGCCAAAGAGGCAGTCTCCCACCATCAGTCTCTTAAAATAGGGCTGGACGTGATGACATCATTCGTGATGCCTTCATCGCCACGTCTGCACAGTCTGTTGTAATTTGACTTCAGAACACTCATGGTGCTTTTATTAGCTCTAGAGCCAAGTGGATAGAAGCTGGAGAGAAGAATTCCTCCTATTTTAGCAAATTAGAAAAAGATCGCCAACAAAAAAACTCAGTAACCATTTTAATAATTAATGACGCGAAATGTAGAAACAATAAAATTATAGAAAAGGAAGTTTTTACATTTTTCTCTAATCTATATTTCACACTTTACGCTAAAGAAGACACAGAGTGTTTTTTTAAATTAAAATTAAAAACTTTATTCCACTTAATGAGGATTCTTTAAGGATATATGTGAGTCAGATTTTTCATTTGATGAATTGGATACAGTTATTTTGAAGATGACCTTAAATAAACCTCCGGGTGCAGATGGTCTCACACCCACCTTCTGTTGATTTTTTTTGGAAAGATCTAAGAAGTTTATTATTGAGAGCCATTACTTTATGTATCAAAAGAGTTACCAGCAAGTATGAAGCAAGGGTTAATTACTTTAATTCCTAAACCTGGAAAAGACAAAAGACTGCTAAATAATCTAAAACTAATTACATTGTAAAATACAGATTATGAAATTATTTACGTAGCTATTGCTGCCAGATTAAAAAAAGGTCATCATCATCATTATAGCAGTCTGTCGTGGGCGACAATGACTGTTTCATTTAGGTCTGATCAGATTCCTCCACACAGCTCTGTCCTTAGCCTTCCACTGCCAGGAACCCCTGTCTATGTCCAACTTCTTCAAGTTTCTTTTTACAGTGTCTTTAAATCTGAGCCTTGGTCTACCCTGATTATGTTTGCCCTTGCATAACTGTGAGTAGAGTAACTGCCGAGGGAGACACTGGTGGTCCATCCTCTCAACATGTCCGAGCCATCTCAGGTTCATCTGTATTAGTAGGTCCTCCATTGATGGTAGACCAGCTCGTTTCAATACTTCTGTGTTGGCTATCTTGTCTTTCCATGAGATGTTCATTATGGCTCGAAGGTGTCTCATCATGTATGCGTTGAGTTTCTTCACCTGCACTCTGTAGACAGTCCAAGTTTCAGCACCGTACAATAGAGTAGCCAGTACTGTCGCTCTGTACACTTTGCATTTCACACAGATAGACACATGTCGATTGTTCCACAGTCTCTCCCTCAAGTTTCCAAACACAGCGCTCGCTCTTCCCATTCTGAGAGAGAGTTCATCCTCCAGCCTAGCATTCTCTGAAACAGTACTCCTTTGGTACTTGAAAGTCTTGCACTTGACTCGTGGCTCTGTACCATTGCTGATCTCTTCTGGTAGTGATGTTGATAACTGTAACTTTAGTTAGTTAGTTAATCCCTTCACACCTGAAGGTGTATATGGGCGGCGCCTTAACTGTAACTTTGGTGGTTGATAAAGGCACTCTGTCTTCTTGATGTTGATTTGGAGGCTGAATTGGCTAGCTGCTCTTGCAAATTTCTCCACTCCAGACTGCATATTTTCTGCGCTGTGTGCAACTAGAGCACTGTCATTGGCAAAGAGCATTTCTCTTACTACTTTTATCGATGTTTTACTCTTGGCTTTAAACTGTGCCACATTGAACAAGTCTGCTTCTTTCCTTGTTTGAATGTATACTCCTTCTGAAGTGTCTTTGAAGGCCACCTCAATCATGGCTGCCAGATATAGCGAGAAGAGTGTAGGTGCCAGCACACACCCTTGTTTCACCCCATTGCTTACTGAAAAGTCTTTAGATACTGAACCACTCATTGCCACATTTGCTTGCATACCTGTATGGAGTGCCTCGATCAGGCTGACAAACTTCTCTGTACAACCATATTTCTTGAGTACCTGCCAAAGTCCTTCTCGCGAAACAGTATCGAAGGCTTTACTGAAGTCTATGAAGACTACATAAAGCAGCATGTTCTGTTTGATACACTTTTTCTTGAACCTGTTTCAAGCAGTAAATCATGTCCATTGTGCTTCTTCCACTACTAAAGCCGCACTGGGTTTCCGGTAGTACATTCTGCGAGATGTGTTCACTGAGTCTGGATCTTAAAAAAGCATTTGATACATTGGATCATAATTTATTATTAAAGAAACTACAAAATTGTGGTATTAGGGTACCCCCTAATACATTGGACCATAATTTATTATTAAAGAAACTACAAAATTGTGGTATTAGGGGGGTAGCACTGTCCTGGTTATGTAATTACTTAAAGGGCCTATATCATGCAAAATCGACTTTTTTGAGCTTTTAAGCATGTTATAATGTTAATTCCTCACCAAAATCCCCCCCAAGCGGTATTTTGCTCCATTCACGCATCTCTGAGTATTCCTCCTCAACCCTGCTCTCTGAGCTGCTGCTCCGCCCTGTCCCTGATAATGACTGGGTCCCCACGTTTATACATATGAACGTGGGTGAGCCGCCCACTCCAGGAAGTGCCTGTGCTGCCAGCACCGCCCCCAGGCTAACGAACACACCCACTTTCTCCGTGCAGCTAACGGAGCGGTGATCGGCAAAACTCTTTCACTTTAGCATTGACGCTGTGAAGAAGTAGTTCCTTTCACACCTTGTCTGCTCAGTGACAACAACTGTTTGCTTTTTTACATAAGACAATGTCTTCTAAGTTTTCGTGGGCGGAACCCAGCGACACGCTGCAGCAGCCGGCTCAGGGGTTACGTTATAGGACCTGAGGGAAGTCAGATTATTTAGCACCTCAGACAGAGACAGTGAATAAGCATGGGAGAACAATGCCCAGGGAGTTCCTGGTGAGATAGCTGGAAGTAGTCAGGGACATAGAGAGTTGAATGCAGTGTAATGTAAATGTCATGCTGTGTGATGAGAAATTGCCATGAAACGTGTGAAGAGTGATTTGAGTGAAGAGAGGAGAGCTTGTTGAGATTATTCATTCTGTTCTGTGCTTGTGAGATGTGAAGTGTGTAATAAACCGTCTGTCCATGGATCTGCCTCTTATTTGACACACTCCACACTGGTGACTCAAGACGTATTATGGAACACGAGGCAAGAACCCCGGAGCCGGCCCGGTCGGGAAGCCCCAGCGATGCAGCAGCCATCCCACAGACAACCCGGACTGGAGCCCTCAGCAAAGCGTGTGCAGTTTCAATCAAGCTACCAGACTTCTGGCAGCACAACCTGCGCTGTTGGTTCCACCACACCAAGGCCCAGTTCGCCTCCGGGGAGTAACAGCAGACGACACCAGATTCTACCATGTGGTCGCAGCGCTGGACATCCGCACAGCTCAGCAGGTAGCGAGCCTGCTCGATCAGCTGCCAGCCCGCAACAAATACGAGGCGCTCAAGGCTGCGCTCACCCAACGCTACACGCTCTTGGAATGTGAGAGAGCGGAGAGGCTCCTGAGACGGACCGAGTTAGGAGATGGTTCGGCCATCGACCTGATGGAGAAGATGCTGGCATTAATGGGCATGGATGACGGGCACTTTCTGTTTGCCCACCTTTTCCTCCGGAACCTTCCAACAGAGGTGAGAGCAGTTCTGGCCAATTTGCCGTTGCTGGCCGCGCGTGACTACCGTGCGCTAGCCCAGGAGGCAGACAGGATCATCCTCACCAGCAGGGCGATCACAGACAATGCGGCGGCGGCGGAGCCCAGCGAGACGACCAGAGGAGGCGAGGAGCCACCGATGGTAGCAGCAGCAGGGGCCAAGGAGCACCAGAGAGACACGCTCTGTTTCTACCACCACCACTTCGGAGAGAACGCACGCAGATGTGCGCCACCGTGCCAATTCAAGTGCTCGGGAAAACGCCAAGGCCGGCAGTCGGCAGCAGCTGCGACCCTCGGTGAAGAGAACAAGCTGCTCTACCTGACGGACACAAGCTCGGGGAGTCATTTCCTCGTGGACACCGGAGTCCAGAAGCGCATCAACCTGCCAACCTACGCCAACTGGCTGGCAGGACCTAGCGGCCCCGGGATGTTGGCAGCAAACGGCTCGGAAATTAAGACCTTTGGTGAGAGGACACTGATCTTATCTCTACACGTCCGTACATACGAGTGGACTTTTGTCGTAGCAACACTGAATTACCATATCCTGGGGGTTGATTTTCTGTGTGCACATGGTTCACTGGTTGATGTTGCTAACAGGTGCCTGGTTAATGCACTGTCCTTTGACTCTCTCCCCTGTATAGCTCGAGCGACCCAGCCATCAGCACAAGCCAACGTCACAGCTCCAGGCGGTAAGTTCCACGCACTGCTCACTCAGTTCCCAGCACTCACAGTCCCGATGTTTTCGGCGGCCATCGCTAAACACGGCGTGGAGCACTTTATCACCAACACCGGGCTGCCCGTTTTTGCAAGACCTCGGCGCTTGGACACAGCTAAACTGGCCATAGCGCGCGAGGAGTTCGCCAACCTGGAAAGGCTGGGGATCATCAGGTGTTCGAACAGCCCATGGGCATCCCCGCTACACATGGTCCCTAAGGCTGAGGGATCGTGGCGACTGTGCGGTGATTTCCGCAGGTTGAACAACGCCACAGCGCACGACCGCTACCCGATTCCCCACATACAGGATTTTTCCGTTCACCTCGCCGGAGCACGCATTTTTTCCAAAATAGACGAGGTCTGCGGTTACCACCAAGTCCCAGTGCGCGTGGAGGACGTACCCAAAACAGCGGTAATAACTCCGTTCGGTCTATTCGAGTTCCTGCGCATGCCATTTGGGTTAAAAGGCACGGCACAGACATTCCAGTGCATGATGGATGCAGTGCTGCGCAATCTCCCATTCGTGTTTGTCTACCTGGACGATATCCTGGTAGCCAGTGCGTCTGAAGATGAACACGAAACCCACCTCAGGACGGTTTTTCCGGAGGTTGGAGGAGCACGGGTTAATAATCAACCCGGCGAAATGCCAGTTCGGCGTGACGGAGATTGATTTTTGGGGCACCGTGTCTCTCCGGAAGGAGTGATCCCGCTGCCCTACAAAGTGCGCACCGTGGCGGATTTTCCCCGGCCTCAGACGGTCAGGGCGCTGCAGGAATTTTGGGGGATGATGAACTTTTATAACCATTTCCTTCCCCTCACGGCGCAGCTCGTGCAACCATTGTACGCCGCACTCAAGAGACAGAAACCCGCAGATGGGGTCGAATGGACCTCAGAGCGAGTGCGAGCGTTCTTGGAGGTTAAAGCAGCCCTGGCAAACGCCGCACTGCTGGCCCATCCGGACCCGGTGGCCCGGATGGCGTTCACCACCAACGCTTCAGACATGGCCATAGGGGCTGTCGTAGAGCAGCGCGTCACCGGGGCTTGGCAGCCTCTCGCTTTTCTCAGCAGAACTTTGCGCGACAGCGAACGTAAATACAGCGCGTTTGACAGGGAGTTACTGGCCCTCCACCTGGCCATACGCCACTTCCATTTCTGGCTGGAAGGGCGCAGCTTCACCGCGTTTGTGGACCACAAGCCACTAACTTTCACGATGGCCAAGGTTTCAGAACCGTGGTCGGGCCGGCAGCAGAGACAGCTGGCCGCGATCTCAGAGTTTACTACCGATATTCAGCATGTGTCGGGTAAACTGAATGTGGTGGCGGACTGCCTCTCGTGTGCCGTGGTGGCCCTGGTCTATGTGGGGATAGATTACGCAGCCATGGCCGCGGAGCAGATTAGCAATGCAGACGTGCGCGCGCTCCAGTCTGGACCAACAGTGTTAAGGCTGGAGAGCAGGGTGCTGCAAGACGGCATGCCCCCCCTAATCTGCGATGTCTCCATGAGACGCCCGCGTCCGGTGGTCCCGGTCGCGTGGCGCCGCCGCGTGTTTGAGTCGGTTCACACTCTGGCGCACCCAGGAGTGCGTGCGTCGGTCAAAATGGTGGGAGAGAAGTTTGTGTGGCCGAGCCTACATAAACAAGTAAAAGAGTGGACTGCAGCCTGCGTGGCGTGCCAACGAGCCAAGGTACACAGACACACAAAGGCTCCCTTGGAGCCGTTTCGGGTACCGGCTAAGAGGTTCGACCACGTTCACGTGGACCTCGTGGGCCCCCTCCCACCGTCACAGGGGTGCACGCACCTCCTGACAGTGGTAGACCGCACCACGCGCTGGCCAGAAGCAGCAGTCCCACTGGCAGCAACCACGTCCGCAGACGTAGCACGCGCTTTCTTAACAGCATGGGTGGCACGTTTTGGAGTCCCGTCGGACATTACGTCCGACAGGGGCCCTCAATTTGTTTCCGAACTCTGGTCCGCGATGGCCCACAGCCTGGGGGTTGCAATTCATCGCACAACCGCGTACAACCCACAGGCCTACGGGCTATGCGCGCATTTTCATAGATCACTGAAAGCAGCACTCAGGGCTTCACTGACGGATGCAAATTGGGTGGACAGGTTGCCGTGGATTTTATTGGGGTTGCGCTCTGCGCCAAAAGAGGATTTGGAAGCTTCCCCGGCGGCGCTTGTTTTTGCACAGCCCCTACGGCTGCCCAGGGAAATTCTGCCAGATAATCCCGCGCCGGTCAGCTCCCCGTCTCAGCTTTTGCAGCGTAGCGCAAACACAGGCACACTGCCGGGCCCGGCCCACCACTGTTTCCCGCGTGTTTTCATGCCTAAAACTTTGAAGAACGCGGAGTTCATGTTCGTCAGACACAACACCCACCGCCCTCCATTGCGCCCACCCTATGATGGACCGTTCAGAGTGTTGGAAACAGGGGATAAGCATTTTTTGCTAGACTTGGGGGGGTAGACGGGTGAAAGTTGGCATAGACAGACTCAAACCTGCCTTTGTAGCGGCGGACGAGCAAGTGGTGTTGGCTAGGGCCCCTCGGCGTGGAAGACCCCCACGGAGAGCTCCCCAGGGAAACGATTCGCCAGAGCAGCCACACGGACAGAGCAAAGTTCCCCCCCCTCACCACGGCTCACCCGCAGTCAGACACACTCCCAGCAGCCCCCCACCAGCACAGCAGCACCACGGAGGCAGTTAACCCCAGTTACAGCAGATATGGGAGGAGATTGAAGCAAAAACGACGTGTGGAGTGATGTTCTGTCTTAAGATGCTGGGCGGGGGCGGTATAGGACCTGGGGGAAGTCAGATTATTTAGCACCTCAGACAGAGACAGTGAATAAGCATGGGAGAACAATGCCCAGGGAGTTCCTGGTGAGATAGCTGGAAGTAGTCAGGGACATAGGGGGTTGAATGCAGTGTAATGTAAATGTCATGCTGTGTGATGAGAAATTGCCATGAAACGTGTGAAGAGTGATTTGAGTGAAGAGAGGAGAACTTGTTGAGATCATTCATTCTGTTCTGTGCTTGTAAGATGTGAAGTGTGTAATAAACCGTCTGTCCATGGATCTGCCTCTTATTTGACACACTCCACAACGTCATGAAATGGACGGCAGCCACAAGAAGGAGAGGCAGAGCCTCAGAGATCGAGGCATCTTACTTCCGGGTTGGAAAAGTAGCTCGTGAAAATAACTCATATTTCATAAGAAATTCATTCTCCAGTGTACCAAAGGTAATATACTATCACATACAGTGGGGCAAAAAAAGTATTTAGTCAGCCACCAATTGTGCAAGCTCTCCCACTTAAAAGATGAGAGCGGTCTCCAATTTTCATCATAGGTATACCTCAACTATGAGAGACAAAATGAGAAAAAAAATCCAGAAAATCACATTGAAGGATTTTTAATGAATTAATTGGTAAATTCCTTGGTAAAATAAGTATTTGGTCAATAACAAAAGTTCTGTCACGACTCGCCGCTCATCATCCGCCTCAGCTGCGCCACACCTGCGCCTCGTCAGCCACGAGCTATTTAGCCCACTCAGCCCTGTGCAGCGGTCTGGAGCCGTCTGTTCGCATCAGCACTTCTTCACAGTTGGATCATCTCCTGATCATCAGCGAAACTATGCTTCAACATAAGCATTCCTTACCTTTTGCTAGTCTTCTCCCCTGTACACAGGTGGATTCCCTGGCGGCAGATACCCCGTCATCGCCACCCAATCCTTACCATCGTCACAGGCTCTGCAGGACGCTGTCTTCCGGGCTTCTCCCTTGGCCAACGCCAGCCACCTGCCACCCACAAGTAAGCAGCACACAGCTCATTATTCCTGTTCAGGTGTGGTGCCCTTTACCCCTGTCCTCTGCTCTCTCCATAGGGTTGTCTGGCTGCATGGCGCACTGCTCTGCTTCCTGTGCATCAGCGTTCACCCTCATCACATATCCATATCTCACACATCCATCCAGACACACCTGCTTGTTGAATAAAGCTGTTAAATCTATCCTGAGCCTGCGTGCGTGTTTCCTGAGCCGGACATTATGTCAGTACGGCTCCAGCAGAGCGGCTCAGCAGACAGTGGGCTCGCACGCCGTCTTTCCACCCTCGAGGCTCGGGTGGATTTAATAGCCCATCAACAGCAGGTGATATTGAACCAGTTGGTAAACATCACTCACCGGTTAGACCGCTTGGACCCTCAGCAGGCGTTCCCCTCGGCTCGTCAGGGAGGGGTAGCTCCTGCCGCTCCGGTGGCCGGCCAGTCTGCCACGGGAACGCCAACCCGACTCACACCTATCCCAACCCCCACCCGCTTCAGCGGGAAGCTCGGCGGAGCGCGGGGGTTCATCATGCAGTGTGAGTCGGTGTTTCTGCGCGTTCCTGGGGATTTTCCCTTGGACCACAGCCTAATTGGCTATATTGGTAATCTTCTGGAGGGGCGAGCGTTAACTTGGGCTTACGGCGTTATGGTGAAGCCCAGTTACGCAAACCTCTCCTACAGCCAGTTCGTGCAGAGCTTTCTCGAGGTGTTCGACCATTCCCAGCATGATAGCGTCCTCACTGACCGTCTCCTTGGCCTCCAACAGGGAAGCCGGTCAGCGGCGGACTACGCTATCGACTTCCGGGTCGCAGCGGAGGAGGTAGGCTTGGGTGAGGTGTCACTCTGTGGCATCTTCCTCCGCAGCCTCAGCTCGGGTCTGAGGGATGAGCTGGCCGGTTGAGACCTTCCGGAGACGCTCTCGGAGCTAATCTCCGTAACTATTAGTTTGGATAACAGGCTGCGTGAACGGTCCACCGAGCGGAAGTTAATCGTCCGCTTGCGTGGAGGCTCCGTCCGCACGCCTCAAGCCCGCCCCCTGGCGCTACCTCCTCCGGAGTCTTCCGAGGAATCGGAGGCGATGGTGGTTGGTCGGTCAAGGCTCCCCCTAGCAGAGAAACAGCGCCGCCGGGAGTTGGGCCTTTGCATGTATTGCAGAGGTAATCAACATACCGTGGAGCATTGCCCGGAGAAGCCAAACGGGGAGGTCCGTGAGTCACTGTAGGGGGCCTCGCGGACTCTAACTGGTCAAATCCCCTCACTAGTCTATCACTGCCCATTCGATTTTGTCACAGTGCCATGGGGCACCTCACACACGCACTGGTGGACTCAGGAGCAGAGCAGAGCTTTATTTCAAAGAGCCTGGCAACCCAATTGGGCATCCCCTGCCACCCTCTGGCCGCTCCTCTCAGCCTGGTCACCCTCTCCCGTGCGCCCCTTGGACAAGTGACTCATCGCACCCAGCTGGTCCCTGTTATTATCTCAGGTAACCACCGGGAGGATCTCACCCTGTACGTTCTGTCCTCCTCTGTGTCGCCTGTCATCCTAGGGTACCCCTGGTTGCGTCTGCACAACCCTGTGCTGGATTGGCAGACAGGAAGAATCGCCGCCTGGAGTTCCTTCTGTATGGGTGCCTGCCTACAGTCTGCATCCTGCGCCCCGTCCTCTCCCCCTCCGGCCAAGGACGCCGCGCCTCCGGATCTCTCCCTGGTGCCCTCGGAGTTCCATGACCTGGGTCTCGTATTTAGTAAGTCCAGGGCGATGTCTCTTCCTCCTCACCGGCCCTACGACTGCACCATCAACATCCGCCCGGGGGCGCCCCTGCCATCCGGACGCCTCTACAGCCTGTCAGCGCTGGAGCAGGAGGCAATGGATAGTTACATCAAGGAGTCACTCAACGCGGGAATCATCCGTCCTTCCTCGTCTCCGCTCGGCGCAGGGTTCTTCTTCGTGTCTAAGAAGGATGGGCCACTCCGCCCCTGTATCGATTTTCGGGCCCTGAATGACATCACGGAGAAGGACCGTTACACCCTGCCTTTAATGGACACTGCCCTCCACTCCCTCCAGGGGGCGACCTGGTTCACCAAGTTGGATCTCCGCAACGCGTACCACCTCGTCCGGATCCGGGAGGGGGACGAGTGGAAGACGGCCTTTCGAACGCCTAGTGGTCACTGCGAGTATCTGGTGATGCCGTTTGGACTGACCAACGCCCCCGCTGTATTTCAACGCCTAATCAACGACATCCTGCGTGATTTCCTTGGCCTCTTCGTGTTTGTGTACCTGGATGACATCCTCATCTTCTCCAGGTCATGGGAGGAACACCAGGTTCACGTGAGGCGGGTCTTACAACAGCTGCTGGAGAACAGGCTGTACTTCAAGGCCGAAAAGTGTGAGTTTTACGCCAAGACCACCTCCTTTTTAGGATTCGTAATCTCACACAACCAAGTCCTTCCTGACCCCGCGAAGGTCAAAGCGGTGGTTGAGTGGCCCATGCCGACCTCCAGGAAGCAGGTCCAACAGTTTATTGGGTTTGCCAACTTCTACCGCCGTTTTGTGCCCAATTTCGGTGCCATCGTTGCCCCGTTGACCCGTCTCACTTCCCCCAAGAACCCCTTCCGGTGGACCGAAGAGGTCGCAGCAGCATTTCAGGCGTTGAAGACGGAGTTCTCCTCCTCCCGAGTCCTGACCCAGGTTGACCCCGCGCTGCAGTGCTTGGTGGAAGTTGACGCGTCTGATACGGGAGTGGGGGCGGTGCTATCCCAGCGATCACCCACCGACAGGGTCAAGCGACCCTGCGCCTTCTTCTCACGGCGTTTGTCTCCGGCCGAGCGGAACTACGATGTCGGGGACAGGGAGCTTCTCGCCATCAAGCTCGCCCTGCAAGAGTGGTGCCACTGGCTGGTGGGGGCTGCGTTGCCGTTCGTGGTGCTGACGGACCACAAGAACCTGGAATATCTTAGATCTGCCAGACGTCTGAATGCCCGCCAGGCGCGCTGGTCCTTGTTCTTCGCCCGGTTCCGCTTTACCATCACCTACCGCCCTGGTTCTAAGAATGGCCTGCCCGACGCCCTGTCCAGGCAGTTTGCCCCCGAGACGTCATAGGAGCCGGGTCATACCATTCTGCCCAGCTCGTGTGTGGTGGGGGCGATTTCCTGGTCCATCAGGGACAAGATCTGGAGGGCGCAGGAGACTGAACCGGACCCTGGCGGCGGACCGGAGGGAAAGCTGTTTGTTCCATCTACTGTCCAGGGGGAGGTCATCCATTGGGTTCACACCTCCAAACTCGCCTGTCACCCTGGTGTTTCCCGGCTAGTGGATCTCCTCCAGCGTTCCTTCTGGTGGCCAGGTCTTCAGAGGGACGCCACCAACTACGTCCGGGTGTGCCCTGTGTGTGCCACCGGCAAGTCAGAAAATTCTCCCCCCGCGGGTCTGCTCCAGCCCCTGCCGATCCCGGGCAGGCCCTGGTCTCACATAGCCCTCGGCTTCGTCACCGGTCTCCCGGTCTCCCGGTCTCCAACACCTATGACGCTGTGCTGACCATCATGGATCATTTCTCCAAGGCTGCCCACTTCGTGCCACTTCGGGGCCTCCCAACGGCACGGGAGACAGCGGACCTTCTGGTTCAACACGTGGTCAGGCTGCACGGGATACCGGTGGACGTCGTCTCTGATCGGGGGCCCCAATTTGTCTCAGAGGTATGGAAGTGTTTCTGCAACGCCCTGGGGGCTACAGTAAGCCTCTCCTCCGGCCACCACCTGCAATCCAATGGGCAGTGTGAACGGGCCAACCAGGAGCTGGAAGCTGCCCTACGCTGCGTCACTTCCTCCAACCCGTCTTCCTGGAGCACGCACCTGGCCTGGGTAGAGTACGGCCACAACACGGCACGGTCTTCTGCCACAGGGATGTCCCCCTTCAAGGCGTCCTTGGGATACGACCCACCTTTGTTCCCGGAGCAGGAGGGTGAGCTGGCCATCCCATCCATCCAGGCGCACCTGAGACGTTGTCGGAGTCTGTGGACCAAGGCGCGCGATGCGCTTTTACGCACGGCGACGCGCAACAGCGCCACGGCGAATCACCACAGGAGACCGGCCCCTGCCTACCAGGTGGGCCAACGAGTCTGGTTGGCCTCTCAGGACATTCACCTCAAGGCTGAGAAGAGGAAGTTGGCCCCACGCTTCATTGGTCCCTTTACCATCTCGAAAATCATTAACCCGGTGGCTGTGCGTCTGGCCCTCCCTCCCTCCCTCCGTATATGTCCCACCTTCCACGTATCCAAAATCAAGCCCGTGGTCTCCAATCCCCTCTGTCCCCCGCCCGTGGTGCCGCCCACGCCCCTGATGATCGACGGCCACCCGGCCTGGAGAGTCATTTCCATCATGGACTCCCAGCGCCGAGGTCGCGGGCTGCAGTACTTGGTGGACTGGGAGGGATTCGGTCCTGAGTGGAGGTCCTGGGTGCGCTCTTCCTTGGTGTTGGACAGGAGTCTCATCACGGAGTTCCACCGGGCGCATCCGGACAAACCAGCGCCAGGAGGCGCTGCTGGGGGGGGGGGGGGAGTACTGTCATGACTCGCCACTCATCATCCGCCTCAGCTGCGCCTCGTCAACCGCGAGCTATTTAGCCCACTCAGCCCTGTGCAGCGGTCTGGAGCCGTCTGTTCGCATCGGCACTTCTTCGCAGTTGGATCATCTCCTGATCATCAGTGAAACTACGCTTCAACGTAAGCATTCCTTACCTTTTGCTAGTCTTCTCCCCTGTGCACAGGTGGATTCCCTGGCGGCGGATACCCCGTCATCGCCACCCAATCCTCACCATCGTCACAGGCTCTGCAAGACGCTGTCTTCCGGGCTTCTCCCTTGGCCAACGCCAGCCACCTGCCACCCACAAGTAAGCAGCACACAGCTCATTATTCCTGTTCAGGTGTGGTGCCCTTTACCCCTGTCCTCTGCTCTCTCCATAGGGTTGTCCGGCTGCATGGCGCACTGCTCTGCTTCCTGTGCGTCAGCGTTCACCCTCATCACATATCCATATCTCACACATCCATCCAGACACACCTGCTTGTTGAATAAAGCTGTTAAATCTATCCTGAGCCTGCGTGCGTGTTTCCTGAGCCGGACTTTATGTCAAGTTCATCTCAATACTTTGTTATATACCCTTTGTTGGCAATGACAGAGGTCAAATGTTTTCTGTAAGTCTTCACAAGGTTTTCACACACTGTTGCTGGTATTTTGGCTCATTCCTCCACGCAGATCTCCTCTAGAGCAGTGATGTTTTGGGGCTGTTGCTGGGCAACATGGACTTTCAACTCCCTCCAA
Organism: Pholidichthys leucotaenia; assembly: GCA_020510985.1. NCBI lineage: Eukaryota > Metazoa > Chordata > Actinopteri > Cichliformes > Pholidichthyidae > Pholidichthys > Pholidichthys leucotaenia. The sequence continues at coordinate 283,244,576 of CM035848.1, read as the reverse complement.
AGATTTTCTATAGGGTTGAGATCTGGAGACTGGCTAGGCCACTCCAGGACCTTGAAATGCTTCTTACAAAGCCACTCCTTCGTTGCCCGGGCGGTGTGTTTGGGATTATTGTCATGCTGAAAGACCCAGCCACGTTTCATCTTCAATGCCCTTGCTGATGGAAGGAGGCTTTCACTCAAAATCTCACGATACATGGCCCCATTCATTCTTTCCTTTACACGGATCAGTCGTTGTGGTCTTTTTGCAGAAAAACAGCCCCAAAGCATGATGTTTCCACCCCCATGTTTCACAGTAGGTATGGTGTTCTTTCTCCTCCAAACACAACAAGTTGAGTTTTTACCAAAAAGTTCTATTTTGGTTTCATCTGACCATATGACATTCTCCCAATCCTCTTCTGGATCATCCAAATGCTCTCTAGCAAACTTCAGACGGGCCTGGACATGTACTGGCTTAAGCAGGGGGACACGTCTGACACTGCAGGATTTGAGTCCCTGGCGGCGTAGTGTGTTACTGATGGTAGCCTTTGTCACTTTGGTCCCAGCTTTCTGCAGGTCATTCACTAGGTCCCCCCGTGTGGTTCTGGGATTTTTGCTCACCGTTCTCGTGATCATTTTGACCCCACGGGGTGAGATCTTGCGTGGAGCCCCAGATCAAGGGAGATTATCAGTGGTCTTGTATGTCTTCCATTTTCTAATAATTGCTCCCACAGTTGATTTCTTCACACCAAGCTGCTTACCTATTGCAGATTCAGTCTTCCCAGCCTGGTGCAGGTCTGCAATTTTGTTTCTGGTGTCCTTTGACAGCTCTTTGGTCTTGGCCATAGTGGAGTTTTGAGTCTGACTGTTTGATGTTGTGGACAGGTGTCTTTTATACTGATAACGAGTTCAAACAGGTGCCATTAATACAGGTAACAAGTGGAGGATAGAGGAGTTTCTTAAAGAAGAAGTTACAGGTCTGTGAGAGCCAGAAATCTTGCTTGTTTGTAGGTGACCAAATACTTATTTTCCACCATAATTTGCAAATAAATTCTTTAAAAATCAGACAACGTGATTTTCTGGATTTTTTTTTTCTCATTTTGTCTCTCATAGTTGAGGTATACCTATGATGAAAATTGGAGACCTCTCTCATCTTTTAAGTGGGAGAACTTGCACAATTGGTGGCTGACTAAATACTTTTTTGCCCCACTGTACATGCATATAGTTTACTCTGAAAGGCTTAAAATAGCATGATATAGGCCCTTTAAAGAATAGATATCAGTATGTATGTGTTGGTAACAAAAACTCACAGTTACTGAAGGTTACTTGTGGAGTCCCACAGGCTTCAGTTTTGGGGCCACTGTTATTCAATATGTATATAAATGATATATGTAAAGTTTCGATAAAAATGGATTTAATATTGTTTGCCGATGACACTAATTTATTATGTAGTGGAAGCAATTTGGAACAACTTTTGGATACACTCGGAAAGGAATTAGGAAAGCTTAAACTGTGGTTTGATTCAAACAAATTAACGTTCAGTTTAAGTGAGACAAAATTTATAGTTTTTAACAACCATCACAACAACTTAGTATCTAACCTCAGTGTAAATGGTATAGAGATTGAAAGGGTATCCAAAACTAAATTTCTTGGAGTAATAATTGTTAATAAACTGTGTTGGAAGTCACATATTAATTATGCTAAAGGTAAAGTATCTAAATTAATAGCAATACTACACAGAGTGAAATATACATCAAATAGGTTCATTTTGTCTTCTTTTAATTATTTATCCTTTTTTTTTTCATTTGAAAGACAAAAGTAAAATAGAAAGATGTCTTTACCTTCTTTACATGTTTCAACTGCACTGCAGCCTTCATCAGAAGAGTCAGCTGATTGCTGCCAGGTGACATTTATCAGCTGATTTTCGTAGGCGGGGCCAGCTCAGCAGATCTGTCAGATCCACCGAGCCGGCCCCGCCTCCCGCCGTCAGATGGTCTCTGGAGAATGTGGTCCCAGGTGTGGGAAAGCATAAAGGCCCCCTCATCTTGGTTCATGGTGTCTTTTCCCCGCTTTCTGATCTCTATTGCCTCCTTGATCCAGCGTTTGTGTCTGTTGCTCTCCGATCCAATAATTTTTGTGTTGTCCCAGTCCATGATGTGATTATTTCTTTTGCAGTGGTCTAATATTGCTGATTTTAATGTTTCTTGTTCTGCTTTTTCTTTTTGTGATCTTGTGAGTCGTCCTTGTGTTTCCTTCTCACATTCCTTCTGGTGTTCTTTTTTTCTTGTGGTGAATAATCTTCCGGTTTCTCCAATGTAGGTTTTGTTGCATGATCTGCATGATATTTCATATATTACATTGCATTTATTTTCTTGTTCTATTCTGTCCTTGGGGTGTACTAACAACTGTCTTAATTTTTTGTGTGGTTTGACTGCTGTGTTTATTTTGTATTTTTTCATGATCCTTTGAATTGGTTCCGTGATCCCTCGTATGTATGGTATAGTTATGGTGTCCTTGTTTTTGATTTCGGCTTTTGTTCTATGTCTTGTGTCCTGTTTATTTTCTTTGTTTTTGACTTGCTGTTTCCCTTTGTTTATGGCCCATACTGGATATTGGCGGCGTATAAGTGCATGTTTTATGTGGTTTTCCTCTTCCTGTCTGTCTTCTTGTTCCATGATGATGGTGGCTCGTTCATATAATGTCCTGACGACTGATAGCTTGTGTGCTGTGGGGTGTTCCGATGTCCATAGTAGGTATTGATCTGTGTGGGTTGGTTTCCTGTAGACTGTGATTTTTATGCTGCCGTCCTCGTTGTGGTGGATTTTCATGTCCAGAAAGGCTATGGTGCCATTTTCCTCCTCTTCGTGTGTGAGGATCAATTCAATTCAAAGGATCATGAAAAAATACAAAATAAACACAGCAGTCAAACAACACAAAAAATTAAGACAGTTGTTAGTACACCCCAAGGACAGAATAGAACAAGACAATAAATGCAATGTAATATATGAAATATCATGCAGATCATGCAACAAAACCTACATTGGAGAAACCGGAAGATTATTCACCACAAGAAAAAAAGAACACCAGAAGGAATGTGAGAAGGAAACACAAGGACGTCTCACAAGATCACAAAAAGAAAAAGCAGAACAAGAAACATTAAAATCAGCAATATTAGACCACTGCAAAAGAAATAATCACATCATGGATTGGGACAACACAAAAATTATTGGATCGGAGAGCAACAGACACAAACGCTGGATCAAGGAGGCAATAGAGATCAGAAAGCGGGGAAAAGACACCATGAACCGAGATGAGGGGGCCTTTATGCTTTCCCACACCTGGGACCACATTCTCCAGAGACCATCTGACGGCGGGAGGCGGGGCCGGCTCGGTGGATCTGACAGATCTGCTGAGCTGGCCCCGCCTACGAAAATCAGCTGATAAATGTCACCTGGCAGCAATCAGCTGACTCTTCTGATGAAGGCTGCAGTGCAGTTGAAACATGTAAAGAAGGTAAAGACATCTTTCTATTTTACTTTTGTCTTTCAAATGAAAAAAAAAGGATAAAGAGTGAAATATACTGCTTAAAAAAATAAAGGGGACACTTTGAAAACGCATCAGATTTTAATGGGGAAAAAATAAGCTGGATATCGAAATTATGGCAGGCTAGTCCAGCTTACTCAGACTAAAAAGTGTTCCTTTAATCTGAGTAAGCTGGACTAGCCTGCCACAATTTCGATATCCAGCTTATTTTTTCCCATTAAAATCTGATGTGTTTTCAAAGTGTTCCCTTTATTTTTTTGAGCAGTACATTTGCTGAATCAACCCACATTATATACTTTGTATCATTCATTAATACTCCCATACATGACATATTGTATAGAAGTATGGGGAAATACATATAAAACAAACATATATCCAGTCTTTATGCTTCAGAAGAGAACTATTAGAATAATAAACAAAGCTGCTTACAGGGAACCAACAAACCCACTTTTTCTTAAATTAAAAGCTCTCAAGTTGAAAGATCTGGTTGACTTTAAAACTGCAGTAATAATATTTAAAGTGAAGAATCTATCACTGCCCGCAAATATCCAAAAGTTGTTCCAAATAAGGGAGAAACAATATCATTTCAGAGGAACATGTATATTTCAAAAACCTTCAGTGAGAACTACCACCAAGCAACACTGTGTTTCAGTGCAAGGAGTCAGATTGTGGAACGCTTTTGGACCTGAATTAAAATCATGTACAACGCTTGGACAATTTAAACAAAAACTAAAGGAATAAATACTCCAAACATATTTACAAGATGACATGTAAAATCTCATAAGGATTGTCATATCCAGTCTGTGTTGTGTTGCTTAGTTTTTTGTCACGTTTTGTCTTAGCTTTGTTCTGAATTGTAATCGCTCTTGTTTTGTTTTTCTTTTGAATTCTTGGAAGGAATTTGGGTGGGCAATATAAGCTGCGGCTTCAGCCATCACCCATTTCGGATAACTTATGTTGAACTGTATAATCAGAGGAGTTATTGTTTGATTTGACCTTGTTGGATTTTTCCCCCTTTGTTATATTGTTCTGTTTCTTTTTTTTAATCTTTACTTTTAATCTATCCAAAATAAAGATTCATTAATTCAAATTAAGTCTGTTAAGTGGTACATGTGGGAGAATCTTACCAGCAGTGGCTAGCAGTGATATACCTTGGTAATTTCCACAATTTTTCCTGTCACCTTTCTTGAACAAAGGCACAATACTTGCATCCTTCCAGTCGAAGTACTTTCTGGGCATCCCATATCTCTTGGATGAGCTTGTGCAGGCAGTTGGTCAGCTGAACACCACCAAATTTCCACACTTCTGCTGGAATTCCATCCCTTCCTGGAGCTTTACCATCCTGTGTTGTCCTGATAGCTGCCATTAGTTCATCAAGATTTGGTGGTTCATCCAGACTTGATACAGCTGGTCGCTGCACTAGAGCTTCTTTAGCCTCTTCAGTGAGATCTCCAGGGTTGTTTAGTAGTTGGTCAAAGTGGTCTGCAAATCTGTCCAGAATCTTGTCTTTCTTCTGCAAAACCGTTTCACCATCCATAGCCTTTAGTTGGATCAATCCTCTTGGTTTAGGGCCGTAGATTTCTCTCAAACCTGTTTAGAATGTTTTCATGTCCTTCCTGTCTGCTGCAGTTTGAAGTTCCTCTGCTTTTTCCTCCCACCAGTTGGACTTCATCTCTCTGGTGTACTTCTGTAGCTCACTCTGAGCCTTTGAGTATTTCCTCTTCTTCGACCTTGTGTTACACTGTAGGTTTTCCTGCCTAGCTGTATTCCACGCTTCTAGTAGTTTCTTCAGGTGTTCATCATGCTCTTCAAACCAATCTTGATGTTTTCCTCTCAGGGTGGCCTAATACATCACTTGCAGTCTGATATACCGTATCCTTCAGTGTTGCCTATTTCTCTTCTATGTCATTCTCTGAGTTGTTGCTGTCCCAGTCTTTCAAGTTTTCATCCATTTCCTGTGTAAGCTCTTCCTGCTTCTTTTGGCCTTTCAGTGCACTAGTGTTTAGCTTCTGTGGTGGCTTCTCACCCATCCTGCAGTGCTGTTTTCGCCTGCAAATCCTTAATCTAGATCTCAGCATAACATGATCAATACCACAGTCCATGCCTCTCATTGCTCTGGTGTCCAATACATCCCTTATGTCTCTCTGCCTGACTATGATGTAGTCTAATAAGTGCCAGTGCTTGGATCTTGGGTGCATCCATGCCTTCTTGTGTGTGTCCTTGTGCTTAAATAGAGTGTTGGTTATCACAAGGTTGCACTCTGAACATAGTGCAAGTAGAAGTTCTCCATTAGCATTGCACTTGCCTACTCCGTGACTACCTAGCATTCCTTTCCATTTCTCAGTGTCCGAACCAACTCTTGCATTAAAATCTCCAACGAGTGGACTTCCGGGAAGAAGGCGGAGAGACATAACGCTTAACCCTTGTGTTTTCACGTGCCACATAACGATGGTGGTGGGGTGGGGGTCATATGGACCCCTGGGTTTTTCTTTGTTTGTTTGTTTTTTCCCGAATGGATAGTTTATCTGCCAGTGTTTTGTTTTTGTTTTTTGTTTTTTTTGGGGGGGGGGTGTCCCACCTCGGGGTTTTGGGTGAAAGGGGTCATGTCGATCCCCCTGAGTATTTTCCGAGGGGAGTTATCTCGACCCCCTTTTGGATATTTCAAGGGGGTCATATCGACCCCGCTGTTTCTTTTCCATGGAATAGATGGCTGATCTCCCCCGTGGTTCGTCGAGGAAGGAGGGGGGGTGGTCTTGGGGTCGACTAGACCCCCCACCTCGGAGTTTTGGATGAGAGGGAGTCATATGGACCCCCTTTGTATTTTTTTGAGGGGGTCATATCGACCCCGCTTGCTTTTTTTTTTCTCTCCAAGAAATAGATAGTTGATCTCCGGGTGGTTTTGTTGAGGACTTGGGGATGGGGGTGGGGGTCAACTAGACCCCCCACCTTGGGGTTTTGGATGAGAGGGGGTCATATGGACCCCCTTTGTATTTTTTTGAGGGGGTCATATCGACCTCGCTTGCTTTTTTTTTTCTCTCCAAGGAATAGATAGTTGATCTCCGGGTGGTTTTGTGTTGAGGACTTGGGGTGGGGGTGGGGGTGGGGGTCGACTAGACCCCCCACCTCGGTGTTTTGGGTGAGATGGAGTCGGTATGACCCCCCTTTGTATTTTTTTTTCCAAGGAATAGACAGTCGATCTACCCACCCGGTGGTTTGTGGAGGACTTGCTATTCGACGGAGGAGGAGGAGGAGGAGGAGGAGGAAGAGGCGAGAGGACCATGGCTGGCGGGAGCGCAGGCGGGGCAGTAGTTGAGCGCGCATCGTCCGCACACGTGCGAGCGACACCCGCGGCACACCATTTTGGTCTTGGTGTCCTTGCTCCTGGGACACACGCGGCACCTCTTCCTCTTTTCTTCCAAAGACCGCGGGGGTACTCCTCGCGCGGTGGCCTCGGGGTCGTCATCATCGTCGCCGCCGCGGGGGATCCTCTCCCTCGCCCTCTCCCTCTCCCTCGCCCTCGCCCTCTCTCTCCTCCTCTTCCTGAGCACGAGCGGAGCCACGAGCGCCTTGCCCAGCTGTTCCATGAACAACCTGCGCCTGTTGCGTCTGCCGGCCATCCACGCAGGATTGAGCTCCCGCCACAGGACGAGGGCATTGTACGCAGAAACGTCCACCATGTTGTGGAACAGGACCAGGGGCCAGCGGCAGGTTTTTCTCCTGCAGCTGTACGTGGCCACGACCTTGTCTAGGTTGTCGACGCCTCCCTTGGTGCGATTGTAATGGAGCACCGCGAGGGGTTTGCGATCAACACGGTCGCTCAGCAGCGGGCCTCGCAGGTACCTGTCCACGGTGGTGAGGAGCAGCACGTTCTTGTTCCTCTTGGAGAGGTAGGACACCAGGGCGACTTCAGGAGCCCTGGACGAGAAGAACACGAAGGACGAGGAGCCGACCACCCTGCCCCTGACGTCGAGCAGCTCTTGCGGGATCTCGGGCCTGTTGGCGCACAGGGTCCCCAGTAGGGTCAGGTCCCGTTCGGCGAGGAGCCTGCGCGCGAGCTCGTGGGATGTGAAGAAGTTGTCGCAGGTGACGTTCCGCCCGGGTCCCAGTCCATCGGTGAGCTTGAGGACGACTCGGGTGGCGAGGTTCTTTTCTGGGAGACCTCCCCTTTCAGGTTTGCCGGTGTAGACCTGCATCTTCCACGCGTAGCTGGAGCGGGCATCGCACGTCACCCACAGCTTGATGCCGTACTTGGCCAGCTTGTTGGGCATGTACTGTCTGAAGGGACAGCGACCTGGGGAAGGGGTGGGGGTTGGGGTTACACAAAGGAAAAGAAAACAAACAAACAAACAAGAGAATGTGGATTTTTTTGGGGGGGGGTAGAGAGAGAGAGAGAGAGAGAGAGAGAGAGAGAGAGAGAGACGCAATTAGATTTCTATATTTTTTGTTTTGTTTTTGTTTTTACACCCAACACCACGGCTACTACCTCTCTGGTGTCATGATCGTCGAAACGCAGGACGCTCGAGTACGAGCGGAAGGTCTTGAGGGACATGACGGACTGGAAGAGGGGGCGTCTGCTCTTGGCGTCCCAGAGGCTCTCGCACGCCTCCCCTCGCGACCTGTACATGCCCGCGAGGATCAGCAGCCCCACGTAGGCGCACAGGTCGGTCCGATCCATGGGCCTCCACCCGTCGAGCCCTCGCGACGTCCTCCTGGCGTCTTCCAGGTTGGTCATGGCGATCACCTCGTCCTCCAGCTCGGGCTGAAAGTAAGCGAGGAACGCCGAGGCCACGTCCGTGACGGCCTCTCGCGCCGTCCCCGTGGGGCCCTGGTGCTGAAGTCGAGGCCGACGTCGACGCCCGTGCTGCCACGACTGCGGGCCAGGCCTCGAGCTCCACGTGATGTTCCCTCGTTTTGAGGTCATCGATTCCGCGGGAGCGTCGCAATAGTCATAGTGATACTGTCCTCCTTCTTCTTCTTCTTCTTCTTCTTCTTCTTCTTCTTCTTCATCATCGTCCTCCTCTATGTCCGATTCCTTGTCTTCTTCCTCGTCGTCGTCGTCATCGTCCTCCCCTGTATCAGATTCCTCTTCTTCACCTTCGTCTACCCCTTTGTCTTCTTCTTCTACCTCTTTGTCTTCTTCTTCTTCTACCTCTTCATCTTCTTCGTCTACCTCTTCTTCTTCTTCTTCTACCTCTTCTTCTTCGTGTTGCCGTTGTCCTTCCTCGCCGTCCCCGCAGTCTTTGTTTCGGCGGGCTCTCGGGGACGTTGGGAGTCGCTCGCGGTCCGGTATCGCCGCGGGGTCCTGTGGAGCGGTGCCGCTTTGTATATACCGTCTTGTAATCGTCACCCCAGTCGTACTGCGGAGCCGGTACGGGACTGAAAAAGAAGAATACACGACTGGAGAGGGGGATTCTACTTCTACTTCTATATCTTCTACGTCTTCTTCTTCTTCTTTCCTCCCTGTCCATGGATGCGTGCGCAACATGTCATAGAGATGCTAGGGAGCGAGCGAGAGGGAAAGAAAAGAGAGTGAGGTCCTTGGGCTTCTTTTTTTTTTTTTTTCGTCCTTGAGGGAATTGGCAGTCACGGACCCGAAGCGAGGGACCCTTAGTAACGTGACTTCCTGTCGTCCGTCCTCGGGGGACGACGGGCAAGTTTGCGACTGGACCTTGGTACGGCGGTCCGGTTTCGTGAAGGACCCCCATCCCCAAGACGTAATCTCTTGTCCGTTTATGGGTCTGCGAGGAGTAGGTAATTGTAGCATTTTCTGACCTTGGAGGGATTTTTTTTTCCCCTCCCCAGACGTAATCGCTCGTCCGTATAGTTCCACGACTCATTTCCCGGCCTTGGGATTTGTATTTTTTTTTGTTTGTTTGTTTTCATTTTATTTCTTGGCTGAATAGTTTATTTTTAAAGATATGTGTGTGTGTGTGGGCGATGGTTGGGAACAGATGGTTGGGGAAATTAATGGTTGGGGAACTTAATGGTTGGGAACAGATGGTTGGGAACTAGTGGTTGGGGAATTCATGGTTGGGAACAGATGGTTGGGAAAATTAATGGTTGGGAACAGATGGTTGGGAAGTGATGGTTGGGGAATTCATGGTTGGGAACAGATGTTGGGAATTGATGGTTGGGGAATTCATGGTTGGGAACAGATGGTTAGGAACTGATGGTTGGGGAATTCATGGTTGGGAACAGATGTTGCGAACTGATGGTTGGGGAATTCATGGTTGGGAACAGATGGTTGGGGAATTTGTATATGTATTTTTATTCCCCCTTTAATACAATCCAACCTCATAGGATTCTGGATTTTTTTAACTAAGCGCATACAGAGAGTAATGGTCGCGGGTGTGTGTGCGCGTGCGTGTGCGTGTGTGGACAGCCCTCACCACAACAAAGACCCCTAGGTGGATCGGATTGCATTTGATGGTAGTAGTTATTTATATATATACTGTATATATATGTGTGTGTGTGTGTGTGTGTGTGTTGTCACAGACAAGCACAATGCACTGGCTGTCTGTGCATACCACTGGCCTATATTTAACAGAATAGAGAGCTGAGGTTTCTCTGCCAAAAAAGGAACACTATATACTTTTTAACATTCATTAATGCTCCCATACATGACATATTGCACAAAAGTATGTACAATGCTTGGACAATTTAAACAAAACTAAAGGAATAAATACCCCAAACATTCTGTATACACAAGATGACATGTATATATATGATCCCTATAAATTTATTGGGTTTGATTCCAGGCCTAGAGTCACTTCTGGTGAAAATTTCATCCAAATTCATCATCAACTCAAACGTGTGCGTGTGTGTGGACAGCCCTCACCACAACAAAGACCCCTAGGTGGATCGGATTGCATTTGATGGTAGTAGTTATACATATATATATGTGTGTGTGTGTGTGTGTGTTGTCACAGACAAGCGCAATGCACTGGCTGTCTGTGCATACCAGAATCAGAATCAGAATCAGAATCAGCTTTATTGGCCAAGTATGCACAGCGCATACAAGGAATTTGACTTTGGCTAAAAACTTGCTCTCGTTGTTCAGGTGGAGGATTTAAATAAGATTTAAATAAGGATTCAATGACAACAGAGTATTTACAGTAAATTACAGTCTGTCCACGTTTCTATAAAATGATGCAAATATATACAGGAATATATGCAGTTATTTACTCCAACTATCCACACTTTGCAGAAATATATGGAAAAAATATACAGTCATACAGTATTTCAATGTGAAATCAGATTCAGTGATATAATGTGAATGAAGTAAAAAGCAGTGTGAGAGTTATGTGTAATGTAATAATGGATGAAAAGTCATGAGTACAGCAACAGGTAGGACTAGGTGAATGTTAGGAGTTCATCAGAGTGATGGCTTGAGGAAAGAAACTGTTCCTGTGATGGGTGGTTTTGACCTTCAGTGATCTGTAACGACGACCAGAAGATAGAAGTTCAAACAGTTCTATCTTCAGTTCTACCACTGTTCTATATTGGAAAAGAATAAAGAGCTGAGGTTTCTCTGCCAAAAAAGAAACACTATATACTTTTTAACATTCATTAATGCTCCCATACATGACATATTGCACAGAAGTATGTACAATGCTTGGACAATTTAAACAAAACTAAAGGAATAAATACCCCAAACATTCTGTATACACAAGATGACATGTATATATACAGTATATGATCCCTATAAATTAATTGGGTTTGATTCCAGGCCTAGAGTCACTTCTGGTGAAAATTTCATCCAAATTCATCATCAACTCAAACCACTGTCATTTCTTTGGTTTCCTGTAGGAAGGCTATTTTTCTCATGCTGTTTGGCACAATATGTATTTTTATATATAAACTGTGGTTTAGTCCAATACAATCCAACCTCATAGGCTTCTGGATTTTTTCTTTAACCAATAGGACACAGAGACTAATGATCCTGTGTACACGTGTGTCTGCGCGCGCGTGTGTGTGTGCGTGCGTGCGCGTGTGTGCGTGTGTGTGCATGTGTGTGTGGACAGCCCTCACCACCAAGACCACTAGGTGGATCGGATTGCATTTGATGGTAGTAGTCATGACCACCCCAGGACGCTAGGGGGCGCTATGAGAGGAGGGGTCTTTTTTTTGGGGGGGGGGTATAGGGGGTTGAGTTTCTGGCTTTTGGTGGCGACGGGGGTCTTCTCGACCCCCCCACCCCAGGACGCTAAGGGGCGCTATGACAGGAGGGGTCTTGGGGGGAAGATGCTGATATAGGGGGTTGAGTGTCCGGCTTTTGGTGGCTACGGGGGTCTTCTCGACCCCCCACCCCAGGACGCTAGGGGGGCGCTATGACGAGATGGGGGGGGGGGGGGCTGATGCCGATATAGTGGGGTGAATTTCCGGTCTAACCACCACCGCCAAACACACACCCAGACCGCTAGGGGGCGCTGGGACAAGATGCGAGGAGGTGGGGTCCGGGTGACCCCCGGGGGTCGCACAAGGGTTAACGGGGACACCCGGTGACCTCGGGGGGAAGGGGCTGAGTGAAAAAATAAAAAAAAATTGAGGGGAACCAGGGGGTCGTCGATTTCGGGGTGAGTGTCTTTTTTTTGTTGTTTTTGTATCCTGTATTCTCCCTGTGTCGGCGGCGTATATACAATAAACCGGCTGCATGTGTTATCTTGTCAAGAATTCAGCTTGCAGGAGTACAGGCAGAAGCACACGCACCTTTTGTCACATCGGATACTAATGCTACAACGACGCGCAGAGACCAATACATGACACCAGCAAAAAGACGTACAAAACCGAAGCGGAATGGCAACTTCTCAAAGCTCTTACTTTGAGCAGGTTACAAAGTTTCTATATGACCACTTTGCGGGGTTCCGGTTGGACTCGAGCTATCAGGCGCTGACTCCGAATCTCGTGTTTCACACCTGGGTCGCAGTGAGGAAAACCGGAATCCCTGACGGAACGACACCGATCAACGGCGTTTACCTCGATTATGTATCCAAGCTCAAGGGTCAGGCCGCGATGTTGGGGACGCAAAGCATCCCCAACCTGATCGTCTACTCTCGCCTGAACCTACCCCGGACGGAAGAGACAAAGATGCTGCGTCACTTCAAAGGCGAGAGGAACATCGTCATCCTGTGCTTGGAGGACATGCCCAATGCCATACCCCCTGCGAGTTACAGAGACTTGTACACAGCGGATCTCAACCTGATGGATTATTTGTGTCTAGCTGTGATCAAACACGCCCAGGGTGTACTCCAGGAACTGCGCCCTAAGGCCTGGGCTGAGGATAAACAGCAGTACGTGAGGTTCTTGGACACCAACAAGGGAAACGCGATAATGTACGCTGACATGGACATTGTGTTCACCGCGGACAAGGTGCCTGTGGTGTATGCCAAGAACGGTATGTGTTCATACCCCAGGCTTAGCATGGTCTTCACACAGGGGAATTGTGATCTGGACAGCGTGGATCCTGAACTCAGAGAAGTGATCGAGAATCACGCAAGTGTGTTCGAGAGAGGTTGGAAGGCCATCGCTAAGTATGTGTTATCTGGGAAGGCCCACGAAACCACATATTTTATCGCCAAGGCCCGGAGGAAACACTACATACCATGCATTGCCGTGAGGGACAACTCAATGCTACTCTTTGCGTATTCCATGATACCTGTGTTCCGGGAGATGGCGACGGATGACAGTCTAATCATCGACCTGCACACGAACCCAGAAAACTGTTTACACAGAACAAGCGATGAGTTTTACAAAGAGAACCAAACTCTGATATACCTTCAGCTGCTGCTGTACATGGACCATCAGAACGACCACACTTGGGTGATGCCTGGGCTATGATCGGATGACAGTCAGTGCACAGACACGCTGTGCACTGCACCCTATACAGCTGAGCCGACACGAAGACTTATTAGCTGGCATTACACATAACCACCACTTCTTAGCTATTGTTTTGTATTATTGTGAAACGTTCTTGGGTCATGGATTGAATACAAACTTGTGAGTTTCTATATAAAATGTGGTGTGCATGATTTTGTGAAATAAATAGTTGTTGACAAATATGGCAGTGTAACACCTTTTCTCTGCTAGTTCTTTACATTCAGTAAGCGAAACATAATAAATCAGTGAGTCATTTTCCCTGTGGTGCACTGACACCAATCTACCTTGCAGACTCATTGAGCAATGTCAAAATCTAAACACACAGCCGGGCGATGACCCCTTTATATGCCAGGGTTGCGCAAATGTTACTCCATACATAAACCCTATATGTCCCTTATCAGAGCAGGACACAGAGCACAGAGATAAGATAAGATAAGATAAGATAAGCCTTTATTAGTCCCACAATGGGGAAATTCCAGGATTGCAACAGCACAGGGATAGCAACACTCAGAGCAACAATCAGAAGGCAAGAAAAAAACAAGCAAGCAAGAGCAGCTAATATACATATGTACGTATTACTATAAAATATATATATATACACACACACACAGACACACAGTGCAGAGCATTGTAGCTGGATGGAATAAATATATGAATATATGAACACACAGTGCAGAGCATTGTAGCTAGATGGAATAAATATGTAAATATATAAACACCCACAGTACGGAGCATTGCAGCTAGGTGGAATAAATATGCAAGTATATAAACACACACAGTGCGGAGCAATGTAGCAAGATGGAATAATATGTAGATATATAAATATATAAACACACCCAGTGCTGAGCATTGTAGCTAGATGGAATAAATATGTAAATATATAAACACACACAGTGCAGAGCATTGTTGCTAGATGGAATGAAACAGCATAACCGTCTACTTAGTTATCCTACATGGTATGATTATGTGCCCATACATATTCTCACCCTCCATAGCGACCGGTATGTTCCTAGTTGTATGCCGGAGGGGACCATTGTGTAAGTCTATTGCATCTTTTGCATTCAAAAAACTATTAGTTTGTTACGTCTTTTTGCTATCTCTGCGAGCAGCCCTGCTTAGGTTGTACAGTCTGACAGCCGTTGGTAGGAAGGACCTACGAAACCTCTCGGTTGTGCACCTGGGATGATGTAGTCTGCTGCTAAATGAGCTCCTCAGTGCATTCAGTATGTCCTGCATAGGGTGGAACTCGGACTCCAGCAGAGATGACAGTTTAGCCACCGTCCTTCTCTCTCCTATCTCCTCCATCGGATCAAGGCGCTGCCCCAGGACAGAGCTAGCTTTCTTAATCAGTTTGTTCAGTCTCTTCCTATCGGCTGCAGTAATGCCACTGCCCCAGCAGACCACTCCAAAAGTGATGGCTGATGCCACCACCGTGTCATAGAATGACTTCAGCAGCGCCCCTTGTACACCAAAAGACCTGAGTCTCCTCAGCAGGAACAGCCTGCGCTGTCCCTTCTTGTAGAGTGCATCAGTATTGTGTGACCAGTCTAGTTTATTGTTCAGATGAATACCCAGGTACTTATAGGATGTCACCATCTCGATGTCTGTTCCCTGTATATTTACTGGTACTGTGAGGGGCTGCCCATGCCTGCGGCAGTCCACCACCAGCTCCTTAGTTTTCCTCGCGTTGATCTGGAGGCAGTTCCGATGGCACCAGTCCACGAAGTCCTGGATAAGCCCTCTGTACTCAGCTTCATCTCCATTGGAGATGAGGCCAACGATCGCAGAGTCATCAGAGAACTTCTGTAGATGGCAGTGTGTTGTGTTGTGTGAGAAGTCCGCAGTATAAAGAGTGAACAGGAAGGGAGCCAGCACCGTTCCCTGGGGGGCCCCCGTGCTACTGATGATCGTGTCGGACACACAGTCCCGGGTTCTCACAAACTGAGGCCGGTTCGTGAGGTAGTCCAGGATCCATGATGACAGGTGCTGGTCCACCCCTGCGCGCAGCAGCTTGTCCTTCAGGATCATCGGTTGGATGGTGTTGAAAGCACTGGAGAAGTCAAAGGACATGATCCTCACCATATTCCCGGGCTTCTCCAGGTGGGACAGAGAACGGTGAAGGAGGAAGATCACCGCATCCTCCACCCCAATGCCATGCTGGTAGGCGAACTGGAGTGGATCCATCGCTGGTTCCACCAGGGGGCGGAGGTGAGCAAGGAGCAGTCTCTCCAGGGTCTTCATCAAGTGGGACGTCAAGGCCACCGGTCTGTAGCTGTTCAGGTCTTTGGGGTGGGAAGTTTTTGGTACAGGTACCACACAAGATGTTTTCCACAGCTGTGGTACCCTCCCCAGTTTCAGGCTCATGTTGAAGATATACGTCACAATCCCACACAGCTGGTCTGCACAGGACTTGAGGAGCTTTGCGCTGATGCCGTCCGGTCCTGGTGCCTTCCTCGCCTTGATCTTCCTCAGCTCCGTCCTCACCTGGGTCCTGGTCAGGGTCAGGATGGGGGGCTGTGTGTTGGGAGTGGGGGGGTGTTGGTGGAGTGGGGAGTGGGCAGCAGGACTTGATTTCTTTAGAGGCAGCAGTGGTTGTTGTGCAGTCAGGGGGGAGGGCGGTTGGTCAAATCTATTGAAAAACAGATTCAGGTTGTTCGCCCACTCCCTGCCCCCTGTGGCCTGGGGGGAGGTATTCTGGAGCCCCGAGATGGTTTTGAGGTTTCTCCAGACCCCGCTGATGTCGCTCTGTTGCAGCTTGTCCTCCATCTTCTTCCTGAAGCTGTCCTTGCCTTCTCTGATCTTTCTCCTCAGCTCCCTCTGTACAGACTTCAGCATCTCCCTGTTCCCTGACCTGAAGATCCTCTTCTTCTCTCTCAGAAGTGTTTTTATCTCAGGGTTGATCCAGGGTTTGTTGTTTGAGTGACGCCGTATGGTCTTGGTGGGAACGGATTTGTCCACACAGAAGCTGAGGTAGCCCGTGAAGGTGTGAATGAGGCCATCGATGTCCTCACCATGTGGATCGCAGAGCTGCTTCCAGGCGGTGGCTTCAAAACAGCCCTTTAGGGTGTCCATTGTCTCCTCAGACCATAACTCCACAGTGTGCATGGCCGGAGGTTGTCTGTGCACTAGGGGTTTGTACACCGGCCGGAGATGAACCAAGTTGTGATCCGATCTCCCGAGTGGGGGGAGTTGTGATGAGGTGTACGCCTCCTTAGTGTTTGCATAGAATAAATCCAGTGTTTTATTGTCTCTAGTGTGGCATGTGACATACTGGGTGAACGTGGGTAGAATGGGAGACAGTGAAACATGGTTGAAATCGCCTGAGATGAGGAGAAGAGCATCTGGGTGTTCTGTCTGCAGCCTGCTGGTTACTGAATGGATGACGTCACGTGCTGTCCCAGCGTTCGCCGTCAGATTTGCATAAACAACAATGCAGATCACGTGTGAGTGTTCTCTCGGGAGATATGTAGGCCTCATGCTAACAGCTAGCAACTCAATGTCTTTGCTGCAGTGTCGTTGTTTAACAGTGATATGTCCCGGTCTGCACCAGTTGTTGTTAACATACATTATCACTCCACCGCCCCTAGCCTTGCCACTGTCTGGTGTTCGGTCAGCTCGTATCATGTGAAAACCCTCCAGCTCAATGTTAGCATCTGCTGCTAGTTCAGTTAGCCACGTCTCAGTAAACAAAAGGAGAGAGCACTCCCGGTAAGTGCTATCATAACGGGAGATAGCCGCTAGCTCATCTAACTTTCCCAGTATCGACCGTACATTTCCCATGACAACAGATGGAAGGGAGGGTCTGTACCTTATATTTTTTGTCCTCCGCCTTACTCCAGCCCGGCAGCCGCGGCATTTTCGCCTCAGTTCTCTCGGTATGTCGAGTTTTTCCAATGGGACCGGGTGGCGGTTGAATGCTAGCAGCTGTTCTCTGCTGTATCGTATCCTGCTATAAACAGTGGCTCCGTCCACCGGCTCAGGAGACATTTAGGACGATCTGTGTGTCTGTGATATAAGTGGGGTGAAAAAAAAAGACGGATCAAAAGAGAGAGGAAGGGAAAAAGACTCGGAATCGAGCCGCTGTTGCAAAAGGCAGCCTACTCGTGTGGCGCCAAGAGAAAAAAAAAAAAAAAAAAAAAAAAAATGGTTGGTACAGAGAGTGAGGGTGACAGTCCAGGAGTTCCTCAGCACGGCCCGGATGCCAGCGTCTCGCGTTGGAGGCGTCGTGCAGGGTGAAGAACGTCCCGTCGACAGCCTCCGAGATGGACCTCAGCTCGTCGCCCTGGCGCCGGAAGTGACTCCTGGGAAACGGCATGCTAGCAGCGCTGACACCCGGACAGAAAGGTTGCTACCTCCTCTGAGGTGTGTCTCTCGGGGTAGTTGCGCGCTCACCTGCCTCATCTCCACCATCACATCAACAACTATCTTCACCCGGTCAGACTCCTCACCCAGCTCTACTCCTGCCATCCTGCTTCGCCACAGGCTGTGTTTTGACCTGGCGAGTGACGTTTTTCCTTCGTGGAGGCATTCTTTTGCATTGATAAAATTAATTCTAATTTGCTCTCTGTGTCACTGTGTGTTCCTCTGTTGCTATTGTTGCTGTTGCTGCTGTTGCTGTTGCCGAGTTTCCATGTGATTGTCAGCCATGACAGCTCACTTCTTCTTGGAGGCTGCCTTCTTAGGTTTAGCTGCTTTCTTAGGCGCAGCTTTCTTGGCAGCAGGGGTCTTCTTGGCCACTTTCTTGGGGCTCTTTGCAGCTTTCTTGGAGCTCTTTGGTGCCTTCTTGGCCGCTGCTGGTCTCTTCACCTTCTTCGGGGACTTCTTAGCAGCTGCAGCCTTCTTGGCTCCTGCTGCTTTGGGCTTTTTAGCCGCTGCTGGTTTCTTGGCAGCAGGTTTCTTGGCTTTAGCAGGGCTTTTCTTTGCGGCCTTCTTGGCCTTGCTCTCTGCCTTTGCCACCTTGAAGGATCCAGAAGCCCCGGTTCCCTTGGTCTGGCTGAGGGTTCCCTTGTTGACCAAGCTCTTGATAGCGATGTTAACGCGGGACTTGTTCTTGTCCACATCGTAGCCCCCGGCAGCCAGAGCCTTCTTGATGGCGGCCAGCGACATGCCCTTCTTCTCTTTGGAAGCTGTCACCGCTTTAACGATCAGCTCTCCAACGCTGGGTCCAGCCTTCTTGGGCTTGGATGCCTTCTTCTTTGCTGGTTTAGCCGGAGCAGCGGCTGGTGCTTCTTCTGCCATTTCTTCTCTGTGCAAGTGTCCAACACACAGCAGGAATCAGAGCGCAAACATAAAGATGTGTAACAGATAACAATGGAATACGAATTTAGTGTGTGGACTTGTTGTATTTTATTGAAAGAAATGCCTCATCACCAAAAGCAGCTAACACAGAACTCTTTAGTAAACAGAAGAGGCATAAACTCGTGTTACTGGGATTTTTATTTAACATTCGATGTTTGCACAGACACTATAAACCCACATTATATACACAGGAAAAAGACCCAGTTCATTATCATGCAAAAGTAATATATATATATCATTTGAAAAAAAAAACTTATACTGAGCATAGGGAATGAAAGAGATAAAGGTTTTACATAATCACATAATATAACAATATTGAAGCGGAACAACATCTTCCCCAATATTGCACGTCCATAGACATGCTGCGCTGTTAGCAGGTACGGACGCGATATCTAACGTTGGGAACTTCATCGTTGTCCGGAACCATAGTCACGTTTACCGGGCCCTCACACCTAGTCAGGTCTTCGAGCTCCGAGGCAGATAGCTCAGGCCAGTGGTTTGCCAGAGTGTACTCGCTGTAAACGTAGTTATCCTCTTCTCGGGGCATGGGGAACAGAGTCATGCGTTTGGGGACCTTGCACTTGATCACCAGGTCTTTGGTCTCATACTCATGCCAAAGCCATTTGTGCAGACAGTCGATCACTTGTGCAAACTGTCCGC
This sequence comes from Pholidichthys leucotaenia, assembly GCA_020510985.1. Lineage (NCBI taxonomy): Eukaryota > Metazoa > Chordata > Actinopteri > Cichliformes > Pholidichthyidae > Pholidichthys > Pholidichthys leucotaenia. The sequence goes on along the minus strand of CM035848.1, from coordinate 283,225,224 downwards.
TGTGACACAAGGGGAATATGAAACCGAATTCATCGTCGTCTTCGGAGCAACGCGAGATCTCATCGCCTTGAGTTGAAAGAAACATACCCCCTCGACTGTGCTTGTATATGCCCAACATCTCATTCATTTTTTCCGGTGCTTTACCGTGTTTCTGATCAACAGTCATGTTGCGTGGCAGTTTCATGATGCCGAGCCTATCTTCTTCATCGAGCAGTAGCTCAAAATACACAGATTTTCCAGAAACATCAACTTGGACAACATCATACTTCTTTTTCAGATAGAAGCAATCGGAATAATCATCTGCGATTTTCAAATTGCCGGTCTTCATAAGGTGCAGCAGATCTAGCAGGACTCTAACCGGTATACATACCACCCGTTTAATGTGCAGATCTCCACCACATTCATCGTGGGGGTAGCAGGGCCAGTCATCATCGATGCAGTCTGTAAGACATGTCAGCCTGACATAGGGTGCACCCAGTCTTTTCTCCTTGATTTTATCCTGAAGAGATTTCCTATCTTTCCGTCTTTCGGTCCGATGGTCATCATTAGGCAGTTGTGGTAATCATGACAACTTTTAGCTTTCTTTGCTTCGTCCAGGTAGAACTGTTTGATTCGCTTTCCAGTCAGTTTAGATCTGTGGATATAACAAATACAGGTTACACGATCCTTTGAAAGAAAATTGGGATTTAATAAAACCAAAAAAAAAGCTAAAGCTGAACAAAACACTTACTGGCTTTTCTTCAAATCGCAACTGGGATTCCGGTCTACCAGGGGCTGGTCTCCACATGCTAGAAGCTCTGAAGTCGCTTTAGAACATGCCATCTTAGAAGCTATTTCACACTAGGACAGTTGTCTTTTGTAAGTATATAAAATTGCTGGGCCAAAAAAAAAAAAAAGAAAAATCCAGGCGGAGCTTTGACTTTTGAAATTTAATTTCATATATACACCAGTGTGATCATGGAGATAGCAGCTCTGCGGGTTTGCCATCCTAACACAAGGCTCCATCTTTTATGATCGCTGTGGACCAATCTCCAATCGGTCCCGACCTTGCAAATTTCCCGACCATGTGCAATTTTTCCGACCAAAGACTTCTTCACCGACCTTCCTATTTCGCCACCTTGACAAGGTTTCCCTCCCGAAGCTAAGTCCCAACCTTGCTTTTTTTTTTAAACAATTTCCAATTTCTCTCAGCCGACTCACAGCTCCCGACCATGCGCAAATTTTCCAACCAAAGACTTCTTCACCGACCTTCCTATTTCGCCACCTTGACAAGGTTTCCCTCCCGAGGCTAAGTTCCGACCTTGCTTTTTTTTTTAAACAATTTCCAATTTCTCTCAGCCGGCTCAAAGCACCCAGGTTCGCCTTACACAAGGTGCACGACACCAGTCTGTCAACATGGCAAGTGAACTGGATAGATCTATGTCAAAATTTGATTCTATGTATCTGTTAAACAAAGTGCTGAGTCCTCATGATCTCGGTGAATCTACGAGCCTTTGTTTTACATGGTCAGCTAGCCGAGATTCATCATACTCCGTAGACCTATGGATTGATGACACAATAAGAACAACAGAAAGAAACCAACTGGTGCACCTGAACATATACACATTGCTAAAAGAAGAACTTCCCAACCATTTCCCCAAGAGTCTCCGTTCGCTTCTGAAAAGAAGAAATTTTAAGCTGGACAACCTTGGAATCTTTTTCGACGTTGCCCGTAATCAAAGTCAGAATTGGCTATCATTGGGAACAACGCGGCTGTTAAGGGTCTGGGCTGCAACAGCGTCCGCACGACCTTAGTTCCCCTCTTTTACAAGGTCACAGTGGCCAATAGCTTGGCGCTGAGCTGCTTTGGTGGCGAAACAAAGGAGAATGCGTACTCTCTAATGTATGATGGTAAACGCTTTTCCTTGAAGCTGACGGCCGAACAACTCATGCATGACTCGTACAGGGAATTTGGTACGTTTAACGTGGTATACACCCTGAGCAATCGGCCATGCGAGCCTCCGGTCATGCCTCTCCGAGTCGGTCCCCAAGGCAGCAAATCTATGACTGAACCGGTATACATGTCTCCCACAAAGGTTGCGAGGACAGAGGAGGATTCGCTCATACGCATGCTAAAGGACGATTTTCCTTCACCCAACGATTCTAAGTGTGCCGTGTGTCTCAGTGCCCCGCTGGAGTTTACGATGGGAGGCTGTGGTCACTGTCTGTGCCGTGAGTGCGTGGTTCAGCTGCTTGACAGAGACAAGAGGACACTTACTTGTCATATCTGCAAAGCAAACGCTCTGTTTGTTCACAAGATCTTCATCTGTTGACACACTGGTTCACTTTCAAATACTGTGATCTGTGTGGAAGCGATGACTATATGTCCCTACCCAACAGTAAATCACACGACAGCTTTATTTTGCACATGTGTATGTGTAATGATGTTTATAGGGTTTTCTGTGTACATACATGTCTAACTCAATAAAGGATGTGGGATTTACAATGTCTAAGTACAAACATGTCTAACTCAATAAAGGATGTCATACGGGCAACAGATTTACAATGTCTTTATTGTCATAGTACAAACAAGTCTAAATCAGTACATGATGCAGCACGGGCAATGGGATTTATATTGTCTTGTCATACTAGGTTATGTACATACATACGTGTCTAAATAAACAAAGGGTGTCATACACACAGGCAATGGGTTTAAGGTGCATTTACTTTCTATACCAGGCTTCTACGTACAAACAAGTCTAAATCAGTATAGGGTGTGACACGGGCAACGGGATTCACAATGTCTTTATTGTCATACCAGCACATTATAGGTGAAACTCTATGGTGTAAATAAAAAAAAAGGACGCTAAACTGACATTCTAAACTTTATCTTCTTTCCACCAGACAAGTCGTGTAGATATTCTCTGTCCTGTTGAGAAGTACGGAATACGCTTCCTAGAGCAGCCTTGCTACTCCGGACAGCCGTTATGACGTTGTCAACAGACACACGCTCCCATTCACGACTTCCACTTGTGCTTTCTCGGTCGAGAGATCGTAGTACAAGGTACCCTCGGTTACTGTCAAAGTCCGCTTCATCATATTTTGCACTTATCGATTGCTTGGGTACCCATGTAGAACCAAAGAAATACTTGTAGCTTTCCCAAAGTTGTTTCACAAAGGATGTTACGTCCTCATCAGTTTTGTGTCCGTCTGATATGATGATATGCAGTTGCCAACCCGATTCCCGGACACAAGACCGCAGAGGGATGTAGCATAATAATGCTGTAGCCAGTCCTCATGGTTTCTCAGGAGAGTTTAACAGTGGGTTCAACCCTCAAGTTAGGGTGTGTACTAAACCGAGAGAATACAGTGCAAGAGTTGCAAGGATTTGCTGGGCAAAACCAGGAAACCCCGAGATATAAGCAATAATGGCTTCCTATCGAATAGGACGCAGTCATATCTCCTGACGATACCGCTTTAATGGACTCGCCTAAGATATCAGATATGTTTCTTAGTATGTAATGGGTCATTTCCTGTTTTTTTTTTTTGTTTTTTTTTCCCTTGTCCTGTCAGGCAGCTAGGTAAATAGAACAGGGATCTGTCACCCTACTGTGCCAAAACAGATTTACTTTGCCAAGAGGAGCCTATACAGTGCCTAACTTTGCACTGTATATTGTTGTAAACTCCTCCTGTAATAACTTTTAATACTTTATTTTAATTGTTTTACCCATGGAAGACCCAACAGGATGGGGAAGAGGGAAAGGAAGTGTGTGAAGGGGGAAAAGAAAAGGGAGGGGAACAGACAAAAAAAGACAACTAAAACAAACAAAAGACAAACTGCTTCTTCCACCGGAGATGTCTCAACACGAGTCTGGTTTCTGCACCTGTTAAAGGAGAGACACTTGTACATGAATATCTGTGTGCCTATATATGAGAACGCGCGCAAAATAAGTGTGTGCATGTGAGTGGTTTGTCAGGAAACATATGAGCGGAGGGCCGGTCGCAGCAGCCCCCCCCCCCCCGAGGACCCCGAGCAGGCAAGGTAGCGCCACCAACCCCCAGCCCCGAGGTCAGCAAGCCCCAGGAAAGCCAAGCAACGGAGTAGTAGAGTAGTAGAGTGGTAGATTAATATTGTCCAAAAATGTATTTATCTCTGAGTCTGATGGGTTAACCTGTGATGAGTAGAGATTTTCATAAAACTTTCTGAAGGAGTTATTTATTTCTTCAGGCACATTGGTAATATTTCCAGTCATATCCTTGATAGAATGGATAGTTGTTTTTTCTTTATTCAATCTAAGCTGGTTCGCAAGATATCGCCCCGATTTATTACTGTGTTCAAAGTTCTCAAGACGCAGTCTTTGTATTAAAAACTGTGTTCTTTTGTTTGTAATTTCTTTTAATTCCAGCTTTAATTTTCTCAAATTGTTAAGTGCCTGTTCCTGTGGGGAAATGGCACAAGTTGTCTCCAGTGATTTAATCTTCTGTTCTAAATCCAGTATCAGTGCTTTTTCTTTTTTATTCTTGTATGAACAGATTATTTTACCTCGCATGACCACTTTTGCTGCTTCCCAAAGAACACCTGGGGATATTCCTGGCACATCATTATATTCCAGATATGACTCCCACTCTTTATTAAAATAATTAATAAAGTCTTCATCTTTCAGTAGTGATACAGCGGTACCTCTACTTACAAAATTAATTCGTTCCGGAAGTATTTTCGTAACGTGAAAATTCCGTAAGTAGAGACGCGCTTTACATGTAAATGCCCTAATCCGTTCCAAGCCCCCCAAAATTCGGACATAAATTTTTTATAAATCATAAAAATGCATCAAAACATGTAACAAATACATGTTACAATTAGATTACTGCACAATAAACATAAAATGAGAGTTGTACATAATTTAAAAAAACAAAGAATAAAGTAAAGAATAATAAAAATTATATTCATTTACCTTTTAACTGCTATCGTCGTTGTCGTCACCTTTTGTCTTCTTTGGTTCATGTTCTCTCTCATCAGTGGTTTTTGCCTGACGTTTGCTTTTGTCGGCTTTTAACAATCCTTCGGCTTCCTTTTGTTTTAATACCGTGCCGATCGTAGATGTATTACGGCCATATTCTTTGGCGAGATCAACCAAACGCATCCCTTTTTCATACCTTTCTATTATCTCTTGCTTTGTTTGTATGGACAAAAAAACTCTCTTCTCCTCTTTTCTCCTTTTCCACTTATCTCCATCACTTTCTTGGGGCCCATAGTGAATAAAAGTTAATACTGTACTGTACACACACGTAAAACTGCCCGAACTTCCCGAACACTTCGTGGCCAATGGGATACCAGGAAGATGCTAGACGATAGCCAATGGCAGAGCAGCTACAAGTATGTTTACGTTCGGTAAACTACGGGAGCTGCGAGGAGCGCGTACTTTTTTGCCTTTCGTATCCTGAAATTTCTTTCGTAACAAGAGGCAATATTTTCCCGTTGAGGCGTGTCGTAACCTGAAAATTCTGTATGTAGAGACGTTCGTAAGTAGAGGTACCACTGTATATTAAATTTCCAGCTCCTAGTTTCCCTTGTAGCTTCCCTATTTACCAGTGTAAGAGAAACTGGATGATGATCGCTAATAGCTTGATTTGAACATATTTCAGTGTCTATGATGTCCCTCACAATAGAGTTACTGGCTAAGAAGAAATCTAGACGCGAATATGAACTATGAACTGATGAAAAAAAAGTATATTCCCAAAGAGTTGGGTGAAGAGATCGCCATTCATCGCAAAGACCAAAATCATTCATGTACTGTTTGAGAGTGTCAGTAGCCAGCTATTTTCGGTAAATCCCCGATGTACTGAGCCTGTCGACTGCAGGGTTTAATACCAAGTTGAAGTCCCCTCCTATTATAAGTGTGGTGTCCAAGTGCTCAGAAAGACAAGTGAAAAAAGTGTGAAAAAAGGATGGGTTGTCAACATTTGGGCCATAAACGCTTGCAATACATAGATCCAAATTTTGGACTGAAATTTTTAGTATTATAAATCTACCTTCTGGATCTATTATGGTATTATTCATAACAAAGTGTATTCTTCTATTTACCAGTATAGCTACCCCCCTTTGCTTAGAATTAAAGCCGGCTGAGTACATATGGGGGAATTCTGGTGAGGTGAGCGCATCTACAGACGACTTAGAGACATGTGTGTCCTGCAATAAAGCAAAGTCTGCCTGTAGATCGTTCAATCGATTAAAAACTTTTAGCCTCTTCTCCCCGTTTCCAATTCCACGTATGTTCCACGTGACAAACTTAAATGAAGACATGTTTTCACTAACTGGTTGTGTACTAAAGACTAACTAAATGTGTAAACTATATGTGCCTATGTGATATGTCTGTAATGTATGCATATATATGTATATATATGTTGTGTGTATACACCTATGCATATATAATTGGGTGTGCGCGCATGATGTCTCTGTGCCATTTGCCAACAATTGCAAGCAAATGGGGTATATGTATTTCAAGTTATTTCCTATAAACCAGAAGTATGAGAGAAAACAGACATGAAGGTTAGTAAGTGGTGGAAAAATGCAGACAACATAGAACAATGACCTAAAAACTTAAAAAAAAACCTACAACAGACAAACAAACACACAACAACCTCAACAACAAAGAAATAAACATTTTGACAAATGTTAACATATTAAACTGAAATCGAGTAAGAGACCTGCGCACAATCCCACTCTTTTTTCCACCTGTAGCTAAAAGAAAAAGAAATATATAAAATAGTGAGAAAAAAAAAGAAAAAAAAGGGGGGGGGGCTCTAGAATAACCAGGGGGTTATAGTTTCATCCATAAACAGCTTGCCATCTATATAAGGTCTATCCACAGAAATAATAGCTCGTTTACCTTCTTGGATGTATTGTTTCCTAATGGGAAAAAGCTTCCTTCTGCTTTCCAAGATTTCCTGTGGAAATTGATCATTTAGACCATAATTGGTGTTTTTAAGCTGCCTGCCCTGCCTCTGTACCAAAATTTTTTGCTTAAAATGTTCAAATTTGGCAACAATAGGTCTGGGACGTTTATTCTGGGAATTTTTTTGCCCTATTCGGTGGACTCGGTGGAAAGTAATTGAGTTTGTGACCTCAGGGGATAGTTTTAGTTGTGATGACATAAATTCTCGGACCAGCTGTTCTGGATTTTCATTATTTTTTTCAACAATTCCAGAAAAAACGAGGTTATCTCTCATGCTGCGTGACTACAAACTGAGAACTGTCCCCTTCATTTTCCGATTTTCTCCCTCAACAACGCCAAGCCGTGCGGTTAGTGTGGTGACTGACTTTTTCAGGCTGTTATTTTCCTCCACGAGAAAGACGAGCTGCGCCTGACTAAACTCAAGGCTCTCCCGCAAATTTTGGAATTCTTTGTGAAGAAGCTCAACCAGCGGGTCTCGGTCGCTTAGACTGAGAAGCAGCGGCAGAGGCAGCAGCAGAACACACACTCGCCTGCTCCATGACACAAAAACGGTCGTAAAATGCGTCGATATAACTTTCTAAATCCTCCAGCTCCGTAAAAAAAAAAAAGAAAGAAAGACACAGACAATTAATTAATGAATTAATTACAAAAAAAACTACCAGTGGAGAAGTTTGTTTCAATCTTGGTGACAGCAGTCGCCGTTCAAATTATTGCGCAATTGTCTCTCGTGATCACAGCATCAACTTCCGGATCCGCACCTCATCCAGGACCGTAACGGGTCATTTCCAAAGATGCGTGAGGCAGCCCGCTGCCTTTTACGTAGATCACGCTGTAGTCATAAGGCATGGTCCACAATACCATGGATGTACAGCCGCTTACCACACGTGGCCAACCTACCTCGGTCTCCCTGAAGAGCACCGGGGAGATCAATCCTGGTGTTCAACACGCATTTGTTCTCTATGTCCATGCTCACGGACCATCGGAAAGACCTCATGCACCACTGTATGAGTTCTGGCACTAGTGGCACTCTAGAATGCCACTTCCAGGGCCAGTAGTAATGGGTGAAGGGCTCCATGTGACACGCGGAACACTTCACCCTATGGGAGAAGAGTAACGGGAATATCCTCTCTTTGTCTTTCGAGATATATGCCACATTGAAACCCTTGATCAGATCCAGGAGCGCATAGGCAACGGTCGTGCCAATTTTACGTGCAATTTTGTGCGATGGCACATTAGGCATCATGTCACACATTTGTGCTATTTGTGCGTCAAACAGACATTCTAGTTCCCTGGGTCCACTCAGAATACCGCGAGCCCTGGCCTCGAGGAAAGCCGGTAACAGTTCAAATCCCGTGACTTCTAAATAACTCACGGAATTCTCAAAGTCACCGGGTTTCATGTGATCAGGTCGAGGTGGAAATGTCCAGACGCAGTTATCTCTGATTACGATTTCGTTATGATTGGGAACATAGTGGTATGAACCACTCCACTTGTAGATCGTAAACCCTGTCGGCTTCAGGTCCATGATAGTTCGGCTGAAGCGACGGCCTTTGGCCTTTGATAATTTTAGTTACCCCGTAACACAGCTTAAGCCTTAACGGTGATTACAATGAAGCGTCAAATGGCCGTTTGCAGTAAGCTCGGTTCTTTCTGTCTGGCGTGAGGAGTAAGGAGGACTCTAGATGTAAGCACAGGATACGCGCAGGTCGGGACTTTGAATAGTCGGTAGGTCGGGACTTTATTGTAAGATCGGGACTTTGACTAGTCGGTAGGTTGGTACACTCTTACAGCCGAGACTACGCAACATCACTCCTGTTAGCCTAGGGATTCACACTGCTCTCCGCGACATCGGCCCTCAACATTATTACAGAAGGTTAAGCTTTGAGTCACTGTCATGACCACTAATTGGATTGGTGCGCTCAAAGAATACGCCGATAGCACCAGGTCGACAGTGCTATACGAGGCAACAACTCAAGGACCATCTCATACTCCAACTCACACTGTCAGAGTTCACCTTTCACATGACCACTCTCTCACGGCTACGGGTTCGGGAAAGACAAAAAAGGGAGCAAAGGCTAGCGCTGCAAAAATGTTACTGTCGTTGCTAGACCGTCATGATGATAGCACCAAGTTGGCGTTCGCTGTGTCCGGTAGTGAAATTGGCACTTTGGCACCCAAAAGTGCCTCCGTGCAACACACTGACGCCTATGACGCGGCATCTCATCCTTCACTAACACAAGGACGCTGTGACGGAGAGCGCCCTAAACACTCTTCACATCTTTGCCGACCGGATAACCGTGTCATTGGCGTACACGGAAAACCATCGCAAACGTGACGAGTCATCCAAAAGACACAGTGGCGGAGATTGTGACGATCACGTCGGAGAATTGGAAGTATGTTACGTGTGTGGTGATTATCACTTCAGAAATAATAACATATAGACATATTTATGTATTTTACATTTTCATTCCAGGAACTGTGTCGCAAAAACGATTGGTGTGTGCCAATGTACGACACCATTACGCTTATGAAGGGTGATCATTGGTACATTTGTTACTGTAAAGTCAAAATATCACTGGCCGCAAATCAAAACAATCACATCATCACAACCCTACACGGTGAGTAAGGTCAATCGCATAAATCCACTTGTGCTATGTACACTTTTATATAGCATAAACCTTACGCATACACAATCTCTTTTCACTCTAGGCCACAGGTGTCAAACTCATTCCATGGAGGGCCAAGACCCTGCAGGTTTTACCTCCACCCAGTGTCTTCAGCAGGTGATTTCACTGAATTTCTTCCCACTGATTGCTGATCAGTGAAAACACCTGCTGAAGACACTGGGTAGAAGCAAAACATGCAGGGTCTTGGCCCTCCATGGAATGAGTTTGACACCCCTGCTCTAGGCACTGGAACCTCAGAAAAAGAAGCTAAGAACAAGGCCGCGGGTAAAACACTGGCCTTGATCCAAAACTGTTCTCTAACGTCACTGAAGATTACATCATGATACCCTTTGGTGGTAACAAGACATATAACAGCACCACCCTGCCACCTGATGGAAGTCAACTGTGTACATGGAGCATGACACTTATCATAATCGTGGCCTTGATACTGTTTGCATATGGCATCCATTCCCTTTGTGCGATGTGTGCAGAAAAGAGAAGACGTGTTAAAATTAAATGTTTTCATAACACCACAATATAAGCGTATAATAAAGCAAGCTTTCCAAATGCTCTAAGATGCTGTTTATTATTCATTGTAGTAAGTTCCAAGATATCATATGACACAGGACGTGGCTGAGGAGTATCATAATCGTGACCTTGATACTGTTTGTATATGGCATGCATCCATTCCCTTTGTGCGACGTGTGCAGAAAAGTGAAGACGTGTTAAAATGAAACGTTTTCATAACACTACAATATAAGCGTATAATAAAACAAGCTTTCCAAATGGTCTAAGATGATGTTTATTATTCATTGTAGTAAATTCCAAGATATCATATAACACAGGACGGGGGTGAGGAGTGGCTGAACAGCAGATCTCACTGATGAATAACATCGCTTTGTCGCTGTAATCACACCGTGGTTCTTGGCGGTTGTCTTTACACTTTGCTCTCCTTTGTGTTCTGCAAAAGGACCATTGATATATTTAATCAACCAATATATCTCTCTCTATATCTCTCTATCTCTGTGCGTGTTACCTTTACGCATATCTGCGATATCCCAAGGACCGAGGAGTCTTGTGGTCCCACAAGGTATTCATTATTGTATCCACTGGAGGCCTTGTCATTCATGGCACATGTGGTACTTTTATGAGATGAGATGAGATGAGATGAGATTCAACTTTATTGTCATTACACATGTATGAATACAAGGTAACGAAACGTGACTTGGCATTTGGGCACGCTCTGCAGAGCGCATCCAAGGCCGGGGCAGCCGCTAGGCGCCAGTCATTTTATACACAACATCATGTGACTGAGAGCAAGGCTTGTAAATGTAGGAAGTACATTTGCTGCATATCCTATAAGTGATCATAACTAACCCAAATACAATGATCAGGGGAGCAGCTATCAATGATACTTTGATCCAGTCGTCTCTGCCGGTCAGCCACCAATAAGCGTAGTCATCATTATGGCCAACCATGTTCGATGACTCTCGTAAGGGTTCTTTCTAACAGCGAAACACTCACAAACCACGAGTCATCACATTGTGTTTATATTACACCATTAGTAGATAAGCTTTCATATAAGACAAGAAGTCACAGATCACGCGTAATCACATTGTGTTTATTGTCACACCATTAGTACATTTGCTTTCATTTAAGAGACATAAAGCCAATCCATGGCAGAGAAATCATACGTCCAGGTCAACTCTTCAAGTGTTCAATCGAACAGTCCAATCAGGTCACTGCGTTCTATCAGTACTAAGATTAGAATCATCACAACTTTAGATAACCTCCCGTAGTTTTGTAAAATTTTATCAGCAATTTGCACCAAGGGCATCTTCTCCACGGTCCCACGAGGAATGTGACCTCGGCCCACGATGATTTCCCACGACAACAGTATTTTAAAACGCTTTATTTCATCTGAGGTCAGACGACACAGTATGTCTGTCAGCTGGCATGAGATGATGCTTGGGCGATAGTCTTCACTGAGCTCATGTTGGTTCATCAGTTTTCTCGTGTTGATGTTGTAGTCCAGAATAGTCCCGGGCTTGTGTCCTTTTACCAGCTTGTTCACAATCGATATTGCCTTATCCTCACCTACGTTGCAACACATTGCGTCGATCAGAAAATCAGGATATTCTTTGATCATGTCAATATCTCACTTTGCAAACATATGATCTATAGCTTGTTTTGTGCCACGTGAATATACGGCATATGGTAGTTTGTCCAATACCAATCGGAAGTCATCCTTGTGTGCCATGAGATAATTGGCCACTCGATAATGCCTACTAAGCATCATTTCAGTTAGCGTTTACTGTAATCCACGGAGAGATATACCACAAAAGCCAACTAGTCGCTGTTGGTGTGTAACCAATCGTCAGGAAACCACAGATTCGTTGATACTGTATATAGTACAAAAACCAGCGATGAGGATGTTCCCACAAAGGACTGTCGCTGTTGGTACGCAACCAATGGCCAGAATCTAACAGATCGACGGAGACTGTATATACTACAGAACCAGCTAGTTGCTGTTGGTACGCAGCAAGTCTGGAATCTAACAATTTGCGGATACTGTATATAGTACAAAACCCAGCTATGTGGATGTCCCACAAAGGACCGCCTCTGTTGACACGCAACCAGTGGGGCGGAATTTATCTTATGGGTCTTAAATACTCATACAAACCAGGAACCACAAAGTGATGTTGTGAAAATGCTTTATTTGAAACTTTTGAAATGTGCAAGAGGTTACAGTGAAAAACTTGATCAAGATTCCATTTAAGGTGACAACAATATCATTGCCGATAATAATGATGCTACATGTAAAAAATGGAGTACAGCATCAACCGGTACAAAATAACAATCTCTCTTGAGGTACAGAAACTTGAGTATGACACAAATGTATACAAATGCGATTTCAATCTCTTGAGGTACAAAACTTGAGGTATACATACGTGAGTTCAATCTCTTGAGGTGCAAAACTGGAGGTATACATACGTGAGTTCAATCTCTTGAGGTGCAAAACTGGAGGTATACATACGTGAGTTCAATCTCTTGAGGGACCAAAACTTGAGGTATACAAACATGAGTTCAATCTCTTGAGGTACAAAACTTGAGGTATACAAACATGAGTTCAATCTCTTGAGGTACAAACCTGGAATGCGATACAAATGTATACAAACATGCGTTCAATCAGTACAAAATAACGCAACATCCCCTTCATGTATAAAAACCTGGTTATAACATCAATCAGTACAAAATAACACAGCATCCCCTTCATGTATAAAAGTAGCTTATACCATAAAATCACAAGAGCACCTGATCCTCTCAACATCCTCATAACTTATTCAAGGTATGGGGATGTATTGAGTGCAATAGAAGTGATAGAACTAGACTTTCTCATCACGATATAGAAAGAGTGATAGACATATTGCGTTTTAACAATTCCCAGACACGTTATCTGTGCAGAAATGGTAGATACCCTCTCTTATGATATAGGCACTGCGAGAGATACTGTATTTTAACAAGAAATACACAGACTTGACATGTGTACAGTGTATGTATGGAGTGACTAGCTATAACATTCACACATTGCAGCAATTCTGAAAGCGCAGCTCAGTCATTCTTTTCAACTAGACACGCAATGGTCCAGTCTCAATAGTAACACAGATTCTAAAACCGTATCGCATTTGCATAGAAACACTTCAGAGCAATCTGAAGTGCTCTGCGGAAGTATAAATACGAGACAGCCCAGTGAATCCGTCGTGATACCCACTGAATTCCTGTACGATGTCAACATCCGGACCGCCTTCACCGGCCATGTCAGGGACACCGAATAGCTCTTTAGCGTATTTGTAATCGAATGGGTAGTTTAAGTCGTACGTCGTTCGTTGTTGGGTAATCTCAGGATGTACTACATTCATGCCACTTTTAGCTGCCACCAGAGTTATAATGTGAACAAACGTTGAGCTTTCGGAAGGCATAGAATCTAATACAATCTTAACTTCTTGACCGGGTTCACGGTCTCCGTATTGAACTGTAAGCCACATGTGAAGATAATATAATATGCACCTAAACTCTTTGGAACCGGTCAAGGTTTTGAGTTTATTATCAGTAAGAGGCAGTACGATAGGACTCGCGTCATCCGCAGATGTGCACCACATGGCTAAAATAACCTGGTCTGTAAAGACAAAGCAACACCAGTGAAATTTCAAGGACTTCATTGTCACATTGAACAATTTAGGCAGGTACACATCTTCAGCAATCATCTTCTCTGTATCGGGCATATGGTTTCCCACAACAATGTGATCCCAAAAACCTGGCAAATGAGGAATGCAGACGTATCTATGGGCTATGGCTTCCTTCAGTAGCGACTTGTCCCAGTACTTGAAGGACATGGTGTCGCCCGTATTGATCAGTCGATTGAAAGCTGTGAAAAAAAAAGGAAAAAATAGTAAACCTTCATCCAAAGTATCATTATCATCATGTGCTGATCTGGGACATCTTGGGTTCTAAGTAACTCATCATTTGCCAGTTGCTGAGGATCAGGACCGTCCTCTTTGAGCATGATTTCTTGTACATAATCATTGACTTCTTCTTTGGGTTTGACACTGCCATTCCAGTCCAGCCGCAAGTCCCAGTTGTCTCTTTGGAGATAAGCACAACTGGCTAGGTTGTTGGCCGTGGTGTTCACAGCGCCCTTGCTGGAATATATTTTGTGTTTCAGGCAACCTTTGTGCTTCTTGTAACACAGTGTACAGATCACACATCCGCAGATACATTGAACCGGTCGGTTTAACTTGATCAAGTAGTTGCCACAAAATATATTACCATTGAAGGTATGCTTGCACGCCGAGCAGATAATGCACTCTTCCAACACAGCCAGCAATTGGTTCACTTCGCATTGAGTTGAATCGTAGTTCGTGTCATTGGGCTTGGCTCCTTGGGACTGGGGTGGCGTTAGTAGAAATGTAGCTTCTGGTAAGGCCACTTCGGATTGGCGATGAGGCATTGTTTACACGGGGGCTGCGGTTCACGGACGGCCGTTGGAAAACTCCCTTCTGACAACACCTTTTTGGGTACTTGAGGTAGCGTAAAGGTTACTCCGTTCACATTGTGTTTGCGGGAGTGGAGCGGTGGGCACTCTTGTCGATATGATGTCAGGGGGGTCTTTGGTAAGGCAACCTGAGGGTCTTGCGTCACTGTCGGTTCGCTCACGGTGTGAGACGATTGTTGCACCTGTGGTGGCGCTGTGGCAGATTTGCGGGAAGATGGCTTGTAGGGAAGCTGGCATCCATCGTGTTGAAGTGCCATCTGCCCCGTTTCTGGTAAGGACACTTTGTGCTCTTCGTGCGTCTGATGTGGTGTTGGGGCGTGTTCCGGGTGGGAATGCTGCTGATGACCTTGTTGAGGCGCAGCACACTTGTCTTCTGGATACATATGATTGTAGGCACTTTCCATATCTGGGTACAAAAAGGAATGGGCTATGTCATTTCTCACAGGATGGATACGATTTGTGGGGAGTGCGTACAAGTCTTTGTGATAATCGTGGTGGTCTTGAAAACTGTTTATAAAATCGGTGTCCTTGCCGATCATGTCAATTTCTGCACACCTATGAAAGACAAATTACAATGTTATAAAGTCTATCGACCAAACAAGATACATGGTACACACTACGCTTGATACCTACAAATTTAGAGTAGCTACAGCCGTCTCGTCCAAAGATGAAGATGCTGTCACGTGGGACTGTGTTGACTCTGAGAAATTTGTCTCTTTGGCCGATCTTAATTGTGACGAGCGGGCATCTTCGGTCTCAGTGGTACACTGGGGTGCAGTCACATCTGACAGTTTGCCCTTTTCTGAGCGCATGCACGTGCCAACATCTCCCATCTGCGTTTGCTGAAAGTTTTCGGTCTTGTCATTACACTTGCTCAAAATCTCACCTTGACCATTCTCCATGGACTTGGTGAGACTCATGGTCTGTCTGCTCTCGAACAGGGATGATGTCGTCGCCTCGCCTAGGACAACTGCGGGGTTATCGGTGACCTTGACCTCGGGGTGCATCTCTTTGGGTTCTGTCTCTTCTCTACGTGCTACAGTCACATTGGGAATAGCTTCTCCCTGTGTATCATCACGATCAGGCTCTTCTTGCTCTCGAGCGAGGGCTCGGTTATCATTTCGCCTTGTGTCGAAGCTTCTAATTCGGAGGTAGCTACCTCTTTACATCGAGTCACTTCTTCAGGTTCCCCAAGTTGAGGAAACGTATCCTCTTCTTGTCTGAAGTTGAAAACATTTTCTCCGTCAGGATTTGTCAAGTTGGGCAAAGTGCCACGGTCACAGTGTGCTTCATCTTTGTCCGCTGGTTCGACTGGCAGTGTGTGGACCGTCTTTTGTCTTTTATGGTTATTTTTACGGTTTGTCTTGGTGCGTGCAAGTCTGCTTGCGTATCTGTTTAGTTTATGATGTTGCTCAGTAAAATCTGAATCCTTAGCCACGTCTCTGCTCGGACTTGGAGATCTCGAGCTGTCAGAGCTGGAACTGTCAGAGCTTGAGCTTTCAGAGCTGGAACTGTCAGAGCTGGAACTGTCAGAGCTTGATTTTTCAGAGTTCACCTTAGTTGAATCATCTGAATTGCTTTCATTGTCATCACTAGAGTGGTCGTCGACTTCCTCAGTCCATCTGACCTGTACTCGTCCTTTTTTATGATCACTTCTTACGGGATTTCTGTCGTTCTTCCAACGTCTCTTACCCATGTGGACAGTGACGGTCTCTTCATCGTGATCACTCTGTTTTTTTGTCTTTTACTTTTCGAGATTGTTGACGACCGCTGGTCAATGAGGTCTTGGTTTTGGTGCACTTGACCGGACGATTCTTCTTGGTAGTAGACCCAGGAGCCGCTTTTCGAATCGTTTTGTCTTGACAAGAACTTGAACGCTTACCATTATTATCTTTATGGGACCCCCGGATGTCACTCGATTGTCCTTGGTCATTATTGTTTGCACTGTCGCGTTCACTCTCTGCCGCTGTGCTTTTGCCATCTTTTGTTCGATCTCGAGGCTGCTGCTGCTGATTCTGTTTCTGCTGAATGGGATTTTTTGAACACTCTTGTTCCTCTTTGCTGGTGTCACCGTGCTTGGGGTTAAATCGATTTCGATTGATCGCTCTAGGATCGACTTTAGCTATTTCACGGCGCTTGCGAGGTGGGCTCCTTTCGGTGTAGCTCTGACTCCTGGAACAATTCATAGTCTTGGCTTGTTGATTTGTGGATATGGGACTTCTGCTACGAGGCCTCTTGTTCGCCACATAATTGCTTTGAATAAAGCTATGGTTTTTATTGAAAGTCACATTATCCCTTGAGTTATTGTGCATAGCTGATGGGAAAGACCGAGGTCTTTGATGAGGTCTTTGATGATGACCACCCCTTTCGTAATGCCTTCGCTGTTGTATATTTCGCAGTGCTGAGGGTAAGGGTAGCTGGTCCATTTGTTGATCCGGGTAGTTCATTGGGTTATACCAGTATGAGTAAAAAGGATCCATGATTGTCCATAGGTGGTTGTTGTTGTTGTTGTTGTTGTTGTTAGGAATTGACTTGTTTTTTCATGAAAAAAAAAGGATCTTCACTGCACTGACAGTTAGTTATCTTAACTTCACACTTCAGGTGCGATACGGACAACAGATGTCCTTCGGTGGATATATAATGACTTAAGCCCCTCCTTTAATCCTCAAGGCCCAACCTAAATAAAAACAAAACAGGGGAAAGTTAAGGTGTCAAGTTCAGAAAATACCTTTTCACATCACAAGATACCCCTTGTAAGTCAATAGTCGCTTCATTTTAACCATAAACAGACTGTGCCGACCATATACAAATCTCCTGACCTGCCGATTTCCCGACCAACGACTTCTTCGCCTACCTTCCTATTTCGCCACCCTGACAAGGTTTTCCCTCAGACGCTAAGTCCCGACCAACGACTTCTTCGCCTACCTTCCTATTTCGCCACCCTGACAAGATTTTCCCTCAGACGCTAAGTCCCGACCATGCATTTTTTTAATCAGTTTCCAATTTTTCTCAACCATCTCAAAGTTCCCAACCTAGCAAGGTTTCCCGACCAAAGACTTCTTCGCCTACCTTCCTATTTCGCCACCCTGACAAGGTTTTCCCTCAGACCCTAAGTCCCGACCAACGACTTCTTCGCCTACCTTCCTATTTCGCCACCCTGACAAGGTTTTCCCTCACACGCAAAGTCTCAACCAACGACTTCTTCGCCTACCTTCTTATTTCGCCACCCTGGCAAGGTTTTCCCTCAGACGCTAAGTCCCGACCATGCATTTTTTAATCAGTTTCCAATTTTTCTCAACCGTCTCAAAGTTCCCAGCCTAACAAGGTTTCCTGACCAGAGACTTCTTCGCCTACCTTCTTATTTTGCCACCCTGACAAGGTTTTCCCTCAGACGCTAAGTACCGACCAACGACTTCTTCGCCTACCTTCCTATTTCGCCAACCTGACAAGGTTTTCCCTAAGACGCTAAGTACCGACCTTGTATTTTTTAATCAGTTTCCAATTTTTCTCAACCCTCTCAAAGTTCCCAACCTAGCAAGGTTTCCCGACCAGAGACTTCTTCGCCTACCTTCCTATTTTGCCACCCTGACAAGGTTTTCTCTCAGACGCTAAGTACTGACCAACGACTTCTTCGCCTACCTTCCTATTTCTCCACCCTGACAAGGTTTTCTCTCAGACGCTAAGTCCCGAACATGCATTTTTTAATCAGTTTCCAATTTTTCTCAACCGTCTTTAAATTCCCAACCTAACAAGGTTTCCCGACCAGAGACTTCTTCGCCTACCTTACTATTTCGCCACCCTGACAAGGTTTTCCCTCAGACGCTAAGTCCTGACCAACGACTTCTTCGCCTACCTTCCTATTTCTCCACCCTGACAAGGTTTTCCCTCAGACGCTAAGTCCCGACCATGCATTTTTTAAATCAGTTTCCAATTTTTCTCAACCGTCTCAAAGTTCCCAACCTAGCAAGGTTTCCCGACCAAAGACTTCTTCGCCTACCTTCCTATTTCGCCACTCTGACAAGGTTTTCCCTCAGACGCTAAGTCCCGACCTTGTATTTTTTAATCAGTTTCCAATTTTTCTCAACCCTCTCAAAGTTCCCAACCTAGCAAGGTTTCCTGACCAGAGACTTCTTCGCCTACCTTCCTATTTCACCACCGTGACAAGGTTTTCCCTCAGACCCTAAGTCCCGACCAACGACTTCTTCGCCTACCT
The DNA here is from genome assembly GCA_020510985.1 of Pholidichthys leucotaenia. NCBI lineage: Eukaryota > Metazoa > Chordata > Actinopteri > Cichliformes > Pholidichthyidae > Pholidichthys > Pholidichthys leucotaenia. The sequence goes on along the minus strand of CM035848.1, from coordinate 283,206,360 downwards.
TCCTATTTCGCCACCCTGACAAGGTTTTCTCTCAGACGCTAAGTACCGAACATGCATTTTTTTAATCAGTTTCCAATTTTTTCAACCATCTCAAAGTTCCCAACCTAACAAGGTTTCCTGACCAGAGACTTCTTCGCCTACCTTCCTATTTCGCCACCCTGACAAGGTTTTCCCTCAGACGCTAAGTCCAGACCAACGACTTCTTTGCCTACCTTCCTATTTCGCCACCCTGACAAGGTTTTCCCTGGGAAGCTAAGTCCCGACCATGCAATTTTTAAATCAGTTTCCAATTTTTCTCAACCGTCTCAAAGTTCCCAACCTAGCAAGGTTTCCCGACCAAAGACTTCTTTGCCTACCTTCCTATTTCGCCACTCTGACAAGGTTTTCCCTCAGACGCTAAGTCCCGACCAAAGACTTCTTCGCCTACCTTCCTATTTCGCCACTCTGACAAGGTTTTCCCTAAGACGCTAAGTCCCGACCATGCATTTGTTAATCAGTTTCCAATTTTTCTCAACCCTCTCAAAGTTCCCAACCTAGCAAGATTTCCCGACCAAAGAGTTCTTCGCCTACCTTCCTATTTCGCCACCCTGACAAGGTTTTCCCTCAGACGCTAAGTCCCGACCTTGTATTTTTTAATCAGTTTCCAATTTTTCTCAACCCTCTCAAAGTTCCCAACCTAGCAAGATTTCCCGACCAGAGACTTCTTCGCCTACCTTCCTATTTCGCCACCCTGACAAGGTTTTCCCTGAGACCCTAAGTCCCGACCAACGACTTCTTCGCCTACCTTCCTATTTTGCCACCCTGACAAGGTTTTCCCTGAGACCCTAAGTCCCGACCAACGACTTCTTCGCCTACCTTCCTATTTCGCCACCCTGACAAGGTTTTCCCTCAGACGCTAAGTCCCGACCAACGACTTCTTCGCCTACCTTCCTATTTCGCCACCCTGACAAGGTTTTCCCTCAGACACTAAGTCCCGAACATGCATTTTTTTAAATCAGTTTCCAATTTTTCTCAACCATCTCAAAGTTCCCAACCTAACAAGGTTTCCCGACCAGAGACTTCTTCGCCTACCTTCCTATTTCGCCACCCTGACAAGGTTTTCCCTCAGACGCTAAGTCCAGACCAACGACTTCTTTGCCTACCTTCCTATTTCGCCACTCTGACAAGGTTTTCCCTAAGACGCTAAGTCCCGACCATGCATTTGTTAATCAGTTTCCAATTTTTCTCAACCCTCTCAAAGTTCCCAACCTAGCAAGATTTCCCGACCAGAGACTTCTTCGCCTACCTTCCTATTTCGCCACCCTGACAAGGTTTTCCCTGAGACCCTAAGTCCCGACCAACGACTTCTTCGCCTACCTTCCTATTTCTCCACCCTGACAAGGTTTTCCCTCAGACGCTAAGTCCCGACCATGCATTTTTTAAATCAGTTTCCAATTTTTCTCAACCGTCTCAAAATTCCCAACCTAGCAAGATTTCCCGACCAAAGACTTCTTTGCCTACCTTCCTATTTCGCCACCCTGACAAGGCTTTCCCTCAGACGCTAAGTCCCGACCAACGACTTCTTCGCCTACCTTCCTATTTCTCCACCCTGACAAGGTTTTCCCTCAGACGCTAAGTCCCGACCATGCATTTTTTAAATCAGTTTCCAATTTTTCTCAACCGTCTCAAAATTCCCAACCTAACAAGGTTTCCCGACCAGAGACTTCTTCGCCTACCTTCCTATTTCGCCACCCTGACAAGATTTTCCCTCAGACGCTAAGTCCCGACCAACGACTTCTTCGCCTACCTTCCTATTTCTCCACCCTGACAAGGTTTTCCCTAAGACGCTAAGTCCCGACCATGCATTTTTTAATCAGTTTCCAATTTTTCTCAACCCTCTCAAAGTTCCCAACCTAGCAAGATTTCCCGACCAAAGACTTCTTTGCCTACCTTCCTATTTCGCCACCCTGACAAGGCTTTCCCTCAGACGCTAAGTCCCAACCAAAGAGTTCTTCGCCTACCTTCCTATTTCACCACCCTGACAAGGTTTTCCCTCAGACGCTAAGTCCCGACCAACGACTTCTTCGCCTACCTTCCTATTTCGCCACCCTGACAAGGCTTTCCCTCAGACGCTAAGTCCCGACCAAAGACTTCTTCGCCTACCTTCCTATTTTGCCACCCTGACTAGGTTTTCCCTCAGACGCTAAGTCCCGATTGTAGTAGTTTGATTCAACCCCCACAACACAGAGACAGAACACAGAGACAGTCAGCTCGCACTCCTGGGTTTTTTCCGCTGCATGCTGCGTTTACAGCTGTGAGGTTAAAGTGTCATCCATGCATTGTGTTCATGCATCCTGTCTGTACCTCTGATATGCAAATGCCCAGATTGACTGCTGTGAAGGTCTTTGATGTATTGTCTGAGTTGAGTATATATGCTGCACTGTGCTGTAAATCTGCCTCTCATTCACTCACTCTTCAACTGCTGCTGGACACATGCACTGTGTGTCTCCTCCTCTTTGAGAGCTGGAGGAACGAAGTTGCAGCCTGCTCAAGCCATGGGCTGCAGCCGAGTTCTGATGAAGGCGGATGATAATAAAGCTATTTAAAAATCCAACGCTGCCTTTATTTTATCATCCTCTTCACCGATCTTGTATTTTTTAATCACTTTCCAATTTTTCTCAACCCTCTCAAAGTTCCCAACCTCGCAAGGTTTCCTGATCAGAGACTTCTTTGCCTACCTTCCTATTTCGCCACCCTGACAAGGTTTTCCCTCAGACGCTATGTCCCGACCTTGTATTTTTTAATCAGTTTCCAATTTTTCTCAACCCTCTCAAAGTTCCCAACCTAGCAAGGTTTCCCGACCAGAGACTTCTTCGCCTACCTTCCTATTTCGCCACCCTGACAAGGTTTTCCCTCAGACGCTAAGTCCTGACCAATGACTTCTTCGCATACCTTCCTATTTCGCCACCCTGACAAGGTTTTCCCTCAGACGCTAAGTCCCGACCATGCATTTTTTAATCAGTTTCCAATTTTTCTCAACCGTCTCAAAGTTCCCAACCTAGCAAGGTTTCCCGACCAAAGACTTCTTCGCCTACCTTCCTATTTCGCCACCCTGACAAGGTTTTCCCTCAGACACTGAGTCCCGACCAACGACTTCTTCGCCTACCTTCCTATTTCGCCACCCTGACAAGATTTTCCCTAAGACGCTAAGTCCCGACCATGCATTTTTTAATCAGTTTCCAATTTTTCTCAACCCTCTCAAAGTTCCCAACCTAGCAAGATTTCCCGACCAAAGACTTCTTTGCCTACCTTCCTATTTCACCACCCTGACAAGGTTTTCCCTCAGACGCTAAGTCCCGACCAACGACTTCTTCGCCTACCTCCCCATTTCACCACCCTGACAAGGTTTTCCCTCAGATGCTAAGTCCCGACCTTGTATTTTTTTAATCAGTTTCCAATTTTTCTCAACCCTCTCAAAGTTCCCAACCTAGCAAGGTTTCCCAACCAGAGACTTCTTCGCCTACCTTCCTATTTCGCCACCCTGACAAGGTTTTCCCTCAGACGCTAAGTCCCAACCAACGACTACTTCGCCTACCTTCCTATTTCGCCACCCTGACAAGGTTTTCCCTCAGACGCTAAGTCCCGACCGACTTCTTCGCCTACCTTCCTATTTCGCCACCCTGACAAGGTTTTCCCTAAGACGCTAAGTCCCGACCATGCATTTTTTAATCAGTTTCAAATTTTTCTCCACCCTCTCAAAGTTCCCAACCTAGCAAGATTTCCCGACCAAAGACTTCTTCACCTACCTTCCTGTTTCGCCACCCTGACAAGGCTTTCCCTCAGACGCTAAGTCCCGACCATGCATTTTTTAATTCAATTCAGTTCAATTCAATTCAACTTTATTTATATAGCGCCATTTCACAACAACAGTCATCTCATAGCACTATCAACTGTAGGAGGAACCCCCACAGTTGCAGAAAGAGCCCAGCACTCAGGCGATCCCCTGTGAGCAAGCACTTGGTGACGGTGGAGAGGAAAAATTCCCTTTTAACAGGAAGAAACCTCCAGCAGAACCAGGCTCAGGGAGGGGCAGTCATCTGCTGCAACTGGCTGGGGGGTGAGGGGATAGAGAAGAAGAAAAGAACAGACATGTAGAGAGCAAACAGCACGATGGGGACTCAATCTATGGGAGAGAACAAACAAATGTTAATGACCAGCAAAAAAACTATTTTATTGAGAGTGAGAAAAGGAGTGAGGCCCAGTGCATTACTGGAGGTCCCCCGGCTGACTAAACCTATTAGCAGCATAACTAAGGGAGGGTTCAGAAACACATGATCCCTCCCTAATTGTAGGCTATATCAAAAAGGTAGGTTTTAGCCTTATTCTTAAAAACAGAGATCGAGTCTGACTCCCGAATCCAGATTGGCAGCTGATTCCACAGGAGAGGAGCTTGATAACTGAAGGCTCTGCCTCCCATTGTACTTTTGGAGATTCTAGGTATTACAAGTAATCCTGCATTTTGGGAGCGTAGTGCTCTGTTAGGATAATACGGTAGTATCAGATCTTTTAAATAATAAGGAGCCTGATTGTTTAGAGCTTTGTAAATAAGTAGAAGGATTTTAAACTTAATTCTAAACTCTATGGGAAGCCAATGAAGGGAGGCCAGAACCGGAGAGATATGATCTCTCTTTCTAGTACCTGTTAAAACTCTTGCTGCAGCATTTTGGATCAGCTGAAGACTTTTTAAAGATGTTTTAGGACAGCCTGATAATAAAGAATTACAATAATCTAATCTCAAGCTAACAAAAGCGTGGATCAGTTTCTCAGCATCACTCTGAGACAAGATGCTCCTAATCTTGGCAATATTACGCAAATGATAGAAGGCAGTCTATCATTTTTTAATCAGTTTCCAATTTTTCTCAACCCTCTCAAAGTTCCCAACCTAGCAAGATTTCCCGACCAGAGACTTCTTCACCTACCTTCCTATTTCGCCACCCTGACAAGGCTTTCCCTCAGACGCTAAGTACCGACCAAAGACTTCTTCGCCTACCTTCCTATTTCGCCACCCTGACAAGGTTTTCCCTCAGATGCTAAGTCCCGACCTTGTATTTTTTAATCAGTTTCCAATTTTTCTCAACCGTCCCAAAGTTCCCAACCTAGCAAGGTTTCCCAACCAGAGACTTCTTCGCCTACCTTCCTATTTCGCCACCGTGACAAGGTTTTCCCTCAGACGCTAAGTCCCGACCAACGACTTCTTCGCCTACCTTCCTATTTCGCCACCCTGACAAGGTTTTCCCTAAGACGCTAAGTCCCGACCATGCATTTTTAATCAGTTTCCAATTTTTCTCAACCGTCTCAAAGTTCCCAACCTAGCAAGGTTTCCCGACCAGAGACTTCTTCGCCTACCTTCCTATTTCGCCACCCTGACAAGGTTTTCCCTCAGACGCTAAGTCCCGACCTTGCATTTTTTAATCAGTTTCCAATTTTTCTCAACCGTCTCAAAGTTCCCGACGTAGCGAGATTTACCGACCATCTCTTGTACCACATGTTGGTCGCTCAAACAAAACCCCAGATACCCTGTCCTTGTTACCACTGATGTCAGTAGACCCCTTAAACACGTGTCTAGTGGTTTTCAGATTGGTGTATAATAAAGTTATATTTTATTTGGAAGAATTTTAATCTGTAAAGTATATATATATATCATCTAGTGGTTATCCTCTCTGTTTATGTTTACCATACTGGGACTATTTGTGATACACGAATTTAATATCAAAAACTAAGCAAAATGACTTTACCCGGTCAGCCGTGTTATGGCCTCAGAGCCTCTCGAAGGAGGAGGAAACAACGATTGGACCCCTGTGTTGATTTGGACCATTGGTCTCCTAGTCCCGATTCTCGTGACGAGGAGGCTATAGCATTCCCCGATTTTGAATTCGGGTTTCCTACAATGACCAAAGTTCAACTCAAGAAAACCTTGTTAGATCAGTTGTATCTCCACTGCAAGTCAAGTAAATGTAACTCATCTGGATTGCCTTCGTGGCCTTAGCGGCGATGACACGGCTAACTATCAACAATACAGGCTGGCAGTTGTTGCGTGGTTAGCCTTCCATGTACCTTTAAATATGCAGAGCGATGAAAAACACCACAGTGTTTTAATGCCAGCCGTCAACCTCATGGACAGATATGTAACAACCCATACAGACACGGGTGAAGACTTAAGGCGGCTACTGAGGGACATCGGTGTCATCGGGGCTGCGTGTCTATTGCTCTCGGTTAAAATGTACGCGGTGTTCACAAGAATCACATCCTCAGATTTTGAGCATATCATATGGCGGAACTTAGTCGGCAAGGATTCGGTGGTCTCCGAGGTTGATTCGGATTGTTGTCAGATAGACGAGACGATCATCGACATAACTGAAAAGGATATAATTGCAACGCTGAACGGCGGTGTCTTCCCAGCGAACGCTGAAAACACGATAAGCATACTGTCCAAATACCTAATCCTGGATTACGGTGCACAGACCTAGAATCCGGCCTTCACATGCGAAGCTCAAGAAAAAAAGAGTACGTGTCTTGGCCACATCGCTTTTTACACGGACCGCTTTAAATGTCAAATTCCTACTAGTCTAGTGGCTAGGAGGGGTTCCCATGCACCCCCCAGAAATCAACTTTTAACCAGCATTTCTGGAATGCTCTGGATAAGCTGTTAACGAAATGTCTTGTTCCCAAGCTTGCAAAATGTCTCACGTGACTTTTTCATGCTAATTTTATGTAAATTATTGCCGCCATTACCAGAAAATGCATTTTTTGTTATATCTCTTTAAATGTTTGAGAAAACTCCTTAATTATGGCTTCTACACCCATGTTATGAAGGTCAATTGTCACATTGAACCTATTTTCAGAATGCCCATATTTGTATAGAACAAGAAAATATGCAAATTAGGTCCGCCATTGTGCAAAAATCTTTATTTCTCTATATCTCTACCAGTCTTGGACATAGCCTCACCAAAATGGTTTCTACCTCCCTTATTACATGGTCAAACAATACGATAACGTTATCATTGTTGTGAATACACGTGTTACTAGTATGTTACGAAATCCTGTAATTACGGCTGCCACTAAGAAAAAATAGTTTTTTCGCCCTATTTTGGCACCTTTTAAAGATAAACATTTTCTGGGAGCTTCTACCTCCCTATTAACATGGTCAAGGAACACGAAGATTGATCGTGCTATTCAAGTTTTCTTTCTCACCTTATGCATTTTCATAATAAATGGTTAAAGCACCCATCCACAAATACTACAAATGAGGTAGTGAATTATGAAAATCACTTAAAATCACAATCAGTTTGCCAAATTTCTTAGATAGCAATACATTTGTTTTGAAATGTGCTTTTATTTTATAATTGCATGCGAAAACGTGATTTCTATGCTGTGGTACTGTTGCTGGGAACCCTGTGTTAGTGCCCAGTCTTTCTTGGCCGTTTCAAAACAAAATGGCAGCTACCAGCTCCTTCAAAGTGGGCTGCACGGTGGCGCAGTGGTTTAGCACTGTGGCAGCACAGTTTTACCCTCGGCCGGGGGATCGCGGGGATCATGAGGTCGTGGGTTCGATCCCAGCCCCCGACCAACAGTGAGCTGTGTGGAGTTTGCATGTTCTCCCCGTGTTGCGTGGGTTTACTCCGGGATTTCTCCGGTTTCCTCCCGCACACCAAAAACATGTAGGTTTAGGGCGCTCGCGCACGCAGCGACCAGCAGCCGGTGGCTTGTCACCAGACTGCAAACCAAGTCTACCTACGGGTACAAATAAGTAACAAAAAAAAAAAAAAAAAAAAAAAAAAAAAAAAGTGTTCCTCGCCAATGACGAGAACAAAAAGCAATTATGTAATTTACTACTACGCATTTGGAGTGGCCGAGAAGCAGCATCGAGGCTCCAAAACACGCAGAAAGCAGTGATTATTGTTGAAGGACGGGCCCATGAACTGGTCGTTTCGAACGGGGAGGTCTGTCGATAACATTTCAATTACTTTTATGCCCATGCAATTACTGAAGTAAAAAACTTTGTTTGTATTTTATTGCTTTCAGGTGGAAGAGCGAGAACTCCCCGAAATATACAGTGATCAGGAAGAAACTGACACAAGGGTGGTGCTATACCTTCACTTTGCCGCCAGAATTGGCTATAAGAATGCTGTGGTCCGTACGCCAGACACGGACATCTTCGTGATTCTGCTCTACCATGCCCATACAATAAACCTTACTGTCTACTTGGACACAGGATCTGGCAAACACTGCAAGCTACTCAATCTCTCGGAAATTGCTGAGTCCTTGGGATGCAGCTACTGTTCCACCATACTTGGCTTCTATGTGTTCACTGGAGAAGATTGTACAAGCTCCTTTAAAGGAAAAGGAAAAGTCGGTCCTCTGAAAAAACTTGAGCAGAGCCCAAGGTTTCATGAGGCATTCCGTCAGCTTGGAGAGAACTGGAACGTCAACCCTGAAGTGGTTACGCAGCTGGAGAAGTTCACCTGTATCATGTATGGGCAGCCTCGTGAATCGTCCGTGGATACCGTACGTGACAAACTGCTTCGAAAGATGGTTGGTGAAGGTGAGAGGCTCACTACCAAGTCAAAAGTCGACCTGTCACGTCTCCCTCTGTGCCGCTCTGCGCTCAAGCCACACATCCAGCGTGCAAACTACCGGGTTGCGCTGTACAAACGAGCTCACCAAGCTGTCTTCGAAAAGCTGAAACCACACGATGAGGGTCAAGGTTGGTTAAGAACAGACCAGGAAATACTAGAACCCATCTGGTACTATGGAGAGGCGCTACCTACTTCACTCGTAGATATCCTAGATACTGCTGGTGAAGACGACAGTGAAGAAGAAGAGTCTGAAGACGAAGCAGAAGATGACATAGAAGAAGAGGATGATGATGATGATGATGATGATGCGTAATATTTACATATTACTGTTAGAAATGAACACATGATTAGTTTTTATCATGTTCCTTGACCATGTTAATAGGGAGGTAGAAGATCCCAGAAAACGTTTATCTCTAAAAGGAGCCAAAATAGGGTGAAAAAACTATTTTTTCTTAATGGCAGCCGTAATTACAGGATTTCATAACATACTAGTAACACGTGTATTCACAACAATGATAACGTTATCGTATTGTTTGACCATGTAATAAGGGAGGTAGAAACCATTTTGGTGAGGCTATGTCCAAGACTGGTAGAGATATAGAGAAATAAAGATTTTTGCACAATGGCAGACCTAATTTGCATATTTTCTTGTTCTATACAAATATGGGCATTCTGAAAATAGGTTCAATGTGACAATTGACCTTCATAACATGGGTGTAGAAGCCATAATTAAGGAGTTTTCTCAAACATTTAAAGAGATATAACAAAAAATGCATTTTCTGGTAATGGCGGCAATAATTTACATAAAATTAGCATAAAAAAGTCACGTGGGACATTTTGCAAGCTTGGGAACAAGGCATTTCGTTAACAGCTTATCCAGAGCATTCCAGAAATGCTGGTTAAAAGTTGATTTCCGGGGGGTGCATGGGAACCCCTCCTAGCCACTAGACTATACAGTTTAACCATTGGAAATGTATCGCAGTGTGTTGCCTAGTGGCCACGAGGACCTTATGCGTTAACGTGGCTGAGGACGAGCTCATTTTGAACCGAATCTTCACTGATGTATTCCAAGAACTGGGATACGAAGGCAACTTGACATGTGACAACGTACAGGCCTTGTCACGGTTACTGACAGAGGATTGCATTCTGTGCAATACAACTTTTGAGTACCCTGTCATGGAGCAAGCTTTATGTGTGATATCAGCTATGTCATGTAAGGTGTGCGAACTCAAGTAGCTTAGCAAAGGACAACTGGCAAAGGACAACGCTGTCTTGTTTGATTCTGAGATCACAACACAAGGCCTCAGCCTGTAGCATGCACGGGGACCATTCCGTGTTTTTTTGGTGCCAATGCGACAAACGACATTGTTAACAGAGAACACTCTGTACTTGACCGAGGTGTGTGTTCAACCCACTTCCCTTTATTACAACGATCGGGAAGAGTTTTGTTCTCGATTTACGAGAACAAAACTCTTAACTCCACTATTAAGTATACTAGCCGGACTTATTGCTGACTTGTTGATATGGCTGGTAAACACAATGGCAGTGCAACTTTCAGCGAAACTTTTGCGTATTGCCTCTATCCTGAAACAAACAAAAGGAGGACCCTGTCCAGATATGGCTGGTAAACATAATGACAGCGCAACTGAATACAAAAAATGTCTCGCCTGTCCAGAAACTTTTGTGCATCACTTATGGTCCAAGGAAAATGTGATTACTGACTTGGAGTGGCTCGAACCATCCATGGAGCGTGTGTCGAACACGTATGACACCTACAAGTTGTCATATCCCGAGCGCTTTTGTCCGCGCTCGGGTTATTCCTCATCCCTGTCAGATTTTTGACAGCAGGTGTCGTCACAAGGGTTTCCCGGGCTCTGATTGGCCAGACGCTCAGGGGCTCTCTGCTGTCAGAGCCTGAGCAGCTGCGCCGCATTGCCAATCATGAGCAGCTGGCTTTAAATGTCAGTGCGAGTGAATTGGACTCTGCGACTGTCTCGTCAAAAGTCTTATGACTTTCCCCTGTCTCCTTACCACATGCTCCCTGGGTTCCCCGACGTATCCCGCTGCATGTAAGTTATCTATTATTTGGAATGGTACTTCTCCCTCGCTGACATTCCTTCCTAATTATGGCGGACGAGAGCTCCTCGTCTCTGCCATAACTCTCTCCCTGTTCCATGTTTAATATTCCCTGCCTTTGCGGCGTACGAGTGCCCCCCGCCCTAGCCGCTAACCTCTATTGTGAATTCATATTGTGTTGTGTAACGAAGCCTGCGTGGCAAGTTGTGTTGTACACCTAAGTCCTGTGCAATATAAATAAAAGAACTGAATTGCAACTTACTGAACTGTGGCGTCTTATGCTGGCTCGTGAGGGCCAGCCGTGACAGTAGACAGCCGCCAGAAGGAGACGCCGTTCTCAGTAAGTTGCGTTCTGGGAACTTTGCCCCTTCCTGTCCAGGTACGTGGCGTTGGAAACATGCCATCTCAGCGGAGTCGTTCTCGGGGTTCCCACGGCCTGCTGACCAAGGCGCTGGAGGAGGTAGATGAAATCCTCATCATCGTCTCCGACCTCGATGGGCATCCTGATACCTCCCTCGCCCCTCCTCTCCTTGGTTATCAGCCCGATGAACATTGGTATTTAGATTGGGCTGAGGAGGTGCTTGACCGTCTGCCTTCCCGCTAGAACGGTCACCCCGAGGTCGACGCGAGGAGGCTCAACGTCGCTGCCCAACACCAGATTATTCAGATGTACGAAGAGGAGGAAGCCGCAAGGTGGGGTGATCTCAGGCTCCAGCTGCCTGAGGCGCTGGAGGAAGTGGATGACTTCATCAGCGCTTCCGCCTGCCTTGACGACTCATCCGAAGTGCGCTATTACCTGGACTGCGCTGAGAGAATGCTCGACCGATTGTCTCCCCGCTACACCAACCACTTGGACGTCCAAGCGAAGAGACAGGAGATCGCAGTCCACCGCGAGGCGCTCCAGGAGATCGAGGAGGAACAAGGCCAATGGCGGAGTTATCGGAGCTCCCGCTGCCCGCTCTGGAATCCGGATCCTTTCCTCGATCCAGTCCTGGAGTTCGCACCACCCGGTGCCCGTCGTAGACGTCGGCGCCGTGGCCAGAGACGTTCTCAGCGCGATTCCCTTCCGGAACCCGCTCCGGTTCACTGAACGGACCCCATTCGTCCCACTGCTGTCTCTCCGGCGTCTCACCAGGAGGAGATCCCTGCAGCCTTTCCCCCCAGGCCTGCTTCCCCCGCTGAGCTGTCAGCGCGTCACGCCCGGCCCGACTCGGCTGTTGCCCCCTCCGCCTCAACGCCTTCTCCAGCTGCTGGGAGTTTGAGATGTTTTGCTCCAGTGGACAGCGCGGCTACACCATCCCGAGTGGCCCCCTCTCCTCCTTCAAGAGAGTCTCCGGCCACCACCCGGTGGGAGGAGGATTGAATGACGTTCCCTACAGCAGGTTCCACCGCCCCTCCGGGAGTCAGGCAAGTACTAGTTCACTTCTTTCCATCTAATAGTGATTTGTTCTGTCTGACTCCTGGGGGTGAGGCTCGGGGTTTGCAGCCCCCCGAGCCTCTACTCCCTGCTGATATGTTAATTAAACCCGCTGCCTCTGTGTCTCCCCCCGCTGAGCACGCTTCGACTCCTGAGGAGCGTCACCAGACGAGGAATGAGCCTGCGGCCCTCGGGCAGAAGACCCCAGCCCTGCAGCCATTTTCTGGGCAGAGGAGATCGGACGACTGGTTGGAGCCTGTGCCGACGACGGAGCGTCCCCAGGACTCCACAGATGAACAGTCCAGTCCAGCAGGCCGAGAGCTCCCCACCTCCACGCCACATGAACCGCCAGTGTGGACGATGATGTCGGGGGGTCCTCGAGCTGCAAGAGCCTCTCTTCCAGGGGTGGATGACGTCACAACGGAGTGGGAACCGGACGACGACCTCCTCCAGTTTGAACCCGGAGCATCGAAGTCCTGGATGGCCGTAGAACCCGAGATCAGGCGAGTGCTCTGTTTTCTATCTCTCATCCATTTTTTGGAGCATTATTGCCTGTCTCTCGGGGGGGCGAGCCAGGTGCAGCCGTCTGCTGTGCTCGAGCCTGTCTCGCCGGGCTCTACCGCTGCCGGTGATCCTGATCCCGGTTCCTTTTGTCCCTCTGAGCCTCTCCCCAGGGTCACTGGAGATGAACCTGCTCTGGGTGTCACCTTGGAGGTTCCGGTTCTCTGCACGGTGTTCGCCTCCGATGCTGCGCCCGGAGGTGCTCCGCCGGTCCAGTTGGGGTCCACTGGGAGTGCTTCGCCGGCCCAATCGGGGTCCACCGGGAGTGCTGTTCCGGCCCAATCGGGGCCCGACGCGGGTGCTGCTCTCGCTCGATCGGAGCTTGACGTCATGGAGGTTCCGGCCCAATCGGGGCCTGACGCGGGTGCTGCTCTCGCTCGATCGGAGCTCGACGTCAGGGAGGTTCCGGCCCAATCGGGGTCCGACGCGGGTGCTGCCCTCGCTCGATCGGAGCTCGACGTCATGGAGGTTCCGGCTCAATCGGGGTCCGACGCGGGTGCTGCCCTCGCTCAATCGGAGCTCGACGTCAGGGAGGTCCCGGCCCAATCGGGGTCCAACGCGGGTGCTGCCCTCGCTCGATCGGAGCTCGACGTCATGGAGGTTCCGGCCCAATCGGGGTCTGACGCGGGTGCTGCTCTCGCTCGATCGGAGCTCGACGTCATGGAGGTTCCGGCCCAATCGGGGTCCGATGCGGGTGCTGCTCTCGCTCGATCGGAGCTCGACGTCATGGAGGTTCCGGCCCAATCGGGGTCCGACGCGGGTGCTGCCCTCGCTCAATCGGAGCTCGGCGTGATGGTGGTTCTGACCCGGGTCGTCCTGACCCAGGTGGGTCCCGGAGATTGTGCAGCTGACCCACCGCTGAACGCTTTCCAGGCCATGCCCTGTCCTCGCCATGGCCCTTCCTTCCCCGCATTTGAGACTGCGGGAGTTAATTCCAGTTGGCCCGGTTCGCCGACCTTCCCCCAGCCATTCTGTTGGCAGGCTGATACTGCCTGACCACCTGGTGACTGGCTTTTTCCTTTTGGCGTCCGGGTCCAGCCTCCTGACAAGCAGGATGATTCTTTCGGCGCCCTGGTCCGCCCGCCGGAGACATGGTTTCCCTCGGCCCGGGGTTTGGATGGGCCGTTAGGGCACGTTCCGCTGCTTTTGCTGGCGGCCTGGATGCTGGGTGCTGGGAGACCTCCTGAGCGGAATTATATAACTCTATTCCCTAATGTTCTTTTTTTTTTCTTTCCTTCTCTTGCCCCACCACTGGCTTGTGACTGTTTTTTCTTTTTCTCTCCTCCCCTCTCGGACTGAAATACCCCACTGGGGATTGAACTTCGTGTATAAAGTGACTGTTTTCCGTTGATGGACATATGTTCTCTTGCCGTGGTTATTTTTTCTTCTGGGATGACTGTTTGAGTTTGTTCCTTGCACTCCCGTTTTGAGACTCTTTAGAGCAGAATTTCCTTTTCCTTTTGACAGAATGCTATCATGAGTATTGTATGTTTCTTATAGGGGGTTATTGTATATTTCCGATGTTACTCCCTTACTCGGGTCTAGTTCCTTTTTGGCACCTGTGTTGTCTTTTGGATTTGAAGATTTTCTGTACACATTAACCTGGAGATGAAGGTATTATTTGTCCTTTTATTTCTTTGACCCTGCCTTGTAGTATTGACTGGTGTTCTGTGTATCCTCATCTGGGTTTTTTTTTTTTTTTATTTAAGTTTTTGTAAAGGGTATACAGGTCGTTACAGCAATGCATTGTTTACATTTTCATCACATGTTCCCTTATTTTCTGATATCTGACAACATTGGAAGAATAATTCTTACAACACCCCCTTTTTTTTTTTTAAAGTGAAAGAAAAAGTGAAATTAAAGAGAAAAAAACAAAAAAAAACAAAAAAACCCCAGCAAAAAAACAAACAAAAAGAAAAAGTAAGTAAATAAAGGTAAAAGAGCATCTGAGTAGCGTTGGAACAAAGAGCGGAACCATTATTGAAATGGTATTTGTCAAAGATTAGATCTAATGGAAGACACATATGCGATCCAGGATTGCCAAAAGTTCATGAACCCATCCATGTCCTGTCTCAGTGCGAATGTCAACTTTTCCATCGAGTAAATGTCTTGGATCACGTTAATCCAATCTTCAGGTGTAGGACAGTCCTTCAACATCCATTTTTTAGTTAGAGCTTTTTTGCTTGCCAATATTAAAACATTGAATAAGTATTTTTCTCCTCGTCTTTCCAGTGAGTCCGGTAGTAAACCCAAATACAAAGTTACAAAAGAAAAGGGAACTGTTATTTTGAATATTTTCCCCAATATTGTCTGTACATTGGTCCAATATTGGTGGATAACTGGGCATGACCAAAACACATGAAAATGATTTGCAGTCTTTTCACCACACAAGCGCCAACAGTTCAATCCCTTATGGGTAAATTTGTTTTGTGCAGGTGTTCTGAAAAATCTTACCAAGTTTTTCCATCCAAATTCTCTCCACTGCAGGGATGAGGTACTTTTCCATTGCTGTTTATTTAGCTTTTCCCATATTTCCAGTTGTAAAGTGAAATTCCCCTCTTTTTCCCATCTCTCTTTTATATAAGATGTGTTGTCTCCTTTTAAGTCTTGAAGACCTTGGTATATTTTAGAAATGTATCTGATCCCTGGGATCCCTTTATATGCCATTAAGAAGACCTTCAGAACACCTGACTGGGCCCTTTCCAAAACCTCCTTTTTAAGTATATTGTTTATGTGGTGTCTAAGCTGGAAGAACCTGTAAAGGTCTTGATTTATTAGGCCTTGTTTTTTCAAATCTTCAAAACTTCTTAAGATTTGCCCTTTAAAAAAATCGTAATATTTTATCAGCCCTTTCTCCTTCCACTTTTTAAATCTGGTGTCTGTTTTATTAGGAGTAAAGTCCTGATCATAGGCAATCCATTGCAGAAGTCGATAGGGCTCTTTAGTTTGATTCTCTCTGACTATCTTAAACCAAATTTTTAGCGGGGTCTCTATCCACGGGTTAGTGTTATTCAAAAGCTTAGGTAAGGCATTGTTCCCTATTATCGCCTGTAGGGGGATGTCACTTGTTATTTGGCATTCGATCTCCTTCCATTGTGCAGTGTAGACTGGGTTACATATCTCTACTAAAGTTTTAATTTGTGCGGCTTTAAAGTAGTCCCTGATATTTGGCAGCGCGAGCCCACCTTTGTCTTTGTTTAGCTGTAGGGTTCTATATCTGATTCTAGGTCTCTTGCCCTGCCATATGAATCTTGAGATCCTTCTGTCCAGCTCCTGCCATGTTTTTTTGGAAGGTTCTACCGGTATTGTTTGGAAAAGGTATAGAAGACGTGGAAGTATATTCATTTTGACTGCTTCAATTCTTTGTGCAGTACCCAAGAATGGTATCATATTCCATCTTGCTAGGTCAGATTTTATTTTTGTCACCAGTGGATCATAGTTTAGTGATATAATTTTGTTGAGTTGTTTCGGGATATTGACCCCCAGATATTTCATAGATTCCGACTCCCAGTTAGTTTTGAGTTTGCTTAGTGAATAATGATTTGGGTCATAGTTGAATGTTAAAACTTGGGTTTTATGCATGTTTAATTTGTACCCCGATAAATCTCCATACTCTGAAAAAACTGAGATTAGTTCTGGTAAAGAAGTGTCCGGCTGCCCTAGGTATATTAAAATGTCATCAGCAAAGAGTGCTATTTTATGTTCCTTCTGACCAAGTGTAATACCTTGAATTTTTTGATTTTGTCTTATCCATTGGCTCAGAGGTTCTATGAAGATTGCAAAGAGCAGTGGAGACAGGGGGCAGCCCTGACGACATCCTCTTTCCAGTTCAAAAGATGATGATAAATTACCGTTAATCCTTATTTTAGCTGTTGGTTTTTTATATAATGCCTGTATAGTTCTAATGAAGTTGTTATGAAAATTGAAACTGGATAAGATTCTATATAGAAAGGACCAGTCAACCGAATCGAATGCTTTTTCAGCATCTAATCCCAATATGACTGCATTTAAGTTATATTTTTTTATATGATGAATTATGTGTAAAGTGCGTCGAATGTTGTCTTGTGTCTGTCTTTGTCTTATAAAACCTGTTTGGTCTAAATGAATTAGGTCTGTCAGTATATTTTCTAATCTTTTGGCAAGGATAATGGTAAAAAGCTTATAGTCCTGATTTAGTACACTGATTGGTCTGTAGTTGGAGCACTCTAGTTTATCCTTTTCAGGTTTAGGTATAACTGCAATGACCCCTTCTCTCCAGGAGGGGGGGATTTCCCCTGTGTGGAGGACATAATTAAATGTTTTCAGGAGGAGAGGAGATAGTTGCTGTTTAAAGGTTTTGTACCACTCTGCTGTATAGCCATCAGCTCCTGGAGATTTGTTAGCTTTAAGTTTCATAATTGCTTTTTCCAATTCTTTAGGATGTATTTCTGACAGTAGTGTTTTATTTTGTGACTCCGTAAGTTGGGGAAGGTTTAATGTGTTTAGGAATGCCTCGGATGCGTTTTTATGTTTTTTGTGGGAGTATAAGTTCTTATAGTAATTCTCGAAGCTTTTAAGAATATCCTGAATTCTGAATTTTATTTCCTTTGATACTGGGTCTCTGATTTTGTAGATTGCTCTTTCTGTTTGATGTTTCCTCAATTTATAGGCTAGCAATTTTGCCGATTTACTGCCTGCTTCATAGTATTTTTGTTTCAAAAATGTAAGTTTCTTCTGGATTTCTATTGTGTAGATCTCATTTATTTGGTTTTTAATTTCCTTAATCTTGAGCGAGTCAGTAGAATGAGTGTTGCCTTTGTGTTCTTTTTCTAGGTTCCTAAGTTCTGACTCTAATGTGGATAGTTTTTCTTGTCTTAGTTTCTTTTGGGTTGCCAGTTTTGCAATAATCTTTCCTCTTATTACAGCTTTGCATGCATCCCACAGTATTAAAGGGGATACTTCTCCATTATCGTTATCTTCCAAATATCTGAGAATATCTGATTCCAATTCATCTTTCAATGGTCCTTTCAGGACATTTGAATTTAACCTCCAAGAAAATGTATTATTTGTGTATTTTTGGATATTTAAGTCCATGTAGATCGGACTGTGGTCAGAGAGATCCATCAGTCCTATTTTACATGTTTTTACTCTTCCAATGTCTCTATTAAACATAAAAAAATAGTCAATCCTTGAGTAGGATGAATGTGGAGTTGAGTAAAATGTATAGTCTTTTACACTGGGGTTGAGTTCCCTCCACACGTCACAGATTCCCATTTCTTTTAGTAGCATCCGAGTCTTCCTGTTTTGGGTGTTATTTTGATGTGGAGAATTACCAGAAGCATCCCAGTATGGATTCAGTCTAAGATTGAAGTCCCCACCACATATCACTAAACCTTGAGCTTTAGTTATCATTAGGTCGAATACATTTTTATAAAATTTCCAGTTAGCCCCTGGGGGAGCATACACATTCAGCAGGGTGATATCTTCTCCCTCTAGCCGCCCAGTTACCAAACTGTATCTCCCTTCTTTATCTTTGTGTTCTGATTTTTTTTCAAATGTAATTTTGGTTGATATCAATGTCGCTACTCCCCTCCTCCTCCCTGACTTATATGAAGATGAAGAGATCATTTTAAACCCTTGTCTACTGAGTTTATTGTGTTCCACGTCTGTTAGGTGGGTTTCTTGTAAAAATATTATTCCTGCTTTGTCTTTTTTCATTTTGCCTAGAATCTTGGATCTTTTAACTGGATTCAGGATTCCTTTTACATTATATGAAATTATTTTGGTTACACCCTGTTTCTCCATTGTGTTGTTTTGTTTAGTATAACTGTGTGGTGGCCCTCATTTGTGCTACTCAGAAACTGAAAGAACATTAAAAACAAGAAAAACATTAAGAACATAGTGTATAAAACTTTAAAACAAAAAGCTGTCGTAAGAACTTCCTGAGCTGAGGTCTTTTTAAAGACCCTGGAAGAGCCTTGATGGAGTGAAGGCCCTGAGGGAAATTCCTCAAACTCTGTTACGTGTTGAGGGCCCTCTCTTACCCCTGTAAGCTGCCCCATGCATTTAACGTGAGTTTCAGAACCCAATCCAAACTTGTAATGATTTTTTTTTTTCCTATTATGCCTAAACCCTGTGAAATTGTGTGCACCCTCCCACCCCCATCACATCAAACATTCACGCAAAAACAGTATTTGTTAGTATGAGGAGAACATGTGGATTATTGTCACATTTCTATTTTAACAAATTTATTTTTTTTTTTTATTACAAAGACTTATTTGTTTCAAATATTATGACTGTTCCATGAAATGTTTTACCACATGCTGAATACGCATCTCCTTTAATGTTTGTTACCTTGTATGAGGGGGGTTGGATGTGCGGATTGATTCAAGAGAAAAAAAAAAAAAAAGGTCGCTATTCCAACCTGAAAACGGATAGTTTATCCGCGACGCTCTGGCGCTGGGTTTCCCGCTGCTGGCCCGTGGATTTTGAAGGTCTTTGTGTTGTCCATGTTTGCGCTTTGATCTTCTCACTCGGGTCTGCTGCGGGTTTAAATACCGTTACCGGGAGCCCTCTTTTCGCCATGTCAGCTGTTGCTTCTTCCGCCGAATTATAGAGACACGTTTCATCGCCGTAGAAGACCCTTAACTTCGCAGGAAATGGAGTCTGAAAGCGCAGTTTCTTCTCTCTTAACACCTTTTTCGCGTCATTGTATTCCCTGCGCTTTTTAAGGACCTCCGGGGTGTAATCGTGTTCCACGTAGACTTTTCTCTCCTGGTGCATAAATCCTTTTTTCTGCCAGGCCAGTCTTACAACCTCTTGTTTTATTTTGAAATTGGAAAATCTTACCAACACCGAACGTGGGGGCGCTTCCGCCGCTGGCCTAGCGGCTAATGAACGATGTGCCTTTTCTATCTTCAAGTCGGTGGTTTGTGGAATATCCAATTTCTCTCTTAGTAAGGATTCCACGCATTCTGCCATTGAGTTAAAACCGTTTTCGGCTCCTTCTATCAGACCATGAATTCTTATATTGTCTCTTCTCTCTCTTCCTTCTTGGTTGGCTAGCTTAGCCTCTATAGATGCTTGTCTTTTGCGTAGGTCCAGCACAGAATCTTCGAGCACTTTTATTCGTTCCTCTGTTTCCAAGATTCGGTTCTCAGCCTGGTCCACTCTGCTGTTTGTCCTTTTCAATTCTTCTCTGAATTCCCGAAATTCGGCCGTAACTTCTCGGCGAAATCGTCGTAGCTCCTCAAATAGTGATTTCAGGCTAACCTTTTTGTTAGCTATCACCAGTTCCTCGTCTTCTGAACGGAGATCTTCCAGTTCAGATTCTCCGGCCGATACGTGTCCTGGCCTGGAGAATTTCAGTTTCTTCTGTTTTCCTTTAGACATGATGATTTTGTCTTTTGATTTTCACTCCTCCAAAAATCCGTTAAGTTTGATTTTCAAGGTGTTATCCTGGATTGGGTCTGAGAGCTTCAGTGTTAAGCTGCAGTCGCCATGGCGTCCGGGTTTTCTTTTTTTTAGTGGCGATATGTGTGTGAAGTTACATGGGTTGGTAGTTCGTGTCTTTTGTTATGTGAGAGATGCCCATTTAGCGTTGTTTTTTTTTTTCCTTTTTCTTCTTCTTAATGTCCCCGTTTATGTACGGTTTTTCCCCTTTTTTCCCTCCCTTCCCCGATGTTTTTGTCCCCTTGTTGTTACTTGTGAGTTGACCCTGCTCCCCCTCCGCCTGCTTCCCCCTCCACCCTCCCTGGGGTGGGGTGGGGGCGTCTGGATGTTACTCGCGACCAGGAGTTCGCGTAGGGGGAGGGGCTGTGTCATATCCCGAGCGCTTTTGTCCGCGCTCGGGTTATTCCACATCCCTGTCAGATTTTTGACAGCAGGTGTCGTCACACGGGTTTCCCGGGCTCTGATTGGCCAGACGCTTGGGGGCTCTCCGCTGTCAGAGCCTGAGCAGCTGCGCCACATTGCCAATCATGAGCAGCTGGCTTTAAATGTCAGTGCGAGTGAATTGGACTCTGCGGCTGTCTCGTCAAAAGTCTTATGACTTTCCCCTGTCTCCTCACCACATGCTCCCTGGGTTCCCCGACGTATCCCGCTGCATGTAAGTTATCTATTATTTGGAATGGTACTTCTCCCTCGCTGACATTCCTTCCTAATTACGGCGGACGAGAGCTCCTTGTCTCTGCCATAACTCTCTCCCTGTTCCACGTTTAATATTCCCTGCCTTTGCGGCGTACGAGTGCCCCCCGCCCTAGCCGCTAACCTCTATTGTGAATTCATATTGTGTTGTGTAACGAAGCCTGCGTGGCAAGTTGTGTTGTACACCTAAGTCCTGTGCAATATAAATAAAAGAACTGAATTGCAACTTACTGAACTATGGTGTCTTATGCTGGCTTGTGAGGGCCAGCCGTGATACAAGTGCACAGACTGCGATATCACGCTGTCTGGATACAAGAGAGGGGAGCCTGGCCTACGGCCCATGGCCCACGGCCTACGTGCACACGTGTACAGAGATTACCTAAAGGGTGGTACGTGCAGATACATCAAATCGAAATTTGAAGGTCGTGAAACACATCTCGTTATGCTCCAAGGCATCCTGCGTTTTCAAAGGGGACTTATGGCATTCCCGGCACTAGCACTGTATGCAGACAAAGGATACGTCGGAATGTCGAATGAAATACACTGGCCGTTGATTGAGAAATACTGTGTTGTTTGTGCACGCTCAGCCAATCAAAGTCATTTTGCGGCGTGCGCATACATGACCAGAGAGCTTAAGTCCGCTGTGAAAAACATGACACTAAACGTGCCAATCGAATCGACTCCCTTGTTCACGAAGGCACCAGCAAAAGACAGATGCGACCCCGTATGCGATGATCTATTGTGGGATGGGGATTTGCAGACCAATGGGACAATGGTGCACTTTGACCCTAATTTTAGTGTACTTGGAGATCAGGCCAACATGCGCCACATTAATGGTACCGTGGATACGTACAAGTGTTTGAGTTGTTCACTGGAAATCAACAACTTTGTACACGGCGACACCCTATTGGGTGAGCACATCTTTCATGTATACAACCAAGGACTGTGCTGCCCCTACATAGAGAGCAGATTCAGTAATGATCGCGGTTCTGTGATGCTTACACTGGGAAAGGAGCGGTACAGAAAAGGACAGATCGCGTTTCCGGATGCTATTGTCACGTCAGCCGAGGGATATACCAACGTAGCCATGTGGAACCGTTGTATAGTATGCAGCGCAATTACTATACAAGGACTGGGTCACATGCCACAGTGTGCTGAAATGTCACGTAAACTTGCAGCTAAACTGAAGACCTTGATCCTCCTGATATGATGACTGTGTGTCAAATTATGTCCTGCTAAAGGCAGGGTCTGACTGTGTAAAACCGAGTTTGTGTGATTGTTTTCCTATGCATGCAGTGGTACTATTGACAGTGATATGAGTAAGATGAGAGATTGTTATTATTGAAATAAAGATTATTCAAAGTGCAAGTGTCATGCGAGTTATTACATCCCACGCCTTTGAGGTGACTTTCATTTCATTTGGTATTATTACTAGCAGATATGTCCGGAGAGCACTCAAAGATGCTACAGGCTGAGGTGTACTCTGAAACCGTGAAGCTGGTGACAGCTATTATGATGGATTACAGTAACCTGGACCACTCGACACGTGACACAGAAGCACTTGGACTGTAAAACAGGTATTACATGAGTACAGATTGTCCTATGCCGGTAAGTGAGACTGCATATTAGACGACACACGCTGTGAGCACTATAACGTTTCACACGTCGTCACCCCTTTGATTCAAGCAGAAATGTTTCGCAATTTGGCTGATGAGCAGCTCAACGCCCACTTGGTCAAAGCGGTGGCTCGATCCACGTTTGCAGACAGAATCGTAAACTGGGGAAGGATTGTCAGTCTACTGGTGTTTGGCGCAATGATGGTCAAAGGCTACTGTCAGCACAGAGAGATCAGTTTGTACCTGTGGTGGGTGAAGCGATTGCTACGTATCTGACAGATAATCACATGGACTGGATCGTTGACAATGGTGCATGGGTAAGAACCTTGTTCTTTCCAGACTTAGGAGGTTGTGCAGTACATCTGTAACTTTTTTCCCCCCTTCTCGGTTCAGGACGGCCTTGTGAAGTTCTCTACAGCGTCAACGACTCACACCTCTGCATGGCCTGCTAGACTGATGACGCTCATCTGTCTCGGCATCAAACTGTTTTTGTTTCTACCCTGAATGCTGTTGGTGAATAAAGTTTCATGAACACAACTCTTTTTAACTTGTTTTATTTGTGTTATTATTTCACATATACAGTGGACTATGACATTAGGCCGTTATATGTACACAGACACGATTAAACACAAGGTTTTCCGTAACACGCAATGTGTAGTAACCTTTCACCAGTTGTCGTCGATCGCATCTAACAAGTCATCGATATCCTCAAAACCAATATCACACAGTGATGCACTATAGCCACTTTCTGTCTGATAGCGGCTATCTAGCATGCTGCCCAAAGCGACATGTATATCATCCTCCTCTTGAACAGAAAAATGTTGCGGTTCAACAGTAGGGAACACGTTTGAGTCAATGTCACTTTCGCAAGAAACGCTATATGGCCAACGTGTAACATCGAGCAGTGGTTCAGTCATTTCACTCTCTGTTGGCAGACTTTCATCATCATCACCGCGCCTTGGGATGAGCAGGATGAGCACGATGAGCAGTGGTTCGGTCATTTCGCTCGCTGTTGGCAGAGTTTCATTGTCATCACCACGCCTCGGGATGGGCAGCGGTTCATTCATTTCAGTCGCTGTTGGCAGACTTTTATAGTCATCACCTTGCCTTGGGCTGGTGACATGCTTGACTTTGCTACCCCCGGGCGAGATTCGGTGTATCGTCGATTTGGCTTTGTTGCGGTCGCTGGGATTCGGATCGCCCCATATGTCACAGAGCCTTTTTTTCCAGTATAACGCTTCCCTGGTCTGATTCGGTTCAATTCCATACCATCCCTTGGATCTGAAAACAAGTCCCATGGCTTGTAGCACAATGAGCACGTCATATACCCTACGGCGATTGATGTTCAGTTGAAAAGCCAACTCTTGAACTCTGTACTTTCCAGGGGCATTGTGTAGATGCTGGTATAGAATATGTGTGATGTCTCTCAGGTTCAGTGCACAACTCGTTTTTGTCAAAACCCTACTTGGCACCAAAAGTCCTAAACTGTATAGGACATTCAGCGCGTCATAAACTCTACGCCGAGTATTTTTATCACGTGCCTTTAAGCCTTTTCTTAAATCCTTGATTAAAACATTGCGATGGGCAGCATCTTTTTTGCATATTTCAAGTAACATTTTTGTTATAGTCTTTAACAACATGTTAGTCGTAGTTGCGCATCACAAGAAACGCTATTGGGCAGGGAATGCAGAGTTATACGTACCACTTTATATCCTGACACGTGTAACTTTAACACATTGAAGTTATCCTCGCCGACCGACCACGCCACATTCCTCCGACCGACCATCGAGTCCTACCCTTTCTACTGTCCTTTCTACATGTCTAGAGAAGCGATCCCAGTCTTTTACGGGACTTGTAACTAAACCTAGAAATATAGACGTACCCTTGTTATCTAGTGGTACTCCGTGACAAGAATCACAGAGACCGCAATTAACCGGATGTATCGACTTGACCGGCTCCTATATTTTCGGTTACTTTGTGTATTAACCACATTGGTACTAGGATCATCATTACTCTTACTTTGAGATTTCTGTAGTGACATCAAAGATGGCTACGCTCGAGCTGAAAATTCGTATGTTTCTCCGGTTTCACAACTACACAAGCGAGGGTTCTAAGTTTATAGGGATAGACTTTCCCACCTTTCTCAAACTGCCACCAGCCGCTCTACGCGCCATGGGCCTTCCCGAGGACTTTGTACGTGATCATCAAAGTGTTACATGCGAGTGGGCTGACAGGCCGAGGTTATCTGCGAAAGACCGCAGGGAACCCAAAGAATCGACTAATCGACAGGCACTGGATGAAGCGTGGTCGCATGCTCTGCAAGTGAATCAAGCGGGAGTGCACCAGAGTGACCGTTTGCCCGTGCGCCCCAAGAGCCCTGACGTCTATCACACCGAGGCCTTGCCGGTCGAGACCGTTTACCAGACGACTCAGGCTAAGTTAGGTGACAGGTGCTGCGAGACCAACGCGAAAGACCCAGCGGCGTTGCTGAATAAGATGCAATGTATGTACTCCCGTACGTGCCACTCACATTAGGAGACTGGTAACGGTGACCCCTGGGAGAGATCATCACTCCGGGAGAAGTTAAGAACCTGGATCTATGTCATATTGTGGCCCAGAAAGACTCGATGGTGTCACGTCGCTCTGGGGGGGGGGGGGGGGGATAACTGGTCTTAAGACTTAAAAGATGAACACGTGTTGTTAGATAAAAGCAATAGATTCAAACTCCGACCTTACCATCGAGGCGGAGTCTACAAACCCTTTAAATTCCAAGTGCTATATGTGCACCACTCCATACACCCTGACTTGCATCTAACAATGGTGAGGATGGATCGAACCTCGGGTCGTATCACGACAAGTACCTCTACCATCACCACCACAACCTCACCAAAACAGGAGCCTTACACGTCTCCCGTTGCAAGTACCGCTACCATCACCACCACCACTACCTTAGGCACCGCGATCTCACCAAAACAGGAGACTTGCGCGTCTCTCGTTGCACCAGCCGACCACACGGGGAGCACATGGGAGCCACACCGAGGTGACCTCGCTATGGCCGAGACGCAAGCTATTGATGTAACTGAAGAAGACGCAGGGTATGTTCACGACGAGGACTGTTCGTGTGCAGATAGTGATGATGATGATGATGATGATGCTTGTGATCAAGACTCCGATCCGGCTCTTCTTTATTCCCCCATGGACGTTGTGACATACCATCGTAATCAGGGTTTAGCCTTCGACGACGCTGGCAATGGGACGGGGTTTTGGTATGACCCCGGGCATTGTGTCAATTTTTACGGTACCGCAAAAGGTGTCGCTTTTGAAGATGACGACATTGACTTGAATTCATTGGCTTGAACTGACACCACCTGAACTGTAGCCAGAGTCAAGTGTACGGCGAGCCCAGGTTTAGTGTTACTCTGACACGACATTACTTTCACTCGTGCGTTGTGCATTATTATACAAATATCATGTGTTCAATGATGTCATATAGACGGACTTTGATATTGCTTTCACTTGTGCTGTAAACAGTGACATGTTATGTTTATTTGATGTATGGTGAAATAAAAACAGAATACGACATTGGTTACTGTGTGTTTATTGATTTTTTTTTTTACTGTCACTCTGTCTCATTGCATGACAAACACTATGTGCGGCTATGTGTAATACGCTTCACCTTTTTTTTTTTTTTTTTTTTTTTTTTTTTTTTTGTTACTTATTTGTACCCGTAGGTAGACTTGGTTTGCAGTCTGGTGACAAGCCACCGGCTGCTGGTCGCTGCGTGCGCGAGCGCCCTAAACCTACATGTTTAATGTAGGTTTGAATCCTAACTGATTCCTGTCCGGTGTGTATCTCATCTCTCGTGTGACATAACAACAGGAAAGCAGAAAGCATGTCATCTCTAGTGTATTGTCCATCTACACACCTTTTCCCTCCTGTTGTCACGATACTAGAACCTTTAGCGGATTTTGTTATGGTGACCATGGACATTTCTTCTCTAAGCTTTCCCAATAACGTCTTTCTTTGCGCTGCGTGATTCTTGTCAGCCAGTCTTTCGTCCGGTAAAGTGATGATGTCACACGACTCCAAAACCCTAGCTGTGATATCCGTGGGAAGGTTAACCCCCTTTCGCGATCGTCTGTACATAGACACATCCATAGTTGAACCCATCCTGTTACTGGATCCCGAGCCCTTGCTCGAGCCAATAGTCAACTCTAGCATGTGAGTTTTACTGGTGACCTCAGCTAACATCGCCCATCCCAGGGACATCACGGTCTCGCAATAGTGTAACATACTCTTGCATATTGCAGATACCGTACTGAGAACCATACCGAGTTTGGTCTTGGCGCTCATGCGTTTTCCCAACATGTACTTGTTGTTGACGTGGGACCACTTGGTGTAAAATCTGATTTTTGACCCGGAGCGCACCAGGGAATGCTCTATTTGCTTTTTCACATCAGCGAGGGCGTTCACGTAGGTGTTTTGCTCAAATACTATAACCACGGGCACTTCCTTCCACAGCACTCTGGGCATGAGAACTTTCAACAGTCTGACGTGAGCGCACAGCAGAGCCACGTAGACGTGAGTCACTTGATCCAGATCACGTATCTCCAATTCTTCTAGGGCCACGACCTGTGTGAAAGAAAAGACAAGAACAGTGGTGAATCACGGGGCGTGGGTTACGTTGGCGACGTCTTGCGATTACAGCTCACCGGCGTCATGATTTGTCGTGCCTCTCAGGTGTGTAGAAATCACATTGAAAGGTTGCTAGCGGCTCCCTGGGACTACCTGCTGTCACATTACGAGTTTATGATTGTGTTCGCTTCATTCCAGCGTAACATCACATTCTACTCTAGCATTGACCGCGGACACCTCAGGACGCTATATTCTCAACTTGTGTCTTTCTCGCCGGCCCGGATTCTCGTCATCGATAACCTGCTGTCCACGTACAACAATGGGCGCAGCGAGTACGACCTCGAGAGACCTGAGGTGCCCTGTGACCTGTCCAGAGTTATAACGCTCGTATTGGGTAATAGCGTCCCTAGGCAGTTCGTACACACGTGCATATCGAGATGCAGCTGGAAGGGTTACGACGACATGGTACTCGCGACCTTCGCCTCGGCCGAAAGCGTCCGCGGGGGACCGCTCAAGTACATGGCTTTGATTAAGGCGCAGGACGAACGTTACAGGAATCACCATCGCGTGATCATATCTTTAGCGATCACGGGGTGGATGATGACAATGTCTCGTTTGGAATGTACGTGCGGAACGTGGGCTCAGGCCCTAGAGATGGTGTCGTGTTCGGTACCCGACACGGAAACCTCGCTGACGCTACAAGACGAGGCTCGCGTGAGTGCTTACATTTGTACGCTGTTAAACCTAACGCCCGAGTTCACCGTCGAAACCCCGACACGGGACAAAGGCGAGCCCGTAGATTACGGATACACGTTTCGCCAACTTCTCGTCTCCGGCTTGGACGGGTTAGCGTAGACTCACCACTAGATCGCCGCCGGCTAGCTCCACGGCACAGCACACTCCGGCGCAAGACATCGAGCCGCCTCCGAATGTCGGATCCAGGCAAAGGTAGACTCTCACCACGACACTCTTGGTCAGAGCGTCTAGTGTCACGCAGTTATTGGACAGGAACTTGTTTATGACACAGGGTTCGAAGGGGTTGGTCGTGTCCGTCTTGGTGTCCACGGAAGAGGTGCTGCTACTACCGGTGACTTCGCTCTCGAAACCCTTAGGCGTGACCATGTTCATCAGCTCCTTGAGGTGGTTGTCCACGGAGATGTGCTGCGGACAGTACACGCCCAGGCAAAAGCATGTCAACCCCGGGTCCCGAGCGTGATATCTGCACTTGAAGCTCTGCGAGACGACGTGATAAGCCGGCTCCCCGTCGTCTCCGCGAATGTCAGCCACTTTATTAAGCCAAGGCGTGTTGTTGACATGACTTGTGATGTGGACTTGCTTTCGTCCTCTGAACGCTATGTTCGGTAGCACAGCTAGTAGAACTTTGGAGTTGACGAAGCCGACTTCGTCGACTAAGATGAGATCGGCGCTTTGTCCTCTGCTGGCCTGCAAGACAAACAAACAACAAGCGACAAAAAGGGAGCGGTCAGCTTAATCCGTACAAGGCGCATTGACTACATCATCATTACACATTCCATTAAGACACTGAGAAGGTGTGAGGTCAGTCGACGCTTAGCAAAATCGTTGGGGCTGAGGAGCCGACATGAGCAATTCCCAGGTGGAGTTAATAGAAGATCCTCAGTGGGCGAGCTATTGCGTTGAGAACGGATGCTCTTTCACGGACGATGTTCGCGGATACGTGTGCCTCGCACACTGCACCAGACATGTTTGTTCGGGTTCCAGCTGCGAGCTGGTGAAGCACATGGTCCAGTGGAGTCGATGCGAAATGACACCCGTATCACCGTGTCCCGTAACGGACCTACTGGTATTTCGCAAACCGGAGGTGGAATTCCGCGGCTCGTTCCACATGCCCAACAGAGACGATCGCGTCGAAGCGGGATACGGTGGACTGGAATGTTCGTTTACGTCGAAACTGCACGGCTCGGAGGTGGAACTTAACCAGCTCATACTAAAGGCCGGCTTGCCCGTTATGATAGCTCTATTCTCAACGATGTTGACCGACGAATTCGCCCGAGAGTACGACGTCGTGCACGACGATCGAGGGTCCTCGAACGTTTCGTCGGGTGCCGCGTGCTCACCGTGGATGAGTAAGGTGTTGGAGCTCGCCAAACAGATCGAGTCGAAACCTGGAACTGAACTTTGCTGCTCGCGAGACGATCTCTCGACCGTGAGAGACGCCGTCCTGAAAAGCACGGCTGCCATGGCCACGTTTTTCGCTTCTCGCATTGAAAAGATAACCCTGTTCATGAGGAAAGTGTGCTGCAAGTACAACGACAAGCACGCCACCAGGACCGACTTTTACGCCATGGTGATCATGGTGACATTGTGCGTTTTCCCGTATTTAAAACATCGTTTGGTGGGTGACCGATTCGACAACAGAACCTTGGTGATAATGTGTTTCGATAAGACCATAACCAAACACAAGCAGTGGTCCACCCTTTCGTCGGATGTCCACCAGCACGTTAGGACACCTGAGTTTAGGAAAAGGGTACTGTCGAACCCCGACCTCGTGGGATCTCTACCCGTTATAATCGCGGCCAGCTTGGACACTTACATTTCGGGCGATAACATTGACCGCGACACCAAAGGGGGTATGGATCGAGATTCGGGTGCCGTTAAATTCGGATCTAATGATGACAACCTCAGCTCGCAGAGTGACAAGTCCACCAAGTCGACATCGGAGCAAGACAGCGGTCGTGCCGACCGCAGTAAAGTGGAAAGAAGAAGTAGAAAAAGAAAGGAGCCCTGCTTAGCGGGATACTACGAGGAGCACGAAGGGCGCCTCGGTCAAAAAGTGAAGTGTACGCACCCAGACTTGCACCCGGAACCCTACCCTATTATATCTGAGCTTGAATTTCTGTGACCTGTGTGCTGCATGACCCGATTTCCATGTTTAAGTGACACGTAACAAAACAATAAAACACAGAAATGAGAGACTACATGGCTTTGTGACTCTTCTTTATTTTATTACAGTAGGAAATAGTTTGATAAAGAACAACAGGCAGTCGGATGTTCACAGAACATGAACATGACAGTACGGACGACAGTACATGACAATACATGACAGTACGGATATCTAAATTGTCTGCGTCCTCTTTGTCAAGAACGCAGACAATTTAGATATCCGTACTGTGATGAGGATTCGATGGGTGTTCAGTCCTGCTGCATTCTCCCATTCCCGTTCTTCTTTGTCTTCTTACTTCTTGCGCACAGCGGTCTTTTCCATTTGGTGGCACGTTTTTTATTCCGTGGAGTACAGTGAGACTTCTGCCGAAGCTGCCTTTTGTCGGTGTACTCCTTCAGCAGCTGTTCGTACTCGACGCGGGGTTTTGCCAAACGCTCTAGATTGTATTCCTCGAGAGCGTGACGTTTCCATCCCATGTTGACTATCCCGGTAATGGGAGCGTGACCAAATTGCACCAGTGTGTCGTACAAGGGTTCGGGTTCGGCCGTCAGAATCTTATCGACGAAATCTCTCTTCGACGCTATCTCGCAATGCAAGCAAGTCCAGAATTTGTGCGAAGGGCACGTAAGCTGAGCACCCGGGCAAAACTTGTCCTCCGGTCGAATGCGAGGTCGGCTGAGATAATCTGAACCCCACGCGGTCTTGGTGGAACACGTAGATGGTGTCGCTGTCGAATCGTTCAGGCGAGTCTCCCATTCGCACGTGTCCATGGTCTAGTTGGCGGAGTGTGCAGTAGGCCGTGATGTGTGAGAACAGCCATATGAGAGAAGCTACCTTTCTGTTATAAGCGGTAGGCTCGTTGGTTTTTTTCAATTGTAGCTCAACCCCTTTGTTCAGCGGCAGATCTATCATAGACACCCTCTTGGAATGGAGTATGCTTCTCACCAAACTCGACGCGTTCTCTATGGGAAAGCCGCACGCTATGAGGTGTTTGAATAGCACGACCCTCTCGGCTGTGAAGTTATACCTCGAGTTGTATCTACGTAGGGGTCCTATCATCGCCATGCACACGTACGACAGTAGCGTGTCGTTGCTACCCGTGGACGCTATGGACCTCAAGTTCAGTCGAAGCTCTTCGGCTTTCACTCCGATTAGGCCCGAGTCAATCTCCGGCTGTTGACCCGAGAGCAACCGCGCTCTCTCGCGACTTCTGTTCAACGAGCCGTATAGCCTGTAAAGACACGCGAGTGGATAGGAGCTGAGATACCTAGGCGCCTCGAGTTCGTCGAGCGTGCGACCGTGTGAGTTCATTTGGTGGAAAATGTCTTTGCCCAGTGTCTTCTGTTTAATTATCTCGTCGCGTCTCTTTAGCGACTCCAATTGCTCGAGGAACTTGCCGGGTCTAGCGGTCTCGCGGACCGGACCGCGATCGCTTGTCCCGGTCATGAACACGGCACCGCAAGGCCCGAGTCTCACCATTTCGGCGTTTTCATCGATGCTTGGGCGATCGCCGCTGTCCCGGTCCAGACGCTGCCCGTCCCTTTGTTTCAAAGGCAATTGTTCGTGTCTGAGCGTAAAATGGTAACACGATATCTTCCTTCGCACTTCCTCCCAGGAGTCGAGCGTTATTTCGGCTTCGAAGTAGCACTCGGGACACTCTTTGGTGTCCACGGTCAACTGTGGCAATACCGGATACCGAAGCACGAGAGCAAAGAAATCCTGTAACGTGTCCAACGTGTTGGCGGACTCCTCGCTGGAACACATGGCAAAGTCTTGCATCAGCCTCGCGTAGGTCTCGATTGCTTCCGATAACGTGAGCGGTTGATCGTGAATCGAGGCGAGTAATTCTCCTCTCTCCACACCTCGCACCGTGAGCCATATCGTGTATTCGTTCAACTGTCTTTCTGTCGGGTCACGGGTCACGGGCCACGGGTTCAAAGAACACGTGGCCTTCTGGTTCAGGGCAAGCGGGTACAAATTCGATCTCAAGGCGAGAGTTTAGCACAACGAAGCTTGAAACTCCGCTCTCATACCATTGGCAGTTCACGATCACGGGCTCACGGTCGCTTATCTGGGGCTCGCGGTCGAGCGTCGAGTCCAAGTCGCTTTCGGCACCTGTCGAGTCGTCACCGTCGTGCGACCCGGACTCGTCCTTGCTGTCGCTCGAGTCCGATCGGTCTCCGTTTGACATTTCTTTTGTTTTTTTCTTTTTCTTTTTTTTGTCCTGTCAGGCAGCTAGGCAAACAGAACAGGGATTTGTCACCCTACTGTGCCAAAACAGATTTACTTTACCAAGAGGAGCCTATACAGTGCCTAACTTTGCACTGTATATTGTTGTAAACTCCTCCTGTAATAACTTTTAATACTTTATTTTAATTGTTTTACCCATGGAAGACCCAACAGGATGGGGAAGAGGGAAAGGAAGTGTGTGAAGGGGGGAAAGAAAAGGGAGGGGAACAGACAAAGACAACTAAAACAAACAAAAGACAAACTGCTTCTTCCACCGGAGATGTCTCAACACGAGTCTGGTTTCTGCACCTGTTAAAGGAGAGACACTTGTACATGTATGTCTGTGTGCCTATATATGAGAACGCGCGCAAAATAAGTGTGTGCATGTGAGTGGTTTGTCAGGAAACATACGAGCGGAGGGCCGGTCGCAGCAGCCCTCCCCCCGAGGACCCCGAGCAGGCAAGACAGAGCCACCAACCCCCAGCCCCGAGGTCAGCAAGCCCCAGGAAAGCCAAGCATCCACCCCCGGAGAGACGATCAAGGGAGGGCAGGCCGGCGCGGTGAACCCACACCCCCGGACCCACCCGACCCCCATCCCCCCAGCGGGGCCAACATCCACCCCCGGGCCCCAGGCACCAGGAGGCCAGCGACCCCACCCCCCCAGGACAGAGGCCAGCCAGCGCCCCCCGGCGCGAGCCCCCCCAGGTACCCCCACAGCGGTCCCGCCCCAGCGCCTCAGCCACACACCCCGGGGACCCCCACATCCAAAGTCCCCTCGCCCAGGTGAGCCCACATTGCCGAGAGGCACTACCCCCCTAATCCAGCCCCTTCCGACTCGCAGGCACACCCCTCCCCATACCTTCACACCCACATGTTCCCATGCACACCCCTCTCACTCAGCCAGACCGACCCATTCTCTCTCACTCCAGTACCCACTTAAATTCACTCCTCATTCACCTTTATTTCAAAAGCTGACTGCGAAGCAGATGCAGCGAGCCTGAACATGCACCAGTGCCCAGCAGTGACCAGGGAGGCCACTGGCGCAGGCCACAGAAGCAGACCCCCACCCCCTGGCGCCCATCTGAGTGAACAATCAGCAGACCACCGCAGGCGCCCCAAGATGCCACCCGGCATGCAAAGCGCCGCACAAAACCGACCCACCATCACCACCTCCATTCATCACCCTCTCACTCACACTTAAACTCATATTCAGCCCCCCGTCACTTCCTTGGTTGTATCTATATATTAGTAGCATCCAGGGATTTTTACAACATGATAGGTCCCAGGCTCCCCACCAGGCCCCCACGCCCCCAGCAAGACAGGGCAACAGGGGTGGGGGAAGATCCCCACCTCCTCCCCCTGCACAGAACATGGTGGGTGTGTGTCGGTTATATGATATAATTGTGTATAAATGTGTGGACTACTAAAGTGCACTTAAAATTGGGGGGATAGTGGGACTTCCGGGAAGATGGCGGAGAGACATAACACTTAAACAAAGAGCTCTCCCTAGCCGGATTAAAAATCATCGGTAAATGGCCAACTCGACATAAACGAATCAATAAACTAAGGGATGAAAACACGAAGGAACCGGGCACAAGGACAAAAACAGGGTAAAATTGAAGAATTCCTCTCCAACAACGCAGGAAAAACCGCTGTACGCAAAGCCCAAAAAAACGAGATGTCCACAGCAGAGAAAATGGAAGACACCAGACTCGACAACATGAACGCTGGCATCGCCAGTTTGGGTGAAGAGTTAAGAGAATTCAAGCGACAGCTACAACAGGATTTAGCGGCTCTTAAGGAGGAACTGAAAAAAGAAATTAAGGAGGAAATCATGGACCTCCGAAGAGAAATGGAGCGTAAATTAACGGAAAACATGGAGGAGCTGCGCTCCCAGCGGGCGTGTATGACAGAAGCGCAGACCCGAATTTCGGAACTAGAAGATTGGAAAAGCGAGGCAAACGAACAACTACAGACCCTGACGACGCAAACGCAGAGGATGCAGGAGAAAATAAACGACTTGGAGAGCAGATCCCGACGAAGCAATATGCGCATCTTTGGAATTCCGGAGGGCATTGAAGGCAACTCGATGACAAAATTCATGGATCAGTTC
The DNA here is from genome assembly GCA_020510985.1 of Pholidichthys leucotaenia. Taxonomy (NCBI): domain Eukaryota; kingdom Metazoa; phylum Chordata; class Actinopteri; order Cichliformes; family Pholidichthyidae; genus Pholidichthys; species Pholidichthys leucotaenia. The sequence continues at coordinate 283,172,051 of CM035848.1, read as the reverse complement.
TTAAAAAAAGAACTGGAAATACCCGGAGAAACGGATCTGCAGATTCAACGGGCGCACAGAACACCGGCACAGAACCCGAAAACAAACTCTCCACCCAGGTCAGTTGTGGTAAACTTTGTGAAATATGACATAAAGGAAAGAATCCTGACGCAAGCATGGAAAAAAAAGATACGCATCGGCGACAAACAGGTATTTTTTGACCATGACTACCCGACAGAAATCGTGCAGCAGCGGAAGAAATATGCCAATATTAAAAAAACGCTGAAAGAGAAAAAAATTAGATTCCAAACGCCGCTAACGAAAATGAGGATTCATTGGGAGGAAGGCACAAGAACCTACAACACGGCCGAAGAGGCAGCGCGGGATATGATGGAGCGGGGCCTTGAGGTGAGCGTGCCGAAGGAGACGGCTGGAGCAGCGGCGGCCCTGAACGCACCACGACAGACGGAGTGGAGACGAGCGTACGGCGGAAGAAGGGGGAGAGACGTAGAGCAGCGGGCCCAGGACAAGCTACAAGGCTTTCAACTGAAAGCCTAGATCATAACAAAGATTAAGAAAGGCACAGAAGAAATGAAGGCCAAGAAGACAAGGTAAAAGAGAAACAGACGGCTAGGAGAGGTTTAAGTGATATTTGTTGGACATTTCTAGACTTATGACTATTACTTTGATAGTAATTAGAAGTCTAGGGAGGGCCCTTCACTCTGTGAAGACAAACCCCCCACCCACCAACAGGGACCAGTGGGCAGAAGAAAGGCCCAAAGTACGGAGGTCGAGTTTTTTTAATGTGTTTTTATATAAATATGTGTTATTTTTGTTGTTAAAGGGGCTAGGAGCACAAGTTAAAAAAATGGAAAAACATGAATATGGGTAAAAATCTTAAGATAATGACATTAAACGTGAATGGTCTGAACTCACCTGTTAAAAGGGAAAGAATAATAAGAAAATTCAAGAAGGAAAAAGCTGAAATTATATTTATGCAAGAGACACATTTGAGCAAGACAGAACATGTGAAACTAAAGAGATTTGGCTATAAGAACTCCTACTACAGTTCATTTAAGGGAGGAGCAAAAAGGGGGGTTATGATACTAATCTCAAACAAAATACAATTTGAAAGTGAACAGGAAATCCAGGATAAAGAAGGCAGGTATGTAATAATAAAGGGAAGAATAGATGGTATGCAGATTACATTAGTGAACATCTATGCCCCACCAGAAAGTGACAAGGGTTTTTTTCAACATCTGTTTGATCTCATAGCAACACACAGTGAAGGAGTCCTAATTTGTGGAGGAGACTTAAATGCTGTCATGGATCATGAAGTTGACACAACAAGTGTTAAGAAGACAAAAAAACATGTAACAAAGTTCATAAGAACCTCACTGGCAGAAATGGGTATGGTAGACATATGGAGGGACCTACACCCACTCGAAAAAGACTATACACATTATTCAGCAGCCCATAAAGTACACTCTAGAATAGATTACTTCCTTATGAATGAAGGTGACAGACACAGGGTGAGAAATTGTTGGATTGGAGGGGCAGAAATATCAGATCATAATCCTATATACATGGAAATATATTTAAACAATAGAAAACGACAAACAACATGGAAACTTAACGTAGGACTGTTAAATGATGAGAAAATGAAAGAAAGAATAAAAATAAACATAAACGAATATATCCAAGAGAATGACAATGAAGAAGTGGACCCAACAATACTATGGGACGCACTAAAAGCCGTGTTAAGAGGAAAATTAATTGTTGAAACAGGAAAAGCAAATAAGACTAAACTGGAAGCATATGAACAAAGATGTGAGAGACTGAGGGAATTAGAACGTAAACATCAAAGCACAAATGATCCAACTAACTAACTAACTAACTAACCTGCACTTATATAGCGCTTTTCTAGTCGCAAAGACCACTCAAAGCGCTTTCATTAATACTAACCCTCTATTCTAAGGGCCTATAGGAAACAAATATCTAGGGACAATTTAGAACAGCCAATTAACCTAACATGCATGTTTTTGGCATGTGGGAGGAAACCGGAGAAATCCCGGAGTAAACCCACGCAACACGGGGAGAACATGCAAACTCCACACAGATCACTGTTGGTCGGGGGCTGGGATCGATCCCACGATCCCCACAATCCCCCGGCCAAGGGTAAACTGTGCTGCCGCAGTGCTAACCACTGCGCCACCGTGCAGCCCAAATATAGTCCAAAAATATATCAAGAAATTAAAGAAGAAAAAACAAAGATAAAAGAAACACAAATGGATGAAATTGAAAGGAAAAATAGATATCTAAAGCAAAAATATTATGAAACGGGCCAAAAGCCACAAAACTGCTGGCAAAACGGTTAAGAAAACAACAAACAATGAATAATGTATACAAGATTAAAGACCCCACCACAAATAAAACCACAGTTAACCCAGAAACCATCGAAGAAATTTTCCATAATTTCTACCAAGAACTATACTCGCAACCTGAAGAAACAAATACTAAAGATATCAAAAAATTTCTAGACACATTGGACTTGCCATCAATAGGAAATCAACAAAATGAAAAACTAACAGCAGAAATAACAACACAAGAGATCAGAGATGTGATTAAGTCACTTAAAAACGGTAAATCACCAGGTAGTGATGGATACCCATCTGAGTTTTATAAACTGTTTATAGAAGAACTCACGCCACAACTCCTAAAGTCATTTAATTGGACGCTGAACAACAACAAAATACCTCCATCATGGAACGAAGCAATCATTTCAGTTATTTTAAAACCAGGGAAAGATAAAGAACAATGCGGAAACTATAGACCAATCTCTTTATTTAATGTAGATTATAAAATATACACAACAATTATATGTAAACGAATAAAGACATTCTTGACGGAATTGATAGAAGATGATCAAACTGGATTCATAGAGGGACGCCAAATACATGACAATATCAGGAGAACAATACATATAATTAACCAAATACATAAAGAAAAGAAAAGCGCAGTAATAATGAGTTTAGACGCAGAAAAAGCATTTGACAGGGTTAACTGGAATTTCCTATATAGTGTACTGGAGCGCTTTGGATTTAACGAAAAATCAGTACAATGCATAAGGACGCTATATCAAGAACCTGTGGCAAAAATCAAGATAAACGGTAGCTTAACAGACAAAGTAAATATACAAAGATCAACTAGGCAGGGATGCTGCTTATCGCCCACCTTGTTTGCTCTGTTCATAGAACCATTGGCTCAAGCGATACGACAAAATAAGAAATTAAAAGGTGTAACAATAAAGGGGGCGGAACACAAGATTGGGCTATTTGCAGACGATATTATAGTTTACCTTGAACAACCAGATAAATCAATAATGGAAATGATGAACTTGATAGAAAATTTTGGAAAATTATCAGGATACAAGATAAACATAACAAAAACACAAATACTGACATTCCACTATAACCCTCTAAACCAGATAACTGATAAGATCAAACTAAACTGGAACCAAAAAGAAATAAAATACCTTGGAGTGAACATACCTAAAGACCTAAACAAAATATATAAAGCAAACTATGATAGGTTGGAACAAGAAATAAAAAAAGATATTGATAGATGGTCAATCTTAAATATGGATCTGAATTCAAAAATTGAGACAGTCAAAATCAGCATACAACCTAGATTACTTTACCTCTTCCAGGCTATACCAACAGAGATTCCAGATGCCCAATTCTCAAAGTGGGACAGGATGATATCGAGATTTGTTTGGGGAGGTAAAAAACCAAGAGTGAAATATAAAACCCTCCAATTACCAAAAGAGAAAGGAGGCATGGGCCTACCGAGTCTAAAGGAATATTACTACTCAGCACAAATAAGATATATCATATGTTGGTGCGACGAGGGATATGAGGCAAAATGGAAAGAAATGGAAAAGGAAATTGAGGGACTCCCAGTACAAAGCATAATAGGGGATAAAGATGCATATAAGCAAATCAAACAAATAGACCCAATCACTAAATTTACTTTAGAACTGTGGTATAAAATAGTACAAAAATATAATATAAGGGAAGACATAAAACTATTGAAATGGGTAGCATTTGACAGTCAGTTTGAACCGGCAAAACAAGATAGGGGATACAAAAATCTGGTGAACAAGGGAATCACAGCATGGGGCAATATCGGAAAAAAAGATCTCGGGAGCTTTGTAAATATCAGGAGAAAATTTAAATTAGAAAGATCGGAATTTTTCAGATATCTGCAGATGAGAGATTACTATATGAAGAAGATTAGGCATAACCTCCAAACAGATGTGAACGAGATTATACAACTTATTTTAAGCTCATATGCAGGAAATAAAATAAGAATTATTTCAAAACTGTATCAGAAACTTATGACAAACAATCATACAAGTAACTATATAAAGGAGAAATGGGAGAAAGAGCTCAATTTAAACATAACAGAAGAAAGCTGGCAGGAAATATGGAAAACACAACACACATCAACAAATTCAAGGGCATGGAGGGAATTTGGATGGAAAAACCTGATTCGCTTTTTCATTACACCACAGATTCAAGGAAAATATACAAATACCCAATCTTTATGCTGGAGGGGATGTGGGGCTCAAAATGCAGACCACTCACATATGTTTTGGAAATGCTACAAAATATCATCATTTTGGAAATCTATGCATGTGACAATACAGAGGATATTAGGATATAATATACCAATGAACTGTAACCTGATGTACTTATGTGATCTTAAAAAAGACAATGTTATACAGGCTGAGGACAGATATCTAGTTAAAATCTTGTTGATTGCATGTAAAAAAACTATCACAAAAAAATGGCGATCAGAAGTTCTTCCTGACCAAGAACAATGGACTGACATTGTTGAGGACATACGTATGATGGAAAAACTAACATATCGACGAAGAATGCAAGAAGGAATATGGGAGAAAAAATGGCGGAAATGGACACACTACAAAGTGCAACAACGAGGCAGAAATTGAAAGAATAACCAAAGACACTGAAAAAACCAGAAGAATTAAGAGATGGAAACTAAAAACTTGATGCTCCAACATTTGTCCCCCCCCCCCTTTTATTTTTTATTTTTTATTTTTTTTTAATTTTTTTTAATTTTATTTATTTATTTTTTTAATTTTTCCCTACCCTAACCCCTTTGTTTTTTAAATGTAGAATGTGATCTGAATGCATTATATATGATGAAAAATGAATAAAAATCTAAGTTACAAAAAAAAATTGGGGGGATAGTAATTGAAGCATCGCTAGCCACTGTGATGGGCAGCAGAGCCCCCATCCCCCCAAGCCCTCAGTGTCTAAAATGCAATTAAAATTGAGGTGAGTGCAGCCCCACCACGCGGCAAAGGTATCCCCTTCACCGACACAGTGCGGCACACCCCCACCCCAAAGCCCTAAATGTAACAAAAAAGATCAGAGGGAGGAGGAGGGTGGGAAATAAGACTGGGAGGTAGGTGGTCCAAAAACAAGGCCACCCCCCACCCCCAGAAGCCAGCTTGCAGACTGGCTTGTGAGGCCACCCACTGCCCCCAAATCCCAACCCAGGGCGAGGGCCGCCAGTGGAAACAACCCAGGACCCACCAGCATCCCGTCCCGGCACTCCAGCACCACTAACATGACGGGGCAGCCAAACATACTACCACTCATCTTACACACACGAACATGGACAACAACAGTCACAATAGTGAACAATGGGCCGGACCCACACAGCGCCCAACACGCCAGGCGACATACCCGAGCGCCCACGCAGGCCCACGACCACCCACCCCAGACACACATCGACAGCTGCAGGCCGCCCTGCAACCACAGCCACCCCGGAACAACCCAATGGAAACACAGCCAACAACCCGCACCAATGACCCCCCCAGCCACCCCCAAGCACCAACGCACACCCGCTGCCAATGACATCAGGGGCGATGTAGCAAAGTGCCTCACCCCCCAACACAACAGCAGGGCGGCCGGGACAAGCAAGCCCCGAAACGCCAGCCCCCATGCCACTGGATGGACTGCCCAACCCCTGCCACCCAACAAAGCTCTCCTACCCATACACGCATCCTCCGCCCCCTAGACATCTACCCACAAGTAACCGCTTCCATACACACACCACTCCACCCACCATCACACATACCCACCTACACAAACACACAACCCCACCTGCCCACTCAACACACACCCACTTCCACATCCACTCATACATAAGCCTACACTCACACACCTCCTCCCCCACCCGCAGACCCCCGTGAACGGGGAGGGCAACCCAGGATGCAGGCACCAGCCCCTGGGTGGCACCCGGGCCCCAGGAAACACACGACCCCACCACACAAGGATGCATCAGGGACAACCCCCACCGCCGGCACACACCCGACCCCGGCCCGGGGCGGGGGGATGCCCCCCCCAGCACCAGGGGCCCAGGGCCAGACCCAGACCCCCCACGAAGGGTGAGGCCAGCCGGCCAGGGGCCACAGCCCAACCCCCCCGGCCCACCCCACAGCCCCCCCCACCAACCCCCCCCCCAGGGCCAGACAGACGGCCACCCCGGAGCAGGCCCCCCGGACACCTGCGGTTGGGGCGCAGCCAGCCGCCAGAGGTGCCAAGGAGATTGAGTCACTGCCCACCACCCCTCAGATTATAGAATTAATAAGCGGGGACCAGAGAGAATTGAATTCCGCCAATTGATTATTTGAGGAGGCTGACATTCTTTCCAGGCTAATATAATCCAATAGTAAGTTATTATAGTAAGTCGTGCATAAGTTATTTCTTGTTTTCCAGTTCATGAGGATAGCTTTCTTTGCGATGCATAAGGCAGTGAGAACCATGTGTGACATCCTTGCATCTATATTTATTTCACTTAAATCACCTAATATACAAAGTGTAGGTGAGGGTGGGACATTATACCCAAGCCATGCCGACAGGTCTTCACATGTCTTCTGCCAGAACTTTTGAACCGGTGCACAGGACCACATAGCATGCATATAGCTATCCGGGACATTGCTAGTACAGTGAGGGCAGATATTTGTGTGACTCAGGCCCATTTTGAACATCCTTTGTCCTGTATAATGAATTCTATGTAGAACTTTATATTGTATAAGTTGTAAGTTAGAGTTTTTAGTCATCTTAAAAGTGTTTAAACATATTTGTGTCCAGAAACTTTCCTCCTTATTAATCGATAAGTCTGTCTCCCATTTTGATATTGGAAGAGATATGGACTCATCCAACTTTGATAATAGTCTATATATTTTCGATATCAATTTTGGGGAACGGAGATTTAGAAACTCTGCCACCTTAACTGGTACTTCTAAATCTGTCTGATTAAGATTAAATCTTGCTTTTATTATGGATTTAAGCTGTTGGTATTCAAAATACTTTTTATCACTGATTTCGTGTTGTGACACTAGATCCTGAAATTGGATAAAATTTCCACCTTGAATAAGATGTTCTAAGTTGTTTATTCCCTTCTCTTGCCATAGTGGAAATTTTAATGTCCTCTTTTGTTGCAGGATATCAGGATTATTCCAAATGGGCGTGAGTTTACAGGGGACAAGTGAAGACCCTGTTATTTTTAAAAATTTCCACCAAGCCGTCAGAGAGGAACTAATATTAATACTTTTAAAACACTCATGGCGTTTAATAGAGGGACTTATAAAAGGTAAGTCAGAGATATTTAGCGACCCACAGAGAGCCTGTTCAGCATCTAACCATGGGTTCCCTAATGGGGTTGATTTTGTCCATTTTGAAATGAACTGCAATCTATTGGCTAAAAAGTAATTTAAAAAATTTGGTAAATCTAAGCCTCCGCACTCTTTCGCTTTTTGGAGTGTTTTTAAACTAATCCGTGATGGTTTATCCTTCCATAAAAATTTACTTATATTTGAGTCTAGAGACTTAAACCAGGCCATTGATGGTTGGGTAGGGATCATTGAGAACAAATAGTTAATTTTAGGAAGGACCATCATTTTAATGGTTGCGACTCTTCCCATTAATGATAAAGGTAGTGTCCTCCAGCGTGTAAGATCGTCTTGTATCTTTTTTAAAAGGGGGATATGATTTAGTCGCAATAACTCTGAGAGCCTGGGAGAAATATCTATTCCTAAATATTTAACATTCCCTGATTGTATCGGAATAGTAGATGTATTTGGGAAATTGCAATTTATGGGTAAAGCTATTGATTTTACCCAGTTAATAGAATAGTCTGATAATGATGAAAATTTATCAATGAGCGCCACTGTCTGAAGAAGAGATCTTTCTGAGTTTTCAAGGAAAATCAATACATCATCAGCATAAAGACTTATCTTATGTTCCTTTTCTCCAGTTTGAATACCTCTGATATCAACATTTTGTCGTATGGCTGCTGCTAATGGTTCAATAAAGATGGTAAAAAGTGAGGGAGAGAGTGGACACCCCTGCCTAGTACCTCTCTGGAGATTAAAGCTTCGGGAAGTCTGATCATTTGTTCGGACAGATGCAACTGGACATCTATATAGTGTTTTAACCCAGTTTATGAAAGATGAACCAAACCCAAACTTGTTTAACACCATAAAAAGAAATTTCCAGTTAACCCGGTCAAAGGCTTTCTCTGCATCCAGGGACAAGATTGTAGTTTCTACATTATTGATCTTGCAGTAGTCTATTAAATTAAATAGCCTGCGTGTATTATCAGCCGAGTGCCTACCCTTGATAAAACCTGTTTGATCTGGGTGTATAATAAACGGAATTATCCTTTCCAGTCTTTTGGCGAGAGCTTTGCAAATTATTTTGAGATCGACATTCATAAGCGAGATGGGACGGTAGCTGAATGGAAGCGTGGGTTCTTTTCCAGGTTTAAGGAGCAGGATAATACTAGCCAAATTCATATTCGGAGGAATTACATTATCTTCTTTGATTTGGTTCACCATTTTAAAAAAAGTAGGTGCCATCACGGGCCAAAATTCTTTATAAAATTCTACTGGAAAACCATCTGGTCCTGGGGCTTTTTTGGGGGGGATGTGCTTAAGTGCCTCCTGGAGTTCAAACACCTGAAGAGGTGCATCCAGAGCCGCAATCTGTTCATTATTTAATTGTGGTAGGTTAATATTGTCCAAAAATGTATTTATCTCTGAGTCCGATGGGTTAACCTGTGATGAGTAGAGATTTTCATAAAACTTTCGGAAGGAGTTATTTATTTCTTCAGGCACATGGGTAATATTTCCAGTCATATCCTTGATAGAATGGATAGTTGTTTTTTCTTTATTCAATCTAAGCTGGTTCGCAAGATATCGCCCCGATTTATTACTGTGTTCAAAATTCTCAAGATGCAGTCTTTGTATTAAAAACTGTGCTCTTTTGTTTGTAATTTCTTTTAATTCCAGCTTTAATTTTCTCAAATCGTTAAGTGCCTGTTCCTGTGGGGAAATGGCACAAGTTGTCTCCAGTGATTTAATCTTCTGTTCTAAATCCAGTATCAGTGCTTTTTCTTTTTTATTCTTGTATGAACAGTAAGAGATTATTTTACCTCGCATGACCACTTTTGCTGCTTCCCAAAGAACACCTGGGGATATTCCTGGCACATCATTATATTCCAGATATGATTCCCACTCTTTATTAAAATAATTAATAAAGTCTTCATCTTTCAGTAGTGATATATTAAATCTCCAGCTCCTAGTTTCCCTTGTAGCTTCCCTATTTACTAGTGTAAGAGAAACTGGATGATGATCGCTAATAGCTTGATTTGAACATATTTCAGTGTCTATGATGTCCCTCACAATAGAGTTACTGGCTAGGAAGAAATCTAGACGCGAATATGAACTATGAACTGATGAAAAAAAGGTATATTCCCAAAGAGTTGGGTGAAGAGATCGCCATTCATTGCAAAGACCAAAATCATTCATGTACTGTTTGAGAGTGTCAGTAGCCAGCCATTTTCGGTAAACCCCCGATGTACTGAGCCTGTCGAGTGCAGGGTTTAATACCAAGTTGAAGTCCCCTCCTATTATAAGTGTGGTGTCCAAGTGCTCAGAAAGAGAAGTGAAAAAAGTGTGAAAAAAGGATGGGTCATCAACATTCGGGCCATAAACGCTTGCAATACATAGATCCAAATTTTGGACTGAAATTTTTAGTATTATAAATCTACCTTCTGGATCTATTATGGTGCTATTCATAACAAAGTGTATTCTTCTATTTACCAGTATAGCTACCCCCCTTTGCTTAGAATTAAAGCCGGCTGAGTACATATGGGGGAATTCTGGTGAGGTGAGCGCATCTACAGATGACTTAGAGACATGCGTCTCCTGCAATAAAACAAAGTCTGCCTGTAGATCGTTCAATCAATTAAAAACTTTTAGCCTCTTCTCCCCATTTCCAATTCCACGTATGTTCCACGTGACAAACTTAAATGAAGACATTGTGCTGCCCTCACAGCACGTTTCTCTGTGCTGCTAGACAGCCAGCGAACCATTGAAGAAAACTTCGCACACAAGGCTTACTTTTCTTGTCTTTATAAAGTTTTCTTGCATGCGTGTGTAGCATGACGCACGAGAGTAAAAAGACAAAGGTTTCCCAAGACTCAAACGAAGAAGAACAACACAGCGTACTCAAATGAACTTTTAACTTCGCTTCTGTGTGGCTAGCTGACTGTAGCCGCGAGAAAAACACATCAAAGATCATCTATATACAGAAGAGCACACACTCTGCAGTAACAAAAAACGATCCTTTAAGGAAAAGATGTCTCGCTTCGATAACTTTTTAAACACAGGTTTTTGACAATTTTATCACTCATTTTAACTTATTTATTCCTTTTAACCAATTTATTAACTTTATAAATTTATCAATGTCTTTTACCCAAAGACATGACACTCCCCGCTTGATATAATCACATTATATCATCACAAATACCAAACACAATAAAACATTTCCAGTGTTACATGACATCAAAAATACAGTATCACTCAGTCTTTGAAAGTAAGACTATGACCTCTGAGATGGGTCTCAGGAATACTTTTGCAGTCCCTTCTTTTACGATCCGCACTTCCACTTTGCGGACCATTTTGTCACTGCTGGGCAAAGTTTTTACAACAAGTTCCATGGGCCATTCATTTCTGTTTACTTGTATGTCCTTCAACAGAACAACTTCTCCTTCTTTGACATTTGGTTTGCTGTCATTCCATTTTGTGCGTTTCTACAAGGTAGACAGATATTCTCCTTTCCACCTCTTCCAAAACGTATCTGCAAGATGCTGTACTTGTTTCCACTGTTTTCCAAACAACTGCCCTCCAACTATCCAGAAACCAGCACCACGGACAGCTCCTTCAGTAATGTGTCGTCCCGGATGAGCTGAGCATTCATGGAAGTATCTTACAAGAAGTGTGGCAACATGGTTGGCAGAAGGGATGATCAGAGGGTGCTTTTCGTTGTCTGTGAGATCGGCAGAGGAGAGACGTCCACCGACTCGTAGTAGTCCATCTTTGTCCACAATTGGATTGAGCTTCTTGAGTGTTTCATTTTTGGAGTTTACCTGTTTTCCTTCTTTTATCTTTTCGAATGTCTCTTTGTATGCTTCCTGCTGGACTGAGTGAATGATGACGTTCTCGGCTTGAGTGAGTTCTTTCATGCTTGTACATTCTTTGAGACTTTTCCATCTTTTCTGTCCACTGGACTTTTGTTTGAAAGATGCAGTAACATGAATAAGTTTGGCTACTGCCCTGCATAGCGTCGTCCAGCTTGAAAATCTTTTAAACCACTCAGAGCTCAACTGTGACACTGATACTGCTGTTAACAGTGTTTTTACTTCTGGACGTATTTCTTTGTCCTCTTCAGGCCTGTGAACCATTTACTGTTTTTGAGTTTGGCGGCTGCAACAGGTCTAGTTGCCTGGTCAGCTGGATTTAGCTCAGTTGCAACATAATGCCATTGGTCAGGTTGTGTGGATAGCCTAATGTGTGCGACACGGTTGGCTACATACATGTAGAATCTTTTGGAGGTATTGTGTGTGTACCCCAACACAATACGACTGTCAGTGAAAAACTTCACATTGTCTATTTTTATGTCTAACTCGTCTGTGATTAGCTCATACATCTCAACCACAAGTACAGCAGCACAAAGTTCGAGCCGTGGTACAGTGTGTGCGGGACGAGGAGCAAGTTTAGACTTTCCCATCACAAAACCCACATGGTACTGACCGTCACTGTCTAAAGAGCGCAAGTAAGCTACAGCTCCTATTGCTACAGTAGACGCATCAGAGAAGATATACAGTTCATTACTTTTCATAGTACTTAATGAACCTGGACTGTAGCACCTTTTGATTTGCAGATCTTCAAGGGCTTTTAAAGAGTCTTTCCATGTGACCCACATCTCCTCCTTTTCTGGAGGAAGTGGAGCGTCCCAGTCTCTCTCTTCAGATGACAGTTCTCTGAGTAGCGCTTTGCCCTGCATGATTATGGGAGCAACAAAGCCCAAAGGGTCATACAGGCTATTGACTGTTGACAGCACTCCCCTGCGTGTGAATGGTTTGGTCTCATTGGTTACGAGGTAAGTGAAGCTGTCTGTCTGTAGATTCCAACAAAGTCCCAGACTCCTCTGAACTGGGAGAGGATCTACTCCAAGGTCCAAATCTTTTAAATCCTTTGCACGGTCCTCCACAGGAAACGCTTCCATAACTAGGCTATAGTTGGATGCAATCTTGTGAAGTCTCACATTAGATTCAGCTAACATGTTTTTGGTTCTTGTCAACAGATCAACAGCATTCTCTGGCGTGGCAACTGACGTGAGTCCATCATCGACATAGAACTGTTTCTCAACAAACTGTCTTGCATCAGTGCCATGTTCTTTCTCACCCTCTTGTGCTGCCCGTCTCATACAGTAAATGGCTACAGCAGGTGACGGGCTGTTACCAAAAACATGAACTTTCATTCTATATTCAACTACACCCTTAGTGATGTCATTATCCTCAAACCACAGATAGCGAAGATAGTCTCTGTGTTCTTCGCACACCTCAAAGCAATAAAACATTTGCTGTACGTCTGCTGTCAGGGCTACGGGCTCTTTTCTAAACCTCAATAGCACCCCTATCAAAGAGTTGTTGAGATCAGGTCCACTAAGGAGCACTTGATTTAGCGATATGCCGTCATACTCTGCACTAGAATCAAAAACAACTCGTATTTGATCTGGTTTCTGCGGGTGGTATACACCAAATGTAGGCAGGTACCAGTGTTCTTTACCTTTTGGCAGGGGTGGTGCAATTTCAGCTTGGTCATTATTTAACATTTTCTGCATGAATTGGATGTAGTGACTCTTCATTTCTGGTTTCCTTTACAGAGTCTTTTTGAGTGAGTACAGGCGTTTCAGGGCTTGTTCTCTATTGCTTGGGAGTCTCCTTCTTGGGAAGCGGAAGGGCAGAGGAGCAACCCAACTGTTCTCTTTGTTCTGGCTAACTGTATTGTCCATAAGAGTTAGGAAAGTTTTGTCATCTACGGACAGTGCAACTTTATCATCTGATTCAGATCTGTCAAACACAGAGTGACCTAGCTTGTCTGTGTTGTGAGCAAAGTCAATTGTGTCTTTACACCTTATGACTGACTGAGTGTTTTGCTCTGACAGAATGCCATAGTTTTCTTTAACTGTAATGACGTTTGGGCATGGCTCAAAATAAGATGTGCGACCACTGTCTAATGTGTGTGTCTTGTAAACATTCACCTCTGATGCGCTATGAGTCTTTCCTACACACACCTCTCCTACAATAACCCAACCCAAGTCCAGTCTTTGTGCATGGGGAGCGTTATTTGGCCCATTAATCTGCTCGCGTACCTTATGTACCCTGAGGATGTCCCTTCCCAGGAGTAAGAGGATTGGAGCGTGGTGGTCGACAGGTTGGATTTTGTTTGCGATAGGGAGCAGATGGGGATGGTGCTGAGCAATCTCAGGTGAGGGTATTTCAGTTCTGTCGTCCGGCACTGAATCACATTCGATCAAGGGAGGCAGCCGGATATCTGTTTTTCCATCCATGGATTGTATGAAGAAGTTCACAGCTCTCCTGCCTGCAGTTTCAGCTTTGCCAGAGCAGGTTTTTAATGTGTACGGTGCAGGTGTAGCTTTAATGTCAAACAGGCTGAAGAACTCTGTCTTAGCCAGGGACTTATTACTTTGTTCGTCAATTACTGCATACATGTTCATTGCTCTGTCTTTCTGACCTTCTGGATAGGCTTTCACTAAGCAGATCTTAGAGCAAGAGCGTGGGTTATTACTTTGACCACACACCTCTGTGCACTTGGAGATGACTGAAGGAGAGCTCTCCGTTTGCTCTTCACCTTTGTTTTGTTCATCACTTCCTGATGTGGCACTTTTCAAGACAGGAGCAGGACCTGGATGAAGTGCTGATATGTGCTTGGGACTGTTGCACTCACTACACATGACTGCCACTTTACAGTCTTTTGCGATGTGCTGAACTGAACCACAACACCTATAACAAATGCGATGCTCTTTGAGAAAAGCTTGACGTTCTTCTATAGGTTTATCTCTGAACAGCTTACATTTTTTGAGTGGGTGTGGCTTCTTGTGAATCGGGCACTGCCTATCTGGTTCTTCTACTTTCTTAGTCTCAGAACCACTTTTCTCTGCGACATCTGTTTTGTGTACTGACACAGTGGCTTTGCGATTGTATGGAGTGGGCTTTTCTGAGCGCGTGGAAGCTTGACTGTTACAGCTAGACGTAGCAAAGCTTGGATCATTTCTCATTTTAGCTTGTTGCTGAACAAACTGCACAAAAACAAAGAAAGGGGGAAATGACACACTATGAGTCTCTTTGTATTTCGTCCCCACAGTTGTCCACCTTTCCTGTAGGTTGAAGGGAAGTTTTTCAACTATTTGTCTTACCCCTCTAGCTGTGTCTAGGTATGCTAGCCCTGGTAGTGCACCATCTACTTTGGCACACTGTAACTCTAAAAGGAGGTCGCCGAGTTCTCTTAACCTGGCATTGTCTTTGTTTGTTAGCTTTGGAAAGTCCTCTACCTTTTTTAAGAGTGCATCTTCGATGGCCTCTGAGGAGCCATAACACTCCTCAAGGCGCTGCCAGACCATTATCAAACCTGCAGGGGCATTAAGGACATGTACTGCACGGATCCTTTCGGCCTGCTCTGAGGATTTTGGCCCTAACCACTTTGTGAGCAAGTCTAGTTCCTCTCTTGCTGACAGATTTAAGTCTTTAGTTGCACTAACAAATGAGGCTTTCCATGCCCAATAGTTTTCAGGCTTGTCATCGAAATGCAGTAAACCAGTACTGACTAGTTCTTTGCGGATGAGATATTTTGCAAAATCTTGTCCTCCATCAAACTCAGCCGAGTTATTGTTAAGAGGTTGAAAGGTGTGAGCTAGAGGGTTTAACAGGTGGGTGTTTGTCAGACCCTTGGTTACCTTTTGTTCTTGTTTTATGCCTGTATTCATTGGAGGAGGTACATACTGGGTTGTAGTTGTTAGCTGATCAACTGACTGATTGGTGGCTTGCACTTCTACTGCATTGTCTCTCATTTCAAGGGGCTGCTGTGGCCTCTTGGAAGCTTCTGAAGAGAGTAACTCACATTGTTGTGCAACATATTCGCTGGTGCGCCGTACTGTATCAAGAGGCTCAGTTTCAGTAGGGGGCCCTATGCTTCTCTCCCCGCTCTGATTCTCTGCTTCTTCGTAGGCTGCAACTTCTGCTTCAGCTGCTGCTATAGTTTTATGACATTTTAGAATGTGGAGGCTAGCATCTAAGTCAGCCTTTTGCTTTTCTAAATCTGCTTTTTGTTTCATCATATTAGCCTCTTTTTCAGCAAAGGCTAGTTGAGCTTTAGCCGCTTGCGCCCTGGCGTAGGCCTTTATGGCTGCAGACCTTGTAGATGATGTGTGAGACTGCCTGCTGGTAACCCTGGACCTGGTGTCGAATGGCGGTGATGGTGGCTGCATGTCCAACGTTTGGTCTGCGGCGTCTGGCTTCTCCACGTCCACGTCTGGTAGTTGCTCTGCTTCGTTTCGCAGCTCATAGTTTTTCAGATAGTTTTTTCCTGAACGTAAGCTCATGTCTGCTTAATGTTGCTCTGTGTTGCTTGAATCCGCCGAGAAAACGTCTTGCTTCGGACGTCTTTAATGTCTTTTTACTGTGCTGCCCTCACAGCACGTTTCTCTGTGCTGCTAGACAGCCAGCGAACCATTGAAAAAAACTTCGCACACAAGGCTTACTTTTCTTGTCTTTATAAAGTTTTCTTGCATGCGTGTGTAGCATGACACGCGAGAGTAAAAAGACAAAGGTTTCCCAAGACTCAAACGAAGAAGAACAACACAGCGTACTCAAATGAACTTTTAACTTCGTTTCTGTGTGGCTAGCTGACTGTAGCCGCGGGAAAAACACATCAAAGATCATCTATATACGGAAGAGCACACACTCTGCAGTAACAAAAAACGATCCTTTAAGGAAAAGATGTCTCACTTCGATAACTTTTTAAACACAGGTTTTTGACAATTTTATCACTCATTTTAACTTATTTATTCCTTTTAACCAATTTATTAACTTTATAAATTTATCAATGTCTTTTACCCAAAGACATGACAGACATATTTTCACTAACTGGTTGTGTACTAAAGACTAACTAAATGTGTAAACTATATGTGCCTATGTGATGTGTCTGTAATGTATGCATATATACAGTATGTATATATATGTTGTGTGTATACACCTATGCATATATAATTGGGTGTGCACGCATGATGTCTCTGTGCCATTTGCCTGCAATTGCAAGCAAATGGGGTACATGTATTTCAAGTTATTTCCTATAAACCAGAAGTATGAGAAAAAACAGACATGAAGGTTAGTAAGTGGTGGAAAAATGCAGACAACATACAACAATGACCTAAAAACTTAAAAAAAAAACCCTACAACAGACAAACAAACAAACAACAACCTCAACAACAAAGAAATAAACATTTTGACAAATGTTAACATATTAAACTGAAATCGAGTAAGAGACCTGCGCACAATCCCACTCTCTTTTCCACCTGTAGCTAAAAAAAAAAAAAAGAAAAAAAAATGGGCTCTAGAATAACCAGGGAGTTATAGTTTCATCCATAAACAGCTTGCCATCTATATACAATCTATCCACAGAAACAATAGCACGTTTACCTTCTTGGATGTATTGCTTCCTAATGGGAAAAAGCTTCCTTCTCCTTTCCAAGATTTCCTGTGGAAATTGATCATTTAGACCATAATTGGTGTTTTTAAGCTGCTTGCCCTGCCTCTGTACCAAAATTTTTTGCTTAAAATGTTCAAATTTGGCAACAATAGGTCTGGGACGTTTATTCTGGGAATTGTTTTGCCCTATTCGGTGGACTCGGTGGAAAGTAATTGAGTTTGTGACCTCAGGGGATAGTTTTAGTTGTGATGACATAAATTCTCGGACCAGCTGTTCTGGATTTTCATTATTTTTTTCAATAATTCCAGAAAAAACGAGGTTATCTCTCATGCTGCGTGACTGCAAACTGAGAACTGTCTCCTTCATTTTCCGATTTTCTCCCTCAACAACGCCAAGCCGTGCGGTTAGTGTGGTGACTGACTTTTTCAGGTTGTTATTTTCCTCCACGAGAGAGACGAGCTGCGCCTGACTAAACTCAAGGCTCTCCCACAAATTTTGGAATTCCTTGTGAAGAAATTCAACCAGCGCCAGTCTCCCATCCATGCTGGTGAGTTTATTCTCAATAGAAAGAAGGATGTCACTAACCTCGGTGCCCTGCTGTGATTTCTCGGGCGTTATTTTGGGTGAATCTGCGGGTCTCGGTCGCTTAGACTGAGAAGCAGCAGCAGCAGAACACACACTCGCCTGCTCCATGACACAAAAACGGTTGTAAAATGCGTCGATATAACGTTCTAAATCCCCCAGCTCCGTAAAAAAAAAGAAAAAAGAAAGAAAGAAAGACACAGACAATTAATTAATGAATTAATTACAAAAAAAAAAAAAAAACTACCTGTGGAGAAGTTTGTTTCAATCTTGGTGACAGCAGTTGCCGTTCAAATTATTGCGCAATTGTCTCTCGCGATCACAGCATCAACTTCCGAATCCGCTCCACTTCCGCCTCCGTTTGACATTTCGGCTGCGTTTTGTCTCGCGAACGATTCTTTGTGATCTATCAAATCCCAGAACCTAGCCATCTTGGGTATCGGTCACCCGTCCAAGGGACACCTATCCCACTCTTGCAATTGATCTTCGCACAGACGACGCGTCGTCCCGCAGTCGCGAACCGGCGCGTGTGACCAATCACTTGTTCCGGATTCCCACCTGAATTTTAACTGGGATACCTTTGAACAAAAAGAACCCAGGTCGGTCTAGGACCAGGGGAGAGGTCTCCTCCATGTTTCGGGACCACAAACTCCTTTGGGTATGTCGCGCAGCTCGCAAAACTGCCTAAGTGACCGTGGACAGACCATGTGCACTTGATCGACGTCGTCCCCGTGTTCCGGTTCGTCTGAAGGAGTCTTGAGGACGGCGTGTATCCCTGATTCTCCTTGTAACCTAGACAGATACAGACTCCCGGAGTTTACATGGAGCACAAGGTTGCCGAGACACTTTACGTGTACGATCGCTTGAGAATTGGCGAGTAGCACTCTCACGTCTCGTATCTCCTCGCACAGTGCTTTACACGATACGAGGTAACCGGTTTTACGTGTTTTGGTGTTAGGATAACAATGTAGAAGAAGAAAAACACTTAAGGAAAGAAAGCTTTTATTTCCAAAATGTGCAAAAACTTCAGACTGCTACATATGAAATATTATGTACACACAGACAAAAATATCAGTGCTGTGATAGTTACTTTTTTTACAGTCCCTCAAGCACAGACAACACGTCCCATCAGTCCAACAAGGGTGTTTGTCTGCTTTGCAGCAAAGCGAAGTTCAGCTGCTCCTCCCTCCTGCTCTGCTCCTGCTGTCTCATCTGACCGTAGTCAAGAAGGAGGTCCATGTTTGTGTCACACTTCTGTTTCCCTGTTTTTTTTTTTTATTTAAGTTTTTGTAAGGTCATTACAGCATTGCATTGTTTACATTTTCATCACATGTTCCCCTATTTTTTGCTATTTGACAACATTGGAAGAATAATTATTACAACACCCCTTTTTTTTAAAGTGAAAGAAAAAGTGAAATTAAAGAAAATAAAATAAAAAACAAACAAACAAACAAAACAGCAAAAAACAAACAAAAAGAAAAATAGGTAATTAAAAGTAAAAGAGCATCTGAGTAGCGTTGGAACAAAGAGCGGAACCATTATTGAAATGGTATTTGTCAAAGATTAGATCTAATGGAAGACACATATGCGATCCAGGGTTGCCAAAAGTTCATGAACCCATCCATGTCCTGTCTCAGTGCGAATGTCAACTTTTCCATCAAGTAAATGTCTTGGATCACGTTAATCCAATCTTCAGGTGTAGGACAGTCCTTCAACATCCATTTTTTAGTTAGAGCTTTTTTACTTGCCAATATTAAAACACTGAATAGGTATTTTTCTCCTTGTCTTTCCAGTGAGTCCGGTAGTAAACCCAAATACAAAGTTACAAAAGAAAAGGGAACTGTTATTTTGAATATTTTCCCCAATATTGTCCGTACATTGGTCCAATATTGGTGGATAACAGGGCATGACCAAAACACATGAAAATGATTTGCAGTCTTTTCACCACACAAGCGCCAACAGTTCAACCCCTTATGGGTAAATTTGTTTTGTGCAGGTGTTCTGAAAAATCTTTCCAAATTTTTCCATCCAAATTCTCTCCACTGCAGGGATGAGGTACTTTTCCATTGCTGTTTATTTAGCTTTTCCCATATCTCCAGTTGTAAAGTGAAATTCCCCTCTTTTTCCCCTCTTTCTTTTATATATGATGTGTTGTCTCCTTTTAAGTCTTGAAGACCTTGGTATATTTTAAAAATGTATCTGATCCCTGGGATCCCTTTATATGCCATTAAGAAGACCTTCAGAACACCTGACTGGGCCCTTTCCAAATCCTCCTTTTTAAGTATATTGTTTATGTGGTGTCTAAGCTGGAAGAACCTGTAAAGATCTTGGTTTATTAGACCTTGTTTTTTCAAATCTTCAAAACTTCTTAAAGTTTGCCCCTTAAAAAAATCATAATATTTTATCAGCCCTTTCTCTTTCCACTCTTTAAATCTAGTGTCTGTTTTATTAGGAGTAAAGTCTTGATCATAGGCAATCCATTGCAGGAGTCGATAGGGCTCTTTAGTTTGATTCTCTCTGACTATCTTAAACCAAATTTTTAGCGGGGTCTCTATCCACGGGTTAGTGTTATTCAAAAGTTTCGGTAAGGCATTGTTCCCTATTATCGCCTGTAGGGGGATGTCACTTGTTATTTGGCATTCCATCTCCTTCCATTGTGCAGTGTAGACTGGGTTACATATCTCTATTAAAGTTTTAATTTGTGCGGCTTTAAAATAGTCCCTGATATTTGGCAGCGCAAGCCCACCTTTGTCTTTGTTTAGCTGTAGGGTTCTATATCTGATTCTAGGTCTCTTGCCTTGCCATATGAATCTTGAGATCCTTCTGTCCAGCTCCTGCCATGTTTTTTTGGGAGGTTCTACCGGTATTGTTTGGAAAAGGTATAGAAGACGTGGAAGTATATTCATTTTGACTGCTTCAATTCTTTGTGCAGTACCTAAGAATGGTATCATATTCCATCTTGCTAGGTCAGATTTTATTTTTGTCACCAGTGGATCATAGTTTAGTGTTATAATTTTGTTGAGTTGTTTCGGGATATTGACCCCCAGATATTTCATAGATTCTATCTCCCAGTTAGTTTTGAGTTTGCTTAGTGAATAATGATTTGGGTCATAGTTGAATGTTAAAACTTGGGTTTTATGCATGTTTAATTTGTACCCCGATAAATCTCCATACTCTGAAAAAACTGAGATTAGTTCTGGTAAAGAAGTGTCTGGCTGCCCTAGGTATATTAAAATGTCATCAGCAAAGAGTGCTAATTTATGTTCCTTCTGACCAAGTGTAATACCTTGAATTTTTTGATTTTGTCTTATCCATTGGCTCAGAGGTTCTATGAAGATTGCAAAGAGCAGTGGAGACAGGGGGCAGCCCTGACGACATCCTCTTTCCAGCTCAAAAGATGATGATAAATTACCGTTAATCCTTATTTTAGCTGTTGGTTTTTTATATAATGCCTGTATAGTTCTAATGAAGTTGTTATGAAAATTGAAACCGGATAAGATTCTATATAGGAAAGACCAGTCAACCGAATCGAATGCTTTTTCAGCATCTAATCCCAATATGACTGCATTTAAGTTATATTTTTTTATATGATGAATCATGTGTAAAGTGCGTCTAATGTGGTCTTGTGTCTGTCTTTGTCTTATAAAACCTGTTTGGTCTAAGTGAATTAAGTCTGTCAGTATATTTTCTAACCTTTTGGCAAGGATAATGGTAAAAAGCTTATAGTCCTGATTTAATACACTGATTGGTCTGTAGTTGGAGCATTCTAGTTTATCCTTTTCAGGTTTAGGTATAACTGCAATGACCCCTTCTCTCCAGGAGGGGGGGATTTCCCCTGTGTGGAGGACATAGTTAAATGTTTTCAGGAGGAGAGGAGATAGTTGCTGTTTAAAGGTTTTGTACCACTCTGCTGTATAGCCATCTGCTCCTGGGGATTTGTTAGCTTTAAGTTTAATAATTGCTTTTTCCAATTCTTTAGGTTGTATTTCTGACAGTAGTGTTTTATTTTGTGACTCCGTAAGTTGGGGAAGGTTTAATGTGTTTAGGAGTGCCTTGGATGCGTTTTTATGTTTTTTGTGGGAGTATAAGTTCTTGTAGTAATTCTCGAAGCTTTTAAGAATATCCTGAATTCTGAATTTTATTTCCTTTGATACTGGGTCTCTGATTTTGTAGATTGCTCTTTCTGTTTGTTGTTTCCTCAATTTATAGGCTAGCAATTTTGCCGATTTACTGCCTGCTTCATAGTATTTTTGTTTCAAAAATGTAAGTTTCTTCTGGATTTCAATTGTGTAGATCTCATTTATTTGGTTTTTAATTTCCTTAATCTTGAGCGAGTCAATAGAATGAGTGTTGCCTTTGTGTTCTTTTTCTAGGTTCTTAAGTTCTGACTCTAATGCAGTTAGTTTTTCTTGTCTCAGTTTCTTTTGGGTTGCCAGTTTTGCAATAATCTTCCCCCTTATTACAGCTTTGCATGCATCCCACAGTATTAGAAGCAGAGTCGCAGTCTTACACGTCTCTCTGCAGCTCCTCTTCATCCGCCACCCCTCAGCTTAGCCCCTGTCTTCCCCATCAGAGAATCGTTGTCTGCTCCCTCCAAAGTGAATAAAAATATAATGTATAAGCATCCCAAAGTGATAAAGCAAAATATTGGTAAAACTCAAATTAAACATAAAGCCTCTAAATTGAATGATTTGGCCTCTGTTCCTCCTCATAATTTAAAAATTAAATGTGGTTTATTAAATATTAGGTCTCTAACTCCCAAGTCTCTGTTAGTCCATGATCTGTTAATTGATCATCAGATTGATTTAATTTCTCTTACAGAGACTTGGTTAGGACAAGAGGATTATGTTGGTTTAAATGAATCAACTCCCTCTGGTTATTTAAACTGTCAAAATCCCAGAAGTTCTGGTCGTGGAGGAGGAGTAGCAACAATTTACCATTCCAAATTACTAGTTAATGTAAAGCAAAAAACATGTTATAATTCCTTTGAGGGCCTGGTCCTCAGTATTGGGCACTTTAGCAATTTTAGGTTAAACCCAATTTTATTTGCCATAGTTTATCGTCCCCCATCAACCTACTCAGAATTTTTATCCGAATTTGCTGATTTCTTAGCTGATTTAGTGCTGAAATCTGATAGAATAATTATAGTAGGGGACTTTAATATACATGTGGATGTAGATCAGGGGTGGGCAATCATGTGCCATGGAGGGCCATTCCACTGCAGGTTTTCTGTTCCACCCAGTCTCTTCAGCAGGTGTTTTCACTGATTAGCAATCCTTGAAGTTGATCAGAGCATACACCTGCAGAAGAGACTAGGTGGAACAGAAAACCTGCAGTGGAACGGCTCTCACTGCCCACCCCTGATGTAGATAGTGACTGCCTTAATGTGGCATTCAATTCAATATTAGACTCGATTGGGTTTTCTCAGAAAGTAGGAAATTCTACTCATTACCTCCACCATACATTGGACCTTGTTCTGACATATGGCATAGAAATAGAAAATCTTGTAGTGTCTCCTCATAACCCTGTACTGTCAGACCATTGTCTGTTAACCTTTGATTTTACTATTTCTGGCTATTTGGCTCCTAAAGAAAAATATTATTACAGTAGATGCCTCTCAGATGATGCTGTTTCCAAATTTATGCAGATTGTTTCCTCTATGCCATGTGTTAACACAACGGAAATAAGCTAACAGATATATCTCTTGCAAGGATCCTCCCATAGCTACTTGTGTTCTCCAGAGGAGGTGCAGTTTGTTGATCAGGATTTCTATGACGATGGTGTTGAAAGATGAGCTATAGTCCACAAAAAAAAGCAT
The DNA here is from genome assembly GCA_020510985.1 of Pholidichthys leucotaenia. Lineage (NCBI taxonomy): Eukaryota > Metazoa > Chordata > Actinopteri > Cichliformes > Pholidichthyidae > Pholidichthys > Pholidichthys leucotaenia. The sequence goes on along the minus strand of CM035848.1, from coordinate 283,148,499 downwards.
CCTCACATAGCTCCTTGGGTTTTCCAGATGGCTCAGCACTCCGTGGAGAGTGGTGGTGATGGCGTCCTCTGTAGACCACTTCAGAGAGAGAGAGAGAGAGACTACGGTTATAAAGATAAAAAGATCGGTAGCATCTCTAACAGATATATCTCTTGCAAGCATCCTCACATAGCTCCTTGTGTTCTCCAGAGGAGGTGCAGTTTGTTGATCAGGATGTCTATGATGATGGTGTTGAAAGCTGAGCTATAGTCCACAAAAAAGCATCCTCACATAGCTCCTATGGTTCTCCAGATTCCTCAGTACTCCTTGGAGAGTGGTGGTGATGGCGTCTTCCGGAGAGAGAGAGAGAGAGAGAGAGAGAGAGATTTTGATTTTTCAACACACCTTTATTGTCACAAATTCAACAGAAAAACACAACAACTAAAAGAAGCAATGGAAAAGAAAAATGTCTCACTGACAAGAAATCAAAGACACAAGTAACCAAACAAGGAAAACTAAAACAAAAAACTTGCTTCTTACATCAGGATTATACCATAGGTAATTTTCCCCTCCTTAACACAACACAGGATGTGCTTAAAGCACCACATAGCCTCAAAGGTTTCAACATTCTGCATCAGATGATAGTAATTGTAATCAATCATTATTCGAGCCTTAATCATGCCAACCAGCATGTCTTTTACATTACAATCCAGCAGTTGTTCAATTTTTCTTTTCCTACTAACATAAATAGCCATTTTAGCCTGACCCAGGATGAAATTTAAGAGTTCACTCTTTTTCTTAGTCCTCTGTCTATATGGAAAGCCCAAGATAAAAATCTGCTGGGAAAAGACTTCTCCAAACAGATAAAACAGCTTCCCCAAAAAAACAAACAACAATTGCAGTCTGTTACAGTCCAGAAAACAATGGAACACAGTTTCTTTCTGAGGACAAAATGGACAAACCTCAACAACATTTGGGTTTAAAAGAGAGATAAAAGCATTTACAGCCACAGCACCATGTAAAACTCGCCATTGTAGGTCTCCAACCTTCTTAGTTAATGGTGGTTTATAGAGTGCTCTCCAGGCAGGCCTCACCTCTGGACCCAGACCCAAGTGTTTCCTCCATGGTGTATCAGCTCGACCTTTTAACTTATTCACATTTAGAATTTTCACCAAAAGTCCATACATTTTTTTACCAGGAGAGTCACAAATGTTAATGTGCTCAGAGTTTAAAAACACACCAGTGCCATCTTTAAAATCAGGAGATAAAATACTAAAAGGAAAAGGTTCATCAGCAGTTTGTACAGAGTTTTCGCAGTGTAAAACAATAGCAGAGTGTTCTTCTGCAGACAGGCAGTCTCTCCAATCTTTCAACAAGTTCATTATAACTCTGACTGAAGAGACTCCAAGAGCCGAGCACAGGGCAACAGCATTGTCCAAGTTAGGACCACATAAATTCACCAAATGTCCCAGCGTTGTAACCTTTGCAAAAATAAACTTTTTTAAAACAGAAGGTCCTAAAACATTGCCCACATCAAAACGGGTCCCGAACACAAGTGGTTCCTTTAAAAGCCAGAAAGGCGGCAAGGAAGCCTGGGGAGAGTTCTTTTTAAAAAGTCCCCAGATTTTAAAAGCACTTTGGTAAAACTGGGGAAGTTCTGGGAGTTTTTGGCCCCTTAAATCCATTAAAAGCAGCGACTCCTCTAGTCCAAGCCCTCCACAGCGAGCCAGGACAGCCCTGGCAATAGGTCTCCACACAAGGTCAAGGGGGCCACTCAGCAGTCGCTGAATGAACTGCAGGCGAAAGACAGCCCCCCTGCTGGCCAGATGGATGAGCCCTTGACCACCTTCTTCCCTCGGTAAAAACAGGATACTCTGTGGAACCCAGTGAAGACGGTCCCAGAAAAAGTCCACGACTATAGATTGCACTCTGGCCAGCAAATTGGGTGGAGGGTCCAGACAAGACAGTCGATGCCACAGCATTGAAGCAATCAAGTTGTTGATAATTAAAACACGACCTCTGAAGGACAAGTTTGGCAGAATCCATTTCCATTTTTTTAGTCTTCCTTCAGTTTTTTCTAAAAAACACTCCCAATTTTTCTCAGTAAAAGTCTGACTTCCTAAAAACACACCAAGATATTTAAAACCACCTTGTGTCCACGAGAGGCCACCAGGTAGGGCAATTTTTTGTGGTCTCCCCCCCACCACAACAGCTTCACTCTTACCCCAATTCACTCTCGCTGAGGAGCACTCACCAAAAAGATTGACAGTTCTTAAAAGGTAGTCTACATCATTTTGATTTCTTGTAAAAACAACAACGTCATCAGCATATGCAGACACTTTAAAAACAGAATTAGAGTTGGGGACTTTAAAACCAGTGAGGCCTTGCCTAGTTTACAAAGGAGGGGCTCAATGGCAAGAGAGTACAGCATACCTGAGAGGGGGCAGCCCTGTCGGACACCCCTCTCAACTTTGAAAGGAGCACTCAAACCACCATTAATCTTAAGAATACTCTCAACGTCTCTATACAAAGCCTGGATCATGGCGATGAACCCTGAGCTGAAACCAAAGGCCTCTAATGTCTGCCAAAGGTGTGGATGTTCAACTCGGTCAAACGCCTTTTCTTGGTCTATTGAAATAAGACCAAGTTCTTTGACCAATGAGCTGGAGAGGTCCAAAACATCACGAATTAAAAAAATGTTGTCTGTAACCAACCTACCAGGTACACAGTAGGTCTGGTCTACATGTATGACCTGCTCCATCGCCTTCCTCAGTCTGGTAGCCAACACTTTGGAGAGAATTTTGTAGTCAGTACAGAGGAGGGCCACCGGACGCCAGTTCTTAATGTCTTTCAAGTCGCCTTTTTTTGGAAGGAGGGTGAGGACTGCTCTCCTACAACTTAGGGGCAGGTGACCCTTCCGCAGACTGTCAGACAGTACTTCCAGCAAGTCCTCACAGATCTCAGACCAGAACGCCTTGTAGAACTCCGCTGGTAGGCCATCTATCCCTGGGGCTTTTCCACACTGAAGAGACTGGACAGCCACTGCCAGTTCTTGCAGAGTGATCCCGCTCTCCAGCTCCGCATTCACGCTAGCCATCACCTTTGGCAAGTCTGTCAAAAAATGACTCAGTGCATGTGGATTCTCAACAAATTCTTTCTTAAAGAGATCCTTGTAGAAAGCAACTGCAAAGCGACGGATCTCCGCAGACTCATGGATCGGCCGCCCGTCCTCGGAGCTGAGAGAGTGGATCATCCTCCTCTGACCATTCTTCCTCTCCAGACCAAAGAAAAAATGAGATGGAGCGTCCATTAGTGCGATGTTCTGGAACCTACTGCGTACCACAGCGCCCCTGGCAGCCACACCCAGTAGGTCAGTTAAAACAGACTTTTTGCCATTGAGGGCCTCAAAATGTCCTCTTTCTCCTGTGGAGCCTGCCAAAGACTGCAGCTCCACTACTTCTCTCTCCAGGTCCCTGACAGACCTGGCCAAGTCTCCAGAGACATTGCGAGTATACTGTAGGCACAGATTCTTTATTTGGCTCTTCCCTACATCCCACCACTGCTGCAAAGAACTAAAATTTGATTTTGTTAATTTAAAATTACTCCAAAAAAACATAAAAGCAGTTTTAAAACTGTTATCCGATAAAAGTGACGTGTTAAAATGCCAGTATGCACTACTGCACTTTATATTCTTGATAAAAACACAACACTGAACCAGGGAATGATCTGTGAAGCCAACAGGGACTATAAAAGCACTTTTAAAAATGCTAAAATGGTGCTTAAAACTGTAAACCCTATCCAGTCTAGCTAAGGACAGAATATTGTCCTTTCTATGGCTCCATGTGTATTGTCTAGCCTTGCCATGAAAATTCCTCCACACATCACACAGATCATGAGCTTCTATGAGACCTTTTAAAACTCTTTTGGATGCAGCATGTGGCTCTGGGTGATTCCTATCCATAAGAGGATTTTCTGTACAATTAAAATCACCTCCCACAAATAAAAAGTCATCATTACTGCAATTTTTGATCGTGTCATCTAAAATATTTAAAAAGGCCAATCTTTCTGTGCCTACGGTTGGAGCATACACATTTATAAAAACAACTTTCACATTCTCAAAAACAGCTCGAACTTTTAAAATGTGGCCTGCAATTATCTCATCAATGTCATAAGAAAGTGGAATAAAATCTCGAGAAAATAAAATACCCACTCCACCACTACTGCTGTTTTTATGACTAAGAATAATTTCACCCCGAAATTCCCTCCTCCAGTCAGCAGCATTGTCCTCAGAACTATGAGTCTCCTGAACAAACAGAACATTAATTTTCTTGCATTCTGCAAGAGTAAAAACACTCGCTCGCTTGGACATTTCTCTTGCCCCATTGATGTTGAGTGTGCCAAAATTAAAACTACACATGTATATAAGAGGGCAAAGCCAATACAAAAACAGAAAAGAAAGAATGAGCGATAAAAGACTAATCATCCTGGGCAATTTGGTTCTTAACTTTTAGTACAAGCTTTTTTAGTCTGTAGATCTCCTGATCAGTGAAACTTTCCTGCTCAAGCTCTCCCCTATTTTTCATGTAGGCCCGAGCAGAGTCAACAAAACGTTTTAGATCAGGGAAGAAGCTTTCAACTTTAACCATTCTGACCCCCTTAGTGTCCTGCAAAAACTTCTGTATTTTTGTGAAGGGGTAACCGCCTCCACTGGCCACATCATCACTGCTTTCACCATCACTCTCTATCTCAGACCCAGCATAAGAATCTGGCTGAGATAGAGAAACCTCAGAACTGTCTTTAACAACCCTTTTTACTTTGATCCTCTGCTGTTTGGTTTCCAAATTCTTCCGCTTGATGGAGATTTTACATAACTCTTCATCTATTTCGATGTCATCCTCATCCTCCAACACTGACTCAGCCACCCTGGTAGCTGTCTCTTCCTGTCTTTCGCTCACCCTGTGCTGTGCTTTTATATTTATCTTTCTGGTCCCACCATCTACCTGGGCCTCATTCGGCTCCTCTGTCTGACCCTCAGCGTGATCCCTCTCGGTAATCTCACCCTTGTCTGCAATGTTGGTCTGTGCAGCAGCCCTGCGATGTGCTTTAACTTTTGTTGCTGTTTCAGTTATGATCGACAGGCCGGCTGCGGAGGGCGGCAAAGCCGCCCCGCCGCCAGACAGCCTCGTGGCCTCGGCCGAAGCGCCGCCGCCAGACGGCCCCGCGGCTCTGGCCGAAACGCCCGACGGCGCAGTAGCGCCGTCAGCCTCGGAGGGCGGCAAAGCCGCTCCGTCACCAGACGGCCCCGAGGCCGCACTAGCGGCCTCCCCCGAGTGATCACCCCCCACTCCCTGAGGGCATGATCGAATCAAGTGTCCCTCCATTCCGCAGCCGAAACACTTCATATTATCAGAGGTGACGTGGATGGTGTAATCAAAGCCGTCAATCCGGTATTTAAATACGAGGTTGAGGCTTTCCTCGCTATTCTTTAAAATCATGAGCACCTGCCGCCTAAAAGACATGACATGCTTTAAACGCGGGGACTTACAACCGAGAGGGATGTGCTTAATGGGGGACAAAAGCTGCCCGTCTCTCGACAGCTCCTTCTCCAACAGCTCATTCTTTAAAAATGGTGGGACATTTGAGATGGTAATTCTCTTCGCGGGATTTACCAGAGACAGAACAGGAACCAGTGTGTCTTTAATCACAACCCCGCTCTCCACTACCCGGTTAACTTTTTCAATACTATCCAGGAAAATCACCACGGCACTATTCATTCTAGAAGCTGATCTAATGCTTTCATAACCGACCAGCTCCCCCACAGCCAGACTACATTCCTCCACCGAGCAGCTGACAGCCGGTGTTAGTTTGACAGCATGGCGGCGTGTCAGCTGCTCAAAACCGGAGCCTCGCTCCAAAACCATGCTGACCAGCAGAGCTGGCAGCAGAAACCCCCCTCCCAAAACGCCTACCCCACCCCAGCTACAGAAGACAACAAAAATTAAGATTATTTAACAAAAAAACACCTTAAACACCAAAAGATAGAGAAAAGTTTGAAATAATTCACTCACGCTGTCACACGCTCTCAGCTCGCACTCACGACCACACCCACTCAGAGAGCGAGAGAGAGAGAGAGAGACTGACTGTGAAAAAGCCTTTATTGCACACTTCAAAAAAATGTAAGCACACCAACATCATGCGTCCAAGTGTGTCACATTGGAAAAAGTGCAAACTGAAATGTCCCCCCCCCCACACACAACACAGAGCAGTCCCTGCAGTCCACCTATTCTAAGATCCAGTTCCGTGACAGTCAATTACAGTCAATTAAACGTCATTTACCAGTCTGTTCAAACAATATCCCAAAAATGGGTAAAACAGGCAGAGGAACGACCGCCATTCAGTCCTCCTGCCGGGCGCGCTTGACCGGCGTTCTCCCTGCTGCTTTACGCAGGGCTGTCAGGTGTTTCTTGAGGCGATAACGCTTCCTTTCATCCAGGAGGTCCAGACCAACCTGCCTTCTTAGCACATCCACAGACTCAATGAATTTATCAGTGTCACTGAAGTAGTCGGCGACCCTAATGGCTTTGTTATAGGTCGCGTCCAGGAATGCATTTATTTCTTCCAGTGAATACAAACTCGTGTTTGTACTGCATTTTGCCTCAATAGACTCAGCATTAGACACAGTGTCGTTCTCAGATTCCATTTCCTCGTCAGCACAACTCAGCTGACTGCTTGGTTCTCCCGGGCCAATGGATTTATCATGGGCCACATTTTCCTGGACTCCACCCTCAGCAGGTGACTGTCGCTGATCCATCCCCCGCCGTGTAACGGTAGCAGCTTCTGGAAGCACAGCCGCTGATGTCACACAGCGAGATTCTGACGCACCATCAGGTCGGTGCTCCTTCCCCTCCTCCGATGCGGCAGCAGCTGGCGGAGGCACAGCCGCTGACGTCACACAGCGAGATGATTGTGACGCACCATCAGGTCGGTGCTCCGTCCCCTCGTCCAAAGCGGTAGCAGCTGCCGGCGGCACAGCTGTTGACGTCACACAGCGAGATGATTGTGACGCACCATCAGTGACCTTCTTGGCGACATCGCCATCCACGCTCCCGACTGCAAGCTGGGCCGCGTGCGGCGCAGCCGGGTCATCCGCAGACACAGCGGCAGGCTCCGGAGCTGGTGTAGCAGGAGCGGAGGCCGCGCTGCCGTCCTCAGCTGCGGCGTGAGTGGAGGGCTCGCCGCCGGTACCATGCTCGGCCCCATCAGGGCCCTCTGCCCGCTGCCTGTGCGGACAAGCGAACCGTTTATGGCCCACGTCTCCACATTCAAAACATTTCATCTGTCCCGAGCTCGCATACACCATGTAAGATCCGTCCCCGTGCTTGACCCTGAAGGAGACTTCCAGAGTCTGAGTGGGCGAGTCGAGAAACATGAACACCTGTCGCCTGAGCGATTTCACATGTTTGAACTTGGCGGCCTTGCATCCCAAAGGCAGAGTCGTAAACGGGCCCACAAACTTCCCAAATCTGCGGAGCTCCGTCGCCAGCTGCTCGTCAGTGATGAAAGGTGGAACACCTGAGACGGTGATTCTCGTTGATGGGACAGATAAGGGGGACACCTGTACATACATTTCCCGGATCACCACACCGCTTACAATCAGGGTGTGAACATCATCCTCAGCCGCCAGAAACACAACCACAGCTCTATTCATTCGTGAAGCAACGCGGACGGCGTCAGGGCCCACCTGCTCGGCCACAGCGTCCAGGACCTCCTCCACAGTAACTTTGCTGTCCGGGGGAACGATCCTCACCCCCTGGTGGATAGATGGAGGTGGCTTTCCCAAGGCCGCCATCCTCCACCCAAAAACACAAAAACTTTTAAAGCGGCCAGCAGTAGAAATCCGAAAAAAGTCCAAACAAGCCACGGAGTTCTCTATTTCCAACCTCCTCCTTCGGCCGCCGGAAGGAGAGAGAGAGAGAGAGAGAGAGAGAGAGAGAGAGAGAGAGAGAGAGAGAGAATAAAAAAAGCAAAAAATAGAGAGAGAGAGAGAGAGAGAGAGAGAGAGAGAGAGAGAGAGAGAGAGAGAGAGAGAGAGAGAATAAAAAAGCAAAAAATAGAGAGAGAGAGAGAGAGAGAGAGAGAGAGTAAAAAAGCAAAAATAGAGAGAGAGAGAGAGAGAGAGAGAGAGAGAGAGAGAGAGAGTAAAAAAGCAAAAAATAGAGAGAGAGAGAGAGAGAGAGAGAGAGAGAGAGAATAAAAAAGCAAAAAATAGAGAGAGAGAGAGAGAATAAAAAAGCAAAAAATAGAGAAAATAAGGTTATAGTAAGAAATAACCTTAAAATAAAGAAACAGCCTTAATATAAGGTTTAACCATAACATGATAACAACTAAAATACCTTAAGGTATAACTCAAAATAAGTTTTAAATAAAATAAAATAACCTCTAACTATAATAAATAAAATAAATACATTAAATAAATAACTGCAGTTTGTTTGTCTGGTCATTCGTGTGTGTGTGTGTGTGTGTGTGTGTGTGTGTGTGTGTGTGTGTGTGTTTAAATAAATAACATCTCTAGGGTTTTACTTTGATGGAATATGGGAACATCTCAAAGTAAGAGTGTGAGCCCTTACAGCAATTCCCATATGTAAAAATATGAGGCAAAAATATGGTTTACATTTTATTTCCACTTTTTGTTGAACTCGTGACTTTATTTAAAGTCCAAGGATGCAGAAATTTATATGGCCCTACATATCTAAGCAGAAAGCATGTTTTATTTTATTTTGGTTTATTTTGTTTTATTTTATGTTCAGTTTAGTTCATTGTGGTTCATAAAGCAAATGTCACAATCTGAGCACTGGGGGATTCCCTGGGCTCAGTCTTTCTGCTTTTTTTTCATATTTGCTTAGGGTTGTCATTTTGAGTTGTATTCCTGTGATTTTATACTTGGTTATTTGCCAAGTATTCTGTATTGCTTCTTAGTATGATTTATTCTCCTGTTTACGCCCATTATAGTTTGTTATTCACATTTTTGAGATTACTTGTCTTTATGTTACCATCTCCTTCAATTTTTATTCTGTTGTGTGTTCTCCCTTTAGGTTGACAGCTGTCAGTCACGTTTCTGGGTTGTTGCTCCACGGAGGCGGGACCCCTATCAGCTGTCAGCCTATCCTCTCCTCTCTCATCACTCCCAGCTGGTCTAAATTGTTTCTTTGCTTTCTCCTGCCCGCTCAGGTGACCCACACCTGCGGCCACTTGTGTCATTTTTCTTCTAGCCTTATTTAAGGGGCTGTGCCTTATTGTCCAGCGCAGCACCCTACTCAATGTACAGGCATAAGTTCCAATGCTTCTTTGTGCCTTTTGACATTTTGTATTTTTCCTTTGTATCCAACCGGCATGTGTTCCATGCTTTCTTTGGTTGTCCCCAATGAGCGCTTCTTGTCTTATTATTTTCTTGTTGTTGTATTTTGCCCTCGGTCTGTGTTTAATAGTCTGCTCTCATTTTACTATGCTGTTTTTGTGTTCTGTCATTAATAAATGTGCAAACTCACAGCCAGTGTTTGGTATCTTTATCCTGCCCTGAAGGGTGTTTATGACAAACATAATAATATCAGTTATCAAGGCATATATTACAACCTAATTTACCCTTTTCATTGTACTTAATAATCTTATAATTCTACACATTTTTTTCAAGGAATCACATATTTTAATTGTATTAAGACAGTAACCTCACAGACTGACACCCACAACAGAGAAACAGTGGCATTTTATTTAACTCCTAGTTTTAATTTCCATGTGGATGATATATGAACAGAATATATGCCTCAGGAATCTTTTTCTCCTTTGTTTTTTTTTTTTAGGGGAAAACTGAACCATGGCAGACCAGTGCTATCTTTATTGTCTCATTGCCCCAGCATTATCACCCAGTGTCAACACTAATGCCATCACCAAATCCATCCATCAACCAGCACTACAGCATGCACACTTCCTGATTGAGCAGCTCTCTGGAACAACGGACTAAGAACTCTCTTGCTAAGTCACCAGCAGGTGGCTGAAGACAACAACAGGCCAGTATTGCTTTGCTTGTGGCAATTACCTGCAACCAAGAACTGCTGAGTGACAAACATAACTTCCCCTCTGTGTACTTTGTTTGTGGCAATCGTCTCCAAGAACTGCTGAGTAACATAACCCCACCTCTTTAAGTGGGCCATAAACATTCTCTGCTCTATGTATGTGTGCTGAAAGTATGATAACAACTGAGAACCGAAGAATGGACAAAGATAAGATAAGATAAGATAAGATAAGATAAGCCTTTATTAGTCCCACAACGGGGAAATTCCAGGATTGCAACAGCACAGGGATAGCAACACTCAGAGCAACAATCAGAAGGCAAGAAAAAACAAGCAAGCAAGAGCAGCTAATATACATATGTACATATTACTATAAAATATATATATACACACACACACACACAGACACACAGTGCAGAGCATTGTAGCTGGATGGAATAAATATATGAATATATGAACACACAGTGCAGAGCATTGTAGCTAGACGGAATAAACATGCAAACATACAAACACCCACAGTATGGAGCATTGCAGCTAGGTGGAATAAATATGCAAGTACATAAACACACACAGTGCGGAGCAATGTAGCCAGATGGAACAATATGTAGATATATAAAAACACAGTGCGGAGCATTGTAGCTAGATGGAATAAATACATAGATATATAAATATAAACACACCCAGTGCAGAGCATTGTAGCCAGATGGAACAAACATGTAAACATACAAACACACACAGTGCAGAGCATTGTTGCCAGGTGGGATGAAACATGAAAGATAATGATAAGATGGACTTCTCTGGGTGCCGAAGAGAGGGACGGATGGACACTGTTTGCCATGGTTTACTAGCCCAACAGATAGGATAAAAAAACAAAACAAAAAAACAAACAATCAAACAAACAAAAAAAACTGTGGTAAAACACACCTACACCAACAATTTTTTTTTGGTTTTGTTTGTTTTGTTGTTTGTTTTTCCTGTCAACATGATATTTTTATATGTACAATAGTCAGACAAAGTACATACACATTTGAGATATAGTTTACAGTTATGGGTATACAAATGCACTAGCACACGATAAGTATTTCTGAAGTAATCACAACTTTACTAGTACAAAAGAATAATAATGATAATAATAATAATGCCCTCATGCTTAATTGATTACACACGAGACAGATTACAGACCAGAACTGAAGTAGGCTGATGAGTGAATGTGTGAATGAGTGAACGAATGCTTGACAAGCTGCAAACCAGAGAGAGAAAGGTGTTTAAACCACCGGCATTGATCAATTTTAATCAAAAATTATGTACAACATTATTTAAAGTGGCAGCCAATGAGTTTGAGATAATGGTTAACCTTTTAACATCTGAATTTACTTCTAAAGTGGAAAAGTGGAAAATGATATGCTTATATTTGAATTTCAAAATGATAATTACTAAAACCTTTATCTAAACCATGCATGGAATAAATGTATTTTGAGATTAAAATGACAAAAATAGAACTAAGAGCTCTTCCATTGCCTGAAAACTAAGAATATTAATCATACTCTTCTCAGATTTCTGCCTTCATGGCTTTTCGTCCATTATATTTCATGCTTTTATTTTGACAGTGCAGTTTATGATTTCCGGATGTCAAGTCTTTTCACGGTTGTCACAGGGTTTGTGTTTAGTTAATCACTTTCACTCCACACCTGATTCATGTTTGAGTTCCTGTATTACTATTTAAGTGTGCTTGTGGGGATTATTCCTCGCAGCAACCTCGTCTTGTGCTGACTGAAATCCTCACATCCAATTCCAGTCTTTCTTGTGCTTAGGTCTTTGTCCTCGCCTGTTATATGTAAGTTACCTTTTGCATTTTTTTCATTATTTGTATTTTTCTGTAGATACCCTTCGGGGACTTTCTAAATAGCCATTTGTAAATCGCCCTTCATAGTCCTTTGTTTTTGCTTTTTTGGAAGTTGCCTTCATGGCTGTTATTTTGTGTTTATTCCTTATTAAATAAGCAAACTCCCTGCTGGTGATTGGTGTCTCATTTCTGCCCTGAAAGGGCCAATTATGACAAAGTGACTGTATTTCAAATCTTTAAGATAAAGTTACATCACAATAACGACAACAAGTATGACACTTGGATACAATAATAATGTTTTTTTTCTTTTTTCCTTTTTTCTTTTTGAGACACTGAGACCTTAGTTTTATTAGAATTCATATCCTAAGTGACAGTGATATTCAGTGTTTCACAAGATGTTTTAACACCATGGTTAGGTAAAGATAATATTGATGAATGATCCTTTCTATCAGCATGCTTAATCAAAATGCAGGCAACACACTGTCAATGGGAGAAGGCCTCAAGACAATCTGAATAAAATATAGTTTGATTCTAAAGTAAACTGACTATTGACGTTTTGAAGTTTGACATTTAGAGACTGGACTTAGATGACCTGATTTTTATGTTTAGAATGACTTCAGATGACACTGATTATCTACCTTTTTCTACCTTTTGTGTTGTTTCTTCTGTTGTTTGATGTCTGTTTGTTTTGTCCTGAATTATTTATTTGGTCTATGTTTGTCTACCTGCCCTTGGGGTGATGTAAAAAGAAAAAAACAAAAAACAAAAGAAAAGCGCGGGGGGGGGGGGGGGGATATCTGGAATATACTTGTGAACATTTTCCTTATTTGTTGGCATTTTTTTTTTAATTTTCCCTATATATTCACTTTGAGGCAATATTTTAAGTTTGGATAATCTTATTAATTTAGAGACAAAACTGATTAAATTTTGGTTGGTTTAAAATACCTTGTTATAAAAGAAGACACTTAATGTTTGAAGAATAAAAGTTATTGGGGATTAACAATTATTGATATAGGTTAAATTATTTGGCAAGCAAACAAATTAAATTATAGCTAATTTAACTTATATATATATATATATATATATATATATAGATAGATAGATAGATAGATAGATAGATAGATAGATAATGTGTGTTTTGGGATCATTTGTGGGTCTGTTTCCTGCCCTGTACATCGTTGGGGGAATGCCACCCCAGGAAGATTCCTGCCTCTATACCTCAACACAAATTGGTCTGAGATGAGGGGGACTGATGTCCAGCAGGAGGGGAGCTGACTCTGCTATGACAACCTATCTTTGAAAATAATTTTTGTATGCCTGATAAGAATGGGAATTTCTAAATTAATAAATTAGTAAATTAAAAGGGTATTTTACTGAATCAATTGATAGCTTGGTAGGATAAATGAGGTACTTTGTTGATTTTAAACCAAAGTTGATGAATTTAATGACCTTTTAACAGATTGGTTAACACAGGAAAAAGCAAAGCTGAAGAAAGTTAAATACTGACATAAAAGGTGAGTATATTATGGATAAATGAAATCTAGGAAATTACTGGTTTAAACATTCATGTCTGAGGAGAATACAGACCAAGGGTCCATCAAGCAGGTAATTAAGTGTCTATTTTTCTTTGATCTGAACTCTAACTGGTTGCATGAACTCTAACTGGTTGCATGAACACTGACTGAAATCCTAAGCTTAATCTGCCACCTTTAATGGCAGATTAATTATACATGTGTAATGACAATAAAGTTGAATCTCATCTCATCTCATCTTAATCCATCCCGTCATAGACACAACTAATATGTGAATGATCACTAACCTATTAGCTTACCTTGTCATGTTTACCATCAAAACATAACATTGTTTGCGCAATAACACATTTCAAATGAATTGGGTTTAGATTGTATACAGGTAAGTGGTAAGTATTTGGAAATATGGTTGTTTTTGTTTTCCTTTCTCCATAGGTAAAAGCAGCAAACAAAATAAAACTAAGAAGATGCTTCTTCTATTGGTGAGTTAAATTTTAATTTCTACAAGATTAAAGTGAGAGCAGACAGAAAATGAAAGAAATAGGATTTAACAACATTAAATGCTCTTGTCTTAATCCTAATGATCTGTTTTCTATTATGCACTCTGAGTTACAGTTTTTGTCTGGAAAAGAGCTATACAAATATAGCCTTGATTGATTGATTAACCAATATGATCTGATAATACATTTGCAAATCTGGTCATCAAGCCTAATTATCGGCTGAATGAGTGTGTGTGTCAAGAAAAGTGACCCTAGCAAACTACACTGTTTGAAGGACCTGAAGACTCATTGAGGAAACTGAATGACTAATCAATGTGCAAATTAATTTGCTATATATTGCACTGATACACGATTTATTTAAAACTAAGAGAATAAAAGCAGTCCTGTCTGCCATTATGATTGTAAGAAAAATGAAAACAAAGCACAATTGGATTTTGCAAGTGAGACTTATATTCTTTTTTTCTTCCTCTCAGGCAGAGTGTGGAAGGAGACTGAGGCAAAAAAGGAGGGGCCCAGATTGCCATCATGGGGACATTGTGAAGATGGTGACAGCTTCATTTCAATGAGCTGAAATGACGCTCATTGAAATGAGTGAGTAAGTGACTAATGAGTGAATAAGTGTGACTATACACTTCTGAAAGTGTGTATAGTCACACTTTCAGAAGTGTGACTATACAGGGCGGCAGTGGTTCAGGAGATAGAGCAGGTCGTCCAATTATCGGATGGTTGGCAGTTCGAATCCTGCTCCCCCCAGGTATCCGTTGTGTCCCTGGGCAAGACACTACCCACCTTGCCTTGAGTGTCCATAACACTGGGTATGAATGTGTATAAATGTTCGGTGGTGGCTGGAGAGGCCGTTGGTGCGACTTGGCAGCCATGTTTTTGTCAGCCTGCCCCAGGGCAGCTGTGGCTACAGTAGTAGCTTACCACTACCATTGTCTGGAGTGAATGAATAATGTATCTATTTGTAAAAGCGTCTTTGAGTGTCTATGATAAAGCACTATATAAATCTGATGCATTATTATAATTATACAATGGAACGAGGATCATTTGCCTGAAGCCACGCCACAAAAGTCCTGTCGATGGCCTTCACAGCTGTCAAGGTTACAGAAAGATGCACAGCGGGGAATGAACCATTGCAAAAAGGTGCCGAATCCAGGACTCATCAACAGTGCCCACTAACCACAAGTGAACTCTTTTGCTGGCCACCTGGCGAGGTGATTGAAGCAGTGGGACAAAGAATTGTTTAAAAACACAGTTTTTGAAATCATAACTTGCTGTCACTTTTCTTTTATGATGCCTTTTGGGCATCAAAAGGGGAAATGATGGAAAAATTCTATGTTTTACTGAGTTGTATGCATTTTTATGAATATGAATTTTTCTTTATAAAGCTTAATGTGTATACCTAGGAAAGCCTGTCACCATATTTGGAGTTGTTGAGTAGTGGAAAAAAAACAGATTGAAGGA
Source organism: Pholidichthys leucotaenia (assembly GCA_020510985.1). Classification (NCBI taxonomy): domain Eukaryota; kingdom Metazoa; phylum Chordata; class Actinopteri; order Cichliformes; family Pholidichthyidae; genus Pholidichthys; species Pholidichthys leucotaenia. The sequence goes on along the minus strand of CM035848.1, from coordinate 283,133,117 downwards.
TGCTGATGTGACTGTGCATGTTCAGTTCTATCACTGACTGTTCAGCTTATCACTAGTGTTTTCTGCATGGTCCCGGCAGATACAATCTTATTCATGAATGAAATAATCAAGAGGCTCAGCAAACTTTATCAATTGAATCATGAATGAACTATCAAGAAGTGACCTCACCCCGACGGCCCCTTGGATATATATATAGCCAGAATCACTCTGTTAGTTAAGCCAATGCACTGCAACAGTCCTGTGAAAACTGTACTCTGTTTTGTCTTCTGTTGATCAGTGCACATTAAATTTGCTGAAACTTTGATCCTGCCTGATTTTTGATAAGGAATTTTTCCAACAGTGGGCATGTATGGAGCAAGGATAGGGGGAGGAACGTGACCCAGCACAGCGTCATCACACCTGTCCCCAAGGATAGAGGGAGAGATGGGGTGCAGATTAGACAAGTTTCTTTTCTTAACATTATCAGAATGCCAAGAATCTTGAATTTTGTTTTTTACCGTCCGAAGTTCTAAGTCAGCCTGTAGTTTATTCACTGCTTCAAGCCATTTCTGTGCTTCCTTCAGACCATATTTCTCTTGCTTTCATCTGCTGCCTGTTTTATGTAATCTACAAGAGCTTGGCAGTCAACCACTTTTAATTTGCCTGTAAACCCAAATCTTTTTCTCCACCTTGCCAAAAACCATGTGCTGTTCCTGTCCTTCTTATGTATAAATTTACCATTGCCTGACAACAAAAAAATTTCATTAACATCATCTTGCACTTCACAAAAACAAGAAAAACGATTTCACCTTCTGCTACGCTTCCTGACTTCTGCATTCTCGAAGGCAAATGAACTGAACGATTTTTTCAACAGGTTCAACCAGCCTTTGCCCTTGCCCCTCCCACCCCCACCCTCATTACAGCCACGCCCCTCTCCACACACCTCCCCCCAAATATTGCAACCCCCCCTACTCCTCTACATCAGTACGACCCTTGCCATTTATTACCACAGAACAGGTCAGAGGTCAGCTGAGGAAGCTCCGACTCAGGAAGCTGCAGGCCAGGACAAAATGTGTCCAAGAGTATTGAGAACTGCACTGCAGAACTGGGGGAAACCACTACAAACGGATCTTCAACCTCAGCCTGCAGATTGGGAGAGTGCCCACTCTTTGGAAGACATCCGCATCGTTCCAGTTCCGAAAAAGAACCGGCCCAGCGAGCTGAATGACTACCGACCAATGGCACTCACCTCACATCTGATGAAGATGCTGGAGCGGCTCTTCCTCAGCCTCCTCAGACCCAGGTGCAACACGCCCAGGACCGCCTGCAGTTTGCGTACCAACCAGGTGTCGGTGTGGAGGATGCCATCCTCTACCTGCTTCATTGAGCCCACTCCCATCTGGATAAGGGAAGTGGCACAGTGAGGATCCTCTTTTTGGATTTCTCAGTGCCTTCAATACCATTCGGGCCCCCCCTTGCTTTGGATAAATTAAGCAAGATGGAGTGGACTCCCACCTGGTGGACCGGATCTCTGACTGGCAGACCACAATATGTCAGGCTGAAGGATATTACGTCTGACAACGTTGTCTGCAGCACTGGAGCCCCCCGGGGCACAGTATTGGGCCCCTCTTTCTCTTCACCCTGTACACCTCCGACTTCTGCTACAACTTGGAGCTGTGTCATATTCAGAAGTATGCGATGACACAGCCATTGTTGGGTGTATCAGGGATGACAGAGAGAGGAGTATCAGAGACTAGTAGGGGACTTTGCTGCATGGTGCCACACTAACCACCTACAGCTCAACACCTCTAAGATGAAGGAGCTGGTTATTGATTTTGGGAGGTCTAGACCAAGACCTCAACCAGTCCTGTTAGAGGGAGCTGAGGTGGAGGTTGTGGATTCATACAAATATCTCGGGTTGTGGTTGGATAATAAATTGGATTGGACAACATACATTAGCCACTTGTATGGGAAGACACAAAGTAGGATGTACTTCCTAAGGAGATTGCGGTCCTTCAACATCTGCAGCAAACTTCTGCGGATGTTTTACCAGTTGGTGGTTGCCAGCGTCCTCTTTTACTCTGTGGTGTGCTGGGGGGGCAGTATATCCAAGAAAGATGCGTCCAGACTGGATAAACTGATCAGGCAGGCCGGCTCTGTGGTCGGTGCGAAGCTGGACACCCTGGTGACGGTGGCAGAGATGAGGACTCTGGATAAACTGTTGGATATAACGGACAACGTCAGCCACCCTCTGCACACCATCATCAGTGACTAGAGGAATCTGTTCAGTGAAAGACTGCTCCTTCCCAAGTATCGGACCAACAGGCTCAAGAACTCTTTTGTCCACCATGCCATCACACTCTATAACTCCTCACTTGGGGGGGGGGGGTGGAACATAGAGTACAGAGGACAGTAGTGAAATAACCTTAACTTAACCATACTTGTACAAGCCATATTTAGCCTTATATTTATACTGTGTATATTATGTTAAGTGTTTATTAAGTATTTATTTTTTTTTCTTTTTTGCTTTTCTGATCTGTATGCTCCTTTTATGTGCTGCTGGAAATTTTAAATTTCCCAGAGGGAGTCATCCCAAAGGGATTAATAAAGAAAGTTAAGTCTAAGTCTAAGTCTGTCCCTCTGCTACAACAATAACCCTTTTTTTTTCTCATCAAAGTAACCCATAAAGGCAGTATTTTTTTAAAGACACATACACATAAACGTGAATGACAAGCCAAACAAACTGCAGTTATTTATTTAATACTCACTTCCGACGCCACACGAGTTGGCTGCCTTTTTGCAACAGCGGCTCAATTCTGAGTTTTTCTTCCTGTTTCTTATTTACTATCTGGCTTCACTAAATTTTCTGATCCGGCGACACCTTATCCATCACGGACACACAGATCGCCCCAAATGTCTCCTGAGCTGGCGGACGGAGCCACTGTTTATAGCAGGAGACAGTACAACAGGGACCAGCTGTTAGCACTTACTGCTAAAGTAAAAAATTGACATGGGAGAAATAAGATGGAAACATGGTGGATGTCGAGCTGGAGTAAGACTGTGGGCGAGGAATATAAGGTACAGACCCGTCCTCCCATCCGTTATTATGGGGAACGTTCGATCGCTACTCAATAAGTCAGATGAGCTAGCGGCTATGTCCCGCTACGAGAGCGTCTTCAGAGAGATTAGCATGATGTTGTTTACTGAGACATGGCTAACAGAACTAGCAACAGATGCTAACATTGAACTGGAGGGTTTCCACACAATACGGGCAGACCGGAGACCAGACAGTGGGAAGGCAAGGGGCGGAGGAGTGATAATGTATGTCAATAACAGCTAGTGTAAACAGGGACATGTCACGGTTAAAGAGCAACACTGCAGCAAAGACATTGAGTTGCTAGCTGTTAGCATGCGGCCTGTTTACCTCCCGAGGGAATACTCACACGTGATCTGCATTGTTATTTATGCAAATCCGACGGCGAACGCTGGAACAGCGCGTGACTCCATCCACTCAGTAACTGGCAGGCTGCTGACACAACACACAGATGCTCTCCTTCTCATCTCTGGTGATTTTAACAATATCTCACTGTCCTCCATTCTGCCCACGTTCACCTAATATGCCACATGCCACACCAGAGACAATAAAACACTGGACTTATTCTATGCAAACACTAAGGAGGCATACACCTCATCACCACTCCCCCCACTCGGGAGATCGGATCACAACTTGGTTCATCTCCTGCCGGTGTATAAAACCCTAGTACACAGACAGCCTCCGGTTATGCACACGGTGAAGATTTGGTCTGAGGAGGCAATAGACGCTCTAAAGGACTGTTTTGAAATCACTGCCTGGGAGCAGCGCTGCGATCCACATGGT